>CM060984.1:47873910-50373910 GCA_030765065.1 Deroplatys truncata | reverse complement strand
CTGACTGACTGACTGACTGAGTCTTTTCCGTAGCTAAATATTCTCTTCTTCTTAAGAGCTACTGCTTTGTTTATTTATTTAGTTAGTTTTTCTCGCTTTGAAGAAACATTTTCTATAAAATTTCTGTCTCTGTGACCCAAACTGTTTTCAAAAAAATAATTGTTTAGCTTATTATTGCATTAAACATCAAAAAACAACAGAAGTAATAAGGCAAAAATTGCAATCTTATGAGCAAGGATTATATGTGTTTACAAGACTAATAGCCCACAACTTGTTTCATGTAACGGCTATTACTTGTCACAAGCATGAATAACGTGCAAACCTCTCAACGTGTCGCTTGCACATTTGTTAAATAGGTCCCACATGTTAATAATATAAACCAAATTACATGACACCGGAAACCGAGGCCATTTACAATGCATCTTCTTGCATTCTATTCTACCCTTTTTCACTATAAGCTGAAAGGAGAAGTAAACAAAACCACGTGACAAGACAGCACATCATTACATTTCCCCCTTAATATGTCGTCTCTTCCTCTACAAAAAACAGTTCGGTTCATATCGTAACATTTTGTGGTTAATCTCGTGCAGAGACATTTAAAAAACTCATTATTGTAACAGTTAAATTTATGAAACTAAATGTGTTTGTTCAGATTCATCTATAACTAAATGAACCGTTACAGCAGAGGGTTTAAGAGGCTATGCGCAGGCGCTGTAGTTCATTTCCGGTTTCCGGCTGAGAATCTTCTGTCACTGTAGAAAACATATACGAGGGAAATGGAAAGAAGATAATTGTGTTAAAAAATTCTGTGAAAAGTACCCACCTTTAACCGACAATGAATATGGTCGCCCATTAACTAGCAATAATTGAACTTCTTTGTTAGTGATGCAGAATTGTTGCTCGGATAGCTTGGTTTGCGTTTGTTTTCTGTGGGTTTCTAACCTATAGTGCTAATCGTTATTTAACCTTTAAAGCAAAAGTGATATACTGATATTAGTCATTAAATGAATGATTTCTAAAGCCTGGTGTTAAGAACAGTTTAATCCAGTACCTTGAATCACAGATGCCGAACTGTTCAGGTACAACGTTTATTTGTCTACTCTTAGTATTGTGTGTTATAAGTTTTGGATTTAAGGCAAAATATAGAAATAAGACATACAATGTTTAAAAGCTAATGATTCCCAAGCCGCACAATATACAGTATGAAGCAGTTTCCTCTCACGGGTCTTAGTTCCCGTGATCCTCCACGTGGTACTGCCATGTGCTCGGCGGTGTAATACATTTAAGTTTTGTTTACTTCTCCTTTCAGCTTATAGTGGAAAAGGTATAGCTTGTCTTATCGTCTGACGTACTCCTGTAGCCCGCCCTTCTTGCAGATAAACGCAGCAAATCCGAACTTTCGTAACCTGCTTCAGTATATTTAAACGACCCTTTCACCTGAGCAAAGGATGAATTCAGAATCTGTACACGTTTCAAAAACATTACTCTTTTAATGCGAAGAACATGTATGCAGCTCGGAGTTGGTGGTAACAATATACATAATTCAGCATTGCAAATCAGCTTGCATCACCGCAGCCTCAAGGTATGCCTTCTGCAGGTGAGGATATGGAACCTTAACAAAAACATCTTCAAGACATCTCGATGATGTGCAGAAAATGAACACAAACAACCTGCATGCAACTTCAATGTTGTTCGTATACTTCTGATACGCCCTCTTCGCTCATACCTTTGTATGGAGTATATCAAATGAACTCGAACAATGTTGCGAAATATTCTGCACTTGGTTAAAGGTACTCTTCACCCAGAAATTAGAATGGATTTCATTCATTCTCTGCAGTAAAGCGAGACCCGTTTGCGCCTAGAACCGAGTGAAATACTCTTGAGCGCATAATAAAACCGTAACTATTCATTAATGCGGGAGAATTTACAATAAAATTCGTTACAATAAAATTTAAAACAAGTTTCTAGATTTAATTATTATTTGCCAAGTTTCATAAATCAGAGTAAGATTACCACCTTTATAGTTTCGAATTCCTAGCAGAATGCATTTGATGATTATGTTTTGAAATATCAGACATATATTTTTGTCAGTAAACATCTTCAGACGAATGTTGGTGGTTTAGTTCAGCCTGATGGTAAATAAGTTCGTATTGCTGAATTTATGAAATAATTTCTAGACACATCATTATCACGGCGCACCAGTAACGGCGGCAAGTCCTATAATTATGTGAATGCTATAATTAATTTTTTAGGTTCTATTGCAAAAAGTACTACAAAGAGAAGGTGTTAGTTTTGTTTGTAGCCTCTGTCTTTGAGTCAGAATGCAAGTGTTGAGTACCTGAAAGATGCAACGTATTGTAGGTATAATGGCATGCAAAGTGCCGTACCCAGGAAGTGTATGTGGCATCCTCCTTCATCACGTGTGGCGAACGGACTCGGGTTCACGGTCGGGCAAGTTCAGCCAACACATCTGACATAACTTTTGTTACAGTCTTGGTGGTCAGACTCGAGTTGCTCTTTGTAACTAATGCCAGAACAGAACAACTGATGCAGATTTTTACTTTCTCTACTACGTATAGTAAGTAGGGGAAGTATTGCATTCCACCCAAAAATTCGATACCGAGATTTCACCGGAAATACATGTTTTGAGACCTCCTGAATCCAAAAAAAGCATTTTTGGAAACATGTCCGTGTGTGTGTCTGTGTGTGTGTGTCTGTGTGTGTGTGTGTGTGTGTGTGTGTGTGTGTGTGTGTGTGTGTGTGTGTGTGTCTGTGTGTCTGTGAACAGCATAACTCAAAAACTAACAGTCGGATAAACACCAAACTTGGTATTTACGTTCAGTATCTTCCAGAGATGCGACACGAAGATTTTCAAGAAAATCCCCCCACCCCAGACTACCCTTTACATGGAACATTTTTCGAAAATTTTAATTTTCTCAAAAATGGCTCTAACGATTTTGATGAAAATATCATATGTTTAAGTTAATGTCATGAGAAATGAAATGTATATCTCGAAATTTCTGGGAATGTCTCCAAAAGTATTCTTCATTATGAACGACTTTTGCATAACTGGTAAACCATAAGAGATAGACAAAATTTTACTACCCAAAAATGTAGATCGCGTTAAAATACACAACTTATGTCATATACATTTCTTTTGTTGAGTGAACCGTTTTCGAGATATTGCTTGTTATTTCCTTAAATTTTCCAATACTTATACTTTTTCTCAAATTCGTTATTCATTTTTTTTATGTCCTGGACATGCAAAGAGAATGGAATGCGCCACATAGCAACCAGCGATAAAATATTTGACTATCGCTTAAAAGCTACCATATTCCCCTTGCATCTACAAGAAAATTAGCAATAAGATTGACATCTCGATATCTCGATTAACATGGAGCATATGGAGAATAGGCGTTTGTAAAATTAGGTTGTACAAGAGTAGAGAAAGTTATCTGAGTGTAACACATCAGATTTTTTTTCTCCGGATTATTGGCCAACAGCAAGCACAGCTTTTAATGTTGACAGGGCACCCTGGGTGAAAGACTCGTATTCTCCCTCTTCTACATGACATGAAAGCAACTTTTAGCGTTTTTAAAGAAAAGCATAAAATTAATAAATTATTATAGTACCTATAGCTACCTCAGTTAAGAAACGATATAAAACTATTACAAAATAATATATTACTGCGCATTAAACATTTAATCATTGCTTACATTTGGTTCCAAAGAGGGAGAAATTAATTCGAGGGAAATTCTATCATCAATGATAAAACCCCTAGACATTTCTATAGAATTTATTTTATTTCAGAGAACTAAGTTAACTCCATTTTGTAGTGACTATCATGTATCAATGGATTACGTGTGTATTAGACTTTCAGATACTTTAACTACAGCGTCATGTAACTACTCACTCAGTTTACGATGTTACATCTATGACAGCCAATCAATTTAGTCATTTATAAATATCTCTCACTACACAAAACCATTCTCTTATGTCCAACCACTGTCCTCGTAATTGTCTGCTCTCCAATGCGTCCCTAATGTGCTTTTTCCATTTTGTCATTTGTTTTCCTCTTTTCCTTCTTGCTGAAATCTTTCTTCGCTCGTGCTCAACACACGTCCATACCATGTTGTATTGTTGATATATTTTCTACAGTATTATATTTTACTTCCCCCGCTTTCATTTCTTACTTCATCTCTTCCCGAAATCCTCATTGACCTTTTCCAAAACAAGTATTTTTCATTCGCCAAAATTGTGATCCATATAAAGCTGTATTACAGTACCTTCAGAAATAAAATGCCGTAATATGAAAAGGACAATATTCTGAATGTGGAATGATTTATTTGAAGCTAAGATCACTGAGAGAATCAAAACATGACTTACGTTTCATAACAATAGAATTTTAAATTTTTCAATGCCTTCTGTGGTCATATCGGGGACATTGACTTGAGAAACAACTGTTGCTATTGGTGTTTTTCACTCGCTGAACTGTTGGGTTTGTTAACGTTGGGTTTTATTACTTTTTGTCATGGAAAAGTCACATTCACTTCCACACTCATTCTTCCAGACTCTGCGGAGGATAGGCAATGGTTCTGGTTAAGGAAATAGATATTTGTTAAATACTGAAAATATGTAACTGCCGTAAAATCAGTTTATCTGTGCGATCACCTTTTTTTCTCTACCACTTACTTTGCATTTCACCTGAAAAGTCGGCTCCAAGATTTCATCGGAAATACGAAGTTTTGAGGTCCACTGACAGCCCCTGCCAAATAAAGCAGTTTTAATTGTGTCTGCAACGAACATAGCCCAAAAGCGAAAAATAGGATAAATACCACTGTTTAAACATGCCAAGCGAAGTTTTTCGAGAAAATTCTATTGTTCAAAACTACTGTTACATCAAAATACTTAGTTATTTTTTATTTTCTCAAAATTTGCTCTAATGATCTTGATTAAATTCTACATGTTTAAAATATATGCTTCACTAAAATGTTGAGTTTTCTGGGAACAACCTGTGAAGTCCTTTTATTCTGAATGAATTTTGTATAATTCTGTATAATTGGTAAGCTATAACAGATAGCAATAATTACTACACCAAAAATGTAGAGCTAATTAAAATGTACAATTTATGTCAACATATTTTGTCGCGTAAGTCGTTTATGCTTCGTTACATCTTCAAGTTTCCACAGGTTAAACTGTCATGCGGCGTCTATAAAGCATCTTACGCGTTTCCTCCCCCCACCCCCCGCAAAGGTTCATTAGGAACAAAAACTGAATTGCCCTATGCAAACAGTTGTGCTTCGAGCTTGTATACAAATCCAAACTGCTTAGTTTGAGATTATTTCTAGTAAAAGTTTATCACAAGTAATGTAACGTGAAAAGAATGTTTTTTTTATGTGAATATAAAAGGGATTATCTGAAGTTGTGGTGGGTAGAGCAAGTTGTGTGCTTGCAACACTCAAAGTGTTTTAATTTACTGTTATAATATGTTTTTCTTTACGTACTTATATGAAAATAACATTTATTTATTTTTAAATAGTTAAACGTCCTTTAGTAGAACAGTTCTTATCGGACGATGAATGAAATGATGCTCAAATGAGCCCGGGTTTCATAGAGCTTAAAATTACCTGACATTCATTTTTTCAGGATAATTCGTTTCTAAAATTGTGTAACAAAATTATCAACTACGTTTTCAACGTATACTTCTTAACCTTCAACTTCCTCTGTGTTGTCAATCTGCCATGTTCAAGAATTCAAAACATATGTCGTACTGTAAACAGGTCAATGCAATAGGTCACACTGATGGTTAAAAATATTAAATCAGGTATTTGAAGAGATCATGTTGTAATTGTTTCTTGAAAAGTTATTTGGGTTGATATAATTGCCATCAATAATAAGTATATGCAGTACTATGATGATGCTTCACAGTATAAGAAACAGGATGTGTTACATTCTCTATTTTCTCCCGTCCTGAAGAATGTTTAAATAATGTCTTTACTTGGTTCATATTTGCTTGCGTCCTTTGATTTCCTTTTCTAGAAGTTATATAGGGTACTTTGAATATTCGAAGAATTGAAGGTGCTTTTAATTGATAACTCAGATAATGTCCGATACCGTCTCATTGTTTTATTTCGGCAAGATGGAGGGTTGTTTTTACCAATGTAGAAGACATTTGTTTATAAAACAGTGCTAAGTTAAGAGGTTCACTTATTGTTGAAAACAATATTGTTTCGTCCCGAAAAGTGCTAATTTTGGAGGAAAAATAAGAAGAGAGGTGTTTGAACACTGTATGTTGTACGAAGATATACATAAAATTAAAACTGTAAATGCACAATTTTTTTAAGTAAGTACCATTACCATATTTTCTAAACTAAAAAAAACCGTTAAAACCAAACAAAATGTTCATTTAAGGAGTTTCTCGTGTATAGATGATAAAATAATGAATTTGAACTAAGAGTTTAAAGTTTTGTTTACTGAAATATATTGTGTATGTGCCCTTTAAGTACTTAAACGGTGGTATTTCTAGCTGTTTGTTATTGATGATGCTTTCAGAGGCTATCAACCGAGTAGGTATATCAATACTCTGCGAAGCTTTCGATCATCTTATCTGCTACTCTGAAGAAGGCTACGGGGGCAAGATGATCGAAAGCTTCTTATAACAATATTAAGCCGAAGACCCGTGGTTCAGATCCCGGCTATGGCATTGAACGTTCCAATCTGATTCTACCTTTCCAACCTTAGTCTACACACCGTATAAGTGGAACAACAATTAAATAACAGTGATTGATCTAATAGTGGTTAACTATGAAGCCCGAATTTAAAGTACTTACGAAATTGTAAGTCGCCATTGGGGTATGTTCTTTCAAAATTAATTTGAGAACGCCTTGTGGTTTTTCGGAAAAAATGTGTGTCAGTTGGAAAATTTAGTAAGCCAAAAATCTGAGATTCAAGTTCCGGCTATGGAATTTTTCAATCTCAATATTTACCCTTGATAGCCTTTGAACCATCATCACTTAAATGACAGTATTTAATTGGGTCAAATGAAGTGGATTGTGAAAGCAGAGAATAAATATGTACCAAAAACACAATATGCTATTTTTTTTAAACCAAAAAGTCACCCCTACTTTGGCTTAAGTAACGAATTAAAGAATATGATGCTGACGCGTTTTAGATATATTTTAGTACTGAAATTAGCATTGTATAACTGAGTTAACGAAAGTTATTAGCTGAAATAAGCTTATTTATCGATATATGGATATCGTCATGCCAGTCAGATCACTTAACACTACTATTGTTATAATGAAGGGTAAAATGTGGAAGGCTAAACAAGGCGGTGACAATGTTGTCGCGGCTGGAATACGCTTTAGCGACGTCATCAGAACGCATTTCCTGCAACGAGCTAATGGAAGACCATATAGGTACACTAGACAGACAGCTCATGTTCTGATGTGTTTTCTCCTCTCCTGTCAACGTCGTTCACACCCCCATCTGCCAGGGGAGTTCAAAACACAAATCAAACAAGGTGAGCATATTGACAGATGTGCACATGTTAAAACGAAGTAGAATAGAAGAAGACTGGTGTTGCTACGCGCCGTGTAGAGGTCTCTCCACGGTTTTGCTGCTTACCGAGGTGTGCAGTGCAAAGTAAAATAAACTATATGAAATTGAAAAGAGAAAGCAGAGACAAATAATAAGTAGCAAAGAGTGGAGCATTGCGCGGCCAGTGTTGCAAAAAATTGTCAGTGCTGGTAGAAAAACAAATGAATGTCTTGACATGTTGCAACGCTATTGTCATAAAGCCTGTACTATTAACTCTACTTCGGCCGCTTCATAAACTCAACATGGCCGCGCAGCTTGCAACATCAGGTCTTCACACCAATTCTTAATATTTAAAATAAAGAATGAAACAAAAAATCGGGTGCTTGCCGCCAAATTTCTTCTACTCCTAGAATTAATGTTAACTATGAAGCTCCCAGACTTGAGGCGGTTTACTTGTTGGAATAGGGAATAAAATACGACTTTATGTTGGGAGTTATTATTCGTCTTTGGTGCACAAGATTCGATTTCCCGTGATGTAAGTGGAGTAGTAAAGCTCGCTAACAGCAGGTAAGGGAATCACAACATAAAGAGGGAATTCCCCAGTATGAAACATCGATTTGTTTTCTTCCATAGCCCCGGGAGACGAGAAAGTTATTTTACTGCCATGTTATAGGCAAGATTACCTGAACGAAGTTGTTGCTATGAATATCACTTGGAGGAGCCCTTCTGGTTCTCTCTTTCTGCCAGATTTTCATTGCTCCTCTCTGTCAGCAAATTATTCATCTAGTAGGAAGCAATAAACACTTCAAACATTCTTTTAAATTATAATGATGATACTCTTTATTCCTCAAATAATACCAATAAATTGATTCATACTTTTTCATTCTCAATTCTATTAATTTTAATAAATGTAATAAAGTTTTAATGATAGTGGAAAGTGGATTAAATTCGTTACTTTCGTTATTGATACGCAAAAAAAAATAGACCTTTGGTTGCAAGAAGTTACTATAGAACTATTAAAATCAGAAGTTTACATACCTGGGTAGACTTCTCCATTAAGTTTTTTGGATTTTCTTAATGTATTCTGTATTGCTCATTTTCGTAGAAGAGCAAGAGATTTTGGCAAAAAATAGTATAGGTTATTATTATTATTATTATTATTATTATTATTATTATTATTTATATACAGTAACGTGCGTAAGTTATGAATACCTGGTACCTGGTGGCAGCAGTAGTGAAGAATTTAATTAAAACATTTCGGTTGTTCAAATATGAAATTTCGATTGTTTATTTAATACGTAGGGGCTCTATGGACTGCGGGCCCAGTTGAGCATCATTTCAATCACCATTTCTTTAATTCACCTTCTGATATACCTACTTGTTAAAGAACGTTAAACTTGAGCTCCAATCAAAGAAAGGAAAAAGAAGGGGGAAAAGCCTAGTGAATGATATTGAGAATTCCAAAATATGCACAATAAGTAGTAATAAAAAAAAGCTTGCTTCCTCAATGAAAACGAAAAACTCGATTATCATCACCGTTAAAACTAGAATATAGCAGAATAGGCTTGTAACCGGCTTACGTACGATTGATCACAGCCTTTTC
Source organism: Deroplatys truncata (assembly GCA_030765065.1). Taxonomy (NCBI): domain Eukaryota; kingdom Metazoa; phylum Arthropoda; class Insecta; order Mantodea; family Mantidae; genus Deroplatys; species Deroplatys truncata. Next base: position 50,364,768 of record CM060984.1, on the reverse strand, counting down.
AAAAGAAGCCAGAAATTCTGCCAATTATTTGAACATCAAACAGGCGCAAGTGAAAGCGGAAGGGAAGTTGTTTTGTCGTAAAAAATATTATGTTTAACCTTTTATTGTCGGGTACAATTTAATGTGTATCTGTATTTTGATTTAGTTAAACCTAGAGTTTATAGAATTAGGGTGGATTTCACCTACAACGACACTTTTTTCGTGTTTCTGTTGTTTATGTAAACACAATAATAGATATTTATCGCTGGAACATCGCTAGAAATCGCACGTTTCACTACGAGTTTGCCAACCCAAGAAAAGAAATCGTAGCTTAAATCTGTGTCTGTTATATGAGTCAGCAATTTCTCATACATAACAAGCGAGAAGGCTGTCCGCAGCTTCAGATTGGTGCTTTTCCTGTGCATTTCGAAAATCAAAACTGGATTTGATTGAAGCACAGGGAAACGTGTTCTGCTTTTAAAGCAGAAAAACCGCTGTGCACTCATATGAATAAAATGGTATCTTTGAGTTTGAAATTTAAACCTATCACATGTGGAATAATTGATGCACTTTAATTGCACGGTCATACAAGATGTTTCATAGAGATAAGATATAAATACGTAGGCTGTGGGAAGGAAGAGAGGAGGTGGAAACACAAGTTCGATTGTGTTTTATTATGCCATAAAATATGTTGGGAATGAAACAATATACACACATTTGTGGTCTGTGAAGAACAGTGGAAATTGTACCAGGAATGACAGTACACGATAGAGTAGAGAAATAGAGTTTAGGCGAATTAACGCAAAAGAAAAAAAAATAGTTATAGATCCTGTGAGGCACAAATCTTTAATTTTATTAGTGAAGTTTCTATTCCTTAACTGTTTACAAGTTGGATAGGAATTCCAATCCTTGCCCTTTTTGTTCCAAAATGGAGTACAGTTTTATTTATTTGTTTTTGTCTCATCTGTATAACCCCGTATAATTTTTATAGTCATATCGGGATGGTTGACTCGAGAAACAACTCGTTGATTGTAGTTTAACCTTAAGTTTCAGTCTTTCCTATCTGGAAACACTTATACTCACTCCCACATGCGTACTTACAGATTCTGTGGAAGGTAGGGAAAAGTTCTAATTAAAAATCACCCACTATAGCGGGTATTGGAACTCTGGATCTCGGGATTATAAGCCAGAATGTGACCCCTCGACCATAGGTTCAATCCAAGGTAAACAGTGTGCAGAACGAAACCACGTCACAAAAATCTACATCGTAATATAGGTAGGTACATTGAAATAATAATTGCTTCCCTCTCTGATCCTATGTTTCCATACCCATCCCCCTCTACACATACATTTACCTATCGTTACCTTTATGTTCGTGTCATCCTCCGTGGTCTAGGGGTATTATTCTAGCCTCTGGTTCCCGAGGTCGCGAGTTCAAACCCCTAGGAGGGCGAAGAATGTTTTCGGGCGTAAAAATCCTTAGCATGGCTTCCTTCGGAAGTGAGGTAAAGGGTCTCGTGTCGTAGATTTACGGCAGTTAAAAAAACTTCAAACTAGATATAGACACCTCTGAGCAAAATGACGCCCAATATAGAATGGGACGCCAAGGACCATAGTAGTTAAAGAGCCTCCATAAATAAAACTCAATTTACTTTCTTTTCATATTCGTCATACATTACTTTTTACTTCGCTAACTTTGATTTCTATCCATAAACCGTGGGAAATGGCCGGTAAAGCTTTAACCGGGTTTGCAGTCCTCGGCAACCATTACAATGGTTGGTGAAACAGTTATTTTGCCAAAACGCATTTTAACACCTTTTACCCGAGTTAAATAAAATTATTGCTTTTGGTGAAACCGGCCCGTAATGGATAAAGCTGAAATAAACCAGAGTAATATGTAAATTGTATGTGTGTGTGTGCGTGCGTGCGCGCGCGGTGTGAGAGAGAGAGAGGTTGTATAACTAATTGTAATCTCAAAATGTTTGCCGAAAACCGACTCTAAATTTCTATCAAGGCCAGAGCCCTGTCTCCACCAGGATTTAGGCTCACAGCATTTGGGGTTAATGCTCAGGAAAGAGAATAGCATTCGTTGAATAATTCAATTTCTGCACATATTTGGATTTGTTAAATTTACACAAAGACTTTTTGAGATTTCCCACTTTTCGACTTTCCGAATACAAGTTTAGAACATAAAAAAAATGATGTTTCCATGAGATTTTGCTCACGATAATCTATCCAACCATATTCACCTGTTTAGGTAATGGTCGGTCACCCGGTCTATTATTTTGAGTTACTGCGGATTTCAAAAGGGCTCGCAACATTAAAGGGCAAACCATCTATGTCTAAGCATAACGTTATTTACCTCTCGGCGCACGGGTTGACGCAACATTCCACGCACGCATTAAATGATAGCACTCGACATCAAATTGTATATTCTGTTGAAATTGTATTTCCTAAAAGTCTGATCCTTGAATAAGAAACGATGCAAAACCCGAACGCATTCTCTCCCATTGGCTTTGTGGTGGTGAATGATTTAACCCTCTTCTGAACGGTTAGCGCAGGCGTTCACTTGCATATCCGCAAGCCAGTCGGTCCATATAATTTATTCTCTTTCTGTAGTATAAAGTCAGTCAGTCAGAAGAGATGTGGCCTGTTCAATACACCTGATTGCGCTCTATGTGAATGTCCCTTAGTAGATATAACCTAGCGACTCTGGCGCAAAGGATTTGCCGCCATCTGATAAGGTTCTTTGATCTATGCCGCTAGCCCCGCCCCCTCCCTTTGAGGCCTCACATGCCGCCCCGGTCGCGTGGCGCTAGCTCCGCCCCCTTCCCTTTGTGGCCTCACCTAATGCCGACAGTGTCTGTGCCGGCAGGTTCTACCCCCTCCCCCATGCGTTCTACTGTGGCGTCATGACTTGATGGAATTGTTTTCTCGAGTCCTGCCGCCCCTCGGCAAATTAATTAGGTAATGTTCGTCAAACATTTTTTTTATGATTACTAAGGTCTGCAGATTGCATCCTCGAGCAATTAAGTTTTTTGATTAATGCATTGTTGACTGGAGCTTGAGTATAAGTAGTCTGCTCACGGTAACAGTCTGTCATGTAATGAAACACTGCAGCCTTCTTGTATCTGGGGAAATCGCTTGTCCATTAGCTGAACATGTTAGACGCTTTCAACACATTAATAGGCTTTTACGTTTACATTCCGGATCTGTTTACATACATTAGCGATCAACGACATACTTCCGTCTGGAGGTAACGGTGACACACATTAGCTGACCCGTTAGACGCTTTCACTCCATTAGCGAACAAGAGCCCGGCATGTAATGAAAAAACCCGTAACCTACTTCTGTCTGATGGTAACGGTGACCTCTATTAGCTGACATCTTTAGACGCTTTCACCTCATTAGCGAACAATGCCAGTAATTGTTTTCCTAAGTGCTCTACAATCTCTCACCACTTCAGCTTTAGTGGGGGAATTATATAAAAGCAGCATCTTCTCCAATGATTTTCACAGTATCGTAAGAACACTGCGATCTAAGCACTCTGCAAACTTTATTCTTTCAACGTGGAAATTACATCGAACAGCATGTCTGGTAAGTTGTATCACCAATTCATCTTCATTAAAAAGTTAACTTATTACTTAGTACATTTAACTTTTATTTGCGTTCTTGTTTTTAATGACGGCTCTTTATTTGTAAATAGCTGAGCATTCTAAAAGTTAATAGCTAGACAGTTGAATTTTTTCTGAAATGTGAACAGTTTAGTTAAGTATTCATTTTAGACAAGCTTATTCTACATTTAATAGCTAACTGCGCGAATTCTCAAAAAATGTGAACAATTTAGTTAAGTATTCATCTTGTTGAGAAATTATTATTCCAGATATTTAAATACAGGGTTTCACAGAGTGAATTATATTCCTTTCTAGACAAAATACAATTACTTGATTACCCTACGATTCGAATAAAGAATGTTCTGTATAAATATTCTTCCGAGGGTAAGCGGCGGTATTCGATCCAGGGACTTCATGTTTGCATGCATTGATCGAACATTCATCAGTTAATGTTTCATTCCTCTTGTGCATTTTATTTAGTAAAAACTTCCAGTCTGTTTCCATCACATTAAAAATTAACGTTTTTGCTTTAGAATATTACAAAAAGTCTGTTGCGCGAATCATTCACTCTAACAAAGTAAATGTTTACATTATATTAAAACATTTAAATCGGAAAATATAGTACTTAATGAACTTCATTAGTGAATCAGAACCTCAATTATACTTACACATATTATCATTTTTATTATTATATTATACAGAAAAAGTTAATAATTTTGTAACTTTCAAATAAATGAAATTTAGTTGTGCAACACATTCTCTAATAAAGAATATGTTTTTTCTCTTCCTAATGCAGAAAGTTTGACATCTCAACTTAACACATTGGCTGAGGGTAGCATTTACCCGACCGTTCAAAGACTACAAGATCTTCAGCCAGAGGAGCCTTATAATATAAAATCCATAAGAAAAATTGATACGAGATACGGTGCTAGAGTGGTTGCGGTTTTAGACAATAAGCAAGTGTTTCTTCCGACAAGATATTCAACCCTAACAAGCCAACAGTTGGATGAAATGCCAGGAAAGTTTCAAATGGTATATCATGGTGTAGTACCATCCGGCAAGTTTAAGACATGTAAATTGTCTTTTCTTCCTGTTAAGGTTTGTAGAAATAATTCAGCTATCCTTTCAAAGCTTCATTTAGAGTTACATTTGTTGAGTTTATAAATTCACACTTCCTAGGATAACATTCATCTAAAGTATACATCACTGTGTAAATAACGCTTAGGATGTAGTCTGGGCGAGGACCTGCAGAAAGAAGTTTAATAGTCTATTCACTGATTCTTTACCTCAAAGCAGATACCTACAGCAAGTTGCAAATAATTTCCATTAGGGTAGCAGTTGTCAAAGCATGCATCACTGTATTAAAACAAATATGTGTAAATAATGTCTAGATTGTAGTCTGAGTGATTTCGTGCAGAAAGAAGTTTAATACCACATTGCATTGATTCTCCGCATCGAAGTATATACCTACAACAAGCTACAAATAATGTGAATGTTTGTTACAGGAATGTCCAGATGAATGTAAATGAAGAGGAAGAATGAGATAGCTTAAAACAACACGAACAGAAATGTGATAGGAACATCCTCAACATGAAGAATTGCAGCACCGTCCAGCATGGAACATTCGAGTGTGTAGAATATAGCAATAATATATAAATTATGTACTCATTATTACTGCTATACATGCCAATACCATTGATTTCATAAATAATTTCATAATTGTTTAAAGAAGAATGTATTATCTTAAAACATTGATGCTACATGAAATCTAAACAAAAAAGTTATTGAACTATTACTGAAAGAGACCTGAATAAATGGGAATCTAGAAGCCAGAACCATCTTAATATTGGACTGTATGATATGAGGTGTATAAAAAGATTAATAAAAATGAGGGCTATGTAATATAAACAACATTTATTTTTTATAAAACATTTTCCTATTACATTCCTTCACAAAAAAAAACCCGAACATATTTCCCAAAGACAAAAGTGATAGTCTAGACCTTCTAAACATGCAGTTATAGGGGGAAAGGATGCTCTCCTGAAACATTAGGTCTCTAGACAGAAGCATTTATAGGGGAGAGATAGGGAATACCAGGGCTGATGCTAGGCTAGTCAGATGCTAAAGGAGGGAGGGATATGCTTTATACGAGAGAGATAGGGAATACAAGGAAAGATGCTATACTAAACAGGACTTGAAGGGTAGAATATGAGCGATATAGCGAACCGAGGAGAGGTATTAGGATAGGAGTTTTGAATGATAGAGTAGGCGTTTATATGCGAGAGATAGGGAATACGAGGGTCGATGCTAGGCTAGACGGTGTTGAATGAGGGAATGCATCTAATATGAGAGAGGTAGGGGAATATGAGGAGACGTGTTAGGCTAGACAGGGTTTGAGGTGTGGAATATGCGTTTATATGGGAAAGATAGGGGAAACGTGTACATATAATAGGCTATACAGATGCTGAAGGACGGGAATATAGGCTTATACGGGAGAGATAGGGAAATACGAGGAGAGGTGCTAGACTAGACTGATGCTGAAGGAGGAGAGGATACTCTTTATACGGGAGAAATAGGGAATACGAGGAGAGGTACTAGAAGGGTAGAATATAGCGTTTTTATATGAGGGAGCTAGCAAACCGAGGAGAGGTATTAGGCATGGAGGTCTGAATGAGAGATTATACGTCTATATGAGAAAAGATAGGGAAAACGAAGGTAGGTGCTAGGTTGAGAGAGTCTTCAAGGAGGAAAATGCATTTATATGAGAGCGGTAGGGCATACGAGGAGAGGTGCTAGTCTAGACATGGTTTGAGGATTAGAGTATACGTTTATATGGGAGAAATGGAAAACGGGAGAGATACAAGGATAGACAGAGATTGAAGGAGGAGGAATGTAGGTTTATACTGTAATATAGAGAGTAATTCGATTATAAAACTTTCCTCATCCAGCGTTACAATACTTTTATATACTTATTTTCTAAACCTTACACACTTTATATTTGTTAAACAGTAGTGCGCGAGACGGAGAGGGACAAACAGTATATCGGTTTACAGTGAAGTATACGTCCTAACCTATTCCCACCTTGTTTGTTCTGGATCTTCTCATTGTCTATCATCATCTAACGTAACCACGTAACAAGACGTAACACAGGAAATCATACATATGGCACATTAATAAAAAAAATAAATAAATAAAGGTATATATAATGAAACATAAACAAGTAGACAGAGGGTCATTGATACACAGAAAACCAGGAGTTGTATGTACTGAGACCATAGATTAGTATAGGCAAACAACAAAGAAGTGAATTTATAGTGTAAATAACCTAATATTTTCAAATATTATTATAGTCTAAAAGTATATAACTTAATTATGTACAGAGTATTGAGAAATAAACGTTATTCATGATTCACTAATCTAAGATCACTGCAATTGTATTGAATCAATTCACATTTGTTAATGCCATTCAACTTTCATTTGTCTCTGATACATAAACAAATTGCAAAATGGAGAAGGACGAAAGTAATAAAAAGACTCAGGCAGCAAATTTTAAGAAAGAAGAGAAAGATATATGCCCGACATTGTTTTAGAACACAAATTAGTGTTGAAAATAAAATGACTGATAGCTCTGCTAAGCGTAAGGAAGAGACAAGGAAATAAATTGCAAATGAGTACAATTCTAGGAAGATCATCCAATGTGAATGAAAATCCCTGAAATGATATTATGAGAACATAAAGAAAAGAATGAAGCAAGCAAATACCATTGACAAGGTACGATTGTACAAAACTGGAGGCGCATGTATGTACCGCCTTTCTTAGACAATAGTAGCCAAATAACAATTGTTGCTCTTCTATTCAATCGCCAATGAGTTTGATGATGAAGTTGGATTCCATTCAGAAGTAATCATCACAGTGAAGGACATTGAAATAGTAAATCCAGGTCCAACATGTCCTTCAGCAATTTTAATAACAGGTAAGGAATTTGAAGAAAGAGAAAGTGTAAAGGTGGCGTCTGCAGTTCCCATACAGAACTTTCAACTCCATTGCCTGAAAAGAACAAAGATGACATAAGGGAGGGTTTTTATGAGAGGAGGCTTGAGTGTTTGGAAGAAGAGTACACAGTGAAAATGAAGATCTTGAAATTGGATCTAGAAATGAAAGAATCTCAGAAAAATTAAGCGTTGTTAATAACTTATACAACCATAAATATATTACAAAAAAGTAATGAAACAGGCAAGGAATAATATGGATAAAGAAACTGTTAAGCAGATCTACTACGCTTTCATTTATTTGCACATACTCAAAGTATGGAATTACACTTTCGGGAAATATTGCAGAAATAGACATGAAAAAGATATTTACGCAAAAAAAATAAAAAGGACTTAGAATATTAGAAAAAGAAGATAAACAACATTCATGTAAACCAATTTTTAAAAATCAGTTTACCTGAATACATGTAAAAAAACATATCACTTTACAAAAAGTAATGCAGACATCATTTATTTTTTATAAACATTATCCTATTACATTCCTTTACAAAACAACCATACATATTTCCTAAAGGCAAAGGTGATAGTCTAGACATTCTAAACACTCAATTATATAATCATATACATCACACAGAAAGAGACATGCATTATCACTAAAAAAACTAAACATCTCAACAATGTCTGAATGATGTATTTTTATAAGTACAAGTTTTTGATATTTCAAAGTTCCTGTTAACCATGGCCGTAATTGATTAACACAATTTCTCGATCCTGTCATGCTATAACTTTAGAAGCTTTCAGCTTACTTATAATTTCTTCAATCTCTTGTGTGTGTCTATTATTACCAGCATCCCTCGACGCAATTGTAGCGTTGTAGAAAGAAATGTCTTTAATAAAACTTGATTGATATTATGGCGAAAGTAAATGCTGCTAGTCGTGTTTCGTTTGGAGGCCGTTATGAGGGTCATTTTGGGTCAATTTATTTTTTTAAATGGGAACCTACAATTAGGGTCCCATTTAAAAAGACCCTGAAATGACCCTCACTACGTCCTCCAAACGAAATACGGCTAGCAGCATTTACTTTCGCCATAATATCAATCAAGTTTTATTAAAGACATTTCTTTCTACAACGCTTAGTTTTGGATATATTGTATAGCCTCAACTTAAATGGTCCACCCTATTGACATAGCGTGATCATGTTGTTACATAGCGTGATCATGTTACATAGCGTGATTAGGTTGTTACATAGCGTGATCATGTTGTTACATAGCATGCTCAGGTTGTTACATAGAGTGTTCATGTTGTTACATAGCGTGATCATGTTGTTACATAGCGTGCTCAGGTTGTTACATAGCTTGATCGTATTGTTACATAGCGTGTTCATGTTGTTACATAGCGTGTCCATGTTATTACATAGCGTGATCGTGTTGTTACATAGCGTGATCGTGTTGTTACATAGCGTGAACATGTTGTTACATAGCGTGATCATGTTGTTACATAGCGTGCTCAGGTTGTTACATAGCGTGATCATGTTGTTACATAGCGTGATCATGTTGTTACATAGCGTGATCAGTTGTTACATAGCGTGAGCATGTTGTTACATAGCGTGATCAGGTTGTTACATAGCGTGATCATGATGTTACATAGCGTGCTCAGGTTGTTACATAGCGTGATCATGTTGTTACATAGCGTGATCATGTTGTTACATAGCGTGATCCGTTGTTACATAGTAATCAGATTGTTACATAGCGTGATCGTATTGTTACATAGCGTGTTCATGTTGTTACATAGCGTGATCATGTTGTTACATAGCGTGCTCAGGTTGTTACATGGCGTGATCATGTTGTTACATAGCGTGATCAGTTGTTACATAGCGTAATCAGGTTGTTACATAGCGTGATCAGGTTGTTACATAGCATGATCGTATTGTTACATAGCGTGCTCAGGTTGTTACATAGCGTGCTCAGGTTGTTACATAGCGTGATCAGTTGTTACATAGCGTGATCGTTTTGTTACATAGCGTGGTCATGTTGTTACATAGCGTGCTCAGGTTGTTACATAGCGTGATCAGTTGTTACATAGCGTGATCGTTTTGTTACATAGCGTAGTCATGTTGTTACATAACGTGCTCAGGTTGTTACATAGCGTGATCATGTTGTTACATAGCGTGATCAGTTGTTACATAGCGTAATCAGATTGTTACATAGCGTGATCGTATTGTTACATAGCGTGTTCATGTTGTTACATAGCGTGAACATGTTGTTACATAGCTTGATCGTTTTGTTACATAGCGTGATCATGTTGTTACATAGCGTGATCATGTTGTTACATAACGTGATCATGTTGTTACATAGCGTGAACATGTTGTTACATAGCGTGCTCAGGTTGTTACATAGCTTGATCGTTTTGTTACATAGCGTGATCATGTTGTTACATAGCGTGATCGTTTTGTTACATAGCATGATCATGTTGTTACATAGTGTGGTCATGTTGTTACATAGCGTGATCATGTTGTTACATAGCGCGAACATGTTGTTACATAGCGTGAACATGTTGTTACATAGCGTGATCATGTTGTTACATAGCTTGAGCATGTTGTTACATAGCGTGATCAGTTGCTACATAGCGTGATCAGGTTGTTACATAGCGTGCTCAGGTTGTTACATAGCGTGATCAGTTGTTACATAGCTTGATCAGGTTGTTACATAGCGTGATCGTGTTGTTACATAGCTTGATCGTTTTGTTACATAGCGTGATCATGTTGTTACATAGTGTGGTCATGTTGTTACATAGCGTGATCATGTTGTTACATAGCGTGAACATGTTGTTACATAGCGTGATCATGTTGTTACATAGCGTGAACATGTTGTTACATAGCTTGAGCATGTTGTTACATAGCGTGATCAGTTGTTACATGGCGTGATCATGTTGTTACATAGCGTACTCAGGTTGTTACATAGCGTGATCCTGTTGTTACATAGCTTGATCAGGTTGTTACATAGCGTGATCGTGTTGTTACATAGCGTGATCAGTTGTTACATAGCTTGAGCATGTTGTTACATAGCGTGATCAGTTGTTACATGGCGTGATCATGTTGTTACATAGCGTGATCAGTTGTTACATGGCGTGATCATGTTGTTACATAGCGTACTCAGTTTGTTACATAGCGTGATCATGTTGTTACATAGCGTGCTCAGGTTGTTACATAGCATGATCATGTTGTTACATAGCGTGATCAGTTGTTACATAGCTTGATCGTTTTGTTACATAGCGTGGTCATGTTGTTACATAGCGTGATCATGTTGTTACATAGCGTGATCATGTTGTTACATAGCGTGATCATGTTGTTACATGGCGTGATCATGTTGTTACATAGCGTGATCATGTTGTTACATAGCGTGATCATGTTGTTACATAGCGTGAACATGTTGTTACCTAGCGTGATCGTGTTGTTACATAACGTGATGAGTCTGTTACATAGCGTAATGCATGTTGTACAGGACTATACAGATCACCAAACTTTAATTCAGGAGGTAAAATTTCGTCGAAATGTAGATGACAGGGGCGCGTCACGATGTTGAACGACCCGAAATCTGGAAATGTTAGGGACAATCCGTTGTGTGGATGACTAGTGTTTCCAGAGAGCATCCTTTTCCAGTAATGTTCCCAGAGAGCATCCTTTTTTCCATGCTCGCACTCGCCATGTTCTGGTTACGTGTCGTTGTAACGTAATGTTACGCTGTTAGGATGGTTTAGTATACATGACAGGCAAAAGGCTGGGTCCGTGCCCTTAAAGATTTGAACCTGAGGTCTGTCCCATTCAACCTGACGTCTACAGGCTCCGTGAACAATAGTTGTCTAGATGACTAATGTTTCAAGAGAGTATCCTTTCTCCCTGCTATGCATTGATCGCAATTCCCTCCGTCGTCCTCATCCTGGATATATACATAGGTGCGTGTTATGAATTCATTCATTCGCTTTTAATTCCTTCGAGCGTTAGCATTCACGTATTCATTTAATTTCTTTTAGTTTTAGCATGAGCTACTGCCCGAGAAAATCTGTGCAACTGACGAATGAGAAACTCGATTTTTCATACATTACACATGGAGGAAAACGCGTTATTAGATGCTGTGTATGCGGGCGGATTTTTAAGAATCGTTCTTTGTCAAGATTTAAGTTTCATAGAGCAACATGTTATACTGAATCGACTCTCTCACCTGCACTTGAAGATCCGAAGATGTATAGAGGGGAATGTTATACCGGATCAGGCCTCTGTCCTTCACTGGAGACTACTGTTGGTGAAAAATCTGGATACATCGGAAGTTGCGAGAATATGAAATCTTCATATGATGATGATTCAGTGATATCAACGCTTGAAAATCCGAATAGACTAGTAAATATATTGAGGTTACTAATTGCGTCGAGGGATGCTGGTAATAATAGACACACACAAGAGATTGAAGAAATTATAAGTAAGCTGAAAGCTTCTAAAGTTATAGCATGACAGGATCGAGAAATTGTGTTAATCAATTACGGCCATGGTTAACAGGAACTTTGAAATATCAAAAACTTGTACTTATAAAAATACATCATTCAGACATTGTTGAGATGTTTAGTTTTTTTAGTGATAATGCATGTCTCTTTCTGTGTGATGTATATGATTATATAATTGAGTGTTTAGAATGTCTAGACTATCACCTTTGCCTTTAGGAAATATGTATGGTTGTTTTGTAAAGGAATGTAATAGGATAATGTTTATAAAAAATAAATGATGTCTGCATTACTTTTTGTAAAGTGATATGTTTTTTTACATGTATTCAGGTAAACTGATTTTTAAAAATTGGTTTACATGAATGTTGTTTATCTTCTTTTTCTAATATTCTAAGTCCTTTTTATTTTTTTTGCGTAAATATCTTTTTCATGTCTATTTCTGCAATATTTCCCGAAAGTGTAATTCCATACTTTGAGTATGTGCAAATAAATGAAAGCGTAGTAGATCTGCTTAACAGTTTCTTTATCCATATTATTCCTTGCCTGTTTCATTACTTTTTTGTAATATATTTATGGTTGTATAAGTTATTAACAACGCTTAATTTTTCTGAGATTCTTTCATTTCTAGATCCAATTTCAAGATCTTCATTTTCACTGTGTACTCTTCTTCCAAACACTCAAGCCTCCTCTCATAAAAACCCTCCCTTATGTCATCTTTGTTCTTTTCAGGCAATGGAGTTGAAAGTTCTGTATGGGAACTGCAGACGCCACCTTTACACTTTCTCTTTCTTCAAATTCCTTACCTGTTATTAAAATTGCTGAAGGACATGTTGGACCTGGATTTACTATTTCAATGTCCTTCACTGTGATGATTACTTCTGAATGGAATCCAACTTCATCATCAAACTCATTGGCGATTGAATAGAAGAGCAACAATTGTTATTTGGCTACTATTGTCTAAGAAAGGCGGTACATACATGCGCCTCCAGTTTTGTACAATCGTACCTTGTCAATGGTATTTGCTTGCTTCATTCTTTTCTTTATGTTCTCATAATATCATTTCAGGGATTTTCATTCACATTGGATGATCTTCCTAGAATTGTACTCATTTGCAATTTATTTCCTTGTCTCTTCCTTACGCTTAGCAGAGCTATCAGTCATTTTATTTTCAACACTAATTTGTGTTCTAAAACAATGTCGGGCATATATCTTTCTCTTCTTTCTTAAAATTTGCTGCCTGAGTCTTTTTATTACTTTCGTCCTTCTCCATTTTGCAATTTGTTTATGTATCAGAGACAAATGAAAGTTGAATGGCATTAACAAATGTGAATTGATTCAATACAATTGCAGTGATCTTAGATTAGTGAATCATGAATAACGTTTATTTCTCAATACTCTGTACATAATTAAGTTATATACTTTTAGACTATAATAATATTTGAAAATATTAGGTTATTTACACTATAAATTCACTTCTTTGTTGTTTGCCTATACTAATCTATGGTCTCAGTACATACAACTCCTGGTTTTCTGTGTATCAATGACCCTCTGTCTACTTGTTTATGTTTCATTATATATACCTTTATTTATTTATTTTTTTATTAATGTGCCATATGTATGATTTCCTGTGTTACGTCTTGTTACGTGGTTACGTTAGATGATGATAGACAATGAGAAGATCCAGAACAAACAAGGTGGGAATAGGTTAGGACGTATACTTCACTGTAAACCGATATACTGTTTGTCCCTCTCCGTCTCGCGCACTACTGTTTAACAAATATAAAGTGTGTAAGGTTTAGAAAATAAGTATATAAAAGTATTGTAACGCTGGATGAGGAAAGTTTTATAATCGAATTACTCTCTATATTACAGTATAAACCTACATTCCTCCTCCTTCAATCTCTGTCTATCCTTGTATCTCTCCCGTTTTCCATTTCTCCCATATAAACGTATACTCTAATCCTCAAACCATGTCTAGACTAGCACCTCTCCTCGTATGCCCTACCGCTCTCATATAAATGCATTTTCCTCCTTGAAGACTCTCTCAACCTAGCACCTACCTTCGTTTTCCCTATCTTTTCTCATATAGACGTATAATCTCTCATTCAGACCTCCATGCCTAATACCTCTCCTCGGTTTGCTAGCTCCCTCATATAAAAACGCTATATTCTACCCTTCTAGTACCTCTCCTCGTATTCCCTATTTCTCCCGTATAAAGAGTATCCTCTCCTCCTTCAGCATCAGTCTAGTCTAGCACCTCTCCTCGTATTTCCCTATCTCTCCCGTATAAGCCTATATTCCCGTCCTTCAGCATCTGTATAGCCTATTATATGTACACGTTTCCCCTATCTTTCCCATATAAACGCATATTCCACACCTCAAACCCTGTCTAGCCTAACACGTCTCCTCATATTCCCCTACCTCTCTCATATTAGATGCATTCCCTCATTCAACACCGTCTAGCCTAGCATCGACCCTCGTATTCCCTATCTCTCGCATATAAACGCCTACTCTATCATTCAAAACTCCTATCCTAATACCTCTCCTCGGTTCGCTATATCGCTCATATTCTACCCTTCAAGTCCTGTTTAGTATAGCATCTTTCCTTGTATTCCCTATCTCTCTCGTATAAAGCATATCCCTCCCTCCTTTAGCATCTGACTAGCCTAGCATCAGCCCTGGTATTCCCTATCTCTCCCCTATAAATGCTTCTGTCTAGAGACCTAATGTTTCAGGAGAGCATCCTTTCCCCCTATAACTGCATGTTTAGAAGGTCTAGACTATCACTTTTGTCTTTGGGAAATATGTTCGGGTTTTTTTTTGTGAAGGAATGTAATAGGAAAATGTTTTATAAAAAATAAATGTTGTTTATATTACATAGCCCTCATTTTTATTAATCTTTTTATACACCTCATATCATACAGTCCAATATTAAGATGGTTCTGGCTTCTAGATTCCCATTTATTCAGGTCTCTTTCAGTAATAGTTCAATAACTTTTTTGTTTAGATTTCATGTAGCATCAATGTTTTAAGATAATACATTCTTCTTTAAACAATTATGAAATTATTTATGAAATCAATGGTATTGGCATGTATAGCAGTAATAATGAGTACATAATTTATATATTATTGCTATATTCTACACACTCGAATGTTCCATGCTGGACGGTGCTGCAATTCTTCATGTTGAGGATGTTCCTATCACATTTCTGTTCGTGTTGTTTTAAGCTATCTCATTCTTCCTCTTCATTTACATTCATCTGGACATTCCTGTAACAAACATTCACATTATTTGTAGCTTGTTGTAGGTATATACTTCGATGCGGAGAATCAATGCAATGTGGTATTAAACTTCTTTCTGCACGAAATCACTCAGACTACAATCTAGACATTATTTACACATATTTGTTTTAATACAGTGATGCATGCTTTGACAACTGCTACCCTAATGGAAATTATTTGCAACTTGCTGTAGGTATCTGCTTTGAGGTAAAGAATCAGTGAATAGACTATTAAACTTCTTTCTGCAGGTCCTCGCCCAGACTACATCCTAAGCGTTATTTACACAGTGATGTATACTTTAGATGAATGTTATCCTAGGAAGTGTGAATTTATAAACTCAACAAATGTAACTCTAAATGAAGCTTTGAAAGGATAGCTGAATTATTTCTACAAACCTTAACAGGAAGAAAAGACAATTTACATGTCTTAAACTTGCCGGATGGTACTACACCATGATATACCATTTGAAACTTTCCTGGCATTTCATCCAACTGTTGGCTTGTTAGGGTTGAATATCTTGTCGGAAGAAACACTTGCTTATTGTCTAAAACCGCAACCACTCTAGCACCGTATCTCGTATCAATTTTTCTTATGGATTTTATATTATAAGGCTCCTCTGGCTGAAGATCTTGTAGTCTTTGAACGGTCGGGTAAATGCTACCCTCAGCCAATGTGTTAAGTTGAGATGTCAAACTTTCTGCATTAGGAAGAGAAAAAACATATTCTTTATTAGAGAATGTGTTGCACAACTAAATTTCATTTATTTGAAAGTTACAAAATTATTAACTTTTTCTGTATAATATAATAATAAAAATGATAATATGTGTAAGTATAATTGAGGTTCTGATTCACTAATGAAGTTCATTAAGTACTATATTTTCCGATTTAAATGTTTTAATATAATGTAAACATTTACTTTGTTAGAGTGAATGATTCGCGCAACAGACTTTTTGTAATATTCTAAAGCAAAAACGTTAATTTTTAATGTGATGGAAACAGACTGGAAGTTTTTACTAAATAAAATGCACAAGAGGAATGAAACATTAACTGATGAATGTTCGATCAATGCATGCAAACATGAAGTCCCTGGATCGAATACCGCCGCTTACCCTCGGAAGAATATTTATACAGAACATTCTTTATTCGAATCGTAGGGTAATCAAGTAATTGTATTTTGTCTAGAAAGGAATATAATTCACTCTGTGAAACCCTGTATTTAAATATCTGGAATAATAATTTCTCAACAAGATGAATACTTAACTAAATTGTTCACATTTTTTGAGAATTCGCGCAGTTAGCTATTAAATGTAGAATAAGCTTGTCTAAAATGAATACTTAACTAAACTGTTCACATTTCAGAAAAAATTCAACTGTCTAGCTATTAACTTTTAGAATGCTCAGCTATTTACAAATAAAGAGCCGTCATTAAAAACAAGAACGCAAATAAAAGTTAAATGTACTAAGTAATAAGTTAACTTTTTAATGAAGATGAATTGGTGATACAACTTACCAGACATGCTGTTCGATGTAATTTCCACGTTGAAAGAATAAAGTTTGCAGAGTGCTTAGATCGCAGTGTTCTTACGATACTGTGAAAATCATTGGAGAAGATGCTGCTTTTATATAATTCCCCCACTAAAGCTGAAGTGGTGAGAGATTGTAGAGCACTTAGGAAAACAATTACTGGCATTGTTCGCTAATGAGGTGAAAGCGTCTAAAGATGTCAGCTAATAGAGGTCACCGTTACCATCAGACAGAAGTAGGTTACGGGTTTTTTCATTACATGCCGGGCTCTTGTTCGCTAATGGAGTGAAAGCGTCTAACGGGTCAGCTAATGTGTGTCACCGTTACCTCCAGACGGAAGTATGTCGTTGATCGCTAATGTATGTAAACAGATCCGGAATGTAAACTTAAAAGCCTATTAATGTGTTGAAAGCGTCTAACATGTTCAGCTAATGGACAAGCGATTTCCCCAGATACAAGAAGGCTGCAGTGTTTCATTACATGACAGACTGTTACCGTGAGCAGACTACTTATACTCAAGCTCCAGTCAACAATGCATTAATCAAAAAACTTAATTGCTCGAGGATGCAATCTGCAGACCTTAGTAATCATAAAAAAAATGTTTGACGAACATTACCTAATTAATTTGCCGAGGGGCGGCAGGACTCGAGAAAACAATTCCATCAAGTCATGACGCCACAGTAGAACGCATGGGGGAGGGGGTAGAACCTGCCGGCACAGACACTGTCGGCATTAGGTGAGGCCACAAAGGGAAGGGGGCGGAGCTAGCGCCACGCGACCGGGGCGGCATGTGAGGCCTCAAAGGGAGGGGGCGGGGCTAGCGGCATAGATCAAAGAACCTTATCAGATGGCGGCAAATCCTTTGCGCCAGAGTCGCTAGGTTATATCTACTTCCCTTTAGTTTGCCTTTTCGGGCAGAAGTATGATGATTACAACAGAATATAATATCAGATACATTTCAAGAAACGGAAGGAAGTGCGTGCATTGGTCAGCCTTTCCTGATACGATGCTCAAATAATTTATAAATGAAAAGGTAGTGAAATGTGATAAACAGAGAGGCTCCAGATTCGTTTTAAGTTTAAAACATTCTAGCCGCCAAATTGACACAGTGAATGTTCTCGTTTTTAATTTGCAGAAAGAACCAGCCATATTAAAGTTACGTGTCTGAAGGTCAAGCTTTGGAATCTTATTAAATTTACAATTTTTGAAAAAGCAATCTGATTTCTCAATCTTTCCGTGTGGTGTTTACAGAACTAATTTACGTTAATTTGGTATAATATTTAAAATGGCGGTGAAAATGATCTTGGTTTGACGGGCAAAAATGTTAGTCAGGAGTTATCAACCCTTTTACTGAACTAATGCGCCGATTTTTAGTATTTCACAAACTTAATTCTCCGTTATTTTAAATCATATGTAATATATATAGTTAATATTGTTTAACGCCCGTTCTTACTGCCTACAGCAGCACAGGCGGTGGGCACTAATGATAATGAAATGATGTATAGGAAAGGGAATTTGGAAAAGAAACATCCCAGGCCTACGTTTAGGATATCTCCTCGGCATTTTCCAGTCATGAGGACTGAGAAAAACCTGGAAACAACCTCGGTCAGAGAGGACGGTCCTGATGGGATTTGAACCGCGTACCTACCGTTCACAAGTCCGTATCTTAGGCACCTCGGCTACCCATCTCGGTATCATATGTAGATGAGATGTCAGGTGTTATAAAATGCATACTAAATACATATAAAACAATTTTGTGAACATCACACATGAAAAAGTTGGAACGTTGGTGCATTAAAGAAGATAAAGATATAAGATGAAACATCTTGAAAAACGCCAGAATACGTAAACTGTAGAAAAGTTTGTTCTTTCTGCATATTAATAATGGTATTTTTCTGTTTGTTAATTTGGCTGAGAAAGTCACGTGAATGCTAACACCAGATTTTAATGCTTTTCTGGACTTATTGTATATGTATACAACATGTGGTTTATGGCTTTTACGTGTGTAGCTACTTAGTTAATAACATTATTCGTAATTATAGACAATTCGTTATGCATTATTTTCCTATTTAGTTGGGCGCCGGGATAGCGCAGTGGTTTCGTTTCCAGCTCTCATACTAAGGGTCCGGGGTTCGATTTCTGGTTCTGGGGTGGCATTGTAAAGTCGGTCCTATCCACGCCTTAACCTCTGACTTTCTCATGTGTTCCCCAAGATCCAACGCGGTTCGGAGTCAACGATAAAAGCTGTAGGCCCTCTCATTCCACTGCCATCCTACCATCGGAGGCGACGGATTCCGCCCGCTGCATGCCTCCACCTGAGAAATGGATCCAGTCATGGCTTGGTGGAGTGAGGTATCCCCCGAAGTTCATAGGCCAGATGGGGAGGGTTAGAAATAACGACGGCTTTCCTATTTAGTTAGAATAGAATTTGCAATGTATGTAAATGAAATGAAAACGGTACCCAGCGTAAATATTACCTAGTGGGTCAGAACTAAGTAGCCCTAACTTTTTTTTTTCGGCAGGAGCCTCTTCCTTTCCCCTTTTTTGTTATTTGTTTTGCATCAAGCCCAGAACTACAGCATAGTTTCGAAGTGATTTCAGAACTAAATCGAAGCCTGTAGCTGCTTAAACTCGATCGGCAGGAACATAAAGCTTGGGGGCGGGGAATGGCAGCATAATTTCCCTTTATTAAATTGTGTGGTGGACTCCCTCCTAATAACGAACGGAATTTCATTCCAGTCATCTCATCTCAAACAATGTTGAACAGCAAATAAACACCGGGTAAGAGATAACCTGGAGGTCAATTGGCTTAGAATTGAATCAGAGGGCGGCTTCGCCTCAAGCTAATGCTGGGATAATATCAGTTTAATGCCAACAGAGCTCAAAGCTGGAAAGGCACCACTGTATTTACTCAGCAGTATTTACACAAGTGGCGGGCGACTGCGACAAGACACAGAATATCGTGTGGCACGTAACGCACCGGTAAACGTTACCTACGTTACAAACATTTCGAATTGCAGCAAATCAACAATCAATAAAATACACTGAATGTTTTGTGTGGTTTTGTTTTGCAACTGAGAAACAAAGCAAAAATTCAATTTTCGCCATGATTTAGCTGTAATACCTCTCTGGTTCTTCATAATGAAGCTTCTTTTTTACTGTAAGAGGCAAGAAACAACTTTGAAAACTGCATGGCAAGGTTCGCAATCGATCCTACAAATTAATAGTCGTACCAACATTTTTATATGGAAACGAATTGTACAAGGGGATGCAGATAAAAATAACCCGGCTCCCATTCTTACTGCTTGAGTTTGCATTATGGTATTTTATCGTATCAAAACGAGTAAACTACAACATTGGACAAGCTTATGCAATTTTCGGGAACTACCAATTTCTAGTCGATATTGGCTTTCTTCTATTTGCATTTAAGCTTACTCCAAGAACTTCGCATTCTGCAAATGCAAAATGACTTCCTCACTACAAGTAACAGTGGAAATTGTGGTAACGTATATGAAGGAAACAGCATATTCTGTTTCCGGATACAGAATAAACGGCATAGGAAGCAAGCAAGAAATTAAGGTGCAAATCCCCCCCCCCAATTCAGGTGATTTTTTTTTTACCCACTCTTCTACAAACTATTCTTACCAAAGCTTGTTTTCCTATCTACTTATTGTTAATCGAGATAAACTTTTGCAAAAATGCTTTTATTATACATTTTATTGTAGTTGTAAGAGGAATACAGATAGCTGAGCGGTAGTCAAATCTTTAAAATGACTTCGCTATACGATGACTTTGAAATTCCACCTTTTCGCATGACCACGAGAACTAAGCGAATAGCCACTTATCGTTTGAAGTAAAGTAAAGTATTTAAAAACCAATAATAGAGAACATATCTCTCAGAAATGTGCTCCTGTGAGGCCTTGGCTTTTGGAAAATGGTTTTAGAACCAGAAGAAGCTTTATTCATTGGTAAAGGGTGCAGGATTAATGAACTGGCTTTAAAACGATACAGGCCCAAGGCTGAAATGCGTCCGGAGCATTGACGGAAATCTGTATCGAAAAAGACAAGACCTCGGAAATGGTTAGTGCCCAAAAATGCACTTAAATTTTTTGGTTTAACGAAATTTATATTTTTGTGCGATATTTGTATATTTCTTAAGAACCTTTTCTAAATATACGCTTTTTAAAACTGAGAGTACCTCAAAATATGTATTTCCGGTGAATTTTCAAGTATCGAATTTTTCGGTAGAATACAATACGTCCTCTACTTACTATAAGGTAAGCAGTTTATAACGTCTTTACAAAGCGATTGTCTCTATCATAGTGTTTTTACTTCCAACAGGCTCGTCAAGGTCACGCCGTATCCCCACTCTCCCTCCTATGCAAACCAGTCAATGGTCACAACTGATATGAGAATATATGCACTAACAGCGAATTACTAACATAATAAGATTTGTCGGCTGTTTTAAAATTAGTTTATTATTCGGCTACATGAGGTATATTCTTGATTTGAAGCCATGGCAAAATTTCAGGTTTTCTAGAATTTGTATTCGAGATTTTTTCTTTAAGCATGGACTGATACGTCATATTTTCCATTACTATCACATATCCTTCTTCTAGTCTCCTAAGAAGATCGATAAACCGTTCCCTACACACTATATTATTCATCTCTTGATGATAATTGCCATAATTTTAGAATGAAACACTAAATCTGCCGCTTATATTTGGTCTATCCGGCATGGCGGATTATTAGATGTGATCCTTTACTTAATGGAATCTTTGGACCACCGTGTCTTTTAATATTTAAGCCAGATAAAACTTTTAACATGGTTTTGGTTACCCAAGTTTCGTAAATATAAATAGTAGTTCTTAAAAATGAGTCCATCGCCGCAGTGATATATTTTCTCTCCTTCAAAAACTGTCGCCCGTTGTTAGATTTTCGATATCTAAAGCCACGTTTTCTCAAGATATGTAAAGAATACCATCTGTATAGCCTACTTTGTCTTTTAAAACCACTTCAAATGTTTAAGTGTATGATATGCACCACGATTTTTCTTTCTTTCTTATCACGACCATAAAACTTCTGTACTGAGCGACGGTTTATGCCTTTCTGGGAAGCATCTAATTCTGTGACAGGTTTTTGACGTGTAATGATCTTTCTTTCTTTCTTTCCTTCTTTCTTTCTTTCTTTCTTTCTTTCTTTCTTGGATAGGAAAATCAAGGCCCTGATGCCTCTGCTTTTTCAAATCACTTTTCTGGGATTCCTCACATACATGTGGCACTGTTTTTACAGATACTGCAGTTATTTTTTACACATGTTTTAAAAAAATCACAAAACCCTTTCTTGACAGTTTTCCAGAGCTTCAAAAAAGTTATACCCTTTATACACAATGTCTTTCGACTGTCTAATATCGCTCAAATTTGACGTCATTATGCATAAGTAAAACAACATAAATGCACGCACAATGTAGAGAAACATCTTATCGCACAATCTAGAGAGGGGAGGACTGTTGCACTGGGCGAGGGGAAAAGACATTGGAGAGGGAGGTCAAGGAGGTGCGGAGGGGGGACGAATGTCCTTGAGCCGCCTGGTCACAGTGAAAAGGCTATAGACATAAAGGTTTATGCTGTCCACTAATGAAAAATAAAAAATTAATTAGATAGTCTAATTTTTATTTCTACTCACGGCTTTACCTTTATTTATGGACGCTCTTTAAATACTATGTTTTAGTGTCCCATTCTATAATGAGCGTGAAAGACCGTAAATTTTGGTCAGAGGCTCCTTTATCATGCTTGAGGTTCTTTTACTTGCCATAAATCTACAACGCTGGCTTATCTTCTCTTCCGAAGGAAGGCATGCTAAAGATTTTTACGCCCGAAAAAAGTACATTGCGCTCCGCCGGGTTTGAACCCGCTACCCCGGGAATTAGAGGCTAGTATGTTACCCCTAGACGACGGAGGACCACTATTTCTACTCAGCGGGTAGGTTTATTATGTAACGTTTACTCGAATATCGAAGTGAATATCTTGTAATGGTGTCAACCAAGGCAGTAAAAGTAGTGTTGCAATCAACTTACACAATTATCTAGTTTTCTCATTGATTATGTCCGCCGTCATAGGTTGCGTGTTATTTGATGTCTTCAAACTATTTGTGGACTCATTGCAATTACCATTTGTAAATGCCTGTTTAGTCCTGTTTGATTGCGGCTTATTACGTTTTTTTCACGATTAGCTCGGTTAGGAAAGTGAATGAATACCGACCCTTGTGACCTCCTTTGGATTGGCGATAATGACAATGTTAGGTATGTTGTTTTAACTTAACAGTCATTTAACTACCATTAGCGGCGTCTAGAAAGAGTGTCGTTATTCTGGATTAATTAAAAGTGATTGCGCATATATAAAAGTGTATTCTTTTTAGAAGTAGTTTCACTTTTGTCCTTCATTTGAAAGCGTTATGTGGACCAGAATGCCGCCATCGAGCCCATTGCAATAGCAGCGAAACTTCTTAAAACCAAATGATTAAATCTTAGGATCCATTCCCACGCAGATTTTTACTTTCTCTGCTACGTATAGTAAGTAGGGGAAATATTGGATTCCACCCAAAAATTCCATATCGAGATTTCACCGAAAATGCACGTTTTGAGGCCCGCTGAATAAAAAAAAAGCATTTTTAGAAAAAGGTCGTGTGTGTGTCTGTCTGAGCGTCTGTGAACAGCATAAATCAAAGACGAAAAACGTCGGATAAATACCAAAATTGTATTTAGGTTCAGTATTTTATTTTCATGAGAAATGAAATGTACATCTTGAATTTTCTGGGATTGTCATCTTCATTGTGAATAGTTTTTGCATAACTGGTAAACCGTGAGAGATAGATAAGTTTTTCTACACAAAGGTGTAGATCTCGTTAAAACACACGATTTTTGCCATATACATTTTTTTTCGAGCGAACGATTTCCGAGATATCGCTTATTATTTCTTTGAATTTTCTAATAGTTATACTTTTTCTCAAGTGGGAATTCCTTATGTCCTGGACATGCAAATAGAATGAAATGCTCCATATAGCAACCAGCTCTTAAAAGATTTGACTATCGCTTAAAGCCTACCATATTCCCCTTGCACCTACAAGAAAATTAGCAATAAGATTAACATCTCGATATCTCATTAACATGAAGTATATGGAGAAGCGTTTGCAAAAATAGCTTGTAGAAGAGTAGGGAAAGTCGTGTGAATGCAACACATCAGATTTTTCCCCTCATTCCCTTAAGATTTTTAGCTGCTGATGGGCACACGGTTCTTTTCATAACACTGAAACTCAATATTCGTAGAATTGTGGAACACCAAACTTCTTGAAGCCAGTGAGCCTCAAAACTTTTATTTACCCGAATACATTTGGATTCTTCTAATTTTGTACTAGCATTGATTTACCAAATGTCAGAACTTTCTATTTAATTTGTATTTGAGCTTATTGTTGCCTTAAACCCTAATGCCACATCGAGGCGTGTGCATAATGTTCGCATTCGCTTATTGAAAATACTTCATTGAAGGCAGACGGTTGGTCTTAGACTTTCCTTCTGTTGCATCTGTGTACTTGTATTGCTCGTTTTACTGTCTGTGGAATTTAGGAGACTTGGAAAATTAAAGAAACTAAATACTATCGCTGTATCCACCTGCGCGGCCAGGAGAAAATGCGAGAAACCCTAATCCGATACACCAGAAGAAGAAGCTTCAATTTCTACAGATTTGCTGACCAGTCCATTTGTACAAGTGCATATTCATACTATAACTGCTTGATTTACTTCCCTATTTTATTTTAGTACACACGCTCTGTATATTTCAGTCCCATTAAACTCATTTGTACTTGCATTTACTTTCGATTTAATCGGAAATATACGTTTTGAGGTTCTCTGAATAAAGCAAAGCACTTAAAAAGTGTGTGTGTGTGTGTGTGTGTGTGTGAGAGAGAGAGAGAGAGAGAGAGAGAACATCATAACTCAAAAACCAAAGGTTGGTTAAGTATCAAACTTGGTATTTAAGTTTAGCTTCTTCCAAGGATGCGACACGAATTTGATAAAAATGCGAAATATTTGCATGACAAATAAGTTATATCTTGAATTTTCTGCGAATAGCGTCTGAAGACCTCTTCATTTTGAATGACGTTTTTGTAACTACTAAATCATAAAAGATAAACAAAATCTTACTAACCAAGATAGTGTTCTGTAGCCCAGAATTTATATCAAATAAAATGTTTGAGGTTAACCATCTACGAGATAGTCTTTGTTATTGATTTGAATGTTAAACTGCCTAACTTTCTCCAAGTGGTAAGTCATTATTCGCTTAGCGACTGTATTCTTCTTCTGATTCTTACAGCGAAATGAGAAAATGTGTAGTCTATACTTTTCTAGCAACAAGGAGATAGCAGAACAAGTATTTTTTTGATCTTTCTTTTCTTTAATCGCGCAGGTCATATCGGACGGTGAATGAATGGAATGATTGAAATAGCCCTCAAATAAACTACGTGATCAAAAGTATCCGGACACCCCCACAAACACACGTTTTTCATCTTAGGTGCGTGGTGCTGCCACCTACTGCCAGGTACTCATTCGCGACCTCAGTAGTCATTAGACATCGTGAAACAGCTGAATGGGACGCTCCTGGAACTCATGGACTTCGAACGTGGTCAGGTGATTCGGTGTCACTTGTGTCAGAAGTCTGTACGCGAGATTTCCACACTCCTAAACATCCATAGCTCCACTGTTTCTGATGTAATAGTGAAGTGGAAACGTGAAGGGACATGTACAGCACAAAAGCGTACAGGTCGACCTCGTCTGTTCACTGACAGACACCGCAGACATTTGAAGAGGGTCGTAAAGAGTAATAGGCAGACATCTATCCAGACCATCACACTGGAATTCCAAGCTGCACCGGGATCCACTCCAAGTACTATGACAGGCGTGAGGTGAGAAACCTTGGATTCTATGGTCGAGCGGATGCTCATAAGCCACACATCACGCAGGAAAATGCCAAACGACGCCTCGCTTGGTGTAAGGAGCGTCAACATTACACGATTGAACAGTGGCAAAACGTTGTGTGGAGTGACGAATCACAGTACACAATGTGGCGATCCGATGGCAGGGAGTGGATATGGCGAATGTCCGGTGAACGTCATCTGCCAGCGTGTGTAGTGCCAACAGTGAAATTCGGAGGTGGTGGTGTTATGGTGTGGTCGTGTTTTTGCTGGAGGGGGCTTGCACCCCTTGTTGTTTTGCGTGACACGATCACAGCGCAGACCTACGTTGATATTTTAAGCACCTTCTTGCTTCCCACTGTTGAGCAATTCGGGGATGGCGATTGAATTTTTCAACACGATCGAGCACCTGCTCATACTGCACGGGCTGTGGCGGAGTGGTTACAGGACAATAACATCCCTGTAATGGACTGGCTTGCACAGAGTCCTGGCTTGAATCCTATTGAATACCTTTAGGATATTTTGGAACGCCGACTTCGTGCCAAGCCTAACCGACCATCATCGATACCTCTCCTCAGTTCCTCACTCCATGAAGAATGGGATGTCATTCCTCAAGGAACTTTCCAGCACCTGTTTGAAACTATGCCTGCGAGAGTGAACGCTGGCATCAAGGCTAAGGGTGGGCACCACCGTATTGACTTCCAGCATTACCGATGGAGGGCGCCACGAACTTGTACGATACTTTCAGCGAGGTGTCCGGATACTTTTGATCACGTAGTGTAGATCCGGAGTCTCTAGAGCTTAGAGTTACCCGACATTCGTCTTCTCAGCATAAGGGAAAACTCCGGAAAAAAACTTATCCAGATAACCCTCTAACAAGACTCGAATTTTGGACCTCTTGAATTTTAGGCAGATACGCTACTCCCACACCACAGAGGTGGGCATTAATGCTCTGTAAGAGGAGTGGGTAGAGGTGGTCATGTGAATGCAGCACATCAGATTTTTATTTAATGTATGCGCCGATTTAAGAGCATTTTTTCTATAATGAAAACTGATCGATAGTAAACGTAAATGTTATTATTAGGCTTCGGAAACGGTTGCTGTTTCGTTGCACTTTGACTGGAAAACAGGTGCGCACAGGGTTTCATGGAAACCTCCCTACCCCCAAGTGCCAGCCATTCACTCCAAGCAAGCGATTAGTATATACCACATGAGTCAGCTGCCCCTAGTTATTCGTATCTATGCAGCCCGCAGTTTACAGTCTAATGTGAAAACATTGACCGTTTTAGCAAACAAACTGTTATTGTTGCTCTGCCCTTCTATTCGGTACTATACGCAATTAGCATTAATGATTAAAGTTCTAATGAGAGCCAACGAGCTGCGAAAGCCTTAAAACAGACGGGGTTTCATGGATATAATGCTTGCAAGGAGATAGAGGAATGTTTTCTCGAAGAGCGGGATAGACTAAGTGGGTTCTGGCCGAGTGGTTTAGCTGCCGGAATGTGGTGAAACAAGGGTTAGCTTCGGAGGTTCCAATCTGATACAAACTTCAAATTGTGTTTTTTTTCGCTCCTTTGTTTATTTTCTCTATTTTAGTGTGCTAATTTATTTATTTTTGTTACTGGCTCTTCTGTGAGCCAAAGACATAGGAATTACAATCAGATAATTGAGTATCATGTTTACCCTAATAATCTGTACCGTATTTGGTGTTGTAAACTTTCATTCTTTTGGGCGCATATCGGCGATATTAAATATAACAGTCTTGTTTCATGTTTAAACCCTATGTTTCACTTCTATTGACAAAGGAGTTGTAAATGTGCTAAGTTCACGGGTAAACAGAATAATAAATTGTTAAAGAGGGTGGATTTCATCAAGGAAGTAAATGTTGAAAATGACGACCCCCTTCATCAATGCACATTTGTGTACGTTGCCGGAGAGACCTTCTTGTATACTGTAACATGCGCGGTGTAATCTGGCTGCATTTTCCACGTATGACTTCCCGTAGATGATTTGATCTTTGCGGCTCTTGAGCATAGACCCATTCCTTTAGATGACCTCACAGAAAGAACTCCAGTGGGGTGAGATCAGGTGATCTAGGTGAAAATGCGATTGGGCTTCCTCGGCCAATCCATTTTTACGGATATATTCTATGTAAGTGATTCCTTACAATCAGTGACCAGTGTGGTGGAGCTCCATCCTGCTTGAATCACATTCCTGTCCGTTTCACTAGTGGCACGTCTAGGAACAATGACAATTCTTCTTGCAGAAATGGAAGGTACCGTGGTCCGGTGAGGTTGCCTTCAAGAAGTACGGTCCAATTAGCTGGTCTCCTATTACTCCGCACCAGACATTGATGCTCCACTGTACCTGGAATGCAACATCTCTCATCCATTGAGGATTCTATATACTCCAGTAGTGCACATTATGGCGGTTAACAGTTCCGTTATTGTGGAATGTGGCTTCATCACTGAAAAGAACACTTCCTAAAACCTCTACATCCATTTGCACTCGCTGCTGTAGCCATTGTACATATATCACTCGCGTTTAAAGTCGCGATTTTATAAGTTATTTTTATTTGTAATTTTAATATTATCATTAATATTAATTTGTACTTTGATATTACGGATGGCATTTATTACGATGCAATGTGCCCATCACTAAGGACTGACTTATGTACTGATCTTCTGCTATGGCTCTTGAACTGGTATGTGGATTGTTTTCTATTGCGTTTCGAACAGCTTCTTCATTGCCTCCAGAAGTTACTGGAGCTTCGCGAGCAGGCGGTGCTCTTCCAAAATAATCCTGTTTCACGAAGGCGTCTTTCAACAATTCGAAAAGTGTCTGCTGTAGGTGCCCTCCTTCCTGGGAATCGTTCTTCATATAGGCGCATTGTTGACAGTGCATTACACCTTGTTTCTCCATACATTTACAGCATGTCAACATACTCGTCAGTAGGATATATAGAGGAATTCGAGAACAGCGTTTTGCGTTTATATGGGAAAGGGTAAGGAAAATGAGGCTAGATGCGACGGTTCACGGAGGAAAAGCGTTTATATGAGACAGATAGGGAATACGGGGGGGCTGATGCTAGGCTAGACAGGGGTTGAAGCTGGGAAAATGCGTTTATATGGGAGAGATAGGGAATGGGAGGGCTAATGCTAGGCTAAACAGTTGTAGAAGAAGAGGAATGCGCTTTATATGAGAGAGATAGGTAATACGTGGAGAGGTGCTAGGCTATACAGATTCTGAAGGAGGGGGGATATAGGCTTATACTGGAGAGATAGGGAATACGATGGAAGGTGCTAGGATAGAGAATGTTAAAGTTTGAAAGCGTTTATACAGGAGAGATAGGGAATACGAGCAAAAGAGCTAGGCTAATCAGAGGTCGAGTAGAGTATACGTTTATACGGGAGAAGTAGGTAAACGATGATAGGTGTTAGGGATCATGGTTAAAGAAACTGTAATACAAAGAACCGCATTATTCAAGAACTTTAACAACAAAAAGACTCGAGTATAGATCATTTGTAAGGTACTCGAGGAGGGTTCTTTAGTGGAAAAGCCTCCTAAGTCATTTAGTAGGGGGAATTTAGGGTTTCTAGATCAATTAATATGCAGGAACGTTCAATTAATATGCTAATTAGACCTCCCCAACTCCTGCCACGCCCCCTGGTACCTTTTGCTTGCAGCTGCGGTCATAAATTTTGTTGAGTATAATAGAAAGCTTGACAGTTAAGCAATTAAGGTTGCCCATCACCTGTCAAAATGAACAATGGGGATAATAAATTTTACTTTGTGACAAAGGCGGAGACACCATTCTACCCATTCCATATCCGCACACGTGCACTTCTGGACCTGCAACAACCCACCTCCCAATCGCATTGTTTAACGACCAGGTGCAAAAGAACAAAGGTTGTCCTTCACCTGTCAAAATGAACAAAAGGCATAATAAATTACGCTTGTATCAATGGAGTAGGCTGGAGTCACCCAAACAAAGGAGCAGACGTTATTGTTTCAATTCTATTGAATTCCCGTACACGTGCACTTTTAGGAAGCCCACCTGCAACAACCCCACCCCCATCAGCATTGTTTGACGAATTCGTGCAAAATAACAATAGAACAGGCTGGATCCAAGCTAACAAAAAGGTTGAATAACAAAGGCATCAGATTCTATTGTCCTCCATTTCATTGTCCAGAGCAAGAGTTCGTTAGAAAGACCACCCGTATAGCATCCCCCCTTCCACAGCCATATAACAAAAGAACAGGCTGGGGCCGAGCTAACAAAGAGACTCCAGTATCCCATCTCTATTGAATTCCCGTACATGTACATGTCAGATGAATATAACAAAGAGACAGTCTGGCGTAGCGATAAGAAAATAAACTCGTGGAAGCTTTATACCTGGCCCTGTCTTTGTTTGATTTTGGGAAAAGAGAGAGAGGTCTGTTCCCACGGGGGCATGTATTATTTACCTGATAGACCATAAATTCCACCCCGACATCCTGGCGACGACACTGCCTGAGGCACATACTCACACAAAAACACACACTTACACAGACACGCATACACCAGTGCACGCATACACATACGATAGCATTGGAAATTACTGCCTTTGCAGAATTCAAAAATCTTAGTTTCATTTCACTGTAACCTAGCAAAATTGTAACTATTTTTCAGGCTGTCACATTCACATGACTTTCAGCCCAACGCATTTTTTTATAGATTGTGTGAAGACATTATGGCGGTACTCTCTGAGAGAGAGAGAGAGAGAGAGAGAGAGAGAATGAGAGTGAATGAGAGAGTGGAATTGAACTGAGTAGGGATAGAAGTGCTGAGAGCCTCTGCGCAGGAGCAACATGCGATAATTCAATTCCGTGCAATAATCAAGTGACGTAAACTTCCCCCCACCATGACGATGTAAACTTCCCCCCACCATGACGATGTGCTGACATAGCCAGGGAGGGATTTAGATTGCTATATAAACAGCTAACAGCGCATGCTGGAAACATTAACTTTACATTTTAATTTTAAAGAACTTCAAAAGTAGCATCGTGAGCTGTTCTTTTTTAATTTAAGAAGAGGTGCGAGTCATCGAATTCTGCACGCATACATTCATCTGCATGAATACAATGCAAGGCGAGTGAGTTTTTACATAACTATACAGATCAGTGTTGACTTTTTACCATGCATTTGTTTTTGTTTTGTTCGGGTATATCCGTAGGTCTTCGTGAAACCTGCTGCTCTCAGAGAGGACTAGCCTCAGGCAGTGTCGTCGCCAGGATGTCGGGGTGGATTTTATGGTCTATCAGGTAAATAATGCATGTGCGCTTGGGAACTGACCTCCCTCTCTTTTCCCAACACCAAACAAAGACAGGGCCAGGTATAAAGCTTCCACGAGTTTCTTTTGTTATCGCTACGCCAGACTGTCTCTTTGTTATATTCATCTAACATTTACGTGTACGGGAATTCAATAGAGTTGGGATAATGGAGTCTCTTTGTTAGCTCGGTCCCAGCCTGTTCTTTTGTTATATGGCTGTGGAAGGGGGGATGCTATACGGGTGGTCTTTCTAACGAACTCTTGCTCTGGACAATGAAATGGAAGACAATAGAATCTGATGCCTTTGTTATTCAAATTTTTTGTTAGCTTGGGTCCAGCCTGTTCTATTGTTATTTTGCACGGGTTCATCAAACAATGTTGATGGGGGTGAGGTTGTTGCAGGTGGGCTTCCTAAAAGTGTACGTGTACGGGAATTCAATAGAATTGAGACAATAACGTCTGCTCCTTTATTTACGTGGCTCCAGCCTACTCCATTGTTACAAGCGTAATTTATTATGCCTTTTGTTCATTTTGACAGTTTAAGGACAACCTTTGTTCTTTTGCACGTGGTCGTTAAACAATGCGACTGGGAGGTGGGTTGATGTAGGTGCAGAAGTGCTCTTGTGCGTATATGGAATGGGTAGAATGGCGTCTCCGCCTTTGTCACAAAGTAAAATTTATTATCCCCATCGTTCATTTTGACAGGTGATGAACAACCTTAATTGCTTACCTGTCAAGCTTTCCATTATACTCAACAAATTTTATGACCGCAGCTGTAAGGAAAAGCTACCGAGGGCGGAGAAGGTGTGGGGGAGGTCTAATTAGCATATTAATTGCACGTTCCTGCATATTAATTGATCTAGAAACCCTAAACTCCCCTACTAACTGACTTAGGGATGTTTTCCCTTAAAGAGCCCTCCTCGAGTACCTTACAAATGATCTATACTTGAGTCTTTTTGTTGTTGAAGTTCTTGAATAATGCGGTTCTTTGTATAGTTTCTTTAACCATGATTCCTAACACCTATCATCGTTTCCCTACTTCTCCCGTATAAACGTATACGCTACTCGACCTCTGATTAGCCTAGCATTTTTTCTCGTATTCCCTATCTCTCCTGTATAAACGCATTCCACCTTTAACATTCGTCTATCTTAGTACTTTCCCTCGTATTCCCTATCTCTCCTGTACAAGCCTATATTCCCCCTCCTTCAGCAGCTGTCTTGCCTAGCACCAGCCCTCGTATTCCCTATCTCTCCCATATAAACGCATTTTCCTGCTTCAGCCCCTGTCTAGCCTAGCATCAGCCCCCCCCCCGTATTTCGTATCTCCCATATAAACGTATTTTTCTCCTTGAACCGTCGCATGTAGCCTGGTTTTCCCTATGCTTTCCCATATAAACGCAAAACACTATTCTCGTATTCCTCTATAGATCCTACTCTCGTCGTTTGTATACGTTATGACAGCAGCCGTGTCTCGTAGAAAGGTTTCAGATACTGAGTAGACAATGGAGAGAGACTTATTTATTGAGTCAAGCATGACAGGCGCAAATAGTTAGTCACTTTGCGTGTGGGAAGTGTTTTAAACTTGGTTGAGTGGGTCAAGCTAATACTGACCACAATAAAACACCTACTACGAAGTACAAATTATCCACCTGCCAGTGGAAAACATGACAATTATTCTATTTTTACACACTTATAATGTTATTAAAATGTTATTTATATCATAATATAAAATTATATGCCCAAAGGGATAAAACAAAAGGTAATAAAAGGTTTGAACTTAACCCGAAGGATTTGAGCCCGAATGAAAGTGGCACAGCGTTAAAGCAACCATGATAATATCATTCGGCCAATGTTACCTTGCGACCAGAGGTTCCTATTGGAATTAGTAATCGCAGAAGTAGACCCCATCTCGAATCTTTACACGCTTTTTGCAGCGTCATACAGTGTTTTGAGCTCGGTTTGGTAGTTCTAATTCAAACAAATAAACTGCATCGGTCATTACAATGACTGTATGATCTGAAATACGCCATAGTTTGTGAAATAAGAGAAATTATCTACCTAAAGCTCAGCAGTTTTTGACAAGGCTGTACAATGACTAGCGGCTTAAATCCAATTGGTCACACTGCGTAGATCTGCCATTTTGTTTTCAAATGGTTTTGTCAACCGATGCATGCGATTGGTTGTTCCTTCAGGGGCGTTTTCAAAGGGGTGCATGGATGTATGCTAAAAAAATAAAAGTTTGTAACATTGGCTAAATGTGCTACTGAAGCTCTCAGTGTCAAGGTGGAATGTTCTTTGCGGTTTTTTGCATCGACATACATAACGATTGCATTCTGTCTTATAAAACACTTATGCACTGAGTTATGTATCCCTCCTCTATAAAGTGTTATGCAAATCAGCTATTAGAAGGCATTCAAGAAAGGCGTAAGTCACATATGTCGCTTAGCACGTTGCATAAATTCAAAAATAAATAGGCGTAGCTGACTCACCTGGTATACAGCCTGTTCTGAAGTTACGAATTCCGGCCGTTGATACCTGACAAAACATGCAAAAAAAAAAAAACAACCAGTAAGAAGAGTCTTACTTGTAAAAGAATATCGACGTGATTATTTTGATCTAAGAGGGCAAAATATATTTTGTAAAGTATGCCACATTGAAATCAAGGGTGAGAGAAGGGTTTTTATCGCAAGACACTGCAAATCTAAAAAAAAATACTCACAAAATATTACATTCCTTCCTAGAAATGAAGTGGTGAGGATATATTATCCATATCAGAAACCATGAACTCATGTAGCCTATTCATCTACATGATGGTAAGCACAGATATCCCATTTAATAAGCTGCAAAATTCTGGTTTTAAAACGTTTCAGGAGAAATGTACAGCTATGAAATTTCGTTGTGAGTCTCTTTACCCAAATGTTATTTGTCATAGATGGCAATACCAGAGGTTTTGAAACTTGTCAATAATTTGACACAGCACTTTACAGAAGTAGAAAAATGTTCTGTTGCTGAATAGCACAGCAGAAACTGAAAAGTGTTTAGATAAAAACCCAGGGAATGCAATATGTGCCGTATTAAGCAATAATAATAATATTGTTAATGTTAAGAATAACATTATTCTAAATCATGAAAATGGATGTGTTTCTCAGAGGTGTGTGACGTCCGTCAGTTTCGATTTGCACTAGTAATACCATGTGATGTGAAACGGAGCTTCTCAAGATATAAACTTTTTTGAGTTTGAGAAGACGTTTTGCTTTTGATACATTCAGAAAATATATTGCAATCCATTGTAATAGTTTATCCAGGCATGTAATTACACATGAAGCTGATTATTTAATCTGCCATAGTTCAGATTTATTATTTTGTTCATCTTAGTTATACTTCGTAATAAAAGCTTAAGTTCACTACAGAACTGTATACTTACTTCTGTGCCTACCCATACCTATAGCGTACACAGTACTCAGCAAAGCACAAACTCAGTAGCGCACGAGACTACTGCCTCTCTCCTCTCCGCTCGCTTGTAAACAAAGTAGCAATATAATAGAAGTTAACTTAACCTAAAGTTCATGTCCGAAGCCTAGTTATTATATTTGTTACTGAATTTCTTGGATAAAACCTCTCAATGTGTGTTATTACTCGTAGTAAACATATTAGAATTAGCATTATAATAGCCTTGTCAGTACCACGACTAATCTCTGTGTTGTGATGCAGCGATCAGCTGTAATCCATCCAAATCTCTAGACCTGAGCAGGTTTTAAGATACGTCACCAAACTAGGAATATAGGTAACTTTCAAGAATATCGTCAATTAAAATTCTGTATACACGGTCATTGTTGCCTCGTAACCGACTGTACTCATGAGGTTGTCACACTGTTCTTATCTAAATTGCATTAAGAATTTTCTGCTTTAAAAACAAATCGCGTGTACGCTATGGTTAGATAGATCATACCTAAGTTTACACTAAGGTCTTTAAATTGTCATTGGAGTGCATATATTTTATCTTTCGACGTCCCTATAGGTGCGCCTACTTTCAAGATTTCGCACAGTCGTTGATTAGGCTGATGGCTTTTGGTGTTGGAGAGGTCATATGCAGAAACTAAACTGTTTTCACTTTTTCTACTATGTACAGTAAGTGGGGGAAGTATTGCATTCCACCCAAAAATTCGATATCGAAATTTCTTTGGAAATGTATGTTTTGAGGTGCCCTGAATCCATGTCCAGGACACGCAAAGAGAGTAGAATGCTCCATATAGCAACCAGCTCTTAAAATATTTGACTGTCACTTAAAGCCCTTATTCCCCTTGCACCTACAAGAAAATCAGCAATAAGATTATCATCTCATATCTCGATTAATATGAAGTAGATGGAGGATAAGCGTTTGTAAATATAGTTTGTACAAGGATAGAGAAAGTCATGTGAGTGCAACACTTCGGATTTTTTATACTTGACAAGCTAAATGTGTTTCATTTTATATCGCTTACAGTAAATTTATATAAATTGTTAGAAATTATAATAACAATGCTGCCGTTTAGAAGCTATAATAACAATGCCCTCTCACCAGATATTCTATTCCTGATCAAGATTTAAGCAAGAAGTTGTATTTAAGTTAAGAACTTGTAAGATGAAAAATTATAGTCATCTCATCACCTTACGAGGAGATGACATACTTGCAGAACATATGAATGCCCTTGATAACTCGGAATAAAGTGATTATAATATTCAAACGCTGTAGTTTATTGCTAGGGGCCAAATTGACCCACTTCAGGCGTTCTATATATAAGACAAAGTAGATAGCCTAGTGTTAAAAGGACTAATCAGTTGCTAAGTGGTGCCGTGTTGTCGAGCTATCTGTGTAAATAAAATTTGAAAACTATGGAAACATGCTAAAAGTAACAGTCAACATTTTAAGATGAGCTGAAGTGCGTTTATAAGAATTTAGATGCCACAACGCCTGCGTTGTAGCAAATGGTGGAAACCTACGCCACATTCGAGAAAGGTTTTGCACACTTTGCCAATCACACCGTAGGAGCATGTATAGTGGGTAGCTGAGCTGTGTACTGCACTCCCACTATGTCCGCAAACTTGGCAAAATAAAATGTGTGCAGAATATATTATTATGAATTTTGTACGACTGAGCCAACGCTAAGTGGGTTTCAACTACGTGTGAGACCAACCTAAGGACAATATCCGCAGATATAGCCGCACTTCTTTGTTATTGAACAGCTCTCGTCGATGAATTATCTCTACTTCAAGGTGTGGTTGTTGTACCACAAACACATTTTCTTTTGTGAATTTGCTTGAGTCTTCATATTTAGTAGCTTAACTAATAACTTTACCGCAAAATTCAAACAAAATTTCCCGCGTTATTAAGCTGCACATTTCTGTAAATTAACGTGCATAAAAAGTGACCCATCCTCCTAAATCGCAGCAGTGTTTTTTTCCCTGTAAGGTTTGCACCTTCAAGTAATCAAGCTCCATTCAGCCAGTATCACTTCTGAAAAACAATCGAGTGTCACAAAAGCGAACCAATGAATGATGTTATAATCATGTGATATGAAGTTGTGGTTCGAATAGCGCCTCTAATAGATTTTCACTACGATTAGTACACAAGGAAACGCTAGACCAATACGTCATAATTCGGCCTTCTAGAGCAGAGGGTGAAGCATTATTTGAGTGTTAAACTGAACGACAGCTACACCATTTACATATATGAGAGCTTTCATCAGCGACATGGAGACGCTAGTAAACGGCAGTAAGAAAAGGGACATTAGGAAAACGATAGTGAAGCATGAAAATATAAGGTTTAAGTTGTAATGTTACCCTTCCAGCAGTTGGGCCATACTTTGGGGGAGATAAAGTACCCTGCCAACCCAGTGGCTAGAAGTATACTCGTAAAACCTGTGGTCGCGCTGGTGGTGATGGGGCTGGATTTGTCATTACCGACATGAACACTCCGTTCCATTATGGGCGACATTTTATGCACGTCAATATACATAACAGATCGCTGTTAACACACTAATTACCAATTTCACTGACGGGTTTCGAAAACAAGCTTTTTCCAATGGAAATAGGGGTTTATAAATAGAGGTATCAAATGTTTCTTGTTGATTATTTCTGTAACCACATCTATTACTAAAAGGGATTTGTTTTTAAAATGACTCTAAAAGAAGTGATTAATCTCAGCCATTTAACTATTTTATTCCCTGCAGTTGGTGTACGATACAGTGGAGGTTAAATTTAAATTGAGTTTTATTTATGGACGCCCTTTAACTACTATGGTCCCATTCCATATTGCGCGTGAAAGACCGGTAATTTTGCGGTAATTTTGCTCAGAGGCCTCTTTATCAGGCTTGAGGTTCTTTTACGTGCCGTAAATCTACGACACGGGACCACCGGCTTTACTTCCCTTCCGAAGTAAGCCATGCTAAGGATTTTTAAGCCCGAAAAAAATCCATCGCCCTCCGCCGGGTTTGAAGCCGCGACCTTGGGAACTAGAGTCTAGCACGGTACCACTAGTCCACGAAGGAACAGTGGAGATGGATAAACTGATCATGAGGTTTAGAGAAAATGGAAAATATGTTTAGTGATGAAGCTAAGTCGCTGTGGTCAGATGACGCTGCTAAATTCCTTGAAATTCATATTACTGCATTTGCGTTTATATTTCACTAGCTGTCTTACCCAACGTTGCATGGATGCGTTTTGATATTAAAACGTGTATATGCTAAACAGTAAAAACCGATACTTAGACATGTGGACATTTTGCCATAGCATTTAATGCTCAAGCAGCTGTCCAGCTGAATCCAGTATCATACGCACGCTTTCCCTCTACGTAGGAATAAGGACAAAATAAACGTGATGATCTTGTTTACTTTACTTCTGTTAAAAACTTAACGCTTTGTTCCTCTAATCTAAGAAAATTTGCGGCTTTATGCTATTCAGTTTTGTAATTTGTTCTCACAAATACCATAACAAATGAATATAGTTGGTGATATTTAGACTTCGGTCAGCCTTTTTCATCTGTCGTGTTTCGCATGTCTCAGACTGTGCCAACGTTTTTCTCGTTACACAATTATAATTAATATATAATTTTTTATAATAATTAGCATCCAGTGGTAATGAAATGGATTAAACCCAGAGGAAACACAGCAAAACTTTCTTATATAAGGGTTATTAGAAGGTTTTGGCGTATCACATATCTACATACGCAGTCATAAGAAGATCCGATTGTCTTTTTCTCTGCTGTATCTGGTTTTCTCAGTTGCTAAATCGTGGAAAAAGTATCCACTATCTTTTTCTTATTTTACATACATTTTCAAATGCCCAAGCATTGCATATCCTTTTCAGTAATTTAGGAATTGAAATTAGAAGAACATGAGTTTTGGATGTTGAAAGAAGCATCAGAATTAGTTAAGATTACTATATATACATATTCTATCTCTTTACAAAATTAGTATAGGTAATGATTTTACTGGATTAATTTTAGGCATTCTTGTCTTTACGGCTATTTGTTATTTTGTTATTATCAATTAAAACATAGCAAGAATGCTTCATAAGAAACAACCGAATTCAAACTTACATTCTGTGTTGAGTCATATTTTAATACTTTCCACACTAAAAATTTTTGTAAGCGATTCTTTGGTTTATTTAACATCGGATATTACTCCCGTGAAATAATATCCAATTTTGTAAAATGGTTTTAAATACAGTTTGTGATTTGCAATTCAGAAATGCAACTTGATGGGTCCTGTTTTCCTTACTATTTTAAATGGAAAGGGGAACTAACACGGATATAAAATCATTATATGTATATAGTACTGCTTGAAATTAGGATTTAAAAGGTAACCCTGGGGATGCTTTTGAAAAAGGTTTGAAATATCCTAAAATTAACTAGCAGTTTTGGGAAGGGTACAACTCAAATTCAGCTGCCAAAGTGTAATATCATTTCAAATTAATGCGTTCTCAGCAACGAGTTGTTCATCGTGTATGGAAGAAAGAGAAAAAGGGCAATAAATGCGTTTTAACACGTCAGATGTCGGTGACGATAACCTCAGTACATTAACAATGAGAAGGTTTAACGTTATTACAATAAAATCATCGAGAGTCAATGCCAAATGGACTACATATGTCGCAAAATTCCATGAAAAAGTCTCAAAACTGCTGAAGTAGAGTTAATATCCCTGTGGCGCTATCAGCGAAATGTCGCCCGAGTCTGCTGGAATATTGCCTGAAGGAGAAACTTCGTTCTGGGTTCTTGTTTTGTTCTGTGAAACCCGGTCTCATGTAAGAGCAGTTCGTTTTGCTTGTATCTCAATTTCCCTAAGAACAGAGTAGCTAAGTCATGTTCATGTTGCACAGTTCTTGTAGTGTGGTGACAGGTCGACCTGAGCTTGTTTGGAACGGGGATGTGGGCGCCTAGCTTCTGTTGGATACTGCTTCCTTGTTGGGGAATAATAAAATGCATTTTTTTTCTTCCTTTCTCCGTGCGCTGTTACCGCTTAACATAGCTGCTATTTTTGTACATTTTCGGCATATGAAACTTTTATAACTTAAAATGAGTAAACTCAATCTACTTTCCAAGAGTTGCTGAGACACAGTTATTAAGGCGTGATCGCTGATATTTGGTGTAGCACTAGGACTAACTCAGAGGGGGTCTTAGCACTTCAGCCTACATTTTTTTTGCCGGAAGCCCCAGTCGCAGTGCCCCCGGGAGGGAGGGTTGAAGTGATAGGAGATAGAGGACGGCCGGACCAGGAAGCGCGACAAGGCAGAGGGAAGGGTCCCTACCTTTTACAGATTGAAACTCCCCGGATGGCAGCTGGTCAACCGGCTCCCCTCCCTCTGTGCGCGCTTACACATTCCCTGGGGCGGACAGGACTCGGGAGACCGCCCCCATTCCGGGAAAGAAGGGTTACATAGAGCATTCTTTTCCCCTACCATGCAACGCCAGACTCCCGCAGACACTTTCAACCCTGAAACAGACCAAGCAGATGAAAGGAGAATTGAAATGAGAATCTAGGTGAAATAGAAGGACAGGAAATTCGAGGGATATAATGAACCTTTCCAGCATTCGCCTAGCGACCCTGAGAAACCTCCGAAAAAAAACCATGGTTCAGGAAGATCAACTGCTGGAATCGAACCCGGGACCTCCCGAATGCGGGCCTCAGATGTTACCGCGTGAGTCATCCCGCTCAGCTTCCGGTAATACGAAGTGCCGGATACTTTCGATTGGGGGTGAGTTGACTGGGTAACTGCTTCTTCTTCTTCTTTTCGTGTTTTCCGATTTTTTACTAATGTCGAATATACAAATGTGAGGTTACTCAGCTCTTTGGTAACCGGGCTCATTTACGGATCATCTTTCATTATTTGATGCATCGAGTCGTAGACTTGGAGATGATGTAAGGATATTTAAACTAAAAATGCGAAACTTGAGATACTGTTCTTCCCCCAGTAAATGAAAATATAAAAGAGCTCCACTCGCTTTCCTTTTGTATATATTTGACGTACTACATTGTGATACGGTACTAAAGGGGCATAAGCCGAGAAATTTGAAATTATCTATCAAGAGGTTTAGAGTTAAATAAGGAAGGCTGGCAAGTGAAGCAATAAATTAGGATTGATTATAGGAACCGTTATACATTTTTTTGTAAAATACGTAGTTTGCCTGGTTCTTTCCTGACCCCTTGGAGGGAAACTAAAATTTGAGGAACCTCTTTCATGATATTCGACTGCATTTTCCCTCTAAACTCAACTGCATTTTCGTAACGGTCAAAAATGTCTCCAGCTCCCTGTGCATGCTCAGGGTGTTGCCACGTATTCTGCAGTATATTTGAACTTTACATTTACAGAAAAAGTCTGATGTGACACATTCACATGACTTTCTCTGCCCTCTATCTTTATTAGTGGGTATGCAAACTATTCTTAATAAAGCTTATTTTTCTCTTTACTACATTTAATCCAAATAAACCTTTGCAAAAATAGCTGCATTGCACATTTCGTTATAAATACAATCAGAATAGCGATAGTCAAATGTTTAAGAACTGGTCGCTTTATGCTGGCCTTAAAATCCCATTTAAAAATGTTCCATGTGAAGGGTAGTTGGGGGTAGGAATTTTCTAGAAAATCTTTGTGTCGCATCCTTGGAAGATACTAAACCCGAATACCTAGTTTGATATTTATCCGACTTTTCGTTTTTGAGTTATGCTGTTCACATTCCTCGGTGTCTATTGATCGGTTGGATACCGAAGCAGCGCTTGATAGGACCTTCCCCTTGATTGTTAACACTCCAACCATTTATAAATGGGCGGTGGTAAGGAGCATTGCTCTTCCAATATGAGTGGGGATTCAAGCGTTGGGAGTGACAACCAACCAAAGCGAATCGAGGCACATGCGTTTCTTATCGGTGAACGGAGTATATTCTTTTCAAAGTGATCCGGGGAGTTCAGACAGATAGCCAGGACTAAATATGGAAAACAATAGGTTTCCGACTCTGTTTTGTTGCGTTCCGGCACCGCTGCTTTTCGTCTATACTATCCGCTTTGGCATATTTCTAAAGGGGATGCTTTTTACGAAATTTGAATTCCATTTCTAACTTCATGGTATGGGCTGAAATTGTTTCATTCACGCTAGTGTTTTAAACATTTTCGGGCAGTTTGATGTTCTTGAAAGTACCTCACGTTTTTCACATGCATAATGCATCTTTCACATACCTCACAGATCTCAGTGGATCTCGACGAGTGTTATCCCATGCTAATACATAGTTCCTGGCACAGTAAACCTGGAATAAAAGAACAAAAGCAGTGCCTCTAGAGCGTGGAATATTGTGGATAGAACCAGTCCAGAAACTCAGTATTGAGGTTTAATAGGCAATACACGTTTTGAACTTGTTTGAATCGTAAAAGACTATTTTCAATAAAAGGACCATACTGTCTAGACTAAGATAGGGAAAGCTTAACACAAAAACGAAAAGCCAGATGAACACCAAATTCCGTATTTGAGTTTAACATGCTTCAGGAGTTGAAAATGAATGTTTTACGAAATCCCGCTAACCCAAACTACTTTCGCATGGAAAAAGCGGTGGCTATTTTTATTTACTCAAAAATATATCTGTTTCATATGTTGGAAATGTTGACACGGAAAAATGTAGCATATCTTGAATTTTCTGTGGATAGCTTTTGAAATTCTCATTTTTGTAG
The DNA here is from genome assembly GCA_030765065.1 of Deroplatys truncata. NCBI lineage: Eukaryota > Metazoa > Arthropoda > Insecta > Mantodea > Mantidae > Deroplatys > Deroplatys truncata. The sequence continues at coordinate 50,322,421 of CM060984.1, read as the reverse complement.
AATTTCAAATAGTTTTATGTAACTGATAAACTGTAAACGTTAAGCAGGAGTTAAAACATCTAATACACGCTATAACATATTCAACTTATTTTAGTTCATCTTTTGGTGGTTTTAGCCGTTTACGAAATGTTTCCTATAGATTGTTTTAGCTCTCGACGTTTTTAAACACTGCTCATCAGAAATACGCCCGTTGCCTTGTTTCTCATGAAATGACGCAAAGAGCATGCAGTATCAAGACCACACATATCAACCCGCATTTCAAATGTTCAACTGTTGTCTCCTTTCTTCCTTATACAGTGCTTTTGCTTCACACTGTGGCCATCGCAAGTCTACTCGCGCGTCGGCCGCCGCGGTTCTAACTCCCGCCGAAACCACCTCACTTTCCCGTAGTTACAATTACAATGAAAATAAGCACATAAGATATGTCGTAAATATTGTCCTGTATCTGCATATTTCTGGTATCTTCTCAGGGTATTTTAATAACATTGGAGAGTTCAGTATCCGAAATTGAGTGAATTTCTCGCCTAATATTTTCTTTTAGTTCTTTTAATGTATGGGGTGTGCTGCACACATCTTATTTTTCAAGTTCTCCGATACTTTAAAATCACACACAATTAAATCACAGGATCTTGAGATTCATAATTCTTTACTATCTTCAAAAATTTCCTGAATTAAATTTAATGATTCATCAGCTGTACGCGCGGTAGCGAAGTCTTGTTGGGAAAATTCAAACTGACATTCAACGACTTTCAGTTCAAAGAATGGTGTAAGACATTCCTGTGCCTCACTACATTTATTTTTGTTCAAAAATACTGGTCCTATTATTCTGAATGCATTTACTGTACTCCAATATTTGTTATTTTGCGACGAAACATAGCCATATAAATGGAAACATACTTTGTTAGTGAAGAATACTAAGCGTTGGTCAGTTACTCTTATCATTTCGCAAAATCCAATTACAGAATTTACCCGACTCTGTCACATGAAAGATAAGGTGTATGCAGCAAACGTCCATACAGTGTGAGAACTAAAGGAAATCATCAGGCGAAAAATTCACTCAATTTCGAGTATTTAACTCTCGAGTGTGAATGAACATTACCTGAGAATATGCCAGAAATGTATGGATAGAAAGGGACAGCATTTCCAACATCTCTTATATATGTGTGTTTATTTTCATTGTAATTGCAATTGCAACTATGCAAACGTGAGGCGTTATGGGGATATTATAACGGTTTCGGTGGGATTCCGAAGTGCTGAGGCCGGCGTGCGAGTATCCGTGCAATGGCCACAGTGTGAAGGAAATGCACTGTAGTTCTACAACAAAACTATATTGAAACCATTTCGGTCAACATGTATCAGATGTGTCATGTTAAATGGAAATTTGGACAGAAAACAAAGGATTTACGAATACTTTGTAGAATAGCTACAAAAAATGAACTAAAGTGCGATAGGAAAGTGATGGGATTGTTAACATATCAGATTTTTTTCTTCTTTTCAATGTAAAATTGTTTTGTTTCTGATGCTGCATTGGGATAGCGTTTGGTAATAAATAGTTATATATGTATTTAACTTATTTCAAAATGACACAAAACTATTATCTATGTTTAAAACAAAGTATTTTCCTGAATGGTTCACTTTTAAAATGTCATAAATTTCACAGTTTTTGTATTTTGGTCAAACTTGCTTTATATGCACCGGTGTCGTAACACGTGTTGCCGTCTGATACAGACGAGAAAAGAGGCAATGCTCTAACACCCAAAGGTAAGATGATTTGAAATAATTGACATTCCGTTCATTCTCTGACAAAGCTTTTGATGCCAAACGCGTAGCTACGGTAACAGGGAACGAACGCTTCACGTGACCTGTGTGCTTTTGTTCATGAATTAATCAAGAAACCGAGCTAGTGACTTTGGAAAGGTTTCCAATCCTCGTATACGTGCACTGTACCTCCGACTATGGTGGGCAGCAGAAGTCCTCCGCAGGAATGCGGCAGCATCCTTAAGACAACGTGTGGTCCGTCATATGCTCAGCTGTGAATCTACTACGTGCAAGGTTTCCGATAGAGTACTAGGAGTCGAAGGCACTCAAGCTGTGAAGACCATCCTTGAGATCATCTATAACATCTGAGGTGAGCAAGACGAATTCATACTTTCAAAACATCAGCTGAAGACCGTGTGCTTGTGTACTCAAATGGAGAGCTTTTTACTGAAAAGCATTTTGGCATGACTAAAGCGGGAAAGATGGCTGAAAATGGTCTGTGGATCAAAACGTACATTTTTGCTTTCTCTACCGCATAGATAGTATTGAGACTCATATACAGATGCATATTTAAAGATCACCTGAATTTTTTTTAAAAGAGGAAACATGTTTAAAACGGTGAACATGAGTGCGCGTACACTCACGCATAATTAAAAAACGAAAATTCCCATAAGTACAAAGCATATTTAACTCTGACATCTTTCAAGGCTATAACGCTAAATCTTTCACGAGGCCCCCCCCTCGAAACATCTCATTACATGGAAATTGTATCACTATGATGTATTAAAATACCATATGTTTGAGGTTTTGCCATAACAAAATCAATATTAAATTTTGGGTTATTTTTTGCCTTTTGCCATATAAGATATAGGTAGAGTTGGCAATGAGTAACAACGTAAAACATTTAAACCTTATTTGTAAAACTTTCATTAACATTGTGTATGGCCAGTATTGTCCTGTCTCATCTCTTAAATGCAGTATAGGATAGACTTTCTATGCAGAGTGGCAGATAAAAACATGAAATACAAACAAAACTGCTGGTTCATTGCTGTATTTTCACATTGCATATTTAACATTTACCTGCCCAAATTCTCTTTATTCCGAGTGAGGTGATCATGCACTACAGTACATGTGATAGGAGTACTTTAAGTTTGTTTTTATATATAGGATGCAGTCCAGTTGAACATTATTGGTAGTGTAAGAATTCCAAGTTCAAGAAAAAGTTGGTGGTTCTAGTTGGTATACCACAGATAACCATCATAGCTCTTTTTTGAAGTATTAATAGTCTAGATACTAATGTATGATTTCCTCAAAGAAGAGTGAAATAACTAAGATAACTATATATTAGGCAATAGTAAACCATAACTAAACATGTTCTTGATAGTATACTTTTAACAATTCTAAAGTTAAATATGCCACTGTTTACTTTATTGACCAAATACTTCGTAAGAATTCTTTCCAAGACCTCCATCAAGATGAAACAGAACGTGGTGTCTTCTTTGTTCTCACTGAATTGCATATAACTTGGATACTCTATGAGATACACCATAGTGATTTAGTGTAAAAATTATGTGTTACTCTCACATTACTTTCTCTACCCATTATGTATTTTAATATCTCAAATATTCTTACTGAAGCTAATTTATATCTACTTCATGTTAATCGAAATAAACGTTTGTAAAACTGGCTTCATTACACATTTCATTGTAGGTACATAAGGAAACTGAAATGATAGACAAATCTTTCAATAGCCGGTCGCTATATACTGGCTTTGAATTCCACTCTTTGCATGGCATCACTAAAAACAAAGGAATGGTATTAAGCATTTAAAAACGTGCGCCATGACTAAGCAATCACTATGGGCACGGTGTGTTACGGTGGTCTGTCATTGCCTTCTACAGTATGGGATTAAAATATCATACACAACGAGTCCAAATCCCTGTGAATTTTTCTAGAATATTGAAAAGTCGGAAAATGAATCATTTTCTTTGCATGTTAGAAAAGCTGATCACCTAAACAACTTAAATATTGTTTGAAAGCACTGTGTATGAAGAAACTATTCTTCTCACGTGTGCATGAAGCTGCATTTAAATTGTTACATTAAAAAAAAAAGCATTTGCGAAAGGAAAAAGAAATTCAGACCTTTAAAACAGAAATAAAATTAGCAATTATGTCTAATTCCACCAACATTGCAGTATGAAATGTTAATAAAAACCAGGATAAAAGTATTGTAAAATTTAGCCCTCATAATAGTTGCAATACATACGGTTGTATTTTCGTGTCACTGCCCCAGAGAAGTATCTAAAACCGTTAGAGACAATGTGTTTGTAAAGAAATGCTACTCTTAAAGTCCGGTTTATTTATTATGACTGAAGTACTGAATTACATCGATTTTGCCCTTAGGATTGCTCTATTTTTATTGCAGTCCAGTACAACTTAACCTTTGCAGACTGTGTACTCCATCCTTCTGCACTCCTCCCGACAGCTTTGTATACATGAACTGATTCTAGTTTCATGGAAGAGAGTCTCAAAAATAATTTATTTGATAGCGGCTCGAAATCACTTATTCCCAACTATCCCCAAAAGGCTCCCTTATAGAACCTTGTTTACTGACATTCCTTTGCCTCTATTACCGCGTACTTTCAATAAGAATTTGGCACAGCTTTATAATTATGTATCAAAAAGAAAGATGAGATATGTTAAAACCTGAAGTTGGGTTTGTCGAAGTCAGCAGCGGAATGACATTAGTCTAAAAGATCCAAAGGTTTCCATAAGAAGGAGGGAGGGAGGAAGGAAGGAAGGAAGAAAAATCGGATGCTCTACTTTCACATGATTATCTCTACATTGTATAAACTATTCTTAAGAAAGCTTATTCTTCTACCTGCTTCCTGTTAATCGAGATAAACATTGCAGAAATGGTTTTATTACACATTCCTTATAGGTACATACAAGGGGAGTACAGCTGGTTTAAGGGATAGTCAAATCTTTTAAAAGCGGGTCGATGACTTTGAAATTCCCTTCTCTTTGCATGACCATGAGATAGAGCGGGGGGGATCAATAGTGACTGAAGAGTTGAAAACATCTTATGTGTTGCATTCACATGGTTTTCTCTGCTCATTATTCTACAAATTATTCTTACGAAAGCGCTTTCTTCTATCGACTGTTTGTTAATCGAGCTAAAATGTCATTACACATTTCGTTATAGGTATAAGCAGAGAAACAGATTTTTAAAAATTGGATCACTATGTGGAAACATTTTCCATGTACAGAGTATTTTGGGGTGGGCATTTTCTTGAACATTTTCATCATTGGAAGACATGAAATTAAATACTAAGTTTGATATCTAACCAAATTTTCGTTTTTGAATTATGTTGTTCGCGCGCGCACACACTGTTTTTCTGAAAATCTGATGACTTTCTCTACCCTCTATCGTTTGTTAGTGGGTATACAAACTATTCTTACTAAAGCTGCACACTACATTTTAATCCAAACAAGCCTTTGCAAAGGGAGTTACGTTACACATTTGGTTACAGATACAAAGGAACAGCGACAGTAAAATGTTAAAGAACTGGACGCTATATGCTGGTCTTAAAATTTCATACTGTTTCCATGCAATCGCAAGAAATAAACGTTTACAGGACTTAAGAGAATGACCAAGAAATGAACAATTGAACAATTCGATCATTTAATAACGGATATCTCAGAAATGGTTTATGGCACAAAAATCTTACTTGAAATAAATTGTGTGTTTTAATGAGATCTACATTTTTTGTTTGCTTGTTTGTTGTGTAGTACGTTTTCGTCTATCTCTTAAAGTTTATCAGTTATAAAAGATTATACAAAATTCCTTCCAAATGAAGTGGACTTCACAGACTATTGCCAGAAAATTAAAGATGTGCGTTTTATTTTTAATGTGAATATGTTTAATATAAGATATTTTAATCAAAATCGTTGGAGCCATTTTTTATGAAATCAAAAATTTCGAGAAAAAAAATTCATGTAAAAGGTAGTCTGGGGTGGGGGAATATTCTTGAAAATCTTAGTGTCGCATCTTTGGAAGGTACTGAACCTAAATACCAAGTTTGGTATTTAGCGACTTTTCGCTTTTGAGGTATGTGTTCACCAACACACACATACCAGATTTTTTTTTGTTCTTTTCCAGAAATACTTTTTCTGGGATTCATTGTGCCTCAAAACGTTCTTATATTTCCGATGAAATCTCCATATCGAATATTTGATGGAATATACTTGCTCTACTTATTAAGAAAGTAAACAACGGTGTTGAAGAAGAAGAAGAATTGAATTTATGCTGAGATTATTTAGGGAATGTCGGCTCGGTTGCAGTTTATATACTGTAGCGTACTGACTACAATTTGTTTAAAAAGAATATTCAGCTCATTGTTTAAATTATCTTTAAAGTCAAGAATTCCAAATGGATTTCCAACAGGAGATTCGATTTTCTGTTTATTGCGACATCTCCAACTCACGTGTGGAATATTAACACGTTCTGTTACGTATTATTATGTTTGTGATATCTTCACACAATCAACACAATACTGTCTAATTATGTATATTTGGGCGAATGGATTTTAGTGAACGAAAAACTCCAGAAACACATTTTCTTTTGTTGTTTAGCTATTCGATGACTGGAAAGTGCGCGGGAACCTGCAGTGTTTTTCCATGGCAAAATTGCGGCTTATCTAGCGTTTCTATAAGGGTAATATTAATGGAATAATCATGCAAGCGTTGCTCTTGATTTCTGGATCTTGAGCTTAAGCTTATATAAGACGCAGATTGCAGTCCATAACAATACGGGAAATATTTTTGGAGTAGCCTTTTGATTTTATTGTAGGAAGTGAAGGCAGTGACTTTTCTGTCTTATAACCAGATAACAACCTTTGCTTGTTTGTTTGTTGTAGAGTGAAGTTCTAAGAGGCAAAGTTCTTCAGAACAGGTATTTTACCACCTCAGTATTCATGGGTAACACAGTTAAATCATCCTTGTAACGTCGAATTTCCCAAAACTTTCTCATGTAGTTGAACTACAGTTTTGTTTTTAGTGTACTAAGCAACGCGGGGGATCTTTCACAAAGTGGCAGTTTTATCGTCCCCGAAGTAGACAAACAAACTTCAGAACTTGTATTTTACTTACCTTACTTGAAACTTGGCAGCTCTGGTTGCTGTTTTATTGGACGTGGGTGTTTATAGCCTGTGGTCTGCAATATTTGTTACCATCAATCGTGATACAGTTCAGAACACACGACGTTATTATGCCATTAATTACAAATTTCAGATTATCATTGGCCTTACTGCATTCGAGAGCATATTTCATTCGAATCATTGGATTATGGTGTTTATTTTCGAAAATGAGTTTCATTGTAGCTTTCGTAGTGACTGAGGGCTATCATTGAAATAAGAGTAAATCGCAAACATCGCTTTTGAATCCTAATATCGCATTATCAGGACTCTTCAGTGATGTGTGCAATTAGTACTGAAATCAACAGGTTGATGTGTACATTGCGCAAACATTATTTTGGTTGTTTAATCAGGGTAGTTGCCTTTAAATTATATGCGGCTTTGACTTTTAAAACAGTTATTAACGACTAATGGATTGCCTCTGCGGTGCTGACGCGAATTGGGGCCTAAAATCCAGAGATCGCGTGTTGTATTCCAGGCTAGAGAAGAAAATATATGTGGAGGTGCTCCTTACCTACTCTTCCGGGGAGGAAGCAGATTATATATTATGTTCAGCTCTTGCAGTTTACCTTTTTTTCTCTGAAGCTTATGTATGGTAGTTAAAGTATTGTCTTCCCCAAAAAATTCGATGATGTTTCACCGGAAATACACGCTTTGAGGTTCCCTAAATACAAAACGTGTGAGGGAGATAGCTAGACTCAAAAATGAAAAGACGGATATACCAAATTTCATACTTAAGGGCCGGTTTCACCAACCTATGTCAAAAATACTCTTAACATCTTGTTTGTTAACAGTGCGTTCAAAGTTTAACATAAGGTTCAAAATTTTGCGTTTCGTCAAGTTTTTACAGCAAATTGTTAACTAACATTTTGTTAACGCCAAAGACAGCTGCGAACTTAACTTTCGAGGAGGAGGACGAACTTCACTGCTTCTGAAAGTGCTCTGATTCCCTTTTGTCTACATATCGCTGCGCTCTCAGTTTCTATTTACGTTCATGGCAATTGCCATGTGATGTTCCTGATTGAGGTTAGAATCGCGATGTAAACTGAAATAAATGTTTCACCGTTTGAAGTCGTTAATTAACACCTGGTTAATTAGTGTAGGCGTATTATCAAGTGCGAAAAGCAGCCTGGGACAACATTCGGGAATAATTTAATTGAAATGAACGCGTTTCTCCAAAGCCCATTAAGCAACTGCGGCAATTTTATGCTAACATAAAGTGCAGCACCAGAAACGTTAGGTGCGAAGGGCGTTTAAGACGGTTTAAAACTGGTGGTGGACACTGCAATGAAACTAAAGTGGGCGAAAATGTGTTATCGCTGATTAATAAAGCACACTTGAAAAAAATACTGTTTGCTTCTTGAAGCAATTGCTTTGGAACCCTTTCCGATAAACCCACAAACGGTAGCTTCGGAAATGCCAACATTATTACTCACCAAGTAAATGAAAAATGTTAGTAGCATAAAACTAAGTATCTAATTAGCAATTGTAGCATGGGAGAAAGAGGCATGCTTCTGTTGGTTGTATTCTAACCTCTCGTATTTCCCATAAAACCATGCTCATGATTCCTTGGACAGTCTATATTGCTTTAAAAATTCCTGCTTTTGCAGGTTTTCAAATTTGTTATGACGTACGACTGCTCTTATATTAGGAATGGCATTCGAAAATGGCAATTGTAGCAAACTCGCATCAACAGCTTGGTTTGCGGCAGCCATTTTCCAACTTCTAACATTTGTTAAACGCCTTAACATAGGGGTACGGCGATGTTAACTTAATACCGTATTTAACACTTAGTTAAAGTTAACGTTGTTTGATGAAACAGAGTTTTTGTTAACTTCAAAGTTAAATCTGTTTAAAATTGTGTTAAAATTTAGCATCTTTTGGTGAAACCGGGCCTAAGTCTACCATCTTTCAAGGATGTAAGAATTTTCACTTAGTTCCCTCCTTTATATGGAAAACTTTTTTTTTTGTGCCTTACTTTCTCAAGAACAACTCTTAAGCGATTTTTTATTAACATTTTATGCCTGTGATATTATAAAGTGGCAAATAAAGTGCAAACTTTGAATTTTCGTTGAATATCTGGGAAGTCCTCTTTATTCTCAAGTAATTTTTAATAACTCAGAATCTGTAATAGAAAACATTTTATGATCTTTCTTTTATGACTTCACCTCTGCATTAAATTAGTTCCTTATTATTTGTGTATTCACATAAAAAAAACATTTATTTTATTCACGTTACATTTGCTCCTTAAAACCTTTGGCTAGAAGTAATTTCAGATTAAACAAGACGGACTTTGTTGCTTGCACGACACGGAAAAGGAAACAGAACTGTTCGCATATCTTAGGTTTTTGTTGCTAAAGAAGCCACATGGAAAAAGTAAGAATCGGATGTTGCGTGATATGCTTTATAGATGTCGCATGATAGTTCAACCTGGGAAAACTTAAATATGCAACAATGAATGTTTCAAAATAGCTAATCCTACAAAAAGTAATTTGACTTAAGCGGTATATATATATGCCGTTCAGAATGAAGAGAACTTTAGAGGCTATTCTTTACGGAAAATACAAGATAAACGTTTTATTAGTGATACAGATGTCCTAAATGCGTGTTATTTTAATCAAATCGTATTTATGAGAAAATAAAACACATTGAAATGTCCATATAAAGGCTAGTTTGATATGGCAATTTTTCTGAAAACCTACGTTTCTTATGCCTGGAAAATGCTGAGCTTAAATGCCAAGTTTGGTATTTAAGTTAGACTTTACATTTTTCTAATAATGCTGTTCAGGAGAGCATGGATTTTTTTCTAAAACTGCTTTTATTGAGAGCAGTGGACCTCAAAACGGCTATTTCTGTGAAATCTCGATATCGAGTTTTTTGATGGAAACAATGCTTCCTCTACTTAATGTATCTAATGTATCATTAAAACATAGCACTATGGTAACAGTTTCTATAGCGTTAGCAGTTCACAAATTATTTCTTTTTGGTTTGAATTTTCCAGTATTTAAGCACTACACTTTTGACTTGTTATGTCGGTTCTTTTGTTTCTAATCAGGCCTAATCGTAAATAATATACAAATAATATCAATACTTATTTTATTCTTAATCGAATCTGGAACCTGCCCACCTATAAGGACGTATAGTTATCATTATTAGCAGGAGATATATATAAAAGTAAGCTTTTGTATGATAATTTGTAGAAGAGCTATAAAAATACTCTTTGATGGTAAAAAACAAATATACGTGTATGGTTTCGTATTTTTACTCCAAATGCAGAGGGCAGCTGCATGTGCTATTAAGCCACAAATAGCAGAGTTATAACTGCAGCTACTGTGTAAATGGATATAGTAGCTGTTGTAAAATAAGTTCCCAATTATGCAGTGGAATGGAGGAGACCTTGGGAAAATGGCTACCGTGTTTTGTAATGGCAAAATACGTTGCGGCGATGCAGTATGTTCTTTGCATGTTAATGCTGGTCGGAGCATTTAGAGTTATGATCCTCTGAGATAGCTTTAGAGAGATGTGCATTCTGCCTGCAAATTAAACATTTGCTGCTATCTTGGCAACATCATTCGGTCAGCTTTATCTAAGAAGGATGGAAACAAAACAATGGACGGAAATAGAAAGTGTCTTGGTCGTTGTCAGTTTTAATGAATGTTATATAGTTGTATTAGCGCCGCTTCTGTTTACGTATATAAGTACAGCAAGTATTGCATTCTATCCAAAAATTCGCTAGCGAGATTCCACCGGAAGTGCACGTTTTGAGTCTTGTGTGTTCTGTGTCTTGTCAGCATAACTCGGAAACGAAATGCCGGATATGTATTGAACTTGTTTTCTAAGGATGCAACACGAAGATATTTACTTTCTCCTACGTACCCAGTAGGTTAAGAAGGTATTGCATCCCATTCAAAAATTCGATACCGAGTATTCACAAGAAATGCATGTTTCGAGGCACTCTGAAACTAAAAAAAAAATTTTTTTAGAAAAATGTTGTGTGCCTGTGAACAACATAACTCAAAAACGAAAAGTCGGATAAATACCAAACTTGGTATTTAAGTTCAGTACCTTTCAAAGATGCGACACGGAGATTTTCAAGAAAAAACTGCCCTTTATATGGAACATTTTCCGAGTTTTTTGATTTTCTGAAAAGGTGACTAACCATTTTGATTAAGATACCACATATTAAAAAATATTTACATATAAAATGTATAGCTTGATTTTCTGGGGAATAGCTGGTGAAGTTCTTAAATGGTAAAGGTTAACCGATAGACGAAAACGTAACCCACAAAAAAATGCAGATCTCTTTAAAATAAACAATTTATTTCAAATAACTGTTTTTATGGCATCAGCCGTTGCCGAGATATCTCTTAATAATGGTTCGAATTGTTCAATACTTAGTCATTATTTTCAAGTCTCGATTTTCAGATGTTTCCCGCGATTGCATGGAACGAGTATGCAATTTTAAAGCCAGCATATAGCGTCCAGTTCTTAAACACTTGACTCCAACCATTCCCTTTGTGTCTAACGAAATATGTAGTATAGCTATTTTCGGAAACGTTTATCTCGATTTCTTATTTTTTAAGTTCCCTGTTTTCCCCGGTTTATTATCACTGTGTTTTCTCTGTGCTACTATTTTCCGCTTATTACCGTAGCTACTGTTACACATACAACACACAAACACCCATGCCGGGACTCGAACCCGCGACCCTCAGCTTAGCGGAACGCCGAAAGCAAACGCTCCAGAGAGTGAGCATAATTAAAATAAAGCAGACAGGAAAATGAGCTTTCGTAAAAATAATTTGTACACCCATAATAAGCGACAGAGGGTAGAAAAAAATCATGTGAATGTAACAAAATTTTAAAGAAAATACGCCCACTCCTAATAAACATTTGCGTAGAACATTTTTCGTACTTTTTATTTTCTCACAATAGCTCAAACGATTTTGATTAAAGTATCACAGGTTTAAGATATTTAAATGTTAAATGTATGTCGTGAATTTTGGGGGGAATTGTTCGTGAAGTTCCTTTCATTTGGAATGAATGTTTTATAACCTTGTATTACTTGTAAACCATAAGAGATAGACAAAAGCTTATTAGATTAAAATATATAGAGCTTGTCAAAACACACTCTTTTGTGGCATTGGCCAATTCCGAGAAGTACCTTCTGTTCAGTTTGAATTTTCAATAGTGATTAAATTAGAGATGCTAATACTTAAGTTTTACTTCTCTAATACTTGTTTATAGTAAGTAAAGAAAATATTGCATTCCACCCAAAAATTAAATTTCACCAGAAATACACGTTTTGAGGCTCCCTGAATAAATAAACAAAATCTGATTTGATATATTCACATGGCTTTCTCTACCCTCTATTTTTATTAGTGGGTCTACAAATATTCTTACTAAAGCTTATTTGCCTGTCTACTACATTTAATCCAAATAAACCTTGCAAAAATAGCTACATTACATATTTCATTATAAATACAAAGAGAACGGCGATAGGGAAATGCTTTAAGAACTGGACGCTATATGCGGGTCTTAAAATTTCATACTGTTTCCATGAAATCGCGAGAAACAACTGAAAATCGACGGCACTAAAATGACAAGCATTGAACAATATGAACCTTTAATAACAGATATCTCAGAAACGGCTTATGCCACAAAAAAGCTTAATTTAAGTAAGTTGTGAGTTTTAAAGATATCTACATTTCTGTGTGGTACGTTTTCAATCCTTTATCAGCATTTATATTGATTTGTTGGTCATCCTGAAGTTTACATTTTAATTCTACCAGGATTTGGTATAATTTCACATGTTATTTCTCATGAAAGAGGAAAAAAACCTTAGGAAATTATGGAATAATTTGTATATCGCTAAACGTTTACAAGTTATACACGATTATACAAAATTCCTTCCGAATGAAGAGGACTTCCTAGGCTATTCCCAGAAAATCCAAATGTACATTTTGTCCGTCATGAAAATAGCTTTAATATATAGCATTTTAATGAAAATCGTTACAGCTATTTTTTAGAAAATCGAAATTTTCGACAAATGTTCTATGTCAAGGGTAGTTAGGAGTGGGGAGATTTTATTGAAAATTTTCCTCTCTCATCCTTGGAAGATACTAAACTCAAATACCAAGTTTGGTATTTATTCGACATTTCGTTTTTGAGTTATACTGTTCACAGACACGCACATGGACATGTTTCCAAACATGCTTTATTTGGATTCAGGGCGCCTCAGAACGCGGATTTCCGGTGAAATCTCGGCGAATTTACTTCGCCTATTTACAATACATAGTAGAAGGAAAGTAAAAAGAAGACTATTAGAAAACGATCGGTAGGTGTATGTCTGTGAACAACATAATTCAAAATTAGATAATCCGGTTAAGTTTCAGTCTTGATATTTAAGTGCACGTCTTCCAAAGATGCGACACGAGAATTTTCAAGAAAATCCCCCACCCCAAACTACTTATGGACACTTTTTGGTTATTTTTTATTTTCTCAAAAATGGATATAATGAATTTTGATTCAAATACCATATGTTCTAAGGTATTTTCATGACAAATGAAATGTATGGCTTGAATTTTATGGGAATAGCCTGTGAAGTTCCCTTCATTCTAAATGACTTTTGTAACATTGGTAAATCGTAAGAACGAAGAATGTAGAACTCTTTCAAATATGTATACAGTTAGCCAAATGGCATTTTAGTAGGATTAGCTGTTTTTGAAATATTCATTTTTACATCTCCATTCTTGCTACATTACCACACAACAATTAAGACATTTACACGACAAATAAAATCTATATCTTGAATTTTCTGGGAGTGGATTTTGAAGCACTCATCATTCAGAATGGCTTTTGTGTCATTTTGTTTAACTAGTAAACCATAAGAGATAGACGAAAACGTTACACAGATATATTTACGACACACAATTTATTCCAATTAATTTTCTTTGTTGGTTCAACCATTTCTGAGATTGTTGTTATTGTCATTTCATTTAAGTACTCGCGATGCCATGGAAAGAGCATGGGATTTTAAGGGCAGTATTTAGCGACCTGTTTGTAAACATTTGACTTTTAATTATTCCTTTTGTAGGTATTTATAAAGAAATGTGCAATGAAACTATTTATGTAAAAGTTATGACGGTTAATTTAAGCTGATAGGAGAATTAGTTTTGCAAGAATGGTTTGTAGGTTTATATAAAAAATTGTGGTTAGTGAAAGTCACGTGAATGTACGCATAACATTTTTTTCCCTGTTATTTCTTAACCAACATTGAAATGGCAGAAATGAGCGTAGCAATGTAAAAAATGATCTCTTATGTATATCGTTTTACATTGGCAGGTCACAAGTTCACGCCGTACAGATACGACCTCGGGTAGCTGCCCCCTTCCCCATCATGTTATAAATGGCACGCTAATTGTGCGCGTATTGTATAGATATATACAATAAAGCAAATATCGCCTGAATGCCGTGTGCAGTTTAAATAAACACGAAACTTTTTATGATCTGACTACGGAAGCAAAGCACGTTTCTCATTCTGCTATAGTCGAGGGTTATACTACGACGGTGCAATCAAAACAACGGGCTGGCTGATTCATAAGAACTTGAGGCTAGAATATCTACCTTGATATTTGAAGGGAATGGAACTGGAAGAAATCAAATGAGCCGTTAAATAATTGAACAGCAGCAGTTCATATATTACGTCACGGTTTGAGGAACGTGAAGGGGGGCGAGCGCTAGCGTAATGTTCTGCTTCTTTCATTTTTTTTTACAGCGTTGAAAAATTTTTCAATAAAAAAGCTTTCAAAAATATTCACAATTATATGCACATTCAGCTTCGGTTGACTTAATTCGACGGTTTCAGACTATGTGTTACCGCTGATAAAAATGCCAAATGTGTCTGAAAATTACACCAAATGTTGTGAAATTGTAATATTTATTAAAAATATAATTGCTTGTGTAATTAACGGCAATGTTGATCAAAATATCCATGAAAATTGTATCTCGATTGCCTCTGTGGCCTGGTGGTTAGCATGCTGACCTCCAAATCCAGAGGTCCAGGGTTCGATTCCCGACTGTAGAGTGTAAATCTTTTTAGACAGGATTATCCCCTATCCTCCCTACAGTGTGGAAATGTGAATAAGAATGTGAATGTGTGTACTAATTTAATGTAATAACGAAAAAAGATCAGTAGAAAATAAATGGCGACTCCAGCGCTAAGGATTTACCGCCATCTGATAAGGTTCTTTGATCTATGCCGCTAGCCCCGCCCCCTCCCTTTGTGCGCTACTATTTGCCGCCCGGTCGCGTGCCGCTAGCCACGCCCCCTTCCCTTTGTGCGCTGATCTAATGCCGACAGTGTGTGTGCTAACAGGTCCTACCCCCCTCCCCCATGCGTTCTACTGTGGCGTCATGACTTGATGGAATTGTTTTCTCGAGTCCTGCCGCCCCCCGGCAAATTAATTAGGTAATGTTCGTCAAACATTTTTTTTTATGATTACTAAGGTCTGCAGATTGCATCCTCGAGCAATTAAGTTTTTTGATTAATGAATTGTTGACTGGAGCTTGAGTATAAGTAGTCTGCTCACGGGAACAGTCTGTCATGTAATGAAACACTGCAGCCTTATTCTATCTGGGGAAAGCGCTTGTCCATTAGCTGAACATGTTAGACGCTTTCAACACAATAATAGACTTTTAAGTTTACATTCAGGATCTGTTTACGTACATTAGCGATCAACATCCTACTTCTGCCTGGTGGTAACGGCAACCTACATTAGCTGACCATGTTAGACGCTTTCACCACATTAGCGAACAAGAGCCCATCATGTAATGAAAAAACCCGTAACCTACTTCTGTCTGATGGTAACGGTGGCCTCTATTAGCTGACAAATTTAGACGCGTTCACCACATTAATAGACTTTAAGATTTCATCGCGGATCTGTTTACATACATTAGCGAACAATGTCAGTAATTGTTTTCCTAAGTGCTCTACACAATTCTCACCGCTTCAGCTTTAGCGGGGGAAATTATATAAAAGCAGCAGATTCTCCAATGATTTTCACAGTATCGTAAGAACACTACGATCTAAGCACTCTGCAAACTTTATTCTTTCAACGTGGAAATTACATCGAACATCATGTCTGGTAAGTTGTATCACCAATTCATCTTCATTAAAAAGTTAACTTATTACTTAGTACATTTAACTTATATTTGCGTTCTTGTTTTTAATGACGGCCCTTTATTTGTAAATAGCTGAGTATTCTAAAAGTTAATAGCTAGACAGTTGAATTTTCTGAACAGTTTAGTTAAGTATTCATTTTAGACAAGCTTATTCTACATTTAATAGCTAACTGAGCGAATTCTCAAAAAAATGTGAACAATTTAGTTAAGTATTCGTCTTGTTGAGTAATTATTATTCCATGCATTTAAATACAGGATTTCACAGAGTGAATTATATTCCTTTCTAGACAAAATACAATTACTTGTTTACCCTACGAATCAAATAAAGAATGATCTGTATAAATATTCTTCAGAGGGTAAGCGGCGGTATTCGATCCTGGGACTTCATGTTTGCATGCATTGATCGAACATTCATCAGTTAATGAGTTTAGTTAAGTTTTCATTTTAGGCAAGCTTATTCTACATTGAATAGCTAACTGCGCGAATTCTCAAAAAAATGCGAACAATTTAGCTAAGTATTCGTCTTGTTGAGTAATTATTATTCCAGGTATTTAAATACAGGATTTCACAGAGTGAATTATATTCCTTTCTAGACAAAATACAATTACTTGATTACCCTACGATTCGAATAAAGAATGTTCTGTATAAATATTCTTCCGAGGGTAACCGGTGGTAATCGATCCTGGGACTTCATGTTTCCATGCATTGATCGAACATTCATCAGTTAAGTTTTCATTTTAGGCAAACTTATTCTACATTGAATAGCTAACTGAGCGATTTCTCAAAAAAATGCGAACAATTTAGCTAAGTATTCGTCTTGTTGAGTAATTATTATTCCAGGTATTTAAATACAGGATTTCACAGTGTGAATTATATTCCTTTCTAGACAAAATACAATTACCTGTTTACCCTACGAGTCGAATAAAGAATGTTCTGTATAAATATTCTTCCGAGGGTAAGCGGTGGTATTCGATCCGGGGACTTCATGTTTGCATACATTGATCGAACATTCATCAGTTAATGTTTCCTTCCTCTAGTGCATTTTATTTAGTAAAAACTTCCAGCCTGTTTCCATCACGTTAAAAAAGAGATATTTTCCATGAGTGTGTCGAATAATACAAATGCTTTATTTTGTCATAGAAATTTCTCAGGTGTTTAAAAATACATCGACATTTCCCTGTATAAGCAATACGCAATAAGTAAATTAACTTAATAATATAACTTTTCTTAAAAAAGTAAATAAATAAATAAAAATCTAACGTGTAAATTAATTACGTTTTCAGCATTCAGTTCTACTAACGTAGCTGAGGCATACATCCAGCTCCAGCAGGATCGTTACTCAAATACAGCCATGATTCAGACATCCGAACAATCAAATGGTAAGCATTCTTCAGAGTTTAAAAAAATTAATGTAACAATTCATATTAACTTCTTGTTCATATTCTTTATTATTATATTATTATTATTTCCAGGAAGCAGACTTTATTTTGAAGTATGTCATCCATCGACCGCTGCACAGGCACCTCCAGGCTTCCAAACCTTACTGGTGCCAAATCATCATGGATGGGGCTCTGGCCCATACATGCAGCAACACTCGAATGGTAAGAATTTACAGACCTGTGTTGCTGTGTTTGAGCAATTGTAACTAAAAATTATTTAATAGCAGGTATACAAGGGCGATTCTAGCATACAAAGACCTACCTACGACAGCATAGAGTTCTGGATTGTATAAGGAGAAAAGGATATAATTAAGGGGAGTTTCTCACCACATATGCAGTCACATAACTCTTCCGGTCTCCCAGAATACTATGTATTTCACGCATGTGTTTAAAACATCAATTTTTCACGTATAGCGTATAGATTCTTTAGAACTCTGTACTTAAACATACCACACTATTAATATTATTATTATTATTAATATTATTTTTTCCAGGAAACGGACTTTATTTCGGAGACGGGTTTGTTCCTCACGCACACTCTGCACCACAAGACTTCGCGACAGCTGCACCGTCACCCCCCGGCTTCCAGTCCTTCCTGGTACCAAATCAGCAGGGGTGGGGCTCTGCCATATACATGCAGGAAGCACCGATCGGTAAGAGTTTTTCAATATTTTATGAACTTCTTGCTTTACACATTCTATATTATTATTATTATTATTATTAATATTATCATTATTATTTTCAGGAAGTGGGCTTTATTTTGGGATGAGTCAGTCATCGTCCACTGCACCGGCACCGCATGGCTTCCAAGCCTTCACGGGGCCTAATCAGCAGGCTTGGGTTTCTGTCCCCTACATACAGCAACCACCGACCGGTAAGAATATGTTTCAACATTTTATGAAGTTCTTTTACACATTCTATATTATTATTATTATTATTATTATTATTATTATTATTATTATTATTATTATTTTCAGATTTTGGTCTTTACTTTGACGAATGCAGCGACGAGACGTCTGTGCCACCTGGTTTCCCTGGCGGGTCAACAACTAGCCAACCACTGAGCGGTAAGAATTTCTCAATATTTCATGAAGTTCTTGTTTTACAGGTGCTATATTATTGTTATTATTATTATTATTATTTTCAGATTTTGGTCTTTACTTTGACGAATGCAGCGACGAGACGTCTGTGCCACCTGGTTTCCCTGGCGGGTCAACAACTAGCCAACCACTGAGCGGTAAGAATTTCTCAATATTTTATGAAGTTCTTGTTTTACAGGTGCTATATTATTATTATTATTCTTATTATTATTATTATTATTATTATTATTATTATTATTATTTTCAGATTTTGGTCTTTACTTTGACGAATGCAGCGACGAGACGTCTGTGCCACCTGGTTTCCCTGGCGGGTCAACAACTAGCCAACCACTGAGCGGTAAGAATTTCTCAATATTTTATGAAGTTCTTGTTTTACAGGTGCTATATTATTATTGTTATTATTATTATTATTATTATTATTATTATTATTTTCAGATTTTGGTCTTTACTTTGACGAATGCAGCGACGAGACGTCTGTGCCCCCTGGTTTCCCTGGCGGGTCAACAACTAGCCAACCACTGAGCGGTAAGAATTTCTCAATATTTTATGAAGTTCTTGTTTTACATGTGCTATATTATTATTGTTATTATTATTATTATTTTCAGATTTTGGTCTTTACTTTGACGAATGCAGCGACGAGACGTCTGTGCCCCCTGGTTTCCCTGGCGGGTCAACAACTAGCCAACCACTGAGCGGTAAGAATTTCTCAATATTTTATGAAGTTCTTGTTTTACATGTGCTATATTATTCTTATTATTATTATTATTATTATTTTCAGATTTTGGTCTTTACTTTGACGAATGCAGCGACGAGACGTCTGTGCCCCCTGGTTTCCCTGGCGGGTCAACAACAAGCCAACCACTGAGAGGTAAGAATTTCTCAATATTTCATGAAGTTCTTGTTTTACATGTGCTATATTATTATTGTTATTATTATTATTATTATTTTCAGATTTTGGTCTTTACTTTGACGAATGCAGCGACGAATCGTCTGTGCCCCCTGGTTTCCCTGGCGGGTCCACAACTAGCCAACCACTGAATGGTAAGAATTTCTCAATATTTTATGAAGCTCTTGTTTTACATGTGCTATATTATTATTGTTATTATTATTATTTTCAGGAGAGTGTGATATCAATAGTAGCACACCTACATCACAGACATTTTCATTTCATCCCCCCTCCCTTTCTTCAGCGTCTACCATAAGACTGCTTGAAGTAACACCACAACCCATTTTTACGCATATCCATCCATCCACATCCTCAATATCACATGCATCCCCACAGATTAGAAATTTAGCAACACCTCTAACAGGGTTTGCTGAATTACCCCTAACACACACCAATCCCGACATACCGCAATCCCATATTACCAACTCCATCATACCACAATGCAGTAGTACCACACCGCGCATCCGGCAATACCATAGACAGGCGAGGCGGCGTCTAAGGTATAACCAATCACCCCAGGTTCTACCACCCCTGCCACCTCTACTACCTCTAACTATAAATAGTATAAGAACATACAGAGAGAGGATGCATCTAAAAAAACAAATAGATGCTAAGGATGTACAGGGCAAATAATACAAAAAGTTATAAATAAAAAACCAGCAGTTTTACCATCATAACATGTTTATTCTTATTCACATTCTTCCTATACATTAAACCAAATCCTTTAAATTTACCTGAATACCTATAAAAAAACATAGCACTTTACAAAAAGTAATGCAGACAATGTTTATTTTTATAAACATTATCCTATTACATTCTTCCTATACATTAAATCAAATCCTTTAAATTTACCTGAATACCTGTAAAAAACATATCACTTTACAAAAAGTAATGCAGACAACATTTATTTTTTATAAACATTATCCTATTACATTCCTTTACAAGAAACCATACATATTTCCTAAAGGCAAAGGTGATAGTCTAGACATTCTAAACACTCAGTTATATAATCATATACATCACGCAGAAAGAGACCTGCATTATCAGTAAAAAAACTAAACATCTCAACAATGTCTGAATGATGTATTTTATAAGTACAAGTTTTTTGATATTTCAAAGCTCCTGTTAACCATGGCAGTAATTGATTAACACAATTTCTCGATCCTGTCATGCTATAACTTTAGATGCTTTCAGCTTACTTATAATTTCCTCAATCTCTTGTGTGTGACTATTATTACCAGCGTCCCTCGAAGCAATAAGTAACCTCAATATATTTACTAGTCTATTTGGATTTTCAAGCGTTGATATCACTGAATCATCATCATATGAAGATTTCATATTCTCGCAACTTCCGATGTATCCAGATTTTTCACCAACAGTAGTCTCCAGTGAAGGACAGAGGCTTGATCCGGTATAACATTCCCCTCTATACATCTTCGGATCTTCAAGTGCAGGTGAGAGAGTCGATTCAGTATAACATATTGCTCTATGAAACTTAAATCTTGACAAAGAACGATTCTTAAAAATCCGCCCGCATACACAGCATCTAATAACGCGTTTTCCTTCATGTGTAATGTATGAAAAATCGAGTTTCTCATTCGTCAGTTGCACAGATTTTCTCGGGCAGTAGCTCATGCTAAAACTAAAAGAAATTAAATGAATACGTGAATGCTAACGCTCGAAGGAATTAAAAGCGAATGAATGAATTCATAACACGCACCTATGTATATATCCAGGATGAGGATGACGGAGGGAATTGCGATCAATGCATAGCAGGGAGAAAGGATACTCTCTTGAAACATTAGTCATCTAGACAACTATTGTTCACGGAGCCTGTAGACGTCAGGTTGAATGGGACAGACCTCAGGTTCAAATCTTTAAGGGTACGGACCCCTGGCTTTTGCCTGGCATGTATACTAAACCATCCTAACAGCGAAACATTACATTACAACGACACGTAACCAGAACATGACGAGTGCGAGCATGGAAAAAGGATGCTCTCTAGGAACATTAGTGGAAAAGGATGCTCTCTGGAAACAGTCGCCATCCGCAAAACGGATTGTCCCTAACATTTCCAGATTTCGGAACGTTCAACATTGTGACGCACTCCTGTCATCTACATTTCGACGAAATTTTACCTCCTGAATTAGTTTGGTGCTCTGTATAGAACCTCAGAATATGCATTACGCTATGTAACAGACTCATCACGTTATGTAACAACACGATCACGCTAGGTAACAACATGTTCACGCTACGTAACAACATGATCACGCTATGTAACAACATGATCACGCTATGTAACAACATGCTCAAGCTATGTAACAACTGATCACTCTATGTAACAACACGATCACGCTATGTAACAACCTGATCAAGCTATGTAACAACATGATCACGCTATGTAACAACCTGAGTACGCTATGTAACAACATGATCACGCCATGTAACAACAGATCACGCTATGTAACAACATGCTCAAGCTATGTAACAACATGTTCACGCTATGTAACAACATGATCACGCTATGTAACAACATGTTCACGCTATGTAACAACATGATCACGCTATGTAACAACATGACCACACTATGTAACAACATGATCACGCTATGTAACAAAACGATCAAGCTATGTTACAACTGATCACGCTATGTAACAACCTGAGCACGCTATGTAACAACCTGATCACGCTATGTAACAACTGATCAGCTATGTAACAACCTGAGCAGGCTATGTAACAACATGTTCACGCTATGTAACAACATGATCACGCTATGTAACAACATGTTCACGCTATGTAACAACATGGTCACGCTATGTAACAACATGATCACGCTATGTAACAACATGATCACGCTATGTAACAAATCGATCAAGCTATGTAAAACCTGAGCACGCTATGTAACAACATGTTCACGCTATGTAACAACATGATCACGTTATGTAACAACATGATCACGCTATGTAACAACATGATCACGCTATGTAACAAAACGATCAAGCTATGTAACAACCTGAGCACGCTATGTAACAACATGTTCACGCTATGTAACAACATGAACACGCTATGTAACAATACGATCACGCTATGAAACAATCTGATTACGCTATGTAACAACTGATCACGCTATGTAACAACATGATCACGCTATGTAACAACCTGAGCACGCTATGTAACAACATGACTACGCTATGTAACAAAACGATCGCGCTATGTAACAACCTGAGCACGCTATGTAACAATACGATCA
The DNA here is from genome assembly GCA_030765065.1 of Deroplatys truncata. NCBI lineage: Eukaryota > Metazoa > Arthropoda > Insecta > Mantodea > Mantidae > Deroplatys > Deroplatys truncata. The sequence goes on along the minus strand of CM060984.1, from coordinate 50,299,553 downwards.
CGCTATGTAACAACCTGATCACGCTATGTAACAACCTGATTACGCTATGTAACAACTGATCACGCTATGTAACAACATGATCACGCCATGTAACAACATGATCACGCTATGTAACAAAACGATCAAGCTATGTAACAACCTGAGCACGCTATGTAACAACATGTTCACGCTATGTAACAACATGATCACGTTATGTAACAACATGATCACGCTATGTAACAACATGATCACGCTATGTAACAAAACGATCAAGCTATGTAACAACCTGAGCACGCTATGTAACAACATGACTACGCTATGTAACAAAACGATCACGCTATGTAACAACTGATCACGCTATGTAACAACCTGAGCACGCTATGTAACAACATGACCACGCTATGTAACAAAACGATCACGCTATGTAACAACTGATCACGCTATGTAACAACCTGAGCACGCTATGTAACAAACTGAGCACGCTATGTAACAATACGATCACGCTATGTAACAACCTGATCACGCTATGTAACAACCTGATTACGCTATGTAACAACTGATCACGCTATGTAACAACATGATCACGCCATGTAACAACCTGAGCACGCTATGTAACAACATGATCACGCTATGTAACAACATGAACACGCTATGTAACAATATGATCACGCTATGTAACAATCTGATTACTATGTAACAACGGATCACGATATGTAACAACATGATCACGCTATGTAACAACCTGAGCACGCAATGTAACATCATGATCACGCTATGTAACAACCTGATCACGCTATGTAACAACATGTTCACGCTATGTAACAACCTGAGCACGCTATGTAACAACATGATCACGCTATGTAACAACATGTTCACGCTATGTAACAACACGATCACGCTATGTAACAACACGATCACGCTATGTAACAACATGGACACGTTATGTAACAGCATGAACACGCTATGTAACAATACGATCAAGCTATGTAACAACATGAGCACGCTATGTAACAACATGATCACGCTATGTAACAACCTGAGCACGCTATGTAACAACCTGAGCATGCTATGTAACAACATGATCACGCTATGTAACAACCTAATCACGCTATGTAACAACATGATCACGCTATGTAACAACATGATCACGCTATGTAAATAGGGCGGACCATTTAAGTTGAGGCTATACAATATATCCAAAACTAAGCGTTGTAGAAAGAAATGTCTTTAATAAAACTTGATTGATATTATGACGAAAGTAAATGCCGCTAGTCGTGTTTCGTTTGGAGGCCGTCATGAGGGTCATTTTGGGTCAATTTATTTTTTTAAATGGGAACCTGCAATTAGGGTCCCATTTAAAAAGACCCTGAAATGACCCTCACTACGTCCTCCAAGCGAAATACATAGCGTTGTTACATAGCGTGATCGTGTTGTTACATAGCGTGAACATGTTGTTACATAGCGTGATCATGTTGTTACATAGCGTGCTCAGGTTGTTACATAGCGTGAACATGTTGTTACATAGCGTGATCAGGTTGTTACATAGCGTGATCATGTTGTTACATATCGTGATCCGTTGTTACATAGTAATCAGATTGTTACATAGCGTGATCATATTGTTACATAGCGTGTTCATGTTGTTACATAGCGTGATCATGTTGTTACATAGCGTGCTCAGGTTGTTACATGGCGTGATCACGTTGTTACATAGCGTGATCAGTTGTTACATAGCGTAATCAGGTTGTTACATAGCGTGATCAGGTTGTTACATAGCGTGATCGTATTGTTACATAGCGTGCTCAGGTTGTTACATAGCGTGCTCAGGTTGTTACATAGCGTGATCAGTTGTTACATAGCGTGATCGTTTTGTTACATAGCGTGGTCATGTTGTTACATAGCGTGCTCAGGTTGTTACATAGCGTGATCAGTTGTTACATAGCGTGATCGTTTTGTTACATAGCGTAGTCATGTTGTTACATAGCGTGCTCAGGTTGTTACATAGCGTGATCGTTTTGTTACATAGCGTGATCATGTTGTTACATAGCGTGATCATGTTGTTACATAACGTGATCATGTTGTTACATAGCGTGAACATGTTGTTACATAGCGTGCTCAGGTTGTTACATAGCTTGATCGTTTTGTTACATAGCGTGATCATGTTGTTACATGGCGTGATCATGTTGTTACATAGCGTGATCAGTTGTTACATAGCGTAATCAGGTTATTACATAGCGTGATCAGGTTGTTACATAGCGTGATCGTATTGTTACATAGCGTGCTCAGGTTGTTACATAGCGCGATCGTTTTGTTACATAGCGTAGTCATGTTGTTACATAGCGTGCTCAGGTTGTTACATAGCGTGATCATGTTGTTACATAGCGTGATCAGTTGTTACATAGCGTAATCAGATTGTTTCATAGCGTGATCGTATTGTTACATAGCGTGTTCATGTTGTTACATAGCGTGAACATGTTGTTACATAGCGTGCTCAGGTTGTTACATAGCTTGATCGTTTTGTTACATAGCGTGATCATGTTGTTACATAGCGTGATCATGTTGTTACATAACGTGATCATGTTGTTACATAGCGTGAACATGTTGTTACATAGCGTGCTCAGGTTTTACATAGCTTGATCGATTTGTTACATAGCGTGATCATGTTGTTACATAGCGTGATCATGTTGTTACATAGCGTGACCATGTTGTTACATAGCGTGAACATGTTGTTACATAGCGTGATCATGTTGTTACATAGCGTGAACATGTTGTTACATAGCCTGCTCAGGTTGTTACATAGCGTGATCAGTTGTTACATAGCGTGATCAGGTTGTTACATAGCGTGCTCAGGTTGTTACATAGCGTGATCAGTTGTAACATAGCTTGATCGTTTTGTTACATAGCGTGATCATGTTGTTACATAGTGTGGTCATGTTGTTACATAGCGTGATCATGTTGTTACATAGCGTGAACATGTTGTTACATAGCGTAATCATGTTGTTACATAGCGTGAACATGTTGTTACATAGCTTGAGCATGTTGTTACATAGCGTGATCTGTTGTTACATGGCGTGATCATGTTGTTACATAGCGTACTCAGGTTGTTACATAGCGTGATCATGTTGTTACATAGCTTGATCAGGTTGTTACATAGCGTGATCGTGTTGTTACATAGAGTGATCAGTTGTTACATAGCTTGAGCATGTTGTTACATAGCGTGATCATGTTGTTACATAGCGTGATCATGTTGTTACGTAGCGTGAACATGTTGTTACCTAGCGTGATCGTGTTGTTACATAACGTGATGAGTCTGTTACATAGCGTAATGCATATTCTGAGGTTCTATACAGAGCACCAAACTAATTCAGGAGGTAAAATTTCGTCGAAATGTAGATGACAGGAGTGCGTCACAATGTTGAACGTTCCGAAATCTGGAAATGTTAGGGACAATCCGTTTTGCGGATGGCGACTGTTTCCAGAGAGCATCCTTTTCCACTAATGTTCCTAGAGAGCATCCTTTTTCCATGCTCGCACTCGTCATGTTCTGGTTACGTGTCGTTGTAATGTAATGTTTCGCTGTTAGGATGGTTTAGTATACATGCCAGGCAAAAGCCAGGGGTCCGTACCCTTAAAGATTTGAACCTGAGGTCTGTCCCATTCAACCTGACGTCTACAGGCTCCGTGAACAATAGTTGTCTAGATGACTAATGTTTCAAGAGAGTATCCTTTCTCCCTGCTATGCATTGATCGCAATTCCCTCCGTCATCCTCATCCTGGATATATACATAGGTGCGTGTTATGAATTCATTCATTCGCTTTTAATTCCTTCGAGCGTTAGCATTCACGTATTCATTTAATTTCTTTTAGTTTTAGCATGAGCTACTGCCCGAGAAAATCTGTGCAACTGACGAATGAGAAACTCGATTTTTCATACATTACACATGAAGGAAAACGCGTTATTAGATGCTGTGTATGCGGGCGGATTTTTAAGAATCGTTCTTTGTCAAGATTTAAGTTTCATAGAGCAATATGTTATACTGAATCGACTCTCTCACCTGCACTTGAAGATCCGAAGATGTATAGAGGGGAATGTTATACCGGATCAAGCCTCTGTCCTTCACTGGAGACTACTGTTGGTGAAAAATCTGGATACATCGGAAGTTGCGAGAATATGAAATCTTCATATGATGATGATTCAGTGATATCAACGCTTGAAAATCCAAATAGACTAGTAAATATATTGAGGTTACTTATTGCTTCGAGGGACGCTGGTAATAATAGTCACACACAAGAGATTGAGGAAATTATAAGTAAGCTGAAAGCATCTAAAGTTATAGCATGACAGGATCGAGAAATTGTGTTAATCAATTACTGCCATGGTTAACAGGAGCTTTGAAATATCAAAAAACTTGTACTTATAAAATACATCATTCAGACATTGTTGAGATGTTTAGTTTTTTTACTGATAATGCAGGTCTCTTTCTGCGTGATGTATATGATTATATAACTGAGTGTTTAGAATGTCTAGACTATCACCTTTGCCTTTAGGAAATATGTATGGTTTCTTGTAAAGGAATGTAATAGGATAATGTTTATAAAAAATAAATGTTGTCTGCATTACTTTTTGTAAAGTGATATGCTTTTTACAGGTATTCAGGTAAATTTAAAGGATTTGATTTAATGTATAGGAAGAATGTAATAGGATAATGTTTATAAAAATAAACATTGTCTGCATTACTTTTTGTAAAGTGCTATGTTTTTTATAGGTATTCAGGTAAATTTAAAGGATTTGGTTTAATGTATAGGAAGAATGTGAATAAGAATAAACATGTTATGATGGTAAAACTGCTGGTTTTTTATTTATAACTTTTTGTATTATTTGCCCTGTACATCCTTAGCATCTATTTGTTTTTTTAGATGCATCCTCTCTCTGTATGTTCTTATACTATTTATAGTTAGAGGTAGTAGAGGTGGCAGGGGTGGTAGAACCTGGGGTGATTGGTTATACCTTAGACGCCGCCTCGCCTGTCTATGGTATTGCCGGATGCGCGGTGTGGTACTACTGCATTGTGGTATGATGGAGTTGGTAATATGGGATTGCGGTATGTCGGGATTGGTGTGTGTTAGGGGTAATTCAGCAAACCCTGTTAGAGGTGTTGCTAAATTTCTAATCTGTGGGGATGCATGTGATATTGAGGATGTGGATGGATGGATATGCGTAAAAATGGGTTGTGGTGTTACTTCAAGCAGTCTTATGGTAGACGCTGAAGAAAGGGAGGGGGGATGAAATGAAAATGTCTGTGATGTAGGTGTGCTACTATTGATATCACACTCTCCTGAAAATAATAATAATAATAATAACAATAATAATATAGCACATGTAAAAGAAGAGCTTCATAAAATATTGAGAAATTCTTACCATTCAGTGGTTGGCTAGTTGTGGACCCGCCAGGGAAACCAGGGGGCACAGACGATTCGTCGCTGCATTCGTCAAAGTAAAGACCAAAATCTGAAAATAATAATAATAATAATAACAATAATAATATAGCACATGTAAAACAAGAACTTCATGAAATATTGAGAAATTCTTACCTCTCAGTGGTTGGCTTGTTGTTGACCCGCCAGGGAAACCAGGGGGCACAGACGTCTCGTCGCTGCATTCGTCAAAGTAAAGACCAAAATCTGAAAATAATAATAATAATAATAATAAGAATAATATAGCACATGTAAAACAAGAACTTCATAAAATATTGAGAAATTCTTACCGCTCAGTGGTTGGCTAGTTGTTGACCCGCCAGGGAAACCAGGGGGCACAGACGTCTCGTCGCTGCATTCGTCAAAGTAAAGACCAAAATCTGAAAATAATAATAATAATAACAATAATAATATAGCACATGTAAAACAAGAACTTCATAAAATATTGAGAAATTCTTACCGCTCAGTGGTTGGCTAGTTGTTGACCCGCCAGGGAAACCAGGGGGCACAGACGTCTCGTCGCTGCATTCGTCAAAGTAAAGACCAAAATCTGAAAATAATAATAATAATAATAATAATAATAATAATAATAATAATATAGCACCTGTAAAACAAGAACTTCATAAAATATTGAGAAATTCTTACCGCTCAGTGGTTGGCTAGTTGTTGACCCGCCAGGGAAACCAGGTGGCACAGACGTCTCGTCGCTGCATTCGTCAAAGTAAAGACCAAAATCTGAAAATAATAATAATAATAATAATAATAATAATAATAATAATAATAATAATAATAATAATAATATAGCACCTGTAAAACAAGAACTTCATAAAATATTGAGAAATTCTTACCGCTCAGTGGTTGGCTAGTTGTTGACCCGCCAGGGAAACCAGGTGGCACAGACGTCTCGTCGCTGCATTCGTCAAAGTAAAGACCAAAATCTGAAAATAATAATAATAATAATAATAATAATAATAACAATAATATAGCACCTGTAAAACAAGAACTTCATGAAATATTGAGAAATTCTTACCGCTCAGTGGTTGGCTAGTTGTTGACCCGCCAGGGAAACCAGGTGGCACAGACGTCTCGTCGCTACATTCGTCAAAGTAAAGACCAAAATCTGAAAATAATAATAATAATAATAATAATAATAATAATAATAATAATAATAATAATATAGAATGTGTAAAAGAACTTCATAAAATGTTGAAACATATTCTTACCGGTCGGTGGTTGCTGTATGTAGGGGACAGAAACCCAAGCCTGCTGATTAGGCCCCGTGAAGGCTTGGAAGCCATGCGGTGCCGGTGCAGTGGACGATGACTGACTCATCCCAAAATAAAGCCCACTTCCTGAAAATAATAATGATAATATTAATAATAATAATAATAATAATATAGAATGTGTAAAGCAAGAAGTTCATAAAATATTGAAAAACTCTTACCGATCGGTGCTTCCTGCATGTATATGGCAGAGCCCCACCCCTGCTGATTTGGTACCAGGAAGGACTGGAAGCCGGGGGGTGACGGTGCAGCTGTCGCGAAGTCTTGTGGTGCAGAGTGTGCGTGAGGAACAAACCCGTCTCCGAAATAAAGTCCGTTTCCTGGAAAAAATAATATTAATAATAATAATAATATTAATAGTGTGGTATGTTTAAGTACAGAGTTCTAACGAATCTATACGCTATACGTGAAAAATTGATGTTTTAAACACATGCGTGAAATACATAGTATTCTGGGAGACCGGAAGAGTTATGTGACTGCATATGTGGTGAGAAACTCCCCTTAATTATATCCTTTTCTCCTTATACAATCCAGAACTCTATGCTGTCGTAGGTAGGTCTTTGTATGCTAGAATCGCCCTTGTATACCTGCTATTAAATAATTTTTAGTTACAATTGCTCAAACACAGCAACACAGGTCTGTAAATTCTTACCATTCGAGTGTTGCTGCATGTATGGGCCAGAGCCCCATCCATGATGATTTGGCACCAGTAAGGTTTGGAAGCCTGGAGGTGCCTGTGCAGCGGTCGATGGATGACATACTTCAAAATAAAGTCTGCTTCCTGGAAATAATAATAATATAATAATAAAGAATATGAACAAGAAGTTAATATGAATTGTTACATTAATTTTTTTAAACTCTGAAGAATGCTTACCATTTGATTGTTCGGATGTCTGAATCATGGCTGTATTTGAGTAACGATCCTGCTGGAGCTGGATGTATGCCTCAGCTACGTTAGTAGAACTGAATGCTGAAAACGTAATTAATTTACACGTTAGATTTTTATTTATTTATTTACTTTTTTAAGAAAAGTTATATTATTAAGTTAATTTACTTATTGCGTATTGCTTATACAGGGAAATGTCGATGTATTTTTAAACACCTGAGAAATTTCTATGACAAAATAAAGCATTTGTATTATTCGACACACTCATGGAAAATATCTCTTTTTTAACGTGATGGAAACAGGCTGGAAGTTTTTACTAAATAAAATGCACTAGAGGAAGGAAACATTAACTGATGAATGTTCGATCAATGTATGCAAACATGAAGTCCCCGGATCGAATACCACCGCTTACCCTCGGAAGAATATTTATACAGAACATTCTTTATTCGACTCGTAGGGTAAACAGGTAATTGTATTTTGTCTAGAAAGGAATATAATTCACACTGTGAAATCCTGTATTTAAATACCTGGAATAATAATTACTCAACAAGACGAATACTTAGCTAAATTGTTCGCATTTTTTTGAGAAATCGCTCAGTTAGCTATTCAATGTAGAATAAGTTTGCCTAAAATGAAAACTTAACTGATGAATGTTCGATCAATGCATGGAAACATGAAGTCCCAGGATCGATTACCACCGGTTACCCTCGGAAGAATATTTATACAGAACATTCTTTATTCGAATCGTAGGGTAATCAAGTAATTGTATTTTGTCTAGAAAGGAATATAATTCACTCTGTGAAATCCTGTATTTAAATACCTGGAATAATAATTACTCAACAAGACGAATACTTAGCTAAATTGTTCGCATTTTTTTGAGAATTCGCGCAGTTAGCTATTCAATGTAGAATAAGCTTGCCTAAAATGAAAACTTAACTAAACTCATTAACTGATGAATGTTCGATCAATGCATGCAAACATGAAGTCCCAGGATCGAATACCGCCGCTTACCCTCTGAAGAATATTTATACAGATCATTCTTTATTTGATTCGTAGGGTAAACAAGTAATTGTATTTTGTCTAGAAAGGAATATAATTCACTCTGTGAAATCCTGTATTTAAATGCATGGAATAATAATTACTCAACAAGACGAATACTTAACTAAATTGTTCACATTTTTTTGAGAATTCGCTCAGTTAGCTATTAAATGTAGAATAAGCTTGTCTAAAATGAATACTTAACTAAACTGTTCACATTTCAGAAAATTCAACTGTCTAGCTATTAACTTTTAGAATACTCAGCTATTTACAAATAAAGGGCCGTCATTAAAAACAAGAACGCAAATATAAGTTAAATGTACTAAGTAATAAGTTAACTTTTTAATGAAGATGAATTGGTGATACAACTTACCAGACATGATGTTCGATGTAATTTCCACGTTGAAAGAATAAAGTTTGCAGAGTGCTTAGATCGTAGTGTTCTTACGATACTGTGAAAATCATTGGAGAATCTGCTGCTTTTATATAATTTCCCCCGCTAAAGCTGAAGCGGTGAGAATTGTGTAGAGCACTTAGGAAAACAATTACTGACATTGTTCGCTAATGTATGTAAACAGATCCGCGATGAAATCTTAAAGTCTATTAATGTGGTGAACGCGTCTAAATTTGTCAGCTAATAGAGGCCACCGTTACCATCAGACAGAAGTAGGTTACGGGTTTTTTCATTACATGATGGGCTCTTGTTCGCTAATGTGGTGAAAGCGTCTAACATGGTCAGCTAATGTAGGTTGCCGTTACCACCAGGCAGAAGTAGGATGTTGATCGCTAATGTACGTAAACAGATCCTGAATGTAAACTTAAAAGTCTATTATTGTGTTGAAAGCGTCTAACATGTTCAGCTAATGGACAAGCGCTTTCCCCAGATAGAATAAGGCTGCAGTGTTTCATTACATGACAGACTGTTCCCGTGAGCAGACTACTTATACTCAAGCTCCAGTCAACAATTCATTAATCAAAAAACTTAATTGCTCGAGGATGCAATCTGCAGACCTTAGTAATCATAAAAAAAAATGTTTGACGAACATTACCTAATTAATTTGCCGGGGGGCGGCAGGACTCGAGAAAACAATTCCATCAAGTCATGACGCCACAGTAGAACGCATGGGGGAGGGGGGTAGGACCTGTTAGCACAGACACTGTCGGCATTAGATCAGCGCACAAAGGGAAGGGGGCGTGGCTAGCGGCACGCGACCGGGCGGCAAATAGTAGCGCACAAAGGGAGGGGGCGGGGCTAGCGGCATAGATCAAAGAACCTTATCAGATGGCGGTAAATCCTCTGCGCTGGAGTCGCCATTTATTTTCTACTAAGATCAACGCCACTGTGAGTGAACATCATTGCTGATGCGAGCAATTTTTCCAAAGGTAAGAAGCCGCCGACATAGCCTTAAATGCTAAGGGCAGCAGCATATAACTGGAACATTAAAAACATAATTGTATCCCCTTAAAAGCGGCATTTACAGGAATTAAAAGGATTATTCGATATTAAAGCTAGTATATGAGACAAGTTGAATGAATGGAACTTCACGGACTTTGCGACGAAAATTCAAAATTAAATACATACGTAGACCAGTTATTGGAATTGGTACATAAATGCTAGAAGCAATCACGTTTCTCAAAAATTGGTATTTCATAATTTTTCACCCCCAGGGGCTTACTTCGGAAGCACGGGTTTGACGTTCCCGGGGTCCTGAGTCACCGGTCCCCCAATTTTGGGGGTTGGGTTAGGGTCAACAGCCCTGCCCGTAAAACTGCAACGTTCTTCATGCTTTGTGTGTGGACAGTCGTTTCCAGAAAGGCTTGCCAGTTGCTGATTTGAAGGATAAACTGTAGCTGAGGCAGCAAAATTTGGTGTCTGTTGTGTATTGAGAGTACCCAGCCATCCAACAAGGAGAGCTACAGTAAAGTATATAGGTTGTGTAGAATTCAAGTTAGGCTAGTGGAGTGGTGTACCTCCAGGAAAGACTGATGTGAGGTTGATGGCAACAAATCCTTGGACTGCCTGCCGATGTGTGGTGGACTTTTCGGACCTGTGCGTGTTGAAATTGTAGATTTTCCGGAAGAAGTATCTGAGTTGGATGGAATTTAATAACCCATTGTTTTCACTCATCATTGTCTGCTTGTTCTGAATTTTCTTAAATATTTTTCTAGAACTGTGTACTGAATTAGAATGCATAATTTTATATGTTTGATTTTTGTTCCTTTCCTGATTCTTACCTGTATTGTTTTTGTGCCAGGATGTAAATACATATGTAGCCAGAGTGTGGCGCTGATGACCCCAACAGTTTTATGAAATCCAAAAGCTATTACTCTACTCATATTTTTTCGGTGTATTGCGTTCGAGGAAAGATTCTTGAATTGATTAAAAAAACCGTCGAAAATGTGTTATAAAAGCGATGTAAAACCTGAAACCGCACTGTCTGTGTTTGAAATTCAAATTCTTGCAGACATGAGAAAAGAATGTTTTATTCAGAGATAACATAGATATCAGTATCCCAGGTGACGTATCTGTCTATGAGTATGACGAAATGAACTTGCTCGATTACTCAGCCATCACTCGTCAGTCAGTAAATTCACGTTGGCAGGTGTATTAGCGACTGAGAGTTGGTAAATATGTGCATCTTTAGATTTGTTTCTGCTGGTCTTTCTGCGTTATTCGTGCAGTTTCCGGCATTAGGAAAATGAACCAGTACTCCCAGGACCTCGAGTGAAGGCAGAAGTTGTGTGTTGAGTGATCAACTGTCCTTTAGCGCCAAATCCTTCAGTATACTTACGAATTTGGGAGATTTTATTAAAACCAGTGTTTTTTTCAGTAAGTATTTTTGAAAAACTGTATTTTCCATGCCTACATTTTGCAATTATTCTTTCATAATCAGGGGCGTGCGCAGAGTGCATTTGAGGTTGGGTGAAACAGGAAAGACTGAAACACACGCAATCAGTCATACGTTCATTCCGTGATCGCTTTTAGAGATTTATCCAAGTGAGAGGGATACCAACTGGATCACTGAACAGACTGTATTGACTAAATAAAGGATTTTATGGGTCAACATGACGAACAAAAAACATTTTAAGTATTATAGGAGCAAAAGGCAAACAGGAATACATACAGACTAAACTCCCAACCAGGGATGTTAACCACTAGACTACGGGGAGATAACACTCAGAAGTTCCACTTTCACCTTCACTATAACTACAGGAGGTGCTCTGTAATTATCAATGTTGTCAGCTAGAGTATGGAATTATAGCTTTCCAAAAGAATGGATTAACTTCGCTGGCATTCCCAATATTTACCATTGTTTTAATACCTATAGTATTTTTATTTATCTGTGTATTAGCAGATATAATATGATACTCTAAGTCTGTAAGTATAAGAAAGTTACGAAATATGACACTGGAATGCTTCGATATTATGGTTTTGGGTGTCTGAGGGGGAGGCTTGAGCCTCTGAACTCCCCTCTGCAAAGTTCCTAAGGAAATTTCAATTAAGTATAATATTAGTGAAATCTGGTTAGTAAAAGTTTAGGTCTGTAACAAGGAGGTCTTTTCGGACCGGTGTCAGAAACAACATCGAAAACACCAAGGAAAAAGTACACTACATTTCGTGAAAAATGTAACTCAGCATTCTCTCCTCAAGGCCCTGTTTGTGTAGGAAAAAGGTTGTATGTGCGTCATTTTTACTTTCTCTACCATGTACCTACCTTAGTAGTACGCAGAGAAGAGTGTTCCACCCAAAAGGGTGTGACACGGAGAGTTTTAAGAAAACCACCCACCCCAATCTTCTCTGTACATGGAAACTCTTTCAAAGCTGTTTATTTTCTCAAAAATGGCCCTAACGATATTGATTAAAGCACCATACATTTAAGATGTTTACATTACAAATAAATTATATGTCTTGAATTTTCTCGGACTAGCCTTTGAAGTCCTGTTCATTCGGAAGCAATTTTGTATAATTGGTAAACGCTAAACGTTAAAGAAAACGTACTACAAAAAAAAAAAAAAATAGATCTCTCTTAAACACAGAGTTTATTTCAAATGACTTTCTTTTGTGGTATCAGCCACTTCCGGGATACCCGTTATTAATGTTTTGAATTGTTCAGTACTTTGTTATTCTTTTCTATCGATATTCAGTTGTTTCTCGCGATTGCATGGACAGACTATGAAAGTTTAAGTCCAGCATATAGCGTCCAGTTCTTAAACATTCGACTATCGTTCTTCCCTTTGTTTCTATAACGAAATGTATAATCTAACTATTTCTGCAGTTTTATCTGGATTAAAATTAAATGTATAGAAAAATAAGCTTTCGCAAGAAGATGATGATTAATGTTTCTTTCACATAAGCATGTGTGTAGGATAACGGTTAAACGGTAGAATTAGACTGAAAAATGCAATGTAAAGCCGGATTTGAACCTCGCATTTTCCGGTTTCAGCCCGGTTGCTCTAACCAACTGAGCTACCATGGCAACATGCCGGTAGAACATTAAATTCCCCAACTGCCTCAAACATTGATTGACCTAATAGAGGTTATCCATAAAGCCCGACATTGTAAGTCGCTATTGGGGTATGTTAGCTCAAATGATTTGAGATCTCCTTGTGGTTCACCGGAAAAATGTGAGTCAGTTGGGTGATTTAATGTTACAGTAAGGTCACAGATCTTTTCTTGACATTAAGTGTGGCATGTAACAGTGATCACCGAAATATAGCTAGATTACACACTTTGACATTACCGTAGACATGAGAATGTCAATAATAATGTCTTCAGTTTTGCTGATAATGTAGTTTTGATTCAAGCGTTGTACAAACTATAGAATTGTGTTTTCAACATCATAACCTATTATTGTATGCCAGTTTTTTCAATAACAAAAATCGCTTTAAATTTGATCATGCCCAATATGTGCATATACAGAGTGTTAAAATAAAAGTATATAATGGTTTGAATAGCGCAGGTATAACACGAGAACTCGATGTTGGGTATCAGAACGGCAAGCACTGGCTTCGGATTTCTTAATTGTTTCATTATTATTGTTTTTTACTTTTTTCTTTTACAACGCACCCTAGGTAGTTGCAAAGTATGTAACAATTTGAGAATGGCAACTCAATGAGTGCTTTATTGAAGTTAATTTATAGATCAACAAGTTTGTGTATCAGTTGTGCGCGAGATATTTGTTTGTGGCTACAGTGGCTGAATATATACAAAATTCTCGTTACTGGCCCTGTATGCAGCCTTGTTTGGGTATTTACTTTAATGGTATTATTAAAGCCTTTAATTGTACTACTATTACTTAGGTCCTTATACGTGCAAATACAAGCAATAATTATTGATACAAAAAGATTGATATGATACATTAACACGACTTTCTCTACCATCCAGAAATTCATATAATATATTCATTATTATACTATACGCTTCAAATAAAAAGTTATTCTTCTATACTCTGTACGTTTCCCACGATATATTTTCACCTAGGAATTGCTTAAAATGAAGCAGAAGATTTTAACATGCAGAAACAGCAATCGAATGTAACAAATCTCTTGCGAAAGAAAGGGAGGAGGGAACGCAAAAATAGTTTCAAGCTTGTACGTTAGGTGAAATTAGGAAAGATCTGAACTTGCGATGCAGTATTTCGAAAACTGCTAACGCTTCGAAAAATATGTATTGTACACAAGTTATATGTTATCGAGCTCTACGTTTTTCCTGGAGTAAGTCTTCTTTTGCTTAGGTATGTTTTACGATTTATAGGGTAATCCGCCTCTAGTCGTTTGTTGGGCAGATTTATTACCTGGATGTCTCGCGATGTCCTTCGAAGAATTGCCTAGGATTGCGAATAATCCCAGAATCGGCCTCGTCCGTTGATCAGGTTCTGTAGAATATTGCGGATTACTTATGGGTAATGACAGGAGAAGGAATTCGGTAAGCTATGGGTTCATTTTCTATGTTAAGCATCCGTGTCTTCTCGTTAATGAATCCTGCATTGAATATTAAGTACAACATATCATATTATGCTAACCATATCAATGATCGAAATGTAAAAACGCTCCGGCTTAGTCCTCAGCTACCATTCTTTTGGTGTACTTTTAACTATGTTCAAACATTAACATTTTATAAAAGAAGCGATGGACAATTCTACTCAAGAAATCTTACACTGACGGTTTACACTTAATAGACGCAAATATATTGTGAATCAACATTTAGCACATATTATATTGTCATGTTTTCTCATTACTTTGTAATTACTCGCCTTATTAGGGTCCGCGTAAACTGTTTAAACGTCCATTTCTAAGGCAAAATGTCGCAGGTTCACCCTACGAGTGATTGTGTCAACTGCCTCGAAAATCTCCCTAAGGCCAACTTAAACATTAGTAATGATGGCCTTTGGATTTTTCACATCACAAAAATGCTCGCTCCCTTTTAATATGCTAGAAACACGGACTTTTATGGCCCAACGCTTATGCTACAGCACTGGAAATCAGCATAAAGGCACTGCGTTTCCTACTGAAAGGTACTAGGTAAAATTCCTTAACCATATGTATCTAATTTATTATGAAAGTAGTAGATGTGAGCAGTCTGTCATGACAGAATTAGTTTCTATCATAAAACGTGTAACAAAATAGGACATTTGCATTTTAGGGATGGAAATTGTATAGACACCCTCTGTCCTATTGGTTTTGCACCGTTAGTACTTTGTCGATCCATCTTTATTCTTATACACATTAAGGAGCATCTTAGGCATTTTGGCAAGGTTTTTATTTATTGCATTGAAATTTTGACCCACTCATCTGGTATTGCTCTTTTCAGCTGAGATATGGCCTGAAGTTACCTTCCATTGCAAAAAAGATGGCTTGCAAGTATTCGCCAAAGGTTTTCCATGGGATTCAAAACTGGACTACATGCTGGCCAGGGCAAGACAATATCTGTTTCTTCAAACCACATTTTGGCTGTAACAGAAGAATGCACATATGCATTATCTTGTACCAAATTAGACTTTCTTCCCCTAGGTCCTCATACATTTGGATCAATTCTGTCTCTTTCATCCTAGTGTTCAGCCACGCAATGCATGATTTACTTTTAGCGCAGAAGGATTCCCAAATCATAACACCTCTGCCACCAAAATTTCTTCTCATTCTTATTGGTTGCTCTGTTCTAAGATCATGCGATAATATTGAAATGTATTAGGCCCATCTAAATTACACTTCTTCTCATCACTGCAGATCACTTTCTCCCATTCTGAAATCCATGACATATTTTTTCGCAAAATCCAACCAAGCTTTCTTATGAGTGAGAATTAGAGCTGGAGTATGTACCTAGTTGTTTCTTGAGTTGAAGATGTTTCTCATTTAACAAAATTTGTCCTACACATCTGGCAATTACTGACAACTGTAAATCAGCAACAAGTTGGGAAGAATTAACAATTTTGAACCCTTGTTTTCAAAAGTAACTATAAATACCTCCGATAATTTTCTACTTTGCACATAGTTTGTTCTTTCCACACTGTGCATCAAATGTAACAAAACTATCAATCATTGAATTATAGGGGTTCAACTTCTTGGCATCGGATGACTAAACAGTCCCATTTTCTTGTACACACTGATTTTTCCTTTTTCATCACATGATAACCATTTCCCACAGGCATGGTCACAATAATGGTTTATGCAATACACGAAAAGCGTCACTAAGGTGTTGTTTACTGACTGCAGTAGTGCCACATATTCAAACCATGACACCATACAACTCTGACTGCCTTTATATTTCCACCCTTAACCACCTGAATAGTTGATTCCTTGTCATACTGTACTTGTGACATCAACTGAGATACCATTTGAATGCATTTGTCAGTGTACTGAATCTCATACTATTGTATATATACTGGATGCAACAATATTCCAACAGAACATATTCTTTACACTACAAAAATCTATGATTTTATACTATTTTCCACTACTGTAGCACAAATAAAGCTCTGAGTTGCCTCGCTTGTATTTATTTACGGAATCTTGCAGCTTTCCCTGCGTAACTGTGCTGAGGTTTATTTATACTCCTTAATGAAATTAAAAACATACATACACTGTTAAATTGCAACTCCAAGAAAGAATTTTCCGAATAACTCCAAACTTGGCGGAAGTAGAAGAGTGTGCAAGCAATAAGTGATTAGGTTTGCAGAGAGATGAGGTACACGTAGGGCGAGCAGAGCCCTCTCGTGTCGGTCCGACAAGGTCAGTGTTGCGCCCAGTGTAGTCAGTGCAGAGCTGTCAAACAAGGTGGAAACAATAAAGTGAGTGCCAGTATGCCTCTGGACTTAAAGGGAGCCATATCGCATGTGAGCAAGTTCAAACGGGACAGAATGATCGGTTTAGGGAAGTGGGTTTGTTATACCGTGGCATTTCGGCTCGTACAGGGCATGCTGCTACGACAGTGATGCGTGTATGTAAGCAGTGGATAGATCAAGGTCGTACGCAACGAAGAGCGGGTACTGGACCACGGAACATGATCACAGCATGGGATGACCGCCATCTTATCCGCATGGCCATAACGTACCGTACAGCTTCGTCCACAGTGTTGGCTCGACGCTGTAGCACTGCAACACTGAACTTGTCTGCATCAACGGTTCGTCGCCGTCTGCTGTAGGTTGGACTGGTTGCATGCATGCCATTACGTCGGCATCTATTGTCCAAAACCACAAGCTCCTCCGACTGCAATGGGCAAGTGAACACTGTCACTGGGGTGCTGAGTGGCAAAATGTATTTTCGGACGAGTCCCGCTTCAACGTGTCCTACAGTGATGACCGCATACGTGTCCAGCGGTATCGTGGTGAGCGCAACCTGGAGGACTGCATTGTTGAGCGACATAGCGGATATATACCAGGTGTGATGGTTTGGGGCGCCATTGGTTACAACAACCGATCTCGCCTCCTACAAATTGAGGGCACTTTGAACAGCAACCGGTACCTAACGGTGGTTGTAGAGCCTGAGGAACTTCCCCTGCTTCAGGCATCTTCACAAGCCACATTTCAACAGGACAATGCCCGGCCACATATTGCGAGGAATGTACAAGCCTTCTTCGAAGAGTGACGGGCATCATTGCTTCCCTGGCCTTCACTTTCGCCTGACATGTCGCCCATCGAGCATGTCTGGGATATGGTTGGTCGCACCTGGTGCGTCACGGTCCTCCGGTAACCAGTGTCACAGATTTGGAGCTCGAATACAAACTACGTGGAGGGAAATCCCTCAGGAAGTTATTCAGAACCTTTTTACTTCAATGCCACGGCGTATAGCAGCTCTAATTGCAGCGCATGGTGGCCACACCAAATACTGAATATTAGGGCTCAAAGGTCATGTATAAATTTGAAAAGTTTATCATTTGTTACTGGTCATGTGTTATTAAATTCATTGAATTCATGCGTTTCCTTCTTGGTGTTGCAATTTTTACAAACGGCAGTGTATATACACCTTCTTTAGGGCTTTCAGATTATGTTAATTTCAAATAATTCGGACCGGAATTGCGGATAATTTTCATTCGGTTGCTAATTAATCACTAATAACTCCTTAATTAGTATTAGATAACTATTTCTTTGTGTAGACGAATATAGCCGAAAATAACATTACAGATTTCCTTAATACGAAAATTATACAAAATTAAAAGAAATGGTTGAAAATCATAGGATATTCGCAGAAAATCCAAGATATACATTGTATTTCTCGTATGAAGGTATTAAACAGGACATTTGAATCAAAGTCGTTACAGCAGTTTTTTTTAAAAAAATAAGTGACCTAAGTTTTTCCATGTAAGGGGATTGTTTGGGGTAGCGAATTATTTTAAAAATCTTCTTGCCTCGTGCTGTAAAATGCTGAACTTAGGTATAACTTCGGTACTTAACCGACTTTTCGATTTTGAGTAATGCTGTTAGACGGACACAGGCACGCAACCGGTAAAATCCTTATTGGTAGAGAAGGTAAAACGACTGTGTAAGAAGCCCTAGTTTTATTATAATCCAACATCGTTTCCACTATTGAAGTTTTTTCCTTTTTATAAAGCGCCGTTTTTGACTATTTTTTACTTAAACTACTACCTAGTATGGCGACATTTAGCTTTTTGGAGATAGTTTATTTATTGTCATTGATATTCACATGTGTTTTGTCATGAACTACGCGTTGGAAAAGGAACTGAGTTGCAGAATGTGAACTAAATCTCGCTGGGCTGCTTTAAAACCACCACTGTCACTATATTCTGTTCCTACTATTGACATTCCTTTTGCTTATGTGTTTGTTATTCTGTTTGCAGAGTTTTAAAAAAACGCTATTTACTTAATTAGCCAAGCTTTCTCATGTAGCTCGTCCAACGTTTTTGCTCTTATGCGTTTCCCTCGTTATTTTCCTCTCTCATTTAAAAAGTGACTGTAGCTCTTTCAGTTCTTAATTTTTCTTTTCTTGTTTTTAAAGGCGGTTTCCAACATGGTGTGCGCGCTCCAGTCGCGATTTGCGTTATGAATATGGGAGTTACTGGAAATTAATACTGTATGCACATTGTGAATACGATGTGTGATTAGGGAGTTTTCTCAAAGAGCGCTAAATTCAGCCATTTCTTTTTTACCTCATTAAGTAGAGGAAAGCTTGCTCGCTGTGTACAGATTTGAACTGAGAAACCTTAGTACATTTATATCGTTAAGTGTTATCTAGGTTCGCTTTCAAAATATCTACAATAAAAACGGTTTAACTGGTAATTTACGAGTTTGCATGCACATGTTAATGTGCACGTTGCCTATTCGTGAATCCAAAAATGCATTTTAAACAGTTTATTATTATTATTATTATTATTATTATCATCATCATCATCATCATTACTTCTATCAATAAGTTTTTTTTCTTCTGGCAAGGAACTTGGGATTTCGTTCGGGTTTCACGGCTAGCTGACTAGATGGTTTATTTTGATAGATATTGAGGCGGCTTTAGCACAAATTTACATATAGGGCTGTTTTTGAGCATTGAAATTTGGAGCAGTCGGCCTTGTGCTCGAAGCGTGGAAGGAACGTTAAGAGCATGAGAACCCGGCAACATCAGATCTTGCGATTAAAAAAAAAGTAATTAACTAATTAGGTAAGCTCTTTAACTAATACGATTAGCGTCCCATTCTATATTGGGCGTGAAAGACGTGAAAGAAAAGTTTTGCTAGAGGCCTCTTTATCAGGCTTGAGGTGTTTTTAGGTGCCGTAAATCTGCGACACGGAACCGCCGGCTTTACTTCCCTTCCGAAGGAAGACACGCCTCGTCTGAAACATCCATCGCACTCCGCCGGGTTTGAACCCGCGACCTCGGGAACCAGAGTTTAGTATGATAACCCTAGACTACGGAGGACGACACTCTTGCGATTGACTCACGCTCCGACAACAGGGTTGACCGTTCAATACTTCAGTTTCGAACGAGGAGCGAGTTCCTTGCTGTTGTCTGCACCCTCCTGCAAATCGCTCACGTCCTCAGTTTGGGAACCACGGCTTGGTAAGGATAGTGTTTTCGTTATATTTTATTTGCTCAAAAATGGATATAATGATTTTGATTAAAACAGTATACATTTGTGAGGACAAACACTACATACGTACAAATATTTTATAGACAAGCAGCTCTTCTTGTTTCTCGTTGACTTTTATGTTACAGAGGAGCCACAAAGCGTAGCACCGAAAAGAAAGAAAGAAAAAAAAACTTATTACATGAAAAATGATTTTATTCGTCGTTATATGTGTAAATTTTTCAAGAGCGAGAAACACCGCTTATAAACATGTAAAACTGAGCGATTATTTTATTCAGTTGTGGTGCTAGCAATTAACGATAATGTTTTGTTTACTCTAGTATTAAATTAAACTGCAAGTTCTCTTCCCCCCACAAACACAGTCTAGTAGTGATCTGAATGTCATTACAAAGCCCGTGGCATCTAATTTAAACACAATAGTCATATATCACGATTAAGCTCAAATAGATAGAAGAATTACTTGTTATATAATGTTAAATACATTTGCGGTACCCGTGAAAACGTAAACGATATTGAAAATCGAGTGCCTAGCTCACTTTTTTTTCGTCGCTTTCCGGATGATGATGATGCTGATGATGGCGACGCTTGCAACAGCCAGTGCCACATGAGCGTCGCCGATGTGCCAATGTTCCACAGGTGTTCTTTTGAGTTGATGCACAAATTCGCAGTATTTTGAACCTTGCCATTAAATTTACGTGCTACACGATGACTGAATGGTCACAGTCCATCTTATCTACTGATTCGTGGATTGTCTTGTCCTGCTAGATACAGATTTCCGTCATTGCTCCGGACGCACTTCAGTCTTGGGCTTATTATGTTTTACCTATATTATGTTACCGATATCATTTTAGAGCTAATTCATTATGCCTGCACCCTTTACCAAGGAATACGGTCTCATAACAAACAAGGTTTCAACTCTTCTAATTCCAAAAACACTTTCCCAAAAACAATATATCTCCTGTGAGACTTTGGCTCACAGGAGAATCTGGGCTGTCTCAGTTTCTTTCTTGTACAATCTACAATTTAAGTTGCCCTGGAACACTCCTATCGTGTTAAGATTCTTGTTCACAGGAGCATGTCCTGTGAGAAATGCAACAATTGTTCTTAGCTGAAGTCTGTTACATTTAAGTAAACTTTCAGCTCTTTTCTTACATGGTTTTCTAATGAGTAGTGTTCCATGTTTGTTTCCTGGAACTTTAAGCTAGGTTTGGTGGTACTCTACTTTGGACCAGTTCATAATAACCTCTCTTGCTAAAGATTGAAGTGTTCTCTGGCACAATAAATCGTGAAGCTGCTCCTTGGCTTGCAAGTTCATCAAGTTTTTCATTTCCCTCTATGCCACTGTGACTCGGCACCCAGATGAATTGAACTTCTTTCTGTTCTGCCAAGCTTGTTAGCATGTTCAGGTAATTTAAAACCGGTCCTGACGTTATCGTAAGTGCAGCCTTGTTATGTGAGAAGATAAGAGTCTGTTTACCAGTGGAAGCTCTCATATTTCAATGTATGCATTGAATAATAGCATAAATTTATGTTTAAAAAGCAGAAGCATATTCACCCAAAAAAAATTTTGGACCTTGGTCTGATACCATATACTCCGAATCCGTCCCTGAGCAGTCTCTAAATCACATCAACGTTTTCTCAGGAGTTTCCCGAATTGTTTTCGTCCAACGTTAGGTTCAATAATATAAAGTGTTTAAATTGGAATTATATAGTCTGACGGCATTTCTAAAGATCATGTCCTATGTATTTCCTAATTCTTAGCAAACCTGAGTGTATATCAGGAATTCTCAGTTGCTTAAAGTGTTGCAGTCTAAGGAGTGCCATTCTTGCCTCCTACATTCCAACTAAATGCAATGGAGTCAGGTTCAACGACGTCTCCATTGCTGCAGTAGTTTTCATGACTCCTTAACAGCCATACATGCTGTTCTTTGAACTTTATTTAGTTCATTTTTAGGGCCTGTTTGAAGGACCCTTAGGTCACCAAATCAGTGCTCCATAGATCAATGGTATGATTATACTGGTAGATATCCAATGGATATTAGCAGATCTGGTCTCCATCTTTTAACATGGGTGTGTATAACTACTTCAAAGGTTGTTTTTGCATGTTTTATTGTTTATCTTGAAATGCTGATTCTAGTCGATTCATGGATTTCAGATTTCAGGTTTTCATCGAAGTTCTATGATGTTTCTGAACACGGTGAATTGCTCACGTCAAAGCGGCCCTCTTTGAAATGTCAGAGCCATTCACCGTGCTCTCTTCAATAGTATTCTTCCCAAGTAGGTACGCCAGAAATATTTAAAACTAGTACCTCCGCTGTCTTTGCTCCTCTATTAAACCAAAAAAGAATAATGCGCCAGAAGTGTTTGCCTTTTCTTTTCATTTCATTCTTTTTCGCTTGACACTACAAATCTGCTAAATCCAGGCATATTTTGTAGGTACATGCCTCCAAATAACGAATGAAGCAAACGGTAAACACTGTCTTAATAACAATGTTGTAGTGACGAACAAAAATGCTATAAATTTATGCATCAAACAGTAAATCCCAGTAGGTAAATGTACTGCCATGTAATCATTGCATTTAAGCACTTACATGCACTTGTGCTGGGAATTTCATCTCGGACACAGAAAGACAGCGTTCAACCAACTGCGCTAAACAGAGCGACACTTATCTTCCGGGCATTGTGTGGTAGCCATCAGAAATAAATGCATACTGTTTCAGTGCCCTAGAAACTGTTTTAAAGGAAATACACGCATCTCATGTTGTGAATGAATTTAATTTTATGCTACCGACTCATTTGATATTGGATGTAAAGCCACGTAAGCGAGAAGAAGCTCAGTGTGATGTGTTTCTGGAGATGAAAACGCGAAAGATGGAAGCACTGTTTGCATAGCTAACATACCAGCTCATTCTTTTTTACAAGTAGCGGTGGTAAAGTTATATTTCTTTCGTGCATGGTTGAGGTGTCGCTTGGATCTCCGGAAACAACCTCATCGTTCTGCGGTGCGCTGTATAAAGAGAAAAATGACGTCTCACGACGGTTTTATTATTTCCTACAGCCGGAAGGTTGGAGACCATTAACAGTCTACGCTGCTGATGATAGTGGCGAGATGAAGTCGTATATGTAGCACTTTCAGTGGTGGGTATTACTGGCAGGCGTTTCCGGCTCTGTGAAGTTGCATATCTACATGTAATATTTGCCAGCATTACACTACATACTTTTTAGTTTCCTTATCATCTGCTTGTAGCAGGTAGAAGAAATATTGTATTCCACACAAACAAAAATTGAATTTCGTGATTTCATCGGAAATATGAGTTTCGAGGCAGCCTCAATTCAAAAGGAAAAGAAAGCAAAAAAAACAAAAAACAAAAAATAGAAAAAGGTTTCCCTCCCCCTCTCTCTTTCTCTGTCTCTCTCTCTCTCTGTCTCTTCTGTGTGTGTGTGTGTGTGTGTGTGTGTGTGTGTGTGTGTGCGCGCGCGCGCGCGCGTTTGTGTTAAAAGAATTTTGAAGAAAATCTCTTTCACCACAAACTTTCGTTTACATGGAAAAATTACCGTTACTTTTCTTTTTCCAAAGTTGGCACTAAGGATTTGATGTTAAGTACCATACTTAAGATATTTAGTTGTCTAATACAACTTATCTGGAACACAAGGTAAAGCCTATCAGAATGCCCCTCCCCAATCTCAAACAACTCTACTATATGAAAAAACTTTTTACTTTCTCTACTACGTATAGTAAGTAGGAGAAGTATTGCATTCCACCCAAAAATTCGATACCGAGATTTCACCGGAAATACATGTTTTGAGACCTCCTGAATAAAAAAAAAGCATTTTTGGAAACATGTCCGTGTGTGTGTGTGTGTCTGTGAACAGCATAACTCAAAAACGAACAGTCGGATAAGCACCAAACTTGGTATTTAGGCTCAGTATCTTCCAGAGATGCGACACGAAGGTTTTCAAGAAAATCCCCCCACCCCAGACTACCCTTTACATGGAAGAGTTTTCGAAAATTTTAATTTTCTCAAAAATGGCTCTAACGATTTTGATGAAAATATCATATGTTTAAGATAATGTCATGAGAAATGAAATGTATATCTTGAATTTTCTGGGAATGTCTCCAAAAGTATTCTTCATTGTGAACGACTTTTGCATAACAGGTAAACCATAAGAGATAGACAAAATTTTACTACACAAAAAATGTAGATCGCGTTAAAATACACAACTTATGTCATATACATTTCTTTTGTTGAATGAACCGTTTTCGAGATATTGCTTGTTATTTCCTTAAATTTTACAATACTTATACTTTTTCTCAAATTCGTTATTCGTATTTTTTATGTCCTGGACATGTAAAGAGAATGGAATGCGCCACATAGCAACCAGCGTTAAAATATTTGACTATCGCTTAAAAGCTACCATATTTCCCTTGCATCTACAAGAAAATTACCTATAAGATTGACATCTCGATATCTCGATTAACATGAAGCATATGGAGAATAAGCGTTTGTAAAATTAGATTGTACAAGAGTAGAGAAAGTCATGTGAGTGTAACACATCAGATTTTTTTATTTTCTCGAAACAGCTCTAAATATTTTGAATTTCTTATTTTCAACCTCTGATATTAATAAATGAGGTTTGTGTAAACAGTCTGTGAAATCCTTTTTATTGGATTGAATTGTATATAATTTTGCATAACTGAGAAAGGATAAAGGGGAGACCAAAGCTTGCAGCAGAAAAAATGTATTTGCCATTTAAATAAGCATTTGTGTCAAGTAATTTTTTTGTTGTATTTGTAGTTTTCATTGCGTATTTTATGCTGAAGACCAGATCAGTTGCCAATTATTTGAACCTGGGCGATTCTGCTTTTTCTCACATGTGCTCATAAGAAACAAATACTGACTGTTAGTATAAACCGCTGATTATCGCTTCTATATTTTGGCTTTATCTGTAGAGTGAAAGCTGTAACAAGTCGTATAGTTTAATTTGAAGTCATTTCTAGGCTATCATTTTTATTCTTCTTCAACTAAAGTGGACAGAAGAATAACCTTTTATATGAACAATAAAATGTACCTATACATGTGATACTTGTGATGTGGTAATGAAATTAACAGATAAAGCAATTCGTGTAAGTATGCCACATGAGATTTGACTAATTTTTTCTGTAGGTTCTTGGTACGCATGAATTATATCCCAGATAGGTGGCCTTAGCTGTATAATCAGCTTTCTGTTCAATCTATTGTATTGGTATTATGTAATGGGCGTGGACATTTGTGAGCTCTACTGCTCTGTGGGTTTTGACACATGTTTTTGTGTAGGTTTATACTAACTATTAAAGTAACTTTTTGTAATATGACCCCCGTTGTGCAATTCCTTCCTCTATTAATCTATTTATTTCTATTTTAAACTTTGAGTCGTGGTATTGACATATTGCTTCCGGCATTTTTCTGGCATCTGAGGCAATTTTGGAAGAAAACCTGTTCAGATTGACCGGGATTCGTTGAATTCGGAAACAAATTAATTTGAGCCATGGGTACTTCCGCCTTAATGGTCTTACTTGGTATTTTCCGTTTATTTCCCATGTTCACGAACTGAACTTTCTTGAGTTGTAGCAGATAACACGTGTAAGCACTATTTGCCAAACTGATAGGTACTAATTCTAGCACGAAATTAATAAAATATCGGCATATTCGTGTACAAAAGTTTATTCTCCAATATAATCTTTTGAAATTTTACTCGTTTAAAATAATACTTCTAGTCCAAAAATAGAAGAGGATTTGTTTTACAGCAATATCAAGTGTAGTGACACAATTTATCTTTTACTATATATACACACAAGGTGTTTAATGAATTTGGGGTATTTAAATTTAACTACGTTATGTGTGCATATAATATCCACATAAGCCTTCCTGAAGGCCAACCTCTCCCGAATACAGAAACTGAAGTCAAGCAAGCGGTCCTTCCCAATTTCGAAGCACAAGGGCGTAGTAAGGCTCTCCCCAGGTCTGCGTTTACATTCCATTTGCGCCTGACGCCAAGTGATGGCAGTTGTAAACTCATAATTATTAAATTCGTTTCATTTCAAAAATAATTTCATAAAAACTCTTTATAAAACCATTGAATGACATTTCGACATCAAAATCCGAAGGCTACTATTACATTTATGCCAGTTTTACAAATCAGTTCAAATCAAACTAATAAACGTTGCAACATTAAGCAATTAGTAAACCAGGTATATGCGGTCTTGTAATTAGATCTCATCCCAGTTCACAATGTTTACTTTTCACACTTTTCACTGTGTTTTTCCGGGCAGCCTTAAATTTCATTATTGTAGCGGTTGTATTGCTTGAACTTCAGTTTGGCCTAGTAATTATTTTGTTTCCACCAGATCCCAAGGCTGCCAATGACAGTCATCAACTCAGCTGTGATCCTTCATTCCACACTATATATTGCATTGTGTACTAAATGCCAGTAACAATATTTACCACTTCATCCTCTACAAGTAAACCAAATCACAGCTGCTGCTAACTTCCTTGAAACGGAACAGTTAAATAATTATTTGAATCATTAAACATAAACCTAATAGAGAACAAAAATTTCATCATGATGTAATGTTTGAGGGTATTGGTAAATCTACTAAAGCGTTATTGGAAATTGTGATTATAGGGTGAATTTTTCGTAAGGGTTTATACATTAATTTATAATGGTCGGCAGAGCTTATGTGCCTAGTAGGTACAGTAGCTCAACATTTTTAAACTGAACAATTGATTTATCCATGGTAGGCATAACTACCCTTGCAACAGCATATTGATTACAGATGGCTGCATGTTCTTGTAGTTTTCCCAACCCACTTCGTTCATATCGATTATCAAAATGTGTAAAACAGGCTTGCGTGTATAAACACGTTCATTAATTTAGTTTTTTTTTTTTTTTGCGTCGAAGGAGTTTCTCAAAATTCTTTATATATTCCACTACTATTCTTTCCACTACTGTCATTCAATAGTAGAATGTCACGGTGTTCAGGTGGTTCAGTGCTAGTAACCTTTATCGGATACACTTCATGCTTCTCGTCTAGACCGAAAACATTGATAGACATTTTGTTAAACTTCTCAAATTTAAGTGTTTGTTAAAGTGGAGTAGGGTGAGAAACACAGCTGAAGTCGTACTTATCTTGAAGTTGCTCGTATTTGCTCACACGATGTGCATTCCTCCCTATAAATTTAGCTAATACAGAATACATTAAACATTTCTCATCGTTAAAGTTCTAGATGTTTACGCAGGCTTTACTTGCTTCAACAGATGGCGGTAGTGGAATGTAGCTACTTCCTCGTAACGAATTGTACTTGTTGATACGAAGTCGAACCCCTTCCACAGCAAGCAAAGCCCAGTTGCTACCCTTAAACTGAGACTCCTCCATTTCAGTCACCGATTTCTTGAATTTCGCTTCCAACGTTGACTCCAGGTCAGTTTCCAGTAAAACAGGCTGATTCCATGTTTTAAATGTTTTGTCATAGGTTTCTCCAATACTGTTAACGAATCGACACTTAGCCAGCAGATTAATTTTCACACTCTTGTGAATACCAAGCTCTTTATGCACAGCCTGGATTATGCGTTGTTTTGCCTCATGCAGATACATTTTCAGGTCCTTAGGTAATTAGCATCGTATAAAATACGATTTCAATCGTCCTTCGAATAAAGTTTCACATTCTTTATATCGCAGTCCTCCATTGTTGATAATAACTGATGTTTAGTAGGCTCCAATCTTCTTTTCTTCTGAGGACTGCTTATTTTACATACATCCTCGTGCCGCTGACCCTTATAACCATCATTGAAGGTTACATTACAATTCTTGCATTTGAAGAGCTTCCTGCAGCTCATCTGATGCCTTCTCTTGTCATAACCTCGGAGGAATTTCTTCCTGCATTTAATACAAGAGTATCCTGATGCACTAGGAATTACATCCTTATTCTTAATGTAATAACGTATTAATATCTGTTCAATGAAATGTAGGCCTCTTCACCTTGATAAGACTTTAGAAAGCTGATTATTCCTGGAGAGAAGACGATGTTAACACATCTAGACTCATTAGCACAACAAAGACTAGTAACTGAAAGTATCCCAATTATAGAGGTGACACGGACCTTTTTAGAACAATCATACTGAATTTTTAATAATAAAACGATGATAATGATATCTCTTCTATTGAAGACGAATAGTCATGGTTGGGGGAGGGGATATATACACGTCACGTGATTATTGCACCAATGACATCAACTCTTGCTGCGCATGCGCAGAGGCTCTCAGCACTTCTATCCCTACTTGCTTCAATTCCTCTCTCTCTCTCTCTCTCTCTCTCTCTCTCTGAGTACCTCCATAATGTCTACACAAGCTATAAAAATGCGTTGGGATGAAAGTCATGCAAAGGTGGTAGTCTGAAAAGAATTAAATTTTGCTAGGTTACAGTGAAATGAGACAAAGGTTTTTGAATTCTGTGAAGGCAATAATTTCCAATGCTATCGTGCGTGCATGTGTGTATGCACATGAATGCGTGCGCTGGTGTATGTATCTATGATTGTAGGCGTTTGCATGTATATGTGCGTATGCATGAGTGTGCGAGTGTGTATATGTGTGTGCGTGTTCACTGGTGCATGAGCGCATGCAGTGGTGTATGCTTGTTGATGTATGTACGTGTATCAGGTGTGTGAATGAGTGTATGTAATGGCTCTGTGCATGTATATATGTGAACGTTTGGATGTGTGCAAGTCGAGAAGAAAGAAAGTGATAGATAGAGAAAGGAAAAAGAAAGAAAATAAAGAAGCGTGTCTAAGCGTCGGGATATCTAAGTATACACCAGTGTTTAATATAAATAATTATGTTTGTTAAATGCATTTTTAATCAGACCGCCCATACTCACCTAGTTGACCTCTGGGTCCCTAAGAATACATCTCATTAAACATTGTAATGCCATATAAAATTAAATTATATTTGTTAAATACGTTTTAATCTGCCCGTGCATGCTTCCACAATTTAATAGTTATTACGTATTAGACTTTCAGGGTAAAGAAGCCTTGCTCTGGACAATAGAAAGGGATACAATAGCATCTGTCCCTTTTGTTAACTCGACTGCGAGCTTGCAGGTGACCTTCCTAAAAGTATTCAATAGAGCTGGGACAATAGCGTCTGATCCTTTGTCCAGCATACTCTATTGTTCATTGTGACAGTTGATGGATAGCCTTTTGCACGTGGTCGTCAAACAATACGACTTGGGTTGAGTTGCAGAAGTGTACGTGTCCGGATATGGAATGGGTAGAATAACGTTTCCGCCTTTGTTACAGAAGCGTAATTTATTATTACTTTGTTCGTTTTGACAGCTGATTGACAGCCTTAATTGCTTACCTGTCAAGCTTCCATTATACTCAACAAGATTTATGACCCTCAGCTGCAACAGAATGTACCATGGAGCTGGCAGAGAGGGCGGGGGACCTCATTTGCATATGAATACACATTCCTGCATATTAAGTGTGGCAGAAACCCTAAATCCCTACTACTGAGACTTAGGTTTTTTTTTCCACTAAAGATCCCTCCTCGAATACCGTGCAATGATCTACACTTAGACCTTTGTATTGTTAAAGTTCTTGAATAATGAAGTTCGTTGTGTTATAGGTTTTAATCACAATCCCTAAGACCTATATCGTTTTCCCTACCTCCCGCATATAAACGCATTTCCCTCTTCTTCAACCATCTCCTAGCATAGCATCTCTCTCCGTTCTCGTCTCTTCCATATAAGCGCATACTCTGTCATTCAACCCTTGTTAGCCTAATATCTCTCCTCGGTTTCCTATCTCTCTCATATAAACGCATGCCAGCTTTAACATCTATTTTAGCACCTTCCTCGAATTCCCTATCTCTCCAGTATAATCCTATATTCCCCCTTCTTCAGCATCTGTCTAGCCTAGCACCTCTCCACGTATTCCCTATCTGTCTCATATAAAGTGCATTCTCCCTCCTTCTACCACTGTCTAGCCTAGCATCAGTCCCCGTATTCCCAAACTCGCCCATATAAACGCATTTTCCTCCGCATCCACCCTCGTTTGCCCTATTCTTTCCCACATAAACGCAAAAAACTGTGTCAGGATTCGTCTACTGTACCTACTGTGCCTTTCAGCTGAAATCAGAAATACATGTGATAGCAATCCAAATATCGCGTTTTCGGAGCTGACATCTGGCAATTAAATGATTGTAATGTTATGCAACAGTGGAAAATGACAGGCTATTTTCATAGTTCTTTAAATTTATATGGAATGTTTGGTTGGGTTTCTGACCAACTATTGAGGTGTGGTAGGTGAGGTCAAATGGATTGACTTCTTTCGATAAACCCATATCCCATATTCCAGTACAGAGCTACATAACATTTTTACTGATGACCTTCATTCAAGTAGTTTTTTTCTCGTTTCCAGAATGGGATGCACTACTGTGTTGTTGCCGTGCCTCTTAATCTCTTCTTTGTTTACATCTCAAGTGTGTACATGTTTTCACTGCTAT
The DNA here is from genome assembly GCA_030765065.1 of Deroplatys truncata. Classification (NCBI taxonomy): domain Eukaryota; kingdom Metazoa; phylum Arthropoda; class Insecta; order Mantodea; family Mantidae; genus Deroplatys; species Deroplatys truncata. The sequence continues at coordinate 50,268,826 of CM060984.1, read as the reverse complement.
AGACGATTACATATGAGTACAGCTTGTGTAAAACGCTGTGACACTCCATATGCGCAAGAGAGGAGAAGTGAGGGGAAGCTGTGAGAGTGGTGGGTAGCAAGCGACTAGAAGTGATATCATAGCTGAAAGGCAGTCACATACATAACGTACTGTACACAACTGTGTAAGCTTACAATATCACACTCACAGCAGGTGGAACACTGTTACCCGCTTCTCTTATTGTGCAAGTGGGCTAGTTAGTGCTATTGCGCATCTATGCTTCAGGAGTTGGGACTGTCACGACCTTTTGCACAAGCTGTACACCTCTACAAAATGAATGTGCAGTGCATCGCCTGCAGTATGAAGGACATGATAACACCCACCTCCTTGCATACATTCTCTCGCTTCACCACTGACTGTCAAACACATTCAGGGATATATTCTCTCCATCGAATGTAATCAAATTACTATGATTCTTCCTATGAGTGTCTCAACGATTTCATAAACCTGACTTTTTACATGACCACAAAACCTTGATTTGAGGTCTAGAGAACGGGGTAGCTAATTAACAGGACGTCATCTCCCTAACCATTTACCAAGATAGTTACGATACGTACGCACGTCAGGACCTAAGTAAGGGGAAACAATATCATGTTGCAACTACTCCATTCATGTGCAGTCAACAGAACCTGCACAAAAACTCCAGCAATATTCGTAACATTCAAGAGTATGTAGTTCTATACAGGAGCGTCCACGGATATGGGTTTTCAAGTTCAATTTGACACCACCTATCAAACCTGAAAGTTAATTACAAACTCATCCCAACATCGTTTATAGATGTTTACACTAACATAAACTCTTGAGTGTGAAAATTAAATGGAAATTACTGAGTTCATGTGGATGCCGGATTAGATTTTAAGGAGTGTAGAGGGGCACAGGAAACGTATTAAACACATGCTTACAGCACAGGAAATTAGCATAATCTGTACTTTTATTTTTAGATGGAATTATACTAATAACAAGCCCTGTCGGCCAATGAGACCACCAACGTTGTGAAAATGTAAACATGAAATAACGAGCCGTTATTGTATTGTATGTATAACGAGCCGTTTGAATGTATAATAAATATAAAAGATTGTCGCGCCTGCACCATCAAATATTTATTGACTTTATATATTGAAAATCTAGCAATCCCTGTCTACCTAATCAAATGGGCAGCAACGCCACCATTGCGATGCTCGTGTGAGATTTCCTGACTAGTACCTGTGTCTTTATTTCGATCTTCTATTAACCTGGTTAAGGTATATAAACAAAGCTAATGAAGTTTGCACAACACTCGTGAAATTATATACTATAATAAACCATAATAATCGAAAAGACTGGACTATTCATATTCATTGCGTCTCTGGACTCAATATTTGTCTAATTTGGAGCGGTGCATCTGCAACCATACACGCATTTCAAAACTAGGTGTTACATGCTTCTATGAGGGTGCCTTTATGTCAGAGTAATCAGCTCCACAAATAATAATTAACTGGGTATTTAATGCGCACATAGCAAGAAATTTCTTTGGAAACCTGCAACTCGGCTCAAACCACTATTACCTCAAGTTCCTACTCGGTTCACACTACATAAAATTGCCTCAAGTTCCTACTCGGTTCAAACTACTACCACCACCTCAAGTTCCTACTCGGTTCAAACTACGTAATATAGCTTCAAGTTCCTACTCGGTTCAACTACTACTACCACCTCAAGTTCCTACTCGGTTCAACTACTACTACCACCTCAAGTTCCTACTCGGTTCAAACTACGTAATATTGCCTCAAGTTCCTACTCGGTTCAAACTATGTAATATAGCCTCAAGTTCCTACTCGGTTGAAACTACTACTACCACCACCTCAAGTTCCTACTCGGTTCAAACTACTACTACCACCTCAAGTTCCTACTCGGTTCAAACTACGTAATATAGGCTCAAGTTCCTACTCGGTTCAAACTACTACTACCACCTCAAGTTCCTACTCGGTTCAAACTACTGCTACCACCTCAAGTTCCTACTCGGTTCAAACTACGTAGTATTGCCTCAAGCTCCTACTCGGTTCAAACTACGTAATATTGCCTCAAGTTCCTACTCGGTTCAAACTACGTAATATTGCCTCAAGTTCCTACTCGGTTCAAACTACGTAATATTGCCTCAAGTTCCTACTCGGTTCAAAGTACTGCTACCACCTCAAGTTCCTACTCGGCTCAAACTGCTACCACCTGAAATTCCTACTCGGTTCACACTACATACTATTGCCTAAAGTTCCTTCTCGGTTCAAACTAATACTACCACCTCAAGTTCCTACTCGGCTCAAACTGCTACCACCTGAAATTCCTACTCGGTTCACACTACACACTATTGCCTCAAGTACCTACTTGGCTCAAAATACTACTACCACCTTAAGTTCCTATTCGGCTCAAACTATTACTGCGACCTCAAGCATCTACTCGGCTCAAGACTTCTACTACCACCACAAGTTCCTACTCGGTTCAAACTACATAAAATTGCCTCAAGTTCCTACTCGGCTCAAACTAATACTATCTCAAGTTCCTACTCGTCTGGAACGGATACTATTTTCAGATTCCTACTCGACTCAAACTAATAGTTTCTCAAGCTCCTACTCGGCTCAAACTAATACTTTCTGAAGTTCTTATTCTACTCAAACTAATACTTTCTCAAGTTCCTACTGGGCTCAAACTAATACTTTCTGAAGTTCTTACTCGACTCAAACTAATACTTTCTCAAGTTCCTGCTCGACTCAAACTAATACTTTCTCAAGTTCCTACTCGGCTGAAACTAATACTTTCTCAAGTTCCTGCTCGACTCAAACTAATACTTTCTCAAGTTCCTACTGGGCTCAAACTAATACTATCTCAAGCTCCTACTCGGCTGAAACTAATACTTTCTCAAGTTCCTACTCGGCTCAAACTAATAGTACGTTCTCAAGCTCCTACTCGGCTCAAACACTATTATCTCAACTCCTTCCTCGGTTCAAACTACTGTTATTACCTCAAGTTCCTACTTGGCTTAAACCAGTATTAACTGAAGCTGCTATACGTCTAAACTTCTGTACCGATATTTTTAATCTATTAAATTTGTTGTAACAGTTTATTAATGTAATGTTAGTTACTGGGGTGAAACATGTATGTGGCATACACGCTAGGGGGTTTTATATCTCTACAACTGCTAAATCACTAAATATTAAATGAAAATAGCCATGAATCATTTATTGAATTCAGCTACTTAAATGTTGAATGAATAAGTGTGAGCTCGGAAGCTTCTTTTGGCGACAAAATATTAAAGCGACGTGGGAACCATAAAGCATTCAAAAGTTATAAAAAATGAACATTATCGAGAAAAAAGCCGTATGCCCACGGATATGTACCTAACTCTTAACATTAAGGAAGATGTTTTAGAAATCATTGCTTACTATTTTGTCGAGATTTTCAAATTTATTGGAATTGTCTTTGGCACCAGAAAACAATTCTCTACTTAAACTGAATCGACTAATTTGTCAAGAAATATTTCCATTTACGACGGAGGCTTGAAGGCTGGTTGTGTTTCGTCTCACGCAGTTGCCATTTATCACGATGCAGAATGAACAGCCTGTGCTGCAATTCTCCGCCAGGCAGTTTTCATATCCCTCAGTGTCTACCATCTGTGTGCCTGTTTATACGTGCTTTCCCCCATTTTCTCTATTCCAATCATGGATGGTTATGATGAAGTTGATTGGGATTTGTATTCTTTTGAGTATTAAACATGCCAATTCTGTTGTCAAACAAAGTTGCTAGAGCGCTTAATAATTTTCATTATCCTTTAGCAATCTTCTCTGTTAACCAAATCCCGAATAAATTAGGTATGTAATAAAAATTTAGATAAATTTACACCGCTAATGTTACATTTCTGTAGAAGAGAGCAGAACCTTTTAAGCCTGACACCAAATGTTAATGAGGCTTTCATTCGAAGGTAATATTTGATCCAAAGGGATATTTCGTCACTTTGTGGTCTCTGATCTGCATGTGTGCAGTTACGTGTAATCTGGCAGACGCCAGGGAGGTACCCTAAATTTAGGCCTGGAAAGTTTTCTTCCCAAAATTCCTTTTCTAAATATAATTTAATTGTATGTATCATCTGTGTCCATCACCTATAGTGCCGTATGCAGTAAGAACGGGCGTTTAACACTATTAAAAAAAGCAATCCCCTGAATTCTTCAAGTCGCAACAGTGTGAAGTTGCAATAATTGCTTACTAAATAACTGGCCAAGCCCTGAAGCTTCTATATCTATTCGCTTGAGGTAAACTTCCAAAAGTTGAAGTTAGTCGATGAATTATCATCAGTAATAACGAACTCTTTAAATTTGCTGGTTTTGGATATAGTGGTTAATACGGTGAATACGCTGTGGCCTGACCTTATAGGGCAAGAGCCTTGCTGAAGCCCCTTTAGAGGAAGAGAACTGCTTCAGGTTTTAATTTCATTGAAACTGATCCACAAGTCTTTTTTTTTTTAATTTTTTTTATTTCCCTCCACGAAGCTGTGCATAGTCCATCTCCAATACTGCTGCCAAATCAAAATATATCCGGCAAGAGAAACGTTTTAAATACGCTGTCCATCCGCACAGATTTGTGATAAGATTTTCTGGTTGCGGATTTTGGATTGGTTGTTCCTCAGCACCGCACGAGGAATATACAGGATACTGAGGATCCAGAAAAGGCTTCTGCTTGTCTGTTAATCATCTCATTGGGATTGGAGACCACTTGATGAAAAGATACCGAAATGCGTAGAAAAGCTGTTACCGAGAATATGATGGTGTTTGTGCAGTTGCTTCTGACCACGGCGCCTCGGTGGATCTAGACCACCATTGTAGTGTTTTAAGTTTCCGGCTGGTTTAAAAGCTGTTGTATCAGTGATTAACATGAAAGGTTCGCAAGCTAGAAGTGAAGATAGGCAGTAAAAATGATCCTAAAAAGTACCAAGAAGTTTGATACTGCCATTTCTTGTTGATATGAAACGTTTACAGTTTGCAGTGAAAAAAAAGACTTTAAAAAGTTTGTGTTAAAGACACCACAGGCTGAACATGTTCGTTTATGTTTGTAATTTTACTTCCCAAACGATTGGAATTTATAAACATGTTAGGCTCATCTTTATGATTTAATGAGCAGTGGTTCTGTTCAGTAATCTGGAGGGCCGAGTTAGAATCTCGATCGTGTGGATAGCGTTAACGCTTTTCCCTTCTTCTGAAAAGATTTGACGTTGGGCAACTTCCTGCTCTTTTGATCTGTGGTCACATTTATATACTGGTTACTATTTCATTCATCATCTGTATGAACTCAACATCTTATAAATTCCAAAGGCGATAGACTAATCACAAAAACCTAATGTGTAACATTATATGATATTCTCTACCCATTGCCAATTTACATTATTCTTAAAAAAGGGGATTACAGTTTACAGTAATAGTTAACATATTACATAGATAGCGAACTAAAGTAAATGTCAGCGTTGAACACCTGAAGTACCTACACGATTAGCTATGAAGGAGCAGTAAGTGCTGTCAGAAAAGAAAAAAAACATAAACTGTTCATTTTAGTGAGTTGTACATTTGTTTGCCTCTTATGGTTTCCTACTTACATAAAATGCAAGACTTCTGTTAACAGAAAATTGGAAGTTTATATTTTTCCTTATCAATTTTTCGAATCGTGAGAGATAATAAAAGAATGTCAAGGACAATTTTGAGAAATAAAGGTAGGAAAATAGTTTTCCTATAAAGAATCTTTTTTTAGAATGGGCATTTCCTAAAAATGTACGTCATGCATCCTTAATAGGTGACTTGAAACACAATGTTGATCTGAGATTTCGTTTTGAATTATATTGTTCACAGACATGCACATAGCCCTTTTTTGGTTTTGTTATTATTTAGGATACCGCAATTACTGCACTTGAATGTTACCCTTCCGCTTGCTTCTGTTGTTAGGGCAGGTGGAATCTTAATATTCAATTTCTCTGTTTAATGCAACACTTCCTCTAGTTTAGAAAATCAAAAAATAAGATATAATTTGTTCAGGCGAGATCTACATTGCACATATGCAGCCCAAACTGTTTCACAATATTATTGGCACATTTTAGCGTATCTTCACCTTTTCTGCGCAACACGTGCCGTTGTGTTTTGCCTGGAGTTGCGAAATTTTATCGTCAGCGGTTTACTTTGATAGCATAATAAGAAACTGTTGTCGAATAGGCACAGTAAAGCAGCTGTGTTTACTGCTGCATAAAGATGAATCAGCCAAATACAACACAGTTTGAGATGAGCTAAAGCTACATAGTAGGTGTGCCCTTTTGCATTCGTAATTGTGTTAGGCATTAGTGCTCTTCCAGATGAAACAAAATATTCATTTGTTGTTAGCATTACTTGAAGTAACTTATGTGAGTAGTAGATAACAGGTTAATCAGCTCCCTTTTGTAACACCGTATAAATCTGCCTTGAATAAAAATATACAGCGTGTTTATAAAGGTTAGATATATTTTGGGGATAAACATATTAGATTCAGCACAGTGCCGGATGAAATTCTTGACAGGTAGTAACGGATAATTCATCACAGTTGTTACTCAGTCATGTCCCGCAAGACCATTGTGCAGTACCACACAAATCCCCCAGCGACTCACGGCTGCGCAAAACACCTTTCCAAACATTGCAGGTGTGAGGTTGAGCACCAGCTTTTGATATATTCCTTTAGGTGGGCAATGAGATTGATTTTGTTCCCGGCGGTAAATAATGTGTACCATTTGATCATTTTTTAGATATAAACCCATGTCCACGAACTCATTGCGCTGGAGCCTCCGAAACGAGAATGGGGATGGTTGTAGGTAAACAAACCATAGACTCTGCGACAAGCAATAGAGTGACATTCATTAGTCAGAGTTGTTCACCAATGATACTGCATCAGCTGTTACGTGATGCACAGCACTCCTTCACCATGCCAACGGCGTTTACGGTATTGTTCTGTTTAGTAGTTTTTAATACTTACAGGGGTAGCGAAAACGCATTCCTTTCGCTAGTCCGTAAATATGCAACTCGCGTTACACCACTCAGGGGCACAAATAGCTTGCCCCCCACCCCCCCCAAAAAGAACAGATGGACAGCCAGCCGAGAACGAGCGGCGCCTGTTACCCCCATTTTCGCAACCTCTGCTTTACAGTGTATGCATTTGTGTGGCTGTCGTCAAATGGGAATGGACAGTGGCAGCCTTGTACACAAATGCAGAGTACACCTATATAGTTGCTTCTCATCTACGGGGAAATCTGAAGGAATGAAAGAAATGTTTGCCGAGCCGGTATCATCACCGTTATCCCAACAGCTGTCGCCCAGCCTACACCATGTTTCCAAGATTGGAAAGGCGAAGTGAAACGTCCTAACACCTTCGGACTCATGTACACTTGGGTGCAAACAAAAAACGTGGCGACATAATGAACTGCGTGTTAAGTTGGTAAGCCATTAGTAAAGCAGTTCCTCCCCATTCGGGTTTCATCCCACCCCTTACCTAGTTCTAGCAACCCAAGTTGATTGGCGGCTTTTGCAATACCCTCTTTCGCGGTGGCGAATGTGCACAGAGACTAGAATCCAAGTTAATTTTAGATTCGTTGAGAGAACATAATCAATTCAGTTTTATTAATTGTTCTTCCGTAGGCTGGAAAGCTAGAATCAGAAAGAAAAAGTATATAAGTCGACAATGATGTATGTTATCTAAAGAGAAGTTGAGGATGTCTTGTGTTTCACCGGGAAAATTGGAGTCACGTGGAGAATTTCATGAGGTGTTATATCGACGTCGTAGCACATGGCGGAGCAGCGGTACGGGAAACTGAATATCGGGGGTTAGAATCCCGACTATCATTGAAGTTTTTATTCTGATTCTACCTTTCCATACTTAATTCGGAATTGGTATTATCATACAATAACTTTATTATTTTGCAAGAAAGGAAATATAAAGATGGTTGCCAAACCTTTTCAAGTAATGAGAAAATGCTATGTTTTACAACTTTCTTGTAATGTTTTTTCGTTTTATGTAGTTCATTTCGTATAGCTCAATTCCTTATCATGCTTGTTTGTGATATTTTATAATTCGAAATCAATATGCCTGTTGCTGTTGTTGCCTTGCCAACAATTATTATTATTAGAAGACAATAATAATAATAATAATCCCTTAATGTTTTAACCTAATAAATGAGCTATTCAAAGTAAAATACTCTTTATCTCTACTGAAAAACTTTATTTATTAAACTGTTCTCTTCGCATGTCCTTTAATTTTGCATTATATCCCGTTGTGATATGTTTTTGAAGCCTCTGATGCCATGCGGACTGCATTATGCATTCATACTTATATATGCCTGGTTTGCGCATCCAGTAATCACATTCGTGGTATTTCTTCCACCAGATTGACGCTATTCTTGGAGATACTCCGCAGCCCTCGCTGGTTATAACGTTGCTCATTAAAGGAAATACTTTTCGGTTTGTTGTCCATATCCTTTGTTCTTTTCAAATGACGTGTATGATAATGAGGGCATTGTTTACAAACTAATTTCATCCAACCACTTCACTTTAATTAAACTTGTAATAATATAATTGTATAACTGACTTAAATGATGTAAGCTCTACAACAAAAATGTCTATCTATCAATCACATAATGTTTCTTACCCCGCCCCCGACTTCCTTCGCTTCTGAGCCGGAAATCGACCACAATTCATTGGTTGGGGTTTGAGTGCCAGACTTTGGATGTCAAACCAATAAAAGACTGACAGATTTGACGAATGTCTGGCGAGTATCTTGCAGCCATTCAAGTAAAATGCTCCCATTTCTCACCCTTTCGCTGATCACTTTGTTCAAAGGAGATTGGCACATACTGGTAGATGTGGAACACAACTGATAAAGGGGACTTTGCCAACATTAAATAAAGAAAAACACTATAGGAAACCAAAAGTATCAGCACGGTGTTTGTTTTTTGCATTGGACTGTACACTAGATTTTGAATTGTTTTCAAGAGTTCGACATCACATAATATTAGGCGACGTAAAAATGTATCGAAGTTGGCGGCAGCCATTTCGGGTACGTTCAGTAATTGATCAAAAATGTTATCTGTTTACGTACAATATTTCAGTTTTCTTTTGTGATCTGTACTGCCTATGCCCTCCATATTTCAGGGACCCTAGTATGTAAACAAAGCGTTTTGAACCTCGGTTTATTTACAAAATATTTACAATACATGGTATTCATGTACCTAGCTCCTTAATTTGTAACATATATTTATTTATGCCAGAATATAGCATATTCTGAGTTTTAATCGAAATCGGCTAAAGCGAAACAAAGGTCCATTTTTCAGAGGATCTTCTTCAACAAAGTTTTCAACTTAAGCGTGCGAGTGTATGTGCATTTGCTATATTCATTTTCTATTTTCGTTATGTATTTTAATATTGTTTAGAACTCATTTTAGATTTAAGAAGTATGCATTCATGAATTGGAAAGCTTTTTCAAAACTTGTATTGAAATTAATTTTTGTTTCTTTTTTGCAGGTAAGTTCCAGAAGTACTGCATTCTAAGCGTATTAGTATGGTGAGTTACTGGAATAGAACTTCTGTATGAAAGGTAAAGGAGCCTTAAAAGCATCGGTATTAGAAACAAACAATTCCTACATTTGGTATGACTTCTATTACATAGATTTTGTTGTCTTATCACTGAACTATCTGTGAATTCTTAGACATTCTTAAAATGTATGTTAAAAGAAAGAAAGAAAGTATAAAAAAAAACGCATCACTTGAATGTTCCGCCAACATGCCGAGACCAAATGGAATTGTAGGTTAGGTTTTATTTCAGCAGGCCATCATAGTTTTGTTGCGTCGAACAAAGTGCGCTTCACATAACCTGATCTGTTGTATGCTGAAATTTCATCTGCAGCGGGAATGTCTGGCTTTATTTCATTTGTACCGTATAGATTTTAAATCTATAGTGATTCTAAGCAAGAGCTTTTAATGCAGCCCTTCCATGAATTCACTCACAGTATAATATGCTAAAATATAAATAATTTTTCTGACAAGAAATACCCGACAAGTGCTTCTCAAGAACGCGAGAAAAGTTGTCTATAAGTCGTGTTATTCCATTTAAAAGAGACAATCACGTCTCTCATCTACAAAAAGTCCTAAAGTGCACGTTCCACTTAGCTGAGCTCTTTGATGTGCAGAGATAAGACAACTTGAACTTTAACTGAGCTTTAACTGCTGCACCAACAGCGGTTAAGAGTAACTGACACTGGCGTGCGATCGGATTTTCACCGTCGGTTTTGTTGATATTGTGCAGCATTAACAAGAGCGTTATCGCATTTATAACATTTATTCTCGATTTTTCACTCAGGATAAGATCCTAAGGATTCAAATGCGCAAATTTATGGGTACAAGGCTAAACAAAACCTTTTGGTAGAGCTAGAAAATGTCACAACTTGAACGGCACCGTTGTCGCATGGTAAAACTGTGTTACTTTGTAACTTGATTTTTCTACCTATCTATGTTATAATTATGCTATAAAGGTGTCAAAACTGAGACTCATGTATTTTTATTAAACCCAAAATAGCTACGGAATCAGCAGTTATAATTCAATTCAGAAGCTCCACCACAACCAATAATTTATTTATTGCTGTTTCTTAAATTGTAGTTATAACAAAAAACATTTAGTTTTGAAAGCTATGCAAAAAAAAAGCAATACTTGCGAATCTTAGTGCTTCAAAAATGGTCCTAATATGAAAAACTTCTGTTTTATATACATATACACGTGCATATATGTCAGGTGGCCCAACAAGCCATCCTTTGCAGCTTTATGTTTCCCCATACCTACATAGGTGCAAAAGAAGTTACCGCACCACTACTATTCAAAGGGACAGTGCAGGTACAAAGCGAAAGGTCGTTAGTGCTGTTGTCTGCAGTTGTTTATGGTAGTTTCTACTGATAAGTATCGCGTGGTCGCCTGCATGCAGTTCGAGCCAGGCCATTCAGACAAAAAGAAAACGTTCACCAATAACTAACAAACGGATATGGTTACGATCTGTGCAGAGACGCATCAAAATGCAGCTGAGGCTCGAAGGCTCTTGTTCTCAGCATTTTCAGACGCGGCATCTGTCTTCTGAGCAAGTTTCTTTCTTTCCTTCTTTTTTAACGTAGAGAAACATTATTAAGAAATGGTGGATCATTCCAGGTAGAACTGGACCTGAGAGGCCCTGTTCGTTTCCAAGCATTGGTCTTTCATTTAGCGGTCTTCTCTCTGTCGGTATGGAGTCAGTCCTCTTTGCAGCTCTGCTTAGGCAAACATTTTGGCATCCGTGCTATCCGGTTTAAACTAACTTCAACTAAGGACGGGTTGTGTGGGCCACCTGGTATATATTTTTAACGTTTTACGCACTGTGGATACGCAATCCCCCGCATTATTCATGAATCCAGGGTTGTACATAGTATATTACCCCGCGCACATAAACCGAAAGCATATTGCCATAAAACAAACAACCTCCGTCCTCATTACCACAAGCTCATTTTTGGAACCAGACTCTTCTTCGCTAGATTCTTCCTGCTCTTCTTACCTTCTCCTGGCGGGGTATTGTGCATGTGACAACGTTAAAATCTTCACTAACTAGTTATTACTGTGTTCTTATATACATTTCGTGCAAGCGTTAAATACATTTCCTTTAAATAATTACTTTATGAATGATTTTTAGTATTTTAAAAAAAATCTGATGAGTTACAATTACGCCATTTCTCCACCCGTTATAATTGCATATCTGTTGGGTGCAACATTCTTAAAAAATAATTTGTTTTGCTCCACTTTCCTTTAACCTTGATTAGTTTTTTCGAAACTGTTTCAGAACACGTTTTGTTGCAGCTGCATGGAAGGATGCAGGACGCTTAATACGATAGTCACATGTTTAAAAAGTAGATCCAGTCAGGTATTTAAAAAGCAAGGTACCATTATGCTGGCCTTGATATAGGCTTACTCTTTACTTGAGCTAATAAAAAACAAATGAGTGGACATGACATTTCAAAAGCGTATAGCTTGAAATATGCTCTCAATATGGCCAAGCGAATTCCCTCTGGCTAAAACCCTGGGGAACGTACAGTAGACTATTTGTCCGCCTTCACGTGTACAGTTTGAAGTTACGCTGTCCCTATTAGATGAGTAACAATAAAATACTGTGCTAAGCGTCATTCAACCTTATCACCACAGTGGTACCTATGAAACATTAGAAATATGTTTGTAAATGTTGTGATTGTACAGTGCCTTCGTTTTATGCCAAGGCCACGGATCCGGAAATACGTGCTCCTCAGACAGTCTACTACACTGCGGGGTTTTCCATTCCGTAACTCCCGCGTTACTTACTCACGAGTGTTAGTAACATATATGTAATGAGTAGGGTGTTGAAAATGGTGTCCTTTTGCGCGAAGGCATTCTTGACATTGTCGGATGAAACTGCCATTTACAGTATAAGTTCTTCTTGCGTAATGTTCATAATGTTGTCGTTAAGTTCGTCTGTGGCTGGAGATTGTTCCTATAAACGTTTTTGTTTAGCATTTAGCGATCCCGTTCTAAATTTATTGACCAAATATCTCAGTGTCTCTACCCGGAACTGGATAACCAGGAAATTGCTGGAATTGTCTACACACCTGTCTACATGATTCAGTTTTCACGTATGCATCGTAGATAAAAGTACGCTGTTCAAGCGTGAATTTATTGGCAGGCATTTCCATGGGCTAATAAGAGAATAACGTTCCTCAGAAAATCACACACAGCACACGTATTATCGAAACACTTCACAACACGAACACAAAGCAACGACTGAGACAGCTCACAGCTGATAAACGTACCCTTGATACATCCTGTGCCGCTTCTGCGCAGTGGCATAATACCGAGTACCGTCTCGGCGGATACGCACATAAAGCGTTGCGCCCTTGACATAAAACGAAGGCATTGTATATTTTGCGCATATCCATGTATACCACCAACTCTAGTGGTTAAGTACATCGTTCTGTTTTTGAAGTTTTCACCTGTCATCTTACAGAAGAACAGAATTAAACCACCAATAACTTGGCGCACACGGCATGGTTTTAACGATGTTCAAAGGACAAATAATTCTAAAGCAAAAGGTCATTTTACTTAAATCGTGGATCTTGAGGGCTATTCAGTAGAACTCTGATATTTACTCCGGTTTTTTTCCCCCACTAACGGAATCTTACGTTACTAAAGAGTAGAAGCAAAAGTGTTTAATGAAAGACAGATGCAAGTGTGAGATACATGAGCTTAAACGGAAGTATTAATATACCCTTTACTTCGCTGCCATGGTTGCACAAATACTATCAACATGTTCTCTATAGGTATTTAAGGCCGACCATGTTCAGATATAGGTACAGCAATTTATAGCGTAGTGGTTAACCAAATTTGCGATTGTTTTGGTTCAATTGTGAAAAACAAATTTCAGCTATATAGAAAGTTAAAATTCTCCCTTTAATGGATTTTGTTCAAAGTTACACGCCACACACTCTTGATTCGTACTCTTCTTGTCTATACCAGCGAGACCTAAACCTTTCCAGTTGACTTCCTCGTCTTTATATGCTCTGCAATTCCTATACGCTCCTGCAGCTATTGGATCGCTTCCGAATGATGTAAAAGAAATTATAGTTTTAACATTCACAGCAGTACAGTGTTAATGTTAACAAATGTAGGATATTAACCTGAACAGCAATGTAAATTTAAATGTATTTAAAAATAAGCATGCATAAACAAATTTTCAGTTTCAAACTGCTGCTTGAAATCTTGTGTGGCGGCCTGAACATATGTGTAAATCAACATGTAAGAATATTAATTTACCTAAACAACTTTTTAGGCATTCCATACAGATGAATATGAAGAACTCTTCTCAATCCTAGCACCTATTTTTTTCTTTCTTTCGGTATGTTCTAACAAACAGCAAACAGCGCTATCTATTGCCAATGTGATATAAGAATTCTCCGATATTCCGGAATTACGTCTCGCAGAGTTGTCTTACATTCCAGTAAATCTACTGACATAGACGAATGCTTAAATGCCATCGTTCTGGGCCGGAATCGAACGCCCAAATTTGGGCACAGAAAGTCTGCACTCAATCAAGGTTGCCCCCAAATTGACAACTAACAGGCCTGTAATGCAGGGAGTAAACCTATCAAATCTGAATCCTTTAACACCTAGGACCTCTGTGTTATTTGGGAGAATCTGTTCAATTAATTAAAACAATATTTAAAAAGATGGCTGTTCCTTCTCATTACAAATTCGCCTATATTCATTATATATAATAGTAGTCATACAAAAGGTGACTATTCTATCATTGTTACGTTAAACACTATATCTCTCTTAAAATGATTTCCAATTAAGTAATAAGTGCTCAGTTACATCTAACATTCGGGAACAGTAATTCAAATATTTAGTTTTAGCAACACGCTCTTCTGAATTGCAAACTTTCAAACATGTCCGTGGATAACTTAATTTGGGGAAAGGCGTAAAAAGCAACATGGCATATTTCGAAAACGTTAACGCTTCGAATTATTTTGGAACAGGTTCTCCATTTTAATGACATCTATGTTTTTCTTGTGTTTGTTTATCTCTTATAATTTCCCAGTTATATAAGATTATACACAATTCAATAAAAATGAAGAGGAACTTACAGGCTATTCCGAAAAAAAAACAATCAAATATATTTCTAATTTCTATCAGTAATTTTTCAAGTGTATTACATTTTAATAAAAATCCTTAGGGCCATTTATGAGAAAATGTAAAATACGTTAAAAAAAAAACATGCAAAGAGTAAACGGTAGTTTGGGTTTGGGCACCTTTCTTAAAGGTCTTCGCCTGTGTCGGACTCGTAATTTATCTAACTTTTTGCTTACGCACGCGCTAAACGTTCCTGTTTTCAGTGGACCCTTACATAGTGTCTTACTGGACGGAATGGCTCAGGCGGTAACGTCTGTGGCCGCATTCGGGAGGTCGTGGCTTCGATGGCTATAGCCGACCTTCCTGACCCATGGGTTTTATCGGGGGTTTCCCGCTAGGTGAATGCTGGGAAGGATCATTAAGTCCCCCGAATTCCCTGTTCTTCCATTTCACCTCCATTCTCATTTCACTTCACCTTTCATCCGCTTGGTCTCTTTCAGAGAGAGGTCTTGGCGTGTGCAGGTAGGGGAAAAGGACGCTCTGTGGAAATCTTTGTCCCCCGGAATGGGAGCGGTTTCCCGGTTCAGGGACCCCCCAGGCGATGTGTAAGCCCACAGGGGTAGACGCCAGCGCCCATCCGGATTTAAATCTATAAATGGTGGGGACCCTGCCTGTCATGCCTCCTAGTCCGGCCGCCCTTTTATCTCTTCTCAACTCATCCCTCCCGGGCGTCCCGTTCGGGCATAGATACAAAAGATCTATGTAGGTCGACCATGCTAAGTGTCCCTCCGCGTCGAATCCTATTCCTACATAGTGTATTTCTGTGAAATGTGATATCGAATTTTTTGGTTGGAATACAAAACTTCCTCTACTTACTATAGGTCGGTGACACAGAAAGTAAAAGCTAAACAAGGGAATATTCTTAAAACACTTGGTTGTCGCACCAAATGTTAAGATATTAAAGTAATGCAAAGATTAAAAGAAATACTGGCTGGAATTTCTCAAAGCCGATTCGGAAGGAAGCAGAAGGACGCTAGATTTTTAGCTTTTTTATTTGATTTTGTAGTAAGTTAAAGGAATATATATATTTTTTTTTCGAGAAATCTGTGTTTTCTATAAAAAGGTACATCATTTTAATTGATGTGTCTTATATTTAAAGGCAAGAAATACCAGTAAACTTGCATCAATAATAATAATAATAATAATAATAACAACAATAGACGACAATCATATTTTCTTTTGACGAGAACTACTCCCCTCGTTCAAAACCCGGATTTCGTTCCATTTGCACAATTGTTTAGCTGGGGTTGAACAGTTCTCAACAATTGAAGAAAGTTTGGCCCAAAGTGATATTTGGATTCGTTTTCGAACGTTAAAGTTTGGCGATTTATCATAAGATACAAGCCGGCGGCATCAGAGAAACCGCTCTGGTTCATGACTTGAGTACGTAGATTACAAAGCTGACCGCTCGAAAACGGCCTTTGGATCAAAACAGTTTTTGAGAAACGCACCCCTCGGCCAGCTACCCTTGGAGTTGGCTGCAAGTTTCGAACGAGTGGAGAGTACCTTTTTAGTCAGTGCACAGTGTTCATGTATTTGCAAACACAGTGTAGCAGCATGGCCTAAATATATATTATTGTTTATAAACCAATCATCAGTGCTCTGTCATGTTATTAAACTTCTTGATTTAGCTGGTTGTCATCATCCATTATGTCGTGGCTCGCTTTTGATTGTTGTTGAGTCAATCACTTGCAACTCTTGACACGAGTGACATCAGAGTTTATCAAATCAGAAATCATGAAAAAGTAACAATTTGTTGTGCTGTCAGTCACGTCTGAATCTATGCCATGCTTGATGAAATGTTTAGCAGAAGAAATGGCCTTTACCCAGTCCCTGTCCTTGAACTGCTAATAACCACAGAGAAGAAGGTGTAGCTAATGTAAAGCCAGCTCGTAATGGCCAGTTCTGTTGGAAACAGCAAAAGGGAAACAAAAACAATTAAGGAAGCATAATGGAAAAGCTTCCGTTGTTAAGTTGTTCAAACAAAGCGCATGTTTTTCTACGTTTGATTTTCTTTAAATATTTATTTAAGGCCGCAGAACTTATTTCTGTTGCGACCACAATATTGCATAAAATATACTAGACATACAATTAAATAATGAAGCAACAAAGACTGCTGCTAGAATATACATAGAATATTACATAGGCAATTAACAGTACTCGTAGCACGACAAATCATTAAGGAATACAAAGTAAGGTATTATAAACTACGTCTGACTGAAGCATTGAAATGGTAATTATATTTCATGCTTTTTAATTGCTCTTGTAAAACAACAGTAAATTTTCACCTCTTGTCGTTTGATTATCAATTAGTCGTTGCCATACGGACGTAATATGTGCTCAGAAATAAAATTATATATTAATATTACAGGGGATGTCAATAAACTGAGCACAATGATTTCAGAACCGAACAGTGCCTCAGGCGACAGCGTCTGTGGTCCGCATTCGAGAGGTCTCAGGTTCAAATCTTGTAGGCCGATCAATCGGATTGGAATTTGTTTTCCTTAGTCGCCAAGGTAAATACTGGATTGGATATTTAATACCACGAATAAAATTTTCAAGGTGAAAAACAATAGTAAAAATGAAAAAAGACGCAAACGCGAAAGCTCTGCCATCCACCCACAGATAATGAAAGCAGGTAGACTAGACGGCACCCTACTGCCATCTGCCCCGCACGTGTAGCAGCAGAGGTCCAGTTGCCTGGCATTGAGATCTCTGTGGACACGTGCAGAAGCAGAGGTACGGTTTCCTAGCACTAAGGTCTCTGTGGACACGTAACGAAGCAAGATGGTATGGTACAGGGATGAGACCTAGAAGGTTAACTGTCTGCCATACACCAAGCCAGCAGGTGTCTCCTAACAAATCCATTACGATATGATCACGTAGTTAAAGGGACGTAAAATAAACAGAAAGGCAACAAAATAATTTCAGAGATATTATTTAAGCAGACAAGGCAATATCGCCAGCGAACTTAAAAAAAAAAAACTGGTGTCTTCATTTAATAAATTTACGTTTGGAGAGAAAAGTGGTATTCTCACTTTTCGAAGGCAATAACAATTGACTGATATGGATTGTCATAAATATTGTGCTTTATTTGCCTTATTGAACTCTTATTATGTGCAATGAAAGCAACTGGACTAATCTCTCTCTCTCTCTCTTTCGCTCGCTCTCTCTCTCCTTCTTCATATAAAGTTAGTAAAATGTAGATAGTGCAATTTTACTACATTAACAAAAACTCTATAACTTTTAAAGAAAAACGTATAATCGGTGTAAAAATTGTAATTGACAAACGAGTAATAGAATAGGTTTGGAAAGTGTATTTAGACTACCAAACATTCCCTTATAAAAAGAAGAGGTAGACAACAAAATAATTAAATTTAATCAAATCTGTGAAATGATTAAAGTAACTTTTAGAAAATAGGACCAGGAAAGAATCCATGTTAAAATTTTATAATTATTCAGCATTGTCAGTAACATTTACAGGGAAGTGAAACATTACTTTAAGAAGAAGATATTTAAACGAATCCAGGCGGTAGAAATGCGATTCTTAAGTTCGAGAAAGAGATTATTCCTAGAAGAGAATTTAAAAAAAATCCTATATAATAGAAAATCTAAGTAATAAGTTACTAAATTATATCATAAACTCCAGAAGAAATTATTGATTTGATCATCTGCAACGTATGGAGATACAACCCAAAAAGGATAAGACCAGATGATAAAGCCTGTAAACGGTGGAAACAAAAGGAGCTGGAATAGGTCAAAAGATCAAAACCGTAAAGTTGAGATGTACAGTTTACCAGTTCTCTGACCATATCAGCTGAAAATCCCTGATTCACGTAGAAAAATAGAAGTAATTAACTTAAAATGAAGATGCTAACAAATAAGTTTTAAAGCAAACTGAAACAAGTAGCTTCCTGAGATTGCTTTCAAGCCGGCTTTGCGATATGGTCTTGCTGTTTCGCCCCAGATTTATTGTTATTAAACTAAAATATTGGATACTAAACAGTATGACAGTACGATAATGAACAAAGGTTAGCTAGCATTTGCATTCTTTAGCTTACTCTGGAAGGGAGATAGGTTACGAGAGGATTAGTTTCAAACCTTTGGAGTTATCACTCAAGCTCCGCAGAATAGACGCTAAAAAGCTTCAAATGCGTATAAGTTCAAAATGCGCACTAATACGAGGGTCGATCTGGAGGTTTTGAGAATGTGCTAAAATGAGTAGTGGTAAACCAATCGCCTTTTCCTAACTTCAGATTGAAGTTTATATATATATATATATATATATATATATATATATTCTGTGTGCGCTCCAACAATGTGCATTGTCAGCACAGCATGTGTGTGTATAGCAGGTGTCGCTACGCCATACGCTAGGACGGATCTCAAGCGAGCTTATCTATGACTTTATAAAGTCGGTTTAGGGGAGATAGAATGCCTTGGAAGACTGCATGTATCTTTGGGGATCTTTGCTCTTCACAATCCACCATTTATCGATGGTATGCAGAGTTTAGAAAAGGGAGAAATTTCCTCGAAGATGAGACCGAGCAGGACGGCCGACTACAGCAATAATTGATGAAAATGTGGTGAAAGTAGGGCGTGTGTTGCACATACGATATGATTCAAGAAGCCTTAAATATTGGATCGGCAGTGAAAACAATCCTGAAAGAACAACTCTATGTCAAGAAGCTCTGCAGTCACTGGATCCTCCACCACCTTACAAATGAGCACAAACAAGCACGTGTGCAATGGTGTCAGGAAATGGTTGGAAATTTTAGTGGAGGTAGATCCAAAAACATATTTAACATTGCAACAGTTGACGAAAGCTGGATTTACCAGTATGACTCAGAAACCAAACAACAGTCATCGATCTGGGTCTTCCCAGGAGAAGATCCCCTAATAAAACTGAAGTGAACGAGAAGTGTTGGAGAGAAGATGATCTGTTCCTTCTTCTCAGCAAGTGGCCACATTATGACGATTCTACTTAGTTACAAAAGACTGTTACTGCCAGATGGTACACAACAAAGTGTCTGCCACAAGTTCCAATGAACTGAAAGTGTCCTAAGACTGGTCTGCGTGGAATTTTGTTGCGCCATGACACTGCCTCTGCCCATACTGCACAAGAAACAACCAAATTTATGCAGGAGTCAGATATTTGTCCCATCCTCCCTACAGTCCAGATCTGGTCCCATGCGACATTTTTCTATTCCCCAAAAGGAAAGGAAAAAATCGAGGTCAACGATTGCAGCCACCTGAATCCGCAGTAACTGCTTACGAAGAATGTATTTGCAATATCTCCAAAGAAAAATGTTGTTCAGTATTTGAAAAATGGTTTGAAGGAAGAGACGGTGTGTGAAATACAATGGAGAATATTTTGAATATATGCAATGATCAGATCGAAATTTTTAATAATTTATTGCGCCCATTCTCAAAACATTTGGCGTGACCCTATGTATAGTCAATGTTAATAATAATAATAATAATAATAATAATAATAATAATAATAATAATAATAATAATAATAATAATAATAAGCATTGAAGTAGGCACAATCATTATTCATTTACCACTTAAAACATATTTTGTCAGACAAAACAGTAAAGAAATATCAAATATCCAAATCCCCTATATTAAATTTACCAAATTCCAGTGTTCTCTGAATGAAGTGTAAACCGTAAACATTATTTATTTAAATCTGCACACTTCAATTACTAAGTTTTTTTATGGCAAACCCTATTATCAGTTATACATATATACATACCTTGTTTACATTTCTCTCGGCTGGAACAAGGGCTTTATAGTCCGATGTATCTCGTCTTGCCGCAGCGTTTTTACTGTGTATGGTGATCTTCCTGGATCTATATTTGTTATGCATATTTTCTAGTGATGGGTGATATCACTATTTTTCGATACCGATACTGATTTTAGAGCATCATTACTCGATGCATACTTTGTAAAAACTGTAAACGGCGATAATTCACTTATTAGTAATTATCTGTGTAAACGCATATAACCAATCTTGTTCAAGGTGGTTCAAATATGAACGGAACTAACTTTTTTTTAGAAAATGCTGTAATGAAAACTGACCAGTTTTATAAGGTACTTCCAAAGTCTCCATTGCTTCTATACATTTTTCAACTTTTATTCCCTTTTCATAAAAGTATTTTAATTGAGTGCTCACCCATTCCTGAACAAATGCGATCACTGCGTTATCATCTCAAACCGCACTCCCTCCAAGTCAATTTTAAGTCTCCCAAATAAAAAATCACTTGGGACTATATCTGGATAGTAAGGTACGTGGGAAAGGAAGTCCCACTTTAGCATCCTGATCGGTTTACGTGGTTTTTCTGGCAGTGTGAGGCCTCACATTGTCTTGAAGAAATGAAATCCGATTTCCTCCTGTTTTCCTCTTGGACAGAAGCTTATTCTTTACTTCTCCCCAAAAATGTGGTAATAATTTTCAATTGATGGTCTTGTGTTTCTGAAGGAAATCAAGATGGTGAAGAAATTCTTCACCTTCTGCTTCAAACCGGCCATCTGCATGCGTACCATTTTGTTTTCAGAGGTAAGTGTGGTTGGGAGCCAGCGGAAGTTCACTTTCCTGTAATGTAAATGTGTTTTCACGGTAGTTTCTACAGTACCAACACTTATACTCAATATTGAGGCAATTACTTTCACACTAATACATCCTATTATCCCATATAAGCACGTTAGCATGGTCACAATTGGATGGGGTGATGGATGTGTGCGGTCGACGAATATTCGGCGTGTTCTCCTCTCTCTCTCTCTCTCTCTCTCTCTCAAGGATTTACACCATTCGAACACTGGAGTTCTCGAGAGACATGCTTTTCCAAATTGTTTTTCGAGCCTCTGAAGAATTTCCGATGGTTGGACCCTTTCTGTAGTAAGAAATTTGATAATACTGCGTTGTACCACGCACATCTCTCTTGTAGAGCTTACACAATATTGAAAACATTCACAACTGCCTGGGCGAAAGGGGAGGGAAGTAATTTCCACCTTCCGAGGTCAGTAACGGGCTGGGTGTGGTTTTACGCTCGTAACAAAATCAATCCCGTTCGTATTTGAACCATTGTAAGAGTATTGTGCGCTAATTCCGAAATTGTTCCTGTTTAACATTCTCCTGTTGGCAGCAGTTTTTATCCTGATAAGTCACAGGCTATGCTATTTCCTCTATTGTTAGTCAAGGCAAATAATAATGATGATGATGATGATAATAATAATAATAATAATAGTAATAATAATAATCTCTTTGCTTCCCGTTTTATGTAACGGCATTTTGTGCTGAAAACTTTTTTTAAAGGATCTTCTATCCATATTATGGCAATTACTCGTACCTACCTGTAACCTACGCTCGTGACCCGAATTTGATTTGCGTAAACATCAACTAACTGATGGAAGAAAAGAACAAACATTTCCATGGGCTGTATTATCACACGTCTTAAGTTCTGACTTGCTTCTGCTGGATTCTCAGAGTTTGGGCACTGGAGTAGGTAAATGTAATGACTGGGAGTGAGCACCAAGCCACGCTATTGTAGAAACGTTATTTAATGCGTCAGCTAAATCAGTTTCATTCAAACTCGTTAACGCTACATGGGTACCTCTACTTCCCCCATTCTTTTGCATGTGTTCATTTAGACACAAGAGTCTATGGAATGTTACATTGTTTCATCCACAGGAAAGGCAATCATTTCTATCAAGAGCTATAGTCCGATAACCCTTTGGGGACACGTGCGAGGCAATAACATGCAGTCTCGACTCCAATCATCCCTTATCTAACATAAAATCAAACGCAACAACTTTTAATAATGCAAAACTTAAAAATATTTTAAGTATCGAAGGTTTATTTCAAATTATTAGACCTATTTCGATACAAACGAGTATCGACCTATCAAGGTCCCATCCTTAATATTTTAATCGGTTAAAATGAAATAAACAAAAATCTGATTTTTCGGGCTATTCGCCCTTTTTCAAACGCCATAATTCTAGATCGATCTAATTTTAAAATACGGGCGGAAGAAAGTGAAGTAATCAACAATATTGATAACACCTGTGTGCTTAGGGAGAAATTAAAAGTTCTATGCCGCCAATGCTAAGTGACAATGGGACTGAGTTTTTTAGTGAAGATGACAAACATTTCGAGTTTTGAATAGTATATTATAAATACGAGATACCTGTGAACCATTTTGGCCAAATATTTTTCACGATCTGCTATTTTTAAAAACTTAGCGTCATGTTTAAATCACCCGTGCTCTCGCTTTTAAACCTACTGGATCCCTTCTGTATGTATTTTCTCTCAGTTTTACATTTTTGTGCATGTAATTTATTCTTTACAGCTTTGCTCAGGATTTATATGCAAATTTGCATACTTAGTCTAATATCTGCTATCTAAAGATTCAAACGTGCATTTATGATTGCTTTATTATTGGTCATAAAAATTAATGTACACTGAAAAACAAGGAAAATTCTAACACCAAGAACTTAATAAAAAAAGGACATTATTTCTCTACAATTAATAACATCTACTTCAATCAAAGCCTTAAGTTTATTTTCATTGTACTGTAGTATTATAAAAGTCTTTAACATACTTCTCTGACAAGTTGAAATGCGTAAGGCGGTATTAAAAAAATTGCATTTTTTCCACTAATTAAAAATATTTAGTTTTATTATATGAGAAACTATTTGAGCTAGAGCTTTTGAGCTTTGGCACAGTTATTTAATTGCTCGTATTAGGTGTGCCAATTTGCAAGAGAATAGCTTTAAAATTAAAAAGTTAAAGAATTCAATTCCAGTGGGCCTTAAATTTGCTAAATTTAGAACCATTTTCTCAGAAACTAGGTATTTAAGATATCAGACTGAAACTTTTACAGGACGTAGATGCATACCTACTAATTTCATTTGTTTGCTTTTATCCAATAAGTTTGATTAAGAGAGTTAGGTTTTTTTTCTCAGTTATAATATCTTTTGATTAAAAATGTATGGGCTATTATTAAAAAAAGAACCATGTTATTAACACCAAAGTAGATTTACAACTGCACTTGGGGGTTGCTTTTATCATCCTAAAATTTAATTTACCTACCTTTAATGGTTTCTAATAAAACGGGTAATTTCTTCCAAATATCATTCACAGAAGGATGTTCAAATCAAAAAGTGGGGAAAATAAATTCGTGTATGTTTTCTGAGAAAGAAACCACATGATTTAGGCACAGAGTAGCTGCCATACATAACCAATTTGTAGAGCAAATCTTGACGTAAAGGAAAGACTAAAGTATACCTCTCTACTCTAAATTGTATAAGAGTTTACTTTTTTCGGTGGAATGGGGTAGAGTTCACGGTACAAATGGCGGATGCGGCACCATTTTAAAATATAAGTGATAGAATATATATCAAAGAGAAAATGTTGATTAACAAGACTGCATAAAAAAATATAAATGTTACTTTTTTGGCAATTTTCGCCATTTTTATTTATATACAAATGCTTGCCTTGCTTGCACTTCCACCCTGTAAATATTAATTAATAAAATAATTCAATCCAGAGTTACTATCCTTAGCAATTGTATGATGTTTTTGTACCCACTGTTGTGCCTAATATATGAAATATTAATATAAATAGCGCCGTTATACAGCGAAATACAGATATGCGAAACGGGCACCCAGGAAGAGAGAGAGGGAGGAGGGAGGGAGAGAAGCTTTAAAGGTGGTGTACTTTTCTCTCTCCCGTAAAGAACAACGCTCAATTTTGTTTTTGTTTTTAGGGGCCATCTTTTGGGGTTTTAAACGAAATTGAACCATTTCAACGATTTATTATTATCATTGTTATGAGAGATCTGGAGCTAATGCGGATAATTTAATTCCAATTAAATTATTTCATTAATCAGTCGCTGCTTACGTTTAATCTGACAATTATTTATCTACTTCACGTGAACTGAAGCACACCGTTGTAACATACATGAATGTTAAAGATCTGATTTGTTACGTTCAAACCTATCATATCATATAAGTATATTAGGAGATCTTTTATCCGTTGTTAGGAATAGCAGGGTCTGTGCGAAACTACAATTCTGTGCTGGGGAATCAAAGGCTATTTGGAAAATATGTATGATAACTATCACGTATAGCTTTTGGGTGTTATTATTAACAAATCAGATATCAAGGAGTTCCAGGTAACTTTGTGGCTCCATTTCTCTGTTTCAAATCATACATTTATCAACTGTTGGCAGGTTCAAGATTGCTATTAACAACGTATATCAATAAACAGTCATAAATAGTAAAAATGCTCATATCAGCTTATGGCTCCCCACAGAATTATAAGGGGTAAAGTGGAAGATATACCGTAAAAATCTTTTAGATCATTGTACAATAATTTCATAAAGAACGGGGAAGGTAAATCAAATTAATTCGTCATTCGAGTTTAAAAAAAGCTCCCGTCAACTCAGGAGCCAGCTAGTCATTTTACATAAAAGTAGAATTCTTTTTAAATACATCTCAAACGCTCTTGAATTTAATAAGAAGAATTTTTTAATGTGTAAGTAGAACACATTTGTTATGATATTACTTCTATACCCACTGTACATGATAAAAAAAAAGATGCCTGCAACATTAATAGTTCAGGCGTAGGGATATGGCGACCCCATCGCTTCGCCCAGTGTTTGAGGACACTGACATCAGCCAGCCGAGACACTGCCGCTATGAGCAGTCCACCTTGTTCTATACAAGGAAGGTCTTCTATCGCCTTCGAAATTAAAAACCTCCAATAGAGATACCCTTGCCAAGGGTTATGGGTGAAGTGTTCAACAGCAAACCCAGCGGAAGAAGCAACCTATTATTGGGGTTAGTACAACAGAGGGGGAGAAGAAACTCCATAAACTTGGCCGGCAGTCTTCTAGGAGAGAGTATTCTGAATTCAAACTCTGGTAGAAGATTTTGCGATCGGGCTGCAAACTCATCCAAGTAAAAATTTATTTACTCGAGTATCTCAGAAGAGAAATCGCCGTGATGGATCCCAATAAAATGACGGAAGGAAGAAAACGGATTATAAACAAAGGTACCGCAGAAAAACTAAATATTGCGGCCTGGAATGTAAGAGGATTAACTAACAAAAATCCAAATTAGAAAAATAGCTCTTAAGAGCCAATATAGGCATAGCATTGCTGTCAGAAACGAGGAAACAATTAAAAGGATCTAAGGAATTGAATCAGTATCTACTATTTTATTCCGGGGCCTCACCAGACACAAAGGATAGGGCAGGAACTGATATGTTAATACACGAGAAACATAAAAGAGAGTTCACAGTTATAGTTGTATTAATGAGCGATTAATGAATATTAGAACAAAATCATCAAGAGGACATGACCCTTATAAGTTTTTATGCCCCTGAGGAAGAGAGAAAAGTAGACAGCAAAACATTTTATGAAGAACTGCAGGAGCATATAGACTCAAATAAAAATGATGAGCTAGTGCTTGGTGGAGATTACAATGCCAGAATAGCACAATTAACAATGAACGTTATAATAGGGAACAACCGAGAACCGACGATGAATGAAAATAGCAAAAGCTGTATTCAACAATCTAAAAATCACAATTTTTTTTAATCAAGAGATGTGCACAAAATATACATGGCAAGTGGAAGACAACGAAATTCAAATTGAGTTTTTTATTTATGGACACTCTTTAACTGCTGTGTCCCTTAGCGTCCCATTCTATATTGGGTGTGAAAGACCGGTAATTTTGGTCAAAGGGCTGTTTATCAGGCTTGAAGTTCTTTTCGTGCCATAAATCTACGACACGGGTCCACCGGCTTTACTTCCTTTCCGAGGAAGCCATCGCCCTCCGCCGGGTTTGAACTCGCAACCTCGGGAACTAGAGGTTAGCATGGTAACCACTACACCACGTAGGGCTACATGCGAAAGACAACCTCGTATAATAAACTACATAGTTTTAAAAATAAGAGGGCGTACATTCAGGTATGCACTCCCCATATGTAGACAAAAAAAAAAAACATTACGAAATGTGTCCGGAAATGCGAGTTTCTGAGTTATGGCCCTCAAAAGAGTGATATTCACCGGAATGCTTTTCCTTCCCGCAGCTATTTGCCGTGAAAGAAGAAATTAACAGGACACTCTTACACTTCATTCCGATACGAAGGGTACATTGAGTGTTGTGTTTAGCGTTCGACTGAGCGACTCAAATCAGAAACAGGCAGAAGTGATGTACGGTACGGCGGACGGCAACTCGTCGTTTGTACCAAGAAACATACCCACAGCGAAGATGTCCAGATCGAAAGACATTTGAACGTTGCATTGCTGTCTGTGCACTCATGAGAAGTTTGCATCTCCTGGTTTGGGGGGGGGGAGGCGACCAAGATCTACAACTCCTGCTGTAGAGGAGGGAATTCCGAATTCTGTGCACACGACTCCTTCTATAGCACATGAAAGTTGGCGTTGCAAGTGGATGCTCCTCACTGGAGACTGTTTCAAGGGCAATTGTATTTGCAACGTGTACAGGCCTTGTCACCAGCACATCACCCTGCTCGATTGATGTTCTGTCAGTGATTCGTGCAGCAGTGTGCTACAAATCCGAACTTTCATGCCTTAGTATTCTGTACAGATCAAACACAGTTCACACGAGATGGCATTTCAAATTTCCACAGTAAGCATGTGTGGGCATATGAAAAACCACATGCAATTGTTCCATCTCATCACCAAGTGCGGTTCACTCTCTACATGTGGGTCGATATCATTGGTGATCGGTTAGTTGCACCCCATGTACTTGTAGACAGACTTACGGGGCAGGCGCACACAAACTTTATGGAAAACACCATACCTCGTGTGTATGAAGACACTCCATTGAGCATTGATCAACAATCTTACTTCTTGCATGATGGCGTTCCTTCACATTTCAGTCGCACTGCTCGCCGGTACTTGGATCGAAGGTTTCTGATGGATGGTTGAGGAGGTGGCCCAATTGCTTGACAACCATGCTCACCTGATTTGAAACCTGTCGATTTAAATGCGTTGATGTATTCGTCTCCGGTGCCTAACATGGAATCGCTTCAGAATCGAATTTTGACAGGATATGAGGAAATGCGCAATACTCCTGCAATTTGGGATCGTGTTAGATCGGCCACGAGACGTCGATGTAAGGCCTGTATTCAAGCAGGAGGTGGACACTTTAAACATCTTCTGTAAAGAAATCTACCTGCGGAAAGAAATAGTTCCGGTGAATATCACTATTTTGAAGGCCGTAACTCAGAAACCAATCATTTTCGGGCACATGTTGTAATGGACCTTTTTATTGTCTGCATAAGGGAATGCATACCTGAAATTATGCCCTCTATTTTTAAATATCCTATATACTGGTAAATAATAAAATAGCCTCCTGAGTACGAGTATTACATACAAGAGTTTATAGAAGCTATGATATTTCTTTTCATGTTAATGACCAAAATAAAATTACGGAAAACACAGTATAATAAATTAAGAACGAGGAAAAGTGAGAATGAAAGGAAAAAACAAATGTTTAAGGTACCGCTACTGAAACAGGACAGTATAAGGAGATTATACTGTCAATGATTGGATGAAGATATAGATCAACGACCGACGAGTTTAAATGTCAATACAGAATGGGAAGA
Source organism: Deroplatys truncata (assembly GCA_030765065.1). Lineage (NCBI taxonomy): Eukaryota > Metazoa > Arthropoda > Insecta > Mantodea > Mantidae > Deroplatys > Deroplatys truncata. Next base: position 50,240,397 of record CM060984.1, on the reverse strand, counting down.
TGTCAAACAAATACTGATCAAAGCTGCAACTGAAGCATTAGGAAGAAGAAAGAAAATATTTAATAGCAGAAAATTACGAATATGGAATGTTCATATTGAGCTTTTAATAAAAGAAAAGAAAGCTATTTGAAATAATTAAATACAAATACCCAAGAAAGTTTAATAGAATAAAGAAGAAAATGTGCAATAGCTGAAAGAGAATGAAGAAAATGACGAGATAGCTGGGATAATACTCATTTGACATAGAACATGATATACATGGCAAACAGACATCATCATATGGAATTATGAAATTCTTAAATGAATCGGAAAAAGATACAGTACAACTAGACAATATTTCAATAGAAGATAGGCTTCTGTACTTAAAAGAACTATGGAATTATTCTAAGGAAAATGGAAAGGAACATACTACATATAAAGAAGTAAACGCCATAACGTCTAGGAATTAGAAACTATATTAAAATCGTTGAAATCTCATAAAACATCAGAAAATAATTAAATTAACATAGAATTGATAACATGTGCATCTAAAAATTTTAAAATACTTTTACTAAACTTCTTAAATGTTTGTTGGTCCAGCCTACAGATACCAGAAGAATGGAAAATGGCTGTAATAAAACCAATATTCAAAAAAGGAAATAGAAATGAGTGTAAAAAAGGGGATCAGTCTTTTAAATACAAGCTATAAAATATTAGCAAAAATTCTAGCAAAATGACTAAGTGCAATAACTGAATCATTACTTAACAATGAACAACGTAGATTCAGGGAAGGCAGATCCTGTAATTATTGTGTCTTTAATAATAAGGCAAATAATACAAGAAGAAGAGAATTTAATTTAGAAACCCATAATATTTGATTATATAAAGCCTTTCGATAGAGTCATACAGCGAAAGCTATAGGATATAATGGCTGAAACCGGATATCCTCATCACCTAATTTTAATGATAAAGAAAATGTATGAAGAACTCTTAATACTATGGATAGCGGTTTTAAGACAGCAACTATCAACTTAGGTATAAGACAGGGCTGCCCAATGTCGCCAACACTTATACGAGTATTAATGGCAGATGAAAACAAATTTTGAAACAGAACGAACCCTCTTAAATACAGTCCTATTTGCAAATGATCAGGTCATTGTGGCTTGTCTGAAGACAGACAAGAAATAGCTTTGCACCAACTTGATACAACATTGTTGAAGTATAATTTAATTACTTCAGCAGAGAAAACAAAAGTGATGTATGGCCTTTATTGGTAAACACCCAACGCGATTAAGAATTCGCCTAAGAAACAAACCACTTGAACAAGTGAAATATTTGAACTACCTCGGGTGTAACATTTCATACGAATATGAAAGAGATTTAAAAGAAAAAGTGTACAAATTTCAATACATACGTGGCACTATAAAACGAAAATTGAAAAACAAATCCAAGAGGAGATGCTATATTAAAATTTTATAAAACTATGACATTGCCCATTATACCTTATGGAGCCGAGAACTGGGCCATGAATAGGAACGACAAAAGTATATTGAAACAGCCGAAATAAAATTTTTGAGGTACATAGCTGGCTGTAATCGTTAAGATCATACTAAAGTGAAACAGTAAGGTAATATAAAATGAAATGGAAATATCATATTTCTCGAATGCCAGAGGAAAGAATGACAAAACAAGCCTTGCAATATAAATCAGTTGGGACTAGAGATGGAAAATCCCAAAGACACCTGGAAGATCCCTTCTGAGCGTAACAGGCCTATGGCCTATCTTCAAGGTTGATGGTGATGTTAATACTTTTTAGGACATGTTTCTAAACCTAAACAATTAAAATTACAGCAAAGAGGCTCTAAAGTTTGCAACGGGATGCTGGCAATTTGTTCCTTCACTTACCCAGTCAGTGCATTTTTGGTCCAAATTCATGTCATCTGGATCATTTTGCAGGTCAAACTTCCTTGTGGCTCTCAGCTTTTACATCTGAGTCGCTTTCAGGAGTTCATTAGCTTCTTTCTCACTTTTTCTTATTCGTAGATATAGATACACTATAAGATGCATGTTCTCAAGACATACCAGATTGCTCTAATTTGGCCAGATCACCCTCATTAAAACTTGCTACTGCATCTGAATACACACATTTTCAGTATATCAGAACCTCCAAACTAGATAAATATCGAATATACATCAAAGTTTCAATTCATCTCACGGAAACAAGGTCTACACACACCTTATAAATGATAGCATCTACAGCCTTCCATTAAAATAAGAAAGAAAAAAAAACTGTTTAGGCCATATAAAATGTATATAAAATACATATCATCTTGTTTAGGAGAAAACGGATTTAAAAGCCCCAATTTCAAAAATAATTATATTTTTCTATTTTTTACTTCAAACTGTACCTTAAGATTAACGTTTAGATTTTTCCTTAGAAATACACGCAGAAATCTAGAAAGGCGTGGTCGTACGAGTTACCAGATTTTGTATATGCGCACCTCATGTATGTGTGTGTGTGTGTGTGATATGATGCATTCATTGTTATTTTAAAAAATAACACCGAAAGTAGGCTACGATTGAACGATTTAAAAGGCTCTACCCGTTAATCTGGCATTAACAATGAACCGTTAGCTCCCAGTAGTTAGAAAGCAGCATCGAACCCGTTATTCTACCTGGCCAATTCTATCACAAAGTAGTGGTTTCACTTTCTTCCTAGAAGGAAATTTAAATTAAGAACGTGCTATCATAAAACTTGTTGAGAGAGAGAGAGACATTTCCAGTGACGAGGGAAATCCGGATCACGTCAGTCTCGTTTACCTTCCATCAAATGTTTTTGCCCCTATCAAGCTCTCTTTCAAGTTTAATATCTTAACCTCTCAATCCTATTAAGACACTGAATTTATCTGAAGGATTTATGGCAGTACATGGATTTAAATGACAAGATTGTACTCGAGGTTGAGTTAGATTGATACTTGTGGTTTCGCAAACTCCTCCATAAATAGGAATAGTTTGAGTAAAAGTATTCTCCCTGACGCATTAGGGATCGGTAAAATTCAACTATATGTTTCTATTGTTTATCGAGTGTTATATTTTATCATATCGTTGTCCTAGTTCAATGCTTAAAATATTTTAAAGTTCTGCAATGACAAAAGTGCATTATTTCTATACAGCAATACATATAATTATGGTTATGCTACATTCTTTTGCATCCCAAATTTAATCATATAATACATTTTCGATTTTAGGCATAGATAATAAGTGTTTGAAAGTGATTTTCTCAAAACATTAACTTTGAGATGCCCTATATTGAACAAGGTAGCAATGTGTGTTAAATGTACAAAATGCACGAGTGTAAGAAAATTAAGTCCTTATTGTCTGTGAAGCTAAATATATATTAAAAGTTATGTACACCAGAACTGTGAATGTTACGCTTTACAATTTATTTAAACATGTTTTGTAATGATATAAACGTATTTGAAAATGGAAGGACGTTGAGAAATAGTTTTAAAATTAAAATAACTGCCTTATAGATTGTCTCTGTCGTCGAGTGGTTATCGTTCTCAGCCCAGAGGTTTCGAGATGAACTCCTGGCTTGGGCAGAGAAGTTTTCTTTAATCAGCATTTAATCTTAATTTGCAGGTATGGATGTAGAAATGGATGTGCGTGGATCTCACTGCAAAATTGAATTATATCGACAGCAAAACTTAATAGTTCAACTAATTATATCACCATCAGTGTTATAATTCCCAATATAACTGTAGAAGCTAAGACGGCTGAAACAATATAAAAGCTATCTTTACTATATGCTGCTAAAGCAGTTGCTTTTCAAGCTGTAAGCAATTCATAACATTCATAACATTGATTTGCCCACCTCTGTGGTGTAGGGGTAGAGCGTGTGCCTCGCGTTTAAGAGGTCTCGAGCTCGAATCTCGAAGGTGAGCTAACTGGATAAGTTTTGCTTTCTTTCCTTTTTTTCCCCAATGTCGGGTAACTCTAAACTCTCTGGACTCAATCCTCTCTCCCATAAATATATTGAACTTTAGCAGCCTAGTTCACAATAAATATGTCACGGATTATAAAGCCGAAAGCGTTAAAGTATTATAGAGTTATCCTATAAACATCTTCATTTTAAATGTGCACCGTATATGAAAATACATGAATAATTAAATAAAAATGTGTGCGTTTTTTTTGTAAGGTCCCTAAGGCCCTAAGGCCCCTACATCCTTGCGCCGATTTCCAACAAATTTGCAACACGTATTCTTTAGGACAAGAGTAAAACTACCAAGGGGATGCTATCATAAAAACACCCTTAATGCAAGAGGGGGCGTTAAGTGTTCAGTGGGAAGCAGTTTTGAAATATTTTCAGCACGAAATGCTTATGTGAAATGAAAATTTAAATAATGTTCTCTTCATTCTTTTAGGGTTGGTGAAACATAAACCATTCCCAACGGAAGAGGGGGTGGAAAATCTTCGGCAGGGGCAATTTCGAGTTAAATGTAAACAAACAAATGTTTGGAAATTTCATGTTTTACCAAGACTGTCTAAGCCCCGGTCAACTCATGAAAAGAACTGATTCAGCATATCATTTTCTGTTACTTTTAAAATAACATTTAATTCATAATTTAATTAACATAGCTTTTGCTAAAGTATTGCATACATATTAGGCACGTACGTAAAGAATATAGATATTTAATCCTATATTCCGGATTCTACTGCACCTCGTTCCAAAGCATTTGAATTCGTCGCTATAGTTTCACATTACGTACTTGAGACGTAATAGCTATTAACATAGTAAAGGTTATACAACAGGGTGGGGGGAGACACCTCGCACACTGAACCTACATAAATCTATTGTGGCTAACACCCCTCAAGAGGAAGGGATGAAGTGAGGGAACCACAGGAGGCTCAGGCCACAGGCAGACAGACAAGACGACCTGTCCCACTATTGAAGCTGCTTAAAGAGGGCGATGAACCACCCGTCAACCAAGCAGCCCTCTGATATGCAGGGAGAGACCTCTTTCCTTTGAGTAGACATCCGTGCCATTTGTCCGGCACCGTCATACGCCACAAAACCAAGAGGCAAAGCTGAAATATGAGAAAGAAACTGAGTGAAAGGGAAATGATGGAATGGAAATCGTGGTAGATGAGAAACCACCCTGACATTAGCCTATCTACCAGGAAAAAACACAAAAACCCGAGGTCAGAGTTGACGGTTGACGGAATCGAACCCTGGACCTCCCGAATGCGATTAACATAATTAACGTGTATGTTGCTCTCAAATAATGGTGCCTGGATAGTATTCAGTATGCTATTTCAATCCGTAACGGCGGCATGAATAATGCATTTCAATATATCAACATTTTACAAGATTGGACCTCCCTGTATTATATTCGGCCAAAGTTCCCAAGTTTAGATCTTCCGAAAGGCAGCGTTCATCGGAAAACCAATTTCCGTTTTCTAACATTCCGTCAACCTTGTTTTTTCACAAAAGTCCCAGGCAGGAACTTCATGCACACCCATTGTGAGAGCATGATCTTCACGTCTAACAAAAGCTGCACATTTTTTCCACTCTCAACGAGAGGCATCATCAGCACGATTTGTTATTTAAGTGTACAGGGTCTTTCTAATGACACAAACTTTAAAATGCTACAATGTGTGTGATATTTTGGATAGAAATGAAACAAACGTATTACTTTGGATGCCAAACAGAGGAAATTTGCTTTCACGAAGTGCTTATTAAGAATATGTCGGGCTTACCTTCATCCATAGTGCACCATTCTTGCTCTGACGCGATGCAAAGCAATTCTAGTGAGAATCTTGGAGTTTTACTAATTTATTGGTGGCGGTAGGGTTGTGTACGCCAATAAAACTCGTTCTTTAAATAACTAAGCAACCGAAATCCGAATGAATTGAGACCTATAAATTAAGATCAAGTTAATGGAATGTGTCTACTGATGATATGATTGCCAATTGCTTCGAATATGTGCGTTGTTTCAAAACGTTAGATGCTGTACATTTTCTCAGTCGTTGAGAAACACTCCTTTTGCGTTATAATAAATATATTTCCTAACATTTAATGCCGTAGCACTAGTTTGCGTCTTAAACATTTCCTTTGCAATGCTAATTAAATAGTATGTAGTTCAACTAAAACGCTAAATATACACATTACCGAAAAGAAAAATTAGAAACAAAATCTCATTAGTTGCGGAACACAATAGCGTTTTTATGCTGACCCTAAATAGAATATTATTAGATTTATTATAATTTTTAAGTTTAAAGGTATTTCTGCATAAAGATAAATATTTTTTAACATTATATAATTATTTCTTGTAACTTGTGTCGCTGCTATTATTTACAAACACAGTAGTCAGCGCTATCACAGCCAGCCAGAGATCCTTTCATAGGCCTCTGCTAATGCCGACTATTTTGTAGATTTATCATCTCATTAATAGTTCTGGATATTGTTACATGTTGCATTTGATTTAAATTTGTTACATTAAAGTACGGTTCGGTTTAGAAATGGTACAGTTTATTGAATTACGCAGTGACAGAAATACTCGACTAACAGAAGTTTAACTGTAGTTGTTACAAGGGAGAGAGAGAGAGAGAGAGAGAGAGAGAGAGAGAGAGAGAGAGACAGAACCTTCAGGTTTGTTTATTTTGCGCTTTAAAACAAACGTGCGAGTTTATATTACGCCTTTTATCGAACGTTGGAGAAGGACAGAGGATGAACGTTATTCAATTTGGAAGTTGCAGGGCATTGACGTTTTACAGCAGTAACACTTACAGGGTGTGAAACAGCTTCCAAGAAACCTATCCAGTCAACGTATTACACAGAACGCACCCACGCGGTAAATCCCCACCTGGACTTGCCATTATGGTAAATTGGCATGCAGAAAGCGACTTCATTAGTGTTCCCATTGTTTGAAAATAACACGACGGTTCTACACGGACAAAGGCATTGCTGTGTTCCACCTAAGCCTACAGCAGTTCACACTTGGTAATGGTCTGCAAGTAACAACGACTCCATGTTCTTTTGTTTGAATCAAGACCAAGTCTAAGATTTCCATAACAGCGTTTCACGCATAAGAAACAGCATGGAAGTAAATGAAACGCGTACTTCTTTTATACTGTTAGCTCCGTCATTTTCTACTCATTCACTGTTAATAGTGGTATAAAACAGGAAATGTACAATTCTCAGATGCTTAATCGTTTAGTGCCTATTACGGCAACCATATTCTTAAGTTTCAAATTAGCACAGTTCTTTTCCGATTACTTTGAAATGCGAACAATGTTACCATATATGTTTCTGCTGCTAATAAGTGAGCTTTTGTAACGATTTTTTGACGGATTTCTAGGGACTCCCATTATGTTTCCATGTGTATTTTACCATATTATAAAAAACAGGTACGCTATGTTATTATTAACCAATAGCAGAACCTGCAGCTCCGCTGGCGTTGTTAACTATGGGGAATCTTCTCTCTCTTCGATAATACCTGAACGATTACAAGCTGAAGTTTATTATTTTATACTTTACTTGCTTCACTATCCTTCGCGCTCTTTCAATAATTTTCTTCATCTCTTTTTCTACCTCCTCCCTCTCTTAACCTACCTCTCCCCCTCCCTCATCCTCTCACATTACCTTTCTTTAACTATGATGTTCTCGCTCTGTCTCCCTCAACCCTTTCTCTCCTTCTCCCCCTCGCTGTCCAATCCACCTCTCTCTGCCTCTCTTCCCCTCCCTAAAGCGTTCCACAATCTATTCCGCTGTTCTTGCTATGAAAAGGTGAAAATAAACACTCACACATGGTAACCCATCTACACGTTAACATCAGTTATTCAACCGAATTAAAAACATTTTCCGTTACAGTTTTGTTATATTAGGTTATCTCATAAGTAATGTCGTTTTTTTAGTTTAATTTATATCGTGGGTATATAGCTTTCCTTTTTGTTAATACTATTTATAGGCGCTATGGTTTGGATCATATTGTTAACATGTTAGCAGTCAGCAGTTGCTAATCTTCTTCTTCAACAGATTACCCTCCGCTTTGCAAGACTTACACTTCCAAGCACTTACAAGGAAATGTCTTGAGTCAGAAGCCTGTCGAGGAGCAAGTAAACTTTTGAGTCATTCATAACATATCCAGGATGGTTGATCAGCCCCAATACTGCTATGGCGGTGAAGAAGAAGGAAATGAAATGTAGCAATGAAAATAAAAATTACGGAGCAAATTATTCAACCCAACATTCGCCTAGCGACCAAGGAAAACCTTTGGTCAGGTTAGTCGGCCCCGGGGGTTTGAAATCGGGAGCTCCCGAATGCGAGTCTCTCACGTTACTGCGGTGCCACCTCGCTTGGTCATTTGGTGATACAAGATTTTAAAATGGAGGAAACAAAGTTTGAGATTAGGGTTCTTCTGAAGCACTACTAGATGCACGATTACCCACATATATAAAGTTGCTGTTGCCGCGGCTCGAAGAATATTAAGTGAAGTCCAAGGTAAAGGTGTTAGTGACGAGTAGTACAAAGCTGGTTGCAGGGTTTCAATAACGGAGACGAAAACGTTAAATATTTACAACGTCCTGGGTGGACCTAAGTTGTAGAATATTCAGAATACACCAAAGGTTTGGAAGAAAATCCACAGACAACCTGGTGCTTCCAAAGATACCATACACCGCTAAATTAAGGCACAAAAATAGTTCAAAAGCTGTAAATTTGTACCACCTGAATTGACACCTGATCAGGCTCAAAGTAGAGCGGATACCTGTCGTCAGCTTATCGCTAATCCCTGGGATGGTAGATTTATCAGAATTGCCACATGTGATGAAAAGTGGATATATTCCCGCAACACCGACACCTCCAAACAGTGGCTCGATCCCTGTCAAATTGCAACTGAAAGGAGTTCATCAAGTTTCGAGACAGAGGTACCCGGCATTAGTTATTTTACAGGGCAATGCGAGACCTCATACATACTGCTCAAAGAACAATGGGCAAAACCCAGGAATTGAAAGGAATCGAAATTTTACTACATCCAGCATATGGACCTGATCTTGCGCCATCAGATTGCCATCTGCTTATATCCATGCCCCATTTCCTAAGTGCAGAAATTTTGCAAACTTTGAAGCATTTGAAATAGGCATCAAGAATTCTTATCATCAAAGTCCAGAAACTGGTACCGTTTCTGCGGGATAGCAAACCTCGCCGAAAGGTGGTTCAAGACTGCAGAATCTAATAGTCTTTACTTTGAAGATTAGAGTTATTTCCTATAACAACACTTCTCAAATAAGATTTCGTTTATAAACGTATATTATTTATGAGAACCATCTATGTATATAGATTATTATTTATAAATCATGATAGATTTTAAAAAGGGATATTTAGGGCCAATTATAATTACTTAACTTTAAAGCTTCAATAAGGTAGGTACAAAATTGCCACACTACTGAAAAATGCGGGAGAAAGTTTTCTTACAAATCAGCTTTAAATAGATAAGCAATGATTTTGTGTTAGTGACCTTAAGTTTAAATGGCAAGAATGGGATATCATACGCTAAAATAGGCTCTGAACAGGCAAAAAGGAAAAAAATCAGAATTTTTAAAATTTCGACCAAAATCTCAGCATTCTTTAACAACGATAAACATCATAAGATTGTGCTGTTTTAGCGCAGAGTAGGTATAACTCTTTGAATTTTCTTTTTTGTTTTGTTTTTCATCTTGACTTCAAAACAAACCAAGATCGAATCATAGCAACCTTATGAGGGTTTATACTCAACCTGATTTCGCAGTCTAAGTCCTGGAGCGAAGGGAGAGAGGCGAGAGAAAGGTATAGAATGAAGAGGTTGTTTAATGACCAGAGGCTGGCTTAGACTGTAGCATCGTGGCTCGCATTCAGGACAGGAGGTTCCGCCTTCAGACGACGAGGCGATCGACTATCCTGCCCAAGCATTCTTTCTTTCTTTCTTTCTTTCTTTCTTCTCATGTGACTTTCGCTGGTCGCTAGGCGTCGCTAAGTTTTGTGTGCCTCATTTCCACACACTTCTTTCTTTGTTTTTCACGTTACCAGAACTAGACATAATGGACAATGGTGTGCGGCGTATGGCGGAGGGAAACCAGTTTCTGTCCAAACCGTCCGTGACGAGAAAGTGGAGCTTTGAAGGAGCGCTCTACCGTGGTGTACCATCTGGAAATGCCAAGGACTCGCTGCGTTGTGACTACCGCCACCCAGATCCAACCGCACGATCTCTCTTCCCTTCCTACCGGAGGGCGCATATAGACAGCGCAATAGGGCAAACTGTTGACAGCGGTGCTGAAAATCTCCTTCATCCTCAATTTATTCCTATATCCATTTGATAATGCGAAGAAATTAAAAAAACAGCCTGTACTTAAGCCATCATTATTAAATGAAACATTAAGACTGCTGTCTGCTGTAAGCGCACCAATAAAACAAAAACCAGAAAGATCATTGAAGGAAAATTGTCATTAGAGGTTTTGCTGTAATTTTTTATTCTGGATAAACAATTGATGTTAATGGGCCACGGCGCTACCCTACGTAATGAGGGATGTAGATTATTATTATTGTTGTTGTTATTATTATTATTATTATTATTATTATTATTATTATAACTTGCTGAAGTTCTCAGTATAGAGCTGGAAAATTGTGAAATGAACAGTTATTCTTATAAAAGATGTGACACTGGATTAGATGTAACTAATTGCTAGGCGATATCGCGGATGTCTCCACTTCGTTTGTACAATCTCTCATCAAATCAAATGGTCGGAGTAATGAGCAACATTAATATCAGAATGCTGTTAGTAGTGTAAACAGGAGGGAATTGCAATACCCAGCGCTTTGATAGCAGGCAGCGCATTGTCTAATGGAACACATGCATCTCGTTTACATATTGTGTTGCACTCGCTTGAGCAAATATCTAATTTCGGATGTTTTGTGCGCGGCATCTGTTGAAAGCAGTTCTGTATTGTGCTGAGATCATCTGTTGACAGAATTCACCGAGAGTGGTGTAAAGTAGGTCAAGGATGTCCCGCAGAAGCCTTTAACTTCATTTTCATATTCCTTACCTATCTGTTCCTTCTCTTCCCCTCATCTCAATCAAGAATCAAGCGTACTCCGAGCGAAAATTGCTTCACAGATTGCGTGCCCGAAGCTACCTTAAGATGAATGTTTATGAATTTTACTTTTCATTCCTTTCTTTTTGCTTCTTGCGTGGAACTACTACATTCGAATTTTAAAAAATTGATGTCGGATCCCATGGAAGATACGCTTTAAAAAAGCAGGGGATAAAATAAAAGCGGTGTTTTTATAGAAGCGCTCGCGTGTATTGAGTATATATAAGGAGAGAGGGGAACTAAGAGAGAGTACAGTTTAACTCAAACACACTACGCATGGACTTGACTCAAACACCACTAAATATAACAGGCTAAGATTTTTCAAGAAATCTCCCCCATCGAGATAACCCTCTAGGGGGATAATTATTTTATGTTACGAAAAATGTATGTAATGCTTTTATTAAAATCTCGTAGGTTTGAGATACATTACGTAAATCTGTTGCATTTCCTGTGAATAGATTGTGCTATTCTCATTTTTAATGATGTTTTATGATTTAGGAACAATAAGAGCTATTCAGAATCTTATCATAGAAAAATGTAGAGCACCTTAGAATCGCCGCGCAAATTTAAACTTGTGTCCATGTTCTCTAAACCTAAGTTTCGAAAACTGTTGCATTCAGTTCTAAGAATGTGCAGTAACTTAGGCATGTGTTCAAGATGGCAGTATACTTTCTGCATATATTGCAGGCTAGCTGCTGAGCTGGATGTCCATATTTACCTACATCACGGCAAAGGACATTCGCGACTTATTTGTATCCATTGTGCGATCCAAACCTGAGAACCGATACGATGCAACCGGTCGGTGCCGAACTTCACTCAGTTTCGGCAGAATCTTCCGGTTTGTGGTAAAAGCCATCGCAGCTTTATAAACCCCAGAACAGAGCCTATGATTGAAAGAATTGAACAGCAGCATTACACCGAAGTTTAACTCACAACTGAGGTGCCTATAACTCTTCACTACTCATTTTGGTTTTTGTTATGGTCCGCCAAATTGCTTCAACCCGGAGAAAGTTACGGTCATAAAATTTTATATATCCATTTTTACCCATTAAAGGATTGCTTCAAACAAAGCATGGTTTTCGTGCAAAGGAATTTTCTCGAACTGGTAGTTTTGAATTTTAGCTCGAAACAGGCTTAATTTGCGAAAATTACATACATTTTGGTTCATCAAATTGTGAAAACTTAACGGCCAATTGACAGCATTAAAGAGAACAAATAACTTATGCCAGCAACGTATTTGTTATATTATAAATATAACTTTTAACAAAAGTCTCTGTTTAAACATCACGAAAGATAACTATAAATCAATAAGACAAAATCCGTACTACTGGATGTGGAAATGCGATTCCTTTGTGTACTTGTTTAGAACAACTTCACCTTTTATCTTAGCTACTTGTTCCTTTTCTATAATGGAAATACACATGCGCGCACATTTTACTGCGTTTAGAGTTTTACAAACGTCAAGCTGTAGGTACCTACTATCTGTATGGGGCAACATCGCACCGATGCTATTCGCTGGTGCTGTATTAGTTGACACTCCTCAAATGTCAAAAGGTTTGGACACGATAATAGTGCGCTCCGACAACACAGCAATCCTACCCGGCAATCATCCAACAAAACTTCGCAATGCTCTGTTACACATTTCCGCGGCTAATGTAAAGTACACCATGTGTCAAAGACCTTAATTGTAGCATCATCAATTTCCAAATTCGTAATTGTTGCTTTTTTTTTAGGTTTTTCGTAATTAAGTTGCCACGCAGCATCTACAGAGACTCTATAAAAGTGTGTAACTTTGGGGGGTCAATGGGCCTATTAGTAACAAAACCTCACGTGTGATATAGTCTTTCATCTTCTCATCTTAAGCATAACCAACTTCACATTGAATTAAATGTTATTTTAAAGTAATGTTTAATGCCCATTCTTACTGCATATGGCACCACAGGCGGTGGACATTGATGGCATATGGTACAGAAGGCTCCAAATGTTTTCTGATGGACCAAGGGGTGAAGAGGAAGAGAGGGAAGCATGTCTTCTCGACTGGTCATGCCTGGCTATAGCCAACAGTGAGTGGCGGTATCGTCTCAAAGGTCACATTTACTTCTGTGTATGCTCGTATAAATCAGCGACCTGATTCTAAGAGGAAAGAAGACGAAACTAAATACTTTTCTCTTTACTAGATCTATTCAAGCGAAATAAATTAACATTTTAGTTGCATAATATGTTGTTTCAAAAATCAAATAAGTATTACAGTCTTTATGCAGGTGCTACACAAGTTTAAGGTTCAGTAATTTTCTTGAGAAACAAGGTTCCCATAATGTATATCTTGTTTTTAACGTTTGTTGCTAGTAATAAATAATAATAATAATATAATAATAATAATAATAATAATAATAATAATAATAATAATAGCTTCATAATTATCACCAATAGAACGTTCTACGCGTACTCCGAAGCAGAGAGTATTTACTACCTTGAATATAAGTTCGTTCTGCTTTTTCAATTTTCTTATATATTGATCACAACGTTTAGCGTTAAGTGTGTAGTTCCACACAGTTGGCACATTCAGTTCTGATAATATTCAAGTAATGTTTTAAAAATATGGAAGCAAAAGCAAAATTAATGTCAAACTGTTGAAGCAGTTTGGGCATAATTAAGTGCAACATTAAATTTTCTTCAAAATGAGATATATTTTGCGTTTGTTAATGAAAAACGAACAAAGATTGTTTTATTTGAAAAACACACACACACGCACACGCACACACACACACACACACACACACACACACACAAGAGAAAGGAAGAAAAACCGTACCAGTCGTATAGTGGACGTAGGGTAAAAACACCTATGTAGGTATTGTATGCAAAAGGAGAAAATGCTAATAGATACGAAGAAACAATGTTTAGCGCAAAATATGCGGTTTCTATATAGCTGTTTTATTCGTTTAGGATAACATATAAGCTAAATTTTCAAAATAGTGACCCGGAAGCGTTAACGCAGACAGGTTGATGTGCTTTTGTTGCACTTGGTTCATTTGAAAGCACTCTATTCAGAAAATTAAATTGCTTTCAAGTTACAAATAGTAGTAAAAAAAAAAAGACGATTTGTATTACGATTCACGTTCTGAATTGTTAAAATGCTTCTTTCCCTTCCCTGATCTGGAATGGGATGTGTAATGGAGGGGATTCGACCCCTATCCAGTGATTGAGGATATTGTGCTTGTGCCCCTCGAGGGAGGGACGAGGTGAGAGACACCGAGACTCCAGGCGACAGAATAAGGAGTAACGGCACAGTCGTGACAAGGTTCCTAAATTTTCCAGATTGAGACGCCCTACAGTCGGGCAGGCAAACCGGGGACCCCACCCCAAACAGAGGGTCGAACGCTCCCCTAAGAGGTGGTCCGTATACCCTGGCCGAAGACCGAGAGACGGATAAGGTTCCACGGAGAGCATCCTTTTTCTCTGCCACGTCGCACCGGAACACCATCGCCGACACTTCCAACCCCAAAACAGACCTAACGGGGTTAAGGATGAAATGAGGAATAGAACGATATTCGGGGGCTGAAAGAAATCATATCAGCATTCGCCTGACGACCCGGGAAAACTCTCGAAAAACACCCGTGGGTCAGATTGGGCGGTCGCCGGGAAGCAAGCGAGTCGCCCGCGTTAATGCGGCGCCACCTGGACGTAAACTAGAAGATCCGTAGTTCAAATCTCGGTTATGTCATTTAATTTTTCAATCTGATTCTATCTTTCCAACCTTGTCCTACACACGGCTTGAGTGAAAGAGTCTTCTTCTTAATTGAGATGAACTGCCATTACAAACTTCGTTGTAAGTATAAGAAGAATGCAGTAGCTCAAACGATAGTCAGATTTTTATGTGGTGTCTTTAAAACTCCACTTTCTTTGCATTACCACGAGAACAAACTAACGTGTTGCATTCACATAACTTTCTCTTCTTACATTCTACAAGTTATTTTTTCTAAACCTCATTTTGTTGTCTACTTCTTATAATCCAGATAAACTTGCAAATCACGTTTAGCCCATCTCTGTGGTGTGGGGGTCGTCTGCCGCACATTCAAGAGGTCCCGAGTTAGAATTTCGGTTAGAGTGAATTACCTGGATAAAGTTTTTCCAGGGTTTCCGCTTATCCTGAGAAGATGAATGTTAGATTCTAATTTCTAGGGACCTCAAGCCCATTTGGGCATAATTTTAACAATTTCGTTCATTCACCGTCCGTAATGGCTTACGCGGTTAAAGGACTTTAATTAAATACCAAAAGAAAAAGTTCACATTTACACATTTCGTTGTAGTATACGTAGATAAAGCGATAGTCACATTTTCAAAAAACATGTCACTATGTGATGCTTTGAAATTCCATGCTGTTTGTATGACCGCGACAAAAACAAAACGATTAGCGACTTCTCAGTTATAAAACGTATTCGAACGAGTAACAAAAATATCTGGGAAATAGTTAATTTCATAAAATATATGTATAACAAACTGTGTGCTTTAACGCGGTCTGCATTTCTTGTGTAGCGAAACTTTGTCCAATCTTTTAGAGTTTACCAATTATACAAAGGTCATTCAGAATGAAGAAGACTTGAGAGGCTCTTCTCAGTAAGTTCAAAATATATATTTCGTTTGTCATGAAAATATTTTAAACAGAGAGTATTTTTATCAAAATCATTAGAGCCAATGTTAAGAAAATAAATTTCGAAAATTTTTCCATGTAAAGTGTTGTTCAGGATGGCGGAGATTTTCTGAAAATCCTGGTGTCATATCTTTGAAAGATGCCGAAATTAAATATCAAGTTTGGTATTTAACCGACTTTTCGCTTTGGATTCATGTTGTTCACAGGCACGCAGACATAAGGATGTTTTGCTATAAAATATAATGTGTTGCATTCACATGACCTTCTTTACTCACTCTTCTACACACTATTCTTACAAAGCTTATTTTTCATCTATGCCATGTTAATACCATAAACCTTCATCACTTATTTACACAATTCATTGTATGTATAACCAGAACATACTAAGCTAAAGCGATAGCCAAACCCCTCAAAGCTGATCGCTATGTGATAGCTTTGGATTGGTTGGCTACCGAGGAGACTCGTCACTGATCTACATAGTGGATATTGTGCCTACGCCCCACAAAGGGTCGTCTCCGGGAGGAAGGATGAGACGAGAAGAGACACCGGGCGCCCGGAACCAGGAGTGACGGCACAGGAATGGCAGGGTCTCTAAGTTTTCAGATAGAGACTCCCCGTCAGACGGACAGGCAGACCGGGGACCCCACCTAGCACAGAGGAGGTTCAATGCCCCTCAAGGAAGTTAGGATACTCCCGACAGCCAGCCGAATGCCGAGGAACGGAGAGTCACAGAAAACATCCTTTTCCCCTGCCACACTGGACCGAAATACCGTCGCCGACACTTCCAACTCTGAAAGAGACCAACGGATGAAAGATAAGGGAAATGAGAATGGAGATGAAATTGAGGTTCAGGAAATTCGGGGATGTGAGAATCCTCCCCCGCATTCGCCTGGCGACACGGAAAAAAAGAACCGAAAAAAACCCATAGTTCAGGAAGGTCGGCCAGAGGAATCGAACCCACGACCTTCCGAATGCGAACCACAGACGTGATAGCTTTGAAATTCTGTTCTCCTTGTATGAACACGAAAGAGGAAGGAAGGAAGGAAGGAAAAACTATAGCTACTTGCAGTTGAGAGAAATATAAATTCAAACTAGTAACAAAGAATATTTCAGAATCGGTAAAATATAAAAGTTATTTGACATAAAATAAAAATGTTACTTGATATAAATTTTGTGCTTTAAAAGATCTGCAGTTGTGTAGTAAGATTTTGTCTCTCTCTTACGATTTACTATTAAAAGTCATTTGACAATAAAGGCTAATTTACAGACTATTCCTTGAAAATAAAAGATATATATTCTGTTTATCATGAAAATAGCTTAAAGATATGTATTTTAATCAAAATTTTAGAGCCATTTTTGAAAGAATAAAAAATTTCGAAGATTGTCCAATGTAAAGTAGTTTGGAGTGGGGAGTTTCTTTAAAATCTCAGTGTCGCATTCTTGGAAGAAGTTGAACTTAAACACTAAGTTCGGTTTTTAACCAACTTTTTGCTTTTGAGATATGCTGTTCGTTGACACACACACACACACACACACACACACACACACACACACACACACACACATACACACACACACACGTGAAACTTTTTCTAAAAATAAATTCATTGGATTCAGGGAGTCACAAACGTGATTGTTGCTGAAATTACGTACATTGATTTTTTACGTGGAACACAATAATTTCTCTACTTACGTAGTAAAGAAAGTAAAAACGCTTACTTTGGATTCAGGTATTTTCGTTGAATCTCGTTATTCAATTTTTGGGTGGAACGCAATACCTTCTCTACTTACTGTAACTATATAGTAGAGAAAGTAAAAATGCAGACTTTGGATTCAGGGGTCTCAAAACGTGTATTTCCGTTGAACCTCGTTATTCAATTTCTGGGTGGAACACAATATTTTCTCTACTTATTGTAACTACGTAGTAGAGAATGTAAAAATGCTTTCTTTTGGACTTAGGGAGTCTCAAAAGTGTATTTATGTTGAATCTCGTTATTCAATTTTTACGTGGAACACAATACTTTCTCTACTTACTGTAACTACGTAGTAGAGAAAGTAAAAGTGCTTACTTTGCAATCAGATGTATCAAAATGTGCATTTGCGTTGAACCATGTTATTCAATTTTTGGGTGGAACACAATACTTGCTCTACTTACTGTAACTACGTAGCAGAGAAGGTAAAAATGCTTTCTTTGGATTCAGGTACTCTCAGAACGAGTATTTCCGGTGAATATCATTGACTTTTTGGTGGAATACAATATTTTGTCTACCTACTGTAGCTACGTAGTAGAGAAATTCAAAACGATTTCTTTGGATTAAGGGAGTTTCAAAACGCGTATTTCCAGTGAATCTCGTTATTCAATTTTTGGGTGGAATACAATACTTTCCCTACTTGTTACAGGTAAATAGAGACAGATAAAGGAAGAGTTGTGGTATAGATAAACGGCTGTTTGTCATTCGGCATCTTGCATGCAACCAAATAGGGAAAAGTGTAACTTAGACTGTAACTTGAACTAATTTCTGGCCTAAATTGTTATCAGATTAAGCTAAAGTGCACGAAAAACCCATACTTTATAAGGACATTATGAAAATATAGAACATAGGCTAGTTGATAATGAGTAGAGAAAGTAGTGAATATTGAAAACCAAGCCATTTTGTTTTAACACTTGCTTATTGTACAATAATATGATGCCTCTAATTCCTAAAAATTAGTTTGTATACTGCTTATGTCGCTGTGCTGTAATGTTATTGCTGCTTTCTTTTTACGGGTATTACTTTCTGACAGCCAAGTCTAAGGGAGATGTGTTGGAATGATATTTTCTTTAGCACTCTAACTTCGTATAGCAGGTATGAGCTAAGGCACCTGGCATAACCTCTCGATAAGACACCCCAATTAGCTCCCTTCAAGTGGAAGAGTACCTTCCCAGCATTTGCGAATTATAAAGTCTGAGAAAATCTGGAAAAACCTTCAATCAGGGAGGACGGTCCTGCGGGATTTGAACCGAGGACCATCCGTTCAAGACCTCGTCTACCCGTGTCAGTAAATTAATACTTCAGCGTGGTAATTGGAGAGAATACGTTTTCATAGAATG
The DNA here is from genome assembly GCA_030765065.1 of Deroplatys truncata. Classification (NCBI taxonomy): domain Eukaryota; kingdom Metazoa; phylum Arthropoda; class Insecta; order Mantodea; family Mantidae; genus Deroplatys; species Deroplatys truncata. The sequence goes on along the minus strand of CM060984.1, from coordinate 50,221,549 downwards.
GGATAAGGGGTACATATTAAATTGTAATATGGAGATAATCTTAAAAAAATAAGAAATATATATAGTAGGCTATAAAATGTGGCACCACAGCCCATGATGGAACAAGGCCCAACAACTGTGCACATGGTAAATGTGGGCGAACATCGAAACGGTGCATTAGGGATGGGACGGTACGAGTAAAACTCGGTTCGTTCGGTTCTGGCGCCTCTATATGGTATTCGAGTAAACCGCAGTTAAGCTCAAACGAAGGGTGAATTTGATGGCGCTGTCGAATCTGGGAGCTCCTTTTGAATACTTTCTTCGTTTTCTAGTTCTTCGGTATTACTACAAGCACCTGCGTCACCGCATTCAATATTATGTTGTAAAGCACTTCTGTGGGGTCTTCTTTAAATAAAAAGTTCACGTAAATACGCAAAATGATACTTATTCAATCAACATTGATACCTCCTTCCCAGCTGAGGAAGTCTTTTCTGCAGCAGGGCAGATAATCCCAGAGGTCATCTCTCAGCCAAAGTCAGAGAGAAATGCTTACATTTTTACATAAAAATTCTTATTTTTAGATCATTTTTTACTTTTGTATTGTACAAAGCAATTAATTTTTTGAAAGGATAATTTTTTATATATACCTATGTATGTTCTGTATGATTGTGTGATTTTTATTGAGAAATTAATTTGTTTTTGTAAGAACAAAGTTTCCTAGACTATTCATTATGTTGATTACAGATGGATGCATGTTCTTGTAATTTTTCCGATCCACTTCGTCCGCACTGATCATCAAAATGTGTAAAAAAACTATTAAAGTTATAGACACGTTTTCTGACTTCGAATAAGTTTTTTCAAAATTCTTTATATAAACGTAGTGATGTTTTCCACTACTGTCGCTCAATAGCAGTAGGTCACGGTGTTCAGGTAGTTCTGGCTCAGCAACCTTTATTGGGTATACCTCATGCTTCTCATCCAGACCGAAAACGTTGATAGACATGCTGTTAAGCTTCTCAAACTTAGATATTTGAAAAAGTGGAGTGGGGTAGGAAACACAGCTGAAGTCATACTTATTTTTAAGTTGCTTGTATTTGCTAACGCGTTGAGGCTTGCTGTTGACGAATTTGGCTAATACAGAATACATGAAGCATTGCTCATCGGTATAATTCTGGATGTTAATGAAGGCTTTCCTTGCTTCAACAGATGGCGGAAGGTGTATGTAGCTACTTCCTCGTAATGGATTGTACTTGATAATACGAAGGCGAGCCCCTTCCACAGCAAGCAGAGCCCACTTGTTATCTGTAAGTTGTGATTCCTCACATCAGTGGTGAATATCGTGGAAGTCTACATAATGAATGGAATTTAACCTGCAAAACACCTAAATATATTCCAGTCTTCATGCACAACCTCAGTGGTTATGACTCACACTTCAGTGTTAAGGAGCTGGGATGTACAAGTGAGCGGGTGGAGGTAATTCCTAGCTCTGAAGAAAGCTACATATCATTCTCCAAGTATGTAGGGGATATAAAGCTTCGGTTTGTGGATAGCTTTCGGTTTCTCAGTACAAGCTTGGATAAGCTGGTGAAAAATCTAACATCGTATCCTGAAACACTGAAGCACTTTGGAGAAGACAAGTTGAAGTTGGTGACTCGTAAGGGAGTATTTCCCCCTATAATTACGTTACGTCATGGGATGTTTTGAACGAAACCTGCTTGCCTCCTAAGGACTCCTTCTACAATAGATTAAATGAAGAAGAAATTAGTGATGCTGACTTCGATCGTGCTAGAATAGTATGGGAGCTGTTTAATGTGGGAAACCTGGGAGAGTACAGCGACCTGTACTTAACCTCACAAGTATTTCTTCTAGCTGATGTCTTTGAGACATTTAGAGATGAAGCCCTCAAAACACACAAAGTCGATCCTGCTCATCATTTTACCTCCAGGACCTACATGGAACGCCATTTTGTTGTATACTGGAATTCAACTGATATTACTACAGGATTATGACCATTGACTCATGGTAGAATCTGGTATAAGAAGAGGTTTATGCCAAGTTTTCCACCGGTATGACGAAGCAAACAACGCCTACATGAATAAGTATGATCCGTCGAGACCAACCCAATTATTACATATGAGGACGCCAATAAAAGATATTGTTGGGCAATATGCCACGCCCTCCCTTATGGTGGGTTTGAGTGGGTGTCATCTGAAAAAATCGACTTAGAAAGACTAAAGAAGATGATCCTCATGGATACAATTTAGAAGTGAATATCGAATATTCTGCAGAACTTCACGATCTACACAACGTTCTACCTTTCCTGCCGAATGAATGAAGCCTAAGGACTCGAGTACAAAGAACTGATACCCCATCTTGGACCTCGAAAGAAGTATGTAGTACATTACATGGCTTTAAAGCAAGCACTTAATCGTGGACTACGGCTAACAAAAATTCATCGTGTTTTACAATTCCGCCAGTCACAGTGGTTAAAACCTTATGTGGAATTTAACAACAGGCTACGGCAACAGGCTGCAAATGATTTCGAGAAGGACCTCTACAAACTCTTTAACAACGCAATGTTTGGAAAAGCGATGGAGAACCCGCGTAAGCGTATGGGTATACGACTGGTAATAAATGAAAAGACTCTGGAAAAGTTGATCACTAAGCCTACGTTTATCGATAGGACAATGTATGCTGCTAATCTAGCTGCTGTACATATGGCCTCGCGATTGATCGTGTTCAACAAGCCAATATACATTGGTATGAGTTTGTTGCACATCTCCACGACATTAATGTATCACTATCAATATGATGTGTTGTTGCCATATTATGGGGCTGAAAACCTGAAGACTATGTATATGCACACTGATTCGTTCATTCATAATGTTACAACTGAAGATGTGTATCAGGACAAGCTACGTATTCTCGAACATTTGGATACAGCTGATTACCCTGTCAACCATACATATCACTCCACTCAAAACAAAAAGGTGTTGGGAAAATTTAAAGATGAGGCTAATAGCAAAACCATTCTACGCTTTGTTGGACTTTGACCTAAGATGTACGCTTTAGATGTTCAAGGCTCGATGATAAAAAAGATTTAAGGCATAAAAGTAGTGCTATTAAGCAGTAGATTACATTTGACCGATATACAGACTGTCTTAAAACCCGTGAAATCATCAGAACGCCCATGAATCTGATCCATTCCCGGGAGCATGCTGTTAGCACAGTGCAAGCGAATAAAATCACATTGACTCCGTTTGATGACAAAAGAGTTATTGCCGAGGATGGAATAACCAGATATGCATATGGGCATTACAGCATTACATACTGCGCATAATGAATGTAAGTCGAGGGGGAAGATTTTCTCCGTGAGTCTACAATTTAAAAAATGGAAATTTGTCCATGTGATGTGCAGACACCTGATGGATAAAGAAGAATAAGAAGATAGAAGGGGAGGCGTTAACCTTCCATTATGAGCAATCCTAGTGCTAGTATCATGCCTAGATAAAGGGGAGAGGCACCTACAACGAACTAAAATAAAAGTATGTTGACGTAAAGCTTTTCAATTAAGACTTTCAATTAATAGAACCTGAGTAAAACGCGCAATTGCACTAAAAGAAACTCGAAGTTATCTCTGGTTAGGCAGTTTAAGTTAGACGATGACTGAGTGGAATAGATGACGAGAGGATGGCCTGGGAGTTGCTAGGCTCGGCTCGGCTCGGCTCGGCTCGGCTCGCGTACTGATTGTCTAAGTTATGAAGGATGTGTTAGCAATTGGTTGGTTACGTGTTGTTCTTACGTTTTATTACCTGGTTACGTCATGTTACGTGTTACGTCGTGTTACGGTTACTGATTATGTTGGTTACGTTTACTGGTTATGTTACGTCTTGTCACGTGGTTACGTGCGTATGATACGCAGTGTGACTTCTTATTACGTGGTTATGTTACGCGGTGTTGTGGTTACGTTTACTGGTTACGTGGTGTTACGTCCTGTTACTTGGTTAGGTTAGACGATGATAGGATTGAATAGACAATGAGAAGATGATCCAGAGCAGTCAAGGTAGGGATAGGTTAGGGCGTTCGGTGTGGGGTTAGTTTAGAATAATTCTTTATACCTTCGCTGTAACCCTATACAATGTTTAACCCTCTCCGCCTCGCGCACTAACTGTAACATATAAAAAGTTTGTAAGATTTAGAAAAAGTATATAGAAGTGTTGTAGCATTGGATAAGAAATGTTTAGTATCTAATTACTCTATATTACCACGAATACATGTAACGCTATCTGAATGGCTTAAATACCTGTGAGACTACCCGAATCATATGAAAATTACCTTAAATAGCTCTGATACGAATCGCTGCTCTGAATTACCACAAACACTTGTGATACTAACCGGTTTACCCTACATATAAATTTAATTGCATTAATCAATCAAAATACATGTGGCGGGGTACTACAATCGATGGCCGGCGTCCAGCCCTTTAGAGGCGTGATACCGGGCATCCAAGACGATAGTAATATAAATCCCTGATTTTTTTTTCAATGACGTTAGATGATGTTATGCATGGACGAACATTACACATACATCAACACTAATCTCCCTAGCCTCTCTTCTCGTTTTCTTATATTTTCCCTAATAAAAGCATACTCTACTCCGCATCCTCTGTCGAGACTAGCACCTCAATTCGTATTCCCTACCTCTTTCATATAAACGCATTTTCCTCTTTGAAGGCTCTCTCAACCTAGTAGCTACCCTCGCTTTTTTTTCTCTCCATATAAAGGCATACTCTACTATTCAAAACCTCCTAACTTAATACCTCTCCTCGGTTTGCTATCTCTGCGATATAAAAGCGATATTCTACTCTTCAAGTCCTGCATAGTCTGCACTTCTCCTCGTATTCCATATCTCCCCCGTATAAGCTCATATTCCCCCTCCTTCAGCATCTCTCTAGCCTATTATCTGTGCACGTTTTCCCTATCTTTCCCATATAACCGCATACTCGACGCCTCACTCTGTTTAGCCTAACACTTCTCCTCGTATTCCCCACCTCTCTCATATAAAGGACGTTCCCCTCCTTCAGTACCTGCTGTGACTCGGATATCTCCTCGTTTTCCCTGTCTTTCCCATATAAACGCATTTTCCTCCTTGAACCGTCGCATCTCCCTCGTTTTTCCTATCTTTTCCCATGTAAACGCAACAAGTGCTCTCGCTCTCTCTCTCTCTCTCTCTCTCTCTCTCTCTCTCTCTCTCTAATATTCTACTTAAGAAGATTTTTGCTTAGTTTTTTTAATTATTGTTGTGGCCATTTCATTCCATTTCAAATTAATGTAGTTCAACTATAAGTGTGTACCTGATTTCTTACGGTACGTACTTAAAGGTAAAAATTGCTGCTTTTGAGCCAGGGAAACGTATGGGAAATTCAGAATGGTTCTTGCGCTACTCGAAAGTCAAGCATGCACTGCATTTTGTGTCCTTTGTTGACTCTTATTAACGCTATATCTTATTATAGCAACTATCCATCTCTAACGTATTTAGATGCAACATACTGATATCACATTTCAGTATGGAATTTAAACCACATCGTAGTAACCATTAGTTTTGTGTCCCTCGTTTACACAACCTCAGGCACCTAATGAATGCTTTATGGTACAAAACATGTTAAAAAAGATCGAAATTATTATTGTTCTTGATGAGGTATGTACTGTGAGGTGCTTTTAATACTGAAGCCTTTCTAATGTCTATTTACCCAACCGCTACTAACAGTCATCAACCGGTTAAAGTTCCATGCCATACGAGTTTAATATGCAGTCTACAAAGTCTGCTACACCTTACTGAAGTTTTTGTCACATTTGTGTATCTCTTTTTGAGTCCATTTTACTCTTAACTGTGAGGCTGAGGAGGTGAACAAAACGTCTGTGATGCTCCATATCAACGTTCGTGAGACGCGAACCTTTACCTGAACAATGAAAATCATAATGCGACATCTTCCCAGCCGTTCTTCGTGATACGAAATGTCATCAGCATCACCTTTTGAAGCTGTAGCAAGCACGAAAGAATTTCTCCACCCCGCTTGTTAGAGACATTTCAAAGCATGAGATCTTGTGTCTTAAGGCGTAAAGCAGCCAAGGGGATTGTGTTCTTAGAAAAGCTACAAGGAGATTGCTTTCATCTCACAACCACCATGATGCGACGCTTCAGTGCTGTAATGTGATAAGAGTTCATCACTTCTTGACACTACCTTAACATATGTGGAGTTTCTATGTCAAGAAACAGAAAAATAAGGCTGGGTAACTCAGTATAATGATAGCAACGTTGTTTCTGATGATTCAAACTAAACGCTTCTGGGAGAAGAGGTATATTAGTTGCAAATCTGTTATTCTAGGAAAAAGCAAACAAACATGCAAACAAAAAAAAAAACACAACGCAAGGCTAAAACAAATTCTGTGTTATATTGACAGGACTTTCTCTACCCTCTATCATTTATTAGTGGATATGCATACTATTCTTACAAAACTTTATTTTTCCCAACTACTTCATTTTTATTGAAATAAACCTTTGCAGAAATAGCCACATTACACATTTCCTTATAGATACAAAGGGGACAGCGATAGTCAAATGTTTAAGAACTGGGCGCGCTATATGCTAGCCTTTAAATTCGATACTATTTCCACGCAATCGTGAATAACAACTGAATATCGAAAGGGCTTTAAAAGAATGACAAAGTATTTAACAATTCGATCCCGGCTGGCCCCGTAGCTCAGTCGGTAAGGCACCTGCCTGTTGTGCTAGGGATTCCGGGTTCGATTCCCGGCTGGGGTGGGAATTTTTCTCTAGCCAAGATTAATTCCTATCTACCCCAGAGTCTGGAGGTGTGAATGAGTGCGTGATCTAATGATAAAAAAAGAAAAGAATGACAGGAGTTACACGAGTTAATACCATTGCCAATAGGCAGTAAGTTCGAAAGGAAAGGTAGCCGCTAGGATCAATGTAGTTAAAGGCAGGGTATAAATAGAATTTAAAAAAAAACGAACTATTAATAAGGGATATTTCGGAAATGGAATAAATTGTGTGTTTTAAAGAGATCTACTTTTTTTGTGTGGTGCATTTTCGTCTATCGCTTGTACAAAATTATACAAAATTCCTTCCGAATGAAGAGGACTTCACGCTATTGCCAGAAAACGCAAGGTATACGTTTTATTTTTCATGTAAATATCGTAATATATGGTATTTTAATCAAAATCGTTAGAGCTATTTTTGAGAAAAGGAAAACTTTCGAAAAGAATCTTCCATGCAAGGGGTATTCTAATTTTCTTTAAAATTTGGTGTCGCATCTTTGGAAGGTTTTGTTAAAAGAAGTTTAGTATCTAACCGACTTATGCTTTTTGGATTATGGTGTTCACGGACACACACATCTTTTTCTAAACTTTTTTTATGGATTAATTCTGGGAGTGTTGAAAACTGTATTTTCGGTATCGGATTTTTGTTTGAAGTGCAAGTGTAATACTTATTCTACTTGCTATAGGTAAGCAGTAGAGAAAGTAACACAAGGAGTCACCGCATTTGTCGTGCATAGAGAACCCAAAAGCCAATAACTAAACTGTTAAAGAACGATATGCCATTCGTTTCAAAATGTGTCCCAGCTTTCAAGCATAAATCACTAACCCATCATCGGCAGTTTGTTCCCATTGCACCGCGTGTAATTGTGCGTTCATATATACGAATGGAGATATTACCGTTGCATTGAGGAACATTAGTTTGCGATTCGTGTGCTCTTGATGGCAGAATAAACAGTGATAAAGCTGCCCACCATTACGGGTCTGATTGTCTTCATGTAACTATCTGATAAAGTATTTCGATCTTCATGCGTTTGACGACAAATGTGTTGCCTAACTTTTAATCTCGTTCACAACGGCTGGTTTGCAGAAGATTTTTTGTAATTAATGTGATTAAACGTTTATATAAATTTTGTAGAAGTTAAAAAACCCTCATCAACGTTATAGTATTTAAATAATAAGAACAGGAAGAATGGATGTAATATTAAGTCTTCACGTATAAATCTTCTCTATATAAATTCGGCAAGAAAGATGTCCGATTTTACAAAATATTTGCAATGTGGCAACTGGTCTTATTTTCAGTAAAATGTTCTCAGGACATACTGTAAAGCAGTTCATAGATATAGCTTGTTATGAAACATGCTCCATTCCCTTTAACTTCTATGGTCATATCGGGGGCTTCAACTTGAGAAATAAAGCTTTGACTTTAGGTTCTTAAGCACTGATTTATAATAACCTAACGCATTCACAATTACTGCAGATGCATATTTCCGGACTCTGCGGAGTGTTGGGAAAGATTCACTTCCCGAGCTCAGCCTGAAATTAAACTCGAAACCTTGTGTTGAGAATCCTTACCACAGGGGCAGTTTTGTTAATGCGTTTGATTGCTTTTCTGCTAGGGATTAGTTTGTACATTTCCTGAATTTACGTGATGTAAAAGTTTTCAGCCATTAAGGGGGAAAATGTTTGAAGTGGATTGGACTGCCTCTGCTCTATGTAGTGAGCCTCCAAACTCAGGTCGTGGGGTTCGATTTCCGGCTGGAGCGTGGAAAGTTCTGTGTAGTTCAAGATAATTCCATAGAGATTGGAAATGGAAATGAAAGAGTGAATGTTGTGTAATTTAATGTTTAAAAGAAAGTCAAAAGTAATAGAAGAGTCAACGATTAATATAAACTATAAATGACTGATTATTCACTTCTGATGGGGAATTCTTTCAGAGTTAGAGTCGCCATAGTGTTTTCATTTACGCCAGTCCACTCAAAGGCATTTTCCCAGCTTTGCAACCGTCCTCCACTCAGTTCCCCTCTTAGAGTTTCACTAATATTGTAACCTAACCATTAATTTGATTTTAAATGTATATACAGGATGTTTCAGAAATACTTTTACAAGCTTCGGGTATGGGTTCCTCACACCAAAAGAAGGAAAGAAGTTCATATGAACATATGTCCCATAATCCTTGGTTTTCGCGTTATTCCTGTCACAATGAAACTGCGAGTTCAACGGCCTTCGGGGTCCAACCTCAAAACTTCATTTCTCTATGCATTCATAGAATGCGTTGACACATTGTACTACATACGGTAGATGGCGAAGTGTTGCCTTGGAGACTTGTTTACGTTTGTCATTAGTCTGTCTTCAACGTTTCAATTGTGTACACGTAGTGAGTTAACTGCACGTGTTTCGTTCCACCATGGTTGGGTATTCATTTGGTAAACAGGCAGACATGATTTTTATGTGTGGTCGCGCGAATGGTAATGGACGTGAGGCTGCACGGCTCTATCAGATGGAGTTTCCAGACCGAAGGCAACCGAGTCATTCAACCTTTGTCGCTGTTTATCGTCGCCTTGCTGAGACAGTAACCGTTGCACCACGGACTATTGATCGAGGAATACCATGAGTTGTTCGTACGCCGGAACGCGAAGAACAGATGTTAAAGTGTGGAAGACGATCCAGGTTTAATACAAGACAATTGGCTGTGGCATCTGGTACATCACACGCGACAGCATGGAGGGTACTTCACGAGCAGCTCCTGTATCCATATCATATTCAACGTGTGCAGGGCCTTTCGCCTGCCGGTTATCCACCACGGGATAACTTTTGCCGATGGTTTGTAGCACAACAGCCAATCCATTGTTTGTCTCATCAGTTTTGTTTAAAAACGAGGCAACGTTTGGGAGAGATGTAGTTACTAATTTCCATAACGTACACGTATGGGCAGATCGTAATCCTCATGCTGTACTTCAGGCTAGACATCAGCAACAGTTTAGTCTGAATGTGGGGCTGGCATTGTAGGTGACTGTCTGGTAGGTCCATACGTTTTACCAGCACGTCTTACTGGTGCTGTCTACAGGAACTTTATCCAGCACACTCTTCCCGACTTACTTCACGAAGATGAGCCCCTGCAAATAAGCAAAAATATGTGGTTTATGCATGATGGGACTCCGGCACATTTTAGTCGCATTGTTCGAGATGGTATCTACCATGACCGATGAATAGGCAGAGGAGGACCAGTTCCATGGCCTGCACGTTCTCCCGACCTCAATCCTGTGGATTTTTACCTCTGTTTACCTCTTTTTACCTGTGGGGCATCTTAAATCATTAGTTTATGGAGCAGCCATCCCAGATGCAGAAACGCTTCATCGACGTGTCATGGAAGCCTGCGAAACCATTCGACACCATCCCGGAGGTTTTGACAGGGTGCGACATTCCATGATTCGACGAGTACAGGCATGCATAGAAGCAAGAGGAGGAAATTTCGACCATTTATTATGAGTTTTGTGTGTTATAAGTGTACCACTGCTAACGAGAAAACAAAGGATTATGGGACATATGTTCATATGAACTGTTTTCCTTCTTGTGGTATAAGGAACCCATACCGAAGTTTGTAAAAGTATTTCTGAAACACCCGGTATTTACGTAAGTAATTATGATTTGTGGTATCATAGATATAATCTTAGGTTATGATAATTTGCCATTATGCTTTATTAGACTTTTTTATTAATTTTATTTTCTATTGTATTATATTTAGTTGTGGCAGTAGTCTTGTAACTCCGGTCTCAGGTTTTGAGGAAGGGAGGGACTTAAAACGAGACCATATATAATGACAGTGGGGATTACCATGCTTGATCTTGACTGTTCCGGCCAGATTGAAACCACTATATTCGATATAGATGTTAAAGGTCAACTTGCAAAGGGAATTCTCGAATGGAAGCGCCATAAATAGGTTTAATAATTGCAATCGTCATGAATGCAATAATTTCAGAATAAGATTGCTAAAGACAGCATATAAAATATTAAAACTTTGAGAATAGTTAGAGAATGTATGTTGGAACGGACTTTATGTATTTAATATATACTGATAATGAACTTAACATTCACAGGAATTACAGCATAGTTTGCTTACCTAAGATTATTATTAAAAGGTTGTGGCATCTGGAAACTTAACTAATACTTTAGTTAGAGTAAATTATTCAGAGATCATGGCAGTGTTTCATTGCACACTGTTTCATTTTCAGTGTTTAATATAGTGCCAACTAACGAAATAAACATCAAATACATAACATACCGTTAAAAGAAGAAAAGTCCGTGTCCGTGTTCTCACTGAACTAACGACGTGAAAAGCCAAAGGCATCCTAGTAAGCTCTATTATGTCTCCAATATGCTCGTATTCTACAGGGTGAGCCAAAAAACTACGAAAACAGTCTGCGCTTGTTTTTGCTGTCCGCGTCCTCGGCGCTCGTTGCCGTCTGCCGCTATCATAGAAAGCCGTGGATGAACACATACAACATTTTCAAAAGTACTCTACTTTCCAACTTTATAAAAGGAGATGCTGAAACCTGCCCCGTCGTTGTCCATACTTTTTTGGCACCTCTTTAGGAAACTATCCATCACTCGCCGTAGTTCACGTTGAGAAATGCAGGCAATTTCCTGGCGGATATTTTGTTTTAATTCTTCCACTGTGTGGTTTTGTCTTGTACACATAGTTACCCCAGATAGAAATCTCAGGGAGTTAGGTCGGAGGACCGAGGGGGCCACAAATCTCTACTAATAATTCTGTCCTCAAACACACTTTCAATTGTTCTCCTCGAAATATTGGCCGTATGAGCTGTTGCAGAGTCTTGTTGAAAAAAGGCAAAATCACGCTTCCTGTCTGTTAATTCTCTAAAAACACGGGGCAAAATTGTATTCATGTATGCACGGGCTTCAACTATTGACTCGAAAGAAATTGACGGTATAACTCTTTCGCCGTCTTTTAGATTTCTGAGCCTGAACACTTTCTGAGGCCTGAAAGCTATTGTAAAGTTCATGAATTGTTGTACGGCCTCCAACTTTTACACCTGGAAATCTTTCTGCAAATCGTACTTCCACTTGGCAAGCTGACTGAGTTAACACATACGAATCATAAATAAGTACACGCCGTGCAGTAGAAAACATATACTGAGCCATACTTTGTGACTAAGTACAGGACAAAATAATAGATAACTCGGAATAACTGAACTACATCACATCACGTCAACTCAATACTGCACTTCACACTGCAAACCACGTCAACAGCGTGACCTTGTTTATAGCAGCAGTGCGTTACCATGTTTACACACGACCAGTGGAAAAAACACCGCGCAGCCGGTAATATTGTTCATGAAATACACCTTCATGACGAAAAAATCAGTGTATGGTGCGTCATGAACGGAGAAAGAGTTATAGGACCAATTTTTTTTTTCAAGTCAACAGTTGACGCCCGTATATATGTGAATATAATATTGCCCCTCTCCTTTTTTTTAGAGAATTAACAGCCAGGGAGCGTGATTTTGCCTTTTTCAGCAAGACTCTGCAACAGCTTATACGGCCAATATTTCGATGAGAACAATTGAAAGTGCATTTGAAGACAATTATTACTAGAGATTTGTGGCCCCCTCGGTCCTCGGACCTAACCCCTAAGTGTTTCATCTAGGAGTTGAAATTAGAAGCTGTCGTATAGCCCATGACCATAGAAAAGTCAATGGCGAAAGTGTTATCAAAATTGGTTAGTCATTTCCGATTACACTCCCCCCCACGCATACACACTTCTTTCTGTATAATATGGATGCGTTTACGATAAATATGCTAAAATTGCAAATAGAAGAATGAAAAGGATCATGGAAATTATGCTAATTGAGTAGTGTGGGTTTCCAGTTTGTTTGTTTCCATATCAAAACAAATCAAAAATACAGAAGCAAGTATAATGTTGAAAAAACACAGAACTGGAAAAGGCGTTTGATAGGCAACAACTATGGAAAGGGGGGTAATATCTAGCTCAAATAATAAAACTATATAAGGTATAACTGGCGCAAAACTTCTGGAATCGTGACCTTGATTGCCACCCCAGCTGCCGAGCCTAGGAATGGTTTATGTTTCGCTTAATCAACGAAAGCGATATGATACCTTTGCTTACTCACAGTGCGTAATACATACAGTCTGCACAGAAAGTGTCCGCATCTTGTAATTTCAAAGAGAGCAGTACGTAAATAGTGCTTATTTTATATTTGTGATATAATAACCATGGCTCCTAAGTTTTCAAAGTTAAATGGTAAGGTATTACGTATTCAAAGCAGGGAAATAATTGCAAATGTCCTCGACTTCATGAAGCAAGAGGCAGATATGAAGGAAGAAAATATATGTTTACCCGAGTTCCACAAAAGCCTTAAGAGAGTGAAAGAAAGAGTATCCATAGCAACTGTTGTTTCACTGAGTTCCGTTTCCAGAGTTCTCAAAGATACGAAAAGCCATATGGATGAAAGAGTACCATTTGACGCACCTGTGAAGAAACATAAGGTCCCTAAACGTATTATAGAAATAGACGATTTCGACAAATGTGTCATTCCGCGCACGATTCACAGTTTCTATGTGGAAGAAAAAATGTGCCAACAATAAGCAGATTGCTCATCAATCTGAAAGATGTCATAAATGTTCAAGGTGATGCTACAAGTCTCAAATCCCGGCTATGGCACTGAATTTTGCACTCTGACACTAACTTTCCAAATGACTATAATTTTATATGTACTTATATCAGAATACATTTTCAAGATGCTGCTAAAAATCTCAGAAAAATTATAAAAGATTTAGGGTTTAAGTGGAAGAAAACGAAACCAAATAGAGTTCTAATAGAAAATCACGACATACGATCTCAGCTGGAAGAGTACCTTACTCAGAGGTACAAATTAGAGCGTCAAACTATAGTGTATGAAGATGAGTCGTACATACACAGCAGTCATACATCTAAAAGTTGAAGTGACGATAGCGAATTAGGTTTTCAGGCACATGTTGCCAAAGGGCAAATACTTATTATCGTTCATGCTGTTCGTTCCAAATGCCCTTCTTTTACAAGTCGCAACAAAAAACAGGAGATTTTCATCAAGAAATGAACACAGAAAATTACATGAAGTGAATCAACATCATGTTGATATCTAAAATGCCTGCTGGATCTATTCTGGTTATCGACAATGCTTCACAATGTGGCAACACTCAAATTGACTAACAACCTACCTCAAATTCCTTGAAAGAAGAAATAAAAACCTGGTTGCTTAGGCATAATATAGCTTTTGATGAAAGCATGAGTAAAAGAAATATAACTTAGTTAAAGCCAACAAATCCCTTCAGAAGTCATAACTCATAATACTTGGCCAGATATTAATACAACATCGCCATAATGTACTTAGACTGCCACCGTATCACCCAGATCTAAAGCCAGTCGAATTAATCTGGGCTGATGTCAAAAACTGGGTGGCCTGCAGGAATATCACTTTTAAACTAAAAGATGTGAAGCAGTTATGTCGCCAGCGATTTGCAGAAATTGGAAGGCCAGAATGGAAAAATGTATATCGCCATGTTGAATAAATTGAGAATCATTATTTCAAAATATACGGAATTGCAGAAAATCAATTATAAAAAACTCTCATCCAGGATAATGGTGCAGAAAGTAGCGACAGCAGTGATGGCGGCAATAATGTGAGTGATTCCGCAGAAGAGGAAGGGCTGTCAGGTGTGGAAGAACTGGAGGCAGGTGGTTGACAGTGTTTTTATATTAAGGGCATTTTACAGCGGTGGATTTAAATATACTGTATATAACTATAAGTTTATCGTGTAGTGCAGTGCATAACCGGTGTGGGGATATTTGACAATGACTGTCCCACGCACTCCTGTAGCATGCAGACGACCGGCCACCACCTGATCTGGTATGTAACTCGCTTCATAGCTGTCATTAAGATTTTCACATGTCTAGAACTGTTGCGCCAGTTATGTATATTATGGAACGGAACTACATTAGATAGGGCCAATGCCACTAATATGAGGTGTGAAAATAAAGATGTACGACTGTGTTGGCATCTACCATGTATTAGGTATAGTACAGGGGATCCAATAAAAGTGAACCCTCCCTCTGAAAAGTAACACAAAATTAAGATTGAGTGTTATTATCTCAGTGGCTCTGAGAGAATTTATACAGGTTTTTGTTTGTTTATTAACATCAACTTCCTTTAACTGGGTGAAATGTGTGAAATGATGAGCCCGGGGTGCATAGAGTTTAAAGTTACCCACTTTCACGTTCTCAGGATAAGGGAAACTTCCGAAAAAATCCTTATCCGGGTTAATCATCCTAATCAAGGTATGAACCTTTTGGGGGGATGTAATGCAATAGTTCCTCTATCTATTTGGTACGTGGTAGAGGAAGTAATGAGCGACAATGGTTAGAGAAAGTCATGTGAGCATGCCATATCGGATACTTTTTCCAGTATTCAAGGAGCCTCAAACTCGTATGTTTCGATATGGAAGTTTTTTTATGCCCTGCGAAGTCTTGAGACCTTAATACAATTGTCTTTTTCTTTTTAACTCTTTATTTTTTTCCAACTAACGCTTCATGCAAGGGACAGGAAAGGAATTAAATTGACGGCGGAACGCACTTCCCTACATTGGACGAATGAGTTGGTTTTTTTTAATAACATTATAAAGCATAATTATCGAACTTTAAGATTTTTTTTAAGGAGATCTGGCAGTCTCCTGAAAGAAGAGGTATGGGCAGGGTTGTATAGCATTTTTTAATAACATTATAAAGCATAATTTACGAACTTTCTTTAAGAATTTTTTTTAAAGGAGATCTGGCAGTCTCCTGAAAGAAGAGGTATTGGCAGGGTTGTATAGCATTTTATTGCATTATTCCCCATGGGGAAGGGTAAACTCAGAAGGGAATTCTCGGCCAGACTAAAACTCGAGAACCTGTAGATAGGTTCGTTGAAATTTGCGACTAGAGCAAATCTTCCATCGTGCCCTGCGCAAGAAGTCTAGATACTGTTGGGCATCAGTATCTCCGGGGAAATACCGAAGTAGATAATAGACACTGTGTCCAATTATCCAAATGAGGCTATTGTGATGTATAAGCGAAATTGGAAGTCCGGACGAAGAAAGATTTCTGGAGCGCAACTGTGGAAATCCAATTTGCGGAAGAAGGCCACCGAAAGGTTATATATACCAGATGCCATGAAGCAACTGGAAATTCCAAGTAGTAAAGAATCCGGCTGTTGACAGCGAAGGCACAATGGGAGTCACAGAAATGAATGCTCGCGAGCCGCTGACGGGTTGGTATCACGTCGTGAACTGCTGGCATCAAATGGAGCGAACCGTGTACGGGAGTATAGTGCTAATGTTATTTTTTCAGAGTTGTTCGTAGTCAAGGTACTGCGTAATGCGTTCAAGGCGCATATTTGAATAGTTCCTCGTAAATTTTGCGCACTATCCCATTGTCAGGTTATTGACAGTCTATACTCAAATAACATCATTCGTAGAAATATGTGACCAAATAGAGTAGAGAGTCAGGAATGGATTGAACATCCGCAGGATTTCAGAGATCCAGGTGACTGGGCCAAAAAGTCATCCAAAAGGCAGAAAAGGTGGAATTCAAGATTTGCATCTTCATCCCGCATCAAAGGAATAGCGCTAAGCACTTGAAGCCAACATTAAAGAGCCCGATAACCCATCTAAGGTGCAAGGCAGACGTAGGAATCAGAAGATCGCGCAGGTGTTCTGCCGGAAATGTAGTTTCGGCAATGCAAAACTTGGGCCACAAACCAACACTGCGATGGGCGCTACATATGCACTACCCAACTACGTTGACGCCGGAACAGGTTGCGATGATAGGTCTTTGCCTTGCCCATAATGCGGCCAACAATTGGTTTCCAGTTTAGATGTTGCATTTCACCCAAGGATGTGGAAAAGATAATGCCCAAAATCTTGAGTTTCGAAACTATCTACAATGGTGCCAGTGATGGAGGTGTGTCCATCGTCCAACGAGAGGAGCTTTAGAATTCGGATTGATTTCAAGGCCGGATATTATGCTTAATTGGAGAAAAATATCCCACAAGGAACGTCGATCAGCGGCATCGGTAAGGATAACACTAACGCCATCAGCATGTGCCAGTGCACCAAATTTGTGAGAATGCAAGGAAAGGCCTACAACCGGTTTTGAAGCTGACAAAGCATTGGATTAAAAGCAAGAATGAACAAGGACATTGACGCTGAGCAACCTTGGCGAACCGATCTGCGATAGAAAACTCTTGCGAAAGAAACCCATTAATATTCATGCAACTCGAAATTCCATTACTTAAATATTTGATATATGAGATAAGGGTGTTAGTTGATATATGAGATAAGGGTGTTAGTTAAGCTAGTCCAAGCCAAACATTCAAACAGATAATCATGACGAGCACTATCAAATGCGCGCCTGAAGTCCAAAAAAAGGAAGGCAAGGTGGGCGCTCTGGGAGGAGGAATAAGTAATGGAGTTACTTAAGGAACACACAACATAGGAAATGGTTCGTTACAGGACACCACAGTGTTGTGAGGGATGAATAAGCTTGCCGAGAAAAGGTCGGTTGGTCAATACACGGGCAAGAAATTTATAATCATGGGACGGAAATCAACAACAGAAGAAGAGCGAGGTTTCCTTTGATTAGGACAATAACTCCTCGCTTTTGTGAAGCACGGTGTTGTCCACGTTGTAAGATGACATTGTAGGTCGCTGTTAAGTCATCACCAATCATATTCCAAAAGCAACTATATGGGCAGACGTCGCTCCCAGGAGTTCTGGAGATCTTCCTCTAAAGAAGGGCAGCAAAGACTTCGAATTTACGAATA
Organism: Deroplatys truncata; assembly: GCA_030765065.1. NCBI lineage: Eukaryota > Metazoa > Arthropoda > Insecta > Mantodea > Mantidae > Deroplatys > Deroplatys truncata. The sequence continues at coordinate 50,203,857 of CM060984.1, read as the reverse complement.
TGTTGACGGTCCTACTCACAAAGGGGTGGCGGTCAATAGGCGTCTAGGTGACGGAGAGAAGGTGGAATGCACTGTAAAAAAGATGTTCAAAATAGGATCGAAAAGAATGACAGATGGAAGTTTGAGCAGTATGCATGGTTCCAGATTCGTCTTGCATCTGTAAAATGAGTTTTGTTCGACGTCGTTTATACGTCTGCAAGAGATGGAGCGGATTGATTCTTTCCTCCTCACCTGGAGAATGCAGACGATTGCCAACCTTTAGTCCCTCCATACGCCGCCTATAAATGGATGAAATTTTTGCCTTCTAATAATTGGTTTACGTGCAACGGTTAACCAAATCGAGGGAACTTTCCTGAAGATACCGAAGACAACCACAGCAAATTGCAGATTATGCTCCTCGTCCTGAAGGCGTGCTCGGGATGCACATTTAAAAAACTATTCCAACTGAGGTTTGACATACAAGTCCCACCAATCGGCGATGTCGGCGTAGTGAGATTTTCTACCTGACCATTGCTTCCATAAGTCGGATATCTCGGCCGCAATGGACCCATGATGAAGACAGGTGGTATTTCGTTTCCAATAGAGCGCCCAATGGGTAGAAAGCGGAGGTTCAGATCAATGTGTAGAACAGCTAAATGGTCGAAAAAGGAGAGTAGGGCATGTTTAATGGAACGGATATTTCTTCCAAGGTCCTGGGGAAGATTGAAGCGATCCATTTGGAAAGCAGAATTTGAGGCAACCAGGGTATACGCTACAGTCTGTCGTTGAACCAGCCATACACCCACCACATGCAGATTGGAAGGCAATTGCTACAAACTCCCAATAGGTCGATAACAATCGTAACAGTCATCCGGACGAAGGACGCAGTTAGACTCTCCGTCCAATATATAATGTTTAGGTAAAGTGCGAAGCAGATACTGCAAGTCAATGCGAAAGAATTCCTGCCTGTCCTTTTGTTTATAACCCCCGAGGGGGCATAGATGTTAATAAACCGACAATCCTGGTAAACATCACCTATGCCACGTCCAGAGGAAAGACGCTCAATGGAGAGGAGAGCAATACCAGGTTTGGTGATAAGTGCCGTACCCCCGCGGTCAGCCCCTAAGTTCAAATGTGCCATGTAATTGCGAAGAGAGGAAAAATTGGAGCAGACTGTAGGAACGAAATACCAATATCGAAGTCATAAAGAAAACGCTGCAAACTCTGGGGGAAACCGCCATTGTAGTTAGCGGTAACAGCATGGACGTTGCGGGTCATGTAAGAGAGAAAAAATAGGACGGTGAGGTAGGGGAAGACTGAGAAGCAAACAAGTCAGCATGGTGCCCGCTATTCCGGGGGACGAAGAAGAGGAAAATCCAGTTTACTGCCTTCAGCCTTTTTACGACGCTTACTTGTAGAACCAACAGTTAACTACTCGCTCAGCACTTCCCGTGGCATTGCTGCCTGAGAGTTCTATGCTTCCATTTCGGAATTCCAACTATCTTCCTCCAGGGCCATGGCATTCGTAAAACATCGGCAGCCAGCAGCCACTCTACTCCAAATGGGGCAGGTTTGACATACAACTCCCACCAATCGGCGACGTCGTGCTACCGAGATTTTGTAGCTGACAAATGCATCACCCGCGTCACCTGACACCCGCCCGCACCAGCCGACAGAAGCTAACCCCAGCAGGCCCAGGGACGTCAACATTAGCGCTCACAAACATTCCGGGTGGAACACGCGAACCAAAGAATCCCTCGAGAAGCTCATCACCAGTGTCCGTTCCGGATTCCGAACGAGGCGTACCACGTTCTGAAACATCGCAGTGGGCTACCTCAGTGGCTGCATTGCACTGCTCAGAGTCAGGAAACTTCTCCTGTTCCAAGGACAAGCTGGGAATTGCCACCATAGGGACAACCACCTGTAGCTCAGTCTCCATCTTAACCACATCAACAGTTGCCGAAGAGCTATTTGGAGCCAAGGAAGCGTCACCAATAGTCGGAGCAGATGAGGAGCTATGTTGCTTGAAAAGATCACTTAAGGTGAACCGTGCTTTTGGTAGAACACTGACTGGCTGTCGGTAACCTCGCATGTCGCAGATGTAATATCCTGCCACACGAGAAACAAACTTGTGCCTGTCCAGAATAGATGACGCAGGTCTCGTGCGCAACAACAAAGATATTGGATGGAATCGGTTTACTAACCTGCATGGAAGCGAACCGAATACCGATTTCAACTTTAAATCGATATCTGTATATCCAATTTTCCCTTTCAACCGATTGGACCCCACCGTAGTTGACCAAGACATTTCGTACACAGTCACTAGGAACTTCGAGCGGTATGTTTAGAATGCATACAGTGGGCTTCAAATGTTTTCCGATGGACCAAGGGGTGTAGAGGAAGAGGGGAAAGAGATGTCTTCTCGACTAGCCATGGCTGGCTATAGCCAAAATTAAGTGTCGGTATCGTCTCAAAGGTCACATTTACTTCTGTGTATTCTCTTATAATTCAGCGACCTGACTCTAAGAGGAAACAAGACGAAACCAAATAAAGCTAAATAAATTAACATTTTCCGTGCATATGTTGTTTAAAAATAAAATATTGTACTCTTTATGCGCGTGCTACACAAGTTTAAGATTCAGTAATTTTCTTGAGAAAAAGGGTTCGCATAATGTATATCTTGTTTTTAACGTTTGTTACTAGTAATAAATAATAATATTATTATTAATAATAATAGTTTCATAATTATCACCAATAGAACGTTTTACGCGTACACAGAAGCAGAGGTTATTTATTAGCTTGAATATAAGTTCGTTTTGCTTTTTAATTTTCGTAGATATTGATCACAACGTTTAACGCTAAGTGTGTAGTTCCATACAGTTGGCACATTCAGTTCTGATAATATTCAAGTAATGTTTTAAAAATATGGAAGCAGAAATAATATTAATGTCAAACTGTTGAAGCAGTTTGGGCACAATTAAGTGCAACATTATATTTACTTCAAAATGAGATATATGTTGCGTTTGTTACTGAAAAACGAATAAAGATTGTTTTATTTGAAACATAATCCCCCTTACACACACTCACAAGAGAAAGGAAGAAAAACCGTGTCAGTCGTATTGTGGACGTTGAATAAAAGCACCTATGTAGGTATTGTATCCAAAAAACAGAAAATGGTAATAGATACGAAGAAACAACATTAAGCGCAAAATATATCTACAATTTCTATGTAGCTGTTTTATTCGGTTAGGATAACATATAAGCTAACTTTTCAAAATAGTGACCAGAAAGTGTTAATGCAGACAGGTTGATGTGCTTTTGTTGCAATTGGTTCATCTGAAAGCACTTTATTCTGAAAATTAAATTACTTTCAAGTTAAAAAACTGATGAGCGCCTCCCCCTAAAAAGGACTGTATTACGATTCACGTTCTGAATTCTTAAAATGCTTCTCTTCCCTGGTCTGGAATGGTATGGGATGTGTAACGGAGGGGACTCGACCCCGATCCAGTGAATGAGGATATTGTGCTTGTGCCCCTCGAGGGGCGCTCCCGGGAGGGAGGGACGTGGTGAGAGACCCTGAGACACCGGGCGGCCTGAACCAGGAACGACGGCAAAGCACGACAAGGTTCCTAAAGTTTCCAGATTGGGACGCCCTGAAAGTCGGGCAGGCAAACCGGGGACCCCAATCCACACAGAGGGTCCAACGCCCCCTAAGAAGCGGTCCATATACCCTGGCAACCAGACCGACAGACAGATAAGGTTCCACAGAGAGTATCCTTTTTCTATGCCACGCCGCACCAGAATACCATCGCCGACACTTCCAACCCTGAAACAGACCTAACGGGGTTAAGGATGAATTAAATGAGGATTTGGAACGATATTCGGGGTTGAGAGAAATCATATCAGCATTCACCCGTGGGCCAGATTGGGCGGTCGCCGGGAAGCGAACTACGGATCTCACGAATGCGAGTCGCACGCGTTACCGCGGCGCCACCGGGACGTAAACTGGAAGATCCATAGTTCAAATCTCGGCTATTACATTCAATTTTTCAATCTGATTCTATCTTTCCAACCTTGTCCTACACACGGCTTGAGTGAAAGAGTCTTCTTGTTAATTGAGATGAACTGCTATTACAAACTTCATTGTAAGTATAAGAAGAATGCAGTAGCTAAAACGATAGTCAGATTTTTATGTGGTGTCTTTGAAACTCCACGCTCTTTGCATTACCTCGAGAACAAACTAACGTGTTGCATTCACATAATTTTCTCTTCTCATACTTTACAAATCATTTTTTCTAAATCTCATTTTTCTGTCTACTTCTTATAATCCAGATAAACTTGCAAATCACTTTTAGCCCATCTCTGTGGTGTGGGTATGTGCCTCACATTCAAGAGGTCCCGAGTTCGAATCGTTAAAGTGAAATACCTGGGTAACTTTTTTTACAGGGTTTCCCCTTATCCTGAGAAGATGAATGTTAGATTCTAATTTCTAGGGACCTCAGGCCCATTTGAGCATAATTTTAACAATTTGGTTCATTCACTGTCCGTAATGGCCTACGCGGTTAAAGGAGTTTAATTAAATACCAAAAGAAAAAGTTCACGTCTACACATTTCGTTGTAGCATACGTAGATAAAGCGATAGTCACATTTTCAAAAAGCATGTCACTATGCGATGCTTTGAAATTCCATGCTGTTTGTATGACCGCGACAAAAACAAAAGGAATAGCGACTTCCCAGTTATAAAATGTATTCAAGCCAATAACAAAAATATCTGGGAAATGGTTAATTTCATAAAATATATGTATAACAAACTGCGTGCTTTAACGGTGTATGCATTTCTTGTGTAGCAATACTTTGTCCGATCTTTTAGAGTTTACCAATTATACAAAAGTCATTCAGAATGAAGAAGACTTGAGAGGTTCTTCTCGGTAAGTTCAAAATATATATTTCGTTTGACATGAAACTACTTTAAACACAGAGTATTTTAATCAAAATCATTAGAGCTATTGTTAAGAAAATAACAAATTTCGAAATTTTTTCCATGTAAAGGGTTGTTCAGGATGGGGGAGATTTTCTTGAAAATCCTTGTCACATCTTTGAAAGATGCTGAACTTAAATATCAAGTTGGGTGTTTAACCGACTTTTCGCTTTGGATTTATGTTGTTCACAGACACGCAGGCATGTGGAGCTTTTGCATAAAATATGTGTTGCATTAACATGACTTTCTCTACTCACTCTTCTACAAACTATTCTTACAAAGCTTATTATGCATCTATGTCATGTTAATACCGATACATATTCACTTATTTTTACAATTCGTTGCAGATATAACCAGAACATATTAAGCTAAAACTTAGCCAAATCCCTCAAAGCTGATCGCTATGTGATAGCTTTGGATTGGTTGGCTACGGAGGGGACTCGCTACTGATCCACATAGTGGACTTTATGCCTACGCCCCATAAGGGGGCGTCTCCGTGAGGAAGGATGAGGCGATTCAACACACCGGGCGTCCGGGACCAGGAGTGACGGCACAGGAATGGCAGAGTCCCTAAGTTTTCAGATAGAGACTCGCCGTCAGGACAGGCAGTCTGGGGACCCCACCCAACAAAGAGGGGGTCCAACGCCCCTCAAGGAAGTTAGGATATTTCCGACAGCCAGCCGAGGGACGGAAAATGTCACAAAAAGCATCCTTTTCTCCTGCCACACTGCACCGAAACACCATCGCCGACATTTCCAACCCTGAAAGAGACCAACGGATTAATGATGAAGGGAAGTGACAATGGAGATAAAATGGATGTTCAGAAATTTCGGGGATGTGGAATCGAACCCACGACCTCCCGTATGCAAGCCACAGACGTGATAGCTTTGAAATTGTGTTCTCTTTGTATGAACACGAGAAGGAAAGAAAGAAAGAAGAAAGAAAGAAAAATAATAACTATTTACAGTTAAGAGAAGTATAAAGTATTTGAAAATTCAAACTAATAACAAAGAAAATTTCAGAATAGGTAAAATATAAAAGTTATTTAACATAAAATAAAAATGTTATTTGATATAAATTTTGTGCTTTAACAAGATCTACAGCTGTGCAGTAAGATTTTGTCTCTCTCTTACGATTTACTAATTATCAAAAGTCAGTGACAATAAAGACTAATTTACAGACTATTCGTAGGAAATAAAAGATATATATTCTATTTATCATGTAAACAGCTTAAACTGTGCATTTTAATCAAAATCCTTAGAGCCATTTTTGAAAGAAAAAATTTCGAAAAATGTCCAATGTAAAGGGTAGTTTGAAGTGGGGGATTTTCTTTAAAATCTCAGTGTCACATTCTTGGAAGAAGTTGAACTCAAACACTAAGTTCGGTTTTTAACCAACTTTTTGCTATTGAGTTGTGCTGTTCGTGGACACACACACACACACACACACACACACACACACACACACACACACACACACACTTGGACCATTTTATAAAAGTAAATTCATTGGATTAAGAGGGTCATAAACGTGATTTCTGGTGAAATTATGACATTGAATTTTTAGGTGGAACACGATACTTTATCTACTCACTGTAGCTACGTAGTAGAGAAAGTAAAAATGCTTACTTTGGATTTAGGGGTTTCAAAACGTGTATTTCCGTTGAATCTCGTTATTCCATTTTTTGGTGGAACACAATGCTTTCTCTTCTTACTGCAACTACGTAGTAGAGAAGGTAAAAATGCTTTCTTTGGATTCAGGGGGTCTCAAAACGTGTATTTCGGTGTATCTCCTTATTGAATTTTTGGGTGGAATACAATACTTTCTCTACCTCCGGTAGCTACGTAGTAGAGAAAGTGAAAATGCTTTCTTTGGATTCAGGGAGTCTCAAAACTTGTATTTGCATTGAATCTCGTTGTTCAATTTTTGGGTGAAATACAATAATTCCGCTACTTATATAAGGTAAATAGTGGAGACAGTAAAAAATGAGTTTGGAATAGATAAGCGGCTGTTTGCCGTTATGGCATCTTGCATGCAATCAAATAGGAAAATTGTAGCTTCAAATAATTTCTGGTCTAAGTTGTTGTCACGATGCACGGAAAAAGCATATTCATAAGGACATTATGAAAATAAAGAACATATGTTAGTTGATAATGGATAGAGAAATCAGTAAATATTGAAAACCAAACCATTTTGTTGTAACATTTGCTTGTTATACAATAATATGATGTTTCTAATTCCTAAAAATTAGTTTGTATACTGCTTATGTCGCTGAGTTGTAATGTTATTGTTGTTTTCTTTTCACAGTTATTACATTCTTACAGCCAAGTCTAAGGGAAGTGTGTTGGAATTATATTTTCTTTAGCCTATTACATCCCTTAACCTTCCTTGTAGAGCAGATATAAGCTAAGGCACCTGGCATAACCTCCCGATAAGACATCCCGCTTGTCCCGCTACCGGTGAAACGGTAAACATTTGGGGCCGTCTGTACAATAACCAGGTCCTCTCTGCCGGAGTGGTGTTGATCAAAGTAGTTGCCCCATTTAACAGTTCGATGGAAAGTTCATCTCAATTGAAATTGAGTGTTATTCATGGTCGCTCTTAACTTAGCGTCTCATTCTAAATTGGGCGTGAAAGACCGGTAATTTTACTCAGAGGCCTCATTATCAGGCTTGAGGTTCTTTTACGTGCCATAAATCTACGACCACCGTCTTTACTTCCCTTCCGTAGGAAGCCATGCTAAGGATGTTTACGCCCAAAAGAATCCATCGCCCTCCGCCGGGTTTGAACCTGCGACCTCGGGAACCAGAGGCTGGCATGGTAACCACTACCCCACGGAGGACGACAAAAAATCATCTCTGTGACGTTGTAAATACCTGTTATAAACCAGCTCATTGATAAGTTCAATATAAGCTGCGTTCTGTTTGCCTACCAGTTGAAGTGCTGGTAGTTCCTCATCCTTAACGTGTAGCACTTCGTCAATCAAATGATGTACAGCTAGAGCTGACGGCTTCTTTCTTGAAAGTAGCAACCTTTAAAGTATTTTGACGAATGTATCTTGTTGCAATCGTATCCAAATACGATACTCGGTAGATAAACAAAGAACAGATTGTGACGGAAAAGCACGCAATGCACTATAAGCCGGTGATCACGTCCCACACGATGTGTACACTGCGGCTGCCGCTGCTGGAATCCAGAACTCGGTACTTCTGGAATATCTCTTCACCACAAAGGCGGGCAATATTGATATTGGTGGTGGTGGCCCTACCATCCATTGTTACTTTATGACTATTGTCTATTAGACAGTTGGGTTTCAGTCTCTAGTTTTGCAGTTATAAACGTGCATGCATTTTTTAATTTGGCAGCATGTTTTTCTTATGAAAACATATTGGCAGACAAGTTCACTGATTGAAACACAGGCCGTTTCGAAGACGATTCAATGTGCATAATGTTCCAACAAGAGCAACTATTTCATCGATGGTAAAAACTTGCACTCTCCTCAGCAAGACTGGGGAGAAAGGACCTGCAGCGAGTCAAGAACGTGTTGATGTTCGAGAACGTTTGGTTTTGATATGACGCAGAAGGAAAGATTGTCAAGGTAAAGAGTTATCAACGTTTTTAGTGAACTTCCTCATTAACGCCTTAGTCCACAAATTTATTTCTACGCCACTTCATAGCTTATGTTATATATTTACAGGTATTATGTGAAATTGCAGTACTAAATGTATGTAACGTTATTTGTAAACACGAAACTTTAAAAAGCTGATAAATCCATGCAATTTTCAAAACATCATAACATTAATAAAATAAAAAAAATCTCTAAAAAATAAAAAACCAATACACATAAAGTGAAACATCATTTGTTCTTTCTCCAGATTAAATACGGGAAATGTCTTTCCGTTAATTGTCTGCTAGAATGTTTACAAGTTGAGAGGAATATTTTCTTGTGTATATGTGATTTGTATGGAGAAAGTAGGAACGTAGTGCAACATATTTTCTTGGGTGTATTCTATGAACATTGTAATACTTTTTCAGTTAATTAATAACATATTCTCAATCAGCACCATACTATAACACTCTGCGCACCAACAGAATACCGTAGTGGGTCAAAAACAACATGACCGCTTAATGGCCTACGGTTCGCAACCCGTTAGGGTCAAACCGCTTTGCCTAATGTCAGAGGTGAGTGCGCTATCCGTACTCCGACTTGCATATTCCGAGAGCGGATAACCCTGAGATAAAATTTAAATAACGGTATTTATTATAATAATAGTACTAGTAGTAGTACATCCCCATAAGAGAAAATAGAGCTGTACACCAATGACGATGTTACCACAACAGCCCTTAACTATTTCATGATCAAAATTCCATAACTATTATTAGTGCTTTCTGTGTGTTAGTACTGAATATATTTCTGCTTATATTAATTTCTCCTGGAACGACTTTTCTTCATGTTATTTTGATACTACTACTACTGGTGCTGCTGCTGCTGCTGCTGACCTCATGTTGCAAATTTCTTGCCTGCAGTCGGCCGATTGGGGTTTAACCCACATTTAGATTAGTCAGGTTTAGATGGATAGCATGTGAGCAGATTTATCTTTATAATCGTAATTGCTATAATAAAATTTAAACTCCTGTTCATTTAAAGGAAACGAATGTCGTTAAGCAAACACTACATAAATTTAAGGTAGGTGTAGTTGGATGCTCGAGAGCATTTCATGCCTGACACGTCTGCCTGGGATTCCTAGTGGCTTGAAAAATGTGTCGTTTGTCTCATATTTCCAATCCAGTTTCACATGATATGATGGTAAAAAGCTGGACTAATTTAGGTGTATAGCAATTGGATGTCAACAATTTAAATGCTAAATGCTTGCCAGGATTAATTGAGACATTATGGAGGAATTATACGTAGCACATTTCTGACTTCTTAATTGACTTACTCCACACGTTTTACGAGTATTTCATGTCCTCTGTCGACATATTTAGAAAGGAAGAAAATACCTGCAGCCAAAGCCACGTTAAAATATAAAATATACAAGCTGATCGCTGCAACATAGTGCAGAATTTTCTATTGTCACAAACTCCTTGTCACGTACATTCCAAGGGCAATGGGAACTCTTTAAGGAGTGATGCATGGCCAGTGCAGTGAAATCTCTTTCTCTACCAGACTTCGCTGTTACTCACTAACTGGCACCTAGCTTTTCGCCCTTTCAGTCCAATTACTTTAAAAAGTGCTTCTTCTGCTGCGCCGCATGCACTCGCTCTGATTTCAATCCCTTGGAAACATACATATCGTATGTTTTGATTAACATCCCTTATAATGTCTTTCTTCAAAACTCTTGTCATTTGTAAACTCCAGAGAATTTAATGACATTAAAATAAATCAAGGCCCGAAAGGTAAGCTAAACATCAATGAGGTGTCTGCACAGAGCACAGACTGGTTGTTAACACTGGCTTCCTCAGTGTGTTTCAAATTCAGCAGAGGTCCGGTGCAATAGTTATGTAAATAGTTATAAAAGCAACCCGATTTTTATTGGAGCTTGCGTTATTTCATTTTGAACTTGAATGCTGTAATTGACTCATAATTGATAAATTAACTAAAATTGCTGGACGTTGTTCTTCGTATTCAACGGTACTCAAACAGTAAAAAAGGGGGGAGCATCTGGAACGTATACACCTCCCTTCAATTTTACTTTCTGTGCTATTTAACTATAAAAGGTAAAGGGAGTATTGCATTCCACCCACAAATTCGATACCGACATTTCAACTAAAATACATGTTTAAGACCCCCCGAATAAAAAAATAAGCATTTTTAGAAAAATATCTATATGTATGTCTTGACAGCAAAGCTCAACGAAAGGTAAGAAAATCCCCGCACCCCAAACTACGTTTTACATGGGGCATTTTTCGCTATTTTTTATTTTTTCAAAAACGCCAGTAACGATTTTGATTAAACTACTATATGTTTACGATATTCGCACGACAAATCAAATGTCCTATATCTTTAATTTTCTAGGAGTAGCCCGTGAAGCCCACTTCATTTGGAAGGAATTTTGTATTAGCTGGTATAATGATAAACCATAACAGATAGAGAAAAAAAGTACCACATAAGAAATGTACATCTCTTTAAAACAAACAATTTATTTCCAAGAACTTTTGTAGCATAAGTCATTTTCGAGATATTGATTTTAATTGTTCAATGCTAGGGTCATTAATAGAAATATACTGGAATATCTAGGCCAATATATAGCGACCCGGTTTTTAAACATCTAACTATCGATTCAATTCCCTTAACTTCAGTGAAATGTGTAATGAAACTTTCGCAAAGGTTTATCTCGATTAACACGAAGTAGGTAAAAAATTAAGTTTTCGTAAGAATGGTTTAAGTTTATATAAATAAATGATAGAAAAAGCTATGTGAATGTAACACATATACTGTTTTCTTTTTTTCAAATGGAAGTCGCTATTTTTACTTTCTCTGCTACGTATAGTAAGTAGGGGAAGTATTGTATTCCACCCAAAAATTCGATACCGAGATTTCACTGGAAATATATGTTTTGAGACCCCCTGAATCCAAAAAAAAACATTTTTGGAAACATGTCCGTGTGTGTGTGTGTGTGTCTGTGAACAGCATAACTCAGAAACGAACAGTCGGATAAACACCAAACTTGGTATTTAGGTTCAGTATCATCCAGAGTTGCGACACGAAGGTTTTCAAGAAAATCCCCCCACCCCAAATTACCCTTTACATAGAGCAGTTTTTGAGAAAATTAAAATTTTCGAAATATCTTCCAACGATTTTGATTAAAATATCATATGTTTAAGATATTTTCATGACAAATGAAATGTATATCTCGAATTTTCTGGGAATGTCTCCAAAAGTATTCTTCATTGTGAACGACTTTGGTAAACCATAAGAGATAGACAAAATTTTACTACACAAAAAATGTAGATCGCGTTAAAATACACAATTTATGTCATATGCATTTTTTTTTTTTGAGTGAACCATTTTCGACATATTGCTTGTTTTTCCCTTAAATTTTTCAACACTTATTTTCTCAAATGGGAATTCGTTATTTATTTTATTGTCTTGGATATGCAAACAGTATTAATCTGCGCCAATGAGAATGTGCTGCACCTAGCAACCAGCTATTAAGATATATGTCGATGCTTAAAGGCTACTGTATTTCTATATTGCCCTTGCAATTACAAAACAAGGGGAACATAGTACGCCTTAAGTGATAGTCAAATATTTTTAGAACTGGTCGCTATGTGTAAAATGTAATTCTCTTTGCATGTCAAAAGATCATTTCTGCAAATGTTTATCTTGATCAATATGAAATAGATGGAGAATAAGAGTTTGTAAAAATAGTTTGTACAAGAGTAGAGAAAGTCATGTGAGTGTAACACATCAGAATTTTTTTCTCCTAGTGGCCACGCAAAGAGCATGGAGTTTCAAAGCCATCATATAGCGATCCGCTTTTTAAATATCAAACTATCGCCTTAACCTTCAATATTCCCCTTACACATACAACGAAATGTGTAATAAAAGTTTATCACGATTAACCTGAAGCAGATGGAAGAATAAGCTTTCGTAAGAATGGTTCGCAGGAGAAAGGGTAGAGAAAGTTGTGTGAATGCAATGCAACAGATATTTACTTTTTATTGCTACATAGCTCACTACAGCATTAAATAAAAGCACTAGCCATCATAGTCTCGTAACGTTAAAATGGGATGTACTCCTTATTTCATAAAACATACAAATGAAACTATATGGAACAATGACTTACGCTGAAACAATTAAATGACCTAAATATAATAATCTGGTTATATTTAAGGAACTTCTATCTTTACATTGCAAAGGTAATTCTATACACAATACAATAATACATGTGATCGTTCACCATGAGTGTCGAAAACAATCATCTCGTTTTCGTTCTATTTGGAATATCCTTTTACGGTCTGTCTAGTTCGAACATTTCAATAACTGTGAATGAGAGCACAAGAAAACCAAACATTAATTAACACGCTTTTAAATTGCGTTACAAGAGTAATACCTGTAGCAGTCCACAGCAAGAGACAGTATAGCAGATTCCGCAAGCAGTAAAGCTACTTATCAAGTAGAATCAAATGCATGACCAAGCAGCGCAAAGCTTTATCTTCAGCTAATAAAAGAGAAGCCGTAATGGAAGGAAAGAAGCGCCCAGGGAAAATTTCAAAAGAACAAAGCATACTAATGGTAACAAACTTGCTATTCTAGCAAAAAAGTAAATAACCCTATTTGGAAAGAAAGAGGAGTGCTGTCCAACTGCCAAAAGTTTGATAGCAAGAGAGAATTTTTCATAACATAATAAAGAAGTACTGGAGAAATGTAGGAGTACAACAAGACATTGTGTTTATATTTATGCCCTAATAATGGTATATCATTGAATAAATAAGATTATACAGCAAGGAAGAAGAATTGAAAATAGCATTCTTTCCCAAAAATGTTGAAACGCCATTGTTGCATATTTCTTTTGAGTTATATAAAACCACAAATTCACTGAAAGCGTTAGCACTTAGAAAAATTACAACACACACATTATTTGGAATTAATTGTTCTTCCACACAACCGTGTGTTGGACAAGGTTGGAAAGGTTGAATCATACGACTGAAAAATTCAATGCCATAGCCGGGATTTGAACCACGGATCTCCCAGTCTCCGTCCGGTTGCTCTAACATTTGAGCTACCATGGCAACATACCGGCACGACATTCAAGTTCCCAACTGATTCGCACTTTTCCCGACAAACCCCAAAGAGATCTCAGATTATATTGAGATGAAATACCCCAATGGCGACTTACAATGCTGTAAGTACTTTTTAAGTCCCGGGCAATTAATTCCATTCCATAATTCCTTCAATTGACCTAATAGCGGTTGAAACTATGAAACCCGGGACTTAAAGTACTTACAACATTGTAAGTCACCATTGGGGATGTCATCTCAATATAATCTGAGATATCTTAAGTGGTTTACCGGGAAAAATACGAATCATTTGGAGAATTTAATGTCGTGCTGGCATGTTGCCATGGTAGCTCAGTGGTTAGAGCAACCAGACGGAGACCGAAAGATCCGTGATTCAAATCCCGGCTATGGCAGTGAATTTTTCAGTCGTCTGATTCTACCTTTCCACACACATCTATTTATTTGGGCAAGGTTAAGGCCTTGGGCCTTCTCCACTTCCTCACCAGAGACAAATTAATATACATGTATGTATAACTCAGAAGACTATGTCAATATAGGCTTATCTACTAACAACATATAGAAACAATATTCAACTGTGAACATCGTAAGTCATACTATTGAGCTCATGCAAAGAAAAAGAAATAAGCGCGACTAAGACAGCAAAAAGCTGTTTACTGTAAAGCTAGCCATGAACTCTTGGGCAAATAAACGAACATCGCCCTTGTTCATACATGCCATTGAAATTCATACATGCAGTAGTAAATATTTCGGAAATGGTTAATGCCACAATATAAGTTATTGGTTTTTCTTCGTATATTTCAATGAGCTATAGGACTAGGAGCGGAGGGAGACTTTGCACCTCGGCCTATGAAGATCTTTTGTGCCTAAGCCCCTGACGTGGCGCTCCCGGGAGGGAGGGGTAAGGTGAGAGGAGACAGAGGACGGCCGTACCAAGAGGCCCGCCTCCCCCTGCAGGTTTGTACATCTCACTGGGACTCGGGGAACCCCCACTCCGGGGACGAAGTATTGCATAGAGCATCCTTTTCCCTGCCATACAACGCCGAGACTCCCACCGATACTTGCAACCCTGAAACGCCACTCAGATGAAAGGTGAAGTGAAATGAGAATGAGGTGAAATGGAGGGACAGGAAATTCGGGGATGTAATGATGCTTCAGAGCATTCGCCTACAAACCCAGAAACCCCCGAAAAAAACTTATGGGTCAGGAAGGTCGGCCACGAGAATCGTACTCACGACCTCCCGAATGCGGACCACACACCGCCTCAGCCTTCCCTCTCGGTTCAATGTGGTCTAGGTTTTTCTTGTACTAATTTTATGCCCATCTCTTATAGTTTCGTAGCTATACACAATTATACAAAATTGAGATCAGAATGTGCCTATTCACATAAAGAAAAAAAAATAATCATGGCATACATTTTGTTCATGGCAAGACTCGAACATATAATCTAGCAATCGTTAGAGCCATTTTATGAAACCAAAACACACTTCTCCATATAAAGAAATTTTTTGTGAAAAAATTTAGTGAAAAAAGTCATCCTTGAAAGATATTAGATCACTATGAAGTTCGGGATATGTAAGTACGTTTCTGAGTGGGATGTTCTCACACAGACATGCCACACACATGCAGACCTTTCCTAAAAATGCTTGGTTTTTAGAATCCGGGAACATCAAAATGCGTTGCCTACAGCCTCCATATCGAATTCTTCGGTGGAATACAATACTTCTTCTACCTACCGTACATTACCGAGCGAGGTGGCGCTTGTGGTAACGAGTGCGACTCGCATTCGGTAGATCTCGAGTTCGATCCCCGGTGACCACACATGGCCCATGGGCACCCATGGGTTTTGCGTGGTTTCCGCTGTTCGGCAGGCGAATTCTGGGATGGTTCATCTTCTACTACTACTATCCTGTCCTTCTTTTCCTCTACCCATCATCTCCCTTTGTCATGCTTCAGGGGTGAAGGACAAGGAAACGGTGTTAGATGGGTAGCGCCTGGACAGTAGTTGTGCGCTCTGTAGACGTTGTTCCAGGGACAGCAGTTAGGACCCGCGTCGGGTGCTCTCGGGCAGGCGCTCCTCCGGGGAACCCATCACTCAGAGGTAAGGAGCTTGTGGATGGACCCGGGCGGCATTGGATGCGTGCAGTCTGGAAACATTAGGGATCCCTTGCGCCCGTCGGCATCCGGATCTGTCGCCTTCCGCGCCTCTCCCCTCACCCCTCCCTCCCAGCGGTCACGGTAGCAGCAAAAGGGCCCGGATGGCCTGTGTGGTGCTCTCCCCGGTTTCGGAGACCGCCGTTCGTCAGTGCTTTTAGTACCTATCACACATTATGGTAGAGAAAGTAAAAGCAATAGTCAGGTGGTACACTGAGAACGGAAAGAGAGCGGGGGAGAGGAGGAGAGAGAGAGGTATACTAAGCAGTTAACTGGGAAGAACCGAGCGGGATGGCTCCGCGGTGTGATCCTCGCGTTCGGAAGGTTCCGGGTTCGATTTGCGTCGACCACGCACTCTGACCTTGGATTTTTCGTGGTTTTCCTTAGTCGATAAGCGAATGCTATGGTTATTTCTCATTTACCACGATTTCCTTTTCATTCCGTTTCCTTCTCATCTTTCAGTTGTGCTTTTAGGTTTTGTTAATAATAGGAATTTTATCATTAGGTTTTTCAGATTTAGCTTTTTTTCATTTGTTAACCCATGCTTTATTTAAAGCACTACTATTTATATGTGCGGGAATAGTGATTCATAATATGAAAAATTTACAGGATATTCGTTTTATAGGAAATTTAGCAATATTTATGCCTTTTACCTCATCTTGCTTTATAGTATCAAATTTTGCTTTATGTGGAATACCCCTTTTACCAGGATTTTATTCAAAAGATATAATTTTAGAGATAGTATCTTTAAGAAATTTAAATGTTTTTATGTACATTTTTTTTTCAACTGGTTTAACAGTGAGTTATTCTTTTCGTTTATCCTATTATGTTTTGTGAGGAGATTTTAATATAGTATCAATGTGTAAACTGAATGAAAAAAATTGAGTTATAGTTTATGGAATGTTAGGTTTAATATTATTTGCAGTTGTTGGAGGCAGAATTTTAAACTGAGTAATTCTTTTTACTCCCTATCTGATCTACATAACATTATTTATAAAAATAATACCTTTATTAGTTAGATTTGTAGACTTGTGATTAGGGAGAATTTTATTTAAGTATAGAATAAAATTATTATTTTTTAATATTTAAGTATTATAAAATAGCGATTTTTTTTGGTTCAATATGACACATGCCTATAATTTTTACTAAAGGGATAAGAAAAATACCTCTAATAGTTAGTTTAAAATCAATAATATCTATGTATTGATTTAGGTTGAAGAGAATATTTTGGAGCACAAAATTTATATTATGATTTAATAAAATTAAGTGGTTTTAATCAGTGATTTCAGTATAATGATTTAAAATCTTATTTAATAATTTTTTTTAGTATTTTACTTATAATAATATTTTGTATTTATTTAAATATCTTATATAGAGTATAACATTGAAGCTGTTATTGAGATAGTTAATTATAGACAGATAGTGTGGATGTCTGCTTCAAGGAAAGGGCACTGCCCGTGGACACCAGACGCTGCTTGGTCGACGGATCGTTTATCGCCCTCTCTAGGCAGCTCCAGCAGTGGGACCGTCTTCGAGCCTGTAATTGCTAGGGACTTCCGCGCGTCTCTGTGGCCTGTAGCCTGCAGTGGTTCTTTCACTCCATCCCTTCCTCCTGAGGTGTGGTAACCACAATAGATCTATGTAGGTCGCAGTGCGCGAGTTGTCCCCTTTCGTTGTATACCTATACCTAAACCTAACTTGGAAGGAAGCTATGAATGATAAAATTAATATATCGAAAGTTTTAATAATTGCCTAAGAAAATCCATATTTTGTTGCGACTATTGGTGCTGACTTGATATCTACGCAGAAAACAGTACTACAGAGTGTTAGCAAATTATTTAAGGCATTTCCCCAAAATTTATTTCTAAGTGTGTAAGTGTTGTTAATTAGTGCTCCCTTAATTTCTCCCTTTTCTCATTTTAACATTTTCAACTATTCAAAATTTTCTACGCCAATCTGTATGAAACTTTACACAGAACTCAAGTACTAAAATATTAGGCAACAGTTTAACATTATTATTAATAATAATTAAGATAAGCGAACTCCGAGACAGCAACACATCTTATTCTCTGTGGCGATTGACAAGAATCAACTCCAATTATCAATGCAGCCAAATATTCCTTTTCTCTCTCCCTTGCTCGGCAGAAAATATGTTGTGGATGTTTGGATAATTTCCTTCAGCTCTCGTACATTAAATTATTTCCCATAACTTATTCCAAAATATTCATGATCGTGTTGTTTTAGCAATTCTCATCCAGTTTCATGTTCTGCATAACCCGTTTCTGCAGCGTTTTTATTTACTGCATTCTCTCTCAGAAGGCGCGCTTTGAGATGCTTAGACATTCTGGCATACTTTAGTTTCCTCTTCTTTGAATTCCTATGAATCCACATTATCTCCAGCGACTCGATGATGCGGCTTGATGCTCCAAGAATATAGATGTGATGTTACAAATGACCAAAATGTGACTGTATTTTATCAAAGGACTTATATTTCTTCATAACATTCTCTTGCTGCAGAAAACTAAATCCAATGTGAAGAAAGAGAGAAGTTCTGAAAATAATACCCATTGCAATACGCAAAACACCACCACCACCACCACCACCGCTTCTTTTAGTGATCATTGCTGATATCAAGACACATTTCTTACTGTAATGAATTTCCTTTTGTTGTTGTTTGTTCCATATATGTGAGATCATATCGGCGGCTTTTGCTTGATTTTCACTCGTTTACTATTGTGTATCTTTGGGTTTATTTATGTTTACGTTCCGTTTTCTTTATAAACATTAAATGCACACACACGTTTACACTTTCACTCATACTTCCAGACACTAGGGAGGATGGGTAATAATACTGGTAAAGAAAAAATCCCATCCTCCAGCCGGGAAACGAAACCGGGACCTCGGGATTGGAAAGCTAGCATGCTAACCACCAGACCACAGAGTGAGTCAATGAATTTTGTTGATCTATTTGCAGACAATGAAGTGATTGCAGTCATCCCCAAGTAAAACGTTTAAAAGCCAATATATGAATTGAGTAAAATAGCAAGAAATTGCCTCTGTGATCGAGTGATCAGTGCTCTGCCTTCTTAACCCAAAGGTCCAGGTTCAATCCCCGAATGGAACCAGAACCATTCTCTATTCTCTGCAGAGTCTGGAAGTATGAATGTGGGAGTGAAAGAATTTAATTACAAAATGTATTAAAATCCAGTGTTAGAATAACCTACAGTTATGCTAGAAATAACACCATCAGTTGTTTCTCAAGTCAAAGCCCCCGCTGTGATCATAGAAGTTAAAGGGGGCTAAACAAATAAACTAGTAATATGGTAAAATGTGATATCTATTAATAAAAGTGAAGTTCTGGCTTTCTACAATGCACAAAGTGTGCGATTTAAAATAACTATAGAAAATAAATGCCTAAACAGGTTAATGGATATGTAGTGTCGCCAACCAGAAATTTAGAACAAATTTAGACTAACAGTACTTAACTGTTATGAAATGAGAGTTTTACGAACAGTATCAGGAAGCCCAAAAATAGAACATACATCGGAACGAATTAAGCATGTTAATTTAAATGATAAAATAAAGGAATTTAGAAATAAATGAATGGATATCCCAATATCCCACATAGAAAGAATACGACATGGATAGCCGAGGTCACTAAGACACGAACTCGTGAACGGGAGATATGCGGTTCAAATCCCTCTACGACCATCCATAACAGTTACTAGAGCAGTATTGCGTTTTTATTTTTATTTTTCTAATAGTTAAGTAAGGGGTCCAGAACTGTAACACATTTGTGACGCTGGACCAGAAACTATTGTCCGACTATTCCCTCCCCGAACGCTACGGTGTATAATTTGTAATTCACCGCTCGTGGCTTATCTCCTGTAAAAACATTTGCTTGTGGGTCTTGTAAGAAGAACCTTTATACTCTCCGCTTAATTCCACTCCTTTCCCAGTTCTGCGATGCTTAGATAGGCATAAAGTAGGTCACACGTTTCAGGTCCTAATGTGTGTGAATGGTTGTAGATAGACGAAATAGAAAATACCTTTTGTTCTTTCAAACTGTGTTGTTTCAAGTCGATTGACTCTGCGGGACTAACAGAACTTTAACATGTGCCAAATGAATACATTGTTTACAAAACGTTTCCATGGAAAGTAATCCTTGAAAATTTTGTAAGGGCCATAATTCTTAAAGAATGTTGTTCAAATGGAACAGTCGGCGCCATGGTTGATTCTAACGGCGTAATTTAGCGTCTTAAAACAAAGTTTACCAGTGCACTGGTTGGAAAAGGGAGCAACAAAACAATTTAGCATGCTGTTGACCTGTAAGAGTTTAATTATCTGCTCCAGAGCATGCAGAGTAAAACATCCTGTCCGGGAAAGCGTTCTTTGTTTAATGGCAGCTGCTTGCACAGATACACAAGAGACCGAACATTGCTTCCACTGCTTGTAGCGATTGTCTTTTTGTGTGCATTGTTTCTAAAACGAATGCTATAACACGTCTTTCTCGTAAGTGATGCGCTTAAAGCGTGATTCACTCTTGTTTGTTACAGCCTTCCCTCTAACGTCGGTGTTTGTGTCGCTTGAGACATAAAAATGTAAAAACGCTTCTCAGTATTTTAACATCTGACACAGAGTGCATCTTGCAACAGAATTTAATTGATCATAACACTTGAATTGATCGTAATATAGCCACGTACTACTCGCTTTTACTTCGTCTGCCCTTCTAGTTGTTGATAGCTCATGAGTTAAGAAACGTGGAGGAGTTATGAAATGACAGCACAAACGTTGTCTCAATTGTTATCTTTATTGGTCCTTAACCAATGACATTTACTCAACAGAATTTAACTTATCTCGGTTATTATGGTACGAGGTTCCACTTGTGTCTTCTAGTTAACTATCCAGGGTGCTTTCCGCTTGTCTACTGATCCCAGTACACGTTTTTTTATGCGTTTGATTTAAATTTAAATTGAGTTTTATTTATGGACGCTCTTTAACTACTATGGTTCTTAGCGTCCTATTCCATATTGGACGTGAAAGACCGGTAATTTATCAGGCTTGAGGTTATTTTAGGTGCCGTAAATCTACGACACGGGACCACCGGTTGTACTTCCCTTAAGAAGGAAGCCATGCTAAGGATTTTTACGCCCGAAAAAATCCATCGACCTCCGCGGTTTGAACCCGCGACCTTGGGAACTAGAGGCTAGCACGGTACCATGACCTATCTTTCAGTACACTTCTATAACATTCTGTTCAAACTTTCTTTTCTCCCCCTGGACCTTTATTGGATGTCCATCTCGCAGATTTTACTTCTTAAAACCAGTCCAAAATTCTGTCTAGAGAATTTTTCTGGACTTTCTGTTTAGAATTAATTTTCAAGAAGTTTACATGAAAAATGTAGGTTCCTTTTCAGCTTTTAAGCTCCAACATGAAGCAATAATTGCATTGTTCGACTAACTTTTATTGACTGCTTTAAGTTGAGGTTTGGAGCTCGAGAGGGGAACGAATCGTGCGACAGTGGTTCTATGACTGAGCTCCGCTCCGAGCAGGGATAACCAACCATCTGCATCGCATACTGCATTACCTTTGCAGGATTCCGGTTTCGATTTCGATACCTTGCCCTTGAAACTGGCAACTAATATTATGTATGTGGCTTTCTTATCTCATATGGCTTGTCTAGCATAAATTTTAAGATAGATTTCGACATGATGGTTTTGATGCTTCCCTTGTTAACTGGAGAATATGTCAATTAATTCAATGAGTCGAAGTACAGAAATAACATTTCAAAATTTGTGTAATTATCACACGACTTTCTCAATCCATTACCATTTAATTATCATTCTGCAAAAGGTTATTTTTTGTTCCTGCTTCGTGAAATCAAAATAAACATCTTCACAGAAATGCTTTGAATTTGGTTATACTAAGAGACATTTGGCTAGGCTATATATGTCAGTCAGAATAATAACTGAGAAATTTTGCACGAATGTTTTGAAAATGGCTAACGCCACAAAAACTGTTTGACAAATTGAACCAGCTCTGCATTTTTCCTATACTAAGTTTTTGTCTGTTCTTTGTGGTCTCCCAGCTGTTGAAATTCACTGCAATTAATGTGACTTAATAGGAGTTTTACGGAAAATACAATGGTGCCAATAATTCAAGTACCTATAATTTAATCAAAATATTTAGCCACTTATGAAAAATGGAAGGTTACGAAAGTTTGTCACTCTTGTCTTGCCTCGTATTAAGATACCAGAATAAAATATCGTTTTAATATATTACAATTTTTCGTTTTTAATTACGCTACACACGCACTCTCTCTTATAGAAAACCTTTGCTAATGCGTTTCTTCCCCTCCCCCTTTATTCTGCGACACTGAAAACTCGCATTTCGGGCGAAATATTTATTTCAATTTTTGGATTAAATGCAAAAGATGATGCTCAGAAAATTTAAGAACCTTTTTTTTAAGTTAAACGTTCTTTAATCTGCTAGGTCATATCGGACGATGAGTGAATGAAATGCGTGAGATGATACTCAATGAGCCCGGGATCCATAGAGCTTAAAGTTACCCGACATCCTCTTCTCAGGATAAGGGAAAAACTCAAATGAGCCCGGGATCCATAGAGCTTAAAGTTACCCGACATCCTCTTCTCAGGATAAGGGAAAAACTCAAATGAGCCCGGGATCCATAGAGCTTAAAGTTACCCGAAATCCGTCTTCTCAGGATAAGGGAAAATCCTGTAAAAAACCTTATCCGGGTAACTCACCCTAACCGAGATGCGAACCCGGGACCTCTTGAATGTGAGGCAGACACGCTATCCCCTCACCACAGAGGTGGGAAAGAATTTTTTGAATGAACAACTAATTTTTCTCGCCCTCAAATGCATTATGATGAGGAATCTTTATCTCTCATAGATTAATGGCTAAATATTTAATTACTATATTATTCTGTTTTACGGATACATATAGAATATGAAAACATAATTTCCCCATCAGTCATTATATAAGTTAATGAAAGCTAAGGCAGGATTTCGCAGTAGTCATTAAATTGCACTTTTAACACAGAAATATGTATCCTAATTTAATTTCCTTTTCGTTTTCCAGTTTCAACGTAACAGAAAAGCTCTGTCTTGAAAAGAGAGAAAACCTAGTCTGGAAAGTAGGCTTCCAGGGATCTTATAAGTGCTCTTGTTCTAATTACCAGACTTTCTTGTTTTTCATTTACTTTAAGTTTTTGTCCCGGATTCAATTAAATTTTCTCTTGGTATCCGTTGCTTTTTTGTCATTTGTAATGTTCTTCTTGTGCCAGTCGTTTTTTTAGTGGTAAGTTTCATCTGCCTTAATTAATATGGCTTACGTACAATTGAGTTATTTTGGATAATACTCACGTCCACACTTACTGTACCCTTAATGGTTTCTCCCGTGGGTCTTGGATCGGTAGATAGCTTTTTTTTTTTTTTTTTTTTTTTGCGCATATTGAAATAAAATCCCACAGAGGGGAAAATGAAGAGCTCTCCTGAACGTGTGAAAAGATAGTCCAGGATTATATTGTAAAAATGTACCTATCAAATTTCAAGAACTGATAAATGTTTAGGTTCTTTTAATTAGTAGAAAGCTTAATCAGTAAATTTTCTTCGTTTTAATGCTTGCAAGTATTTGCTTAGCCTTCATACACAGGAGGCGCTTGACGCCGCGTTAATCCCACGTTAAGGAAAGTACTCGACCGTATACATGCGAGCCCTTGACGCTTTAGCTCGTATTACCATGGGAGCAGAAGTGGTAGGATGTCTATCCATATGGATTCTGTATCGTCTATATAAATGCCGTAACAAAGGCCAAGACAATACTTTGTGCTTCCTGTCTTAGGGGAGCGGGCCCTGCTGTCTTAGCTATGTTAAATTTAGCAAAATTGATGTACCTTTTCTAAACATTGATTCTATAGAACATAGCATATACATTTGTGAACACCCACGGCGGCTGGTAAATATAACTTTCATACTGAAATATAATTTTGTGCTACAAATTGCAATATTTTGTCCATAACTTTCGAAAAAATTAAAAATTTCAATAGTTACTAAGAAAAGGCACCTTGAAATAGTTAAAATTAAACTTAGGAAAACTTGGTTGCTTTTCTAGTGCATTTCTGGTCTATATGATGGATTATCCAGATCCTCCTGCATGTGCATTTCATCTGCAAGATTCCTGCTCACATGTTCCCATACACTACTTCTCCAAACGACAAATTGCAAATTAATTCAAAACCAAATATATTTTAATTCATCTGTTAAGCATATTTCTAACTGGTGACCAAACCCACAAGAGGAGTTTGCAGTGTGCACAATCGTTTTCAGTACTCATATAATATTCCTTATAAACTCTATTTGAAAATGATTGGGATAATCTTTACTATTTTAAGCAAATAAAACAACCATTTTTTTTTAGATTTCTTCATAATTCAAGTAATAAAAGGACGCAAGAAAAGAAGTATTAAACATTTTGGAACATACTTCAGTGATTACGTAAAATATTTGAAATGTAGATGGTAACTTTGATTAGACAACCGCATCGTAATCCAATTTTCTTTCACTTGCACAATCTCTGCAAAATGAGACAAGATGATCTCTATATAATATGTATCCCTTAGATTTTTACTTTCTCTACCTAAAAAAATTGCTATAATTTCATCGGAAGTACACGATTTGGGCCATGTGACATGAATAAATAAACAAATAAATAAAATAGGAAATGTCAATGTTTGTGTTTATGCTACCGTCTGTGTGTGATCAGCGTAACTCGAAAACGAAAAGTCGGTTAAATACCAAATTTGGTATTTAAGTTCAGCATCTACCAAGGATGTGACCGCAAGTTTAGATTCTCAAGAAAATCCCCTTACTCTAAACTACCCTTTACATAAATGTTTCGTTCATTTTGATTGTATTAAAATAACCTGCGTTTATTTGCATCATAAAGTAAAGGTGTTCCTTGAATTTTCTGCGAATAGCCTGTGAAGATCTCTTCATTCTGAATGAATTTTGCATAATTTTGTATAACTTGTAAAAGATAAGAAACAGAAAAAGCTTACTAACTAAAATGTAAATCTCGCTACACAAAATGTATGCCAAATTAATTTTATTTTTGGCATTAAGCATTACCGAGGTGTCCTTTGTTACCGGTTTGTATTTGTAAAAGGATAGTGTAAATTGTTCGATGGAAACCTTTACTCATAATTAATCTGACATGTAAACTCGTCCGCTGGAGTGACATCGTTCACTCATGGGGGGAGGTAATTTTAATAAAACTTAACATGGACAAATTTATCTGGAATTAGAATAAGAGGTAATTTTAATAAAATCGAGCATGGACAAATTCCCTGCTTTATAATATTGAAGAGCATTGCTTCTTGTCTGTGTGTTTAAACTATTCAGCTTGATGTATGTTTCTGTCGGAAATTCTTTCAAAACGTTGATAAAATCGTAAATGTTTGTCTGAATAGTGTTAAAATTTGCGTGAAAAGTTTCACATGCGTTAGTTGTGTGGCAAAATCTATTGCAGTTAGCTCATAGTATAGACAGAGTGTAGCATCCTCTGATATGTAATTATCAACCAAACAGTCAGAAAATTTTACTGGCCGCTCATATTCTGGATGTGTTGATTACAGCTCAATCCAAAACCTTCGCCCACATCACCAAGGACCTCTTGAGTTGAGAATATACAACGCTGATCATTGGACCACACAGACAGTTTTGTTTGTTTTTAGTAATTCTTTGCAGATTGATATAAGTTACTGTTTGATAATCTTTGAAAACGTTGATAAAATGTTAAAATTTCAGCTAAAATTCGAATGAAAGATTTCACCTCTAAATAGCTTATATATTATGCGCCAACTTTTGATTTTAAGCATGAGGCAGGTAATGGTGCTCAAGGTTAGATTTTAAGGATAATAAAAAAGTTTCCATAAACATATTTTAATAACATTATTTATGCTTTATATTATTTATATGTTGTACGAGTAATACAATATAACTGATTTAAAATGCCTTCTAAATATACATTATTGCAATCAGACTTGTGTCATTACAAGTTGAAACAAATTTAAATTAGTTGCACATAGCAAAAGCATTGCGCTGAACTGTTGTTTTCTCTGTGAATTTAAATTAATTTTATCTACTTCCTCATGATGACAGTTAATAATCGCCAGGTGGTTCAGCCTTTTTTTGCGTCATGGTACTTCTCAAATACTTTTCAGTCTTCTCAGTATTGAAAATGAACGCTCTGTGGTGCAAGTGGTTAATGGAACCTTAAAATTAAGTGTATTGTTTTTTTACCTCACTCAATTGCTCAATTACATTTGGCTGAGTCTTACAGACATTCAGAACATCCATAAATGAATATACCTGCAGATTTTTGCTCTGGATAATATTATAAAACGTATCTCTGTGCAGTTTCAATCTGTGAATGTCTAAATCACCTTTATAAAAATCACATATAGTGTTGGGCAACACACATGTATTAAGTAGGAACTCCTTGCATCTGTAAGTAGTTGCTGGTCTGGAATCAAGGCCGGTGATGATAACGTCAACAATTTCTTTGAAGATTCTGTCGTAATGTTCCTTTGGTGTGAAATTGTAACTATCACACTTTCCAGGTAACTTCCGTTTCCTTTGAAGCTGAAGCTCATGCAGTTCTAGAAGTTTCAATTCATCCTCAATATCTTCCCAGTTAAATTTATGCCTGAAACTTATCATTGTGTTTTTCAAATCGTTAATTATGTCCATACAACTTTTCAAATTAATGTTAACGCTTTCCAAATGCTTTAGGTAAAAGGTTGTTAAAATTGTCAACATAATGAACGTGTCACCTTTTTTAAGTTGCTTCGGAAATCCACTGGCTTTAGATCCTGCATCACTTTTCTCGGTTTGTGAAAATCAGAAAGAAAGTCTAGTAATCGCGAGTAGTTATTCAAGACCGACGCTACAGAAGTGTATCTCAATGTCCATCTTGTCGGGCTGAAAGTTGTTAAGGAAGGATTCTCTTTTTCTTGAAATCTTTTAAACTACGAAAGTCTTTTTGGGGATTTCATGTATGACATCAATTAAATCTCTCGTGAATTGTAAAATGTTGTTTGTGTTACAAGATTCAACGAATCATTCGGTGCACAAATAATGCTCAAGGTTCAATATATTTTATTTTAGCCTGCAGACCATTGTGGACACCTGAAACATTGCTGGCACCATCGAAACGCTGCCTCTTAAATGGGTTATGTGCAAGTTAAGTCTGGTAAGCATATCTTCACCTATTCTGAAAAGAGTCTCAGAATCAGTTCTATCCGTAGAATAAAATCCCATAAGTACTCAACATGAAATACGTCACTATCAACAGTTCTTATATACAACGAAATCTGCTCACTAACAGAAATGTCGGACGTTTCATCTAACACGATTGAAAAATATGTTTCCTTTTTGATTTTAGCAGTAATAGCCTGAATTACTTCATAGGACAGCATTTCTATTATTTATTTCTTATGTCATGGGAAATCCATCTATATTGCTCCTCTCTAACCATTTTTTCACTTCTGGAATATCCTTGCATCTAAGCTGCAATAATTGGTTCAAGTTCGATTCACTGTCGGTTTTACGTGGTAGTGATAGTCCTTGTTTAGCCAGAAAAATGACAGAAGATATGATTTTATCGAGCACTAACTTCGATTCATGCATCTCTTTGTTGTGTGTGGACACGATTTGTGCTTACATTTACTCTCTTACTTTTTAAAGATTTTTTTGTTATGTTTTCATGACGGACATCAGATTTCTCATGAATACGAAATCTTTCGACGGCCCTTTTCCAGTTATTGAACCCTTCTTTCATGAACACAGTAATTACAGGTTTTCGAACGGGTTTCCTTATCTTACTCAAGCCAAGAATAGATATTTGTTAATTCACGAGTGGAGAAACTTACGACTTGACATTTTTGGAACTGGCATTGGTGATTCATCTGTTGGGTGCCGGTACACACTGCTTGCGACGACCCTGCAGCTTCTTGACTTGTAATTGTCTGCAATTCCCTCTGAATAAATGAATGAAAAAGAAAGAAGGTTTTAAAAAGTATATGATTTTATGGTATCAATATTATGCTTATTCATAATAATTTATTCTGTGAATAAAATATATAGATACTTACTGGTTTCTTCGAACTGCATTCTTCATCAAATGATGTAGCTGAATCAACTTGCATTTTTTTCGCTGTATTTTATTAAGTAGCGCCACATTATTATTTATCACATGGCACACAGTCGTTTACTCTTGCACATTTGCCATTACAATATTAACTGAAGCATATTATGCATGCAAGGAAATCTCGAAGCGGGATCGGGACTTTTGAAGTCAAACAACTTTTTCATTGTCAGGCGCAACTTAAAGTAGTTACAATTTAACAACAAGATCTTGAATCGATATTTGCCGCGTTCAAGAGATAGTCTTCTGTTATAAGACATTTTTCAATTAGCACATTCAGACATTCCCTTTTAATTTCACGGGGAATAAACGACACGTTCGCTCTCATGCTCACACAATCATGGGGGGAGGAACCCCCCGTGCCCCCGTGGAGTCGACGCCTATACATACATATCAAAGAGTATAATATGAAAATATCAATTTAGAAAACAAAACTAATGATATTTCGAGGCAAGGAACCAATAATAGTAATAATAATAATAAAATACAATTTTAGAACAAGTGAAATCATTTTAATATTTATGACATATTGGGATAAAAAAATCGCCACATTGACATTAAAGAAAGCAAGCTTTAAAGTATTTGCGACATCATTAATTGTACTTTGGGAAATAAAGTAAGCAGAGGTACAAAGATAATATTCTACAAAGTAATAGATGTACCTTAAAAAGGCAAGAAAATAAAATACAGGCCTAGGAAGTGAAATTCCTGAGCAGAGTTAAAAAGTGCTCAATACCAGACGACATAAAAAGACAACCAAGAATTAAATTTTTAATATGAATGATAAATTGAGAGATTGTAAGAAAAATGGAAAGAACATCTAGCTTAGAAAGAATGGAAGACTCAAACTGATAAAACAGATAATGATATACAATAGGAAAAAGATCCGTGGTAAGACCTAGGAGGAGATGGATGGGCGATCTTTGAGGACATGTCTATATCCTTGGAGTTTAGAAGAAGTACATTACATTCATGGGCAATTAAAATTTTTACTATTCTCTGGTCTTACTGATGATAGCCGAAACCCAAAGCTTAGCCCACATCCTTTGATTCCAAGTAGAGAAGCACAAAACAATGCCCTAACCATTTTTATTTTCCCTACTACGTATAGTAGTATAGTATTGTATCCAAAAATTTGATATTGAGATTTCGTTGGAAGTACACCATTTAGGGAAAGTCACGTGAATGTAACACATCAGATTTTTCTATATCAGTTTTATTTTTATATTCCACATCTAACCTAAGTAGTTGAATGTAGTTACATTACTTCACAAATAATAGTTTATACTTTTTTTTCAAGTGCTAAACAGCTATTCATCATTAATTTCTCTACCACTTACTTGATACGTACACAAAACAGACGAATAAAACAGAACTAAGATCCGCGCTTGCGTGTGGGGGTAGCCATAACTAAAATATTCTTGTGTTATATTCGCATAATTTTCTACATCGTTTATTAGTAGGTAGGTATAAAATTATTCTTACGAAAGTTTATTTTTCTCTCTACTTCATTATAATCCAGATAAATCTTTGCAGAAATAGCTTTATTACATATTTCGTTTAGATACAAAAGGAACAGCGATGGTCAAATCTTTACGAACTGGGTGCTATACGCTGGCCTTAAAATTCCATACTGTTTCCACGTAATCGCGAGAAACAACTGAAAATCGAACGGGACCTAAAAGAATGACAGAGGAATGAACAAATCGAAACATTAATAACGGATATCTCGGAAATGGCTGATAGGACAAAATAGTTATTTGAAATAAATTGTGTGTTTTAAAGAAATTTATATTTTTGGTGAGGTACGGTTTCATCTATCGCTTTATCATTTCATTATACAAGGTTATACAAAATTCCTTCCGAATGAAGAGGACTTCGCAGGCCGTTCCAGAAAAATTCAAGATATACATTTTATCATGTATATCTTTAATATATGGTATTTTAATCAAAATCACTAGAGCATTTTTGAAAACATAAAAAAAAAAATTAAAAAGTGTTCCATGTAAACGATAAAGAGGTTTTCGTAAAAATCTTCGTCTCGCATCTTTGGAAGGTACTGAACCTAAATAATAGGTTTGGTATTTATCCGACTTTTCGTTTTTACTTTCTCTACTACCTATAGTAAGTAGGGGAAGTATTGTATTCCACCCAAAAATTCGATATCGATATCACCGGAAATATATGTTTTGAGACCCCCTGAATAAAAAAAAAGCATTTTTGGAAACATGTCCGTGTGTGTGTGTGTGTGTGTGTGTGTGTGTGTGTGTGTGTGTGTGTGTCTCAGAAACGAACAGTCGGATAAACACCAAACTTGGTATTTAGGTTTTCAAGAGATGCGACACGAACGTTTTCAAGAAAATCCCGCGACCCCAGATTACCCTTTACATGGAACATTTTTAGAAAATTTTAATTTTCTCAAAAATGGCTCCAACGATTTTTGATTAAAATATCACATGATTAAGGTATTTTCATGACATATGAAATGTATATCTCGAATTTTCTGGGAATGTCTCCAAAAGTATTCCTCATTGTGTACGACTTTTGCATAACTGGTAAACCATAAGAGATAGACAAAATTTTACTACACAAAAAAATGTAGATCACGTTAAAATACACAATTTATGTCATATATTTTTTTTTGTTGAGTGAACCATTTTCGAGATATTGCTTGTTATTCCCTTGAATTTTCCAATACTTATACTTTTTCTCAAATGGGAATTCGTTATTCATTTTTTTTATGTCCTGGACATGCAAAGAGAATGGAATGATCCACATAGTAACCAGCGGTTAAAAGATTTGACTATCGCTTAAAGCCTACCATATTCCCCTTGCACCTACAAGAAAATGAGCAATAAGATTAACATCTCGATTAACATGAAGTAGATGGAGAATAAGCGTTTGTAAAAATAGTTTGTACAAGAGTAGAGAAAGTCATGTGAGTGTAACAAATCAGATTTTTTAATTATGCTGTTCACACATACACACAGGACTATTTTCTAAAAATAATTTTTTTTGGATTCAAGGGGCCTCAAAACATGTATTTCCGCTGAAATTCGGTGAAATAGTAAGTGTACTATGAACGTGGTGGAGAAAGTAAAAGCGATAGATGGGATAAATATCAAACTTGCTATTAAGGTTCAGTCCCTGCCAAAGTTGCAACACGAAGTTTTCCAACAAAAGCTCCACCTCTTACCCTTTATATGGAAAATATTCGTTAGTTTTTTATTTTCTCATCAATTGCATTAAGGATTTTTGTTAAGTTACGTGTACTTAAGATATTTTATGATAAATAAAATGTAGGTATATCTTGAACCTTCTGGAATAGTCTATGAAGTAAACTTCATTCAGAATTAATTTTCTGTATTTTCGTATAACTGGTGAATAATAGGCACTTACTATGGAAAAAGTGTAGAACCCTTTAAATCACGCATTTTTTTTCCAAGTAACTCTTTTATGGAGGAGCCATTTCAGTGATATCCGTTGTTTGGTTTGAATTCTCCAATACATACTTTTGTCAATTTTGAAGCACAGTGTCACCGTTCAGTTGTTTCTCGGGGTGTCGTGGAAAGTGTATGGAATTTCAAGGCTAGCATACAGAGATCCGTTTTTAAATGTCGATTACTTTGCTCTCCTCAACCCACCTTGTACCTACAATGAAATGTGCAATGAAACAATTTCTGGAAATGTTTATCTACATTAACCTAAAATAGACAGAAAAATAGTTTTTTGGAACAGTGTAGAAACTTTATATGAAAAGGGGGTAGAGAAAGCCGTGCGAATGTAACAGTCAGAAATTTTTTTTCTCTTGATCACTGAATGAGTAATGGATTTCAAAACCATCACATAGTGACCCACTTTGACCATCAGTTTAACCTACTGAATCCCTTTTATACCTACACTGAAATATAAACTTTTCTGCAAGGTTTAACATGAAGTACATAGAAGAGCATGGTTTTCTAAAAATAGTTTGCAAGAATGACGCGCAACATGCTTTAGATCTGGCTATTCATCAATTCAAGCTTTAATAAAGTTGCCTTCAGGTTCACGTTTCCGATGGCAGACACGTAATAGTAGAAACAAAACGAAATCTTCTACAAGAGTTTGATTGCACATAACCGTTCAGCGCCAGAGGAAAGATCCTATTATTCAATATTTTGAGAACTGGTACGCCTGAACTTGCCATCGATTGTGTACCGGAAGCTCGCAAATTCACTTCCTCCTTACTACCAAGTTAATGTACTGTGCAAGCGCAAATATTCCCCTCCCTTGGGGTCAGAAACCAATCAGGCCTTCAAGTAAGGATATTTTCTAGCCTACATCACTTAACTAGTTGTTCCCGAGAGCAACTTGTGGCCTAGAATAGTAAGCAATTCCACATTGTTTGCTTGCTTTTTTGAGTGTACAATCCAGATGTTTATAAAAGAAACAAACTCGGCTGTTATAAAACTTGCTTACTCCCCGTAAGTGCACGTTTTCTATACCGGGCGTGCAATTTACTCGTAGCAAGAAGAGTTGGCAAAATGTTACTCTTCTATTCGGTTTAGCTATTATTTATGCACCGATAGAACCACAGCTCTGCTTGCGTTATTACGGAGATTCTCTTCTCTCCCTCTACCGAATTCTCCATCTCTTTCTTCTCTATTCCTCAGTCTTTCTCCATTTCTACTCCCCCGTTCCATTGCCCTCCTCTCACTTCTGTGTAACTTACTCGTATCTCGCATAATATTTTGAAAACCAGTGATTTTTCGGGCTTGTTAGTAAACATTAAGGTATAAGTAAAAGGTTAACAGCTTACAAACTTGTGTCACTTCCTTACGTTTATTATTATTATTATTATTATTATTATTATTATTATTATTATTATTATTATTATTATTATTATTATTATTATTATAGAAAGAGGTGCCCTATGCACTGCGACCAGTTGCGATTAGGGCTGGCGATTTTTTGGAAATGCAATATAGCGCAAAATGCTCTCAAAAGCTTCTACTCTTGTAATTTCATTTTTCATGACCTTTATAAACTACCTACTTGCTAACGTGTTTTGAAAATGAGACATAATTGGAAATTGATCTTTTTTCAAATACTTTTTCTTTTTCTTCTGGAAACTTCAACTGAGTATTCTGCACAACCTTGGATATAATGCATTTGACCACCGTTCTGAATCTCGAAACGATAATGTGAAAAAACCAGCAGTTTACTCCCTGTTTTGTTCCATTTATATGCCGGCTTTAACATTGATACCGCAATTATTGAAGGACAGATATAAATAATTAAATAAAGAAATAACAGTAAGATAGAGAAATAATTTTAATAAATAATGTTCATATATTAAATCAGTGTGTAATCTAACAAACTTGGGTTGACATATTTTGTCCGGAAAGACGAAGGTAATAATAAAGTCAGGTAAGCCAGAGCCCTAAGCTTAATTTCTGGAAATGCAGTTAGGTTATAGTTCAGTAGGCCAATACTGGAACAGAGAAAGGCACTTACATTCGAGAATTTTAGCTAAGTTTAAGTAATAAGAAGGCGGGCATCTAATTGAGAGTGTTGCACCCTTCTCTGGTACCTAACTGGCATGGATCGACGTTCGTGCACACATTAGTTTCTCTCTGGTACCACCAAAGGTACTTACGTGTGTGATTTTAAGCGCCTAGTGACGTGCTTGTGTGAGTAGCGGCTATCGCGAGGGATCTTGCTGGTAAACATTTTAGCGACTCATGATACGTTACGCTTCTAGTCTCATTTATTGCGAAACAGTTATTTCCAAACGAACTTTGATACTTTAGAAGTTAGCCGGTACAATAATTCAGTTGTTACAATTTCCAGTGCTACGATTCATAAGCAGTCTATTTCTTCTTCTCGAACGGTCGGCAACTCACGTCAATCACTTAAATGTTAGTTCGCATTAAATTTCTCAGTCAATTTAAATGCTGTTGTCCTTCACAATATATCCACACATACCCTGAGCGAAAGTACTCATAGCTCAATCACTGTAACAGCCGACAGCGGAATCAACATCAGATATTGGAGACAAGAAAGGTGGTAACTACTTCCCGTATCAAACTATCGCACTATCATCGCGACATCACACTTTCTGCTAAATGATAATGATAAATAAATCATAACCTAAGATAATTTGGGAGGACGGGGAACAATCCTCGTTAAAGAAAAATTCCTACCCTACAGTCAGGAATCGAACCTAGTACATCTGGATTTGCAAGCTAGCATGCTCGTATCCACCAGACCCCAGAGGCAGTCCAATTCACTGAAATTAACACAATAAATTTTACTTATACCATTATGACATTTAAAGCAAATTAAATTAAGTCCGTTTAAAATCTGAATTTTTGGCGCGCAGGGAAAACAATCACAGTTGGGATTGATGCAGTAATTTGTATCACAAATTACTTAAATGTAAATAATGATTGTAATATGAATATGCATTTTTATGTGACATTGATTTGAGATGTTTATTGATTGTAATTATTGTTGAAAAGAAGTTTATACCGCCTTACTGAAACTGACAATAATAGCGTGCAACAATGCAGCGAGGGGGTGAGCTGTTTATCATTATTGGAAACGAGGAAGTTACGTAATGTTGGCGCGTTTAGAATCTTCTGGAACATTTACCTTGAACATATGTATTCAAAATTTTCATTGGATATTAAAATAGACGCTAATGTTGGCGCGTTTTATTAGCCAATTGCAGTTCAGTTATAATCTTTAGGCATATCTGGGTGTGTAGGAGTATAAATAGAGGGTAGGTTAGAGGTAAAGTCCTTCGGTCGGTCAGTTCATCAAAATTCTTTGTACACTACACGTCGCATTCCAGTCAGTTCGTCGAAAATATTTTGTATGATACACGTCGCCTTCAGTCCAGCAGAAATATTACACGTCGGCTATAGATTCACAAGTTACGCGTAGCAGAATTATGAAAAATCTAAAGTGTTGTAAAGTTAATTATACAAAAGGTTGAAGTACGTGGATTAAAAGTGATCAGTAAGAAGTTATTATAACAGTTTCAGTTTGGCGAGTGTCAAGATCAATGTGTAAATGTGATAGTTAACGTGTTCGACAATAAAAGTGTAAAACAAATTTCTTTCATCAGTGTTATCTTTGGATAAAAGATTCCTTTCCGTTTACGCAACCTGTATAAAGAGAAGTGCTCGACCCAAGAAAAAGATAATAGCTAGCCGTAGGACAGAGAACCAAATTTAAATAAAATAACAGTAGCATTCTTTCAAACGAACATTAATATTGCCGCAAATTGCTAACACCAGATGGAGCTAACAAGCCTAACAAATGAATCACGTCACAAGATGGCTTCAACGCGTGAAGTAAACACAAATACACAAACATTATAAGAAATACACTCCCAAATTGGCACCGTAACGTGGGGCTACAATAATGTTAAATAAATAACATTAAACCACTTTCAAATTGGCTCCCATACGTGGGGCAGTTAAAATTATGTAACCAAACAAAACAAAAGCAGCACAATATAAGATCTTCAAGTTCTAATAATTTACGTAAAAACATATTACGTAAGCACTAATGTTATCGCAGGATCTAAATGACGAATGTAATTATTTTGAAGTGCAGTGTCAGGATGTATTTGTGACTCTGTCTCAGTCACAATTAGTAAATAATTTACTTACTAATTAATTACCCAGTTGGAGGGCTCTTTCTACCCATTTGCACATAAGTTGTAAGATGAGTTCTTAACTTTATGCACTATGCTGTAAAGCTGTGCTGGAGGAGCTGCCCATAGATACGTTGCAATTCATGGAATCATTCTGATTTACTATGAAAATGTATCAAGCCAAACACAAAAGAAAGAAAGGGGGAAAAAGTGTATAAATTGCAGCACAAAGTTGAGCAGTCACATAGAAGAAAATGCGACATCTTTTTTTTTCCAAGAATTTCATAAGCTTTTTAATCCTGTCTGCTGGCCGAGTATTATCAATAAAGTATTTGTTCTGTAGAAATTGTCAGAAACATTATGCATATAAACTTTGACTATGTAAGATTTTTTAAAAGGCTGAACAATAAGCGAAACATGTAGATTTTTCCCCCCGTCTTTGGGGAAAGCAATTAAAGTATGATATAGCCTATTTTCTAAGTGAGTATGCTACCTTACAGACCAAGCTTATAGTTTATGGTAGATTTGGCCATGCTTGTATGAAAAAGTAGGTGCGCACACATACCACCCCCTCCCAAACTCGTACAGAAACAGATTTCATAATTGCAACTTTTATCTTCGTCTTCCATCTCGAAGGTTTTAAAATGCTCATTTTGGAAGTTATTTAAAATGCATTGGTCTTTTCTATGAGATCGCATTGATCATTTTTAATTACGGAATTTTTATACGCCTAATATTAAAAATCTGATGTATTACACTCACATGACTTTCTCTACTCTTGCAAAAACTATTTTTACAAACGCTTATTCTCCATATGCTTCATGTTAATCGAGATGTTAATCTTATTGCTAATTTTCTTGTAGGTGCAAGGGGAATATGGTAGGCTTTAAGCGATAGTGGGTTTATAATTAGTTTAATATGTTTACGTCAAGTAGATATGAAAGCATTGATTGCTTATTCATCTGACAAATCTTTTAAGAGCTGGTTGCTATGCGGCGCATTCCATTCTCTTTGCATGTCCAGGACATAAAAAAAAATGAATAACGAATTCCCATTTGAGAAAAAGTATAAGTATTGGAAAATTTAAGGGAATAACAAGCAGTATTTCGAAAGTGGTTCACTCAATAAAAAAATATATAACATAAATTGTGTATTTTAACGCGATCTACATTTTTGTATAGTAAAATTTTGTCTATCTCTTATGGTTTACCAGTTATGCAAAAGTCGTTCACAATGAAGAATACTTTTGGAGGCATTCCCAGAAAATTCAAGATATACATTTTGTTTGTCATGAAAGTATCTTAAATATATGATATTTTATTCAAAATCGTTAGTCTTTTCTAAAAATGTTCCATGTAAAGGGTAATCTGGGGTGGGGAATTTTCTTGAAAACCTTCGTGTTGCATCTCTGGAAGATACTGAACCTAAATACCAAGTTTGGTGTTTATCCGACTGTTCGTTTCTGAGTTATGCTGTTCACACACACACACACACACACACACGGACATTTTTCCAAAAATGCTTTTTTTTGGATTCAGGGGGTCTCAAAACATATTTCCGGTGAAATCTTGGTATCGAATTTTTGGGTGGAATACAATACTTCCCCTACTTACTATACGTAGTAGAGAAAGTAAAGACTACTTTGTTATAATGTTCCTTATAACTTCAAACTCTGCGTTAAATGTAAAAGATTTACGTATTTTTTTAACTACCTAGAAGTCAAACGCTATATATATATATATATATATATATATATATATATATATATATATATAGGGGAGTAATCTGTAAATGAGAGTTATCAAAATGCCGGTTTAAAACACAAAGGTCAATTTTTGGGCTTCAAGTATAAAATAATTGACATAAATATTGCTGTACTTTATTACCTCCTTCAGTCTCCTTTTTCCATGTATTCTCAATATTCCAAATAAGGAAACCAAAGTCAGCAGCTTTCCGTGTGTGTGTGTGTGTGACAGACAGACAGACAGACAGACAGACAGACAGACAGACAGACTCCATGGCATGCGTTCTCTGCAAGCTGAAAACCTCGCGTAATATCCGGTAGGCAGCGCGTGAAACGTAAACTCTTCGAACTCGTACGCAAACAACGGACGGTTCTTCCGGTGCTGCGCTGGTGCACTACGTGTTTTGAATAAAATAGAGACCTTTGGTTTAATTTGTGTACGGAGAAGCCGCCTCTGTCTTATGAATTTATTTAAGTATTCTGTTTTCCTGGTTATAGTGAGTGTAACGTAGTGGTGACAAGATGTGATGGAAAAACATTTGGCCGATATTAACAGGATATCTTGAATTGTTAAGATAGACACTGGGACTGATTTAGCAGTTCCTGCAATTATATAGTTGTTTAGATTAACATTTGTATACACGTTTATCGTTAAACATTAATCATGTACAATTTTTCGTATTACTTTGCAGATTATTAAATATTTTATACAAATTTAATAAAATTTTATGATAGAACTTCGAAGCTTCTTGGAGTGTAGGCTTTAAATAAAGAAATAAATCGGCCTGTTTCTTTTTGTTTAAGCTTTAAAAAATAGTGCTAGCTTACACTTTTTTAAATCATAAATTTACTTAATGATTCAGATTTTCCAATTAAGATTCCTACATGTTCTATGCTTTAAAACTGTATTGTCCAAAACAGCGGCATTACAGAAGCACTAAATAATAGGAGTTTTGAACGCTGTGAACATATTTCATTCATTCATATTTCATTCAAATATGACCCGAACTATAATGACCAAGGAACAGTTTATATCCGTTGGAGAAACACGCGAAAGAAGTCTTAAATCGTTGCTTACTGACCATCTCAAAATTTTTAATGGAGCTTTAAAAATGAATAATGCAAGAAATATGATGCGATATGTATATATATATATATATATATGTATAGGGTCTTTCAACAAGAGTGTCCTGTCTTTGAACTTAAATAAAACACGTTCTTAAATGATAGAGGTTTATTTCTTTTTTATTTTGGAACATAATTAATGTCATTACGTGTGGAATAGAACATCAGTTAAATGACCGCGGCGACTTCGTTGGGTTGTGCGTATACGGTTGACCCAATTTTCAATGACAGAAGAACGTAAATTAGGTCCAACCTCACGAATAACGCGTGATGTATTCATAAGATCATTTACTGTTTCTGGCTTGTTGACATAAACTCGAGATTTAACGCAACCTACTAGGAGTAATCCAACGGCATTAAATTACATGACCTCAGGGGACAGTTAACATCATCACCACGGGAAATGATAAAACCTCTGAACATCTCCTTCAAAAGATCGGTTGTTTCGAGAGCAGTATGGCATGTGGCACCATCTTGCTGTATCTTTCTCCATTGACAGTTAGAGATTCTCCATCTTCATCTTGGACAAAATATGGACCAATGATTCCACCATACCAAAATCCACACCACACAGTAACCTTTTGGGGATGAAGCGGTCGTTCTTGAATCTGCATCGGATTGTGACTGCTGCTATAGCGGCAATTTTGTTGTTAACACAACCATCCATCCAAAAGTTGGCTTCGTCGCTGCAGATGATTTTTTCGACAAAAATCCGGGTGAGCTTCCAATTGCTCCATAGCCCAGTCAGCGAATACACGGCGCAACCGATGGTCGTTGGGCTTTAGTTCTTGAGTTAACACCATTTTGTAAGCGTGAAACTTCAAGTCCAGATGCAGAATTGGCCAGGTTGTGGTCGGCGAAATCCCCAATTCTTGCGCTCGACGAGCAATTGATTTGTTTCCGTTCTCGCGTACACTCTCACGAACGGCGCCTATGTTTTCGTTGGAGAACTTACGTCGATTACGTACAGGCGTTCTGTGATCGCTGACAGAACCACTTGTTTCAAATTTATTGATCAAACGCCGAATCCTTCTCTGGCAGGAACGATTATGCACACCGTAAACTTCACGCAATACACGAAAGGTTTGGCGAACAGATGATCCATTTTGATAATAAATTTTCACAATTTTTACGCGTTGCTGAATGGTGTAACGTTCCATGGCTATTTGTCAATAACTGTAACCACATGAAAAAAATGACTGCTGTAACTCAATAACAACGGCAGCTATCACATGTTAAAGATAGGACACTCTTGTTGAAAGACCATATATATATATATATATATAATACATGTAAAAATTCTAAATTTGATAGTTTTGCCAAACTCCAAACCCCTTCCTACTTTAATGTTCCTAAACACACTTAATGCAGTTTAGAAATTGTGTTTATTGAGATGCACCTTTTCATATCTCAGGCCATTTCAAGCTCGCTTGCCTCTAGGTACTCCGCAATAAACAGGGCATCTTAGCTTGTTCATCTGCACTCGTCAAATAATTCACAATGACCAAGCCTGGATTTCCTTATCCTTAAGGGGAGGTATAGCCAAATTGTGTTTGTTGTTCACCTTTAAATTCATTTGAAAATTAAAGTCCTTGGTGGTACAACTGCGTCGTTCTATCTGTCCCCTTATCATCCAGGCATTACGTATCACCGATTATAACCTGTCCCATTCCATCTAAATCCATAGGCGAGATACAGCACCCAGCGGGTCTGATCACACACCCGACCAACAGCATATTTCGCGCCGTGAAATAGAGGCTATCTTCAGGCGAAGAGCAGCTCGACTCATACCAAATGATTTACAGTTTTCAGTCACAATATAGTACATCTTTCAGCTAAAACAAAAAAGGCCCGTGAGATTTACCGGTCATAATCGAATTAAAAATCCGCTACTGCTTTCAGAGAGTAAATAAACATTTAGATTAACATATAATAATTTATTACAACTTTTGATGTGATAAAATCAAGTATTAAACTAATAATTGTGATAAAGAACAAAAGTACAATGAAAGGAGTAACTCTGGCATTTCTTTGATTGCATAAAATCATTGAAGCAAAATAAAAGTAATCCATATATACCTAACTCATATGTTCAAAGTGATTGAACCTTGAACTACGTGATATTTCTTGGTGCAAATACTTGCAGACTAAGGAACCTTGAACTACGTGATATTTCTTGGTGCAAATACTTGCAGACTAAGGCTGAAGTCACTATTTTGTGTTGTGCTTTTTGGTTTCTATTAAGGCATTCTATTTCGCATGAACTTAGCATCAATT
The DNA here is from genome assembly GCA_030765065.1 of Deroplatys truncata. NCBI lineage: Eukaryota > Metazoa > Arthropoda > Insecta > Mantodea > Mantidae > Deroplatys > Deroplatys truncata. The sequence goes on along the minus strand of CM060984.1, from coordinate 50,162,979 downwards.
ACAAAACGTTAAAAAGTAAATATTCTGCAGCGTTTTCTAGAAGATGAATTTTTCCACAAATAGTCTACCTTTACTCCGAAACCCGCTTAGCTCAGAGCAGTGAAACTTGGTAGTATCTTCTAAAAGTGTGCAATAAGCAATTTCATTCAGCATGATTATATATATTTTTAAAATAATAGTATTTATGACTATGCATACCCATTAATTTAAGCATTTTTCAAACCAAATTTGTAATCTTTTTATTAAAAAAGACCAGTACTTAATCATGAGGCAGTATTATTTTAACACTTGAATTTCAATTAAATTATATAATATGTAAATTCAATAACAGCCCGCATTGAAGCAATATGTGATAGTAATAATTTGTAAAATGTATGTGACAGTCATTGCATATGCTTATATTATAGTATCCATGTGTAACAATGTTATGTGAATACATTACGTAATTTAATAATGTAGGACTGTGAGAATAATAGGTTTATAGTTGCTAACAATGAGGTAACATTGAGTCAATAATGAGTAAGGAAGTTTAAATACTACTAGGCATTATTAGAGTAGCAATAATGTAAATTTTGATACAGTTTAAAAATAGCCAATCAACAACCAGAAAAAGCTTTAGTTAAATGAAGGTACTCTATTGGACTAGGGTTAGCCAATCAGAGTCTTGAAATACAGAAATTTACAAGTTTAGACGATTGAAATCAAGTCAGTTGCCTGCAGACCGTGATAGTAACCGGATGCAAGATGCGTCCTCTAGAGAAATATAATACGTATTCGTGTGAGACGAAAAATAAGTTTACGTGTTAAAAAGTACAAGTAATTAATTAAAGAATCTCACAGCTCTCTATATCAGTGAAGTGCTATTTAATTTGTGTCAAGGATTAATAAAAAGGAGTGAATTAAAACTAAAAATCTGTGTCGCATCACGCCCTACCAAGACATCCATGTCTCTAAACTAAATACTGACGCAGCCGAGGCAAATATAAATATTTAATATTTAAAGATACAGTCAAATTAAAAAGTTAATATTTTTTTAAACTTGGGGCAAAGGCCACCTGAAAGTACATTTGGGGCGAAGGCTACCGGAAACTGTTTACCATACGTGCGGTTGCAACTACTACAAGTTCGGCTCCCCAACAGTTGAACTATAATACAACTCCTTCAATACAAACTACTTCAAATTGACGCCCAAAGCGAGGAGCTAAATAAATAAACAACTCCAACAAAACATCTACTTCAAATTGACGCCCAAAGCGTGGTGTAAACTCCTACAACAAAACTTCTTCAAATTGGCGCCCAGCTGTGTGGAGCTCGAAGAGACAAGAATTTGCGACAACATCTGAAAAGAAGAGATCAACGAACAACATAGAACTACCAGAATCAACGAAACTACAAGACTTCATCATCTCAGAACTTCAAAATCATCAACAACAGCTTCCAAGGACAGCAACAATTCTTTTAGGAGTATGGGACACGCAGTCAACAATTCAACAACAATCTACGTGGGAACACTGAGTATAAAGGTTTACTAACAGCCAGAACAAAAGGTCAGAAAATTCCATTATACATTTATATAATTGTCAAAATAGTTTAAAAAATATATTGTTAAGATAATTTCATGCTGTTAAGACTGGATGCAAGATGCGTCCTCTAGAGAAATATAATACGTATTCGTGTGAGACGAAAAATAAGTTTACGTGTTAAAAAGTACAAGTAATTAATTAAAGAATCTCACAGCTCTCGATATCAGTGAAGTGCTATTTAGTTTTTGTCAAGGATTAATAAAAAGGAGTGAATTAAAACTAAAAATCTGTGTAAACCTACATTCTTGTCATATCACAACCCTGCCTAAGAGAAACGTGTCTCTAACAATAATACTGACGCAGCCGAAGTAAACATAAATGCAATATCTAAAGATACAGTCAAATTACAAAGTTAATATTTTTTTTAAACTTGGGGCCAAGGCCACCTGAAAGTACATTTGGGGCGAAGGCTACCTGAAACTGTTTACCATACGTGCGGTTGCAACTACTACAAGTTCGGCTGCCCAACAGTTGAAATATAATACAACAATCCAACTTTCTCAAATGTGGCTTTCCATACGTGGGGCTAATAACAATACAACAATCATTTCTAAATCAAAATTTTGCTGCACACGATTTATCATCACAACATACGGAACTCGACCACAAAGTTGTGTTATAATTGATTGGTTGGATTTTCGGAAAAGTTACAATAAGGAAATTTTGATTTGGGGAAGGGGGACGGTAATCTTAAAATGTATCTTAAGTAAAAATGTTCAAGCTTTCAATATTAGTGACCAATTGTATTTCAAATGCTGGTGACAAGTTTTATTAAAACATTAAAAAACGTTGGTTAACAATTTTGGAAGCTACAGCTAATTATAACCATTCATTTTCACATATCTCTCACATTTAAGCCTGCCAAATTTGCAGAATCCCATCTGACTGGAACATACCGAATCATGTAAATCATGCGGCGTGACTTATTTCGTTCACTGCAGCCCAGCCTTTAAACTGCAGGAAAATGAATAAATCAACTAAAGGAGCTTAAGCAGAATTTAATAAGTGAGGCATACGACTTAAGTATACAGCATTGGAAAAATACTCATGCGTTTATGAGTAGCTGTCAAATAAGCCAAGGTTGCTAGACGTACGGTTTTTTAGGGAACAGTACGGTATTTCCCTTATTCTTTCCGCGTACGGTATAATATTGGTACCGTACGACAAATGTTTCTTTTTTGTTCAGTTGATAATATGCCCTGCTTTTCTTAGAGGGATGCCTGTAACGTCAGTTAACGAAAACTGGTTGGCAATACTACCTATCAGCTTATTAAATACAAATTTTGGATGCGGTTCTTCGCTAGTTATCGTGTTCCTCAGACATCAACCTTAACTAAATGTGAATTGACACGATGTTTGCTGTGTTTTGATCTCTCTTTTATTTCTGCTAGAATCTAGGCGTTCAATGACAATTAAAATGAGTTGTTGACTTATTTCAAATGTAGAGAATTTTATATTATTATTGTTTGTAATAATGCGTGATTAAAATAGCTATAAATGACAGTAAATATTAAAATAGATCAGTTGAGTTTATATTTACAACTGTATGCGTAATTGGCAAACAATGTATTCTGTACAAGATTTCTACAAGCAGTAAACTTTATTTTGGTTTCAGTTTAAAAATATATAATTCCACTTGGGACTGTAATCAAATCGCCTACTTTAGTCCCTGGAGTACTTACAGTAAAAGGATGTGTGTTCCTTACTTTCAGTTTGAGAATCAGGCAACCCTACCAATGGATTACGCACAACATTTAGGGGGGGTTCACCAACAGCGATAATTTTTACTTTCTCTACTACGTATAGTAAGTAGGGGAAGTAATGTATTCCACTCAAAAATTCGATACCGAGATTTCACCGGAAATACATGTTTTGAGATCCCCTGAATCCAAAGTAATGATGAATACGTGCAATACGAGAGAAATAGAAGGCGACCAAGATGGATCAGAGAGCGAAGCAATAATTACAATGCACATTTTATGATGACGTGATTTTGCGACGAGGTTTCTCTCGCAAAACAATCTATACTCTCTCTTTTACAACAAACAGAGCAAGAATGGGAATTTCCATCCAAAATGTAAGCAGTTAATTCATAAGGAACAGAAATTTCACTAATTAAAGAATTGTGCACTGCGGATGGATAATTATTATTTCTCTACCGCATCGTATACTGTCACTTGGTACAGAGAGAGAGAAAGAAAATCTTCGGCGGATTTTGTATAGTTTTCTGGGGTCTTTTGAGGCGTGTTCTTCACCTTACCTATTGCAGAGGGTGGTGGCTTGATAACATAGCAGTAAGGGGAAAAGAGGGGAGGTTGATGCCTTTGTTTTTTCTGGTATTATTGAAACCAAAACATGTTTGTTGTCTCAAAACCAATCATGCCGTATACTAGCGAAATTACTTGTGGGCGTATCGTGAATATGTGGGAGGCTGGTCGCAATGTTACAGCAATTGCAACGAGTGTATAAAAGGGTTTTTATAGTAAATTACTGGATAAAAATATTCCAGGAAAGTGGGGAAGACGGTCTACATACTCGTCAGAAAGTGGACACTCCCCGCGTAAAACATAAGCAGATGTTATTCGTTTACTTAATGCTAATTACTCTTTTGTTATAAATGACTGATCATGTTTAGAAATTAGAGATGAATATGTATATGTATATGGTTTACCGAATATGACATACACATTATGGCAATAAAATTGGGTTATATTTTTGTCTGTATTCCTACGATCAACAATATGTTAGTAAAGTAATCAACTGTAGTTTGAATTAGAGGGAAAACATGCTGCTTTATATATTTATTATTTTGTTATGTTTGCTTCTATGCAGCAGCAAGCATTGATATCACTATGAGAATACAGTTCTGTTTATTTTTTGTTATAAAGGGCTGCCTTGCTATGTATTTAATGAATACCATTCAAGCTTTAATTTGTTACCCCTTAAAGTCTACTCACACTACACATTCTACATTTCGCATCAAAGTTTCCCCTTAACCTTTAACCCTTTCAAAGGCGTGTCCTATACTAGCCGATAAGATATGGGCTACCAATCACGATAGTAAGTCTGTATGACAAACTGGATGCACTCACTAACTCTTTCTCTTTTAGCCAATACCATCGAGAGCGTTAACATATATTTCGTTTCCATGGCTTCGCAAGCCCACGTGCAACGATTAATAATGTGACAGACGCGAGGTGCGGTCAAATTTTGTTTGGCGCTCTTTGTAGGTTCATGTTCCTTTACGCACCACATATTGCCACATTAACTGTTTCATTAGCGACTTATTTTATGATACAATAAAATATAACCGACTTTTCGGTTTCCACCTCTTCCTTTCCATAGTCTAGATATTTATGTCATTTTTATGAAAGTTCATAAATGATGGCTATAATTTTCGAAGAATAAAGCAATTAAGTGCATCACATTTAATTATTTCGAATGTAAGCTTAAGTTTCAGACCATTTGCATTTTGTTCATATGAGTGGCTACCAAACTGCAGAGCTTCAACACACGTTTGCCTGTGGCTCAATCAAACGCAGTTTTGACTTTCAACATGCACAATATGGAGGGAAATATTACAATATCTTCCTCCATGGTCACAAAAAAAGGGCCAACCGGAAGCAGCGGACAGTGATACTCACTTGTTACGCATAAAAAGATTGCTAGCTTGTATATTGCACATAAACCAAACCTACGATTTGATTGTCTGGATTGCAACTTCGTGGTGAAACGTGCTTCTAAGTTCCAGCGATAAAGGCGTGTAACTGGGCTACGTAAACCAAAATAACAGGGAAAATCTGATGTGTTACACTCACATGCTTTCTCTACTCTTGTACAAACTACTTTTACAAACCTCTATTCTCCATCTACTTCATTAATCGAGATAAACATTTGCAGACTCTATCTTATTGCTAATTTTCTTGTAAATGTAAGGGGAATATATATTTACAAGGGCAATATAGAAATACAGTAGTCTTTAAGCATATACATATCTCTTAATAGCTGGTTGCTAGGTGCAGCACCATTCTCTTTGCCACAGATTAATACTCTTTGCATATCCAAGACAAAAAAATGAATAACGAATTCCCATTTGAGAAAATAAGTATTGAAAAATTTAAGAGAATAACAAGCAATATCTCGAAAATGGTTCACTCAACAACAAAAATGTATATGACATAAATTATGTATTTTAACGCGATGACCATTTTTTGTGTAGTAAAATTTTGTCTATCTCTTATGGTTTACCAGTTATGCAAAAGTCGTTCACAATGAACACTTTTGGAGACATTCCCAGAAAATTCAACATATACATTTTATTTGTCATGAAAATATCTTAAACATATGATAGTTTAATCAAAATCGTTAGAGCCGTTTTTGAAAAAATTAAAATTTTCGAAAAATCTTCCATGTAAAGGGTATCCTGAGGTGGGGGGATTTTCTTGAAAACCTTCGTATCGCATCCCTGGAAGATACTGAACCTAAATACCAAGTTTGGTGTTTATCCGACTGTTCGTTTCTGAGTTATGCTGTTCACAGACAGACACACAGACAGACACACACACGGACATGTTTCCAAAAATGCTTTTTACTTTCTGTACTACGTACAGTAAGTAGGGGAAGTATTGCATTCCACCCAAAAATTCGATACCGAGATTTCACCGGAAATATATGTTTTGAGATCTCCTGAATCCAAAAAAAGCATTTTTGGAAACATGTCCGTGTGTGTGTGTGTGTGTGTGTCTGTCTCTGTGTGTGTGTGTGTGTGTGTGTGTGTGTGTGTGTGTGTGTGTGTGTGTGTCTGTGAACAGCATAACTCAAAAACGAACAGTCGGATAAGCACCAAACTTGATATTTAGGTTCAGTATCTTCCAGAGATGCGACACGAAGGTTTTCAAGAAAATCCCCCACTCCAGACTACCCTTTACATGGAAAATTTTTCGAAAATTTTAATTTTCTCAAAAATGGCTCTAACGATTTTGATGAAAATATCATATGTTTAAGATAATGTCATGAGAAATGAAATGTATATCTCGAATTTTCTGGGAATGTCTCCAAAAGTATTCTTCATTGTGAACGCCTTTTGCATAACTGGTAAACCATAAGAGATAGACAAAATTTTACTACACAAAAAATGTAGATCGCGTTAAAATACACAACTTATGTTATATACATTTCTTTTGTTGAGTGAACCGTTTTCGAGATATTGCTTGTTATTTCCTTAAATTTTCCAATACTTATACTTTTTCTCAAATACGTTATTCATTTTTACTTTCTCTACTACGTATAGTAAGTAGGGGAAGTATTGTATTCCACCCAAAATTTCGATACCGAGATTTCACCGGAAATACATGTTTTGAGACCCCCTGAATCCAAAAAAAGCATTTTTGGAAACATGTCCGTGTGTGTGTCTGTCTGTATGTCTGTGTGTGTGTCTGTGAACAGCATAACTCAGAAACGAACAGTCGGATAAACACCAAACTTGGTATTTGGGTTCAGTATCTTCCAAGGATGCGACACGAAGGTTTTCAAGAAAATCCCCCCACCCCAGAGTACCCTTTACATGGAAGATTTTTCGAAAATTTTAATTTCTCAAAAATGGCTCTAACGATTTTGATTAAAATATCATATGTTTAAGATATTTTTATGGCAAATAAAATGTATATCTTGAATTTTCTGGAATGTCTCCAAAAGTATTCTTTATTGTGAACGACTTTTGCATAACTGGTAAACCATAAGAGATAGACAAAATAGTAATACACAAAAAATGTAGATCGCGTTAAAATACACAATTTATGTCATATACATTTTTTTTGTTGAGTGAACCATTTTCGAGATATTACTTGTTATTCCCTTAAATTTTTCAATACTTATTTTCTCAAATGGGAATTCGTTATTCATTTTTTGTGTCTTGGATATGCAAAGAGTTATAATCTGTGGCAAAGGGAATGGTGCTGCACCTAGCAACCAGCTATTAAGAGATATATATGTGCTTAAAGGCTACTGTTTTTCTATATTGCCCTTGTATATATATATTTTCCCCTACATCTTAAAGAAAATTAGCAATAAGATAGGGTCTGCAAAAGTTATCTCGATTAACATGAACTAGATGGAGAATAAGCGTTTGTAAAAATAGTTTGTACAAGAGTAGAGAAAGTTATGTGAGTGTAACACATCAGATTTTTTTATGTCCTGACATGCAAAGAGAATGAATGCGCCACATAGCAACCAGCGTTAAAATATTTGACTATCGCTTAAAAGCTACCATATTCCCCTTGCATCTACAAGAAAATTACCAACAAGATTGACATCTCGATATCTCGATAACATGAAGCATATGGAGAATAGGCCTTTGTAAAATTAGATTGTACAAGAGTAGAGAAAGTCATGTGAGTGTAACACATCAGATTTTTTTGGATTCAGGGGTCTCAAACATGTATTTCCGGTGAAATCTCGGTATCGAATTTTTAGGTGAAATACAATACTTCCCCTACTTACTATACGTAGTAGAGAAAGTAAAAAGTATTTGCATAACTAACGAAATGTATATGTCAAAATGTCTATGAAGTCTCTTCATACTGACCGACTTTTGCATGATTTTTGATGACTGACGGGAAAATCATAAAAATAGGCAAAATCATATTATAGTATCTAGTTAAAATGTAAAACCTTTTTTATGGGGGGAGGTGCAGCGTGAACTGTAGAAATATCCATGTAGCGTGTTTATAATAATCAAGTATGTCATCTGATAGACAAGCTTGAAGCTTTGCAGTGCTACAGTTCGTCACGCTACTACATCTAAATACTTAAATGCTGTTTTTGTGTAACTGCACGCTTATTGCTTACTTTGAAATCAATCCTAGGCAAAAATGTATCGTGGGTGATGAAATAGGTTAAATATTAGATTACAGCGTTAAACATGCACGGGCATATTTGATGCAGTTTTACAGTTTTATAAAATTGTAATAGGAGCGTAAAGTACAAAAAGAGTATTATGCTTAAGACATGTAAAAACAATTTTGGTGAAATACAAAAACATAGTAATCGGGGACGTAGTAGAGAGGAGATTGATGTTCGTGAATAAAATATTGTAACGTTTGTTTCCTTTAATTTCATTCCTTTGAGTTATTTTAACAAACTCATCATCATCGTCGTCATCTAAAAACTTCAAACTTGAACAAGTGACTCGGTGTTTTTTTTTCCTTCCTTCCTTTCTCCCCCCCCCCTCTCCTTTCTAATATGTTCACCAAGAGTTTAGAATGTTACGCTAGAGAAATATAATTTTAGTTAACAGTCTTTGCAGCGCTGTAATCTTTTGCATAAGCAATAAACATTGTTTTTTGCTGCCATGTTTACTTGGAAAAATTACTATGTGTATGGAGAATAGGGCCCTCGATCCTATCAGATTGAAATTTTAATTGCTATTCCTTCTCACCTGGAACTGGCCTTCGTGCATAAGCTAAGGTCTGTGCTCTGAAAGTATAAGAGAGGTTCATTAAGTGGCTGATAGGAGCACCAAATGATGAGGTTCTGCCGACATTAGATAAGAGAAGACACTGTTGTAAGCTCGGCACATTTCCGTGCACTCGAGAGTATATGTCCCGGAATTACCTCCTGACGATTACTGTGTAAAAGCGTAGAGCTGTGTCTACATACTCACTGTAATGCAAAAGCTAAATGCTATCCTTGAGTATGGGCACACATGAAACATGATGCGGGGTTCATTAGGGCTTTTCATGAATGGCGTTTCCGCAGTATAATAGCAGGTGATTTCCACCGCATGGAGTTCCCGTGGGATATAGCATTCAGGGCTCCAGGAACTCTCAGGACTGGCGATTTCTCGCGCTACACGTTTCAGCACTTGCTTTCGTATTCCCGAGGTATTACTTCCGGGCATTTCCACTTAGTGTCGCTCAAAACTTTGCTGCCATTGCCTATATGCTTGAAACATTTTGTGATCTCTGCTCCCTTGCGGGTGTATTCACCGTTGCGCGAGTATCGGTTTCATAATTACTCGTGTAACTTAATGAGCCTCAAGCCTGTACGTAAATGCAAACCTTTAAGAATGGGCAAGAAAACGGGAGTAGAGATAAACATGTGCGAAATCCTTGGGTAACGCCCCCTTCGAGTTATATAGAGTATATGAGAATAACTAACTATTCCTAATTTTCTAATGTGATAGAGGTCATGAAATGGAAGTGCTTACTTTTCAAGTTTTAGTGGTATGAAAGAAAACATTAAAAAAAGTTACCTATTGAAAAGCATATCTCGTCTGTCCATAACGCGTCTAGCAAAATCAGGTTCATTGTTAAGGGTGTCTAAATTGTTAAGATAATCATCTGGGATTGTTTTTACTTTTCGGATACTTGCGTGTCGCTGTGTGATGGAGTTGATATTCCGTCCCCTTTGCATGGCCAGGAGAGAGAGAGAAAAAAAACGAATAACGACTTCCCATTTGAGAAAAGTATAAGTATTTTAATATTGAAAACAATAACAAAATATATCTTGGAAATGGTTAACTCCACCCCCCAAAAAAGCATTTGACATAAATTGCATGCTTTAACGAGATTCACATTTTATGTAGCAAGATTTTGTCTCTCTCTCTTACGGTTTACAAATTAGGCAAAAGTCATTTAGAATGAAGAAGACTTCAGAGGCTATTTCCAGAAAATTCAAGATATACATTCAATTTGTCAAGAAAATATCTTTAACGAATGACATTTTAATAAAAATCATTAGAGCCATTTTTGAAAAAATAAAAACTTTCAAAAAATTGTCCATGTAACGGGAAGTTTAGGGTGAGGGGATTTTCTTCAAAACCTTCGTGTCGCATCCTTTGTTTGGTATTTAACTGACTTGTTATTTTGAGTTATGCCGTTCACACAATCTCTCTCTCTCTCTCTCTCTCTCTCTCTCTCTCTCTCTCTCTCACACATTCTATTTTTTTTGTTCAGGGAGTCTCAAAACACGTATTTCCTGTGAAATCTGGAGATCGAATTTTTGGGTGGAATACATTACTTCCTCTACTTGCTGTAAGTACGTATAGTAGAGAAAGTAAAAATACAGATGTTTGGCAACCGCGCATTTTCCTTTGCAGGTGCGTGATACAAATCATCCATGTGAGCTTAAACTGAGATTCTGATATGTATCCATTATTCTTATTGTTCCTATATCCACTGCGTCTTAGAAGCAGCTCTAGAAATTCAAGTCAATAAAAATTTGGGAAGTTGGGGAGAAAGAGACAGAGGGAGGGGAGGGGGAGAGACTGCACAGTTCCACAGCGAAACTCGAACCACGGATCTTTGACTTTCAGTTACGAATTCTTCGCTGAGTACCCTGGCGAGACACCATAAAGCGATTTAACTTCTGTTTGGTTCAATTCTTTTTCTGCCATTTTAAAGGCGTATTATTAAGAACAGTGAAATGGTCATTGAGTATGCATACCTTCTTTTGCGTTTTAAGCATGCATTTTTTCAAAATACAAGTTGTTCACAGCTGCAATGCTTGTTTTGACAAAATTCAAATTTTAATTTATGAATTTTATTAAAGTTTGAAAGGAAAGAAAAATTATCTCAATTAGTAAAAGTAAAAAACGAATGACTATTTCAATTCTTTTAAGATTAAAGTACCAGAAAGCAGTTGATTTATTGTTCTACTTCAAATTTTATGTTCCAAGGAGCAGTTGAAAGCTGTAGCAGTAATATGTATTAAATGTTTATAAAATACTGAATATCTTGAAAAATAATTCTCATGTCGTATTTAAATTCTGCACACAAGTATAAACTAAATAAGTTCAGAATTTCTGAAATTGATAAAATCAGTCCCAAGTTCCTTAAAGGACACTTAGCGCACTTCACGCTTTTTGAATTTCTCGGCTTCTAATTAACCACACTATCACGAACAAATATATTATACCATGTTAAAGTTAAGGTTGGAAAATTGGAGTTCTGGCTGCAGCGCTTAATTCAACTTCACAATTTTCCATAACTCTCTAGTAACAGCGAACCAAATCGTACGTCGAAAACTGCGGGCTTTCAGAATCTATAATGAAACTTACCCCAAGGCAAGCAGACTGATTCATGGGGGCGAACAATCACCGTTGAAAACGAAGCTAAATTTATTCCAAATCTACACACTGCAGAACGTGTAAAACAATCGTTATTTAGACAACTACATAGTTACGAAAGTATAGATTTAGTAATGAAAGGGTTAATAAAATTCAGAACGACAGCAGGAATTAATTTTTAACGTGCTGCTTTCAATTTTTACATACAATTATAGTGATATTTCCGCTTGAGTACACCTACACAAAAAGAAAATTAAGATTAATTATAGTTTATGAATTATCAGTGATTAGCTAACACGCTACTTGATGATTTTCTACAATTTTATGGCAGTTGGATTGAAAACTTTATCAATCAAGAGCACTTCAAAAAGTTTAAACATGTTCTAAGTTTTAAATATGTTCTAAAATGTTTTGTCTAATAAGGAAATGTTGAGTTGTATGGAACTCATTCGAACTAAATTCGTGTTACTTATTCTTAATGTTGTGTTTTGCTTCCCTTAGCGTGAGGTTAGGCATCGTTCATTAGTAAGACTATATACGTACAAATAATCTAATATTTTTACCACTCGCCCTTTTAAATGCCTAAAATGAGGGTTTTACGCTACATCACTTGAAATAAGCGAAGTAGTTGAATATGCAACCGTAAATATTCTACCAGACAAAATATGAAGAAAGAAATGATTAAAAAAAGTGTTGTATTTTGCGAGTATGTAGCAGTACTGCGAATAAAATAAAACCACATTTTCACTATACACAGACCTGCAACATCGTGGCAAAGAAATGATATTCTGCTGGTTACCATCCCATGTGGGTATAACCGGTAATGAAACGGCAGACGCAGCTGCGAAAGAAGCCACAAACACCCAGTCAGTGACTTTCAATAGCAGTGACACACACCGATCTGTTTCATCACATTTAGCACCGTCTGAGACAACGCTGGAAACTACATTGGACAAATTTACCACCCACCAAACTTCACGAAATCAGAACTTACTCTGAAACAGTCTCAACTACGATGCCTGCCATAAGAAGAGAACAAGTGGCCCTAGCAAGACTACGTATTGGCCACAGCTCCTTGACACACTCCTACCTGCTACGCAGAGAAGACCCACCCATCTGTCCAAACGCAATACTTCTCTCTCAATCAAACACGTGAATCACCGAATGCTCCAAGTTTAAGAGAGAAAGAAACTTCACGGCATCTCCACAGATTTGGTTACAGCGTTCAGGAACCCGAAGATACTTGAATTCTTTAAGGATATACAACTGTACCATAGGCTCTAGCTCTAATTGTTAATAATTTTATTGTGGTTTATCTAAAATGTTCATGTAAATAATTAACAGTGTAAACTGTTAACGTTTATGAACTGTTGATTGCAGCTGAGTTACTTTTTTGTCTAAGAAAAAATTAATTGTTGAGATTAACATATGAATGTGAACACTAACCATTGTATCTACTGCAAATTATAATGTATGAGCTAATTTAATTTTAAAATGCTGGTCGCGCTATGACTTTACTGTTTAAGCGACCATAAATAAATAAACAATAAAACCACTTTTAATATGTTCGGCATATACTACTTTAGACAGCCCTGAAATGTGTAAAAAATAAATAATATAATAATAAATATAATAGTATAATATTATAAAAATATAATAATAAAATACTAGATTGATCCCAGATCTACTTGGGTTTACGAAAAAATGACGCAACTCTTAGAATAGTTGGATCACAGTGATGAAGGTTTTACTCTTCTCTTGGAAGTATGCCGACAACATACTGTCAGTGAAATTTTCAACATTTTTTACCTTATACCACACACCTTGTGTGCAGGTCATACTGTTTTCTAGATTTCTTTTTTGTATCAATTCCAACTTTATTTTTCTGCAGATTCCATAATTTCATCAGGCTCTTTGAATTCAACTTCTTCCATATTCATATCTGCCGCCATTACAGCAATAGATACTTAATATCAAAGAAAACACAAGGAACAGGTAAACTGGAGGACTCACTCTGATAAATTGAAGTGGGCATGGCAATTTGCATTGCGAGCTAATATTGCGACCGCTATGAGAAATAAATCATATAAAACGGCATGATGAGTTTATAACATCATAAATGCTAATCCGTGCCATTGACTGGACATGGAATCAAAGGTGATAACCGTGGAGTGGCATAGAAATGTTTCGTACTATTACGATAAAGTGCAACTTTTAATTCCTGCGTCTTGTGTTAAAAGTTCAAACTTTCGTTCGAGCTGTATAAAAACAATATGTTTTTTATTTCATTGCTGGAATATGTTTGTATAGTACAGTAAAGGCTAGTAATAAAAATAAGAAACTAAAAGAAATTATATGGGCTTAAAGGCAGTATTTTACAAGCCTTTGAATTATTTGTGCAATTCCATTTGTAATATGGAAACATGGTGAAACATCAAATATGTATTTCTTCTCCAACATCAGCACACTTTGCAGAGAATAATTTTAATAATTACCCCCAATTGCCTTGTTCACGTTCGAGTAAGGCCATTGTCAATCACTATTTATGGTGAATATATAGGTATGAATAATACTATAACGGACACGACAGAAAACAAGAGGTACTGAATTGATGGCTTGGTTAATATTCTGGAATATCTTGCACAATATATGTAACTTGTTTTATTCCTATCATAGTTCTACAATTCTGCTTAACGTGGCACAATACTTCTGAGCTTTGAAATATTTAAAAAGAATAGATTTCACAACGAGGATGAAAATGAGTTTCACAGAATCGAGGAACATTTTTGAAAACACTAGCAAACCTCCTAAGCCCAACCCGATTCTATAAAATATTTTGCAAGCGCGTATTGTTCATATTTTTTCACGGTCGTGTATTCTGGATATAAATACGAGAGATAATTTGGTTTAATTTGAAACAGCCGATTGAGAGAAAGGTCAGTTGTCAAAGTAAATTTAAATTATGATGGATTTAAGTGAACAATTATCCTGAAGGACTCGTCACTTGGCATATACAGAAAGCAGCGTTTTCACTTAACAATCCCTGACAACTATTGAGATATTACAGTGTGGTTATAGAAACTGACAAGCTTGAGTTTTCTACATTTCCATTGTGTGCATATATGTGCCATGAAACGCACAATAGTGAGAAAAAAAATTATATTGCTCTTTATTCGTTTCACATACAGGACACACTATTTGTGACAGACACTACAAAGAGCAAATTTGTTGTACAGCCATTTGTGAATTATACATCCTCGTCAAAATAATTCGTCACCAAAACAACTCCTTAGACTACAATTTTATTTCCCTAAAAGTAATGCGCTGCTCGCACCTGCCTTGTTTTGGAACGAGAAATATTTTCTTCCGTTGAATTTTATTTACCTACTTTAATTGTGTATCTGTTGAATTATCTTGAATATTATCTAATAAATGTGCTTTGTTTTAATATGAACTTAATTGCGATGCTTTCTTCGCACTGTTCCTTTCACGAGCAGAAAGTCTCGCTCTAGACTTAGCTTAGCCATTAACTTCAGTGCCCGCTTACCAATTGTTCATAAAGTCAATATCTGACAACGATGAATATCGCAGGAACCATTAAAAAGTATATTTTTTGTGTCTTTTTCAAATATATGCGGTAAACAAGGGCTGATATGTCCAATTACGCTATGTTGGGTGCTTGTAAGAAACGGGAAGACTATTGCAAAGTGCATACTCGCTTCCTGGCGCGGTTTCAAAAGGCTACTTCTCCGAAATAAACATTTTTAAAACCTGCACATACAATTCTTCGCAAAGGTAATGTAACGGATAGGAAAAGAAATCGCAGACCTTCCCATCAGAGAAGGAAATCGAGGCTCGTGGAGGAGTTCGTGAAGAGATTGACGAGTAACCGATCCTATTCTGCAGGTTTTCGTTTTCAGTAGTCTTTTCGCTTTGATTTATTTCATGTACGCAGGAACTCATAATAACTCATTCAATAGAGGAGTAGGTGTATCAGTCATTGCTTACTTCTTACGATCTGAAACAGATGCAAAGCAATACTTTTATTATAATTTTCATACAGGTAAACGGCTCTTTGTTGTTGTAAACGAAGAGGAGTGTATTTTTGATAAACCTGAGTCAATGTGTACCAGACAGATGACCATAGTTGCGTGGTTGCCTTCCTCTGCTATTCAGTATTTGTTGAATTAATTGAAAAATACGCTTTTGGGTCATGGAATTGAACATTCAGGCGGTGCGATTACAAGTAGATAGTGAAAGTAGCTTTTCGGTATCATCTTGTCAGTGGTCCCCAAACCTAAAGCCCCTTCCCAATTTGTAGCTCTGCAGTTCCAATTTAATTCTGTAATTTTAATAATAATAATAATAATAATAATAATAATAATAATAATAATGCCAATAAATAGCTGATCCTTCATTTTACAAACGACTAGCTAGAAGAGTTTTAAAAGATATAACTGAATTAATCTAACTATAAGTTCTAAGTCCCTGTGCATTTGAATTTAGTGCACAGGGGCAACATTTTTCACTCTTGGTGAAGTTTTATATATTTCCTTGTCCAAAGGCAATTAAGCAATCAAAACTAACCGAAACCCATGCTTATAACACACGGAGTAAGTATACATTCCACAATGAAACTTTTAACACCGACAATTAATAGAGATTCTCGTGTTACTGGGGCGAGCGCGTCTTTTCAGTAAATTACCAGTAGGTATAAACACCAAACAAAGAATCATTCTTAAAAGGAAAATAAAGAACGTGTGTGTTCTTTATTTTCCTGTGTCTTCTCTGCTTGATTTATGCATAATTAGAATTTGAAGTGATTAATCCACTAAAAATATGAAAACTTGTACCAAAGTTATTATTTGCAAAACATGTTGTATGATTATTACTCTCAGTTTCTCTGCTATCAGAGCACAAGTTTTTTAGAGGTCTGTGTCCCCCTTATTGTGGTTTGTTTCAATCTCATGTTGAATTACTTTGGGTAATGGCATTGAAATATGCAATCCTATGTTTACCTGGGAACTAAGGGAAACCACCGGTCGCGGAAATGACCATTGGACCCCCAAATTGCAAGTCGCAGACACACTGAGACAATTCTCCCGGTGCGTAATAAATTAATAATATTTCATAATTATTAACATACACTTTAGCGACTGAAAAATATAATTTTATATTTTAGTTTATTAAGAGTTGGTGGTTGATTTTCAGTTTTGTCTATGGGATTTGTTATTTAATGTTACCTATAAGCAACGTTTGCGAAAAAATTAATTATTAAATGTGTATTACTTTGGACTACACTCTGCAACTGAATTCGAGCAGCTTATTCTCTGACATTACTGTATCCTCTCCCGTTCCAATGATTCTCCTATATCGAAGTGTCTTGAGCTGACAGGTTGTCGATATGGCCTTAAAAGAGCTGTTACTCCGTTCGGCAAATAAATAAAGTTTGTTTCTATTTATTTCCTCTGATATAGAATCTAACTTCATTTTTTCGGATTTTTAGATTTAAGAAAAACCCAACGAAACCTAATGTAGGAATAGACTGTGTAATACACACAGAAACTATTAGTAACTTGGCACTTTTGTTTCGTATGTAATTTGGGATTTTCTATGGGTTGTGTATAATAGCTAGCTGTGTTATACAACAAAAATCTGCATGAATTCAAGAATTCAATAACAAATTAAAATTAAAGTATTTAATATATCAACTTCCAAAGTTAAATATAGTTCACTTTTCATATGTTGTCACTTCTGTCATTTCTTTGGAAAGAAGTGATACATGTTTTATTTTGGCTGATGTTTTGCTTGTTTTGTTTTGTTTCGAATGCAGTACATTGAAACAGTTTTGTTACATAAAATTAAGGAATGTATTTATGAATTGGAGCATACTCAGGTAGACGAAGCAGATAACGACAGTACAAGTGAAGAATTAGAAAGTTTTCCGTGAATCCACTTGTATACTTGCCAGATTTTAGGGTTTTCCCGTAAAATGTACGGGAGCGGAGGCCGTTTTACGACTTCACGGCAAAAGGGGCGTTTTTGTGACTTTGTAGGCAGATTCGAAGTGTTACCGATTTTCATCACGGACCTGACAAAGCATTAAATCTTTGTATTATATTTGTAACTTAAGGTTACAGACTGAATATATCGTGCTAGTTGATATACAGTGTTATGATAGACCAGAGCTTATCCATGCATCTTCATCACGATCATGGTCCCTTTCACGAGGTTGCAGCAGAATGCATAAAATACTATTTGAAATTCGATTGCACCACTAGAGACCTCTAGTAACTAGCAGTAATTGTGTACCAACATTCAGTGATGGACGGCATGAATTGAAAAACCAATTCTCTCACGTAAATTCTTTACCTTATTAGCGTTACATGGCTTAGGGATATGTTTCCCATTTTTACTTTCTCCACCAAGTATAGTAAGTAGGGGGAGTATTGTATTCCACCCCAACAACTCGATATAGAAATTTCACCGGAAATACATGTTCTGAGGTGCCCTGAATCCAAGTAAAACATTTTTGGAAGCATGCCTGTCTCTCTGTGTGTGTTTCTGTGTAGGTCTCTGTGTGTGTGTGTGTGTGTGTGTGTGTGTGTGTGTGTGTGTGTGTGTGTGTGTGTGTGTGTGTGTGTGTCTGTGAACAGCATAACCCAAAAAGGAAAAGTTGGATAAATACCAAACTTGGTATTTGAGTTCAGTATCTTCCAAGGATACGACACGAGGATTTTCAAGAAACTCCCATCCCAGACTACCCTTTACATGGAACATTTTTCGAAAAAATTTTATTTTCTCAAAAAAGGCTCTTAACGATTTTGATTAAAGTATCATATGGTTAAGATATTTTCATGGCAAATTAAATGTATACCTTGAATTTTCTGGGAATACCCCCAAAAGTCCTCTTCATTCAGAATGAGTTTCACATAACTGGTTAACCGCAAGAGATAGACAAAATTTTACTACACAAACAATGTAGCTCTCGTAAAACACACGATTTATCATATGCATTTTGTTTGTCCAGTGAGCCATTTCCGAGATATTCCTTGTTATTTGTTTGAATTTTCCAACGCTTATACTTTTTCTCACATCAGAATTCGTTCTTATGTCCTGGACATGCAAATAGAATGGACTGCTGCACATAACAACCAGCTGTTAAAAGATTCGACTATCGCTTAAAGCCTGCCATATTCCCCTTGCACCTACAAGAAAATTAGCAATAAGATAGTTTCTGTTTATATCGATTAACATGAAGTAGACGGAGAGTAAGCGTTAGTAAAATTAGTCTGTCAAGAGTAGAGAAAACCATGTGAGTGCAACACATCAGATTTTTTGTTAAGTTTGTGTATAGTTATGTTATGAAGCGTAAAATAGGAACTAGAAAAGTGTATACAGATAGGAAGCGGTGTTCTTTACTACTGTTTAATACTTGTTTATCTGTGGTAGCAGGAAGAATTTCATCATGTGTAAAAGAAAGAAGCTATTAGATCTTGAAGGCTTCTTATAAAACGCAATTCCCATTTATTTTGCATGTAATTTTGCACATTTTCATTTTACGCATTCTAAATGTAATTGCCATCGCAAAATTATTACGCTGTGCTATAGAGGGAAAGTTTTACGAGTTTCACTGTGAGAAGTTGGCAAGTATGCGCTTGCAATGGTTGAAATATTGTTGAAATGCTCTGTGGATGACTAGCAATGAGATCTGTAGCCGCAAAGGACAGTTTCTAATGACTTGCTGCCGAGATTTCCACAGCGCATAAGAATAAAACTGGCAGTTCATTTATTTAACAATAATACCTGACTGGCCCCGTAGCTCAGTCGGTAGAGCAGCTGCCTGCTGTGCGAGGGGTCCCGGGTTCGATTCCCGGTTGGGGGAAGTACAAGAAACGACGACAAGAGTTACACGAGTTAACACATTATCAATAGACAATAAGTTTCAAAGGAAAGGCCGCTGATAAGACAAATGTAGTTAAAGCGGGGTATAAAAGATCTTATTCCTTCAAGAAGCGCAATACAAGTCTGCTTTAGCTCAGTTTTCACAGAACTTGAGATTTTGTGATTGGATGAAGTTTTAAGAACATCGAATAAGCTTCGTATACATAGCACATTGGAACTTGTCTGATTAAACTATAACCTCTTGTAATGATCATTATGGCTATTTCAGAAATGAAATCGATATAAATCCGTTATTATAAATATACTACAAAGTTAATTTATACTTACGGTCCAAATACATAAACGACTGTAAAATCAGCGATAAAATGAGCTTACCAGGTTGCACAAATCAAAAATAAACATGTAAAATAAAAATCTAAAAGAATAGATAAGCTAGGGGCAAATAAATCAGCTAGTATATTACTTAAAAACTGTATTCACGCATCAGAATTCTGCACTTCATGTAAGCGGGAGAGTTTACGATGCATTCTGTGGTCAGAGTAATGCAGTGTGTAGCTTAATAGCTGCACATAAATTATTAATTTGCTTCTGACTACCGTATGAATTTTTGTCTCCTTCGGATCGCAAAGAAGAGCCACACAAAGAGATCATGAGGACGAGAAATGAGATGGAGAAGCTGGAGACAGCAATTTACCTGAATGAAGATGAGGAGGAGGTAGGACTTAGAAGAAATTAATTTCCCGCGGTGTTGAGGTTTCCCTAAGGGTCGCTCATGAAGCTCTAGAATATGGAATCTGTCTGACACAACAAGTAGCCCGGTACGGTTATAAAGCCTTTGTGTTCAGCACAGGCAGGGGTGGATTTCCCTACAGGCAAACTAGGCGACTGCTTGGGGGCGGCAAAAGTTTTACCTCGGCGTAGAGATTGCTCTACGAGTGTTTGTGTACAACAGTTTGTTTGAACCTGGTCACCGGGAAACTATATTTTGATGCAAGTGGAAGCTAATTTAATGAAAAGAGGCGAAGGCGAGATTTGTACTCGAGCAAAATAAAATCACTTTAGCATGCGTATCATATACTTTTTCTTTTAAACTAGACCGTAACATACAGAATAAATTAAATTTGATTAGTGAATTTTCAGTTTAGTTTAAATATTTTCCGCCTTTACAAAATTCGGGCCTCGTTTGTTATTTTGTTGCAAACGGGGTGAGTTTGAGGTCCACCGACAAACTTCAGGGGCTGATTCCTGACTGGAAATAGAGCGCATAAGTTCATATGGCCTTGTATCCGGAAATGCATAGTTTGCATGGTAGATGACACTGAAGAACGGCATCAAATAAAGAGCCCTGGCGCAGAATACATGACCTGAATCCCATCCATGTCATAACAGATGTTCAGATGGCCTCCATGGGATGTAATTGCACGCGTTCACATATCGCATCATGGATTGCCTCACTCGTTCGAATGTTCGGGCTACATCCGAATATCGTCATTGGCTACGTGGACACGCTGTTGAACGGTGTGAACATCAGGAACAGGCTCACCGTACACAATGCTTTTCAGACGCCCCCACAAGTAAAAGTCCAGTGCTCGAGCAGGCCACGCAACAGGGCTTCCACGTCCTGTCCAACGTCTGGATTAGATTTTGAGGTGCCGGCGAACATTAATGCGGAAGTGGCTGGCACTCCATCGTGCTGCAGCCACATTGCCGGTCGTAGTGCCAAAAGCACATGCTCCAACAATGGAGGCAGAGTGTTTTGCAGAAAGCCCAGATACGTTTCTCCGTCCAGATGTTGTGGAAGAAGAACTGGTCCAAGTAGGCGGTCGCCAATAATTACTGCCCAAAAACTGATGCTGAACGCTGCAGGTGACGATTATGCAGGTTAATGATGCCACCTCTACCAAAGGTCACTTCATCGGTGAAGAGGACTAAAGACAGAAATCCCATAATGGTGATGGCCTTTGCACAAACCAGCGACAGAATCTTTCCCGTGGAGGAAAATCCGCCGGTGATAATCCCTGCACACGTTGGAGGTGTAGGGATACATGGCTTACACCATGTTGGTGGGCCAATTACTTGGAGCTTGTATCAGGGTTGTTCTCAATATCATGGAGAACATGTTCCTCCACATAGTCCGCAACTGTCCTGAACATTCGCCTCTCTCAAAGGACCCATGCTCTCACAAACGCCGAAAAATGGCTCCAAATGTGTGATGTGAGTGGTGCTGTCTGAGAGGGTACGTGGCTCGATACATCCGTGCTGCCTCTCGACCGTTTCCACCTGAACACCATCTCGGCTTGTTCCTGGAATGAATACAGGGTTATTGTGCTTCTACGTTGCTTAAATCAGACTATCTACAACACACAAGGCACACTGTAAGTTATGAGAGAATGTGTCAGTGCCATCTACCGTGGAAACTATGCATTTCCGGACACAAGGTGATATGAACTTTTGTGCCCTATTTCCAGACTTCCTGAAGTTTGTCGGGCTTAAACCTGATCTTGTATAGCACTGTTTCTGCTTCTGTTTACTGAGTTGAAGATGAGGCAGATATTTGTAATATTTGTGATAAGTCTACCCGGATCTGTTTCTTCTGAAATGAATGTTGATAATATGAATATATTTTTATTACTGAAGTAGATGAAACTGTCAACAATATAACCCCATCTGCTAACAATGATTTTTGTTGTATTTGACCAATAAGCTTATTGTTCCTTTGAGTTCACTCATTTTAATTTTTAGCAGGTTTATTCAACGATCTTAAAAATAAATACAGTTTTTGTTATGATGTTTATGGGATTAATTCTGATATTTTAAAATTATTTGTCATTTATATATGCGAGCCTTTGTGCCACATTTTTAATTCCAGTTTAATCTCCTGTGCATATCCTGATGCATTCAAGTACAAGGCATAAAAACGGAGACAAACTGGATTACAATTATTATCGTCCTATTAGCATTATTCTAGCGTAATCGAAGATATTTGAAATTTTAATTATTATTGACCAAATTACCTTATACTTTGAGAGCAATAATTTATTTTCAAATAAACATTTTGGCTTTAGAAGGAAACAGTATTATTGATGCTGTAAAGTCCTTCGTTAAACTATGTATTGGATGTCTTGAGCGTAAAAAAAATTGTTTTGAATAAATTCTTTGATTTAACCAAAGTACGAGATTTGATACAGTTTCTCATACTGCTCTATGCTCTAAATCTGGCCATTTTTCCGTAATGTTAGTACAGTTTATAGCACTAAAATGTCTTCCCATTGTCCCATATTGTATTATTATTATTATTATTATTATTATTATTATTATTATTACTTAAACATTTCACATAACATCTCTTTCTCTCACACAAATTAATACAGCTGTTTGGTTGGTTAAAACTATTCCGATAGTAGGTGGCGCTAGGAGAGCTGTAATCACAACAGCTGCCCCCCCCCAAAAAAAAAAAACTTCGCGACTGTATCATAGTAGACTGCAGTATGGTCTAACAAACTCGGTTACTTTGGGGAATATTACCCTTTTTCTTTTATTATTTATTTTATCTCTGACCAAAGTCATTCATTTCGCAACATTAAATAAACAAATGATTACACAGATGAATGCCAATATTGATGTGAATTCAGGCGTGAAAGTGACACAGGAATATATTTGAATCGCAATGCTCTCTGATAGTCGGCCATATTTCCACATGGATCTATGCACGTTGCCTAATAAAGGGATTCGAAGCATCGCCATATTTTCGACACGGCTGGTGTAGTTTGGCACGGATTCGCTCCTAGGCGTAGGCAGAGAGCTCCCTCTCGCATCCCATAACTGTTAACATGGCAGCTTGTGAGGTCTTATATGTAAATGCCCAGCGCTGGTTCTTTTCCATAGATTTCAGGTAATGCTGCAGTAGGCTCAAGGTTCACATCAAGCGCAAAGCTCTGCTTACGGCAACGATATGTAAAACAAGACGAAGACAACGATGTTTAACTCATTGCAGGTGCTTCAAAAGCTCCCAATCAAAGGCGTTGCAGCGCTGGACTGATTCTTTGTATTAAGAATATTAGTTTCTCATCTTGTTGCAAGTTATTCAATATTGTCTTGCACAATCTTTGCTGTCAGAAATTAATCAACTGAGTTATTGAAGCAATAAGTCTCAATACTTCCAATTTAATAAATTACCAAACATATTGTGCACACGAGAACAGCATGCAATACAACCCTCTTAGTTTATGCCATTTTGAAATTATTTCATTTTTTGTGGGCGGATAGCGAATATATAGTAACACATATGTGAAAGAGTTTCGTTGCAAAACACACACACATACACACGGGGAGAGAGAGAGAGAGGCATCATAAATAGTAGCCGAGTGTTTAGAGCAGGCAAAAATGGCCATAAAACCTTAAAAAAAGGCTTGGTAAACTTAAAAAAACATTATAAGTTTAAAAAACCATAATCATTATATACTTAATAATCAATATGCAATTTCAAAAGCATACATATCATACATTTTATTCTTGCGTATTACCACAAGGTATTGCTATAAATGTCTGTGTTAGATTCTGCCGGCAACAATTAATGAAAATTGTATACCTGATAGTTATGGCTTTTCTCACCGCTCTTTGAAGCAAGAGCAGATTTGTGCCTTGTAACCGTTAGCGGGATTGCAGGTGTCACGGTTGCGTTGTCGCTTCTAAGTTAACGAAGGTGAATAGGATCTCGGGTGGCGCCACGTCCAGTATTGCCAACCGTAGCAGAAATTCGCCACACATAACGAAATTTGAGCCATCGGGAGACATTGCGGCGAAAAACGAAAAAATGGTAAAAGTATGGACTTTATCAATTTTGATTTGAAAAAATAAATTTAAGATTATTACTGAAATAAACCTGTAAAAAGTTTCATTTATATTCCACAATATTAATTTAGTAATTTTAAGTAGGTACTAGCAATTATACCAGATGAGTCAGCTGCCCCTATTTATTTTTTGAATTTATGCAACGTGCTAAGCGAAATGTGTGACTTACGCCTTTCTTGAATGGCTTCTAATGGCTGATTTGCATAACACTTTATAGATATGGGATAGATAACTCAGTGCATAACTGTTTAACGGGACAGAATGCAATCGCCATGTATGTCGATTTCAAAAACATCCCACCCTGACACTGGCAGCTGCAACAGCACTTTTAGCTGTTTTACAAACTTTTATTCTTTAGCATACAAACCTTTGAAAACGCCCAGAAGCAACAACTTATCACATGCACTGGTTGACAAAACTATTTAAAAACAAAATTGCAGATCTACGCAGTGCGACCAATTGAATTTAACCCGTCAGCCAACAAAGGTTCGCAGTACAGCCTTTGCAAAAAATGCTAAGTATCAAGTAGATAATTTCCCTTCTGTTACAAATTATGGTACATTTCAGTTCATATAGTAATTGAAATGGCTGATGCCGTTTATTTATTTGAGTTAAAACTAACAAAAGGATCTCCAAACACTGCATGAAACTGCAAAAAGCGTGTAAAGATTCGAGGTGGGGTCCGAGTTGTGCCATTACATATTCGTATAGGAAGGTAGGATTGGCTGAATGGTATTATCATGGTTCATTTATCACTGTGCAACTTAAATTCCGGTCCAAATCCTTCGCGTTAAGTTCAAACATTTTATTGCCTTTTGTTTTATCTCTTTTGGCCTATAATTTGATATTATGATACAAAGAACATTTTTTATAAAGTTATAAGTGTGTACAAAATAGCGTAATCGCCATGTTTTCCACTGACAAGTGGATAATTTATACTTCGTAGTAGGTATTTTATTGTGCTCAGTATTATGCTTGGTCCATTGAGCCAAGTTTAAAACACTTCACACAAGCAAAGTGGCTTTAGCTATTTGCCCCTGCGTCGATGTTTGGCGTGAATAAACTCTCCATTTTCTACTGAGTATTTGAAACCTTTCTACGAGACACGGCTGCTGTCATAACGTATACAAACGACGAGTATGTTGACATAATGTTAATGTTAATCTATGGAGAAACAAGGTTTAATGCACTATCAGCAAAGCGTCTGTATGAAGAACGGACTCCACGAAAGAGGGCACCTACTGCAGACACTTTTCGAAGGGTTGAAAGACGCCTTCGTGAAACAGGATGATTTGGAAGAGCACCACCTGTTCGCGATGCACGAGTAACCTCTGAAGTCAATGAAGGAGCTGTGCGAAACACAATAGAAAACAATCCACATACCAGTTCAAGGACCATAGCACAAGATCTGCAAATAAGTCTAAGTCGGTCCTCAGTAATGCGCATATTGCACCGTAATAAATATCATCCATACCATCTACAACTACACCAGGCTCTCCACAGACACTACTTTCAAGTGCGAGTGATATGGAGCTCCCCCACACTGGTCGCTGGTTTTAAGGAATCACTTACATAGAACACATCCGCAAAAATGGATTGGCCGAGGGTGCCCAATTGTATGGCCCCTAGCTCTCCTGATCTCACCCCACTGGATTTCTTTCTGTGGAATCATTTAAAGGAACGGGTCTACGGTCAAGAACTGCAAAGTCCAAATCATCTACGGGCATTCATACGTAAAGAATGCAGGCAGATTACACCGCGCATGTTACAGCATGCAAGAAGGTCTCTCCGGCAACATACCGAAATGTGTATTGATGAAGGGGGTCGTCATTTTGATCTTGAATTCGTTGATGAAACTCACGCTCTTTAACAATTTATTATGATGTTTACCCATGAACTTAGCACATTTACAACTGCTTTGTCAGTAGAAGAAGTAAAACATAAAGTTTAAACATGAAAAAAAATGTTGGACTTAATAGCGTCGACATGCGCCCAAAAGAATGAAAGTTAACTATGTAACACATTTGCAACACCAGATACGGTACAGATTATTAGGGTACACATGATCCACAATTATTATATGATTGTAATTATTGTGTCTTTGGCTCACAGGAGATCCAATAACAAAAATAAATAAATAAATTGGTATTCTAAAATACAGAAAATAAACACAAGGGGAAAGAGAAAAAGAAAAAAAGAATCAAAAACAATTTGATGTACATATTAGATTCGAACCTCCGAAGCTAAACTTTTCTTTACCACATGCCGTCAGTTAACCCACTCGGCCAGAGCTCACGCATTTTGTCCCGCTGTCCGGGAGATCATTGCTCTACCTCCTTGCAAGCACTGTATCCATGGAAAGCCGTCTTTTTGAAGCCTTTCGCATCTCCTTGGCTCATTCATGTCTTTAATCATTAATGGTGGTTGCGTAAATACCGAATAAAAGGGCAGAGCTACAATAACAGTTGGTTTGTTAAAAGGGTCCATGTTTTCACATTAGACTATAAACTGCGGATTGGATAGATACGAATACCTAGGGGCAGCTGACTCACTTGGTATAATATAAGTGATATGGGGTACCCCACCACTAAGAAAGAAATTTGTATTACATTTACATAACTTTCTGTACCCTCTATCGTTTATTAGTAGGTATACAAATTATTGTTACTAAAGCTTATTTTCCTATCTACTTCATCATCGAGATAAACATATGTAGAAACAACTGTACAACTATATCGGTGGGGTACAAGCGGAACAAGCGAACGAATGTTTAAGAACTGGAGGCTGTATGCTGGCCTTAAAATTCCATAGTCTTTCCAGCAAACACTAGAAACAACTGAAAATGGAAAGTACTGAACAAATCGGAGCATTAACAATGGATATCTCGGAAATGGCTAATGTCACAAAATAAATTGTGTCTTTTAAACAGATATACATTTTTTGTGATGTACATCTTAGTCTGTCGCTTAGCGTTTACCAGTTATACAATATTATACAAAATTCCTTTCGAATGAAGAGGACTTTACAGGCTATTCCCAGAAAATTCAACATATGCATTTTATTTTTCACGTAAATATATATAAAATAGCATTTTAATCAAAATCGTTAGCAATTTTTTAGAAAATCAAACATTTCGAAACAAATGTTCTATTTAAAGGGTAGTTTGGGGTGGGGGGATTGTCATGAAAATCTTCGTGTCGCATCTTTGGAAGGTACTGAGCTTATATACCAAGTTTGGTGTTGATCCGACTTTTCGTTTTGAGTTGTGCTGTTCACAAGACACACACGGACCTTTTAGTAATTGTTTTATTCAAGGTGCCTCAAAACATGTATTTCCAGTGAAATCTCCATATCGTATTTTTGGTCGGAATGCAATACCTTCTCTATCTATTATATACATGGTAGAGAAAGTGAGAAAATAATTGTTTTCGGATACGTGGTTGAAAGATTTTTTTCTCAAAATGGTTACAACCAGTTAAAGAGGACAGTGCAAAAGCAAAGCACAGATCATGTAATGGTGTTTTGGGGGGCAAAAAGAAGTGATCTTTTGAAACACTGTGAAAACCAGAAGCACATAAATCTAATAGCTACTAGCACAAGCATTTCTGTGGTAATTAATAAATGAATTTATTTACATTTTACTAAGAAGTATACAATCATTAAATTCATTTAACTAATTATTTACTTAAATATAAAATGAATTATTGCCACTTAAATAGGCCAATTTTCCGACAGAGTGACAATAATATTTTTTTTTCTATGACCTATAGTAATGATATAGGTAATATAATGTTTTTGTAGCGGAATTTTGTTCGACTGTAGCGAGATTCAATTTTTTGGGTTATCAACACTGCCACAGTCCTGTGCCCGAGCGGCTCGCCCGGCAAGGCGAGGAGGGGTGCTCGTCGCTATTCTTCAACTGGTACAGCGGTGGTGCTGTTGTCTCAGCAGACTCCGTGGATCTGCATCGAGTCACATTGTTAGACGTTATCCTGATGAGCACGAAGATCAGAGCGGGATCGTCTGGCTCTTCTATGCTTCAGAGGTACAAGTATGCACTGAGAACTCTCGTGCCGCACCCGTGACCTAAGGCAGGAGAGGATACTGCTCAGCTAAGCTACTGTGTTTTTACAAACCCTACACACTGTAAGTGTTTCATCAGTTGAAAACACAAGGGCAACAAATTCACTAACATAATTGTGAAGTTTACCTTTAATGGTAGACTGAATTTAGGCATCACAACTAAGTGATATTATTTCTGCTCTCACGCGACAGTAGTTGACCATTACTATTCACCAAAATGTTTTCTCATGAATGCTTACC
The DNA here is from genome assembly GCA_030765065.1 of Deroplatys truncata. Classification (NCBI taxonomy): domain Eukaryota; kingdom Metazoa; phylum Arthropoda; class Insecta; order Mantodea; family Mantidae; genus Deroplatys; species Deroplatys truncata. The sequence goes on along the minus strand of CM060984.1, from coordinate 50,134,251 downwards.
GATACTGGGGAACGTACTTGCAAGAGAAATGCTGAATCCCCTGGTGGTAGCAGCAGCAGCAAACATACAGATCGTCACATTCCTAAGTAAAAGATGTGCATTTGGTGTCCACCATGCAGAGTTCCCTGAATATAATAGAAGTATTGAAAGTTAATTGAAATAGTTTAATTTGATTCATAAAGGCAAACAAAATGGCGCTTAAAATTCGAATAGGAAGCTATACCTTAAAACGGCAAAATAAGCAAAATAAAAACAGGTTCATCACTTCAAAATACCTCAACACACGATTATATCCACATAACTTGTGATCCATCTAGGTTTTTTATCAGAAAAAAGGTACTTTAACTAATATTCACGCTCAAAACATCAAAGAGACGAAACATGCGCTACAATAAGCTTATCATCCTTATCTTATTCAACTTCGTAGTTGTCAGAAGATAGCTCGGTTACGTTGCACTCCAGAAGAATACTATAATAATGGTACTCGAAGCTGATCTAGTTACTTAAAATTAATCCAGGACATTACGGAATGCACGCATCGTGTCCTGTGACGTGATTAATAATTTAAAATGGTTCAAGAAATACAGATGTTAAGGCTGAGCAAATTAGCGTACGTGCATGTTGTAGAATTCATGTTGCAGCAAGAACGGGGTGTGAAACCTTGAATAGCTTCGGTAATTAAATATAGAACATCTGAGTTGTTTACCAAAAGTTTGTGAATTATTACTCGGTGCGCTTGTAGCACACTTTCTGTTGAACATTGACGTCGATGCTTAATTAATTTGGAACATCTACAAAGTATCTCAAAATTGGTATAAACCTTTCATCGCGAATGCGGATAAACATAAATGTATGCTGAAACTGTCAACAAGTTTGTCAAATGATGGCGTTCAAAACATTACTGAGAAATGTTAGGGAAGAACTATGGTACGCAATTATTGAAAGAGGTATTTGAAGGTCATTGGATAAAGCACTATTTGTTTCATGGAATTTAAGGCGGTATATACATAATTCAAGGAAATTTTAATTCAGCAGCTATTTGGATAATGGTCGCAATATCAGAAATGGTTCACAATTGTCGTAATTAATGTGCAGCAGTGTCTATAAGATTTCATTAACCAAATAAGAGCCAAGAATGACAGCAAATGGGGTTTATTCCCCACTCCTCGGAAAACCCCTGGTGACGCCCATGCTTCATTGTATAACTTTTGATTGTGCTACCGGGACTCTCAAGAAATAATATCCCGCGACTCAACGGCGCCTAAAGTAACAGATACTTGAGATGCCAGTACGTTTTTATTCTTCATTTCTTTATGCTCAAGGTTAACGACATGTGCTCCTCGAGCAAGTAACGCAGTTCCATGCTGCGACATAAGACGTCTGCGATTGGGGGATCAATAGTTACACAAAAGTGGAGAACAAAATTGTAATTCGCGTATGTCACAAGGTCATGCTGGTTGGTTTCCTCTTGCTAGTGCAAGTGCAATGCACAACTGCTGGTCAGCGTTCATACCACGAGAGAGGATCTGCATTGATCAGAATGAAGTTTGTGTTTGAGCCATCTAGGTTAGGTTAACAAGTCCAAATTATTAGAAAAATAAGGAAACGGACATCAAGATGTTTATTTGTTCTCTTCCTGAAACATTTTCGAGCTATTAGCGACAGAGAACCAAATACCAGGTCATCATCATCATCGATCGAGTGCATGGATTAAGCTTCATAAAATTCATAATTCATCCGGTTTCATAAAATGCTTATTGTTCTAACCATCTTTTTCGTGATCGAGCTTATTGACTTCTGCGTAAAACCTTTAGCTGTATACGGCCATCGTCCATTCTGTCAACATGCAAAAACCACCTATTTTGGAGTTCCTATAGTTTATTGTGTAAATGAAATATATGCATCTATTTTCTGATATCCTAGATCCGCTTTCTACTCAGAAGATGTAACCGATTATAGTTGTGGACATGCCTTAACGATCTATTTACCTGTAACGAAAGCTGAGTACCCGCACAGCCCTCAGTGGGATGACGGAAGGACGTTAAGGCTTGTCGACAACTATACACTTGTAACCTTCTTCGTTTTTTACTTTTCGTCAAGATCCAAAATTCTAAGCCATACTGGAGCCACATAAAATTTCAGTACTGCTACTCACAGTGGTAATTAAATTAGTTGATTTTACTTATTGCGTCCTTCCTTTACATAGTAGACCAGATAATTGAAACGCTTTACTTACTCTAAAATTACACCGTTTGTTATCATGTTTGCCGTAAAAGGATGGACCCCTTCAAAGCCTAACATTTTGTTTTCATAATATATTTCATACATGCACTGTCTAGTTTAAAAACTTCCAACTGCGATCTGTAGTCTACAGATATTAAACAAATATTAAATAAGTGCATGTGTACAGTAAAACATAAACACGGAAGTATAAGATACCCATGAATGGTTTATATATTAGTTTACGCATGTTGATGTTCATTTATTGTTGTTTAAAAGTTTTTTTCATTTAATATTCTATATTTGCTGTGCTACATTTACTGTCTTTGCCATAAATGTTAACCTTTATTGCTATCTATCTAAAACAAATCGATCAAGAAGACGAAAAATCGATAACTTCTGAGAAAAACTTGTCGAATATTTCATCAACATACTCGGCACTGACACGACTATATAAATACCGTTAATGTATAATTATTAATGCTCACTGTCATGTTTATTTTCAACATAAATTACATTTGGAACAATGGGGTAGGTGGCGAATATTGTCTTACCATTTAAATTACATTGCACTTTCTGTTCCACAGCCTGATCAAACTAAAGGAGAGACACCAAGAAGAAACTGAAGACAAGACAGCATTGGAGTTACTACCTAAAGTAACAACTGAGTATAAAAACAGATATTAGATTCCTGTCACGCCGCAGGCGTATACGGGCATCCTAGCAGAGTTTTCTGCAATAGCTGGATTTTTAGCCACTGACTCCACCACTAGAAGCATCACGGGACACAAACAGACGTATGAACTAAGAATCTCGGATGTAAACAGCAGAAATGCATGATATAAAATTAACAAATTAAAACAAAAGTGACGAAATAAGAGAATTGTATCAGCACCTTGCGTATATTCCATAATATATGCGGTTTCGAAAATATAACCATTTAGTGCTGTTGTTGGACTGAGTGCAGTTGAAATATTTCTTCAAGAATCAGCAATGTTCTCAAATTGCTTCTTTTTGGTATCAATCCAACACTTGGCTCTTCACGGTAAATGGCACATTTTTAGGAAAGACTTCCGACTTAATTTCCTTTGAAAGTGAAAGTAATTTAGATGGGGTTTTAAAGCACGAAAATACTTCAGATCATAAAACATGAAAGGGATAGGAGATTTGATATTACATCCTGGGATACAATTTGGAAAATGAGCTGTTTCTCGTATGTACCTTTTAAAATAGGTGCTATTTTGAAACAGAGGAGCAAGATAGTTTATGGTGTTTACTTTCTCTATCGCCTAATGCAGAAGAAACAGTGAACTCGACCCAAATCTCTGAATAAAATGAATATACCGTAAGTATGGTCTTACGCGAGTACTTGTGTACAGCATAGTAACACAAGAAAATAATAGGATAAATAACAAATTTGACATCAAGTTTGCATGGCGAAAATGTCTTTCCGCCGAAGGAAGCTTAAAATGAAAGAATTTTCAATGTTTTTTTTTTTTTATTTTCTCAAAAAAAGGCTATGATTTTGCTTAAAAACAATCCCAAATTTGAGAAACTGACAGGACGAATAAAACGCATATCTCGTTTTCACTGAATTTTATGCAACTGGGAAAGCTCAAAAGTTAAACCGAACTTATTGTAGGTAGAATGTAGAATTTAACAAATTATACTGACTAATTTCCTTCCGTCACATTAAGCATTTCTGAGCCATTTGCTGCTGTGTGTATACATTTTGCTAGATTAAAGTCTTCTTTGATGCACCATCCATGTGATGTATTTAAAAATGAGGAATTCTGTTTCTTTTTCTCGCGTAAGTTCTCATGACAAAAGTAGTTTATGATCTGTACAGCTGAGTTGTATGGTCTCTGCAGCTTTGATGTAATAAAGTCATAATTGCTTAATGTGATACTGTTTGTAATAGATAACTTTACTGATAACGTAAATTCGTTAAAAGAATTATAAATAATGTAAATAGAATACCTACGAACTGATAGAGTAAGTAAAATCATACGAGTGTCACACATCATATTCTTAAAATAGTGTGTAGCTGGATGAGGCTGTGCGATACGAGTGCGATTTGATGCTTTATTTGTGATCGACCGTTGATATTCACCTGGCTCCTATGAGTTTTCTGTACTCCCAGTGAAGTTTTGGGTTGATAGCGGTATTCGATCTCGGGTCATAAAGTAATAACGCTGATGCTGGTAGCGCGATCGTCAAGTTGTTGCCGACTCATTTCTTGCGATTGCATTCTCGCATAGGGTCAACAAAATCAATAGTGGCTTCCCCACTCATGGGCTACAGGTAGATACCCTTTAATGTGTGGAGAGCGCTGTAACATCTGCTAATGTCATTTGCTCGCAGCCGAGAGCCAGAAACTCAAGACTTGTTAACATTTCTCTCAAGCTAATGACGAAAATCAGAAAATAGCCTTTCTTTCCACCCTCGCTGAGAGCATTGTCCCACAAGAGTGAAAGTTTATTGAGCCTGTTAACCAACAACCAAATGGAGTTATTTCTCAACGTTTCTGTTGTATTCTCGCAGCACCCTCCTCTCTTCATTAAGCCAATAGTTGTTTCTTCCTCCAAGAATGAGGTAGCTACAGCGTTTATATGAGCTGCCTTCCTAACAGGCTCTTCCCAAACACGAGTTTGCCATGGAATGTGAAGAAAAATTCACATTTGAGCATATAAGAGCCAATGAGAAAAGGGCGAAGAAAACAACTACTTATCTGATGTACAGCCTATTGCCGATAGGGGAGCGGAGCGGTTTTAGCTGGTACTGAAATGTTAAACAGGCCCTCCCACTTCCATTTTCAATATTCTTTCTGACATGCAAATTCTTTAAGTAACGCATCTTTCACCTCCGCCCCTACAAGGTTCAAGGGGTACGCTCCGCATAACGTCTACTATCGTACATAGAAAATGGCCCATTCCCTTAGATCACCAGTGTTTTTCCTCCGTTAAGGTTCTCGTCTTCAGGGTAACAACTTTGACTCCGCCCAGCTGGGGTATAAGTCCTCTGTGTGACTGGTCTGCAAAACAATACAGGAACATATAAACTAATCAATGAACGATGCTTATAATCTATGTGGAACGAAATGGTGGTTTGGGTACTACCTCTATGAAAGAGTTTCGCTACGGTTAGTGCACAAGGAAAGGTTAAACAATTAGAAATAATTCGGCCTTCAAGAGGAAGGGGTGGAGTTATTTGCATGTGTGTTTAAACTGAACGATAGCTACGACATTTACATATATGAGAGCTTTCATCAGCTACATGGAGGCGAAGGTTAAGTTGTTACCGCTGCTAAACGGCAATAACAAAACCGGCTTTAAGAAAATGGTAGTGTAGCATGAAAGTATAAGGTTTAAGTTGTAATGTTACGCTTCGACAGTTCGGTCATACATTGGGGGAGGTAAAGCACCCTGTCAATCCAGTGGCTAGAATTATGCATGAAAAACAGAGGTATACACAAAACAATAATAATATAATATTAAGGTTTATAAAGTTTAATTATTAATGGGGAATATTAGGGAAAATAGCTGTATTATACGTAGCTGTAATAGAATATACCATATGAAACTATGTCAAGAGGGAAAGAAAAGCTCAACGGGATGCAGTCTCCAGTCCATTAACCTGTGGCTTTTGCTATTGAAGTCGCGTTATGGTATTTTCGGTTACCATTAGAGTCTAACACTGGGAACGAAAAATATGGGAAACCGAGGAATTATTGTTTACCTGCTAAATCAGACTTAGGTACAGGTCGAAAATATGAAAATTCAGCCTTAACTTTGTAGCAATGAAGTCGACAGCGGGGATATTAATTTAAAAATTAAATAAACGGAAATAAGCAAAGTTGAGTATCCAATTAAAGGGACGTTAAAGGGCACAGAATGCGACAGTGGGCGTTTTCGAAATTAAGGTTTGAGGAGAAAGTAACCTTTAGGGACCAAGAATATACAGTCCTAAAGCTGCTCCTTCGTGAGCGTAAGCATAAGTCTAATTCGTCGGACACTCCTGAAGAGTCGCGTGTGCGTGTGACGCCAAACGGATACACCACACTGAAAGATATCGAGGCTTCTTATGAAAGGCGAAGATTTTCAGAAATTTTCCTCATTCCAAATACCGTTTTACTTGGGGGAAAAGTTATTTTTTTTATTATTTTCTCAAAGGCTTAACGAATTTTATAAAATGTTGTAAATATGTTTGAAACAGTGCAATGAAACATACTATGTTGATCTTGAAATTTCTGTAAAAAGCGTGAAGTTTATTCAAATTATTTTTTTTTCTAATTTTATATAACTAAAATCATAAGAGATATACAGAACATTACTGCCTAAAAAATGCAGATATCTTTAACAGCTCTGCTGTTAGTTTATTTTAAATTTTACATTTTTAAAGTGCTAAGTTATTATTCTTTTGTTTGTCCTATTGTACAAGGGTGTACAATATCAACGCCATCATATAGCGAGCTGCTTGAACCTTTGACTATTGCCTCAGGCTCCTACCTGCCCTTTATCTTTCTTAGCATGAAATAGAAAATAAGCCTTTGTATGCATAATATATATGAAAGTAAAATTATTGTGAGTAGTGAAAGTTGTGTGATTGTAAGAGATGAGATATTTTTTGCTACTTAGTAATCTGGCGTAAAATTCGCAGGAAATGGTTTCTGTCATAGCTAACTAATAACGATTAATTTAGGCTCATTTTATTGTGGGCTGAGATAACAGTAAAGATTTGGGCTAAGCTTTGTAGATGTATTGCCTAATTTAGTTCCAGTAAAGCGTAGTTAGCATGTGCAATATTGTCATCTGGTTGAATGCGCCATGAGAGCAGATTTACATTACAGAATTCCATTGTTTTGGAAATGTAGTTGGGACTGTTTGCATTGCATATCTAATCGTTATCGATAGAACCTGTTTTCTGCGCTCCATTTAGTTTCAACACGAACTGCAAATGGGCTAGTGCCGTTTTCTATGTCCAGTTTAATGAGAACCCATTGTGGTGCACTCTAGTTCGCTCTTCAGTAGTTAATGTTCGTGTATTATGCTAATGTCCCGCAGAGAACGCTTGGGTTTGGGTCTAGATAAGTAATATGTTCCCTTAATTTTCTTCCGCACGTTCTTAAGTTCGTGACTTCCATCAAGCTTTAATGGCTGTGTGCAAATTTGCATGTTTATGTCCTTAGCATTACACGTACTGCATTTCATGTAATTTGATGAATGATACTTTTTATGCGTTTGCGTGCATTTAGCAAGCGCATGGAAGTTATTTATTTTAATTTTCTTTCCTTTCTTGTCTCTCTTCGCCCCCTGCCCGGTCATTCGTTCCACCAAGCCAGAACTGGGGAAGAATCTGCACGCAATTTTGCACGCCGTGCTGGCGTCCTTATATGCATATAAATAAAAATCAGTCGTGTATAAAATTATGGGTTATGTTATCACTCAGTCTTTATTTTAATAGCTTTATTGCAAACTTATTCTCTTTCGAGAATCACTGAACTAACAGTATGTGTGTATCAACTAAATGAATAATAAACGATTTGAATTTTGCAGTATACACTTATATTTAAGGCCCCATGCCTTTCAGAGACACACAAGTTAAATGCGCTTATAAGTATGAGTAGAACAATCTCCATAGAAAACATCTCATTATTTGTCATGGTTTGTAAGTAAAATCCCTAACAGTCTGTGAGGATTGGGGAGGGGTCAGCGAAGGGGCTTACAGGAATGCGACCTAGAAACGTTTGGAACCTCGCTGCGCCCTACTCCATCAGGTATGGTCGCCCTTCTCTCGCCTCATCCCTTCCTGGAGGTTTAGTAGGCGTAATAGGCCTAGCCTTGGCCGCAGTCCTGAAATGCTTTTCAACCTCAACTCTGACCCTAATGATGATGATGATGATGATCGGACGTGAATTGGTTTAACGCGAGCTCCAAGTGAACAGCATTTACCATACGCATATATGATAATATAGCATAAGAATAAATACTTACAATATTGTTAACAGCGCATAATGATTTCGCACCCAGATAATGTAGGCATCATGTTTCTATACGGAACGAAGAATCCCAACTTGATGCGAAAGAACACGAGTTACACAAGTAACGTAATAGTGGACCAAGAGTAACATGCTGTTACGTAACGTCTAACGTCTACGTGTTCGCATCCGGTCCCTTCCGAAAGCGAGAGCCAACAGCACAGTGGTTCTTCTGTGCTGTTACGGTTGTGCGTAAATACGAGTACTTTTGACGTACTTGACTTATTTTGCGAACCGTTGTTTTCATGTAGTAGGTATTATTTCGGAACTGGAGCGTTCGGAACAGTTACTGAAAAATAACAATTTTTCCCAGCTGTAGTAAAACTGACTTCCCAATCTTGTATGTTCACTATGCGGCGTGGGAGTAGTGTGAGTGTACACACACACACACACACACACACACACACACACACACACTTGGAGGCCCTGAAGTTCCAGCAACTCACCCAATCCGACAATCTCGGACTGGATGAATTGCTTGAAAGTCCCGTCCCCCCTTAAAATCACTTTGGACTCCGGGTTCATTTGAGCACTATTAATTATGGCTTCATTATTGTCTATGTACACCTGAGAGGTTATAAATGATACGTTGACAGCTCTGAAATTGGAATTAATTCAACTCCGTATGCCAACATTTACCATGCTTGTCTTTGAAATTTGCGCTCTCACGAACAAGGCGAGAAAATGTAGAATGGTTTCCTTCTGTTGCTTTCTGTTTGCCAAGCAACAAAGTAAATGCAGTAATTGGGAACATTTCCCCCTACTCACATATAAAAATGTGCATGAGTTACTTATGCGAGGAGCAAAGGATTAATAAAGATTTGCCAGTAACCTCAAAACTCATTCGTCAACTAAACAAGTAGTGTGGAAAAAAACAAAACAAATATTAAATATATGAAACACAAATAGCATAATATATCAGATGTTTCTTCACTACTGTTTTAACTGAGCTTTAAGAAACTTGGTAAAGTTAACTAATATAGCTACGTCTGTATTTCTAAACAGGTACTTTGAAAATTGTTTTAAAGTAAAATATTTGGTTCATGCTGTTGATGCAACAGAACGAAAATAAGCCAACATAGATATACGATATACACTGAGGGGGACACCTCGCGCACCACGACCTACATTGATCTATTGTAGCTACCACCCCCTAGGAGAAATGGATGAAGTGAAAGAACTACAGGAGGTACAGGCCGCAGGGAAATAGGCTACAGAGACATGCATAAGTCCCTAACATTTCTTGGCCTCGAAGACCCACTATTGGAGATGCCCGAAGGGCCCTGAACGACCCTTGCAATCGGCAGCCTCTAGTGTCCACGGGGAACATTCTTTCCTTGGAGCATACATCCACCATCTGTCCGCCACTGTCCCACGCCGCGAAACCTAGAAGCATATCTGAAACCTGACAAGAAACGGAGTGAAAGGGAAATAAGGGAAAGGAAATCATGGTGGAAGAGGAATTACTCAGCATTCGCCTACCGACCAGGGAAAACCAGAAAAATTCATGATCAGATTGGGTGGTCAACGGGAATTAAATCCGGTCCCTGTCGAATGCGAGACCCACAAGTTACCGCAGAGCCAATTCACTTAGTACCAACCTAACACTTTGATTTTTGGAAAGATAGAACCAAACCGAAAAATTCAATGCCATAGTCGGAATTTGAACCCGGATCTTCCGGTTTCCGTCCGGTTGCTCTAACCAACTCAGTTACCACAGTAACATCCGGCACGACGTTAAATTTCCCAACTGAATTCCAAGCTTTGAACGGTTAGGAGTAATATAATCTGTGTGATTTAACGACGACTAATGCAGCGCAGATATACCCACTTTTACTTTCTCAACCAAACTATGGGCGCAGAAAAGGTATAATATTTCACCCTAAACTCCATAGCGAGATATCAAAGGAAATTCGCGTTTTGAGGGGTGTGTGTGTGCGTGCGTGCTTGCGTGCGTGCACGCGCGCGCATATGTCAGATTATAGATTACAGTTCGAGTGAAGAAAATCTATTGACTTGACTTTGCAAACCACTTCCGTAACCTCATAATTAACTCTACAAGTACCTATCTGTGGTAGGTAGAGGAAGTGTGTCGAAATTTCATCGGAAATGCACGTTTTGGCATCCTCTGATTAAAACAATTTTAGGAAAGGTTGCCTAACTGCAAAAAGAAAATTTCAATAAATACCAAACTTCATACTGAATACCTGTTGCACGGCGAAGATTTTCATTACATTCTCCCACGCCAGACAGCCATTAACAGCGGGAGTGGGGGGATCATCAGTTTTTTATTTTCGGAAAAATTAGTGTAATTGACTTGAATAAAATGTGTATCTTGAATTTTCTGTTAATAAGCTGGTGCAACCCTGTTTTTTCGTAAATGCTTTTTATGGCTAGTAAACCATAAAGATTGACAAGACTTATTTTTAGGAAAATAAAATCTTTGTTCAATAAGAATGACACTATTAAAAGCCACAATTACTAAACTTCAGAAAACGAATAACAAAAGGGTAGATCAAGGCGCGTCAAGATCAGTGCCACGAACAAACTTTGGCGGCTTTCGTAGTACGGTATCAATTCAGAAATGAAATAAACGAGTTGTTTGTTTTTTAAACCAAGCAATGCGTACTGTAGCACGAAATGATGCCATCACCCGTACTACTGCCATTGGTATGCAACCTTGATTTACCGGGAGAAAATAAACATATCCTATATTTGGGAGCTGTTCATCTTGAGCTACGTGGTAACTTTCTTTTTATGTGTTAAACCCATTTGCATTACTATCTAGCTGGCAGAATGTTTACAAATGATGTCTAAAATAACGCCAAGTTTTTTAAACTTTAACATCTGCTGCTGCCAGGCTATTTCCTTTAAGAACGATAATCATTTTTTAACAGCCACAGTAGATTTTGTGGGGAACAAAAAAGCATCTAGTCTTTTTATTGCTGCTATCCATCCCATAATAAATTAAAACAAAAAAGCAGAAAGAAATAAACCCAGTAATTGCATTCCTGTTGTCCTGTTTACAAGGATTAGATTCTAAACCTGCACCGACTTAACTCTGTTGCTTGCATCCTCTACAACTATCCTCGACGATAGTTGGACTAAAAGACGGTGCCGAAAGTAGACCGTAATAAAAGTGCCAGCTTTGCTTTTCAGGCCAGTAACTAAACTGAACTGAACACACAGTTGTCAAACATGGAACATATGTTTTTGCCAAATGGAGTGACCTTTAATGCATTGGGCTTAAGCGTCTTAATTGCTTGCGAAAGAAACCAATTGTACAAAAAATGCTAAGAAAAGAGTGCTGGCATAAATCTGAAAGCAAAAAGACCGCCTGTCGTCGATGAAAGTGCGCCGATAATACCTATTGATTACGGTTCTGGTCCACTTTATTAACAGTGCGAATTAGTTATGTTTTACTTTGCTTTTTATTGTGAATATTTCAAAGTGTTCTCTTATTATACAATTTTGTTCTATCTCTTCAAATAGGGGAGGTGGAGCAAAGTGGCCATTGGGTTGACTCCTATTCTTCTGTCTAATGCTGTTGATAGGTAGTCATTAATGCATATTAAGAAACTCCTTTCACATCCGCCATCTTTACAGTCGGTTTACTAACGTTTACCTCCTTTGATGTTAAGAAGGCGTGTAAAACCTTCAACTACTGAAGTGTCACAACTTTGTCGGCCACACATAAAATATTATAATTTTGATCCAATGAATCCTAATTTGTATAATTGCGCCTGAGTGATCAAATTGATTCCAATGGCGAATGGCAGATCTTTTGCAGATATAAGGAAAATAACGCATGAAAAGTAGATACACAATATTCTTATGGGCTCAGCAAGGATTTGCAAGGTGAGAAGAATAAAATGAGTTCTGCTGCGAAACATTCAGTAATTTCAGTTTAGAAATTTATTAGTACCTAACTATCCAATGAAAATTTTTAAGGTGTGGAAGAATTTAAAATGTTGTTCATAGTTTTTTTTCCCTCAAATTTTCCTATTTTTATAAACACTTGTAACTAAGTTATCTGATAAATACTTTACATACACCGTATAGCAGATTTTAGAAAAAAATAAGAATGTTTAGTAGGTTGATACTTTGATAATATTTATTACGAATTGGTAATATGGGTTTCTCCGGTTGCCCGAGAGCTGCTTCGCCCTCTAATCCTCTTGCTGCATTTCACTTAGCCAATTAATTCCGGGTGAAGCTCTGATGTACCTCATCAAACATTTGTATTGGTGTTCTCCCTTCTTCCATTCTTTTTAAGTGGCCGTGACATTTTAATTGTTTATTTTGAATGCCATCTAATATAGTTTCATGTTCATTCGTGAATTCCATAATTCTTTCATTTCTTACTCTAATTCAGATAATGTAGCAGAATGTCTTAGACCGTTTCTAGCGTTTACAGGCGTCTCACATAGTCTGGTAGACTGTACGTTTCTTATGTGAAGTACCTACAACTTAATAGGAGAAAAATAATTAAAACCCTTAGAGTGACTATTTTGCCCCCGATGTCGTCTGTATATATCCAAGTATAAAAATCCCATTTCCGAAACTATATAATCAAAGATTCAGAACTGTATAGTAGTAATTATTGGAATTATTTATATATTTGAATAAGGAAGTAACAGTAAGACAGGGAAATAATTGCAATAAATAATTTCCGTATATTAAATCAATGTATAATGTAATACGCTTGAGTTGAAAAGATTTGTCCGAGGAAAAAGTCATTAGCGAGTCATGTTAAAGAAAGTCATTTCATTAGCAACAACCGAGTAGTGAACGCGTTAGTGTAAAAGTTATTGGAGTGCAGTTAAGGGCAGAATTCAGTACGTTTGAACAATCACCTAGACAGAAATTCTGTGAAAGGGAAAGGGAATGAAACTCTTGAGAGTCGGGTTGGTGCCGTCTAGTAATAGTGTCATATACGCATTTGCAGGAATTTTGAGATTGGATCGCATATAAAGTGACGTAGGTAGGGGAATAATATGTAGGCGGAGCTTAAGTTGATATAGGGGCATTCAATTCTAATCAGAGACACATTCGTTCGTGCACACTCTTTTCATGCATGCATTCGTCACTCTGGATACTCGTGACGACTCGTGTTATTTTAAGCGCTTGTGTGAGTAAGATTTAGCGGTCATCGCGAGGGGCTTTGCAGGTAAGCATTTTAGCGACTCACGGCAAGTTACGCTTCTAATTTCTTTTACTGAGGAAAAGGTTACCTCAAACCGTAAAATTTATACTGCAGAAGTTAGCAGGTATAAGAATTCAATTGTTATAGTTTCAAGTGCTACGACTCGTAATCACTTCCATTCTTTATCTTAAAACGGTCGGCAACTGGCTTCAATAGCTGAAGTATTAGATCACATTAAATTTCTCAATTTAATTGGTGTTATCCATCACATTACATCCACGCATACCCTGAGGAAGTTCTCATAGCTCTACCACTGGAGCAGCTGCGCACGAGACAACAGGATGAGCGACGAGATAACGACATCAGAAGCAGGTGAAGTATACTGCTTCAAAATTGTCGCACCATCACGCGGCTTTAAAAATTCAGATAATGTAGTACGTTATCATGTAAAGCTGGCACTGCTATTGGTTTTAAAATCTGAATTGCGTTTATTTAGTAGTTATAATGTAGTTTTTCATTCTATGCATCCATATGATCAAGTTGTGCTAGCGCGAGAGAGAAGTTATATTCGTAATACTTAAAACTCCCGGCGGCTCATCTTTTACTTAGGATTTTTTTTTACCTACTTTCTTGTATTTCTTTCAAATACAATTCTGTTTGTTATTCAAATAACAACTCTAACTTCATATTGTAATCAGTGTACAGAATAAGTAGTGATAACGTCTGCGGATGATAATATTAACATCCTGCGCCTAAGAAGTTGTATAGAACTTGCGAGTTCCGAGCCGAAAGTTTGGAGTCTGAATTATCCTTCTCAGGTTTCGCTACCTCCGTTTCCTCGTAGATAACACCTAAATGAAAATATATGCTGTTACTCCTGAGAGAACAGATGTACGAGACTGGCAAGAAATAGAGGCTTGTAAACACCTTCCAGAGTACGGTAAACGCCTCTGGGGCCATTCGTCTTCATTAATTACTGGCTGTGGGCAATATTCGAACATGCAGACTTCAGTTGGCAAAGCCTCAGTTCGACCAACATAATACACAATAACCCACGGGGTCATCAAGCCACAAAGTAACAAAAAAAATCTGTAATGATTAAATTTTTTTTACTGTTGCGGAAGAGATTCCGATAATATATTTATCGCATATTAGCAACCCGCAATAGAAAGTCTCTGTAGTCGAATGGTCAGCGTTCTGGCTTGTCATACCAGAAATCTCGGGCTAGAATCATATACTTCCGCAGTCTTGAAGTATATTTGCACGCCTCGTAAGTACGTTTTGTTAGTTTTACACGATGTTTAAATTGTACTGTTAGCAATTGCTATTAATTGGGTTTTCATTTTATAGAAATCTGCCAGTAACTTGCAGGGTAGCATTTAAATAATGGTAGATGCTAGAATATCAAATTGCCAAAATTTGGGGTAAAAGAAAACAGAAGGTTAAAAATTGTCTTGTTGACAAACTTAAGTTTTAAAAGAACTGGAACAAATGAACCGTACCAGAAAAATTTTTCTCCTCTACAGATGATACAAAAACATCTCAAAAATGGACCATAACTGACTAGGAATATCTATTCCACTCTTTCGCAACTGGAATTTCGTTCGAACTGCGAGATAAGCTTGCTGAGTGTACTGCTCAGAAATTGAAGCAGTGATGTTCGAAAATGATATTTAGGGCCTTTATTTTTTTCGAGTGATGAAGTTTTGAGTAATCGGTTTTGTACTCGGCGCGTTGAACTACTCGCCATAGCGCTAATCTGTTTATGATGCTTCTTTTTTTTCAGGGGAATATTTTAGGGTGAAAGACTTCTGTCCAATAAACCACTACAGCGCTATCAATTTTGTCAACGGGTAGAACACCCGTCATATCTAAATATAAACTATTTGTTGATTCCTAGTTCTAAATTGAGTAAAAATTCACACTTTCAGGGATTGTGATTTGAGCTTTTTATTGTTATTCAAGAAGCTCTGAAATGCACAATTAAAGGCCCCCTAAATAAAGAGGAAAGCCTAAAAACTATTTGTGAAAAAACGAACAGCGGAGAAGTACCAAAATGGTTGCGAGGTGAAAACTTCCAAAGAATTGTCCTTCAGAAACAATCTTTTACAAATTGTACAAATCGTTGTTACATTTTTCTTAAAAAATGGGCACGTTTGAGATATTGACATGACAAATTTCCGTAATTGCTCTCAAGTTATTTTAATCCATTTTGAATTATATATATATAATATATATATATATATATATATATATATATATATATATATATATATATATATATATATATAGCTGGGATTTTAAACCATAAAATGTTTTTAAAAAGCCTTTTAGCATTATTTACCGTTTCTTTAAATTATCCTATGTTTTAAAGAATTAAAACATACAAAATGTAGGTTCCCATTTAAAGAAAATTAATTGATCCTAAAATGACCATCACAACGTCCTCCAAATAAAACACGACACCATAATATGAAGCAACTTTTACTCAAGACGTTTCTTTCTACAGCGCTTACTTTTGGAGATATTGTACAGTCTCAACTTAAATGGTCCACTTTGTATATGTACAAAGAAGTATGGTTGCAATTTTTAAACAAATTTATAGTTTATGTTCCTTATTGAGCGAGAAACTAAGTTTCCTACGAATTACAATTCTAAAATTAATCACATTTTTTAAAAAAAATTATTTTGTGTGGTTTGACGTTTGCATCAAGTATATTTGCCAAACTTGGTTGAACTTGATGGTGTAACACATTTGCCTTACACTAATAACTGCATAGCAAGTTAGCATTTACTGGAGGAACTATTTCCCAAGTTACACTCTGGAGAGTTTTAATGCCCTATTCTGACAATGCTAACTTCATTATCTTAAAAACTTAGTCTAAGATATCAGACTGGAGCTTTTACAGGGTGTGAATGCATGCCTTTTAAATTTGTTGTTCTACTACTGTTATACAATGATGATGTAATGTATTAAAGAAGGTAGGATTTTTCTTAATAACATCTTTATTAAATTATTTTTTTAAATATAACCAAACAGCTTATCTACACCAAAGTAGATCAATAACAACATTGAGAGGTTGTTTTTATATTATCAAAATGCCATTTGGCTATCTTCAATTGTTCCTAAGAAAACCGGTCATTAATGTCAGAAAATATTCACAAAAAAACTGTTCAAAGTGCAAATGAAGGAAAAAAACTTCACATAATATATTTTAAAATAAAGAACCAGATTGCTTGGATATAAGCAAGCTGCGATATTTAGCAATTTTAGAGGAAACATTTGCGTAAAAGTTGAGCTACTCGAAAAACAATGGAATTTATGGCTGTATCTGTGAAGTGGTGCGGAATTCAGAATACAAAACTCGCAGATGATGTGCAATTTAAAAAAAAAAATATATATCTAAAATGCAAAGATTGCGCCTATGTTAAAATAAATATCAAATTAAAGAGGAAATTCCAAGAAAAGATACACTAGAAAATAAAATCATTTTTGACCATGTTCTCCATTTAGACTTCCCTTAAAAACTGCATCGAGAGGAGCATTTTTAATTATGAAATATGTCTAAATTGTAAGAACCAAGATAAACTGACCTGAAATTCTGCCTGTGTATCGGCATAAAAAGGTCATTATTTTTTACTTAAAATGCGTAATTTATAAACCGGTTAACATATGTGATCCAAACTTTGCAAAAACATCTCGAAATTTTGAGAAGAAAAACAAATCAAACGTGTTAGAAGAGGCTGCAAATGCGCGACCACTCGCTCACTCTTATTTAAATCGTGACACAACTCGCACTTTTTCACTCGGTTAACAAAATGTTTACATGGAAAATAACCGAACTTAAATTAAAAAGTGCTAAAAGTTACTTTTTTATTATTTTTGTCCAATTTTCACCAATCGTTTCCGTGGAGTAGTAATACTTGGTACTTTTAAGTGGTTCTCCGTTTCTCATTATGTGAATAGCACATGGTTTATCTACTTCTTTATAAATTTGCTGTCTCTCAGCCTCCTACGTGAACAAACTCAGTATATTACCATGAAATTAACTAACAAACAATTTCAGCTAGTTTATTGTGCATCAGATGAGGAAAATGAGAGTTTGCAAGATAACCTTGAGAATAGCACATAATGATTTGTTATTGCTAGATTCGTTTCCTTGACGATGGTTTGTTCTTGCTTTAGATATCGATGACAGTATGGGAGCAATTACACATGAAAGTATAATCCGAGCTCAGCGCATTGACTGATGCATGCCGTGGCCCAGAGCTTGGTTGAGATTAGCCACGCCTCTCTCTGTCTCACTCACCTGTTGCAAGCACAGAGAGGGTGAACGTTCCCAACAGTCAGCACAAGGTCACGGGCTCCTCACTGCCGTGGACAATGCACCTGTTGCAGCAATTCGCTCTCCGCGCATGCCCAGCTCAGGCATAATATAGCGCTCACCTCAACATTCTTAAGTGACATAGTGCCCGAAATATGTTACTTCATTTTCAGTTTTTCCCATTCCCCATAAACTGTGAAGCAGAAGTGGATCAACAGTAAGATATAAAGAAAGTAACAATTTGTTACCTGTTTCTTATCCCTCATGTTCTACTCTACAGACGCGAAAAAAGAAAAAGAAAGAAATGCAATGGAAAAGAACTAAGCAATACATCTGGTAAGCAACTCATATTATTTGTTAGCATTAACGAGAAACGGATTTAAGATCTAGGATGCCTGTTGAAGCGATATGATTTTCATCTATATCCCGCCATACTGCAATGGTTATGTCGGTGAATTTTTACCTTTGGAACCAGTGTTCCCAAGGTCGCGGGTTCAAACCCGGCGGAGGGCGATGGATTTTTTCGGGTGTAAAAATCGTTAGCACGGCTTCCTTCGGAAGGGAAGTAAAGCCGGTGGTCCCGTGTCGTAGATTTACGGCACGTAAAAGAACCTCAAGCCTGATAAAGAGGCCTCTGAGCAAAATTACAGGTGTTTCACGCCCAATATAGAATGGAACGCTAAGAACCATAGTAGTTAAAGAGCGTCCATAAATAAAACTAAATTCAAAAAAATTTGGAACCAGTGGTGTTAAGTCGTACGAGTATACAGTTGTTGAATTTTTTGTTTTTCTTTGGGTTTTGTACATTAGATGGACATTCACACTCTCATTCATATTTCCAGACTCTGGGGAGGATAGACAATACATGTTGGCTAGAGAAAAACCAACCCCTAGCCGAACCCGGGACCCCTAGCACAGCAGTAGGTGCTCTGCCGACTCATTATGGAAATTTCGCAAATTAAATCTTTATCATTAGTTTAAAATACACGTTTTCTTGAATTTTCTGATAAATTAAGTTGGGCAAGACGTAATGGAATATGTCAGAGTCATTATCATTTGTGACATTGTTGCAGGGTATGCGTATCACGAAATTTGTGTCGACCAGCCTAGAAACTTTATAAACTTAATGTCATTGAACATTTGCGGTTAGACAACTTAGACCACACACCAAAAGGGGTCATGGAACTCACTGACTCACTGAAAGGATCAAGGGAGAATGACCATTTATTGACCAATTGACCACAATGACTTTGGTTTAGAGTTTCCATAAACGCATATCGGAATGTCACAGCAACAACGGAGGTCACACAAAGCACTAAAAATCGCGGCAGATTGCTAAGTGGTGTATCTTTCAGTTACTTTAAAGCAAATTTGGTAATTTTCATCATCACGTTTTAATTTTTTGTTAACTGCTGATCGATCAGCAAAGTACAGTGCTATTCAATTCTACATACACATTAGTCAAAGAAGAGGAGCAAAATAACATTCTCTGGTACCTTGTAACTGTCTGGGAATATAATAATGTTAAACTGATAGCGAGTGGTCGGTGTCATCTGAGATGGTAATATCACTGGGTCGGTTTACTCTCATGACGCGTGTACCGGCAGGTTCGAACGCCGATGTTGTTACGTCACATTTCCCGGAACGTCTTTAAGGCGTGAGCGATCGGCAGTATAAACTGAAGAAGTAGAATTTGGTTTTTATGGCTCTCTCTGTCGCTTGCATGTAAGTAGATAGAGAAACTATTAATTAAGGTTAAGTCACTATAGTACTTTTCCTTTAATTGTGTTTATATCATGAACGTTCTTCTGCCGTTTGTTGGAATAGCTTTTCTAGTCCAGCAACCGAATTTAACAAAGTAAAATGATATAACATTTCTGTTAACCCCCGCGCTGTCTCGCTGTCTCTTTAAGTTCCTATCGCATTATCTTATGCGTTTATTTTCCGGAGAGCTGGACTTAGTCTCAATAACTCTTGAACTGCTCTGAGGATTCCTTACTTACGACGAACCAGAGACGTATACTCGGGAACAGAAAAAATGGCCCATTTTCCCAGATCGCGTTAGTGTATTTTCTTCCTAGGTTTCAACACGTATCTTACCAAACTAAATTGCAACCAGCCTGTTTCTCGTAGTGTGACTAGCACCGTCAAGTAACCGCTATCCTAGCGGAGTGCCTGTGTTCAGGGTTAACTCATTGAATAACAAGGTGCAATACGCAGTACTGCTTTAAATATTTACTTTAACACTTTTAACAACTAACACATATTAACAATAAAACTAAACAGTTGCAACATTCCAAATTTTGGTTCGCTCGAACTTGTACTAAAAGTTGAGGAGATGCTTTATATGTGAGCCGTTCCTTTCACTCACATCTTGGCCGCTAGACTGTCTTCAAAACAAAGCAGTTCTCTCAGTTCCACCCTCACAGTCACCACCCCCCTGACGTTTCTCAAAGGGCCAGCAAAGACTACCCATACTGAGGAACAAACATTTCTGGCGATGATATCCCGGTCAGTGGTGGTATCTACAAACTTGGCGTAACATACCGGCCGCCAAGAAATATTAATTCTTAATACTTAAATAGGCACAATTTGCACCTAACAAAAGCACAACATTGCAATCTATGTCATAACAACAGTGCATCAGAACTTAAGTTATAAATCCGCTTCAGAGGGAAGTGGCCAAAGTTTTACAATAGGTTCTTCAAGATTCCACTCGAGGTACGAACTGTGGCCACACGCACTAGTCCTTCACCACATGGATGTACTTCTTCAACTACCGCCAATTTCCAGAGCAGTGGCGGCAAGTTGTCTTCCTTCTGAATGACTACTGTATCCGGACTCACACCTGGAGTAGCGGTCATCCACTTGTAACGCCAAAATAACTGAAGCTGTTACTGTAGTCTCTTCCACCGAGTCAAAACTATTGACCAGATCTGACTGGGGAGACAAGTAATAGCACTGCCAATTAAATAATGACCAGGTGTCAAGACTTCAGGATTATTTGGGTCACCAGAAAGCGGAATTAGAGGTCTGGAATTTAGGTAGGCTTCAATTTGAACTGTGAAGGTTGTAAGTTCTTCAAAGGTGAGGAATATGTGCCCATTGAGCGTGAGAGATGGTATTTAAAGAATTTTAACACCTGCCTCCCATAAATCCGAAGTGTGGTGCTCTGAGAGTGATGAACTTCCAGAGATTACTTCCTGAAAGGCAAAGTGGCCTAATTCTGTTTGAAGTTCTTGAGATTTGAGAACATCTATCTCTCGCAGTTCGTTTTCTGCTCCCACGAAGTTGGTTCCATTGTCGCAAAAGATTGTCTGACAGTGGCCTCGGTGCCACACAAACGGTCTTAAAGCTTCTAAAAATGCCTTGCTAGACATGTCGCTAACTACTTCTAGGTGAACTGATCTCGTCACTAGGCACACAATGATTGCCGCATTACATTTCACCTTTAGTTTTGATTTGCGAGATCCAGATTTAATATGAAATAAACCACTGTAATCAATGCTGCAGTTGGTAAAGGGTCTTATAGCCTTTACTCTGCTTGGCGGCAACTGACTGATTAGCTGGTGTGTAGCCCTTGCCTTAAGTCGAAAATAAACTAGGCAATTATGTATAATTCGCCGTATTGTTGTAGTCCCACTCGCAACCGAAAACCTCTCTCTGAGTGATGAGAGGAGTAGCTGGCATCCATCATGAAGTAATCGTTAATTCAACAATTAATCTTGTTAGATGATGATTTGAGGCTAGGTAATTTGATGTCGTTGGCCATCTGTCAAATCAGCATGTTGCAATCATCCTCCCTATACTCTCAACACCTGGTTATGGTCCAGAAGTGGAGTTAGTGATATTAACTTGTTGGCAGGGTGAAGAGTTCCTTTAGCTTGTAGTTGCCGTACCTCTCTTCCATAAGCTGCTAACTGAGAAAGACGAATACACTGATCCATTGCGATTTTGAGTTCATCAGTAGAAAGTGGACTTATGAACGACTCTCCTGCAGTTTTCTGCAACTGTTGCAAAACCTATTACAATATGCAGTAACGCGCTGCAATCTTGACAATTTGGAAAACTTGGTCATTAAACTACGGTTATGGCTACATGACAAATGAAACGGATTCCTACCCTAGGTTTTTGATCTGTAAGTTCAGAGTCATCAGATGTAATTGCGCTCAAGGGCCAGTCGCGGTGGGTTCAGTTAACCAGAACGGCCCTTCCCATCAGAGTCTGCCCGTCAAAATATCTTTACGTTGCATACCCCGTGAAATGAGGTCTGCAGGATTGTCTTTAGAGGCTGCATGGCGTCACTCAGCAAGATGTGTGCTCTCTTGAATTTCCGAAACCCTGTTTAGAACGATGGTCTTCCATTTTGTTGAGTGTGCGGAAATCCAGGCCGAAACTACTGAAGAATCTGTCCACAAATAGATTTGATTAAATTTAATATTTAATCCTTTCAGTGGAAGTTGGAACATACGGGTAGCCGAAATGCCCCACACAACTCTAGTCGTGGCGGAGACAACTTCCTCAGAGGAGCAACTCGAAATTTCGAGCAAAGCAGCCTTACTGTAATGGTTCTGTCATGACTTGTAGATCTCACATAGATGCAGGCTCCGTATGCCTTTTCTGAAGCATCACAAAACCCATGAAGCTCTATATTAACAAGAGGAATATCTCCAAGAATCCTCCGATGAATATGAACTTCTTCAACCTGTGAAAGCTGGTCATAAATTGGATGCCAAATGCTTATAAGTTCCAAGACAGCGATTGATCCCACATGAAGCGTCCTTGCCACAGTTTCTGTAGAAGCATCTCATCTAATATGACAACGGAGCTGATCAACCCTAATATATCACATATTCCAGAGACAACCGAGAGGATAATGCGTTTAGCAAAACTATGAAGATAACAGTTTGTTTCTGCACCATTCACAATCTGGAATTTGTCAGTGGCTGGGTGCCATAACAGCCCAAGTGTTTTAACCTCACTTTGGTCGAGCTGTAACGGTAAATATGTCTCCCTTAAGTTAGCTGGAATATTTGCCAAAAGCTCTGGATGATTGCTGCGCCATCTATGAAGAGAAAGTCCTCCTTTCTCGAGCAGGCCTGTCAGCTCTTGTAGGTGAAGAGCTTTCTCTAAAGTTGCACATCCCGATGAAGGTCATCTACATATAAGTGAACTCTAAATCTCAAAATAATAGAGTAAAGGTCTTGTTGCATCGTCGGCTGAAGGAGAAGATCGTTTAACCAAACTCCACTACTGGAGCTGCAGAACAGCAAAGAACCACTCTAGTTTTTGTTGTCGAGCTATCGGCCTCCAAGATAGCATGGTGAAGGACGTAATAGCAGTGTCTTGTAGGAATATTGGTTAATCCCATGTGACCCATTTTCATATTCCTTAAGGAACTTAACAAAATTCTCTCTTAGGTTATCTTCCAATTCCTGTGTATGCTTGCGGTTATGCTCCCTGTGCAGTTTCAGGCGTTGAGCACAAGACTGACAAAACAAGATTGAGAACATGACTCTAAGAGAGCCCTGCGCATCTACCAATTATTAGCTACATTCTGGGCGTTTACCAGCGCCGTTGACAGCAATACCTTTCTGCGTGTCTCTCTTATATAACCATAGTAACTGCTGACTCCTGGCTCACCCTGTTTCGCACTTGAGGTACGAGTTGAGTGATCTGTGGCATTATTCTCTACTGGCGAATTTTCGGGAGAGTCCATAATGTACCAACGTGTAGTGTTTTTGTTGCAAAGTTTATAATTCACTGATTTGCATTATTTACTTTGTGGCCTGCATGCAAGCTATTAAAACGAACTCCCTACATTCCATGACGGGAGCCCTGATAAATGCTTTACATCTACTAAGGCATGCAAAGAATAGCAGTAGGCACTTTGACTGAGGTGCTAATATAAGATTGATGTCTCAGTTTACTGCTCTTGTTTGAACCTCTATCTAAGTTTGAACCTCTATCCCTCTAACCAGCACTATCAATTCAATCAACGAAACACTCAGATTCAAAGCCTTTAGTGCATATAAGTTAGTTATAACTTTGTTAAGAAGGGCCCTGATTCCGTTCACAGAAGACTGATGTCCAGATTCAGCAGATGACCAAGATGAGCAATTGCGATTAATCTCACACCATATTGTGTTGAATGCTACCTCCAAATTTGAGCCTGTTACTGGAATATTATCAATTGAAGTATGTGCTTCACCAGTCAATGAAAATGGGAAGTAATGAAAATTTTAATGTTATTTAAATGGCCATTATTTAACACTAGACTTGAAAATGTGTCCAAAAGATGTTTGAAAGTTATGTCTCTACTGAAAGTTGGCAATTTTATAGTGGGTAATTTGATAGCCATTTTGCTTGTACTTGAATGAGAGAGGGAAGGACTGACTGGACGAACAACTTAATGTCTTCCGCATTGTTTGTTTATAACTATATTGAAGTAGCATTTTTAGGGTACAAGCCACACAGTTCTCTCTGTCTAAAACACAAGTATCAAAGTCCTCATTCACTTCTATTTCGGCTTAACATTTTTAAATGCATCCCGTAGGTCATCTAATTCCTTCATTCTTACTATTAATAACTGAATGTCAGATTCTGGTTTGAATTCATTCACAAATTTACATAATCGTGTCAGGCTTGCCTTGGCAAACGCTCAAGCGTTTCTTTTTGTTTGGGCATCCATGTGGAATAGGAGTTTTGTGAACAATAAATCAATTGCTCGCAAAAAAAAATGAAGCTTGGTAACTTATAGGTTTAAGAACAAGACTACACTGGGATATATGTGTGAATAAGAGCACATTAGGAATGAAAAAAAAGGACATTAAATGTCAATCTAGACAAGCCAGGTACTTAACGGTTGTTGCAGTGTGTCCCTCCTTGGAAGCAGTTTCCGAAACCGCGGGCTGGATAAGCTGGAAACTGCCGGAAATGTGCACTTCTTAAAACGTTACATCAATTGGTTGCTCTTCCGCTTGAAGCACACGTAATTATTGTATCATCTCGGGCACGACAGCTATTTTCCGAAGAATACAAACTCGGAGTGTTGCGCGCGAAAGACGGCTTCAGAAATGATGGACATGAAGAGATGGACACGTATAATTTCTTATTAGAGTACGTAATAATTGAACATGCAAAATCCGGCTCGGAGGACCAAAAATGTTTCTCGTGGTGTAAATAGCACCCTCAAGTGGTTTGCTATCCTAGCGGCTGCATGTGTTTAGGGTTAACCCATTAAATAATAACATGCAACACGTAGTACTGCTTTAAATATTTAGTTTAACACTTTTAACAACTAACGCATATTAACAATAAAAACTAAATAGCTGCGACATGCCAAATTTTGGTTCGCTCGAACTTGTACTAAAAGTTGAGGAGACGCTTTATATTTGAGCCGTTCCTTTCAGTAGCATCTTGGCTGCTAGACTGTCTTCAAAACAAAGCAGTCTCTCAGTTCCACCCTCACAGTCACCACCCCTCCTCACGTTTCTCAAAGACTACCCATACTGAGAAACAAACAATTCTGGCAATGCTATCCCGGTCAGTGGTATCTAGAAGACACGACGGAACATAACCCTTATCATACCCTCTATGACTGGCTTGAAACAATCCCAAGAAAAGAAAAAAAAAAGGCATGAACTAATGAGAGATGTTATACAGAGCGGGCACTGTATAGTGGGGCCACAGATCGCGTGTACTTATGTACATCGCTGCACTGTAGTAGCAATGACCTCGGTATTTTTCCGCTGCGACTAGTTGGTGAATGACCCGCTGAAGGTTACGTTTATCAGCTGTGTCAAACTCGTACTGCGTCAGTTGCTACCTTCTTTCTTTCTGTAAGCACTAGAGTTTGAGCATTATGCATTTCAAACGTAGGGATGGAAACTGAGACGTATTGGTTGTCCCGGTCGGATTATAAATCACGACGAGCGAGACACGACAGATAAAAACCGGTTCGCTTATCGGGTCGTGACGTAAGAGGGCGTGCCTTTTCTGCCCTGGTTTAGTATATGTATTCACAACCTAACTGATGAGGAATAGAATAAAATTGTTAACCACCCAAGCAGCACAATCAAGTTATATCAGCCACAACTTCTTACCTTGTGACGCATAGCAAAGGAATAAACGGTCACACTACTATACCAAATGGATAGCAAAGGTCAAGCATTGATAAGCAATAAAAGTAGTTTCCTGTAATGCAAAAGTAGCGAACTATCTGTCTCGGTTCCCATCCGTACGTAAATATAAAAGTTTATTCAAGACATCCGATTGTGTGTGATTTACTTAAGAGTATTCTTGTTATTGTTGCTCTTCTTGTCTTGTTTTTAGTCTATTACCGACAAATTCACGCTTGAACGCGATAGATTTAGAACGGGGGGCCCCGTGCAATAGTGCGCGGAGCACGCATACGCACGATCCGCGTCCCCGTAATGTAGCGAACGCTCTGTACTTCGTGTGAAACAAATGAAAGAGGGAAGTACCCTCTCTCTTAATGAATTCTAATTTGGTCCATCTAACAAGTAGATGACTAGTCCAATATTAATTGGCGACTAAACCTTACAGAAAGAAGAGTACAGCGCTGAAATATACAACCACCATAATATTTATATGAAACGGCTCTGAAGTAGTTATAGAAACATAGCTAAACTTATTGACACCATCAAATTAATGTTCCAAGAGGATACAGAATATTATGTATTATTCCGACGTGTTTATCAGTTTAAGTGACCCATAAAAATTTAGATAACAGCATAATAATTATAATAATAATTAATTAAACATTTTGCTACATTTAAGAACTGTGGTAACCAGGCCATTTTGAACTTAAAAAAATACACTTGACTTTAATACTGAGGTTTACCTCAATTACAGAGGGTCATTTCAATGCTCATTAAGTGCTTTATTAATTAACGACATTAAGAAAACGGTAGTGTAGCATGCAAATGCAACGAATAGGTAAGCATGTTAAAAGAAAGAAAAATTCTTAACTTTCGTCTTATTTCTATTTTGTATTATATTATATTCCATTTTGCACCAAAAGTCCTCGAAGCATTGTCTTAATGTTACTCGGCTAGTGAGAACAAACAGTTTTTGGCATGCCGCTTGGGCCATGTTTTAAACAAAGACTTCTTATAATGCGAGCAGGTTAGATGAGAAGCACTGTACTTAATGACGCACCGTCCTGCGTTGTTGACTACACGGAATTCGGAGAGATATTAACTTGGCATCCTTGTGCTCTTATAAATGCAAAAGTGAACTTCACCTTAAACCATTGCGCAACATTGCGCCATTCGCCATGTTTAAAAAATACAGCTGCGCTAACAAACCGCTGTGTTCCATTATGGGCCTCTTTTTCTTCACCCGAGTTAACACACGGATTTGTATCGTGCACGTATGGCCAGAAGTGACGCGTCAAGTAAATAAAGCCTTGTACAAATGGCTTGGTGCAACATGGAAGCCCATGTTCACCATATAAAGTTTTGACTGCTGATTTGATCTCAGGCTGTACAAAACCGAAAAAAGCCGCAAGTGTATTGCTGGCTATTCACAATGAAAACATAAAGTGCAACCCATTCGTAATGCATTACGTAAACAAACAGGAACCAAGCTTTAGCGTTTATGACACCAACCTTAATGGCATGTGCAATTTTCATAACGCTTCACCATTTCGTCGTTCTACAGCCATAAAATCTCTTAGCCATGTGGAGGTTCGCTGATTAACATTTCACTGTGCAAGATCAAGGTGTGCGATATTGGATTCACAGGTCCAGAGAAATGAATTGTGTAGTTCCAGTTCAGTTTGACAACACGTGTAGACACTGTCATCTATGATGACTTCGTTGTAAACAAACGCAAGGTTCACCGACCTGCTGCTAGAACAATATTCACCTCCTCGTTCAGCAGTGAAGGAGTTGGATTTACCTCCTAGAATGAAGTGTGCTGGAAAGGCCTAAGCTATTACATTCGAAATGTATTGATATTTTACTTAGCTATAGCTTACGTAAGGTTACGTTGTATAATTAGTAGCGTAAGTGTTAGTTTTTTACGGTAGTTTAAATAGCATTGCTTGCTATTTAATTACAGTAAACCCTTGCTTAATCGAAATAGCGGAGGAGGAAAAGAAAGGGTGAATGAACGAAAAAATACTAGAAGCGGCAAGGTTGTTGTGACAATTGACAGTGTTCTTTGCCCCTCATCTCCTACCTCACATTCCAAGAAATATTGTGCCGTCATAAGCAGTGTTAATGCTTGCACAAGGATTTAATGCGGAGGGCCACTGCTATTTCGCTGTTGGTTAGTGTGCTTTATGGATGTTTAAAATTTAGCAGAAAGAAAATTAATTGTAATAAAGAAGAAATCCGAATACAAGAAAGTAAACGAAGCTCTATTTCTCTGGTTTACCCAACAACTCCAAAGAATGCTATCCGATCCGATAATTCAAATTATTTTCTTCCTTTCGCTGCTTAAAATCGTTATTATCGATTATCCGAAAGAAAGAAAGAAAAATATGTTATCCGAAACGGCTCTTTCCGCTTTAGTTTGCTTAAGCTGGATTCTGCTGCATACAGGATGAACCAGAACTCCACCGACAAACTTTCAGAGGCTGTTCAGGGATACCTTCTGAGTATTTTGGTGTAAGGGAATCATGATCTCCGGCTGCTCGTTACATAGTAATAATGTAATTATGATTTATTCGGTTAGTTACCCCAATCATCCTTGTTTGTGTAAAAATATCCTAACAACAGTGAAGAAACCTGTGTATAACATGCAATAACCAAAACGTGCAACACTGCAACATCCAGCAGACGAAACACGTACGCTTTTATAACGGTGTGTTCAGTCTTATCTGTCAATGTACAGTACAGTACGTAACAAATGCAGAACTGTTCCCTTACAGGTATTGTTCAAAATGTCGACCACTATGATCACGGTAGAGTGTACAGCGACGCACCATCGACTGTCTTACACGCTCATACATTCCAAGAGTTTGGCATACTATTTCCACGTCTGCGATAATCCTAGCAACCAGGTCCATGCGAGTATCGACTAGAGTCTCATAAACTAGGCTCCTCACATGCCCTCAGAAAAAGTCTTTCTAACGTCGAGTGCAAAGTGTGCCGGCGCCCCGTTATGTTGAAACCACATAAGCTGACGAATTCTCAGCGGCACATCTTATAGGGACTGTGGGAGGAATGTTGAAGGAACGTTTTGTACACGACTCCGTTCAGTGTATCAGCAAGTACGTAAGGTCCAGTCACAAAATCCGTTGACAATACCAGCCCATACATTCAGAAAACTGCCGTGATAGGTTCCACACACCAGTGCGTGTCGATTTTCATAATCCCATAGATACATATCTATTCCTACTGTTGAACATGCCTTCTCTTGTAAACTTGGCCTCGTCTGCAACCAACACCAAGGCAGAAAAATTGTGGTTCTCTGCACTTTGTTGTAGGAACCGAATTTGCAAACTCCACCCGAAATGGGAAATCGGCTGGCTGCAATGACTGCACCGTCTGTGAATGATACGGGTGCAATTGTTGTTCATGTACGACTCTCACAACATTTGAAGGCTTGTGTTCGAAGCTCGCGTACCGCCCACTACTAGCGGCAGGATTGTCACCAATCGCGTGTAACACATTATTCTCCAGATCGGGTGTTCTGGCATACTTCGCACGGCCAGTATCTTCCATTCTAACACGGAAGGATCCAGTTGTCCGTAGGCGCCTATGTACAGATGCAAAGGTATGTGATGTGTTTGCCGTCCGTGCGGGAACAGCTCAGCATGGCGTCGTTGTGCCGCTCTTCCTTTGCATTCGGTGAACATGGTCACGAGGTGCATATCGGCCAACTCTTCAACAGTAAACATAATCATACTGATTTTAACTCACAACTAACACTGCCGGAAAAACAAAACCCTAGACAGAACCGAGCAATACTAATGCAAATTTGCGGGCAACGAGTTAAAGAGGACATTACTGTTGTCAACAGCAGGTGCCGTGAACGAATGGAAAAAAAATCAACAACGCTTACCGTCGACTTTTGCACCGTTGTCAGTATTTTCAGTGCAATACAGATAGAAAGCTAATTTGGATAAGAAACCAAACGAAATGCAATTGCTCTGTAACGAATTGCCGGATACCGTGAGTACCTTATACGAAAATACTGCTTAACAACCTCTGAAAGTTTGTCGATGGAGCTCTGGTTCATCCTCTATAATTTTAAAAGCACTATTCCCTGTTTAAAATATATAAGTTGCATTGTGTCTTAAATAAGGTACAAATCTATAATTGCAAGGATGTTGCATATTTACAACTTAAGAGTTTTAAAATCATAACCATGCGTAGGAATTCTTAAGCAGCTGGCTTCAACTTGTCTAAACTCAAACCATTATCAATACAAAGACTGCTAAACAACAGAGACCAAGATGCCCCTAACAGGAAGGTAAAGATATGTCTGAGCACAGTCTGCAAACGCCTAAAAATTATACGAGGGACGGCGATGGTTGTAATCTATGACTTCCTTGCCTAATATCCAGTGGCAGTTCAGCCTTAATTTGCTTCCGTCCTGCTTTAATGTTTAGAAATTCCTATGCCGGCTCGTTTTATCACAATATTGCATGCCATACATTATATTGCTTTGGTTTGAAAAGTTGTGATTCCTAAAACGCTATACTTTTACACAACATATGAAAGTCAACTGATCTACAAAATAGATTTGTAATCTATTCTAATTGCTTTTAAGGAGTGGTAGGCTGCCTTCAGTTCTAAATTCTTGTTCACATTGCATTTGCAGCTTCAACGAAAGATACCCTAACCTACATTCTTACCCTTAGAACCTAAGCATTGAGAAGGATCGGCCGGTCTCTTGTTATTGTCGTCCTCCGTGGACTAGTGGTAGATTTACGCACGTAAAAGTACCTCAAGCCTGATAAAAGAGGTCTCTGAGCAAAATTACCGGTGTATCACGCCTAATATAGAATGGGACGCTAAGAACCATAGTAGTTAAAGAGCGTCCATAAATAAAACTCAATTTCAATTTGGTCTCTTGTTTTGTTTACTTCGCGCCACCATCGGGCGGATGCCTGTACATATTTGCAGTGTGTGCTACTGCCTCTCACTGGCCGCCATTTTAACTCAGTTGCTTCGGCGATTTTATTGCTTACGTGCGTTGCTATTGACACATTACGGTGTTAATTTTCCGGTAATTTTACGTCATAGCGCTTAAGTGGAATAAATTAGTCTTTATTTCATAGTCATTATTTTAAACATTTAACGTTTCCGCTAGCATAACCAGATGGTGGATGAATAAATGTGCTAAAGCAGTAGGCAAAGCGCACTAACGTTACATCATACACTTCAAAATTATATTATGTGCTCTAAAGAGCACTTCTATCCTGAGGCACGCCATCGTCTGCTCCTTGTAGATAATGCCCTCGCTACAAATTCTTTACGATCAGCTGAGCATGTAATATTGCTTTCGGAATATTCTACATAATAATAGGCGCATCTACTGCCAAAAGCGTATATGACTACCTGGAGCAAGTGGTCTTTATGCTTGTTTGGTTTGTTTCGCAAAGAAAACAGCTAAACATAGTTTACTTTCTGTACACGGGCAAAGATTTGACAAAATTGAGCTTAAGGGCACCCAATACTGAATTTTCGACAACATTAGGTTTTGATTTTGTGTGAGAAATCTTAAAACTTAATTTTCTCGTAATGTTATTTTCTTACCTTTCTTGTTGCCTATGGTGTAGCGTTTGTTGTTTCTTTTATATTTTCAGTATATATTCTTTGAAAGAGATAAAGAGATCTAAAGCGCCTGTTTCTTGATATGAGGTAATTTTTTTAATTTGGGGATTTAATGCTTAATGCATAATTAATTCTTAGAAAATTGTTATTCTTCCAGGAAAGTTTTAATGTTACGCAAAAGTTTAATCTTTGAATGCAAAGAACTATATTTGATGAATAATATGCAAAATTTAAAGTTTAAACGTATATTCTCATTAAGTGAGTTATTCCAACGGGACTCAATTTTCGCTTTTTGAAAATTATTTCCTTGAAAAAATATGTAATCGTACATAGAACCAGGAAAATACATTGTATGCGATACCTGTGGAGGGTAAAACTGTAAAGCAAGACCGGATTAATAGACACCAAATTAATAGTTTCGGGAAGTTGGGCTAAATATGGCTTTTCAGCAGGCTTCGGAACTCGAAGACTAAATTATTTCTTGCAAAGAGCCACTTATCGTCTGATTTATACAGAACGCCACTATTTACGTTATGCAAGCTAAATCCCATTTTTCACAACTATGATGGAGACAATTAGAAGGCTCGTCCACAAAATAAGATCCGAAGACTTACACATATTCAGTAGTTCAAAACGGAGGTGGAGAGAAGCTTGGCTTTAGTTTTGTGGTTCACATTTGTTAATGGTATTTATTAAAGCTTACAACTTACCATTGAAAACAGTGAATTTGTAAGTGTTGTAAAATTTTAGGAATAGTAATTCATTTGGTTGTGCAAAACCTGAAGCGTGTGCGTAATATTAATGCTGATAAATACCTACCGAAAGCAATGTGCAGGGAATGTATGGTTTGGAATACGAGTACTACGTAATCAAGTAACAGAAATATTCAGGCCTATACCACAGGGATGTAATTTGTTGCCCAGCATGTACAGGATGTGAGGAAATTGATGAAAAATTGCAGAACGAGGAAGTAATCCTATTAGGAGAAAAAGTAATAAACCCGTAAGATTCGCCGATGATGTAGCACTGCTTACACAGTAAGGTGTACCAAGGAAGACAATAATGGAGATAAATAACTACATAAGAAGTATAGGAGGAAGATAAATGTAAAATGGCCAACGATTGTGCTCATTGGAAACAAATCAACGAATTGTGAATTCGAGATGGGATGTATAGCAATCTTATCTTGAAGAAAGAAAAAAAAAAAGGGGAGGGAAAGCATTTGAAGTGTGGATGTGAAAGAGGTATAAGCTAATGCAGCAGACAAAATAAGTAATGAAGCTGTTTTAAAAAGGGGCCAAGGAAGAATTGCCCAGGAAGGGGAGTAAGAATTGGCGGGAGGTAATGTAATTCGGAGGCAGATGGTACCAGTTGGAAAGATGAAATTTAGAAAATTCACTGCCACTGCCGAGACTCGAACCACGGATCTTAGGCTCTCCATGCCGATGCTCTTACCGTTTGAGCTACCATGGTGAGCTACTTCTACACGCATTAATCTTCTCATCTGTTTCAAGTACTCTGGCAATTGCGAACTTAAATTTTTCAAGTCTCGTCATCTTTCCAACTTTTACCTACTTCGGTTAGTATGAAGGAAAAACTATTTAAACATTTAAGATAAATAGTTCATAAACGAAAAGTGAAAAGAGCAACATTTGAGGGATATTGGGTTTGCGGTGAAGGGCCTGACCTTAAGCAAGATGACTGAATGAATACTGCTCAACGGAATGGATGGATTTACTATCTCTAAGTCGAAATAATTCTTTCACTCTATTCGTGTAAATCAGTTCTGAAAAAATAGTTTCACCTTTAGGATTGGAATCTTGGCTAGTCTAACTTGTTTAAAGTTTATGTTTTGTAATCACTGAGTTCAGATTTAGTGCTATCATAGTGGATATAAAACGCAGAAAGTCTAAATATATTTTATAAATAACGCAATTAGTAGCCATTGAAACAGTTCACCACTGCTAGCAGCAATCCTGCTTAATTTTAGCTAGTTTGAGCTCTGTTTCCAACGCATCTCGAAAAGCCAAAAGTAATATGTACAGGAAAAATAGATTCTTCGTGGCAGAAAGTGTTGTCAGTGATAATTTTGGCGTCTCAAATGTGCGATTATTTCTTCTCAACATGAATTTATAATAATGATCATTTCAACTCGTTTTTCTTAAAGAGGGCTAACCAGTTAAACGCAGAATTTTGCTGTATTGCGAAACGCACAGCATTTTTACTTTCTCTACTACGTATAGTAAGTAGGGGAATTGCATTCCACCGAAAAATTCGATACCGAGATTTCACCGGAAATACATGTTTTGAGACCTCCTGAATCCAAAAAAAAAGAATTTTTGGAAACATGTGTGTGTGTGTGTGAACAGCATAACTCAAAAACGAACAGTCGGATAAGCACCAAACTTGGTATTTAGGTTCATTATTTTCCAGAGATGCGACACGAAGGTTTTCAAGAAAATCCCCCCACCCCAGACTACCCTTTACATGGAAGATTTTTCGAAAATTTTAATGTTCTCAAAAATGGCTCTAACGATTTTGATGAAAATATCATATGTTTAAGATAATGTCATGAGAAATGAAATGTATATCTCGAATTTTCTGGGAATGTCTCCAAAAGTATTCTCCGTTGTGAACGACTTTTGCATAACTGGTAAACCATAAGAGATAGACAAAATTTTACTGCACAAAAAATGTAGATCGCGTTAAAATACACAATTTATGTAATATGCATTTCTTTTGTTGAGTGAACCGTTTTCGAGATATTGCTTGTTGTTCCCTTAAATTTTCCAATACTTTTACTTTTTCTCAAATTCGTTATTCATTTTATTTTATGTCCTGGACATGCAAAGAGAATGGAATGCGCCACATAGCAACCAGCGTTAAAATATTTGACTATCGCTTAAAACCTACCATATTCTCCTTGCATCTACATGAAAATTACCAATAAAATTGACATCTCGATATCTCGATTAACATGAAGCATATGGAGAATATGCGTTTGTAAAAATAGTTTGTACAAGTGTAGAGAAAGTCATGTGAGTGTAACACATCATGTAAAAATAGTTTGTACAAGAGTAGAGAAAGTCATGTGAGTGTAACACATCAGATTTTTTTTCCTTGCAGACGATAAATTACTTCTCAAGATTGTTGAAATAAATGCTACAAACGCCTTTTCATAACTTGTCCGTTTTAATTTTCTGGTTTAATTTCCACCTTTTGGAATGCTTAGGATAGCTCATTTTCATTCGTGCTTAATAATGTGTCAGCTCATCGCGGAGTTCTTAGCTGGTTTTTCCGAGCGAGATGGCTCCACGGTAACTAAGAAAACAAGACGCAGCAGAGCAAATGAGAATCGAATCTGCTTATAGCGCTATGATGCGCTTGCGATACCAATACAAAGTTGTATTCCCTCCTGTAAGAAAGCTGTGTTTATTTTCTTTGTACGTACTTATGTTGTAATCAGGTTCGTTAGCTGGGCATGCTACATAATTTTACAAAGAGAGAAAATTGCTAACATTAGAAACCGATGTGTCTATATTTTATAGATAATTAACAACTGAGAATATTATTACTTTTCTCGACGGTCGCAGGCTAAGTGTATTTTGCAAAGAGGCTGACTTGGTGGCCAGGGGTGCGGAATCTTCATATTCACCAGCTTCAACTCTATTTCGTTCTATATAATAAGAGTTTTATGTGAAAACTATATAAATTTTATGCTATTAGATAACTACGGGACCAAAGAGAAGGTATAAAGGTTTAAAATGTCACTTTCTGTAATGGTCTAAAAAAATAACTACACTATTCCGCCCGATGATTGTTCGACCGTTGGAGGTTAAGGAAATCAGACGTTCCGCCGATGTTTCACATCCTTTGCATGAATATTGGGATTTTTCATCCATTTTTAGGAATAGCGGGGCTATACGAAATTACAATTTTTGGGGTAATGGGGCGAATTCTCCATAAATTTCTCTTAGATCATTGTACGGTAATTTCATAGGAATGGAGGGAGCTAAATTCGAGTTTAAAATTAACCTCGCAAGGGCGGACAGCCAGCTGGTTATCAAATAAAATGTAAAGGTATTTAAGTAGATAGAAATAAATTAAGAGACTCTCTCAAAATGGTACAGATGCTCTTAGAAGTGTGGGGGGGGGAGAGAGAGAGAGAGAGAGAGGGGGGGGGAGAGACTTTGACTTGCCACCTATTCGTCTGCATAAGAGTAGAAGTGAAGCATCACACAGTGAACGGAGGCTCGTGTCTCTGCTATAATATAACAACTCGGGGTGTATAAAGAAGACGCTACTTTCGCGCTGTTGACGAGAACCAGAACTACACCAAAAATTATCGCCAGCATTTCTTTCGTTTTTTTTTTTTTTTTTTTTTTTTGCTTATTTCCCCATTGTTTTCCGTTTGATGGTTGTTTTTTTTTTTTGCTTTACTTTAGTAAGTACATCCACACAAATTCACGAAACCCAAACACTCGAATCTCCAGGCCTGTACGCCCATGTCAAATCTAAACACTTTTTGCGAACACGGCCAAGCTCAATGCTACACTCGTCAACTGGAATGGCGGAGCGGTGATGCCAAACGGAATTTTTAAAATTGTCAGTGTACTTAAAGAGTTGGCGCTTTTAACGCTCGCAAAATCGCAACAAGTGTCTTTTAGTAGGATACATAAGCAGCGAGACAGCAGCGGAAGAACATGGTGCGTCCCGCCTTCAACGCAGTTTGTTCGTTGTGGAGAAGCAAATGCAGTTTGTATGCATGTCAAAACTTAAGGAGCATGTTTTTCTCTCATGAAGAGGATGGACATTATGTTGTATGAACGTGGGGCCAGAAACACTTTGCTCCACCCTGTTAACACAGCATGTATACTTTTAAGAAGAAAAAATACATTCACATGACTTTTCTTACCCACTCTTCAACAAACTATTCTTGAAAAACCTTATTCTACTTCATGTTAATCGAGATAATAAATCTTCTAAGACCCGGTCACTATACGATCGCTTCAAAATTTCGTGTTTTGCATGGAAAGAAACAAAACGAAAAATCTGATATGATACATTTACATGACTTTCTCTGCCTTCTATTGTTTATTACTGAGTATACAAACTATTCTTACTAACGCTTATTTTTATATCTACTAAGTTTTAATCCAAATAAACCTTTGCAGAAATAGCTAGGCACAAAGAGAACAACAATAGTCAAATGTTTAAAAACTGGACGCTATATGCTGGTCTTCCATACTGGTTCCATGCAATCGCCAGAAACAACCGAATGTTAAAAGGACTTTAAAGAATGTCCAAGAATGAATAATTCGAACCATAATCGTTAGAAACATCTTTTTAGAAAATCAAAGTTTTCGAACATCTTCCATGTAAAGGGTAGTTGAAGGTGGGGGATTTGCTTAAAAACCTTCGTGTCGCATCCTTGAAAGGTACTGGATTTAAATGCCAAGTTTGGTACTTGTTCGACTTTTCGCTTTTGAGTTATGCTATTCACAGACATACACACAGACTAACAGATACTTTTTTTTATTCCGGGGACCTCAAAACATATATTTCCGGTGAAATCTCGAATTCCAATTTTTTGAGTGGAATACAATACTTTCCCTACTTATAATACATAGTAGAGAAAGTAAAAAACCAAATCACTCCCCAAAGGCATGCTGACCGTGCTGCTTCATAACATTCATTTTCACAAACATACGTGATCCTCAAATTAGAACATAGTGCAGTAACTGAACCTTTGTACTGTGGCTGTATTGTGCTTCCAGGTTGCAACAAAAAGGTAATAAAATATCGCATTAATTTCTTCCTACTGAGCTGCAGTCTTGGGGATACATTACGATGACCCTCGTAAGACGGATTTCAGTAACAAAGTGAGCGATGTAGGATGCTCTCGGTATCTGAGCTTGAACAGTGTCCTACAGCAAAGACTTGGAAATTTCAAGTGAGCCCTTACCTTTAAAAAAAAGCATACATTGTGAAGTAATAATGACTTCACGTTAAGTCTGGTTTAAAAAAAAAGAGGGAGTTCAGAATATCTCCCATTAACAAGGAAACATGCATCAATAAATCATTGATGTGCTGGTTTACCCCTGGAGAATGTATTGTGCTGCACAAGAGTTGTTAAGTGCCTATGCATACTTAACACAGAAGAACAAGAGCGTCTATTTGTAAGCCAAATGTTCTGTTGTGAGCTGGTGGTTATACAATATTTCCATCAATCCATAACAAAAGCAGAATAGCTTGCTCAACATGGAATGAGAAAAAGTTTCAATGGGGGCTCCAAGCAGGAAATCAATCTCAAGGTGAAGCATGTCAATCAGGACGAATGTATCTTGTACAGGCGGTTTTGCAAAACTTGTACATTCAAGTGAACCGAAATCTACCGATGCTTTTTGTTTCCTATTATGTGTTTGCAGAAATCCCTTATTATGTGTTCCGTACCAGACCTGGGTGAGCCAATCTCTTATTATTACTTTGAACTCAAGTCCAATACACACACCCATTAGTCCATGAACGTATGCCAGACCTAGGTGAGCGGCGAAACGGGAGGAGTATGAAAACATTTCACCTGAATGGCTGGAAGACATGCTTGCCAAGACTGTCCACACCAGCCCCTGAATGAGTCCGTCTCGTATTGGTTTGGTGTGGAAAGTCTGGCACTCAAACATTAACCTATGTACACAGGTTTGTTTCCGGCTCAGGAGCGAAGGAAAAAGGGAGAGCAAGACAAACATTAAGTGGAGTGCTAGAACCAGTTTAGGGGCGAGGGTTTGGCATGGAAGAGGTGTTTTAGTGTTTCCTTGCCAACATAAAGAACTGCAATTTTATCGGCACGATTCCATTAACTCGACTATAGATCGAAGGTGCTTGATGTGTATCTAACAGAGTGATCGGGTAATGTCCATACACAGAAATGAATGAATATATGTCATTATTGCATGGAGGGTGGAAATAGAAAGTGCAGATGTCATAATTGATTAAAATATGTATTAGGTTAAAATCGAACAGAGTATGTACGCTTAATCCAATTATTTGACTATATTTCGAAAAGTTTAGTATAATTAGAATTGGAAATAAAGTTTAAGGGTAGCAGCACTTTTTTTAACTTTTTCTTTCAGAGATTTGCGCAAGCACAATTTATATGACCATAAAATGTCCATTTATTTTCCGAAATACTTTCTTTAAAGTATGTAGGTATACCTTCTAAGTATCTATGTTAAGGCCATATAAGCCATATAATTAATTATTTGCAGTAGATAAAAACACATATAATTGTTTACATTTCTCAATGTTATTCCATATTCCACATATATTCTGGAGTTCTTAAAATGGGGATAGCTAAAAGTCTGAAATGACGTCATTCCTATATTCATAAGATCGTTTCAAACAAATATAAAATAAATGTGAAAGAAAAAGGCCGTATTTCACCCGTTGAAACGCTAAATCCTGATGGAAGAGAATACTACTTTTGAAAACGTGTGCTCTTTCACGTCAGCATTGTATCCTCTGTCTAATGTGCCCTCACTGAGCTTTGTATGTCAAAAGGCCTTCATTTATATCCAGTATGAGATTACTCTTAAACTATAAAAAGGGTAAGCTGCAAATAAAACTGTGAGTATAACCTGTTTTAAAAGCACGCCTTCTTTGGTCATTACATTGCAGCGATAAATCTTCTCGATTTAGAAGAAAGCACGTATATAGAAATCCATGTATGTATGTGAGTGCGCGTTATAATCTCTACATCCTTGAATGGATTCGAATTCGACCAGATTGCTGCCGTATTGTTTAGGACAAGAATAAAATTCCTTAGGGGGCACTGTCACAAACGAGCCTAACGAAAGAAGGGATGTAGAATGTTCAGCGGGAGACAAGTTTGAGGATTCTCAGCACGAATGGGCCTGTTTCCTGAATACTTTTTATAAATAAGGATATATATATATATATATATATATATATATGTTGCCCCTTTCTGTTATGGACGGTAATGCAAAAACCACCCCTAATGGGAGATGGGGTTAAAATTGTTCGATGGGAAACACTTAGGAGGACTTTCGTTATGAATACTTTTGCGAATAAAAATACATATCACGTTCTCTTCATTTTTGGGGTAGTATAACAAAGATAACCTCCCAAAGACAGACGGGGTGGATAATGCTCGATGGGGGATGGACATTTTGAGGATACTCAGCAGAAAGGGCCTGTTTTCTCAATAATAAAAGGATAAATTTTATTTTATTCATTATTTTAGAGTTGATAATGGAAAATCTGCCCCTAATGCGGAATGGGATTGAAAAAGTTTGAGGAGAAACAACTTGGAAGATTTTCAGTACAAATGGGAATTTTGGCATAATGAAGGCAAGTTGTTCGAATTAAAAAAAATTGAATACCAGCAATACTGTAATTGCTTTTATTCATTTAAGTGTAAATAAACAAATACATGGAAAATGTTTTTCAAAAACTGTCAAAGCCTCAGGCAACGCTAGTTAGCATTTGATTTTCGGGACCAATGGACTAGAATGCAGTGCTTTCAGGTTACCAGTTCGCTTGACTGTGTGTGGGTGGGTGGGTGTGTGTGTCCCAGTAAGTAGAACAGAACCTCTGCAGTGCAGTTAGTTTGTATTTTTCTGTCCCCAATATTACAAGTGTAATAATAAACTTTGGTTAAGAACTAGTGATTGGCTAGGCTCACATTTTATCAGTGTATGCCTGCATTCGTTTTCCAAAATAGATGTAATTAAAGAGAGGAAGCATTGCATTTCACCCAAAAATTCACTATCGAGATTTCACTTGAAATAAACATTTCGAGGCATCCTGAATAAAAATATCTGATGTTACATTCATACTACTTTCTATACTGATTCGTCTACAAACTATTCTTACAAAAGTGTATTATTCTAGCTACTACTTGCTAATCCAGATGAACTTCCAATTCACATTTCATTGCACGATATAGCTCTGGTATCCAGCCACGGAATGCGCCCGCGTTCAATCCCACAGGGCTGCGGATTTTAAGTCCCGTATAGGAGCGATGCCCACTCAGCAACATGAAGAAAGTGAGGAGCTACGATAAGCAGCGATCCCGGTTACGGAGGCCAACATTCTAGGATACATCTCCCCGTATCGGCTGGATGATCGCTCACCTCTACCATGCGTACGTGGACGTGAGGCCGACAATCGTGTCAACAGGTCAAGGCCCTTCATGGTCTGTATCACTACGGGATTACAGTGCGATACAGTAGATAAAACAATGGTCAGATGTTTAAAAGCCTGTCGCTATGTGATGGCTTTGAAATTCCATTCTCTTTACAGGACGAGAAACAAACGAATAACGACTTCCCATTTGAGAAAAACATAATTATTTGTATATTCAAACCAATAACAAGGAATATTATCGGAAATGGTTAGTCCCACAGAAAAAAATGACAAATTGTGAGTTTTAACGGACTCTACATTTTTGTGTATTAAGATTTTGTGTTTCTCTTACGGTTTGCTATGCAAAATTCATTTAGAATGAAGAGGACTTTAGAGGCCATTCCCAGACAATTCCAGATACACACTTCATTTGTTAAGAACATATCTTAAATATATCTTAAAATTCTTAAGACAGTTCTAGAAAAAAATCATTGGTATTTAATCAACTTTTCGTTTTTGAGTTCACAGGCGCGCGCACACTCACATGAACACACACACCGGACGTTTTTTTTATTCAGGAGTCTCAAAACGTCTTTCCAGTGAAATCTCGATATCGAATTTTTGGACGGAATACAATACTCCCTCTGTTCACTGTCTGTAAATAGCAGCAAAAGTAAACAATGACTTTTAACAAGTTGCGACGCTCGTGTGTGTGTGTGTGTGTGTGTGTGTGTGTGTGTGTGTGTGTGTGTGTAGCATAAATACCAAACTTGGTAATTCAATTTTAACATCTTCAAAATGCGAAACGAAGGTTTTCAAGACAATTCTTTCCACCATAAACTACTCTTTACCTGACAAATTTTACGTTTTTTGTTTATTTTATTATAAATGGCCCTAATGATTTTGATTAAAATAGTATATGTTTAAGATATTTGCATTACAGATAAAATATATATCTTGAGTTTTCTGTCATTAATAGCCTTCTCTCTGAATACATTTTGTATACTTCTGTATAACTGGTATACCATAAGAGATAGACGACAATGTACTACACCAAAAATGTTAATCTCGTTAAAACAGAGAATTTGTCCTTTTTTATGGCATAACCACTTCCGAGATATTCGTTGCTATTAGTTTGAATTTTCCAATCCAACTTACATGTTTTTTATGTTCTAATTCAAAATCATTATGTTTCGCGATGTACTGCAAAAAGTATGATATTTCAAGTATGATAGTGGTCGCTTTATAGTTTTTCTATCATGTACATGATAGCTAGAGGTGTTGCATTCCTCCCAAAAATTCAATATAGAGATTTCACCGGAAATACGTGTTTTGAGGTACCCTGAACAGAAACAAAAGCATTTTTAGAAAAATAATCCCTTTTGTGTGTGTGTGTGTGTGTGTGTGTGTGTGTGTGTGTGTGTGTGTGTGTGTGTGTGTGTGTGTGTGTCCGTGAATGAACGACAGAGCTCAAATCGAAAAGTGGGATAAATACCACAATTTCGATGCGACCCGAACATTTTCAAGAAAATCCGCATTCCTAACTATCCTTTTTCGAAAATTTTAGTTTTCTCTAAAATAACTACTGATTTTTATTAAAATACCTTATACTTAAGAAATTTACATGGAAAATAAAATGTATATCGAGAATTTAATGGGCATATCCTGTGAAGTGAAATTCCTTCCATATCCTTCATATGGAAGGAATTTTGTGTAATCTTGTGTAACTGGTGAACGTTAAGCGATAGACGAAAACGTATTACACAAAAAAGATGTAAATCCGTATAAAACACACAGTTTATGTTGCATAAGCCGTTTCCGAGATATCGGCTACAAACGGTTCCAGTTGTTCAATACCTTGCCTTTCCTTTGAAGTCCTGTCGACATTTAGTTGTTTCCTACGATGTCATGGGAAGAGTATGGAAGTTTAAGGCCAGCATATTGCGTCCAGGTCTTAAAACCTTTGACTATTGCTATTCCCTTGCATCCATAACAAAATGTGTAATGAAGCTATTTCTGCTAAGATTTGTTTCGAGTAACATTAAGTACATAGTAAACGTAAGAATAATTTATAGAAGGTACGTAAAATAAACGCTTGTGAGTAGAGAAAGTGTGAATTTAACACAGAAGATTTTTTTCTGCATACATTTATCTCGATTAACACAGAGTAGAGCTATTCGCATAAAAGTATCTACAGTTTTTTATCTGCAGTCATCTTAAATACGTGGTATTTTATTCAAAATCTATAGAGGCATTTCAGAGAAACCCAAAAATATCGAAAATATTTTCCATGAGGAGGGCAACTAGGGGTTGGGGAATTTACTTGAAATATTTGTGTCACGTGTTTGAAAGCGCTGAATTTGCATACCAATATGCTAATTATCCGAGTTTTCATTTTTAGTTATATTCGCGCGCGCGCGCACACACAGACACACAACTTACATATTTTTTTCTAGTAGTTTCAAAATGGTGCTAGAGAAAGTAAACAGTAAGAAGTTGTACTCCTGCTACATAGTTTCTATGACTCGAGTTTTTAATCCCAAAAAAGGGGGGAACTAAATGTTAATTTTACACAAGTTAAGGAAGGTAAATCAATCAGGGAATGAAAACATGTCGTTTTCGATGGAATAAGTTATCTGATTAGGCGCAAGGGACGAATGTCATATTCAACCTGATATTAACTGTTTTAGGTCGAATTAGTGGCAGTGACTGGAACTGTGGTGCGACAGCTGCAGCAGCTTCTTGTATAGAAGATGGTTGCTATGGAAACATCTAGATAATGTAGCTAGTGAGATCAAGCTGGTTTAGTGCTTCACTGTGAAACAAAGCTCGTAATCTGTTCTATCGTCAATCCCAAACCCATGCCAGTTTTTTCTTTGCTTTGTACCTTGAGCGTCTTTCACGCCTTACAGAAAGTTTACCCATGTTCCACTCTGTATATGCGGTGCGCATTCAACACGTGACGGGCCTACTTGAATGTCCATGGTTTCAGCAAAATAAACGAGTAAGATTTATAAAAAGAAATTTCTGAGAAAAGTGCAAATTGTGAAACATGACGCTTATTTATGTCGACATGTTCTCACTCTTCTTCTTTATCTGTTTAACCTCCTCTTATGTACACCCCCCAGGTCTTACACCCCCCCAGTACTTACAGGTGGGTGCAGACACTAATGGATCAGACAGAATATCCAGGATGGGTGATCAGCCCGATGCCTGGTATGGGAGGAAGGAAGTAGATGAAACGAAATGTTGGTTTAATGGATGAAAGGAAAGGTGATGATGGAGCATTTGGTGGAATGGGAAACCGGAGAACCCGGAGAAAACCCGCCCAGACGCCGCTTTGTCCACCACATGCGAGTCCCTGGGATTGAACACGGGCCGCCTCGGTGAGAGGCGAGCGGTCTAACCACTCGGCCACGGAGCCGCCCCATGTTCTCACTCAATGGCCTATATGTCTCCAAGATATAGCGATGGTTGAATCAAGACCTTGTGATACACATGATTCAGATTGTCTAGTCCGCTTCCTGTGCCACACTTTGCGCTATTGGTTTAAGCGGAAGGTGGACTTTCGTGAATTGTGAGTGATGCCGGAGAGAAGACCTAAGGTGCGTAGTCATTTTTCTGTACCATCTAATTTATTTACATTCCTTTTTCTTTTAAGTGGAACGTTGCGCCATGGTGCAGCATATCCAAATTTAGTTGGCGAATGAAATGAAATCATGAGATAATATCCAATGAGAATTTCTGCTACACCGGATCTGAATCCTCCATACCACAAATGCGAGCCCCAGGACCATCTAGCTGGATAAGATGGTTTTATGCAATGACAGTAAACAACACCACGGTTGTTTTTCTTTTTTAT
Organism: Deroplatys truncata; assembly: GCA_030765065.1. Taxonomy (NCBI): domain Eukaryota; kingdom Metazoa; phylum Arthropoda; class Insecta; order Mantodea; family Mantidae; genus Deroplatys; species Deroplatys truncata. The sequence goes on along the minus strand of CM060984.1, from coordinate 50,089,760 downwards.
GTAAACTGTTGTTTATTCATTCAGTAAATTATATAAGAATATCAGATAAAACAAGATCCGTTTTTCAAATTTTGGTTATGGCGTTGAATTTTTCTGTCTGATTCTAGCTTTCCAACTTGCCCTACACACGGCTTGTGTGAAAAAACAATTAAGTTTCCATTGATACAGTAATAGTTTATTCGCCATACACAAATCACTCCGCGGGCTCGCAATTATATTTCATTAGCGAGAGGAAAAGGCGATTACTTTAACGTAGCAGAGATATTTTGATGTAGTATTATTGTATGTACGTTTTGATAAAAATATATGCAAGCATGTTTGCTTAAGAACAGTAATAAGGGTAATGAAAATTGTTACACGTGGGTTGTATTTCTGTATGCTTGACGAGAGCTAGGCGAAAAAAGCATACACAAAATAGTTTCAATTAAAACAAACAAAATCGAGGCATACCTATAAATATCAATGTTTTACACCTCTAATCGTGTAGGTATATACTTTCTGGGAAGGCTTGTTTTTACTATATTTTTGTGTGTCACTTTATTTGCTGTCGATATTGTCGCTCATTTCATCTAGATTCAATGTTCACCATCATTACCGCCGCCGCCGCCACCACCACTCCATTTTCCAAAATTACAAAATTATACCGTAAAAATTGAAACTAGATAAATCACATCACGGTGAACAAGCAAATTGAATCTGGGTTATTCAAACTGAGAAGGGTTAACGCGATTAGCTATTTCCCTGTGTAAATACATTTGCACCTGCACTAGAATCGTAGCTGCATGCAGAACGCAAAATAGCGTGATAATTATGAATTACATCTTGGCGACCCCGGGTTTACGTCCCAGGTTGCCAAGGAAACAGCATGTTTCCAATTGGTATTGATGAGAGCAATCTTGCGTAATGATCCATTTCCTATTTGCATACCTTATTACCACGTGACCAACAATCATCATTAGCCAATAACACAAGCCGGAAATTCAGTTAACAAATGAATACCCAAATATGAACAGCTAATCTGAATTACCTGGAAATAACTGTAGTTCTGTATGCTTGAACAAATCAAGGTGCTGCTGAAAATGTCCAGATTAATTAATGTGATGCTATAATTTTCAAGCTATTGAATTACATCACCACATATACAACGCCTGTGCTTTTAAAAGTAGGTATTACTTGCCTTGTTTACATTTACTGTTGGGGTGAATAACAGGTCTAAGATATGCTGTCTCTCTCTGAAAATAGAGTGCAACAAACGTTGTGTACGTGTGCGCAGGGTCTGTTTTTATCCCGCCGTGCATTCATTCGTGTCCAGGTCAATAGTTTTCCGCCCCATCGCAAGTGTAAACGAGAAGACAAGTAATGAAATTAAGCTTGTTTGAAAGTATTGTCGAGAGGGTGCGTTTTAAATGTTTATATTGGGGATATAAAAGTTTGTATTAAATTTGTTACTTTCTGGGTTCATTAAATATTTTTTTATAATTTAATATTAATTAAGCCTCGGCTACATCAGTAATGATCCGTAGAGCAAATCTCTTTTCAGGGAGTGATGTGGCTATAGGAAAACTAGTAACATAAAATGCACACCAATTTATTAAAATATATATATATAAAATGCTTTTTATAATTACAGAGATACTAAAATTTGGAGCTGTAAGATAGTTAATATTTTTCTTTATGTTCGTTAACGATCAGCACTTAAGGTGAATTTTCGAAGTTCTTTATCTGAATTGCCAAATAAAATTAAATATCGTAATTATATTTAAGCGATTATGTTAAAAATATTTTAATTTCGTAATGTTTATCTGCTAATAACTATATTTTTTAAAGAGGAAGTTAAATATTTTTTGTTTCTCACTTCACTAGCGCAACATTTTTACGTCTATACACCATGAATCTTCCACAACGACTGACTTAGCTTGGGCACTCCACTTCTTGGCGTCCACAACTTAAAAATGTTAAATCTACTACTTTTATATTCTGAATGGCTCAAGTTTTGCTAGCAGAACACTACTGGTTTGCCTTCCATTGGTTTTCATACGTGATTATTTACAAAAATCTGGACGTTAGTACCGTACTTTTCCACTGTTGAAAACTTTCACCAAGCTTCTAAGTTATTATTCGGCTACACCAAGGTTTATACTGTTGTCTGCCACGCTAGGGTTCTTGAGTTTATGACTCTGTTTTCTTGCACAAACCTCTTATTCCTAGTACTTACATTCCAATGTTACTAAAACTAAAAATACCTTTCAGCACAATATCTTATAGATATTTACAACAAATATATATATATTACATAATGATTGCAATAAATAATTTATATAAAGTATTAATTACTTATAGGCGGGTTATTATTTTCTTATATTACAAAAATGATAATAATTTTAGATCAGAAATACTCACTCTCACCTCATCATAAATTTAATCCCAAAGAAGAAGCAAATTAATGAATATTTTAAAGACATGCTGAATAATAATAATAAACTTCAGAGAACCGGTCTCTCCATCTCATAAATGAGCTGAACAAGTATAGTGTTCCAGTATGTTCCTCTGGCATTCTCATTCCCCTTCAATTCGTGCTCTTGTTTGTTATGCGGAATATTTCAGAATAGGGATTGGAAACGGAATTTAAGTATTGTAGCCAAGGCTAGGTCAGTTGCGTCTACCTCCGGAAGGAAGGGATAAGGCAAGAGAGTACGAAAGGCGGGCAGGTCTGATGGCGGCACTTGCATATAGCGGAGTATCCCTGAAGTTTCCAGATTGAACATCCCCAGCCGACTATACTCACGGTTAGGTTCGGGCAGAAAACTGTATGCCAGAGTTTTGTGTGTGTGTGTGTGTGTGTGTGTGTGTGTGTGTGTGTGTGTGTGTGTGTGTGTGTGTGTGTGTGTGTGTGTGTGCGCGCGCAGGTCCCTCTCCCTAAAACAGTAGGTCTCTAAAACAGTCTGCTAGCGGCCAAAGAAGGCTCATTTCGGCATCTTTAGTTCTATCTCCTATGTTTTGTACAAAACCCAGTTCTGTAGCTGTCTTGCAGAATATACTAGTTTATTGTGAAATATTTTTGCTTATTTTATTTACGTAAGTTTGAGGTTTAGTCGCAAAGATAAGCATTATTATTATTATTATTATTATCATTATCATCATCCAATTTTAAAATTAAGCACCTTTAAGTATGACTGAAATGTTCTTAAAAACTTAAGTGATGTAACTGCTAGTGCCTAATATGTTGTCAGTAGGCATATGTTAATACACGTGCGTTGCTGAAATAAAGGGTTTGTGTTGCAGGCGTCTGAAGGCAGAGCTACAAGCATTGCGACGAAAGGGTGCACTACGACCGGGACCAGGTAGACCCCCAGAAGAAGTCGGTGATCGAGCGTGTGCACGGTGCCGAGCTGAGCTGGGTCGCATCATGAACCGCGGCGCCTTCTGTCGCGCTTGTCGCCTCCGGGTGTGCAAGGCCTGTCGCGAGTATAGTGCACATCGTTCCACAGACTGGGTGTGCTCTGTCTGCCACAAGCACATGTAAGTACACTTACGATACTACTGATGAAAATGGTACGACACATTTGCGAGGAGGAAACCTAGGTGCTATCTTAGCAAGCTGTAGGCACAGGAGTTTTAGCGGTATATTAAATGCGATCGTTTACCGCCTCAAATGGAGTAAGGGCATGTTGGAAGCTACTGGTAGGCAGGGATGATTTGGAGACAGCTGAGATCCGAGAAGGCTGATATTAGAGGGCGGGGTTGTAAATAGAGCTAAACGTAACCTGCTGACCGTTGGGATATTCATTTTTATATATTTTATGCCCGTTATAAAGGTATTGTTAATGCGTTGTATTTATTATGGGTAATATAACATAATATGATATACCAGTGCATTGTATGCGATTTACCGTTGTTTTGAGGGTTGCTTTTACCTAAGCTGCTATATTTTAATATCTTTAGCTTACTGTTTTCTTAGAGTGGTGTTTTCATGTAGCGAGTTTTTTTTCCTGTCTTTGTCCTTTTTTGTCTTGCTTCTCCAACCCCCCTTCCCCATCATGCCGTTTATTGCAAAAGCGCTCATGGTTTGTTGGACCCGTGCGATTGATGGAAATCCATGTATGTATGCATTGACCCTAATTGTAGGTTCCCATTTAGACAAACTAAATTGACCCTAAAATGACCATCACAACATCCTCCAAATAAAACAGGATTAATGGCATTTATTTTCCCCCATAATATCAAGCAACTTTTATTAAAGACATTTCTTTCTACAACGCTCAGTTTTGGAGATATTGTACAGTCTCAACTTAAGTGGTCCACTCTGTATAATATCCACCGATATCTCATACGCATCTGCATGAATACAGGGGACTTTTCATTGTTTATTAGGAATATGACGGGGCTGTGCGACATAACAATTGTAAGGGGTAGAGGGGATATTTAACCATAAAAGTATTCTATACCATTGTACACTAACTTCGAAAAGGATAGGGAGGAGTAAATTAAATTAATCGTCGTTGGAAATTTGAAGCTTCGCCCGTCCAACGTCAGATAAGCCAACAATTGTATTCTAGATGCTAAATTATAAGTTATCATTATTGTTATTATTATTATTGTTATATTGGCAAATAAAAACTTAACTAATTGGCATATTACCTATGCTGTTCATAATTTAATTGGATTATCGCATTGTCTAATTCACTGTCCAAATATTTTCATCTTGGAGACGAAATTTTATTTTTGCAATACGTTTGTAGGCTAGGTTATAATTATTGTTTCCTACATAAAATGTATAATACAATGAACAACCTATCAGACATGTGAATAGATTTAATTACATATTTTTATTTAATAACTCCTGCGTATATATTTTAGATACACATCCCCAGTAGGCGTTTTTATCGTAAGATTTGTACTACTTGCATTAATGAAGGCACAATTTAAGCTAAAAGGCATAAACAGTTTAAAAAAATGAAGAAGGAAAAAGAGGAACTCAAATTTTATAGCAACAAGCTTTATAATCGTTTGGCCATCATTTTAATGAAAACACTGAGGAATACGCTGGTTTATGATTGAGATTATCGTACTTGATCGTCAACTTTTTATGAAATTATAATGTAGCTGATAAAGAAAATGAGTAAAATAAGACTGTTTGCTATGTAAAATAAGCATTTATAATGATTGTGATATTGTAATTCGTGGTATTAATACAGATAAGCCTCTAGTCCAGCTGAAGCCTGTAACGTGAAGTCTGAGCGCAACACAGAACCTTCTGTCTGTGGTTAAGCATGGCTCAAAGACGTTTCAAATTCATATAGATATAATTTTTAAGACTGAAAAGAAGAAAATTATAAACATTTTCATTTGATAGAGTATTGTAGAGATGTTAAAAATAAACATTACTTCTCCTTTTATCAGTGTTTTCATAGGACAGTGTTGCTCGTGAATTAAGTTATCAGATTTATATTAGCATAAATAAATAAAATTTATTAAAGTTCTAAATAGAATTTAGGAAATGAATATCGGAAATCTCATCCCAGGTGAAAAGAAGGAAATTCTAAAGTGATTAACAAACCCGCAGAAAAAAAAGGACAAATATACTTACACTAGAATTAGAGTCGAAAAGAATAAGATAGGAGCAGAAAAGTCATCCTAGCATAGTATAGATGAGTGCCTGAGGATTTAGAGAAAATGTTATTGTCCTCTCAAAAATGAAATGCGCGTTGTCGATGCAACGTTAGAATTTCTGAGCATGAGATTAATAATCGCCATTCAGAATTGGTTTTAGTTGATTCGTGCATCACAATGTTTGTATTATAATCCTTTGTGATCTCAAACATATAATTAAAATCGGTGCATGATATTTGCTGATGAAATAAATCCATATTTACTCTTCGCATTTGCTCTTTGAGTAATTGGAATTTCCGGCTTGCTGTGATTTGGAGTTCTCTTCTCATCTACCCTTTCCCAAGCACAAACAAAGAACGGTGGGCATTTTTTCTGCTCTTTTTAGTTGTAGGAATTAAATGTTCCGGATGACATATTGAGTAATCAATATTATCCATTGAATTCAGTTCTGCTCTCGGAGGAGAGTGGACCTTTAGAAACATCATAAGGAGTCGTTGGAAAGCTAATCGCAATGGATCTTTTAGGGGTAGCTCCAAAAGTACAGACTTGTGGTCTGTGGCTAAAACTACTTGCATCAGATGATTTTAAAAAATAAAACTCTGCGCATTCTTTCCGTTAGCTTATTCCAGCCGCATAAAGAAGCAGAGACAGTTCAGTAACTCGAAAGCCATAAATGATAGTTGCCAGTTCTGAGCGTTCGTTGGAGACCCGGAAGGACGTAAAGGGTACCAGGTATGGCAGTAAAACTGAATTCATGCTCTAACACTTTTTTTGAAGAAAAAAAATCGGTCAATAGCAAAGTTATCCCCTTCAGGGTCCTCCCCGGTTTCTACGCCGCTCAATGAATATTTTCCTCCGTCGGAAGCAGTGCTGCAGGGCATGTGGTATGCTGTTCAACAGTTGCGTCATTTTTGCTTTCCTTGCATCCGAGGTGTTCCATTTCAATTTGGAAGCAGGAAAGCTTGCATTTGAGGGGGGGTCAATTTTCTGTATGTAAAGTAGAGTTAAGTTTATGTCTTTTGCAAAATCGCAGCGATGTTAAAACAAGTGGTTCAGTGTTTTTTCCAGGGTCAAAGTTACCGCAATGCAACAACATTATGCGATTGAGACTCGTAGCTCAGAAACTATTCAAAGTAAAATTCTCAAATAAAATTTATGGTGTCTTCAATGGAAAGCTGTAGAAAATATAAAAACTAATACAAACAGCGTGAAACACGCTAGCCACGCTGCACCATATCATGTTGCATGTTTGGCTGTGAGAGGATGTTAAGCGAGACGACAAGAACGTGAACAAAACAACCCTCTTTTTCCCCCGGATGTAAGCAAGCTATTTTCTTGCCAGGTGTGGTTGTGGTACATTCATATGAAGTGTATTTTAGTTATAAAGTTATTTTTGAATGAATAATAGTTTTTAGTTAATTTCATATGAAAGTCTACTGTATTAAGGTAAGAAAAAGCTCCACTTAATTATAAAATAACTTGTTAGATGAAGATGAAGAGTTGAAGTGCTAAATATAATAAACGACCTCTCCCCCCTGCTTTATACAATTCAATACGTACTTCACAGGTTGCGTAAAATGGAAGGAGGCAAACGTTATGTTAATCACCGTTGCTTCAATCCCTTGGAATTACCGTGCCATAAAATGGCAGATGTTAAATCTCTCCGAAAGTTAACGCCTCAAATGGTGGAAAAGTATGATATCCCAGACAGATACAAAAGCTATAAAAATGTGTTCTACCTGTAGAATTAAATTAAGAAGAACGGAAACTGTTAGTACTGCTATTTGCTCGACACAAGACATTCAAGTAGATAAATGTTCAACCTAGTTCTAGTTTTAGTGTTATTGTACCTCAGAGGGTAATGAAAGTAGCAATGAGGAGAATCCTTCGGATGGTTCGACTGAACTGATAAAGGAAACTACAGTCGCAGGATTAAATACAACTCTTGCGTTGCTTGGTGTACTAAAGTTTCTCAGCAGTCAAACACTGAATACAAGAACTGAACCAAACCTGAAATTTTAGACAGTTCATATGCAACAGAGAGTGCGGAACGATATATAAGAAGACGTAACCAATCAACTTGGAAGCCTGCAAGACTCTTCTCGTTTTGTGGCAGACGTAAGTATACAGTGTGAGCTTAAATACTGGTTCTTTCATTATTTTTTCCCACGTTTCATACAAGGGAGTCAATAAAACTGAAAACTGAATTCAATATGTAATTAAAAGAGGTTCAAGTTTATATAAGTTTAGCCTTTCTGAAAAATGTATTCATTCAAAATACAGAAAAAAATGTTTTAAAAATTACATCATTATGTTATTGGTATATACCACCATCAACAACAGACATTCAGTTCCAAAATGAATACTAGTTCACTGAAATCCGATATAGGGTTCTTCAGTTACACGTCACAAAAATTGCCTCGTACGGAAAATAGCGCAAATTTTACCGAATTTTAACTATAAACGTTTAAGAGATAATCGTAGGAATTTTTTTACAATAGTTGACACACGTAGAATTTTTTTTTAAATACGAGGTAAATGTTCTCATTTTTCTGTCCGATTTGAAGTGGAATAGCCCATCCACTGACTTCAACCTGGTTCCTTTGAACGTGGACTTGACTTTCGGGAAGAGGAAAACGTTGCTACGTACGGTGAATAAGGTGGAACGTTGCTTTTCTCAAAATAACTCTTCGCAGATAGTGCGTTGTGGAGGGAGATTCCATGAGACTTGCTTCCACATGTTTGGTCTTCTTCATCGAATACGTTCCCGCAGGGTCTTCAAAACATTTTTGTGATAAACCGGTTGTCGGACTGCTGGCGCCCAATCAATGTAGATAACCCCCGGATATCCTTGCTTTGAATTTTGAATGGCTTATGCAACGTTTCCTTTTTCCTGGGCGATTACGAGCTCTTCCAATGCATTGATTGTCGGCAAGTCTGAATCACATTGGAAAATTCAAGTTTCGTCTCACGTAATTACGTTTTTGAAGAAATGATTATTATTTTTAATGTTGACAAACATCTCAACACAGCAATTCACTCAACGTTACTTTTGTGCGGGTGTGAGGATTGTGCATACAGCTTATCTTCTCTTCTGTTACGGAGGGACTTGGCACCAATCCAGAGCGGATATTGTACCTATTCCCCACAAGGGGGCGTCCTCGGGAGGAAGGATGAGGCGAGCTGAGACACCGGGCGGCCGGATCCAGGAGCGACGGTACATCAGTAGCAGACGGACAGGCAGACCGGGGATCCCGCCACCACACAGAGGGAGTCCAACGTACCTTAAGGGGATTCGGATACGCCGGCAGCCATCCGAAAGCCGAGGGACGGAGAGAGTTCAGACTTCTCCCCTGCCATGCTGCACCGAAACACCACGCCGACACTTCCGACCGTGAAAGGGACCTACGGGATGAAGAATGAAAACGATGAATGGAAAAAATGGAGGGACATGAAATTAAGGAGCTGAAAGAAACCACTCCAGCATTCACCTGACGACCCGGGAAATCCCCCGAAAAAAAATTCATGGGTCAGAGTGGGCGTCCGCCGGAGATTGAACCCGGGACGTCCCGAATGCGTGCCACAGACGTTGCCGCTTGAGCCATTCCGCTCGGTTGCGTGCACCTTTTTGCAAGCCCAGATCGTAATGCAGACTGTTCTTGACGATCACTGTGGAATGTATTATCAACACGAATGTCATTATGGTCCACGTTAATGGTCATTGTTAACAGTTTTGAAGACTGGCTGAATATATCCGATGGAAAAGACATGGGTAGCATCCAATTAAACAGTCGCTAAGAAGGTGGAGACGGTTATGAAGACGAGTCAAAATGTGCGCTCCGGCTTGGATAAGGATTATTTCCAAAAAGACTAATGCAATATTGCGAAATGTACTACCTGAGTAAAAAATTCATTCTTACTCCATTTTGGCTTTGCCTCACACGTTAAAGGGTCGAATATGACAAAATCCGAGGGCATGCACGTCTGCAACAAAGTTACTGACATTATTTGCTTAGTACCACATTGTGCGCTAGCAGTGCCGTATTTTTATTGAAGTTCATGCCATTTATTTTCCAGAATTGAAAATGGAGCCCATAGCAAGCAATTCTAGTGGAATATATTCTCATAGTCATAACTTATTCCAAATCCAATGTTTATATAAACAAACCTACCTCTTGAAGCCTAAAAACCCTTTTGCCTCACTATTAAAAATTGGTTCCATAACGAAGATATCTTGGTATACCATCGCTACAATTCTACTGCTGCGAAGAAACAGACAAAATAATTAAATATGATCTCACTATACCATATGAAAATAATTTGAGCCTACTGTTTTGGCAGAGGTTAATTGTAGGTTTTCTACCTACAATTTGCTTTATTAGGCTGTCATTTGCCTTCGAAGATATGAAATATGTGCTCTTATTTAAGCAGTATGGACTGCAAAATAGGACAGTTATATTGTTCTAATCTGTATAAAATAAGCGAACATATAAAAGGAAACATTTTCTAATAAACACCAAAATTAATTTCATTAAATGGGATGTGTTATTCTCTTCTGGAGACCGTTACCTATAAGTGTCTAGATTCAACTATAGACTTCTTTGCCCCTCGCAGCTGAACGAGCAGACGCAAGACAAGAATGCATGCATACATTTCATGGTAACTAAACTTGGTCTCTTAAATTTGCCAAGTTTCGTGGAAACCGTTCCTACCATCAATCCAGATTGGAGGCACTGAGGTGTGCGTATTTGTGCTGTTCTATTCTGTGAATTCTATGCCTGTATACTTTGGGCACTCTAAGTTCAGCTTGTGTACGATGCAGAGTGCAGGAAAATTAATAAGTCAATTATAAAGAAGACTAAGGGGTAACTAAGAATTGGAGAATACAAACATTTCTTTTATTGTGCCATTTGTACACCCCCTTTAACTATAATGATCATATTGGCGGCCTTTTTATATTTGGAACATATTGGTGTTAACTCGTATACAGTTATCACTGAATTTCTGGTTTTTCTTTGGGCTTTATATATATATATATATATATATACACACACACACACATACACACATACAGGGCGAATCACCTAAAACCTGCACCGCAGATATTTCGGAAATGGAAAGTGATATTGATGTGCAGTTTTCACAACATTGATTGGTAGTCAGGGGTTCGTACATTTAGCCTATAAACAGATTTTAATAATACTGAGAAAGTGTATTTTTTTAGCAAACATACATTTAAATGCAACAATACCTAATTACATCAACAGAATAAAGGTAGGGTAAATTAGAATGTTAGTGGCGTTTGTTGCAATATTCTAGAGCAAGTGGTTTACGAGAAATCTTATTTTGAAACTTTTACGCACTGACACTTGTACAACCTGTGGTAACACAAACTAAAGAAAAACAAAAGGGAATTACAATACTTCTGTGGATTCTTACAAGTAAAGAGAACATAGCCCTTCAAAGGTTGTGTTCAAAATGACCACCGGCAGCTTCAATACACGCTTCCAGTCTGCTATGGAAAGACTGCTGCACACGTTCTAGCATTTCAGCGGAAATTTCAGAGCAGGCAGCAGTAATACGTCGTTTCATATCTTCTGGTGTGGGTGATACATCCTTGTAGACAGTGTCTTTCAGCCCCAACAGAAGAAAGTCTAAAGGGGTGAGATCCGGTGAACGGGCCGGCCAAGGTACAGGTCTACCAGCAAACGTGCTCAGGTGTAATACGCCTAACAGAAGACCAAGACTGCCAATAACTGCTACAATAACTATAAACTCGCTAGACGGCCTTGAAAACTCGCATATTTCTAAGCAAATCTCCAGAGTTTAGTATCTAGGTACTTCGAAACTGCCGAGAATTGCAGTGGTGTTCAGCCAAAACATCACACACAATGTAAATATACAGTCAACGTAGCTTTGATTTTGTAAAGCATACTTGTATAAAAGTGTACAACCTAACCTGTAAAGGTTTCCTTTTTTTATTAATTAATCTAGATGGTATAATTTTCGATATATGAATATCAGTATGTGCAATAGTTGCTGTGATGAAAAAATATCGTATTTTATTACTAACAATTCGTTTAGAAGCGTTTAGAATTTCGTTAGGCGGCATCAAGACGACTTGTAGCCAGATCCCTAGATCTAGTGAAAAAGCTGCTAGATTGCAGCAACTCGCTTACGAGATGGTGATGCTGTGCGGTAGACTTGTCTCTCTCTACTCTTTAGTAGTGGCGTGTGTAACTTGCCTGGTTGGAAAATAAGAGCTTAGAAGTAACTACTTCTCATATAATTAATTTGCAAGACCCACACACACACACACACACATACACTATGTGATCAAAAGTATCCGGATACCCCCACAAAAATACGTTTTTCATCTTAGGTGCAATGTGCTGCCACCTACTGCCTGGTGCTCATTATCCGCGACCTCAGTAGTCATTAGACACCGTGAAACAGTAGAATGGGACGCTCCGTGGAACTCACGGACTTCGAACGTGGTCAGGTGATTGGGTGTCACTTGTATCAGAAGTCTGTACGCGAGATTTCCACACTCCTAAACATCCCTAGGTCCACTGTTTCTGATGTGATAGTGAAGTGGAAACGTGAAGGGACATGTACAGCACAAAAGCGTACAGGCTGACCTCGTCTGTTGAGTGACAGAGACCGCCGACATTTGAGGAGGGTCGTTAATAGGCAGACATCTATCCAGACCATCACACAGGAATTCCAAACTGCATCAGGATCCACTCCAAGTACTATGATAGGCGTTAGGTGAGAAGCCTTGGATTCCATGGTCGAGCGGATGCTCATAAGCCACACATCACGCAGGAAAATGCAAAACGACGCGTCGCTTAGTGTAAGGAGCGTCAAAATTACAGGATTGAACAGTGGCAAAACGTTGTGTAGAGTGACGAATCACGGTATACAATGTGGCGATCCGATGGAGGTTGTGGGTATGGCGAATGCCCGGTGAACGTCATCTGCCAGCGTGTGTAGTGCCAACAGTGAAATTCGGAGGTGGTGGTGTTATGCTGTGGTCATGTTTTTCCTGGAGGGGGCTTGCACCCCTTGTTGTTTTGCGTGGCACGATCACAGCGCAGACCTACATTGATATTTTAAGCACCTTCTTGCTTCCCACTGTTGAGCAATTCGGGGATGGCGATTGCATCTTTCAACACGATCGAGCACTTGTTCATACTGCACGGGCTGTGGCGGAGTGGTTACACAACAATAACATCCCTGTAATGGACTGACCTGCACAGAGACCTGACTTGAATCCTATAGAACACCTTTGGGATGTTTTGGAACGCCAACTTCGTGCCAGGCCTCACCGACCTACATCGATACCTCTCCTCAGTTCCGCACTCCGTGAAGAATGGGCTGCCATTCCCCAAGAAACCTTCCAGCACCTGATTTAAAGTATGCCTGCGAGAGTGAACGCTGTCATCAAGGCTAAGGGTGGGCCCACACCATATTGACTTCCAGCATTACTGATGGAGGACCCCACGAACTTGTACGTCATTTTCAGCCAGGTGTCCGGATACTTTGATCACGTAGTTTATATAGTTGCTTACGAAAGTGTGTGTGTGTGTGTGTGTGTGTGTGTGTGTGTGTGTGTAAGTAAGGGATGAAACTCGATACTCGGTAGTCTTTTGAGAGACCTTCGATACTTTTTCGAAATTTAAATTTTTTAAGTTTTGCATTATTGAAAGTTTAACTTTATGCTACGTAAGGAATGAAAAGAGCGAGACTTCACATTATTGCGTCGCAGATGTCAGCAAAATGTTGCTGGACTACAATTCTTGATAGACCTTTACTACGTTTCCTGTGGGGGATCAACGCTACATTCCATAGACTCGTGTCTAAATGAAAACATGCAAAACATTGGGGGAAGGAATAGAGGTACTCATGTAACATGCAGACTTAACGAGGTGCGAATGAAGCTGATTTGGCTGACCAGTAAATCATGTTTCTGCAATAGCCTGGCTTGGTGATTCACTCTTAGCCATTACATTTGCCTACTACAGTGACCAAAACCTGTGAATCCAGCAGAAACAAATTTGAACGAGACATGATAATGCAGCGCATGGAAATATTTATTCTTTCATTCCTTCTTTTCGTTTGTGTTTACGCAAGTTAAGCCAATGTATTAAATATGTATATTCTAATCTATGAGGGGTACCAAGCGGATGGCACAGGCGTTTGCGTCTGTGGCCCGCATTCGTGAGGTTGTGGGTTCGGTTCTCGTAGCCGACCATTCTGACACATGGGTTTTTTCGGAGGTTTCCCCGGGTCGCCAGACGAATGCTGGGTAGGATCATTACATGCCCCCAATTTCCTGTCCCTCCATTCCATTAATCATTTCATTCCTCCTTCACCCCATTTGGCCTGTTTCAGGGTTGGAAGTGTCGGCGATGGGGTTTCGGTGCAGCGTGGCAGGGAAAAGGATGCTGTCTGTGAACCTTCTCCGTACCTCGGCCTTCGGCTGGTTCCGGGGTATAAGGACCGGCCCGGCGGGGGCGTTGGGGCGGGGTTTCCGATTTGCCTCCGTCTGTCGAGGCGTTTATATCTGGAAATTTTAGAGATCCTGTGATTGTTGTGCCGTCGCTCCTGGTTCCGACCACCACCGCGTATCCCTTTACATGATCCTTTCCTCCCGGGGGCATGGTACAATGTTCGGACTCCCTGAATGAGTGCCTCAGCCCCTTCGCTTCTCCCTCCATTCCATCCCATGATGGTGAGTAGTAGAGAGGCTTAATCCACAAACCTACTGTTTCCAAGTGGCTAACTACTTTTTAGCGAATTAAAAAATACATCAGCTATGTCGTAGTTGTGAATAGTGGTAGAATGCTGTAACACACACATTATTTTAGTTGAGTTTCATGTAAAATATGTATGAGGTTATATTTTCAAGATTGCAGAAAAAATAAGAATTGTTAGTGTTTATTTTTCTATGGAATGATAATCCTTTAAAAGAAAGTTTTCAGCACAAAATATAGTTAGACAAAATGAGAAGCATATGAAGTTTTATTATTAGTGTTATTATTATTATTATTAACCTTGACTAACAATAGGTGATATGTAATCTGTGGCATATATCCATAAGAAATTGCTGGCAATTAGAGAATGCCAAACAGGAACGATTTCGGAATTAGCATGCGATACAAAATTGGTTACATGCGTTATACACAGAAAACTATTCTTAAGAATATAATCCAGTGAACAAGTTATCGCCTTTACACTTTTTTGTAAAGTGAGCGTCGAGTATCGGTGCTCAAAAATCAGTATCGGTATCGCGTATCGTACCTTTTCGTAAATAACTAATTTCATAATCCACAGTCGGCCTCTGAAGCGGAGTTGCCGCATGCAGTGCACTTCATCTTGCTCGAGGCCTTTCTGTTTCAGCAAATCCTTCTGAAAATGACATTCAGAGTAAAGTGCTTTGTTTAGGAGACCATTGCTAAAGAGAGAAAATGTCGATGAATGTAAATAACAGCCTATATGGCACTTTGATGGTTAATTACAGACCCACCTTGTTTTAAATTCTGTAATATAAACGATATTTTTCCATGAACTCCAAATGTTGACTTGTAGAGGATTGCTGTTTTATTTTGAGACGGTAACGTTGAAATGTCAGTTGCGGTACGTGGGCAAATAAAAAGTTTACCGCGCGTCACTGTCGACTGATAAACAACGAGGAATGGGATCGAGTGTTACTGACAGGTATACACCACACTGCTTCACTCACAGCAAACCTGTTTTCAGACCGCATTGTACACAAGGAAAATAAACCGAACGTTTTGATTGGCAAACCATCTTTATCACATGTTTGGTGAAAAAACATGCCAGTTCACTATAGGAATCATTTCATTCATCTCTCTTGTCAGAGCTGACGCATTCAGTATTTCAGATAACACAAAATTAGACGATTTCACTTTTTATGCTTATTTTAATGTCACTTCAACATTTGGGTTTCCCAGTTGGGGACTTTTAAGCCGCATCCATGACTTCACCTCTGACTAGCTCGTGTTAAGCATCTCTAAAGCCAAACGTGGTTCGGAGTCCATGGTAAAAGCTGTAGGTCCCCTCATTCTATCACCATCCTCTTTGTTATCCTATCATTGGCCGTTAGGTGTTCGGTCATCTCTTGCTGGAAAAGATTTTAACTCAAAGGCCATAGACCAAATGGGGATCATTGGCAGCAGCAGCGTTAGATTTAAATACGTCCGGTTATTTGGTTGCTGGACAGGTGATCTTAGTTGCATAGTCATATTCCTGTACAATCCGTTTAAATAACTTGCTGCTAAATGGCGCGGTTGCGTAATCGCAAGTGTGTCATCTAGTTGCTATTGATTTAATGTGATAATGTGATTTGTTGTGTATAGAGCAACCATATGTCCCGAAATTTTTGGGACAGTTCCACATCTTAATACTTTTTACACTGTCCTGTGCGTGACGCATTTACCCCCTTAGTCTTCCTGTGTCAAGTTTTTGGTTCCCCCTATCGTCTGGAAGATCATTCACCTATACCCTGCGCATGTGGGCGTTAGGCCGGCAGGATTGTCGTGTCGTTATTACTATTATTACTATTACTATTATTACTATTACTATATCATTATCATTAATTGAATAAACGAAGCGCTGTCTCATCTTTCCAGATTTATTGCAAAGATATTGCTCTAGTGTATCTTTACGAAGTTATGAAAGCAAACTTTTCAGCGAATTGAGCTCCAAATGCTTGGAGCTATAAAAAAATCAACGGATATTGTTGTCAGTAAGATACATTTTTATGGTATATTATTGGCACGCTCTTGTTGGAGATTCACATTCCTAGGACTGAAGACAATGTTACCAGTTTTAATGTATGGTGACCATTGTTGTATCAAAGGCAATGACCATAAGCATTGTATTTACACTTAAGTATTTTGTGAAATAAGCAATATAATGTAATAAAACGAGAAAACTGTTTCATATGTGCTTGAATGCATATAAGTTATAACAATTGAGAGCTGTGCCGAAATGTACCGAAATGCATTATTGTAATTAAAATGTACCAAAACAGTCACGGCTGTAAAATGGAAGGTAAGCTCCTCATGTACTGGTCATAATGATTAATTGTGCCAAAGGACGCAAAATAAAAGTCTGATGTGTTGCATTCGCATGACTTTTATCCATTCACACTTTCCCAAACTATTCTTACGAAGCTAATTATTCTTCTCTACTAGTAATGATAAACTTTCATTACATATTTACATATTTCATGGTAGGGTAAAAGGATAGTTACATTCATAAAAAGCCGATCTCTATGTGAGAGCTTCGAAATTTCATGCTCTTTGCATGGCTATAGAAAGAAAACGATCAGCGACTTACCACTTCAAATCAATAACAAAGAATGTCTTGTGAAGTAGTTAACTATACAAAAAGCTTATTTGACATAAATTATGTGCTCTACGAGATACAATCACACACACATATATATACTGTACATATGTATATTTTAATATATATATATATATATTAAAATTGTGCGTATGTCTTATGGTTTACCAATTAAACAAAAGTCCTTCAGGATGACGAGGACTCCACAGAATATTCGCAGATCATTCAAGAAATAAATGTTGTTTCTCACGTAAATATCTTAAAACTATGGTATTGTAATCAAAGTCGTTATAGCCATCTTTCAGAAATCAAAAAGTAAGGAAGATTGTTCCATGTAAAAGTAGCTTGGGTTGAGAGGACTGTCTTAAATCTTGGTGTCGCGTCCTTGAAAAACGCTGAACTTAAATGCCAAGTTTAGTATTTATTAGACTTTTAGTTTTTTAATTATGCTGTTTTTACGCACACGTACATACACATACCTTTGTCTAAAATGCTTTTTTGGCTTAAGGGACTTCAGAACATATATTTTGGTGAAATCTCGATGTCGAATTCGTCGATGGAATGCAATACTTCCCCTGCATGGCACACATAAGTAGTAGAGGAAGGTAAAAATGATCTTTCCATGAGAGATATAGTTTTCAAAGGCAACGATTGTTGCCGGGAGATCCGTGGTTCAAATCCCAGCTATGGCATTGAATTTTTCAATCGCCTGATTCTACCTTTCCAACCTTGTCCAACACACGGCTCGAAGATCAGTGATAATATCTAGTACTGAATTTGGAGATTTTGCAAGGTAACTGCGAGTTTTTGAAGACCCTAAAGTGGAATCCTACTAGCATGTGTTGGCACCCTGACGACAACCGAGACTACAACTTTGAATAACGAGTGCAGAACAAGCAAACTGATGCACTGGGTTACTTGAACTGAGAAGTGAACCAAGTGATTAACGCAGTTTATGAATATGTAGGCGTCAGTAACATGCGTGCTTACAATGATGTGTTCAGCTAAGGTCTACCAGGGTAAGAGCCAGAGCCCAAACCCCCTTAAAATCCCAGGGACAACGCCAGCCGAGTGGCTCTCCATCCGCGGGGGTTTCCCATGAAGCCAATACCTAGTGCTTACAATGATATGAATATAAATAATAAATTCCGCCTTATGTAACATCTGAAAAATGAAACAATTCTGATCAATGAATATGTTTGTACAGACGAAAATATGCAGTTCACATTAGCAGAAGTAATTCTTTAATGCCAATGCAGTCGAAGCAACAATAAACAAAGGTCCTCAGACATAGTCATTAGCAATATTAGATGTCGCAATAATATGAAATGCTTGTAATAGTGGAAACCGTATTCCCTACTGTGGAATAAATCTGACATTTAACAATGTTGATTTATAATAAAGCCTTCTTCACATACATGGATACTGCCATTTTGTCGGTAAACAATTGCACTGTACATATTATGGGTGTACATATTATGACAAGCAACAACAAAAGTGAAAATCGTTTAACAGTGTTTCAGCAAATAAAGCAACGTCACAATGGTTGTACGTTAATACAACTTATTTCACATACACACCAGATTTTTTAATGCTTTTACTGTTTTTAAATAATCTTATTTGTCATAATATGTATAAGCTTGCAGGTTCTCAATCCTTAAAAACATAAATTGGCAGCTTAACGGAATAAACAGCATAATTCTGCCAATCTTGTTGCTAGATACCTCATCTCATTAAACGCACGTACTTATAGACGAGTTTTCGTTAGAGTGTATCTAAGGTATTTTATAATACTTAATTACTAAACGTTCATGCGTGTCTCTGTTGCAACTATCTGAATTGTACAATACAGAACACCAATCAGAGTTTTGTATTTTATGCCGGAACAGCTGTACGGATTTGATAATGAAACAATAACGACAATAAAACAAACTCAATATCAGCTTGATTTTCATATCATGCTACATTGTATACTATATTAAATTCATCATTTTTTGGCCTCAAAGAAACATTTATAAAGTGCAATAAATTTGACCCATAGAACGCTGGAATTACCGCTAAGAATTTTATGATCTCTAACATGATTAAAATTCACTTCATTAGTATTTAATATTACATGATTTTTAAGAACTTAAGATCCAGCAACAAAATTGCTCTGCGTTATAGTAACTACGTGCAGGCAGAGCTGCTATAAATCCTGATTCGGTTTTGAGGGTTTTTCTTTACGGCAGGTTTGGGAATACTTCACAATTTATATCCTATGCACGAGTTCGCGCGAGTTATTAGCATATGGAGCGTATAACATGGGACATAAAACAGAACCGTGCGATACCTCGACCTTGTTATGCATAATGCTGAGCTTGCAGTCAGTTTCCAGATGGTAACAGATGTAGTACGCAATCAGATCTATACTTTCTTGTGGTTCATTTCGCAAATGACCATTTACATGGAAACATTTGTACTTTTTATTTTCGAAAAGTGGTTTTAACGATTTTGATAAATATCCAAAGTTTAACATATTTGACATGGAGAGCACCATGTACGTCTTCAATTCTCTGAAAGTAGCAGAAAATTCATCGCACTGAATAAAATGGGAAACTCACACCTACTAGTCAACTTAAAATGTACGGGAGCGGAGGTATTTTACGGCTTCACGGAAAAGGAGGCGTTTTTACGGCTTTGTGGGCAGAATCACTGTGAACAACTGAGTGTATCTCGCTAATTGATATACAATGCTATGATAGGCCAGAGCTTATCTATCTGAATCCTTCATCACGATCATGATCCCCCTTCACTGGGCTGCGACAAAATGCATAGCATGCGGATTTAAAGTTTGCTTGCACCACTAGTAACTAACAGTAAATAGGCGCGAACATTCAGAATGGACGACGGGAGTTGTTAAGACAACTTCCTCATGTAAAGTTTATCATATAGCATTCCATGGCTGTGGGATATAAGTTTCCCATTTTTACTTTCTCTACTACGTATAGTAAGTAGGGGAAGTATTGTATTCCATCCAAAAATTCGATACCGAGATTTCACTGGAAATACATGTTTTGAGACCCCCTGAATCCAAAAAAAGCATTTTTGGAAACATGTCCGTGTGTGTGTGTGTGTGTGTGTCTGTCTGTGTCTGTCTGTCTGTGAACAGCATAACTCAGAAACGAACAGTCGGATTAACACCAAACTTGGTATTTAGGTTCAGTATCTTCCATAGATGCGACACGAAGGTTTTTAAGAAAATACCCCCACCCCAGAGTACCCTGTACATGGAACATTTTTCGAAAATGTTAATTTTCTCAAAAATGGCTCTTAACGATTTTGATTAAAATATCATATGTTTAAGATATTTGCATGACAAATAAAATTTATATCTTGAATTTTTTGGGAATGTCTCTAAAAGTATTCTTCATTGTGAACGACTTTTGCATAACTGGTAAACCATATGAGATAGACAAAATTTTACTACACAAAAAATGTAGATCGCGTTAAAATACACAATTTATGTCATATGCATTTTTGTTGTTGAGTGAACCATTTTCGAGATATTGCTTGTTATTCCCCAAAATTTTTCAATACTTTTCTCAAATGGGAATTCGTTATTCATTTTTTTGTCTTGGATATGCAAAGAGTATTAATCTGTGCAAAGGGAATGGTGCTTCACCTAGCAACCAGCTATTAAGAGATATGTATGTGCTTAAAGGCTACTGTATTTCTATATTGCCCTTGTAAATCTATATTCCCCTTACATCTACAAGAAAATTAGCAATAAGATAGAGTCTGCAAATGTTTATCTCGATTAACATGAAGTGGATGGAGAATAAGCGTTTGTAAAAATAGTTTGTACAAGAGTAGAGAAAGTCATGTGAGTGTAACACATCAGCTTTTTTGTGACAGTTGTTATTTATAGTTCATGTTAATGAAGCGTAAAATATGGACTAGGAATCTGATAGTCTTTGCTTTGCTGCGTGTTTGTTGTGTTACAAGGAAGAATTTCAGCACTATCAGGTCTTCAAGTATTCTAATAAAGCGAAATTCCTATTTAGTTTACATATAATTGTACATTTAGTGCACGGAGCATTTCATGTATTCTAAGTTTCATGTCATCGTAAAATGATTATGTTTTGCTGGATGAAATAAATTTTACGGGTTTCAGTTTCAGAACTTGGCAAGTATAGAAACTATAGATGTATAAAAAACTTGCCTACTGCAGGGAAAATACAGATATAATTAAAATATACAATTTGTGCCAAATGAAAAAGTTTGTGACATTAATACTTCGAAGTATTTACTGTTGTTCATTCACATTTTTCCACATGTTAATCGTTTGTCCTTTTGTTCCTAATGGGTCATACAAAGAGTTAATAATATCATGGTCAATATACGGGGTATAAAAAAAGTATAACATACCTGAAAGGTGATTGTATTAAACAAAACACAACGCTTCATGTTAAGTCCTATGACACAGCTTCTGAGGAGTTAACAGAATAGTGGACTGCATTGTATAGGATGACCAAAATGTTAACTACTGATTTGCTGGTTATAGGAATGCATAACGTAATTATGTTCAGGTAAACCCCAAACGGTGACAATACAACGGCAAGTCAGTTCTCAACTAACCTGTGTGCAGCTTTTGTTATTAGGATGGAATTGAATATAGTGCACTTTCTTTTTCCAAAATTTCATTATTTGAATGCGTTTAAATACATAACGAAGGTAGTGTCCGCTGATTAATGCGTATAAACCCAAAAATGTCTAGAGGCGATTCATTCAGTTTCCAGAACTACAGTTTAACGTACTGTGTGAATTATGATGGATCAGATAACTTCGCTATTTGTCGGTCAATGAAACTGCATCTCTTTGAGGGAGTGGTTAGATACGCTCATTTCAAAAGGTAGTGCTTCGCGATAAGGTGAACAAAAATGCCTTAAGACCATTTTATTGGATAAAGACAATGAACAGCAGCGCCATCGTCAGGTTAACTTGCGCAACGATTGTAATGAGGCCAGGGGGTTATTCATTACTGAAAGTCTATATCATTTTAAGGACAGAAATTAGGAACATATTATAATCTGAATGATAAAAGAAGACTATAAACTTACAATAATTCTAACACAAAGAATGAATCGGTAAAACGGCTACATTATTTCGGAAATAACTAACCAAAAGGAAAGGGTGTCATGAACAAGATATGTAAATTACAACTAGCAGAGAGTCTAACTGGTTTTAAAAACGCGCAAAAAGTAGAAAATGATGTTGCTCATAATTTTTTCCAGATTGATGTAAAAATTCCTTATAGTAGAAATTTTTTTCTGTTCTTGCTGTGGGTACATTAGAAAGTAAAGAAGCATCGGAGTTGTTTACACCAATCTTCTTAGGTAACTGACCTCAGAGAATAATAGCCTGCTTGTTACAGATGTTCCAATTATTTCACCCAAGAACAATTTACTTTCAGTACACCAGATTGTGACCATTTTCAATGCTGCACAGCAGAAGTAAACACTGTTTTCCCATCCCTACTTTGGGTATCGTGTTCCAATGAATTCGTTTATTAGAGATGCACCCAAAATTGGACGAAATTAGACCACAAAGTTCTCATAGGAAACCGCAAGCGTATGTCCTTGAGTGCGAGTTTGTGGTTGCCGAAGGAAGGATTCTTCTGGCCAAGCCCAAGGTTATTCATTTTCCAGGAAAGCGGGTGGTGAAGATTTTTGTTGTCACGCCTGCAGTGCAATCAGCCGATACGTGTTGGAGCGTGTAGCTTCTCGCGACACCACAATCTCTTCGTGATGAGATTGTCAAATGCACCACGTTTTGGCACATGCTAACATCTGCGCCTCACGTCATTGCTGCGAACACCAATTGCACACAATAGCATTTTTGTGTTGCTGAACCAGAAGTAAACTCACACTTTTTTTCCCTCAATATACTACAGAGCGTGAATAAATATATGTGTAAGTTTGGGTACCATATGCTATTTTTTATAAACTCACATTCTGCCTACGTCGTCCTCCATGTTTCAGAGACCAAACAAGGTCTATCACGCAAACAAGGAGCTTCTGGATATAGTTTTATTATCAAGATGTGATCACTTGGTAGGTATCTATCTATCCATCTATCTGCCTACGTACCAACCACCAAGACTGATAACATACATTTATTTACACACTGTATACAGGAAGAAAGATACCTGCCTACGTGCCGGAATTTCTAGTACGGCAGGAAGATAACGCAGATTAAAACTCGCATAGATGTCTTGATTGAAACAAAACATACAATATGTTTTGAACACGCATGTTGGGCTACCGCTTGGTGTGTGTTGTGGGTGTGTTCCCTCCTTCATCAGCACGATTAGGTTGCCTCGTCTCGCCTCTGACTTCCTCTGATGAAACACAAATTGTAGAAAACGAAATGCGTTCAGATGTTTATGATCCTGGAGCTTTTCGTAGTGTAATAATAACTGGCTAAAATAATGTTAATTGTACAAATTTTCGAGTTGTATATAGTTAAGACTGTTCCTATGTATCGGGTAACTTATGAGAGCCTATTGTGAACTGAAACGGAAAACAATTCAGTCAAATAAATCACATGGAAATCAAGGCATAGCGTAATACAATGAAGAATCAGAAACATAAAATGCAATACTTAGTAGTTAACAAATCTACACCGTGCAGGCAATGCATAGGTACATGTTATAAACGTCATTACACCAAAACTAGTGAATTAAGGTACACATATTTAATTAATACTGTGACACGCTGAGCTATCAATTGGATGGTGCCTAGCGTAGGCCGGTAAGAGTTATGGAGAGATAAGTAGCGCTCTCGCCCAGCGTAAACCCCAGAAACGCTATTGAGACATAACCAGAATCTTCTGGAGGTCTCCCTTCTTCCCGACTCTCGAAGATTCCAGAACTCTGTGGAAAATTCCAGTGGATATATAAGTGAGCGTTCTCGCGAATGGGACAGTTGGTGAGTGCGTTTCCGATGTGACATCAAGGGCGGTTCTACGAGTGTGTTTGTGATGACAGTTGTGACGTACAGGGAGAGATAAATACGTCTTGTGTTCGATTCCCCAGCGAGTGAACCATCCGAAGAAGAGACTGCTTCGGGCATATTTATTACGCCACAACGTCGCTAAGAAAAATGAATTGACAGTGAAAATTGAACTAGATCACATTAGTGAAGTGGCAGTGAGAAGTTTGTGCAGTGACAGTGAAAACTGGTAAAGTCACAATCCTAAGTTTTCATGCATCGACTGCGTTCTTCCATGTACCAGTTTTGTTAGTTTCGTAAACTCACTCAAGCTGTATTCTATTCAACTCTGGTTAATTCATATTGCGGAGGTGTACTTGTACAGTCTTTATTTTACCAGCGGTTGCTGTGTTTGCGAATTGGTTGTTCGATTTTCATTTAAGAAGCTATAGAATTTCTTCTGATATTTTATGTGGCATATACGATTTATTAAATTTTCTGCATCGCCTAAGTGTGATTTAAGGAATGAACCTAATACATTGAACCTGGATACATTGGTGTAACTAGAATTATAAACCATGTCCGAAATTTTATATTTTTGTACTGCTGTATTTTTGTCGGAGAATGAGGGAATTCTGTTTTATATTAATTGATACTGAATTTAGATATGAGGTAGAAAGACATATATTCAAAGTTGAAACATTAAACGCCAGCGTTAGGACTCTAACCATATCTTCGGCATTCTGCGCCAATACTCTACCACTAAGCTATCATTAAAATTAAACGAACTAATGCTCAAAGTGCAATAAAGCTTCTCATCTGAATCACCCAATAAATTTCAATCTCGAATACTCCTCGGTATCTTGCAATAAAGAGGACTTGTAATGTTGCAACAACTTCGTTTCCGGGTTTAACTGCTATTGGGGTTAATTTACGTTTTGGCTACCCTGTGCGTACATACTTGTACAATATTAGTAGTGTTGTTAAAACAGTATAGCGTCAACAAACTGGCTTCGTTTAATGTCTTTTGAAGCATCGGTTTATTTTAAAACGATATAACTATCTAAACATCTTGTCCAACACACGGCTTGTGTGAAAGAACAATTAATTCCATTAATTGACCTAATAATGGTTGCAACTATAAAGCCCGGGACTTAAGTACTTACAATATTTGTAAGTCGCCATTGGGGTATGACATCTCAATACAATTTGAGATCTCCTTGTGGTTTACCGGGAAAAATGCGAATCAGTTGGAGAATTTAATGTCGTGTCGGCATGTTGCCATGGTAGCTCAGTGGTTAGAGCAACGGACGGAGACCGGGAGATCCGTGGTTCAAATCCCGGCTATGGCATTGAATTTTTCAGTCATCTGATTCTACCTTTCCAACCTTGTCCAACATACGGCTTGTGTGAAAGAACAATTAATTCTATTTAAACATCTATTAGGGACAGAAAGTCGCCAACTATTGTTTTTCTGTAATATTAATTACTTTGTTACAGATGGAAGAGAATATGCCCCAGAAAATATTTAGATTATTTCAAACCGTTGAAAACATCAGTTTCAAGTATGAATATCATTTCTGGTAAAACTAGGAAGGGTATGAAATAGGCGCCGTGATATTTTAATCTGTGATTCTAAAATTTGCCTTCCTTGCATTGAATTTCATGATAACCAGCACTTCCGAACAGTAGGAACCAACTGCTTATTAAAAAACCTTCAGCTATGTAACCTCATTTAGTCCCCTCTCTCCAAAGAAGCACATCTGCGAACAGTCTGCTAAAGATGCGACTTTGCAAACTTCCTTGCATTTCTGAGTTTCTGAAGAAAGTCCATGGAGGAGCATAGAACACATTGACAACGGATAGTCATTCAATCCCTTTCTGGGATTTTATTGTACAAGAGGACAATGGACTAGAAAATGGGGTAACGTTCAAGGCTGTACAATCTACAGTCCTCCTAACAAGTTACTTTTAGTATATTAATTATATATCTACTACCATTTCATACCATAAATAGGTACATTAAATTAATTTATATTAATTTCATTGCTAATTTTGAGGTTCTCTTATATTACAAAATAATAATAAACGGGAATTATCAAAACTGAAACAAAATGCAGAGAGGTTATTTGAAATGTTTGAAAGTATGACAATTGTAAATTTCATACACAGAATGAAGGAGATGGTATGTGTTCCTTTTAAGGCTTTATAGAAATAAATTAGAAGTGAAACAATTCTGATGTCAATTTTTGCTGTATTTTCATATTTTTGGAGTTACTGGTTCATCTCGTAAATCGCCTAGTTGCAGTCACCTTGGTGAAATGTTGGCACGTGTAACCTGCAGCAAATCTATAGGCTGGAAGTGGAGATTACCACTAGTCAAGCGTCTCACCATTATTGTGCATACGCCGAAATTACAACGTTGATTTTGGAAGAAATGAGAAAATCAGAAGGGTTTGCTTGAGCTGCCCTGGGCTATAATGTAGTAGTCGTCTTAAGTGCTGCCTGTTTTACAACATAATGGAAATTAAATTGTTACATTTTAATTTATTACCATATGGACCTGCACACAGCTGCAAATATCAGGGGTTTCTTGCCCCTTCCACTCTGTAAAACACTGGTCCTGTGGTAGGGTTGCGAGACTTAACAATTATTAAACCTGCATGCAATTGACCATGAAAAATAAATCAAATGGCATTCATATAATGAAAAGTAAGAGTGTAAT
The DNA here is from genome assembly GCA_030765065.1 of Deroplatys truncata. Classification (NCBI taxonomy): domain Eukaryota; kingdom Metazoa; phylum Arthropoda; class Insecta; order Mantodea; family Mantidae; genus Deroplatys; species Deroplatys truncata. Next base: position 50,063,072 of record CM060984.1, on the reverse strand, counting down.
TCCTCATCTATGCACTCTTGCGCACTTCTATGATGAATTTTTAATACGCTCTTTCTTCTACACCACGAAATATGACTTAATTGGAAATACCATTTTAAAATATCTTATTCAAATACAAAGAGGTTGTAAAAGTTAGGATTTTTGCCATTTTTATTATTTCTTTGATGTGTTTCGTGCAATTATTCTAGGCAGCGAGTTGCTTTAAGAATGGATCTGTATGACATTAAATGCACGTTTTACATGATAGAATAAAGCCGTGGACTAAGTCTTTGTTGTGTTAGCTGTCCAACAACGGACTTCTGCTCACAGGATACTAGAGGTTGACAAACATGGCGTTTAGAAACGAACTCGTTAGCCTTGCTTATTGTACACGTTAAAAACACGATCGCTGTTTTGGGCTTTTAAGGCGGTTTTATGGGACGTTTCGAAGCGGTGATCGTACCGTAAGAATTTAGGAGGAACAGTCGTAGATATTTAATGGTTGTAATCAAACTTTTATAGGACCCTCTCGACTTTATGAACAACTTTGCATTCCATGACCACTGTTAGAGATCTTAACATGTTGCAGCAACAGTAATTCTTAGAAAGAATGCAGAATATATTGCTCTTCTAGGAGAAGAAACGCGCCACCGAAAGAAAGAAAGAAAGAAAGAAAGAAAGAAAGAAACATTGATTGTACTAGTGCTTAATAGCAAATCTTTTTCCATATCTATGTTCCAGGCTAAATCTCGTTTGTGGTAAACTATTTTCTTATTCACTGTTTAGTTTTCATTTGCAAGTATACATTAAAACGGTATGTTATTTCGTGATAAAAAAAAACATACTTTAAGAAAACTACAGAAGAAAATGCTGCAGAAGTGATACATTAACGAAGAAATATATGACTATGCATTACCGGTACTTCTTTCTGATTCTTGTGGTACATTCTCTCACTTGGACCTTGCCGTTTGCTCCATCCAGCTTGCTTGTAGTCTGCAGTGGAACGTCGTCGCTGACACCTATTCCAGCGATCATTACCCCTGCATCGTTTCTCTTCTGTCTCACCACGTACAGCATTCCAGGGCACCTACCTGGCAATTCAGCAAAGTCGACTGGGGACTGTATTCCAGCCTCGTGTCTTTTGTGGACCAGCCCTTCACTGACGTTAACCAAATGGTTCAGCACCTTTACCTCTACGATGCTATCAGCCGCCGAACGCACAATTCCGCGTCCTCCCGCCCTCGGCGTATACCTGTTCCGTGGTGAACCGAGGGCTGTCGGAACGCCGTTCTTGCCCGTAGAGCTGTGCTTAGAGTGTCTCGGCGACACCCTACATTTGATAATTTGGTTACCTTTAAACAAGCACGCGCCAGGTCATTATTCAGGATAGCAAGAAGGCGTCCTGGACTCGTTTTGTCCAGTCTTTTAATCGCTTCACGCCTTCCTCTGTTGTTTGAAATAAACTTCGTCGCTTCTCCGGTAACGTGTCGCATTGTACTATGTCTGGCCTTCAGGTTCCCAATGCCACCATAGTGGATCCGGCTGCCATTGCTAACACTCTGGGTGCTGCCTTTGAGGCGGTTTTCAGTTTTGACCATTATTCCGCCGGCTTTCGCAATCTCAAAGACCGGCTGGATTCCGAAACCTATAGTTTTCGGTCTCCTAATCAGGAGTGTTATAATCAGAGTTAGGATTTTAAGGTGCAAATTACAGATGAAAAAAGGAAGGGAAAGGTGCTCAAATACGGTGAAAAAAGGGACAATAAGGTTCTGGTTTATTTAAGGGGATGCACAACTGAAATTGCTGTTTTCTAAACTATCCATTCAATTGTGGTGAAATTTTAATCACATGTCAGTCTTGGTTAGATACAATTGTTTTGTGAATTTTAATCCAAAAACTTAATTAGTTTTCAAGTTATTAATTTTCAAAATATAAAATTATGGGTATCTGTAAAATGCAACACATGATGCATTTTTCAAAAAACAAAAAACAACCTTATGTTGCTTCTATGTCAAGGAACTACAAATCTGTCATATAATTTTTTTCTACCATTCTTAGTTTAAGAGAAAAAAGTTTTGTATTTGGATTTTTTTTCGTTTTTTTTTATACATTGTTAACTTAAAAAATTAGTAGCACAAAAACTATTCATTACACAGAAATATTATATGGCAGTTTTATTTATTTGGGTTTTTGAAATAAGCATAAAAATGTCAATATGAGTGGATGAAAACTACATCGTGTGAAATATTTTGAATATGCAGAAATGCTGAAAATAAGAAACGCCTTAAAATGAAGTTTTGAAAATATAAACGCTAGCAACCAAATGAGCAAGGGTATATAAAAAGTCTCGTAACGATCCTGAAGCGTTCGCTAGGTCAAAAATAAAAGTGGATTCTAAAACTACAAGCAATGCAGAATTTTTTTGGAACATTTTTTTTTTAAAGATTTTTTGAGATTTTGAGTTAATTTCAGTTGTGCATTCCCTTAACTGATTCAAGGATATCTCTTTCCTATATTCTAATCTATTGAACTACAAACAAGTACATCAAATTATCACTCATCAAAAGAAGGAAAAAACATGAAGCTGTTGTACTTCAAGACATTAAGCATCTCCACATTTTTAAAAGTAAGTCTGTTTCCATTTGGAGATAGAATGTCTTTGTAGATGATAAAGCTTCTTTCAACATCCACAAAACCAGTGAGACAAACCTTGTAATCACTCGGAATGACAACTCTACAGATGTGGCGAATTCCTCAATGTCTGGATTCTTCTAAAGATTAGATTCAAGTTTGTCTTTGGCAAAGCCATCTACTGCTCCCTCATCGAAGTAAAAATATCCCATTGTTTTTCCTTTTCCAGAACTTGTTCTTCCAATCGTTTAATAGCTGCAGGCAGGAACTTGTAACTATGTAGACAATATAGTTCTGTCTGCAAATTATGCATTTTCTCCGGTGACAGAAGTTGCTGTGCCTTGGAAATTGCACCTGCGTCGGATGGATCCAAAGAAAGCACAAACTCTTTAATTTTGTCAAAATTCTCACACAACTTAGCAGCACACTCAATCCAAGATTCCCAGCGAGTAATGACCGGGAAATTTGAAAGGGGCAGGCCAGTGATTTCTCTGTAGTAAACAACACGGCTTGGAGCTTTCAGTAGAATCTTCTTCAGGGCAGAGATGAATTGCTTTGCGATGTCGTATTCCTTCCTTATGGATTCACAAACACTGTGAAGGGCATAAGTTAAGCATGTCAAATGTTTCAAGTTAGGAAATAAAGGTTTCAATTGGTGAACAATTGAAATAATGTATGGAGCCTGGTCCGTAACCACAAGCAGAAGTTTTTCAAAGCGATACCAGTAGGCCAGAGTTTTTGGCAGAAGTTCATAATGGATTGCATTACTGTACTGGCATTGGCTTTCTGCAGCTCGTACATTTTTAACAACATGGGCTTAACTTTCTCCCCTGCTAAGGGAAAAACTGATATGTTCAAAACATATCGTTCCATTGAGTCTATGGTTTCATCCACAACGATTCCCACATTGCAATCAGACACTTTCTCCTTGATTCTTTCTATGGTTTCTTGGTAAACAGGCTCCATGCAGTTTTTTCTTAAAGTACTCTCATCGGGAATTGGCATCTTTGTGTATTTTTCAAGAAATCCCTTGAAGCCTGGATGGTTCACCTTATTGAGTGCAATTCCTGCTTGTGTAGGCGCTGCACACAAATCAATGTTTAATTTCTTAAAATTTTGATTTTTTTGAAGAACTCTGTTGAAACGCATTTGAATAGAGGTAGCCGTGATTTGTTTGCTTGAAGAGTCTTGTTAATTTGATGCTTAAAGCTGGAAATGAATTGTTTGATGCGATCTCGGTGGTGTTTTTCATCTAACAAAATTCCTGAATCACAAATAGTACATCGCATAACACTTCCACAAGTGTCTATGAAATCTTGTTTGAATTCCTCAGCCAGAACAATGAATCGAGCACTGGACACCTTTGGCATGGTAAAATCTAGTACTACTACACTCATTTGGAGAGCTAACACTAGTTCACTTGCTAACACAATGCGACTGTCACACAACTCACTCTTGCGCCCATTCGCTGTCCACATTCTCTTATAACACCGCGACAATTACCAGAATGTTCTCATTCATGCTGGAACTTCAGTCTCAGCGATTACTAGTAGTTTCGAGGAGAACCCAATCTTAATATTTCTCGGAACTGCACGGGTGAGATTACTGCCTTCTCTGCGTGCCCAGCTTTCGCCTCCACGCAAACAGATGACGTCTCTCACAGTAACAAACTCACATTCACGAACAGCAGGCTACTGATTCTGGTGGGATAGAATCACGCATTGTCTTTTTTTTTCCGTGGGGGGGAAAATGCATTATTGCATTCGACCCCCAGCCGGTGTGCAATGGCTGGGGGGGATATGTGGGGCTCGCCGCTCAGAAGCGGAATACCCACTAAAAAACCCTACCACGTGTTAATTGTATATTGCGGAGTAGGATCGTGCATTCATGTTTGCATACTTTTAGTCGGGTCCCGTATAGCACCTCGGTTAGTATGTGAATGGCTACTTAGCTGGCATGCATTGCATGCGAGCGCGTCAAATGTTACTTGCTGGTATTGCCCATGGAACCTGAACAATACCAGTGGGTTATGTGCGTATGTTTCTTATATTGTTAGTATTTGATTAATAATGCCTAAGATCTAAAATGTGTGTTGTTTGCAGGGAGTGCCTGCGTGTCACATGACTTAGCATTACGTACTGCTAGGTTGTACAGTTATTGTGTTATATTAGTTTTTGATTAATTGAAATATTTTGAATTGTGTCCTGTGCAGTTCTTCACAGGTTTTCCTGATCGTCAATTGGGCACAGGCGTCTGTCGTGAGATCCGGCCTTCTAGGACCTTCGTTGAGCTCGTTGTCCTGATGGTCGCCATTGTCGTCTGTGTGAACGACTCCATAATGCAGCGGCCCGTCTTGCGCTGCCCACGTTGTTCACGTTGGGAGGCCCCTTCTCCCGGGCCGCCTCAGCTGTTGCTGAGGACTTAAGGGCTCTGCGACGGGCGTGGGCTGAAACAAGGGTAGAAAGCAAGAGAAAGGTATATTAGTGATGGCATATAGGATAGGAAGTCCTGTGTCAATGTCCTTGTCACGTTTGGAGTAGATTGTTTAAGAACTGTTGGATTTGTTCTTGCGTGTTGTCTTGGGATAGCGTTCTATCGAATAGCGAGAGTGGTCTGATATGCTTTTTGTTTACGGAATCGTAGTTGCCTAATGCTTTGACTAGATCATTGTGGTGTATGCGTAAGCTTTTGTACATGTCGTAAGCTAGCTTTTTAATGAATTCTTCTACTGTGTGCATTTTAAGTTCCTCGTGGAGTAAATCAGATGGCGCTACGTACGGTACCTTAGCTGCCATGCGCAACGTTTTGTTTTGAAATTGTTGTAGTCTTTTGATGTATGTTTTGGCGGCATACCCCCAGACAGGTGCAGCATAAGTAAATATTGGTCGTATTAGTGTTTTATATAGCGTGAGACCCATGTTGAGATTCAGCTGGGTGTCCATGTTGATGAGCGGGTAGAGCTTGCCTAATTGGGCGTTTGCTTTTTCCCGTAATTGTGTGATGCATTGTCAATTGCATTATTGCGGGCTACTTTATAGTGGTAAAGCGAGAGAAAGAGGTTTTCGTCGAACACGCAATTATTTTCCATTGTTGTGGGTATGCTTTCAATTCCCGCGCGGCGTTTACTGAGAGAGGTAAACTTACTATTCGCACGTACACAGCAAGCTGAGAAGACGTTAATTTAAAGTTAAAGAATAAATTGGAATGAATCTTAAAGGAAAAAGGGGGAAAGGGGATTATGGGCATGGTTGGTGGAAAATGGGATAAAGGTGCCAAAAAGGGGTAAAAATCCCAAAAAAAGGGAAAAAGCTGCGAGAAAAAATGCCTCTTTTCACAACTAGAAGCAAAATTTTACACTGTGATGTCTTTCCGCACAGCTTTAACTTACCCTAAGAAGGTGCGCACCTAAAAACCTAACCCTGGTTATAACAAACGTTTCACAACTAGAGAACTGAAGCACGCTCTCCATTGCTCTAGGCACTCCGCTCCTGGGCCGGATGGCATTCATGTCCTGATGTTAAAGAACCTTTCAGCCGACAGTAAACTTTTTCTCTTACATTTCTATAACCGTATTTGGCAAGACGGCTTTTTTCCTTCAGTTTGCCGCGAAGCCACCATCGTCCCTGGGAAGGATCGCCAACTACCTTCCAGCTACCGCCCTATTTACATCGCAGTTACATTTGCAAGGTGATGGAGCGCATGATCAACGGGCGGTTGACATGGTGGCTTGAGTTTCAGAACCTTCTGGCAAAAGCTGAGTGCGGGTTTCGTCGCCATCACTCTACCGTCGACCATTTGGTATCTCTGTCGACGCATATTATGAACGGATTTCTGAGAAAGTGTCAAACAGTGGCTGTGTTTTTTTTATCTGGAGAAAGCTTATGACACTTGTTGGAGGGGCGGCAATTTACGTACACTCCACGCATGGAATATACGCGGTCGTCTTCCCATATTTCTTCGGGAGTTTATGACGGATCGCGTCTTTCTTGTACGTGTGGGCTCGTTTTTGTCTAGTCGTTTTATTCAAGAGAACGGTGTACCGCGGGGTTCTGTACACAGTGTCACGCTTTTTGCGATTGCTATCAACCCCATTGTTGAGTGTATTCCACCTGGTATTTCATCGTCCCTTTTTGTTGACAATTTTGCCATTTATTGCAGTTCACGGCGGACCTGTCTGCTCGAACCCGTCTCCAGAGCTGTATCGACCGTCTCTACGCCTGGAGTAAGCCAACGACTTTACTTTCTCCGTCGAGAAATCCGTCTGTGTCAATTTCTGGCGCCGGAAGGCTTTCCCTTCGCTCTCTCTCCATCTTGACCGGATAGTTTCCATTTGCAGACGAGGCGAAATTTTTGGGGTTGATCTTTGATCGAAAGCTGAACTGGACTTCTCATATTTCGTTTTTAAAAGCAAAGTGTGACCGTTCTCTTAATCTTTTACGTGTTTTAAGTGGTATATCCTGGGGAGCTGATCGGGCCGTCCTTATGCGTCTTTATCGCTCTTTGGTCCGATCCAAGCTTGATTACGGGCGTATTGTCTATTCATCGGCGCGTTCATCTGTGTTACGTCCCTTGAATGCCATTCACCATCGTGGCACAGGAGTCGTTCCAACTAGCCCTGTACCCAGTCTGTATGCTGAGGCTGCAGAGCCTCCGCTGTCCTTCAGGCGTGAGATGATTTTGTGCAGCTATGCCTTTCGACTCTGATGCTTGCCTGACCACCCGTCCTTCGAGTTATTTTTCGAGGATTCGCTCGATCGGCAATAATTAGTTGGCTCGTCTGCATTGCTTCCTCCAGGGGTTCCTATTCGCCAGCTTCTTCGGCATTTGGAGTTACGCCAGCGCCGACCCTTCCCAAGGGGAAAACGCTGTTTCCTCCTTGGTTGCGCGCTGAGGCCCATTGTCACCTTGGGTTAACGTCGATGCCGAATAATGAGACCCCTTCTTCAGTCCTTAGATCCGCATTTTTAGAACTTCAGGCGCAATTCGGGGACTTTCATTTTATATATACTGATGGGTCTAAGATTGATATTGGAGTAGGGAGTGCCTTTATTTTTGGTCAACATAGTTTTACCTTCCGTTTACCGTGGCAATGTTCGATTTTTACCGCCGAACTTTTTAGTATTTATCAATCACTTTTGTACCTCCAGCGACACGACCTACGGCACTGCATTGTTTGTACAGACTCTCTGAGTGCTCTTCAGGGTATTCGCGTGCTGTACCTACACGTACCGCCCACTCATACATGACCTGCTCCACTCGCTTGGTGCTTCTGGCCTCAGCGTCTCCTTCGTGTGGATTCCAGGTCATGTGAGCATCTCAGGGAAGGCATCTGCCGACGTCGCTGCCAAATCGGCAATTTTATCACCCAGATGTTTTACCTCTTGTTCCCTCCATACATTTGTTTGTTATTTTACGTCGCCGCATTCTCTCACTTTGGCGTGATGAGTGGACGACCCTCCGGGGGAACAAGTTGCGGGAGGTTAAATCTCTCCTGTTTATCTGGGGTACCTCTTCTCGTTCTTCTCGTCGGGAAGAGGTAAGTTTAGCTCGTTTACGTATCGGCCATTGCCTTTTAGTCATAGGCACCTTGCTCAGTGGTGACCCCGCACCACTCTGTGAGCAGTGTGATGCGCCCTTAATGGCGCGTCACATTTTAGCCGAGTGTCAAGTTTTAGCTCCATTACACGTTCGAGTGTCTCTGCCTGTTGTCATAACCAACGTATTGGCAGACGACGCGCATGCTATAGAATGTCTTTTACGTTTTATCAGTGACAATGGTTTTAGTCGACGCATTTGATGCGCTGAGCATCTTTTAGTTTTGTGATTTTATATTGTCTGTTTTAATGGGGTCTCTTCTCCCCGGCGGACATATGGCGCTCTGGTCCCTTGCGTTCTACAGTTCTTGACACGTCGTTTTACTCTTTTATTGTTTTATTTACTATGTTTTTAGTGTGGTGGTTTTTAGAATTTGCTGTCTTGTTTTTTAGTGTTTTAGACTAAGTGGGTTTGTGTCGCGTATTTTAGTTTTTGGATTTTAAATTTTATGCTTTGTAAGGGCACTGATAACCTTAGATGTTTAGCGCCCTTAACCCCCATCTCATCATCATCATCGTTCCCGGTACGTTGAGAGAATTATTCGGCAAATGTAAACATACAACATGAAATAATTAATGATTAATTAATATACATCAGGAAATTTAACCAAATTGTAACCTGTATATGTATACGTAATGTGTAAGTATTATGCTGTAATCCAATAATGTAAACAACTGTACATGGAAGGTCGTGATAAAACCTAGGAAGGTTAAAACGACCCTAAATAAAACTTAAAAAAAATCGAAAAGCCGTATGCTATGAAAAAATTGACACATGGTTTATTTTATTGAATTTTACAGGTTTCATGTATTGTACACCTACTTAGGTATACAGTAGGTAGGTATACGTTAATGAATTATGAAGTACATAAAGAAATATAAATATAATATAGATTATGAAGTAATCCATGATATTAGAACATTTTCTCTACCGATACAGGTAGCCGAGGTCGTTAAGAGGCGAACTTGTGAATGGGAGGTCTACGATTCAGATCCTGACAGGTTTTCCCAGTTCTTATGACTGACAAATGCCGGGGAGATACCCTAAACTTAGACCTGTAACGTTTCCTTCCCAAATGCCTTTTCCCAATTATAATTTCATTCCACGTATCATCAGTGACCACCACTTGTGGTGCCGTATGCAGTAAAAATGGGAGTTAAACATTACTACTAGCGTATTCTCTTGTGAATATTCAAACTGTTGATCTCCAGCATTTACACACTGGCGTAATGTAGATTTGACACTCGAGCACATTTTAATACTTACTCAGTTCTATATTTGTACCCGTTTCTTGTCATGCCTTCCTAATGAACTGATTCAAGTCTTCTTGCGAAAACCTTATGTTTTAGAACATCCCTAAGACAGAAATCCTAGGGATAAGATCCATAGATCTTTCTGGTCATTCAGTTGATTCCCTTCTCCTTTTCACTTATTTGGAAATTATTCGGCTAAAATGTTCATTCTTAGTGACCAGGAACCCCATCTTGCTGAAAATAGACCTCTTCATCTCTGTGTTGCCCAGTCATAATATTGTCACGACCCAAACGAATTTAGGGTGTAGAGCAAGTACCGGAATCACATAGTAATAATTAATTTTCAACAAAACTGGTACGGACATTTGGAGCATAACAAATGCTCCCGGTGAGCATTTATCCCGGCGAAATCTGGAACATGTAAGCGAGTTATGTAGACTTTGTTAATAGGCATGGAAGAAACTGCACTTTCAATAATCCACATATTTCAAAACCACAATTGGTGCATTTATTCCAAATATTTACATATTTACCTTGGTTTTGGTGAGAGATATGTGTTGGTTCCCTTCAAGGTTGGATCTCCGCTGCTAGCACACTAAAGAGGAAGAGCAACAGCAGTGTGCCACCATGTACATCCGTGGACAACAAAAAAAGTCATGTCTTGAATGCCAAATTTTTCTAAGTTCTACACGGTACATCGTCTTGTTTACAGCATATGCAGTACAGTTGTGTAGCCGTTTTAGCAAGTTGTTGTACGGCATTATTATACATGCTACCTTCCATGTGTGTTCTCTGTAGCGCTGTGGCAAAGCGTATGGACTCTGTGGTTAAGACCGCAGGTTCGATCCTCGCATGTAGCAAACACTTCTTTTTTATCTGTTAATAATGTTTTTCAACACTTAGTGACTACTATTTTCGATATACTCCATTTCATACACGGCATTTGGTAAATCTCATAATAGAATAGTTATTACGATGTAAAATACGTGCCGTCACACTTTTGTCATGATCGCATATCTGTATCTTGTTGGATATCAAACGACGGAATAGGTGTGTTGTGGCAGTTTGACGTTACATTGAATAGTGCGCAGTACACGGTAATACTTGAGTATATTTTGATTCTCTCTGTGAGAATAAGATATCTTGATGGAATTGTCGAATTCGTACGGAATTTTGGGCACAAATTCAAGAAAGCTGGAATGTTGTAGCTTCTCGTCCATACTACTACAAGGATTTAATTTGATGTATAACCCGAAAATGAGGGCAGTTTTAGGTACTCAGGGTTCATACACCCGATATTAATTTTGTTTAATTTTTGTGTTTTAGTTTTAGAGAAAATAGTTTATTTGTATTTATTGCTTTAGTTATTTAAAACGAGCATTTTAGTAGAATTTTGTTTTTGTGTTTATAGATATGCCCGAAACTTAAAATGCTAAAGTTGCGTTATTTTAATGCAGTATTATGTTCTATACATCCAGTTATAAAATTAACAATATAAAAATAGTAATAGCTAATGCGAGATTTCAACCGAAGAGCTTATGAGCGCAAGCGGTAACATTAACCTCTCGGCCACTAAACGTTTTTCCGGGCTGAATAGCTTACAAGCGTCACCACTGAGAAACGCCGTTATAAGGTGACCATTGCGCTCACAGCAGAGGTCTACAGTTCCTGCATGTTCGTTGTAAACATAGCTGTCACGAAGGTACACGAAGCCCTCCGATCGTCACATTGAATCTGGGGATTACTAATTCTTTTTTTATCTACGGGTGTACTGTTTGGACCTCACCTAATCCTACGTCATTTCCAATCACTGTTTGCAACCCCTGAATCACTAAATACACCAAAATGATCCCTAAAGTTGCTAAACGCCACAATATTACATATACAATAATTGTATACGTATTGTTACTACTTTTTCCCACTACTATGTACTCGTATATGGTAAGTTTCACTCCTTAGCTCACGCAATTATTACATACACCAACTTTTAAAGAAAATCATTATATAATGTAATTTTAACCCTTTTGCAGGTAGCATTCGATATATCCAGTCCTTAGTGGCTTTTTGTGAATGCAGGATGGTACAAGTAGGACATGCAAGACGCAAGTTTCCCCTTCCAGTATTCTAAATTGGCATTAAAACTGATGATTGAAGAACGGTTATAAAAAATGTCTTTAGGGAGAGTAAACATGTTATGTATCTGTACATAGTTTGTGATAAAGCCAAAGTTTGGAAAAAGAACTGGTACACGCAACAATTCACATTACTTTCCGTAAAAATATACCCTCTATTTAGCATATTCTTCAAAGAAAGAAATTCTGTCAATTTATTACGGTTGCTTAGACATTTAAATTAAAGCAATATGAGTTTTAATTAAATACAATATGCGTAATTAGGATTCAAGTGTTTATATGTATCAAGTTGTAATGAACTCATGAAAAGGAAAAGAAGAATCGCTAAGTTTACAAATGTTACCTTAGATGACGCGCTTATACCTATTTGGGAAAATGTGAACATACAAAATGAAATATTTCCGAAACGGCTTACCCTATGAAAAAATTTGACACATTGTGTATTTTAATGAGATTTATAGGTTTCATGTAGTAGTATTTTGTCTCTGTCCTATGCTATGTTCAAGACATACTTTTATTGTAAGACATACAGTATTTTAATCAACATACTTAAAACGTTTTTAAAAAACAACACTTTATCGGGAATTTTTACATGTTTTGGATGAGAGGGGAATTTCGTAAAAATTTTCATGTTGTATAATTGAAAGATACTGGACTTACACACTGTTTTATATTCATCCGACGTTTTGTTTTTGTTATTTTGTTTACACATACACGCACACAAACCATTTAAAACGGTCTTTTTAAGATTCAGGAGACCTAGAACGTGTATTTCCCATGGCATTTCATAATCGTACTTTTTAATGGAATTCAGCGCTTTCTCTGAGATAAGAGGTAGAGAAAATAAACTAGCTTTTTTTTCTACATAATTTTTATAGAATATAGGTAATGTAAAAGGGAGATAAAAATAAGGTGCAAACCCATTTTCAGAATATATACTCTCTCTCGAAGCATTTGAAGCAAATAATGATTAAATCGTGAATGACCGATTTAACGCTGTAGAAGTAATATGATTACGTACCCTCCGTAATTGTATAAGGGTCGCTAGCACTGATTTTACTCTCTCTACCACTCACCTATAGTAACCAGAAACCACCCAAAAATTCGATACCTAACGAGATTTCACCGGAAATACATGTTTTAAAACTCCCGGAATCCAAAAGGCATTCCTAGAAAAATGCCTTTGTACGTGTGTGTGTGCGTGCGTGCGTGCGTGCGTGTGTGAGCAGTATAGCTCAAAAACCAAAAGTCTGTTAATACCAAACTTGGTATTTAAGCTCTGCATCTTCCGACGATGCGACGTTTTCATAAACTCCCCACCGCAAACTACCCTTTACATAGAACGTTCATTATTTTTTATTTTCTCAAAAATGGCTCTATCTATTAAAATACAATATGTATTTAAATATTGTCGTGATGATTAACATGTGTGTGAAATCCTCTTCGTTTTGAATGACTGTGCAAATGGTAAACCGTAAGAGATAGACAAAATCTTACCTTACAAAAAATGTAGATCAGGTTAAAGCATACAATTTATTCAACATGCATAATGCATGTTGCTTACTATGCAAGTTACTTAATTTATGTATGAGGCGTGTTTTAAAGTAAGTACCGATATCTTTTTTAAAAAAATAGCAGTACATTATTTTCTAAATACTTTATTTACATATTTTACCTTACAGTACTTCACATAGTCACCGCCGTTATTCAGGCATTTGTCGTAACGGGAAACTAGCTTTTGTACCTACACTTTCATCAAAGAATGATGCCGTCTGTGATGAAAGCGAAGTCTGCACTTCTTGTTTCACAACATCATCGTCGTTGAAATATTTTCCACCAAGAAATTTCTTCAGCTGAAGAAACAGATGAAAATCGCTTGGTGCCAAATCCGGATTGTAGGGAGTGTGGTCGAATTGTTCCCACCCAAATGATGCTATCAGATTTTGAGTTGGTTTGGCTGTGTGTAGCCGGGGATTGTCACTATTATTGTTTGCCCATAAACCTCACACAATTGGCGATGAATGTTTGCTGGCGTAACGTTTCTTGCATTCCCTGATCTGACTTCATAGTCGGCGGGACATAACAGCAGAAAAAGACAAAGTGAGAATCCTCACAGCTGCGTCTGGCTTCCTAATGAACGCAGGAAGCGATCGCGCATGCTCAAAATCGTGACCGCAGCGCCAATATATTAAAATGGTACTTTAAATACACGCCTCATATTTTTTGGCGTTAACCATTTTGGAGATATTCCATGTTATTGATTTGAATTTTCAAATATTTACACTTTTACCTTTTTCTACCACTTACCTATAGTTAAGAGAGCAAATATTGCATTTCACCCATAAATTCGATACAGAGATTTCGCTGGTAATACACGTTTTGAGGTTGCCTGAACAAAAAAATAAACAGCCCGCGCGTTTACGTATGTGCTTTTGTGTGTGTGTGTGTGTGTGTGTGTGTGTGTGTGTAAGCAACATAACTAAAAAGGAAAAGAAAGTCTGTTTAATTGGTAGATATTTAAGTTCAGTGTCTTCCAAAGATGCGAAACGAAAATTTTCAACACAATTCTCTTACGCTAAACTACCCTTTATGTTGAAACCTTTTAGAACATTTTAATTTTTTTAAATTAGCTCTTAACGATATTGATTAAACTACCATATGTTTTAAAATACTTGCAGGGTAAATAAGATGTATGTATACTATTTGCCTGTGAAGTCCTCTTCATTCTGAATGACCTTTGTATCATTAGCAAACCGCAAGTGATAGACAAAAACATTTAGATTTCGTTAAACACTCTTTTTTCTCCCCCTTTCTTTCTGTACCACTTACAAAGTATGCAGAGAAGCTGTTGCATTGCACCAAAATGTTCGATATCGAAATTTTATCGGATATACGTGTTTTGAGACACCCGAATCCAAAAATATAACATTTTTGGAAAAAGGCCCATATGTCTGCGAATAGGGAACTCAAGGCGAAATACCAAATTTGTTGTCTCTCAAAGATGCGCACCATGATTTGCAAGAAATGCTCCAACCACAAACTAACCTTTTCAAGGAAAAGCATTCGAAATGTCTTAGTAAAAAATGGCTCTAATTAATTTGTATTAAAAGGCCATGTGGTAAATATCTATATTTAATTACAAAGAAAGTGTATATCTTGAATTTTACAGAAATAACTGTGGAGTTCTCTTCATTCGGAAGGAATTTTGTATGATTTTGTGTAACTGTTTAAACGTTAAGCGATAGATGAAATCTAGCACGCAAAAAATGTAGATCTCTTTAACACACACAATTTATTTCAAATAACTCTCTTATGGCATAAGCCATTTCCGAGATGTCATTTAGTATTGGTTGCAATTGTTAAATACTTTATATTTTTTAAGTGCTCAGTTGTTTCGTGCGATCTCATGGAAAGAAAATGGAATTTTAAGACCAGCCTACGGCTTCCCGCTTTTAAACATCTGACTGTCCATTCTGTTTCGCTTGTACGTAGAACTATTTCTGCAAAGGTTTTTCTCGATTAACATGAAGTAGATAATAGAAAAATAACCGAGCGAGATGGCTCCGCGGTAACGTGCGAGGCTCGCATTCGGGAGATCCCGAGCTCGATTCCTCGGGCTGGTCACTTTTCCCTCATTTCGTTTCCCCATTCAAGTTTCAAGTGAGCTTCGAGGTTGTGCAGTGTCGGTCGATGTTGGACAGAGGACGCATGCTTGCACTCTTCTTGGTCCTTCGGATGATAGCCTTCTTTGAGCCGCCTACGGTGGGTCGAGTTCTCCTGGGCAGAGATAGTAGTGTGAATGTAACAATACGATTTTTTTCAAGCTTTTAGTTGCTATTCGTTTGTCGTGCAGAGCATAGAGCTTCAAAGCCCTCATATGGCGACACGCGTTATAAACATCTAACTATCGCTTTATCCTACCGCATTCTCCTTATACCTATAACGAAATATGTAAATGTGAAATTAAACTTTATGTATATGTATAATAAGTACATAAATAGAAGAATAAGCTTTTGTAAAAATAGTTGCTAGCAAAGTGAGTAGAGAAACTCACGCGATTGCAACACATCACTTTTTTTAATTGCTTAATAAAGCCCTCCCCCTTTAACTTCTGTGCTTTGACTTGAGAAACAGCTTACTTGATGGTGTTTTTACTGGCTGAACTGTGGGTTATCCTGATCTTGGTTTTTTTAACTTCCCATTGAGCACATTCGCATTCACTCAGAATGTGCAGAATATATGGAATGATCCGGAATAATGAAAACTTCCCACGCTTCAGCCCGGAATCGAAACTGAGACTTCTGGGTTAGGAAGCCAGAACGCTAACTAATGGCTAGCAAGTTTCACAGTCGTCGATTTACTTAAACGAGAGTTGTTATAGTGAGAACGAACAAATGTGGATAGATAAACTTTCTTGAATAATAAACTGCGGTACAAACTGCTTCCTGAAGCAAGTAAAGGCTTGTAGCTCTGCAGCATTTACACTTCGGCGTAGCCAAGTCCATTAGCATATACCAAATACCTCATTACGGCGCAAGGATACTTGCGAAATGAATTTGTGAACACGATATTAAAGTGCAGCAGACACGGAATAATCGTTTACCCTTCGTCTGGAACGCTTGTTTAATGTGGTAGAAGTTTATAAAACCTAAAATGAGCATGTGCTTTCACAGAATGAACCACTTTAAGGAATCGTTTATCTTGCAGTACCTTCAAGTTAAATATTAACATTGTTGATCCATTGTACGCATAGATATCTGGAAGACCGCTACAGGTATGGAGTGAAACTTTATAGGGGGTCTTCAGATTTATTTGGCCGTTGCCGCCAGTCGATTGTCTGTGCATTACGTGAATATTTTGAAGCGAGTTTATCACCAGTGCCTCTAGCAGTGGACCAGCGAAAGATGAATAGAAAGGATGGATGTCAGCAGTTTCGAAGTCACCTTAATGAAATAGGACTTGTATCGTTCCTTTCCAGCGTTTATATTTGGCTTCTTTCGCTTACGTCTCGTAAACTGCAATCTCAGCATGTATGCTGATAGGTAACTCAAATAATTGGACGGTTTTTGTAGCGTAGAGTGTCTCGGCTTTAATGGCACAACCTTAACCTTTTAAATAAAAAACAACTGAGGTAATCATTAAAAATATTTTATGTATTTTAAAATACTTCGCTGTTTATCCTTGTTTGTTGAAAAAGGTTAGTTTCTGCCCCAAGTATGCAAGCCAATTTGAAGATGATGTATTATATTTCGACTGTTGGGGAGCCGAACTTGAAGTAGTAGCAAACGCACGTATGGTAAAAAGTTTCCGGTAACCTTCGCCCCAAATGTTTAAAAAATGTTAACTTGTTAATTTTTTACTTTTCTTTAAATATTATATATTTATGTTTGCCTCGGCTGCGTCAGTATTTATATTTTTTTTAGAGACATGAGTGTCTTAACAGGTTATAATTTTACTTCACCTTTTATTAATGCTTGACACGATTTAAATAACACTTCACTGATATAGAGAGAGAAAGAGCTGTGAGATTTTTGTTATTAATTACTTGCACTTTTAACACGTAAACTATTTTTGTCTCTCACAAAATACATATTAAATTTCTCGAGGACACATCTCGCGTCCGGTTAGGAACACTGTCTACAAGCAGCTGACTTGATTTCTACCGCCTAAATTTGTAAATTTCTGTATTTCAAGTCTCTGATTGGCTATTCCTAATCCAATAGAATACTTTTATTTAACTTTAGCTTTTTTCTGGTTGTTGAGTGGCTATTTTATAAACCGTCTCAAAATTTACATTATTGTTGCTCCAATAATTACAAGTAGCATTTTTAAACTTTCTTATTCATTATTGCCTCAAGGTTAACTTATTGTTACCTCATTGTTAGCAACTTTTAACATATTATTCTCACAGCTCCTACATTATAAAATTACGTAATACATTCACATAACATTATTGAACATGTATACAATAATATAAACATATACAATGACTGCAATATACACTTTTTATATCTTGTTACATACACATATTGCTTTAAGGTGGGGTTTTATTGAATTTATATATTATATAATTTGATTGAAATCATTTAAGTGTTAAAAATACTGCCTCATCGTTAATAAAACAACTTGTTTTCTATCGTGTTTTTGTCTCTGAACTTGATGAAATTCTGGACAAGCGTGGAGAAAATCATACACATGGCGGCCAATATCTTAGCGATAGATTCCCCCTCGTATCCTTCCGGTTCGGAAGTAGCATTCAAACCATGCAAATTCCGTGATAAGTGTTCATTTTCATCTCGCGTGCAAACTACGCACAAAATGTGTAGTGAAAAACATTTCTGCACCACCGCAGTATATCAACGTGTTTACAAAGCTGGAAACGCATGCAGTCCGAGATTCAATTCCGTACCTTCCCTTTGAGACAAGGAGCTTGCTGACCTAATAATGATGTCATTCATTTAAACCTACTGGCGATAAAGGCAGACTAAATCTAAGACCCGTTAGTATTCAGTAGTTGAAGAGCATTTTCAACACATTTAAATCGGTTGAAAAATAAAGGGTAGTTCATATGCAAAGGCTATTAAAATATTTACAATTTTGGGCGAATCGTTGCAGTGCGGAATTTCAATTTTATATGTCGCAAGTCAAGTAAATCCCCTGCATCAAGAAAAATCTCGCTGTGCCCACAGAGAGGGTAGTTAAAGTGTGTACATTTCACCTTCTGAATTTACAAGACATGACCTAGCTGAATTGTTGGTAAAGAGTTCCTTTTGTATATTGCTTAATCTCAGAAATTTCAATTATGTTACGTATGGCTGTAAACTTTGCATAAAGCACTGAAAGCAATTTAAGACACCAACGTAATTAGCGTAAAAAAAGGTAAATAAATAAATAATGCGACACGAATCGAAGCTGTTAAGACCATGTTCACCATCATAATCGTCATGGAGGATATTTACAGCAATTTTGAATGATTCTGCCAAATATGATGTGTCGGGTTTCCCGCTCATAATGGGCATTATAAGATAAATTGTATTGTTAGACTCCGTATTGTTCCTTTGATTAAAAGCGGATTGTAACAACAACCTTTCGATTGGATTAAATGTTTGCAGTGCGGGAGATAACCTCATGCAAATGTATGAAGTTGGGCGTAACATGCGTTTTACTGTTGAAAGAGAGAAAAAATAAATAAATAAGGAAATATCCCGGTAATAAAAACACAAATGAACTATGAGGCCATGTTTGTAGTTTATCAATGCAACCCTCTGTGGTTGATGAAGGCGCATTATAGGGGAATATACCTCGTTTACCTTATAAGAATATCAGTAATATTTAATGGCACATTTCAAGCTTCGTTGGAAGTCTGGGATAGCTTATTAGGAAAGCTTTCAAAAGTATGCGTTTTTTTGGGGAACCCTGCACGTACGGAGTTGAACTTTTTATGTAAAAGTTTATAGAGCATATATATATATATATATATATATATATATATATATATATATGTCGGATTTGGTTGAAATAGGAACAAAGTTAATGCGCAGAGCGTTCTGAAAGTTGAGGGATATTACAGTACCTTTCAAATGGGAAGAGCTTTTGTCTGTTAAGTTTAACGTCCTTTAACCTGGTAGGTCATGCGGACGATGAATGAATGAAATGAGTGAAATGATGCCCATATGGGCACGGGGTTCATAGAGCTTAAAGTTACCCGACATTCGTCTTTTCAGAATAATTAGAAACTCCGGAAAAAACCTTATCCGGATAACTGGCCCTAGCCGAGATTCGAACTCGGGAAGAGTTTTGCTCTCCAGCAAATCAGACGCTGTTACTACTCGTATGTGTTGCCACTTCGTTACCTCCACCCTTTTCATATTTCCCTCTTACTTGTAAAACAGTCTAGCGCAAGGTAATGTAAAGTAGCTCGCAAGACACACTTGCTTTGCCTACACCACATGGTTAGTAAGTTACTGAGCCTGTTTTATATCGAGTTGATTTTTCTCTCCTCTTTGTTGCATATATTAAAAAATATGTATACGTTAAAATTAATATTTCGAGTATGGCTGTGCAATACTTGCACTAGCCATTAAATTTACCTTTAAAGCCATTACATGAATTCATGCCTGTTTTATTACTACTTAAAGCAACAACTGATTTCTGATAAGAGGTATTTGAACTCCGAAGGGTAAATATAAAGCCCGCTTACGCGTCAAACATGTTTCAGATGACGTCTAAATGCAGCAATCGCATTACCAGGTTAAGTGAACTTTTGGCTCTCATCTTGAACACACAGAGAGAAAATAAACAAATTTCTGGTGCTTGTTAAACGTCATTACTTTTAGCACCCCCTGGCAACAGTTTGCGTTGCAGTACTAGGTAATTATAAATTAAGACCATTTCAGTAGCTACTGGCTGTGATCGAATGTATGGATGTATTTACTCTTTGTATTATGAAAACTATTTGAGCCAAAACTATGTGATTTTTACGGTTGTGTTACAAACATTACTCTCTACCTTCCTTGTAGATTATTTTTTGGGAAATTAGAATATTTTGACCCAGCGCAAGTGGTGCTTACTAGAGACGGATCCATTAAACGCGCGGCACTTCCTACTAGCGGGAATACTGCATGATAAGACTGCAGGATTGCATTGATTGATGGTCTCGTGATGTTCAAGGACAATCATAATCTCATTTAAAAACAACCTGATTTATTTATCAAAATACAATAAAATGTACCAGTGCTAGCACATTGTAATGTTTTCGTCACTATACGAATGTACCTGAAAATATGAGCTATGCATATGTTTACCGTCATATATATGTGATGATATGTTTCTTCCTCAATAGGAACAGACAGATAATTTACGTATTACTTTCGGAAGCAACTCTCAATTTTTTTGTTCTGTTCTTCGGGACTTATGACCCATTTATTAAGTCCGATGAGACAGAACTAGGGATGGAACCTCGATACCCTTATACTTGAGATAAGCCTTCGATACGCTTTCGAAATGTTCAAGTTTTGCATTACTGAAAGCTGTTTTGTTTAACTATATGCTGGATAAGAAATGAAAGGAGTCGAGACTTAAAGTTGTTGCCTCACACGTGTTTCCAAAGAGTTTCTGCACTGTAGTTCTTGATAGACTTTGACTGCGTTTCCTGTGGGTGAATCATTGCAACATTCCATAGACTCTTGTGTCTAAATGAAAACATGCAAAACAATGGAGGAAAGAGAACTCGTGTAACATACAGCGTTAACCGAATTGTGAAAGAAGCTGATTTAGCTAACGCACTAAATCGCGTTTCTGCAATAGTCTGACTTGGTGACTCACTCTCAGTCATTACATTTACCTACTCCTGTGACCAAAATATGCGAATCCAGCAGTAACAGATCAGAACTTAAGACATGAGGTAATACAGCGCATGAAAATATTTGTTCTTTCCGTCCATCTGTTAGTGTTTACGCAAGTGAAACTCGGGTCACGAACGTAGCTTACAGATGTACCGCACGACTAATTTCCATTACATGGATAGAAAATACTTAAAAAGAAAATTTTCAGCGCAAAATATAGTTACATAAAAAGGCAAGCAAAGAAATTATTATTATTATTGTTATTACTATTATTATCCTTGACTAACAATAAGCTATATATAACCTGTAGGATTATCAAGATAAATCAATGCTGCCAATTTGAGAATGTCAAACAGGAACAATTTCGGAACTAGCGTACAATACAAAATTGATTACGTGCGTTTATACACCGAAAACTATTAATAAGAACATAATTCAATGAACAAGTTATCGCCTTTACAGTTTTTTTTTTATAAAGTGAGTATCAAGTATCGGTGCTCTGCCCAAAAATCAGTATCGCTATCGAGTATCGAGAAATAGTGCCATCGTCCCATCACTAGACAGAACTCAGACCAATAAAACGGCGATTGAACTAAGATGTCGGTTTACCCAGATCCTTTAGTTCAAATCTAATTCCTGATAAGTGATTCCACTTCTTGCGAAGCTTTTTTGTGAACTCTTTAATAGATAAAGGTTATATTTCTATGGTTTGTTTAAAATGTAGTCATTGGAAACCTCAAACTGGGAGAGGTCAATCAATGGATTTAATTGACGTAATGGTGGGTTAAACTATGAAGCCCGGGACTTAAAGTTCTTACGCCATTGTTAGTCATGTCTCAAAATAATTTGAGATCTCCCAGTCAGATGGAGAATTTAATGCCGTATACCGACATGTTGATATGATACCTCAGGTGATTAGAACAACCGGACGGAAACCGGAAGACCCGTGGTTCAAATCCCGGCTATGGTATTAAATTTTTCAGTCTTCTGATTCTGCTCTTCCAAGATGAAGTAGATAGAAAAATAAGATTTCGTAAGAATAGTTTGTAGAAGATAAAGTTAAACATAGTGGGCACAGAAGTCATGTGAATATAACACATCGGATTTTTTTTAAAATCGCACCTTAACATTATAAATATTTTTTTTTTTTTCAGTGGCGCTTAAAGGTGGTTGTGCAAAACTCGCTTAATGGTTTCTTGTGCACATGATGTATCTACATATGTATGAAGTAAATAATGACCATGTTAACTGCCAGAGACAGCGAGGATTCTGAAGATGGCAAAGTGCACAGATTTTCAGTAGATTATTAAAAACTGTTACGGATACGTTCGCTGTCCAGACTGAGAGAAAAACTCTCTCCTAAACCAGAACAGTCATCTAGAAAGACGTTTTCAGGTAAAGTGGGCCTTGGAAGTCAGCATCAGCCTTCATCACAGAATCATGCGCTGTGAGAGATTGCCTTCACGAAGATGATGGTAAAAGAAGGTTTATGGAATACATTTCTGTCAAAAAGGCTGAGCGAAAAATGGAAGTCTCCCGTTCCCATAAACTTTATCTCATAAAGTCGAGAACGAAATGCTTTCAGAGTGATGTGGCAAACATCATACCAGCTGAAGGCATCCTTTCGACCCTTACGCTGTGGATTTCCATTTCCGCGGAGCCCAGAAGGTAAAAAACTCAGGGGTTTTCAAAAACAATGCTAAGTGTAAAGCAACTTTCATGTAGATGTGTAATCTGAAGAAATGTACGGAAATCCTGAACAAAATGTGTCCCCTACTTTAGTGAGGATTGAGTTGAACTTGTTCAATTATTACTTCATATTTCATATTTTTCATGCTTCCCAGATTCGCAAGAATAAAACGATGTGCTTGATGTTACAATAACACCTATATCCGCCGACTAATTTTCGTAACAATTCTATAAATTATTCGGGAAAAAAGAGCTTAATTTTCTGTGCACTTTCTGTTAATCATGATATAAATCCGCAGCAATGGCTTCAGTGTACATTTAGTTGAAGCTACATTAGAGCATACAGGAAACTAGGATGGCAGTGAAATAATTTAAAAAATTAAATAATAATAATAATAATAATAATAATAATAATAATAATAATAATAATAATAATAATAATAATAATAATAATAATATGCTGGTCTTGATATTGCGTACTCTTAACATAGCTTCACAAAAAAACGAAATAACGGCATTTGAAAGTGTATTGCTTAAAATATTGGAAAATAAAAAACTAACCAAGAGATCATTTCGAAAATGACCAATTCTATAAAAGCGGCAAAAAAGAAAAATACGAGAAAAAATTATTTTATACAAACCAAATATATTAATGCGCTTTATGTTTTTTTTTCAGCAGCAATTTTTTGTGTTTCTCATATAGTTTCTAAGTTTAATAAAGTTTAAAAAATCTCATATTACACTTTCATCATTTTTTCTACCCATTCATCTACAAAATAATCATACATAGGTTTATTTATTTGTTTACTTCTTATTAATCGAGATAAATGTTTGCAGAAATGTTTTTATTGCGCATTTCGTTATAGCTACAAGAGGGATACAGTAGGCTGAAGTGATAAGTCAAATGTTAAAAAACCGACAAAGTGCTTGAAAAATAAGTACAAAGTATTTGAAAATTCAAACCAATAACATTGATTGTGCCAGGTATGAAATGCCACAAAAATGAATTTGGCTATTACTGTGTTTTAACTAGTTCTATATTCTTTGTGCAGAAGGTTTTTTTTAAACTTTCTCTACTCGTATAGTAAGTAGGGAAGTTTTGCATTCCACCCAAAAATTTGATACCGAGATTTCACCGGAAATACATGCTTTGAGGCCCCCTGAATCCAAATAAAATATTTTTAGAAACATGCCTGTGTGTGTGTGTGTGTGTGTGTGTGTGTGTGTGTGTGTGTGTGTGTGTACGATAACTCAAAAACGAAAAGTCAGATAAATACCACATTGGTACTTAGGTTCAATATCTTTCAAAGATGCGTCAGGAAGATTTTCAACAAAATTCCCCACCTCAAACTACCCTTTATATGGAACGTTTTTTGAAAATTTTTATTTTTCTAAAATATGGCTCTAACGATTTTGATTAAAATCTATATATGGAATATATTTACATAACAAATAAAGTGTATATCTTAAACTTTCGGGAAATAGCCTATGAAGTCTACTTCATTCGGAAGTAATTTTATAATCTTGTATAACTGGTAAACGTTAAGCGATAGGCAAAAACGTACTGCCAAAAAAAAAAAAAAGTAGATCTCTTTAAAACACGCAATTTATTTCAAATAAGTTTCTTGTGGCATAAGTTCAAATTGCTCATTTCTTGGTCGTTCTCCCAGTCCTTTCAACATTCAGTTGTTCCTGCGGTGGCATGGAAACTGTGTGAAATTTTAAGGCCAGCATATAGTATCCAGTTCTTAAACTTTTCTTTTAAGTTCCATTTATACCCTGCCTTTAACTGCATTGGTCTTATCGGCGGCCTTTCTTTTGGAATATATTGCATATTGGCAATGGTGTTAACTCGTGTCGTTGGGTTTCTTGCACTTTGGTTTTTAATCATTAGATCATACACACATTCACACACTCATTCATACTTCCAGATTCAGGGGAGGATAAGGAATAATCTTGGCTAGAGAAAAATTGCCACCCCGCAGCTGGGAATCGAACCAACAGGCAGGAATACGACAACAAGCAGGTACCCTACCGACTGAGCTACGGGGCCAGCCCTATTGTTCTCTTTGTATCTATAACGAAGTGTGTAATGTAGCTATTTCTGCTAAGGTTTATTTGGATTAAAATGTAGATAGAAAAATAAGCTTAAGTAAGAATAATTTATATACTCACTAATAAACGATAGAGGGCAGAGAAAGTCATGTGAATGTATCACATCAGAAATTTTTCTATCTCTTACGGTTTACAAGTTATATCAACGTATATAAAATCAAGATATTAATTTTATTGGTCATGTTAGGTTAAAAATACGTTTTAATTAATAACTGTAGACATTTTTGGAGGAAATAAAACATAAAGGGACCTATTTCCTCCATGTAAAGGACTGGTTATGATGAAATTTCGTGCAAGTTGTATTGCCTCCTGTAAGAATGCTGGACGTGGTATAAACTTTACACTAATTTGTTTGTTTGTTTTTTTTAAATTATGCTGCTCTCTTTCTCTCTCTGTCTTTCTCTTTGGCTCTCCCCCCCACCAACACACTCACACGCGCGTTTTTGTTTTCAAATGCTATTTTATATTCCGGGAACCTAAAAACGGGCAATTTTAATAAAATCTCGGTGTCAAATTTGTGATGAAATTCCATGCTTCCACTACCTGCCATAGCGCTAGTGAAAGTAAAACGAACTCGGCAATCGGTTAGTAGAAAATTCCAGATATTAATTCTATTATACCAGTATCTCAATATGACAAAGGTTTAAGCAAGTTTGAAAACTGTAAGAATCCTTTCTAAGTCTTGGAGAATTGTAATGAGGGGAGTCCGACCACACACACACACACACACACACACACACACACACACACACACACACAGCCACACACACACACACACACACACACATACACTCTCTCTCTCTCTCTCTCTCTCTCTCTCTTTTGCGCGCTTGATGCTCTAAAATGTTAGTTTTCCATTCTGAGACCTGAAAACATGTATATCAGGTGAACTTTGAATATCGGCTTTAGGCTCGGACACAGAAAAGTCAGAGTACGAATTTTGAAAATGAAATATAATAATATAAATATTAATATAATATAAATAAACATCTCTGATTTATGAAAGACAGGACTTTCAGAAGTATGAGAACATTTGTGAACTCCATACAAATGAAGTAAGGACACAAAAATTGTGTTGACAGATATTGGCGGTGAGGCTAGGCGAGCCACAGTGTTGTCAAGATTTTGTGTTGCGGTTTTAGGAACTTGGTGTTTTGTTCGTGTAACAATCTCTCACGGCCATTGTATTCCAGCACTTGTCCGGCGAGTTAGGGTTGTTGAACCTCAAGCGTCAATTAATTACAGTAGCGACGTTCAAAAGAAGGCGGAACTGGGCATTATGCAACAAGACTTGTAATTTAACACGTTGTACTTATATACTTGAATCTTTCGTTACGATACAAACATCGAAATGGTGGGAGGCTTGACATCACGTCCTGAGGTTCAGTGCAGTTAAGTTATGGGACTGGGAAACAGCCACTGTGATCTGCGGAGCTTGCCCGGTAATAACTTTACGTAAATGGATTCACCACCTCGTAATCAAATGTTAGTTTATTATTTTCTTTACTACTTACCTACAGTAAAGGAAGTTGCATTCCACCCAAAAATTGGAAACCAAGATTTCACCGGAAATACACATCTTGAGATCCCCTGGATAAATAAAGTTTTAAAAAGCATTTTTAGAAAAATGCCACTGCGTGTTTGTATCTTTGTGTGTATAAACAACATATCTCAAAAATGAAAAGTGGTTGAATACCAAACTTGAAACTTTTACTTATCCACATGTCCACAAGGCTTATATTCACCTGAGGGTGACTCATGTTATGCTGAGCTTTGAACCTTAATTAGGTGACATGTATACAATCCATAACGCTCATTTTCCCATAAAAATGTTGCATGTTATGTTGAAACTTTAACTTTAAGTGGGTGGCATTCATATCACTGACGAAGAGTCCAAGGTCTAAATGAAGCTGATTTTCCATTCAGAGCAGCATTTTGTACCCGATTATAACGAACTTGTTTTCAGAATCAATATCTTCTTCCCACTAATCTTCACCGATGAAGCGAAGTTTACAAGAAATGGCGTACAGAACTTTAACAATAGTTGATGAAAATCCAAAAAAGGTTTTGGAAACAAGACATAACAACAGTTCAGCATTAATGTTTGGGTTAGAATAATTGGTGATACATTACTCGGTACTTTCATTTTACGTGGAAGATTAACAGCAGCATCATACTGCGACTTTTTAACAAATCATTTAAATGTTTTGTTGGAAGAATTTCCACAACGTAATTCAGCGCGTGCGGTTCATGCATGATGAGGCACCACCTCATTTTGCTCTTGCTGCTAGAGCAAGTCTAAATCAGTGATTCCCAAAAAAAATGGATAGGTTGTGAGGGACCGACATCGTATTCTGCTCATTCTCCCAAGCTGAATCCATTCGATTTCTACTCCTGGGGTAATTTAAACGCCATTACGTATTCCAGAATTATTCCTAACGTGGAAATTCTTCGTCAACGAACAGAGCAAGAATATCAGAGTCACGGCAGACGCCTGGAATATGGGAAAGAGTGCGGCGCTTAGAAGCCTGCATTAGAACTGTTTGTCCATTTTGTGCACTTTCTGAATAAGAAAAGAAGTTGTAGATTAGTTAAACGTTATCCTCACAGCTATTATGCTCACCACAAAAGATGAAGGTTGCTCAGAAACTAAGGACAGTTGACAATACGTGCATATGAGGTTTTTGCTTGTTTTCAGGGCTCCTATTAAATCCCCAGAACTTTCCCATGTATTTTGTTATTGAATCAGGATCGCTAGTAGTGTTTTGCTTTGATTTACCTTCACTACTACTCGCCTGCAGTAACCAGAGAAAGTAATGCATTCCACCCAAACATTCTATACCTACCGAGATTTAACAGGAATTACACGCTTTGAGACTCCCTGAATCCAAGAAAAGATTCTTAGAAAAGGAAGGTCTTGTGTGTGTATGTGTGTGAGTGAGAGAGAGGGAGGGGAGAGAGAGAGAGGACAGCATAACTCAGAAACCAAATGTCTGTTCAACTCCAAACTTGGTATTTAAGTTCAGCATCTTCCAACGATGCGACACAACATTTTCATAAACATCCCCCACCCCAAACTACCCTTTACATTGAACATTATTTGTTATTTTTTATTTTCGCAAAAATGGCTATCGAGTAGAATACCATATATATATTTAAAATATTCTCATTACAAAATGTGTATGTTGAATTTTCTGGGAATAGCTGTGAAATCCTCTTCGTTCTGAATGGCAGTGTACAGTTGGTAAAGTGTAAGAGATAGACAAAATTTTACCTTACAAAAAATGTAGATCAGGCTAAAGCACACTATTTGTACAGTCATTATGTTACTGTAACTTATGTACGAGGCGTGTTTTTTGAAGTAAGTACCGATAATTTTTTAAAAAATAACAGAACATTATTTTCTAAATGCTATATTATCATTCATTACCTTGCACCTTACACTACTTCTCCAAAGTAGCCACCGCCGTTATTCGAACACTTATAACAGGAAATCAGCTTTTTGTATGCCTTCGTCAAGAATGATGCCGCCTGTGATGAAAGCCAAGTCTTCTTGTTTCCCAACATCATCGTCGTTGAACCGTTTTCCACCAAGGAATTCTTCAGATGAAAGTCGCTTGGTGCCAAATCCGAACTGTGGGGATGGTGGTCGAATTATTCCCAACCAAATGATACAATCAGATCTTGAGTTTGTTTGGCTGGGTGTAGACGGGCATTGTCACTCGTTGTTTCCCCATAAACCTCACACAACTGGCGATGAATGTTTGCTGGTGTAACATTTCTCGCGTTCAAAAAATGAATCATTCTTCTGACCTCACAGTCGGAGGTCGTTCGATGTTTTGAACGTTTCGAAACGTTCTAAAACAGGAAATCACAAAGTGACGATACATCCGGTATAGTGGATATACGAGAATTTGTCATGAGTGGAAAACGTGTGTTTTCAGATCAGATTTTTTTTCCCACACTGATGATGGCTGGCTATTTTCCACATAAACTCGTTCCGAAGTTTTCCAAATGATCTTGAAAATTGATTGGAAGCTTTTCCAAGGAACAGTTTTGTTTTCTTTTTTGTGTTAACCTTTCCACCAAATTTATCTTTGCCACCGTGGTACATTATATGTAATGTTCTTGTCTTTTTATAGTGTGGACCGGAATTGGAATCCTGTTAGGAATGGAACTACTTTACTAAGGTTTTTATTCCGACTTCTTCTCGATCCTTAAGGTGCATCAGGAGTGGTTTATGTCCCCGAACTTAGTTAACGCATTCGTTTTGTACTACTGATCATTCTCCGATATGATCTGTGTGGCTATAGGAAAACAATTTCATCGCACAAGTCATATAAGAAACTGAAATTAATAAAATGCAACCTCCGTGGTGAGGGGGTTTATCGTGTCTGCATCACATTCAGGAGGTCCCGAGTTCGAATCCCGGTTAGGGCGAGTTAACCGGATAAAGTTTTCTCCGGATTTTCCATACTATGAAAAGATGAATGTCGGGTAACCTTAGGCTCTATGGATCCCGGCCTCATTTGAGCATCATTTCATCTATTTCACTCATCCATTGTCCAATACCATCTATCCGGTTAAAGGACGTTAAACTATGCATAAAAATGCATAATGGAGTAAACCTGAGCTCGTGAAACTATCTGCATTTATGCTAGGTTCCATTTCCATAGGGAAACTTCAGCCAAGTAACTTGACCTAATAGGGATTCGAATAAGACATATTCTCAACCTTTCCACGTTGCGAAAATAGCACATACCTGAACCACAGAGTGACTATTTCACTCTTGTATCAAGGTACCAAATCGGAATAGAAATTACATGAATTTGGACCAAACAGTTCGCTGCCGTCTGTAATATAAGAGAGCTCTGTGATTTAGCTTTATTAGAATTTGGAGTTCGAGTTTTACTTATTCCTAATGAACACTGGCTGAATAAAATTGTAAATATTATGTACTCAAAATCCACTTAATAATAACAATAATAACAATAACCACAACAGAAATAATGACAAAACATCTTAGGTTATGAATGTTCACTCTAGGATTTTAATTTTCGCTACAGGAATATAGATGAAGATCCAAATTAAAGCGACTAACCAGATTATGCAGTTGACAACATTCAGGAAACAAGCTCATGTTTTGCACCCACATCACTTTCTCTACTCACTCTTCTATAATTTATTTTTACACAATTCGAGATGAACTTCCGTTACGCATTCGTTGTAAATATAAGGAGGATAGGCTAAGGCAATAATCAGAATTTTTATAAAGCAGGTCGCCGTGTGATCACTTTTGAAATTCCATTCTCCTTCTATAGCCATGCAAAACAAAAACAAACAAACAAACAAACAAAAATGAATAACGAATTTACACTTGAAAAACGTATCACTGTTTTAAAATTTAACCAAATAACAATGAATTTGTAGGTAGCTTAACCAATCGTATTTAAGTGAAAACCGTCGAAGTAATTTTTTGAGAAAACAATAAAGAAACATTTTCCAATGTAAGGGGTATTTTAATATATCTCGTTTGGTTGGGGAGATTTTCTTGAAATCGTATCCTTGGTGGAAGACGCTGAACTTAGTACTAAGGTTCGTTTTTAACCGACTTTTCGTTTTTAAATTACGCTCTCCACACACATCCATGCCAGCCTCTAGTTCCCATCGGCGGAGGGCGATGTATTTTTCGGGCGTAAAAATCGTAGCATGGCTTCCTTCGGAAGGTAAGTAAAGTCGTTGGTCCCGTGTCGTAGATTTACTGCACGTAAAATAACCTCAAACCTTACAAAGAGGCCTCTGAGCAAAATTTCCGATCTTTCACGCCCAATATAGAATGGGATGCTAAGAACAATAGCAGTTAAAGAGTGTCCATAAATAAAATTCAGTGTATTTGTCTCTCTCTCTTTCTCTCTCTCTCTCTCACACACACACACACACACACACACACACACACAAACACAGAAATGTTTTTCTAAAAATCCTTTTATTGGATTCGGGGAGCCTCAAAACGTCTATTTTCAAAATATCTCGCATCGAATGTTTGATTGGAATGCAATACTTCATTTTACTGTAGGTAAATAGAATAGAAAGTAAAAAAAAAAAAAAAAAACTAAACTGAGGTGATTCAAAAGAAAACAAAATTAAAGCGATATAACTGGTAAAGACACAGAGCTGGTATTGGTCCAGATTCAAAGTACTTCTATTCCAGATTCCGTATTAACTTTATCGCCGCGGTGGGAAATGGTTTTCTTCTTGGTGTCATCGTCTTTTCCATAAATCCTTTTTAATTTCGATATTCGTTTCGACTGCTAGCAGAAATTAATGTGCGGCACTAGATATTTTAAGCGTAAATTATTTTTTCTTTATTAGCATTCTGTAAGTTAATTTTAGACCTATATTATTGATTTTTATCATTTTAATCGTGAAATAATGAAAATAGAACTCAAGCTCCAGATTCTCTCAAGATAAATCCAGAAACACTTCCGTTATATCACTATAGACCATTTCCTTAATGTGCCAGACATAGAATATTGGCCAATCCAATTCACAGCCCGTGTCAGCTTGAACCAGTCGCGGTAGACTATCTCTGAAATCTTGTCGAAATGAGATTGTTGCACTTGATCCTCAAATGCTTTTGATTTGAAAACTAAAGAAACGTGGAAACAGAAAGTTCTTAAACAACATAGAAGCCCATGACAAGTTATGATTTAGGTATGGAATAAACTCAAATAAATTATATTAAATGAATTCATTTTATTCATACTTCATTAACCTTTTCATTAAGTAAATATACTTAGCAAATATCACCCGTCATTTCGATATTAAATAATATGGAACGCACTCGTGGTATTATAAAGAAGTGTTTGCCATTACTAGCAAACATGTATTGCAAACAACTTTATTTTGTGAGCTACAAAGTCCATTTTATTTCATTGTTGGAAAGAGAAAGATTTCCCATGTGTTTTAAGGTCCAAAGCTTCTGCCTCCGCCGTGTTTCGTTAGTTATGTTTTACTGTTACGTAAGCACTGTACATGGAGTGATATTTATTTGAAGTTGTGTGAGCTAGTTGAAAGTGGTACCATTCTGGTAGTTTCAGTCCAAGAATTATTGGTTTAATAACGTTTTTATGGCAATGCAGATGAGTTTATGTCGAAAACTGCGTACAGAATTTGAGAGAAATGATGCATGCAATGACAGTGATAGAGTTTTATGGTCCAATCTTTTTAAAAGCATTTTTGATTCCAGGTTTTTTATATCCTGTGATTTACTCTGCAGACGTATAAAACAGACTTCATATGTATTTACTGATCACTGTACTAAACTTCAACCACAGTTTGTGGCTTTAAATTGCTGGTTGGAAAACGGATTTGCTCTTTAACTAAGATTAGCTAAGACTGCACACCTCCAATGAGCTTGCCTGGGGAATAACATACTCAGTTTAAATCCTGAGCGTTTCTAATTTATATTAAAATAGTAGATTAAGTACAATATAATACAAGGGGTAAAACCATTTTTAAAACGTGTGGCATACACTATTTTTAGACAGCGCTCGAATTTGTAAGATACCAATAATATATTGATTCCTGAAACTAACAGATATCACGTTTAGAACACGTTCTTGAAACGAGAGAAATGACATTAAAAAAAGCGAAGTGTCAGGTGTTTTGATGTTTTATTGATTCGCTAGCAGTCGTTTTCAGTGAAATTGTTTTCACCATATTTTGCCTTACACCAGGCAATGAAGCGATTAAATGCCACATCATGTTGCTTTCTGGATTTTTTGGCCAAGTTTTGGGTAATTAAGATATTCGTTCTGCTGCTTCTGTAATTTCACTCCTGTTTCAGTTTCTTCTAAATTAATAATTTCCGCCATTTAATCTTTATATAGGTTAGATAAGAGTAACGTTTTAGATAAAAGAAAGCTGCCAATATAACGTATAGGTTAACTCTACAACAAGTTAATTTCTAATCCTATTCATGCTCCTATTCATGAATTAGCACATAATGAAATTAACACACCTCAAATTAAGGTTATTAAAAAGAGGATTTTTATCGAATTGTTGGGCTAATTGCGATAAATTGAAGTATAACGATTTGTATTGTGAACAGATAATGCGAAAGCCATGAGAATTTAATCAAGTGCATGACATAATGAAAAGTACAACCTAATCAAACCAAGTCGAGTTATTAAATAAGTGCAAAATACAAACGGCAATTGCCATGTGGTTGGACGCGAAACCAAAGTTAGTCACACTGCAGATTATTGCACTAGCCGATAATCTAAAGTGAGTGTTAGAAGTTCTACTTTTAGGCCTTGCTGTCTAAAAACGTTACTTAAAAATGCAATTCGTAATTATGAAGATCACAACTTCTAAATACTGTAATTAGTAAAGAAAATGTTAAAATTTGTATCCAACAAACTTAGAATGGAAAATGCATTCAGATTAAAAGTTTTGACAGCATTTAAAGTAAAAATGCTTGATGGTTGTAAGCTAGTCTGGAGGATCAACTGTGAAGCCGATTTGTAGAATGTAGAGTGAATCATCTATCATTCAGGACATTTCCTTAGCTGTTACATGAGTGACACATCCACTATTTCCACCGTGGAATG
Source organism: Deroplatys truncata (assembly GCA_030765065.1). Classification (NCBI taxonomy): domain Eukaryota; kingdom Metazoa; phylum Arthropoda; class Insecta; order Mantodea; family Mantidae; genus Deroplatys; species Deroplatys truncata. The sequence continues at coordinate 50,029,719 of CM060984.1, read as the reverse complement.
AACTGGGCGTATTTTTTCTTACCCACTTTGTGAGTCATCGCCCTCTTCAATCTATTGTCATTAAATCATTATAAATAAAACACATATCTTGCATTTTTTGTGTAAAGATTGGGAAATCCTCTTCATTTGTTTTATACAGCTTAGAAAATCCTAAGAGATACACTAAAATCTACTGCAGAGATACTGTAGAGCCCATTGTAATATAAACAATTGAGTAAAAGCGTTTTTCCCACTGCATCAACGATTTCCCCCCAGGGGCTCACCTTATGTGAGTACGGGTTTGGCATACCCGGGGTGCCCGAGCCTCTCATCGCCATCATCATCCCTCCACCCTCGTCCGGTCGAGGTGGGTTCGTCCTCGTGACTGGGGAACTCAAGGTAGTCTCTCGTGCGTTCTTTGCATTTCGTTCCATGCCGCCCCTCGCCATCGTTCTTTTTTGACCTCTCTACTTACGAACATTTCGCACCATGACCATTCATTGATACATCTCTTTTCCTTCCTCGTCGGCCTACATTGCGTGCGAAACGCCCACACAGTTTTGATTTATTTTACTCTTTCTTTTAATCCTCCGTGGATACAGTCTGACGGATAACCGCGCACTGGATGCGGAGCTGGGTGAGTGGTTAATGGCGTCATCCCCACTACCCGGGGTCGTCATGTAGGGCATGTGTTCGTATCCGCTGTTCAACTGCAGTCCCGCGGGGGGGGCATTGCATGAGCTGCTGATTTCCGACGGCCATTGGGTTCCTGTGTCTATATTCTGGGAGGTGTGACCTTGGGGTGAGACTGGTATAGATAGGCCACTCACCCAAGCCGGGGTAACGCCCGGGAAGTCAGAGCCCGAGGTCGGAGACGTTTGCAATGGTGGAGGATTTCTTTCGCTATGGAGCCCTCTTTCTCCATTACTAATAATAAACACCGAAAAGTCTTTGTAACAGAAGTAGCACCTCCGACATCTGGTTGTTACGTAGTCATTACGCGAACAGAGGAAGGTCAATCTTTTGAGAAAGTGAATCCTTTGGTTATCCAGAAGGTCATTGACTCAATTAGTACCGCCAACAGCTTTAATTTCTCCGCCGAGAAATCCGTCTCTATCAATTTCCCTCTGCCCTCTCTCCATCTGGGGCCGGAGATACTTCCATTTGCAGACGAGGCGAAGTTTTTAGGGTTGATCTTTGATCGGAAGCTGAGATGGACTTCGCACATTTTCTTTTTAAAAGCAAAGTGTGATCGTACTCTTAATCTTTTACGTGTTTTAAGTGGCACATCCTGTGGAGCTGATCGGACCGTTCTTCTGCGTCTTTATCGCTCCTTGGTCCGATCCAAGCTTGATTACGGGTGCATTGTCTATTCATCGGCACGTACATCTGTGTTACGTCGCTTGAATGCCATTCACCATCGTGGCATAAGAGTCGCTACAGGGGCCTTTCCAACTAGCCCTGTACCCAGTCTGTACGCTGAAGCTCCAGAGTCTCCGCTGTCCTTCAGGCGTGACATGTTTTTGTGCAGCTATGCATGTCGACTCTCAAGCTTGCCCGACCACCCGTCCTTCGAGTTATTTTTCGAGGATTCACTTGATCGGCAATATTTAGTTAGCTCCACTGCATTGCTCCCTCCAGAGGTTCGATTTCGCCAGCTTCTTCGACATTTGGACGTTACGCCAGCGCCGGTCCTTAGCAGGGGGAATCGCGGTTTCCTCCTTCTTGCGCGCTGAGGCCCACTGTCACTTTGGGATAACTCGCTGCCGAAGAATGAGACCCCTTTTTTGGTCCTTAGATCCGCCTTTTTGGAGTTTCAGGCGCAATTCGGGGACTATTATTTTTTATATACTGATGGGTCTAAGACTGATGTTGGAGTAGGGTGTGCCTTTAATTTTGGTCGACATAGTTCGATTTTTACCGCCGAACTTTTTAACTTATCATTCCGTTTTATACATTCAGCGGCATGACTTACGGCACTGTGTTATTTGTAAGGACTCTGTGAGTGCCTGAGTATTAACGCGCTGTACAATTACCACCCCCTCGTACAGCGCATACATGACCTGCTCCACTCGCTTGGTGTCTCTGGCATCAGCGTCTCCTTCCTGTGGATTCCAGGTCATGTGGGCATCTCAGGGAACGAGTCTGCCGACGCCGCTGCCAAATCGGCAATTTTATTGCCCAGAATGTTTACCTCTGTTGTTCCCTCCACTGATTTGTATGTTCTTTTCCGACACCGCATCCTCTCGCTTTGGCGCGATGAATGGACGGCCCTGTCCAACACACGGCTTGTGTGAAAGAACAATTAATTCCAAGTTGCGGGAGGTTAAACCTCTCCCGTTAGTGTGGGATACCTCTTCTCGTTCTTCTCGTCGGGAAAAGGTACTTTTAGCAGTTTACGAATCGGACATTGCCTTTTTAGTCATAGATACCTGCTCAGTGGTGACCCCGCACCACTCTGTGAGCAGTGTGATGCGCCCTCAACGGTGCGTCACATTTTAACAGAGTGTCAAGTTTTAGCTCCATTGCGCGTTCGTGCGGGTCTGCCTGTTGGCATATCCAACGTTTTGGCAGACGACGCGCATGCTGTAGAATGTCTTTTACGTTTTATAAGCGACAGTGGTTTTAATCGGCGCATTTGATGCGCTGAGCGTCTTTTATCTTTTTGATTTGATATTGTTTTAATGGGGGCTCTTCTCCCCGACGGACATGTCCCTTGCGTTCTACAGTTCTTGACACGTTTAGCTCTTTTCTTGTTTTATTTGCCATGGTTTTAGTATGGTGTACTTTGGAATTAGTTGTCTTGGTTTTAGTGTTTTAGACTAAGCGGGTTTGTGTCCCGTATTTTAGTTTTGGGTTTTAAATTTTATACTTTGTAAGGGCGCTGATGACCTTAGATGTTTAGCGCCCTTTAACCCCATCACATCATCATCATCAACGATTTCCGAAACTCGTAAGTTTTGAACGGTTGCACTGTGATTTGAAATCTATGAGACATCTTTAAACAAAGGGATTCAAAAAAATCAAATCCAAAATATAACATGGTGATAAACCAAATGAATTAAAATAATCGTTCCCATGGGTTAGAATTATTGTTACCAAAATTGATAAACCTAAAACACGATGCGATTTGTTTCTTTTCTTTCTTTCTTTCTTGCTTTTTCACTTTGGCTCATTAAAACATACCAATGTGATGTAAACAGCTGAGGTTTGTCTTTGCGTTTTGCATTTAACCAAGCCCCCATACTGCATAATCTGAAAACCTAGGCACAAATTTATCGTGGCTAAGATGAAGTGGATAGAAGAATCACTTTGTGTATTATGAACAGTGTAACATATAAAGGTTATCCGTGAAATGACAGACAAAGTCGTGTCAGTGTACCACATTAGACTTTTAACAGTTATCTATTGCAGTTAACTTTACATGCACCTCCAAAGAAAGTGTCATCTATGCTTATTATCGCTTTATAACAGAAACGAGGGTGTGTTTTAGTCTTCGAATGGTATTTGCACTAGGAATAACGCTTGTTATATACCTCTTGCAAATTCGGAACCTCCCTTTATACGGAAGCATGAACCAGTAATAGAGATACTGACCTCTGGAGTCTGGCGCCGTGACGCTACCGAGGTCACCGCATCGTCTTTCGCGTTCAAATAATTGCATTACCGCATTTAATCTCCGGACAGATCCTATTAATTTGGTTGTGGGTTGTCTGAGATGTTCAGCGTGCCTCTTTACCACAATGGTCCAGCTATTAACTTCAGTTTGATAAAGTGCTGGAGTTGTACTAAGATTTTCATTATATCTAATGAGGTAAAACAATTCAGGTGCTCGGAGCATCATAACTTAGTAGCTATAGCCGTTAATCTACTTAGCCGTGATCACTATTCCAAACCCTGCTATATTTAGTGTTTAATGTCATATATCATGAAACTATTGCCGAAAGTTTCTGACGATTTTCGATTTTGAATGGATGATTGATACTGTCGTATATAATGTTCAACACAAAGGGCAGAAATTGCACATTCTAAATCTCTCTCTCTGTCTCTCTCTGGCTCTCTCTGGCGCTGATCGCCGATGATGTTCGCTCTAAAGCCACACCACACCCCCTCTCTGTTTTTACACCTTTTCAACAGAACAAATCGTTATGAAACTTCGTGTATAAATTACCTCAGTTCCACTAATAGTATTGACAGCAAATTAGTTGTCCCAAAACAGGAGTGTTCTAATGGACCTAACATTTAATATTTCGATTTAGGTTTTTGAAAAATGCTGCATAACAGAGGTTTGTAAGCATAACTTTCCTAAGAAGTTCTGTTATTTACAAAAAAATTGTTCCTTACTATTATTCGGCGCACGTAAACCGCTTACAACGAGAAACAGTATAATACCCATCGCACTGCAAGCTAAGAAGAAGAGTTCATAATATGTTAAACCTTAAACTTTTAATTTCTATTGCCACCCCAGAAAAAGTAGCTTTATTACCGGTTTTCAAAACATCACATGGCATACAAGTTGCAAGAGGCGAGAGAAGTGTAAAAGAGTGTGTCAGAGTGGAAAGAGTGAGAGAACGGAAAGGATGAGGGGAAAGAGATGGAAAGACAATGAGCTATAGGAAGTTAAAAATAGTGTGAAAGTGGGAGGCAAGAACATTTAACCCCAAAACGCGAACAAGTTAGGGTTCTCCTATTAAAGAATGGATTCGTTTACACGTGTAAGTACGAAAGAAAGCCACTGACTGCACAACATTTCAAAACAACTGTTTTGTTTTATCTATCCCAATCTTTTGTTAATAGAGAAAGTGTGGCATTTCACCCAAAAATTCGATATCGGTAATTCGCAGCGAAAATATAATTCTGTACTACTCCCTGAGCAGCCAACTCCCAAAGCAGACTAGGTGAGTGAGTGAGTGTGGGAGCGAGAGCGAGAGAGAACAGCATAGCTAAAAATCGAAAAGACGTATAAATATTAAATTTTGTGCTTACGTTCAGCAACTTTCAAGGACGGCAAACGAAACGCCCATTGCCATAATCTTTCATACGGAACATTTTTTCTTTATTTTTCAAAATCAGCTGTAACGTTTTGTTTAAAATGGTATATGATTGAAGTACTCCCACGAAAAATAAATGGATTTTATTCGCATTCACACTTTAAGGCTCTAAGAAGGTACAGAATGGCTTTAATGAAGAAAAGTCCCTCCCTCAGTCAGGAATCAAAATAACTCCGAGCTCAGAAGACAAAAGCGGAACATTGGACAGTCAGTACAACATTTGATTAAACTGGCTAAACAACATATAATTTTTCTATGCATTGGGTTTTCTTTTGAGCGCACTTACTGCTGTTCACAAGCGACGAAGAGACGTGGTTAACTCGACCGGGCTGGCTTTCGCGTGTAATCAAATGTATATTTCCGCAAGATCAAGTGCAATAATGCCATGGTCGTGTAGGTCACATTGACTGTTTACTGCTGTGTAAATGCAGTCCCCTCGGGTTACTAACGCCGACCGCGTTTGTATTTGAATGAAGAGAGTAGGCAGCGCATTCTTGTCATTCTGATTGTACATGCTGATGACTAATGCTGGTGAGCACCTTAAACTATCGACTTGCGTGCCAAGAAATAGTCGCTGCATTTTATGGGGACATAAGGAAAAGGGAGACCTCTTATAATAGTTTCACTCTTTTGTAATGCTACAATGGAAAGAGCATTCAATAACTTCTATTAGTAAATAAAAAGGATACACTGGGCATATTCACATGTCACCCATATTCCTTCACCCGTGCCGCTAAATTCTGTTTCTTATAACCTTGCTCCGCCGACATGTATTGTTTCGCGCTGTCTTTGTTTCCTCTTTTCCCTGATTGGTTAATGCACACCTTTGAATGGCGATGTACAAGCCCTGTGCAATATAAGCTCAGGCGATAAAACCGATATAAAACTCTGTCATGATAGAGGCACGTGCTTTGGTGATCCTGAGAGGAGGGTTTGAACCGAAGGATTCTCCTACCTATTTGTTGATAAGAACTTACATGCATGCCAGATGTATTAACTGTATTACATAGCATATTTTATTCATACGGTTATGAAAATGTAAATATGACAATTCTTTTCGAATATATTCAGATAAATGATCCTGATAAATAACGAACTATTTTGTATCGCTCTACACCCTATTCCATGATAGCAGCCAATGAGAGCGATTAGTGTGCGTGACAGTTGAGAGATTCGGAGTAAAGTTGTATCAAACAGGGTTTAGTTGACAAGACGTTTCGTGGTTCGCCCTAATATAGGGTAGTTAAATTATATTCGAACCCACTCGCGGCCCCTCTCTACTGCGCGAGACAGCCGGCAGTCGCCGCGGAAATTACGCCGGCAGAGGCGGACTAAAATCCTTACTTTATAATAGATGCTGGAAATGCTGACCTTCTGCTCCCAAACAGGCAGCATATCTCGTGTTAATATTCTCGCTCACTCTCCGAAGCTCAGGAGCAAGAATTCTTGTGATTTCTTGCACAATGTTTTCTCTAAGTTCCTGTAGTGTGCGAGGATTGGAACGATACACTTTGTCTTTTTAAAGAACCCCATAAATAAAAATCACAACCCGGTAGGTCAGGAGATCGAGGGATCCACAAATCAATACTAATTATTCTGCCATCAAACACCTCTCTTATTGCATGTAATGATTCAGCAGCCTTATGTGCTGTTGCAGAATCTTGCTGGAACCAACCATACGATTTCTCTTCTTCTGTCAAGCGATTAACCTCTGATATCGCTCTCGCTAAATGTGTGAATTATTGTAACTGATTTTTCCTATCCGTAGAAAGGGATTTCATTGACCCACAGCTTTTGTTTTTCACTGATGAATCTTGGTTTCGTCTAAGTGGATGTGTGAATACTCACAACAGTCGGTACTGGACTTCAGCAAAACCTGTGCTACTGGGTGAAACGCCTCATTATGATCAGAAAATTGGAGTGTGGTGTGCGCTAAGTGCTAGAGGGATAATAGGGCCCATATTCTTTGATGAAACAATAAATGCAGAGTGATATCAGAAGTTAATTCTGAGGCGATTTTGCAATCGCTTGACAGAAGAAGAGAAATGGTATGGTTGGTTCCAGCAAGATTCTACAACAGCACATGCGGCTTCCGAATCATTACATGCAATAAGAGAGGTGTTTGATGACAGAATAATTAGTGTTGATTTGTGGCCCTCTCGTACTCCTGACCTAAAGACTTGTGATTTTTATTTATGGGGTTCTTTAAAAGACAAAAGTGTATCGTTCCAATCCTCGCACACTACAGGAACTTAGAGAAAACATTGTGCAAGAAATCACAAGAATTCCTGTTTCTGAGCCTCGGAGAGTGAACGAGAATATTTACACGAGATATGCTGCCTGTTTGAGAGCAGAAGGTGACCATTTCCAGCATCTATTATAAGGTAAGGAGTTTAGTCCGCCTCTGCCGGCATAATTTCCCCGGCGACTGCCGGCTGTGTCGCGCAGTAGAGTGGGTTCGAATATAATTTAACTACCCTATATATCGGAAGGAGCAAATAATGTAAAACCAGACCAAAAATTCAGCATTGTTACTTCACGTGTCTCTCAACCATTTGTGAGCACATTTCAGAATCGGAAGGCCGTATAATTATCATATACGTTATTTAAAGGTTGCATCTTTCTATGAAGCAAGGAGAAAATTTCAACGGAATTCTGCCGTTCTTTTCTTAGGATTTCAAAACTCAATTATGGTTTTAAGGTATAATAAGTCGAGATAAAAAAAAAAAGACAAAGCGTGTATCATGAATTGTTAATGAAATTCACATTGTAATAAGGATGTTTATAAAGTAGGGTCCGTAATGCAATAGAGCAAGAACTGCTAAACATTTTTGTGTTGTTTTTATTTTTCTTTATTTATAGTCGTTTTGACTACTAAATCATATCGCTATTTATATCCATACATACCAGTACAATAATAATACATTGTATACTCTACATTGGTTAAAAAATAGAATAATTGTAATACATTATTATAAACATATTTTACATTATTAAGTCTTGAACACAGCTAGAACGGTATAACCTATTACACATTTTTATTGGATGTGTTATATTTAAATGTTGTTATACAGTTTGATGTCTTTCAAGAAAAAAAAATATAATGTTTTTGAAATGATTAGGGTTGTTTAAAGCTAAAAATATATCTTCAGGGATGTTATGTCTTCTTCTCTCCATGGTATAACTTCTGCATTTAGTGATGAGGTGTTCGATGGTGAACGGCAATTGCAAGTCTCGCAGTGAGGAGCATTTTCTTTGGCGAGTAAGAAGGAATGGGTTAGGCATGAAAGGCCTATTCGTAAATGTGATATGATCAGTTGATCTTTCCTTTGTAGAGTCTGCAATGTGCAGGGTTTTGTGGAGCCTTTCCTAACTATGTGGAGTTTGCTTGATGTTTTAATGGTCCAGTCTTACTTCCATTTGACAGTTGGTCTGCTAAAAAAATAGCTTTGAGCATCTCTGTAGGGCACTGGCAATTCTTCCACTGGAGGTAGTAAAGTTGCTTTTCTTGGCTTACTTATCCGCTTCCTCATTTCCTGATATTCCACAGTGGGACGGAATCCAGAAGAATATAACTTCTTGATTATTTCTAGTAATTTGGTTGTAAATACTTTGGATATCTTGGATTAATGTCACGGTCTTAGATACTCTGAAGAGTGCTTAGTGAATCAGTTAGAATTGCACTGTGCTTATGCTGTGCTGAGGTAATGTAAACCAAAGCTTGTTTGACAGCATAGAACTCAGAGGAGAAACAGAGAAGAAGTCTGGAAGCTTGTACTTAAGTTTAGGTTCCGGAGTAATTATAGCACAGCCGTTACCCTGATCAGATTTGGAACCATCTGTATATATAGATATGTATTTAGCATATGTGTTACGGATTTCCTGGTAGATTTGTTTATATATGAAAGAATCTGCATGTGATTTCTGGTGAGTTTTGATATCCATATTAATTCCGGGAATAGTTAAACCTCCAGAGTGGAAAATCAAGATCTCTAGTTATTATTGGAGATATTTTAATATTAAGTTCATGTATGATTGTTTTTCAAATCTAAGATGAAAAGGTAATGGCTGATTTGTATTCTTTGGCATCCTCGTTTTGTTCTTCCCAAAGAAGCTGTATCGATGGGCTTCCGAGTTGGGTCTTGCAGTAGTCTTTATAATGTATTTTAGACATTGTGCTATTCTAAGTACGTACTTCTAATGGCGGCTCTTGAGCTTCCATTTGTAAACTAGAAATAGGACTGGTTCGGTATGCTCCTAACGAAATTCTTAGAGTTGCTGTTTGAATGGAGTTGAGCTTCTTGAGTGTCGTTTTCCTGGCAGAGTCATAAACTATGACTCCGTAATCAAGTTTAGATTTTATAATACTCTGGTATGTCCGTATTAGTACATTGAAATCTGCGCCCCAATTTCGGTATGCTAGAGTCTTAAGTATATTTAATCGTCTCTTGATTATGAAATATGTGGTTTCCAACAAAGTGTTTGGTCGAACGTTTATCCTAATATTTTTACAGTTTTTACAACTTCAATCTTTGTGTTTTTTAAGGTATAGCTTAGGATTAGGGATTTGGGTAATTAATTATTTATTCCATTCTGTATGCCTTAAGCTATCTTTCTACGCAATTTTCACAAATCATTTAAATTCTCATTGTAGTGTAGAATAAAGTTTAGTAGCTCTTCTGATAGAACTTCGCTACAAGTCCACATAACCATCGTGTACTGTTTCTAACTCATTTTTTCTGTATTTAAGATGTCACGAGAGAAGAAAAAGCGTTATTGGTATCATTGGTTTCAGGGGGAATTGAAATTGGTGGTCGGAAGTGATCATACTTATGCTGAAAGAAAGCAATTGTTACCCTAATGTTCGCCAAAAGGGGCGACTCATTACTTATGTCCTTCAAGAAGCTTTCGCACAAATGTCCCCTAAGATATTAACACAGCTTATTTTCAACACAGAAACATTTAGCTCCAGAAAAAGCTACACGTTTCCTAAATGCACTGGCAGCTTAATCTGTGACGAAGTCCTAATAAATATGCTATGCTAAGACAAATATTTCAAAAGCAATTGATAACTGGTAGACAACCGAGCGGGGTGGCTCAGGCGGCAACGTCGGTGGCTCGCATTCGAGAAGTCCCGAATTCGATTCCCGTGGCTGCCCACTCTGGCCATGTGGTTTTTCTTGGTTTTTTTTTCGCGGTCGCCTAGATGTATGCCGGTGTAGTGTATTTTACTACGATTTCTCTTTTCCTCAATTTCCTCTCACGTTTAAGAGGTGTTTTCAGATCCTACGGTGTCAGGCAGATGGCGTGGAGCGTGCGTATTTGAAAGATTTCTCTTGTGAACGCCAGGGTGCGCTGTCTCGTTCATTAGGGTAGCTTCGTCGCCCTCTTAGAATTCTTCGCCTCTACTGGTGCCGCAGGTTTCAAACTGGAAATATTAAGGACCTCTGCGCGTCTCTGTGGTCTTGCCTGCGGACCTGCGACCTCCTACGACTCCTTCATCTCGTCCCTGCCTCCCGGGGGGTGCAGCCACAATAGATCAAGTTGGTCGCAGTGCGCGAAGTGTCCCCCTCCGATAAACGCACCCTACATTCTTATGTTAGAACCGTAGTGTCAAATTTGAAGAATTGAGTAAAAAATAAATTATCGAAAAATATTTAGTAGTTCGTACTTTATTGCAGAACGGACCTGACTAAAAAATCCGATGGGTTGCATTCACACGACTTTCTCTACTCATTCTTCTACAAACTGTTCTTACAGAAGCGATTCTACTATTTTTTGATAATCAGCATAAACCTCCTTTACGCATTTACACATGTTTAACACTTAGGTATACGAAGAATACAATAGACTAAAGAGACATGGAATTCATATTTTAATCTAAACCCTTTGCCATTTTTAGAAAATGAAAGACAACGGAGGTTTTTACACTAGAAGTGTCCAGATGGAGAAAACTTCCAATCTTCTTTCATGGTTTCATCTTTAATTTTATTAAATATCTGTTTTTTTTTATATCCCTGCATTGTCGTTAAATGCCGTTAAATGGGCGACATTGTTTGGCAAGGACGAAATGCACTTAAACAGACAGGAAGCAATTTCTTTGCACTTTCTTAATAATGGACTCTGATTCCGCACGAGAGTAATATTTTGTATAAAAGTTCTTTGAGGGGGGCTATTCGAAGTACGTACCTACAAAACAGTATATCCAATGACATTTTGATACTGCATTTTGGATCTAGTGCAAATAATTCTTCTACCTTAAGTATAATTGTTAATAGTATATTTGTCTGCGTCTCCGCTGCTGGGAAGAATGTAGTATTTTCTTAAGTTTTATCCCGATTAAGTATTTCGCAACTAACACTTGCAATGTAGTTCATACAGAATGTTACTAATGACCAGGGTTAGGATTTTTAGGTGCGCACCTTTTTTCTTAGGGTAAGTTAAAGCTATGCTGAAAGATTACACAGTGTTAAACTTTTTTTTTTCTAGTTGCGAAAAGAGGCATTTTTTCTCGCACCTTTTTCCCTTTTTTGGCACCTTTATCCCATTTTCCCCCAACCATGCCCATAATCCCCTTTCCCCCCCTTTTTGCTTATTCTTTAACTTTCAATTAACGTCTCCTCAGCTTGCTGTGTACGTGCGAATAATAAGCCTACCTCTTTCAGTAAACGCCGAGCGGGAATTGAAAGCATACCCACAACAATGGAAAATAATTGCGTGTCGTCGAAAAACCTCTTTCTCCCGCGTTACCGCTATAAAGTAGCCCGCAATAATGCAATTGACAATGAGTGATTCTATCCCACCAGAATCAGTAGCCTGCTGTTCGTGAATGTGAGTTTGTTACTGTGAGAAACGTCATCTGTTTGCGTGGAGGCGAGGGCTGGGCACGCAGAGACGACAGTAACCTCACCCGCGCAGTTCCGAGAATTATTAAGACTGGGTTCTGCTTAAAACTACTAGAAATCTCTGAGACTGAAGTTCCAGCATGAATGAGAACATTCTGATAATTGTCGCGGTGTTATAAGAGAATGTGGACAGCGAATGGGCGCAAGAGTGGGTTGTGTGACAGTCCCATTGTGTTAGCAAGTGAACTAGTGCTAGCTCTCCAAATGAGTGTAGTAGTACTAGATTTTACCATGCCAAAGGTGTCCAGTGCTCGATTTATTGTTCTGGCTGAGGAATTCAAACAAGATTTCATAGACACTTGTGGAAGTGTTATGCGATGTACTATTTGTGATTCAGGGATTTTGTTGGATGAAAAACACCACCGAGATCGCATCAAACAATTCATTTCCAGCTTTAAGCATCAAATTAACAAGACTCTTCAAGCAAACAAATCACGGCTACCTCTATTCAAATGCGTTTCAACAGAGTTCTTCAAAAAGCCAAAATTTGAAGGAATTAAACATTGATTTGAGTGCAGCTCTTACACAAGCAGGAATTCCACTCAAAAAGGCGAACCATCCACTCTTCAAGGGATTTCTTGAAAAATACACAAAGATGTCAATGCCCGATGAGAGTACTTTAAGAAAAAACTACGCGGAGCCTGTTTACCAAGAAACCATAGAAAGAATCAAGGATGAAGTGTCTGATTGCGATGTGGGAATCGTTGTGGATGAAACTATAGACTCAATGGAACGATATGTTTTGTACATTTCAGTTTTTCCCTTAGCAGGGGAGAAAGTTAAGCCCATGTTGTTTAAAAAGGAATGAGCTGCGGAAAGGCAATGCCAGTACAGTAATGCAATCCATTATGGACTTCTGCCAAAAACTCTGGCCTACTGGTATCGAGTTTGAAAAACTTCTTCTTTTGGTTACGGACCAGGCTCCATACATGGTTTCAACTGTTAACCAATTGAAACCTTTATTTCCTAACTTGAAGCCTGTGACATGCTTGGCTCATGCCCTTCACAAGGTTTGTGAATCCATAAGGAACGAATACGACATTGCAAATCAATTCATCTCTGCCCTGAAGAAGATTCTACTGAAAGCTCCGAGCCATGTTGTTTACTACAGGGAAATCACTGGCCTGCCCCTTTCAAATTTCCCGGCCATTACTCGCTGGGGATCTTGGATTGAGTGTGCTGCTATGTTGTGTGAGAATTTTGACAAAATTAAAGAGTTTGTGCTTTCTTTGGATCCATCCGACGCGGATGCAGTTTCCAAGGCACAGCAACTTCTGTAACCGGAGAAAATACATAATTTGCAGACAGAACTATGTTGTGTCCATAGTTACAAGTTCCTGCCTGCAGCTATTAAACGATTGGAAGAACAAGGTCTGGAAAATGGGATATTTTTACTTGTGTGAGGAAGCAGTTAGATGGCTTTGCCAAAGACAAACTTGAATCTAGTCTTCAGAAGAATCCAGACGTTGAGGAATTCGCCACATCTGTAGAGTTGCCATTCCGAGTGATTACAAGGTTTGCCTCACTGGTTTTTGTGGATGTTGAAAGAAGCTTTATCATCTACAAAGACATTCTATCTCCTAATAGAAACAGACTTACTTTTAAAAATGTGGAGATGCTTAATGTATTGAAGTACAACAGGTTCATGTTTTTTCCTTCTTTTAATGAGTGATGATTTGATGTACTTGTTTGTAGTTCAATAAATTAGAATAGAGGAAAGAGAAATCGTTGAATTAGTTAAGGGAATGCACAACTGAAATTAAACCAAAATCTCAAAAATTCTATTAAAAAAATTATGTTCCCAAAAAATTCTGCCTTGCTTGTAGTTTTAGAATCCACTTTTATTTTTGACGTAGCGAACGCTTCAGGATTGTTACGAGACTTTTTATATATATATATATATATATATATATATATATATATATATACTCTTGCTCATTTGGTTGCTAGCTGTTTATATTTTTAAAACTTGATTTGATTTTAAGGCGTTTCTTATTTTGATCTTTTATGCTTATTTCAAAAACCCAAATAAATAAAACTGTCGTATAATTCTTCTGTGTAATGAATAGTCTTTGCGCTACTAATTTTTGAAGATAACAATGTATAGAAAAAAAAGTACAAAAATGCAAATACAAAACTGCAAAACCTTTTTTTCTCTTAAACGGCAGAAAAAAATTATAGTTCCTTGACATAGAAGCAACATAAGATTTTTTTTGAAAAATGCATTATGTGTTGCATTTTGCATGTACCATAATTTTATTTTTTGAAAATTAATAACTTGAAAACTAATTAAGACTTTGGATTGAAATTCACAAAAGCATTATATAAAGAAGACTGACATGTGGTTGAAATATCAGCCCAATTGAATGGATAGTTAAGAAAATAGCAATTTCTTGTGAATCCCCTTAAATAAACCAGCACCTTATTGTCCCTTTTTTCACCTTATTGGAGCACCTTTTCCCTTCCTTTTTTCATCTGAAATTTGCACCTAAAAATCCTAACCCTGATAATGAATATATCTTAAACATATATTTTAATCAAAATCGTTAGAGCCATTTTTGAGAATATAAGAAATAATAAAACATTTCCATATAAGCAGAGTTGGTATAAGTGGGATTCTTCAAAATCTCGTATTACTCCCCCGAGGGAAGCTGAACTTAAATATCAATTTGCTCTAATCACACACACACACACACACACACACACACACACATGGACGGACTAACCGATCCTTGTCGAACTATTCTTCCCCCCCCCCCCCGCTCGTTTCCTCGGTGGACCCCAAAGCTTGGATAAGGCTTTTGTTTCTACGGATGATAGATTCCGCGCTGTATGTTCTGGAGTTCCTTGTGAATATTTTTCGTTTATTCTTTCATGATATGATATTTATTTTCTCGTTCCAAGGGGCATTGCTTTATTTTCAGTGGGCTACGTAGCATTGAACGATATTTTGTATCTTATATGCGACCCGCAGGAATACCCGGCATTGCTCAAGGCCTTCCTGGTTTTGCTAAATTAACACTTTTCCAAATATTTATTTCCACTTAGATGAATTGAAGAAATTACAATATTGCTGGTAATTAATTCTTTCATTGTGCCAAATTTCCTATTCGTAGTGAAAATCATCCTATATTTTTCAATCCCATTCCCCATTTGTGCTGAATGCCCTCAAAATTGCCCCCTCCGAACACTTTCCACCACTCCTCCGTTGTGTGTGTTGGTTGTGAAAGCACCTCCTTAGTATTTTTACTCTTGTCCTTAGGAACATTGTGTGAAATTTTCCATTCGCACTGAAAATACTCCAAAATGGTTCCCGTCAAACAGTTTTGAACCCCTCTTCCATTATGAATGGGTGCTTGCATTGCCGTCAACAAAGAATAAAGGGAACTTTATAAATGTTTTTATTTAGTGAATGTATTTAGATAACAGGGCCATTCATGCAGAGAATCCTCAAAATCCTATCCTACGCATCCTATTCGAGGATCCTATCGAAAATTTTTCACTCCGTTTTACATTGTTTTTGTTAATCCACATTCGCAGTAGTTTTACTTTCTCTACCACGTACCTAGTAGGTAGAGAAGTTATTGCATTCCACCCAGAAATTTGATACCGTAATTGCATTGGAAATACATGTTTTGAGGCCCTTTGAATCCAAGAAAAGCAATTTTAGAAAAGGGTCTGTGTGTGTGTGTGTGTGTGTGTGTGTGTGTTTGTGTTTGTGTGTGCGTGAACAGCATTACTCAAAAACGGAAATTTCGATAACTACCAAATTTGATATTTAGTTTCAACACCTTGCAAAAGCGTGACTCGGAGATTCTCAAGGAAATCCGCCCACCTAAACTACCCTTTACGTGGAATATTTTCAGGTTTTTTATTTTCTAAAAAATGGTTTCAACAGTTTTGATTAAAACATCATATATTAAAGATATTTACATGACAAATAAAATGCATATCTTGAATTTTCTGGGTATATTCTTTGAAGTGCTCTTTGTATAATCTGGTAAACAAGACGAATTTGGTAAGAGATAGACAGAAACATACTATACAAAAAATGCAAACCTCTTTAAAAACTCATAATTTGTTTCAAGTAACTTTTTTTGGCATCAGCCATTTCCGTTGTTAATAATGCGAATTATTGTTCAATATTGATGTCAATCTTTTCACGTCCTATCGATTTTCAGTTGTTTCTCGGGACTGCATGGAAAGAATGTGGAATTTTAAGGCTAGTGTGCAGCATTCAGTACCTAAATATTTGACTGTCGCTGTTTCCTTTGTATGTATAACGAAATGTGTAACGTAGCTATTTCCGGAAAGGTTAATCTCGATTAAAGTGAAGTAGATATGAAAATAAACGTTTGTAAGAATAATTTGTATTCCCAATAATAAACGATAGAGGATAGAGAAACTCATGTGAATGTAAACCATCAGGTGTTTGTTCTTGTAAAGAATATTTGTGTCAAATACGGTCGAAATCGGCACAAGGGTGTAGGAGCCTATAAGGAAATAACAAACAGATACACAGTAATACATTCATTTTATAAACATATATGTAAAGCTTAAAGTGTAAGATCAACTTTTCCTGTCAAACTATATAGTCGGTGACAGAGGATTCTAAGACACGAGTCTCCCTATTTTCAGCATACTTTCAGGCCCTGTCTAAGGTCCGAGACACCACTTGTCTCCTTGTAAGACACAAAATACAAATGTTTCTCTTCCAAGGAAATCGGGCTGTTATCTTGTAATGTGCATGACAACCAATTGGAGATAGAATATCTTTACGTTATTAGCACCACGCTTTGGGCGCCAAGCTCGAGGTAGTTGTAGTCCCAATGTTGGAGAGCCAAACTTGAAGTTGTTTATTACTGCTGTTTGCACCACGTATTGCGGGAGATATGTTTCTTGGAGTGTTCGCCACGCGTAGGGTACAAAGTTTCCTGTAGCCTTCGCCCCACATTCACTTTTCTGGTGACCTTCGCCCCCACGTTTAGAAAATCAACTTTGTATTTCAATGTTTATTTAAATATTATATATGTATGCCTCGGCTGCGTCAGTAGTAATTTTTGGAGCACGTATTTCTTGGCAGGGGTAGTGTGTCTAAAGAACAAGGCTTATACAAATTATAATTGTATTGTACCCTGTTTTTATTAATCCTTCACACGATTAAATAACACTTCACTGATGTATCTTACTGTAGAGCTGCGAGATTTTTGTTAATTACGTCTTTTTAACACGCAAACCTTATATTATTCTCACCGCAATGAATTTTTATGTCTCACATTGACCACGTATAAAATCGAACTGCTCGGGCGTCGGGCGTCTACCGCTTAAATTTGTACTTTTACTATATTTCAAGTCTCTGATTGACTAATCCTACTCCAATACAATACTTTTATTTAACTTAGAGCTTTCTAGTTGTTGATTGGCTATTTATAAACTGTTTCAAATATTACATTATTGTTCCAAGAATTATTAGTAGCATTATTAAACTATCTAATTTATTGTTGTCTTAAGGTTACCTCATTGTTAGCAACTTTCGGCTTCTACATTGTAATTCTGCTTGCTACGGAAGGTATTTTGCTTCTATTCTCATAGCTCCTACATTGTTAAATTACGTAATACATTCACAATTATACATGCACATAATAAAATAAACATAATACAATGACTGTTACATACACTTTACATATTATATTATGCACATATATGCTTTAAGGCGGGCTGTTATTATATTATAAATTATATAATTAGACTGATATCATTTAAGTGCCTCAAATTAAAGATTACATTATCTCCAAAGGCGCAAAAATTGAAGAATTAAATGAACGAAAGCTCAGGTCTAGAGCTCTGATGCTCTTGTTCTTTATTAGCCGATCCTATTAACGTTGTTTTAAGCTTTGATCTGATTTTTTATCCATTCGGTTGCATCTGCTAGAGATCTCGGAAAGTTAATTCCAGATGCTTCATTCTTCCTTGTGCATCCTACCCGTTTCGTTTCTTTCCTTCTAGATTAAAATAAAATAGAAAGGAACGCGGAACTCAGAATGACTTCAGATATGACATTAAAAGGGACAGATCTAGTACAAGTTGGGTTCCAACAAAGATTCCAATTATATAAAGAGGAAATGAAACAAATGGTAAATGATAGTATATGGATACATGACTTCTTCGTCCATAATTGTTACGTTATTCACAATTTTTTTTAAATCTAGATAATATTTTAAATTAAGAAAGAATTACTTAAACACATGTGGAAAGAAAGTTCAAATGTTTTTCGGGAGCAGGGAGGAATGAACTTGAAAACCACAGCAACTAATCATAGTAACTGCCTAGAAGGAAGGAAGGAAGAAAGAAAGAAGAAAAGAAAGGAAGAATCTTCAAGAATCTTTTGTCAGATGACACCCTTACATTTGAAACATGAGAGATTTCGAAAATGCCTAACGCTACAAAAAAGAATTATTTGACGCAGTGTATGTTCTAGCACGCTCCATTGTTTTGCTGAGTTTTGTCTATTTCCTGTGATTTCCTAGTTATACAAAATTCTTACAGAATGAAGGCTTCATAGGCTATTCACAACATTCATGATATACCTACGTTTTATTAGTCAAACAATTACCTTAAATATACCGTATTTAAATGAAAATTTCCAAGAATCTATTTTGAGGAAATGAAAAATGAATTACAATTTGGGGGGGGATTTTTTTATAATACTTTACGCCAAACTGTAATAGTAGATTATGGCACAAGGGGTAAAAGTAGGTTGTTATTTTGCGAATAGGAAAGTTTGCGAAACAAAAACCGTAGGCACTTGTGGCATATACTATTTTTTAGACAGCAGTCGAATTTGTAAAATATCAATAGCATTATATTGATTCATGAAGCTAACAGAGATCACGTTTAGAACGCGATGCTTGAAACAAGAAAAATGACGTTAAAAAAAGCGATATGTCAGTTTTTTTTTCTTTTTCTAGCAGTCATTTTCAGCGAAATGATTTTCAGATTTTCAACATGTTTTGCTTTTCACGAGCCAATGAAGCGATTAAATGTTATATCATATTGCTTTCTGGATTTTTTGGTAAGTACTTCTAGTGTTATTCTTTCTGCTCTTCTGTCATTTCACCTGGCTCTTCCACTTCAGCTTCTTCTGAATTCATGGTAGCAGTCATTTAATCTTTATATAGGTTATATTAGATAAAAGAATAACGTTTTAAGATCAAAGAAGGCTGCCAATATAAGTATAAAATCTATAAGGAATTGCGATATACTGAAGTATGACGATTTGTACTGCGAACAGATAATGCGTCGTCCTCCGTGGACTAGTGGTACCGTACTAGCCTCTGGTTCCCAAGGTCGCGGGTTCAATACCGGCGGAGGGCGATGGATTTTTTCGGGCGTAAAAATCCTTAGCACGGCTTCCTTCGGAAGGGAAGTAAAGCCGGTGGTCACGTGTCGTAGAGCAAAATTACCGGTGTTTCACGCCCAATATAGAATGGGACGCTAAGGACAATAGTAGTTAAAGAGAGTCCATAAATAAAATTCAATTTAATTTAATTTTAACAGATAATGCAATGAAAAATGAATATTATAAAAAGACACTGAAAAGTAAAACCTAACCAAACCAAATCTAATTGCCATGTGATTGGACTTGTAAACAAATTTGGTCACAATGAAGGTTATCACACTACTCAGGCTCTTAGCTCGCGTACACTGTGTTAAGTTCTGCTTTTAGGTAATGCTGTCTAAAAGGGTTTTTAAACCGGGAGTTATGTTTATCTTATCAAATTCCTGTTCTAGTATTTATTGCATTAACTTGTGTTAGTGTACACCGTAGCTATACTTGGCAAACTATTCATGTAATTTGCGTATGTTCTTTTTACACTGAGTGGGCATCTTTTTAAACGCAATTAGGTTTCTGTACCCCTCACCTCCTTGTCATCGGTTTCAGGGTTGTAGTACCAGGCGAGGGTTCGGCGAGTTGCGGCTGGATGGTGGTTATACGTCTGTAGAGATTTCTTCCTGACGTCGTCCAGGGACTGCTGGATTGGATTCCCGCCTTTGAGTGCTTTCGGGCAGTCGTTCCTTTGGGGACCCCCCGGAGGCTCGGGGCTCAATGAATGGATGGGGCAGCGTTGGAGGCGTTCAATCTGGAAATATTGGGACCCCCCGTGCTTGCGCCCGTCATCCGGATCTAGTCTCCCTTCATCCCTACCTCCCAGGGATCACGTTATAAGCACAGGAGGCGGATAGCCTGCCCGTTTCGGGGGCCCATTCCTTCCTCAGTGCCTTTGAGAGGTTATGATTGTATAAAAGTTCAATTCACATGCGAATACTCGTCTCTAAATCACTGAAACAGCATTTTATGTAACCATCATTACAAACACTTGTTAAACTGAATGTTTTGCACGCATTAAAATGAAGAGCTATTTGTCCGCATGGAAATGTTTACCTGGATGTGTAATTAACGAGAGCAGCATTTTCCACATCATTAACTCCACAATGGAGTGATAAGGCCGAGACTACTGCTCCCGCCTCACCTACTTTAGGAGAAAGTGCAAGAAGTACCTGACAGATATTTATGCATTACAGTCATTCCCAACAAATTGGTATGACTATTTGTGCTTCCGACGTCCTCGATGGTAAGTCGGAGCTTCCTGTGTGGGTCCTCATAGCGGCTCGTCGTGTTGCTCTGGAAGTCTGTTGGCAGAACGTCATCCAGCGTCGTCTGGAGGGCAGCTATCTCCTCCCTGATGAGCCTTCTGACTTTCAGGTAATGGTCGTAGAAGTATGTTGGTTGTGTTAGCCGGTCAGGAAGTTTTGGTATTAACTTTGCAGCGAAGAGTATGGTACCGTGGTCCTCTTGAAGTTCGGTCAGTACCTCTTCCAGGAGAGCCAGTTTAGTGGTGATGTTCAGTAACTCCGCCTGCACATCCTCCAGTTTCTGCAGGATCTCAGGCGAGGGTTCCGTTGAGTTCTTTGACACGGTTTCAGGCGTGCCTTCTACTGCAGGAGGCCCGTTCTGCTCGACGCGGTCATGCTGCAGTGAGAACTGCTGCTGCCGCGCAGACATGTTGGCCTTCTGCAGCGATAGTGTCGAGCGGCTGCGTGGATATTGCGGACAACAGGCTTGTCCGGTGAAGTCGGTGCGTCCTTGGGCCTATTCCTTTCACATCCG
Source organism: Deroplatys truncata (assembly GCA_030765065.1). Classification (NCBI taxonomy): domain Eukaryota; kingdom Metazoa; phylum Arthropoda; class Insecta; order Mantodea; family Mantidae; genus Deroplatys; species Deroplatys truncata. The sequence goes on along the minus strand of CM060984.1, from coordinate 50,008,615 downwards.
TGGCCATTAAGGCGTAGTTCCCTAAGCCTAAGTTTATTGAGCTTGAACTACTTAACCCTTAGCGCTGTTGTGGTGCGTAATTTAACTAACTGCTACTTACATTGTGTGCAAGTTGCTTATATTCTAGCGCCTTGTGGCGTGTGTCAAAAAGTTGTTTTCTATGTACAATCTGTGGTGAACTTAGTATTTTGTGGCGGGTAGCCGTTACAGATATCCCTCCAGTTCGCCAAGATTGGGCGTTGCTGAAGCGCTGTACGTTCTTCTGTGGCATCTGCGCCGTCGCTTCTTCGATGATGGTTTGTTGCGACTCGGCCAGCTGGGGACCCTGGGGTGCTCTGGATCATAGGGCGGGTCATTCTCTTTCCCTGCAAGATGCGCATAGCTTCGCGGGAGAAGCGTAATTATTATCAATCGCCACGCTATCCAGGCGTGCCTTTAGGTTCCCAGTGTTCCACTACTGGCAGTATCTTTAGAAAAACCGGATTTCCTGTATCCAGTTATCTTCGTATGCATTCATGGCGGAGTGTGGTCGTAGACCCTTATATAGTTCCTCTCTGCTTCTCAAGGGAGCGATGCCCGGCAGGTTTGTCCCCCGGCGCCATCTGTTACTTGTTGGCGGAAGTGGCCTGGCGCACGGTAGTAGTTTGGGAGTCGTACGTAATAGCGCTGTGAGGCTGTGGCTCCGGACCGCCCTCAGTTAGTCCTCAGTCTTGCATCAGTCAATAGAGACCTTAGCAGTGCTGCCATCCTCGCGGCGAATATCTGCAGTTCACCCAATGTTGGTAAGCAGCGGTGGCAGTAATTTGTGTTGCTCGCAGATGTACACATGCGTAGCGGAGCGGAGGTCTGCTGGGAGGTAGCTCTTCCGGCAGTTTTGCAGCCGCGCCTGTGCTTTCCTTCTTACCTTCTCGCGTTCTATAGTGAGGGCGTGAATATGTCTATGGGAAGCCGGATAGGTTATTGGAAGACTTTCTCCGGTGCTCAGGTTGTCGGTGTCGCCTACAGCGGTGCGTAATCCCAGGAGAATTGTGGGTAGGCTCCCCACCCAGATCGTGGGATTGGAGGCTGCTCTAAGTGCGGGTTGGTATGACATTTTTCTATGCCGAGTATTCGCGTAAGCTCCGCAAAAAGCTCAGCTTCGAACTGTCGTCCCTAGTCCATGGTTATCCTGGCCGGTCTGCCATAACGGCTGATCTTGTGCTGAAGGAAGGTGTTGGCTATGGTAGCTGCGTCTGTACTTTTCAGAGTTATGTACTCCGGCCACCGGGTTGAGCTATCAATCACGGTTAGGCAAAATGTGTGTCCCTTTGAAGGAGGTAGCGGTCCGATAATATCTAGGTGGATGTGTTCAAACTTGGCTGCAGGGTAAATTCCTGTTGTGGTGCTCAAGTGTGACGATAAACCTTGACTATCTGGCACTGGTGGCAGATTTTGGCCCATTTCTTGATATCTAGGTTCATGGAGGGCCAGACGTATCTGGCTGTGATGAGTTTGCGTGTGACGTGAATCCCTGGGTGGCTTATGCTGTGTAACTTGTGAAATATTGTCCTCCTGTACTGTCGTGGAACGAAGGGCGGTTTTTGCCCGTACGTGTGTCGCACGTGATGGCCAAACCGGTGTCATGAATATGGATGTGTTGTATGTTGGTATAGATAGCGCTGTATTCCGATATCTTCGTTTCTGCTTCTTGGGCTTGAGCTAGGAGTTCGGCGACCGTGCAGTCTAAGGTTTCTACGCGTGACAGTACGTCTCTGACTGCGTTCTTGTTCCCTTCGCAGTGTTGTATGTCGGTAGAGAACTACGAGATGAATCCCAGCCGGCGTACTCTCCTGGGTGTGCTGCTGCGAGGGTGCTGTGTGATGGCGTGTGTGAGTGGCTTGTGATCTGTAAGGATCATTAAGTGCAGGTCTTCCAGCTGGTCTCTGAAGTGTTTCACGGCTTCGTAGATGGCTATGAGTTCCCGGTCAAAGGCGTAATATGCCCGATGGGCCTCGCAGAGTGTTCTAGAGAAAAAGAAACCAATGGTTGTAGATTTCCATCTGATATTGTATGAATGCGCCGATCCCAACCTCGCTGGCGTCTGTAGCCAGGTATAGAGCGGAGTCCCCTGAAGGGTGTGCCAGCAAGGCTGCGTTTGCTAGGGCTTGCTTCGTTCTGGTGAAGGTGTCAGTGAGCGTCTCGATTCATAGGATAGGAGTTCTGTCTTTCTTCTTGCTGTTGTGAAGCAGTTTGTTGAAGGGTAGTTGGAATCCGCGGTAGAAATTTACCATGCCTAGGAGCCGTCGGAGCCCCATGATAGTTTTTGGTGACGGGTATTCCGTGATAGCACTGACCTTGGCTGGTAACGACCTTGGTCCGGAGACGAGATGGCTTAGAAACTTATTTCTGTTTGACCGAGAACGCACTTGGCGGTGTTCAAATGGAGGCCATATTCAGCGAAACGTTGCAGGACTGTCGTGCTTGGTGTTGTTCCGGTGATGTGGATGCTATTAGGATGTCATCCAAGTAGCAGAAGACTGTCAAGGCTCCACTTGGCGATGTAAGACACGCTGATGGGTAAACGCAACGTGCTCGAACATCGCAAGGGATCGTCAAGCCGCCGAAGCGAGGTCCCTACGGAAGGTTTGGAGTCAGGAGATGGTTAGACGGGTGGGAAGGTTCTTCTTTTGTTAATGAGTAGACTGTATTCCTTTTCAATAGCCCTCCACGGTAGTTGGAAACAGCGACCGTGCGGTATTGCGGATCGGTTCCGACTGCTACTCGCTTCGTCCTTGGGTCTATTCATTTCACATCCGTGGTCATTAAGGCTGAGCCAACTGACTGGCGCTATCTGGTTTATTGAGCTTTAACTACTTCACCCTTAGGGTTGTTGTGGCGCGCACCTTAACTAACTGCTACTTACATTGTGAGCAGGTTGCTTATATTCTAGCACCTTTTTTGTACAATCTGTGGTGAGCTTAGTTGTTTTGTTACAGATTGCCACTACACCAACCATTAAGCGTTACTGTCTTTATCATTTTAAAGTTTATATGGAAAGCTTCAGAAGTAAGATATAGGATTAATTTATGTTACATTCACATGCCTCTCTATAGCCACTATCGTTTATTTGTATACAGTTTATAGAAACTATTCAACAAAAATTTATTTTTCTATATCTTTTATGTTAATTGAGATAAACGATTGCAGAAATGTTTTCATTACACATTTCGTTTCAATTACAAGGAGGGGGCAGGAGGTTGAAGCGATAGTCAAATGTTTAAAAACGTGTTGTTAAAATGTGGCCTTGAAATTCCACATTCTTTCCATGACATCCCAAGAAACAACTTAATAGTGGCAACACTTAAAATACAATAAAGTACTGAAACATTCCAACCACTAACAACGGAATCTCGTAAAGGGCTGATACCACAAAAAGTTATTTTAAATAAACTGTGTCTTTTCAACGGAACTACAGAAAAATATAGTTCAGTTTATCATTTGTACAAGATTATACCAAATGTATTCAAAATTAAGAGAACTTCACAGCCTACTTCCAGAAAATTTTAAGAAATTGATTTTATTAATTTGTAAATATTTTAAACATATATGCTAATCAAAATCGTTGGAGCCGTTTTGACTAATAAAATTTAAGACACGTTTTCTATGCAAAAGGTAGCTTGGGTTGGGGGTTTTCTTGAAAATCTACGTGTAGCATCCTTGAAAGATGCCAAACTTAAATGTGAAGTTTGATAGTTATCCAACTTTTCGCTTTTGAGCTAGGCTGTTTACACACACACGGATATTATATAATTTTTGGGGGCAGGAATATTCAAGAAGCGTGTATTTTTGGTTAAATCTCGATATCGAATTTTTGGGTGGAAGCACCTATAAGGAGGTGCTAGAAAAAGAACCTACCCACGTGTCGAATTCAATGTATCCTATATATAACAAATGGAAATCTACAGAATGAGTAATGTTTAAGCCAAATACATTCTCTGACCTCATTAGATAAAAACTCATAAAACATGATCAACACAACTAACTAAAGATACAAAAATACAACACAAAGGATAACGCTAAGGAAAAGAAAAGAAACTAAACGCTTCCCATGTGCTAACATGCAATATCAAAACTATAATACGATATTGAAATCGTTATTTTAATGATAACATTGCAAACAGGTATTCGTATAGTCTAACAATAATCATTTATACAAAAGTTCCATAAGTTATACATGTTAATTACACTTTAAGTGTGTTAGTGAGGCAGCCTCTGATTCAAAAATGGAATTCCAGATTCGGAGAAGGGATACGTTAAATTATTTGTTTGTACTACGACACAGCAGTGCTCTACAGTGGGTATTATAAATGAAATGCAATGTAAAATATAATTAAAAGAAAACTAATGTTTCATTCACATAACTTTATCTACTCACTTTATATAACTTCTACAAGCTTTCTTACAGAAGCTTATTTTTCTGTCTTATGTTAATGGAGAAACGTTTCCACATTTGCTGGTACAAGAGGGATGCAGGAAACTGAAGCGGTAGTCGTATGTTTATGCTGGCCTTGAAATTCCATACTCATTACTACAGTAGACCGCGAAAAATAACTGAATGTGACAGCAAAATGACAAGCACTGCAGCCTTATGTCGTATTCTACAGCCTAAAGCTTCCATAGAAGCTGTTTCAAGTAGCAGTTGCTGCCCCTAAACCACTGCGACAAAGCTAGGGAAAGAAATTTCATGCAGTCCCTACCGACACTGAGCCAATCAATGTGAAGTAGCCCTCAGTTACACCTCAACAAAGGAAAAGTGGCCTGCTAATGCGACACGGAGCTTCCTTCCAAGAAACCAGCCCAGGATGATATGTCCGGGTCGAGCTTGTCGCCATAGCAACTGCACCGCTCCGTCCTTGCGCACGTATACGTAACACCAGCCATTCTGTCATACTGATTATTTCCTTTTCATGGGGGAAACTACAGCAGCATGAAGGCTTTGAATCAAACCCATATATCATAATTGTTATAATAGATGATATGAAATAATTAAGTGCTTAGATATTAGATAATGCTCCGCTAAAGCGTTTATAAAGAAACCAGTAGCCATCGTAAGTTGATGCAGTGATGGAACCCTTCCTTAAACCTCAACAAAACAATGAGATGAATGATATTTACCTAAGTGCATCTATACTTTAATCAAGTTTTCATTGAATATGTTTACATTGTAATTTATTAAAAGGTAAACTGATATGATACTTCTAATAGACTAAGGCCTACTGCACGGCCGCTGCATTCTAGGCATCCGTTCATCTTTGGCAGAGTGCAGTAACGGATGTGGCTGCTTTGGTGCAGCTTCCGAGACGAACCCGCTATTTTTCCATTGGTCCCAAAGAACCTCAAGCAGCTTAGTGTCAGAACATCCAAGGGTAAAAATCTCCAAACGTTACCAGAAATCGAAATTCGGAACCCTCTCACCATTGGCTAACTCTAAGAAAGCCCTATGGATACAACTTCCATTATTTATTAATAAGGAACAAATCGGGTCATTCACACAGCATTATTACATGGAATTAATTGTTCTTTCACACAAGCCGTGTGTTGGACAGGGTTGGAAAGGTAGAATCAGATTACTGAAAAATTCAATGCCATAGCCGGGATTTGAACCACGGATCTCCCGGTTAGAGCAACCGGACGGAGTCATCCGATTCTACCTTTCCAGCATTATTACAATTTCTCAGATATTCTTTTCATCCTTTATTTATGCTTTTTATCTTTAAGGGTTTTTTTTGTGTCATACACACACGCATTTACACTCTCCTATTCATACTAGTGAAGATGGGGAATAATCTTGGCTAAAGAAGCTCCAGCCGGAAATCGAACCCGGGCTTTCAGAATTTGAAGACTAGGATCTTTGGCAGCAGATCATAGAGGAAGTTTTAACTATTCATGTACAAAAGTCTGTTTAACGCTAACCACGATAACTTACTGCCTAGAAACGATTTCAAACGGTGCAATGTGGACTTTGGTACATTCGGGATGCGAAGACAAAGAGCAATTTAGATTTGTTTTTAATGAGAACATTCGGAAAGAATAAAGAATTGCATATTTTTAAAGATTCCGTACCACAATTTAACATGTAACGATGAAAGTTGAAAACAACTGAACTTTCAGGGAAGTTGCGTGACACAACTGTAAATTTTAATGGACTCTACATTCTTTTCTAAGGTAAGTTTTTGTCCATCTCTAACGGTTTCTATGTTAAACTTAAATGCGAATGAAGAAGAATTCACAAGCTATTCACGGGAGACTCAACATGTTCATTTTATTCCGAAGCAAGTTTCTCATACACATGATATTTTGATAGGGTTTTGAGAATATAAAAAATTACTAATTTTATCGCGTAAAGTGCTCTCTGAAGTGGCATATTTTGTCGAAAATCGTTGCTGTAACAGCCCCAAACTATCAAAATAAATGTGATATTTATCCACTGTTTTAAAGTAATTTATTAATAAAACACATATAAGGGCGTTTTTCTAAAATCGCTCTCCTTTTTAGTTAAAAAGAGCGAAAAGCGTGCATTCCGGTTAAATCTCGAAATTGAATTTTTGTGTAGTATGCAGTGCTTTCTATCATAGTAGTAGAGAGTAAAAAAGAAAGGAAGAATGAAATCAGGTACGTTTATCCAAAAGGTACTACCAAAACAGGATGGCAAGGGTATAAGTGGATGCTAGGTTATAGAGCAATTCACGCTAGCAACTAGCTGCAGGCAAAAGGTAGGAAAAAATAAGTGGCGGTTCCACTCTCGGAACGGTTCCGAGAGTGGGGCCTTTTCGAAAAAATAATCATAAGTCCAGTAATACGGTTCCAAAATAATAGTCCTCAAACTTTGCGCTAACATGATCCTTCGATTATTTTCATAACCGTTCGTTGTATCACATTTAAACAAGTAGGTATGTATATGATGCAAGGGCTTGGAACTGTCCCTGCCTCCAAGTTCTAATAAAGGACCTACTAGAAATCTTCCAGCGAATCAGATTTAATTAGGTTATTGCGTTCTTGCAGTACACATGCGAAAGGGAATCGCCCGAGATGCCATTTTGGAATATAGTGATAGGAATGGAAACGATACTTGACAGTTGTTGCTGCTACGGATGTTGATGGACGTGAATTTCTTAACGTTAATTAAGTGAGCAGTAATTATAGTAATTTTAATAAGTATACGTGGATAACAATATGCTACTTGATTTCTGGGAGGAGGAGAAATAGGGACGGGAGCATCCAAGGTTACATCCTCCGATACTCTGTGGTACGAACGAACCCGAATCAAGCAAGTAATAGTGGATCAAGAACATCTTGCTGTTACGGTAATACGCAAATTCTCTTGGGTGTACTTTACTGTTATTTTGAAACGGTTACGTGGAACCGAATGCATTTTTTTTTAACTGGAAAGGTCGGAACTGTTGCTGAAAATGAAGCATATTTGTCATTTCTACTGTCGACAATTGCCGTGCAAATTACAGCGACAGTAAAAACGTACATTTCAAGCGACAGTTGCTTCTTACTTCTATGCCACTTTTAGGCTTCTTTCAGACATTTTCACCAAGCTTCTTTAAGTACATATAGGTTTAACCACTGTGGCTTTATATCTTAAAAGCTTCGTTTAGGTATATATTTCACTCAGGTATCCTTTCGCTGCGGCTTTAAATATTAAAAGGGTCGTTAAATATTTCACCCAGGTATCCTTTCGCTGACTACCCTAACAAAATGTTTTTATTTAAATGTATTTGGTACCGTACCTTGACTTGAAATATTATTTTCATATCCGGAAAATCACTTAAAAGTGTATTGTTGGGGAGCAATAAATCGATTTTGGAGGTGGTAGTGGATAGGTTTTTTGGGAGGAGGCAGTGTAAGTATAATTTTTTTCATTCCAGCATGAATAGAAAACTAATGTCATTGGTGGTAAAAATGAATTTCACAAGAGGTTAAGTGGAAATTATTGTTCGACAGCTGAAAATTAGCTAGTAACTCAATTTCTGTGGCGACACTTGCCAGTAACACCAAAACATAAATGTCATAGAAATACTGAATTTAGCGTTCGTACCCTATTAACTTTAAGAAAAAAAATAAAAAGAACAGTTTACCACTTAAAAATGTCGGTAATGACACAGCTGTTGATGATGGCTGAAATGTTCTTTTTGTAGAATGTCGCTCTCAAAATATTAAATTTGAACTGTACGCTAGTTTTTTAATGAGTTAATTTTAGTTTTATTGATATTGTGCATTGCTTATGAAAAGCCCTGTATACTGTGGACTCTTAAGATGCAAATATCTGTAGAACTTTGCTATACCGTGCGGATAGGGTTAGAATACGCTCCTTCGCGAGTAAATGAACCAAAATGTGGCTGGTCGGTATCTGATGCATTGCTAAAAGTTATTGATCAATATTATACTGGCGTATGACTTGAACAGTCACAGTATCCATAGATACACAATCTTGAGCTGGTAAGGTATACGATGTGGCACGCAGTGAATGGTTTTGTTTGCTTCAGGCATGTGTATGTACACGACTGATTGAAAATCGCTACATTGAACCTTTGTAACCTCTGACCAATTCATGCATACATGTTAGCGCTTTTGTAACCTGCGACCATTCGTTGGCTTTGCTAGAATTAGAATAGACTACGCAAAGTGGCTTCATGCAATACACATACAAATAACCCAATGAATGATTGTGCATTAATAATCAGTATGTATTTTCTGAAAGTAAAATAATTTTATACTTGCCTTGATAGTCGTCATAAAACCTCACCTTTCTCTTTCTTTCAACGTTGCTGCTTCTGCGTGTGCACAGCCACATACAAGAAAACTTTTGTCGATATAAAGGCACAGTAGTTTCAAATGGTATGGAAGTGTCGAACAACTCATTCCTCTTCCATAGACATGCTTCTCCCCCATCGCCCTTCGAACTATCAAAGTAAGTGTAACACGTTCTAGCCACACAAGTAACACATTTCACAGTCAGCAGTACTTCGTGCCTCTTCTTTCTAACCATTTCGAAAATTCCCATTATTGCTATCTGATGATGCTATGAGGTAGAGGTATCCAGTATATTCAGTTACTGTAAATCTCATACTCGAAATGTAAACCGACCATGGGTATTTTAAGTGGCAATTCAAAGATCCTTATTTACAGTAGTTCACTGAAACAGTTTGTCTTCTTAATGGTGCAAAAAATCCCGAAATTGAAAATTATATTTCATTAAAGTCATCATAAATTAACTTTTTAAAATTATATCATATATAATGTCTGTTTTATATATCGAGGCTAGAAAACAAAACGGAAATGGTATCCGATTTGCTTACAGCTTAGTAGTTAATATATTTTAAACTATAGGATGTAAATAAATACATTACACGGCTCTGTTGGAGATAAATGGGTAACATGCGATCATAGTTTGTGAATAAACCATATCAAGAAACTCTTTGTTTAAGTACTAGGACTCTGAAAGGAGGAGGACGTAAGCAGTATGATCACAACTTATAGGAAAGAAGTATGTAAGTAAACTGGAATACCCTAAGTAAACAGTTAACGCTTTAATAAACTGCTGAAGGTGCTCATAATGGTAGCCGCCAATTTCGATGTATGTATTTAGTGCATCGCCTGGTTATGTGATGTCGAACTCCGGAAAGATTTCAAACTCTGGTATAGACGTGTCCGCGATCGTCTGTGTGTGTCAAGATGCGTGTTTCATTTGAATCCCTCTCCTATTTTGAAAACATGGTGTGGGCAGAATTACACCTGTTGGGTTAATGCTGATAGTCGTCAAGACCCATATATGAGAAGCATCTCGGTGTACTCTTCACTTGTATACAAATAGTATACATAGTCCCACTAGACGATATCCACATAAACGAATACTTTAAAGAATATAACTAATATGTGTGTGATGTGATTCACATAACAGCTGATGCAGTATCATTGGTGCAACGCTTTAAGTAATGAATGTGACATTTACTACTTGTTACTGAGTTTACGGTTTGTGTATTACCTGCAATCACCCCCCCCCGTTCCCGTTTCAAAGCTTTAGCGCATAAACGGGGAATTTCTGGACAGAGTTTATAAACAAAATATGATCACATGGTTACATGATGCAACATCTACCTACCGAGTATTGCAACATATGTTCTTTCACATCCTTTATTATTATTATTATTATTATTATTATTATTATTATTATTATTATTATTATTATTATTATTATTATTGCAGCTATGTTGAAATTTGCCAAATGTTTTCAATCGCAATCGCAAGAGCACACCCTATCATCGCGTCATCTGCAGCAGAAAACCCTAACTCGTGCAACAGAAATCCATAAAAGTAATTTTTAAGGCTGCCCTTTCTTTACGGGAACATTAAACAGGCTGTTTTAAAACGAAGTGGACCCAGATTAGGATTCCGATTATGTCAGGCTGCTTATATAACCTTTTTATTCCATATTGTCCTTAGTCCTTACGACGACCAACACACACCCTTAACACTTAACATCTCCAAATTTATTGCCGCGTTCATTTTATTAGTTTATTTACCGGTTTTATGGTCTGTCCAGTTTACAGTCTATAGATAGTGAACTTAAAGATGAAATAAAGAAAAGAAACCTAAGAAAACCACATTAGTCGAAGTTCAACATTTTATGCGAAGGAAATACAAATTTTGCAGACCCTAAAGCCCAGTTGATTTAAACTACTATAAAATGAAACAAAGCTTGCTTTAAGTGTATCGTTAGGAGGGAGAGAGAGAGAGAGAGAGAGAGAGAGAGAGAGAGAGATGGCATGTTCAAGACCGCAACTTATTGCTTATAATAGATGACGAGGTTCTGGAATGAAGTACTTATTACTATGATGATAATGATGATTTGGTGTTCTGGCTGAAGCTAAGTCCAACCACCTTTGCTGTACCATCAGTGTCAAACGATTCCTCTGAGAGTGTAAGAGAGTGGTGGTTTTCCATTGCTCTGTGCAGTATGCGAATTGATATCACTTATACCTCCATAGACGTTTCTCCATAATTGGAAAAATCCATAAAAATTTTTTCTATGCTAGCCAGGAGTACCACCCAAAGGGACGTACATCCTTGCTAATCCAGATTTGATTTAGGATAGTATATACTACTATTATATGTCACTAAAACCAATCAGTGGGTTTATTGATTACAACTGGCTGTTGTCAGTTTTCTTCAGGATGAACATTACTATGTTATGAAATTATTAGGAACTTCCTGCTAGTCGTTTTGAACCGATGATGTACTTGTTCAAGAGAAGAGTGTAACTCCGTGTAATCCGTGCTCTTAGTTTCAAGGAACTGATTTGGGGGCGACAGAAGCCGCCGCAGAGGAAAATTCAAACCTCTTAAGGTTCAAAAATTGATATGGTCTTGCAAGCAACATCTTATAACTGGTGAAGCCGTGTTGATTTGTATGGACGTGGATTTAATTTTCTTTTCTGCCGTATGACACCACAGTGGATTATCTGTGCTAAGCTGTTGTGACGAGTTCGTGACAGCGCTCTAACTTAACAGAACATAACCAGCCTCCCTCGTAAGCAATCGTGTCTTTAAAACGAATCGTAGTAATTCATTCTCGAGACAACCGTTAGATCTAACAATTTACGTTACTCTCAAACCTTCACTCTGTTTACCAGACTGCTCTTGAGCCACTAAAGATAGATTCCACATAATCTACCATATCCCGACTGCAACGACCATGTCCCTACCGTGTCGTGTCGTTAAGATTTCCACATAACTAGGGAACGGATTTTTCCGTGGTAAAAAAGTTAAAATGCTTATTTTTATGTGCTAAAAAGAATAAAATATTTTGTAAAAATATTAAAATATCTGGTAACGTTTTAAAAATATTTTACTTAAACTCATAGAAATGAGATAAAATTATTAATTTGTTATTGTTAGAGGTACTAACCGCTCGTAGGTGGATAGCAGCTCCTAGCATGCTCTAAAATTGCGGTGGACAACAAATTGCATGCCGATTGTCTCTAAATAGCGCCGTATATTGTGAAAATGATATTTCCGTATCACAGGATGTCAGACGTGCATATTTAAACAAAGGGATGTAACTAACACCTGCACATCCTAAATCATTTAGTTGTTTACTTTCCATAACTTGAGCCACTTTACACAGCTTTTGAAAACCATTGATTTTCTTCTCAAACAAAGTTTTAAATTTGTCCTTTAGTACTTTTAGCCCTGGTAACGAATTAATTTTCATTTCAACAGCCCGTACCTCCTTAAGCGTTTCACACAACAAGTTTAGATTTGTGGATATGAACGCCAAATCATTTTTAATTGGCCATCTTTCAATAAACCCTGAACTATTTCAATAGATGATGCATCATTTTTGTCCAACTCATTTATAACAGATGCAAAATTTTCAAAACCGTTGCATAGTACAACACTGTATTAAGCAAGTGCCCCAGCGTGTGGCCACTGCCGCAGGGGGAAGAGGGAGATTGGAATATTTTCTCTGAAGGGAACAGTCCTCAAAGGTGATTTAAGAAAGATTTTTTTTCCCATTTGATACAAGCGTATCCACTTTGGGACATAGGAGTCCGATACAGTCACATAGTCTATGAAGGGCATGAACTACACAAGCGACATGAATCATTTTTGGAAAACTCACGAAAAGGGCTTACCTGCTTTTATCATGTATGATGCACCATCTGTGAGAAAGAGTAACACATTGGTATATTTTACAGCATTTGGGCGTATCTTATGCATAGTTTCATTGAATAACCTCACAATCGTTGTATTATTTGATGCGGATAGTTCTTTACACGCCACTAAACATGAATGCTATATAACTATCTCGTCATTTTTTCAATACAGCAACAGCATTTCCTATTTTTCTGAAACTTGAATGTTGGGTTTCATCAATACTCAGCCAAAGTTTTTCATTTTCACATGCTGCCCTAATGTTTAGCAAAGTTTCATCATAGCACTTAGGAAGGTACTTCTTTCTTAATGTTGATTCTTCAGGAGGCTCAATGTCGATATATTTAGTTAGAGAGTTCGTTAATGACTTTTTTGAGTGGGATATCGACTGTTACAAATGCTCTGCATAAATCTAAATAATACTGGGTTTTCTAAATAATAGGAAGTTGATTCTCAGGAAGTATAACTGAGTTTCCGCAGTCTCCACTTCACAAATATACACATTATCCATCTGTCAAAATGTGACTTACATCGTTATGCCATACTCCACCCCTATAACCAGTCAGCGAATTCAGTGATTACTTGCGAGTAAATAAACCAACCACTCCTGTTTTCTTTTCTCACGAATATATAACAAAGATAGTGCAATGTGTTTTGATTATGAAATATTACTTCAAGTTCTAGAATACAATATTTATACAAGGCTGTGCGGTTTATTCCCATGTCATTTAGCATTTATTTATTTATTTATTTTGTTGTCAATAGCCTTTCTATTTTGAAGCATATACAGGGGGAAGGAAACAATTCGCAAGTTGTTTAACTCCTAAACCTGCAGTCCTAAACCAGTGCTCCAAACCAAGATAAAAATAGTGTAACACAGCTCACTTTGGACTTAATTTACAGAAAATGTATTTAGGAAAACGAAATTTGATCGTACTAGTACAGATACATCCAATTTCGCGTTGCAAATTCTGTATGAAGCCTCTGAGCGTTTAAATAACTCACTGCAACTGCTTTATGACCAACTATTAGAAATGTTTTAACTTAATTGGGGAAGTCCCAGAACACAGAATAATTTATACCAACTATCCTAACTTTGTTAGGCTACTTCATCACCATGAATAAAATACATGACCACTGCCACGCTACTAGGAATGAAATGCATCAACAAGATTAAATTCACTAAATTTACGATATGAATTGCTGGCTCTGCAGTTATTTCGGCATAGGAATGCAATAGATACATCCTACTGTTGATGTAAAACTATATACACATGTTTATCTTAGTTGCTTCTTCTCATCTTTGTTTTAGAATGTAATAACCAAGGCTCAAATTTTAATGGTCTACAAATATTTGAAAAATTACCTATAAAATGGCTCTAAAATTTAAAATAAGGCCATATAAATTACAAAAAATGACCTAAAGCTGAAATTTCAATAATTTATTGAAACTAGTGTACAGAAAGTAATAAATTAATTTATACACGGATATTTTTTCCGTACAAGTATAAAAGGTAGGGATACAGAATGCTGATGAGCAGGCATAAAAATGTCTAAGCATTAAAGCTAGGAGGGAACGAAATAGGTTGAACTGTCACTGGACTATAGACAGGGAGGTCGCAGATAACAAACCATTCCCATCCCTCGTACAGTCTTTGGCGTATGCAGACACGGTTTTTACCTCGCTGTCGGTGACCCTTTGCTTGTGTTGTTTTGTATACTTTACAGTGATAACGGTTTGGGTGTGATTAATTTGAAGCCTTAAGTATTTCTAAGCCCGCTGGTGGGATAATTTGGAAAAGTGATTAAAAGTATTCCAGTTCTTATTTGAAAGAAAAGGAAAGAAAAGAAAATTGTGAAAACGATTTTTGAAGTAGGTCTTACGAAATTGTAGCATTAACTCTTTTGTGTTCTCAGATTTTACAACATTAATTGCGAATGAAGAAACTTAACAGCCTATGGCAATAGCAACGTGACTACGCATTCATTAGGGCGAAAACGGGAAAAGTGACTTGTCCCAACCCAGTTTGGGACTTGAATTCATAACTGTAGTGATACCTGCTTCCCTGACAATAACCATCCCTCCATCCACAAGCAACCCTTTCTAGACTTAAATATTAAATAAGAATGTGATTTCCCCCCCCCCCAAGAATGCTAGTAAAAGGTGTTCAAAATTACCTTATTTCTCAATTGAAATTTCTTATGTCTGAAAAGATCCTGTAACATGTGAAAAATAAAAATTCTTAATAATAATCAGTTTAAATGTGACTAAGTTACTAAAGACGCAAAGGGTAAGAAAATGGCAAAATAATGATTCAAAATAAAAACAAATCCACAAAAAAAAGAAAATGCCACAAAATAACCAAAAGTTACCTCTTAAAAGTGCATTTTCGTAATCTCTGATCAACGATAAAGATTTCCGTAAAGATTTGCAACGCTATGATGCAAAAGTTAAAAGATGACATCATCAGAATCGGGTCCTGGCAATATTCTTAGTTATTACTAATATTTACTTGTCATTAGGCAGACATATAGTGCATGGAAAGTAGAAAGGGATATCACAATATTCCACACGATATTTGGTAATCCTTAACTGCCTAATCTCAAAACCCTTACCGTTGAAATTACTGTTTAAAATCTGGGTTAGGTTGAAGCATGAAATTTAGAAGAGAACAACTAACACCCCCTTGTATCAATACGAAAGTTAGCAAAGCAAGGACGGCCGAAGATATCAGGATATTTTTCATATTTCACTGCCAAAAGTGCAACTAAGTACAACGAGTACAACTGAGAGACTAGAAAGTGAAGGGTGACTGTGACAGAGTTTCTCAGCACTCGGGTCATTAATGCACACCGTCCCCCCATTTCTAGATCGGTCAGGTAGCGTCAAAATGGTCTGTTTCGACTTAAACCTCACGTTCTGTAGGCTCCTGATAATTAATTTTGTTATGAAGTAAAATTTATGCTGTATTGCCTGGGTATACGACAGTTAAAACGATGGTTTTTTAATATTTCCTCTCGCAGGACATGAATGCAGCTAATATCTCGTGTACCCGCGACACCTGTTTGAATCACTAACGAATTATTTGCTTGTGACATAGAGGTTTATTATTCTCATTGGAATGTTAGTACAATCCATTATTCATGAATACGCTGGCGTATTCTCTCTCTCACTCTTTTTGTTCTTTTTGGGGCTCTTTATTTGCTTTTGTCTGGTAATTTGGCAATAAATTTACAATGAACCTCTTTCTGGATGCAGTTGCGATTTGTACAAACAAGTTATGTTGTTTATTTTGTTTTCCCCTAGCACTACATCGTCTATTACGATATAGCATTTAAAATTTAGTATTTACTGTCAAGTACAGAATATCAAAACTAGGCTATAATTTTTATTTACGTGTATTTCACCTTCCAGATTACATCACGAGTGAATATTTAGAGCACAAGCGAAAACAACTTCGCATATGTGGGGTATAACAAAGATTATACACGAGCTGCTTATAACATTTTATGCAGTCTTAACCTATTTGAAAAACTAAATTGGAAAGTAATTACAACAGGTAATCACACAACTGCTAAAGAAAGAGGCAATTGGGATTTGTATGATCGAGCCGTAAACATGGTTGAAGTTTGGCTACTTTCTTAGCAGCTGGGTATTTTTTTTTTGTAGAAATTGTATTATTTCAATTAAATATTGGACTCCATCTTGAAGATTTGGGCAGATATAGCATATACTACACAGTAATATAAACTTTTGAATGTCGTAGTTTTGATTTAGGGATATGGACATGGACTTGGAAAACGAAGTTAGGCACTTATACAAAAACTACTATAGTAGAATTTTCTATTTTGGCCTAAGATTCAAGAAACGTAAAAAATTCAAATTCAAGATATCGTCTGTGATTTATGTATTAAAGTTATTGCGAAGTACAAATTCTGTTGTAATCTGCAGTATTTCAATATTAGAGTGGTCGTTGCCAAACTTCTGTGGCTTGGAAAATAGCCCGTAAACTCTAATTTTCCGCTCTATTTTTACTTTGGAAAAAGGTAAGTTGTGATATTGTGCGATACAAAAGTACATTCAATATTTCACGCGTGCCATGACCCAATGATGTCATAACAACCGCTTCCGACAATGTAAAGAAAAATAGTATATTATGCAACAAGACAATAATGGTATTATGCAACAAGACGCGAGTATGTTTATCAAACTGCTACGTTCGTTTCATAATTCTCTACGAGCGTCTTAATTAGCATTATAGTCTAGTTGTATACGACTGATTTTGGTCGACCACACTATAATTTCAAAACTTTAAGTTTGGTTCTTACCAAAACATCTTACCTTGTTAATTGTGCGTAATTAAGTGCTGATCGAATGGCAGCACCTTGAGCGTGTTTGCGAGTAGTTCAACAGATAGCAGCACTGTTGAATCCAGTTGTATTTATTGATTTTTTGCAGGTAACGTGATAGCAATACATATTGAATCAAATTAAATGAACTCAGTTTATTAGAATATTAAAATAATAACAATAAACAGAATTTGTTTTATGTTAAATAAACATACGAGTATATAATTGCTCATCTGGGGAATGTATCCCAATGGACTGCTGCTTTGAGGTGTTAAAAGGTATGGGCGATAGGGAAGCTGCACGCGCCACCGAGTAAGATCATAAGGAGTTGCTGAAGTCTTATGGATGCCATAACAGTTCAGTTACATCACGGGTAATTAGCATATTATAATGTGATGGACCAAAAAAGATTTTTTTAATAACCGCGATAGTAAACTGTATGCTCAAAACTAAATATGAATGATTAGTACATTGATATATTCTGTAAGTAAGGGGTTGAAAATAAGTATGGGGTGGTTTTTGAAAGTTAAGTAGCCTATAATGTTCCTTATTACTTAAGCGAAAGAATCAAAGCTTTGTCTAGATTGGTCAAATTACAACAGGAGTAGGGTAGCTTTTTGAAGTTATAAGGTATCCTATAATTTCCACCAAGTGCACAGATTTGTGCCCTGATTAGCTAATGTATAGTTTTATCTATCAGGTTCTGAAAATAACTATAAGGATAGTTTTTAAACATTTGGAGGTACAATATGATACAAAATAAAGATTGGTTAGCTTTTGCAAGTTGTAAGTTAACCTGTGATTTTTCGGATCTTATAGTGTACTTTATCTATAATATTTTGACCAAATGGGTTAAACAGTGCAGATTTTTATATAAGGGTTTGAAAATACGATTGGGACAACGTTAAAGACTTGAAAGGTTGGATCCTGTAGCATTCTATAGGTGTACAAAGTTTTGTCTAGATAGGTAAAATAAAGATATTGGAAGGTTTTGAAAGTTGCAGGGTAGCTTATCATTTTTGCCAGATTCTAAATCCCAGTTCCGAGTTTTGTCAGAACCATACCAAAACTACGATGTATTTCTTGATAACAAAGTTCAACGACAACAGTGGGGAACGTTTCGTGATATGAACGTGATATGCAACTTTCTCTCCTCCAATAACTCAGTTTTAAAATATTTTAAGAATTGGCATTTACCCAATGGGCTAGAAGTTAAGTCCGCCATGTGATGAAGTGCTAAAAATAATCCACGATATTAACTTCCAAGAAACCGAACTGGAAACGGGCGGCCTCCCCCCGCCCGAGATTTAAGACTTTTAGAAATTATTTTATAGCCTATGTCCGTTTAGAAGAAATTGCTTTTCAATGGGGGAAGAATTATCTAAATTGGTTTCCTATATTACCCCCCCCCCCACATACATACACACATTTTCCCTTTTAGGTATAATAGGGGTATAGATATGCAAGAAGACCGTAGATTTAACAGCTTTGTTGTTTTGGTGCCAACCTCATTGGCACTAATGGCGCAAAGAGCCAATTATGCACCACTTTGAGCATCATAATACCCTTCATAGATTGGCTAAACAAATACAACCCCATTAGAATTCTCTTATAAAAGAAAAGTAACAATTATTCAAAGAGCCACCTTGGCATTAATTAATGAACAGTGGTCATAAAAAAAGATAAAGCGGAAAAATGAGGTGTTCAATACTACTTTGTCGGAATATTGAGCTGGTTCAGTAGCGTCTTTTTTGTTAGTAGCCTCCCTCTCCCTTCAGAACCGGTTCTGAAATGAGGAGAAAAAGAATGAATAATTTCTATGAACAAGATACAATAACATTAACAAAATGATGGGTATAGATGTGGAGTATCGAAAAACAAAATAGAGCAATCATGCACCTTAAATCATAAAGGAACGAATGTTCTTCGTTAAGCTAGCTTTGTTTCATCTTCCATGCAGGAAGTGAAAATAAAGAAAGTATAAAATAACACATTGCATACATAATAACTGAGTCTTGAGTTTAATACACGGTGTCTTCTTTATCACATCTCTTTATCACGAGTCATAAACTGTTTTATTACGTGCATACGAGGTTTTCAGATGGCACCACTGCGGTCCTTATTAAAATGATGCGCCATTGTTGTTATGCAGATTAATTCCAATATCGAACATCCTCATCTCATCCCTTTAAAGGTCTTATTGGTAGACCAGAAGGGAGTTAATTGCTTATACAAGGTAATATAATAATAATAATAATAATAATAATAATAATAATAATAATAATAATAGAACTGTAGGGACAATTTTATGGTTTTATTACTTTCTCTACTGCGTACTTAAAGTAAGGGAAGTATTATTCCATCCAAAAATCCGATGTCGAGATTTCCCTGAACTCAAAAAAACTACTTTTAGAAAAAGGTTTGCGCGCGCGCGCGCGTGTGTGTGTGTGTCTGTACACAGCTTAACTCAAAATTGATAAGTCGGATAAATATTGAACTGGGTATTTAAATTCACTATCTTACAAAGACGCTACACGAAGATTTTCAAAACTCCTCCACCCCACACTGTAATCTTTAGAGAACATTTTCGAAATTTTTTATTTTCTCAAAAATGGCTCTTAACGTTTTGCTTAAAATGCTGTACGTTCAGGATATTTACTTGACAAATAAAATGTATGTCTTCAAATTTCTGCGAATAGTCTGTGAAGTCCTTCATTCCACTGGCTTGTATAACAGTAAACAGTAAGAAATAGACAAATAGTACTATACAAAAATATAGGTCCCAATTTGTGTGAAATAACATCTTTTTACGGGGTTAAAATTTTCCAAGTTTTTTTTGGGGGGGAGGTTTGTGATTGTGCACAGAGTAGGTGTGGAATTTCAAAGCCATCGCATAGCGACACGGTTTCTTAAAATATGACTATCCCTCTACCTACACTATTCTACAACGAAATGTGTAATGGAGGTTTATCTGGATTATCAAGAACTACATAGATAGAATAATAAGCTTTTGTAAGAATAGTGTGTAGAAGAGTGAGTAGAGAAGGTCATGCGAGTGCAACACAGGTCCTTTTTTTATAAATAATTGGTCTTAGCACATACGCTCAACTATTCTGAAATAAAAAGATTTAATGTTTTTCTTTCCTTCATTAGGTTAATATACCCATGATCGGTGTTTTGGGAGAAAGTAAATTATGTTCTTTATAGCATGTGCGGACTTTCAACTGGGACAAACACACACACACACACACACACACACACACACACACACACACACACACACACACACACACACACAACTTCCAGTCCGTTGTGTATGGTGAACGCAAGATATACAAAATAGAACGTGGGACGAGCATAATATTGTGTTTGTTTTTAATGTGTCAAAAATAACTGATGCACAGGTATGTTATAGTATAGTTTTATTCCAATGATGACGATTCACAAACTTAAGTGGCGCGCGCTCGCGGGTAGTACAGGTCATTGAAGTCCGCACTGGTGAACCGGAGGTCTGCGATTCAATATCGCCAGGACCATCTTCTCGACACGTAGTTTCTAAGCTTTCCTCAGTCATTAGTGTGAAATGCAGGGGAGGTACCATAAACTTAGGCCTGGAACCTTCCTTCCTAAATTCCTTTCTTCTATTATCATTTAATTTCATCTATTATTCATCAGTGTCCACCAGCTGTGGTGCCTTATGTAGTAAGAACTACTTAGTAGCGTTAAATGCTACCCAAAAAATCTGATGTGACACATTCACATGGCTTTCTCTACCCTCTATCTTTATAAATGGGTATAAAAACTATTCTCACTGAAGTTTATTCTTCTATCTATTACATTTTAATCCAAATAAATCTTTACAGAAATAACTACATTACACATTTCGTTAGAACACAAAGGGATCAGCGATAGTCAAATGTTTAAGAACTGGATGCTATATGCTGGCCTAACAATTCCATACTGTCCCATGCATTCGCGAGAAACAACTGAATGTTGACAGAACTTTAAGAGAATGGTCCAATTATTCAACCATTAATAACGGATAACTCAGAAATTTTTATGCCACAAAAAAGTATTTCAAATAAATTGTGTTTTTTAAAGAGAGCTACATTTTTGTGCAGTACGTTTTTGTCTATCGCTTAACGTTTACCAGTTACACAAGTTTATACGAAATTCCTTCCAAATGAAGAGGACTTCACCGGCTATTCCTAGAAAATTCAACATATACATTTTACTTGTCATGTATATATCTTTAACATATGGTATTTTGATCAAAATCGATAGTCATTTTTTCAAAAATCAAACTTTTCGAAAAACCTTCCATGTAAAGGATAGTTGGAATGGGAGATTTTCTTGAAAATCTTCGTGTTGCATCTTTAGAAGATTCTGAACGTAAATACCAGGTTTGATATTTATCCGACTTTTTGTTTCTGAGTTATGCTGTTCACACACACACACACACACACACACACACACACATGAATCTTTTTCTAAAATTGCTTTTTTTTCA
Organism: Deroplatys truncata; assembly: GCA_030765065.1. NCBI lineage: Eukaryota > Metazoa > Arthropoda > Insecta > Mantodea > Mantidae > Deroplatys > Deroplatys truncata. The sequence continues at coordinate 49,987,054 of CM060984.1, read as the reverse complement.
TTCAGGGCCCTGAGATTTCATTCAGATTTCCGGTGAACTTTCGGTATCGAATTTTTGGACGGGATGCAATACCTTCTCTACCTACTATGTACATGGTAGAGAAAGTAAAAATGCACTCACGGCGACTCGGATAGTCTAGGTCGTTAAGGAAAGGATTCGTGAACGGGAGGTCTGCGGTTCAAATCCTGCCATGGCCTTCCTCCCTGATTGAGGATTTTTTCCAGGTTTTCCTCAGAACTCATAACTGACAAATACCGGAGATGTTTGGTGTTTAATATTGCACAGGGAAGACAGTGTAATTCACTGATTTAACCACATTAATTAATACGTGTAATATTAAAATGTGTTTTTCTACTAATTGCAATATGAATATATTGAAGAGATATTAACATCACTAAAGCAAATTTAACATTTAACTGAGGTGCTGATAATAAACACAAGGGAAAACGACCGTTCCTCAGGCAAAGTAATCGTCCATATTAGCTAATATGAGTGTAAAAGAATTAAAAAGAGTAAAACCAGTATTTCTTGGATATTCTTTTGCAGTATTAATTTTCGGGACATACCTTTATTTGCAACATCTAACTGAAAACATTTGACATCCGTTTTCCGCCTTCAATCACAATGGATATGCATATGAAATATTTTGTTAGTGATTTCTTCCTTTTTTTGCGTACTAAACAATGGTTAATCTCACCACTTCCCTTATATAAAATTAATTCATTATAGAACTATAAACTTTCACATATGATTTTACCCTTGGTAACCACCGGAGGGCCGTTTCAGGGATTATGCCATCTTCGGCAGCTGCTGGTATTATTAATTACGGAGGTTGGTATTTATCCTTTGTGACACGTAGCACGTGCACGCGCTCACACTTTTAATATACTTTTTTGTAGTCAATGAAGCACAAAACTTTTTTCTTCGGAAATCTCGATGTTGAAGTTTTCGGTGGAATGCAATCCTTCCTCTACCTACTATGGGTAAGTGGCAGAGAAAGTTATAAAAGGATAAAATCGCCCCTTTTAAGCCAGCGCAGCAGCCACATTGTGTTTATATTAGTTGCTTAAAATTACTTTGAAACATAGCTAATTTGTGAATCCATTAATTAAAATGGTTTTCATATATCCTCTTTAGGTTGCTCCTGGACATTGCTGATAAGCTCTTAATTAGGTTTATACAGCTTCCTTTCCTTTTATGTTTACTCAACTCTCGTGTCACACATTTCATGCGCCCCTAATATCTATTGTGTTGCTACCTTTTGTTTTGTCAATGTAGCAGAGATGAAAGGCTAACGTTCTCTTTGCATATTGTCGTTAGATCGCTCATGGGCATCCATCAGAACTTTGGTCGGTTTATCACAGAATGTGTAGTTTAAGATAAAAAAAAGTACTTCCAGAGTTGATCCAACAAATCGAAGCGTACGTCGTGTAAAGAACTATATCTCGAATCTAGTTCTGATAGATCAAGAAACCCCTTCACTAGCGCTTACCTATGCTAGATTGAGGAGGTATTATATTCTACCAAAATATTCGAGTTTACCTTTTTACCGTTTACCTTTCTCTGGTTACAATTATAAGTCGCACGAACACAGCCCTTCGAAAGCATTTTCAGAAAATAGTCTACGAGACAGAAAAGCATAGCTTTAAAACGAAAATACGGAAATATTTTTTGGTTTTCTTTCATTTCTTTTTTAATTTTTTATAACCTTTCTCTAGTGTTAGCCTTTTGGGAAAAATTTAATATCGTATGTTTTACTTTTCGCCATGAAGCTGGCTTTTGTGAAGAAGTGTGATTTTTCTTTTTTTCCCCTTTCTTTGTTTTTTATTAGCACTTGCCTATAGTAGGGAGAGGAAGTATTGCACTCCAGCTAAATATTCCAAATCAGGTTTCACCTGAATTACGTGTTTTGAGCTTCCCTAAATAATGTCTGTCTCTTCTGTCTGTGAACTGCGTAACTCATAAACGAAATATCGGATAAATACAAAACTTGGTATTTAAGTCTACTAAGGGTGGAAGACGAAGATTTTGAAGAACATCCCCCACCCTTAACTCTCCTATGGATGGAAATATTTGCGTATTTTTTTGTTTTCTCAAAAATGGCTCTTAACTATTTGGATTAAAATCTCAAATGTTTAACATATGTACATGACTAATAAAATGTCGAACTGTAATTTTCGGTGAATAGCCTATGAATTCGTCTTCATTAAGAAGAGATGGATAAAACCTTACTACACAAAAAATGTAAATCTCTTTAAAACTCACAATTTATTGCTGTATTAATATATACTATAGTATATATAATGCATATATATATGTATATATATTTGTGTTGCATCAGCCATTTCCGAGGTATTTGTTGTTATCAGTTTCAAGTTTCCAATATGTTGTCATTTTTTGAAGTGCAAATACCATTCAGTTGTTTTTTCGCCATTCCATGCAAAGAATTCAAACGCAGTGACCCGCTTTCAAAATATTTGATTATCACTTCTCCTCCTGAATCCCCTTCTTACCCGCACCGAAATGTGTAATAAAACCTTGTCTGTAAACATTCATCTTAATGTTGAACATTACAAATACGTTTTTGTAAGAATAATTCTTAAAAGTAGAAATATAATATATGCCTACGATATTGGCTAGAGACGGTCATGTGAATGTAAATAAGTATCATGTCTGTATATTTTATGAGGGATGCATTCATTTATATAACAAAAGCTACTTTTAATATAAGCATTTCAGAGCAGATTATGCATTTTAACCAATCCATATTGCTTAATTTGAAACACTTTCTAGGCAATTGCCTCAAACTAAAGTAAAGGAACGTAAAGTGAAGAGCAGAACCAAACATAAAGGATGGAAGAGGTACAGAAACTCAAAAGAAGTAACAACCTTTAACAGCTTTTAGTGCGTCTTCAAACATTTCATGCTATTTGCAATGTAATAACTCAGAATATTGCGCAATGAGACATGCCAAATGCATTTTTGCAACCCTCCCCAGATAAGCTACCTGTGGGCCTCCGATAAGTGCATCTTGGCTCGGCAGCTAGGTGTGGCCTTCGATCGGCCCTTAAGAACAATAGCCGCGCAACGAGCCCGTATGTGCCACTTTCCCGCAGATTTTACTGCACCAGAACATTCCTTAACTGACAATATTGCGCAATGAGACGTGCCAAATGCATTTTTGCAACCCTTCCCAGATAAGCATGGTATTGCGACTGCGCGCCCGATGCTACCTGTGGGCCTCCGATAAGTGCATCTCGGCTCGGCAGCTAGGTGTGGCCTTCGATCGGCCCTTCAGAACAATAGCCGCGCAACGAGCCCGTTAGGTGCCACTTTCCCGCAGATTTTACTACGCCAGAACATTCCTTTCAGCATGTTCTGGTAGCCTTCCTTTCTAGAACATTCCGCTTTATATACGGGTACTATGTAACGGGTTGCTCATACCCGGACAGTTAGTTAAAAAGTTAGGAAGCTAAGTGCAGTCAAGAAGTCGAAGAGTTTGAACAGTTAAAAGTGGACAGTGCCGAGTGCAGTTCAATTGTGAGTTGTGACACTGCAGTTCAGTTGTGATTCGATTCGACGGATCAGTTCTGTTCTGATTGTGTGTCAAAAGTGACTCAAGGTAAAGTTTGTGCTACGCTGAGCGCCTAAGTGACAAAGTGTGTTTAGGAGCAACTGTTGTATAAGGGCAACAATGGGTAGAGTAGATTACATGAGTACTGAAGTTTTGTGTTAAGAACATTTCAGTCATACAAGAGCATTTATGTAAAGTTTTGCCATGTGGCTCCTGAAAATATAGTTGGCAGTATGCATGCATATTTTCATCTGACCACACCAGATTGTGGTGAAAATTGAAGACATTGTTTATTACTCTTTTCCAGGTCCATATATATAAGGCAAGCTACTCACTACTGAAACCCCTGCTATCCATAAGAAAAGCGGAAATTTAACAATTAGTGTAATGTTCGATGCCGTCTGCGATAATGCTTCCTACATTTTCAAATCTGCCACCAAATAAAGAACCCGGTTATATACTCGGTGTACCGAGTCGTATGACATCACAGAGCCGAACCTACTTGTATCGAACCGTCCCCAACCAGGGTTCATGGGACGTGAACGCGCTTCTGCTTTGGTGACATTCACGTAGACGCAATAGTGACATGACTTAGGGAGCACACTTAACTGGAGAGTGTTAATGCAATGAAAGTGGAAGGGGTGCGGAATCTGGTGTGTTGCGTTCATACGACTTTCTCTGCTCACTCTTCTATGAACTATTCTTACAAATACTTATTACTCTATCTACTTCTTGTAAACTGAAATAAACTTCCATTGCACATTTACGCATTTCGATCGAAGATGCAGTAGGTGAAACGATAGTCAGATTTTTATAGAGCGTGTTGTTATGGAATGACTGAAATTTCATGCTCTTTGCATGACATGAGGGGAGGGAAAAAACTACATAAAAAGATTTAAGTATTTGAAACTTCAAGCCAATCGCAAGGAATGTCTCGAAACGCCGAGCAAGGTGTCGCAGCGCTAACGTGTGCGACTCGCATTCGGGAGGTCCCGTGTTTTATCTCCGGCGACCGCTCACTCTGACCCGCGGCTTTTTCGTGGTTTCACCGGGTCGGCAGGCGAATGCTGGATTGGATTCTTCTATACCACGATTTAATTTCCATCATTTCCCTTTCATTCGGTTTCCTTTTCGTCTTTCAGGTGTGCTTCTAGGTTTCGTGCCGTATGACGGTTTCGGACAGATAGTACGGGTGTATGCTCAAAGGAAACAGTACTCCCCATGGACATCAGAGGGCTGCTCGGTTGGAAGGTCATTTATCGCCCTCTTTCGGTGGCTCTAGCAGTAGGACGAGTTTTCGAGCTTGGAAATGTTGGGGACTTCTTCACGTCTCTGTGGTCTGTATGCTTGCGGTCTGTAGTCTCCTGTGGTTCCATCGCTTCATCCATTTCCCCTGTGGGTTGGCAGACGCAATACATCTCTGCAGGTCGCAGCGCGCGAGGTATCCCCCTTCGTTGATTCACCTACACGTATGTCCATGTTTCGCTACATTTTATTTTACATTAATTGTGTGATTTAACCAGATCTACACTTTCTCTTACGGTTTACCAATTATATAAAAGTCGTTCAGAATAAAGAGGACTTCACAGGCTATTCCCCCAAAAAATTCAAAATACAAATGTTATTTGCAATGTAAATATCTTTAATGTGTAGTATTTGAATCAAAATCAAAAGCATCGATAATGCGTCAATGTAAAGGATAGTTTTGGGTGGGGTTTTTCTTTAAAATCTTCATGGAAATTCTCGAATGCAACTGAACTTAAATCCAAGTTTGGTATTTATCGAACGTTTTATTTTAAAGTTATGCTGTTCACACACTCTGACCTTTTTCTAAAAGTGTTTTTTTTTGTTGGTTTATTGAGGAGTCTTCATGACATGCATCTCCAGTGAACTATCGAAATATAATTTTTGGGTGAAATGCAAAACTTCCTGGCTTTAGGAAGGTAGGTAGATGACAAAAAGTAAAAATTCACTGGTGCCCTTAAAACAAATACCCTGTTCTGTATGATTGCATATGATAACATAAAGATAGAAGGGGGAAAGGGGAGGATAAGGAGGAATTCGATTTCTTCTTCGGTATAGGCATGAACCTGTCCTGATGTACGTGGCAAAATGTACCAATAGTGATTCCATAAAGTATTCGTCTCCATTTTAAAGAATCTGATGTGTTGCATTCATATTACTTTTCTCCATCCACTAATATTCGTATTATTCTTAAAAACACTTATTCTTCTACCTACTTCAAGTTAATTGAGATAACGCTTACAGAAATGTTTTTATTACAAATTTCATTGTAAGTACAAGAGCGACACAGGAGGATTAAGCGATAGTCTTAAACATATGATATTTATCAATTTTAGGAAACATAAAAAATAACAAAAAAGGTTCCGTGCAAAGGTATTTTGGGATGTGGGGATTTTCTAGAAAATCTTAACTTTTAAAGTATGTGAAGGATGCATTATTTGGTAATCTATTATGATTTTCAGCGGTTTGTGTGACCTCCATTTTTGCTTTGACATTCCGGTATGCGTTTATGGAAACTCTGAAACAAGACATAGTGGTTACATGCTCACTCTTCCTTGATCCAGTGAGTTTTTCTTTGGTGTGTGGTCTAAGCTGTCTAAACAAACGGTCTTGCGTCTAGCCCACACATTTTCAATGGCAAAATTTCTATAGGGGCTGAGAAAGTTTCGGAATAATTTGTGCATTAATAAACTGACAGACTGGCGCGAGCCTGGTTTTATGAGGGAATTCTGCACAATTCAACGCTTCCAATTCAAAGACAGTTTAATTAACTCTGATATAAATCAATAAGGATGATGGTAATGACATACAATGCTAATAAATAAATTGCCTATTTAAACCACTGCTTTACGAACTGCACCTAATTACCGGCACAATATTAAATGCAGAATTGTGACTTCTGCTGAGCTGTTGCTATAGAGTGAAATAATTAAAATGTGTTAACTGTATTAGTTCCTCCCAATCGGCTGTGATAAGTCGTGTCATTGAATACAAACGTATCTTTTCGGTAGGATTTCAGCTAAATCCTTTAAATCGTCCCTTGTCAAACAAAATGTGAAAGAACTCTTGTCAGTTTTTTGTATGTAAATTCGACGAAAATAACTAGGTATGTCTGGCTATTTTTCGGCAGAAAATAAATGCTAATTACAGCATCGCCTTCTAGTTCCATTCTATATTGGGCTGAAAGACCGGAAATTTTGCTCAGAGGCCACTTTATCACGCTTGAATTTCTTTTACGTGCCGTAAATCTACGACACGGGACCACTGTAATTTAAGCACAACAGCTGTAACTGTTTCTCAACATCCGTTTATAACGTCATGAACTGTAGAGTGAGTAAATTCACTCAGTTCACTTGCGAGGCGATAATGAGGCAGCGAACAAGGTCGAAAAACTTCCGAACTCCAGTCAGTAGCTGTGAGTCGCCTCCAGTGTGCGAGCATTCCTTTCGCAGTGGGCATTTTTTCCTCTCATGGCGATAGAATACAAATAGTGAGATTTTGTTCACCTCTGGTCCAGTTGCTGCTAGTTGTGCAGCAAGCACAGTATCCAGTGTTGCGATCGTTGTTAGGACACATTGAATTGTAAAAATACCGTATAATACCAAAACGCGTTGTATAATACTGCATTAACGTTTAATACATGCAACCTTCAGCACCGCAACGATTGCCGTTGTGCTTAACCACTAGGCGACTTGCCTTTGTTTTTGGGCAACGCGCTGGGCATGACACGGAACTAAGCTGAATTTAAAATTAGTGATGGCAGTTTTTCATGACACACTTCATGTGCTCCTGCTCAAATATCGCACCTTGTACCTGATGAAGAGAATTGTGTGGTAAACGACCGATATGTCCGCTGGCTTCTAAGCTTCTGAATGTGCCGCCATCATTAGCCGCAAGTGAGTGCAATTGGTCTACCCATGGCGAATACAAACAAAAACCAGGAACAGACGTTCTCTGGCAACAAGAGGTGGTTCCGGTACAATGGAATCTCCGATCCAACGATAACCATACAGATGGACCAAAACAAGTTGAGAATCAACAGCTGCAATTATCATCTGCTTAAGAGATCGATTAATCTGGGGAATTGCAGAATAAAAATTGCCTGAGCTCCTTTTCACTGGTGATTGAATAGCCGCCCAGAACAAGGTTGTAACCCTCATTTTTTCTTAAGTTGAATTTTACACGGCAATGGTGCTTGGGGCAAGGCAGATATATTGGAAGTTTCAGAAGGCATTTGCAGAACACAATGTTGAAGAACTTTTTTGACTGTTTTTAATAAAAGCGTCACAATTTTGGTGCAAAGTGTGCTAGTTTGCCCTTTGTGTTTTTCGTGGAAATTGTTAATTTTTGTTTCTTTTGCAAAAATTGCCGTTATTCTTCATTAAAATATAAGCTAATTCAATGCCACGCAAAATATTGCAATATTCATTTTATTTGATTTTTTGTTTTATTAATATTGCTACTTGTATATTTAATTTAGTAACAAATAATAATCAATTTGTATTTCGTTGGAGTGTATGTGTGATATAGCTATAATACTAATGCCGTGACGAAATTAATATCGTTTTTAAAAACAGAAAATGTACATACTTCTTGAAACATTCATGTCGCCAGTCCAACCAATTTTACCACGTAATGGTATCATATAATGCCCTGATTTGGTATTATACCCAATATACAGCTCTGGTTTTAAACATGCCACAATTCTAGTTAGGACGAACATGTAACAACCTCTTAAAAGAATGCTTCAGAAGTGAGGCAGTTTAGTCTTAAAGTACCATGGAATTGCAAGAACAATGCGCTAGGCGGTGCTACGAAAGGCAGAAAAGCCGGTCAAAGACGAAGTTTTACCGGACTAGTAAATGCAGGCCAAGTACACCGAACGAATCAGCTTATCCTATTATTCTGTATCTACGCAACCCGCAGCTTATAACTTGCTTGAAAATATTGACCCTTTTGTCAAGCAATTTATTCTCTAGTTACATTTTTCTAACTCATTTAATGGTTCTTGTGCCTATCTAGCACCAACGATAAAAAGTTACGTGAACGTTTAGCAGCTGCCGAAAGCTTCAAAACGTTAGCTTTTCGTAGATTTGGATGTGATACACGGATGTTTCGTTGAACAGGCGTTCAGAAAAGGTTTGCTGTGGTTAAGCCGTCGAGCTATCATAAAATCTCTGGGTATTTTGTGGATTTAAATCATTTTGGACATTTATTTTTATTTTATTTTTATTTTTGTTTGGTTCATTTGTCAATATTAATTTTGGGTTTTTATTTTTATTAACCATAATTATTGTGGATAGCTAATCGTTTTGGGCGTTCTGGGCAAAGTAAAGGAAAACAAATTGCTGAAAAAGCAATTAATAAATGAAGAAAATGCTCAAAATGACACCCTCTTTCGTCAATGGAGCTTTAAGCTCGTTATAGCAGGGAAGTTCTTGTATGTTACAACATGCCTACATGTTTCGCTAATCAGCAACCGTAATTGATTTGGGTTCTATGGTCACTCTGCATGGACCCTTTCCTTTTTAATATCCTCGCCGGAATAAATCAAGTGGTGTGAGATCAGGAGATCTAGCCGGCCAAGCGTCAGGTCCAGCTCACCCACTCCATTTTGCGGGATATACTGTGTGTAAGTAATTCATACGCTTAGGGACCATCTTGCTGGAACCACATTCTCACGTTTCATCAGTGGCACATTTTTTTTTTTAACAAGAGTGACAGATCATTTTGGAAAAACTGAAGATATCGCGGTACCGTCAGGTTGCCTTCGAAAAAGTGTCCTATTAAGTGATCATCTAGAATCCCACACTACACGTTGATTGACACTCCATTGCACTGAAGGACCTGAAGCGCAGCATAACCAGTGAGGGTTGGGTGAGGGTTATACATAATGTTATATATAATTTACACATTCTGTCGATTCATAGTTCCGTTGTTGTGGAAGGGCTTCGTCTCTAAAAGGTACATTGCTTAAGAATCCGGCATAAATTTTGCAATAACCGTTTCGAAAATACCACTCGCACTTGGTAGTAGGGAGCCTGGTGTAGTTGTAGATGGTAGGGATGAAATGTATTGCGGTGCTGTATTCTCAATATGTATGCCTGGCTAATGTTCGCACTCTGTGCTATGGCCCTAGAGTTGGTTTGTGGCGTTTCTTCATTACTTCCAAAAGTCACTAGAACATCCCGGAAAGGAGGTGATTTTTTAACTGACCCTGTTTCACGGAGGCTTCTTTAAACCATTCGAAACATATATGCAATTGGTGGTCGTATAAGCTCCTTCCTTCGCCAAAGAGCAACAGCAATGTAATCGTTGTTTGAGTAAGTTACATTGCTGTGTATACCTGAATAACAACCGAGCCTCGCAGAAAGATTAGAAGTACAGTCGAGTGAAAAAAAAGAACGATGCTTTTGCTTACTTTTAGTGTTTTTCATTATTGAATGTTGGCAGAATCTTCTCATAATTTGTGTTCCGAGCCTGCCTTAGGTGAGCTATCCTCTATAGTTGGTTTTAGCTGAAGTCCGATACGCTAGCATTGCCCTATGAAAAAAGGTCAGCAGCTGGGCGATGATAGGGTTGGAGAATTGGTATATATCGCCTGAATGGTTGGAAAAAATGTACTTCCCAAAAACTGTCTACACTAGCCCCTGAATGAGTCCGGTTCTTATTAGTTCGGCATTCAAGGTTTAACCTCTGTAACCGAATGAGGGATGGAAGGCGTGTTAGTTATTGATTGCCAGCTTAAACCGCGGTTCCTCATATCGGCACTTTTTTTTCCCCACCCGACTGTACCTATTGCTAAAACACGGAAGATTGGTTCATGTCAGGTTCCGGTGCAGGCACTTGAAACTTCGTATTTTTAAGGATTTAACAAGGTGAAGTTTAATACTGATAATAAAAACGTACCTCCGAACTATGTATTAATAACCATGTTTATTCTGATGTGTCAGCAAAAAGCATGGCGCATTTCATGCAAGTTATTAATAATGTGGCATAATTTTTGTTTCGTAATATCACATATGGGTTAAAAAAAGTCAAATAAAGGGTTAAAAATAGACCTGCTACGGGAGGTTTGAATTCTTAAGACATTGCACTGAAAGAAACGTAATAATTCCGTTCGACCGCTCAGCGCTTATTAAATCACAAAGCTAGCTGAAGCTTTTGCTTGGAATGAAAACCCTTTAAGTTATTTTAAGTTCAAGCTATTACACCTGTCATAAGAAACGTTAAATCCCGTGTATTTTCAGAATTGAACTGATTTAACATCTATGTAATATGACTGTACAATATCCATTATGGGCGTAGGCGAGTTTAAGATCGGTTACATCTGTCACTTTACATAAATCCGCTATTTTGTTTTAACTAATTTTGATGTTTTATCCATGTGATAGATGGTTGGTTCAATGGTATTTTCCTTCGAGTGGATAAGAATGTATGCTGTAAAATAAAAGGTTATAAAATGTATACAAAGCGGAGCAGTTCTCAGTGTAAGAGTACTATGTTTCTGAATGGATTTATAACGCGAGTATCCTCTGTCCCTTAAAATCACGAGTTTTCAAACTTTTTCCGTCTGCGTATTTGTGTGACATTTAGAGTAAACCGTGAAGATGGACTCGAAGCGCATCTGTCATTTAGGATGTTGCACAAATTCTAAAAAAATAGCGGCAGATGATTCACCTAGTATATTCCTATGGTATCTCAAACACAAAAATATTGTTAAGGAAACTATTGTTTTGAAAACTAACATATTTTCTAACCGTACCTATAGAAAAACCCATCGCTCATCGTAATGAATCTTATCTTTCGGTCTGCATCTTTTTTACTGCTGTTTGCATAAGATTTAAACTTTTCTTTCTATACATGGAATTGTACACTTTTTGCGATAGATAAATATTTTCATGTTTTAGACGTTCTCGGGCTTCAAGCCAGGTGAGGTGATGTTGGTACATCGACGTCACCTCACCTGGCTTGAAGCCCGAGAACGTCTAGAACATGTTCGTCGCCAGGAAAGCTTCAGCTCTTATTTCAATATTTTCAGATGTTCATATTCTGAAGCCTAATAGAAATGCGCTGTCCAGTTTATGAAAATTATATACTACATACGTATATTTGGAAACAAACTAAAAAGAATGACTGTTATGTCCATCCTTGAACGAAATTGTGTTTGATACCATTTTGCACAATTTGCTAACATTGTTCTTGAACAATGTACCTCAACATTTTCATGTGTTTATTAACAAACCTTGGTGCCGATGGTTTAAATTGTATCGACCAATATCGTTAGCTTTCAATGAATAGAAATTTTAATTAACTTTTTTGCATGTTTATTTGTGCATGTGCAGAACTCTGATCGATGCACCTATTTGTCATTACTTATTGAACTGACTTGCGACGTGCCTCAATCCCTGACCTGGAGTTGAATCTCTCTTGGAACTAAGCATTCAGTGATAGAATGCTTTATCCTGATTTGAATTATATCTGAAGTAACCCATTTAATGGTTTGAGAATTTAAGAGACTGATGCTTACTGTAAACTTGCCTTAAAATTTAACAGCAGTTCAGAAGATCGAATTCATAGAAAGTAAATAAACCTCGGAGCCATTTCAGAGGGAAGCCTTTAATAATAATAATAATAATAATAATAATAATAATAATAATAATAATAATAATAATAATAATGGAAAGGGAATGTTAATGTTTAATCTTAGCCTGTGTAAGCTTCAATGTAATGCCCAGAGAATAGTGGAAAATTAGCAAACATTTTATCCTTTCCTCAGATCCATATTTTAGCTTCCGATTCCAGTGTGGGGGATGCTTTTTAGCAAAGTTAAACAGCATTGTTCATTTTTATCAACACTATTTGTTAGTTTAACGTAAATACGGATTCACAATTATGTGATCTTTCTAACTGTAAACTCAAACCATGGTGGCAGTGGCGGGCGGCGGCTTTATATAAAATACAAGCGCTGCATTTCGTATGCTTCAAGAACTTAAAGGAACCCTCCAATGAAAACACTAATTTCACAATTTTAATGAATTTAATGAAACTTGATGCCATAGCGTTGCACAACGTGTCTATAAGATGTGTTTAAATGTCGATTCAATATATTTTAAACTTTTTGGTGATGTCCATTTTCAAATAAACTGAAATGTTTTGGAGAGATGGAAATTTTGGAAAATTAAGTAATACATATATAATTAAATATAAATATCGCATTTAAAGACCCCTTTTTCAAACTAAGCATTGTTTTGTGGATTCTGTATAATTTACAGAACGAAATGTTAGATATTTCATTCCCATTTTACACACACACACACACACACACACACACACACACACACACACATGTGTTTTTAAAAATTAACTCATAGCCACGGAACCAAGTATGCTGAAAAGCGGCTCTAAATTTTTGATGACATTTGAAGAACTTAGGCTGACACTTTCAAACAGATTGAATGAAAACTCCATCGTGTGGAACGTGAAAAATGCTGAAATGGAGTAAAGTTGTAAGTGTCTTTCGGCTTATCAGAATACGGGAAATTTATAACAGGTTGAAGGGCATTCAAGTATGAAAGAGATAGATAATACGAGATGGATTATGCATGTGCAAGATTTTGAAATTTGTTAATGGGAAAAAGGGAGAAAAGTGGTTTTCACTTTCTCTATTGCTTACCTATTGTAAGTAGAGGAAGTGTTGTATTCCATTTAAAAATTCAATATCGAGATCACCGTGATCGAGGTTCCCTGAATCCAAAAAAAAGCGTTTTTATAAACAGGCGATAACTCATAAATAAGAAGTCCGTTACACATCAACTTGAGATACGATGCGACAAAGTTGCGACACTAAGATTTTCAAGAAAATCCCTCACACCAAACTATCCTTTACCTGAAAACATTTTCGTTATTTTAGTTAAAATACTATATGATTAAGGTATCTGCACGACAAATAAAATGTACATCTAGAATTTTCTGCGAATAGCCTGTGAAGTCCCCTTCATTCTGAACAGATTTTATGTAACCTCTAAACTGTAAAACATACAAAAATTTACTATTCAAAGGATGTAGATTGTTACAATACACAGGATGTCGGATATAGTGCCATTAACCATTTCCGAGATATACTTTGTTACTATACGTTTGAATTTTTAAATACTTTGATAATATTTCAAGTACTAAGTTGCTACTCGCTTTTTCCCCTCTCGCAAAGAGTGTGTAAATGTAATGTAATTGTGTAATTAAAGCACTTCTATAAACGTTTACTTCGATTAACAAGAAGTTCAGCGACGTTTTAGCTAGGGGGTGGGGTTGTCGTTCCAAGCAAGTAGGGGTTTAGCTAGTGAAATGAGTTAATGTTGACTTGGTCGAGACAAGTGAGGGGTAGAGAATTTTTCCGCTGTACGCGTCCCGTGCGGTACGAGTTCAGCACACTGCGTACTCCTCCCACCAGTTAAAGCTTTACCTGAGAGATAAGCCACCCCAACCCCTAACTGACAAGTCGCCGAACAGACAGTAGATAGAAGAATCAGATTCTGTAAGAACAGTATTAGAGGAGTGGATAGAGAAGGTCATGTGAATGTAACACATTGGATTGCTATTTTGTCAAAATATCAGTGGAGGATTGCTTTAAGAATATGCTTGCAACTGTAGTGTCCAAGGAGAAATTTGAAATCTGTGTATATACCTGAGAACAGGTGCTCCTCTACCTGAGGAAAGCATTTTGTAAGGAATAAGGATAGCGCTGTATACAGTTGACTTCTATGGCAGAGAGAGAGAGAGAGAGAGAGAGAGAGAGAGAGAGAGACCTTCATTACCATGTCGCAAATGTCTTTTTCTGTGTTGCAGCAGCGTTCTCGTTTCAGCCTTTGCTGTTAATATTAACCCCAAAAGAAACTGCGGCGAGCTTACAATTATTACATTCTAAGGTCGCCTTTCGTGCATTAATGAGGTGAACATGTTTCTTACCAAAGACTACACAGTTGTGTAAAGAAACTTCTAAATGAGAATGCTCAGGAAAGATGAATTAAAAAGCCGCGAACTTACTTTTATATTTTGCAAACATACATTTTAAAACGTATATTTAAATCCTTAGTGGTTTAATACCATTTGGCTTTGTGTTGTTTCCATATCGGCTGTCGCATGAAGTTCATGAAGAACTCTTAATTTTTTTTTTTAATTTCTTTAATCAACTCGCAGAATAAGAGGAGTAGTGTTATGCATTTATAAGAGGAAACAATTTTATTTGTTTATTTTTATTTCCCTGGACAGTCTCGGTTTCAAGGTTGTGTAAGAATTTCGAACTTTCGAACATCCTTCTCAATTATTTTGCCCAAAGGACAGACTTGTAGGGTAAAGTACAAGGTTCTTGCTAACTGAACCCTTCGAAGCACTGGTTTGCTAAAATAAGGGCATTATCCATTTTTACTTTCTCTACTACGTACAGGTAGGGGAAGTATTGTATTCCACCCAAAAATTCGATACCGAGATTTCACCGGAAATATATGTTTTGAGACCCCCTGAATCCAAAAAAAAAAATTTTTTTGGATACATGTCCGTGTGTGTGTGTGTCTGTGAACAGCATAACTCAGAAACGAACAGTCGGATAAACACCAAACTTGGTATTTAGGTTCAGTATCTTCCAGAGATGCGACACGAAGGTTTCCAAGAAAATTCCCCCACCCCAGATTACCCTTTACATGGAACATTTCTCGAAAATCTTAATTTTCTCACAAATGGCTCTAACGATTTTGAATAAAAGATCATATGTTTAAAATATTTTTATGACAAATAAAATGTATATCTTGACTTTTCTGGGAATGTCTCCAAAAGCATTCTTCATTGTGAACGACTTTTCCATAACTGGTAAACCATAAGAGATAGACAAAATTTGACTACACAACAAATGTAGATCGCGTTAAAATACACAATTTATGTCATATACATTTTTCTTGTTGAGTGAACCATTTTCGAGAAATTGCTAGTTATTCCCTTAAATTTTTCAATACTTATTTTCTCAAATGGGAATTCGTTATTCATTTTTTTTTTTGTCTTGGATATGCAAAGAGTATTAATCTGTGGTAAAGAGAATGGTGCTCCACCTAGCAACCAGCTATTAAGATATATCTCGATGCTTAAAGGCACCTGTATTTCTATATTGCCCTTGCAATTACAAGACAAGGGGAACATAGTACGCCTTAAGCGATAGTCAAATATTTTTAGAACTGATCGCTATGTGTAAAATGTAATTCTCTTTGCATGTCAAACGATCGTTTCTGCAAATGCTTATCTCGATTAATATGAAATAGACGGAGAATGAGAGTTTGTAAAAACAGTAGAGAAAGTCATGTGAGTGTAACACATCAGATTTTTTCTACTTCTTGCGGTTACCTATAGTAGGTAGAGGAAATATTGCATTACAAAAAAAAGTTCTATATCCAGATTTCACCGAAAGTACACGTTTCGAGGTTAGCTTAATCCAAAAGTAAGAAAGAAAGAGAGAAAAAAAATATGGAAAAAGTGTGTGTATGTATGCAAGTGTCTCTCTGTGAACATCATAACTAAAAAAAAAGAAATACGGGTGTTACTTCCATAGAACTTTCTCTACTCACTATTTCTTTCTTTATACCCAGCGTCTACAAACTATTCTTATGCATCTGCTTCATCTTGACTCAGATAAATATTTGTATATATAGTTTTATTTTATTATAGTTTAATTTTAATCAAAATCGTTGGCGTCATTTTTGTGAAACTTAAACATTTCGAAAAATGTTTCATGTAAACGGTAGTTTAGGTTTATCTTGAAAATCTTCGTGTCGTATCTTTGAAAGACACCGAACCGTGTATCAAAACTTGGTATTTATCGGACATATCGTTCTTGAGTTATGCTATTCTTTTAACACAAACACATAAACACACGGACCCTTTTTACAAAAATGTAGTTTTATATTCAGGGAGCCTTAAATCGTATATTGGCTGTGAAATCCTGGTATGGAATTCTTTACCTACTATGTACCTACCAAGGGCGTGGTAGACAAAGTAAAAAATATCGGATGAATACAAAACTTAGGAGTTCAGTATCTTCAAAGGATGCGACTTGAAGATTTTCATGAAAATTCTCCCGTCTCAGAATACCCTATGCAAAGAAAAATTTTCGTTAGCTTTTATTTTCTTAAAAATAGTTCTAACGGTTTTCATTAAACTTCCACTTATTTTAAGATATTTGCACGACAAACAAAATGTACATCTTGAACTTTGTGTGAATAGCCTGTGAAAAACTCTTCATTTGGAATGAATTTAGTGTAATTTTTTTATAACTTGTAAACCATCAGAGATAGGCATAAACTTACTACACCAAAAATGTTGCTCTCGTTAAAAGACATAATAAATGTCAAACATTTTTGTGGTATTTACCATTTCCAAGAGATTCGTTCTTATTGCTTTGAATTTTCAAGTAATTCATGCTATAAAGTGCCAAGTCGCTACTTTTTATTTCTCGCGGTCATGCAAAGAGTGGAATTTCAAACAAATCACATAAGGACCGGACCCACTTTTTAAAACCTTGACTGTCGCTTGTCTCCTGTATCCCTCTTGTTACCTATAAACAAAATGTGTAATAAAAGAATTTCTGCAGACATTTAC
Source organism: Deroplatys truncata (assembly GCA_030765065.1). Taxonomy (NCBI): domain Eukaryota; kingdom Metazoa; phylum Arthropoda; class Insecta; order Mantodea; family Mantidae; genus Deroplatys; species Deroplatys truncata. The sequence goes on along the minus strand of CM060984.1, from coordinate 49,969,818 downwards.
TTGATTAACGAGAAGTAGATTAAGTATGAACTTTTTAAGAGTGGTTTATAGAAAAAGTCATGCAAATGTAACCCACCAGACACTGAAAAGTAAACGTTTATTTACTTTTTAAGCTTGTGATCTTTCTAATGAAAATACCTACCGCATATAGAAACACTATTTTGAAGCAGAAATATGGTCGTCACAGTCCTGCAAAGGTCGCCAGTATGAAGCACTATACACCCCCTCAAGAAAGTATTCGTCTGCACTTTAAAATATTCTAGCAGCCAAATTAATGGAAGGAGAAATTTAATTTTGGGGGGACATAACGTTCAAATGGTAAGACAGTTTTTGTGTTTTTTTTTTTTAAGATCGTTCATTGTATCAGTTTTATATTTTTTTAAAAATGTGCCAAACTGCAACTTCTTTTGTAGGTGGTGTTTTTAAAACTATCTTTCATGCATTAGGTAGAGAGCATTTATTTGTGCACACATCCACAAGAAATAAATTCTTTTGGATATCGAGAAATAAATTCGTGGTCGTAAAAAGTGAGTCGAAAATTAGGATTTAAGGCAAAAACGTTGAAAATTCCCAACTTTGATATTTTATTCCTCCGTCAAATAAAATGTATTTTCGCTGCAAAATCAAGTAATACACGAAATGTTTTTTTCAGATAGTTCATTTCATCAATTTTATAATTTTTTTGAAATATATGCCAAAATTGCAACTTTTTTGTACGTGGTATTTTCAAAATTATCCTTCATGCATTGTGTAGGGAGAATTTCTTTGTGCATACATCCACAAGAAATAAATAGAGAAATAAATGAATAGAGAAATAAATTCGTGAAGTCGTAAAAAGTGAGCCGAAAATTACCTAATTGATAAAATGAAGGATCTGAAAAACTGCCGAAACACTTAAACTCTATTACCATTTGATCTTTATGTCTAAAAAATTAAAATTTTCCCTCCATTAATTTGGCTGCTAGAAGCTCTTTAAGTGCAGACGAATACTTTCTTGAGGGGGCTTATATGATGGTCGGCACTTTTGATGCCATGTATTTTACCTGCTTGCTGTCGTTATCTCGAGCTCTTTCTGTTGTCTTGTGTGCCAGCTGCTCCAGTGCTGTGAGATCTTTCTATCAGGGTATGCGTGGATGTATTATGGACAACACCGGTTTAAGTTGACTGAGAAATTTACTGTGAACAAATATTTGAGTTATTTGAAGTGATTTGGCGACCGTTTGAGATGAAGACATAGACTGGCTCTGAATTGTGGCACTCGAAATTGTAATAACTGAATTATTATACCTGCTAAGTTCTACAGTATCAATCTTACGATTTGAAATAACTGTTTCCGCAATAAAATTAACTAGTAGCCTAACTTGCCGTGAGTCGCTAAAATGCGTATCGGCAAGACCTCTCGCAATAGCCGCGAAATCTTACTCACACAAGCGTGTCACTAGGCACTTAAAATATCACACGAGCAGTAAGTATCAGAGCCGGCACCAGAGTAACGAATGTATGCACAACTGTGTGCACAAGGATGTGCACGAACGACTGTAAGTATCTACTAGTGCCAATACCAGATATACTAGCACTCTGGTTTAAAATTACACCTCTTTATTACTTTAGCTCTACCTACTTCATTACTCACCACCAACATTATTTTTCATGCGCAGCCAATACTTAAAACCTATATATGCCTCTTAACTTTGTTACCAGGGAGCTTGTCTAAAATCTCAGAATCAAAGTGATTTTCTCTTTTCCAGACCCTGCAAATGTACTGAGCTTATAACCTAACTGAATTCCCAAAATCTTTTACTTAATGGGTTCGCTACTTCGGCAGTTGCTAATGACTTTGGTTAACATGACTTCCTAATGACCTGTTTCTCGGACAAATCTTTCAACTCAAGTTTATTACATTATACATTGATTTAATATAGAAATTATTTATTGCAATTATTTCTCTATCTTACTGTTATTTCTTTATTTCATTATCTACATCTTCCTGTCAATGATTACAGTATCAATTTGGAAAACAAAACATTATTTTATTTGAGTGTTTTATAAAAACAAATAACATTTTTCTTCCAAGAATCTACATTTTTTCACCTATTTTTATTTGAATTTTCAGTTTTCCTCATCAATAGTTCAAAATTTATTGCAGGAAAATGTGTAACTGCTCACGGTAAAAAAAATTGTAAAGTTCCATGCATTATTTGAAATTATCGATAGAACGGTACATATTATTTTAAAAATGTATGAGAATGGCTTCGTTCTCCGTACCGTTTGCACCTCAGAGGTATGGGAATGTGTAACAGCTTTATATCCGGGTTAGGTCTTAAGGGTTGCAATGTACATTACTGAAACATCATATTATCGAAATATTTTGGAACATTTCTATTCTACACCACTCCATAAAAACAGGCATGAACAATTGTAACACAATCATGTACGAAGCCAGCGTAGACGTATATCTCTCCCGAACACTACATAGAGATCTATTCACCACTCACATATAGCTCGCGCAAAACTTCTGGAATCCTGACCGTGATTGCCACCCCAGCTGCCGAGCCTAGGAATGGTTTATGTTTAGCTTAATCAACGAAAGCAATATATAATACCTTTGCTTACCCACAGTGACGTAACAACTAATGCTTTATAAAAGAATTCTTGCATTGGGGATCTAGTACATACTTGATGTTTCATTTGCTGTGAATTAGCTGTTTCTTTTGCGAAGTAAATGTGTACTATTCATATTTGCAGTACTATGGTATTGATGACGTAAAATATTATCTTGACTTTTAAACGAAGCTATCACCTAGGCTTTACGAAAGTGGACTTCCACTCTGTACCCGTTTTTGTGAAATACAAATTTAGAAAAAAAAGCTGACTGAATGCAATGAAATACAGTACGGCAATATAATACCTAAAAGTTAAGCATTAATAGCTAAGTGTACCTTCTTCTTTAACTGATTACCCTACTTGTTGTAGAACCTACAAGCCAATGCTTTGGGACAATTGCCTGTCGAGGAGCAAGCAAACTCTGGATCATAGCATATCCAGGTTGGATATCAGCCTGATGCCTGTTATGGTGGTGAAGAAGAAGGAAATGAAATTTAGTGATGAAAGGGATGATAGTATAGTTCGCGATCAAATTTTCCAACCCAGCATTTGCCTAGCGACCGAGGAAAACCTCGAAAAAGCCTTCGGCCATATTGATTGACTTTGGGTATTTGAATCTGGGACCTCCCGAATGTGGGCCACAGACGTTACCGCCTGAGCCATCCCGCTCGGTGTTAAGTGTACTAAGATTGAAAATTGTAATAGGAAATTTTAGAACAAGTTGAACTCACATTTTTATTTTTTCGCATTCATATAAAACACAAACAAACAAAATAATTATCTGAATAACATTATAAGGAAATAAAATAAGAAAATGTGGGAGGCTAAAATTTTATGATGTAATGAAAAAGTCGGCAATGAAACATGGCAGTGAAACTTGAATTATGTCCGAAAAATGAAATGAAATTTCTAAACACAAATAAAGGTTACGGAAATGAATAAGAAAGGAATTACAAATATGTAGCCTGACATACAGAACCTTCGTTTGGACGCGTGGCCGGCCTAGCGGAAATTTTCTTGGCACCGGGAAGCACGCCTTTTCACGGCGGAATCGGTTATTCATAGCCCATTAATTTCAAGCTCATAGATTTCTCATGCCAATTACAACTGCAGTAACCACATACTTTTGTCATAGAAGAGGTTGGAAATGATCCCCTTGTGCCGCCACACACCCCTCGAGCATTTTAAGAAAATGGGCATTAGTACTCATTAATTCTTCATGGTTAAATGAATACGTAAAACTTGCCTCGTAAGTAAAGTAAATTAAACGCAAGCCAATTGAGCGATCATTAACATTATGCGACACCAAAATAGAGATGTTAACTCTACTCACATTATCGCGTGGTTGCAGTTCCAGAAAAGTTATATTTTAGGGTTTGAATTTTAAAAGTTTAGTGGCATTTCAAACCGAGGTTTGCAAAACGCCCGAGTCCTGCACAACCTTCTCACAGATTTCTTCGAACTTCATCGTAACTTTTCTTCGATGTCATCGAGTTTTTCCTCTGTAAGAACATGGCGATACACTTTCGGCTGCTGATCAAGAGTAGATCCCGTTTCCCTAAATGTATTCACAGGATCACGAACCGCTTCTCTGTGAGGCGCACGAACAACCGGATACCTATAAATAGTCTCTCACAAGAGTTTGTCACATAGGAATCATACATGAAGATTCGGTGTGCTCAGGATACAAGGGCGATACTGAAAATTTTTAAATGCCATGTTTCTGAAAACAAATGAAATTTCTTTATATTTGACAGTTGCCTATTCAATTTGCTATAATAGTTTGCTAATTGTCATCATTTAAAAATTTTGTGTTCACCCAAAAATGAATTTTACAAGTGAACATTTCCGGGCTATGTATTTTTTTTACGAATTTATATGGTCATTAACACTTAAACAATGTGAGAATCGGCTTAAAAATGCATTTGGCGAAGAAGTCCCATCCAAGGCAACAATTTATAATTGGCACAGCGACTTCAAAGGAGATCGGTTTTTTCGTAGTGATAAATTTCGTGAACTGCTGTTACTGATGAAAATATTGCCGCTTTTCGAGCAATACTTGAATAAGATCGACGGACATCTTATGAACTTATTCGGCGTCATTGGGCATTGGTATGAGGTCAAATCCAAAATATTTTGCACCAACAGTTAGACGTGAGAAAACTTAGTCGATGGATTTCACAAACTGACTCCCGATCAAAAACAATAACGCATTGGTTGGTGTAGAAAAACTCTGGAAACATTCGAAGGTGTCACTTCAAATTTGGTTTGGGATATCGTTACTAAAGATTAATCTTGGATTTATTGTTATGATCCTGAAACGAAAAGTCAATCGGCTCAGTGGGTCTTTCGAACAGAACCCAAGCCTCCAAAAGTCCAACGAATTCACAGTTCTAGTAAGAAGATTGGTTGCTAGTTCCCCCCCCCCTAAAATGGGCCATATTGCTACTACAGCATTACAAGATAGAGGTACGTTACTGCCGATTGTTACAAAAATGTCTGTTTACAGCAGAATTTTGAAAAAATTAGTGAAAAACGCCCAAAAGGAAAAATAATGTTACATCACGACAACGCATCGTCGCATATAGCAAAACTTAACAACTGAGTATCTGGATGCCCTAAAGGTCACCACCATGGACCCTCCACAATACAGCGCTGACCTTGCACCTTGTAATTTCTTTTTGTTTCCAAAAATTAAAGATAAATGCATGGAATCACTTTCTCGTCATCAGATGGAACATAATAAAAACCTGGTTTCCGAAGTGCCTCAGGAAGAGTGGCATTATTACTTTAAGGATTGGTTTCATCGAATGCAGAAATTTATCGATGTTAAAGGGGAATATTTTGAAAAACAATAAAGATCATTTAAATTGTTTAATATTAATCATTGTTTGAATTCCTTAAAAGGTTCAGTGTCGCCGTCCTATTTTTATTTATTTATTTTGTAGCATTATAACAGCACTAACACGAAACACTGTGTATAAACCTCTTTGTGTATAAACCACGAAATTATAAAACGAATTGGATAACCTAGGTACAGAAAGACTACCACATTAATTCAGAATTACAGACTAAAGGGAAAGAGAAGTATAGGTCAACATTTTTATTAAATGATGGCATGCACAGGATAGTAAATTCTTGAAAGAACGAATATCTATTGTTTGAAGGGAAAAGGAGGAGGAGGAGGAGGAGGAGGAGGAGGAGGATCAGGGCTAAAAGAAGTGTTTACAACTTTATTAAATAGGAGGGGCATTTTCAGTGATCTGGGTAAACAAATAATTTCTTATGCTGTGACATCTTTATCATTTTACAGGGTCAAGCTCAGAGAATATTAGTCAGTTCCCTCTTTCATAAATATGATTTTAGATGTAGGTTACTGCCATTGTATTCAGGAGGATAGTAAACGTAACAAAAGCCGGAGATAGCAGTTATTCTTTGGCACCGAGACAAGTCATAAAGTTTTACGCCCTCGAGACGGCTGATTCTTTGAGGGGTGGGGGGGGGAGACAAGGTGTTCTTTTCAGAGGGAGGTACGATTCTTAATATGTTTGCAAAACCTATAAGAAATGAATGCATCTTCAACATCGCTACATGAATATAGGATCCTGATATGATTTAGATTGTATTGTTCGATTATTTAATTTGTGAAGCGACTTTAAATTTGTGTAGGATGTCCCTACTATTGTGTCAGCATAGGTTACTTTTGCTCCCGTAATTTATTTTTCAGCTACAGCGGAGGTTTTAATCAGAAAGAAAAAAAGGTGATTTCCTGGAAAATAAAATTAAAAATAAACAAGGAACCTGGCTGGTTATTCATATGTTTGGAAAGGAGAAAAAGATGGAGAAATTCAGGTCACCAGCAGAAACCATGGATTTTCTGCCTCTCTTACTGATGCTCTTTTATCAGTTCAGTTAGTGGCAGTCTCCCTGGAAGCAAAGATGAAATCTCTTAGGGCAATTTTGCACAGAACGGGCAACTCTCGAGTAAAAGCTGACGATATGCGTTACTTTTCCGGAACGTATCCCTTTAGCATATATTACGGTTTTGTTTGCGATTTGTTCGTTTGATGTAAAACAATCCTAACCGTTATGTTCATGTAACGGTTATAACTGGTCATGTTCATGGTTATAACTGTCATAGTTACTTTGCGTTGATGATTATAAGCAAGGATGACACTGTCCGAGCGTGGTGGTCGTATAGGTTGGTGGTTGCTTGCCTATATTGCCATTACGGAGGTCATGGGTTTAAAGTTACTGCACTGTGAAAGGAAAAGACAACCTGTTTGTGCTGCGTCGGGTAATGAACATACATTTCATTTGTATAGCATTCGATTTCTGGCTATTCAGAAGCTTGTAAAATAAACAGCATACAGCTTGTTTTCAATAACGTAGACTTTATGTTCCTCTACAACATCGGGCGATGTTGAGCGAGCTTTCAGCACAAAGTGGAAACAAGGAATTTCACTTTTGCACCTCAAAAATGCACATTCTTGTATATTGTAACGGAATCATGTACATAGATTGCAAATTGTACTTCTGTGTAATTTGACTAACTCGTTTGTTTTGTACATGATCTTGTAAATATGTGAAAGTAATATTGTAAGCATGTAAATAATCAAGGCATGTATATTATATACTTATATATGGTTGTGGTAACCTATAGAAACGTCGCATATTTGTTCCGCCGATCGGTACCAGCGAACAGTCGCGTGATGTCGATGGACTGCTCTTATCTACTAGTAAACACAGTGATACTCTATATTCCAGTAACAGTCACCTCGCGGCGAACTGGGACAAAGTGCCGTCCCTGGTTTTAAGTAACAGTTAAGTATTATCATCCTGGTTTGTAATTGTTAAGCCGGAATTACAATGAACTTAACGCGACGTAACGCCAAAGTGTAACACGTTTTACACTTTTGTGCAGTAAGATTTTGTCTCTCTTGCGGTTTACCAGTTAAGAAAAGGTTATTCACAGTGAAGAGGATTTGACAGGCTATTCCCAGAAAACTCAAGATATACATTTGTCGTGCAAATATCTTAAACATATGGTATTTTAATCAAAATTGTTGGAGCCATTTTTGAGAACATGAAAAATAGCCCGGCAGCCAGAGAGACAAAGAGCATCCTTTTTCCCTGCCACGCTGCGTCGAAACACCATCGCCGACACTTCCAATTCTGAAAGAGACCAACGGGATGAAAGAAACCACCCCAGCATTCGCCTGATGACCCGGAAAAACTCCTAAAAAAACGATGGATCAGAGTGGGCGGTCGCCGGGATCGATCCTGGGACCTCCTGAATGTGGGCCACAGACGTAGTCGCCTGAGCCAACCCGCTCTACATTTTTAGTGTACGGTGTCTTCGTCTATCGCCTACATTTACCAGTTGTACAAGATTATACAAACTTCCTTCCGATGAAGAGGACTTCACAGGTCATTCCCAGAAAATTAAAGATATACAGTTTATTGGCCATGCAGGTATCTTAAACATATGGTACTTTAATCAAAATCGTTAGAGCCGTTTTTTGAGAATATCGAAAATACTGAAAAAGTTTCCATGTAAAGGGTAGTTTAGGTTAGGGTATTTTGTTGAAAATCTTAGTGTTGCTTCCTTGGAAGACGCTGAACATAAATACCAAGATGCTTGGTATTTATGGAAGTTTTCGTTTTTGAGTTACCTAATTATACATTAAAACACACGCACATGGATCTTTTACTAATGTTTTTTTTTAATTTATTAATTATTCAGGGAGCTCCTAAATGCCTATTTCCAATGAAATCTCGGTATCGAATTATGCAATAATTCCTCCACTTACTCTAGGTAAGTAATAGAGAAGGTAAAAACACACCTATACATTGTTCCTACAATATACAATGCATATCAAAGTAAAGAGAAAATTCCAACCATAAAACTGCACACGGAAACTAAGAAAGTCACTTTTTGGCTTTGCACTTAACGCGACGTAACTTAACCAATGTCAATATTTCCCTTCACGTTGTGTTAAGTTTGGTGTCAGTGGCTAATTTGAACCAATCGCCGTTAAGTAGTGCCGTGGAATAATAAAAGTAACCATCAGACAGAGCAATTCCCTTTACGTTAAGTTTGGTGTCACGTGACTAATTTGAACCAATTGGCGTTAAGCAGTGGCATGGAGCAATACAAACAACTACTAGTCAGATATATTCCTGTTACGTTAAGTGCATCCTTTATGGAGGTAGCCATTTCGCAACCATACGTCAAGTTAATACCTGGTACCGGTAACAGTAATTGCTAATATATTTCTGTTACAGGATCTATTGTTATAGGCTGCATTACAGCCGCGAATTATTATAGCAACATAAATAAATTATGCTCAAGTATTTACCTTAGCAATTACAAAAATCTGATGTGATACATTCTCTACCCTCTAACTGTATTAGTGGGTATATAAACTATTCTTACTATAAAGCTCATTTTTCTATTTACTACATTTAATCCAAATAGATATTTGCAAAAATTACTACATTACACGTTTCGTTATAAGTACAGAGAGAACAGTGGTAGTCAAATTTTAAGAACTGGACGCCATATGCTGGCCTTAAAATTCCATACTGTTTCCATGTAATCGCGAGAAACAACTGAAAATCTACGGGACTTTAAAAGAAAAGTATTGAACAATTCAAACTTTTAATAACGGATATATCAGAAACGGCTTATGCCACAAAAATGTATTTGAAGTAAATGGTGTGTTTCAAAGAAATCTAGATTTTTTCTGTCGTGCGTTTTCACTACCGCTTAACGTTTACAAGCTAAACAAGATTATACAAAATTCCTTACGAATGAAGAGGACTTCGAGGGCTATTCCCAGAAAATTCAAGATATACATTTTATTTGCCATAAAAATATCTTGCATATATGGTATTTTAATCAAAATCGTTAGTCATCTTTTAGAAAATGAAAATTTTCGAAAAATGTTCCATGTAAGGCGTAGTTGAGGGTGGGGGAATTTCTTGAAAATCTTCCTACCACATCCTTGGAAGATATTACATTCAAATACCAAGTTTGGCATTTACCACATACACGCCGACATGTTTCCAAAAATGGTTTATTTGAATTCAGGGCGCCTCAAAACATGTATTTTCGATGAAATCTCGGTATCGAATTTTGGGTGGAATGCAATACATCCCCTACTTAAAATATGTAGTAGAGAAAATAATGACATTTCAGATTAAAAACCTAATGTGATACATTCCCAGGACGGAATACAGCCATTCCCATCCGTTGTATTCTCATTACTCAGTTAAATGTTTGTTTAGGAATTATTTCAAATTCTGTAAGAAGTGCATAGTTACAACACGTGGAAACAGCATTCAAATATGTGTTCTTTAATGGAAAGAAAGAAGTGCCGCGGGCTGACTTCGTATCTCAGTCGGCAGAGCACCTGCCAACTGTGCGAAGGGTTCCGGGTTCGATTCCCGCTTGGGGGGAGTGTTTCTCTAACCAAGATTATTTCATGTCCTCCCCAGAGTCTCTAAGTATGAAAGAAAGTGAGTGAGAGAGAGAGAGAGAGAGAGAGAGAGAGAGAGAGATCTGATGTATAAAACCAAAAGAAAAACCACAAATATAATGACAACTGTACATACGAGTTAACACCATTGCAGTTAAAGGCAGAGCATAAATGGAACAATAAAAAAATCTGACATGTTGCACTTACTTGAAATTCTGTAATCTTGTACAAATGCGTATTTTCCATCTACTTCATGTTAGTCGAGATAAACATTTGCAGACATTATGTTATTTCTAATTTTCTTGTAAATGCAAGAGGAATATGGAAATACAGGTGTTAAAGGATAGTCAAATCGGCTAAATTGTCATACTGTTGCCCTCGTTTGTGTCACTTTTGCCCGCATTAGGTCTTTCTTTTGCCCACCTAAATTAGGAATAAGGAAGTGAAAAAGCAATGAAATTACTTACCTTAGGAGTGATTTTAGAACATGATGTGGTCTCTCCAATATCTAGGACCCACGCACCCACCCGTTTTAAGTGTGTTATTTATATAGGCAAATAGCGTTAGGAAGAAAACAAACGTAGCCATTTTTCCATTCAAAGTGGATACTGCCAACCTAAATAATCAGTGAAATGCACTGAATATGCGATGTGCTGTTGTTTTGTGAACGTGAATCATTGGAGTTATAGACGCGCAGATCCCTGGGCTACGCTCTGTCGTCGCTTCGCAACTTGCTGCACTCCTCTCCTTCTAAAAAACATCCCTCAGCTACGCTTTGAGGCTGAGGGCCCTCAATCTCTCGGCTACGCTTTGAGGCTGAGTATCTTACCGGCTTCGGTGGCATCATTATTCATATGTTGGCAGCATTACGTTAGAGCAGCGTAAGACCTAATGCGGGCAAAAGTGACACAAACGAGGGAAACAGTATGACAATTTACCCGTCAAATCGTTTAAGAGCTGGTTGCTATGTGGAGCATTCCATTCTCTTTGCATGTGTCCAGGACGTTTATATATATAACGAATTCCCATTTGAGAAAATCCGATGTGTTGTGCACTCACATGACTTTCCCTACTCTTGTACAAACTATTTTTACAAACGCTTATTCTCCATCTACTTCATTTGCAGAAATTACCTTATTGCTAATTTTCTTGTAGGTGCAAGCGGAATATGGTTGGAATAAGCGATAGTCAACTCTTTTAAGAGCTGATTTTTATGTGGAGCATTCCTTTCTCTTTGCATGTCCAGGTCATTAAAAAAAAAGCGAGTAACGAATTTCCATTTTAGAAAAAGTGTAAGTATTGGAAAATTCAAGTAAATAACGAGGAATATCTGGAAAATGGTTCACTCAAAAAAAAAAAATATGACAAACTGTATGTTTTAAAGAGATCCACATTTTTTGTGTAATAAACTTTTGTCTATCTCTTACGGTTTACCAGTTACGCGAAAGTCATTCAGAATGAAGAGGACTTTTGGGGACATTTCCAAAAAATTCAAGATATGCATTTGATTTTCCCTAAAAATATCTTAAATATATAATATTTTAACCAAAATCGTTTGAGCCATTTTGAGAAAATCAAAATTTTCGAAGAATGTTCCATATAAAGGGTGGTCTGGGGAGGGGGAGGGCTTTTCTTGAAAATCTTCGTATCGCATTGGAAGATACTAAACTCAAATATCAAGTTTGGTATTTATCCAACTTTCGTTTTTGAATTATGCTGTTCACAGACTCGCACGCGGATATGTTTCCAAAAATGATTTATTTAATTCAGGGCACCTCAAAATACGTGAAATCTCGGTATCGAATTTTTGGGTGGAATGCAGTGGGTACTTCCCCTACTTACTCCATGTAGCAAAGAAAGTATAATAGTTTAAATGTTGGAAAATTCAAACAAATAACTAGGAATATCTCAGAAATGATTCACTCGAAAAAAAAATTACGTGCCATAAATTGTGTGTCTTAACGAGCTCTACATTTTTTATGTATTAAAATGTTGTTTACCTCTTACGGTTTACCAGTTAAGCAAAAGTAATTCAGAATGAAGAGGGCTTTTTGGGACATTTTCAGATAATTCAAGATATACATTTCGTTTGCGATGAAAATATCTTAAACATATGATACTTTAATCAAAGTCGTTAGAGCCATTTTTGATAACATCAAACTGTTAGAAAAATGTTCCATGTAAAGCGTAGTCTGGGGTGAGGGGATTTTCTTGAAAATCTTCGTGTCGCATCCTTGGAAGATACTAAACTCGAATACCAAGTTTGGTATTTATCCGACTTTTCGTTGTGAGTTATGCTGTTCACAGACAAAAACACACGGTCATGTTTCCAAAAATGTCCTATTTGGATTCGGGGCATCCCAAAGCATGTATTTACGGTGAAATTTCGGTATCGAATTATTGGGTGGAATGCAATACTTCCCGTATTTACTCTGCGTAGTAGGGAAAGTAAAAAGGCCTCCTTTCACAGGTTTACAAGCAGGTCCGTCAGATGACGCATTCGCATTTAAAAAATGTGTAAACCTGCTGCATAGAATATTTCGAAAATTGCAGACTCTAGAAAGGTGGGAGAAGAAATTGTGTATTTTAGTAAGCTCTACATTTTTATGCAGCAGGTTTTTGTCTATTACAGTTTACTAGTTACACAAGTTATACAGAGTTCAATCAAATAATGGAGACTTCACAGGTTATTCGCAGAAAATTCAAGATATACATAAATTTCATTTGCCATGCAAATATCTTTAACATGCAATATTTTAATCCAAATTGTTAAAGCCACCTTTGAGAAAATAAAAAATGACAACTTCTCCATGTAAAGAGTGGGTCTGTTTATTCATTCTCGTCATTTCCGACAATGTTTCCGTTTTAGAGAGGGAGTAATTCACTTGCGCTGAAAAGGCTACTGACTTTGTTTCTGAAATGTCCTTTCTAAGTAATTGCAAATGTTTATTACTATTAAGCATTGATTTGCCGCGCGGCTATTTGAAAGTGGTTGCGCTGTTTGTCGGCTGATGGCAGACTGACTTAGCTGGACCGTAGATTCTCGACTAGCACTTCGCTCTGGTGGCAGTGATGTACACTTCGTGTAGTATGAGTCCAGTAGCGGCTATTGCAAAATGATGCAACTCTGCAGAGAGTAATCGTAGGGAGAATATTTTTTAAGTAAAATTATTTTCTCTTTCCTCATAACCAGAGGAAACTGAGAACTCATAAATAAAGCTTGTGTACAAAAGATACATGCATACGCAACGGTGTTTATTACAAACATCCTAGAAGTGTTCAATTTCTGCTAATAAAGAAAACCCACTGGGCATGTGAATTTCTCTTGTGATTTTCAGTAAAGCCATTACATGGAAAGCATCTAAGCAATCAGCCCGGATAAAGATTACATTCAATGAAAAACCAATAAAAACAACTTACAAATTTTAATTATTGAGGTGTATATCTGGGTATTGATAAGAATAAGGCTGTAAACAGTAATGTTAGCAGGTTCTGGTATATAGGTGAAACAAAAACAATGATAATAGACAAACATACCTGTCAGAGATGAGATCCTTAGGAACAATGGCAGGTTAAAAATTAATAAATTAAAAAAGCTGTACCGAAATGCATGAAGAACCAAATATATGTTCACTAATCACTAAAACAAATGAATGCCAAAATAACTGTTTCAATTTTATAGACCCAAGCTACAGAACTCCAGAAAGACCAGTTATGAGATGGATATAACAACTTTTAACTTCTAGAACAGGCAATAGTCAGTCAGTCAGTCAGTCATCATCATCATCATCATCATCATCATCATCAGCCATTACATTACATTTTCTTTCTTTTTTTCCATGTTAGGTTTTGGATGTTTTTGTGTAATTTTTATGGTTTCATACTACTATTAACAGCATGTATCATACCTTCATTTTCATTTATTTTTCTGCCTTGATGCTTGTAGTTTGATGTATTTATCAGGGCACTGCTTCCAATCAGTCTGAAGGTTACTTTTCTCAATCATATCCCTACACAAAAAAAAATCAGAAAGCAACACCTAACAAATAGAAATTTCAGGCTAACGCTAGAGAACTGTAGATTAAATTTATATTTATTTTATGCATTGTCTTAAGATTCAAGTTGACTCTTAAAAACGACACCCGAACTCAAAGATCTCTTTTTGTTTTAAAGTCAGGCTTAATTTTATACAAAGCATCCAGTTTGTAGTGTAACCATACATCCTAGACATATAAATTTTAAAATTTTTTCCTGAAAAAAATCCAAAATTCCTATTGAAAGATTTGGGTTAAAACTAACTTCTTTGCATACTATATGAACTATTAAAAACTGAGGGTACAGCAAATTAGACAAATAGAAAAAGAGACAGTAAGATTATATCTGAGAATTCTTGGGTAAACAAAAGGAAAGGGAGAAACAAATTAACATGAAAAGAATATAGCCAGACGGACGTCTGTAGACTGCCTTAATTACAGAAAGAAGAGAATGATATCACGATGTATTTGTATGCTGTGTATTTGTATTATGACAGTAATTGAAAATAAAATCACTGTTCCAATGATAGTTTTCTAAGGGATGTGATTGCAAATTTTGATTAGGAGTCTTCATGACAACATGAGTGGTTGTATGCTACATTTTGCATGTGTCAGAATTTTGGACTTAGAAAACATATTTACATGCTTTTTGTTTTTCCTATAATTAGTTTAGTTTTCTTGCCATCCTCTAAACTGGATAAATGTGGCTGTTCATTTAAAATTTGCAAGCATTGAAAACAATGTCTCTGAACTTATCTAAAATTAAATGATGCTTCAAATATTTGTATTATTTGATTAAGATTTGTTGAACTGTTACATAGGTGAAATCTAAACAAAATGAAATGAAAGAGTGCTGAGTTCTTTTATTATATATTAACATTTTAATGAAATATGATGCTAATTCATGAAATTATTTCGTTACAGGGAAATCCAGGCAGCAAGTGGTGAATGGATGAATGAATATGTGCGCCGTCCAAGTCGTCGTCGTGACAATAGAATGTATGTCCCTGCTGCTGATCTCATTAAACGCAGCATAAGGAAATCTTGGACAATATCAAGTAAGAGTAATTCTATTTTATTATCAAACTAAAAAATTAGAGGTATGGGAAATAAAGACCATGGTATTTCTTTGAATGAAATAGTTTTGTTTCTTCATCTTCTACAATTTTTTTTTAAATAGATACGATGTTGGTCTTGATTAAATAATTCAAGAATAAACCATTCCTTTCACTTCCCTTTTATTGTATTTATTAATTTTTTAATTAATTTATTTTTTCTTTCATTGACTTATTTTGAATGTGCGTTTCACTCTATTAGCTGGTACATACTTTTCTGTGATGAAGACATCTGTCAGGACTTTTAAGTTATTTGGTTTACTGTGTACAGTGTAAGAGAAAACTCAAAGATGCTATCAAGCCAAGGGCATATGCCGAACATTTTTGAGGGAGGGAGAACATACTTTTAAACACATGTGGTCATCAACATTGATCAAGTTTGGGGGGATGGGTGGAAAAAAGGAACAGAGTAAAACATTTGGAAATTTGATTCAGACTTAAACGTTTCTTAAAGAATTCAATTCTGTGGCTGGGACTTAAACCAGGATTTTGGCTCCCCATGCTGCCACTCTTACTGTTTCAACTACTGTGGAATTTTAGGGAAATCAATTTGCACAGTTAATGGAATACATTTTAGTTAAAATTTGCATCTTAATACAACTGCAATTTGGTTACATACAAATTATTCAAGATAAAAGATATAATTTTATTATGGCAATAAGTTACAGTACTTACCAATATGGCTGCTGATGGTTGTGGTGGTGCATTTAAATGCCTATGGAGGTTTAAAGTTGTAATTTTCTTTACGCTGCAAAGTTTCATTCAACTGCTTGTATTTTAAAGAATCATATAATTTATAGTTGCCTCTCATTTCCAAATTGTTAAGCTTTTAATTTCAAAGAAATTCAAGCATCATAAAGCCTATACATATGCCATGTGACATTGAAAGCTTAG
The DNA here is from genome assembly GCA_030765065.1 of Deroplatys truncata. NCBI lineage: Eukaryota > Metazoa > Arthropoda > Insecta > Mantodea > Mantidae > Deroplatys > Deroplatys truncata. The sequence goes on along the minus strand of CM060984.1, from coordinate 49,953,687 downwards.
TGCCCCACTAAGACACCCTTAGACACCCGAGATCATAATGTTAGCTTGAACACTGAAGGAAAACAATATATTATTAAATAAAAGTGCGAGTTGGACACTTGAATTGCTTCATAAACAATTTATTGTCTGAACATGTTTCATAAGCAATATTGCCTATATCATCAAAGATTGGATCAATGTTTAATGAGTCTTAAAACTAAACAAAAGGGAATCAGGTTTTTTAAACTAAAACGTTAAGATTTAAGTTTCACTTTCTTTTGTATTGTATGGACGATAATACCCAAAATATAGTAAATAGGTGGATCTCTTTTAACAATTTTTCATTTACAAAATTGTTCTGTCATTATAGTACAAGTACACAATAGGAATAATATTACAGCATACCTACTAATATAATAGTCTTTATGTCAAACATATTTAACTCCAAAGAGCATTGTTATTACATGCTCTACCATTTACCTACAGTAGGTAGCAGAAGTATGTATTATATTAAATATTAAACATCAGAATTTCACCGGAAACACACATTTTGAAGTCCACTAAAACCTAAATGAAAGCATTTTTAGAAGATGATTCATGTGTATGTCTGTCTATGAACATCACATCTCAGAAACAAAAACTGAGATAAATACCAAATTTCAAACTTCATTGGGACACTGTTAAAATTTTAAAGCATTTTAAAGAAAATTTTCAGATCAACCTCCAAATGGAAAAACCTTTTTACTTTCTCTACTACGTATAGTAAGTAGAGGAAGTATTGTATTCCACCCAAAAATTCAATACCGAGATTTCACCGGAAATACATGTTTTGAGACCCCCTGAATCCAAAAAAAGCATTTTTGGAAACATGTCCGTGTGTGTGTCTGTCTGTGTGTGTGTCTGTGAACAGCATAACTCAGAAACGAACAGCCGGATAAACACCAAACTTGGTATTTAGGTTCAGTATCTTCCAAGGATGCGACACGAAGGTTTTCAAGAAAATCCCCCCACCCCAGAGTACCCTTTACATGGAAGATTTTATGAAAATTTTAATTTTCTCAAAAATGGCTAACGATTTTGATTAAAATATCATATGTTTAAGATATTTTTATGACAAATAAAATGTATATCTTGAATTTGCTGGGAATGTCTCCAAAAGTATTCTTTATTGTGAACGACTTTTGCATAACTGGTAAACCATAAGAGATAGACAAAATTTTACTACACAAATAATGTAGATCGCGTTAAAATACACAAATTATGTCATATACATTTTTTTTGTTGAGTGAACCGTTTTCGAGATATTGCTTGTTATTCCCTTAAATTTTTCAATACTTATTTTCTAAAATGGGAATTCGTTATCCATTTTTACTTTCTCTACTACGTATAGTAAGTAGGGGAAGTATTGCATTCCACCCAAAAATTCGATACCGAGATTTCACCGGAAATACATGTTTTGAGACCTCCTGAATCCAAAAAAAAGCATTTTTGGAAACATGTCCGTGTGTGTGTCTGTGTGTGTGTGTGTGTGTGTCTGTGTGTGTCTGTGAACAGCATAACTCAAAAACGAACAGTCGGATAAGCACCAAACTTGGTATTTAGGTTCAGTATCTTCCAGAGATGCGACACGAAGGTTTTCAAGAAAATCCCCCCACCCCAGACTACCCTTTACATGGAAGATTTTTCGAAAATTTTAATTTTCTCAAAAATGGCTCTAACGATTTTGATGAAAATATCATATGTTTAACATAATGTCATGAGAAATGAAATGTATATCTCGAATTTTCTGGGAATGTCTCCAAAAGTATTCTTCATTGTGAACGACTTTTGCATAACTGGTAAACCATAAGAGATAGACAAAATTTTACTACACAAAAAATGTAGATCGCATTAAAATACACAACTTATGTCATATACATTTCTTTTGTTGAGTGAACCGTTTTCGAGATATTGCTTGTTATTTTCTTAAATTTTCCAATACTTATACTTTTTCTCAAATTCGTTATTCATTTTTTTTATGTCCTGGACATGCAAAGAGAATGGAATGCACCACATAGCAACCAGCGTTAAAATATTTGACTATCGCTTAAAAGCTACCATATTTCCCTTGCATCTACAAGAAAATTACCAATAAGATTGACATCTCGATATCTCGATTAACATGAAGCATATGGAGAATAGGCGTTTGTAAAATTAGATTGTACAAGAGTAGAGAAAGTCATGTGAGTGTAACACATCAGATTTTTTTGTCTTGGATATGCAAAGAGCTATAATCTGTGGGAAAGGGAATGGTGCTGCACCTAGCAACCAGTTATTAAGAGATATGTATGTGCTTAAAGGCTACTGTTTTTCTATATTGCCCTTGTAAATATATTTTCCCCTTACATCTACAAGAAAATTAGCAATAAGATATGAGTCTGCAAATGTTTATATCTCGATTAACCTGAAGTAGATGGAGAATAAGCGTTTGTAAAAATAGTTTGTACAAGAGTAGAGAAAGTCATGTGAGTGTAACACATCAGATTTTTATTTCACTGCCTCAGTCTGTGCAAAAGATAGATAATATATCGCATCATGCCTTCAGTTTTTACTTTCTCTTCCACATACTTATAGTAGGATGAGGGAGTGCTATATTCCAATCAAACATCCTATATCGAGAATTCACCGGAAATGCATCTTTTGAGGTCCTCTGAATAAAGAGAAAGTTGAGATAAAGTTGCGTGTGCCATCAGCTTCCAAAGGCCTAACACGAGTTTTTCGAGAAAATCCCACCCATGCCAAACTACCCATTACATATAAAATGCTATATTTTTTTGTTTTTCACTTTTTCAAGACTGCCTATAACAATATTAAAATATAAACTATTTTAGATATTAAGGCGACAAATTAAATTTGTATTCTCACTATTAAAACCAGTCACCAAATTGCCGATGATGAGGATGAACGTTCCAGTTTTATTAACTTAATAAGTGAAATTTTGTGTAAAAATAGTGTGACTCATTCCTAATTCAACTTGTATTCAGAAGTTTATGTGAATAGAATGTAAACTTCTTTTCATACTGTTTGAATTTTATATAACTGGGAAATGATAAAAAAAGATAAAACTTAACACAGGAAAAATGTAGAGCTTATAAAATTATTATGTCCAGTTTTTTTGTTGCTTTAGCTGTTTTCAGAATATTCTATATTGCAGTTTTAGCTTTCCCAAGTTCGTCTGATGACATGCTTAAAAGTTTTCAATTTTTCTTTTTCTTTATATTGCAGGAGCTCATTACCGCAATTAAACATTGTAATACTGTTTCAACATGTTGTTTATAACTACTTTTTTTTAATTTGAAATAATTCCTAGCGTTTTAATGCCCATTCTTACTACATATAACACCAGGCAGTGATGCTGGTGATACATGAAATGATGATAAACTTAGACCTGGAACATTTTATTCCTAAATTTCCTTTCCAAATTAAGGTACTTACCTGACATTTGCAGTTAGGAGGAATGAGGAAAACCTGGATAAAACCTCAATCAGGGAGAACAGTACGGGTAGTATTTGAGCCATAGACCTCCCATTCATGACTATGTGCCTCATGACTTTGGCTACCCATGTCAGAGGCAAAAATGTATAATGAAAATGTAATGTGGATAAAATAATTGATTATTACTTGAATACTATAATAAATTGCTGTAAATTTGTTATGCCGAGAAAAAGAATGAGTGAATCCCAGTAGCTTTTTTAACTTCAAGGTTTACAATGTAATATTAATTAATATATTTTCATTGCATGCATATAAAGAACAAATTTTCTATTCTCTGACATGAATTATATGAACATATTTCTAGAAATAAGTACAACAAAGTAAGTACAGTCTCATAACGCCCATAATTTTGAAAACAGCATGGTTTCTTTTTAATCCCCAAAATTACTCCTTCGCCACAAAAGGCAGCTTAAGATTATCTAAAGGTAATGATTTAAAATAAGCATTGAACATGCATTTTAAAATATTAGGAGTTGCTTTATAACTCGGGTTTCAGAAGCAATATTTTGTGTTATTGGGAAAATTTGTCACAAAACATGTCACAATTTCTTGTGATGGCTAAAGCTCTGAAATTTTGACCATAAAAAACAAATAGGAATGGCATTGTATATGAATTTCTTACAGTGTATAGTTGTGCCAGTTTTAAAAATTATCAACTCTTTGTGTAGATAGCGTTAGAATTTACAAAGTTTGCAATGGGGAACCTGTGTGGAGGAAAGATTTCCACCATCAATACCAGGAACTCCTACCGTGTAACGCAATGCTATGGACAAGTCACTAGAATAGAGTACAAATTTTATGGACATTGTTGCTAAAGATTTGACTTTGAAGTTTACAGGGTAAAATAGCAGGCTTTGAGTAGGAATGTATTTGTTGCATAGAGTAACCATATATTTGAAGTAATAGTTATTTATTGATATATAGTTAGTTATATGTGTAATAATTTGTTGATATGCAGCAGATTTATTAGTAGTAGCAATAATAAAAGCATGAATAAGAAGGGAATTTCAAAATGACATGTTCATTGATGATTTAATTTATAGAGATTTAATTATATGTTGAAACTCTTGTTACAGATCCATCACCAAGATGGTCTGCCCTGCGGGGTTCGGCAGAACTGCGAGCTTACAACAGCCTTCCTAGACATCAAGACTGCTCCTATGCCTACCTTAGGCATAGTGAAAACCACCTTCCATTATGCACTCCACCATTACAAGGAAAGGAAAACCTGGATGACAAAGATAAGGAAATGCTTTTGGTCAAGGATGCTTACAGAACCTTTAGAGATAGAGCTTCTAAATCTGAATCTGATGAACACAAGGGACCTGTTGTCAGCACTCCTCGTACAGGCTACAGTGTGCATGATGGCTATTCATCTTCTCCAACTTACCATAGAAGAGAGTTACTTAAACAGCGCAGGTTTGATAGTGACGTTCATCCCCAATCTTCACCACCATTTGTGCCTCACATAAAGAGATTCTCCAGTCTAAGGCAGTCCTTCAGTGATGACTCTAATCCTTCATTAGATCGTAGCAGTGATGCTCTGTTTGATCAAGAAGATCATGCTTTAAAACCGAAAACTATTAGAGATTCTGTATTTAGTGAGCCATTGATAAAAGACAAAAGAGTATCTCCTGACAAACAAGCAATTACAGCTGAAGCAGATTCTGTTACTGCTCAGATATCTAGCCTCATAAATGGAAAGGAAGAAGGCATCTCAAAAAAGCAACAGCATCAGAATCGTCACCCTCTCATTGGCCAAGCAGAGGCCCGTGGGCGATGGACAGTTTCCAGAACAGTTAGCCATGGCGATGCGTACCACAGTGGAGGTCTTCTATTGGAACACAGCGGTAACAGTGATAGTGGAGGGGAAATTATGGCTACACCACCAATGCATACTCGAAGATTCAGTGCCAATTCTGGGAAGAGAAGCGATGATGGAGGTGTTCTGGAGGAATCTCCTGGTCCTGGAGGATCTTCACCTGCATCCATTAGGGCAAGTTCTGGGGAGGATCTAATGGATGTAGAACCTCTCTTCCGTAGAGTGACAATAAAGAAGAAGCGTCAGGAAACACGTCGGCTCTTAGATAGTGCTGGTAAGTGTCACTTAACTGAAAACACAAATAAGAATATTCTTAAGCTATGCCTCTTGGTTGTTTCAACACTGAACAAACCATTCTCCTTTTTTCATCTGCTCCTATGGTTTAATTAAACAAGATGGTATATATAAGCACTAATAAGTTTCAGGTATGTTTTCTCATAGCGGAGTAAAGGTTGAAGGATGTTTAAACTTTATGCCATTCAGTTGGAAATTATTGAATCCCACTTTCTGAAATGATTTTGCCTCCTTTCCCTGTAAAACATTTAAGGCCCATTTAACACACATTGTTATGTTTTAATTTAATTGAATCTTGAGTTGGCAGATACACTAAAACTCCACTTACTTGAAATCAATCAAACATGTTTTGAAAGCATTGCTTGCTTTCATCTTCAGCTTTTTTTCCAACTGAGCATGTCAGGAAATTGGGTCCATAGATGTAGGTGGCATGGAAGTGGTGTCATCTGGTGTGTCCATGATGAAGCTGCTTAGATTATTGAGTGGTGGGATTTCTAAGTTCATTACCGTATTAACCTTTGCAGTATTTGGTGGAAGATCAAATTTTATTACCACTATTTACGCATTGCTACCATCTGTGTGGACTGACGTTCTAAGCTACAGTGAATATTTATTCTTACATTTGGTTATTTGAACAGTTTGAAAATGTTACAGATTTGAATGATATGAAAGGTTGTTTACATGGTTCAAACAGTTCACTGGTTTGAATAACTGTATTCAACATTTTTCAAATATATATTAAACCACATATGGCTGTAAAATTTCTTTGTTTTTAGTGATTGGGATATCTGTGCCACGTATCAAGTTTACAAGTATCAACAAAACTGAAAACCTGTCAGCAGGTTCTGAAAGATTAAGCAATGTGGATATGACAGTATAGGTCATAAACACAACAAGTTTTAATTTAATTGAATCTTGAGTTGGCAGATACACTAAAACTCCACTTACTTGAAATCAATCAAATGTTTCGAAAGCATTGCTTGCTTTCATCTTCAGCTTTTTTTCCAACTGAGCATGCCAGGAAATTGGGTCCATAGATGTAGGTGGCATGGAAGTGATGTCATCTGGTGTCATCTGATGAAGCTGCTTAGATTATTGAGTGGTGGGATTTCTAAGTTCATTACCGTTTTCATGTGTTTGATTATGTGTATGTTTTCCCAAACTTTTAATTCTGTTGGACTGGTGGTGCTTTTGAAGGAATTCCGATTAATTCCAAATAAATGAAGTTCTAGTGTATTTACCGCCTCAAGATTCAATTAAATTATTGTTTCACTTCACTGTCTCTTAACTTCTGAATAAATTTAAACAACTAATTTTGTTATTTCCAAGATAAGGAATATTTAATTTTCAGAAATAAGCACTGTGTTGATTATCTTTTCCCACTAGATGGTTTGACTCCCTGAAAATGCATTGCTTTTGGGAGAATTTCTGCTATTACTGTTTTCTCTTTGATTTCTTTATATCTAACATGTATATTAAAATATTGCTAGTACATACTCTCAGTATCAGCTACAAGTAAAATATACAAAACATTCTTTAAATAGCCACCCTGAAAACACTTAGCAATGTTCAGTTTTGGTTGTGACCTAAAAGAAGTCTTGTAATTAAATAGCCATGAACATCTATTGAAATTAATCAGAGCCAGTTTATGGTTATAATAAACGAGTATAGTTGGCGCAACAGTTCTAGACATGTGAAAATCTTACTGACAGCTATGAAGCGAGTTGCATACGGATCAGGAGGTGACCGGTCGTCTACATGCTGTAGGAATGCATGGGACAGTCATTGTCAAATATCCGCACACCGGTTATGTACTGCATTGCACTACACTGCACTGCACTGATATACTTATAGTTATATTTAAATCCACCGCTGTAACAAGCGCTTAATATAAAAACCTGTCAATCATCCGCCTCCAATTCTTCCACACCTGACAGCCCTTCCTCTTCTGCGGAATCACTCACTCTTTACCGTCATCACTGTTGTCGCTACTTTCTGCACCATCATCCTGGATGAGAATTCTTTCTATTTGATTTTTTGCAATTCCATCTTTTTCAAAATCATGAGTCTCAATTTATTCAACATGTTGACATAGGTTTTCCCATTCTAGCCTTCCAATTTCAGCAAACAATTTCAGCTGCAGGCCACCGATTTTTTGACATCAGCCCAGATAAATTCTATTGGGTTTAGATCTGGGTGATAGGGTGGCAGTCTAAGTACATTATGGCCATGTTGTATTAAAATCTGTTCAAGTATGTAGACTTCTGAAGCGGTTTGTTGGCTTTAATTAAGTTATATAGCTTTGTTTTACTCATGCTTTCATCAAAAGCTATATTATGCCTAAGTAACCAAGCTCTCATTTCTTCTTTCAAGGAATTTGAGGTAGGTGGTTTGAGTGTTGATGCATTGTGAAGCATTGTCGATAACCAGAACAGACCCAGCAGGCATATTAGCTATTAACATGGTGTTGATTCACTTCATGTAATTTTCTGTATTCATTTCTTGATGAAAATCTCCTGTTTTTTGTTGCAACTCATCACTCCAACTTTTAAATGCATAATTGCTGTGTATGTATAAGTCATCTTCATACGCCCTCTGATTTATACCTCTGAGTAAGGTACTCTTCCAGCTGAGATCGTATGTCGTGCTTTTCTATTAGAACTCTTCTATTTGATTTCATTTTCTTCCACTTAAACCCTAAATCTTTTACAATTTTTCTGAAATTTGTAGCACCACCTTGAAATTTATGCTGATGTAAGTACATATAAAATTATAGCCATTTGGAAAGATAGAATCAGACTGAAAAATTCATTGCCATAGCCGGGATTTGAACCAGGGATCTTAGGCTTTCCGTGCCATTGCTCTAACCGACTAAGCTATCATGGTAACATGTTCAAAATCCATGGCTCAAATTCCGGCTATGGCATTGAAGGTGTCAGTCTGATCTGATTGTATGTTGTGCTTTTCTATTAGAACTCTTCTATTTGATTTCGTTTTCTTCCAGTTGAATTCTAAATCTTTTATAATTTTTCTGAGATTTGTAGCACCACCTTGAAAATCTATGCTCTCTTTCAGCTTGTTGAGCAATGTGCTCATTGTTGCCTTAGTTTTTTCTTCCACATAGAAATTTTGAATCGTGCTTCATGAAGATTGCAATTATTTCCCTGCTTTGACTATGTAATACTTCTGTAAGTTAAATACAATTAAAATCTAATTAAAGCAAATTGTTTTCAGCAGTTTTGTTCTAAGGTTCCTTTGAAGGACTTGCATAAAAGTATTCCTGACATTTTATATATTACATTTTAGGTTGTTGTTGTTGTTTAAAATATTAGCACAATTTTAATAGGCATATTAGATACAAACACGGAAACTGAATATTTTAGTTTTACTTTGCTGTTAACATTATTTAATATTGTCACTTACATGGAAAGGTTTAGGGAAATATAAAATATTAATATGTGAATGTTATTTTGTAACTGATGCATACTTAAACATAATGGCTGTTTTAAATCATCGAGTAGATTGGTATTTGAGGCAAACTAGCATACATGCACATCAACCATCTCATTATTCTGGTCAGTATCTTTATTGCTGCAGGATAAACGTGTCTGCCTTCTAGTGCAGAGAACCAAGTTATAATTATTGGGATGAGTTGCCTGGTGTTTTCTATGGTTTTCCTTTATCTCAATCATACATATAGCTGCTTGAACTTCATTTCACCCAATCTTTTTTTCACCATCTCCAATTGGTTATTTAAAGACGCATTCAAATATGCTGCTCAGCCAGCATGGTTAGAGTGTCTGCTTATGGGTTTACATGGCAAGACTAGCATAGATAAATTATTAATCTCTCTGTTCTTTTAGAATGTTCTAAATTGAAAATAAATAATTCCCCTTGTACTGGTGTGTGTTGCCTTCACTTCTTTCTGTTTCACTTGTGTATTACTTGGCATAAAACCAATGTTATATGAAGCAGTAAAACAGATTTTCCAACTCGTTTGAGCTTGTAGTTTAAATGAAGCTGTACTTAAGGTTTGCATTTATATGTATTCAGAATCGTTTTGGACCCAGCATCTTCAGAATGTAAATCTAACTTGCACTTCATTATATGAATAGAATACATGAGGGGGATGAAACATTTTATAAGACTGAGCTAGATATTTTGCAGGGAGACAGTGTTAATAGCATAGCCTTAAAATGCAGGTATTGGATAATTTCTCAGTGTCAGGAATGAGTTGAATTACCCAATTTAGCTCATCACTTAACCACATGACTATAACGAAACACATAGGGGCAAAGTGTTCCTCTTCAATACAAGAAGCAAGTGAAAGTGTTGAGTACACAAAATACAAACAACAGTGCATTGTTTTGTATGAAATAAACCACCTATCAACATGCCTTTGTGTTAGATATGATACGCTAAATTATACAAGTATTTGCAACCTGTACTATCGTGCTTGTATTGGTTTTATTATTTCAGAAACTACAGACAGATTTTCAATCATTGCTCTAGTTATTTCATTCATACTGGGTGCAAATACTTTCAGCAAGTATCATCATCATCATACCGAAAAGTTCTCGAAAACTTTAACAAATTGCCACAGTAATATGCTCTAGCACCAGGGACTGGTTAGGCAAGGTGACAAAGTAAGCAATCAGTGTAAAATATAAAAGAGTTGCATCATTTTCCAAGGAGTTTACATGATGAAGAACAAATATTCTTTTATAGAATATAGAGCAGCAGTGCTGGATCAGAGGCATAGCCAGGGAGGGGTTTTGGGGCTGAAACCCCCCTTGCTAAAAAATGTAAAAATTAATAACAAAAATAGCTCTGTTAAAATAATAGTGCCTTTCTAGTTTGGCAAAATGGAATACTTCTTAATCGTATCACTGGTAACTACAGTCTTAGACAATATTAACAAAGATGACAGCAACAGAAATTGTACAACTTACTTGTACTTACTACTTGGTACAACCATGTTGGCCATATTTTCATTCTGGTGCTAAATTTGAGTGGTTTCCAAATTAGTGCAAGTCTCCCAGTATAGAACATAACTAGAAACCTTATTTTGTAGTGAAATAAAATATCCTGCAGCGGTAATACAAAATATCTCACAGTGCTCATTAATTCTCATGTCACAACACATTTGCTGCTTAGATACAAACACATCCTCTCCTAATTTTAATTTCAATTGCTGCACCTTAATCTGTGAATATAAATTTTGATATATTCAAATATTTCAATTCAGAATTAATTCATATTTATCATTTGAATTATGACAAAGTGTTTAAAAAATGGATCCCTATGCATAACCTCCCCTCCTTTTAAGAATTCTCTGCCTATGCTACTGCACTGGATGTTAAATCCAGGAAAGTATGTGCTGTATTTAGCTGCAAGAACTATGTAACAATGGTAACATGAATCTGTGTCCTTTTGATTCCTGAGATATGCCACATGTAAATAAGTTTGAATGTTTTCTTTCCAACATTGGTAATACCCATATAAATATGCACTTCATAAAAGAAAAACAAATACGTCACAAGACATGATATCTATTTTCAGATTATTATATGCTTTTTGGTATATAAACATCTATACACAGCTATTTCACGTTAGCGTGCACTATAAGTTGACATTAGAAAGATCCAGTGCTATTGACTTTGGTTTATTCATTATTTGCTAAGCATTGCTCACTATCAGACCTCATGAATAACAAGCAAACAAACTTTCAGATGGTTACACTTTAATAAGTTTATGCAGGCATTGTTGGGTAGTTATGTACCTATTTTAACTGCTGGTATGACTTATACAAAAATATATTTTATACATGTATTTGTAATTCTTTTACGCTTATTTGTTATTTCTTTGCCAAGAACATAAACCAATTCTATAGATGCGTACTTTCTTCATAATGCTAGTGCATAATGCGGCTACTGTGCACCTAGTGAAGCTTTTTCTTTCTTTTTCAGACTGGAAAGCTTGAACTAAACCGTTTTTGTAAAGTTAGCACACTATTTCTGGCTTTTTCATGAAATGCACCTCATGCAATAAAATTGAAACTCAGATTCTTTTAAATACTCCTTCGGTGAGCATTATTTCAAGCAGATCAGTAAACAGATTTTAGCAGATTTGAATTTTTCCTTCAATAGCCGTTTTTGGATGGGGAGGGAAACTAACTTCTGTTGTAGCAACTTCTATCTACAAAGATGATAACATGGATGTAATGAATAGAGCTAAAAGCAACCAGTCATTTGTCACAAGATAAGCAAAACTGAAAAGCTATTGTTCAGGCAGTTTACCCTACATTTCAAACTCTGAACATAACAATTATGAGACATATGCACTACAACTTAGTGATAAGTTAATGACATTTGTTGTAAGTGTAAGCCTGTGTTACTTTCATAAACCATTTTGCGATGTGCTTAAATGAAAATATTTTTAATGTTGCCTCTTTGTTTCATATATAAATTCAAAGAAAATTGAAACAACACTTTTGCTGTATAGTATTTTAAACATGAAAATGCTAATTCTGGAACAATTTTTATAGAAGTGCATTGCAACTTGTATTTACCACTATGCTAGTCCCAAACTGACAGTTTCTACAGTTCCAAACTGTTAGGAGTGCCAGTGTGCCTTGTTGCCACTTTCATGCATGTAAAACTGATGAGTTTTCTGCACTTATAGATAAAAACAATTGAATAGAAGCTGTATGTGGTTTTTTATTTTTTTAGCATTGATAAACTCTGGGATTTCAGCTGCCAACCTAAGCATTTAGTGCTCTGCTGCTTACACTAATAAGCAACAATAGCTTTGTGTTATCTTTATAACTATTTGGTAACATTCTCAAGCATGATGTACTTACAGAAGGTGGAAAACAGTAGAAGGGAGCATTTTGTCTAAACTCTGGGAATTTGATATAGCCTACGCAGGTAGCAGTTTTGTCATGCACAGTTCTGATTGTTTCTGGAATTCAGTTGCTGTATTATACAGGGATACTCATTATCAGTCAACATGCATACAAATGAATAGTCTTAATTTTGTGCATGTCTCTCTAGTGTTAAATGCTTGTTTTTGGAAAATATGCAAATAAGCATATGAAGGCAATGTTATAACAAATTATTAAAGTGGAAAACTCATCTGATTCCTTTGCTAATCAAGGATACATTACTAAACTGTCTCACAGAATAGCATGGCATATTATTTCTTAGAAAACAAACATGCCTGAAATTTTAATGCCATCTTGTTTCAGTTTTACTCGCAGATCCTTTCAGGAATTGCTGCTCATACTGGATGAACATAGCAATGTCATACATTTGTCTCCCTCAATAGAATACTGGGAGAAGCTGAAACAAATATTTGTTCTAATCAAATACTGTAATAATTCTCATTCAGAAAATGTTAACCTAATATAAGTGATATGCTACCAAGAGGGATGGCTTTAGATGTACTTCAGCTTTTGGTTTTCTACTAGTGCTTCTTACATTATTGTATTTTAGTTCTACTTATGTGGTTACAGAGCCATTTAGAAAACTATTTTGTAAATACTTTTGATAATTAAGTGTCTTAACAAGAAACAAATCAATCACCTGTTTCTAATATTCATGCTTTACATAAAATGGTCTATAAAGGTAATAGCGAAAACTCTTCTTTCTAATAGACAACACAACCATTTGAGTCTTGTATCCTGACATTTAGATGTGCTGAACAATATTAATAAAATAGATATGGTATTTATATTAACTTATTTTCACTTATAAAATTGGGAGTATTTGCAGTTTGTGAGTATAGTAATTTTACAGCAACACCAAAACTATAAATCTATGTACAAGTTGCAAACAGTTCCCACTCAGCAGAACTGAATTAAACATAACTTCCCTTCACAACATATTTAAGTTGCAACATGCTGAATTGAAATCAAAGAGAATTCCTGAGCAAGAATATTTTGGTTTGTGCTCCCAAAATTTTGTTTTATTTGCAATCATATATAAATGTGAGATATTTCTTAGCATATTCTAGAAACATCACAATAATTTGCTATATGTATAGTATAGGCAGCAACAATGCACATTAAAATTTAAATGTTTATAGACTTAACAAAGTACTCTGTTGTATCATAGCTGTCTTATTCTTATTACCTTAATTTCAAATACTACTACAGTAACTGCACTGAAGATGTTTGTAGTGCACTAAGGACATTATCAGACAATATTCAGTTTTCAATAAATCTTCCCAATATTAAGGAATAAAATGCTGAAATTTAGTGAAGCATTGTTTTATTTGTCACATGCTGGTAACAAAAGCGAAAAAAGCTTATAACATTGACTAACTCCAGTATTTGGTTGTAGCAATAATTTTATTTTCAGAATCACTTCACAGCAATTTATGTACAAATATCCAATAAAATATAAGAATATGTCCAGTTGGATAAACATTTCTTAATTTTTATAGATTAAAGCCAGAACTTACTATTCCACAAATAATACTTTTCCTGGATTTATTTCTGCCAATAATTTTTCTGGATTTATTCCTTCTTGCTATGGCACTAAACAAGCTGAATTTCAATTAGCTTTAAAACTATTTCTTTTTCACTTCAATAAAAGCAGAGCTTTCAGCAGGTGAAAATGCTTAGGGATGCACATTCAAAAATATTCCATGAGCTTTGCTTCATATTGCAGGCAGATGTTATACTCTTTGACAATATGTATCTCATCCTAAAATGTCATAGTGTAATTTCTTTCCTTGCTACTATTGCAATGTACTCTTCCTTCAAGCTTTCCCATATCCTTGCCCAATGATTAAAGCATCCATTTTTTGATGCAGTGAGTAAGATTCACTTCCATTCAATTTTATTCTTTTGGAGGGAACCACAGAAAACATTTTGCTTTGGTTTGATTCCATTTTACTAAATGGTAATTATGACAATCTTATCTCTGAGATGGACATTTAGTTTTTCTAAAGATTTTATGTATTTTGATAGCACTGTGAATGTTATTGATTTTTTAATTAGTTAAATATGAATGACTAAATAAACACTAAAATATCTGCCAACTTTTCATGCGAGATAGTTCATCTCACAGAAAACAATGTATATTCAGAAGAGTTTTCACTAATATATTTATAAACTGTTTGTTTAGATACAGTCATAACTTTACCAGAAAGCAATAAATTACAAAAAGTAAGCCAAGTGTTTTTGTTTGCAAATGAAATTGTTACTTTGCATGTAATGAAGTAGCCCATTCCTAATATTATAGTTGCTTGAGTATTGATTTCTAACTGGTTGGCTTAAAATGATATTATGTTAAGACATAGACTTATGTTTATATGGCGGCAGTAGTATAAGTCGGCCACGATATGTGTGTGCTTGGTGGAGGGTGCCATGTTTATGTTGATTTGCCTAACATCATCAAGGTTAGGGATCAGATGGGAGTGAGGGGCAAGGGTTAGGGTAATGTACAGTGCACAATGAAAACAGTACAACATTTAAATGTTTCAGCTTCGCTTATAGTATATGCAGCTCAAAACTGCAAATGTTTTCTTTAACTGACTGCTTCCAATGCCCTGTCCACTTGTTCCATAACTGTTTAGTTCCTCTTCTCACAGAACATTATGGCTGACCAGTACCTCTAATTTGCTATTTTAGTTATTACTGCCTGCATGTAAGCTTGCACAACTACAGTTTTGGTGACTTAACATTGGCAGAATTTATCGAAGTGCATTACTCTGCATGACTTTGGGATTTAAATAAATAGTAATTAGAAGTAATAGTTGTATTACAGAAGTTGAAGTTATTACAATAGTAACATATTCAACTGCTTTTAGTGTAGATGCATGATAATTAAAATTAATCACTTTTATTTACTATTGGAGCCTAAATTCTACTGAGATCAGTATACAGAGAATAACCATTTCTAAAAATATATTAACCCATTGTTGAACAACAGAAGAAAGAAAGATCCTCATAGAATAACTGCACTTGAATTTATTGCAAATAACCTTTTTTTTTTAGATTTGTGTCCCATAACTATGGCATTATTAAATGTTGAAATAGTGATATTTTTGTTGGAGAGCAAGAAGTCAATATGAGGAGAAGCTGGAAGTTCTGTACAGTAATTCTATTGAGAAATCTCAGCAGCAATGTAGAATTTTGCATTATATCAGATTTAGTGCTGGGTGAATGAATCATTCAACAGGAACACTTAGCTCCAATGAATGTGAACAAGCCAAAAGTTTTATAAGCCTTGTACCTCATAACCAGGCATAAGAATTTCTAGGCACTAAAGCCAGTATGGAAGAAAAGAAGGTTGACTGTCACTGGACTATAGGCAAGGATACTGTAGGTAACAAACCACCCCGTGTCCCTCCTATATTCTTTTGGCATCTGCAGATAGCACTCGGACAGGTTTTTACCTGTGTGTCACAGACCCTTGGCCTCTCTTGTTTTGCATTCTTTGTAGTGCAAAGGTTTTAGCATAGATAACTTGAAGTCAACTGCTTAAGAATTCCTATACTTTGTCATAACATTCACATCATAGGTTTGAATATTCCTCCCTATTTTTATCATTGAGTCAAACACTGGCATCTGTGCTAGTTTGAATAGCTAGTTCTATCTGTCCTTTGGAATGAAAGCATTCTGAAGCATAAATTTGTCATAGCATGTATCTTTCTGAACTACTTGCTGTGCTGCAATTGCTTTTTGTTGACATCATTTAACATAAGTTGCACCTCTATCTGGTATGTTTAGTGAGCAAGCTTAGGTGAATGAGGTGACTCATTTATCACAAGCCTGTAAGCTTTACTAGGCTTCAACTACTTCATTTGAATGACTCACAATAAGGAGCATGGAATAGGAATGAAGTGGTTTGACTTGTCACTAATCAGAGATTCAAAATCATATTTTACAGAATCATGGAGGAACCTTGCAGAGTTCATTCATCATTATGCATTTGTTTTTTCAGTTCTAAGCACTCTTGCTCCCTAGGAATTAGAATCAGTACTAGAATTACCATCTGATTCATACCTACAATCACATTATACAGTGATTTCATTTTTTGGCACAGAGAACAATAAGTTATCAAAGATGTAACTACCACTTGCAAATACTTAAACGCAGTAATTAATTAATTAATTATCAATTCTCTTGTAGACAACACAGCTCTCCAACATAAAACCCAATGCTAAAGCATTGGACCCATGTCTTTCAATGTAAGCGAACACAATTAGCTCCTATGACAGCATTCTACATTTCAAATGAAATATGACTGAAAATGTAAATTTAAGCTTCTTAAATGTAATTGAACATGTATTGCAATGATAGAAGTTTTGGAAGTTTTCAAACTGTTTATAAAATATATTCCTTCTTTTAAAATGATGTAACATTATAGTTCAAGAACTATACTTATTTTAAACTACAGAATTGAAGCAATACTGCTTAGAAAACTACAGAGATTAATGCTAGTCTGTTAAACTGTGTAATCAATGTTTCACATGATTCCATTATTTTATTTTGGGATACAATACTACAAGGTCTGATCAACAAAGACTAAGACTGATTTTTTTTTCACACATGTTTATTATTACATGATCTTTTCCAAAGTGATCCCCTCTTATTTCAATGCACTTTTTATAATGCCTCTGCCAGTCCTCGAACACATGGTGCAGAGCATTCTTTGTGGGGTCCTTGAGAATTGCCTCACCTTACTTTTCTTGAGCGCTACTTCAGGGCTATAAGGCAGATGCAGTGCACAGGTAATGTTCTATTTAGCCAAAAACTGCATGACTTGACTTACAACATGAGGCCGCACATTGCCATAAGAAGTCGCCACCCAGTCTGATGAAGTTCTGATTGGTTCCTTGCAACTGAGTAGTGCTTCCTCAGTTTAGACAATACACATGTATAGCTGCTCTAACAGTAGTGTGAGGGGGAACGGCATGCTGGTAAATGATTCTATTACAGTAAAAAAACTTGATCACCATGGAGAACCTCACAGACAATCACAGTGGCTGTATTGATGTTAGCTTCAGTCACAGCAAAAACCGAAACATCAGGTCCACCTTGCATAACACAGAGAACTCAGCCTTCTTTGAACTCCTTGAACCACCTAAACACTGTTGCACAAGGTAGTGCATCTTCTGCAGCTTTTCTAAGTTTCAGACGCTGTATGGTTTAAACACAAACATAGAGTTGCCATATTTCTGAGAGTAAAAAAGAGAACACATTTGCCGATCCCTACCTATGCATAACTATAGCTTATTTTATAGCTCTTATAGGTACAATTGCAAATAAAACTTTCTCAAATACCTACACTTTCAGATGTACTTTGACCTTCACTGGCCCAAGCATATTTTTCTGTAGATCTTATCTTGTTTAACAAATGTTTCTTACTTAAGAGATAGGCACAGAATTCCTTACAAATGAAATGCTTGTACTTATATTGAACTAGCAATAGTGACTGCAAGGATAACTTGCTCCTCTCTTTGCTCCATTGAGTTTGCATAAAAGAGAATATGCATTCCACATTTGCATTATGGGATGAGATTGCAAAGAAAATTTGTGCAATCTTCAAAAGCTCTCAGTGACACAAAATGTTTTTGGAATTCTCAAAGTACTTGGTCCACTTTTGATGTGCCTGAAAGTTGCTGAATTAATCGATAACTTAACATCATGCAAACACATTCCTGTCCAAAAGAAATGTGATCGAGGATTACACATTGTTCCACCCAAGTGAATCCTAAGAGACATCCACATGAAGCATAAAAATTCTCTCATGGGCTGCATCCATTTTGCCAAATATTCTATGCAGCTGTCATACAAGTCAGTTACTTTTGCACAGAATTTGTCACACTCAACATGAAGGCCTTCCTTGTGCTTTTCTGCTAGAAGACCTTTAACTTTGTGGGTCATAAAGTTGTTCTTACTTTCAGTAAGTCGTCCTCCGTGGTGTAGTGGTTACCATGCTAGCGTCCAGTTCCCGAGGTCGCGGGTTCAAACCCGGCGGAGAGCGATGGATTTTTTCGGGCGTAAAAGTCCTTATCATGGCTTCCTTCGGAAGGGAAGTAAAGCCGGTGGTCCAGTGTCGTAGATTTACGGCACGTGAAAGAACCTCAAGTCTGATAAAGAGGCCTCTGAGTAAAATTTCTTGTTTTCACGCCCAATATAGAATGGGGCGCTAAGGATCATAGTAGTTAAAGAGCGTCCATAAATAAAGCTCAATTTAATTTTACGTTCAGTAAGCATATCCTGAACACACAGAAGAACTTGGAGATTCTCTACAACTGAATTGCTCTCCTTTTCAAGTTCTAAAATGTAGGAGTGAAACAAACTCATGAGAGACTGCAAGTGGATCAAATAAATCTCACTAAATTCACTTCGAAAAACCTGTTTAACATTGTTGGAAGTTTATCTTGAGAAAGAAAAAAGGCCTTCACTGCTGGAAACATATGAATGAGTCTGGTGATGCCTGGAATAGTGACAACCACCTTGTCTTGCTATAAGAGAGCAGTATTTTCTATACAATATCTACAAATTCACAGCACTCTTTTAGTTGCTCCTTTCGGACTGTATAGCTATTGAAGTAGGTACTGGTAGATCTTGAAAATGAAGCTCTCGACATCTACATCCAAAGTGTCTGCTGCTTGATGAACACAGTTATTCAAAATATGTGCTGGGCAACCCACACCGATTAATGTTTCGTTATGTAGTTTTATTTAGCTTCGCAAGCACCTTCTGAATCGCGCCGTATTTCCCCAAACATAGTGTTGCAGTTGTCACCTGTGAACGATATACATTTTTCAAGTGGCCCCTTTTTTCAAGTGTGTGCTTCAAATATACTTAGATTGTATCTGCAGTCTCATTGGATAGACTGTATTTCAGTAATTTGGAACTGCAGATCACAATTTTTCCAGTCAAAATGTTGGGCTACGTAGAAAATTACTTTCACAGAACCGTGGTTGCTCCAATCAGAAACTCCACAATAACTTATTTCTTGCTCTTCAAAAATTGTTATACTTATAACACTTTCCAAAGAATCGGGAGCCAATATTAAATTTACAAACCTCTGTCTTAGTTTTAGCACTCGAAAACATCTTGGCGATATCAGCATCTGTGAACGTCATCTTCCGTAAGCTTGATGTGCACGTCATTCCGTTGTAGCTATTGTGGTGTTTAACGGGATGAAAAAGCAAAAGTTCCTTCTGCGGCTACTTCCTCTTCCAATTTACCACGCGATTTTACGAAGAAATCGGTTAATTTTGTTGATAAAGCCTCTCCTCGAACTGCTCTTTTCTGTTTCTAGGAATCCACGTGTGTCGAGTCTTATTTGCCACCGAGACAAACGTACCTGGATTACATACATGAATGCATGCATGAATGCTCCTTCCAAATCATCTCTTCCTCTTCTAAAACATGAATACTTCTTATGTAAACGGCAGAAAATTTGCATTTTCTTAGCACATAAACACATCACACCACGTGCAGCAAAGTGTTACGATAGTTCACAACCTCAAGACATAAACGCAAATGGAAACCGTGCTTTACGTATATGCTCCTAGCGGATCTCACGTAACTTCGGAACAGAATACAATAGACGTTAGCTAGGCTCGAGGCTTGTTGCTGCACGTACAAAAACGAAGCCTAATTGAATTGATAGCAACCCTACGCAAACAGAATTGAATTTTGCTGTACTGATCCTCTCGCGTCACCTGCATTTTGTGATATGCGAAATGCAAGTAGATTCTATAAAGCAGAGCAGTACTACAACCTATCGATATGATAGTGCTGCTGCCTATGGACATGATCACGGCTTCCTATAATGTACCAGGCTGTAATGTAAAAGCTGGCAACGTCGCACTGACTTTAATTCGTTGGCCGGCTCACCGATAGCAATGTGTGTGCATTGAGTGAGGTTAAAATTGGAGTTCCATGAATGTTTATTTCGGCATTTTAATTACATAGAAATGAATGAAAATATTCATGTTTCTTTGTTGAGGGTGCGCCTGTAATAACATGCATTACAATTTAAGTGACCTTATCTGTTTCTGGTGAAAGAAATTAATGAAATACGTATTTTATAATAAACTGTTATACCTTACTTATGAATTGCAGCGCCACTTGTCATAACCTAAAAATGTCCAACAAAGTATATGCTGCTTACTCTTCTGTTAGCATAGCAGGATAGGGGCAGTTTTATTTCTTTATCTGACAAAATTATTTAGCTAGTTTAGTTGTAAACTTTGAAAATTAAATAAAGGAAGAATGAAACCTCATACGAGACACCAAACATAGTATTAGTTTCATTTCATAGTATGGAATTACTACCTGTTAAGACTACTTCACAACAGTGAAATGTGTTTAGATAAATAATAATGTCACTACGTAACTTTTGATTTAAAGTGTAGCATTCAGTTTTAACAAATGAAACATAGCCAGGTGTTTAATAATAGCCAAAAATAAAATAAACAAAAACAAACTTTGTGTTGTGGCACTTAGATGTGTTGTAGGTATATAGTTATGAACAAATTAAAAGGATTCTTAAGCAAGTAATACTGCCAGATTATTCCTACCTGGCAGTAACTAAAATAATGATTTGTATGTGATTTTATTATTTTCACTCATTGTCAAAGTAATTGTTTCCAAACTGTTGCAGATCCCAGGGAAAATTCTGTTGGGGTTTTTTGTTTTTCTCAAAAATACTTTGTGTCTACATGTGATATAGATAGCCTGCTCTAATTGTTCTCAATGTTATATATTGAAGAAGAGTTGATTTTTGGATTCTTATATAGATTGAACTTTCTTCAAACAGCATGTATTTGCACCATTAACTATTTTTGATCTGATTATGAGATACAGAATAATGATAGGTGAAATTGACAACAGAAACTTGGATACAGGTATTAAAAAACAAGATAGTAATGAGCTGCATTAGATTTAATTTAATTACAAAATAATCAAACATTTCAAATCACTGGAATATTTTCCTTTCTTGCCTGAAGTCAGAGTGTTAGTTTTTAACTGTGTATAGTTTGTGACCAGGATGTTCACAAAATAGCAACGTCATGCTTTGATTAATTCCAAATTGCCTATTACATGAGCATATGTTATCGTCGGTCAAACATTCTGCTTTAAGAACTTCATTAGCTGTGGCAGGAAAGAGCTTTGAATGATTCTCACATTGCAAAAACATATATCCATACGTTTCACTAACCAAGAGTTGAAGCACTTTAAACATGCAGCACCATATTTGTACAGTCATTTCAGAAGAAACATGCAATCCGCCTAGATTTAATTCCTTAAAATAACTGCCCTCTGTTGACCTAGCAACAATACACAAGGAACAACATTCACAATTTACATTTTTCAGTATTTTGTGGTCTACATACCAACTTACATAGATAAGAGTTGACATATTAACATCGAAGTCCATTGCAAAATAATGATTAATGATAGCTTTCAGTAAGTCTGGTAGTCTTACATTACTCGTCATTGCTTCTGAATTATTAAAATCTACAAAAGCAACATTAAATCTGGCATTTCCATATTTTGCCGAGTTGAATCCTAAATACTTTTTCAGTTTGTTTTTTTTCAGATTCAAACTCCTGTTGAACAGAAACATTGTGGTTGTCTCCTGATAACTGGCTATACATATAAAATCACTTTTCTAACCCATCAGTTTTAAACTTCCCTGGGAGAACATATGGAACTTTAAGCACTTCTAAAGAGTGTTTTATGACATCTGTTAGTGTTGGTAGAATAGTAAATTGAAGAAAAGGTATCCTTAGTTAAGGAACCATTCCCCTTATTAACAACACTCGTGCTTTTCCAGACTTTTAACCAGTGCAAAAACTTCTCTAGAAATTTTACACGATCTTTATCAGTGGAGGTGAACGACATTTCTAATTCATTTCTCTTTAGCATCCCTTTAAAGGGACTGCATTTGTTAACAATTTTCCACCACTTATGTATAGCCTTGGGAATCTTAAGTTTACCTGACTCACCATTAATCAACTTCAGAGCTGCTGTAGTACTTTCATGAAATATGTTATCACCAAGACAACCTTCTGTCTGTCCAAATTGTTAGGATAGAACAGTCTTGTGGTTAAGCTTGGGTGCGCTTTTTAACATGTTTATCTCTCTTTTATAAATATCTTTAAAAACTTAACACACACACACACACGCACGCACGCACACAAGCTTCATTATTCTCTGAGCTTTCAAATGGAGACATAATAAACGTTTTATTGGCTTCTTTCAAATTTAGCCAATTATTTCGAATGCATTTGAAGAGGTGTACAAAGTTAAAAATATATTTGCTGTAAGGAGTGTTGGAATCAATGGAATATGGAATCCATTTTCTCCAACTGAGAAAACATGTTTTGATTTAACCAATATTGTCACCTATTAACAATTGAATGTGTAAACCACAATGTTGAAGAAATGCCAGACTTTATTTAAGCGATCTAATAATTCTGCAGCAATGACATTTTTCACAGGAAATAGCCCAACTACGAGGGCGGATCGAAAAGTAACGCACAATAACATTTTTTACAAAAAAGTTTAATAGTTAAAAAAAAACAAATCACAAGTGAACTTGCACTTTTTACCTTGTTTTCGACGTAGCCACCAAGTTTCTCAACACATTTCTCCCATCCTGATACCAGTTTCAATATGCCTTGTTCGTAGAAGTCCGTTTCCTTGGAGTATAGCCATCTGCGGACTGCTGATTTCACTTCCGCATCTGTCGCAAAGCGCTGACCGGCCAGGAATTTCTTCATGGAACCAAACAGATGAAAGTCCGACGGTGCAAGGTCCGGACTATGGTGGATGCTGGAGCACCTCCCAACCAAATTTGGTGATTTTCTGACGAACAGCAGCAGCAATATGAGGGCGAGCATTGTCATGAAGAATTTTGACATCGTCAGCATTCATGTTGTGGCGTTTGTCAGGAAGGGCACGACGTAACTTCACCAAATTTTTCATGTAGGCTGCAGCATTCACAGTGGTCCCGTGTTCAGCAAAGTCCACCTATACAACACCATGCATATCCCAGAACACCATCACAAGCACTTTCCCTAGCAGACTGAGTGACTTTGAATTTTTTCTTCACTGGAGAACCAGCATGTTTCCACTTCATACTTGCCTGCTTGGCTTCGGGCGTGTAGTGGTATGCCCACGACTCATCACCAGTGACGATTCCTTTCAGAAAGTCATGCCGTTCTGCGACGTACTGCGTCAGGTGATCCAAGCTCGTCATCATTCGCTGGCCCTTGTGGTTGTCTGTCAGGTTCTTAAGCACCCAACAAGCACTAACTTTACGAAATTTCAACGTGCCATGAAGAATATTGTGCACTGCACCATAGGGAATGTTGAACAATTGCGATAAGTTTCGCAGTTGCACACGTCAGTCTTTCAAAATTGCCGCCTCAATGTCTCTGACATTCTGCGGGGTTGCAGCTGTTACCGGCCTCCCGAAGCGTGGCGAATCACTAAGGTTCAAGCGCCCCTCTAGGAAGAATGCACACCACCTGGAGACAGTGCTACGGTCCATATAATTATTCCCATACACGCCACGATGTCCCTGTGAATATCACTCGGTTTATGCCCTTTGGCCACAAATATCGAACCACACCTCTCTGCTGTTCACACGTGGACAGTAACATGCGCGCCATCTTTGTTGCGTAGTTCAGCTTCTGCACATGAAACAAAAAAATACCCTCTATAGTGAAAACTCCAAACAATATCTGTGTGAAATTGCAACATTCCAGCTGGAATACAAAGGCAGAAAAGATTATTGTGCGTTACTTTTTGATCTGCCCTCGTACTTCCTTCATATGGCCAAAAGCTGACGATACCATAAATGCCTGAATAGTTTTAGCAGGAAAACCAATTTGATTTTCTGCAATTCCCATGATACAACCATTATGATATAATAGTTTTTCCTGGACATAAATTTCATCTAGCTGCACAATTACATGCTTCTCCCTGGCACATAATTTATTGCGTACAGCCATTAAATAATTTCTATTTTCACTTTTAACAGCACTTTTAACAGAAGGGGATAGACAAACCATTGAACACACTACGCAGATATTTAGGATGTGGCAGGGATAAAATTGATTATTTCTTATTACAACATAGTAAGATGATTGTTCATATAGCAAGAAAGCTGTAAGAATTGTTCACAACTACATGATTTCTTCTTTCACAATAATAGTAACATCTGGTCCAATAGAAAAAGTAGCTGTTTCATGTAAACATTCACCATTTGATACTGAGGATTTGTACAAATGTGCCATATTCTGTAACTGAAGTATATCATGCCCAATACGTTTAATATTTCTGTCAACATACTTGCCAGTAAGTTCTGTAGCTGTGACCACCTTTGCAGCTTCCCCCCTGAAATTACCCATGACAGCTGAGAGGTGGTGAGAATCTTACCATTCACACAGACCTGATTCCCATATCCTTAATTACTTTAACACTCACATTAACTTTGGGAATGATTTCAAAATTTAGAACACAGAAACATACAAAACCATTATCCACAAACAGTTTCCAGTTATCGCTGATGTCTTTCTTTAACTTGTCTACTCCTGCAAGAAATTCAAAAAAATCTTTGATATCTCTCTCTAATCATTCGTCTTGCTGCTTTTCTAGTCTCTCTGAATGTTTCCCTTTTCTTTCAGTAGGATCCACTCATGTAGAGGAATTCGGTTGATTGAAACGTCTTGGTAAATCTGGAAATATTCTTGGGATGGTTTTAACAGGCATCTGTTCTGGGGAATTTCTGCACATTCCCCTCGTTATCTTTTGAAATATCTGTACAACTTAAGTCCTTCTCCTCAAAATGTTTTACACTGACCACAGAATTCTTTGATGGTTTCCAGTCTTTCCTGGGTATGAATTTCAACCACAGGCTACTCTAGCTGCATCTGTAAGAAATTTAATCACTGGTATATATCTTGTTTCTTCAATGGTACTTTGATAATTACTACTGTATCCTAGAACACAATATTTCGAAGCCATTTACTAAACAGATTTACATTTGTAGTACATTGTATCCATCTAATTTACAAACGTCCGTGCCATGCAACTTATGAACCTAATGCAGTTTCCTATGTGTCTCGCAGCACACCCCTGCACCAACGACCGGGAAGCACTTTAGGAATTAATAAAGTAATGATAATTTAGGTTAGGTTACGTCTAGTTACATAACTTCACAAAAACGTTGAAAAACAATACCACCTCAAATTTTGCAAAAACAACTTAAGTTCCCGCTGAAACTGCTGCTTACTTAGTATATAGGTGTACTACGTATTTATTTGTTTATTTATTTATGTATTTTAAGTGCCAAATTGCTGAAGTTAAATTTTCAACTTACACTTTATGTATTTCTTTGTTTTGTTTATATATTAAAAGAAAAAGAATGTTAAGTGCACTTTTATGTTTATGTCTTTGAATTATTTTTTTTAAAAATATTGATAAAACCTACCATCTACATATTCAAAACTTACATTTATTTGCATACGCAAGCCAAACCGAAAAACCGGGTAGGATGAAGCCTGCCAACAGCACACTGTTGCCAGACTTCCAACACGCCATTCTAGTCATTAAAGGAAGCCATGACATTATTTGTACATAAAACCCCGCTTTTTCAAATATTCGTGGTACAGACAGGAAACTATCAAGGAAGCTACAGGAAAACACCAATCTCGGTCATTTGTGGTGCATCGGCGCCGGTAAAAGTTTATCAAATATTTTACCGCGGTTAAATCTAACCGGCCATTAACGGCCGGTTTTCGTCGATTATTTCCAACTTGTGCTGAAATGTCAAAGTGGCGGAACGGTATACGTTAGAATTCCCAACGAATGGATACACTCCATTTTCGCCAATGAATACATCCTGATAAAGTTACTTTAATGTACTTTGTGATTTTTAATGCTTTAAGGCCTTTTTGTGCGACAGGTGTCTTAAATATCCTGACCCAAAATAATGAAAGTCCACACAATCACGGTGTTACATATCGTAATCGTATCAGTTGAAGCATAGTTCCAAGAACAAGGCAGAAATAAGGGCAAAAATTGATGGATTTACTGCAATTAGTACATTCTCAGAAATATTAGCTACATTAATTGCACAGACATAGGAATCCGTAACCTGGAGAGGTCAGCGCCGAAGTCTGAAACCTGAAGTCATCATGGTGTAGGGGTGGCGAGCGTCTCCTATTCAAGAGGTTATAAGACTATAATGGTTCAGCATATTTTTTTAATCAATTGTAAGGCCAGTTTTCTCATGTGTCCATCTTAAAATTATTGCTGCTATCTCTGTACTTTCTATCTTTTCTTAAGAATTGCATATTAAGTTTAATAACAAACAACTTGGGTCTGCTTTTGCTTTTCTCCATTACACGCTGAGAACTACTTGCATGCGCTTCAGCAAAGAGGTAGCACAAGTGAAAAGCAGATTGATGTACTTCCGGATGCTTTCAGTAGTTTACCTGCAATGAACGGTGCGCTCAACCAAACTGAGCGGCTGCTGGGTAACCACGGTCACCTAAACTGTGGTGAACATTGCTGCACCGCTGTATGATGATTACCCCTGTCAAATTCTTACCGCGGTAAGCTGAAGGTCCCTGAAGGATTTGTTTAACGAGGAAGGTGCACACGGCCAGCCATCTTTGTTGATTAGCCCGTGTATGTTGTTGCGAAATGCTATGCTGCATTAATAAACAAGCAACGTTTAGTCAAAAGTAATATTTCAGCAAAAATAAAACTAAGTCATCTTACTGGTGTAGGTATAATGGCTTTGTCTCCTGAGTTGTCAAACCAGATTTTGAATCCAGGATTTGTGCTTTAGACCCTCCAAACATATTCTGCACTCAGTTCATTAATCATTCAAGGGTTTGATCTTTATAAGTACAAAAGGCTGTAATATAACGCAAAAATAACCATCATATTTATCATTTAACATTTACTTTGAATAACGAAATGACAATGAATGTACTCATGTCTTATGGTTTAATTTTTGTCCAAAAAATTCATTATTGCAAAATTTACTCTTGTAATCAGGATCTAAAATTAAAATATAAATTTATCTTTCGAATAAAATAGTTACTATTTTGACCAGTGTTTTGGGATTTTCATATAGAATTATCTGCTGTTTCTCATATTCTTGGACACCAAGAAAATTGGTTTGATTCCTTGAAAAATGTTGGCGACAGTTGCTACTGTAAACGTATTGGCAATCATTTGTAGCAATAACAGGAAGTATGTAGGTATGCTAACGATAATGAAATAGCAATTGTTCTTCCAGATCTTCTGGATAGTTTAATTAGTGTGCTTATCTAGTTTGATGTTTAGTTCACTTGAAACGTACTTGATCAAACTGCTTAAAGTGTTAATCATGAAAGAGTGAAGCTATTAACAAGTTTCCTGTGCAGTCTCAGCTCACTTAAAAAATATGAGAGAAGAATTAAAGTATTAAGTAATTGTTTTAAAACTATTTTCAGGTGGTTGGACTAGAAACTATTTGCTTCCAAAAACTTCAGTTTGAATTAATTGCCTAGGAGTTTGTTTTAACACAGCTATTGGTGGACTATTTGGCGTTATCAACAATAATATACTCGTATAGTAGGATTGCTAACAATACCAACGTTTCATTGTGGCTCCAGACTTAGCCTTTGTGACCTTATTTCTATCTCAAAAATAGTTTCACACCTCTCATTAAAATGCTGTATATTAAATTTGTGTTTTGTTCTGTATATATGGTAACAATTTCAAGATAATAAAAAAAAATTGGGAAATTTTACGCTTTCGCAGGTCTTGAATTTTTATGACTAAATATTTGACCGGAAAAATAAAAGATTTCTCGTAGAACTGTTCCCAAAATATTAGCCATTATGATAATGCCGAGCATATTTTGGCTTGCTTCTGACATATATCTCGTGACTATTAGTTACTATATTTAGCAAAAGCCTTTAGATGTTAATAAAAACCAAGAATCATTGTATTTCTGGACAATTTTTATTTTTTTGCTCTCTTAAAAAGTGTCTTGGTGACGTCCATATGGGACGGAATGTCGGCGATTGTATAACCCTGAATTTTTACAAGCTCTCAGTTGTGCCCAGTACTTGTACAAATGCAGGACATCAACACTAGTCGCTGATCTGACTACAAGAGTAGTTTAGAACGTAATGTTGGTATTCCCAGCGAACTCGTCAATATGCAGGCACATGTTACATGGGCGTGAGGAAGCCAAACAGTTGAGTGCAGTAATATGGTATTTAAACCAACCATGCCTCCACGTCCATTCTGCAAATAGAATCTAGGAAACTTTTATCATCTCTAAGGAAATTGTTATTTGACAATGAACTGATAATTATTCTGCTTCAGGAATGTTAAAGTAGCTTCAGACGCGAATTATGGGGGGGGGAGGAAAATAAAAAAAGGTCTCTGTTGATAAGGGCTTTCATTATAGCGTACCATTGTAGCAGACTGTGATTGTCCGCAGTCAATATTTCAAAATTTAACATAGTGATGCCTAAGCATCAATAATTTAAGCTCTAAATGACGAGTTTTAATAGCAAGAGTGAGGTACTGTGGCTCAGGTAGCTCAGGGCGAAAATGCCTTCCTTCTCCGTGCCTCAGGAAAACACCACTTGGCAGCATGTAATTTACAAACGTAAATTATAAAAAATGTCGGCGAAGGAAATTAAATATTTAAGTCGCGAAACATCTTTTCGCCTCATCCGTTGTAACTCATTTTTCTATAAGTTACTTCAATTTGTTTGCAAGAAAAGAGCGTACCGTTTTCCTTGACCGCCGCACCGCTGCATTTTATGGTATAACAAACCTAATTCTCATGGAGGACAGTGTAGGATGGATAAGAAGAAGAGAACCGCCGAGTCGACGAAGCTCTGCCAGAAGCACCCTCCGCTGACGAGGGCACCACCAGACCGCCGACACCTGAGCCGAGCCCGGCTCCAGCCGCCGCCGATTCACCGGCCACTCCTCTGCATCTGCTGGGACAACCGCCACTACACCACCGCTGCCTGGGACGCCTTATGCCACACCAGCCAGCCGACTCCAGTCTTGGAGGAATCTCAATCTCCACCGCAGTCTTAGCTGACGTCGCCTGCGCCGGTCACGCCTCCTCGGAGGCACGGCGCCGTTATATACGGTGTATCTCGGGACCTTAACCCTCACCGCAGCCCACAACAGTGGTCCTCTGCAATGAGGGCACCAGAATCATCAGACGCAGGTGCCCAACATCGCTCATCCGGCTGGAGCTCGCCGACCCTGGCGACTACCAAGTTGCCTTGAGGGCGGGCCTACCCTTATTAGGGCAGCGCCTACGATTAGACTAGCAAGGTAGATCGCCAGGTACCCTGTCGCCGCTATTGCAGCTTTGGCCACACCACTTCGTCCTGCGCAGCTGAACCGAGGTGCCACTACTGCGGCGCCTCCAACCTTACAGCCAACTGCACACAACACGATTTGAGGAGTGCGAGGAGTGCCGCCGGTACTGCGCCACCTGCGATGGATTCGGCCACTTCACGGGCAGGCGCAGTGCCCTCTCTATCCTCACCGACCCCACGAACGCCCAGCCCACTCAATGCCTCCAGCGCCAACCAGGACAACCACGCCAGCTCCAATTTAAACTACCGCCGTTGACCATGCTACCAAGGACGCCGTCCAGGACCTCCACGCAGAGGTCCTAGTTATCGGCACTCGACTGGCCTCTGCAGAAGAGACCATCACTTCCATCAACGCAGCCTCAACAGCATTGCGGCCACTCTCCAGAACCTGCACGCTCTAATCGTCACCTACACTTCATGAACAACTGGACCCAGCAACATGAGGCAGTTACCACCTCCTTGCGGTCTCTGGAAAGCGACCTCAACCAAATCACCACGCAACTGGACTACCATATGAATACTCAACCGGTCACTTCAGCTTCATGGACTACTACAGAACTTTCTCAACCAGACACAGCATAATAAACCGACGACATCTACCAATCTGACACTCAGCCACGGGATGAATGCGCCCTATACAATCTCCAACAAAAGCAACGACTACCGACAAAGCATCACAACATCCAACACTGGAATCTATCCCAAACCAAGCACTCAGGTGCACAGTCACATTGTGAATAAAATTGACCGAATAAAGAAAACTCCCGAAGCTCCTCGTGCATGGCAGCCAGGGCCCTGTCAAGGTCATGGCTGCCACCCGGGCATTCCTTACTCCAACTGACTGCCCAAGTGCAGGCAGTCATTCTTCCGCACTAACGGGGGTGCAATAGCGGAACCCCAATACCCCTCATAAATTCTCCCTTCTACTCCTTTCCCTCATTACGCCTTTCTATTCCCGAATCCCCCCTAAAAAAATCTGATGTGTTACACTCACATAACTTTCTCTACTCTTGTACAATCTAATTTTACAAACGCCTATTCTCCATATGCTTCATGTTAATCGAGATATCGAGATGTCAATCTTATTGGTAATTTTCTTGTAGATGCAAGGGGAATATGGTAGCTTTTAAGCGATAGTCAAATATTTTAACGCTGGTTGCTATGTGGCGAATTCCATTCTCTTTGCATGTTCAGGACATAAAAAAATGAATAACGAATTTGAGAAAAAGTATAAGTATTGGAAAATTTAAGGAAATAACAAGCAATATCTCGAAAACGGTTCACTCAACAGAAGAAACGTATATGACATAAGTTGTGTATTTTAACGCGATCTACATTTTTTGTGTAGTAAAATTTTGTCTATCTCTTATGGTTTACCAGTTATGCAAAAGTCGTTCACAATGAAGAATATTTTTGGAGACATTCCCAGAAAATTCGAGATATACATTTTATTTGTCATGACAATATCTTAAACATATGATATTTTAATCAAAATCGTTAGAGCCGTTTTTGAGAAAATTAAAATTTTCGAAAAATGTTCCATGTAAAGGGTAGTCTGGGGTGGGGGGATTTTCTTGAAAACCTTCGTGTCGCATCTCTGGAAGATACTGAACCTAAATACCAAGTTTGGTGTTTATCCGACTGTTCGTTTTTGAGTTATGCTGTTCACAGACACACAGACACACAGACACACAGACAGACACACACACGGACATGTTTCCAAAAATGCTTTTTTTGGATTCAGTGATTCTCAAAACATGTATTTCCGGTGAAATCTCGGTATCGAATTTTTGGGTGGAATGCAATACTTCCCCTACTTACTATACGTAGTAGAGAAAGTAAAAACTAATTCTTACGCCATCTACCGAGAGGGCCACCTCTCCACCACCGCTGGCCGTACCTTCTTGCGCCTCGGCTATCACTTCGCCGCGACTGCCGCAGCAGCCGTTGCCACGCCAGGCCGTCGATTCAACTCCTTCCGTGGAAATCTTTCCATCACCGACGTTGCATATTACCGTTATATATAGTGTACCGCGGCACCTTCTGACAAGCTTCATCCTCACCACAGCGCAACAACAGTGGCCCTCAGCGAGGGCCACGACAATCACCGTACGAAGAGGACCATAACTGCTTATCCGCCTGGCACTGGCTGACCCGGTCGACCGCGAGGCAGCGTGAGGTCATGCCTGCCCTTATTAGGGCAGGTTGAAAGCCACCAGCCATGTCGCCGTTGCTGCTCATGCGGCCACGACTCGACCCAATGCGCTGCACCGCCTAAGTGCCATTACTGCGGTTCGCCAACTTGACAGCTGAATGCACAGCTCACGAGCTCCGCCGCCAATACTGCGCCACCTGCAACGGCTACGGCTCCTACGCGGGAGAGGCGTATTGCCCGTGGTATCCTTCAGGACGCCGGCCAACACCTCAATCAGCATCAGCCTCTGCAGCATCTTCACCGGCGCTCTACACCACAGGACCACCACAGTAACCGCCTCGAAGGGAGTCTGCAGGCAACCTTGAGGCAACTATGGCCACAACCTTCGCAGCCGAACATTCGACAAGAGAACACGTCCAACCATTTTGCGGTCCTGAACCTTAACCTGCAAACATCACCACCGCCGTTACTACTTCAACCACACCCGTCGATTCCACTACGCAGCCTGACCAACTACTGAGAATCGAAACACAACTCCAGAACCCCCACACTACACAAGCTGAAAAAAATACACCGAGGCTAAACTCCAGGAGCTCCACACCATCACAACCGATGGCATACCAATGCTGGTGACTAACCGGCACCACCGTCGCCACACTCCAAACATTGGCCGAAAGCCTCAATCACTGTCATCATACACCACAGCCGGACCCGGAGCCTGAACTCATCGCCTCCATCCACCGAAAACTCCACAGCATGGAGCAGAACATCGCTAACAACATGACACCACAACTGCCAACTCAGGACACCAACGACCACCAACCTCAGCGGTTAAGCGCCCTAGAGAACTCAGTCGCTGAAATACTACAGCAGCATCGCCAGGCCTATTCGGAAATCATCAACACACCCTCGCAACTACAAGTCAGCAACCAGATGCTCGATGAAGGAACTTCGCCGAACAACGCGTCCCAATGACTCCAACAACTTCTCCAAAACCACCACACTACAGTTGTCGCTAAAACATCACAATTTACATCAACATCTCCACCCAAGCACTTGTGCTCAAGGCAATTTACATCACGGAATTTTCAATAAAGTATACACACTTCGTACCTTCCTTACTTCTATCTACTCCTCTCTTTACTTTTCACCCTCCTAAATCCGCTTGCCCCCCCCCCGCCCCCCGAAAAAACTAATTCTTTTTAACAGCTTTCAGCGACTTCGGAATGCTTTATTGAAACGCTTTAAAATGCTTTAATAAAAGATACAAAATGCTCTATTGTATCATTACCTAACCTCAATACCATACATGTTAACGTTGGTTTTATCCATTTTTATTATTAATTATTCATACTTCCAAAATCTATGGAGGATAAGGAATTATTGTGGTTAATAAAAAAGAACTCCTCGCCCCCGGGAATCGAATCCAGGACCCGTTGACACTGACTATTCGACCGCAGAATTACTCATCATTCTTAGCAGTTATTTTAATCATATTCAAAAAACAATAAGTTAAACAAAACTATTACTGAAAGTCATCTTATAATACCGGAAGTAAACATAATTTTCATTCTGTTGCCTTTAAATTGAGATAAGGATGTGGTGTATGATGTAGGAGTGCATCTTTTCATTGAAGCTACCAAGAGATATAAAACTTAAAGGAAAAGAAATGTTTTACGAGGTAAGAGAATATATACTGAAGAATACTGTGTATTTATATGTGATTTGTAAGATGTATTGATGATGATAATGACGGACAAGGCAAGCAAAAGAGGACGACAATACAGAAATGGATAAAGATAAGAAATGAAAAACCTTATATATGATTGAAGAAACAATTAAAATAAACGTATATGAACAAATGGACAGAGCATTTAATCAGAATGGGCAACGAAAGAGTACCGAAGAGAACTTTCTTGTATAGCCCAAGAGGAAAACGAGATGTTGGCCAACCCCGTAGAAGATGAAATCCACTTGTGACTTCGCCGGAACAGGCTACATAGCCTAAACCCTGAGGAGTAGGACGATGTAATTCTCAGAATACCTCACCACATCATGCACCACAACACGTGAAAATGTTAAGAATAAAATAATAAATATTTTGAAAACCACCACCACCACCACCACACGAAAGAGAGAGACATTTTCTAAACTTTTTTTTACGTTCCGGACACCTTAAAATGTGTTTCTGGTGAAATCTCAATATCAAATTTTTGGATGGAAATACCTACAATACCTTCTCTGCTTACGACTAGAGAAAGTAAATTAGCAAATAAATATTTTAAAATTCTGATGCACACGAACCTGGACTTCTTTGGGTGGATTGTATATATAAGCATAATTATATTATAGTAATAGGATTATATATCTACATAGAAGTATAAATTTCAAATTTGTAAAATTTTATTTAAAATTTTGAAACATTAGGAATATTTCCAGAAGTCCTAAATTCTTAGGACGCAAGGTTGCTAATGCAGAAATAGTTTAAGGTTACATGCACGCACATACATACAGTGAAGCAGAAGCCGGTTTCAGTGTTGGTTCAGCTGACACAGCGCGGCATTTCTCTGTCTGGTTAACTTCCTGCAACTGCTGCTTTAAGAAGGAGCGTTACGAGCGTATCTGGAGGACAAGTGAGGTTAGAGCGTTTAAGGAGCAAAATGAGGAGGATCTTTGTATAATAGGATTAGCTATGTTTAAAGTTTGATCAGGGCAAGGCCTTGATAAAAGAGCAGAGTAGGTGGAGCGTTTGTCAACATATACAGGACAACTCCCTGCCGACTAAAAAAGGACTTCGCTCATGGCCGGATCACGTGTTGCTGGAAGGTCGCGTGTTCGACTGGCCTTGTGGCTTGCAGTCGCTACCGAGTTTTCTTATGGTTTCCCCCCGGAATTGTAGCAACAAACAAAATATTTTCCTAGCTGTGTAATTTTTTGTATCTGTTATTTAAAGCAGAAACATACAGGACAGAAGTGGTTGGAGGTCAGCAGGTATGTCTCTATATCTAAAAGTCGCGTTTCGACCCTAATCAAGGCCATAAACTTAGGTGACCTCTCTGGTCAAATTTCAGCCATCCCGGATGTCTTTCACTACCTTCAGTATTAATAGTGCAAAGTAAAATTTATGTGGCCACAATTCCCTCCATTTGTGCTTCAGTTAGAATTACTGCAGTCAGTTGTGCTCCCTACATATGCATTCTGTAAAACTGGTTTGTGTGGTAATTGCACATTATAATATCAATTAAACAATATAAAAAGAAGATGAAGCTCAAGTGAACTACTTGACCTTTCTTGGATACGGATATGAATGTCTGAATCTACATCCTTTAGAAGTGTCACGTTTCTTTAAGTCCTAAATTGAACTTATGTCTAATAGGCACTAAAACGGCAGCTCTTCTCGCGTTATTATGTTAAATATGGAGATTATTCTCTCTTTCTTAGCTTCTCCCACTCTCTCCCCCTTTTCATCTCCGAATTTACCTTTCTTTATTTCCCCCTCCATCTCTCCCTTTTTCTACCCCTCATTTACCACACTAGCGCTTATTCCCCTTCCCTTCTCTCTGTACAATTTATACGTCGTAATTTAAGGGGTAATAAAACTGTTTTTCCTTGGTGTTAATAAACATTAAAATATGAAGGGGAAGAAGAAGAAGGTTTTATATGAAATAAAGCAGTAGACATAAGTCATCATAATCTTATACTTTATGGAGAAACCGTAATATTCGAACTCTGACTTATTTATTACTCTTAAGTTGGCTATTTTGAGCACTTTGGAGACTTGTTATTACTTATGTAAGTAAATAAAATATACGATTATATGGAATCCGTTGTGTTGTTTTATTTCAATGCACAGCTAAGTAGAAGATAAAAGAAGTAGTAATTCGTTTGACGGTTCTGTTTTGTTCAACTGCTATCTAAAAGTAGCTATAGATGACTGTTTTCTTTGACTGTTAATGAAAAAAATTATAGAAATTGAGAGTGAAGAAGAAAGAGGCATATTACGAGGCGGAACATCAAGTTCCTGCTTAGTCTCTCTCGGCTCTGGTCCGATTAACTGCAACGATGTGGGTTTATATTCCACACACGCGCGCGCGCACGTGTTTTTGTGTTCTTCTGTATTGGATATACAGTGAAGAGTAATAAGCCCAGTCCGACAATATCATGGGACAACGATATAGTAAGAGTACAGGAACTGTAGGTACCCTAGCATTCCTATGCCGCCATCCTGGTTCCAGCAGCCCGGGTTTCCTCTCACCTCCCGGGGGCGCCCCCTTGTGGTACATAGGGGCAATATCCTCACTGAAGCAGTACGGAGTCCCCTCCGATAATCAGAAAGAAAAAAGAGTACAGGAAGAATTTGACGTTGCTATGTGACAAGAACTTGAAGAAGAATGTTTCGTCCATTGGGAAATTTAGCTTTTGTTTCTGCACGGTCAAGTGCTTTATTGTGACTTTTGTTTTAATGATAACGATAAAAAATAGAAATGAGATTATAAAAGAAAAGATAAATGTTAAAAACTCGATTTTAGATTTTATTCAACAGAAACAATTAGAATGGCCAGGGCATGCTAAAAGAATGGAAGATGCAAGATTACACAAAAGAATGATGGCGTGGGCTCCACCGGGAAGGAGGAGAAAGGGAAGACCGCGTAGCACGTGGATTCAATGAATTAAAGGGGCAATGATGGATTCGGAAACTGAAGAAGATTTATGGTCCAACAGGTAAGAATGAAGAAACGTGATAAGATGATGTTAAAAGCTGTAGTCTTGGGTGCCAGAAAAATGTATATTGTATAATCGGAAATATATATATTTTTAAATATTTGCAAATGAGTAGAAGTATTACTCATATTGGCATCCGCATGACTGTTAAGCCGGCTCCACACTTGCTCTGAGGAATATACGTTATTTATTCTTACAATTCTTATCCGAATGTCTGTGTGAAGTAACACCATCCACTCATACTTCCATATTCATTGTTCGAACGGAAACATACTAGAACTAGACAGGCGAGAAAAGGCAAATATTTCTCCGGCAGCAAAATGAATGCAGACAATATTGTAGAAACTTCATGCTTTTACTTTCCCTACTGCTTACCTATAGTAAGTAGAGGAAGTATTGCATTCCACCCAAAAATTCGATATCGAGATTTCAGTAGAAACACACGTTTGGAGATTCCCTGACTCAAAAAAGAGCAATTTCATTTTCTCTGCCAAGTACATGCATAGTAGGTAGAGAAGGTACTGCATTCCACCACAAAATTGGATTCATCTCATCGGAAATAGATGCTTTGAGGCCCCCTGAATAAATAAAAAAAAAGGTAATTTTAGTAAAAGATCCGTGTGTGTGTGTGTGTGTCTGAGAACAGCATAACTCAAAAAGCAAAAGTCGGATAAATATACCAAACTTGGTATTTAAGTTCAGTATCTTCCAAAGATGCGTTACGAAGATTTTCAAGAAAATCCCCCATACCTAACTACCCTTTACATGAAACATTTTCGAAACATTTTATTTTCTCAAAAATGACTAACAATTTTTATTAAAATACCATGTATTAAAGATATTTGCATGAAAAACAAAATGTATTGTCTTGAATTTTCTGGGAATAGCTTGTGAAGTCCTCTTCATCGGAAGGAAATTTATATAATCTTGCATAACTGGTAACGGTTAAGCGATAGACGAAAACGTATTACACAAAAAATGTACATATCTTTAAAACACAAGTTTATTTCAACTAACTTTTTTGTGGTATCAGCTATTTCCATGATATCTGTTAGTAATGACTGGAATTGTTCATTCTTTCAAAGTCATATCGATTTTCAGCTGTTTCTCGTATGTCATGGAAAGAGTATGGAATTTCAAGGGCAGCTTATGGCGTCCAATACTTAAACATTTGATTAAAAACACTTTAGTAATATGTAATTTTATATTAATGCATAATCCAGTATATATTTTATATCAGTAGCTTTGTTCTTTCACCAACACATTAATCACAAGACTAATTAAGACATTTTACACTATACCTACATTTGCATTAACGCATGCATCATAACATTTTTATAGAGCATCCTTTATCACTAAATGCACAGCTTTTCTCACAATACCCGTCCCAAGCAACATAAGAAAAAAACACACATTTCCAACTATAATCCCATTTTCTAGTCTTTGGCATAGTCTCCGCTCAGGATGTACATTTACAAATAAATCTCATTTACTTAGTGGCCTGCATTTGCAGTCTCCTCGGAAGTGTAATATGCCCCAAAATAAATACATAAAATTTTTGCAGTTTCCTTCGAAGCAGAACATATCCCAAAACAAATGCGTTTTAATACTGCATGTTTCCGTTTTGAGCAGTTGCAGACGGTTTCTATTTCCTCGTTGAGCAACTTCCGTATTATTAATAAAAATTACACTTAAAGATATGACTTCCACTGCGGCCGAACCTTTTTCCGAAATAGAATTTCGGGTTATTCTTTGTTCGATTTGGGTAAATTTCACTGTGTTACTGGTTGAACTGTAGGTTTTAACCTTGGTTTTATTCGCTTCTGCTAAAACACGCACTCACATTCACTCTCATATTCATACTTGCATACTTAATACTTGGGATGGAAAGTTGCCTCGCCCCAGTCGGGGATCGAACCGCGGCCTGCTGGTTGAAAGGCCTGATAATTTGACCACTCGACCGCAGAGAGAGTCTTTGAGCTTGTTTAATGTCCCTTCAACTCCCTAAGTCATATCGCGTTACTTGTATAGCGTTCGTTGATATGCGTGATTTAATGCGCGAGAGAGACATAGCCACATTCCTGCGTCATGTATTTCCGTAAATTGCAGCTAGATGATCTCATTTACGTGTTTGCATTTCTGTGCCATCTAGTTTGTTGCTCTTGATTCATTAGAAGGGGAACTTTTTGTGAGGTGTGACTGCTGTTCTGCGAGTACACACACATTGTATAATACCGGTCAGACGACCTTAGCTTTGTAGTCGCCTTCCTACACCATCTGTTTTATTTTTCTTCTTTTGTTTTCTCTGTGTGGAACTTCACTGAATCTGTTTCTTATCAGGCTGTGAAGAAAACTCCATTGACTGTTACACGGAATTTGAATCCTCTCCCCATCTCTACTCCGGAACTCCCCAGTCTTGCTGGATACAAGTCAAAATGTGGGGATGTGGGGAATGTATCATCCACACTTGCGTGATTAGTGCAAACTTTCGGTAAGCCTGTAAGAATAGCGTATGTATGTGTAGAACTGGCTTAATGAACAAAGAAGTATTTGCAGTTTCTTTTAAACTTGATTTTCTCAGAACGGCTAAATGGGGGTTATACGCACGATACAAAAAAAAAAAAACTTCATTTTATATTTCAACTAAGGAACGTAGTATATAATTAATTAGAATAGAACCAATATTAAAAACTAAGTCGTTTATGAGTTAGCAAGCCTTTGCATTCGATCACGATCTGAACAGATAACATCACTTTGTCTCGTGTAACAAATGCTCACCTCAAAAGAACATCGGCACGAGTAATGATTACTTAAACCATTAACCTTTTCGTGGTTAAAAGTTAATGACTGGTAGAAAGAAGGTAATTGCTTTATTGCTGCTGGCCTGTAAATAGCTGTGTCCAGGAGTAGGTTGTTGGCAAGACTCGAAGAGTGACCACGTGGGCGCTGAGCTGTGTAATATGGGGCACGGTAACGCCCAATGGGACAGGTGTGTTAGCTGCAGACGATGGTGGGCAGCAACGCTGTTCTCTGTGGGCGAACAGCTAGCTACGTGCCGAGGATTGAACGAATTGGAAAAGCAAAATGCCAATCACCTTCATGCACTGTGCACACTCCCGAACATTGTACTTCATTAGAGTCACTGTCAACTTCGGGAAGCTCTTCAGTGAGCTATCAGCCGTGTCTGTGATCTTGATCATGTGGCACTTGACCACATTCCTCTTCCTCACACTTCCGGCTGCTTTTTAGAAACCAGCCAAGTTTGAGTCAAATTTTTGTTATTGGCAGCAACATAGTCCAAGCTCAAAAGAGTCCACTTTTCTGTGATCTGTTCAAATGCGGGGTTGGGGGGGGGATTCGCAAGCAACACTCCCCTTTGTCGGTTTTCACGACAGCAGCTAACTGAAGTGATGTTCTTAGAAATTGAACCGGTTTTGGCCCAAAGTGATATTTAGGGCCGTTTTCGACTGTCTAAATTTCGAGCGGTCGGCCTTGTATTCGGCGTGTGGATCCATTCACTAGAGCGACACCTTTCCCTCTCTTTGATATTGATGGCTGCGCATATTCTTAAGTCTCTTCCATGAACCAACCTCTCTGAACTTTATTCTAAATATCACTTTGTGCCGAAACCGTTCCAATTTCTGAGATACAAAGTAATTCAGCCATTAACCTTACGAAATCCCTGTTTCCAATCAAGTGGAGTATTCTTGAGAGCATCTCTCTACTACCTGACTCACTTCTTAGCTTGCCTACTGTCAGAAGAAAATTATAGGCACAGTAGCGTAAGCAATTCTTACTTTACGGTGACCTCGTATCACCTGCTTATTTTAATGAGTAAATCTAGGATTCGTATGCATTAAATGTTCACTGAATATGCTTGCATATGTACATATACCGGGTGGTAGGTGTTTGGTGTCATCATAGGAGATTATTCTATGTTTAGAGATAAATGAAAAACGTAAAAATGTGAATGCATACTTCAGGGAAATGTAAAACAGCTTTGCGCACATTTTGTGGCATTATAATTCATATAGAAAACGATTAAGGCAAGTCCTTTAAAGTACGCGATATAACAGCAACTACTCTACAGTGTTTGTTGTCTTCACTTTTTGCCTTAAGCACCTTGCGTAAGCCTTTTTGTTTTGTACAAACCATAATTTACGCTAAGTTACGACGTCGCAACAGCAACCTGAATAACTGACCACACGCACATTTCAGACTACTGCGGCGTCATCGCCCGCTTAGTATCGTGCGTTCGTGTCTTCGGTCTAAACACCTTTGCCAACATTACATATTGTTTTGTTTTATTATCGAATGTTAGTCTCGTGTGTTAAATATTTACATAAACGTAATTTTATTCTATTGCATTCCTTAAAATGTTAAAATAAATATGCATTTTCCTTTGTTTACACCGAATATTCGTTAACCACGAAAGCTTCTTTTATCTCACAGTTTAAACTGCTATACTTGCTTGGTTTTTGCTTTAAGCGTATAACAAATAAACCCTTGTGTAAAAATGCTTATATTCTTTTATGCAAATTAAAACAAGTGTGTTTCGGCTTTAGCTGCATTCTATAAAGATGAAACATTTCCTTGAACGTCATGGAAATTAAATACTACTAGCAACGTAATGCAGTAAAATATTCGCGGCCCCATCAGAAACACAGCGCGAATCTACTCTGTAAGGATAAGCGCATTGTTGCTAAACTTACCTGCATTCAACGCGTATTAGTAATGGCATCAAGCGGCATACGCTTTCACCCGGTTTATTTCTTTGAACATGCCATATAAGTTAATTTCTAACATTTTCATTCAGATTTTATATGCCTTGTGTTTCTGTTTGTTTACTTATTTGCAACAACTTGTTTGAGAATGAACACGTTCATAGCAGTTAGATTCCGTTGCTGAAGCAGTGTATCTTAGAGCGCTGTCTTAAGCCTGGTTCAACATGTGTTGTTTCTGAATTGCTTTGGTTATGCAACAAAATTAATGAGATTTAATTTTTACACTTTCACTGCAACAACTGACTTTTCAGATTCTAAGGTACATTAAACATTCTTGAAAGCATGCGCTGCTTTTTTTTTTTCTTTTCTTTTTCTTCTCCCTTAGTATATTGTGTATGAGAATAGGAGCAAGCGGAGGGAAGATTCCACCATGAAAACAAATCATATAATTCGTACTTGCAACTGAAGTGCATGTCCGGCTTCTTTCTTCTATGTTAAGCACAAGCTGCCATACGAAGTTCCGTTGCCTCTGTAACCTCAGTAAAGAATTCTTCTGATATGACCTACCCGGTTAAGGAGGTTAAACTTAAAAAAAAAAGTAAAGAAAATACATGGAATTTTGCATATTAGCAGAAATACCCGGCATTCTCCGGCGATCTCATGGTCTTTGTAAAGCATAAGTTTTCCAAATATTTTTATTTATACAAACGATTAAAGCAATTACAATTTTGCTATAACCAGTTCTTTTAATTTTACTCGCCTTCACTCCGTCAAATTTTCTATCTGTATTGAAAATCCTCCAAATTGCCAGTCATCCAACAATCCCATTCTCCATTATTTTATTATAATTATTATTTTTTCATTAGTAACCTTAAAAGAATGGAGAGAGTAACATTAACCCTTTAATTATTGAGACAACAGGACCATTCGTGCTGAATATACTCTAAATTGCCACCTACCGAGCTTTTTCACCCCTCTTTTGTTGGAGTAGGTTTTTGTGTTACCACACCCACAGTATTTTTACTATTGTTCTAAAGAATTTGTGCCAAACTTGATCGAAATCGGTGCAAGGTTGTAGGAGACTATAAGGAAACACCCGCGCGCGCGGTCTATAATGTTGCGTGTGCTGACATAAGCCATAGATATTAATTAACTAACTTATATCTGAATTATGGAACAATGTGCAGTGAAGTTGTAGCTGGGCTTGTAGTCTAAAGGGATCATTTCGGGGGTATATTCAGGCATTATCGTTTCACTGTTAATATGCCTTTGACAGCAAGGCGTATTTTCAAAGTTTCAAGTTTGTTACTACTCTGCGTTTTATTGTGGTTGGGTGCCGATATCTTCGGCATGTGTAGAACGTGTTCTGTGCTGCGAATGGTCCACAACGTTTTAGCTTGTTTCGTTTCGCACCTTATGAACGTACTTTTTATCGGTTTCGATTTCCATTCTATTTTACGGAAACGCTTGCCTTCGTCTTTTACAAGATTGATATCACATTCAAGAGTTCATTATTTTAAAAGCAACTCATTTTTACTTGCAAACATTTGGTGCTGGTTTTCTTAACCTATATATTCGACTAACTATACTTGTATTTTAAGTTCATGTTAAATATTTGTAATATTTTCCCTAATTTGTTAAGGCACTTAAAGTATTAGTTTTAATGGCTATAAACTTGTACTGCTGCATCCATTACATTTCTGGATATATTGAACTAGCAAGGTATCAGCTGAATGAATAAACAAAATAGATCCATTTTCATTACTGAAAATGCAAGAGAGTAAATATTTATGATTATAAATACCAAACAACGACAACGAAACTAGAAAAACAAGAAACTTAACGTTAAGAAAATATCGGATAAAGAAAATGACTTTTTAAACGTAGGCACAGCGTCAAACACAGGTGCTTTCCTTTTGTGTCAAAGAATGCGGTATTATAGATTTTGAGAAATAATCGATTAATTTTTATGATACCATTTTATCAAAATTTCCAATTTATGGAGAACTGTTCTTCAGATCCTTGAACACAACATTTCAACAACCTCTATGCAGCGGCTCGTGATTTGTTTTATACGTACAGAAACACAGATAAGAGGACGCAATGAAAAACGACCAATACTTAAAGTAGAGGGTAAAGCAAGTAACACTATAATTAAATCCACAATACCCTTTCATAAAAATGGAAGTTTCGAAAACGCCGATATCTTGCAAAGTTTTGCAACACTGCTCCACTGTACATTTTTCGTGCTATTTCGTTTGAATCTCGCTATCTTTCACGTGATTTTTATCTTTCCGCTGTGTTGTTACACTTATAAATAACTTCTTTATCTTACATTAACGGGTTCTGCACGTTGTTAAATCCCGTATAAATAATATACGGAATCTCTTCCGCATGCTTATTGCTTTTTTGATGATGCGATTGTGCTTTTTAAAACCATTTGTTGTTATTGTTGAAGCCTCGCAACTATATCCCAACTTTTAATTGGAGTTTTTGCAATCTGACGGCTATCTCGTATATAATTATATTTCATTAAAAAAAAAAAGCACGCAGGACTGCAGAAGGAAGCGTTCACGTGGTTAATGAGGCATATTTCGTTAACCACGAGCGTCCATATTACGGTCCTCAGGGGGAGAGGAGAGCAGTTTGTGATAGCGTAACAGTGTGACATTGGGGCGGCGGTCAACGCTAGCGTGAGGTCACATGTCTATTACACTATTTAAATTGCATATACCACCTACCTATAGGTGGTAGAGGAAATTGATACAGAGATTTCACCAGAAATACATGTTTTAAGGTCCTTTGAATAATGTTTTTTTAGGAAAAGGTCAGGGGGAGAGAGAGAGAGTAAGAGTAAGGGTGAGTGAGAGTGTG
Source organism: Deroplatys truncata (assembly GCA_030765065.1). Lineage (NCBI taxonomy): Eukaryota > Metazoa > Arthropoda > Insecta > Mantodea > Mantidae > Deroplatys > Deroplatys truncata. Next base: position 49,909,175 of record CM060984.1, on the reverse strand, counting down.
TGTTTTCACAACGTACTGATAACAACACTTACACCGCGTTATTATAATTACTGCTCGCTTAACTCACATTAAAGGAATTCATCATCGTAATCATACCGCTTGTGATGCCGTATGTAGTAAGAACGGCCATTAAACACTTAAAAAAATAAGTAGGTATGTTCCAAAAAGGCATCTCGGGCAATTACCTTTTGCCTGCATATCACAAGAGCTCAATAACATAATAAAATCATATTAAAAGAATGATTATTGTAAACTTTGCCCACTTATTGGAAGCAGGGACGGTTTCAATATCCGTCACTTGCAACTGTTGTATTGTAACGCACATATTTCCTGCGATTAGTGGAACTTTTGGAACTGTGGATAAAAATACTGGATCGTTTTGGTTGGACTGTTAACTTTGGAACTGTATAAATTGATATACGGTTGTTTTTGAAATGGTTCTATCCTCAGAACCCTTTCAAAATAGCGGTTATGCTATTTTCCCTCTTCAGTTACATTGTTACACATTATATAAGGACATATTTACTATTATATTGTAGCGCAGTATGCCTACGATCATAGCGTTACTTTTGGAAAGCCTAAAATAGTACTCGAACGATCGCTTTAGTGCAAAGTTGGAGGACTATTATCTTGGAGCTGTATAACTGGATCTATGGTTATTTCTTGGAGCATCCTCGAAAACGTTTCAAAATAACGGTTGTGTAATTTTTTTCCTAGGTATATCTAATACAAATGGATCTGTTTCTTCATTTTCTGGAAAAGTTTTACTGTTTGGCAGTGCTTCTCTTACTGTTTTAATTCTAACATATTTCTGTTACAACATTGTATGTGTTTCACTCTCGCTACCGGCTCCAAAAGAAAATTATAACTCAATTAAATAATAAATGCTCCTTTATAACAGTAATTGAACATGTTGACAGAGAACGTCTCAAAGGAGTTAAAAGTTTGCCGTTGAACAATTCTGAAATACGAAATGCATATTTTCCTTTAGGTGTTTAGCTACTAAGCAGTTGATGTTAGCACCCAAAACGTGTATTGCTTGTATAAGATTGGGTATACGAGTTTTGATTTGTATATATTAGCCACAAAGAGTAAACTGGCCACTATATTTAGTATGTAGAATGAAGTTGGCCCTCCCCATTGGCAAACAGTTCAACCTTCTGTTAGATATTTGGTGTGAGGAACCTAGCCAGAATAATGACCAAGAGATGAATATCTCGGGAATCGTCCGGTCCAAACTCACGAATTGTATTTGCACAATAACACTCCGGAGAACTTCTGAATGACATTAATGCTAGGTTGCTGTGCGATAAGGAATTAAACACTGAAGTGAACGTCCTTTAGCAAGAAGAGTTAGATTTAATACTGTGATTGTAAATAATGCGAGTAGAACTGGACTGGACCCGGCAGCATTCAGGGGAGTGAGTGAATTATTTGTTCTGCTAGCATCTCGAGATAAAATCCAGCGAGGACAGACGCTTGAGGTTTACTTATTTGAAATACTCGCTATATTATTAGCATTCGAAAACTTTCAGGATTACTACGCTCAGTTTCTCTGCAAGTTCACTTCGAGGGTTTTTATTCACTAGAACTCAAAAACCTAACTGATGGTTTTATCTTGAGATAAATTTAAGTTTCATACTTTGTTTTTATAAATACATATTTTCGTTGGCAGTTTAGGTCGCTCATCTAGAAAGAATATGTCAGAATATACACAGTGTTCATTTGGTTAGCAAATTGGATAAGTGTGGCTCAGTTTGTACTAAAGAGGGGAAGCGAAAGGGTGCTTCGCGATTATACTTGGATTCCAGGCGCCGCTTCTCGTCTCGTCTCGACTGCAGTCCCATTTGTACTGAACGTGCTACACTATGGTGTGATGCAGGTTGCCTATTCCAATATGCGCACTACAGTGTGTAAGAATAACATTCCAGGCCGTAAATGATTTTTCATCTCGGTAAGCAGGATTGTTTGGCATGCCGTAATTAAGGATGCAGACCTGTAGAAAACATGCGTATGATTCAAGCATGACCTAGCGAGATGGCTTGGCGGCAACGTGTGAGGCTCGTATTCGGGAGGCCCCGGGTTCGATTTCCGTTGGGCTGGCCACTCAGACCGTGAGCTGTATTCGCCGTTTCCCCTGGTTGTTAGCTGAGCGGATTATATAATGTCGCGGATGTCGTTTCATTTCGTTAAATTTTAGGGTCGAAGGATGGCGATAGAGCTTGCTTTGTAGCTTGTCTGCCCTGGCGTTCAATGTGTGACGGGCCCTCAGAGAGAGGTGGAGAGAGGTAGTCCTGCGAGGTAATATCTGGAGACGTTAGGGACCCCGCCTGTGTCCGAGCCTGCCACCCTGAATCTGGTCGCTTCACGCCTTCTTCCCGGAGGTTTCTAGAAGTATAATAGCTGACTATGCCGGAATCCTCCTCCGCTTCCTGATAACTATGATCCAAGCATGCTATTTTTAACTTGTCAGCCACCATTACACAACCACACACCTACATCTCTGGTTATCTGTTGACACATTTCCGAAGGCAATTTAAGAGATCCCCTTACTCACCTTAAAGCTACTTCCAGGTGGAATTTGGTAAAAAAAAAGTACTTAATTTTATGTCTAAAAAGTGCTTGAACTTTTAGCTTCAATTATCCATTGAAGCTTTTGCCGTTGGAGCCTTAAATTATGTCACATGACTATTTAGATGCCCTTAGGCAGTAATTCTAGTGTACTTAGTTCTTTAAAATCACCTTTTTTATATATTTGCACATAAAATGTTCCATACGTTTCAGTTTGCAATCAATTATGTCCAGACTTAAACAGAAAATAAATAAATAAATAAATAAATAAAGTTGGCACATGATTTTTACCCAAAATATGATTCGACTATTAGGGACTATTATGGGGGGGGGGGTCAGAAGAGTGGTGCAAATTATTCGTGTCAGCCTTCTTTACTGGCATAAAAATAAGGTGTGGATAATTTTATTCTTTCAGAATAGTACCTGTATCATATGCGAGTTTCGATTAATTAGTAGTATACAATGTTTTTTTATTTAGAAAACTATTAAGAATAGGTTCTACTTGAAATTTAAGCCATATTTATAACTGCGGTTGAGCAGGTGTGGCAAAAAAGTTTATTATATTCACATGGTTTTTTCTACCTTCTATCGTTTAGTAGTAGGTATACAATCTATTCTTACTAAAGCTTATTTTTCAACCTACTTCATTAGAAAGGAGATAAACCTTTGCAGAAATAGCTATATTACACATTTCCTTAGGGTACAAAGGAAACATGATAGTGAAGTGTTTAAGAAGTGGACGCTATATAATGGCCTTAAAATTTCCTTTCCATATAATCTCGAGAAACAACTGAAAACCGACAAGACTTTAAAAGGATGAAAAATAGTGAACAAATAGAACTATTAATAACCAGAAATGGCTTACGCCGCAAAAAAGTTATTTGAAATAAATTGTGTGTTTTAAAGAAATCTACAATTTTTGTGTAGTACGTTTTCGTCTATCGTTTAACCTTTATCAGTTATAGATTATACAAAATTCTTCCCGAATGAAGAGGATTTTACAGGCTATTTACAGAAAATTAAAATTCAATATATACATGTAAGTATCTTTAATATGTTGCATTTTAATCAAAATCGTTAATCTTTTCTATGAAATTAAAAATTTTGAAAAATGTTCCATGTAAGGGTAGTTGGTGGTGCGGAGTTTTCTTGAAAGCCTTAGTATCGCATCTTTGAAAGATACTGAACTTAAAGACCAAGTTTGATGTTTATCCCACCTTTCATTTTTGAGTTATGTTGTACACACAAACATGGGTCTTTTTATAAAAATGCCTTTTTTGGATTCATGGGACCTTAATGCATGTTTTTTTCTGTGAAATCCCGACATCGAAGTTTTGGGTGGAATACAATCGGTACTTCACCTACTTACTATACTAATAGAGAACGTAAAGTTCATAAAAAGCTTATTCTTTTGTCTATTTCATGTTAATACCGATAAAACCTTCATTGGACATTTAGACATTTAGTTGTAGGTATAAGCAGAATACAGAAAGCTAAAGCGAAGTCAAATCTTTTCATAGCTAGTCGCCATGCGATGGCTTTAAAAGAAAGAAAGAAACAAACAAACAAAGAAAAAATGCCAATTTGCAGTTGAGAAAAGTATTAAGCACATATCTGAAGATTCAAACCAATAACAAAGAATATCTCGGAAATGACTAACGCCAAAAGATTTTATTCGACATGATGAGATCTACATTTTTACTTTCTCTACTACGTACAGTAAGTAGGGGAAGTATTGCATTCCACCCAAAAATTCGATACCGAGATTTCACCGGAAATACATGTTTTGAGACCTCCTGAATCCAAAAAAAGCATTTTTGGAAACATGTCCGTGTGTGTGTCTGTGTGTGTGTGTGTGTCTGTGTGTGTGTGTGTCTGTGTGTCTGTGTGTGTGTGAACAGCATAACTCAAAAACGAACAGTCGGATAAACACCAAACTTGGTATTTAGGTTCAGTATCTTCCAGAGATGCGACACGAAGGTTTTCAAGAAAATCCCCCCACCCCAGACTACCCTTTACATGGAACATTTTTCGAAAATTTTAATTTTCTCAAAAATGGCTCTAACGATTTTGATGAAAATATCATATGTTTAAGATAATATCATGAGAAATGAAATGTATATCTCGAATTTTCTGGGAATGTCTCCAAAAGTATTCTTCATTCTGAACGACTTTTGCATAACTGGTAAACTATAAGAGATAGACAAAATTTTACTACACAAAAAATATAGATCGCGTTAAAATACACAACTTATGTCATATACATTTCTTTTGTTGAGTGAACCGTTTTCGAGATATTGCTTGTTATTTCCTTAAATTTTGCAATACTTATACTTTTTCTCAAATTCGTTATTCATTTTTTTATGTCCTGGACATGCAAAGAGAATGGAATGCGCCACATAGCAACCAGCGTTAAAATATTTGACTATCGCTTAAAAGCTACCATATTCCCCTTGCATCTACAAGAAAATTACCAATAAGATTGACATTTCGATATCTCGATTAACATGAAGCATATGGAGAATAGGCGTTTGTAAAATTAGATTGTACAAGAGAAGAGAAAGTCATGTGAGTGTAACACATCAGATTTTTTGTATAGCAAAATTTTGACTATCTCTTACGTTTTACCAATTGTACAAAAGTTATTCAGAATGGAGAGGACTTCACAGACTATTTCTAGAAAATTCAAGATATACATTTTATTTGTCATGCAAGTATATTAAACATGTGATATTTAATCAAAACTTTGTCATTTTGAGAAAATGAAAATAACTAATTTTTCCCATTTAAATAGTAGTTTGGGATGGGGGCCTTTTTTGGGGGAAAATCTTCGTGTCATATCCTTTGAAAGACAAACTTCAATACCAAGTTTGGAAGTTTGGTATTCAACCAACTTTCCATTTTTGAGTTATGCTGTTCAGACACGCGCGTGCATACCTTTTTCTAAAAATGTTTGGTTTTGGATTCAGGGAGTCTTAAAATTTCTGGTGAAATTTCAGTATAGAATTGTTGGGTGGAATGCCATACTTCCTCTGCTTAATATTGGTAATAGAGAAAGTAAACACTGCATAAAAATTAAAAGATTTTTGCCTATGGGTTCACTTAGGAGATATCATGCTATTTTACTAGCTTATCATGAACTAAACGTTGCGAGGAATTCCTATAGGTATTGTATGGGAAACCTGGTACCTTGTGCTGTTTGTGAATTCCAAACGTACGACATACAGAACACGAATACAGCTACATGTCTCACATGCGTGTATTGCTCGTACAGTATTTCTTGAGTGAGCTATTGACTGCAATCCCATGGCGACCCAAGTATACAAGGCAATGAATTGTTTACCGTCACACCCATAATCATTTATGCAAATACTATGATCGTTTACACTGTCGTGTTCATCGTTATGAACGTGTTGTTAGCAATTACCTCGTCCTTGTACTGAAAGAAGTGAAGTTTGAACTACATAGTAAGTCACAGGGTCGCATTTACGCGCAAGTTCTAGGCTGCAGCATAAGGGGGCGCGCGCGCGCGCGCGCGCACACACACACACACACACACACACACACACTGTAACATTTGAATTTTTGACAGACAAAAATAATAAAGTATTTGTTGTATTACTGTATTGCAAGCCCTCTTATACCTAATTAATAACATCGCTAACCTTCATAGGAACAAAACGGAGTAGCTTCGAAGGATATGAGTTTTAAGCTGCTGAGTTAGTTGATTGCACTGAGTATGAGATGGACTCACAGCGCAAACGCTGCGTTTGGTACCTCTTGACTCATGTCCAGCACTAGAAGCTGAGCTGACCCCATCAGAATATTTTCGAACCTAGACTTTCTTTCCTCTCCGGGATAAGTTTTAATCTTCATCTATCAGAGGCTTGAGGCACACAAACTAGTTGATACCGTTTTGAGATTCTCAACAAGTTGCAATACATCTACTTATGAAAAAATAATGCAGCAGCACAAAACTTAGAAGAAACATATACCTAACAATGACTTAGACGATCCAAAAGGAAATCAAATTACTTAGTTCAGAGCTTTCATCATGGGTTTCCAAAAGATGATGAAGAAAATGAAAGTCAGGAGAGTAGATGTATAAACTCCTCCTAGAAAAGAACGTCAAAGATTGTATTCCTAATGTTAATTTTGTGTTCTTTTCTTAATATAGGTAGTATTGTTCATAGCAATATGAATAAATCGTGTTGAATAGCTTAATAATTTTCACTTGTTTTCATTCTTATCTCATCAGTTCAGCAACTTATACAGTAAGGTACAGTTCTAACATTCGATAATAAGCTTTAAACGTTTCTTGTTCTTTTTGGTTTTTAATTGAACATTGCTTTTTAATTAAACATAAACAACCAAATACTCTTTTTGCAGGTTAATTTAAAAAATATATATCTCCCCGGGTATAGGTACAAACCAGAGTTTGAATTCAAACTCTGTGGCGCGCGCGCACGCGTGTGCTTTATAGCCTCCCACACCCTTGCTTCGATTTCGACCAAATTTGACACACATATTCTTTAGAAGAAGAGTCGGCAGGAGGCAATTTTGAGGGTTCCCAATATGAATGGGCCGGTTTTCTCAATACTTTTGCCGAGTAAAAAAAAAAAAATATATATATATATATATATATTGCTCTTTTCATTCTTTTAGTGGCAGTAAGGGGGCCCCCCCCCCAAAAAAAACCACTCCTAATGGGTTGAGTACTGTTCGATGGGAGCCACTTTGGGGGATTTTCACTACAAATGGAAGTTTTGCACACACATTCTTTAGGACAAGAGTAAAAATGCTGTCGGGGCGCTGTCACGAAAAATCACCGCCACGGAAGAAAGGGTGAAAAGTTGGGCGGGAAGCTATTTTGAGGTTTTTCAGCACGAACGGGTCTTTTTTTTCTGCTAATACTTTTGCAATACTATAAATCAGGTTCTCTTTATCCTTTTAGGGTGGTATAACAAAATCTACCCCGCCCCGCAGCAAGGGAAGGAGGAGTGGAAAATGATCGTAGGATCTTTTTCTCAATGATAAAAGGATAAATGGAGCTGTTTTCATTCGTTTTGGGTTAATAATGCGAAAAATTCTAGGATGGGGTTGAAAATGGTTTGATGGGAGGTAATTTGGAGGATTTCTCAGAACAAATTGAAAATATGGCCAAATGAAGGTGCAGTGATCAAAATAAAAGATTTTATTACCATCAACACCGTAATAGTTTTAAATTTGTTACTTGTAAATAGACAAATATTTGGATAATTTATGTTTTATCAAAACCATCAATGCTGGGCTAGTATTGAATAACATTTGAATGAAATTTGCATCACAGACTTGGTGGTACGAAGTGAAATTTGCTACCTGTTGGTGGGTTCTAAAGCTTAGTCATACCTCAAGCAGAACAGTATGAAATACCTTACCGTCGTGATAAAGTACTACAGACGATATTGGGCCTGTATAAATACTAAGGATAGGAAAGCGTATAATTTTCTTCGTAACTGAGAAGGTTTATTGCATAACAGTGTAAGACAGGTTTCGCCAACATGATTCACAGTTTTATAAAACGGAAAAAGTGTATAACCGCAGCATAAATATCCCACAAATACATTTTCTTTTAGTAGTAATATTTTATTTAAGAAGTAAGCAAAAGAATGAATTCGTTTTCGTTAACTAATCAAGAAACAAATAAGATATTACATTCCAGGCGTGAAATTCATGTCTCACTGTCTGTTTATTCCACCCGGCTCTCACAGTAGGAGCAATGTCAGCATTCAGCAGTGCTAGCAGTCTTATGGATGTAAACGAGACAAATACAGTTAGTGTCCTCAAAAGAACCTGACAAAAATATGTCGTTCATCTCGGATGTTGGCCGCGATGCTCTTTATTACACATTTTGTCCATGCCTCCCCACTACGTCGATCTGCTATTAGGGGCATGAAGCTGAGACGCAGGCAGCAGTCCAGAAAGTGGGGTGGAATGTTCTGGTATTTGTCCCATAATATTTATTCCGCAACTTGGAACATGTTTACTAAAAGCTAGAATTTTTCATGTGACAGACAACACTGTTTCACAAAATCTAACGATTATTGTGATAATTATATAGATATGTTTATCAATTTCACACGCATACTAGGAGTATGTTCGATAAGACCTTTTAAGTGACATGTTACAAATGTAAAATGTGTAAGTCGAGGAGGAATCTTTCTGTTTTATGAAGTGGAGGCGATATTATTTGTTGAGGTATTAACAGATTTGCAGCATGGCAATTAAACGCAGTGCTTCATCTCATTGTCTGTGATGTGGAATTGTATACCTAACCGACAAGAAACACTTCACTCATTCAAAACTGGGATTTCTTTCGGTTTAACGAGTGACTGGCTCTGGTGGTTTACTTCTAAGAAGGCCAAACAGTTTAGGCCCAAAGTGAGATTTAGGACAGTTTTCGAACATTGTAGTTTTAAGCGTCAGCCTTGCGCTTTACTCATTCTCTCTAACGATGTAGAGTGTAGACCTCTCCTCGCTGAGAACAAGAGCGATCAAATCAAATACGTTTGTCATGTTTTCATTCATTGTGTCATTGCAGCTGAATATTCATTCTGCATGTAACTGTATTAGGAGAATAAAATTTTCATCACGAATGTATAGTGTTTTATTCTTCCATTTAAAACTCTTTGATAACGAATGTATCAGCGAAGTCAAGTGAAGCACGATACATTAACTAAATGTAAAAAGACGATATGTTTCAATGTGGTACTGCGACGAGCTTGTATAAAAACAAGTGCATGTTGTAGGGGTAAAATTAAAATGATAAGATGAAAACGATTAAATTGTGTCGGTGGGCACCTATTGACTGATATTTCGGATATTCGTATATCGGATCGATCACTGATTTATGAGCTATATAGTCAGAATAAAATAACTTAGTGACTTAACATGTACTACGGCTGAAGGGGAGTCTAGAACCTTGTGAGTCCCTCCTTGGATCCACATATAAGGGGAGGAGACTGAAATGCAACTGCTGATTCATTACAAATTGAAACTGCGTCTTCTGCGGTTAAGTAATGTATTACCGCTTAATTGCTTTTTAATACTTCGCATTACGAACAGCAGACCATGCAAAATGGTGCTCAGTATATACTCGCGCTAACTGTGAAGTATTATAACAGTGATACCTGAACACAAGAATGGATATTGGATAAAGGTAAAGGGATTAAACTGGGGTGGATGACCTGGTGAATGCGAGCCAAAACAAAGCGTGGAGAAGTCACGGTCACGTCAACATTGAACCGTCCAGCTGGCATGGCATTCGAGTCGATATCCCAATACCTCTCTCTCCCACTTTATTTTTTTCTTATTGTGCCTTGTTTGTTCACTGTGGAAAATACAAATAACGCGGGGATATAGAGAGTCTCCGATATCGTGTTTTATTCTGGTAACATCAAAGCAAACAGTAAAAGGACCTTGGGATTTATTCATATTGTAAATCCCTATTATCTAACAGATCTCATAATATGCAAGTAATTGTTTGCTTTTCATGTTTTACACGAGGTTGTCGGTCTCCTAGTTGTTTTCTGTCACGATGATTTAAATAACGCCTTTATTATGCAAATGTTAACAGTTTTTAAGTGCACAAAAAATGGCCCATTCTCCTAGATCGCAATAGTGTTTTCCTTCCGTAATGTTCGCACCTTTAGATAACCGACCTTTAGCTCCACCCAGCCAGTATTATTACTCTGTGTGACTGGTCTGAAAAGCAATCCAGAGACGCAAAAACGGCGAAGAATTATTTGCCTGTAATCGCTAAACTGGACAGCTACGACATTTTTGTTTGAACTTCCATCAACGGAGACGATGACAAAAATATTTTCGCGTTTATTTCTATGTTTTTATTATATTAAATTTTATTTTTGCGCCTAAATTCAAGGAAGGGTATTACCTTAACGGCACTCGGCCAGTAAGAGCATGTAGGGTGTGTGTTACCCTTCAGCAGTTCGACCATGTTTTAGGGAAGTAAAAGTACTCTGTTAATCCATCGGCTAGCAGTGATGCTCGAGGAACAGAGGATGGAGCTACGTATATACAATTGTCAACACTAACATAATCAGCTGCGTTCTATTGTGGGCCACTTTTTGCACACGTCAATATATTTATTTATTTCTTTACGTTTTGGTTGCCCTTTGCATCTATTGATGTGATGCGATGCTCGTAAAAAAGAGGAAATAATTAAACTGTTGCAATATTATTTCATATTAAGTAAGTCCCAAATCCAAACTTAACGCATTTTATTATGTTTATTTTTACATTTGCTATCTCGCTTGAGTCAGTGAAAGAAAATAAATATTTGCACACCAACCAAAAGTCCAATGTCAAAATTTCACCAGGAACACACATTTTGAGGTTCCCTGAATAAACATATTTTTGTCGAAGAATTCATGTGTCTAATGTGAGGGGCACAAATTAATAGAATCATATACTTAAATCAAACGTCTTTAAATGATTCAAGTATTAAGATTTTCAGGAAATTCCCTCACTGCCGGAACCTTTACATGGAAAAATGTTTAAATGTTTGTTATTTTGAAAAACGGTTGAACGGTTTTGATTGGGATGTCATATTTTGAGATATTGTGATGATGAACAAAATGTATTCTTGAATTTTCTGTAATCAGCCTGTAAGCTCACCATAATGCTCATTTATATTTCTATAATCAGAGCAAGCATTGGAATAAGTAAACATTAACTAAAGAAAAAATTAAATTTCGTTAAAGCCTATAGCATTAACCATTTAGAAAATGTTCGTTGTTCGTACCTTACTTTGAATTTTCTAGTATTTTAAGCAGTACAACTTGTAACCGGAGGAATTTTTTCTTGTTTCCCATGAGCTCATACAAAGCATCTGGAATTTCCCAAGCATAATTATTTTCTGTTTGAACAGTGGATTGCTGTCTTAATCTTTTGCATGGTTAATGTGTATTGAAACCATTTCAGGCGAATAATTATCAAAAAATAGATAAAATATAAGCCTTTTTTTCTAACGAACAACTTGTAGAACAATTAAGAAAATACATGAAAATGGGTTAATAAAGCCTTGTTGTTGTGACACATTTGATTTTGTTTTGTTTGCTTTCTTTTTTCTTCCAGAATCAATTAAGGGTTAAAGTAGAAGCCCAGCAAAATCTATTGGGCTGCTGGAATACACATTCGCAATAAATCATTAAACATAAAAAGATAGAAAATGTAAGCCTTTTCTTTCTTTCCTTCCTTCTTTCTTCACTTTTCAAGAAGGGGCCCAAGTCTGGAAGTGCAGGCTTGGGCATTGCTAGTGTTAGGAGAGGTTCGTGTATACCTTTACAGAGAAGTTTTTGGAGTTTCCGAACAGAAAGCAAGAAATGTGTGGTCCTAATCTCAATGGACCTAAATTTTTAATAGTTATTCATCCTTTGGCACCCAATAGAGTTTTCAAATCTGCATTTGCTTTCAAACAGCGATGTTTAGAGGAATAAATGACAAGTGCAGCAAAAGAGCTCCAAAGAATTAGCTTCATAACTCGGAGAATTCATTTGAAATCTGTCATCTGCGGCAAAATTCGAATCCTCGTGGCCCTATGGCAACAAACTGCAACTATACAAGGTAATGACAATGGAAGATTAAACATATTGTTTCGTTCCTTGCTTGGAAATACACAAGTCACATATTACAAGAGAGTTTAAAATATATGCACAGTGTTCTCTGAAGAGTTGATAAAATAAGGAATGAAGAAACAAAGCGTAGGTAACTATGAAATCATCGACGTAAGAAGAAGAAACTGGTTTGAACGTGCATATGTCTGTATGTTTACATTAGCAAACCTAAAAAAAAGGAAGGGAATTTAAATTTGATGTATTTTACGATATTTCATGAACTGCAATAAAATTAAGTATAATCACATAATCTTTAGAGAGAGAAAACGAAATACACAACCATAACGCTTTATTCAAGATGTGGTACTAGTGAAACAAACTGTGTTCCATAACTATGTGGCACTCAGGCTCTCTAGTTAGTTACAAATCCATAGTGCGTAGATAGGAAGAGTGACTAAACAAACCTGATGTGCAATATATACCCCATACACATTATGCTATTTATAAAAATGTGTCTTCTCGCCACGTTGAATTATTCACGATAAAAGTTTGCCCAGAAATGAGCTCAGGTTAAACAGTATGACTTGTTTCCGCGCACACAAAGTTACTGTTTAAATCGCAAATAAAATATTGTTTCAAAGATGCTTTATAGATGGCGCATCACAATTCAAGGGGGACTTAACACCTCGACCTACAAGAACTTGTGTATCTAAGCCCCTGACGGGGCGCCTCCGGGAGGGAGGGGTGAGGAGAGAGGAAACAGAGGGCGGCCGGACCAGGGGGACGACACGGCAGGGTAGAGTCCCCTACCTTTTATAGATTGAAACTCGCGGGTGTCAGCCTTCCTCCCTGCAGGCTTCCACATCCCCTTCCTCCCTGCAGGCTTCCACATCCCAGTGGGGGTGGGGAGCCGGGACTCGGATACCGCGCTATTCCGGGGACGAAGGGTTACATAGTGAGCGCACCCTTTTTCCCCTGCCGTGCAACACCAAGACTCCTATTGAACACTTTCAACCCTGAAACAGACCAAGCAGATGAAAGGAAGTGAAATGGAGGGACAGGAATTTTGGGGGATGTAAGTAATCTTTCCAGCATTCATCTAGCGTTCCGGGGCTTAGGACGGTCGGCTGCGGGAATCGAACCCACGACCTCCGGATTGCGCCCAGAGACGTTACCACCAGAACCATCCCGCTCGGTTAAAAGATTAAACGAGTAATATTTCGCCGCGGAAAAAAAATTGTGCTTTACATTGTGTGTGAGCTAACCTTTTGTCAGTCTTTTATGATTTCCCAGTAATGCATAATTAAATTAGAATAGACAGGACTTCACAGGTTATCTACAGAAAATTCAAGGTATATATCTTATTCGTTGTGTAAATATTTGGGCCATATAACATTGGAATAAAATTTATTAGAGCCAGTTTTCAAGAAAATAAAATAAACTATTTTCGTTTTGAATGGTTCTTTAGAAGGAGGGGATTTTCTTGAAAAATCCTAGACAATCTTAAACGGTGTCTGATTCAAGTAATCAAATTTTATATTTATTGGACTTTTCGTTGTTGAGGTATATTGTTCAGAAACGCACAAAACTGTTTTTTTATTTCTTCAGGAGACCTCGAAACGTATATATCCGGTGAATTATGGATATCTAATTTTTGGATAGAATACGTATCCTCCACTTACGTTTGATGTGCAGTAAAGAACTAGCAAAAACGTTCTTGACGTTATACTACTTTATAGTAAAGATAATTAGTGAAAATGATTCGTTAACAAAGCTTCGTGAAGCGCTATTTAGCATTTTCCAATCCTAATCACAAGAGTGCTTGTTGTCGAAGCTCCAAATACTCTTTGTAATGCATTCGTAGTAATCTATAGATTAAATGTCAAAAAAAGTAAGTATATTCTTATTTGGTAGGTGTAAATTTCTTAATACTTCAGTAAAATGGTAAATGGCGCATTACGCCTTTGGAGGAACCACAGCGCATTTTCTAGTCTGTGTTGTGCGGCACAGCGCTAAAATTCAAAACCATAAGTATTACAAGATTTTCTGTTCGAAATACAGCTCAGATAAGTATTTTATATTTTTTACTATTTTTTTTTTTTTTTTTTTTTTGTCTTCCCTTTTCACTCCTGGCCAAGTTCATAATGTGTATAACTCTACCTAAGGAAGCAAGGTAGCTGGTAAACGTTTTGTATTAATCTATATTAAAATTACGAGTGAGTGACTGTGTGTGTGTGTGTGTGTGTGTGAGTGTGTGTGCGCGCGCGCGCGCAGTATCTCTCTTCCGAAGGAAGCTATGCTAAGGATTTTTACGCCCGAAAAAAATCCTATCACCCTCCGCCGAGTTTGAATCAGCAACCTCGGGAACTGGAGGCTAGCACGGTACCTCTAGACCACGGAGGACGACTTATGTTGTAATCAAGTTGGTTGTCTATTTTGTTTACAATGTCTAAGATTGTCTACAATCTAAATAATTGTATAAAGAGAGAAAATTGCCGACATTAGAAATCAGTGAAACGGTATTTTATATTGACAACCGAGAAGATTATTTATCTCGATGTGTTCCATGAGAGTGCGGAAACTTTATATTCACCAGCTTCACTGCTATTTCATTGTATGTGTAAAGGGTTTCTGCAATATGTGAAAGCAATGTGGTTTTTAATTTATTAAGTAATTACGTAACCAAAGAGAAGGTGCAAAGGTTTAAAATTTCACTTACTGTAATCATCTTAAAAAAAAATACTCGAGCATCCTGGCCGATGATTGTGCCACCGCCAAAGGGTATTTATAGGCTGTGCAGGATTTCCGGATCTTAGAAGACTGTTGAGGGAAAGGTTAAATAAATCAGACTTTTGTCGATTTTTCACATCCTTTTGCCTGAAATTCAGTGGATTTTTCATCCGTTATTACTAGGAATAGCCGGGATTGTATGAAATTACAATATTGAGGAGTGAGGGCTAGGATTCGCCTTCCTCTAGAACATTGTATAAAAATGTCAAAAAGAACGGGGGAGGTAAATGAAATTAATAATATATTAGAGTTTAAAAAGCTAACCGTGCAACGTCTGGAGAGCAGCTAGTGTGTTACAAATTCGGAAATTTGATAACCTAAAACTAAAAAAATTTATGTAAAGAAGGTTGCATTAAACCATGGATAGCCTAGTTTGGAGTGGACTTATCCTAACATTAAATTTATTTTTTAAAACTCATATTAATCATGAAAGAGCATTATTGCACATTGTCACTTTTTGCTTATACGTACCTATTTAGAATATTAAAAATGAAGAAAGAGGATATCTCGTTTTCTTACTGGATTTTCTTGTTTCTCTTTGTGCCGTTTGAATTCACCCTAGTGATAAAACAGATTATCACCATGTTTCAAAAATCATAAATATAAGAGAATGTAAGTTTCAATAGTATAGACAGAGGCAGATAGTCCCCTGACATAAACTTAAGATTCGCAATTTTTATGAAGATTTCCCAGGATTCGATTGAAAATCGAAAATATTCGCTACAGACATGTCAACTATGTTTTGATTGAATCTATACAACAAAGCCTCTAGTTACTAAAATTCTTACAGGAAATTTCAGGTCGAGTACTGACAAATATTCCAAGTATAAAACTGAATACATTGTCCAATTATGACCACCTCTACTACAACTTGGTATATTCGTATTTTCACTTTCCATAAAAAAATCTGGCGATACATTCACATGACTTTCCCTGCCCTCTGTAGTTTATTAATGAGTATACAAACTGCTCTTACTAAAGCTTATTTTTCTATCTACTACATTTTAATCCAAAATAAACCTTCTCATAAATAGCTATATTACACATTTCATTATAGATACAAAGAGAACGACGATAGTCAAATGTTTATGAACTAAATACGGGACCGGGTCTGCCAACGCAGAGACCACACCCTCGCAAACCCAGGAGTAAACTCGTGGGGCTTTCCATTAGGAGCGGTGCCTATTTTATATACCGCCCCCCCCTGCCTGGTCGAAATCGGGCCGGAAACCTCCAGCACCGACCATTCCAAGCAGGGACGGAAGTGGATACGCCACTTACGCGCGTCAGGCCAGCAGGGCGAACCCTAACTGGGGGAGACTACCGAACAACCTCGGTGGGGCCGACAGTTTCTAGCTACCGTCTACCAGCTATCCCTCATGGCTGGTGCCGGAGAGTCTCGAGGCGTCTCACAACCCCGCCTGGGTGGAATTAACATAGCCAAGCGTACCCAATAACCCATGGGTATCGGGAACCACTGCCCCGCCGAGTCCAACCCAATCCGAACAACTCCCATTCGGGAGGGGCTCAGATGTTCGGCCCAGCGTACTTCTGGTAACGTCAGAAGTACCACGAGTGCTAAGGGTCCGCAGCGCCCGCACCACGGCAGCTGAAGGGGTCGCAACCCCCCCCCCTTACGGGGGTTTATGAACTGGATGCTATATGCTGGACTTAAAATTCTATACTGTTTCCATGCAATCGCGAGAAACTGAATGTTGAAAGGACTTAAAGAGAAAGGCCAAGCAATGAACAATTCGAACCATTACTAACGGATACCTCAGACATGGCTTATGCCACAAAAAATATTATTTGAAATAAATTGTATGTTTTAAAGAGATGTACATTTTTTGTGTAGTACGTTTTCGTCTATCGCTAAAGTTATACAAGTTTATACAAAATTCCTTCCGAATGAAGAGGACTTCGCAGGCTATTCTCAGAAAATGTAAGATATACATTTTAGTTGTCATGTAAATATTTGAATACGATATTTTAATCAAAATCGTTAGAGCCATTTTTAGCAAATAAACAATTTCGAAATTTCTTTCATGTAAAGGATAATCAATTGGGGTAGGCGGATTTTGTTGAAAATCTTCGTGTCGCATCTTTGGAAGGTAATGAACATAAATACGAAGTTTGGTATTTATCCTGCTTTTTGAGTTATACTATTCACAGACACACACATACACGGATCTTTTTCTAAAATTTCTTTTCTTTTTTTATTTAGAGGCCTCAGAACATGTGATCGGTATCGAATTTTTGGGTGGAATATAATACCTTCTCTACCTGCTATGTACTTGGTGGAGAAAATAAAAAAAGAAACATTTGGAGCAGAAGCTAATGCATATTTAATACATTTATTTTTACAGCAAATCATATCTAAATTGTTATGAATCTGTTTCACTTTTGTCCAGTTCCCCAAATATTTGTTCTATTTATTTGTAGGTACCTCCAGTTGCACCCACTGTTAAACGATGCAGTATTTAACAGCTCACATTATGCATTTCGTTATAAATCACAGCGCAATCAAGAAAATGTATTCATTGTTGTTGCATCATCATCTCCCTCAAGTTAGACACTGTGACCTGTTCCGACCCAGCAGTCATCTTGCCATCTACATCGGGATCGTCCGACATCTCGTACTCTCCGTGGTTTGTGTGGAAATATTTCTTGTGTAAATCTTGTAAATCGCATTCTCTCAATGTGTGCTTTCCAGTTGTTTTTAATTTCTGCTGTTTTATTATTTAAATTATAAATATCCAGCTGTTCTCAAAATGGTGTCATTGGTTACCTGATCGTGAATGGTGTATCCAGCCACATATCTCAAAAATTTCATTTCAGCTTCCCTATCATTCTGTCTGATAGTTTTAGTGCCCAATTCTCTACATCGTATGTCAGAACATGTGCAGCCATAGTTTTATAACATTTTTGCATTATTTCTTTTCTTTTGTTGTCTTTTTTTTTAAATTCTGTTTTATTGTTCCACATATAATTTGAAATTTATGGACTTTATTTATGAGGTCTTTTTCATAATTATAAGTTATTTCACACCCTGAATAGTTAAAACTTTGTACCTGTTCTATTATTTTATCTTTCAATCAATTTTACTTCTTTTTCTGGTTTTTCCCTAAGAAGATCATAGTCTATTTTTGCAGGTAATATCTCTACGTTGTAAGTTGTCGCTACTTGATTTAGAAGAAAGGTGGTGCCTGTAACACGTTTCCGTTTTCAGCGAAGAAACTTGGTCGTCTGCAAATAATACTGCGCTTAAAATGAATGAATGCCTTTTAAAATTATGCTTTATCTTAGCTTGCCATTCTAAAATTGTTGCGTCCATATATATGTTAACAATAATTGTTGCATTGCAACTAAATTCTCTCCTTGGTGTTGGCACGTTCTTAAATTGTTAAGTCGTTCGGCACGTAACAGATTGGAAAAGGAATTTAATTTATAAGTTATCTTCCAGTGCGTGTATTTGTTTATTGCAACATATCGCAATGAAATAAAGCATTAAAAATATGTACGGGTCATCATTACCTACACTTTATTGCTGTCATTTTAAGTTTTCAAAAAATCCGTGTTTTACTCGTATCTGCATTTGTATTAAATGTACTCCTACGGTTACAAAAAAAAAGCATTGATGCCCTTCTTTTAGCGACATGTGCTTAAAATTAGCAACACTGATTCACTATCAAATTAGGTAAAGGTCTCGCGTGGAATCCAAAAGCATAGGATGTAAGTGACTCAGATCTTACTTTGTCAGATGTTCTTGTACCGTAAGCAAACACAATAAAAAGTTGACATTTAGTTAGAAAACTTGGATACAAAACTTCCTCGTTGTACCGCTGAACCGCAAGACGAGATATCCAATGTCTCGAAACTGGAATTCGTGACCCATGAAGAAAAGAACCTCAGGACAGTAGTTCTGAACATCGGGCTACGGTGAGTGTGATTCACAATTGTAGCTGAGCACCTTCAACCTTGTGAGAAAACACGACATTGTCAGCACATGTCTGGCGAAGGTCACATTCGAGGATCTTTTGCGGCGAGAAAACTGTTGAACGTGCCTTGTGTGCGGAAATGTATGTAAAATGAAATTATGTCCGCCGGAACATTTCTTCGCAAAATGCTCGTATCTTGTTACATAACTTTCTCTACTACCATCGTTTATTTTTATATCTACTTTATGTTAATTGAGAGAAACGTATGCAGAAATAGTTTCATCACAACATTTCGTTAAAGATATTAGGTGGATACAGGAGACCGAAGCGGTTGTGTAGTGTTTAAAAGCGTATCGCTATACCTATACTGACCTTGAAATTCCATTTCTTGGCATGACATTGCGAGAAACAACCGAATTAGACAGCTTTTCATCAAATTACAAAAGTATTGAAAAATTCAAACGAATAACAACGGTTATCTCGAAAATGGCTGATACCACCAAAAAAGGTTATTTGAATAGATTGTGTCTTTTAAAGAGATGTGGTTTACTAATTATAGGAAATGGCAGTATTTCTTCGGAATGAAGGGCACTTAAAGGCTATTCCCAGAAGATTTAATATATGCAGTTTATTTATCATAAATATCTTAAATAATCAAAATCGTTAACAGCCATTTTTGAGGAAACCAAAAATAATGAACAAAATGTTAATATAAAGAGTAGTTGGGGTGGAGAATTTCTTGAAGATATTATGTCACATCTTTCGAAGGTATTGACTGAATTTAAATACCAAGTTTGGTATTTTTCCTTGATTTCGGTTTTGAATTATGCTGCTCAGAGACACCAATCGTGCAAACGGTCCTTTTTCTTTAAAAAAAAAAGCTGTGTTTTTTATTTTGGGTGCCTCAAAACATGCATAATTATGTATAGCTGGTAAACGTTAAGCAATAGACGAAAATGTACTACAAAAAATTAGACCCGCATTCGGAAGGTTCCGGGTTCAAACCTCCGGGGCCGACTAATTTGACCGAAGGATTTTTCGCGGTTTTCCTCGGTCGCTAGACGACTGCTAATTGAATAATTTGATCCGCGAATTTTCCTATCATCCCTTTCATCACTAAATTTCATTTCCTCCTTCTTCACCGTCATACCAGGCATTGGGCGGATCATTCATCCTGGATATGCTATGATCCAAGGTTTGCTTGCTCCTCGACAGGTTACTGACCAAAAGCTTGTAAGTCCTTGGAGATGTAAGTCCTACAAAGAGGAGGGTAATCCGTTAAAGAAGAATTGAGACTTTAAAACATACCAGGTCTATCGATATGCGACCGGAAATGCCCGTGCACCTCCTAGAATATCTTAATAAATTACAAAAGCTATCATCTAACGGAAGTAAACTTTAAGGAACCTCGCAGAAGACCTTATCGTACAACGTAATGGTAGAAACCTGATCATGTAGGTGTGCTTGCAAAATGTAAACTTCACACTGATGTATGTCATGAGACGACATCGATATGTTGGTATTGTTTAAATGACGGGAGAACAGGTGAAGATGTTAAGTAAGCAATGTTAATAAATTCTAAGCGAATATTCGTGGATGTAATTTGTTTCAGATCGATAAAAATTTAAGAATCTGTTTCCTAAAATGTCTGCTAGACCTGCAATGTAACATTGTATGTACATTAATGATGAACGTTTTGTTTTAATGTGTACAACATTTGCAAGCGTTGATTGTTGTTTTAGCATTCTGTCTAGGCGAAGATATAAGTTAGTGTCGAACCACGCGTTGTGGCACATATCGCGAAAATGAATGTCCGTGCATTGCCACTAGTACATGACAAGCCCCAAAGTGCAGGAACCTCTTGGCAATTGACTACGATTCCTTTGTACACAAACGATGTGATGGATTGTTTCTGGCTGAAGCAATTGTAAATTTGTATGTTCTATGACAGTTGCGTATGGTGAAATGCTGTACACCTGTCTTCCCAGTCACCGTCTGTGCTGGCAATCCATAACCTATCTGTTTACTCCTGCCCACCCACGTAGTGTTGAGGCAGCGTATAGCGCATTCTAGTTCGTATCTCAGTTGGGGGAGTAACTTGATAAAGGCGTTTTGCGAGATGTACCCTTCCTTGCCTTGAGAAGGCAATTTTTCAATAACTGCCAGCTCTGTGTACGCCGGACTCATCTGAAAGTCAATTTTACCAATTTTATTTACTGCCTCTGCAGACCTAAGTTAGTCCTGTTAAATTGGTTGAGATAGTTTTCACAGGGAGATCGGCACACAATAGTCCAGAACTCGAATATAAGCCGACGAAATATTCTAATTATATTGCCTATCCGATTGCTATAACTTTTGATAGGTGCAAGTAGTACATTTTAAAGTAATTTACTTTCGTTGACAGCTTTTGAATTAAATTTCATCATTTAAAGTAATATTTTACTTTAGATTTTAATGTAATTAGTTAAATTAAGATTTTTGTTTATACATAATACATTTATGATTACCGAAAGCACATGTGGGGGCCCCACTTTCAGGATGTTAGCTAAATGCCTAGCTTGAATGTATCAATAATTTTTATACTTTTTAATAAAAGTTGTAATTTAGTTATATAAAAGTGATCGGTAGTTTTCTAAACTTTTATTAATGTTAATACTGTTTAAAACACCCTTTATTTTACTATATGTGGCACCACAGGCGGTGGACAAAGACGATACATGAGGACTGAGGAAAACCTTATAGAAAACCTCGGCCAGGGAGGACGATCCTGACGGGATTTCAACCCCTCAGGGTTCATGCCTTAGTGCTATATTGCGTTTTAGGTAGGCTGTAATACACGCAAGTTTACTGTTTGAATTGACAATATAATAATGACAGATTAAATAAAAGACAGGGGAAACGGATAATATTTCATGTAAAATGTTATGCGAGCAACAGATTCTCTGCAATAAATACCAGTATATATTATTAGTTGTTTATTATTGTTATTAAGTACAAAAATTATGAAATTCTTTACAAAAAAGTTCATAACATGTCAGTCAAACTCTATTAGTTGGCCCTCTTATGTGGTGTGGGGATATCGTGTCTCTCACATTCAAGAGGTCTGGAATGCGATCTCCATTAGGGTGAGTCCCTTATCCTGAGAAGACGAATTCCGGGTAACACTTAAGTTCTAGGGATCCCGGGCCCATTTTGAGCAGCATTTAAACCATTTCGTTCATTCACCATCCGATATGATCTACCCGTTTAGAGGGCGTTAATGAATCATTAAAGCAATTAACAAATATGATAACCTGATGGCTAATTGGCCATTGACGACCTAAGGCGAAAACAAAAATCCCGTTTAGTTTGAACAGTTAAAGAAAGTACAGAAAAGTAGGACCAAGAGGCCACTTAGTTTTTATTGTTTTCACCCACTTGAATTCTGTATAAGAAATTAAATTAAATTGAGTTTTATTTATGGGCGCTCTTTAACTGCTGTTGGTAGTAATGGGTGCAGTTAAAGTACAACGTACAGTTTACAGATCAGAAGAATGCTATTCCGGAGCGAGGTTCAAGGGAGTTTTACCCGGCAGTTTAAAACTGCACTGCACACCATGTTAGCAACCTTAGCCAAATTCTGCTGTGCCACACGAAATCGAGACGATTTATCCGCTTGTGTTGAGTTTGTTTAATACTAGATGTAAAATTCAGTCCTCTGGCTTATTTGTTTGGCAACCTTGAATGTAAGTGTGCATGTGTAGTAATGGAGTCGGTAATACTTTATCTACCTTATCTGCGGACTGTAGCACCCATGTGATAAACATTATTTAGCATAGTGTTAAACCAAAGGGTTTTGGTTATCTTTCTCCAAAATGCTGCTAGGTCAGTCGCTTGGAGTTCGATGCAGCTGAAAATACTTCAAAACGGGTATATCAGATAAGATAGTAAGTTTACACCTACAGCAAATAAGAAATATTACAGGGAAAAAAACCGCCTTAATTCTTAAACAATTTTTTAAGCTTTTTACACTTATTAGCTAAGCTTCAATCCCACTGAGCGGGATGGCTCAGGCCGTAACGTTGGTGGCCCGCATTCGGTTCCCGTGGCCTTCCTGACCCATGGGTTTTTTCGGGGGTTTCCCCAGCTCGTTAGGTGAATGGAGGAAGGGAAAGAATGCTCTGAATAATCCTTCGTCCCGCGGACTGCGAGCGGTCTCCGGGTCCCGGGCCCCTCAGAGGATGTGTGAGCCCACAGGGGGAAGGGGAGCCGGCTGCACCAGCCACACCCGGGGAGTTGAAATCTGTAAATGGCAGGGTCGCCCTCTGCCCGTCGTGTCTCCTGGTCTGACCGCCTTTGATTCCTCTCACTTGAGAAAAACATTAAATTGAGTTTTATTTATGGAAGCTCGTTAACTGTTGTGGTCCTTAGCGTCCCATTCTATTTGGGCCTCTTCATCAGGCTTGAGGTTCTTTTACGTGCCGTAAATCTACGACATGGGGCCACTGGCTTTACTTCCCTTCTGAAGGAAGCCATGCTAAGGATCCATCTTCCTCCGCCGGGTTTGAACCCCCCGACCTCGGGAACTAGAGGCTAGCATGGTAACCACTACACCACGGAGGACGACAAGGTACAAGAGATCTGCTAGGTCAAGGTGCTAAGCCCCCCTCTGCTCCTAGTCCTATCTTGTCTAAGCTTCAAATGCATAGATTCCGGATTCGATTCTGGGCTGGATGATGAGACTTTTTCTATAGCCAGAATTATTTCCTATCCTCCGTAGAGTTTGGAAGTATGAATGAGAGCGTGAATGTGTGTGTGTGTGTGTGTGTTTGTGGTGTGAGTGTGTGTGTGTGAGAGACAGAGAGGTTTAATATTTAAAAGAGAACGTAAGTAATAGAAAAACTTGCCGAATATCAGGAATAGTAAATGAGTGGACATTATTCCAAAGTCAAAGCCGCCCGTATGGCAGATGTTAAAAGCGGGGAGGGGCGGGAAAGCTAGTCTGAAGTTACTACATTTTCCACATAACTCTTATCTTACTCTTCACACATTGCTGCGCTTGTTGATCCCAAAGACAGTTTATTACCTTCTTTAATATCTGGAAATATAAAGCCTTTCAGCACCATGACTATTACAAACGAAGCTTAAATAAGTCGTTTGGCAATGACTCACAGAATTATAACATAAAGCATACTAATTTTATACGCGATCGATAAACATCGTAACCTCATCATTAATTGGATGTCTTACAACAAATTCAAGGTTGACTTTATATCAAAGGAGGCAAAGTCAGTAAAATGGTTATCAAGTTGACAGGCGTGAAGGAATTTATTCATACGTTATTATGATATTAATGGCGATATATCTTACTGTACAACAAGCCACGGCCACACTGCATTACACAAAGAAATAATATCTAATACCGACACGGGTAGCCGAGGTTGTTAACACATGGACTCGTGAATGGAAAGTTCGCTGTTCAAATGCCGCTAGAACCGTCCTCCATGAGAGAGGTTTTTCTTTTCAGGTGTTCCTCAGTCCTCATAACTGCAAATGCCGGGGAGGTACTTAGGCCTGAAACGTTTCTTTGTCAAATTTTCTTTCCCAATTATCATTTCATTTCATAAATCATTAGTGCCCATCGCCTGGGTGCCATATACAGTAAAAACAGGTGTCAAACACTACTACAATAAATAAATTTAAGAAATAAAGCATAATGGCTACGTTGCCTTCCCTGATCACTTTGTACATAGGTTTTCTCTGCTGTAAAATTAGTTCAAATGTACACTGCTTTTGCAGGTTCGATGACGGTTTGAAATAAAATAAATTACTAATGCACAACTTAATATACAGTGTGTACGTATTTGTGCCAAATATCACAGGTTATTGGTATGAAAGAAATAATATTTCTGGCATTCTGGTATATATCATCATCTACACGGTTTAGTCCATCACTGAACTGTTCCGCTCTCACGCATGGACAATGAAGAAAATCATGGTCTCTCCATCTCAGATATGGGCGTCCTAGTCTTCTTAATTATTAAATCATGGCAAAAGTAGGCAAGTAGTTGTAGTGCAGGTTATTAAAGATGGTGAATCAACAACATTTCTAGATGCTGTACATCCCAAATTTACCCCTGTGTTTTCCTCGGGTAATAATACATACTTCATAATAGTGGATTATGATTCAAGGGGTGAACGTAGCGTTTTATTTTGCGAGTAGGAAAGGCCAAGTTTCGCAATCCTACGAGCAAAATAAAACCACTTTTAACGCGTGTGGTATATGCTATTTTTAGACAGCGCTCGAATTTGTAAAATATCAATAATATTATATCATTTCTGAAACCAACAGATATGACTTTAAGAACGCGTTCTTGAAACAAGAGAAATGACGTTAAAAAGCGAGATATCAGATGTTTCGCTAGCAGTCATTTTCAATGAAATTATTTTCACCATGTTTTGCCTTACACCAGGCAATGAAGCGATTAAATGCTACATCATATTACTTTGTGGATTTTTTGGGTAAATGCTTCTAGTGTTATTCTTTCTGCTGCTTCTGTAGTTTCACTTCCATTTCAGTTTCTTCTGAACTCACAATTTCCGCCATTTAATCTTTATGTAGGTTAGATAAAAGAATAGCGTTTTAGATCAAAGAAAGCTGGCAATATAACGTATAGATTAACTCTACAACGAACTGCGATAATTTGAAGTACGGCAATTTGTAATGTGAAAAGATAAAAAGTTTATTTTTCGCCGAAATTGAAATTGAGCTTTATTTATGGACACTCTTTAACTACTTTGTTTCTTAGTGTCCCATTCTATATTGGGCATGAGAGACCGGAAATTTTGCTCAGAGACCTCTTTATCAGGCCTGAGGTTCTTTTACGTGCCGTAAATCTACGAGACGGGACCACCGACTTTACTTCCCTTCCAAAGGAAACCATGCTAAGAATTTTTACGCCCGAAAACATTCATCGACCTCCGCCGGGTTTGAATTTTTCATCGAGATGTTCATTTTAAAAACTTACGCTATTCAGAAAAGGTCACTTAAGTTCACTTTTTTCTTTCCGTGGTCCGCATCGTCCACTAAGTTTTAACAGGCATTGACTTCGGTATGTTTTCTTGCTTTCGTGGTCCTTTCTGTGTAGCGGCCTAGACGAGTTTATCTGCGCACGCTTTTCTTGCCAAAAGATTGCATGGTACGTGCTCTGGCGTCTGGATTGTTGGGCGTGTTCGGGAGCATTATCCTCGTACAACGCCCCGAGCCGACAACAGCCGTCAACAGCCCAGTATTCATTATATTAATGTTGTATTAGCCGCGTATCACCAGAGGCACCAACCGCAACAGGCGCGCCTTCATTTCTCTACGGTATTCAGCGAGCGATTTCCTTCCTGATTCGTGAGGATTATATTGATGGTTTCTTATCCATGTTTCTCCTCTCTGAAACATATATTCCCACCTACTATTTCACTCACACCAACAATTCTTGAATTTGCTCCAATCACAGCTATTTGTCCTATCTGTTTTGTTTTCGTTTTATCGCTTCGATGTTCAGTCGTTTTATTTTGTTAGTGCCTTCACCTCTATTATTCCGTAAATGATTTTAATTTCTGACTTCATTTTTTGACTGTTATTGGAAGTCAAAATGCCGGTTCGGGCATTCGTGACTGCAAGGCTAATTTTGCAATCTTTAATATTTTATGGATATCATTTAATGTTGTTATTCTATTCGTAAAATAATCAAAATACCTATAGCTGTAAATTCTCTCGGTTACATTCAAAAGAAACGTCAAAAATTTGGAGGTGTCGTGTTACTACAGATAAAATCATTGTAACAGCAGAAAATACTAATTTCATCAATGAAGATATAAAAGAAGTTGACTTAAATGCCATGCAAATTCTCTCTCCTATAATATTTCATATTTGTGAATAATTCATTTTTAAAAGAGGTTATGTTTGGAGTGTGATGTACACCAGAAATTTGCTTAAAAGCCCAATAACTTCCGAGGCTTTTAGCATGCAACGGAAAGGAAAATTGTGTGACATTGCCGTCTTGGAATCAACTGCTGGCGTCACCGGCAATGCCATAGGTCAAGGGTTTCTTTAAATGATGTTCGGGCCTTCTTGATTACCTCAGTCGCCTATTCTTGTTGCGTATTAACCTAAGGAAATAGAAGGCAATTAATTTGAATATATTATGATTCAAAAGGAGAGATCACAGACAGCTATAAGGCTCACCAATTTCGGGAAGATAATCTAGGCCAAAAATAAGCAAATTGGTGCTATTCGAGCTTATTCAATGAGAAATTGTTCCTTGAATGTGGGAAATAGAACGAGCAAGTGGCGTATTGCGCACTATATTCATGTTTCGTGCAAGAAAAAGTGGTTAACATACCCGTGCACTTGAAATGTTTTTCGCTCATCGCTGCATACTCTCATAAAATTAAGTGTGGATGTTATTGGTTATAAGTCTAGGAAGGAAAAAAACATTGAATTATTATTTCTAGCGCAATTTGGCTAATATAAACATAGCAGTTAATCTGGTTTAATAATAATAATAATAATAACAATAACAACAACAATAGCGCCGTCGTTTTGACATTGTAATTGACCGAACGGAAGAAACTTTTCAGTGTCATAGGGAACTTTCAAACCTGGCTAGTCAGAGTGAGATCTGAACATATGCACCCTAGCCTAATCGAGCGTCTAGTTGAGAATATTTAAGTTAGCTTTAAGAGCCAATTTCTCATTAGATAAAAAAACAATGGGCACACTTCTCAAACACCTGTCTCGTTTCTGGCCTGGATTATCCTCCAGAAATCGGTAACCTATTTTATTGTTAGTTTAATGGTGCATTATATCCAGAGATTTATTGCCATCAGGTCTACTGCGATAGAAACAGTGGCATGCGTCAAATCGGACGAGAATGAATGAAATTGATGAGTTCGGGATCCCTAGAGTTTAGCAATAACCCTCATTTTGTTTTGCTCAAGTTAAGGGTAACCCTTTTATTCATATAACTCGCCAAACGGAGATTCAAACTCGGCATCTTTTGAATGCGAGCTAGATACCTACCCCCATACAATTGTGGTGGGCTTAAAATGTTGGGGAGCAGAGAGCAGAAAATCTACATTGGTTTAAATCCAGGATGAATTACATTAGGAAATATCATAAACATCCAAAGATTATTCATAAGTGGCGATGAATATGTGGATACAAGTAATCGTATATATCAAAGTATTTTTCTGTTTCAGAAAGGATTGTACAAGAGGAAGAAGCCAAAGCTTTTATGATTTTTGTCTAATTTAATAATTTCCACTCAAGTATGGGAAGCTTACAATGCTAAACCGAGCGAGGTGGCGCAGGCGGTAGTGCATGTGAGTCGCATTCGGATGATTGTGGGTTCGATTCCCGTGGCATACCTCCCTGGCCCAGGTTTTTTTTCGGTCGTTTCTTCTCGCTAGGCGAATGTTGGGAAGGTTAATTAATTACATCTCCATTTCACCTCCTTTCTCATTTGACTTCACCTTTCATCTGCTTGGTTGTTTCAGGGTTGCCAGTGTCGGCGGGAGTCTCGGCGTAGGATGGCAGAAAAAAGGATGCTCTCTGTAACACTTCGTCTCCCAATGGGCGCGGTCTCAGTGCCGGGATCCCCAGTGAATGCGCAAGCCTGAAGGGAAGCCGCTTGTACCAGCTGACACCGGGGAGTTTCAACCTGGAAAATGTAGGGATTCTGCCCTCTGCTCTGTCGTGCCTCCTGATCCGGCCGCCGTCTTGTCTTCTTTCACGTCACCTCTTCCACCCAAGGGCGCCCCTTTAGGCACGAAATATTTCCATAGCTCAAGGTGCTAAGTCCCCCTCCGCTCCTGGTCATATTCATACGCCATACAAAGCTAAAATTGACAAAATTAATAAAATTATAAGTTAAATAAAGAAATAAAATATCAAATTTATTTAAGTAAAAACAAATATTTTGTATATAATTTTAATGTATAAGTACTTATTTATAAATATAAATGGGATTAGGATTCAACGCGGAGGGGGACTTAGCACGTCCACCTACATAGATTTTTGTACCTATGCCCCGGAAGGGGCACCCTCGGGAGGGATGAGGTGAGAGGAGACACAGGGTGATACGACAGGCAGAGGTCAGAGTGCCTACCATTTACAATTTTAAACTCCCCGGATGGTCACTGGTGCAGCCGGCTCCCCTCCCCCCTGTGGGCTTACACATCCCTTCTAGGGTCCGGAAACCAGAGACCCATTCGGGGGGACGAAGGTTTCCACAGAGCATCCGTTTCCCCTGCCAAGCACATGACGGGACCTCCCGCCGACCAAGCGGATGAAGGTGAAGTGAAATGAGAATGGAGGTGAAATGGAGGGACAGGAAATTCGGGGATTTAATTATCTTTCCCAGCATTCCTAGCGACCAGAGGAAACCCCCGAAAAAAACCATCGGTCAGGAAGGTCGGCCACGGGAATGGAACCCACGACCTCTCAAATGCGGGCCTGAGCCATCCCGCTCGGTAATTATCGAGCTAAATACAAATGTTTTCTAAAAATAGAAATAAATCGTCAAAATGAAGCAGTTGCCATAGTGTATAGCAGGTCATATAGCCTACCCAAAATTGAATAAGCTTATAAATGTCCCTCCAGCGCCGTGCACAGATTCAATGATGGGGATGTCATTTTGCTTGCAATAGGAAATACTGAGCTCTAAATTCTTTCTATGTACGCGTAATTTTCATGCCGTGCGGCTCTTCGAAAGTCAAATAATGACCTGCTTGAGATGCACTGTTGTGTTACAGGATTGCTTCGTAAATCGTTGCATTTGATGTATTGCAAGACTTCACGTGATGCGTTAAAATGTTACAGTCAAAAGGAAATGCCCATTTCCAGTCTGGGAGGGATCCCTAATTTGCCCCTCGGTTAACGCTTTCCCAACTATATTATGCTTGACCATCTGGCCCCGAACTTGGTTCATCCTTGACAACGGCGGACGGATCATATACCATTGTTCTTTCAGCGTTAATCGCTTCTTTTCGGCACCGCGAGAAACTTAATTTCGCCATTGGTTCCAGGCTTTTCGGAGTGTACGTTTTTATCCGTGAAAGTGAAACGTGAGATTTCTGGACTCCGTGTACCAGGGCAGATGGTGGAAGATGCGGACATAACCCGGTGGGCGGAAAGAAAACGAACCCATTGAAATGTATTCTAACATGGTACCTAACGTTTATGATGCATTATTAGTTGCATTATTATTGTGTGTTAATCGTCTACAGCGTTTGAAATGACAATCCCAAGCGTGAAAACACAATATCCTACACTCCAGCAAAGCACCTAAATTGTGTCATATAGTTAAAGGAGATAAGGGGATAAAATATTGTTTAGCGATAAGCTGAACTGGCAACGTTGAAAACCCTCGACTCTCTTCGTTCTAAAACAATCCCTCGAATTTTTTCGTTATACGCCATTTTTAGTTTTTTTTGGCATAAATATTGTATATTGGAAGAGGTAATTCTTGTTCATCCAACAAGAACTTTTTTTATAATCCAAACTACTTTATAACGTGTAATTGAGATAAAACACTTAATGTAATAACATTAATGGAGATTTCTACTAGTTTGAATAATTATGTGCTCATCTTCAAAGCTAATGTGTTTAGGTTCCTCTTATACTGAAGAAGGACCATACATACAGTCCGATATAGAGCGTAGAGCTGTCAAGGACAAGGACACGCGTTTTACCCGTTCGTTTCTTATGGCACATGATGGGCATCGTTTCTCCCAGCTCAACTCGTTCAAAAAGCAGCAACGAATATACCGAACTATGTTCGAGAGTTCACATCATAGCGGTGTTGTCAGGCGTATGGCTTCACTGCGTTAAGGCAAAGGAATGACAATAGCCTATGCCATGTTTTTACCTACTCTTACGGTCACGATTTGTTTTACTACATTATGATACGTAAATTCAACTTTCATGTTTTGCTTTATCATTACCCCTAAGCAAAATATATATGAAAATATGTTCCAAAGTAAATATTATAAAAGCTTCATATGCAACTTCATTCTGAATTTCTGTGAGGAAAAAACAACTCAGTCATCTGCATAAATAAACATTACAAATTATTTTATAAGCAACAAATTAAGTAATCATTAATTATTCTTTAAAGTCCAGAAATTGCATAACTGCCACAAAAGTATGTTACTACCAACCTTTAGCGCAAATTCAGGTTAATTGTTCAAAAGCTGTTGCTTTACTTTAATAATACAAACAGCTAGATCCATTACTGAAAATAAATTTATTTTATTTAAAAGTTCGTTTTCTTTTAATAAGACATAAATTAACAAAACTGAGAAAAATTCGGTAATGAGAAATGACAACATTTGAGAGCAACTTAATGTTGTACAATATGAAATCGGATAAAAACGAAACCAAAAACAGTTTTCTTAAAAGAAAATTTAAAACAACACCACAGAATGTATATTCAGGCTAAATATGCATGACCTGGTTCTGAGCTAATTTCATGTGTACATTGTGGAGTTCATTTTCAAAATCTAAAAGAGAAACTTAGATGAAATTAGCGTACTTTATCGTGCTCTATCGAGCTATGCTTTGAGGTAAGGAATCAATAACTTAAAGTAGTAACTTATTTTTCTTTTAATAAGTTTTAATAAGTCGAATGTTGCTGTGAATGAACACAAAGTCATAAACATTTTCGAGTGAAATAACATAGCAATAACTCAGTTGTATTTTAGCAATTTACACTCCAGCGAGTAAATGTTGCTGTAAATGAACGCAGTGATCAACTTTTTCAGCTGAAGGAGAACATAACATAATAACTTATAATAAAAATAATAACTTATTTGTGTTTTAGCATTTTATGCTTCTAACACATGAATACTGCCGTGAATGAATTCCATTAGGTAAGATAATAATCTGCCATGACAGATAGGCCAAATATGGTTTCGTAGAAGGGTCAGATTTAGTTTGTCAAACATTGGTGGTGATTATCATAAAGAGTTGAGTAATGTAGTGTTTAGGGAATGGTTTACCGATGTTCAGAGAGTGGAAGAAGGATCTGTGATGTGTAATGGACAATGCTTAAAGTAAAAATCCCCAATACGTAGGGTTGCCCCACTTAAGCTCATAAAAATGGATTGCCACCTGAGGCTCAGTGTGCAAAAAAACTAGCAAGAAATAGGCCACAACCAACACGACCTAAATCAGTAGTAGCCAAGGTGAGTACAACAGTGACTCAAGAAAACCCACCAACCCAAAGAAGCATTTCCAGCCGCATTGGAATATCCAAAGGGACCATCAGTCGGATAATACACAGCCATTTGGGTCTAGAACGGCGGCATAAAGCACGTGGACACGCCTTGAAAGAGCGGCACATCAGAGAACGCTTCACCAACGCAAGAAAACTCTATGAACACCATCTGGCAGGTGAAAAGTGGCAATGGCTGGTTTTCTTAGATGAAGCATGAGTTTATGTTGATAACACAAAAAAAAAAAAAAAAAACACGAGCCATTTATTACCATCAATTGGGCCAAAAGGGGCGCTCCAACTTTATTCGGGAGAACAAGGAAAAGTTTTCCAAGGGATTCATGGTGGTTGCAGGTTATTGCTCTCGGGGGAAACTAGGCATACACAGAGTTGCCAACAATGTAGAAATTAATGCAGCTTACTATCAAAGGAATGTTATGGACCCAGTTTTTGATGAGATTCCTCGGTTGTATGGTGAGGATGCCCCAAATGTTTGGATCCACATGTATAAAGCATCCAGTCACACTTCTCGGTCCTCCCAGCATTACTACCACCGGAAAGCTATGGAAACGGGTGTCAATGTGATACCATTTAAAAGGATCCCTGTGAAGTCACCAGATGCTTCACCAATGGATTTTTGCGGATTTGGTCTGCTGAAACAGCGCCTTGCTTCTCGGCAATCCATCACAATCGAAGGATTCTGGAAAGTCTGCCAGGAACAGTGGGCCAACGTCTCCCTTCCTGTTCTTAGACGCAGCCGTCTTCAATGGAAATTGCGCTGCAGAACCATAGTTAAAGCCCGTGGAAAACACATAGAACACAATAGGTGGTGACGAAAGGAAATCTCGCCATGAAAAAACATAAGCAAAACCGTCCGAGCTTAAGTGGGGCAACCCTCCGTACAAGTTTTAGGAAAGCTGAAATTTTGCAATGGCTTCAAAGCAAAAATATACCTCATAATCCACATACAATATCGAATAATAAATTGAAAACTGCCGACTAAGCATATTATTGTTAGTAATTCATTGTTAGTGCATACCTTCATATATCAACTATGACTGTTGACCACGCTTGTATTTCACTGGTATCATAACTCCATTATCATGTGAACTTGTGCTATACATAAGGAAGGCTACGCTGCTTTGTGAAGTAAACGCTGAAACGCACTGAGCCTTCTCTTTGGGTTGTCACTTCGGGCGTTCGAACAGGAAATGAGACACATATACCGGTGGCGTACGGTATACCAAACCCAAGAATAGTTCGAGAGGGACACCGCTCGGAATCCAGTACACCCATCCCGCCCGTATGCACCAGGTCATTGTGTTCGAAGGCATGAATGATACAAAATAAAATAGTGCCCAAAACTCTTTCGATGAACGGCTATAATAGAGCGTTTGTGTTGTCTGCGTTTCTGTTATGTAGATATGTTGGTTGTTTATTGTGATCGTTCTGGTTCTTTATTTTGCTTTCCAGCTTTGGGTTTTTATAGCTACACACGTCAATGTATGCATATATGTATAATTTATTATATATAATTTAATTTCAATTTAGCAAGCTTCATACTATTGCATTACTCCTATTTAAACTGTGATTTTTTTTCGTTTACTATATTTCGGGAGATGCCCCCCTGGACGCCCTCTTCCCTCTTACCTACGCCACTGCACTGCTTGTACCTATAACGAAGTGTGTAATGAAACTAGTTCTTCAAAGGTTTATCTCGAGTGATATGAACTAGACAGAAAAATATGCTTTCTAGGAACAATTTGTAGAAGCTGTGTTGCACTCACAAAACTTTTTCTACTCTTGCACAAACTATTTTTACAAACGCTTATTCTCCATCTACTTCAATGTTTAACGAGATATCGAGATGTTAATCTTATTGCTAATTTTCTTGTAGGTGCAAGGGGAATATGGTAGGCTTTAAGCCTTAGTCAAATCTTTAAGAGTTGGTTGCTATGTGGAGCATTTCATTCTCTTTGCATGTCCAAGACATAAAAAATCTGATGTGTTACACTCACATGACTTTCTCTACTCTTGTACTAACTACTTTCACAAATGCTTATTCTCCATCTACTTCATGTTAAACGATATAAAATTTTGCAGAAACTATGGTATTGCAAATTTTCATATAAATGCAAGGGGAATATGGTAAGCTTTAAGTGATAGTCAAATCATTTAAGAGCATTCCATTCTCTTTGTATGTTCAGGATATTAAAAAAATAAATAAATAAAAAGAAATAATAATAACGAATTTCCATTTGAGGAAACGTATAAGTACTGGAAACTTCAAACAAATAACAAGGAATCTCTCGGAAATGGTTCGCTCCACAAAAAAAAGTATATGGAATAAATTGTGTGTTTTAATGAGATCCAAATTTTTTGTGTCTATCTCTTACGGTTTACCAGTTATGCAAAATTCATTCAGAATGAAGAGGTCTTTTGGGGACATTCCCAGAAAATTCACGACATGCATTTCATTTGCCATGAAAGTATCTTAAACATATGATATTTTAATCAAAATCTTTAGAGCCATTTTTGAGAAAATCAAAATTTTCCAGAAATGTTCCATGTAAAGGGTAGTCTGGGGTGGGGTATTTTCTTGAAAATCTTTGAGTCGCATCTTTGAAACATACTGAACCTAAATACCAAATTTGGTATTTATCCAAGTTTTCGTTTTTGAGTTATGCTGTTCACATACACATAGACACACATCTACACAGACGCACACATGGACCTTTTTCTAAGAATGCTTTTTTTGTTTGTTTTGTTTTTATTTTTATTTTATTTTTGTTTTTATTTCATTTTTGTTTTTATTCAGGGAGTCCCAAAACATGTATTTCCGATGAAATCTCAGAATCGAATTTTTGGGTGGAATGCAATACTTCCCCTAACCATACGTAATAGAGAAAGTAATAAACATTAGTGAGTAGTGAAAGCCATGTAAATGTAACACCAAATTTTTGTCAACTCTGCTTAATAAATGTTCATACCTGAAAATAGGGTCTAAGAATGTTTGCTATGTATATTTAAACACGTAATTCTCTGAAGTCGACTTGATAGATAAGGTTTGTTAATCACGAAAACAAAATTTGTTACTTTGTTTATTGTTTCTCATGAGGATACATATGTTTAACGAATTTCAAATAGTTTCAGACCCCTGGTATCTGCTATTTTACAATAATGGTTTTGTTGGTGCTTTCTACAGAGATGTTGAACTCCACGAATTTATCGCTTTGGTAATAATGTTATGAAAAGAAAATGAAGGCATATTATGTTGTGTGTTTAGTAACGTATATGTAAAAGAGCAATGAAACCCACTGTAGAGGGCATGGTGAATGCCAATAGCGCTACCTTGCCCTGTTTGTTACTTCTCACGGAACGGCCATGTTTATTTATCCGTTAATTTGTTATGATTTATAAATACATCGCCAGTTAAGTGTAGCAGCGCTTTTGAGAAATGGTGCAGTTGATCGAAAAGGGCGTTTTCTTTGTATTTAAATGCACGGTGATTTGCATTATATGGAGATTTTAATGGCTTGAAGGACATGGCAATCAGATTAAGACGGGGGCGTGTATGGCCATTTTAGCACAGTGGTTCTCCAACAGCTGACTACCACACCTTCTTTTGACGTTTAATAAAATTATCGCTCTCTGCTCTGATACCCGTGCGTGGAGAATCTAATACATAACATTGCTGTCAATCTCGTGCATGATCAGTAGGGGGCTTCTTAAAATAATTTGCTTCGAATTGCTACCTCTTCCTCTCCCTTTCTTTGATCTAAAGGACTTGTTATTCGGATTCTATTTCAGCATCTGAATTTTTGTTACCTTTTTTGGGGAGGTCAAATCAATTTTGGATATTTTTCAGTTCTCACCCTGCCTTTCCTCCGTTCAAAATTTTTCGTTTCGTATTCGCTATCTTTGCCTCTTACCTAGACGAAATGTATACTCCACTTCCAACATTGAAATCAGTTTAAAAAAAAGGTGTGCCTGTCTCTCCGAATAACGTAACTGTAGAAAAAAAATCTGGTCTTTCACTCACATGACTTTCTGTACTCTTGTACAAACTATTTTTACAAACGCTTATTCTCCATCTACTTCGTATTAATCGAGATAAACATTTGCGAAACTATTCTTATAGCTAATTTTCTGGTAGGTGCTAGGGGAATATGATAGGCTTTAAGCGATAGTCAAATATTTTAAGGGCTGGTTGCTATGTGGAGCATTCTATTCTCTTTGCATGTCTAGGACATAAAAACGAATAACGAATTCCCATTTGAGAAAAGGTATAAGTATTGGAAACTTCAAACAAATAACAAGGAATATCTCGGAAACGGTTCACTCCACTCACAAAAAAATGTATATGACATAATTTGTGTGTTTTAATGTGCTCTACATGTTTTGTGTCGAACATTCTTGTCTATCTCTTACGGTTTACCAGTTTTGCAAAAGCCATTCAGTAACAGGAGGACTTTTGAGGACATTTCCAGAAAATTCAAGATATACATTTTATTTGTCATGAAAATATCTTAAATATATATTTTAATCAAATATATTTTTGAGAAAATAAAAAATTTCGAAAAATGTTCCATGTAAAGGGTAGTCTGGGGTGGGAATTTTTCTTGTAAATCTTCGTGTCGCATCATTGAAAGATACTGAACCTCAATACCAAGTTTGGTATGTATCCCAAGTGTTAGTTTTGAGTTATGCTGTTCACAGTCTCACAGACACACATAGGACCTTTTTGTAAGTGCTTCCTTTTTATTCAGGGGGCCTCAAAACATGTATTTCCGGTGAAATCTCAGTATCGAATTTATGGGCGGAATGCAATACTTCCCCTACTTACTCTACATAGTAGAGAAAGTA
This sequence comes from Deroplatys truncata, assembly GCA_030765065.1. Lineage (NCBI taxonomy): Eukaryota > Metazoa > Arthropoda > Insecta > Mantodea > Mantidae > Deroplatys > Deroplatys truncata. The sequence continues at coordinate 49,872,146 of CM060984.1, read as the reverse complement.
GAAATGGTTGTTAGATTTCAAACACCATACTTTAATCAGAGACTGTTTAAGAATGCCAGGTGAATATTTCCAAGGAAATTTCCCACCACAACCTTTTCATGAATTTTATTTTCTTGTTCTTATTTTCTCAAAAAATGCCTTTTAACAATGTTAATTAAAATATCAGCTTTAACTTATCTGCATAAGTAACAAAATGTATATCCTAAACTTCTCGCGAATAGCTGCGAAGTCCTTTTGAGTCTTATTGAATTTTTCTACGACTTAGAAAACATAAAAGACAAACACTCACTACAGAAAATAATTAAGAACTCGTTAAAATGAAAATTTGGGTCAAAGCATCTCGTAGCATCAGCAGTTACCGAAATATTCAGTGTTGCAGGTATAGAGATTTTCCAGATTTAACTGCGATATGGCATCTAAAAAGTATCTTCCAAAAAGTGCGAATCTTCCTTTTTCCGTATGGGCTCATTTATAAACTTGTAATTAAAACAGTTGCATTTTGTCTTGCATGTGACCATTTCGTTATTGCATTATTTGAAATAACTTTAAGGCAGTAATTTGTCTTAACATAATTTGAATGGAAGAATAACCAAGTGAGGTGGCGCCGGGTAAAGTGTGCGACTCGCATTCGAAAGGTCCCGGATTCAAATACCCGGGAAGGTTTTTTTTCGCAGTCACTAGGCGAATGCTGGGTTGGATAATTTGATCCGCGAATTTTCCAATCATCCCTTTCATCACTATATTTCATTTCCTTCTTCACCGCCATACTAGGCATTGGGCTGATCACCCATCCTGGATATGCTATGATCCTGCTCCTCGACAGGCTACTGTCCTAACGCATTGGCATGGGTGCGTAAGTCCTTGAAGAAAAAGAACAATGGATGGATTACTTTTTATAAAAATAGCATTTAATGGACACCTGCGTACCATATTTTTTTTGGGGGGGGGAGTGTTTCTGAATCACGCAGGACAGTTGCAAAATACTGTATGATTATTTGGTTTCTTAACCTTAATAACATTTCTGTTTTATCAGTGATTTAATATTTACGCTGGAAAACCTTTTAATCGATTGTTACAAAGTGTTATAAAATTCTTTATGTTCGTGACCTGTAAACGAAATCAATTATAGGTAAGTCCATGTACACACTTTTAAGGGGATGTATAAGTACTTTCCAAGCTTCCTAAATTCTGTAACTTAAAACAAAATGTTTGAAAAGCTTTATTTGCTACCAAGCAATTCAGTTGCGAGCTATCGTTCAGTACGTAGGTATAGTATTCATGCACTACAGCAGAAGCAGTATTTGCGAAAACGATGAAAATAAAACGTGTTGTCTGCGCTCTTATAGTGGCAAGCGCTCTTGTACAAGCGATTCGATTTTTATATGCTTTAACACTGAAATTTACAGGCTGTGTGTTTTATAACGCACTTTTCTTTGGTATGCAATTGTAAGCAAACTACAGAAGTTCAGGTTATTAAGCGCTGAAACAATAAATAGCATATTAATGCAAGTGGGGAGCACGTTGTTTACAACGTTAATGATACAGTCGAAAGTCTGCAGCAAACCAGCAATTTGTGTTGATGTTTTAACGCGCAGCAATATTACAGGTTTTGAATAGCCCGTTGCTTTTCCAATTTGTTGTGCACGGGAGCGTGAACGAAAAAGAAGTTCCGTTTCACTGCTCTTGGTCTTGATCGGCAATGCTCATCCGGTCCTTTCTCCAAGATAATAAGTCAGCATAGTGTTACTTCGTGACATGAATAGGATATGTATAAAGCCACTTCAAATTAAGGCAACCTTAAAGGATAGGACTTCAGTTAAATTATGTGATATGAAGTATTCCTCCGCCCAAGAATTTGTGTGATTATAAACTTTCGACTTAGAGGAAGTTCTTGGAGGAACTTATAATTCTTAAGCCTGTAAACTGACACAATTCTCCTACACTTTTTTTTATCTGTTTATCTACAGTATGGTAATCCACCTAAAAACTCGATATCAAGATTTCACCGGAAATACCGTTTTCGTATCGAGCGAGATGGTACCGTGTGAGATTCGCATTCCGGAGGTCCCAGGTTCGATTCCCGTCGACCGCCCACTCTGACCTTTTTTACGGTTTTCCCTGGTTGGTAGGCAAATGTTGAGGTGGTTTCTCATCTACCACGATTTCGTTTCCATCATTTCCCCTTCATTCCGTTTCTTTCGCGTTTTTCAGGTGCGCTTCTAGATTTCGTTGGGTGTGGCGTTGCCGGACAGGTGGCGCGGATGCTTGCTCGAAGGAAAGGGTGGACACTAGAGGGCTGCTTGGTTAACGGGTCGTTCATGGCCCTCTCTAGGCTGCTCCAGCAGTGGGACGGGTCTGCGAGCTTGGAAATGTTAGGAACTTAGGCGCGTCTCTGTGGCCTGTCTGCCTGCGGCCTGTAGCCTACTGTGGTTCCTTACTCCATCCTTCCTCCTGGGCAGTGGTGGTAGCCACAATAGATCTATGTAGGTCGCAGTGCTCGAGGTGTCTCCCCTCCGCTGTATAACCCAGATCTAATATGCCTACACGTTTTCGTACTCACTGAACCATCCCCCCCCAAAGAGATTATTTTTATAAAAAGCTCCCTATGCTGTCCGTTTGTCTGTCGGTGAACAAAATAACTTAAAATTGAAATGCCGGATAAATACCAACTATTTAAATTCAGCAGCTGCCAATGATGCGACGAGATTTTCAGGAAAACTCTCCCACCCCAATCTAAATGGAAAAATTTTCGTTATCGTAAGATGATGTACTTTTGCCAAAATTTCTTTTTAAAATACCCCAACTTTTTATAAATTGAACACTTGACTAGATATTAGGAATTGCAGTTCACACAATTTCTTTATATTCTGTATTCTGTCTAGTTTTGCTGCTCCTATTTTAATTAAACTCATCTAACATTTTCAGGAAATTGTCACCAACGTTATAAGATAGTTGCCGTAAGCATTTGTGGATTTGTGGAAAACGATGTTCTGAGATAAAGGGATTGTTCATTTGAAACTGTGGTAATAAAAGTATTAAGATTTTTAAATATTCTCGTCATTTTTAGATAGGACAATTTGTGCTATGAGCTGTAGAAAGTTGACCTTAGAGTTGTAGGAATGGGTGATGGGTTGATTCCTCTCAATTAACGTCAGACATGTTCCCTAACTACTCTAAACAAACTTGCAGAAAAAATGGAGAAGCTCTAAATTATTTTAAGAAAAATAATCTTTAGGTTTTAATATTGGTTAGAGAACAGATTTAGTAATTTGCATCTTTATCCTGTTATGGACAATCTAAAACATGCTTCAGTATCGAAACCGAACTGAGTGACTGAAAATGCTAGCCTGTAACAAATAAAACTATTTACCTACATACATATCCGAACTGATACAGGAACATTAGTATATTGCCAACCAAGCTCTGACAGTTAGGTGGGCATTGGTTAATTGCTTTCAACCTCTAGGATTGCTGAATCCCTCAATCTTTGGCTTGATATCTTCGGGTTTTGTAAACGTCAGCAGCAGGCCCAGTAGTCAAATGTAGGAAAGGTTACTAAAGCCTCCGCTCGACCGTGAAATTTAGTTTTCTACCAAAAAATCCAAAGATTTTGATGAGTTATTGGCCCAAAGACTTGCATCAGGGACAATGGAAGAGGAATCGCAGTATTTTCCGAATCACATGGCACATCTGGGTGAAATAAGATATTCACGCATACTTGGGCTTCGAAATCAGCTATTCCTACAAACCTGCACGTGAATACTCCCACTGTGGACCTGTTTGTGTTGGTGTAACAAGTAGGGCTTATCCAGTTGGTGTGCTTGAGGGGCTTCCCTATCAGGGAAGCCATATACGTGGCTGGAAGATATTCTTTGTTCGATGTGCTTGAACCAAACTTAACCATTGTCGCATGCCAAAAAGAAAACGAATCGCTTTTGTGTTTAGAGACGAACATATAAAAATTTGGAGCCAAGCATTTTGAGCCTCTCTTCCTTCTGTCTCCTTTAGTGCTTTACTTTCTTTAGTCTTCGTCTATAATAGAACTATATTATGTTAACTCCGTTCAGCGAGTGAAGCTGGGCAACCATCTTTAAAACAGGTAGAATGTCCAATTGCGTACATACAGATGCATGAAGTTCACAATGTTATTTCATTTACCTATACTACCAATTAATCAATACGTCTGATGTTACTTGTGCATATAACTATGCAAACCGTCATGTAAAACTGGAAATGTCAAGCTGTTTCACAGTTTTGTTATACCAACAATTATGCGTTAAGGCAGTGCTTTAGTGAGGGCGTGTAAATGTTCCGCAATGATCTCAGTAGTCTATTGCATTATAATTAAAATTCCTGTAGGTTTAGATATTTTCTGGTTACTAAAAAGAAAAAGTAAGAAAGAAACAACTCTAGGAGGTCAGTCATAGTAAAACCATTTTACTAACAGTAAGTAAACAACTTGAGTGTGTTTTTAAAATTGTAACATTTATTTCAAGCTATCGCAGTGAAAGTTATGATTTTCTACTGTGAGTATGAGGGTTCCATATGTTCCCTTAAACCACTGAAAATGTTATTTCCTAAAGTTCTTGGTCAATACGGGTGAAAATTTTATCTTAGGTTGGTCTTAACATGAACAATGAACTTTTTAAAATTCCGTTCGATATCTGCTTTAGTTTTCAAAATATTCAGCTTCAAAAATGAATGTTATTGTCCTATGCCGGCTGCTCCACATAATGCACTTTTAAAAATAATGTATCTTTAAATATCCATGACATCTGCTCATAGTACGTGAAATTGCTCTACACATTTTATACTGCTGGTTTTAGTTTAAAAGAAAATAATGTTTACAGCTCCTTTATGCTTAAAAATAAATAATTCACAAGACCTATCGCAAAAAAGAAATGATATTTTGAAATTTTCACTTTTGTAATGTAAGTGAAAGTTTTCTGGACTTTTCATTGTGTGGAACATTTCCAATGACCAAAACTGCCAGGGAGGGAAAATATAATAAACTAATAAATTATTAAAATAATTTTAAAATCTCAAATTTTTAAATGAAATAAATTTTAATTCCAAACTGTTTCCTTGTTGAAATTATAGTCTTTGAATATTTTTTGGACGCACAATCTAAAAGCCCCCTTCCCAAGATGTTTATCAAGTTTCAATAGTGCATTCCCATATAAGTAACTGTTTGTTACTCTACTAAAGCGGCTTTGTGAAGCTATAAAAACTTTAGTGATAGTGGGTAGAGAAAGTCATTTGAATGCAGCACTTTGGATATTTTTACATATGAATGGAAAGCGGGTTTGGTTTTTCGATACGAGTAAAGAACTTACATTTTGTATGTAGTTGTGTTATATGTTTTGTTTCATTTATTTAAAATGTTCATTGTTTTGATTAGATACTGAAATCTTCATTGAAGATACGGGTATATACACCGATCATTACGCGATAACATAAACTTATGAATGTCAGGCTGGTTTGGTTTCTGGAAGTGGATAAAATGTTTCAGAATTAACTTAGGGTAGCTAAACGAAATGTTCTTCTTTGAGTAATGAATAAAAATGATAAAATCCTCAACTATGAGAAGAATGAAATAGAAGAAATTCTTCTGCAATAAGTATTTACGATCGTATGAATACCTTCATTTTAATCTGAAATATTCGAATAGTTACTGAACTTTTTCTTGTGTATATAAATATGTAGCGTGAAAAATAGCTATTAAATAGTAAAACTCCATTTTAATTTTTTCAGTTTGGTAACAAATTTAACGTTTGTTTCGACAAATCATACACTTCGTTTTGTCTCCAAAATATACTCATATTGAAAACAAATATTTTGTCCAAGCTCCCTTAAAAGTGGAGTGTAGTGAGCTCCTATTTAAGATGGGAACATGACCTGTCGACACGTCACAGGCGACTTTTGATTGACATTTACAAAATTCAGAGCATGGAAATTGATACAGTTTTACAGAACAATTTATAGAAATATATGATGCTGATATGGAAAGAAAGGACCACGTTTTTTTTCTTGGAGATTTTCTAAAATGTTGCTGTCTAGAAATATGCCTGGAAAAAACAAAAGAAGAAAAAACAAAGTAACATCGGAATGTGGTACGATCGTACGCCTTTCTATATTATCATTTTAAGATCATAAACCATGCCATTCAAATAAAAAGCGATTCTTCTATCAACTTAACCACTTACACGGTAGAACATCTGCCTAGAAATGGTTTCAAATTAAGCAATATGGTTATAGTTTGTTTTATTCCTCCAAGGTTGCATGCAAGATGGCGAAAGACAGTCAGCTGTTTATATCACATTTCGATTTTTTCTGTTATAAGCTCAAGGTTTGAGGGACAATCCAGACTTCAGCACGAGGAGACTTAAACATAAAACAGTGAATATTTAGCAAACCGAAGCAAAAACTACGAAAAGGATTATTTAACTTTTTGGGGGGGGGACAAGGTAACTGCTGAACTAACTTTAGCTTTCATACTGCATATCGTTGTTGATATTGTTTCTAGAAGTGCTCTCTACTACAAACTACATGTCAGTATGTCCATCTATACGCAGTATAAGGAAGTGAAAATTGGTGTTTTGGATTATAGGTATTCTGCACCGAGCGAGATGACTGAGGCGGCAGCGTCTGTGGCCCGCATTCAGAGGTCCCGGGTTCGATCCCGGCGACCACCAATTCTAACCCATGGGTATTTCGTGGTTTCCCCGAGATCGGCTGGCGAATGCTGCGGTGGTTTCTTCTCTGCCACTATTTCCTTTTCATCTTTAGGCTTGTTTCTAGGTTTCGTGGTGTATGGCGGTGCCGGACGGATTACGCGGCTGCATGCTCACGGGAAAGAATATTCCCCGTGGACACCAGAGAGGTGCTCGACTGGAGGGTCGTTCATCGCCCTCTCTCGGTGGCTCTAGCAGTGCGACGGATCTGCGAGTTTGGAAACGTTAGGTACTTCACGCATCTCTGTGGTCTGTCTACCTATGGCCTATAGCCTCCCTTCACTTCACCCCTTCCTCCTAGGGTTGGCAGGTACAATAGACCAATGTGGGTCGCGGTGCACGAGGAGTCTCCCTCAGTTCAACTACTTACATCTATGCGTATTCTGCTGAACAACTAAAGCTATGAATATTTAAGTTTTTCATAGTATTGTATGGAATGAAGGAAATCTGTCTGCGTGAAAAACACAAGGCTTATAGTGCAGGGCACAGGTATGGATTTCTAGCGCTCTGCAGTCATTTCTGCTACTGCACTGGAAATAACTTTTAACCATCGATCGCAATCCTTACATTCTTTCTTCCTTTAAACTTAACTTACGAACTCTTTGTGGCGAGTAGACGAAGCCTGAATTCAAACATCAAAGGACCTTTATTTCCAGTATAAGGTCCTTTAATGCCACCGGCCTTGTTAAGCAAAGAATGAATAAAATCTGCGATTCTGTAAAGGTTATCTCTGTGAAGTGAAAATACGTAATGTTCTCTATAGGCATGTTTCTTCTTTTATCCCCTTTTTTATAAAAATAAATGCAACAGAGGCTGATTCTGTACATTTATGTTTTTGCGTATTAATTTGCAATGCTTTCGAATGTAAGCTTATAAGAAAAACATCATTCTTGTGATTAATACAATACTGCAATAAAAGGAAGTATGACTGCCAAATAGATGTTTTCACCGTTTAAAGACAAATATTTAAATACCAAAGCTCATTGGGATATACTTTACGAGGAAATTATTATAATTAAATTATTTTCAACTGTATAACATTTTAGGTTTCTCCATAAAAAGCTTTGTATGTTACTTCTTTGTTATCTTTTTTGAGTTTACCTGTACCAATATCTGTAGCCTTTCTACCATTTCAAAGACATTGAAACAAACGACTCGTTACCGCAAACAATAACGAAATGAACTCGAAATCTTAAAAGCGTTAAAGCTGCTGTTAGTCATTATTTGTACTGATAAACAAAAAGAAAGAAATCCCGCATTAAATCTTTAGCAGGCTTTGTGGATTCCAATCATGTTAGCATCAAAAACGTTATCCCTGTAACGTTTGCCCATTCTCATAGAAACGTTAGCGCAAATGCAACACGAATACAAAAACTTGTGGCGAGGTTAATAATGGGGTCAATGATTTGCGTTAACATTAACACTATCGACAGACGCTAGCGCAAAACCTTACAATCTCCAAGCTTTCATGTTCGCGTTAATGGAACTCGAGAGAAAAAAATAACACATTCGCGTTGCACAGAAACAGAAAAGAGAAGAAATGGATTCACTTGAGACGTTAATTATTATTTTATATGAAAATAACCGCTGTCTTTGACAAAAAGTATAAATCTTACAGATATAATTTGTTAAAACAAAATATTTGGAAACAGATTCCAATGAACGGAATGTTATTGTTATTATTATTATTATTATTATTATTATTATTATTATTATTATTATTATTATTATTATTATTATTGTGTCTTCTTACGTTGTGTGAAACTTTATACGCTATAAACTATTCCGTTTTCTTTCATGTATGGAAAAATATAATATAATGCAAACACAAGTTAATGCAGTTTGTAGAAACATAAAATACACTATTGCATCATCGTCAATTATCGCAGCCTCCCTTTTTAATCGCTTTCACACTGCCAATAGTCTTGTTTTGACGCTAACATTTCGTTGGCATTGTGAATGGCAAAGCAAATCTTGAGTTCATGTTATACGTTTATGCCCTCGCGTTAATGTTTATGTTTCTATGTAATCGCCCTTTAGTGTCGAAGTATTACAGTTCACAATCTTTCACGTAGTTTTGACTAACCGGAAAATAAATTACAATTACTCATGTAAGGCATGAAACATCGTATTAGACAAATGTCAATACACTCTGAATAATGCCAGTTTTGCGCAAATTTATTTTTAAATTTATTTTTAACTAAAACATATCTAGAGAATTTATCTGTAGTTTGCATTTTTAATCGCTTGGTGGCTGTTTTCTCTTAATTTTTAAATAATGCATCATCATCATCATGAATGTGTTAAGGAAGACAATAATGTGAAGAGCTCAGCGTTTGCCTATTTTCCTACATTGTTCCGTTGTTTAGAATTGTAGGCCTGTATAAAAAGACAAAAGAAAAAGAAGAGCACTGAGCTAAAAAGATTACATTGATTATTTAATTGAAAACTCAACAATAGTCTGTTTAACCATAATACATAACAGACTCGATAATAATAACAGACCACAACGGGAGGTAAAACATATTAAGAGGAGAAGTTGCTTAAAAATTGATAATAGCGTTTACCATAAAAATGCACAGTATCTGAAGTGTGCAGATTTAAAGAAATAATGTTTACATTATATACTCCATTAGGATAATAGTGGAATTTAGTACATTTAATATATGTTATATGGAATATAGCTGCTTGATATTTCTACACTGATTTGTCTTGCCCAAATTTGTTTTAAATGGTAAATGAATAAATGATTGTGGCTACTACTGTGATTATCATTACTGATAATGCCTAGATTAGTGCCTATTATAAATTGTCTATTTGGCTGCCTATTTTAAGATTTTTAGTGCATAATGCGCCGAGCTTTAACAATTTGTTTCTTTAGAAAGTATTGCTCTTTAAGGAGTTATGCTTTCAAGGACATTACGAGCCTGATTGATAAGCATGATCTTGTTGGGGAAAACTGTAGATTTTGGTATTGTATAATATACTGTTTTTGCAACTGATTATCTCTTTGCTTCTCTTTTGATTAACTTTAACTTTTCATTAACAACATAATTTCTGTAAATTTTGGAATAAGTGGTTTGTAGTTTGGAAAGTAGCAGTAGATTTATGGTGGCATCTAACTAATTGGATTAACAACCTAACTGCTTAACAAACTAACAAGAACTGTTGTGATGATGGAGGAAGAAACTTTGTGAACACGACAATGATCTTGTGCCTATATAGGAGAGTCGGCGATATTGGCAGCTCGAGCCCGTAGGAGTACGAGGGTGACGGAGAGTCTGCGTGTCACAGAAGTGTCACGACGGGTGCTGACGGCATCAGATCTGCACCACCACTACCACCACGACCAACAGGACTTGCTGTTTCCATACAACCTGCTGGACTCCGCACGCATCTTGCAGCCTGAGGGAGACGACTACAAGTTGGTCTTCATCAGTTCGGATTCTTCCTCCAAGGAAGAGGAAGGCGAGGAGTCTGATGACGAAGATGCTGCTGATGAGGATAGTAGTTCCTCCTCGTCTGTAGGAGGAGGGGTCACCTCGGGGTTCGACTGCGATTGGGACTACTTCGACAGTTGTTCGGCGACGCGCCCCGTGCTAAGAGAATGGGCATGGGGAAAGGGCGAGTCTTCAGACGACCAGTATAACCATACTTCGCCTCACAGGAAGCAGCGGACTTCACGCGGGGCCTCTGAGGACCTGGTGACCAAGGCGCCCATCTCCGGTTCACCAGCTTCCTCTTCCGACGGCGGAAGTGGAGGATTTTTAAGGCGGCGACATACACGCTCGTCGGATTGCTCTGTTGGTTACTTGGGAGTAAGTAGTGACACCAGAGCTGCTGACTCGGGGTCAAGGGCTCCGCCTGCCCCCGCCCCGTCCATGTTTTACAACCCGCGACAGTATTTCACGCGTGGTGATTCGCTGAGATCGAGTGGAGAGAGGAGTCTGGAAGAAATCACGTTTTCGGATCAGTTCTATTACTATGGCTGCCCCGCTGCTGCTGTTGCAGGAGGGGAAGGGGGACAGGAGTTGTCGAACCGGCCGCCAGGTGGGGAGGATATCGCCGTCTCAGCAGCGGCCAGCTCTACCAGCAGTGAACGTCAGCGAAGCGCGGTAAACGGATCCATCACCAAAACGACGACGGCTAGGTCGTGCGAGAGCTGCGGCGCCGTCGTGGACGCCACCTCTTCCGGCATCCTCTACCCAAGTAACACCGTTCCCATTTTCGGCGGCGTCACCGTCCCAGTTCCAGTGCCGGTACCTATACCGGTGCCGGTGCCCATACCCGTGCCAGTGCCAGCGTCCCTCTGGCCTACAGGTGGAAACGTACCGCTCCTGCAGACAACGCATTCCTCTACCCCGAGCACCACTTCCCACCAGGTACAAGTGTCCTCAGCAAGCGCCGAAACTGTGAGTGTCGCAGACATCGTCTACGTTGGCAACCCTTCTACTGTCATCCATCAGAGTGAACACCAGCGCGAAGGTGATAACAACTGTCCTCCAGGAGCTTCTACTCCGGGTTCTCCTCCGGGCGGTGTAAGAATTAGAATTAGAAGTTTTCAGCGTCCCCCAGCAGTTTCGCATGTAGTGGTAGGACCGTGGTGCACATGGCCTATATTAACTACAACTGGAGGGGTTATAAACGTCACTACCCCGGAAGCTATTTCTGAAGAAGCTTATTCTGTGGAGGTGCAAGAAGTAAAGGAGAAGACGTCGCTACCATCAGAAGAGCCCACTGTTATCAGCCCGTTAGAAGAGCATGACGTCACGGCGCTTATCAGCAGCGAACCTGAGATAAAGATAGCGGACGAGGTTGCCTCAATAATTACCGAGGAACAGGTGACCAGTACAGTGCTTAGCAAACAGAGCATAGATAATTATTACTGTTCGCCTACACCAGAAACCGTGCAAGAACCAGCTGCTGGTCAGTTTGCTGTCAAAGAAGAGGAGCGAAACACTTGTGTTGAACCTGAAGTGAGGAAAGAAGAAGAGGAACGAAACACTGCCGCTAAGCCTGAAGTGGGTGATAAAGTTCTTGCTTGTGTTGAGGTTGTGACCAAAGAACAAAACGTTAACGAAAACGCTAATAAGAAATCTGCAACAAAGTCGGGAAACAAACGAAAACAAAAACAAAAACAAAGGAAACAACAGAAACGTGAAGCAGCTAAGTTGGCCACTGCTGCTGCAGCAGCCGCCGCTGCCGCCGCTACGGTTAAAGTGCAAAGCGGGGGTGATGGCAGTGCTGTGGAAACAAATGAATGTAACTCTGTAAATAAGGACGCATCATTAAGGAGTTCTTCATACACAACGCCGTTAACAGTTCCTGGAGCTGATGAAGAGCAAAATACAACAAACAATAAAGAGAAAGAAGAAGAAAAAGAAAGTGAAGCTGATATGCAGGAAACAATGGATACCTCAGTCAGTACACTATTGGAGAAACAGTCTTCTGTCGAGAGCCCTAAAAACACAGAAAATCAAAGTGTGTCACCCTCAAATGAAATTAAAACGGAAGAGGTTTGCGCTGTTGACGTAATGCAGATTCAGAATAAAAAAAACGAAGATTCGAATAGTGTAAAGGCGGAAGTGAAAAACGGCATGAAAGCCAACATTGAAATTGTGCCCGAAATTAAGAATGGTGTAAATGTAATGCAGAGTGGAGAAGAAGGATGTATGAAAGAAGAAAAGGTTAAAATACGTGAACCAGATGACAGCGATGAGGGAATTACATCAATAATAGAAATTCAAGAAATAGCAGAAGTGTCTGGTGTAAGTGAAAATGCGAAAGACAGTTCGGAAATAGTTGAAAACGAAGTGAAAGAAGAGGAAGAGGAAAATGATGATGACTGTGATGGTGTGGTGTTAGTGACCTTTAGGCAGCTCAGCAACACGGAGTTTGCAGAAAAAATGTACGAGATAGAGAATGTGTTGAGTGTTTCGAAACTAGAAGCAGTGTGTGACGTAGAGCTGGTTTCAAACCCAGAGAAAGGCGAACAACACCGCAGTAAACCACGTAGGCGGAATAGGAAGAAAGGTCGCGGTAAAAAGCCGTGTAAATCGACATCTGACGTCATAGAAATCGAAAAAACCAAACAATCTCCTGCTATAGTCTCCCCGTTACAAGAGAATACGGTACAAAACGTGGAATACTCGCTTATTCCTCGCGAGAGACTGTCATCTTTCTCTTCTCCTTCCTCCTCTGGAGAGAGTGACGAAGAAGGAGGCAAACCTTGCATCACGAGAGCCTACTATTTCACTGACCTGCCGGCCGGTGAACTGACCGACAATGACGTCACTGATGATCTCATAGCGACAGTTACTCCATCAGAAGTGCATCTAGAAGACAAAGAAGACATTACAGAACCCACTTTAGATATTGACATCCCCGCCCATGCTGATGATGGAATGGAGCTGTGCTTAACAAATGAAGGAACTTCTTGTAGCTCTGATTCGGACGATCCTGACGGACAGCATTTTTCAACTGTTTTTGTTGTAAATACATGTAGCAGTAGTGATGAAGGCGTTGGTGACGGAGATAGTGGAGAAGAAAATAATGACAAAGAAGAAGAAGAAGAAGCAAATTCTGTGGTGTTATTAACACAAGTTAGAACTTTAACAGAAGATGATGTTGAGCCAGAGAATAATAAAACTGATGCTAAATATGAAGATAATTCTCCAGAATTAATGCTAAGCGAAAGTTATAACCTGCATGATTCGGAAGAAGAGGATGAGGAGGAAGAGGAGGGATTTGAAGACGGAGATGGAATTATTCTTCTCAGTCATCGTAGCACTAGCGATATGGATTTCGAGACCGTATCGATAAGTGAAAGTGAAGCTGTAGCGCGAGATGTCGAGATAACCATAAACACCCGAGTGACAGGGGAAAGTGAAAGCTCTAAGGTCGAGGCAGAACTCTTAGCCGAACCTGTACAACCTGTTGCCGAAGATGGGACTGTACCGCCCCTCACCGCTGCTGTTGCGGAAGTGATACCGACAAACCGTGAAGAAAACAAAACACGGCCAGTCTCGCAACTTGTAAATGAAGATAATGCTTTTAAACAAGGGAATAGCGATGTCATTATGCAAGCATACACGCAGGTTAAAGAAAAAGTAGATGTTCCTACGCAAGTTAAAGAAAAAGTAGATAGTGTTGCAGTGAATTTAGCGAACGCTCTTCAAGATAATGTTGCGAAAGAGGAGGACCGGTTCATGAGTGAAACAAAAACAAAAGTGGAAGATCGTGCTACAGCATCCGCTACGCCCCCACCAGTTGTTGATAACAGTGAAACAGTTGCTAGTGAAGATAAACCGTCGCAACTCGATAATAGTAGCAAACACATCTGTAGCAGTGAAAATGCTGCAATAAATACAAAAGTTGGCATTTCAGAAATAACTAAAGATCCAGAGAAAAACCCGGCAGCGGTACAACATGATAAAACCGGTGGTGAAATTAATATTTTACAAGTTTGTTGTAAAGCTACAATCGAATACGAAGAAAAAACAGCAGTAATGAACTTGTGCACTGAGGTAGAAGATGCGGACGTTTCTAGTGTGGAAAAGGAAAAAGATAATACGGCGCAGTGCAGTGAGGAAACCAATGTTATTATTTCTTCTGAAGAGAATGCATACAATGAAATCTCCGCTGCGTTCCGGATTGCTTCTCTGCCCACTGTCACAGGAACTACTGTACCAGACGTTTCCACAGTTACCATGGAAACTCGCCCAATCGATCTGCAAGCGCTACACACCGCCGCCACTGCCGCCGCTGCCATCATTACCTCATCTGATACAACAAATCTACAGGACGTCGGAGATGCCGCACAAGCTGTGCTAAGTGAACAAGAACATACTGAAATAAGTGATAAAGAGTGTAACAAAAACGTAAGCAGTGCTGCTGGTGAAGAAGAGGAAAAGGAAAAGTTTAGTGAACTCATCCCCGAGTCTGATAGAAATGTGGTTAACAGTGATACAAGTGCTAATGGAAGTGTATTAGATGACAGTGTGACAGAAGAGCTAATAGTAAAAGAAACTATAGTGTGTGCTGATAAGGTAAAGGGGGCGGGGCACGAGGGTGGAAAAGTAAGCAGCGAAAATGTCGCAAATGGGGAAGAAGACGTGTTCGTGGCCGAGGACGAACATCCATCGGCAGCACCATTGGAAATCGCTGATGGTGCTGCAGCGGAAGCCCAGGAGGCTCGTGATGGGGACAGTGAAATGCAGATCCGGTCTGGTGGTGACCCCGTTATGTTAACAGGAGAGACAGCGACTCTGCCAGAGGCCGGCGGGAGCGCTAGCGTCGCTGCAGGTGAGTCGAGTGAAGGTGTGCAGTTAGTGTCGGCAGTAGTGTCAGAGCAGACGCGTCTGGATAACGGATGTGACAGTGGTGCCGGGGGTCTCAGCCCCTCGGAGCCGCGCTATACCAGCCTCGTCATGATTACGCAACAAGAAAATTCTGGCGGTGCGTACAGGTCGGCAGGGCACGGTCATCATCTCCAGTCCGTTGTGAGTGTCATCACCAGCGAAACCACCACCTTGGTTCCGGATCACTACGACGTTGCTGGTTCGGATGTCATCGTGCGTCACACCAACTGGGAGGATGAAGGCGATGGGTCTTCTTCGATGTCACCTACTTCTCCGGAAGAGCCCACCTCTGGAGGCCTCGCCGGGTATTTTACGCTTACCTTGGAAACGTCGGGCACATCGCCATCGTGTAAAAGGCCTCTCATTACCAAGTCCCGACCTTCAGTACTTAAACAAGAGGAACAGCGCTCGAGGTCTCCGGTGGACCATAAAGGTGAAGAAGATCAAGTGAAAGTGGTTACAGGTGCCGACACACTGTCTGCTGTAGTGTGTCTCGAGGAAGGACTGGCGGACGATGATTCGTGGGTGGAAGAGTTGGACAATACGGGGGCGGGGGAGGACGAATTTGCTACCACCACTCCTACAGAAGATTCTGATTCCGGCGAAGAACAAACACTGACATCTTCCTCAACTTCTCCCGGGCTCCCATCAGCATATTCTTCAGATAGGGAAGAGGAATTGCGTGGTTATCATCGTTCAGCTATAGATTTCACCTTGCACACAATTGTAGAAGAAAGCTGTGAGGAAAGCGAAGCAGATCATGATGATGGCAATGGTAAAAAGAGACAACGTCCAACATCGGCATCGGAACTGGAAAAGTATTTCTTTTATGGCCTAGGCGGAGCAGCGGGATCACTACAAGGTTCGCCTCCAGGGGGCGGCAATGGGGGACGTGAAATGGACTCGCTCTCGGACACCTGTAGCTCTATTTACAGTGAGGGTCTGGAAAGTTTAGGTGCCGAAGATACTGCTGGTGTATCGATCGGTGGCGATGATCCGGGTGTCGATGACGGCGCTGTGGATCCCGCGGAACTTGCATCTTCACGACTAGAGAAGTACTTCCTTACAGGATTCATGGGATTTTCTGCCGCTGACCACCATCATCACCATAGGCACGACAGAGATTCAGATGGAAGTGGAAGTGTTGGTAGCGACAGCGAAGGCAGACCAAGTCCGGAGCAGAGGCGCAAGAAGCTCGTCCGAGCTCGTGGTACAGGACGACAGCATTCCTCTTCACTTGACAACCTCGGAGAACTTTCCGGTGCAGAGCAGGTGGGTGGTGGAGACCTTCAGGAATCGGAAGATTCATCTAGTACGGAGACTGACATGCATCACGATGAATCAGGTCCAATGTCTTCCGGATTTGAAAAGCCTGATGGACAATTTGACACAGTGAAAAGAAAGAAAAAGAAACGAAACGTGGGCGGCGGGAGAAGTTCTCCTGCCACTCCCATAACATCTGTTGATGACAAGAAATCTGAATCGCTAAAACCAATTGGAGAAGGCAGCTTGATAGAAAAGACCATACTCCATGCATCGGCGGAGGATATGACGCTGTTGGGAGGCGCCGGATCCAACAGTAGAAGTTCAAGTTCGGACGAAGAAGAAGGATGTAAAACTCCACAACCAGAGTTCCTATTCCATCTGCCATGTACTGCCTCGGATCTGTCGGCCTCGCGCACAAAGCAGCAGAGCCGCGATTCTGGATTCATAGGCAGCTGTGACGACTTGCTCAAGGATCAGCGTCTCGCAGGAAGTAGCGATTCCAGCAGTAGTAGCAACTCGAGCAATCTAACCGATAGTGCAATATCTCCAGTTTCACCATCTAACACTGCTATTGATTCGATCTCAACGACGACGTCTCAGACGATCATCAACCAAGTTCCTGCCGTAAACGAAAGTGAGAAAGAGAAATCTTCGCCCTCTGGAAATAAAACAGAACTGTGCAATGCTGAAGCTGCTTCTGGCAAATTGCCAGTGGTTGAAGAGGGCGTGCCTGGTGACCAAAGCAGTGGAACGAGAAGTCATGTGGTTCCCTCAAACCCTCCAGCTACTTCACTAACACGAAAAGATTCCTTCAACAATTGGAGCTCAGATGAAGAAACTAATCTTATGATGTCCAAAATGCGGGCTTTCTTTAAGACAATGGTAGCAGCTTCACAGCAACAACAGAAAACTCCCCAGGCAAGTCCTAGCTTGCGTCAGAGAGGACCATCTCCTGCAGGCAGTAACGGTGGCAGCAAGAAACCTCCACAGCTGGTCTATTTTGAAAACGAACTTACACGACTCATGAAGACTGTTCCAGGTATCAAGGATGAGCAAGTAAGGGAAATAGTGGAATATCTGAGTAGCGAAGATACTTGGAGCGATTCCTACGACTCTTCAGATTACACAAGCTCAGATCTTGAAGGTGCAGCATATTACATGCAGCAACAACAGAACAAAGTAGCTGCGTGCCAAGATCCTGAAGGGCGTTCCGACTTGCAACAGCAAATATCGGACAGTTGTCAGCAGATAATCAACAAGTTTGATACCAGCGTCGAGGACGAAGAAGATGAAGAAAAGGGTCTTAACCGAGACACTGCTCTGGTGTACCAGCGTCTAGTGGCCTCGCTGAGTAAAATGTCTGCAGGAGAAGGTGACACACAGCAAATTAAACCCAGCACAGTTAACCGCAGCACCAGCTCGGACTCGACCCCGCATAGCTCTCCTCCCCTGATCGCTAAGGTGATGCACCACATAGGCAGCCGTCTGGTCGCTCTCATGCATGAGGTATCTGGTGGAGAAGGTGGCATAGGATCGGTCACCACATCTAGCCCCAAGACCCGATATCATCATCACCACCACCATCACCGCCGGTTGCAAGCTAAACTTTCTGCAGCTTCCACAACAACTGACGATGACAGTCACACGGACACAGAGCAGGTGGACGTCGGGCCTCCTTCCGGTGCCACCTTGTTGCAGCTACCCCGCAGTAAATCCCACGATCTTCTACTGGAACCGCCGCCAAGACCAAATAGTGGAGGAGTTGTAGCATCTTCCTCCACGGAACTCGCCGAAGAGAGAGAAGCAAGCGATTATGAACGCTTCTCTTGGCGCGGGAGCTTCGAATCAGCCCTCATGGCGGCGGATTCTCGTACTAAGCTCTCTCTTCTGCAAGACGGTTCCACTAACTCCTCTGTTTCTACCGCGGCTAAACGACGCTCTGCCGGAGATCTACTCTTCTCTGGTAAGAGCTGCAGTCGCGAACAATTGCTCCTCGATCGTGTTCGTAGCTGCGGGAGCATAGGCGGCAGTGTCGAGGACAAGATCTGGAACGCGCGAAGAAGACGTTCCTCCGTCCCAGATGCCAACACCTGTCATCACCACAACGCAGGCTCGGGTACCTCACAGGACGGCGATGATGACGATGACACCGACGACGACGATGATGACGACACTGGAGGTGCGCTTAGGTCCACGACGTTACCCAGGAGCCTACAGACGTCTTGCAGTGCTGGCACCAACTCTCTTCCACGTCTTCCTACATCGTCTTCCTCGGCGACAGCAAGTCCTGCACCTAGCCTTATTTCCACCTCAAGCAGTGGAGGAGGCGGTGGTATATACAAAGCACACAGCGTCCATCACTTCTTGCAGAGTCACGTGAAATCTGCAAGGTACAGACCTCCGGGCTTCAACCGTCCAGCCGCTCCCAAAAGAGCCGTTTCCGCTCCAGGACTCCAGCCACACCCTGTCAGCAGCACTTCCGGTTCCAGAGGCTCAAGGAACGACACTGGAGGCAGAAAAAACAGAAATCCGTCCAGCACAGCAACGCCCACTCTCTCGCATACAAGTGGTGAGTAACTAATATTTAACTTCTGTGAATGTATAGTTTGTGTTAGGGTAATTAGATTATAATAACTGTAAGTAGAATTAAATCTATTGAAGAAAGATTAAGTTGTTTATGAAAATGTGTTATTACTACACAGTGTGAAAAGTATGATGGTCACACTGATGCTACAGGATGAAATTATAAAACGGAGGAAAACAAGATAAATTAAAAGGGGTACTTAGGAAGGGAAGTTTTAAAGACTACATGGTATTTATTTATACATGTAAGCCTAATGTAATATTTTGTGAGATAAACTAACAAATGTTCGTTTAGTAGTGGTAATAATTCGTGGCGTTGGAAATATTATTATTTGAACATTTTGTAAATAAGGTTAAAATTCGTATTACCAATTTCAACTAAATTTTAAATATTCTCTAAACCTTCTTATTAAAAGTTCATGTGCTTACGTCCAACGTATAAAAAAAATATTACAATATTTTCTGAATATGGACGTATAAACTATCCTTAATTTGATACTCCCCTTAAACGAATAGAGATATGTTTTGAAAAATGTTTTTGAAACTCTTATCTACAATATTTTAGAACTATATGCATACAGCGGTTCTCGGGTGTTTCATGCGTGCAGACGGATAAGGTTAGGCTTATAGTAATAAAAGCCCCTATAAGCGAAAATTAGGATTTTTCAATAACTGTTGGCCAAAATGTATAAGTGGAGCAGGGGAAAATGAAGAGAAACATTAACATGCTAAAAAACTAAAACAGAGTTTGAAAACTTAACTGTGAGAGTTGAAGATTCCGTCGGAAGAACTTGCGCAACTTCTGGCGTGTCCATTGTATTAGAAATTACGTGAGAATGTTCTGGTTTGCAAGTGCTACGTAGTCGAGAGTTCGCGTTTATCACGTGGGATTGTTTAGCACAGTTACAGCCCCATAGCAATGCCAAAGCAGAGTTAGTCTGAACATTTTGTAATGTTTTAACATTCCATCTATACATTCCTTATGAAAATACGAAGCTTACTCTTCAAATAATTTTCAACAGTGATTCAGCAACTAGGAATAAGTGAAATACTGTCCATATTACATAATCGGTGTACAAATCCACATTAAGAAGTGTGCAAGAAGTGTTGTAGGTACTATTAGCATAATGAAACAAATTCTTTTTATTATGTCATGTTTAATGTAGAACCAAGTATCTTATTGGATCAACTCAGAATACATATTAGACACTTTCTGTTTTCCTCTCACATATCTGCATCATACGTCTCGTTTATATTTGCGTATAAGCCTGCTATCAGCATTCAGTAAAGCTAGAAAGCCGATTAGCAAATTAAACCAGAAAATAATCATACATACACAAATTATGCACGTTTTGTGTGAAGGAAATCTCTCCTTCAACCCACAATGCACTAAATGCAATAGAAATCAGGCATAGCAATTTGAATAAAGCTATTATGTCATTTGCAAATGAACAGAAGAATAGACACAACTCTTGACTGTTCATTGTTCTTCCACACATGCCTGGTGTAGGCGTAAGTGAGAAAGATTGGAATTTTTCAGTATGATTTTACTTTTCCAAAATCGATATAATTCGCTTAGGTATGTGCAAAAGTTACGGCATTAGCATTAGAAATTTTTACTTTCACCACCTACCTTTAGCAGGCAAAAGAAGTACTGTTTTCCACCCAAAATTTAGATATAGAGATTTCTCCGAAAATGTTTGTGTGTGTCTGTGCGTTCGAGAGAGAGAGCATTACTAAAAAATGAAAATTCAAATAAATACCAAACTCCTACTTAAGCTCAGCATCTTTCGTAGATGCGTCGCAACGATTTTCAAATACCTCCTCACATTGAACATTTTTCATTATTTTCGATTTTCTCAAAAATGGCTGTAACGATTTTCATTAAAACAGATTCAATATGTTTTCAAAAGTAATGCAAACTGAAATCTCCTTCTTGTAGCGACTGAATTTTGTATAATTTTCTACAACTGGAAAACCATTGTAGGCAAAATTTTGCCTCAGGAGAATGCACAGTTAATTAAAATCCTTAATATGTGTCGAATATTTTCTTTGCATTAGCTATTTTCAAAACATTCCATATTGCATGTTTATACAAACTTTTCTAGTAGCTAGTCATCTGACAGACATGCATAGCTATAATTTGCGATTCTCCTTTTTTCTTTCCACGGCTAAACATTTGAATGCTTTTTCCGCATGCTTTGTGTAACTTAAGCTTTTATTGCTTAGTTTGAATTCATTCCTAAACAAAAGTGTATCGTGAATAACGTAACGTGGATAGAAGTATTATCACTTCCTACATGAACTACAATCTATAACACCATAATTATGTGAATTTGTAATTGATAGTAAAATATACATGTGAGTGTGCCGGATTTTCACTTTCTTTACCGCGTGCCTAGTTGGTAGAGGAAGTATTTATTGCATTCCACCAAAAATTCGATATTGACATTTCACCGGTAATACATTTTTTCAGGTTCCCTGAATCCCAAAAAAGGAAACTTAAAGATTTTTAGAAGAAAATGTGTATGAGTGAGAGAGGGGGTGTGTATGAGTGAGAGAGGGGGGTGGTTGTGGTTGGGGAGACTAATTCCGGCTTTCTTGTGGCTTGATTTCATGACCGCTTGAGTAATTTAAAGTAGGTGTTATATTTTCAAAACAAGACGCCTGAAAATCAAAGTTGGTAACATGGGCGTGTTATATTGTAACATTTTTAGAGTACGTAACATATCATGCGTTACAAAATCCCACTTCACTAGAAGCTGGCTAAAAATTACATAGGTATATGTTAAATTTTGTAATTAGTCTGTGAAGTCGTGTTTATATTTAGTAAATTTTATATAAGTAAATAGAATTTTTATACAAGCAAATAGGAAAACTTAAGAGATAGCTAAATTGTTATTACAGGGATAACAGCTAAATATTGCTAAAGTGTAGTTTAGATATTTTTTAAAAATACATTTTCGAAGTATTCGCTGTGTTTATTAGACATTTACAATATTTTAAGCACTACACAGTGAAATGTTACGTGCTCGTTTCCGTGTTTTCAATTAACACATGCAAAGCATATATAATAGGTATCATGACTAGCGTATAATTAAGGAATTGCGTTTTAAATAGGAACGCAACTCCTAGGCGTTCCTATTTATAGCCTACAAAATGTGCAAAACATATTATTAGTCAATTTAAACCAGTTAGAGGAATTATCATGATTAACAGGAAGTAGCTTTAAAAATAAATTGTTATACGAGGCACATTATACGTGTATTCTTCTTCTTCTTCTTCTTCTTCTCCTTCTCTTTTCAAGGATTAGGTGATATCATCTGCTCCGGTCTCTAGCCATCTCTTGCGTGGTCTTCCTAAACTTCTCCTCCCTGTCGGTTGGTGTATTGTTATACGCGTATTATGAAAATAAATGGTAATGGTATAAAGAAAGTCGTGTGGTTCCACTTCGGATTTTTTAATTACTGGAAAATAAAGATTTGCGCCGCGTTTCCAATGGTGTACTTTAGGGATCTTAACCCACTGTTTGGGAACCGCTGAACTAACATAAGTTAATCGCGCGAGAGGAATTCGGAAGATTACTGGAACTTAGAGCTCAATGCCCGTTAGTGTAAAAATGTGACAGCTAACAATGAATAGGTCCGATATAAAACTGTCTCGAAACCGGTTTACATTCTCCAGTTACACTTAAAGTCACCCAGGTGATTATGTAAAGCAAACGTCAGTCAAAGGACACACAGGCATATGATATTACATGATACGTAGTACCTTTGTGCATATTTTCAACTTACGAGTTCATTTGCTTTTCAGACATTTAAAAAGCGCGTATTGTACACTATTTCCTTTATTTCAGGCTGTGGAAGCATTGACCTCTTATGGTATGCCCATATCCCATATTTACGAACAAGACAAAAAAAAATCCGTCTAGTGTGTGCCTCACATTCAGGATGTTCCGAATGTAAATCTCGGCTAGGTTGAGTTACCTAAGGTTTTCCCGGAGTTTTCATTTGTTCTGAGAAGACGAATGTTCGGTAACTTTAGGCTCTATGGACCTCGGGCTTATTTGAGCATAATTCCATTCGTTCATCGCCCGATATGATCTACCAGGTTAAAGGGCATTATATTAAAAGAGAGAGAGAGAGAGAGAGAGAGAGAGAGAAAGAAATTAAAGTTAGCTACTTTACATATTTGTTTAAGTATTTCGTATATTTCCCTTACGCCTACTCTGTAACATTAAGCAATATCAGAAGCCCCTGCGCATGCTATTGCCAATCAGGGAAAAGTTCCAGCAATACAATTCTCAGAATAAATGTTTTGCTTGTTTCAGAGTACATATGAAAAACGTATCTCATCTGCTGGCATGCATTAGGAATGGGAGAGGAAGGAATGTATTACATTCATGTAACTTTCTCAACCGACTATCCTTTATTATTATATCACTTCAACAAATCTTGGCAAAAGCTTATTCTTCTATCTACTTTAAGCTAATTGAGATAAACGCTTGCATAACTATTTTCATTACATATTTCGTTATAGATGCAAATGTTTAAAAACGGGTGGCTTATATGCTGGCTTCCACTTTCCATTATGTTTCCATGTCATCACGCGAAATAACTGAAGGTTAGAAATTCCTCAAAGAATGAAACTATGCCACAGAAAAGTTATTTGAAATAAATTGTGCATCTTAAAGGGGTTTACGTTTTTGTGCAGGAAGCTTTATTTCTATCTCTTATGGTTAATGAGCACTAAAAATTATGAAAAATGCTTTCGGAAAGAAGAGGACTTGACGGGCTATTCCCAGATAATTAAGATTTACATTTTATTTGTCATGTAAATATCTTAAGTATATGGTATTTTAATCAAAATCCTTAAGAGCCATTTTTGAGAAAAATGAAACATTACGATCAATTTTCCACGTAAAGGTAGTTTGGGTTTGGGGGATTTTCTTGAAAATCTTCAATATCCATAGAATATGCTGAACTTAAATACCGGTATTTGTACCATTTTTCCCTTTGAGTTATACTGTTAATGGACACACACGCACGCACACACGTACACACACACACACTATCTGAATAGTACGAACAAGTTTTGGAATATTCATTATTTAAACCTAACTATATCTTCACTAACTTATCTTGAAATGTTATGGGGAGATTACGGTTAAAAGAATTGTCATTTTGGTTAACATTTCAAATTTTTTTTGCCTTAGAAATATAATACCGTTAAGTCAGCATTGCATTCTCAGAAAATCTGATGCAGTTCCCATTCTCCGATCCAATTTAAATTTGACATTTTGTGGGCTTCAGTCTTTCTTCTTCAAATATTTATTGAGCTGCATATACGAAAAGTATATTGAGCAATACTGTGCATAGGTTTTGTCTTCATCTTGTAGTATACTTGTATTCACCGCTTTTCAGAATATATTTTCTGTTAAAAATCTTGTTTTAGAAATTATGAAAATATCTATTCATAGTTATTTTGCATGAAATGTGGGAACATCAGTTAAATTCTTAGGTTAAAATAATGTTATTTGTGGGATTATACAGACTTTAATATTTTACTAAAATTGTAAAGGTATACAAATTTAATAAATATATAAACGTTATGCAGAGAACAGGGTTAACATTGGTAGCAGTGCTGTCATTGATATCATGACCAACTACGCCAGCTTTAAGAATTATGTTTAATAAATGTTCATTCTTTTGCTTCTTGTGAGCTCCTGGCGTAACGTAATCGATTATTCAATCATTAATTAATCTTTGTTTAATCCTGCAACACACAACAAAATGAAACAGGAGTAAGCAGACATTTGTCGTGAAATTGGTTGGAAAAAATATCAGTTTATATGAGTTTGCAGATTCATTATGAAGAGAGAAAGAAAGTTGTGAGCATAAAATGGCGTTTTCTTTGACTCCATCAGGAATGAAAGAGCAGAACAGACATAAAGCTGCGTGTCAGGATCAAGGTTGATATAAATCTCCATTCGACACCCTTGATAAATCTTGTCAAGGCGTTTCAGTTCTAATCAGATACGGTGCTTGGTCCGCGTGCATTATCTGCTGGTTCTGGAATCGTTAAGTAATTGTTTTAAACTGTTAGCGTAATGTAGCGAAAACTCTAATGGTAAACAGGTGTTGAAGGCCCCTGATGAATTTCAACTAATACAAAAATAAAAAGAGCTTACAGTCTATTCCACATAACTATGAAGTACCAGGCATAACAGGATGTAACTTCTATGGATATTACTATTGGTTATTCTGCAGATGCGAAGATTTCTGTCATCGACTATATTAAAACTGTAGTCTTCACGGTGAACTACTGTCCGATCTCACCCTACTAGTTCTTAAATGAGTATGAATGCGTTACATCTACTTCATAGTTATATGACACAGATAATTTTAGTTAGCAATAATATGACTTCTTCTGCTTTCTTGAGCGCTTTGTGTGTGTTTGTGTGCCGTCAAAGAGATTTATGAAGTATTACAACATAAACAGTTTTATTCAGCCCGTCGTTTACGCTTACAAAACAATTTTCTCAAGAAACTTTTCTTTGGTTATTTTAATACCAACACATTCTGGAGGAGTGAAAATAGGTATTATACTTAATATTAAGTCAAAAATTATTATTTTCATCACAAAATATGTTCATGTCAGAGAGGTACATAATAAAACGGCCATGGTTACAGTAATTAAAAATATGAGCTACTGAATTCTACTGCATAATTGATGCCGTATTCTAATAAAGCCCTACTCTTTTGGTCCGGCTTGTGATAGTTATGCAGCTCAAAGAGGATTAAGTTAAAATAAATAGTAACTGGATAAAACATCTGAGCCGAATATTCACACAGTTAGTCAGACAGTTTTAATAATACCTACTTATTAAAAGTTAAAAGTTTAAACATTTATATTTACTAAACTCTTAATAAAATGAATTGATTCATTAGCGCCCAATAAACATTATAACAATTTTTAAGGGTATTTCTCCATGAATTTTCATTGATAGGAACAGTAACTGTAATTTTAAAATACGTTTAAAAATCTTTTTGCACATACTGTAAAAACGTTTTCGTGTAATTCTGTAGCAGGAAGTGTGATATCGTTGAAAAGTTGCAAAAGTGAAGGAATAAGGACTAATTTCTCCTTGTTCTTACATTTAAGCAGCGAATGCAATGTGGACATGTTTCATGGTATTAATCAAGGAATGAATAAATAATAATTAACGTAGCAGGTAATGGATGTCGAATTTGTCCTAAAACTCCTCTAATTTTTTAATGTTGGAAGTTGGCATATCTGTAATCACTCAGAACGCTGCAAACTGTTAATTTGGTCATGGTGCAAGAAATCATAGAAGATATATATTATGGTGGTGTAAAATGGATTATGATTTGCCGAGACAATATGCTTCTCTGCAAAGACACAAATTATGCTAAGGATTTTACAAGCATTTGTCCGAAAGAGAAGTATCAGTTATTTTGAAACAGTTTCATAAACCTAAAATAATATTGCGGTGGAATTTGAGATATTGATAGTTATTTTAGAAAAGCATGATGATTCACTTTGGAGCGTCTTGTGTTTAGGAATTACCTTCGGTATGGCACAGGCGAAGATCTAGGTTTCTCAGGAAAAGACTATTGATGAACGTGTTCGAAAATTGGGTTTATGTGTAAATGGTATGCTTATTTATTTAGTGTTTGTTTCATCTAGATTTACTTGTTTATGATCATTTAAATATGCCACTATTTCAGCAGACCGAAATGTTTTACAATTAAAACACGCGAAATGTTAACATTTTCAGCAGCTTTGTACATATAAAATGCGAATATTTTTTTAAACGTAATTGTACTGAAATTTACTAGACACAGGAATGCACATTGAAGATGATAGCATGAATTTTCATGAAAATTGATGATCTATAAGTGACGAATGTGTCAGTTTCCATAAGGGTTGAAGTTCTTTAAAAGGGTTAACAGTGAGGATAACCTCAAAATCAGCTTTAGAAGCAGACGGTTTTGGTATGATATATTTATTGTAAAATTCCATCCTAGTTAAATCTAAGCGAAACCATAAATTTAAGGCAACTCTATTTCGGCCTAAGTTTAAAGATTCTCACCAGTTGTGTTTTTGTAGTTTAAAAGTCCTAGGGATCCTATGAGATGTCACTTTTGTTGATATAACTATACAAGTGATTATCGCCAGCCGTGACATTAAATTTGGACATTCTAAGTAGACGCTTTTTACATGTTTTGATGCATAAAATTTTCCTTGGGATGGAGTTCTCCATTATTTGGAAAGTTTTCCTTTCGAATGTAGAAAATGTAAATGAAGAGCTTTAAATAACGCTAATCTAGCAAATATGAATTGTTCAAAAATTGTATTAAAACATGTAGAAAAGACCAATCTAAATAAATTTAAATACCCTGGTTTACTCGCAAAGAAAAAAACTACAAATATTGTAAATAGTCCAATATTTGGCGTATATAACAATTAATATTGTCCACCTTAGCGTAGTGGGTTGGAGTGTGTTGCTCTGGGTACCAGCTACGGAATGCGCGTGTACGATGCGAATTTTTCAGCTCATAAATAGGACCGGTGTCAGCTCAGTAGCATGATGCATCTGAGAAGGTAGTGGTATGTAGGTCACGGCAGACTCCGTTCCGGCTTGGGGAAGCATGGTGCTGACCACATCTTCCTAATCGACTAGATGATCGTCCACCTCTGCCTTCCGTAAAGGACGTGAAGTCTGCAGCCGGTTTTGATGGCCAAGCTCACGGGTGCGCTGATTTAACATTTTAAAATAATTTATATTAATGACAATACGTCATATATTATTAATTTCTAAATTTTTGCGCTAGAAATTTGAGGAGTTAGATATAATTATGAAATAATTTAACGTATGGTTAACATTTTGAAAGGGTTAGTTTAAGAACTAAGAAAATCGGACATTTCTGCATAGGCTTGCCTACACATGAAAGAACAAGATGCACATGGGCATCTGATCATAACTGCTTTTGTCTTGACGCTTCTCATACGCTTATCATCCAAAAATTTAATGGTGTGTAGTAACCGCAAACGTTCTCGCGAAGCTGATATTGTTGACGAAAATGCTTATCGAATTGAGCATCACATGACATATCATTGTCTCTAACGCTCCCCATGTAAGGTCTATGACTTTCGGGGGTTACTTCATTCCATCAAGCATTTCTGAGGCGGAGGCACCCAGAGGGCGGAGTCCGTTAACTCCTATGGTAGGGTGATGATGAGGATGGCGGTGGAATGAGAGGACCTACATCGTTTACCGTGACCTCCGAACCACATCGGGCTTTGGGGATACTCCACATGAACAAGTCAGAGGTGAAGGCATGGATAGGGCCGACTTAAAATCGCCACCCCAGAGCTGGGAATCGTATCCTCAGAACGAGAGCCGGAAACAAAACCACTGCGCTACCCTGGCACATTACGTGACATATAATTGGTGAAAGTCTATATATTTAGATTTTTAAGGATATCTTTAAAAATGTTTTTTGGAGGATGCCATTATATAAAAAGACCGTTCAGCAAAAGATATTCTGGTAACGGGCGCTCGTCATTCTCATAAACGGCGGAATCGAGGTCATTTCATCCGTGATGTGGTTCCATGTATCAGCGTAGAAATGGATGAAATCTTCTGTCAATAAAGAGATGTGGTGATGAAGAAGGTGATGTTCCTTTTATAATAACGCTATTAAGCATTTCTTATCGTTTATAAATGCTTCATAGCGTGCAGTAAGACATTTTTCTCTTTAAAGCGTCGATTGCTGGGCCCTCTTGAGAACTCGAATTCTTCTTGCGGGGAATTTCCTAGTCGCCATTTATGTATGTTGGCAACTTCTGCTTTTTTTGTAACTAGCAAGTAGTCACATTGGGTGACATATTCACTTAGGAATTTTTTCATGAAAGTATTCAGTAGTAAACGTGGACATGTGTCTTGGCTTGCACCTCTACGCTTGCACTGTCGAGATAGATTGCGCCTTTGGTAATGCAATTGGATACTTTCCAACAAAGAAAAGACTATTTTTCTTTCATCTTTTTCTTTTTCTGTTCTAGACCTTCAGAGGAGGTTATATTATATTCCATCCAAAGCTTTGATGACGAGTTTTCCCCGGAAATAAAGTTCTTAGGTCCACTAAACCCTCCAAATAAGAATTTGTTTGTTGAGAGAGAGAGAGAACAGCATAATTAAAAAACGAAGCGTCTGATAAATACCATATTTGGTATTTGGGTTCAGCATCTCACAAGGATGAAACATTAAGATTTTCAAGAAAATCCCATTACTCTAAATTACTCTATACATTTTTCCTTAAAATTCAGTAAAATATTACATGTTTGATATATTGATATGAGAACTAAAATGCACATATTGATTTTCCTGTGAAAAAAGCTATTAATGATTATTTAGTATAGGCAACATTTTTATTTGAAGCTAAAATAATTTCAAAATATTTAGAACGTATGTTACGTAATATGAACATATATATACTGTGATGATATATTTTTTTATTTCATAGTTTTACAGATTCATGGTTTAGGAGTTATGAAGTAGCATCTTATATTATTGTGCCTACTTATTATTAGACTTTTAGAAAGATAATTTATATATGAAAACAGATACGTAACGTATGTAGATGTACACATATCCTCAAATCTGTAAACGTACTTATTCATAAACAATTACGTAATCGTTTGACAAAAGTTCGACCATGGATTTTATATTGTCTGGCAATTTGTTAATACTGTTTCATGGATATGTTGATGTTTGTTGATGCTTTATTCATAGAAGTCCTACTAATAGTATTTAGCCCTTTTGTCTTTTTAATTGTTTAGTAAAGTTAATTTTTTTCTGTGGTTTATAAACGTACAGCGAGAATACAGTAAGAATTCATTGGTTAGGAGTTTGTTAAGTCACCTTTGCTTAATTTAGTTTTATATAATTTAATGTGCATATGTAGCTGAGAAAGCATAATTAAGAAATGAAGAGAGGCTTACTAAAGCAAAAATATAGAGCTCATTAAAGTAATACTCTATGTCGCACACTTTTGTTGGTTATATTTTGCATTTATTTCTTTCTTTCTTTCTTATTCTCCGTAGACTCAGACTCTTCGCAATTTTCAATGTTGTAAGAAGAATCACCTTTTATAAGAATACCATAATATATAAGGATTTATGTAAATTTGTCATTCGCAGAGAAAGGCGTCTGAATATATCACATTAGATTTTTTTAAAGTAAGCTTATCTGTTCATATGGTTTCCACATTTATTGACGCACTTGTCATAACCAGGCAATAATTTTTATATTCTTTCATCATAGGATCCTCCATGTTTGTACCTACTTCTTTGAGATCATCTTTATTAAAAGTCCTGCTACCAAGGAAGTTCTTCAAACGAGTATCAGATGCAAATCACAAGATGTCATGTTAGGAGTATACAATGGATGCTTGTTGAGGGCTAATTTGTTTGGGAAAAAACTTGAACATCCACCAAGTGATTTTCAACTAATTCGTTATTTGAACTCGTCCTTGGTAGTAAGCATTTTTGGTGATGCAGAGGGCCCAAGGAAAATATGTAGGCAAAGCTTTCATCACAGGCACCAGAATTATGACGAAGGAATACAAGCATTGATCTTACATTTAATGGAAGATGTTTTGAAAAAGACTTCCCATTTATTTTTTCTAAAAAAAAACGTCGATACATAACGCGCCTCGTGCCTCGTATATCATGCCCTGGGTTTGAAATTTATAATTTGAAGTTGAAAGACGTCGTCGCAGGCAAGTAACTTGAGTCGACTGGGAATTGAGTCTGTACGTTACACAAGTGTTGCCAAGTTTTGTTGTTGTTGTGGTGTCATTACTGCAACCTACATTATCGAGTTGGACAGAACTGGCAACCTAGTTGAGGAGACCAAGGATGTAGGACGCCGGCCGTCTGTTACCGGTTCAGCGATTACTGCCGTCATAAAACCTCCTTGTTTAACTTGTTTTCATGGCATAATACATCAGCAAATGAAAACAACCTCTTAACGAACGACGCGCAGCTGTATATGATGGAAATCGAAATCTGCACCGGAGACCTTGACTGGATCTTTGATGTAGGTGGCAATGGCTGGGGACCCGGTTCCTTACAAGAATCGCGGCGTTCACGGCTTCATATGAACTTCTGTTGTAAACCGTGCAAGGCCTCAAAAGGGTGGATAATGCGTCACATTTTTACTTTCTCTACTACGTATAATAAGTAGGGGAAGTATTATATTCCACCCAAAAATTTCGTACAGAAATTTCACCGGAAATACATGTTTTGAAACTCCTGAATAAAAAGAAGAATTTTTAGAAAAAGGCCAGTGTGTGCGTGCGTATGTGTCTGCCTGTGAACAGCATAACTAAAAAACAAAAAGTCGGATACACACCAAACTTGGTATTGAAGTTCAGTACCTTCTAAAGATGCGACACAAAGATTTCCAAGAAAATCTCCCCATCCCAGACTACCCTTTACATGGAAGATTTTACGAAAATTTTTATTCTTTAAAAAATGGTTCTAACAATTTTGATTAAAATACCACATTAAATATATTTAAATGACAAATAAAATGTGTATCTTGACTTTTCTGGGAATAGCCTGTGAAGCCCACTTCATTTGGAAGAAATTTTGTATAACTGGAAAACGTTAAGCGACAGACGAAAACGTACTACACAAAAAATTGTAGGTCCGTTTAAACATACAATTTATTTGAAATTAGTTTTTTTTGTGGTATGAGCCGTTTCTGAATATATCGTTATTATAGGTTCGATTTCTGTTCTTTTAGTTTCATTTATACCCTGCCTTTAACTACATTGGTCTTATCAGCGGCCTTTCCTTTGGATATTATTGCCTATTGGCAATGATATTAAATTGTGTAACTCTTGTCGTTGGGTTTCTCGCAATTTTGGGTTTTTGAATCATTAGATCATACACAGATACACACTCTCAGACTCTGGGGAGGATAGGGATTAATCTTGGCCGAGAATCGAACCCGGGACCCCTCGCACAACAGGCAGTTGCTTTACCGACTGAGCTACGGGACCAGCCAGCTTTGAATTTTTTTAGTTCCATTTATACCTCGCCTATAATTACATTGGTCTTATCGGCGGCCTTTCCTTTGTAACTTATTACGTTTTGGCAATAGTGTTGGGTTTCTTGCACTTCTGAATTTAATCATTAGATCACACACACATTCACATTCTCATTCATACTTCCAGACTCTGAGAAGGGTAAGGAATAATCTTGGCTAGAGAAAAATTCCCGTCACCCGGCCGGGAATCGAACTCGGGACCCCTCGAACAATAGGCAGGTGCTCTACGGACTGAGGTTCGAATTCATTTGTTGTCATCCTCAGTCCTTTCAACATTCAGTTGTTTCTCGCGATTGCATGGAAACAGTATGGAATTTTAAGGCCAGCATATAGCATCCAGTTCCTAAACATTTGACTATCGCCGTTCCCTTTGTATCTATAACGAAATGTGTAATGCGGCTATTTCTGCAAAGGTTTATTTGGATCAAAATGAAGTACCTAGATGGAAAAATAAGCTTGAGTAAGAATAATTTGTATACGCACAAATAAACAACAGAGGGTAGAGAAAGTCATGTGATGTATAACACCAGAGTTTTTATTATTGTTATTAACATTGCTGTTTAATTATACGTTACTCCAGACCAAGATGTTAGTTGCAATAATGTAGGTATGTGTGTATTAGTAATGCAACACCTTATCGGCCAAGGAACTTAATAAATCTAAATCCAACGCAAAAATAAATAATGAATACTTCCAGTTATTAATGCTATAAAGATAAAACATATTAATCCTATACATTAACGTCTAAAGAACACACATTACCCAAAAAGAACATATAAAAATTTGAAAGCCGTTATTGTACACTCTTAAAGAAATGCAATTGTGAAATTAAAAAAAATGACAATTTTCAAGCATATTTCCTAAACTCTATACCAGTCTTCTCTTTAATATATACGTATACTAGCTAGAAAAACGTTCCACTGCATTAAAATATTAGTTTTTAAAATCGAATGTTTATAATGCTAAGTTTAGATGTTAAAGTTGATCGTATTCAGCTTCATTGCATAAATGAAAATTGCGCATTTAATACATCTTAATCTCTAAAGCACATCTCACGTCAGAAAATACATAGACAGGCGATTGATTTTGTTTTTCCAAAGACTTTTACATAAATGTCACCGTCTTAACAGTATTTCTGTCATGTTTGTATTTGTTTTTGGCTTTGTTCCGTAACGTACTGTTGGCTTAAGAGTGGGCGATAACACTGCTATATATTATAACTATTCATACGGAATATTTTTATGATAATTTTCGATTTTGGAGGATATTAACGTGTATGATGTGCTACAATATTCCCAAAAATCGTATGGTTAGAATAGTGTATGTATTATAATGAAATTTTGTATATAAAATAATTTAGGACCAGCTTAAAAAATATATGTGATAGATTCACATGACTTTCTCTATCTATCGTTTATTAGTGGTACACAAATTATTCTTACTCAAACTTATTTTTCTATCTGCTACATTTTAATTCAAATAAATCCTTACAGAAATAGCTACATTACACAGTTCGTTATAGATACAAAGGGAACAGCGACAGTAAAATGTTGAAGAAATGCACGCTATATGCTGGCCATAAAATTTCAAACCTACTGTTTTCGTGCAATGCGAGAAACAACTGAATGTTGAAAGGACTTTAACAGAATGACGATGAAATGAACAATTCGAACCATTAATAACCAATATCCCAGAAACG
The DNA here is from genome assembly GCA_030765065.1 of Deroplatys truncata. Classification (NCBI taxonomy): domain Eukaryota; kingdom Metazoa; phylum Arthropoda; class Insecta; order Mantodea; family Mantidae; genus Deroplatys; species Deroplatys truncata. Next base: position 49,838,360 of record CM060984.1, on the reverse strand, counting down.
ACTTACACCATAAAAAGAACTTACTTTAAATAAATTGTGTATTTTAAAGAGAGATGCCTTTTTTTGTGCAGTACGTTTTCGTCTATCGCTTAACGTTTACCAGTTATACAAGATTATACAAAATTCCCTCCCAATGAAGAGGACTTCATACGCAATTCCCAAAAAATTCAAGATATACATTTTATTTGTCATGTAAATATGTTTAATATATTGTATTTCAGTCAAAATCGTTAGAGCCACTTTTAGAAAATCAAAATTTTCGAAAAATGTTCCAACTAAAGGATGATTTGGGGTGGGGGATTTTCTATAAAATCTTCCTGTCGCCTCTTTGGAAACTATTGAATCTAAATTCGTTTTTCAGTGATGCTATTCACACACACACACACACACACACACACGCGCGCGCGCGCGGGCGGACATTTTCCATAAATGCTTTATTTGGATTCAGGGCGCCTCATAACATGTATTTCCGGTGAAATCTGGCTATCGAAATTTGGGTGGAATGCAATACTTACTATACGTAGTAGGGAAAGTAAAAAAAATCTGATGTGATACATTCACATTACTTTCTCTACACTCTATCTTTATCAATGGGTATACAAAGTATTCTTACTAAAGCTTGTTTTTCTGTCTAACACATTTGAATCCAAACAAACCTTTGCAGAAATATCTACATTACACTTTTCGTTATGTATAGGAAGGGAACGGCGAAATTCAAAAGTTTAAGAATGGACGCTATACGTTGGCTTAAAATCCCATACTGTTTCCATGCAATCGCGAGAAACAACTGAATGTTGAAAGAACTTGAAGAGAATGACCAAAAAATGAATAATTCGAACCTTTAATAACGCTTATCGCAGAAACGGCTTATCCCACAAAAATAAATTGTGTGTTTTAAAGATAGCTACTTTTTTGTATCGTACGTTTTCGTCTTATCGCTTAACGTTTGCTAGTTATGTACGATTATACATACTTCCTTCCGAATGAAGAGATATTCATAGGCTCTTCCCCGAAAATTCAAGATATACATTTTATTTGGTATGTAAATATAGTTCATATATGATATTGTAATAAAACATGTGTTGAACTCACATGACTTTCTCTTCTCTTGTACAAACTATTTTTACAAACACTTGTTCTCCATATACTTCATGTTAATCGGGATAAGCATTTGCCGAAATTACCTTATTGCTAATTTTCTTGTAGATAAAGGAGAATTTGGAAATACGGTAGGCTTTAAGCGATAGTCAAATCTTTTAAGAGCTGGTCGCTATGTGGAGCATTCCATTTTCTTTGCCTGTTCACAACATTACACACCACACAAAACAAAACAAGAAGAAGAAGAAGAATAACAAATTAAATTAAATTGAGTTTTATTTATGGACGCCGTTTAACTGCTGTGGTCCTTAGCGTCCCGGTCTATACTGGGCGTCAAAGACCGGTAATTTTACTCAGAGTCCTCTTTATGATGCTTGAGGTTCTTTACGTGGCGTAAATGTACGACACGGGACCGCCGGCCTTACTTCCCTTCCGAAGCAAGCCATGCTAAGGAATTTTTACGCTCAATAAAAGTCCATCGCCCGCCGAATTTGAACCCGCGACTTCGGGAACTAGAGACTAGCATGCTAACCACTACACCACGGAAGATGACAAAACGAATAACGAATTCCCATTTGAGAAAAGGTATAAGTTTTGGAAAATTCTAAGAAATAACAAGGAATATCTCGGAAATGGTTCACTCGCGGGAAAAAAATATATATAGTTCATATTGAATATATATGACATAAATTGTGTTTTAACAGATCTACATTTTTTGTGCAGCAAAATTTTGTCTATCTCTTACGGTTTACCAGTTCTGCAAAATTCATTAGAATGAAGGGTACTTTTGGGGACATCCCCAGAAAATTCATTTGCCATGAGAATGTCTTAAAAGATATATGGTATTGTAATCAAAATGATTTGAGCCTTTTTGAGAAAATAAAAATTTTCGAAAATTGTTCCATGTGAAGGGTAGTTAGGGTGGGGGATTTTCTTGAAAATCTTCGTGTCGCATCCCTGGAGGACATTAAACTCAAATACCAAGTTTGGTATTATTTGACTTTTCGTTTTTGAGTTACGCTGTTCACAGACAGACACACGCGCGCATACGGACATGTTTCCAAAAATGTTTTATTTGGATTCAAGGCGCCTCAAAACATGCATTTCCGGTGAGACATCGGTATCGAATGCAATACTTTCTATACTTAGTATACGTAGTAGGGAATGTAAAAACGTTAGATATGTTCTTTGAAATATAAAAAAATTTCGAAAAATGCTCCAGGTAAGGGATAGTTTGGCCTGGGGGTTTGTTTAACATCTTCGTGTTGCATCTTTTGGAAGATATTGAACCTAAATACCAAGTTTGATATTTATCCGACCTTTCGTGTTCACAGACTCACGCACACACACGGACATGTTTCCAAAAATGCTTTATTTGGATTCAGGGTGTCTAAAGCATGTATTTGCGGTGAAATCTCGGTATCGAATTTTTGGGTGGAATGCAATATTTCCCCTACTTACTATACATAGAAGAGAATGTAATAACCTATATTATAACTAATATACATATACGTAACTATAGATGCATAACAAAAGTTAATAAGCATGGAGATTCTGACAAGTTTTGTTATTTAATCGAGCGGGATGGCTCAGGCGGTTGCGTCTGTGGACCACATACGGGAGGTTGTGGGTGTAGACCTTCTTGGCCCATGGGTTTTTCGGGGTTTCCCCGGGTCACCAGGCAAATGCTGGGAAGGAGCATTGCATCCCTGGAATTTCCTGTCCTCCATTTCATTCCATTAATCATTTCATTCGTCCTTCACTCTGTGTCGGTGATGTGAGTTTCGGTGCAGTGTGACAGGGAAAAGCATGCTCTCTGTGAAGCTTCTCCTTCCCTCGGCCTTCTGGAATGTAAAGACCGTTCCCGGCGGAGGCGTTGGAACCCATGTGAGGCGGGGTCCCCGTTCTGTCTGTCCGTCTACCGGGCGTTTATATCTCTAAACTTTAGGGACGCTAGCATTTGCTGTGCCGTCACTCCTGGTTCCGGCCGCTCGGTGTCTGCCTTCACCTCATCCCTTCCTCCCGGGGTGCCTCCTTGTGGGGGCGTACGGTACAATGCCCGGACTCCCTGGATCAGTGCCAAAATCCCATCCATGTCTCATTCCATTCCATTTGTTATTTCCAACATAAATGTAAACTTATACCAAATTTCCGTTACTATTCCGTAACGTTCCGTACGTTAACCGGTTACCAATGGAAACAGTATAGTTCCGATCGCATAACAAGCATAAGGCATAGCAAAAGTTTGTGCAGTACTAACTTCCTACTATTGTTTTTATTTATTAAGACTCCAGAAGAAGCAGTTTTTTTACGGTTATCATCATTAAAGCTGTACAGATAGGAGGGAAAAGAGGGGATGTGGACAATGGAGAGGAAGATAGAAAGTGGGAAAGAGACGGAGAAAGACGCGGGAGTGGCTGAAAGGAGGAGAGGGGGAGAATGAGAGAAGAATTCCCACGTAAATGCAATAAGCGAGCTGTGCCCATCTCCGTTAGGGTAGGTATCAGCTCATATTCAGGAGGTCCCAAGTTTGAATTTCGATTGGGATGAGTTGCCTAGAAGATTTTATCCGGGTTCTCCCTTTTTTCAGAAGACGAAACTGGCCTAACCAAGCTCTATGAACCTCGTGCTCATTTGAGCAACATTTTACCCATTTCAACTATCGTGAGATATGACCTACCTGGTTAGTAATATTAAATTCAAACAAAGAGGGGGAGGAAACGAAGAACTTGAGGAGCAGAGCTGTGAGTTCTGCTAGTTTAAGAATATAAATAAGTAAATGAATCTGGAAAACGAACTTCAAAAGTAGTTCAGGGGAAATTGGGGGGAGGATATCTGATATACATTCCCATGGCTTTCTCTACCCTCGTTTATTAGACGAACTATTTTTACTAGAGCTTATTTTTCTATTTACTACATTTTAATCCAAATAAACCTTTGCAGAAATAGCTACATTACACATTTCGTTATGGATACAAAGGGAACAGCGATAGTCAAATGTTTAAGAACAGAGCGCTATATGCTGGCCTTAAAATTCCGTGCTGTTTCCATGCAATAGCGAGAAAAAAACTGAGGACTAAGAAAATGACCAAGAAATGAACAATTCGAACCTTTAATAACGGATATCTCAGAAACGGCTTATCCCACAAAAATACGTATTGGAAATAAATTGCGTGTTTTAAAGAGATGTACATTTTTTGTGTAGTACGTTTAGGTCTGTCGCTTAACGTTTACTAGTTTTACAAGGTTATGCAAAATTTATTCCAAATGAAGTGGATTTCACAGGCTATTCCCAGAAAATCCAAGGTATACATTTTATTTTTCAGGTAAATATCTTTTATATATGGTATTTTAGTCGTATTCGTTGGAGACATTTTTTAGAAAATAAAAAAAATTGTAAAATATTCCATGAAAAGGATAGTCTGCAGTGGAGAGGGGATTTTGTTGAAAATCTTGGTGTGACAAATCTGGAAGGTACTGAACCTAGATACCAAGTTTGCTATTAATCCGACTTATCTTTTTTGAGTTATGCTGTTCACACACATACACTCACACTCACGGACATGTTTATAAAAACGGTTTATTTAGATTCAGGGCGTCTCAAAACATGTATTTCCGATGAAATCTCGATATCGAATTTTTGGGTGAAATGCAATACTTCTACGTAGTGGAGAATTACATTCATGCATATTGGTTTATTAATTATGTTTATTTCCATCTTATATTATGCAGGGAGGTGCAGAATGACACAAAGTAAAATGTGAGGTGGATATGGGTTGCGAATTACAAAAATTTAAAAAATCCTAGGTTAGAAATAATACCGCAGTTGGAACTGAAACACTATATTATACATCTAAATTTAGCACAACCCGGAGTATCCTCGCGATACTACATTACTATAGTCTTAATAAGCTTTTAAATAGAAGTAAAAGTTAAGTGGTATATTGTGACGCAGCGGCTATGGCGTAAGGTTATCGTGAGGTCGGCGCTGGCAATTCGGAGCTTTAAAAAATCACATAAAATTACAACAAAAAAAGAAGAAGAAAGAAAGAAAGAAAGAAAAAAACCCCTTAAACTAAGGTTTGTTTAATTTATTAAAATTAGTATGCAGAAAGGTAGTATAAACTTATTTATACACGGTTATCAAGTAGAAAACGCAGACGTAAGAGTAATATGGCTCAGTCGGTAGAGCGCCTGCCCGCTGTGCGAGGGGTCCCGGGTTCAATTTCCGGCTGGGGGTAGGAATTTTTCTGTAGCCACGATTATTCCCTAGCCTCCCCAGAGTCTGGAAGTATGGATAAGACTGTGAATGTGTGTGTGATCTAATGATTAAAATCCAAAAAGTGCAAGAAGCCCAACGACCAGAGAATACGAGTTAACACCATATAATATAATATGCAATAAGTTCCAAAGAAAAGGCCGCCAATAAGATCAATGTAGTTAAAACCGAGGTATAAATGGAATTAAAAAAATGAGATAATTTATAAAATTAAAAATATATTTGTCCTATATATATTTGAAGAATCTGAAAAGAAAATTAAGAAAATTGGTTTTGAGATAGTTCTTTGAAAGTTTTACCATTAACTCTTTTTAGTTTTCGGATTAAAAAAATTCATTGCAAATGACTTCATAGCCTATGATACAACGGCAACCAGACTGTATGTACTCATTAACTTGAAAAGGGAAAACTGACCTGACTCATGCCTAGTTTTGAGCATGAATTCATAACTATAATGTTACCTGCTCCCCTGACAATAGTTACCTCTCCAACCTGCAAGCAACTCTTTCCAGACTAACCCTTAAATAGGAATGTGTTTCCCCCCCCCATATGTCTCAGTTGAATAGTGAAATTGTTCATGTTTGAAAAGTTATTATGTAAAATGTCAATAATATAAAAAGCTCTGTATACCTACTCAATGTATGTGCAAAGAAACTGACAAAATAATGACATCGAAAAAAAAACCTAAAATAGAAAATGGCATAAAATTGCCTAATAAATATGCATTATCATAGTCTGGGACCTATGATAAAATATTTTAATACACAGTAACAATGCCTATGATGCACCAATTAAAAGATGACACCTCATCGGAATCCGAGTCCTGCATGTGATCCTAGCTTAGCAGATTTTTAGAAACAAATGCTTTTCGGTGCTTATCATGCGCGCTTGATTCGCTTGCTTGGCCTAGAAAGCATACCTTTTCCAAGGTGCAATTCGTCAAATACATTACACTTATCTGAACACAAGACGATAAACTGCGAAGTTTCGAGGTCGTGTAGGTTTTATGTAGCGGAAACATCATATTCCATTTTCTTCCCTAGATAGGAAGTCTCTGGAATCTTTGTGATGCCAGCGACCTCATCTCCCCGTCCGAAACCAATACTGGCATTGCATTATTCGCGATTTGACTTGCAATTTGTTTGAGGGAAGATAAACAGGGATCGATTGTATAGGGGCTGTTCCCAAGGCAACCCTCAGCTCCAGCTGATCTGCGCACGCATGTCGCTCTCGTGGTTTTCCTATTGACTTCCCAGCTGCAGAGTTCATCGACATGCAAATCAAAGTCGCAGAACTCTGCAAATACCCATTTTATGATTTCATTAAGTATCGGAGATTATCTAAGGAAATGTTTCCACGTGCTTTTGTGGAGTACCTGGGCATATTCTGTCTTCAATTCCATTCTAAAGTCGCTTTTTATGCCTATGCAGTTTTTCTTAGTTCCGGTGGTCTCTAAAACTCAATTTAAATTTAAATTTTTTCTCTAATTATAACTGTCTAGTGGACTTTTGTGGTTATTTTGTCAGCACATCGAGAGATATTTGCTGCGCATCAGCTGGAATGTGTTTAATTTATGATAATGCACTCATTTTTATCTTAAAGGAGACCCACTGAAATTTGGTCAACATTTCGAACTGAGGTGGTATCTACGATTATTACCTATATGCCCCGCCCAAAAACACATTTAGTCTCTTGTTCCAGTATCATTTTTGATGTTATAGACCGGGAAATCAAGGTTTAAAATTGCATAAAAGAAAAAAAACTAACAAGCCACATTATTATTATTATTATTATTATTATTATTATTATTATTATTATTATTAATGTTCTAACTTCTAGCAGCACAAGAACCTTGTATGCTAGTAGTTTTGCTGTTATGACTTTTTAAAACAACACAGTTTATTTTTCGAATTGTAATAGCATGAAAACTAATAAAGACACTTAGACTACATCAAAACCGGGGTATATTTGCCTGAAATAAAACATACGATGAATTTTAAGCTTATGGATTGAAAAGTTTTGAACTATAAATCCAGAAATAATGTTCATTGCGCAAATCAGATTGCAGTCTTTTGGTTGCATTTACAATTTACCTGTTTCTTATATAGTGTAGTCCTCTGAAGTCAGGAGTTTTATATGTTTAACATATTTATTCCCTTACAATGCAAGTGATGGGAAGACTATTTCTCAATCTTAGTAAACCATTATTTCATATAGGAGCATTTTCTGGCGACAGCTAGAAGTATTTTTGTTAGCAGCCAACAAAGAGCCATAAAAATCATATCTGGCACTTGCTAAGGAGGAGGTAAGAACCTCATGGTCATTGGTTCGATCTCCTCAGAATGGCAGGATTCGTGCGTTAATCCGCTTGCATCTGGTCTGGGAGGTTATGACGAAGTACTTAGCAAAATATTTTAAGCTCATTATAGTAAGAAGCTTATGGGAACTTGTAGATGTGGTTTCAAGAGCACATCTGCACAGTGAGTCAATTAGGGATTCTGAGTGCGTCGAAGAAAGGATAAATGAAAGAAAGAAAACTTTTGCAAAACTTTATTAATGAACTGCGACATGGATATATATTTTTTTTTCTCAAGAAAATACGTAACGGTATTTGGTTATGTGTTAGTCATTGGTGGTAAAATAGGAAAGTAAGGACTCAAACTCGAACATTGAGGTTGGATTATTCCAGATTTGTTTCTGGTATTCCCTCAATCAGGTTTAAACTGGACCAATTGTGCTAGGTAAGCATACGAAATTGATATACTACCTATATAATTGCAAAAACATGTCCTCGTTTATGTGAATAAAATCGCCGTGTGCTCAGCGCTTTGAAAACACAGGCAACAGGGTGGCCAGAAAGCCGCACACTGACCCGCTCTGCATGCTTCCTAGGTATTCTGTAATCCACTTTAACGGCTAACTTGAAAAAAATTGTTGCATACCCCTAGCACTCAGAGCTTTACTAGAAGTGCAGGCCCGAACGCCTGAGTTTCACGCAAGGGAGTTTTTTCGGATTGGGTTGGACTCGGCGGGGCAGTGATTCCCGATACCTATAGGAAATTGGGTGGGTGCATCTAGGCAGTATGTCCGGCGGTGTGAAACCCAACAATGTTAACGCCACAATGTCTTCCGTACTAGCTTGGAGAGATGAGATATAACGAGCTAGAGCGCTCCCTACCCAGGTTTTTCTGTGGTCTTCCCCTTTAGTGTTGACGCGCATAAGTGGCGTATCTATTTCCGCGCCTGTACAAATGGGCTTCCTTCTTAGATTCCAGGCATTGGCCCAATGGAAAACCCCAGGAAGGAGAGCCTCTTGTTTGGTGCCTTCGTGGCTGAAGAAGGGAGCTGCAGCTCATTGCTCATTCTATCCTTCATGCCTAAATTCATAAGATTTAAATGAAAAGAGCTTCTAAGACTAATGAGAATATTCCGCATCGCAGTCTTGTTATTTTCGTAGTATATCAATATCGATATGTACATTTAAAGATCCCGAGCTGGAATCTCGTTTATGATGAGTTACATGAATAAGGTCTTTTTTCTGGTTTTTTTCCGTTATTCTCAGAAGAGGAATATCTGGACACCTGCTGAACGTTGAACGTTTCATCCATTTCATTTATTCGCTATTCTTTATATCCTTAAACTAAGAGGCGTTAAATTGCTAAAACAGAAAATATCGTATGCAAGGAGATAGCTAGCTTACAGATAAACTAAGGTACAATCCAGAGTTTTGCTATTAAGCGATAATATACCAAATGAATATTATGACAATACAAGTAACACATTAAGGTGTTGATTTACACAATATTTGCAATATACAAAACCAATTTTGTTTTCACAAATCCATTAGTACTTAGCACACAGTTTTAATAAGAAGAAAATGAATTGCTGAGTTAATACCTGCAATGATAAACAAGTAATTTTTACAGTTAACTTAAGGTCACTATAAAATTCGTATAAAATGTGACTTCTGTGCACATTGTTGCATTTACGATGTATTTTTGTCTAAAATATTCTCAAACGAAGCAATAAGTACTTAGTTGCATGCAATACGCAGATACATCATTTGAATGTTTAATCAGAAACGTAGAGGAATAAATTCAGAAGTTACAGTAAAAAGTGTTGCTAAGGAAAGGGGAAAGAAGAATCGCCAACATTCAAACATGTTCCGTCAGATAATCCACTTAAACTTGAGAAATTGTAAATACTCATATACAACTTGCAGTATTTAAAAAAAGGGGTGAACGCTATTTTCTCTCTCTCCGTCTGTCTGTCTCTCTCTCGCTCTCACACACACACACACACACACACACACACACACACACATACACACAGGATCCTTTTCTAAAAATATTCTAATATGTTGCATTCACATGACTTTCTCTTCTCATCCTTCTACAAACTGCTCTTACAAAAGCTTATTCCTCTACTTCTTAATAATCAAGATAAACTGACATTACACATTTATATATTTCGTTGTAGGTATAAGAAGCATACAGCAGGTAAAGCGATAGTCAGATTTTTAAAAAACGTGTCGCTATCTGATGGATTTGAAACCATGCTCTTTGCATGAGCACGAGAAAAAAAAAACAATAGTGACTTACCGGTGAGAAAAGTGTGTTTGAAAATTCAAATCAATAACAAAGAATATCTTCGCCACAAAAGAATTTATGACTTAAATGTTGTACTTTAACGAGATTTACGAGATCTTTGTCTTTCTCTTGCGGTTTACCAATTATGCAAAAGCCATTCAGAATAAACAGGACTTAACAGACTATTCTCAGAAAACTCAATTATATAATTTGTTATGGAGATATCTTAAACATATGGTGTTTTAATTAAAATCATTAGAGATCTCCTTTTTGAGGAAATATAAAATAACGGAAAATTTTCTATGTAAAAGGGTTTCCTGTGAGGGAATATTCTTGAATATCTTCCGGTCACTTCCTCAGAAGATGCTGAACTTAAATACCACGTTTACTATTTAACCGACTTTTGGCGTTTGAGTTAAGCTGTTTACACATGCGCGGATCTTTTTCTAAAAACGCTTTATTATGATTTATTATTATTATTATTATTATTATCATCATTATCATCATCATTATTATTAGTTTTTTTTATTCAGGGAACCTAACAAGTTTATGGTCCTGTTGTCCTCCATGGTCTAGGAGTGCCATGCTAGTCTCTAGTTCCCAAGGTCGCGGGTTCAAACCCGGTGGAGGGCAATAGATTTTTTTGGGGGGGGCCGCAAAAATCCTTATCATGGCTACCTTTGCAAGGGAAGTAAAGCCGGTGGTCCCATGTCGTAGATTTACAGCACGTAAAAGAACCTCAAGCTTGATAGAGGCCTCTGAGCAAAATTTACGGTCTTACACATACAGTGTAGAAGGGAACGCTAAGGACCATAATAGTTAAAGAGCGTCCATAAATAAACCTCATTTTAATTTTAAGTGTATTTCCAATGAAATTTACATATTGAGTTTTTGAGGGAAGGTAATACTTCCTCTATGTATGTATGTATGTAAGTACTCATAGTAGAGAAAGTAATACTTTTTGGGTTCAGGGTATCTGAAAATGCGCATTTCCGGTGAAATCTTGATATCGAGTTTTTGGATGAAATACTTCCTCTACGTGCCATATGCAAGCGAAAAAAATAATATATACCTACGTTTTGTTCCAAAATCCTTTCTTGATCATTTAAAAAGTAACTTTAAATTAAAAACGTGGAGTTGCAGCAACTGAAAGTGTTCTGAGCATCGTGTTGTAGAACCTTGGACTTATGTTGAAACACTAATTCGAATAGTTTAGTTTTGTAATTATGAGAATCCTACAGGAGTTCATTGCAATTTTTGTGTGTATAATATACTAAAGCTTTATAATAAATTTTGGGGATTATTATTAGGTACACTGAATCATATATAGCTATTTTATATAACAATACATCCTATAGTAATGTGTTACTGTTACACATAGGTATGCAAGAAGTATTCACCATCCATACAAACCCTGCAATGTGTTACAAAATGAGGCTAAATAAGCCTCATAATTCTGAATCATGATTCTGAAAGAGCTCAAGAAAGATCGTGGAACACATTTATTCCATTTAAGGGAATCCTGATGCAAAATTTTATTTTTTGTGTACCAAAATAAAAAAGGTTTCGTAAAACTGTAATTTGAAGTTGGTTCCTTGTTGCACCACTACATCCAATTGTAGCATAGACATTATAGCGCATTATTAGCAGGTTTCAGGGTGATGTCAATTATGACTTGTTGCCTCTAGCACTAATGGCTCTATAGACAAAGATGAGTCCAGTCTTATTTATCCATAATAATTAGCTTCAAGAGTGAGTTCCATGACACTGTCGCTTTCATTTCGTTATCATAAGAATGCACCGATTATAATTTCAAGGCGGCGGTGAGATTATATCAGTCAACTTGCCATGTCTTTCTGGATCTGCCACTACCATGTAATGCACCATGGACAAAAACAAAACAATAACGTGTCAGCGTTATAATGGAGAAAGGAAAGTTGTCATTCTAAGCGTTTGTTTTCCTGCTTTATTGCACAAGATAAGTTTGTGTCTTGCACAATTCCGGATCTTTGTTTCTTGGTGGAGCTATATTGTTTCTCACGGAGCATCTGCTCATCCATAACGTGAGGGAGCTCAGGAAAAGATTGACTCACTCTGCACAATCTTTTACCCTTGACAAATAAATAGGAAAAAATTAGTTTGGGAGAAGAATTGAATATCCACAGCAGCGCAGACTTCATTTATTAGAAGTTAACATCTACTGTTGAGATCTACAACAACAAATGAATGACTAGTATACCAGTATCAGCATCGATGTATAAATCAATGAAGATAGTGAGATTTGAATCACCACCTGAAAGAGATGGTGATGGTGATTTGTACGTTTTGTATTCGATGTAATATATACATAATAGCTACACAATCACATTTTGAACATTCCTTCGTCAAATAAAATGTTTTATTCCCTAAAAATTGCAGGCGATATTATGACTTTTTAGTATTTTCAGAGGCGGTATATGGAGTTGTGATATTTCATATCCACAAATTTCGCTGGTTTTATCTTAAATGGGAGGTTCTTTTGTCTCCCTAACTCGAATATGTTGGAGGTCTCAAGAAGCAAAAGGAGTTAAATTCTGAAACTATTCAATCCGATTTTGTAAGATTCTAAAATGGAAAACTTATTTATTCTAGGTGATTACAATCTAAATGGTATTACAAAATTGTTTAAAAACTGAGAGATGTCCATGCACATCAGAGAAAATATACCTTTCATTTTAACTTACGACTATTAGGAGGCTTCACCTTAAAAGAAAATCACTTACTATTCTTACCTCAGAAACTACAGGGCAAATGTTAATAATTATTTCTTCGTTGAAAAATGTACATCTTATAGAATTTTGAAAATCTGTAAAGATTGCAGGCGAATACAATTTCATGGACGCATTATTATTGAACAGTAGGGAAATTTCTGCAGCCGAAACATTGGAGACCACGCGCCAGATATTCTCTCCTGATTTTTGGAGTCTTGTGTGAGGATTGCTTGCCAAAATCTTGTTTACATTCCAAACAGATAACACTCATGTGGACCTGGGACCGAGAAGGCCAGTCAGCCATTTTGTTATAAAGGTGTGTAAAGCTACCACAGATGGTTTGGCGCTGCCCGCATTTGGATTGCTCTGCACTGAGTAACACAAACATTTCTTGAAGAAAAAACCGTCCCCCCCCTTTCTCTGTCATATCAAACCACCACCGACCTGCAGTCCTGAATTCACAGAACTATTTTACGAAATAATGTAAGGGTAACTGAAAGAAATTTATTAAACTGGAGCATATAAATAACGTCAATCAAACCCTAGGATGCTGGCTAAACATGACGATGTGCATGGCGGGGTGGACATTTCCTGGCAAGGTGAGGAAGCCCGCGGCAGGAAATGACCGGCCGGGCGAGCGGAAGTGAATACACGTGGCTGGCAAGGGTTCTATACGTCGACTCGTATATCACATTCACCGCCTTCGTTAGGGAGTTTCCCTCGCTGGGGTGGTGGTACTCAAGCGAGGGCACGAGTTAATTCATTAGCAACGATGTAAAAACGTAACTTTCACCTCCATTTACACGCAACCGCCCAGTTTGAACGCTAAGTAACGTTGATGCTGTCAGTTGGCTGTGAATTCGGATTAAAAATATGTTCAAGAGCATTCTTTTAGGGAGAAAAGGCATAAAAACAGCATCCTAGCGTTTGACAGACGTTACTTATATGCTCCAGTTTATCTATTATAACAAATTTCTTTCACTTACTTTTACTTACTAAACGTTTCTTATTAAAATGATGATAAACACACATAGCATGTACATAAGCGTGAACATTATGTGCATTACAGTCAATAGAATATGCTCATTAGGGGTATTGTAAAATAAAGGGCACTTAGAATCGTGAAAATTCATTACAAGAAAGTGTCGGTACATGCGCTTGTGCGAATAATTCTAATTTTCTCGATCACTACTATGATATGGCACACTGTTTTTCAGCAGTGAAATGAATAAGCTGAATTCCAACCTCTCTGTTGCTAATTTATGGTTTGGATTTATTACTTAACTTTGTTTTATAAACATTTCCCTAATTAGTCTGCTGCTGGGATGCTGGTTTGTAAATAAAAAATCTGATGTGTTACACTCACATGACTTTCTCTACTCTTGTACAATCTAATTTTCAAACGCTTATTCTCCATATGCTTCATGTTAATCGGGATATCGAGATGTCAATCTTATTGGTAATTTTCTTGTAGATGCAAGGGAAATATGGTAGCTTTTAAGCGATAGTCAAATATGTTAACGCTGGTTGCTATGTGGCGCATTCCATTCTCTTTGCATGTCCAGGACATAAAAAATATGAATAACGAATTTGAGAAAAAGTATAAGTTTTGTAAAATTTAAGGAAATAACAAGCAATATCTCGAAAACGGTTCACTCAACAAAAGAAATGTATATGACATAAGTTGTGTATTTTAACGCGATCTACATTTTTTGTGTAGTAAAATTTTGTCTATCTCTTATGGTTTACCTGTTATGCAAAAGTCGTTCACAATGAAGAATACTTTTGGAGACATTCCCAGAAAATTCGAGATATACATTTCATTTGTTATGAAAATATCTTAAACCTATGATATTTTAATCAAAATCGTTAGAGACATTTTTGAGAAAATTAAAATTTTCGAAAAATCTTCCATGTAAAGGGTAGTCTGGGGTGGGGGGATTTTCTTGAAAACCTTCGTGTCGCATCTCTGGAAGATACTGAGCCTAAATACCAAGTTTGGTGCTTATCCGACTGTTCGTTTTTGAGTTATGCTGTTCACAGACACACAGACACACACACACACACACACACACAGACACACACACGGACATGTTTCCAAAAATGCTTTTTCTTCTTTTTACTTTGTCTACCTTTATCTTGATATAGGAAGCACTGTGTTACCCAATATTTCGATATAGGGATTTCACAGGAAATGCATGTTTTAGGTAACCAAGTCAATTCCAACCCTAAGTCTAGCACGATCCAAGGTAAGATTTTCAAGGTACTCCCCCACTCCAGTGTACATATTGGACTTTGTATGAACTAAAAACACTTAGCTATCTGGAAAACTGCTTCCTATAATTCCCAGGAAGCTTTGTTAATTTTTTCGTCTATTTTGACTCTTTTTTATTGTTTTATAACTTTAAGTTTTTTATTATTATTATTATATTATTATTATTATTATTATTATTATTATTATTATTATTATTATTATTATTATTATTATTATTATTATTATTATTATTATTATTATTATAGGGAAGTCGTAAGTTATTGCACTGAAGTATGTATCTTTGTGGTCAATTCGTTTTCTTTTGTCTTTTTAGACAGCCATTTCTGTCTAAAATAACTTTTCAATTGGCACTTTAGTATCGAAATATAATTGAATTTCGCAACCATAGATAAATTAGCCGCTTATTAGTAAATTTCCGTGCTTAAAAGTAGGTAATTTTACGCATGCCAATCTGAAAACCTAATTCCAACTGTTTATTATAATTATTCACAACACAATTATTTAAAATTGAGATTACATATTGAAAGGCCATGAAATATATCGCTTTGTACATGGATGTAATACTTTATCGTCTTTAACATCAGAAGCTCGCGAGATTAAAATAAAACTTCCAGAGAACGAATCAAGGAGTTTATTCTCTTTAAACTAGGGATTTTCGAGCGACTCTCTTAAAAAAATATTATATGGAACACGAGCGAAATTAGCGTTTTTTAGCATTCGGCGTTTGCCCATCGATCCGAAGGGAAGTGCATAATCTTCACTTCTTAAAAGAAGTGCTTAAAACGCTATTCTTTCGCCACTTGTTACTAAATACAGAATCTTCGTTTAGATGCGTGGCGTTATTACCGAGAATTGCTTACCCTGCCCCAATGTTTCTAACTGGTTCTGCTTCTCCCCCGTTTTCCCTCCTCTCCGTGTGTCGGTAATCAGTTGGCGCGAAGTATTGTACAGAAGTTGATACTTGTAAGACCATGTGTTTCAGTGTTATAGCGTGTTAGTGCTGTTAAAATGTCAAAAAGTTCATCTATTTCAGCACACTCAGAATCTACGTGTGTGATACCTATGTCACAAACTCTTACAGAGAAATAAGACGGGAATTTATAGATAGATTCCTTGTTGCTCGTGCGCCTCACAGATAAGCGGTTCGTCATCTAGTAGATAAGATTGAGGCAAATAGCATCTATTCTTGATAAGAAACGGAAAGTAAATTGCCATGTTCTTACAGAGAAAAAGTTCGATGATAGAAAAGTTAGAACGAAGTCCAAAGCGCTTTCTGAGAAACCTGCATAACAGAATCAGAAGTTTCGCAAACCTTGGCTCGGAAAGCCACTAAACTCACTTTTAAAATTACAACCCCAAACATATCTCAAGTTCAGAAATTGCAATCATGTGTTAATGTGAGTATAGATGGTTAATTTCCGCATTTAGGTGTTGGATAATGTTTAAGATCCTCTATCGACTTGAGTTTGTTTATTTTTAAAATATATTTTATTTGTTTAGTTTTTCGGACGAAACTTGATTTTGTTTACATGGGAATGAAGAACTGAGATATGTTAATGCAAGTTTTGTTTTAAAAGGTGTGAGAGATGTGTGGTGGCACAAGAACATCATTTCCAACACAATCCATGACAAAGGGATGTGGCTATTGTAGTTATAATTTACATGATAAATCTATGCGCTTGAATCTAAGGACCTATGAATATCCGATCCACGTCAAACAGCGTGCCAAGAAAATAACCCGTTTAGTCGGCTACGCGCCCAGACGAAGGCTCGTAGCTATTTTCATACTTTTTTCTTTTTTGAAATAATTTGTAGTTTTGTTGTGTGCAATGGTTGCGCTAAATTGTGATGGTTGAAAATTTGCGTGGCCTTTGATATTCCCAGTTGTACTGCATATTTAACAAATTTAACAGATATTCTCAGGTATACAAAATTCATTCAGAAGAAAGAAGATTTCACAGCGCATTCTCAAAAACAAGATATAATTTTATTTCTCATGTAAATATCTTAAACATTATGTATTTGATCAAAATCTTAGAGTCGTTATTGAAAATATGTTCATGTGAATGGCAGTTTCGGGTATGGGATCCTTTTTTATCTTTGCCTGCAGACTTAAATAATGTTCTCAATTATGAAATTGATATTATCTAACATTTTGTTTTTGAGTTATCGTTTTCACATACATCTTTTCTAAAATTTAATTTTTTGGGAAGGGGAGGTTCTGGGTACCTCAAAAGTTGTTCTTCCGGTAAAATCTCTATATCAAATTATCCCTACCTACCTGCCTTAGGTAAATGGAAGAGAAAGTACAAAGTAGCCAACTTAACAGATGTATGTAGGCAACAGACAAACAAAATTATTTGGAACGAAATGTTGTGTCAAGGTAAAGGACACGTTCATGAATTCTCTACGCACAAATAGCAGATGACGTGCGGCAGTACTGCTCGATCCGCACATTTCCCACGAGCCGCCGCTGAGTATCGGGTATAAACAACAGAGTGATGATGTCAGCAGGTACGTCTCACCGCTTTGTGAACCGCCGGTTATAGCTGTTGTAGTGACCATTTCAAGCACTGACGTGTGCAATCCAACGCTTTGCAATTATATTTATGAGCCGTAAACAGCTTTCAAGTGTAAAATACCTCGTTGCATAAAACTTCGATGGGTTTTCTACGGTGACCGCAAATATTTCTATACTATCAGTTTCAACGACACAACTAACACATTGCATGCATATACTTCTCCGATGATTTTTGTTCCACTCCTTTATTGCTAGAAATCTGATGGTAATCAAATATTTATAAAGGTCCTGCTTCCTAGCAGATACTATAGGCTTTTACTTTAGCACTCAAATACAGGGTTATTCAAAAAGAAGGAACTGACTTTAAATATTTATTTCTAATGAACGACAATAGATGGCGACACATACGATACATCACTGAATAGAGGCAAGTTCAAAATTTTATTTTGTGTGTTCAAAGTAAGCACCTTTTGTTATGCGAGAACGAGCAGTGCGTTTCCGGTTACATATGCAACCTCTTCTAGGAATTTATTGTATCAATTGTAAATTTTTTATGACGAGGTGGCTCTTTGTTGAACTTACAACAAAATGCTCGCTGCAGTGAAACAACGGATTCACTCTTTGCATACTCCAGCGCACAAAACGACTTTGCCTGTGACGTTGCCATTTTCTCGTAAATAAACCCAGCGCCGCTGTAGGCATTGGATGGAGCTAATAGGCGGGGGCTTAAAACTTTGAACTTTCCTCTATTCAATAATGTGTCGCTATCTACTGTCGTTCATTAAAAATAAGTATTTAAAGTCTGTTCCTTCTTTTTGAATAACCCTGTATGATGCTGCGTGCGATCACAGGAGGTTCTGGCAAGCCATTTCCTAGATTAAGCGGAAAGATACAGAGGCGGACTATTCCTAGTTTTAAAAATTCTGGTAGCCAAATTAATTGAGATAAAATTTTCATTTTTAATCCACAGAAAGAACGAATAGTATTACAGTTAACTTTTTTGGCAGCTTTCAGTTGCATATTATTCGTTTTACAATTGTTTGGAAAATGTACCGATTTTTCAACTTTTTTGCACATGCTGTTTTAAGAATTATTTTTCATGCATTAATAGAGCGATTTTTTTTAAATTGATCTTACAGTGAAAATAGATTTAAATTTGTAGCCAGAATAAAAAATAAAAGCTTTTCACATTTTTCCTGAACTTCCTCGTTAACGCCACCAATTTTACGTCTTCACAAAATTATTTCTCAGCCAGTTTAACTCATACGTCAATGAAAATATCAGGTAGTATAGACAAAAATTGTACTACTAAGTGCATATAGAATAATTTTCTGAACACCACAGATGAAAAGATTGAAAAATCGGTGTTGTTTTCAAAACATCATTAAAATAATAAAATGAAAGATTTTGAAAAACGCAACAACACCTAAAAAGTAATACCATTTGTTCTTGTTTATTAAAAAGAGAATTTTATCTCTCTTAATTTGGCTGCTAGAATTGTTTAAAGTGAAGACAAATAAGAGTACGTTTATTCGCTCTGTATGTGTGCGAAGATGTATCTGCGTTCTTGATGCAAGTATGCTTGCCTGATCTTTTACACACTTGTTCAATTAGTACTGAAAACGAAATTTGCCGTCTACCTGAGCTTTCGATAAAGATGTGTTGTGTTACATTCCCTAGCTACTAGAGCTTGATTTTCTATTTACTTCATGTTAACCGAGATAAACGTTTGCAGAAATAGTTCCACTGCACATTTCATTGTATGTACAGAGTACGCCGAAACTACAGTCAAATCTTTAAAAAGCGGGTCGGTGTGCTGGCCTAGAAATTAATACTGTTTCAATGACATCGCGAGAAACAACTGAATGGTGACAGCACTTCAAAAAATGGCAAAAGTATTGAAAAATTCGAACCAATAACGAGTATCTGGAACGTGCCTGATGCCACAAAAAGTTGTTTGTAATAAACTGAAATGTTACGTTGTAAGGTTTTTTGTATCTTATTGTTTACCGTTTATATAAACATATACAATATTCATTCTAAATGAAGTGGACTTAAAGTTTATTTCCAGAAAATTGAATTTACACACTGTATTTTGTGCTGTAAGTTCCTAAACGTGTTATTTTAATAAAAATCGTTAGAGCAACTTTGAGAAAAGAAAGACAGAAAGAAAAGGGGTAGTTTAGATAAGAGGGATTTTCTTGAAAATGTTCGTCTCGCATCCTAGCTTAAATGCGAAGTTTGGTATTTATTCAAGTTTTTTTTTGAGCTTTACTGCTCTCTCTCATCCCGCGTGCGCGCGCGCGAACACACACACACACACACACACACACACACACACACACACACACACACACACACACACACCATGTTTTTCTAAATATGCTTTTCTTTTTAAGGATTGACGACACCTCAAAACATGTATTTCCTGTAAAATCTTCATAGTAAAATCCCATCATTTTTGGGCGAAATGCAATACTTCCTCTGCTACTAACTGTCATACCTCCACAAACTCAAAATATGAGAGTTCTGTAAAATGTTATTAATAGAATAAAATTGGTTGTCAGCATAATGAGTAGGTATATACAAATACTGATAAGGAGGATAAGCACTCTACTGTTCAGAACTTGTAGAAACTTGAAGAAACGGGATTTCTTCACTAGCTTCACACTTAACGTGTGACAAAGCTTATGACACTAAATATATCGATTAAAGATGATTTAATATCAAACGAATATTTTACTGGCAGGGTCATTTGTATACGAATTCCAGGCATATGTTCTACGATCACATTGATCTATAATTTGATACGAATCGGTTGCATGGGCTGCGATGAAACCTAGTAGTTGATAATTTTCTCTATATTTCAAACATTTCGACACTTTCAAAACTATAAAGCATACGGAATTTAGGGATGAATCACTAAAAAAAATCCGTGATTGGGAATCCAGACTTGAATTTTTCCAATTAGATTAAGCCTTCATATTAAACAAAAATCTGATGTGTTACACTCACATGACTTTCTCTACTCTTGTACAATCTAATTTTACAAACGCTTATTCTCCATATGGTTCATGTTAATCGAGATATCGAGATGTCAATCTTATTGGTAATTTTCTTGTAGATGCAAGGGAAATATGGTAGCTTTTAAGCGATAGTCAAATATTTTAACGCTGGTTGCTATGTGGTGCATTCCATTCTCTTTGCATGTTCAGGACATAAAAAAATGAATAACGAATGTGAGAAAAAGTATAAGTATTGTAAAATTTAAGGAAATAACAAGCAATATCTCGAAAACGGTTCACTCGACAAAAGAAATGTATATGACATAAGTTGTGTATTTTAACGCGATCTACATTTTTCGTGTAGTAAAATTTTGTCTATCTCTTATGGTTTACCAGTTATGCAAAAGTCGTTCACAATGAAGAATACTTTTGGTGACATTCCCAGAAAATTCGAGATATACATTTCATTTCTCATGACATTATCTGAAACATATGATATTTTCATCAAAATCGTTAGAGCCATTTTTGAGAAAATTAAAATTTTCGAAAAATGTTCCATGTAAAGGGTAGTCTGGGGTGGGGGGATTTTCTTGAAAACCTTCGTGTCGCATCTCTGGAAGATACTGAACCTAAATACCAAGTTTGGTGTTTATCCGACTGTTCGTTTTTGAGTTATGCTGTTCACAGACACACACACACAGACACACACACACACAGACACACACACACACAGACACACAGACACACACACAGACACACACACGGACATGTTTCCAAAAATGCTTTTTTTTGATTCAGGAGGTCTCAAAACATGTATTTCCGGTGAAATCTCGGTATCGAATTTTTGGGTGGAATGCAATACTTCCCCTACTTACTATACGTAGTAGAGAAAGTAAAAATGTAAGTTTACAAGTCAATGCCTTACATTGGAAAAATAATGCAATGGGATTTGATAGAAGTTTTTGTTTTGGGATATACTTCTAAAAATCTGATATGATACATTCACATGACTTTCTCTATCCCTATCGTTTATTAATGGGTATACAAACTGTTCATACTAAAGCTTATTACTATCTCTACTATGTATAGTAAGTAGGGGAAGTATTGGATTCCACCCAAAAATTCGATACCGAAATTTCACTGGAAATATATGTTTTGAGGCCCCATGAATCCAAATAAAGCACTTTTAGAAACATTCCGTGTGTCTGTCTGTCTGCCTGCCTGCCTGCCTGCGAACACCATAACTCAAAAACGCAAGTCGGATAAATACCAGACTTGGTATTTAGGTTCGATATTTTGCAAAGGTGCCACACTAAGATTTTCAATAAAATCTCCCCACTCCAAGCTACCCTTTATATGGAACGTTTTTCGAAATATTTGATTCTCTAAAAAAATGGCTGTAACGATTTTGATTACAACACCGTATATGAAAAATATTTACATGAGAAACAAATTCTTGAACTTTCGGAGAATAGCATATAAGTCCTTTTTATTTGGAAGGAATTTGTATAATCTTGTGTAAGTGGCAAACGTTAAGCGATAGACGAAAACATACTACACAAAGAAAAAGAAATGTAGATCTCTTTAAAACATACAATCTATTTAAAATAATTTTTGTAGCATAAGCCGTTTCTGAGATATCCGTCATTAAAGGTTCGAATTGCTCATTAGTTGGTCATCCTCTTAAAGTCCTGTCAACATTCAGTAGTTTTTCACGATTGCATGGAAACAGTATGCAATTTTAAGGCCACCATATAGCGTCCAGTTTTTAAAACATTTGACTATCGCTGTTCTCTTTGTATTTGTAACGAAATGTGTAATGTAGCTATTTTTGCAAAGATTTATGTGGATTAGAATATAGTAGATAGAAAAATAAGCATTAGTAATAAATAATACACTGTATACCTACTAATAAAGATAAAGGGTAGAGAAAGTCATGTGAATGTATCATATCAGATATATTTTTCTGTCTACTGCATTTTAACACAAATAAGCCTTTGCAGAAATAGCTACATTACACATTTTGTTATAGATACAAAGGGAGCAGCGATGGTCAAATGTTTAAGAACTGAACACTATATGCGGCCTTACAATTCCATCACAAGAAACAACTGAATGTTGCTAGGACTTTAAAAGAATGACCAAGAAATGAACAATTCAAACATTTAATAACGGATATCTCAGAAATGGCTTATGCCACAAAAAAAGATGTCACAATGAATATGTATTTGAAATAAATTGGTTGGTTTAAAGAGAGCTACATTTTTTGTGCAGTACGTTTTCGTCTATCACTTTACGTTTACCAGTTATACAAGATTATATAACACTTCCTCCAAATGTAAATGGCCTTCACAGGCTATTCCCGGAAAGTTCAGATGTACATTTTATTTGTCATGTAAATATCTTTCGTATACGGTATTTTAATCAAAATCGTTAAAGCCATTTATTGAAAATCAAAGATTTTGAAAAATCGTCTGTGGTTGGAAGATATTCTTGAAAATCTTCGTGTCGCATCTTTGGAAGCTACTGAACCTAAATACCAAGTTTGGTATTTATCCGACTTTTCGTTTTGAGTTATGCTGTTTACAGACACATACACGGACATGTTTCCAAAAATGCTTTATTTGTATTCGTGGGGTCTCGAAGCATGTATTTCGTTTGAAATCTCGGAATCGAATTTTTGGGTGGAATGCAATACCTTCTTTACCCACTATGTATGTGGTAGAGAAAGTAAAAATGTGTAGGAGGCTATCCCCCATTATCTATCTTTAACTTCATCAATTTAACGTGTTGACAAATCTTTTTCAAATTTGAATTCCGGATGTGTAGCGGGTCTTGTGTTGCTTTACGCGTATTGACGGGTAAAGTGATATCAACAGGAGCTTCGCGATAACGAACGCACCAAAAAGTTTGAAGAATGAAAAAAATACGAGTAATTTTTGGATTTAGTATTTATGTCAGTTACATTACAAAGCCTTCATAATATAAGAGAGAACCATTTACGGATTTTTCATGTCAAATGGCAGACACTCTGTCGGTTTGGTGGATTCTGATCGACAAAGGTTACATAGTAGAGGATTTCGCTTGCCCTAAGCACCGAATGATTTTGGATTCATTTCCGCCTTATGTAACTAATTTCATTTACACTAAAGGGAGAAACTCCTAATAATTAATTTTTTCTGGCATTTTTACGCATGTTTTACTAAGTAATATTGAGTAATTTTAAAACTGCAGTCACCAACTTAAATTTTAAAGAGAAAAGACAATTTAATTTATGAATAATATTTTAGCTTACTCTGCATTTGACTACCCTTGCAGTTATCGAATGCTTAACGTTTGGAAATCAGGCACTTAATAACCTATTGTCTGCACACTTTTTATGAACCTGATGTTATCAGGATTGGTAATCGATTTTATGAATAAATACAGAGGTTTTCGTGAGGTAAAGTGAAGCATTAGATGGAACACTGGCGCCTAAGTCATCAGGTAAATGGTTTCTTGCGATGAAAAACACCGGATAAAACGTTATGTCATTTGAACCTCGGCACTGTCGAGGTAATTAAAATAACAAGCACGTAAGCAGTGAAATGGTAAAATTGGCAACGCCGCGCCGTCGGTAGCATTGTCTTGATTGCGGAAGTCGCGTGTAATAGCGGTTACGGTGTTTGTGCTAGTGCGGAAACTTCACTCAGGGCAGAAAGAAAGTGGTTATTCTCCATTTTCGTTTTCTTTTAACTTCCCCCATTGTTTCTTCATTATTATTCACGTACACTGGCAGAATGCGGTTCTATGGCTAAAGCTAGAAATTCATAAAGTAATAATTCAAATTTTGTGACATTTCACCCCTCATTTCCGTTAGTAATTCTCATAATTCTAAATATATGTAGGATGTTAAGATCTTATACAATTTTTTCAGTAAATTATGTTTTGGGTTTTTAATAGTTAAACGTGTTATGCCGCCAGAGCATGCGTATAACTTCATTGCACAGTGTCAGTTTAAATTCCTGTTAACAATTATTTTCTTATTACGAAAGTTAAGGAAATATAACGGAAAAAATACATCGGGCGTAACAGACCTTAAGTCTAGACTAAGATAGAACGTAGTTGGAATGGAAAGTGTCCTTTCTTTACCTCACCAATAAGAGCACTCCTCTGTCCCTCTTCTGTGGCATTGACTCTGACGCCTCTAGCAGTGAACCGACTCTCGGTTAACTCCACGCGGAGTTAGATTCAGCGTTACGATATTCGAATAACTCTGTTTTCAATATAGATAGAACAACGGTGCAGCGAATGTAATTCACGAGAACATTTACAAAGTTGGTTAACGAGGGTAGTGCTCTCCTAATAAGTAAACTTAATCATCGTTTGGCAGTAGTGATGTGAGGGTACAAATCAAAATTTGTAGCTGTCACGATGAAGAATCCTTATTCAGATCTCCTGTGTGGATATTCCAATATCGACCTAAAATGTCAACCTTCAGATTAAATAAACAGAAACAAAGAAGTTACTAAACAACTATGATCTGGAGCAGAGCGTCTCATGCGTACGAAACCTACAAAAACCCATTGCAATATGACGTCGTATTTATTTTAAAACTACTCAAAATCAAAACAGAAGAAGAAAGACAGTGCAACAGCCTTTATTTTATAAATGTCAATCGTCTCACTTCATGTTTTAGGCTATAAACGCAAATATATACAAGTTCTATTTTAGCTGTACAAAGCTCATCTGTTCATGAGTAGCCCAATAATAGGTAATAATAAACCTGAGACGATTGAAGCCTGCAAAATGACCATGATCATTTAGCTAATTGTGCTATACCTTAAATACCCTTCGCGTATCATAATCAAGAGGCAATAGCCCATACAGATAAGGTACTTTATACTTTCTCCTCGGTGCATATTACGACAAATTTCTGATTGACATCAAAAGGTGTAGCTGGTGCCAAGAGCAAGATGTAAACCGTGGAATACTACGGTTTAAGCAACATTATCTTCTGGGGATTGTTAAGAATGATGAATTATTGTTTCCGCATTACGTGCTGTGTAATTATAGCTGCCAATGTCAGCAAAACAGAATACACGCAGCTGCGTATCCGAAGTGCAGTGCCGGGGTTTTAAGGTAAGGCCACGGATTGCGCGCATGCCGAGTACCAAGGTCACTGCAGTGGAGCGTGCTACGCATATAGCCGGTCTGTGGCCTTACTTTAAAAAGCCCGCGCTGTATGTGGTAGGTGGAGAAATGAATAGAAAACGTCGTTTTTTTTTTTCTAAGCTAACGGCTATTATAAAGCTGTATTAAATTGTTAATGTAGGAAATGGAATATATATTAACGTTCGTATGCTTATTTTTTGTTATGTCTTGCATTTCTCAAGAAAAATAAGGCTTTGCAATACGAAACGCTAAAAAAAATATTCCAAATGAAGTCTGAAAAAGGACGACGTGCAAAGTGCATTTACCAAGCAACATCGATGACCATGATGACGACAATGATGATAAGTACGCAAAAATGCCACGATGTATACTCTGAGGAGTATGTTATACACGAGGGAACGAAACAATTGAATGCCCGGAGGAGGGCGATAATTACTAAGGAGAGAGTACCCTGTATCTTCGTGATTTGATTTTTATAAACAGGCATTCCAAAATTCGATATCGTCCACAAAATACTAAATAAGCTGCGCTATGCATGTCAAACATGTTTCCTTTGTTAACAAGCAAAAAGAAGAAGTGTTCTAGATTAAAAGAGAGACCACTGAAGTTTGTGTAGCATGTTGCATATGCATACGTGTAGTTGTGTTGCCTAAGGTACTACTAGGGCCTTTAAATGATTGATTTTCAGTGTAAACTCTTGAAGTGCAGGCAACGTTTACGCTTAGGCTCTACACGGGCCTACCCTATAGGGGAAAGGTGCAGATCAGCTGCAAAGCTAAAGCACACATTTCGCAGAGTTTTCAGGATTTTAAACTGAAATAATCGGTTGTGTATCCAAAACGCTTCACTTACACAAAATTTCAAATTGGTGAGTTTTTATGAAACTAGTTTGGCCAAATTTGACCATTTTAATAGAGTAACCTCCTTGAATTATCCACATTTTCCTTTGCATGATTTGTTATAAAAAGAATATCATCCAGAAATTCTTTTTATTTTATTTACCTTACAGTGCTCTTCAGTTTTTAATTTTCTTTCTCAGAAAATTGTTTAAAATTACTTATAAGTCAAGATCACCGAAGATAGTCTTGCTTCTATTGAAGGTAAAATGTTTTTCCTTCTTCTGGCACATGCATGCTTCATAGGATATCAAATCGGGCCAAAAGGTCTTTTCTACGTTAGAGACATACAAATAAGCTCATCAACAACATTCAATGCACCTCCTGCAATACACAGTTGCAGAAATTGTCCTGGAAAGAAGAAATTCTCAAAACCATTTACATCGCAAACTAAAAGTTACTTGTTATTTAGCAGTAGTCGGCATAAAATTATTCCAAATGAAGGAAAATGTGTAAACTATATTGCTTTTGTTCTTTTCCTCCATTCTTTCTATAATGTAACTCAATGTTTTCAGTAGGTCGCTAAAATAAAATCTTATCGCAGTAGTTTAAGTTTTTGAGCAGATAATTTAATGCACGTTTTGTAAATAAATAAATAAAGAATGATTAGTTGATTTGCTTACGAATCTTAAAAAAGAAAGAAGGAAAAAGGTTATCGGGAATTTGGTTCGATATTCTTATTTATTTATCTCCCATATACTACACTAAGTTTTCTTGTTTTCGACCATTTAAATGTCATGAAATGTCGTTAAACTCCTTAATGAGGTGAGCATTGTCCACCAACATGGAAATTCTGAGTTTCTATTTCCGGTAATGAGGTTCCTCAGAGTACAATCTGGAACAGCTGTCCAAAAGAAACACTTGTGTCTAGGAAAAAGCAACTGTTCTGATTGGATTTGGATACTTCGGTATGTCTAATCTTTACTGCCTTTTTTCTCCATTTAAATTTTCAGCAATTTTTGCTTTGTAAAAAGTTTCCTGCTGATTTCTTTCTTTTTATATTGTGCCTGTCGGCTTTGCCTCTGTGTAAAAAGATAACTCCAACAGACTCTCGTTGACCTCTGATTAGTTCGTGTACGGGTCCGTGATTGTCTAATGCGCATTCGTTGGTTTGGCATAGGTTGCCCCTTGCTACATAACGATTCTGATGGAATTGGACGGTTGTTGGAACGCCTGAGTGAAGTACGCGGACCCAGAGTTTGGTTGGAATGAAATGCCAGTCAGAAGTCTTTATGCGCATGTTCAAGCTATCGGGGACTGTTGTTGCTAGCTTTCGGCTATGATGCTCACTTGTTTCTGATTAGTTCTTATCGTTGGCTTTTAATTCTGTGTGTTTAAATTTGAAAGGCACACACATTCATACTTCATAACTCTGCGAAGGATAGGGAATAATCCTAATTAAAGAAAAAACAACTCTTAGCCGAATTCGAACTCGCGACCTGTTGTGGATTGCTATACATTTGTTGTATAATTATAATCAATTTTGCATAACATTATTTGAAACATATATTAAAGAAAATAGCATAGGTTTTTATGTAGAACCGATGGATGAGAAGTGATGGGCATTTAATTTTGCAAAAGTATTAAAAAACATCAGAGAACAAAATTAAAATATTTATATATTTCCTGTCGCAATGTAATAATACCATATGTACAATTGCGGAGTCTTCCTGAACAAGACAATAAATTTAACCATATAATGTAACAAATCTTCTACTTCCTGGAGCATTTTAAAATTTTAATTTGCGTTTCAAGTAAACAATTATTTTCTAAGGAACTAATAAGTATATAATGAAGCTTTGTTTGTACCTTATTGTAATGTATAAATTTCAAAACGATAGAAAAAAATCCTGTGTGTTATCTTAAATTATTTACATTAAAATCGTCATTGTAACATATAATCGGTGTTTTGGACATAAGAGAGTAGTACTGTCTAATTATCTACCCTAAATGGGTCATAATGGAACAGATGGGTTAGAGAATGTTGTGCAGCATTCGACATCCTTAGCCGTGACTCCAGAGGAATGCCAGGGCGTAGCTAGGTCGACGTGAAGCATTTGAGCACACCTAGTCGCCGTACTCGCACACACTTGACAAAACATGTTTACTTCAAATGTTCAATAGTGCCCAGCGAGTTTCCTCAATATAAAAATAAACTTGTCCTCAAGCACTTGCCTGTAGGCTTTGTTTTCCTGCTTGTTACCGACTTCCCTCGTGTGAGAAGCGTAAACACAACCAAAATGTTTCAACATCTTGTCCGATTAAAACATATTGTTATTTATTATTAAGTTGACAAGTTAACTTCATGTCAATGTGGTAGTTATAACCAAATAATACTTCCTGTTCCTATCATGGAAAGC
The DNA here is from genome assembly GCA_030765065.1 of Deroplatys truncata. NCBI lineage: Eukaryota > Metazoa > Arthropoda > Insecta > Mantodea > Mantidae > Deroplatys > Deroplatys truncata. The sequence goes on along the minus strand of CM060984.1, from coordinate 49,809,433 downwards.
GAATATGGTCCTGGCATACATAATTAATTGGTTTACCATTTTGGATATTTTCTTTCACCTCCAGTAGTTCAATTGGTGAATTAAGATAATTAAGATTAAGAATAAGCAAGATTCCCGTTGCTTATTCTCATTATTTTTGTCAAAATGCGTCAGAATTTTGTTTTTTCGTTCGTTGGAGATTTACCAGAATACATATTTTGAGGTCCCCGAAACAAAAATATTTTTAAAAAAAGGTTCTGAACGTGAGTGGGTGTATGTGTGTGTGTGTGTGTGTGTGAGAGAGAGAGAGAGAGAGAGACAGACAGACTAAAAAACGAAAAGACGGATTAATATTAAACTTAAGCGAGACACCGTTTAAGCCTGTCATGCAAAGCTTTATAAGAAAATTCTCTAACCCTAAACTACTCTTTATATTGAAAGGTTTGCATTTTGTCAAAAATACCTCTAACTTTTGGATTAAAATATATGTTTGAGATATTAATGTGACAAATTAAACGCATATCTTGATCTTCTGTGAAAAGCTTGTAAAATCTTCCTCATTTTTTATTTTATAGAGTTTTATGTTACTAGGAAACCACGAAGGATGGAAAGTACATACTTCGGGAAAATTATAGAACTCGTTAAAATATGCAGTTTGTGTTAAATAAGGTGTTATGGCTTTTCCGAAATATTTCCTGCTGGTAATTTGAATTTTTCAGTGCTTCACGCTAGCCTTTTTACTTTCTCTACTACGTATAGTAATAGGGGAAGTATTGCATTGCATTCCACCGAGACTTCACGGTAAATGCATGTTTTGAGGTGCCCTGAATACAAATAAACATTTTTGGAAACATGTCTGCGTGTCTGTGAACAGCATAACTCAAAAACAAAAAGTTGGATAAATACCAAACTTGGTATTTGAGTTTAGTATCTTCCAAGGATGCGACCCGAAGATTTTCAGGAAAATTCCCCCACCCCAGACTACCCTTTAGGTGGAACATTTTTGGAAATTTTTATTTCCTCAAAAATGCTCTTAACGGGTTTGATTAAGATATATGTTTAAGATGTTTTCATGGGAAATGAAATATATATCTTGAATTTCCTGGGAATGTCCCCAAAGGTCCTCTTCATCTGAATGAGTTTCGAACAACTACCCGTAAGAGATAGACAAATTTTACTACACAAAATGTAGATCTCGTTAAAACACCATTTATGTCATATACATTTTTTATTATCCAGTGAGCCATTTCCGAGATATTCCTTGTTACTTGTTTGAATTTTCCAATACTTATACTTTTCCCAAATTCAAGACAGACAGCATGGAATTTTGTTAATGCAAAGAGAATGAAATGCTTCACAAAGCAACCAACTCTTAAAATATTTGACTATCGTTAAACACTTACCATATTCCTAAGTATATTAGCAATAACATTTTTAGCAATAAGTTTTTGCAAATATTTATCTCGATTAGCATGAAGCAGATAAGAATAAGCGTTCGTAAAAAAATAGTTTGTACAAGAGTAGAGAAATTCATGTGAGTGCAACACACCAGATTTTAAAAATATTATTTGTTATGTGTCTAACTGCCCAACTAGATAATCAATGCCAGCGAAGTGCATTTAATTTATTTGCGAGATAAAACATTTTTACATTTTATAAATTGTTTATATTACCTCATAATAATATGCATAGTTCTTGAAGGTTTTAAATTCCTGAATGTAGTGAGATTAACAGAATAAACAGTAAAACATCCGTGCTATTAGATAACATATGTCACAGAAAACACATAATTTACGGCCAGATTCTATTGTAATAAAACATTTTAAAATCCTAGCATTATAAAACGAAGGCGTTTTCTGTTACAACCAGCTTTATTGCTTAGCTTAGAACACCAAAGCAAGTGGCGTCCGCGAACAACTCCAGAAACTATGTGTTTTGAATATTTTGTATGTAAAGTTTAAAACTGGTGACACAGGGCATTCATATTTGGCGATTTAGCTAAAATCAGTTTTGCAGTGCTGTTCTCTGTACCTACTGCTCGAGTGTGAAGGCTCTGTCTGGTTTGCGATTGGAATTCGAATTACATCATTGTCTGTACATGAGAGGACACCAGCTTATCTCAGACTGCTGAATATTATTTTGTGTGGGCATTATGCAGTGCTTTACCACATGTGGTTTCACATTGAGCATATTATCATTACTGTCGATGTTTGTCTCGAGGCAGTTAAGAGTCACTAAAAGCATTCTCATGGCAAGAGACTTGAGATAACGAAAGAATAAAAATACATTAAACTATCGTTTAAAATTCTTCTCTAGGTTATAACCCTGAGTTAAAGTATATTTTTGGTTTCTGCAGAACACTGTACAGACACTAAGTAACATAACCTTTTATTTCGCCCAGGATTTACTTTAAAACAGGAAAGCATTTTGTATCGTTGCGAAAAGCTGCAGTGGCCCTATAGACTAAGACAGGCACGATAAAAAGACGACTCGCGATTACGTTTGGACTCTTTGATCTGCATAGGCGTAATTTCCATTTGTAATTTGCTGCTGCTAGTGGTGTTATGCATGTTATTTAGCAGTTGAGCGAACGGAGGTGCTTTGACCATACCAACATTAATTAAGGCCTTAAGTCCCGTTGAATGACATACTGTGATCCTTTTAAGACACCAAAGAAACTTTTGATAGAAATTTAAGCGCATCTCTTAATGATGTGAACAGTGTTATGGTTTTAGGATTCAGCAATACATAATTGGAAAGATAACACATGAGCAAAGCATTCAAAATGGTATCCCACATAAAGCAAGATGTGATACCATAAAACAAGCTGAAGTAAGAGGTTAAAACGTTTCAGGTATTGATGGGTGGATTCGGGAGTTCTTTTTGCTTGTATGATAGGCAAGGCGCTCTTCCCCGTAAAACAATAATTGTTCGAGTTGGAGGTTAGCTTTACATCTGTGCTAAATACTCTGTGTTTACAGCCTAGCGATGGAGAGTGCAATTTAGGTTACATGACATTATTACAAAGCCTTCGAAGGTGATTTATGCACTGGTGTACACTGAGTTGTTTTCCCGGACATTCTTTACCTGCTTTGTTCTATCTAGGCTTGTAATTTTAGAGATAAAAAACTAAAGTTGGCTGCAGTATGATATATAAAACGGTTCACTCCCCCCTAATGGGCTAGTTATACTCGTGCGCAACCAAGAGTTTAGGTAACCTAAAAGTACTGCATCCCTAAGATTACAAGCCTACTCGCGTCTAATCTTTCCAGTTATGCTCATCATGAAACCAGTAGTCAGACAGCCTGAGAAATTCATTCATCAGAAGCTAGGGTATGCCACAGCCGTCATGCCTGTACTGACCAGCAGTGGGCAATTATTTTTATGGCGAGCTAGATAGCTGACTAGAATCGCTGGGACCGGTTCATGAACAGCACTGTAATTCGCTCGTGAATAGTGGCGGTGGTGGCGGCGGCGGCGGCGGCGGTGGTGGTGGTGGTGGCAGTGGCGGTGGCGGCGGCGGCGACATTCCCGGTACGAGGTGCATTCAAAAATGCAACTAATACGGCTGCCAACAATTGACCTTAAGCTATAAAAATATGCATAAGTGGAGTTTAAACTTTAATATTCTAGTCGTACAGTCTGTTGAGTTCAATCCTGTGTCAATAGCTAGTGAAAAATCACATATATTTCTAAAGAGAACATTAGATCCTACATTTTCACACTCTACTACCTAAGTGAATGAGCAAAAAAAGTCCATGAGGACTTGTTAGCGTTTATGCTGATCAAGCGTGTTCATTTGGTACAATCGCAAGATGAATTCGATCATCTGAAGAAGGGCGAGACACTTTGAAAAACAACCCTCTTCTAGCCGTGCTCGGGAAGCTGTGTATGAAAGAACAATTCAAGTGAGGCACTTGGTGGAGAAAAATCGACATATTACTGTTGAAATGCTAAGTATGGAAGTCGGTGTTAGTCTTGGCAGCATTGACGTTATACTCAGAACATTAAAAGCTAAGAAAAATCTGTGCAAAATGGGTTCCGCATTCATGAAGAGAAGAGGGGAAAGGAATGTGCAAGGAAACTGCTGAGCGTGTTTCCACCTAATGGCCCAAAACGTTTGATAGATGTATGCAATGGTGATGAAAGTTGGTTTTATTATTATACCACACCAAATAAAGCTTAGTTTTGTGTATGGGTAAATGAGAATGGTCCAAGACCAGCCGCTCTTCAACAAAATTTTCGTTCTCGAAAGCGAATGTTCACCGTGTTCATCTATGAAGAATCATTAGTGGTTGACTGTATGCTAGAAGGAATGACAATGAATGGAGAATACTTGAGTCCTTTATTTGAAAAGTTGAGGCGGAGGCGGCATCCAACGACAGGAACTTCAAGGCTGTCGCTTTTGCATGACAGTGCGTCTCCTCACAGAACAGCGACAAATTTGAGGAAACTGGAGGCCACTAAAGACCAGTTGCTTGACCAGCCATCCTACAGTCCTGATCTTGCACCGTGCGACTTCTGGCTGTTTCCTTGAGTGAAATCTTGCATTGCTGGAAAACCTTTTAAACGAGTGCAGGACCTTGCTTAGACTATAAATTCAGCTCTGTTGACAACACCTCAGGCTGAGTATCGTAGTGCTTTTGACAAGTGGTTGCACCGTCTACAACTGTGTATGGGGGAGATGGAGACTACTTTGAAGGATTGTGAAGATAAGTTTTTTAATTACATCCTTAGTTTGGACTTTAAGATGACATGCAAAACTTTTTGAATGCCCCTCGTAATAAGAGCATAATACAAAATAAGGGTAGCAGTCATAAATCTTTGAATATACTTGTAAACTTATCCGAATAAACAGCAGCAATGTATAAAAAGAAAACCTATGCTTTGTCATTTCTGGAATACTCCACTCTCGAGTAAACAGCGTATGCTTTTCTGCGCTTTTTTTTTCTTTTGGGGGGGGGGTACACGAGAGAAGATTTCAGTCATGAACTTCAAAAATACACGTAATCAATTTGAAGGTGTGTACAAGTGTTTTACGGTTCTCATATCCGAGAATTATTTTTATTGTTTACAATTGGATACAAGCACCAATGGAAATAAAAAAAATCTGATGTGTTACACTCACATGACTTTCTCTACTCTTGTACAATCTAATTTTACAAACGCCTATTCTCCATCTGCTTCATGTTAATCGAGATATCGAGATGTCAATCTTATTGGTAATTTTCTTGTAGATGCAAGGGGAATATGGTAGCTTTTAAGCGATAGTCAAATATTTTAACGCTGGTTGCTATGTGGCGAATTCCATTCTCTTTGCATGTTCAGGACATAAAAAAATGAATAACGAATTTGAGAAAAAGTGTAAGTATTGGAAAATTTAAGGAAATAACAAGCAATATCTCGAAAACGGTTCACTCAACAAAAGAAACGTATATGACATAAGTTGTGTATTTTAACGCGATCTACATTTTTTGTGTAGTAAAATTTTGTCTATCTCTTATGGTTTACCAGTTATGCAAAAGTCGTTCACAATGAAGAATATTTTTGGAGACATTCCCAGAAAATTGGAGATATACATTTTATTTGTCATGACAATATCTTAAACATATGATATTTTAATCAAAATCGTTAGAGCCGTTTTTGAGAAAATTAAAATTTTCGAAAAATGTTCCATGTAAAGGGTAGTCTGGGGTGGGGGGATTTTCTTGAAAACCTTCGTGTCGCATCTCTGGAAGACACTGAACCTAAATACCAAGTTTGGTGTTTATCCGACTGTTCGTTTTTGAGTTATGCTGTTCACAGACACACAGACAGACAGACACACAGACACACAGACACACAGACAGACACACACACGGACATGTTTCCAAAAATGCTTTTTTTGGATTCAGTGATTCTCAAAACATGTATTTCCGGTGAAATCTCGGTATCGAATTTTTGGGTGGAATGCAATACTTCCCCTACTTACTATACGTAGTAGAGAAAGTAAAAATAACACTCAAGGATGCAAGGAATAACGTTCTAGAGAAACTGTTCAGAAAGTTCTCCATTGGTATGTACACATTTAAGATGTTCAAACATTGATTTTATTTAAGAATCTGACGCGAAATGGGTTTACCATAAAGCAAAAGAATAAGAATAGCACAACAATTCTTAACAGAAAAGATACATTAAAAGAGTTTCATTAAGCAGAATATAAAAGTTGTACAATAGTTGTCCAGTAGTGAAGGCGAACTTCAAGCACATTTGTTAGCACTGCCATTGTTCTCTAATCATTTCAGTTTACATCACCATTATAGTTTTGACAAAAAGTTAAATCTGTGGCATTGCAGTCCTTGTGGGCCTTGGCCACCAACCCGGCTACCGAGCTCACACCCCACATACACAAGGCAGAGGTGGACAATCATGTAGCTGATACGGAAAGGTGTGGTCAGCATCATGCTTTCCCCAGATTTTGTTCACAGACCGCTACCTATCGAGCTCCTCAAATGTATCACGATTCTGAGTGGGCACTGGTCCTATACATGGGCCGAAAATTTCGCATCCACATAAGTGGACTCGAATTCACGCGCATGCCGTGCCTGGAAACCGAAGTACCACGCTCCAATCCAGTACACTACGACACAGGATGTAGATATTGTAAGTTTGTCGCATAACAAAATACGGCAGCAAGAATCTTTATCTTTGGACAATGCTCAATTTTTACTGCTACATACATATTTCGGTAGTTTGATTAAAACTGTAGTTATTAACAGTGCTTAAGGTAAATAAAAATGAAATAGTATATTTTGTTGATGCTTTTATTTTTTAGTTGAATGCAATATGCCAATACTGCAATGCAGTATTTTGCCACTGTTTTAAGCTAAGTCTTGCCAGCATTCATTGTTTATTTTACGTGGGTTCACCCCATCCTTCACAATAGACAGCAAGAATTCGAACCTAGCAAACCTGCGTTGAAGCTCTGGCTATTGACGTTTCAATGCTTTATCAGCTGAGCTACGAACCCGAGAACACATAAGCTATAGTTTTAACGGCACAAGAATTTACGGTATGCAATCAAACATCGGATTTGAAAGTGACAAATAATTTTTCCTCGCCAAGTTTTCCTTGTTTTTCTATGGCTACCACTAACTGCAACAGTTCAGTAAAGGTAGATAATACTTTAAACTTCATAAAAGTTAAACATTGCAACCTGTAATTTCAGCTTTAATTTTATCACTTGGCGTATTTTTAACTCGATTATGTGAACGCAGTCCCGTTGTCTGCCCTCTGTTATCATAACATGTTCAGGTTATTTTATTTCAAATTAACTTATTCTGAAATGGAACGCAACAAATAACAGTACGCTGTGTATGAGAAATGTGACATTTTTAATTTCGCCAGCAACGTCGTAGAGAAGACAATTACTGATCATTGATGGTTGCCAGAGGTATGATGCTATAGCGGATGTTTATTTAATTAATTGGTGTTAAGTTTGCGGAACGTGTGACCCGGCATTACGCCGACCACGTGTATGTGTGAGTGTGTGTGTGTGTGTGTGTGTGTGTGTGTCCAGTACTTTCATTTGGTGTTTGTAGCCTTGAACTTTACCTCGTTCTCGTGATGCAGTTAGCTCTGCACAAGATTAGATGATTAAAAACCCCTCCTGTTGGCTAACCTTTCATCGCAGGCGCGGCGGCATGTGCGCGGAGCCCTTGTTAGCTTTGTATGGGCCAAGTGGAGGTCTGACCTCTGGAGGCGTAGCCAGGGATTCTTGTTTAACATAATAAACACTTGCCAGCAAAATGAAACCACCTCACTGAGGTAACACTAAATAAACTTGTTTGACATACATAATGGAAGGCGTTTGAAACATCCGAAGCACAGGAGGGAAGATTTTTGCAGTATTCAACCAGTGTAACCAAAAAAGTAAACTCCTTAAGAGAAACAATCTGTGAACTTGTCAAATTCTGTGCTTCTTCAGCAAATAACTTCCTTTTTACCTTATAGTACTATCATTGTGCGCTACTATTGTTAGATAAATGCATAGAATAACGTTTTGAGAAAAAAAAAATTAACTGCACTATAAAAAAGTGCCTTGCGGTGAAGTTTTCAAAACGTTGTAACAGACCTTCAGATCTTCATTCCAGGAATACCAGTCTAAAATTTCTGTCAGATGCTTTTTTAGCTTGGATATATTGGTGTGAAAATTGTCAGGCTCGGACACATTTTTATGGTAAAATGATTGTTAGTTCTGAGTTGGAAAATAATTTAGAAATGTCTAAAATCAAATCAAAACCTTACGTGGAATCTATCAGCTGTTTGTCACTCTGGATATTAATACTCTTCCAATAACATTCTATTAGTAATTTTTCTTGAGAAAGAGCAGTTTTCCAGCCCATAACCTCAAATAATCCACATAAAAAGCTACACTTAATAGAGCAAGCATCTACTATTTAATTTGCAGATATACGCTTCAATTTTCATAGTGATACTGAGGTGGAGAATGATTAAAAACGTTCATCTAAAATCCCTTTTTGGCAAACTTACGAAGAAAAGATATTTCCTTCTGTTACTTTTTTACTTTCTCTACTACGATAGTAAGCAGTGAAAATATTGCATTCCACCCAAAAATTCGATATCGAGATTTCACCGAAAATGCATGTTTTGAGGTACCCTGAATCCAAAAAAGCATTTTTAAAAAAGCCCCTTATGTGGATGTGTGTCTGTGAACAGCATAACTCAAAAACGAAACGTCGGATAAATACCAAAATTAGTATTTAGTTTCAATATCCTTCAAAGCTGCGACACGATGATTTTCAAGAAAATTTCCCACCTCAGATTACCCTTTACATGGAACATTTTTTGAAAATTTTGATTTTCCCAAAAATGGCCTTTAACGAATTTTATTAAAATATCAAATGTCTAAGATACTTTCATGGCAAATGAAATCCATATCTTGAATTTTCTGGGAATGTTCCCAAAAGTCGTCTTCATTCTGAATGAATTTTGCCTAACTGCTAAACCGTAAGGGATAGACAAAATTTCACTACACAAAAAATGTAGATCTCGTTAAAACACATTTATGTCATATCCTCTTTTTTTTGTTTGTTATTTTGGCCAAGTGAACCATTTCCGAAATATTCCATGTTATTTTGAATTTTCCAATTTCTTTTTTATGTACTGGGCATGCAAAGAGAACGGAATACTCCACATAGCAACCAGCTCTTAAAAGTTTTGACTATCGCATAAAGCCTGCCATATTCCCCTTGCACCTATAAGAAAATTAGCAATACGATAGTTTCTGATATATTTATCTCGATTAACATGAAGTAGATGGAGAATAAGCGTTTGTAAAAAATATTTTGTCCAAGAGTAGAGAAAGTCACGTGAATGTAACGCGGATTTTTCACATAGGCAGTCATCTAATTCTGATTCGTGGACAATTATAAGCATTTTATCTCACTAAAGCTTGTATATCTTGGAGATACAACCTCAACCAAACCTTTGCTTTGAGTCTAACAATTTTCACATCTCTGTATTATATATATACACTATTATATATATATATATATATATATATATACACTACGTGATCAAAAGTATCCGGACACCTGGGTGAAAATGACGTACAAGTTCGTGGCGCCCTCCATCGGTAATGCTGGAAGTCAATATGGTGCTGGCCCACCCTTAGCCTTGATGACAGCGTTCACTCTCGCAGGCATACTTTCAATCAGGTTCTGGAAGGTTTCTTGGGAAATGGCAGCCCATTCTTCACGGAGTGCGGAACTGAGGATAGGTATCGATGTAGGTCGGTGAGGCCTGGCACGAAGTCGGCGTTCCAAAACATCCCAAAGGTGTTCTATAGGATTCAAGTCAGGACTCTGTGCAGGCCAGTCCATTACAGGGATGTTATTGTCGTGTAACCACTCCGCCACAGCCCGTGCAGTTTGAACAGGTGCTCGATCGTGTTGAAAGATGCAATCGTCATCCCCGAATTGCTCTTCAACAGTGGGAAACAAGAAGGTGCTTAAAATATCAATGTAGGTCTGCGCTGTGATCGTGCCACGACAAACAACAAGGGGTGCAAGCCCCCTCCAGGAAAAACACGACCACACCATAACACCACCACCTCCGAATTTCACTGTTGGCACTACACACTGGCAGATGGCGTTCACCGGGCATTCGCCATACACACACCCTGCCATCGGATCGCCACACTGTGTACCGGTATTCGTCACTCCACACAACGTTTTGCCACTGTTCAATCGTGTAATGTTGACGCTCCTTACCTCAAGCGAGGTGTCGTTTGGCATTTTCCTGCGTGATGTGTGGCTTATGAGCAGCCGCTCGACCTGGAATCCAAGGTTTCTCACTTCACGCCTAACTGTCATAGTACTTGGAGTTGATCCTGATGCAGTTTGGAATGCCTGTGTGATGGTGTGGATAGATAGATGTCTGCCTATTACTCTTTACGACCCTCTTCAAATGTCGGCGGTCTCTATCAGTCAACAGACGAGGTCGGCCGTACGCGTTTGTGCTGTAGGTACATGTCCCTTCACGTTTCCACTTCACTATCACATCAGAAACAGTGGACCTAGGGATGTTTAGGAGTGTGGAAATCTCGCGTACAGACTTCTGACACAAGTGACACCGAATCACCTGACCACGTTCGAAGTCCTGAGTTCCACGGAGCGTCCCATTCCGCTGTTTCACGATGTCTAATGACTACTGATGTCGCGGATGAGTACCTGGCAGTAGGTGGCAGCACAACCACCTAAGATGAAAAACGTATGTTAGTGGGGGTGTCCGGATACTTTTGATCACATAGTGTGTATATATATGCATTATGAGAATAACGACTTTTAATGTTTGAGATAGGACTGTTTACCCTTAAGAGGACCATTTAAGTGGTCATGGGACAAGCGTTTAAAGCGTAACCATCTGAAAATAACTTCGGAATTTTAATCTACAAGAACTAAAGTATATTAATGTGTAAAAATCCTAAAATCGATATTTTGAAGAATTTTTAACCATTTTCCCATGTTGGTTGCCATAAGATTTCCGTGTAACCACTTTGAAAATAATAGTTACATAGTCGTTAATTAAATATACATGCAACTCAATTAAAAATTTCCGTTCACATAACATATTTGAAAAATCTTAAAAACAGTTTTAATTGAAATGCACAGTAACAACGCTTCTCTCAATCATGTACTTTTGGTCACATTCACAGTAATGAGCCAAACGGGACTATTCGTGCTTATGACACCCGAAAACACAATCTCCATACTGAAGCCTTTGAATAACGTAATCAATAGGTGTATTTAGTTTACTGGAGCGAGTCTGCTCAATAACTTACAAGTTTAACAACTAAACAGGGAAACGTTTTAAAGAGAGAATTAAGAGAATCTATGGTAAATAACGCTGTGTGCTCGTATATTGCCCATTTATTTATATGAAAGTGTAATTAATGTGAAATTTCTAATGTAATTTATACCGTTGCATTATCGTGCCTCCTCCCTACTCACACCCCACCAAGGGAACGTGTCCAATGGTTTGGGAGGCGCTGAGCTAAGTGATACACCCTCCCCCCGGAATCATATGTTTTCCTGCAGACATTTGCAGTACTATAGTATAGACGAATACTGAAGTAGGAGTGGAATTGGAAGTTTTGTAGAGTTTTAAGTGCAGAAGGCAATTAATTTTGAGAGCTCCAGTGAAAAGGGCATGCAAGTGTTGGAGTAATGAGGTTCTACCTTATCAACCAGTAATGGAAGTGCACTAGTCGATTTATCCCAAGAAATGCAGCTGTACTGGTTTCTACTAACAGCTGAATGAATCCACGGTCACAGCTTTGAGTGATTGAACAGTTAGCCAATAAGAATTGAAGCAGTGACATAGTGACATTTTCCTTTGGTGATTGCTGTCGCCTTGATTCTTGTATGATTTCTCACTTTAAATTATGCTTCTTCAGGTAGGCAATTTTCATCGTCCCAAGTCTCGTAATTTCTTAACACTGAATAGCAACAGTGAGCGATGTTATTGCTTCTGTACGGCAATAAGGCGCTTGGATTTGAGGGTTTGTCAGAAGAGCGTGTATGTTAACATAGCGAACTGAGGAAACTTTAAAGATTTCACTTCGTCCCCTTAATTAGTGAACTACTTCTCAAGTTAGAAGGCTCATTTTGAGCACTGGAAACATTAAGGACAGTTAATATTAACGTTTTTTATGTATCTACAAATATATATGCGACGTTTACTTATCTGAGTTAATTTGTCCAGAAGTAAAGAACCTAACTAAAGTTAATTGTTTTCAAATTTTCTGTGATCGTAAAATAATAAGCTGCGTGGGCCCACAAAATATTTCTTTTTCATTCATCACTTTCTTTTATTTAGAACATTATTCCAAATCGAAGCGTTTAGTTTGAAAGTCACTGAGGAAAGACACCATGATAGTCTCTTGTTGCTGTCATGTAATGCTCCATGAACTTCCATTGCTGTTTAGCTCATCGTATCCTTGGAAGTACAGTCCTGGCGTTATTTTTGAGGGTTTTATGGCCCACTGTCAACAAGCCTTTCGGTAATATTCATCGTAGCGTATGATGCAGCACATCGTAAAACCTTAAAAGGCTTGCTGCCCTAAATAAAAGTATGGAATATTTTGGACGCCGCGGCTCAGTTGTATACCAGAAGGTCGTTGATCTGTGCGACGCTTCGCATGGCGAGTGGTTTCTAACCGCAAAGTCGCTACAGTCCTGTCTCAGGTGCATTTTCTAGTAGCAGCCGGTTAAATATCCGTGCATACGCAATAACATACGGAGATTTAAAGCGAGTGTAGTTATGTTTGCGTCGAAAAGCTATTGTGTCTAACTCTGAATAATACAGAAGGAATAACGAACACTGTACCATTCGGAAAGAAAGGATGTGCAATTGTGTTGTAATCACTCCCAAACTCGCCAGTTTTATCTAAGGTTGGTCCCTCACTTTCCGGGCTAATTGTGACAGAACTCGCTCTTTCGAGCTTCAAGTTCGGCGAGCAAACGACACTGCATTTCTTACGCACGTCGAACAACCTAAAGCTTGAAATAATTAGCTTTTGTAACATTTCAAGATAATTTGATCAATACCTGATAGAAAGAAAAACACTTCTTTTTATAATTGTGCATATGGAGTTATACATATAACATTAAATTCAAAATCGTTCTAACAGCATTTTAGGAAAGCAAAAATAACGATTTTTGTTCCCATGCAAACGGTAGTTTGGAGTGGGGCGATGTGCTTGAAAATCTTCGGTCGCGTCTTTGGAAGATGCTGAATTAAAACCGCCGTCGTCTCCAACGCTCCATATAATGGCCAATGACCTTACCTCGTTCCACCAAACGATGTTTGCCATTTCTGAGGTGTAGGCACCCAGCAGGCGGAGTCCGTTACTCAGATAGGGTGATGATGAGGATGGCGGTGGAATGAGAGGACCTACAGCCTTTACTGCGGAGGTCTTGGAGAAACTTGAAATAAGGTGAAGCCTGCATGCCTTCACAGAAGGGAAGGCGTAGTTAGGGTCGACATAAAATCGTCACCCCAGAGCCGAGAATCGAACTCCAGATCCTCAATACGAGAGTCGGACCACTACACTATCCCGGCTTCCCTGAACTTAAATACTAAGGTTGATATTTAACCGACTGCTGCTTTTGAGTTATGTTGTTCACAGACACACGCGGATCTTTTTCTGAAAATGCTATATTTGGGGGGATAAAGAGAATCAGGGAATCCAAAACTGTGTTTCCGGTGAAAGCTCAACATCGAATTTTTTGATAGAATCAGTACTTCCTCTTACCTGCCTTAGGTAGGTGATACAGAAGGTGAAAATGAGGTTCATCCGAAATTGCCTTACCCCTCTGTCACTCACTTTGCCCTTGTGTTTAGTGATCAACGATGTAGGACTTTACCTATTTTAAATTGCAGTTCTGCTAATAATATATTCCCATCATCTTATCTTCCTCAACGGAGGGGATTCGGCACCGATCCAGAGGGGATAGTATACTACCTAGGAGGCGTCCCCGGGAGGAAGGATGAGGCGAAAGGAGACACCAGGCAGCCGGATCCAGGAGCGACAGTACAGCAATAACAGAGCCTTAAGTTTCTAGAAGTAGACACTCCGGCATCCGGATAGGCAGACTGGAAACCCCGCTCCATACAGAGGGGTTCCGATACCCCGACAGCCAGCCCAAAGCCGAGGGACGGAGAGAGTTCACAGAGACCATTCTGTTCCCTTGCTACACTGCACGGAAACACCATCGCCGACACTTCCGACCCTGAAAGAGATCCCGGGATGAAGGATAAATGAAATGAATGGAACGAAATGGATGGGCAGGAAATTCGGGGTTGAAAGATACCACTCCAGCATTCGCCTGACGACCCGGGAAAACCCCAAAGAAACCCATGGGTCAGAGTGGGCTGTCACCGAGGATCGAAGCCAGGACCTCCCGAATGCCCACAGACGTCGCCTGAGTCATCCCGCTCGGTATATATCCTCGTTACTGTAGTTTGTAACGGACATACCGGACATTATTATTCCGTTTGTTTTTTATTTGTTTAGCGCCCTTTTTACTTCTATGACGATTTCGGAGAATTTTACGTTAGAAATTCGTTGATGTACGTTTTTAAGTGTTATCTGAGGGGAAATTAAAAGACCGCCACTGTTAAATTGGCTAAATTCATGACCCATTCATTATCTCAGAAATTATTTAAGATATATACTGAACATTTTACAGGCTGTAGATGCATGTCTTCCAAGTTCACTGATCTGCTTGAATCTAATGGGCTTGTTATTATGTAGGATAATATTATTTTCTTAATTATAAGATCTTTTAATTAAAATTTATCAGAAATAATTATTTTAAAAATAGCAAAAGTAGATCCACAACAACAATTACAGGGCTTTTATCATCTTAATTTAGCTATTTTCAATGGTTTCTGAGAACACTGTCGTTTATATCCAAACATGTTACTCACAGGAAAATCTATTCAAAGCAGAAATGGAGAAAACAAAACTAACATTTAATTATGATTTATTTGCAAAGAAAGAAATTTCGTGGCTTGGGCACAGGGAAGCTGCCACACTTAACCTTAGCATCAATTTGTGGAACGAAGCTTCCCCTAAAAGAGGTGTTGTAAATTTACCTCTCTACTCCAAAATGCGCAGGAGTTAAATATGACTTCTCTACTGTGAAGCGCAGAATTCACAGAACAAAATGACAAATGCAGTATTACTTTTACTTTCTCTACCACGTACATACTTTGTGGATAGAGAAGGTATAACATTCCACCCAAAAGTTCGATTCCGAGATTTCACTGGAAATACATTTTTGAGGCCCCCGAATCCTAAAAAAAGCATTTCTAGTCTTTACCACGTGCACATTAGGTACACAAGGTGTTGCGTTCCACCCGAAAATTCGATACCGAGATTTCACGGAATAAATATTTTGGGTCCCCTTGAATTCAAATAAAGCATTTTTAGAAAATAATATGCTGTGTATATGTATGTGTGTGTATGTGTGAACAGTATAACTCCAAAACGAAAACTCAGATAAATACCAAACGTGGTATTTAGGTTCAGTACCCTGCGACACGAAGTTTTTCAAGAAAATTCCCCACCCCAAACTACCCTTTACATGGAACATGTTTCGAAATTTTTGATTTTCTAAAAATGCCTCTAAGGATTTTGATTAAAATACCATATATTAAAGATATTTACACGACAAAATGTATATCTTGAACTTTCTGGGAATAGCCTATGAAGTCCTCTTCATTCGAAAGGAATTTTGTATAATTGGCAAACGTTAAGTGATAAACGAAAACGGACTACCAAATATTTATTTGAATATCTTTTTTGTGCCATCAACATCATCGAGATATCCGTTATTAATGATTCGATTTGCTCAATACTTTAAAGCCTTTTCTTTTAAGTCCTATCGATTTTCCGTAGTTTCTCGGGATTGCATGGAAGCAGCATGGAATTAACACCAGCATACAGCGTTCAGTTCTTAAACATTTGACTATCGCTGCTCCGTTTGTATCCTATCGAAATGTGTAATGTAGCTATTTCTGCAAAGATTTATCTAGATTAAAATGAAGTAGATAGAAAAATAAACTCGTTACAGGGTAGAGAAAGTAATATGAATGTAACACATCAGATTTTTAGAAGAAGGTCCATGTGTGTGGGGGGGGCGGGTGATTGGGAGAGAGAGGGAGAACAGCATACTTAAAAAAAAAAACGTCGAATATACTATATCAAACTTGGTGTTTAAGTTCAGTACCTTCTAAAGGTGCGACTCGAAGATTTTCAAGAAAATTCCCAACACAAACTATCCTTTACATGGAACATTTTTCGAAATTTGTTGTTTTCTAAAAAATGCCTTTAACGATTTTGATTAAATTATCATATATTGAAGATATTTACATGAGAAATAAAATGCATATCTTGAATTTTCTGGAAATAGCCTCTGAAGTCCTCTTCATTCGGAAGGAATTTTGTATAATCTTGTGTAACTGGTAAACGTTAAGCGATAGAGAAAGGCACACTCTACAAAAAATGTAGGTTTCTTTAATACATAAATTTATTTCAAATGAATTTTTATGGCATCAGCCATTTCCAAGAACCATTGAAAATGTTTCGAATTGCTGAATGCTTAGCCATTCTTTTAAAGTCCTATTGATTTGCAATGGTTTCTCGCGATCTAATGGAAAGAGTGGAATTTTAAGGCCAGCATATAGCGTGCAGTTTTGAAACACCTGACTATCGCTATTGCTCTTGTATCTATAAATGTATTCAAAAAGTAAGTATTGTGTCTATAATGATGATTATTCCAATTAAATAAAAGGTCCCTGTCTTTGCTGGGAATGGAACCCGGGATCTCGAGGTTGAGCAGCCAGTAAGCTGACCATTCTACCACAGAGTCAGTTACTAAAACAACTCTGTTAAATGTGTCACTGAAGGTTGTCGTGTATAAAAATAACATTTGCTGGCTCTAAATATTCAAACGAAGTTACGTCATAGAAAACTGGAATATTAAATACACGTAACACACATTAAACAGTTGAAGTTCCAAGCAAAACTTCAAATATAATGTGGGTGGTCTTAGAAAGAAAGTGACCATAGGTATTATACACTATCTACGTTATTATATGAGGCATAAAGCGAGCTGTTTCCAAGCACAACATTAACTCCTATATCTGAGGCAGTTTTCAGGAAATATTTGGATGTACCCTCTCTTGAAGCAATATCCAAGTTATTTTTTGGTAATTTTGGAGTCTTGCCTTAGTAAGCACAGCCCAGCAGCCTAATCATCTTACTCAAGCTTACCTACAAAATTTCCCGTTTTATGAATTATCGCAATACTACTAGTACAGACATAGCTTCTACCTAAACTGTAAATTTACGCATGCCTCTATCTTAAATTCCAAAACAGGTTTCTTTATTTAAAGAAAGAAAGGGGGCGGAACGAAAGCAACTTCCCTTCCATCTAATAAGAATCACTTGTAGAGGCGGTTATAATATATTTCCTGAGTTCATCACATTTGAATTGAAATAAAGGGATTCAACGATGACGTTCACGTTTGTTAACAAGAGCGTGGTTGAGCATGAGAGGAGGTTCACGGACAGTGCCATGGGTGAAGCTTGACCTTAGTCCTAACTCAGCGACGTGAAACGCCGCGGCGCCCGGCAACAGCGATATAAAGCACAGTTTGTTTCTTTAAAGGATATGTGTTACATTCGCATGACTTCCTCTGCCCACTATCCTTTATTTTTATATAGCTTCCACACACTATTCTTACGAAAGCTTATTTTTCTTTCTAGTTCATGTTAATCGAGATAAACCTTTACACATTTCTTTGAAGGTACACGGGGATAGTGGAAACCGAATCGATAGAAGCACTTTTTATATGTTTTAGAAGTTGTAATGGGTAGAGAAAGTAGTGAGTACCATACAATTTTTTTTCTAATAGTTGAAAATGTTGGACATGTACTAGCTTTGTACTCTCACGAAATAAAATTCTACAGGAAAGTTGTCGAAACTGAAGGCTGGACAAATGTGTCCACAAAATTCAATCAGAAATCCAAACACTGGATTTATGATACCTGGTATACTTGTAGGTCAGACTGACAAGAATTGTGCAATGTTGACTCTGCATAGGCACGCAGGTTGCACACCGTGGTGTGTCTGCGATTGGTGAAAGTACCAGATTCTATTTTGATTTGAGTATTTTTACTTTCTCTACTACGTACCCAGTAGATAGAGGAAGTATTTGCATTCCACCCAAAAATCGATATCGAGATTTCTTCCGAAGTAGATGTTTTGAGGTCCCCGTAAAGAAAAAAAGATCCTTAATAAACGGAATGCGCGAGTGTGTGTGAACAGCATGAAATACGGATGAATGGTATTTAACTTCAGGATTTTCCAACGATGCAACACAAAGATTTTCAAGAAATTTCCCCCAACTCAAACTATTCTTGGCGCTTACAATTTTGATTAAAATACAATACATTTGAGACATTTACATAAAAAATAAAATGTATATCTTGAATTTTCTGGGAATAGCCTATGAGGTCTTCTTATTCTGAACTTCGTGTAACTGGTAAGCTATAGAAAAAAATCTTAATAAACAAAAATGTAAATATGATTAAAAAAGTCAGTTTATTTTTTAAATAATTTTTTGTACAGTTTTTAAATATCCGTTGTGGTTGGTTTGAATTTATCAATGTTTATCTCAGTCGCTATTAATTACTTTCTCTACTAATTTATAGTAAATAGAAGAATTGTTGCATCCACCTAAAAATTCAGTTACAAAATTTCCCGAAATAACGTTTTGTGGCACCTTAAATCCAAAAGTAGCATTTTTAGAAAGAGTTCTGTGTGTGTGTGTGTGTGTGTATGTGTGTGCGCGCGCGTGTGCGTATCTGTTTGTGAACAGCGTAAACTCAAAAACGAAAGTCGGTTAAATACCAAACTTGGTATTTCAATTCAGCATCTTCCAAGGATGCGACACGCAGATTTTCAAGAGAATTGCCCCATCCCCAACTGCCCTTTACATGGGAAAAATTCGGTATTTTTGATTTTCTCAGAAATGACTCTTTAACTATTTGTATTAAAACATCATATGTTAAACATGTTAGCGTGACAAATGAAATGCATATCTTGAATTTTCTGGGAATAACTTGTGAAGTCCTCTTCATTCTGACTGATTTTTGTATCACTTATTTAAAGCGTAAGAGATAGGCAAAATCTTACTAGGTGGAAAAAAAATGAAAAAGTAGTAGATCACGTTCAAGCTAACGAGTTGTCAACTTCTTTTTTAATTTTTTTTTTTTTTTTTTTTTTTTTGGCGTTCACTATATCCTAGGTATTTTGTCAAGTGGGAAGTTAGCTATTCATTTTTTCTCCTTGTCATGCAAAGAGCATGGATTTTCAGTCATCATAATACCAATTTGACTATCGCTTAAGTCTACTCTGCCCTTTTTATACCTATAACGAAATGTGTAAATGTGTAATAAACTTTATCTCGATTAACAAGAAATATATAGAATAAGCCTTTGTAAGAATAGTTATAGAAGAGTGAGTAGAAAAGTCATGTAAATGCAGCACATCAGGTTTGTTTTTCTGATTGTCAGGAACATGGATATTCAAAGCCATCATATAGCGACCCGCTTATAAACCGTCAGCCTATTGTATACCTCATGCATTTAAAACGAAATGTGCAATAAAAATATTTCTGCAAGCGTTTAAGAATGAAGATGTAAGAATAAGCTTTTGTAAGAATAATTTGTAGAAGAGTGGGTTGAGAAAGCCATTGAATTCAAATGCATTAGACCTTTTTCTTCTTATTTTATAACGTCCTTTGATGTGACTGGTTATACGGGATGATAGACTAACAGATAAATGAAAGTATGCTCAAATTCACAGCGGCTATAATTATCTAAAATCTCGGAAAACACTTCTCCAAAGTAATACGCCACATTCTAGAATCGAATTTAGGCCCCCAGATTATGAGGCAGCCACGCTACTCACGCACCTAAGATTTCCTCCTGTATTACACTGGTACCTATATTGCACGCCATGCATCTCTGTAGGTCTAACCATGGATTAGTGATGGATTTAGTTCTGTGCACTCTGTTATAGAAATCTATCCTTTTAAGTTTTAACACAGGGCCACAAGCATAGGGTACAAGCGTATGGGCAATCATGGAACAGGGACTTGGTAACAATGAATCGCCCGCAGTTTATTGGTAGGCAGCCGTATCACAATTTATCACTACAAGAGTTACTTTTCCAATGAAAGAGCAAATATGGGATGGAAATATGCGGGAGATCATATAAAACAATGCAATGGGACCTTGATGCTGTACCAGGATACGCGCACTTGAGTCGCTGTTGCATCAGAAGCCGGGCACGGTGAGTCAGAAGCCGCAAGGTGCGACAGCTTGTACACCACTGTGCGTGGGCGAGAATTGGGGAAAGGTGTGCGCGTGTGCTAAACTTCCCATATGTTGTTCCAAGCGGGGTTTCCGTTAGGGACCAGATTACTCATAGCAATAATAGTGTTTTCTTTAATTTATTTACTGCTAGGAACTATCGGCTAACGCTAGATAGTGAAGTAGAAAAACGTCTGTGTGACATTTAGGGATTATAAGGGGTAATTCATGGGGAGAAACTTATTGAGATGCTGAAGAAAATTGCTAGGATTGGAAAGCAACACCTAATCAAAGTCTGAATAAAAAGAAGATAGAAGTAGAATAGGGAAAAACTTGTGACATGAATGCCCCTTATCGCTCATCCTTCAATATTCGATGAATGTGGCGAAGAAATGTCTCCAAAAATAAATCAATGGCAATTGGAGGAAGAAAAATGAAGTTCAAAATATTTACTCGTTATATGAAATTGATAGCAGAAGAGGAAACTTCCTAAATAATAAACGACAACGGTAGAAAATATAGGACAAAGATAAATGCTAAACAGACAAATGCTGTGATTATCGGAAGAAAAGTAAAAAGACTTGCGGACTTAAGAGGAGGCGGTCTAACAATTACACAGCGACCATTTAATATTATTATGAGCTGTTTTCAAGAATGGTAGCAATGAATAGAAACCTCTATGGACTCTTGCAAAAATCAAGAGTCTAAAAATACGTTCTTGTTGTAGAGTGTGGGATCGAGTAATGCAGAAGCTTGAACGTTGCAACGAATTGAAGATAAACGATTGAAAGCATTTGAAAAGTGGAACTAGAGAAAATAAAGCATGTGAAATGGGCAGACAAAACCAGGAGAGATAAATATATGGGCCTGCGAAGAGATGCAGTGAATAGTTCGGGCTAAAGATAAGGCAATTCATTAATGAGGTTCCAGCTCAAAGTGGGGAACTTGGTGTCACTAATGCTGGAATTACATCATGTTCGTCCTTCAAATTAATGAGGCGGAACGTATCACTCATTAAAGGTAAGCAAAAACGTCGAGCAATTTACAAAATTGTCCACAATCATTTGGGTATCCAGAGGATGTTACGCGCAGTTAAGCTTTTTAAGATACACATACTTCCCAAGTCATCCCTGAAAAAGCAAACAGTAACCGCTACCGAAGGTGAAGCGGTAGCATACTGGCTTGTCACCATTCGTCAAGCTGCCTTTTTGAGGTTTCCTTTCGAGGTATTCCCCAAACCGTGATTGCAAAAGATAATAATGGGCTTTCGTAAACAGACTGAGATGTTTTCATGAACAGTGATATATATTTTAGGTTCCGAAGAAGTAACGATTCACATTGTGAGCTCATGTTGAGCTAAATCAAGTCATTTGCTGAAGGGCACATGATATAAAAGTTAAGTTCTTTGTAATGACATGTTTTAATGGTGCTTAGTAACTCCTAAATTAATAAAACTTGCCCGTGTTCCTTTTTCTAATGACTAAACGCATATTATGAACGAAATAATGCGCAAATTATTTTCAATAGATATTGTATTTTATGAATTCTGATAGCGGTAACAACAATTTTGTTAATCGCATCGCATACTTTATAATAACTATACACGAATCGTGTTTTGAATTTAAACGGGAGCCTTTGCATGTAGTAAAGGAACCAGCCACACTTCTTGTGTGTGGTGAGAAACTTTGAGGAGATATGTGGACTGGAAATTCGGGCGAACTTGTCCGCGATCCGGGTCAGTCAAGGTTTAATTATTTTAGTGGACCGTGCTAATTTCCCGCCACGCGTTGATTTGCTCTAGATGCACTTTCCCTACACCGGATGTGGCTTCCTTAAAAGTGGTAGATCTGTCCACATGTTCTCGATTTCTGTCAATTACCTCTGAACGGGACTGTGTAATGTCCTTGGCTTGTATGTGTAAGTTCTCTGAGAATTTCAATGTCGTAGCACAGAGGGGGGAAGACTTTCTGCAAAAATATCTACACCGTCAGTTGAAAGACACACTTAGTGACAATAGTTAATCAGTCGTTGTATACCACTGGAATTAGTTTAACTTAATAATAAAAAGTTGTGTGCCTTAGCGAGAATGATTAGAGGCTAATTTACAGTGCTCTAGCATTTAGCTTGACAGGTTTGAAAATTACCTGTCTTGCCATTATTAATTCATCATGATACGTTTTGTCTAGAATTAACAAAATGAATGCTTAAATCCCAAGATGCTTTATGCGTCTCTTGATTCCATTTTACTGAATGCATTTTTGTTGCAGATGAGATAGAATTTTTTTTCTCAAAAATCTGATGCTTCTATCCAAGTTATGTTATTCACAATACATTTTTCGTAGAAACGATTTCAAATCAAGCAATAAGCATTTGAATGCATCATGCGGAAGCCATTAGGTAGCAGTGTTAAAACGTTTATCGGAAGCACAGAGAAACAAACTTCGAAGTTTTAGTAATGGGGGAAAAACATATGATGTGATGCATTCGCGTGACTTTCCCTACCCTCTATCGTTTATTAGTAGGTACACAAACTATTCTTACTAAAGTTTATTTTCTATACCATATTTTAATCAAAATAAAACTTTGCAGAAATAGCTGCATTGCACATTTCGTTATAGATACAAAGGAAACAGCGGTAGTCAACTGTTTTAAGACAGACGCTGGTCCTAAAATTCCTACTGTTTCCATACAATCGCGAGAAACAGCTGAATATTGACAGGATTTCAAGAGAATGGCCAAGTAATGAACAATTCAAACCATTACTAATGGATATGTCAGAAATGGCTTATGCTACAAAAACAAATATTTGAAATAAATTGTGTATTTTAAAGAGATCTACATGTTTTGATAGTACATTTTCGTCTATCGCTTAGCGTTTACCAGTTATACAAGATTATACAAAATTCCTTCCGAATGAAGTGGACTTCACAGACTATTACCAGAAAGTTCAAGATATACGTTTTATTTGTAATGCAAATGTGTTTAATTGACCTAATAGTGGTTGAAACTAAAAGCCTGGGACATAAGTACTTACAAAGAATGTAAGTCGCCATTGGGGTAACATCTCAAAACATTTGAGATCTCCTTGTGGTTTACCGGGAAAAATTCGAGTCAGCCGGAGAATTTAATGGCGTGCCGGCATGTTGCCATGGTAGCTCAGTGGTTAGAGCAACCGGACGGAGACCGGGAGATCCGTGGTTCAAATCCCGGCTATGGCATTGAATTTTTCAGTCGTCTGATTCTACCTTTCCAACCTTGTCCAACACACGGCTTGTGTGAAAGGACAATTATTTCCGTGTTTAATGGTATGTTAATCAAAATTATAGAGCCATTTTTGAGAAAATAAAAAAGTTTTAAAAAATGTACCATGTAAAGGGTAGTTTTGGGGGATTTTCCCGAAAATCTTAATGTCGCATCTTTGGAAGGTACTGATCAAGTGTGATATTTATCTGATCTTTCGTTTTTAGTTATGATGTTCACACACACACACACACACACACACACACACACATACCTTTTTCTAACTTTTTGTATTCAATCAGAATTAAGTGTGCTTCACAGCCTATTCAAAGAAAATCAAGGTTTACAGTGTATTCCTCATGTCAGTGTGTCACACATAAGATATTTTAATAAAATCCTTAAAGTCATTATGAGAAAATAAAAAGATAATGAAAATTGTCCATGCAGTTCGGAAACGGAACTTTGGGGAAAATCTTCGTACCGCATCCTTGGAAGATGCTGTTCTTAAATACCAAGTTTAGCATTTATCTGACTTCTCGTTGTGAGTTACGTTGTTCACGCGCGCGCACACGCACACACGCTTACACACAAATATATACATACATGCATACATAATGTATGTAAAATACTTTATTTGATTTTGTATCAGAATTCCGTTGAAATTACGACATGGGGATTATTGGATGCAGTGCAATGGGTACTTGTGGCTAAACGATAAAGTAAAAAAGAAACTACTTTCTCTGCTACTTGCCCAGGTTTAAAACTAGAGGAAGTAGTGTATTCCACTCAAAATTTTGATATAGGGATTTCAATGGAAATAATTGTTTTGAGCTGTCCTGAAACGAGGAGAAAAAAGAATTTCTAGAAAATGTTTATGAATAAGGGTGAAGGGGTGAGGTATGTCCCTCTTTTGTCTGTCTGTCTGTGAACAACATAACTCAAAAACGAAATGTCAGATAAATACCAAACTTTAAGTTCAATATCTTCCAGAGATATTCAAGAAAATATCCCCACTTCAAATTGCCATTTTCATGGAATAGGACTTATTTTTTATTTTCACAAAAACTGCTGTAACAATCTTGAGTATTCTGAATAGCCTATGAGGCATGCTTCATTCTGAATTAATTTGTATAATTTTGTATATTTGGTAAATCATAAGAGATAAATAAAAACCTGCTACACAAAAATTACATCTTATTGTTACATATACTTTATTGTAAAAAAAAATTGTGGCATTAACCACTCATAAGACTATCACTGCTTTTAGTTTGAACTTTCCATTGTTTACATTTTAAATGCTGTCCTATTCATTTATATCTCTTGATATGCAAAGCGTATGGAATTTTAAAGTCGTACAGTGATCAGGTTTTTAAAGATTTGATAATCGCTTCACCTACTGTATCATTGTTGTACCTACAGTGAAATGTCTAAAGACGCCAGTTCAGCAAGTGTTTCATCTCGATCAACCTGAAGTGGATTGAAAAAAATAAGATTGATTTGCAGAAGGGATACACAAATGAACGACCATGGGTAGAAAAGACATGTGAATGAAACACAGTAGGTTTTTATATCTGTACTTACGTAACATTTTTATGCAAATAACATTGAAAATGTGCACAGTATCATAAACAAGCGTTAAGAAGCTTTATTTAAGGTTCCTGAGAAAATTGGCAATTAGTTGAGTTTTTTTTTTTTTTTTTTTTTTTTTTTTTTTTTTTTTTTTTTTTTAGGAAATTGCAATTTAAAATAACTATAAAAAAGCAGACAGCAAATTTTGATGATAAATACAGAGTATCCAAAGGAACAGAAAATGGAGTTTCTTCTAAATGTTAAACCAAATCACATTATTCTGCAATAAATACATAGTTCACGTGGTATAACGTTAGCCCAGTAGTTGTACAAGAAAACATAAACAAACAAACAAACAAACTAGAGCATAATAATTAAAAATCTGATGCGATATATTTACACGACCTTCTCTTCCCTGTATCATTTATTAGTGGGTACACAAACTATTCTTACTAAAGCTTATTTTTCTAACTACTACATTTTAATCTCAATAAACCCTGTCAGAAATAGCTGCATTACAGATTTCGTAACAGATAAAAAGGGAATAGCAATAGTCAAATGTTTAAGAAATAGACGTAACATGCTGGCCGTAGAATTCCATTCTATTTTCAGCAATCGCCAGAAACAATTGAATGTTGGCAGGACTTCAAGAGAATGGCTAAGTAATGTTGCCGGCCCTCGTAGCCGTGGTTGCTCGAGCGTATACTTCCGGCGCTCCGCCAAGTTGAGGGTCGCGGGTTCGAGACCCGCCATGGGCATGGGTGTGTGTGTGTGTGTGTCTGTATGGTAATAAACGGTAAAGTAAACAGCAAAACACAGTAATCATAAACTGCGTATGTCTGTATGTCCTTTATAGAATCGTAGACTATGCATTTGATCATGTGATGATCTTAAGCAAAGTGTTGTGCATGAGCCCACGAAGGTTTCTGAGTTGGTACGACCAATCTTCGACAGATGGCGCCACTATCATTCCAATGAATTTTGTATATTGCCGTGACAGTTAATGCTGATTTGAATTGAAACGAAAACAGCAAACGAATGATGACGTTTCGAATTGTGAGTGACGTAAGAATTTATGTAAATTGTGAAATTCATGTCCGGTTCACATTGAACAGACAATATTTCACGAAGATCATCGAATGTGTATGTAAAGGATCTGACTGCTGATTGACGTTCCGAACGCATTTGCTATGCAGTTTTTTTTTCGGATATAACCGTGAATGGAATTAAAATCGATTTCAACAATTCCCGAATGCTGATTTTTTTTTCACTTCAAATTTTCCTCAGCGAATTGGTGATCACCGTGTGTGAACAGCCGGTTCAATTGGATTGGATACATTGTGAGATTCGGATTGCTGATTGGCATCTAATAAATTCAAACGCATTTTTCACGTCGTTTCCGTACAATTATGCCTCCAAAGCGATGGTCGATCTACACCTCAAGCACGGAAGAAAAGAGCATTATGAGCCTTAGAATCAGACGAGCAACGAGCATTAAGGCTGGAAAATCTTCGAGTGCATGCCGCTAAGACCCGTTCGTCTGAATCATCTGAACAACGAGAAGTGAGGTTAGAAACTGGTCGAATACGTAATACTCAGGCCCGTTCCTCTGAGACAACTGAACAACGGGAAAGAAGGCTGCAAAATGTTCGAATAAGCACCGCTCGATCCATTCGAATTCAAACGTTTGCAGTTCCCGGTGCGACTCGCTTTCGCAATGACTATCAACAAAGCACAAGGACAATCGTTGCAAGTGTGGATTAAATTTGGAGAATCCATGCTTCTCACATGGGCAGCTCTATGTGGCCTGCTCACGCGTCGGAAAACCTTCTGATTTATTTGTTTACGCACCAGATGGAAAAACAAGAAAATTGTGTATCCCACAGCACTTCAATAAATATCGAATTGAAACGAAACGCTGCAATGTCACAATTTTTTCGACATGAACAAAATCAATAAAATGACTCAAAATAAATTGAATATTTGTGTAATGTCTTTCCTTCAAATTTATTTCAGTTAGTGGCGTAGCAACGCGCGCAGGGCACTATTGGCTGGAAATACATCTCAATCAAAATTGTTTTTGCGTAAAATTCGTAAATTCAATTCTTGCTTTCAAATGACCTCATTTGGAGCAACAAAAATCGTTGAGAATGAGGATGTCCGTAATTTTAATTCACCATTTAAGATTCAGGGCCAAGTGTATCATCGAATTGGTTCTCTGTTCTCAATACCTGATACCGATCCTAAATTTTTGCAGATCATCTTCATGGGAAATGCAGAACAACAAATTAACACACGTTGCCAATATAGTCACACCGAGAAACAGGAACAAATTATGACAAAACAGAACAACGTCTGTCGGGTCCGCTAGTAAATAATAAAAAAAGTGAACAATTTAAAGCATTACTAACGCATATCTCAGAAATGGCTGATGTCACACACACACACACACACACACACACACACACACACACACACACACACACACATACACAAAAGCTTATTTCAAATAAATTGTGTATTTTAAAGTAATATACATTTTTGGTGCAGTACGTTTTCGTCTATCGCTTACTAGTTGTACAAGATAATACAAAATTCCTTCCGAATGAAGAGGACTTCACACGCTATTCCCAGAAAATTCAAGATATACGAGTACATTCTATTTGTCAAGCAAATATCTTTAATATGTTATTTTAATCAAAATCGTCACAGCCTTTTTTTTTATAAAATAAGAATTTCGAAAAATGTTCCATGTAAAGGGTAGTTTGGGGGAGATTTCTTCTTTCGCGATTTGCAGTTGAGAAACGTATAAATTATCTGAAAACTCAAACTAAGTAGTTAATGGCATAAAAAGTCTTTGACATAAACTGTGTGCTTCGGCGAGATCTGCATTTTGTGTGGTAAGATTTTATCTTTCGCTCCAGTTTATCAATTACACAAAAGTGGTTCAGAATAAAGAGGACCTCAGAGGCTATTCCCAGAAAATTGAAGATATACTTTTGTTTGTCATGAAAATAGTTATGGTATTTTAATCAATACCATTAGAGCCATTTTTGAGAAAATAAAAAATAACGAAACATTTTCCATGAAAAGTGTAGTTTGGGGTGGGAGGTTTCCTTGAAAATCTTGGCATTGCTTCCTTGGAGTGTCCTGAATTTAAATACTAAGTTTCATACTTAACCGACTTTTCTTTTTTGAGTTATGTTGTTCACACACACATACACGCGCGCGCGCGCGCGCGCGCGGGCCTTTTCCTAATAATGCTGGTTGGGTTCAGGGGGCTTCAGAACATGAATTTATTTCCGGTGACATCTCCACATAGAATGTTTGGGTGGAATGCAGTACTTAATCTTCTTAACTGTAGGTACGCAGTACAAAAAGAAAAAAAATCATTTTTGTGCTAATTTTGGTATTCTACTTCAAAGCTACAAACTTGTTATAGAGGGCGAGGAATCAAGCAAGACACTAACTAACGTGGTGTACTGCGATTATTGGCTCTCAGATTTCAAGTCTTATGCCAACCCTTTCATATGATAGATAAAAATATCGTACTCGTGTCTGCTATATTGGTGAAGAAGAAGACAACAAAACTTTCCAACACCTGCTTTACCCACGAGGTGGTGGTAGCAGAAAAACCAAAGCTTATGATTATAGATAAGTATGTCTCTGGATTTCAAGTATATAGTCTTAGTTATATTAAGAAGAGCGTTAAGCAAAGCCCTTCTTTTACCTTTTGAAATCAGATCTGAGTGCGTTGCGGGCAGTATCGCTATCATACGGCCGTCCTGGAAATGTTCGTTGATAAAGAGAGGCAGGTCGTCTGAGCATGTAGTTTACTGTGTAACCACCAGATGGATACAGGCCGCAGGTCTTCCCGGTTCCAGGAATAGGGTGAAACAATACACTTCAGGGAGATTCTTTAATAGGGAAAATAAAAATGTATGTTGTAGGGGAAGAAACAGATTGGTGCGCATTTCAACGAAATTAGTTGTAAATATTAACTATGGAACATGTGTGAAATGATGATAAGTTTCTAGCTTATTCCTAACCCAGATTTAGGAACGGCGTATCTTCAGTCGCTTCTCTCTTTATAGCTTAGGTATTCTATCCGTATTTGACTCTTAGTGTTTCTTCTTCTTCTTGTTCGTTGTAAGTAGCGTTCTTCTCGAATTATAAACTTTTTATTTGTTATAATACATAGCTAGGTAAAATATTTAGGTACTTAAACAACCTTAAGAATCAACCCAGTGGCGGCCGCTGAGGTATGCTACAGTCTGTGCAAAAAAGAAAAAAAGAAAAACAAAACTGAAAACAAATCCTTCGAACTTAGTGCAATACCAACTTCGTGCAGTAGCATCGAACGTATGAGACAATTAACAAGAACTGAATGTACTTTCATTTTAGACCATATATGCCCAATATCAGTTATTCCGGTCTTACACAATGGACATCTCCCCCAAATAACACGTAAGGAAAACTAAAAATATTAGCACTGTTTTCCTCACAGCCACGAATCCATTTGTTCTTTTGATAAATTTCCGGATTGAATTTACGACATTGATTTTTATTTGCTCTTGCAGATTCAGGAGTGGCATTCCTAATGTTTTCATCTAAATGTTTTCACTGAGTCTTGTTGTTAAATGGAGTTTTTAATATTTCACTTGCTTTTCAAATTCTAACGACATAATTATATTCAAAAGCATATATCTCTATCTGTAAGGATATTTTGGTGTATTATTTCTGCATTCGATTTAATTAAATATAATTTGCGCTTCCACACCCATTAGCATTAACTTGTAGCAAGATGGCGGCACTGCATTAAACGACGTTTGACCGCGGAATATGTATTCTACCATTAACGCTAAGGTCTGTGCTTTACTGCGCTCTAGCGAGTGGAACGAAAGCTCTACGTCAGAGCAATCTAGAACCATGTAGAAAGGTACACCCTAATCTTATGCACTGTGCTTATTAGCGTAGACGGTGCCAATCTGGAATTTGCTCCAAGCTGCAGAAAACTGCCGACATAGCGCGCGCCACTTAACGCGCCCGTTCAAATAACAGGATACGTACTCGAAAACAGTGCTTTGTGAGCAATTCCTGTACACTTCTCTTCCTTTCCTTTTGGCACAAGTAGTGCCATGACACAGCGGCACTACCCCAGAAGCCGCCCCTGAAGCAACCGCTAGATCAATAAACACAGTTACCAAGGATACCAGAGAAGAAAGGCTGAGAAGAGTGAACAATGCAGAGTGATGAATTGGACTATTAACTTATATACTTCACACTGTGTCATACAAGGCGCAAGCAGAGGAGGAACTTTGTGTTTATATCGTTAACATTTATAATAATTATAATATAATCAGTTTTCAGTTGATCTGTTTTAATTAAATCAGGAATTTTAATCCACCAAATATGATGTTTGGTTTTGCATATGTTATTCGTGATAACCATATGCTCTTAAAAATAAGGTGTATATACACAAACCTTTAACAATAAATGTGCAAATAATCTAAGCATGTAACTAAGAGCTATAAAACGATGATGATAATACCGAGTCTTCTCTTCGTGGCTGTCACATAATGCCGCCGTAAATTGTCATTGTCGACACCCTTAATATTCTTAAACTATTGCACCACTTACACTACATGATCAAAAGTATCCGGACACCTGGCTGAAAATGACGTACAAGTTCGTGGCGCCCTCCATCGGTAATGCTGGAAGTCAATATGGCGTTGGCCCACCCTTAGCCTTGATGACAGCGTTCACTCTCGTAGGCATACTTTCAATCAGATGCTGGAAGGTTTCTTAGTGAATGGCAGCCCATTCTTCACGGAGTGCGGAACTGAGGAGAGGTATCGATGTAGGTCGGTGAGGCCTGGCACGAAGTTGGCGTTCCAAAACATCCCAAAGGTGTTCTATAGGATTCAAGTCAGGACTCTGTGCAGGCCAGTCCATTACAGGGATGTTATTGTCGTGTAACCACTCCGCACAGCCCGTGCAGTATGAACAGGTGCTCGATCGTGTTGAAAGATGCAATCGCCATCTCCAAATTGCTCTTCAGCAGTGCGAAACAAGAAGCTGCTTAAAATATCAATGTAGGTCTACGCTGTGATCGTGCCACACAAAACAACAAGGGGTGCAAGCCCCCTCTAGCAAAAACATGACTATACCATACCACTACCACCTCCGAATTTCACTGTTGCCACTACACACGCTGGCAGATGACGTTCACCGGGCATTCGCCATACACACACCTTGCCATCGGATCGCCACATTGTGTACCGTGATTCGTCACTCCACACAACGTTTTGCCATTGTTCAATCGTGTAATGTTGACGCTCCTTACACCAAGCGAGGCGTGTTTGGCATTTTCCTGCGTGATGTGTGGCTTATAAGCATCCGCTCTACCGTGGAATCCAAGGTTTCTCACTTCACGCCTAACTGTTAGTATTTGGAGTGGATCCTAAAGCAGTTTGGAATTCCTGTGTGATGGTCTGGATAGATGTCTGCCTATTACTCTTTACAACCCTCTTCAAATGTTGGCGGTCTCTATCAGTCAACAGACGAGGTCGGCCTGTACGCTTTTGTGCTGTAGATACATGTGCCTTCACGTTTCCACTTCACTATCACATCAGAAACAGTGGACCTAGGGATGTTTAGGAGTGTGGAATTCTCGCGTACAGACTTCTGACACAAGTGACACCGAATCACCTAACCACGTTCGAAGACCGTGAGTTCCACGGAGCGTCCCATTCTGCTGTTTCACGATGTCTAATGACTACTGAGGTCGCGGATGAGTACCAGGCAGTAGGTGGCAGCACAATGCACCTAAGATAAAAAAATGTATGTTTGTGGGGGTGTCCGGATACTTTTGATCACATAGTGTATTTAAGGCGCAGGAAGAACTACATTCAACTCGAACATTCGATATCTGAAATGCGCTGTTGAGCTATACTAAAATCATCTTCAAAAATATAAAAGGTGAATATGTGTGTGTGTGTGTGTGTGTGAGAGAGAGAGAGAGAGAGAGAGAGAGAGAGAACTCAACCTAACTAAATATCAGACATATTTTAACGTTGCAGAGAGAACATGTACAATTCCTCCACTGCAAACAACCCTCCTTTCGATGCAGACAATTTTGGTTAAATTTCACAACATTGTTCCAACAATTTTAACAAGCTTGAGATACATACATGCATGGCATATACATAATTGTGTTGAATCTTCTGGAAATAGTCGCTGAATCATTTGCAATGAAATGGAAACCACTAACTTTTTTTTTAACTGTTTAATGCCCGTTCTTACTGCATACGGCATCACTAATGATACATCAAATGAAAGATTATTGGCAAAGGGAATTTGGGCAGGAAACGTTCCAGGCCCAAGTTTAGTGTACCTCCTGTATTTTGCCGGTTACGAGGACTGATGAATCCCGGAACCTGTAATGACGGACATAAATTTACCTACAGAATGGGTTTGGATTTTGTTAAAGTGTATAGTTTAACGGCATTAACTATTTTCGAAATATTTACTGTTTAAGTTTTCCCGTGGTTTAATTTTGAAATGTTAAGTAGCAAACCCATCGCACTAGAAAATGTGTATTGTTGTGTTATTACCAAATACTTTTCGTTCGTATCAGTATTTACAGGGAGGACTTTGAACTTGCCGATTCGTTCAAGCGAAATGGGCTGTTGCAGTCTCCATACATCAATGCTAGTTTGTAGACAGGGAACTTGATTTTCACTCCAGGCAGCACACGTCATCCATTCGGGACATTCTTCACCTGGCTAAAACATATGTGAATGGCCATAAACATGAAAGCGATTTCGTATAGGAATTTACCGTGATTACTTGTAATGTACGGTGAAATAGGTAGAAGAGGCACCCGTGCACCTTTTGGGAGGATCAAGAGGTAACCGCTGCCTTGCAGAGGAGTAACGCTTCCAAAGGCTAAGGGAGATAACCCTGAAAGAAAATCCGGTCCTCTAGAGTGGGCGCTGTGCGGCGGGCTGGTTACTCGCCCACGGAAAAGAATTTATTAATCAGAAAGCCAAAAGAAATAGCCGGACAGGTATTTCTAATGGAAAAGACGTGACCAATTTTAACCTTTGTTTCACAACAGGATTTAATCTAAAGCTTGGAAGGAAGAAGAAGAAGGTAAAGTGGAAAGAAAAATATAGATTATTGTGAGAAAGTAACGTTGCTACTACATATGTGTGTGTACATACATACATACATACATACATACACTTTACTTTTCCACAATAATCGCCGTTCACATGTATACACTTGCTGTAACGTTGCACCAGCTTCTTTAACCCCTGGGCATAGAAGTCTACCGTCTGTGACTTCAACCAGGTGGTAACGCTGGTTCATCGTCGGTTTGAAATCGTTGTCCATCCAGCCAACGTTTCAAGTGCAAGAAAAGGAAATAGTCGCTTGGTGCCAGGTCGGGACTGTACGGAGTGTGGTCAAAGAGTTCTCAACGAAACTCTTGAATCTCCTCTTTGGTTTTGGCAAGGGTGTGCGGTCGTGCGTTGTCGTGCAGGAGGATGATGCCAGACGACAGTTTCCCACGTCGTCGATTTTGGATCGCACGTCTCAGTTTTGTAAGCGTTGCACAGTACACGTCAGCTGTAACTGCTGACCCACGGTCCATGAAATCAATCAAAAGAACTCCCTTTTCGACCCAAAACACGTAACCATCATTTTGCGATTCGCGTATGGCGATTGCTTACACCTCTTTGGTTGGGTGTACCGGAACGACGCCACTGCATTGACTGTTGTTTCGATTCTGCGTTGGTGTACACTATCCATTTCTCGTCGCCCACAACAATGTGGGAAAACAAATCATCTGCATCTTGTCTACAGCGCTCCAAAAACTATCTTGCACTGCGCATTCGTTGTTCTTTGTGCTGACCGGTGAGCAGTTTTGGCACCCATCTCGCAAAAAGTTACAGATATCCAAGCTGATCAGTGACAATCCTGCAAAGTGAGGTTCGAGCAACATTTGGGAATTCATCAGCTAGACCACTGCGTCAAACGCCGATCACTTAGAAGTTTTTGGTTCACTTGCACAACGATGTCGTCGGTCCGAATACTGGGCCTACCACTCCGCCGTTTATCGTGCACATTTGTGCGCCGATTTCGAAATTCTCGACACCAGTGTCGGTCCTGTTTGTTGCTTATTATGTCCGATTCATGCACGAGGCAGAACTCACTATGGATGTCCGCAGCTGACGATCCGTTTGCCAGTAAAACTCTAATTACACCGCGCACTTCATAATTGGCGGGATCTACGATTGTCGCTACCATTGCGATCTGCTCTCACCGACTGGCAAATGCCTACTGCGTCACACCAACACTGCGGTAGGTTCCTCAGGAGTCGGTAGATAGCGCTGCAGACGTGAAACGTCATTCAGGCCTACCATCCGTTAAATATTGTTCACCGGACCTTAGTTTTGGAATACGCCTCATAATATGTTGGATTTTCTGCGAATAGCCAGTGCATCCTCTTCATTCGAAAGGAATTTTGAATACCTAACTTGTAAGCCGTAAGAGAGACAAAAACATACCTATTACAAAAAAGATGTTGACATCTATCTTTAAAACGCAAAAACTATTTCAAATAACCTTTTTATGGTATCATTCATTTGTAAGATATCCGTTCTTATTGCTTTGAATTTTTCAATACTTGTGTGTGTATTTTTTTTTTTAAGCATTGTCACTATTTAGATGTTTCTCGCGATGTCATAGAAAGTGTGTGAAATTACAAGACCATCATTTGGCAACCAGATTTTAAACATTTGACTATCGCTTTGTTTTCCTGTCTACCACGATATGTGAAACTGCTTCTACGAATGTTTAGCTTGGTTAACATTAAATATAGAAAAATAAGCTTTTGTAAGAGTAACTTATAGAAGCGATATAAAAATAAACGATAGTGGTAGAGAAAGTCACGTGAATGTAACATCAGTTTGTTTTATTTATTGTGCCCAAACTTTCAATATAGTGACTGCAGAAGGTGCGTTTTAATGCTTTAAATTTAATTTATTGTTTTTAACCCATTTAGTTTCACCTTAATAAAATAAATGAATCGAATGATTATTAAAAGCCTTCACTTACATCATGATGGTAAAATATGGACGATCGCTTTGAGACTTCAAGGTCTCATCTTCGGCAGTTGCAGAGACTGAATCTCGATCCACAACACAAATGTATCTAACCCATGTGGACGATTGGAAGGGCCTCAGGTGAATCGTCCACATGGGTTAGATACATTTGTGTTGTGGATCGAGATTCAGTCGTCTGCAACTGCCGAAGATGAGACCTTGAAGTCTCAAAGCGATCGTCCATATTTTACCATCATGATGTAAGTGAAGGCTTTTAATATCATTCGACTCATTTATTTTATCAATTGACTCTTCACTGTTAATATTGTGGTATTTCAACTTTGATAGTTTCACCTCAACAATTCCAATGCTTATCATCCATCATATTTGTTTGTTACGTTCTCTACCACGTACCTACGAGGTAGAGAAAGTATTGCATTCTACCCAAAAATTCGATACCGAGATGACTACAAATACATGTTTTAAGGACCCTAAATCTAAAAAAAGCGTTTTTGAAAAATGTCCGCGCGTATGTGTGTGTGTGAACAGCATAACTCAAAAACGAAATGTTGAATAAGTACCAAACTTGGTGTTAAGGTTCAGCGCCTTCGAAAGATGCGACAGAAGATTTCGAGAAGTTCTCTCACCCCAAATTATCCTTTACATGGAACATTTTTCGAAATTTTTATTTTCTAAAAAATGACTAACGATTTTGATTAAAATACCGCATATTAAAGATATTTGCATAGCAAATAAAATGTATATTTTGAATTTTGGAAATAGCCTGTGAAGTCCTGTTTATAATCTTATATAGGCAACTGGTAAACGTTAAGGGATAAACAAAACGTAATACACAAAATATGCAGATATCTTTAAAACATACAATTTATAACAACTTTTTTTTGTGGCATCAGCCATTTCCAGATATCCGTTATTAATGGTTCCATTTGTTCAAAACTTTTTAAGTCCCATTAATTTTCAGTTGTTTCTCGCGATTGCATGGAAACAGTATGGAATTTTAAGGCCAACATATAGTGTCCAGTTCTTATACATTTGACTATCGCAGTTCCCTTTGTATCCTAACGAAATGCGTTATGTATCTATTTCTGCAAAGGTGTATCTGGAATAAAGCAACGTAGATAGAAAAATAAACCTTCGTAAGAATAGGATTGGAAAGGTAGAATCAGACGACTGAAAAATTCAATGCCATAGCCGGGATTTGAACCAGGGTTTCCAACCCTGTCCAACACACGGCTTGTGTGAAAGAACAATTAATTCCTTCGTAAGAATAATTTGTATACCCATTAATGAACGATAGAGGATAGAGAAAGTCATGTGAATGTAACACATCAGAGTTTTTTCCCAGCGGCAACTTTTCTAAGGATACTTGGGAATCCAAATTCGATTAATTAGCATATTTCATCTTTACATTACCGAAGTGCACGTTTGATACAGTGTTTTATACCCAGGTACTGGTGTGCGTTTTATTTGCTATCCCTAAGGGTGTGTCTGCTCTACCATAAACGTTAAATACTACGCGTAGCAGTAGATAAAGGGCATTAAGAGTCCCATTTGCTGGGACTGAATGAGCAGATGAGGCTAACCAAGGGCTGAGTTGTTAACTTGGGTACGAGGAAGTAGCTTAACATGTAGCCGACCGGATCTTCTCTGATTAATGGATTTGGGTTGTCCAACTTGGCTAAACTTTATAGCACGGTCAGCTCTTAGCTAGCTCTGCAGGGTACCAAGTGGTGCCAGATTCCACCATTTGCGTGCCCGGTGCATTCCATTCCTAATGAGTCACATGGGTGAAGTTCAAAAAATGGAGAGTGATCTTTGTAATTTACTCTCTTTCAACGGAAAAATGAAGGTAACGAACACTAAAAATTTCAGGTCATTTTGTTGTGGAAAAGACATGTTGGTGCTATTTTGCTGGTGTTTATTTGTCGGTTTATTTATTTAGTGTGGCACAGCTTAGGTCTCTTCCACTGCATCATCCTTGGAATGCATTATTAGTATTGATAATACTTTAATATAAAACGCATTGATATAAGAATAAGCACTTCTGTCCCTAAGTTAAGTATAAAATACTTAAATGGAAAACAAATGACATGAGTACATTAATAACCATATACAACATTTAAAAATAAGCAGCGAAATCTAGATTATGGTAATCATAATCGATATAGAAATGTTTATGGCAGGTTGTTTTACTTATGTTGGATAAATAACCGATGCTGGTATGTATAAGACAAGATATGTGTATTCTTTTAATTATTTGTGTTCAAAAATGACCAAAGCGCTGTTATGAAATTCGATATATAATAAATTATGTCCCGCTTTGAGGATAGGCCCTATAGTCTTAATTACTTATCCATAAGGGAGTATTCAAATGGGGTAAAATCTTATATGCAACATTTTTCTGGTATTGTTGATGTACGTAAACCAGGACTATCGAAATTTCCTTCCATGAGTCACCAAATATGCAACACGTGTTAACCATTCAACAGCATGTGAAAAAGAATCGCAGTGCCTCGCGAGTCCCATTTTCGCCATCGTTGAAATAAAACCATAAACCATAGTTCCAAACGCATAACAATCTTAACGAAAAGGCGTAACATACTTCTGTTTTAGATTTTATTAACATTCCAGTTATTATAGTTTTAAAAATACCACAGCATGCACGCTGCACAAAAAGGAGGAAGGAATTGGACGGGTAGACGGTAACCGACAGTTAAAGGCAATAACGCAAACTGAGCTGCAGGTTCTGCTGGTGGAATAATCGTAATAGTAACAAAATCTGTTTCTTCGTCTAGTACTCTGATAAGAACAAATTCCAACGTGAAAGTGTTTGTACTAATTCTAAGTGAAGCTATCATTTCGCATTACGTTGTACAACTACATAGGAAATACTTGTTAGAGCCCGTGACAATGAGTTCCAAAGGCAAGCAACATGGCTAAAGTTGACGGGTAAAATGATCGTCATTGCGGTAGTATTGAAAGAGTATGAATGACTATCATTTAGGATAGAATTACATCGCAGCCAGCAATAACTTGTGCTTCAGTTCTTAACTTAGAAATTGACGAAGATATGCGTGTTCCGTTAATAACGAGTGCTTGCTGACTTCCAGTAACTGCGGTTGAGAAAACTGGCTCTAGGCATTCTGTCCCTTCATGTCCAGAACTTAGGACAAAAGCTTCCTCCTGCTTCTCCCTACTTTCTGTGTAGTGTCCGAAGTATAGTATAGTTATGCAGCCACATTTTATCTATGAGTGTTGCATGGCAGCATATTAGCATCCTGAATTATTTGCTGTGCCACCAAGAAATGCAGTAATGCAATTATAATTATATGCTTGCGTGCATAGATATATTTTCATTATATTGGTCAGCATCTCTTTGTCACGTATTTACTGTTTTGAATTTTCAAACTTAATTTAATTATGCTAGAAGTACAACTACAACGGAGGTAAAACACACTCGCTCTAGAAGTTTCATGCTTGTTTGTGTAAAGGACGTGTGTTAAAATCGTGCTGATGCACACTTGTTTTCAACAATCGCAAGCTTAAATTCCAGTAAGAGATCTTGCTATACTTTGGTTAGAGTTTTGTTGCATTTACTTTAAATAAGTATAATGGCCTCCTCGCTAGCGACCAGTTCCATTTAAATACTCAATATAGTTGTCCCTGTTTGAAGATTCTTCACTCTCATTATGACCACGAAGAGCAAGTGCTTGCTTTCCAAAAAAACAATTATAGCCCGTACAACGTGAGAAAATAAAGCTCTATTCCTTTTCACTACATTGTTATGCTGTTCAACTGAGATCTTATACTGACTATCCAAAGAAAATTCTATTCTAGGAGTTTTACCAAAAAGTTTTAGTTGTTTTTTGGCTGCCTTATAAATGTTATTTAAATCTTTATAACCGTTGGAATTCCAGATGCATTTTTCATTTGAAAAAAGACATGACCAACAAAACACAACCATGACTCACTTTAATAAACTTTGATGTTGAAATGCCTTAAACATTTTTTAATCTTAGTTGTAATACTGAGTATGTGCTTTGGAGGATCTGCTTTAATTACAACTTCCTTTTCAGAGAAATTTAATGACTGGAAGCTTCTTAGCTTGAGCTTGTCGAACACACAACAGTTTGTTTCCATTTTCGTTGCTACAACCGCACTGAAACAATGTATTGTTTGCTATTGCACTTCGTGAATTGTATGAGCACGATTTTTAACAGAGATGTACTCCAACTGAGTACATAACATGGGTCACCAGAGTCAAGCACACAGTGCCAGTTTCCTCCAGGTGACGGCAGGTGCAGTTGACCACAGCCTTGTCTCGATACAGACTGCGTACAAGTTATCGCAGCATGGCGTGAATTCAAATTATAATATTTAGGAAAGCTCGATTTTTAATATTAGAATGCTGTGTACTATAAAATTACAATGAACACCAATTTTGCCACCTGTTTGAAGAAAGTTACAGGGTATGTAACACATCTCTCACATCCATTGACGCTACGCCCCTGCTAGCGACACATACCTTGCTAGACTTTTGTTGCATTTACTTTAAAGAAGTATAATACTCGCTAGCGTATCTATCCTGTTCCGATTAATTTTAGTAACAGCTATCATAGTAGTATAGTTTACTCATATGACAGTTTTCTGTCCAACCACTGCCATTCGCTATTCAGTATAGTGGGCTTCAAATGTTTTCCGATGGACCAAGGGGCGTGAAGGAAGAGGGGGAAGAAATTTCTTCTCGACTAGAGACATGCCTGGCTATAGCCAACAATAAGTGTCGGTCGTCTCAAGGATCACATTTACTTCTGTGTATGCATTCAGCGACCTGACTCTAAGAAGAAACAAGACGAAACCAAATACTTTTCTCTTTACTAGAACTATTCAAGTGAAATAAATTAACATATTCTTTGCATAATATGTTGTTTAAAAATCAAATGTTGCACTCTTTATGCGGGTGCTACACAGGTTTAAGATACAGTAATTTTCTTGAGAAACAAGGTTCGCATAATGTATATCTTGTTTTAACGTTTGTTGCTAGTAATAAATAATAATATTAATAATAATTAATAATAGTTTCATAATTATGACAAATAGAACACTCTACGCGTACTCCGAGGGTATTCATTACCTTGAATATAAGTTCGTTTTGCTTTTTAATTGTCATAGATATTGATCACAACGTTTAGCGCTAAGTGTGTAGTTCCATACAGTTGACACATTCAGTTCTGATAATATCCAAGTAATGTTTTAAAAATATGGCAGCAAAAGTAATATTAATGTCAAACTGTTGAAGCAGATAAGTTAATAGATAACAGGAAACAACGTTTAGCGCAAAATATGCAGTTTCTACCTATATAACTGTTTTATTCGGTTAGAATAACATATAAGCTAAATTTTCAAAATAGTAACCCGAAGTGTTAATGCAGATAGGTTGATGTGCTTTTGTTTCAATTGGTTCATTTGAAAACACTATTCTGAAAACTAAATTGCTTTCAAGTTACAAATCTGAAGATGCCCCCGCCAAAAAAAGACTTTGTATTACGATTCACGTTCTGAATTCTTAAAATGCTTCTCTTCTCTGGTCTAGAATGGAATGGAATGGGTAACGGAGGGGAATCGACCCCGATCCAGTGAATGAGGATATTGTGCTTGTGCCCCTCGAGGGTGCGCTCCCGGGAGGGAGGGACGAGGTGAGACACCGAGCGGCCGGAACCAGGAGTGACGGCACAGCAAAGACAAAGTTCCTAAAATTTCCAGATTCAGACGCCGACAGTTGGGCAGGCAAACCGGGGATCCACCCCAAACAGAGGGTCCAACGCCCTCCAAGAAGCGGTCCTTATACCCTGGCAACCAGCCGAAAACCGAGAGACGGATAAGGTTCCACAGAGAGAACACTTTTCTGCGCCACGCCACACCGGAATACCATCGCCGACACTTCCAACCTTGAAACAG
The DNA here is from genome assembly GCA_030765065.1 of Deroplatys truncata. Taxonomy (NCBI): domain Eukaryota; kingdom Metazoa; phylum Arthropoda; class Insecta; order Mantodea; family Mantidae; genus Deroplatys; species Deroplatys truncata. Next base: position 49,768,099 of record CM060984.1, on the reverse strand, counting down.
ACCTAACGGGGTTAAGGAATGAAATGAGGAATGGAACGATATTCGGGGGCTGAGAGAAATCATATCAGCATTCGCCTGACGACCCGGGAAAACCCTCGAAAAGAAAACCCGTGGGTCAGATTGGGCGGTAGCGGGAAATGAAATAGAGATCTCTCGAATGCGAGTCGCACTCGTTACCGTGGCGCCACCTGGGCGTAAGCTGGAAGATCCGTAGTTCAAATCTTGGCTATGACATTGAATTTTTCAATCTGATTCTATCTTTCCAACTTGTCCTACACACGGCTTGAGTGAAAGAATATTCTTGTTAATTGAGATGAAATTGCAATTACAAACTTCGTTGTAAGTATAAGAAGAATGCAGTAGCTCAAACGATACTCAGATTTTTATGTGGTGTCTTTGAAACTCCACGCTCTTTGCATTACCAAGAGAATTATGATTAGGAAGAATTATATTTAAATATAGATTAAATTATTATTTTAAATTGAACAAACTAACGTGTTGTATTCACATAACTTTCTCTTATCACCATTCTACAAATTATTTTTTCTAAATCTCATTTTTCTGTCTCCTTCTTATAATCCAGATAAACTTGCAAATCACATTTTGCTCATGTGTGTGGTGTGGGGGTCTGCCTCACATTCATGAGGTCCCGAGTTAGAATCTCGGTTAAAGTGAAATACCTGGGTAAAGATTTTTCCAGGGTTTCCTCTTATCCTGAAAAGATGAATGTTAGATTCTAATTTCTAGTGACCTCGGGCCCATTTGAGCATCATTTTAACCATTTCGTTCATTCACCGTCCGTAATGGCATATCCGGTTAAAGGACCAAATACCAAAAGAAAAAGCTCACATTTACACGTTGCGTTGTAGTATATGTAGATAAAGCGATAGTCACATTTTCAAAAAGCATGCCATTACGTGATGCTTTGAAATTCAATGCTGTTTGTATGACCGCGGCAAAAACAAAACGAATAGCGACTTCTCAGTTACAAAAGTATTCAAACCAATAACAAAAAATATCTGGAAATTAGTTAATCTCATAACATATGTGTATAAAAAAACTGCGTGCTTTAACGGGGTCTGCATTTATTGTGTAGCAAAACTTTGTCCAATCTTTTAGAGTTTACCAATTATACAAGTTATTCAGAATGAAGAAGGCTTTAGAGGCTCTTCTCAGTCAGTTCAAAATATATATTTCGTTTGTCATGAAAATATTTTAAACAGTGAGTATTTTAATCAAAATCATTAGAGCCATTTTTAAGAAAATAAATTTCGAAATTTTTTCAATGTAAAGGGTTGTACAGGATGGGGAAATTTTCTTGAAAATCCTTGTCACATCTTTGAAAGATGCTGAACTTAAATATCAAGTTTGGTATTTAACCGACTTTTCGCTTTGGATTTATGTTGTTCACAGAGACGCAGGCATATGGAGGTTTTGCCCTAAAACACGATGTGTTGCATTCGCATGACTTTCTCTGCTCACTCTTCTTACAAAGCTTATTTTGCACCTATGTCATGTTAATACCCATAAACCTTCGTCACTTATTTGTACAATTCGTTGTAGGTATAACCAGAACATATTAAGCTAAAGCGATACCAAATCCCTCAAAGCTGATCGCTACGTGATAGCTTTGGATTGGTTGGCTACGGAGGGGACTCGGCACTGATCCACATAGTGGATATTGTACCTACGCCCCACAAGGGAGCGTCTCCGGGAGGCAGGATGAGGCGAGACAAGACACCGAGCGTCCGGAACCAGGAAAAACGTCACAGGAATGGCAGGGCCCCTAAGTTTTCAGATAGAGAATCCCCGTCAGACGGACAGGCAGACCGGGGACTCCACCCAGCACAGAGGCTGTTCAACGCTCCTCAAGGAAGTTAGGATACTCCCGACAGGCAGCCGAAAGCTGAGGGACGGAGAAAGTCACAAAAAACGTTCTTTTCCCCTGCCACACTGCACCGAAACACCATCGCCGACACTTCCAACCCTGAAACAGACCAACGTATGAAAGATGAAGGGAAATTAGAATGGAGATGAAATGGAGGTCCGGAAATTCGGGGATGTGAGAATCCTTCCCTAGCACTCGCCTAGCGACCCGGGAAAACCCCCGAAAAAATCTATGGGTCAGGAAGGTCGGCCAGAGGAATCCAACCCACGATCTCCCGAATGTTAGCCACAGACGTGATAGCTTTTAAATTTTGTTCTCTTTGTATGAACACGAGAAGGAAAGAAAGAAAAACAATAGCTATTTGCAGTTGAGAGAAGTGTAAAGTATTTGAAAATTCAAACTAATAACAAAGAAATTTTCAGAATAGGTAAAATATAACAGTTATTTGACTTAAAATAAAAATGTTATTTGATATAAATTTTGTGCTTTAACAAGATCTACAGTTGCTGTGCGGTAAGATTCTTTTTCTCTCTCTCTCTCTCTCTCTCTCTCTCTAACGAATTATCAAAAGTCATTGACAATAAAGACTAATTCACAGACTATTCCTAGAAAATAAAAGAGATACATTCTATTTATCATGAAAATAGCTTAAACATATGTATTTTAATCAAAATCCTTAGTAATTTTTGAAAGAATAAAACATTTCGAAAAAGTCCAATGTAAAGGGTAGTTTGGAGTGTCGCATTCTTGGAAGAAATTGAACTTAAACACCAAGTTCGGTTTTTAACCAACCTTTTGCTTTTGAGTTATGCTATTCGTGGACACACACACACACACACACACACACACACACACACACACACACACACACACTCACACTCACACTCACACTCACACATACTTGGACCATTTTCTAAAAATAAATTCATTGGATTCAAGGGTAATAAACGTGATTTATGGTGAAATTACGACATTGACTTTTCAGATGGAACACAATACTTTCTCTACTTACTGTAGCTACGTAGTAGAGAAAGTAAAAATGCTTACTTTGGATTCAGGGGTTTCAAAACGTGTATTTGCGTTGAATCTCGTTATTCAATTTTTGGGTGGAATGCAATACTTTCTCTAACTACTGTAACTACGTAGTAGAGAAAGTAAAAATGTTTTCTTTGGATCCAGGGAGACTCAAAACGTGTATATCCGGTGAATCTCGTTATTCAGTTTTTGGGTGGAGTACAATACTTTCTCTACCTCCTGTAGCTATGTAGTAGAGAAAGTAAAAATGCTTTGTTTGGATTCAGGGGGTCTCAAAACGTGTATATCCGGTGAATCTTATTCAAATTTTGGGTGGAACACAATACTTGCTCTACTTGCTGTAACTACGTAGTAGAGAAGGTAAAAAAAACTTTGTTTGGTTTTAGGGATTCTGAAAACGAGTATTTCCTTTCCCAGTATTAATCTCGTTATTCAATTTTTGGGTGGAATACAATACTTGCTCTGCTTACTGTAACTACGTAGTGGAGAAAGTAAAACGCTTTGTTTGGTTTCAGGGAGTCTGAAAACGAGTATTTCCGTTCCGAGTATTAATCTCGTTATTCAATTTTTGGGTGGAATACAATACTTGATCTACTTACTGTAACTACGTAGTAGAGAAATTAAAAATGCATTCTTTGGATTCAGGGAGTCTCAAAGCGTGCATTTCCGGTAAATCCCCTTATTAAATTTTTGCGTAGTAGGGAAAGTAAATTCAATGGGGCTCAAAACGTGTGTTTCCGGTGAATCTTGGTATTGAATTTTTCGATGGAATACAATACTTCCTCTGCTTACTGTAAGTGCATAGTAGGGAAAGTAAAAATGCTTTCTTTGGATTCATTGGGTCTCAAAAAGTGTGTTTCCGGTGAATCTCGTTTTGTAATTTTTGGGTGGAATGCAACTCTTTCCCTACTTATTATAGGTAAATAGTAGAGACAGTAAAAATATGAGTTGTGGAATAGATAAGCGGCTGGCTGTCGTTAAGGCATCTTGCATGCAACCAAATAGGGAAAAGTGTAACTTAGACTGTAACTTTAAATAATTTCTGGCCTAAATTGTTGTCACGATGCACGGAAAAATCATACTTCATAAGGACATTATGAAAATAAAGAACATATGTTAATTGATAATGGGTAGAGAAAACAGTGAATATTGAAAACCAAACCATTTTGTTTTAACGCTTGCTTGTTATACAATGATATGATGCCTCTAATTCCTAAAAATTAGCTTGTATACTGCGTATGTCGCTGTGTTGTAATGTTATTGCTGTTTTCTTTTCACAGCTATTACATTCTTACAGACAAGTCTAAGGGAAATGTGTTGCAATGATATTTTGTTTAGCCTGTTACATCCCTTAACCTTCCTTGTAGAGCAGGTATGAGCTAAGACACCTGGAATAACCTCTCCACAGGACTTGCCCCGCTAACGGTGGAACGGAAAACATTTGTACAAGTACACCGTTTACAACTACCTTGTGAATCACTTCATCCTGTTATAGCTACCAGTCTCCTTAAGATTGCGTGTATGGTAGAGAAGGCAAACCACAGATTGGCTGTTCTACACTAGAGAGCAGAAAACTGACCCATATATGAACGAGGGGATTTAAATTGGAACAGACCTGTAGCTCCGCCCTCTTCTAGCACCATCACCTTTCTACTTCACCTCTTGCTTCATTCTAGCCACTTGATTGGCAACTTGTTTATGTTTTCCCAAAAATATGTCAATGAGTCGTGAATGTTCTTGCTATTTAAGCATCCTTAATACACTATGATAAAGTTATAAAGCTGACGATAATGGTTTGTTTATTTAACGACGTTTTTACTACTAGGGCCACATGAGTGTCATTTTCCAATAATAACATAGTTTCTAGGTTAACAAGGGTTCTATTTTCAGACCAGGCAATAGGGTAGGCTGACAGTAAGGCCCTTACCCAAATGGCAGGACAGTTTTAACATCCTGAAGTCAAATTTTGGGTGGAACACAATACTTGCTCTACTTGCTGTAACTACGTAGTAGAGAAAGTAAAAAAACAACCTAATCCTGTTTAATAACATGATATTATTATGATTATGATTATTATTATATTATTATGCTTATTATTATTATTATTATTATTATTATTATTATTATTATTATTATTATTATTATTATTATTTGCTGCTCGATTCCATCTAAAAAGTAAAACAAAATTAATAGGATTTAAAAGTATCTACTAAAATACCTATAGTTCGACAACTCCGGATATATTAATACTTTTTTGGGAATCAACGGTGAATGTCTACAAAAAAACTAACGACACATCAATAGCGTTTTATGGCTTTTAGTGTTGATATAAATTGATATAGAAATTGGCAGAATTAGAAACTGGTGGTAGTAGTAGACTTTCTAAAGAGCCAATTTTATATGGACATCAAGTTAAAGCAGGTGGCGAGGGTCAGGAAGACAAAGTGTCTACCCTAAATGTTGAGACAGCATTGTTTTATTTCATTTTGGTGGTTAGACTTTTGTCGTATTTAAATATTAAGATGTATATGTATATTGAAAAAGAGAGATTTCTCGCTCTTGGACAAAGCCGTCGCTGTCGGATAAACATTTCCTTATACGTTTCCTCTGGTTCTGATAAAGCAAAGCGACAAAATAATATGTGCTTGTACTACCTTTTACTTTCCTTCCGCATTCGGCACTTCTTGGATAGACACCTTGCCATATGTTTAGTGCAGTGCTCAGTGTTATGCTCTCTTTAACCCATTAGCCAGGAGGACACGCTATAGTCGACCATCTCCATACATTAATGAAGCGATCGCTCACGGGTGCGTATTTGTGATAGATTTGTTAGCGTATCTCCAGCTTTTAAAGCTATGGATTAATACACTTAAATATGGTATGTTCTGGCGAGTTAATTCACACGGTAAAACTTTCGACTCTGTTCTGCTTTAATAAAACATTCCTTATTAAAATGAAGCTTTCAATAAAAACCGGCATGATTAAATGGAATAGATGACTTGGAGATTGTAACCGTAAGAAAATTCTGTGCCATTACTATTGCGGTGAAGAGCCATGGAGAGTTTCTGAAGCTGAAAGTATGAAGCACATTGAAGACCGTGTTTGAAATGCAGGTATGCCTTTTATGTTATGAAGAAGCAGGATTGTCCATTATTTGTCTGAAACCTCTTTCGGGCAAGGAATGAAATCATGAAAATGTGATTGATATTCGGATTTGCTTCAGCAGCAGCACAACTAGGTATACATGTACTCGGAAAAATTGTCTTCCCCAAAACTTTTTTTACGCTGTAAAACATGTAACTTGAGTCTAGGAGCATATGCCGTAATCTTCATTTCTCATATTTTCATTGAACCATTTGGAATACTTACTGCTTATAAATCGACATTCAAGATTGATTTCCTATTTATTGTATTAATTGTCAAATGGTTTTAGCATATCAACTTTTAACGTCGTTTTGAATACTGTCCACAAGCGGTGGACACTGATGGATGGTACATGATATTAAATTATATTTGGGAAATAAAATTAGGGAAGGAAATGTTCCAGTGTAGGGAACCTTCCCTCACTTGCCGGTTATCAGGACTGAGGAAAACCGGAAAAGAAAATCCTCAAGTAAAGGAAGACGGTCCTGGCGGGATTCAAACCTCAGGTCTCCCCATTCACGAATCCATGCCATTCGTCTATTTAACCGGCATTATCAAGTCAGATGGTGAATAAATGAAATGGGTCAAATGATACTCAAATGAGGCCGTAACTTACTAATAGATCTTCCAGCCATTCGTCTCCCAAGGTAATGGGAAAACCCCAAGAAAAAAAAACTTAATCTCGGAAACCTACTTCAAACGAGATTCGAAGGCAAGAAGATCTTAAATGTGAGGTAGACACGCTATGTAGGTGTATTTTCTTCAAAACGTATTATATAATAGATATTTCAACTCTATGCAGCCTTCGAACGCACCTAAAAGACGCTTGTTTCCCTCTCTGTAATGTTGATTATAACTGCAGATACATGCATTTTCAGTGGCCCTGCTGAGTATGCAGCTTATGTACAAAAAGGCCAAAAGTTTATCCACCCTAATCCAAAGTATTTTGGAAGGCATTTTATGTATTCTCAATAAAATTTGAGTATTTTTGAAAATGCATTTATGAATACCCTTTAACCACTATGGTTCTTAGCTCCCATTCTTCATTGGGTGTGAAAGACCGGAAATCGTTCAGAAGCCTCTTTGTCAGGCTTTATGTTCTTTTACGTGTCGTAAATCTACGACACGGGACCATCACTCCCTTTCGAAGGAAGCCATGCTAAGGATTCCTAGGCCCGAAAAACCCATCGCACTCCACCAGGTTTGAACACGCGACCTCGGGAACCAGAGGCTAGCTTGTTAACCCTAGACCACGGAGGACGACAATTTAGGAATCTGGCCACAGCTGTGGCGGGCAACATGTGTATTACGCAGGAAAGACTCGAACTACTGCCCTGCGGCTAAAAGCCACCTGAGCCAGCTGGTTGCTCCACGGCGAGAGACAGAAGGGCGCTATAGTGGGACCGGATACGCGGTTTACGCTGCAAAACGTTTGGTTTCGACATCTCTCTCTATCTCTCTCTCTCTCTCCTGGGGAACTCTCGTTTTTTACTCACGAACCGGCAGATGTTTACGTAACGTGTTTCCCAGGCCGTTGTTCCATTGTTTTACCGCTCTACCTATCTCATAACGCAGCGGTCTTCCTCTTCTGTTCTGCATTATTGATACACCACGTTGTTACACATATCAAAGCCTGGAACAATAGGCAGTACAGAATAGTTTTAAAATTTATGACTATCGCGCAACAAATATAGATCGTTAAATCACATGTAACAAGTGCACCCTTAGTCGTAATCTTGTATGAAAACAAAGGGATGCAAAGTAGCCGATGGTTATTTTACATCTATCCATAAAAGCAAACTTGCGATTTTCTCTTAAAGGTTATAGAAACATAATTTTCTTAGGTCAACACAAGATCACTGGATATCGTTTTTATTAGTTACCTATCTAAAATGCCATGATTTGCGCTGTATGGGGGGACTGTTACTAAATGGAAGTTTATGTTAAAACATAGAACTAATATTATTGATTCTTTAAAACAGTGCTTACAAAGTAATTAATTAAATCTATGGAAAGCAACGAAGCATTTGTTGTATGCATAAAACTAAGTTCACACAAAAACAAACAAACAAAAACAAAAACCCATAAGAAAGGCTTGGGAAGTAAACTCCCCATGTACAATAAAGCCTCAGTGTGTATGTTGAAGCCATGCAGATATTCAGGGTATTAGGCAACCTGCTAGTGTAATTTGAACGTGCTCTGATCTTGGGTAACACATTAACGAAGTGATAACAATGTTAGATCGATAACTTTAACTATATTCCTTGCGCACTTACAGATTTCTGTGGAGCATCATAATTATAAACATCAGAGATCAAAGACTGTTAAGCTATACAAGATTTATAACCCCCCCCTCCAAAAAAAAACATACTTTTTTCTCAGAAAGTCTGAGAGGTACCTTTTTTGTATTTATACAATTGAGGTAATGGAATTTATCTGCTAAAATGGCTTCAGTAACTTCTAAGTATGCAAAAGTTCAGCCTTGTATATATTACATTTTCACATATGTGGCAAATAAAAGTAACTGCAGGCAAAACTTATTTTGAAATAATCCCTACTGAAATTCAACTGAAAGATACGGTTGACTTTCACATTGCCCTGTCGTTGCTATTCTGCAGCCATTGATTTGAGGCTAATTAAGAGTGACAAAATCCAAACCCAAAAAAACTGACATATTAAAAACTTTCAGTGAAGAGCTATGGTATTCTAACATTTGAAGAAATGCATAGACTCTATAAATAAAATTTAAATTGCTAAATGCTTCAAACTTCAGGCATGCATTTCCAGAGTAATAATAAAAAATAAATAAAAAAAATCCCAAAGTTTATTTTCGTCAATACAGAAATGCAAAGTTTAGGCTTGGTTTCCTTAAATAAACGTAGTTATTAAGATTTATGTTTTCGAAACTGATCATTTTTCAAATTTTAAAGGGATACAACGCAGAAGAAAGAGATGACTTAGGTCTTGGTAACAAGCATTTGTCATGTGTTTGCTAACAATATCATTCAAATTTCTTTAATTTGCCTTGCGAAGTGTATAATAGAGATAGGAATAAAATAACCATAGGTCTAGCTCTACGGCACCTGGCGATGATGACCATAGCCACTCAACCACAACCACCGCCTCCGCCGTATTTTTCTATGGACATTTGTTGTCTTTAATTTGAAGATAAATTGCACACACTGATAAACATGACTATTTTTGCTTTGAATATAGGTAAGCAAAAGGTTTCATATGACCCATATGTCCACTGATGTTTTAAAAACTAATGGCCTTAAGAAGACCCAGATCAACTTTTTTTAATATGGCGATGACGGCTTCTTTAATATTAGATTTTAATTCTTAAAATTTTTCTTACTATATAATCTTGACATGTCAATCTATACATGTGTGTGAAAAGGGTACAAAAATATCAAATATCAATATTCGATGCTGAATTCTCCGCAGAATCTTGCAGAATCAGGATGGGATGCAGTATTACCTTTTGGGCATTTAAATGGCATGTGCAGAGGTGTGCAAATAGCGTGTGATATTTTAAAGCTAGATTTATTTTGGGCGGCGTACATCATGTTAAAATGTTTTCCATGATGTACGTTATTTTCATTTTCTTGCGGATTTTCGTATGCTTGCAGAGAAGTTAGAAAAAGAGGTCTAAAGAGTGTTTTTCTTGATATCAAGCATAGTTTTGCATTTCGGTTTTAATGATTTAATACCTAGATTTTTGTAAAATTAGAAGCATTATAGATATAATTTATTATTTTTTCCAGGAAAAGTTTTAATATTACAGAAAATTTAATCTTTGGTTGTAAACAACTAATTTGGGGAGTAATGTGCAGAATTTGTTTTATGGAAATTATTGTATTCGAAAGATACGTACAGAGGACCATCAAAGTTAAGTTTCCATTTTGGCTAGGTATGTTGAACAAATAAATGACAGCAATTTCAAATAATATGGTGGAAACTTGTAGAAATTAGCAATTCAGTACGGATTACCCTAGAGAGAAAAAAGCTTATAATAATGCCAGAATTTAATTTCGTAAATAAAACTTAATATCATATAATTAAGGAATACGTATACAAACTAATGCTCAAATCTGTGTACCAAATTTTACTATTACATAGCAATGCAATGAGCAGAAAAATACTTTTTATACTATCAAAATGAGAATAATTTTAATTTACGGCGAAATGAATTTGAAGTTTTTACTTTCACACATTGAAAAGGATGTAGAGTTGAGAATGACGTGTTCTTGGAGAAATCCTGCAATGAGATTAGCTAATTTTGTTCAAAATACGAGGATCTACGTTCAGAAAAGCTACAGAAAACTGCAATTCCTGTGATACCAGTTAGTTGCTAGCACTAAAATACGCTCCAAGAGTAATGATTGGGGGGGGAACCCCATGAATAAATGTACACTAAAGCAAGAACAGAATGGAGGGTGATTATCATTACAGATTACTACTACTACTACTACTACTACTACTACTACTACTACTGCTACTGCTACTACTACTACTACTACTACTACCACTACCACCACCACCACCACCACCACCACCACCACCACCACCACCACCACCACCACCACCACCACCACCACCACCACCACCACCACCACCACCACCACCACCACCACCACCACCACCACCACCACCACCACCACCACCACCACCACCACCACCACCACCACCACCACCACCACCACCACCACCACCACCACCACCACCACCACCACCACCACCACCACCACCACCACCACCACCACCACCACCACCACCACCACCACCACCACCACCACCACCACCACCACCACCACCACCACCACCACCACCACCACCACCACCACCACCACCACCACCACCACCACCACCACCACCACCACCACCATACCTAATTCAAGTTCTTTCACAAGATTAGCAAGTAAAATCGGGAATGGTTTATAAACCTCACTTTTTCTTTTCCATTTATATGCTCCCTTTAACATTTAAGGAACAAAGGACCGTCCTGATTTGGCGAATACTTATATGACGCTAGTAGTAAATGTTGGTATTTACTGCCTTTCGAGTTCCCGGTTTGTTCGTCACTGTGAAAACGTGACATTTGGATAACAAGTTTCGTAAAAGCTCGTGTTTCTAACTGTTGCACATTCATTTCCGCACCAGGAAATGGGTAGAGCGGCAAGTTCATTCAATTTACTGCCGCCTTTTAGTTGTGTGCATACCACAGATTTATTGTTAGAATAAAGATGCTTCCGTTGTCAGACAATTTCGAAGCCTTTTGTAGGTACTTCTGACGCTTTCATACACGCGAGCCCAAAAATATTGCCAACACAGTTTAGGTATAGTATAAACTACTACCTTTTATTTTCAAAAGGTATATAAAAGTATATTTCATATAGGGATATTCGTACAATCTTGCTTTAAGATATGTATTCACGTTTAAAAAGCAGTTTATTCTCAAAATTTTCAAACTATCTTTTTTGCTGTTTGATGAAACTACAGCCCTTCGCGTTTAAAATTATGTAAGGTTTATTTAAATATTCCAGCTTTTAAGGGGACTAAAATGGATTTAATTGGTGCAGTGCACTCACGGATTTCAGAAAAGTGCAACAACATATTTTGAATTACGTTGCTTCTCGTTCCTTTGCTTTTACTTTCTCTACCACGTAGAGGTAGAGAAGGTATTGCATTCCCCCCCAAAATTCGATATTTCACGGAAACACAGGTTTTGAGGTCTACTGAATAAAAAAAAGTTGTTTTAGACAAATGTCCTTGCGTGTCTGTGAAGCATAACTCACAAACGAAAAGTAGGATTAATACCAAATCTGGTATTTAGGTTTAGTACCTTGCTAAGATGCGACATGGGGATTTTCAAAAAAATATTCCCACCCCAAACTACCCTTTACATGGAGCATTTTCGAGATTTTTTATTTTCTAAAAAATGCCTCTTAACGATTAGGATTAAAGTACCATAGATTAAATATATTTACATGACATATAAAATGTATACATATATCTTGAGAATTTTCTGGGAATAGCCTGTGAAGTCTTCATTCGGAAGGAATTTTGTGCAATCTTGCATAACTGGTAAATGATAGACAAAAACTCTTCTAAAAAAATGTAGATATCTTTAAAACAACAGTTTAATTCAAATAAGAATTTTTTGTGGTATAAGCCATTTCTGAGATATACGTTATTTATGGTTCGAATTTTAATTACATGCTCATTTTATGGTCCTGTCAACATTCGGTTTGGATGGAAGTAGTTTATATAGGAGATTTCTGGCACAGTCTTTTGCGTTTATACGGGAAAGGATAAGGAAAACGAGGCTGGACGCGGCGGTTCACGGAGGAAAATGCGTGTATATGGGAGAGATAGGGAATACGAGGGCTGATGCTAGGCTAGACGGAGGGGTTGAATGTGGGAAATACGTTTATATGAGAGGGACAGGGAATACGAAGGCTGATGCTAGGCTAGACAGGGTTGAAGGAGGGAAATGTGTTTATATGAGAGGGAGAGTAAAACCTCCGTTGTTATGCTAGGAGTAGTTGAAGGAGGGGAGGAAATGCGTTTATATGGGAGAGGTGGGGAAAACGATGATAGGTGACAGGAATTTTGATTAAAACTAATACAAAGAACCGCAATTATTCAAGAACTTTAACAACAAAAAGACTCAAGTATAGATCATTTGTAAAGTGTTCGAGGAGGGGTGTTTAGTGGAAAAAACCCTGTCTCAGTAGTAGGAGAATGGGCATTGAAGCGCACTTAATCTGCAGGTATGTGTATTCATATGCAAATGAGATCCCCCACCCCCTTCCCCAGCTCCATGGCACTTTCTGTTGCAGCAGAGGGTCATAAATCTTGTTGAGTATAATGGAAGCTTGACAGCTAAGCAATTAAGGATGTCAATCAACTATCAAATCGAACAAAGGAATAATAAACTACACTTCTGTAACAAAGGCGGAGACGTCATTCTATCTATTCCATATCCGGCCGCTGTGTACACTTCCCTGTCGCATTGTTTTACGACCACGTTCTAAAGGCTCTCCATCACTATCAAAATGAACAATAGAGTATGCTGGGATATTGTGAACAAAGAATCAGACGCTATTATATCCCTTTCTATTGCCCAGAGCAAGGCTTCTTTAGAAAGACCACCCGTGTAGCATCCCATTCCACAGCCGTATAACAAGGAGCAAAGCTGGTCCCTTCTAACAAAAGAGAGCAGACGTTATTGTCATCCATTCCATTGTTCGGCAACATGCATGTTTTAACAAAAGAAACTGGGGGAGGCTTTATACTTGCCCTGTCTTTGTTTGTCCATGTGAAAGACAGAGAGGTCAGTTTACTTGCTAGACCGTAAACAATTACACCAATGCTCTAGTCCGCCATCATTGCATTGGCTTTGCCCTGAGGCCATTCTCTCTGAATGTCTACGAAGTCCTACGAATATACCCGAACATAGTTTACAAGCTCTCTGTTTGGCTCTTTTAAGCAACGATGTCAAAAATGTATTTAACATATTTCATTACATACACTACACCTCTGTGTATACTGGGATATCCATAGATCGGTGTTCACTTCTTACTGCAAACACAAATAACATTGGAAATTATTGCCTTTACAGAATTCAAAAATCTTTGTCTCATTTCAATGTAACCTAGCAAAATGTAATTTTTTTCAGGCTACCACCCTCACATGACTTTCATCACAACACATTTTTATAGCTTGTGTAACACAATATGGAGGTACTCTGAGAGAGAGCGCTAGAGAGGGGGAATAGAATCAAGTAGGAATAGAAGTGCTGAGAACCTCTGCGCAGGCGCAGCAGGTGATAATTCGATTGGATGCAATTATCCCGTGACGTGTATACATCCCCTCCCCTCCACCAGACTGTTTAACCATGTATTTCAATACAAAATATATCACCATTAATCATCATTTTATTATTAAAATTTTTGTATATGATTGTTCTAAAATGGTCCGTATCACTTCTATAACAAGAATACCTTCAATCACTAGTCTTTATTGTGCTAATGGGTCTAGATGTGTTAACATCGTGTTCTCTCCAAGAATAATCAGCTTTCTAAAGTGATATCTAGGTGAAGCTGTCTACATTTCATTGAACAGTGAGTAACACGTTATTATATCAAGAATAAGGATGAATAACTCTGCATATAAGGATATAATTCCTAGTGTATCAGGCTACTCTTGTATTAAATGCAGGAAGAAATTCCTCCGAGGTTATGACAAGTGAAGGCATCAGATGAGCTGTAGGAAGCCCTTCAAATGCATGCACTGTAATGTAACCTTCAAAGATGGTTATAAGGTCAGCGACATGAAGATGTATGTCAAATAAACAGACCTCTGAAGAAAAGAAGATTGGAGCCTACTAAACATCAGTTATTATCAACAATGGAGGACTGTGATATGAACGAATACGAGACGTCGTTCGAAGGACGATTGAAATCGTATTTTATACGATGCAATTCAACGAAGGACCTGAATATGTATCTGAATGAGGCAAAACAACGGATAATCCAAGCTGTGGAGAAAGAGCTTAGTATTCACAAGAGTGTGAAAATTAATCTGCTACCCGAGTGCCGATTCGTTAACAGTATCGGAGAAACCTGTGACAAAACATTTAAAACACGGAATCAGCCTGTGTTTCTAGAAACGGATCTGGAGTCAACGTTGGAAGCGAAATTCAAGAAATTGAATGAGTCTCAGCTCAAGGGTATCAACTGGGCCTTACTTGCAGTGGAAGGGGTTCGACTTCGTATCAACAAGTACAATCCGTTACGAGGAAGTAGCTACATTCCACTATCGGCATATGTTGAAGCAAGAAAAGCCTATATAAACATCCAGAACTTTAGCGATGAGAAATGTTTCATGTACTCCGTATTAGCTAAATTCATAGGGAGGAATGCACATCGTGTGAGCAAATACAATCAACGTCAAGATAAGTACGACTTCAGCTGCGTTTCCTATCCTACTACACTTTCTCAAATACCTAAATTTGAGAAGCTTAACAAGATGTCTATAAACGTTTTCAGTCTAGATGAGAAGCATGAAGTGTATCCGATAAAGGTTACTAGCACTGAACTACATAAACGCCGTGACCTGCTACTATTGAATGACATTAGTGGTAAACTTCACTACGTATATATAAAGAATTTTGAGAAACTCATTCAACGCCAGAAAACTAAGCGTAATGGATGTTTTTATACATGCAAGCGCTGTTTTACACATTTTGATAATCGGCATGGGCGAAGTGGGCTGGAAAACCCAGAAGAACATTCAGCCATATGTAATCAACATGCTGTTGCAAGGGTAGTTATGCCTACCAAGGAGAAATCAATTGTTCAGTTTAAAAATGTTGAGAGAATGTTGAAACTACCTTATGTCATCTATGCTGAATTTGAGGGTATTCTCACTCAATGTCATACGTTTATACCCAATCCTGAAACTTCCTATACAATCCCTTATCAAGGGCACATATCAATGAGCTTCTGTATTTACGTGAAGCCTACATCCAGTGTTGAACATATTGAAACTGGTCTTCCTAAGCAACCCCATGTATATCGTGGTGTTGATGCTGCTCAGAAGTTAATGGAATACCTATCGTTCATTGCAAAGGAAATTAATAATGTATACAAATCAGCCAAGCCTCTGAAACTTACGGACCAGCAGCAGAAGGATTTTGTGTCTTCTACGGCATGCTACTTGTGTGGAAAAGCCTTTACGGAAAAGAATACAAAGTACGCGACCATGATCACATCAGTGGTGAATATCGTGAAAGTCTACATAATGAATGTAATTTATTCTGCAAAACACCTAAATATATCCCTGTCTTCATGCACAACCTCAGCGGATATGACTCATATTTCATTGTCAAGGAACTGGGTTGTACCAGTGAGAGGGTGGAGGTAATTCCTAGCTCTGAAGAAAGCTATATCTCATTCACCAAGTATGTAGGAGATATAATGCTTCGGTTTGTGGATAGCTTTCGATTCCTCAGTACAAGCTTGGATAAGTTGGTAAAAATCTAACTTCATATCCTGAAACAAAAGTACTTCGGAGAAGACAAATTGAAGTTGATGACACGTAAGGGTGTATTTCCATATGATTTTGTCACGTCATGGGATGTTTTGTACGAGACCTGCTTGCCTCCTAAGGACTCCTTAGGAGATTAAATGAAGAAGAAATTACTGATACTGACTATGATCATGCTAGAAATTTAAGTGAGCTGTTAATGTTAGAAACCTGGGAGAGTACAGTGATCTGTACTTAACCTCGGATGTGCTTCTTCTAGCTGATGTCTTTGAGACTTTCAGAGAGCAAACCCTCAAAATACACAAAGTTGATCGGGCACATTATTTTACCTCTCCATGGCTTACATGGGATGCTATGTTATTGTATACAGTAATTCAACTGGAGCTGTTGCAAGATTATGATCAACTACTCATGGTGGAAACAGGTATAAGAGGAGGTTTATGCCAAGTTTCCCATCGGTATGCAGAGGCTAATAACACATGTATCGAGAAGTTTGATCCGTCGAGACCAACCCAATTTATCACATACGAGGACGCTATTAACCAATATGGTTGGGCAATGTGTCAAGCCCTTCCTTTTGGTGCATTTCAGTGGGTGTTACCTGAAGAAATCAACTAAAAAGACTACAAGAAGATGATCCTCACGGATACATTTTAGAAGTTGACATCAAGTACCCTACAGAACTTCATGATCTACACAACGATCTACATTTCCTGCCAGAGTGTATGAAACCGCTGGAATCATCTACAAAGAAACTGATACCTCATCTTGGTACTCGAAAGAAATATGTAGTACATTATATGACTTTGAAGCAAGCTCCTAATCACGGGTTACAGCTAAAATCCATCGTGTGCTACAATTCCGACAGTCTCGGTGGTTAAAACCTTATGTGGAGTTTAACAAGAGACTAAGGCAGCAAGCTGCAAATGATTTCGAGAAGGACCTCTACAGGCTCTTTAACAATGCCATGTTTGGAAAAACTGTGGAGAACCTGCGTAACCGTATGGATATACGACTAGTAACAAACGAGAAGACTCTGGTGAAGTTGATCGCCAAGCTTACGTTTATTGATAGGACGATATATACTGCTAATTTAGCTGCTTTACATATGGCCTCTCGTCAGATTGTATTCAGCAAGCCCATATACATTGGAATGAGTTTGTTGGACATCTCCAAGACATTAATCAGGCAGCTGTAGCAGCATTAGACACAGTCAGCACAATAGCTGTAGCAGAAGCATATACAACAGCATTCGTAGCAGATACAGAGGCCGTACAACAATAGCGATAGCAGCATCTGCTACAACAATAGCAGCAGCATCAGTCGCGGCCGCAACACTAGCAGCGGTAGCAACAAGACGTCGTGTGGTAACAGCAGTAGGTAATCCATTAGTTGCAGATTCAGCAGCCGCATTTATGAAACTGAATTACTTTTTTTTAAAAAGTGGTATCGAATACCTTGGATACTACATGAATAAGCTGAAATTACATTAAATAACAGCGATAGAAATCAGTGATTGAAATTATCACGAACATCCGTGATTCTACTCTTGTTTAAATACAATGAAACAGCTAACATTTCCAGTAAACAGCTTTCCGTGACGATTGTCTATAAAGTCGCTTTCAAAGTCTAGCAGCTGAATAGGTAGCGAACACGCTTGCTTCACCAGTTCTATCATGCCATATAAAATAAGTATTGCTTAATGAATATATGCTAATGCTAGTGAACAATGACAGAGTATAAAAGAACAATGCACTAATAAAAATCAATTAGTATACCAAGAGAGCTAACGAGGTTAAGATCGCAAGAGGCTCTAGTTTAATTAACTCTCTCATTAACCAGGTGCCATTTGAAGTGCATTTACCTGGATACAGATACTGTGGACCTGGGACAAAGCTGGAAAAAAAAGGTTAAAGAGAGGAGACCCCGGAATCAACCCGTTAGACGAAGCGTGCAATCTTCACGACATTGCTTACGCTCAGCATAATCACTCTGCATCTAGAAACATTGCCGACAAGATCTTAGATGAAACGGCGTGGAAAAGAGTGCAATCATCTGATGCTACATAGGTGAAAAGTTGACAGCGAGATAGTAACAGAAATTATGAAGGGAAAGGTGTCTGTTGGTGCTGGATGCAGGAAGAAGAAACGGGGAGGATTTCTACCTCTCTTACCAATTATTGCAGCTCTAGGTGCAGCGCAAATTGCCTCAGCAGTAAATAAGAAAAAGGCAGCAGATAAACAACTTGCTGAAATGGTGAGACGTAACAGAGAAATTGAATTAAGAGGGAATGATCCTCGAGTGAAGAAGAATAAGACGAGGAACACCGAAAGGAAGAGGAGTCGGAGCCTGAAAGGGAATTCAAAAAACTCCTGCAGAGGGCTATACTTGTCCCGGAAAAAGCCTTGACTAACATAGACCTCGACTTGTATGCCCGGCGTTTAAAGATTCCTCATTTTAGAGGTGGTTACATAATCGATCAGTTACCCTCAAGACCTCGCTACAGAGAGAATTATTGTTAATCTCGATACTTCACAGAATGAAGGCACTCACTGGGTTGCTATAAAGAAGGATGGCAACGTGTCATTTTATTTCGATAGCTTTGGAAACTTGAAGCCTCCAAAAGAGATAGAAAGGTACCTCAGAGGCGTTAAGGTTCTGTATAACATTAAGAGGTTTCAGAGTTTCAGCTCGGTCATCCCCGGGCACTTCTGCTTGGAATTTCTATCGCAATGAGTTACACTATTGCCATCAGTGTCAGCGAGTCTGTTCTTACTACATACCTGAATCCTCCTCTTCAGTTAGATCCGAAAGGTCATTATGAGATTGCTCTATTGAATTTTCAAACCTTCTATTCCATTCCCAATGGTGATATGAATAATAGTCAATTTAATTACCTACATAATGATGAAATTAAGTTCATTGATATACATGATGGAACTTATGAGATTACTGATATTAATGAATACATCAGAGATAAGCTAGAGGTGGATGAGAATGTCTTCTTTATTAGATCAGTAATAACTCAATGAAGACTTAAATTAAATGCCCTTTCACTGTTGATTTTTCCCAATGATTGTTCTATAGGAACACTATGGGGCTTCAGTGGCAAAGTTATTCCAGCTAATCAGCTGGCTGAATCTGATTTCCTGGTGAATATATTTAAGGTGAGCATCATACGAATCGGGTGCAGTATTGCATCAGTCTCCTTCCTCGATAGTAAAAGAGGACACTGATCTATCAGTTTTCCCATCTGTTACCTTGGATATCATATTTCACGAGAACCGTCAAATCCAATTTACCTGCTATTCAGAAACACCCGCTTCATAGAGCAAATCAGCCTTCGTATAGGAGAGCATAACAGCAATATCATTGACTTTAGAAACAAGGATATAAGCATAATGCCCATAGATTTTAGAAGAAGTCAGCGACGTCGAGGATATAATAACTACTTTATTCTTCACCCACTCCATGCTCTGCCATTGACAACCAGCGGTTAACGTCATTCAATCAAAAGTTTCTTCAGGCATTGGGCTTTAGAATCCTATAATCATGGATATCACCAGTGTTAACGTGGCACCGAGTTTCGAAGACGAGATTGCTAAAGAAGAGGAACATGCGTTTTTACCGTATAATGCATCAGCTCTGGACGCTAATGAAGAGATTAGAATCCCGTGTCAGGCTGAGCATTTATATACTTTACTTAGCTGAAGATATCTATACAGCAATGGAAATATTACCAAAATCTAATGGAGCAGCTACTACTGCAAAGCTTATACACAATAGACAGTCGGTGTTGGTGCTGATTCGATCCAGTGACTCTAAAAAACTGCATTATACAGCCTCAGGGTGAAGTGAATGCTGCTGTTAAACCTGTACTAATCGAGTGGAGAAGGCCTGTGATTCGACTTTCTGATGCCGAGATCCTCCAGGCTGCCAAGCTGGATAAGACTGTTTCACCGATTTTGGACCATGGATCTGCATACTCAACCTGCTGTGCCTCAAGCATTTACCTGGAATGCCTACCACATCTAAAGTGGAGAATTCGAGATTTGTCATTTTTGGTGCTCTGACTTTAAGATCGAGTAATGCAACTAAAGACTGTTCCCTTTTTGATCATTGTAACATAACTAATTTGATACTTTATCTTAATAGTGAATGTTATCCTTTGACTTTGGAAACTCGAGATTTGCATCATTGCATGATATATACTCAAGCTCTTATTATGAAAAAGAGAATTATCCTTTATTGAAGAGAAAAGATTACTTAAATTTGCTCCCGTATTTGTTTATAGATTGCTCACATCAACCAGAGTAAGTTGTAAATGGCGTTGTCAACATCAGAATAGAAATTCAGGCT
Source organism: Deroplatys truncata (assembly GCA_030765065.1). Classification (NCBI taxonomy): domain Eukaryota; kingdom Metazoa; phylum Arthropoda; class Insecta; order Mantodea; family Mantidae; genus Deroplatys; species Deroplatys truncata. Next base: position 49,747,617 of record CM060984.1, on the reverse strand, counting down.
AGTGTAAATATCTCTGTACAGATCTCATTGTATTGTTTATTAATTCATGATAAAGTATTTACATGCAAGCCTCTGACTCATTTGATGCAGCTTATATTTTAAACTGAACATTTTTAAGGATTTATTTTTTCATTAGGAATGTAAGGATTTTTAATGAATAAAAACACTATGTAAAAGCATACTTTCATTCTTTATTATTATTATTATTATTATTATTATTTATCGAGCATTTCCATCACTTTCCTCCCCCAACTCATCGTTTCTGTACATGTCAGTACACTTGCAAAAGCTAGGTTACCTAAATGGTAATCTATAGACGATTCAAGTCTTTTAGCCTACAAATTTCATCGCTATTTAAAAGTATTTCACAATCATTTAAATTCGTATTCAAAAATTTTATTTCGTACCCCTACATATATGCAACAGTATTATAAGACAAAACAATATTATTCACAATATTCCACTCTCGGACATTTTCTCGATTGGAGGAATGCTTTGAATGTAGGAAGACTCCCAAATTATCTCCCAGTCTTTAATTGTCGTGTATACAAATTTGTCTTGTGTTTTTCACTATAAGCACTGGAAGATCATAGAGGAATCATATCTTAACGCTGTGCCTTTTCGTGATGTAGACGTCTCGGCACCCGCTTCTTACCGGCATGTTTCTTAGGTGTATCGATGCTGCTTATTCTATCCTCCAATTGCGTCAGCCTCCTGTGCAGGTCTGCAAAGCTGTTCTTCTTCTTCTTCCCCTTATTCAAGCGCCTGAAACATTGCACAATGAGTCTTAGAAACTGCTTTGTGAAGTGATGGTAGCCTGAGAAGAACCACATTTTGTTAGTGCACACTTAAAATGAAACAAACGATTTGTATAAAATTCGGATATTGGTCGTTAGTTCAATGCTATAGATATAACTAAATTCAAAACATGTTATATTGTGAATTTTTGTTATAAATTATATAACGCGTATCTTTTGTGTCTTTATATGTATTATCAGTGAGTCAGTTGTTTTATTTATTAATTTTTTCATGTTAAAATAGGAGAACATTCAATACTTAAGCTTGGAATTTCTACATACCTTCGCTGAAGCTAAAGAAGACAATTTACATGTCTTAAATTTCCCCATCTCTGCCATACCGTTAGGTATTTCTGCAATCTCTTGATCGGTTATCGAATTATAGTGCTCTGGCAATAACACTTGACAATCCTCCAGCGAAGATACGATCCTTGTACCGTATCTTGTTTGAACTCTCTTTAAGAACTTTATCTCATGTTTAAGACCTATTTCGAGATCTTGAACTCGTCGAGTCGGTAGGAAACTACGCTCTTCAACCATCTTGTTAAGTCTATCTGCTAAACAATCTGTAACAGACATTAACATGAATTATGATTTTCACTACATTATTCAAGTTGAAGGACAAGTCATACATTTCTTTATTTTAAAACTAAAGTGTGTGTTGTGCTGCATCACCAAAGTTTTTGTAAGTATGCTTATGAATGTGTAGAGAAACAAAGACCTAGTGGAGAAGAACGTGTACCAAAAATCGTATGAGTGTTCATGGAAAATGAACATGTAGAGAAACAAGGAATAAGTACAGAAAATCATGTGAATGTTCATGGAAGATGAACCTGTAGAGAAACAATGAGTAGAGAAAATCGTGTGAATGAGAAACAAAGAATGAGCGGAGAAAATCGTATGAATGTTTATGTAAGAAGAATATGTAGCGAAAATCGTATGAATGTTCATGGAAGACGAACCTGTAGAGACACAAAGAATGCATAGAGTAAATCGTGTGAATGTTTATGTGAGAAGAATGTATAGCGAAAATCTTTTGAAAGTTTATACAAGAAGAATGTGCAGAGAAAATGGTGTGAATGTTAATAGAAGAAGAATGGGTAGCGAAAGTCCTGTGAACTGAAAGAGTACGCAGAGAAATCCACGTGAATGTAAAGTTCAGATTAAAAAAATATGATTCTCTTGCAACGGATCGTCTTTCATGTACTGCATCGTTTAGACAAAATTAAATGTATTCTAAAAGTCAATAGTGATTTTGTGTAGTTATGTAAAAACTCACTGACCTTGCATTGTTTCGTATTGATGTGTGCTGTACGTGTAGATGGCCTGCACCTCTTCTTAAATTAAAAACACCTCGCGTTGCTTTTAAAGTTCTTTAAAGTTTAAATGTAGAGTTAATAAGTTCACAACAGTTCTAGCATGCGCGGATATCTGTTTATATAGGGATCTAAACCCCTCCAGGCGATCCAGCAAATCATCATGGTGGGGATGCGTAAACATCACGTGATTATTGCACCCAATGACATCTCTTGCTGCGCATGCGCAGAGGCTCTCAGCACTTCTATCCCTACTTGATTCAATTCCCCCTCTATAGCGCTCTCTCTCTATCTCTCTCTCTCTCTCTCTCTCTCTCTCTCTGAGTACCTCCATATTGTGTTTACACAAGCTATAAAAATGTTTTGGGATGAAAGTCATGTAAGGATGGTAGCCTGATAAGTATTACATTTTGCTAGTTTACATTGAAATGAGACAACGATTTTTGAATCCTGTAAAGGCAATAATTTCCAGTGTTATGCGTATATGTGTGTGTACATGGGTGTGTATGCGTGTGTGCATGAGCGTGTATGTGTGCGTGAGTGTTCGTGCGGATGTGGGTGTGTGTATGTGTGTGCGTGAGAGAGAGGGAGAGTGTGTGTGTGCGTGCACTGGTGTATGCTTGTTGATGTATGTACCTGTATCAGGTGTGTGAATGAGTGCGGTAATGGCTCTGTGCATGTATATATGCGAACGCTCGGATGGGTGCAAGTCGAGAAGAAAGAAAGACATAGATAGATAGATAGATAGATAGATAGATAGATAGATAGATAGATAGATAGATAGATAGATAGATAGAAAGAGGGAAAAGGAAGAAAAAAGAGAGAAGAAGAAAGGAAATAAAGAATCGTGTCTAGGCATCGGAATATATAAATAATTATATTTGTTAAATATATTTTAATCTGTCCGTGCATCCTTCAATAATTTAGTATTTATTAAGCATTAGAGTTCCCGGGTAAGATTCGAACTATGACCTCTGGGGACCTAAGGATATCCTACATTAATCGGGGTAATGATATATAAAATTAAATTATATTTGTTTAACACATTTTAATCTGGCCGTTCATAGTTTAATATTTATGAAGTATTAGAGTTTCGCACAGTAAGAATCGAGCTAGGACATTTAGGTAACCGATAACGTGTTTCGTTAATCAGGATAATGATATAATATTATCAAGCATCAATTTCTCATTAACAATTAAAACATTAAACGTTTTTATTGCTGTAAGAAGTGGACACCGATCTATGGTATACACAGAGGTTTAATGTATGTAATGAAATATGTTAAATGCATTTTTGACATCGTTGCTTGAAAAGAGCCAAACAGTGAGCTTGTTAACTATGTTCGGGTATATTCATAGGACTTCGTGAAGACATTCAGAGAGAACTGGTCTCAGGGCAAAGCCAATGCAATGATGGCGGACTAGAGCATTGATGGAATGGTTTACGGTCTAGCAAGTAAACTGACCTCTCTGTCTTTCACATGGACAAACAAAGACAGGGCAAGTATAAAGCCTCCCCCAGTTTCTTTTGTTAAAACATGCATGATGCCGAACAATTGAATGGATGACAATAATGTCTACTCTCTTTTGTTAGAATGGACCAGCTTTGCTCTTTGTTATACGGCTGTGCAATGGGGTGCTACACGGGTGGTCTTTCTAAAGAAGCCTTGCTCTGGGCAATAGAAAGGGATACAGTAGCGTCTGATTCTTTGTTCACAATATTCCAGCATACTCTATTGTTAATTTTGGACAGTATTGGATAACCTTTTGCACGTGGTCGTTAAACAATGCGGAAGTTGTCGTTTCAGTACACACGCGGCCGGATATGGAATGGGTAGAATAACGTGTCCGTCTTTGTTACAGAAGTGTAATTTATTATTCCTTTGTTCGATTTGATAGTTGATTGACAGCCTTAATTGCTTAACTGTCAAGCTTCCATTATACTCAACAAGATTTATGACCCTCTGCTGCAACAGAAAGTACCATGGAGCTGGGGAAGGGGGTGGGGGATCTCATTTGCATATGAATACACACACCTGCAGATTAAGTGCGCTTCAATGCCTATTCTCCTACTACTGAGACAGGGTTTTTTTTCCCACTATACACCCCTCCTCGAACACTTTACAAATGATCTATACTTGAGTCTTTTTGTTGTTAAAGTTCTTGAATAATTGCGGTTCTTTGTATTACAGTTTTAATCAAAATTCCTGACACCTATCATCCTTTTTCCCCACCTCTCCCATATAAACGCATTTCCTCCCCTCCTTCAACTACTCCTAGCATAACAACGGAGGTTTTACTCTCCCTCTCATATAAACACATTTCCCTCCTTCAACCCTGTCTAGCCTAGCATCAGCCTTCGTATTCCCTGTCCCTCTCATATAAACGTATTTCCCCCATTCAACGCCTCCGTCTAGCCTAGTATCAGCCCTCGTGTTCTCTATCTCTCCTATATAAACGCATTTTCCTCTGTGAACCGCCGCGTCTAGCCTCGTTTTCCCTATGCTTTCCCATATAAACGCAAAAAACTGTGCCAGAATGTTTCTACATAAGCTACTCGTGGATGTTGTTCGCGATTGCATGGAAACAGTATGACATTTTAAGACCAGCATATAGCTTCCCGTTCTTAAACATTTTACTATCGCTGTTGTCTTTCGCCCTCCTTGGTGTAGGGATACCTCTAGTTCCCAAGGTTGCGGGTTTAAACCCGGCGGAAGGCAATGGATATTTTGGGCATAAAAATACTTAACATAGTTTCCTTCGGAAGGGCAGTAAAGCCAGTGCTCCCGTGTCAGAGATTTGCGGCACGTAAAAGAACTCAAGCCTGATGAGCTCCTTAGCAAAATATCCGTTCTTTCATGCCCAGTACAGAATGGGACGCTAAGAACCATAGTAATTAAAAGAGCGTGCATTAAGGAAAACAAAAGCTCTCCTCCTTGTATATATTTCGAAATGTGTAATGTGGCTATATCTGCAAAGGTTTATTTGGATTAAAATATAGTAGAAGGAAAAATAATCTTTAGTAAGAATAGTTTCTATACCAGCTAATAAATATAGAGGGTAGAGAAAGTTATGTGAATGTATCACAGATTTTTTTTTATTGGAATCTCCCTCATTCAAGTTAGCATGACCCATACAATTATTTCCTCGTGCTTACAACGGATGATACGACATGATACTAAGGGCAAATGCCATAGAGATTGTATTTTAGGATTTATAGGGCCTTGACATACCACTCCTTGGAGGCATAAATTGGTTATAAACAAATTTTAGGGCTGTTAGGATTTTGTAATTATGAGTTAAAATGGGTACCTAACATAACTATCGTTCGCTCAGGGAAGAGGAAGTGTCACAGTAATAGATATACTAAACAGTGCAATGACAGCAGTGAAAGTGTTCAGACAGTGAATACAGAGCAATAAGCATGGCATATGCACTAATAAACCCAGGACTTCTCATTCTAAACAATAGGTTTTGATTTTATTGTTCACTTCTCGCGCTCATAAATGCAAATGCTAAGGCAGTATATTGTTGATAGTGCATTACACCAAAGAAAGTAGCTTACGGAGTTATGGACGCACGCTTGCTTTGCTCTCGTCCTTTGGTGTAACCACTTGTTGCTAATTAACGTATATAAAAAGTTTATATAACTATGTATATAAAAATAAAACTGACATCCCGTGAATCACTGGTTACTAATTACCTAAGTTTATGTGTGTGTGTGTGTGTGTGTGTGGTGTGTGTGGTGTGTGTGTGTGTGTGTTGTTAATGAACCTAAGTTTCTATATAAACAAAACTGAACCTAACCTCCCGTGAATAAGAAACCTAAGCTATATAATAGTGATTCATAAACATCTTTAAGTAATGCACGCTCGTTTCGCTCGTGTGCTTTGGTGTAATCCATGGTTGCCAATTAACCTAAGCAAGGAGTAGTAATATCAAGGCCGCTATTGCGAATAAACAGACGCAAGGAGTATTCGATATTCGCGAAAGGATGACGCTGTTTATTAGTTATTGCGGTGTGTGTTAGTCATATGTTAGCAGCTCTGCACTTGTGAAGACAATGTGAAGCAATTCAGCAAGACGGAGGAAGTGACATCTGTCGGGAAACTCCGCAAGTATTACCGGGGCCATAGATGCAATAGCAGTATTGGCAATTTCTAATAAAGAGTGCCTTAAGCGTTTTAAATTTTTCAAGTAAGTGGTTTGCCATACTGAATAACATCTTAATGTTAATCTTAAAGCCTATTTTCTCAAAAAATGAAAATGTTTACGCTTTACAATCTTCAAAACCACAAAATTTATACTAGAAATTGGACTAGAAACCTCATTCATACATCAGATTAAAGCTTACGGAACAGGCTCTGTTGTGAACTAGATCTTTTAAATGACAATGAAAATTACCACTGCTATGAATTTTTAAAATAAATTTGCCCATAAATTTATATGATTTTAACAAAAAAAATGAACTGTATAACTATTAATCATGATATCCAAAAGATCCTGGCTTACAAAATAAAGCTCACATTAATCCATAGGTTAGTCAGAAAAAAGAAAACTGGAAATACCTCTTAATTTTTGGCAGTGCTACGTTGTTTTGAAAAATGGCCTTTTTTCAAATTTTGATTTTTTTTATCAGAAAAGTATTTTTTTAAAAATGTTGTGCTTTATGTTTTTCTTAGTTAAACTTAGTTTGTTTAGCTCTAAAATATTCACAGGTTCTTATCAAAACTGTAGTTTCTTTCCAAACGTGAATACGTACCTTAACAATTGCTGCGTTACATTCAACAAACTTCTAGAAATTACCCTTACAATGAATAATAATAATAATAATAATAATGGAAAGGTAGAATCAGATGACTGAAAAATTCAATGCCATAGCCGGGATTTGAACCACGGATCTCCCGGTCTCCGTCCGGTTGCTCTAACCACTGAGCTACCATGGCAACATGCCGGCACGCCATTAAATTCTCCAGCTGACTCGCATTTTTCCCGGTAAACCACAAGGAGATCTCAAATTGTATTGAGATGTCATACCCAATGGCGACTTACATTCTTTGTAAGTACTTGAGTCCCAGGCTTTTAGTTTCAACCACTATTAGGTCAATTCACCAGCTATTTCCAGAAAATTCAAGATATACATTTTATCTCTCATGCAGATATCTTAAACATATGGATGGTACTTCGATCAAAATCGTAAGAGCCAGTTTTGAGAACATTCTAAAATAATATAATATTTTCCAAGTCAAGGGTAGTTTGGGGAGGAGAGTTTTTCCTGAAAATCTTTCTGTCGTATTCTTGGAAGACACTGAACTTAAATACCAAGTATTCGACCGACATTTCGTTTTTGAGTTATTTTTTTCTGCGCTCCCTCTCCCCCCTCTCTCTTGCGGACCGTTTTCTACAAATCCTTTCTTTGGATTCATGGGACCTCAAAATCTGTATTTTTATGAATAGCAACGTACTTAAACATACAAAAGAATCTATAACTTTAAAATAGTACTAATGATTTTTCTTAAAGCACCAAGAACTTACATGACTAATAAAATGTAAGTGTATCTTAAATTTGGCTTGAGTAGGTTATGCTGTCCTTTGCAATCTGAATTAATTTTGTATAATTTTCTACAACTGGTAACACATAAAAGAGAGACAAAACCTTGCTGCATGAACACTGTAGAGATAATTGAAATATTTAATTTATGATAATGGCTTTTTCATAGTATTTGTCGTTTTCGAAATATTTACATCTTTAAATGTTACCGAGATGCGCTGTCATGCGGCATCTTTAAAGCGCATCCGTGATTCTTTCTTTTTCCACATGGTTTCATTAGTATTAAAAAGCTGACATAACTTGCCAACAGTTGTGTTTTATTTTCCTTATTGCGGATGCAATCGAATCTATGTTGCTTAATTTGAGATTTCTAGTTGAGTCGCACACTGTTGTGCTGATGATTCCATAATAAATAAATAAATAAATAAATAAATAAATAAGTTAATGCGAATAGAAGAATCCCTTTTATAGGAATATAAAAGGATTATATTAAGTTGTAATTGGCAGAGACAAGTGCAACCCTTAATTCTTATACGATCCTAATCCTACAAAATCGTATCACCAAATGTGCCGCATATCACCCATCTGTATTTAATGCTACGCAAATGTTGCCTGTGGCAAGCGCACATTTTCAGTAACGCGTCTTGTGACAAAAATGACCTGCGAAACAATCGAAGCGGCATTGGAATGGAGAAACTTGAGCATAAAGAGGAAGGTTGGGAAAGCAATAATTACCAGCTCCAGCAGAACTAGCAGTAAAACATTATGTTCACCTCCACAAAGGCTTGGAAATATATGGTAAACAGAATCCCCTAGGGCACAGCTGCAATAATATTGACGACGTTAGATCTAGAACATTAGACAGCAGTTTGAGGTGAAACTGATGTAGGTAACTGGTCCTGATAGTGCTGAAGGAGAATCGATAGCAGCATGTATGTCTCTCTTATCCACAAGCAGCTTTGCTGTAGATGCCTTGAGTTAGTAAAATCTTTTTTGAAGTAATTTTGTATGTTGCGGATAAATCAGTTTAATTTAATCGTAGTAGCGGTTTCCGAGCACTTTGCCGTTGTTTTGTAAATGTATAAAAAAGTGGAAACTGGCCACGATAAGGTTAGGTACCCAGAGAGATAAATTTTAGGGAGAAAAATGCTACCAAGGCTAGAGTAATGTTATATCAAATCATTACAGCGTATATCTACTTGTAAATCTCCTTGAAACTTCTTTCGATTTTTTGATTTCGTGTCCCTCTTTGGAGAAAGGAATTCAGATGTCATAGAGGCTACTCTGCAAGTGGGGCCTAACTTAATGTGCTGCATACCAAGTTTCATAGCAATACGTCCACCATTTTTTAGTGTAAAGGTAAAATACATCTGTAGTATAAAAATTGATAGGTGCTGTTTTTTGCTTAATTTTTTTTTAAAATTACTAGAAACATTTGGTAGTACGTTCGTTATTTATATAAATTGTATAGTTTATAAATTTATACATAAATTGTTGTTTATAGCTACTTGTCTATACGTTCAAATTATGAAAATTTATGATTCTTCACTAAGTGAAAGTCAGTGTTCAATAAGACTAAACAGTTAGCGCAAGATGTGAAATGTTATATTTCTGGAAAGAGTGTCATTTCCTATACTACTGCATTAAGAATGTGGCCGGAATTTCCACTTGTAATTACGGTTCTACTAGAAATAATTTTCCATTTCCTCGAGAAGAGAAACGAAAATTACGAACAACGTGAGTATATGCATACGCGCATGGTCACACAGCGTGCAGAAAGTGGGTGAAAGTCGGCCGAATAATGTTCGATGAAATTACAAAGACATGGAATCGCTCATTTAAGCCAGTGTCTTATCAGAGCCAGTGGAAATGTACAGAAAAGATCATGATTTACGATAGTCATTTGTTGGAAATAATTTACAAAGTTATTATACATTAGTAAAAGGCCTCTGCCTTTGTGAAATTACTTGATATTTCTATATGTAAAGTGCCCCTTATCAAAGTAAGCTGTAACGTACTCGTAGAAGCAGCTAAATACACAAGAGGAGGAGGGACATTTTGTTTGACCTTCATGGGACGATCCGGTAATTACTTTTGAAGTACATAACTGTCATTGAAGTAGCCGTGCCTTATTGGAAATTCATAAGGTTCTGGACATGTTCCAGTGATTTCCCCGCAAGGTCGAGATTAAATATGATGCTCGGTGACTTTCTCGTAACAGAGGTGGTCATTTGCATCCAGACTACACTTTCAGGACATAGTAACCAATCTGGAGTTCTTTTCAAGCAGTTTCCCAGAAGTAGCATTGCTGTTAATGCAGTTTTCTAGTGTTCCCCAGGTGATCTTGCATTCCTACCATGGGACAGCATCAAGGATAGGAGCTGTGAAGAAAGGGTTGCTTGTTTTAGTAAACAAACAACTTACTTATAGTAATCAGTTTAGTATTAGAGCTCACTGATATCCCAGAAATCCGATGTAGTATTAGATTATTCACTGTGACAGAGCTAAGGCCATTAGGCTCTACCACACGGAATGCACAAAGATACCGTAGCATGTTCTTCCAGAATTCACGTACAATTATCACTTTAGGTTATGGTCTGATAGCTCCTGAAGTGTATCTTCCCTTCCCATGCGAAATGCACTCGTTTGACTAGCCACAATATGACTGGTGTCTCTACCAAAGTGTCTAATAGTGCCGCATGGCATTCATGAAAACCCTTGCCTCTAGCAAACCTGCAAATCAATAAAGGACCTGGAAATGTAGAACCAGACTGAAAAATTGAATGCCAGAGCCGCGATATGAACTACGATCTTCCGATTTCCGTCCGGTTGCTCCAACCAAGCAGATAGTATACGAAGGCGACTGCGAAAGTAATAAATATCTTATTATAAATATATTTTAAATACTTAATCCCAGGACCTAGTTAACCGTCACGATATGACAAAGAAGCTATAGCTACCTTAATAATCCCTATAAATATCCCTCGTGTTCATTAATATAAAGCTCGGTATTGTAAGCTTATATTACTGCCGGTATATCATCAAATATAGTCATAGCTGCCGCTGATTGTTAATGCTTTACATATCTGTATTGCTTAATACCTACCGATTTCAAAAAAAATTAGGAAGAACTAAGCATATGTTTGAAGCATACTACAGTGTCATTACATTATTATTATTATTATTATTATTATTATTATTATTATTATTATTATTATTATTATTATAAAAATAATAAAATACTGTATTTTAATGGGAATCATTTAAGGTTTCTGGGTAGACCTGACAGTTTGTTCTGTTAATTATTATTCATTGTTGTTCAAGCTTGTATATGAAACTAGCACTGCAAATTAATTGTTACCACAGTAAAATTTACTCTAAATCTAACAGCTATTAAGAAAAAAAAAACAACTAAAGTTCAGACTACTAAACCTACGTGTTTTCTAACTAAAACGACTTGCACATTTCAAAATTTTCATTAGAAACTACTATTTGTATACAATGAAATTCACGAAGAGCAATATTAATATACAAGTGTGATTTTTCAGTAGAAGATTATTTTAATAACGCACTTTAGGAAAATATCGTAAGTTTCATGCCTTGAGTTGTATATTGGTTTACCGTAAAGAACGTTTAAACATTTACTTAGCAAGTAGGAAATATTCTAGCATTTTTAAAATAAAGTTTCTTTTCTTTTCAACTTTGTGTTTTTTCTCTCTCTATTTTATTTTACGTTGTTTTTAACTCCCTGGTCATATCGCGACGGATCTGTTGGTGGATAACTCTTAGAACGATATGTGATGGACAGTTAAGTCTTCTAGGTCTCATCCCTGTAACCACCCGCTCCGTCACGTGTCACAGAGACCCCAGCGCATAGCTACCGAATCTTCTGCTTTCGTGCCGTGCAAACGGCATTAGGGTGCCGTCCAGTCCAACCGCCGCTCCCATATAAATTAGCCTTCTAGGTCTCATCCCTGTAACTACCTGCTTCATGCCGTGCAGATGGCATTAGGGTGCCGTCCAGTCTAACCGCCGCCCTCACACAGAAAGGCGGACAGTTAGCCTTCTGAGTCTCATCCCTGGAAATGCCATCTTGCTTCGTCACGTGCCCACAGAGATCCCCAGCGCATGGCAGCTGGATCGTCTGCTTCGTGCCGTGCAGATCGCGTTAGGGTGCCGTCCAGTCTAACTGCTTACATTGTCTGTAGATAGATAGCATAGCATTCGCTATTACCACTTATTTTGCTTTTTACTGCTGTTTTAGAGTTAAGGTGAAACTTTGGGTCGTGGTATTAAATATCCGGTATTTATCTTGGCGACTGAGGAAAACCACGAAAAAGAACTCAGACAGATTGGTGGGCCCACGGGATTTGAACCCGGGACCTCCTGAATACGGGCCACAGACTTTACCGCCTGAGCCATCCCGCTCGGTTCAACTTTTGTTACTTGCTTTTGAGGTGAATAAAAAAGGCGACCATAGACTCAGTTTAATGCTGGATTAAAATGTATATTTTATGTGAAATGACCCTCGAGTTTAAATGATAAAGATTTCAAACATCGCCTTTCAGCGAAAAAAAATTCGTTGGTGCCCGAGAAGTGCTTAACGATAGGAAAGTAGAAAGTTTGTGTAATGTTCCAGAATGATTTCTGCTATCCGCCACATGTGTTTACAGCAAGACCGTAGCCGACGATCACAGAGCGTAAAGCAAACCAGCTTATAATCTATTGTTGCAATAATACAATGCGGGTCGACTTGCATGTTCCTCTTTGCTGCAGATTTGGTAGCCTAGTTTATTTCTTGCTGGGCGCTGGATACATATGTGCCATCCAGAACGATAGAAGCACCTATCCACACATTTAGTCTTTAACATGAATGTATGCAGCTGCTGTTGCTGAAAGCGAAAGGAGAACAAAATAAACATTTTGATTTTACTGCCAGCTTACTTATTTAATCGAGGGAATGGTAGAATCAGATGACTGAAACATTCAAGGGATTTGAACCACGGATATCCTACATACATTTCAGTGTGGAAGAACAAGTAATTCATTAATAGAGGCTTAACAAAGCCCGGGACTTGGGGTCAGTCATCTCAAAACAATCTGAGATTTTGTGGTTTACTGGGAAAAATGCGAGTCAGCTGGAGAATTTAATGTCTATCGGCATGTTGCCATGGTAGCTCAGTGGTTAGAGCAATCGGACGGAAACCGGGAGATCCATGGTTCAAATCCCGGCTGTGGCATTTGAATTTTTCAGTGGTCTGATTCTATCTTTCTAACCTACACTCATGTTAGTGTAGAAGAACAATTAATTCATTATTTAATAGATGTTAGAATTGTAGCGCCTGTCTGACAAGAGCCAATTTGAGATACTTTCATTTCGGTACCTTATTAACCGTAATCACCGTGATCATCATCATCATCATCATCATCGTCATCGTCGACGAATCTCGGATGGGGCGATATATCTGGACGCGTTTTTTTTTTTCCTTATCCTGAGAAGAAGAACTTTTCTGTTTCTCAGATCCATGAAATCCGAATTTAATTTTCCTTATTATTTTAACGGATGTAATACACTTCTGTGCTTTTATATTGCATCAAAACGTGGTGTGTATAAGTTTTCAACAATTGATTCATAGACATAAATATTGAACAAACCGAAATGCATACTAATATATTTTGTTTATAGTGTTATCCTTGAGTTTCTGATTTGTGTTTTACTTAACCCCGTTCCATGATACGGTATTGTGAGGTACCTTGAATATGCGATTGGAAAATCTCTCATCTAAGCCTTACCTAACCGAGCGGGATGGCGAAGGCAACAACGTCTGTGGACCGCGTTCGATCCTCGGTGACCACCCACTCTGACCCATAGTTTTTTTCTGGATCGTTAGGCGAATGCTGGAGTGGTTCCTTTAAGCCTCCACATCCTCCGAACTTCCTGTCCCTCCATTTCGTTCCATTTATTATTTCATTCATCCTGTGTGTCGGAGATGGTGTTTCGGTCCAGTGTGGCAGGGGGGAAAGGATGTGTTCTGTGAACTCCCTCCGTTCTTTGGCTTTCGGCTGGCTTCCGGGGTATCCGAACGCTTTTGAGGAGCGTTGGGGGTGGTGAGGTCCCCGGTTTACTTGTCCGTTTGCCGGAGCGTCTACTTCTGGAAACTTAAGGACCCTGTCATTGCTGTACCGTCGCTCCTGGTCACGGCTGCCCGGTGTTTCTTCTCACCTCATCGTTCCTCCCGGAGACTCCCCCTCATGGAGCTAGATACAATTTCCCTTCTAGATCGGTGATGAGTCCCCTCCGTTCAGGAATATAGAGATAGTTAAGCCATTCCTAGTAAACAAAAGCTCCGAAAGACATGTAAGATTAAATTAGATCGCAAGAAACTAAATTCAATATAGTTTATTTAACAAATCTTCGCACATGCAGAACGTGATATCCTCCACCTTTAAGTACGCGGCTGTGTTAGCAGTTATGTCCCATGTAGTGCAGCTCTGTGACCGTACAATGCTAGCCTTGGGAGTCGCGCATGTTCACTTATCATTGACCGAAAGCTGCGTTCCTAAAATGTCACCTTCCATGTATAAGAAGTCCTCCACATCTTCCGCAGCTCTTCACATCCCACTTCAGTTGTCAAGGATCCTACACCACAGCACTTGCTTGTTTGGGAAACAAACAAAACAAATATTTGCTTAGGTGCTAGGATACATTCTGCAACTTTGCCGTAACATAATACGTTGTGCTATCTCTTGTGAATTAAATGGCGTGTGAGATTGTATGCATCGGCTTGGGGGCAGGGGCGTGAGGCTCCTGCTCTCCCCGAAAATTTCCTTCCTGGTACAACATCAGTGGAAATAATTTGATAAGGTTAGCAATAATGTTAGCTTAAATCAGTTCCAGAGAGACGTAAAGTGGTCTAGGGAGATCTGGACATCCCAAAGTAAAACACATCAATTTGTGACCAAAGTTGATCAGTTTTACTCCAATTTGTTCACGGAGGTTCGTAGATATGTTCGTCATGTATTTAACGTATCTACGGTCGATTTGATAATTTTATATAACTATTTAAATAAAAGCTACATCGACGTCAAAGTGTCGACTTCTCCCTTAATGAGGGAGATTTCGCCACAGTATCGCAACAGAGAAGATAATTTGAATGGTATGCACTTACAACACAAATATTGAGCCTGAAACAAGATTAATAAGAATACGGTTATTTGCTTTGGTCACACGTGAATTCCTTATATTGCCATTTATTATACACGCTACGTGAAACCATTTCTGACACTCTCCCACAGACTGAACCCAAGATTCACCAAGATTGTCATCGTAGTAACATACACTACAAACTGCACAGTAGTTACTTAGATTGTTCAGCTGGTTTGATGAATTGCCCTCCCATAAGCATTGGTAGGCTAATTTTTGCGGAGAAGCCATTTGTGAAATAAGCTTCTAATTAACACCCTTTTACTGATCGTAAGAATATATGCTTGGAGTTTCGTATAATGAGTTCCTTTTTACGCTGTTGGGTAATGGGCCCTGCCGAGCAACCTTTTACATCCAGGACCAGGGATTTCTTATCGTGGTCTGCTTTCCCTAGATGCGTTGTTTCCGCCACAGCTGAGTTGCAGCCTCCCTATGTCCGTCAATCTTCACTTCCACGCTCTTAGGCCTGGAATGTTTCCCTCCCAAATATAATTTCATTGCATATATCATTACTCATTAGTGTCCACAGCCTGTGATAATGTATGTAGTAAGAACGGGCGTTAAACACTACTAAAAAGAAGTTTTCGCTTCCCGCGTTTCAAATCATTCAGCAAGCTGGCAGAGACCGAAATGATCCTGGTTCATAGGACCTAAGCCCCTCACCCAGAGGGATACTTTTGCAACGCACCTGCTCTCTTCAAGTTAATGGAAGTCACTTGACGAGGGTGTTTTTGGAATCCCTAACTTCCTAGGTGGTTGGATTAACTTGGAGTCGTATTGGGTCTTAAGACGCCAAGAAAACTCCGGGATCGTTAGAGGAACATAATAATTTAAAGGGTAAACTGGTATGAGTATTAAGTATTCAATAACCATATGAATATAATTTGTAAGAATTTAACGCATATAAAATATAGTAAGATGTATATAACACATAAATTATTTGTCTGTGATCTGCGCAATCAACTATTGGAAATAAATAGTGTGTGTTATATATGAAATGAGCTATATACAAATAAAAATGCATTTCCTATTCCTTGCATTTCGTTGATATGAATGCAGCAGTATTTGAAGAGTGGTGTGTTGGTAGGCTCATGATAAGCCTGCCAAGCAACAAAATATGTGTAATTGTTTTGGATAACGCTAGCTATCATTCACGCTTAAAATATATAACATTTACAATGTCTAATAAGTACTAATAATAAGCATAATATTAATAACAATAATAAAAATAATTATATTTTTCTAATTGCTTTATTTTGATTCTTAAGGAAAAACCCAACCTTTTGAGGAATGTTGCTCACTTCACGTGTTGTTCTGAGAGAGCAAGTCAGTCAAAGCGATTGATGTTTAGAGGAGGTGGCAATTCAGTAGAAGGGACCAAGGAGGGAAGATTCTGTATTGTAAAACGATTATAACGGTTTCTCAAAGAAGGATGCCAAATTGCACACGCGTTAACCAGACAGACTCTACGCTTGATGTTGCCTACCCAAGCTCCAAATCAAGTGACGAAAAGTAGGTATATACCGTCAGTTTAAACAAAAAGCGTTGCCCTGAAACAAGCAAAGAATAATCGATGTGATTAGCTTCGTAAATACTTGCAATGGTTTTTTACTTTCTCTTACTTACCAATAGAAGGAGGAGGAGTAGCCAGACGGAGTAGGCCTCCAGTAACTGGGGCACAACTTCGCAAGTAGGCCATAGTGGGCCCTTTTTTCTTCCAACGTGACCCAAAGGAGGAAGGAAGACCTAAAGGGGGACCAGATCAGGATGAGATGTGCGCTAGCAAGGACGGGGTCCCTAACAATTCCACCATAGCACCTACCCTGACGCCCGCTGCCCACACCACTCGCAACCCGAGGATCCCGAGACAGCTCCCAGAAAGGGGGATCCAACAGTCCCACCAAACCCAGGGTAAAATCTTTCCAGAGCGCAAATTCCAATGTTCTGGCACAACATACCAAACGCCGACGCCTGGTCCTGCAAGCCTGAAACAGATGAAAGGACATTATATAGAAGGGGAACCACCCCAACATTCACCTATCGATCGGGATAAACTACCAATCGAACGCGGGACATCCCGAATCCGAGCTTCACATGTTACCGTGAAGCCATCTCGCTCGGTCTTATCTATAGTAAGAGGAAGTATTGTATTCCACTCCAAAGTTCAATGTGATACTTCACCGGAAATACATGTATTGAGGCCCTTCTGAATAAAAAAAGCATTTTTTGAAAAACGAACCACTTGTGTGTCTGAGAGTGTATGTGTGTGTGAGAAGATCAGCGTAACTCAAAAACGAAATATCGGATAAATGCCAAATTTGTATTTAAGTTCAGTATCTTCCAAAGATGTGATACAATGTTTTCAAAAGAAAAGTCCTCCACCCCAAACTTCCCTTTGCTGGAACATTTTTCGAAATTTGTTATTTTCTCAGAAATCGCTCTAACGATTTAAATTAAAATGAAATTGAAATATTTAGGATATTTGTATGACTAAGTGTATAACTTGAATTTTCTGGGAAAGTGTGTGAAATACTTACTCTTCATGTGAAGGACTTTTGTATTATTTTGTTAGGTAAGTGATAGTAAGCTTTACTTACTGAAAAAAACCAATTGATATACAATTTATATCAAATGACCTTTTGTGTAGCATCAGCCATTTCCCAGATATCCATTATTGGTTTCAATTTTCCAGTACGTTGTCTTTTTTAAGTGTTGTCGCTATTCAGTTGTTTCTCGCAATGCCATAGAAAGACTAAGGAATTTTTAGGTCAACATACAGCGTTCTGCTTTTAAGCATCTGATTATCGATTCGGTTTCCTTTGCTCCCCTTGTACCCACAATTAAATATGTTATGTAGCATTCTGCAAAGGTTTATTTCGATTAATATGAAATAGAAAAATAAGCTTTCGGAAGAATAGTGCACAAAAATTATATAAAATAAACAATAGTGAATGTAACGCTTAGATTTTTTAAATTAGCTATTTCATATTATATAATCCGTCTTTTAATTCCTTGCAGGCTTTCCGTGTCCGAGGTTACGTGCTTGATCCACAGCCCATTTCACTATACGGTTTGCTAGCGCGTGCCCATTACCTCGGGCGGCAATAACTAACAAAGAGCGCTTCTTGTTCGGCCTGATGATAATGTGCTCCATTTTGTTTATATACATTTGTCATGAGGAAATATTTCTCTTTACTATACCTTGCCGCGTTAATACTTTTCGATATATTGTAACCCTGCAGTTTTTACTATTAGTTAGGCAAAGAGCCGAAGCATAAGGAACGGGCACACGTTTGTGTAATTTTGGACCCCTCGCGCGTGTTTTAATTTTTTAATTATATCTAAGAAAAAAGAAAACGAGTGCTGTTACAGCTATTATAGTGAAGCACAATAAAACAAATTAATATCAGTTCTTGCTTTTTCTTGCTCTGTATTGCTGCTGTATGTTAAATGTAACATGTAACAACACAATACTGTAATTGTTTAATAAATGGAAATTGCTGAGAAAACAACTTAGTTGAGAAGGTTTTATGGCCATTTAAATAAAATTCAGAGAATAAAAGGGTTTTAAGGCTTTTTAGTTTCCACTTTTTAGTTATTAAGGGGTTCTTTCCCCTGCCACCTCACCTGTTTGCGGCGATCATGTTTAGGCAAATCAAACTGATATGCCCAAGCATCGACACCAGAAGTAAGGTTTTATTTGTTTCATTTTGATTTATTCCTTGCAAGATCGATTACAATAGTAGAACTACATGCATCATGTACATTAATCTATGTTATTAAAATGTTTAATCACAAAGTTTAATTATGCCCTGCGTTCTAGTCTATACTACTGTCCATTCCAAACCAGAGTTCCCTCTGATGTAAACAGAAGCACGTGCTTCGGCTTGTCACGAACCCAAGTATATACTCTTACTCCAACGTAAATAGTTCCTTAATACATGTATTGTATATGAAATATTAGAGCAGGAAAGGTATAGAACTGCACATTTTATTGCGGTTATCATAAGAACTCATCGTTAAAGGTAATGTACTAGCTGTTAAGAGATTACAAAATACTATTTTCGTCTGCTTTGCGCTAACGCCGAGACCATCTTGCTAGTAATACCAACCGTAATGCATGACTGCCACTCTCTTACATATACAAGAAATGCAGCAATGAATTCCCAGAGGTGCTATCTGAGTACCGAATAAACACTTTGCGTAACACAGGATATATGATAAGCGAACAGTCATTCATAATACACTAACACACATATGCTCAGCTCAGGTCAAATCTTGTGATTTAGTCAGTTGGTATTAGAGCTCACATGGCAGAGGAAGGTGTGTGTAGTGCGAGTAAACTGTTCAAACACAGAAGCGGTAAACAGTTAAAAAGTGGCTAAAAACAAACAATACTTCATATATTCAACTCACTATTACAAAAATACCCGACACTTGCATTATTGCATATTACGAAACTAATATCGGATTTTACAGGCGTTTCAGTGAGAAGTGTAACCAAAGCGAGCACGCAATATAAACAGACATAATACAACATAGAAGAGGATAAAATGTGGGAACTTGTTTTAAGTGCGACAATGCTGTGGAATTGTGGATAAGCTTGTCATTATTTTGGAGAGTAGTTCTGATTCTGATATGGCAGCTGAGCCATCTTCGGAGCATTCGGATTTGGGTGTTGCACTTTTGCTCGAGGATTGTGATCAACGTAAGTAAAATGTTCATTGCCGCATACTTATAAAATCGATTGTTACCTCAGGTTGCATTTTGAACTATGATTCTCACGCAGGGCGCCTTTTTATAGATTAAATAGTGTTCAACAAGCACGTGGGAGAGGAACAAGCAGCCATTATGGGCGGGGATTGCGAACTACTTTCGCGCGGATAATACAGAGTTTGTTTTCAGTGAAAGGCACTCTGGTTTGGAATGGACAGTAATTAATAATTTAAGTAACTATGAGAGCTATTTGTTATTTAAAATTTTACATAGTTAAAATCACTATAATCATTTAAACATTACTATTTAAACAATACTATGTGAGTTACGTATTATTTACAGTTTTAAATTGTCTGCTTCAAGTGTTACGCAATTAGGCCTGTTACAATCTCACTAAGATATTTCCCTCCATGTCTTCTTGGGTTAGCCGAGTGATCTGTTTCACTTAGGAATGTGCTGCATTTCAGCTTTGGGATTGCGTTCTGGACCTATCCTATGCAGGTGTTGTTTTAAATTGTATTTTACTATTTTCGTAGAGTATGCAATTATACTAATACTTTACTGTAGTCTTTGCTTTTAAGTTGATCTTATACTTAATGCAGTTCTTATATTTAGTAGGTTTATGCATGTAGGTATTATGTATGGCCTAGGTTGCTGGTGACATAACCTATTTCTCTAAACGGTGGTAACATTGCAAAATTCCTGGTTTCAAATTTCATAAACCAATAATACGCACCAAGTGTAAAGCTCAGATTTCGCTCCGCTAAGTGGGTCAGGGTCAAGAGGTGAATTAACAGTGCATAAAGGTGTAACGTTCACGGTCACAACAAACAGGAATGCTATCGTATGGTTTTTCATAGCAGGCATGGAATCGATGAGAGAATCCTGCAGCCAGAATTTGCATAAAACGATACGGTATTTGCGTCCGCATAAAATATATGAGGAGGAGTTGGGCTGCATGTCACGAACCTCCTTGAAATCATATACGTATTTCGTAATGTATAAATGTGATGTAAAGGTTCCTGAAATGTTGGGGTTTATGTACTTAAAGTATATTGTCTGCTCAACAAGATATCATTTTCTACAAACTGCTCTTACAAAAACCCATTTTTCTTTCCACTTTGTTAATTGAACTTAAAAGTTTGCAGAAATGGTTTTATTACACATTTTAGTTGTAGGTATAAGATGGCTGACGAGATCGTAAAATCTTCAAAGAAACGGTTCACTGTATGCTGACTTTAAAATTCCGTACTCTTCGCATGACATCGCAAAAGACTTGGCACTTCAACAATTGTAGTACTGAAAATTCTAACCGATAAAGAGAATATCTCGAAAATGGTTAATACTGCAACAAATGTATTTGACAGAAAACGTGTGGTTTAACGTTTTTAAATTTTTCGTGTAGTATGTTCTCTTTATGACTTGCCAGTAAATGCAAAATTATACAAAATTCATTCAGAATGAAGAGAACTTCGCAGCTCTTCACAGAAAATTAAATATTAACATTTTATCAGTCGCACATATGCTAAACATTTAATATTTTAACCAAAATCGTTAGAGCCAATTTTGAGAAGCT
The DNA here is from genome assembly GCA_030765065.1 of Deroplatys truncata. Taxonomy (NCBI): domain Eukaryota; kingdom Metazoa; phylum Arthropoda; class Insecta; order Mantodea; family Mantidae; genus Deroplatys; species Deroplatys truncata. Next base: position 49,726,457 of record CM060984.1, on the reverse strand, counting down.
AAGAATAACGAAACCGTTATCCATGTATAAGGTAGTTTGGGGTGGGAATAATTTTCACGGAAATATAGGTATAGGTAAAGTCTAGGTAGCTGAACTGAGGGGCACACCTCGTGCACCGAGACCTACATAGGTCTATTGTGCCTACCACTCTCCAGGAGTAAGGGATGAAGTGAAGGAGGCTGCAGGCCGTAGACAAGCAGGCCACAGAGACGCGCGGAAGTCCCTAAGGTTTCCAAACTGGCAGACCCGTTCCACTGCTGGAGCTGCCGAGAGACCTACCAGTCAAGCAGCCCTCTGGTGTCCACGGATAATGTTCTTTCGAGTGAGCAAGCATCTGCGCTATCTGTCCGGCAACGCCATGCACCACGAGACCTAGAAGCACACCTGAAAAATGAGAAGGAAGAGTTATGTCGCGCGCACACACACAGCGCACGGATTTTTTTCTAATTGTTTTCGGATTAAATGGGCCTCAAACCGTCTGTTTTAGGTGAAATCCGGATAGATATTCAGTTTTTGACCTAACACAGAACTTTACTTACCTATCATAGGTAAGAAATTGAATACCTATATGTACGCAAAATGGAGTTTTACATTTCAGTAGCTCTTTTCCACTCAACATGTTTACCAACAAACACTGGGGGAAATCTAATTTGAATACATCATATTAAACATAGATACACCTACGAAAATATGTGTTCCTTATTGTATCGTACTTTATGCCTTTTAAATCATTTCACAAGGAACAAATTAACTTTTGGATAAATTAATCCTCTAAGCGATTTAAATCCAGTCACGAAAGCAAAGCAAAAGAACATCAGGTGTTTGTATCTAATCAAGATAGTGCAATTTATAAGTAATGTGTACTGTAACGTGCACTTGGCTCTGAGACATTAGGATAAGCGTATAATAACCGTAGAACGAGGAAGTATTTTTTGGAGCTAGGATTCACAATATTCAACAAACAAAAGTTGATAACACTTTATTATAAACTGTTAATACTTTAACGGTGATACGCTCAAGCTTGCAAACATTTAACTATCAAGAATCCAAGATTATTATTCCTGTCCGTTACAAAAACACAATTTCTCTCTTTCGGCGCTCGAAGTTTTAAAATATCATTAACATATAAAGTGTTTAAATTTTGCTGCCATTGCAAACAAACATGCCCGAATTATAATGCATGCTTCTCCCATGAAATAATACTCAAACAAGCCAAAGGTAGGATATAAATTTAGACAAGTTACAAAAGAAAAGATAATGTTAAATTTGGAAAGTGCCGAAAAGTTGCGCTTGGCTACATACGCCGAAACTCGCCAAATACACCACAGCTTTAAGCTCTCGCTGACTATTTGCTCCATTCCTCTTTGTAGGAAACTAGCCGTGGTGCCGTTAATGTACCTAGATGGCGCAGCGAGCGATGACGTGATCATGGATCCTGACGATCTTAAATCTACCAGAACCACATCATGAGTGACATCTTTCTGGAACTTTCTCGGTGTAATGAATTGGTCAGACATGCGACATTATAGGAGGGGGTGGGGGCGGAAATGGTGCAGTAATAAAATGTAATATGCGCTATTTTTTTTAACCGTATGCATTGCTTTGTTCAACAATCGTGGTACTTTTTTTGTTTGTTTAACTCGCCCTAACCGAGAGTTTAAAGTTATGCATTACAGATGCCATGCTAGCTGGCATTAATTTTGTGTGCTTTATCACGTGTCAGGCATAGGAGGAAACTCTTCTTCGTAACGGATTATCCTCCGCGTTGTAGGACTTACACCTCAAGGACTTACAAGCTAATGTCTCGGGTCAGTAGTCTGTCGAGAGCAAGCGAATCCAGGATGGGTGATTGATCAGCCCAATGTCTTGTATGGCGGTTAAAAAGAAGGAAATGAAATGTGACGAAAGGGATGAGAGGAAAATACGCGGATCAAATTATCCAATCCAGCATTCGCCTAACGACCGAGGAAACCCGCGTAAAAATGTTCGGTCAGATTGGTCGGCCTTGGGGTTTGAACTCGGAACCACCCGAATGAGAGTCGCACCTGTTACCGCGGCGCCACACCACCTCGCTCAGTTAGGAGGGAACTCAAGTGTTAAAAATGCTGAAACTAAACAATTTACTGTTAGGGCATTTAATCAACTCGTCTTTCTAATGCGCTTATTGAGAAGAAAAAGAGTAATCAGCGGAGCAAGACCATAATTCGATACCGAGATTTCGTTGGAAGTGAGCGTTTTGAGGTCCCTGAACCCATGAAAAAGCATTTAAAAAAAGGTGAGAGAGAGAGAGAGAGTGGGAGAGCAACATAAGTAAGAAAAAACGAAATATCGGATAAAATCTAACCTGGCATCAAGTTCGATATCCTCCAAAGATTTTCAAGAAAATCCTGTGCCCAGACTATTCTTTGCGTGGAAGAGTGTTTGTTAATTTAAATTTCCTTAATAAACTAGCGATTTTGATAAAAATACTATTTCGTACGTCATATTTGTAGTAATATATGTATCTTTGAGTTTTCTGTTAACAGGTTCTTAGCGTCCCATTCTGTGTTGGGCGTGAAAGACTGGAAATTTTGCTCAGAGGCCTCTTTATCAGGCTTGAGGTTCTTTTACGTGCCGTAAATCAACGTCACGAGACCATCGGCTTTACTTCCCTTCCCTTCCGAAGGAAGCCATGCTCAAGATTTTTACGCCCGAAAAAAATCCATCGCCTTCCGCCGGGTTTGAACCCGCGAGCTCTGATTGCAGAAGAGAAAGTTATGTGGATATAACACTGTTTTTTAAAAAGCCGCTTTGGAGTTTCATTGAGTCCAGTCACTAGAAAGATCCAAGGTTACGTATGTAAGCTCTTTTGTGCTATGATTATTTAAATTAATAAATTAATTCTTGCCTCATGTGACCTCTACACTTACATATTTTAAGCTTAAAAGAACAAATGGAAGAAAAAAGAAAGTACTCAACTTATACAGTCTCCTAGCTTTACTCAGCCAATGTACGTCCATGGGACGCAGGATAGTTATATATGGTTTGCAATTTAGCATGCTGAACACGACACAGGCGGAAGTTCATTGATGTATCATTGTCAGTTCCTGAGAAGATATCGCTATTAGTACGGTGTCTTAATTCTTCTACAGAGCTGTAGCGTCGTCAATGCGATTCCTTTAGATCTGAAAACAATTATTGACTTTTCCTTCTTTTTTACTTTCTCTACTACGTATAGTAACTAAGGGAAGTATTGTATTCCACCCAAAAATTGTATACCCAGATTTCGCTGGAAATTCATGTTTTGAGGCCCCCTGAATAAAACAAGCCTTTTTAGAAAAAGGTCCGTGTGTGTGTGTGTGTGACGAAGAGTCGAATAAATACCAAACTTGGTATTTAGGTTCAGTACCTTCCAAGAATGCCACACGAAGATTTTCAAGAAAATCCCCTAGCGTAAACTACCGTTTACATGAAACATTTTTCGGAATTTTTATTTATTTTGATTAAAATACGATATATTAAATATATTTACATAACAAATAAAATGCATATCTTGAATTTTCTGGGAATAGCCTGTGAAGTTCACTTCAGTTGGAAGAAATTTTGTATAATCTTGTACAACTGGTAAACGTTAAGCGATAGACGAAAACTACTACACAAAAATCTAGATCTCTTTAAAACACAATTTACTTCGAATAATGTAGCTATTTCTGTAAAGAATTATTTGGATTAAAATGTAGTAGACAGAAAAATAAGCTTGAGTAAGAATAAATTGCATACACACTAATAAACGATAGAGGATTGAGAAATTCCTGTGAATGTACCACATCATATTTTTTTAACTTGTGTTATTAGGTTTTAAGCAATGCTTGTGTACTCAAACTTGTTTTTGGAATCGTCACGGGTAGCGGAATTGTTTAAGGCATGGATCCTAAACTGGATGCTTCATTATTCATCACGACCTTGCTCCCTGATTGAGGTATTTCTTGCCGGGGAGGTACACTAAACTGGGGTCTGGATACGGGGTCTTTAGGTACTGTGCGGGTAGTCTAGCATGCCCGGAGTTTTTATGTTAATAGTCATTCAAACATTTTTCGGGTGTGAAATGTAATACCCGTTTCTTACCTTACTGAAAGTATAAGGTAAAAACCTAAACATCACATTACGTTGTTTTCACTTGTCGTTAGCGAATGGTAAAACATTTTCACTTATATTCCTCCCATCCAGTGAAATTATGAAGGTGTATGCCTTATGTCAAGTGAATATGAAACATGAAGATTATGGTGACATTTCACAGCTCCGGACGTCCAGTATTATAGTACAGGCTTACACACATCCTGAACTAGTCGTTATATCCTTATACTCCGTATAAAAACCTTTGATCTGAGTAAATTAAACACAAGTTTATATATAATCTTATATTTAATTTTCTTTCCGTTAGTCTCCTTTTCTGGCGAAAATAATGTATTAGCGTTGATAAAATTTATTCAAACGAAAATTTCGAGAAGCCATCCTTATATTTGTTAAGGAAAAATGTTCAGATTGAAAAATTCAATGCCGTAGCCGGATTTGAACCACGGATTTTCCGATTTCCGCCCGGTTGCTCTAACCAACTGAGCTACATAGTTGGACCAACTATTAGGTCAATCAATGGTAATTAATTGCTTTTTAACATAAGCCCTGTGTAGGGCAAGGTTTGAAACGTAGAATCAGACTGAAACGGAGACATTAGCAGTTCTCGAACAAAGTCTACATTCAAGTTTCATAGGATTGCGCTTAGATTTTAGTTTTTATGCTGCTCTGACATAACTCATTCCCTAGTAAAATGATGAGTTGTGCGTTATTTCATTTGCAGGTCACTGCATTCATATACTGCTTGATATGTAGTCCACGTTAGTTTTTCCTCCTAATGCGCCTCCCGAACAAGTCGACCGTCCTGTTTTATCCACCAGTGCTTTGCTGCCCATTATTATTTCCTCTTGCGTTTACTATTTCGTATGATTCGTTTCATTTTGAAGAGTTGGACTTCTCAAAAGCTCAGAACAAAAGTTTAGAGCTTTATAAATTTAGAAATGAACATCATAGACAAAGAAATATTTATGAATTGAAGTGAGTCGTTACATATTAACTCACATTTCTCTAAAGAAATATGCATTAAATTAATATCCTGTCTCCTGGTGGCCTGCGTAGACAAGATAGTATAAATTGAAACGCCATAAACTACTTCTATTTGGGGGGGGGCCTTGTAAGTTGTTCTTACTTCCTTGTAAGATGCTGGTCCTAAGTAATTGGGAAGTTTGGTATTCATCCGTCTTTTTTCGTTTTTGCTTTCTCTGCCATCTAACAGTAGGTGAGGAAGTTCTATGTGTAATCTAAATTTCATCGGAAATACATGATGTCCACAGTAACCCCCAAATTCATTTAAAAACATCCAAGTGAGCAACACAGATAGACAGAGAATGCATAGCTCAAAAAGGAAAACATATCAATACCAAATTTTATACTTGAGTCAGACATTGTTTAAGCTAGGCAAAGATTTTCAAAACATCCTCCCCATTCCAAACTACCCTTTATTGGAAAAGTTTCCTTCATTTTCATTTTTTTCAAATATGAGTTCTTAGGATTTTGATTAAAATATGAGACATTACTGTGACACATTGAATGCGTGTGTGTGTGTGTGCGCGCGCGCGCGCGTGCGTGTGCGTGTGTGAGTGTATTGAATTTTCTGTGACTAGTCTCTGAAAACTTCCTCATACTGATTGAATTTTATATAATTTTGTATAGCTTAGAAATCATGTGATAGATAAAATCTGAATATAGGAAAATGTACATCTCATTATAATACACACTTCGTGTCAAATAAATTTGAAATATTCCATGGTGTATGTTTATGCCTCTCAAGTACGTCATTCGACGGACAGCTTGTAATTTTGTGATCCCTGTTCTTTCTGTCCACCGCAAGAGCTCTTTACCGCGTCTTAACATTTGAATGCTGTAACATGTTTCATGCAACGACACCCGTCGCTTAATTTGAAATCATTCATAGGCAAAAATATTATCGTAAGTAACGTAACATGGATACAGTGAATATAAAGGATGTATGTGAATTTGCCATGGGTAGAAAAAGCCGCGCATCAGATTTTTACTTTCTCTACCACTTACATACATAGTAGATATAGAAGGTATTGCATTCCACCCAAAAATTGGATACCGAGATTTCACTGGAAATTTGTTTTGAGGCCCCCTGAATCCAAAAAAAGCATTTTTAGAAAAGGGTCCTTGTGTGTGTGTCTGTGTGCAGAATAACTCAAAAATAAAAAGTCGGATAAATAGCAAATTGGGTATTAGGTTCAATACCTTCCAAAGATGTGACACCAAGATTTTTAAGGAAATTACCCTTCACATGGAACATTTTTAGAAATTTTTTATTTTCTAGAAATCGATCTAGCGATTTTGATTAAAATACCACAAATTAAACATGTTCAGATGGCAAATAAAATGTCTATTTTGAATTTTCTGGTAATAGCTTGTGAAGTCCTCTTCATTCAGAAGGAATTTTGTATAGTCTTGTATAACTGGTAAACGAAAGATAGACGAAAGCATACTACACAAGAAACGTAGATCTCTTTAAATCACACAACTTATTTCAAATAACTTTTTTTGTGGCTTCAGCCATTTCCCAGATATCCGTTATTAATTGTTCGAATTGTTCAATACTTAGCCATTCTTTTAAAGTCCTGTCGATTTTCAGTTACTTCTCGCGATACCATGGAAAGAGTATGGAATTTTAAGGCTAACGTGTAGCGTCCAGTTCTTAAACATTTGACTATCGCAATTCCCTTTGTAGCTGTAATGAAATGTGTAATGCAGCTATTGCCGGAAAGGTTTATCGCGATTAAAATGAAGTAATAGGAAACTAAACTATCGTAAGAGTAATGTGTATACCCACTAATAAACGATAAGAGGGAGAGAAAGCCATGTAAATGTAACACATCAGGTTTCCCTATTATGCTTCTAACACACACAGGCTTTTGAATACTGTTTGGGAAATAAAATTTCGAATCTGAAATACTGTGTGAAATACAGTATTTCATTCATTCATTCATTCATTATCTGTTTACCCTCCTCTTATGTAGGACTTACACCCCCCAGGACTTACAAGCGGGTGCCTGGGGTCAGAGGCCCGTCGAGGAGCAGACACTAATGGATCAGACAGAGCGTCCAGGATGGGGGATCAGCCCAATGCCTGGTATGGGATGAAGGAAGTAGATGAAACGAAATGTTGGTGAAGTGGATGAAAGGAAAGGTGATGATGGAGCAGTTGGTGGAATGAATGGCGGGGGAAACCGGAGAACCCGGAGAAAACCCGCCCAGACGCCGCTTCGTCCACCACAAATCCCACATGCCGGTCCCTGGGATTGAACCCGGGCTGCCTCGGTGGGAGGCGAGCGGTCTAACCGCTCGGCCACGGCGCCGCCTTGAAATACAGTATTTCGCCTACCTAAAAATAAAATTAGTTTCGAAATAAACCAGCGATTTTAAGTGATGATTTAAACACTTTCGAAGTTCCGAAAAAAAATGTGCGTTCCAAGGCCGTTATAAATTCTGACTTGCTTATGCTGTACTTACTACCGTTATGTAACGCTGTTTATTTAAACAGGTGCGAAGTTGTAACTCGTGAGCAGTACAGTACGCCATTCGTGCGACAGATGTGATGTTAACTGGAGTTGACCCTGCGGTAAAATCACAGCTGCTTCCCCTTTCACACTTTCCTAACGTCTTTAATAGAGATTTATTTATAAAGGCATGTAAATATCACTGCTACTGTTGCGCAGTACGATAAAATATGAGTAGCACTTCTACGATATTCTCTAGCTATTAACATTTCACAAGAATTCCTCATAAAATATTCATTTGAAAATAATCTTTAAAGATGAAAGCGGATATTTCCGAAACCCTCAATGCTGCGAAAAAGGAAGATATTCCACTCAAATTTTATATGTTAATCAGCCCTGACTGCCTTTATTAGGTTAAGATCTCCTTTATGGTTCCCCAGATATATAAAATGCATTGAGTTTGAAGAGGACTTTATAAGATATTCATAGAAAGTTCAGATCAAGATTTGTTTGCCATGCCAATATCTTTGTAAGAACATATTCTTATAATTTTATTGTGTGTATAAATGTAAATAAATTTTAAGTTAAAATAATAATTAATCCAGTATGAGTATAATAATCTCTTTTTACGGGGTATATGCCTATTTTATTTTAAGACACGTTTTGGCACTTCTAAATTCATAACTGCATCATAATTTGAGGTTTTTCGTACACGAAGTTCCGCAGTGTACTAATGCATTCCGTAAAAAATGAAAATGCTATGTAGCTCAAATTAGTAAGTTCCTTGCCAATAAGTTATCAAAATAAAATTTAAAAACGGTTCTCACAAGTATTGATTTCTGCCACATAAAACCGAACCATTTTCAAGTTACACCAATAAATCTTGTTATAGACTAGTTGCTTATGCCGCGTATCATGCATGGCCTTTTCAATCCCGAAAGACGATTTAATGAATATCATTTCCCCTCCACTCCATCTTGTGCAAAGATTTTGAAGACTTTTTGCTATTTTAATCCCTTAGAACTGCAATATAATAACAACTCTGATAGGGAAATGGGAGTGAAATATCGGCGGATTTTGCATTTCTGAACTGCTTAACCTATATCTATTGGGTATCCGTATATCTATTCGGGTTCATACAGATGCTCAAATAAGTAAGCATTGTCTTCCTAGTATACTGTGGTGGAAGATTAAAAAAAGCAAATTTGAAGTTTCTTCCGTGATCGTAATCCAAGGCGGAAGAAATGTGTACTTATTCTATGACACCGGCAATTTGACTTGGTCGAATAGCTTAGATAAGCAGAGTAGACAACATTTTAAGCTTTTGTATCTTCTCTTTGGTTCCTTAGTTGTTTATAGTGCATTTGCTTTAAGTTGAAACATGGAAAGTAGAACAAGATAGCACTATATTCCACACGGCAGTTGCTTACCTTCAATTACGTAATCTCACTATTAACTACCTAATTTACCATGGAAACTTACAGTTTAAAATCTGGATTAGGTTGAAACATGAAATTTAGACACCAAGCAACACCCGCTTGTATCAATACGAAAGACAGCGAAGCAAGGACGACCGATGATATCAGGGTATTTTCCATATTTCACTGCCAAAAGTGCAATTGGCAACAACACTATTGCAAGCACAACTGATAATGAAAGACTAGGCATTGAAATGTGACTGACAGGGTTTCTCAGTACTCGGACCGTAAGTATACCGTGTGAGTAATTTGGATGTTTAACAGTCTTCTTCTGCTGGCCGCATAGCTCAGTCTTAGCATAGCCTTTTGTGCGAGAATCCCCGGTCCGATCCCGGCTGGCGGTTGCAAAATTGTCTCTAGCCAAGTTTATTCCCTATTCTCCCCAGAGTCTGGAAGTGTGTGTGTGTGTGTGTGTGTGTGTGTGTGTGTTTGTGTGTGTGTGTGTGTGTGTGAGAGAGAGAGAGAGAGAGAGATATCTATGTATAAAACCTAAAGACAGAAATCCAGTGACAACTGTAAACGAGTTAACACCATTGCTAATAGGCAATATGTTCCAAAGGTAAAAGGCCGTCGATATGACTATTGTAGTTAAAGGCGCGGTATAAATGGAACAACAAAAAGAGAAAAAAAAAATCTACTTATAGATGTTTAAAGTACGTTTGTAATAAAGTTGATTACAACATAAAGAAGAATGCAGCAAAAGTTAAGCGTTGTTAGTAACAGTTGGACTTAACAGAATAGTTTTCAGAAATTTTCATACCAACTTCGGTGCAAAAATCTACAGATTTGTTAAAATAGTAAATGAATGAATAAATATAGCATCAATATCGTAACGTTTTAGCCAAGAAACAATTGTTTCCTTTCGCTCTATCTTTCACAGTAGTTTTCCAATATCCGGGTCTTTTAGGCCTGAAGTTGAAATAAGAAGTTGTTTTAATACTTATTTCTGTCGGGAAGAACAGGGTTTTTCAATGGTGAAAAGAATTATCAAAATCCGTTGAAATTTATGAGATCCCCCTACTACATATATATTTCTCTCGGTTGTAGAGTGCAATGCGATAGTTATGCGTTGGCAACATATGCTTAAGATCCGTATATCTATTCGAAGTCGTGACTTGTGTAGCGTATGCTCCAGTTGTTGGCCTATGTATAAGAACTCGTAAATAACATTCCGACCCGACCATGGACGGATTTTATTGCCTCAGTATTCCCTAACGCGACCATTCACAGTAACTACCACATTACCAGAGGATTGTAGCCATCAAACATCTAGTATGGTGATGAAAATGATAATCTGAATTTTCTCTGCATCTTATCTCAGAGCGAGAATAATACAGAAATAATACTAATTGTTATTTAAGAAAGTACTGTATTCAAGTACGTTAATCTATTTCTGGATTTACTGCCGAGGAATGACAAATGTGTAACAGTCGGTTTGTGTTTCAGTTGCAGTTACATACCAACTTATTTTGCATTGTGTAGTTGTGTGTGTGGCGTACTTCTTAATAATATAACAAGAATTTGTTTTTATTGTTTCATTTTATAGCCCTCGTTAATTTCTATGGTCATATCCGGGCTTGAGAAACAATGACTGACAGTAAGTTACTTTGGGTTTTAATCATTTTAACATATAATATATTCACTCTAGTATGCACACTTCCAGACTCTGCGGAGGGTAGGGAAAGATTCTAATTAATGAAAAATTCCTCGCCTCAGCCGGGCATTGAACTCAGGACCTCTGGGTTGAGAATCCAGAACGCTAACAAGTAAATATACAAAAATAAATACAAGAACTTTTCGAGAACTTCCTTCTTTTCCCTCTTATTACTGCCTATATATTTCCATGAGCAAAACATTTATAAGTTTAGAACTTAAATTTAGAAAGATTTTTAATTTTGAAACAGAAAATATGGCACACTGCGGCGATCACCTCCTCATCCGTTGCTGTAGCTTACCTTGATGCTTCTCCCGTGGCTTCCAGAAGTTCTCAGCGTGTTGGTTCTTCAATTTATCCTCGGCTAGCTGCAGTAATTTTCCTTAAATTATATGGGAGCATGGACTTATCCTCGGTAAAGGAAAACGTAGATCTCGGGTGGTGATATAGGAAGACATAGACTTGCTTTGTTTATGAAAAGATGACACTGCCGTTTCTTTTTATTTAATTAACACTCGTAGTATACAAAACTGGTATTGCCGCTGTAAAATACTGTCCACCGCTGTTAAACTATGGCGTGGATATGGCAGGAAATATAACTATTCTTATTGTCGCTTTCAGAGTAGCGGATCTTAGGTGTGTTGCTAAAACTATTTTGATTCCCTGTTTTGGCGCGATATCTCACACATCCTGCAGCATCTCTCCCTGACCACACATTACGAAAACTCTCGAATAAATTGCAATACTAAGCTGACATTACAAAGCTGACTTGATTCCCTTCTTGGCGCGATATCTCACGCATCCTGCAGCATCTCTCCCTGACCACACATTACCAAAACTGTCCCGAAATTTCCCCAAACAGATCCATTTATAGTCTCAGGCTCCTGAGGCTGCTTCCTTTCCTATTGGTACATTTTTAGCGCGACTCGACGCGTCTAACTATTTCGAATAAACTTCCAGGGATTTCATTGGTCCAATTTTAATATATATCGCGGCTTTTCCTACATTTACCGTTAAGGTTGTCTGTCTCACTCACTTGGTCACGGCGAATTATCAAATAATGGGACAAAGGCTCTACACCCTCGCTGTAGGAATAATAGCACGGCGACCGAAAAGAGGTAATAAAGCTAGGTTTTCTGCCTTCGAAAGCACTATTCCTGTAGCTAAAACATTCCACCGTGGACAGTATTTTAACATAGCGCTTAAATTATTCACATTAAACCATTTATAACTCTACTAATATTAATAACCTAGATAGATACATAACGTTAAATCACCCTTCTTAAAATATACAAGCAGTATGAGAAAAAGATATTTACATAATACGATTTAACATCACTAAAAGTTAATTAATAAGTTATCTGTAATTATAGTTCTTGGGCTCGGCCTAGAGTTGCCGTTTCAAATTGCCCTGTTCTGGAAAAGAATAAATTTTTTGAGCACTTGATACAATTTTCTTTTCCAGAATAATTCCTCTGATTATGGCCTTTGTTCGTTTGTTTTGTTGACATAGACCCTTCGCTATACCGGTTCCTTCACAAGGGTTCTGCCACACCAGTGGTGTTTATATTTGGGTCATTCACTCCACATTTGTTATGGTTGATCCCCTCTCACCATTTAAAAACAGGTTTCCGAGAGACATTCTTACACAATACATTTCGCGCACACGAATAACTTGTGGTGGAGAGAAATACGCTAATACCTAAATTAAGTTCTAAAATTAAATCTATTTACATACATATTGATACATAATTATTATGCATTTATTTATTTCTTTACCTCCTTATTTATCGGGTGTATTACCTTTACTATTTGTTCATAGGGTTGCTACCTCATTTCGAGTAAAACTAACCTGACCATTTTCATTACATTCTTCACCCTTCTCATTCTCTAAACATTTGTACGGTTTGAGCAACTGTTTATGGTATCTCCCTACGATCTTGGAATTCTTTATTTCTTGTAACTCAAATGTATCCGAGCCAAAAATGTTAATCACCCGGTATGGACCTTTAAATAAATTTTCCATTCTATGATACCTTTTGTTCAGAATGCTAGACTTTTTCTTGTCCCGTACCAATACTAAGTCTCCCAATTTGATCAGCCAGTGTTTTCGTTTCTTTTTCTTAAACTTTTCTTTTCTTTTCTGCGCCTTATTGGCCATTCTTTCAAAAGCTTTCTTAAACATCTCTTCTTCCGTTAGTGTTTTCGGATCTTTAGCTTCTAGTGTCTGTGGTAATTCCCCTTCAAGTGTTTCCATTAATTTCCCCTTCATCAGCTCGATGGGCTTATAACCGGTAGTAGGGCTCACACTTTCATTTAAAATACTTTCGATGCGCTGATAGTGATTTGCCCAATCACTGTGTTTTTTATTGGCCAAAATTCTCAAATAAACCGAAATGTCCCGTATTATTCTTTCGCAGGGATTGCTTTGTGGGTGGTATTTTGAGCAATGATACAACGTGATTTCGTTTTCTTTTAAGGTGTCTACAAATTTTCTGCTGGTAAATATTGAAGCATTATCACATAAAATTGCCTTCATCTTTCCAAATTGTGGAACATACGACTTCATGATCTTTCTTAGGCATATTTCACTTGTAATCTTCCTGACTGGGTAAATTTTCACGAATTTTGAGAATACATCTATTAACACTACTATATATCTAAATCCAAATTTACTACAAGGCATCTCACCATGACAGTCCAAGGTCACTAACATGCCAGGTTTTTCTCTTAGTATGGAGTTTGTCTCGTATTCGTATTGTATATTCAGTGGCTTTGCTTTTTGACATTGTAAGCATGTCGAAATTATTCTCCTTACTTTATGGTGTAATTTTGGAATATACAGATTTTCTTGGATCATTAAAGCGGTGCGTTCTGAGCCAGAATGTGCTAGAGCTTGATGGAACGTGTTTATGAGTTCATTCTCCATGTTCTTAGGTATATACGTCTTCCATTTCTGTATTTCACTGCCATGTAGTTTATACAACACGCCCCCTTTTACCCCTATGTTTCCCTTGATATTTTCATCTATTTCTGGGGCCTTTTTTATTAATTTATTTAACTTCTCATCTCGTCGCTGCTGGTCCCCTATTCCTTTTAATTCCTTTATCAAACTTTTACTCAAGGGTATTTCAATACTCATCAAGGTTACTTCATTTTTAGGGCGTTCTATTCTCTCCGGTATTTCACTGTTGTTATGTAACCTAGACAGCAAATCGCTAAAGACATTTGTTTTTCCTGGAATGTGTTTCACCTCAACATCATACGAAAGAATCTCATGGATGTATCTAGATAATTTAGTACTCGTAAGCCGACAACGTTTCATAAATGAAAGACTCACATGATCTGTGTATATAATAACCTTCTGTAGATATATATATGATCTAAATTTCTGTAGTGCGTAATACACAGCACAGATCTCTAATTCGGTGACCGAAGCATTTTTCTCTATTTGACTTAAACCTCTTGAAGCGGTACTTATCACGTGCAGTTGATTTTCCTCATCTGATTGGGCTAGGACACACCCATATCCGTGACCTGAAGCATCCACGTAAATTACATATGGTAGGTTGTCCTTGGGTCTCTCTAGTAGAATTGATTTCGCAAATAGTTCTTTTATCTTTTCAAAAGCTTTCTGGTGTACCTCGTCCCATTTCCATCGCACTTTCTTTTTAAGTAATTCGCGCAAAGGTGCTATTTCTGCGGCGTACCTCAGGATAAATTTGCTTTGATAATTTAGCACTCCAAGAAACGACCTAACCTGCTTAACACTCTTGGGCGCTGGTATTCTTCTCACAGCCGCTACTCTTTCTTCGTTTGGCTTTATTCCTCTATCATTAATTACATAACCTAGAAATTCCACCTCACGGATGCAAAATTTGGATTTATTAATGTTCACCGTCATACCGTTTTCTCTCAGCTTTCTAAGCACATAATCCACATGTTTAATATGCTCATCAAAATTTTCATCAACTATTAGAAAATCGTCGATATATTGGATCAAAAATTCGTCGGCTGATTCGCCAAATATTTTATCGATGGCTCTTAATAGTCCACTACATGACGTAAGCATACCAAAAGGCATTCTCAAAAATTCGAACTGTTTCCCAAAAAATAAAAAAGAAGTATACTTTCTAACATCCTCGTGAAGCTCAATCTGCCAGTATGACGCAGTTAAATCAATGGTGGAGAAATACTTGCCTTTGGTTATTTTTGACAGCAATTTATCTACACTTTCGCTCCGAAATCTGTCTGGTTGAGTATGTTTATTTATCTTTCGACCATCTATCGTCATCCTAAGTTCGCCATTGCGTTTCGTCACCCAACATAATGGACTGCTGTATGGAGAATTTGATTTTTGTATTATTTGGTCTCTCAACATTTTATCGATCACTTGTTTGGCTCTCTCCCTTAATGCAATCGGAATATCCCGATACTTGTGTGTGAAGGGTGCAATATCTTGTACCTTAAAACTGTGTTTGTATGCTTTGCACTTGCCTGGGACGTCCGAAAATACCGCTTTGTTTTCTTGTAACATTCGCCTTAATAGATGCCTTTGTGTCTCTGTGAGGTTCTCGGCAAGGGTCACTTTCTCTTCCACTTCTTCTACCTGGCTGGCGGTATCTTGGAATTCTTTCTTTCGGGCGTAACCATAATCTTTCTCATTGTGCTCCGTATACCCGTGGTAAAACCTGTCAGCGAACGCATGCATCTCATCGGTTTCTTCCCCTTGTACTATAGCAATTAATTTCTCACTCCTACCTGTTTGTACTAATTGTACGAAAAATCTTTCTTCGGCGATATCTTCTTCTCCTTGGGTTTTGTTATAAGTATCCTGCTTCATACCCTCTACAAAAGGGATTTCTAATAGATTTCTGTTCTTCTCTATTTTCAAAACTTTATCAGCAAAATCAACCCTAGCTCTTAATTCAAACAAAACGTCACACCCAATCAAAATGTCACAAATCAAATTATTGATTACCAGAAAAATAAACTCAAATTTGTCTTCTCCTATTTTTATGTTCAACATTACTTGCATTTTTATTCGGGTAACCTCTTTGTTAACTGCTACCCGGCATACCGTGTTCCTTATGGGTAATGTCATTAGCTTAATTCCTTTATTTACCAGGTTCTGATATAACCTCAGGCTGCATACACTCACATTGGCTCCAGAGTCTATTAAAGCGTTATATTCTTCATCCAACAATACTACTTTTATGCTAGGGGAATCTGTCAGATCCTTTTCCGAGTGATTTTGAATAGTAGTTATCAGTTCTCCCAGTATAAAGTCATTTTTGAGCCCTGTTTCACATTTTCTGTTTATTTGAGAATTTTGCGCGCTTAGAATCCGCTCCGAGCTCTTGATTGGATCCTGTCTTAGTTTTCCGGGTTATCGACACTATTTGGTGCTCCGCTAGTCTCTTCCACATTTCCCTCTCTCTGAATTTGCCTATAGTTTCCTCTGCTTCCTCTAAAATGTCCCCGGGAAGGTCTCTCTCTCCTTTCGTTTCTTTCTGGGTAATTTTCGTCATACCTCTCTCCTATATCGCTTTCCCCTCGGTCAGAAAAATAAGGTTCCCTGGATCTGTTTTCATTGTTTCTGCCTCTCCTATAGTTAAAACGGCCCCTGTATCTTGGTCTGGTTTGTATAGCATTTATGTGATATTGGTTATCACCTTCCCTCCTGAAACGGTTATTTTGACAGTTCCTGTTCCCGGATTGAGGCACGTCGTTCCAGTATCTCTCTCTGGGGTTATAGTTCCCTCTCGCGTTTCCTCTCCAATTCGCATTCCTTGAATTATCCGGTAATGGTCGAACTGTATAGTTTTGTACGTGGTTCCTACTACTTGTCTCGAATGATGATACCAACTCAATCAATTCGGGAATAGAATTTGGCTTCGCAATGAGTAGGTAATGGTGTATACGTTCTGGATAATGTGGTACAATCATATTAATGAAATCCCTCTCACTTATGGGTGGCTCGATTAGTCTACTACTCTGTGCTTTAGTTAGCAAATAATCTACCATGCTTAGGTTTCCGCGTTCATCGTACTTGCCATTAACTAGGATAGATCTCACCTGGTTCTGAGTATTAGTACTCCAATACTTATTCAAAAATGCCCTTCTGAAATATTCAAAATTATTATTCTCTCCCAAAGTCAATCTTACCCATTGGAGAACCCTTTGACGTAAACCTTTACGAACGATTAACATCTTTAGCTCGTCCGGAATCTGCTTCAAACGGAAATACTCCTCAAGGTCATTTAGGTATTGTTTAGGATTATCAGCCGAATTTTCCTCGAAAGTAGGTACCCCTATCTCATTTAATAAATGGTAGTTTGCATTACTTGCATGGTTAGATGTACATTGGTGCCCTGAATTGAAATTATATGGGTCGGCAGCTGGACTTTGGCCTCCATTTGCCTCCCTAAAAGTGGTGCTAGTTTCACTGGGTGAGCTATCATCACTCTGTCTCACACTTATCCCTAGTCTACCAATAGAGCGTTTTAACTCCTTTACACAATTTTCATGCTCTTCCACCCTCTTCACAATTTCATGATGATTTGAGAGCTGTTCAGTCATTTTTGACGAAAGTTCATTCATCTTTCCCTGATCCTTTTCTAACACTATTCTAAATTCTTTGAACTCCCTTTGAATGTTAGATTCTAAGGTACTTTGTTTTTTTTCTAAAGAAACATTTACAGCTCTTAAGTCATCATCCAATTGTTCCTTTATGGCTAAGCTGGTAACACTTAATTCTGTTTCTACATCCTTCCTTAGTTTTTCTACATCGTTTCTTAGACATAGTTGTCCTGCCTGAATTTCTTGCACTACCTTCCCTTGCTTACTGAATTTAGAGTCCAACTGACTTTGTAATCGGGCGACCTGTTCACCTAAATATTCCCTCATCTCCTGAGCTAATTCCCCTCTCATCTTCCTGTTTTCCTCTCTGACATATTCGCCTATCTGTACACTCTGCTCATTTAATTTCCCTTCTAAATTCTTACTTTGTTCACTTAATTTTTCTAAGTTTTTACTTTGCTCACCTAATTTCCCCTCTAAATTCTTATTTTGTTCACTTGACTCCTTACTCAACTCATTTAATTTCCCTTCTAAATTTTTACTTTGTTCACTCAAATTTTTATTTTGTTCACTCAAATGTTGAAGCAATATTAGCAGCTGGTTTTGACCTGCGTCAATGACCTGCTCAATCGGTGATTGCCTTTCTATCCTAACTTCTACTTCTGCTGCACCCATATTTTCTCCATCTGTTGTTATGCTGACAATAGCCTCCCCATTCAGTTCTTCCAAATCTTCCCTTGACCTACTCATGGTTCCGTTAGCAAGTTCTACCTCCCTAGTAATGACTTTACCCCCTCTCAATAACATGTGTTCACAAAACTGAGTCACTACTCTGCATGCCTTTTTGTTTGTTTTTGAATAAATGTTCTAACCTGTACTTTTTTCAATGTTAACTGATGCGTTCCGGGTTCGAATCCTGGTGAAGTTCTAGAAGCGATGCTCTCAGCTGTTTTGTTGTCCCACGTAGGTAGACTAGAAGTTCGCGTTGTAATTTTGTTCTGCTGTGCCCCTTTCCTCTGAAGATTCTTCGTCTGTTCGTTGTTTCCTAGTCCTCCGTTTGTGTCGTTCTTCCTTTCGAGCTCCACGTTATGGCGCCAGTTTGCGGCGATCTTAACGTTTGTTAGCCCCACGTTGGGCGCCAGTTTGCGGCGATCACCTCCTCATCCGTTGCTGTAGCTTACCTTGATGCTTCTCCCGTGGCTTCCAGAAGTTCTCAGCGTGTTGGTTCTTCAATTTATCCTCGGCTAGCTGCAGTAATTTTCCTTAAATTATATGGGAGCATGGACTTATCCTCGGTAAAGGAAAACGTAGATCTCGGGTGGTGATATAGGAAGACATAGACTTGCTTTGTTTATGAAAAGATGACACTGCCGTTTCTTTTTATTTAATTAACACTCGTAGTATACAAAACTGGTATTGCCGCTGTAAAATACTGTCCACCGCTGTTAAACTATGGCGTGGATATGGCAGGAAATATAACTATTCTTATTGTCGCTTTCAGAGTAGCGGATCTTAGGTGTGTTGCTAAAACTATTTTGATTCCCTGTTTTGGCGCGATATCTCACACATCCTGCAGCATCTCTCCCTGACCACACATTACGAAAACTCTCGAATAAATTGCAATACTAAGCTGACATTACAAAGCTGACTTGATTCCCTTCTTGGCGCGATATCTCACGCATCCTGCAGCATCTCTCCCTGACCACACATTACCAAAACTGTCCCGAAATTTCCCCAAACAGATCCATTTATAGTCTCAGGCTCCTGAGGCTGCTTCCTTTCCTATTGGTACATTTTTAGCGCGACTCGACGCGTCTAACTATTTCGAATAAACTTCCAGGGATTTCATTGGTCCAATTTTAATATATATCGCGGCTTTTCCTACATTTACCGTTAAGGTTGTCTGTCTCACTCACTTGGTCACGGCGAATTATCAAATAATGGGACAAAGGCTCTACACCCTCGCTGTAGGAATAATAGCACGGCGACCGAAAAGAGGTAATAAAGCTAGGTTTTCTGCCTTCGAAAGCACTATTCCTGTAGCTAAAACATTCCACCGTGGACAGTATTTTAACATAGCGCTTAAATTATTCACATTAAACCATTTATAACTCTACTAATATTAATAACCTAGATAGATACATAACGTTAAATCACCCTTCTTAAAATATACAAGCAGTATGAGAAAAAGATATTTACATAATACGATTTAACATCACTAAAAGTTAATTAATAAGTTATCTGTAATTATAGTTCTTGGGCTCGGCCTAGAGTTGCCGTTTCAAATCACACTCTAAATAAACAAGCTTCGCTGTAATTTTGCTGGATACTCTTTGGAGTGTAATAATAATAATAATAATAATAATAATAATAATAATAATAATAATAATATGATCCATGACAGCCATTGAGGCCCGACCGCCGGCCTCACGCCCACCTGCACACGCCATGTGTGATCTTCCAAGACGTACAGGTAGCTCACGTGGTCAGCAGCACTCGTCTCCCAACCAGAATGCTGGTTTTCTTGATGTAATGGTCGCTACCAATCGTACAGCGTCTTATACTTCACAATGCTGAATGAACATTAGTCATGGGCTGGAAAATCTGCATCCCCATGGTTGGGCACTGCACACCAACTCATTGCGTCATGACAGAGGTCTTTTGCAATGTAATGCGGAACGAAAACTGCATTTGGTATTTTTTAACTCAACACTTTATTTTCCCGGAATTATTTTAGGAATTCAACACCATAGAGTTGGTGTGAGTATATGCTTGCTGGGGTTTAAAAATACAGCATTCGTGATATTGCTGAGTCCGTGGGAGTAATAGATACGGTTCCTACAAAAAGTCCGAAGGACCAATGTTCGAATCTCAGTTGGGGTATAGGTATTGCCGGAAAAAAGGTTTTCTGGGGTTTCTTATCATAAAACGAATGTTTGAATTACCTGCTCATTTGAACACTCAGTCATCACTTAATGCATTGTTGTCTTCCGTGGTGCAGTGGTTACCATGCTAGCCTCTAGTTTCCGAAGTCGTAGGTTCAAACCCGGCGGAGGGCAATTGATTTTTTCGAGCGTAAAATTCCTTAGCATGGCTTCCTTCGGAAGGGAAGTAAAGCCGGTGGTCCCCTGTCGCAGATTTACGGCACGTAAAAGAACCTCAAGCCCTGATAAAGAGGCCTCTGAGCAAAATTGCCGGCCTTTCACGCCGAATATAGAATGGGACGCTAAGGACCACAGGAGTTAAAGAGCGTCCATAAATAAAACTCAATTTAATTTTAATTTAACTTGATGCATTATCTATAGATCTGAAGTGTCATACCTGAGTGACATTAAAAAAAGTAATGATCTTGTATCAAACCTAACACTATTGTTCCCACAATCAAGCTACAATTTTTTCGTATCTCTTATAAATGCCCAAAATCCTTGTGTATGCACAGCATTCTTTAATTCGAATTGAGAGCAGAATAAAATGTGACAAGTCCACTCTTAGTCCGCAACAGTCAAGTTTAGGCGTGAAAATATTCTAAACAACACTTGGGTATGATGTTAATCTAATGAGCGCAGCAGTAATGCAAATAAGAGACGAAGTTTGCTTTTATTTCTAATTATTTTGTTATCGACTTAATTTTCTAATAATTGTTTTTTCAGAATTTTACATTACCCACAAGCAAGTGTTAATGAAGACATTTTAAATATAATATATGAAATATGAGGCACTGTGGTTCATATTGTGCGAATGTGTATTTTTGGCTCCTGCATTCATTGTCAACTGACAGCTCTTTTTGGGGTTCTCAAACAGTGTTCAGGTATCATTTTGTGTGTTTAAAATGCCGAAGAATAAACACAATGGAGTCATCGCAAGTTAAATTTCCTTTAACTGGATAGATCATATCAAACAGTGAGAGAAGAAATGATGTTCAAATGAGCCTGTGGTCTATAGAGCTTAGAGTTGTTTTAACCAATATTTGTCTATTGAGTAAATGGGAAAATCCCGGCCAAGACCCCTATACAGGCAAAACCCCAACCGAAATTGGAGCTCAACCAGATATAATAACACTGGGATGTTCACAAATTAGAACACTAACTTATGGAATGGATATTCGATATTGAACTTTTGGTACTTTCGAAAAGAAAATCAGTTATTTAAAATTTTCACAGAAAAAATTCTAAACATTGTATAATCAGGACTCGATTGCGGTTATGCCCTTCCAGCCAATTAAATGCCCAAAATCATTACATTCACATGGCTTTCTATACCAATTTTTTAACAAACTATTATTACAAAGGCTTATTCTTCTATCTACTTCATGTTAATCAGGATGAGCATGCGCAAAAATGGTTTTATTACATATTTCCTTTAAGTACAAGGGAATTGAGGGAATACGTACAGTAGACTTAAGGGATACTCAAATCTTTTAAGTGCGTGTCGCTATGTGATGACTTTGAAATTCGTTCTCTTTGCTGACCACGAGAAAAAACGAATAGCACTTTTCCACTCCAGAAAAGTTTTAAGTATTTGAAATTCCAAACCAAAGACTATAAGAGTATCTCAACAAAGAATATCTTGGAAATGGTTAACGCTACAAAATATGTTATTTGAAATAAATTGTGTATCTCTTATGGTTTACCAATTGTAAAAAGTTATCCTGAATGAAGAGAACTTCAGACTATTCCCAGAAAATTCAAGTTATACCTACAGATTTATTCCATGAAAATTCTTAAGCATGTGGCATTTTAACAACAAACGTTAAAAACTTTTGAGAAAGTTAAAAAACAAACAAACAAAAAACGAAAGTTTGTCCATGTAAAGCATAGTTCGTGTTGGGGAGATTTTTTGTTTGTTAATCTTGGTGTCGCATTTTGGGAGATACAGAAATAACAACCTGAGTATTTATCAGACTCTTCATTTTTGAGTTATGCTATTCACAGATACAAATACACGCGAACCTTTTCTAAAAATACTTTGCTTGAGTTCAGGTGCTTCAAAATATGTATTTCTGGTGAAATATCGGAATCGATGTTTTGTGTGGAATGCAATAAGTATGTATGAGAATAAGTTAATAACGCGTGCGTACTTAGGTGTGTGCAAATAGCACGTCCATTTTAAAAGTTGATTTTCGTTTAATCTGGTTTTCTCACGCTTTTACAACCACTTTAAGATGTTCACCATGATGTAGTTGTATTCAATTTCTTTCAGATTTCCATATCCACTCTTTGAAGTTGGATGAAGAGTTCTAAGGAGGCTTTATCTAGGTGTTAGACATACTTTCGGAACTAGAATTGTAATAATTAATAATAAAGTATGTATTAGTTTCCTAAAGTTAATTCACGTACTATTTTCCAAGGAAAGGTTTTATGTTACACAAAGTGTAATCTTTGTGTATAAAGCATGTATTCAAGAAATAATATGCAGCATTAGTGTTTAAAGATTTAAAATTCTAAAATGTTAATTTCACGGGGCATTTCACATAGTCTCAATTTTCATTATTTCATAATTATCGTTTTGGTAAATTAAGTACATAGGACCATGAAAACTGATTTTCTATTTATAACAATATTTCTGATATACTTTTTTACTACATTGGTTGAAATTTGTAGAAATTTGCAGTTTCAATACGGAATAACCTTAACTCATTTAAAAAATAAACGTAAAATAGAAAAAACAAAGTTACAATGGTGTATCCCGGCTCCACAAGAAATTGATTGGAGAGGGACACCTCGTGTACTGCGACCTACATAGAATTGTTGTGGCTACCACCCCTGCCCAGGAGGAAAGGGTGAAGTGAGAGAACCATAGGAAGCTACAAGCTGCAGCCAGACAGCCACAGAGACACGCGGAAGTCCCTAACATTTCCAGGCTCGAAGACCCAGTCCATTACTGGAGCTGCTTAAAGAGGGCGATGAACAACCCGTCGACGAAGCATCCCTCTGGTGTCCTTGGGAGTACGCTTTCCTTTGAGCAAGTATCTGCGCCATCTATCTGGCGCCGCTATACACCACGAAACCTAGAAGCACATCTGAAATATGTGAAAACGGAATCGAAGAGAAATGATGAAAAGGAAATCGTGCTATATGAGCAACTATCCCAGCATTCGCCCGACCAGGGAAAACGACAAGCCCAATGTCAGACCGGACGGTCAACGGGAATCGAACCCGGGACCTCCCGAATGCGAGCCTCACATGTTACTGCGGAGCCAAACGAACGGAATGGCTCAGGCAGCAACGTCTGTGGCCTGCATTCGGGAGTTCCCGCATTCTTACCATGGAGTTCTTCGTGGTTTTCCCCATGTCGCTTAGACGAATGCCGGGATGATGTATTCTTCCATGATTTCTGCTTTCCCCATTTCGTCTCATTTCATCTCTCCCTTTCACGTTTCAAGTGTGTTTTAAAGTCCTGCGGTGCTGGCGATATCGGGCAGATGGCGTGGAGGCTTACATTGGACAGATTTCTCACTGTGAACGTCAGGGTGAGTTGTTCCGTCCTTTAGGGCCGCTTCGTCGCCCTCTATCAGGAGTCTTCGCGTCTACCGTGCGCGAGTATTCAAACTGGATAATTATTAGATACTTCACCGCGTCTCTGTGGGCCAGCCTGCCTGCGGACCTGAGACCTGTTACGGCTCCTTCATCTCATCCCTGCCTCCCGAGGAGTGTGACCAAATAGATCAAGCAGGTCGCAGTGCTCGAGGTGTCCCCCTCCGATAATATATCCTACACCCTACTGCGGAGCCATCTCGCTCGGTAAGAAACTGATAATTAACTGTTAACTATAACTACGGGCACAAAATGTCTGAGGGAAGAATTGCAGGAAAATTATCTTAAGTGGCCCTAGCTCTGCACGATAATTGGCCACAGAAACTAGGCCATGCCACATGTTAACCTAAATGAGTGCGGCGATAGCAATGAGCAAGAACTCCATGTGTTGTAAGTTGACTGTCAGGGGATTTGTATCAGCAGCAGGCTATTGCGGCTATAGGATTAACCTCTTGCTGTTTGTTTAACTTCATACGCTTATAACATGATGACCATTAAACTCAAAAGATCAAACGCTTTGCACTTTTTTTCTCAGATGCGTATAAGAACACGATTATAGAGAGCTATTGCTAAACTAGTGTTTCCGTATTTGGTTTTTGAAACCTTTAAGGAAGTAAAAGGTGTTAGAACCTTTCTCGTTGTCTTTGGACTGGGATCAAAGGTGATTTTGTAAGTGAATGAGATCGACGCCCAACCCAGATGTCACGCAGATAGTTGACCCAGAGGACCATGAGGGAGCGTGAGACACGAAGCGAGAGTCAAACCCAGGTGAAATCCTTTAGCTAGTGAAGGTTATCTTCACTTCCATCGCAGAGCAATTATAACACACACCACATTGCTGGGGAAGGGTAGGGCATAAACCGCAACACGTTCATCATTAACTGTAACACTGCACACTGAATGCACACGATGCAGACATCGCTCTCTTTCTTTTTTTGGAGTAAATCAAAGAAACGGGGGGGGGGAATAAAGATGTGCATTCAGCTACTAGTAGAAGCCGTAATTCATCTTGCATTATTCCTTCGCTGATGCCGTGCTTCTCCTTTTTCTCTTATTCGCTCTCTCCTCCCTCTCCTTTCGATTTGGCTTCTTTTCTGGTCACGACATTTACAGCGTGTATCAGAGTAACTATTCCTAATTTTCTAATGTGATATAGGGTCATTAAATTAAACATTCTTTCTAATAAAGTAATGTTGGAAATATTACGTTTTCAAGTTGCTGTATGAAGGGGGAGAAAGAGAATGAAATATTTCAACTTCGAAAGTTACTTTATGGTTTTGTAGTAACTTTTTTTGTTTTAACTAGTATCAGATATTACGAAATTGGTATTGGCAAACTAATGGACCTGTTTAAAATTCGACCGGCATATTGACGCAGGCTTGCCACTTTGAAGTCATAAATTCTCAGTGTTGCGAGCGGTATTCCATTTTACAAATTAAGCTTTAAATACTTTAAATAAAAAATAAATATATTAAACATTTCTAAATGTATTAAAATTAGTTATGTTTATCTATGTAGTATGAATATAATGTCTTGTACGGATTATGAGGCTTACAGACGTACTTCTTATCTGATACAACAACCTTAAAAGGTTTCTTCTCACTTAGAGAAGAACTTCTAAACTCATATCATTGTTTATTTTAACCAGAAGTTCATTTTCCACAGATTTTACGAGAAGCTTGTTTTTCTTCTGTTCATAAGTTTTCATTAAAGAAAATACCATTTCTACTCGCGTGGAACGTAGAACTTAAATGTTACTATTTTTAAGTTAAGGGCTGCATTTGACGTAAAACTTTAAGAAAACTTAGTAATAAAATCCCCCTTATAATCTAAAACAGAAAGGTAATTGGGCGTCCCTTCACACTCGTGTCGGGACAGTTTCGAAAAGGTAGGGACGATCCGACAACATCGCGATATCAGGTAACCCTAGTTGACACACAAAGTATAATGCCTTATGATTGAACGGCGAAACCTTCAATATGCGTGATCAGTTACGAATATCGTAAAAGCAAGACTATTTCTAGAAACTAATTCTTCCGCTTTGTCGGTTGGTGTTTCATTACCAATTGATTTAATATGATCCCAAATACAAAAATCAACTAGTACTGGGAACGTGCCGAACAAGTAACTGGAGCTGCTATCCCTATCCAACGATTCGGAAATATATGTATTTAAATATGGCGCTGAGGGTGTTGTTCCTCAAAGATACGGTTTGCCAAATTAGCATTGTCGTAAGCTGCCTAATGCGCATGTCTGCATATTCATTTATATACGACGCATTTTAATACCGTAAAATTAAATAAACAGTCCTAACAGAAGATATTTTGTGACATTAATTTAACTTCAGTTGTTTATTATTTCCATGGTAACAAAAGTAGCTAAAGCATAAATACAGTCATAATGTGAGCGATGAGTTCTTTTATAATGAAAAGGAAGCAATTCCGGAAACAGTTAAAAAAATATTTATTTTCATGTCCTCTAAAACATCAAAAATATAGATATAGTTATTTTAATACCTTTGCATATGCTCTGGGATGTAGTGTCAGCTCTCTAAATGATCTCTGACTTTCGGCCTCATTTTGAATACAGTCACAATTTTCATTGCACTGTTTATACAATAAAGTGCCCGTGTTTATACCCATTTATACAGCATTACTCGTATTATTTAAGCTTGCTGATAACCTCTGCTGAATATTAACAAGTCTCCTACTGGTTTACTGTGAATTCTGGTGGGATAAGTTGTACATGCATCGTAGCTTGATACCACCTTCTGACTTCTGCAAGAGTTCTCATCTTGCACTACCTTTTGGTGTTACTGCTAACTTGTTTATGATCTTCAGTACGTATTTAAGAATTGACTCCTACCCCATTTCCCACTATCTAAATTTAAGCTACGGTTGCTATCTGCTGCAGAATCGCTACACTGGCGAGTACATTTGTCATATGGCAACAGAGTAATCTTTTATTTCATTCAGTGGAGAACATACGATGCAACCAGGGGGGTCTCTTCCCGCACCGTTTTCGCTTGTACTGCTTTCGGTCCGCCTGCTGCATGACGTCATCGAGAGTGAAGTTTTAGCTAGCCAGTATTCTGCACCGTACTTTTCGGCATGAAAGTTCGTATAATATTCTCGTTATACGATCTGTTTCGACCCTATACTACTTGAAACAAAATCGCATCTATAACTAGACTTAGTCTTGGAAATAATAAACACAAACCTGTCTTTTTACAGCTAAATGCCCAACTGGCGCCAATTTCATTTCTCCTTGAAATATTCACTAAAAAACTGTCGATATATGAAATTTGGTCTTGAGGGATGACTTACAGCATATATGTTATTCAAAGAAAGAGAGATATGTATATATAAAGCAGATATTTGTTATATTAAAGTTGTTCAGAAGCTCTAAGTTGCAAGCTTTAAAACCATTTTCTTAGTTTATGCTATTGCTTGACTTTTATTATATTATGTTAAAGAAAACCAATAACACATTATTCGGCCAATTTTAGCAACGAAAATAAAATACGTTATATGCTATATAAAATTCAACGTTATACGCTATCGGGTCTTAAACTTTGATTCGAAATTAAATTGTATTGTTTGTTTATGGATTGTGAAAAAACGCAGCTTAATGAGAGAAACTGTGTGTTGATCATGCTATTATGTAATATGACTTAAACATAACACTTTTAAAAGTCATGATAGCTGAACACTTGATATATGTGCATTTTTTCCGAGACTTTTTTTCGCGTCTAGGTAAAAGCATGAATAATCGACATGCATATTTAAAATAATTTTTTTAAAAAGAATTTTATTAATATAACTATTTTGGCAGAAGAGAGTAACTCCACAAAATGAATTAAATTCACATAACATTCGACTACTTGAAGTAGATAATCGACACATGCTGAAAAACAGCAAGTCTTGCAAATATCCTCCAATTTTCAAATAAACCGAATTTACAGAGTAGTGCACATTCGAATGATGTGTTCAGAATTTGGATATTGGATATTTTGGCTTCATTATTTAGGCTGAGAATGTGCTTATATAAACCTAGTTTCTTAATTATTTCTAGTATAAAGTTGTTTTAATTTTTTAATTAATGAATAATTAATTGTACATAGTTCCCATTTGATCCTTCGTACTTGAAAGAGTAAGAACAAGGATGCGTCTAGCCTTAATATTTTGGAGATATTAATTTTAGAACAACCTTTCCTGTATGCTTTAGTATACGCTCGCAACCAATACCCTTAAAAGCACACAAATGCAATGCTTTCACCCAAGGGAAAGTGGGTGTTGTTAAAAGGAGGTGTATTAGTGTATTGCACTGGTGATCATTGAAACATATTACACTGATCTTTTTAAAAGGAGGTAGATCTAAGGAACTTGCCAATTGTAATTAGGTGCCTATATTATTTAGTATTTATGCAAGGAAAGTGCAATAACTTACTCGTATCTTAGTTTTCGTTGTTTTGTATAAAACATGGACACATTTCACGCCAAACTGGCAGGAGAGGCTTTATGAAACAAATCAATATTATGTGAGCAAATACAGGGGAGATGAACGTAAATACATGAGAGGAAATAAGGTCAGAGCGGTGTTTTATAAGCATGGCGCGGATTTTGATGACTAATTTTTTTTAAAATGACTACATTTGCTTTAAAATGACTTTGTAATTACAAAAAATTATCTAAAATGAGATTTATTTGATTAACTAAAATTAATGTACAGAAAGTTATAAATTAATGTATATATTGATATAACTCCTATACAAGAAG
This sequence comes from Deroplatys truncata, assembly GCA_030765065.1. Classification (NCBI taxonomy): domain Eukaryota; kingdom Metazoa; phylum Arthropoda; class Insecta; order Mantodea; family Mantidae; genus Deroplatys; species Deroplatys truncata. The sequence continues at coordinate 49,697,837 of CM060984.1, read as the reverse complement.
AAAAAATAAGTAAAAGAGCAGTGAAAATGTTCTTGTTCAAAGAATCTGAAAAGAAAAGAAAATTTTCTTACTTTCCTTTTCAGATTCTTCAAACAAGTAAGAACATTATTTTCTTTGCTTTTCAAATTCTCCAAACAAGAACATAGAACAAATATATTTTCAATTGATTTTCTAACTTATTGTGTTTTTAAACAGGTCTTAAAAAAGTGTAGCATTAACTCTTTTGAGAACTCAGAATATGCAATGTTTATTGCGAATGAAGAGGATTTCACAGTCCATGTCATACATAAATAAGAGCAATACGCACTTATTAAGCAAAAAAGGGAAAACTGACCTCCTCATCCCTAATTTTGGACATGAATTCATAACAGTAGTTATACCTGTTTCCCTGACAATAACCATCTCTCCACCCACAAGCAACTCTTTACAGACCAACCAATAATCTTTATATACTCTATACTTATGCAAGGAAATTAGCAAATAAAGCGGCAAAGGACAAAGAAATTACAAATTAATGATGTAATATCGACAAAAAGATTATCCAAAATAGAAAACTTGAAACTATCAAAATGACCTAATATATATTTTCTTAATATGGGACCCATGATAAGGATTTATGTACACTTAAGCTATACCTTTATTGCAGGAATTAAAAGATGGTATGTCATCAGAATCCGGATCATGCTTATATGATACTTGGTCTTCAAATAGCTTCTGCTCACAATAATATACTGTTTAATACGCATTCCTGAGGAATATAAAGAACTTACTTTTTGGCAGGTAGGCCGACTCATAACACGAAAACAGATGTAATGCGGGCCAAAGGTATTCTTCCCTGAAAATGGCAAGCTTTTCCAGCTATATAATCCGTTACAGAACCACAGTGAATGGAAAAAGGTTGTTAAACTTTGGCTGTAAGAGCAAACAGCATTTCCTTTGAAATAATTATGCCGCTCAACTGCGTAAAAGGCAACAGATATTAATCTGAGCTTCTCTTCGCTTTAAAAGTCACGTACAAGTGCAATAAATCAAGATATACTCATATATCGGAAGGGAATATATGCTTCAATGTTGGCGGAAACTTCACAACTTAACAACAGATGTACGAAAGTGCATTGTTCCTTATCACTCAGTCATATACCCCCCCCCCCCACTTCAACAAATAAGTTGCACACACATATTTAAACTAGAATCTTGAATATAGATTCAGTTTTCTCTGCTTTGGTGAAGTGTTTAAGTCGGTGTGCAATGAGTAAGAACGTTAAGAGTAGAATATATTGTGCTGTAGCACAATACCGTAATTACGGTTTTAGAACGATTGGTGTGAATTATCACACATTTCCAAAAAATGAGCAATTAAAACGCGCGTGGGTGTCTCGTTGTAAGCGTACTGACAAATTTAACGCTGATAATTCACGTGTATGTTGAGTGTACTTTCTTCCTAGTGACTATAAACGGGATTTGAAGAGTGAACTTTTAGGTTTGCCGGTTAAGAAAATTCTGCTCCCAGATGCAGTTCCGTAGCAGTTCATTCCCAATTGGCATGGATATGCACTTAGTGAAGGTCCAAGTACAAGTGGAATGTTGCAGGTATGTCTTTTTAATTTTTACATCGTGTAACAGAATAATGTATTCTAGAATTATTGTTTTCATTTCTTACGGTAAAAAAATACACCAGCATATCCATTTAGCGATTCCTTTAGAGTAGTTGTAAATTTTCCTTTAGTACTAAAGTAATGTATGTTTGAATCTCTTGTAGCGCCTACAGTTTACGTTGAAGTGCTGGATGTGTTCCAGTAGTTTTGTTTATACGTGAATATGTTACTAATGTAATGCAGTTTCCATTCGCTTTGCCTTATGGTTAGCTCTTAAATAGTATACCTTTAAAAAATTGGAAGAAGTGCTAATATTAAACAATTGGGAGTTAATAGGGAGGAATATAGTGTGTTCACTGCGCTGTGTATGTATTCCGCGCGCTCGTCTTCACTCTCACTTACGTCACAGGCGGGCAGCCAATGGCAGCTCCCACCCCGGAGTGGCTCACCTTAGTTATCTAGCCACATTGCGATACAACCTTGCTCAAACTATGTAGCTTGGTTTAGGTTTTGCACTTTATAATAAGTTTACATTCATGTTTGTAGACTATGCAGAGATATGTACACTTATTCTGTAACATCTGGTTAAAGGGTCACAACTTCTAAGCCGCTAACTAATTACTACGCGTTATTTGGTATTCTGTAACGTCATAAAAACAGCATCTTGTTGAGAGGAGGAAAATTATGGTTAACGATACCAACAGCCCAGATCGTATTGTTAGGGATAACAGTATCGCTACTACTGGCTGAAAATGGATGCACTTGATCGTAAGAAGTAATGCTAATCATCTTCTTAACAAGAAAGTTACAGAAAGCCTTGATAGGATGGTTTTAGTTTTAGTTAAAGAAAAAGTCGTACACACCAACCAGGAATATGCTCAGAAGTCGCTCCAGGAAAAGAAAACAATAAAAACCGGCAAGGGATATTTTATTTGCTAATGACTGTACAATGGCATACTGTGCGGTATGCTCGGTAGTAGATACTTGAAAACTCTTTCAGCCCAAGGCCCTTATATAGGCAGTTTTACAGCGAATTGCATAGCAGGACGGTCTATTTCGAAGGAGAAGTTGCGAATCCTGTATTCATTTAATAGCTCCAACTCTGGAATAAAGCAGACACAGCTAAATGCCTTCATTCTCCGAGTCAAAGGAATATGCAGCGTGTATAACCTACCTCTTAGCGACTCTAGAACGTAGAAAAACAAGACTGCCGGCCAGAGAAGTGGCGAATGGAGTTCATATGTAAGGAGCTTAGTGTAAGACGTATTAGGGGCTAAGGCTTTAAAAAATCGGCTTTATCTAACTCTCTGTTATTATAAGCAAACCAACTTACTGCATTGTAGATACGTATGTGTGGTCATAAACTAAATTTAAGGCGTTTTAGAGTCGATGTATTGAAACTTATTTGTAACTCCAGACTTCTGCATAAATTAATTCCAGATGCATTAAAAGCGTCCTACTTTAGGAATAATTGAAGCCGTCCTAGCTCATGAGTAATGGTGCCTACCTAATTAAATGTAGTGAAAATTATTTTTGTAGATCGAATCATTTTAGACTTCTACTTGGCACCCAATTCGAACAAGGAATCAAGCAATTTTCTGTTACTGTTCAAAATTTCGATTCATTTAGTTTTCTCAAAATAATTGGCGGCATGCAATCTGCTCTTTAAGTGACGAAATCACGTTTATGTGTATATTTTCCTTTCGCAAGTGATTTCACAGTCATTTATGCTCGTGACTGTTGAAGTGGGTGGCCCATCGCGTGTACCTGGCGGCTATCAGGTGTTATTAGCGAGATGAGTTTTCACTAAGTCCTGTGACCCACATAGCGCACACTAGATCCATTTCGCGTCTAGCTTCATCGAGATTTGACTTCCACGAAAACTATTGTGGAAAGGTAAAAACATAAATCTTTACAACCAAGCAGCTTGTCGTTGATATAAAACAAAAGTGTTTCTTGCAAACCAATTACAGAAAGTTGTTGCTGTAAGAGGACGTCTATATCCTAGATGTTTACCGTGGTTCATAACTGGTGAAATAAAATGTTATCTGAGCGGTGCTTCACTGCTGATACATGAAGTTGTGGGAAAATAACAATGTTGGCATACTGGAATAAAATCACGGCAACATTGCACGCCAGTCGCATTCGGTTTCGAGGTTTCCCTCGTTTGCTAGGTAAATTGGATACATCGGCCCAAAGTTACACCCGTAGAATAAAAGGAACAGAAATATGAATTATGGTACAGGGAGGGGATTGCACAACTAAGGCCATCTATAAAATCCTATCTTAAACAGATAGTACAGGCAAGCGACTGGAAACTATGGCCTAAGACCTCGCGACGGTAAATATAAAATATAGGTACAACTGAACGTTAGTTCATAATTGAGCCTGATATTCGTGTTTGGTGAATATACCGAATTAAGATAGTCACACTGGCTTGACAATTAGATAGGAGGGTGTGGATTATTAAATCTTCAGTAATGATTTAATTTTATTTAACACCCCGTAAACTTTATGAAATTATTACACAATGCCCTGCAGCCTGCAATGGTGTAAACCCCAAGGTATTCGTAATAATGCACCAAGTCTCCTGATACGAAATAGAAGTAGAATATTCGCGGATATTGTGCTTCTCGTCTCATACCGCAATCTTGCAAATTCTGGAAATGAAGTACAGAGGTGAAGAATTATCCAAATGCTCGAGAAATTTTTATACAAGAACAATGGATGTAGTATTAAATTTTGGTATGTTCTCCTTGATCCTGTAATAAGTAAATAACAAAGATTCCACAGTTCTTACATCAAGGAAGACATAATCTCCTAATATTAACATTCAAGGAAAGAGGGAAAACTGGCTGATTGAAGAATCTGCTATCTACCAAGCTATCTGCTTTAAAATGTTTGGACTTAGCATATAGTCTGTAAATCCGGAGGAATTTATCTCTTCGGTTGTTAGTCATTAATAGAGATTAAGTAGTTGAAGTTGGGCGCATTTCCCTCTGCTTATAGATAGATTTGTTTCAGCTTCAGTCTCCAATAGTTCGAGCGTGTGCATTGAAGACATTTGGTTAAAAGGGCACTCAAGCAAGCTCTGGTTGCTTCCGAGTGCTGCATTCACATTTAATTATGATATTTATGTCTCGTCAGGACGCAGTCCAATAATGCATGTGTTTTATCTTTCCACGCTCGCGTACAATAATAACATATGCTAGCTGCATAGCTCTCTTAAGCGAGCAAGGGAAGGTAAAATGTACGCAGTGTATATTATACACGTTCCCGAATCCCGTCCAGTTCTTGAAGTTGTATCTAGTAGTTGTGCATGGTCCGCCGTTAATGTGGGTTGTATGATGCAGGGGTTACAGGGTCGGTATACATTTTAATCAGTTATGTATTGAATTGAATTGAGTTTTATTTATGGACGCTCTTTAACTACTATGGTCCTTAGCGTCCCATTCTATATTTTCGTGAAACACCGGTAATTTTGCTCAGAGGCCTCTTTATCAGGCTTGAGGTTCTTTTACGTGCCGTAAATCTACGACACGGGACCACCGGCTTTACTTCCCTTCCGAAGGAAGCCGTGCTAAGGATTTTTACGCCCGAAAAAATCCATCGCCCTCCGCCGGGTTTGAACCCGCCACCTTGGGAACTAGAGGCTAGCACGGTACCTAGTCCACGGAGGACGACTGATCAGTTATCAGTAGATACAGATACAAAACTCTGCGGACGAGAGCGGATTCGAAGTCGGAACCTCTTCGTTAGAATCCCGCCGCCCCAACCACTCGTACACAAACGCAGCTGCGGTTATTTAGGTCAAAGCAGTTAACTAAAGAATCTACTGATATAAGATTTTTACTTGTTATTATCATTATACTGTAACATATGGAATATTACATTAGTATTGATATTATAAACATAATATTATACAAACTATATAAATAAATAATGCATAAACAGCATGTAGATTAGATAGATATAACAAGCAAAGCTAATGCATATGAGTGTTAGCAATACCAGAACGTCGTTCTCCGTGGTATAGTGGTTACCATGCTAGCATCTAATTCCGGAGGTCGCGGGTTCAAACCCGGCTGACGGCGATGGATTTTTTCGGGCGTAAAAGTCCTTAGCATGACTTCCTTCGGAAGGGAAGTAAAGCCGGTGGTCCCGTGACATAGATTTACGGTACGTAAAAGAACCTCAAGCCTGATAAAGAGGCCTCTGAGCAAAATTACCGGTGTTTCACGCCCAATATAGAATGGGGCGCTAAGGACCACAGCAGTTAAAGAGCGTCCATAAATAAAATAACTGAAACAGAAGCAAGCATTCCCGCTTAATGTAGTGATAAAGCAGTAGAGGTATTTTACCATCCCTGGTGTTGTCATTTGGGTTGGCTGTTCTAACAAAGTGGACGGCGATTTGGGAAGATTGTGTGTGAGATTATATTACGCCCAAGCTGAAAATCCATTGTCATGTTGGGCTACCAAGTTTAGTTAGGAAGCACTCTTCGACCTTATTACAACTTAAAAACATAGGCAGTAGTGGCGAACTATTTTGCACTTAAATGAAAACGTTCTATTTAAAAAAATAAAGGACAATTAATATCTGTCATAACTGGGTTTTAGAATGTCCTAAATTGTAGTAGTATAGTTTAAGTGATTTCCAAATATAGCCGGTATTTATAGTATGATTTAGTAGCGTTGTATTTTACATTTCTACCTTAAATTTACCGTACCTTTACCTTCTTTTATAGGAGGTTTTTATGTCTATACGCGCTTTCTTTTCATAAAATTCCTTCAGACAGTCGCATTAGCTTGGAAATTAGGAGAGGAAAACTCCCTTTTTGCTATTATATGAACTATAATATAAATGTAGAAGTAGAAGGCCATGCATGTTCATTTCTCAGTATTTTTATGAGCACAGATGTTCAGTGATTTAATCTTTGTAATAAAAGACTGCTGTGAAGTTTCATCTCTGAGGAGCTCTTAAGGTTCTCTTTGGGAAGAATTTAATGGTAACTAATGTGGTACACAATTATTGCACATAACTTGGCAAATAAATAAACAGTAATGGAAAATAAATTCAGATTCATGGGAAGGAACCTGTAATTTTTATCCCTGATACTGTTTGTTCCCTTCAAACGACTTAATATACGAATACAGAAAGCGCTTATGTGCAATAAAATAAATTCTAAGAAATTTATTCTTCTTCGACGTCTCTTGTGAAAAACAAAATTGAGTAGAATACATATGAACTTGAAAAGTTGCCAGAAAAATATTTCATGTGTGAAAAGAATATAGTAAATTTGCAAACAAAGAAAGCCGTGTCTACAGAGTGAATCACAAATCTTTTAACCACCCGATTAACGTGATAGCATGAGCAATGTTATCGATAGGTTTTTCCTAACTCTGTGTTTTAAAACCAGGCTCTTGATTCAATATTTTTAACTCATATTAATCACTGAATATCTTTAAATAGTGTAAAGTTTGTGAGGCGTATCCTTCGCCTGTAATTCCGGTTTAGATCTTCTATTGTAGTCCATAGGGCAATTATTTGGAATAATTCTAGGAATTAACAATACCCCATTAAGCCAGATTCTAAGTTGTTACTAAAAGTTAACCAATCCTATTTTGCTGAAATCACAACTCATAGGTTCATTAAGTGCAAGGGAAACTCTGGAATGTGCTCCTCATTTGATCACAATAGAGTTCGAACCTGTGCCACTGTGCACCAGCTGTGGCACGGAAATTGCAGTTAATCAGTCAAGTTAAACGTAATTCACTGTTCCTTGTTCTGGTTTTAAGTAACTGTGAAAGGTTTTAACGCTGCGGTAGTGTCCTTTTATACTCGTAGTTTTACCGGCTGTACTTATCGGTACAGAATATCTACTATGTGAAAATCACTACCAATATGGATAATATAAAGCACTAGCAGATAATACAAAGAGGAAAGAAACACAACTGATAAAAAATAAGTAACGCTCGAAAATGCATTTATTCTGTTAACGTGTTTTGCTAATCAAATAAAACTTTAATACAAATGCACGTAAACGTTAATCTGAAAGTGGGTTCTTTACAATAAATTTATAAATCTTGGGATCCTTTGAAGATTTTCTTCGTTTCAGACACCAAAACTATATCGACTTTAATTTTAATTCATCATTCTCTAGTTCGGCCTCTACATTACATAGCTACTATGTTCCAAATAGCAACATCAACTGCTCGTTCCCGGGCATTTTTCCTAGTCCATTCTTCCTGAAACCAATTTTCTTATAATCGGTTCTATATTTAACCCGAGGAGTGCGCGCGCGTCTGAATGTGTGTGTGTGTGTGTGTGTGTGTGTGTGTGAGAGAGAGAGAGAGAGAGAGAGAGAGAGAGAGTGAAAGAGAGAGAGAACTCGTAGAAGAAGAAAACCATTTATTGACTTAAAATATAAGAACAAAAAATGTATCTGCTTTCTTTAACAAATTGCCACATGACACAGCTTACAATATCAATACACTACACACAACATTACCAGGCATAGGAATTCTTAAGCAGTTGGCTTCAAGTTATCTACTAGTCCACGATATGAATGTACTTAGAAGAGGGCGCCATTGTGTTTTGTTGACAATCAAGGCTGGGGATCAGAGGGGAATGAGGGGAAAGGCGATAGGGAAACGTACAGTCGCACAATGAAAACAGTACTGCATGTGCAAGTCTCAGCCTTGCTAGTAAATGCAACTCGCCCTGCCTATAGTCCCGTGAAAGTCCAATCTTATTTCCTTCCGTCCCGACTTTATTGCTTAGAAATTCGTATGCTTGATAGTTACATATCACAAAACGCTTTTACCCTACTTCTCCTTCGGCCAAGAGAAGCCACCCCTATATTCTCAACCCTACCAGCCAAATTTGAACAACCAATTCTCTGCTGCTCCATTATTCCATTACTGAAACAGCAAGTAAGAATATTAGGAAAAAGTTGTTTAGGAAAAGTAAATGGAAAAATAGTTATTAAGAAAAAGAAATACAATGATGTTCAGTTTAGGAACATTGGATTAGGAAAAAATTGAGCGCAAATTCAGTGCTTCCGAAATGACGTTCTGCTGATTTGCTCTATTAGTCATATGCAGTCAGGCCAGCTATTCATTGAGCTTTATGAGTATAATCGTCGCAAGTGAACTAGCCACTCGTCGTCCTTCAATGGAGGGGTTGCCTTCACTGGGTTTATCCTACTTTCCATGTACCCCTGTGGACAGGGTCCTAACCAGTTGCTGGTCTCTAGAACAGAGGGTCCTAGACCTCACAACTCTTCCATGGGTGAGCTGCACAAATTGGGAATTTATAAATAATTCTACAAAATCGGAGATTAAGATAAAGATGGCCCTTGCTTAATATAAATGACAGAACCTAGAAGAAGGGTAACAAAAAATAAGCATGACATTTTTTGCTGGGGTATACATTTTTAATCACCCTTTCATTTATCGATGGCCAGTGTCCGTCAAATCGGAGGATGATTTAAGAGCAGTTAACCAGTTAAGTGCAACAGTGTTTGAATGCATTCTGTAGAGTTTACTAGTAAACGCAAAAGCAGTGTCATACTGAGGCTAATATCGTCAGATCCAAAACTATAAAACAGGTACGGAACTTCAATAATTTGGATTGTAGGCAATTAACAAAATTTGTGTGGAACCAAGCCTTATGAAACCGAGTTAGAAGAGAAACAGTGTTGTTAAAGTAGTTTAAACATTTGTTCTATACAGCTGTGAAAATATAAGAAAGGAATAGATAAAAGAATTCCAATCTGCAGGAATTAAATTCTTAGGTTATGTTGCTGAAACCACCCTCAAAGACCAACTCAAGAGTACAGACATCCAATAAAATATAAATGCTTTCAATGTTTAAGGAAACTGAAATGATACGTAATATAGGAACCTGTTACGGGCACATATTATCACTCGGGCGATCAAGAAGAAGGTGAGAGGAGACGTTTTTTCGGTCCTTTGGTATTCTTTGAACAGCAACAGCCGAACGGTCTAATGGTAGGTGAATGATGATGATGATGATGATGATGATGAAGATGAGTAATGTTCGCATTCACATGGGAAAACATCAAACTTAACAAGCCTGTAACTTCCTGGATTGCAAAATTACAGTTCTCCATCTTCTATCAACTGTAAGATTTTCGTAAAGAAAATACATGGGACCTCCCAGCATCTTTCTTGCAGGTTTGCTTCGCAACTCAAGGCTTCCAGACAAATATTTTGTTATAAATGTACAGTTCCGTAATACTAGTAAAAGCTGGAGGAACGCGGAAAGCGGACAGCTAGTTGCGATCTGTATACTAGAGAACTGAAAAAGTGCATGATTTAGCACATAGCCAAAATTTGCTTCAAAAAAATTAAATTGAGTTTTATTTATGGACGCTGTTTAACTACTGTGGTTCTCAGCCTCCCATTCTATATTGGGCGAGAAAGACCCGAGATTTTGCTCAGAGGCCTCTCTATCAGGCTTGAGGTTCTTTTACGTGCTGTAAATCTACGACACTGAACTACCTGCTTTACTTCCCTTCCGAAGGAAGCCATGCTAAGGATTTTTACGCCCGAAAAAGTCCATCGCTCTCCGCCGGGTTTGACCCCGCGACCTCGGGAACTAGAGTTCAAATTTGAACGCGCTGTAAATAGACAATATTTACAGCACAGCCACCGTATCTGTATGCTTCGATATGTAAGCGAATGTGTGAGACATTCCAAGATGAGTCGCCATATTGTTCGGATGGAAATGACTGTTAAGTGCTAAGTAAAGCAATATTTTTCTCCTAAATTACAATGATTAATTTCACTGCTCCGGTATGTAGAATACGATCTTCCTCATCAGTTTCACTTATGCTTCTTAAGAACTGCACTTTGCAGATTCAGACTTTTCCTTTTCTTTGAGACTCCAATTTAAACTTCGGTATGCCAAAAGTGGCACAGCTAATACCTTATATGATGTTAAAAAAGTGTGTTTCTTAGTTTAGTTTCTAATTATTTAACTTTGTATACTATTTATGTGGTTTTATCTATTTCTGTACCTCTTATTATTCCACTGAAAATGCATTGTTTTAACTTCGTCAGAAGTGCATATTTTGAGGCCATATGTCAGCCGTTATTGGAGTATGTAAGGCGAAGATTTTCTGGGAATTTCACCTACTCACCTAACACTTTACTTGGAAACATTATCGGTTGTTTTCTTTTTTCTGCTGCTACATGAAATTAAGTTGTTCCAGTCAAGGGGGGAGTATGTATTGCACCAATACTGTTTTCCTATGGCAAGTAATGTTACACGGTGTTGGGTATTCTAATTTTTGTCACTCTCTCCATATGTTGAGCATCGATTTGTTTGTAATTCTTTAATTCTTTCTCTGAGGTTTTATATGCGTAGCCCTTCTCTAAAATATCCGTTACGTTTTCGTTGTAATGGTGTATGTATAGCCTTCACCAGAACGGGTCTCAGGGTTGTTCTTGTCTGATCTGCCCAGCGTCCGGTATTCACATGCACCCTCTCCTTTTGCTGAAATGAATCAATATGCATATAGCCTACTCTGCAAGTGGGACCTAAATAACTATATTTTACACCAAGCTTCATAGCAATGGGTTCACTCCAAATATACATGAAACATTTTAACATAGCTATTCATCAAAAATTGAAAATTACCTGAAATATTTTGGTATACATTATGAGCATCAGTTGTTTTAGAGCAGCGAACTATTTTATCAGTCTCCTGCTTATACAAGCAGTGTTTGTTATCTACCTACGTTCTTAAAAATATTCAGTTGTTTTGAAGTGTTAATGATCCAGGCGCGCTGCCACAGTTTCTGTCTAGGATTCCAGTGAACTATCGCAGCATTGTAAATCTTCCAGAGCGCTGTTCAGGCTATTGGCCAGCTGACGGCAGTGAAGTTCAAGTGTATGGGTCTGGAAGTGGGTCGTACCGCGGAGTGAGAGGATGCAAAAGAAAGTTGCATGTAATGAAGACGGGAGGCGGCCTTGGCTTGATCTGCAATGCCGTCCTACTAGCGCAGCGGTCACTACATAGTTCCATCGAAAAACAAAAGCTCTTCCAGGAAAAAAAAAAAAGCTAAGTGCTGTTGTACGAAACCGGTAGAAATCTTTCCAAGCATGACCACGTGTTCATTCTCAGCAATAGCTTTACAGTTATGCGCCAAGTTTGCCATTAGCGTCGTTGCCAACTTTTTCACATAGGAATGCAGTAGAGAGTATGTTCCAATAATGTGAAGTTTTATTCTATAGTCGAAAGTCTGACATTGACCTCAAATTATTATTTATTTAAATCTAATTACTATTCAAGCGAAGAATTAGCTACTTCCTCATAGAACGAATGCGATTTTCCATAATTTAGGTATGAGTGTCTCAGGTCCTAAGTAAATTAACATATAATCGCAAATCTTGAGAATGTGTAGTCCGTTAAAAATAAAATTCATTCACTGTATGCATACAAGCATTTATTTAACAAATAAAACCTGCTTTTTCAGAAAATCTCTCTCCCCTCTCTTTCTTTCTTATTTTGCTCTAAAGAAAGAGACCATTTCTTTCATTCAAGAATCTGTGAACAATTTTGACAATATGTACGCAACGCTAGAAGAAAGTAACTCGAATGAGAATGAAGCTAAATGTCGAGAAGGTGAATTGGACGATTCCAAAATGAAATATTTTTGTCTTTATGAGATAACTGACTCAATAGTTAACCAAATGGAAAACCGACTTCATGATTTAGAAGAACTAAAGTTTATTAAGCTACTTGATTCGAAAAGGTTCGAATCTTTCAAAACTATATTTCCCGAAATTTTGTTTACATCTCTTAAATCAGCCTAAAAAAATTGTTTCATTTCGAAAATTTGCCAAGTGAATTAGTGGCTGCTTTTAGGTTGTCAGACTTTTCAGGCAGGACAGTGACTGAGATTGCAAAGTTTTTGAAAGACACCGAGCTAGGAGAAGCAGCATTTCCAGAAGTTTATAAATTATGCTGCCTCATAACTACATTTCCAGTGAGCACATCTACGGTAGAACGTACGTTTTTCAGTTTAAAATGCGTAAAGAGTTACGTACGGAACACTCAGTGCGAAGACAGACTTTCCCAATTTTCATTGTTATCAATCGAAAAGGCTCTTGCACAAAATTCAAAGTCAAAGTCATTTTTATCACCATGTTATAGAAACATTTGCCCGAACAGGAGAGAGGAGGATTCCGTTGACGTAGAGATGAAAATGGAGTGTGCTTTATTTTCGTTCCAATACGTGTTACCCATAACATCATATTTCTTACATTTTTCACCTGCGTAGATTTGTTAAATAGTGTCGTGATGTTTCATTACTGCTGGTCTCCCCTGAAAAACATCACCGCAAGCCACTGTTATAAATGTTATTAATCATGCAAATATCTTAAACACGGTGTGTTTTAATTAAAACGTTAAAATCATTTTTGTGAAAATAAAAAGTAACAGCAATTTTCCATATAAAGAATAGTTCGGGGTGTTCGACGAATTTTCTTGAAAATCTTCGTGTCCCATCCTTGGAGGATGCTGAACTAAAGCACCAAGTTAGGTATTTATCCGATTTTCGTTTTGGGGTTGTGCTGTTGGCACGCCAGGGCGTTTTCTTAAAATGTTTGCTTTCTTCAGATTACCTCAAATGTACTTCGGGTGCAATCTCGACATTGATTTTTTTGTGAAGTACGTAGGCACACTTTTCCTCATACCGCACTTAATATAAATATAAACCTTTCTGAATGCAATAATTTACATCAAAAGTCGTCTGGAGAATATTGAATGATGCATCAATAAGAGCAAAAATATGACTTAAATTTTCCAACGGAAAAGAAAAGGTGATCCTTCAACGATACTAAATATACTCTGGCACAAATAAAAGTGTCAATATCCCAGGAGTCCGTGTCATCAACAATATGCTCAAAAATGAGATCAGTTCTATCTTATTTTCATGCACGGTGTTCACAGTCCTAGGGTTGTAATTCTAACGCGTGACACCGATGGAAGCCTCTTCTTGACTTCCGATGCATTCAGTGCATTTACACGCTTTGTTGAATGAGAAAAAAGAACAAAAACCACTCAATATCTTGAAAAATATTTTACATTACTTTACGAATTGCACTGACTGCGATAAAACTAGGTTAAGTCGATGAGCATAACAGTGGACGAATAGACAATGGAAAATCTTTTCTTCACTAGCGCTTCTAACCTATTTAAATGACCAGAAAATGTTGCAGCCCAATCATATCCTTGAGCTAGGAGCTTGTTCTCAGACACACACAAAAAGTCTGTAAGGATTTTATATACATGTTCACTTAAGGCAACTGCAGAGCGATTATTGCTGACATCTGTAGAGCCTAAAAATCTCTACTGAATTTCACCCTATGAGTTCGGATTAAACTTAAACATTAATAACATTAATATTTTGCAAGAGACTGTTTTGTATAACACCATGCATTTCTGTTTACATTTTCATTTGTAAAGAACCAATCCTTCGAACGCTGTTCTCTTGTAATCGTCTTCTAGGATTGTTTGGTTTCATTTTCCTTCGTGACATCCATATGCTGTGATGTGTAGTCTATTCCCTGAATGATCTGTGCTTGTGATTTGGGCCCAATTTCACATTTATATTGGAAATGTAAAAGATTTTGAATTTTACTTATTCTTCGCAATAATAGGCACAGCAGTCTAAAATATGCAGCGAAAGAGTTGATACAGTGCTTTTCTTTCACACTGTGGCTATCACAGCGGCTCGCGCGCCGGCTGCTATTGCTCGGACTTCCGTCGAAGCAGTTATAATATCCCCGCAACCGCCTCACGTTCTCATAATTATAGTTACAATTACAATGATAAAAAGCACACATCTCATATGAGATGTTGCAAATGTCCTCTATAGCACATTTTCTGGCATATTTTCAGAAAAAAAATTAAATTACGAGTGCAGTTATGGAAGGAACCATAATATTAAAACCATGTTTTCTTTTCGCCTAAAGAGTTTCACGAAAAGATAAAAAAATATTTTAATTACCAAAAATTCACTTTTCATTACCCATTCTTTCGATTCTTTTTATTTGGAAATGTTATTTGGGGTCATAATAAACTCGCACAGAAGATAAATAAGAAACAGAAAAAGATAAAACGTGCTGAATTAGAGAACGTGAATCTGATTTCTTGTTAAATTTTCATTTATTCTACTTGAACTCTTTTTCAGTAAATAAAGTGATATTCATTGCTGTAGAAATGTACTGACATAAGATGAAATTAACAACACCTACAGTTAATGCAATGGACATAAATCGCTCGCAATTTTAAATGGCGCTAAAAGTCATCTTTTAAAATTAATGGTTACTTATATGCAATCTAATAGCATTAACGGGCTTATTGCAATATGCTTTCATAATGCACTAGTCGTAATTTATTGGTCAATAACAATTAGAAGATGGCGCGTGAACGCATGGATTGTGATTTAAAGAACAGGATACTGTTGCGTTTACCAGAAGCCCTAAGGGAGCATCTGTAATATTCCTTCTTATAAATAAACTGGATTTAATCAGTTTTTCGATAGGGAACTTCTTAAGACTGCTACACTATTAAGCTATCTTAATAAGACAGCAATAGAGCTGCTGATGAAATTTCAGTATGGCTGAATATTACTTGAAAACGGGTGATATTTTTAAACAAGGAAATTCGAGTTAGGATATAAGAGGTTGAATGGGAGGAATTCGGAAGAAATATAAAGATTGCAGTCATGCTTCTATGCGTTTAGTTTACATACGTCCTATCACAAGAAATCTTCACAATAAAGATTCAGAAACTATTCATCCATTGAGGAAATTCCCTGTTTGCTCAGAGACCTTGAACGTTTGAGCACCTGTCATCATTTACAAGCTGTAACCGAGTAATCAGAAAATACATTCAATGGAACCAGGAGTGTGGCGAGTGAAATGTCGGTTATCATATAACATGCCCTGGCAGCTACCGAATTACCCACCGACAGAGAGATTGAGTACCACAAATTTGGTTGGTTGGTAAGCTGACTGAACGTGGGCTGGAAGGCCAGAGGCCTTGAGCTCAGGAATCATTTACATACTATCTGACGTATTATAGTACCACTACATGTGAACAAGGTCATAGAAACTGAATCTTAAAGCCTACCGCTTTCATGCAAACTGTGGACCCCAGGCAAGCTGCACAGCTTCAGCAGTAATAATAAATGTATATTGGTACATGCTGATTATATCATATTCACTGTTTTCACGAGTGTCATTGCATTAAACACTCCAAATTTTCAGGGATCAATAAGGGACTGTTTTAATGTAAACTACGTTTTATAGATCTCCAGTAATTTGAAAGAGTTTTGGGGTCTTTAGTGACGTTCTCATTTTCTCCGGATGTTTTCGAAATATCATCAGAAATGCTCGTGATACTCTGAGATCCCTATCTTTCTTGCACGTTCTCAGAAGATTAATAAAAATCCTTTCCAACAAAACATTTTCAAGTTTCTCCTTATATCTTCACAAAATCCTTCGAATTTCCCATAAACTTTTCAGAAATCCCTCAAATTATCGGATATCATAGTGTCCTCAGAACACCTCTCCAGAGGTAAGCGGAGAAATCCCCAGTTTCTCAGGTGTTGTTAGAAGATCAAGGGTCTTCTAACAGAATTTGATGTTATTAGAATTTTTCAAAATTTCGAGACGTTATTCAAATTCCTCGTGACGTCATAAGAATGCTTTCCCACTTTGTAATGCCATAGCGGGTGTCTGCTCAGAGGACAGGCAAGCATATGTTCTTGTTTTGGCATCTGTCATATTCTTGCAGCACGGCACAAATGGTGTCTGTTTAGATAGAACTTTTTTGAATGAATGAATTTCTGTGTAACATAAATGAAAAATTTCAGAATTAGCAAAGAAATTTAGTTTAGCATAAATAGAGTAGTTGAAAACATTTCTCCAAAAGATTAATAAACCGCAGATCGATATGACGAAGAAATATCGTAGACCTTCAGCAGGATGAACGAATAACGACAAATTCTGGGGACAGAACGGATCGTCCTGCCCAAACCTAAAGAAGAAGGAGGAGGAGAAGAAGAAGAAGAAGTAAAAAGAATTCCTTTTGGGTGTTTTGAAGATATTCACAAGGAACAACTTTAAATGGAAGTCCTCTGCCATGCATCCCTTTTCCGAACCCAAAGTGCTGAGTGAGCCATATAAGTTTTAAGATGTTGCGGATGCCATGGTTCCCGTTTCCTCCACTTCTTTCGCGGTTCCGTACCCCTAATCGTTGAAGTGCGCTACTTGCAAACACACACTCAACACATTAGGTACTCTACTAGCGACACATCATCCATTTGGAAATAGCTGCCCAGCGAAAGTCCTTAAATTGCTTCTTATGTTTTATAACATCACTGCGTTTTCTCGTGTTCCTAGAACAGTCAGCGGCCATACTGCTTACTCCCTTATCAGATATTGCTTCCAGGTAGAGTGACGTAGATGTTTGGACGCCAATGTCCTAGAGGTTCCGTCTGTAGATGATCAACACTTCCTTCAGCTCCTAAATTATCCCGTCGCTTTACGAGATGAGCGGTCTTAGTACCGCCAGTTCTTGCAGTGAGTCCCCGACCTGTTCAATCAATTGCATGGCGTAGATAGACTAACTTGATGGATACTAAGGAGTAGAAGTTCCTGGTTTTAGCATTGAAACAACCCCTCCCAGGGGCCCTTCCAACTTGCTGGCAGCTGGCTCATTGCATACAAATTTCGCTATAAGGGACGAAACGAATACTGTATGCGCCAATCGTACGTAGATTTTACAAATAAATACAGAATTTTCTCTTTATCACAGAAAAAATGCACAATAGCTAATACTTTTATATATTAGGAACCATTCGTACCCTGTATTGTTTCTGAGCAGAGTAAAGAAAAACTGCCCCGACTCAGCCGGGAATTGTACCCAGGAGCTATGTGCTAAGAAGGCAGAACACTGACACACTGGTTGCGCCCAGTTTTATGTTAAAACGGAGTAGTCTGGCAGGTAAACAGAATGTTGTTGGAGACTCGGGATGAAGTAGCGATGAATCGGTGTCAACATTAGAAACTGTTCTATGTAATTGTTGTCTTTACAATGTGTTGTAAATATTTTCTGATGATGATAATAATAGTAATAATAATAATAATAATAATAATAATAATAACCTAGTATTGAACGTGGAGGACTGCCTTTTAGTAAAGCAAAAGGATGTCGGCTCTGAAGTGTAGTTCAGTATTGCATTTCGTCAGGCCCTGGCGTATCTTACGACTTATTTTAAATAATCCTTAGATCCTCTAGTTATGTATTTGTGTAATGTTGTCAGAAATGTTCTCAGCTTGCGGTAGTATTTCCTTCGGTTTTATTCTAGACCCACGCTGGGCGGCCACTTTGCGGCGGTATTTCTCCTCTTTACGGGAGTAGGGTAAAAGTCCCTATATTGAACCACTTAAGCCTAAAGAGTAAATAATAATTATAATTTCAAATCAAAATTTTCAGAAACACAAATATTAAAGTGACAAATCCTTGCGCTATAAATATCAACACAATTTAAAATAAATACAATCATTAATTAAATAACATTTAAAGAGTGAGATGATGTAAATCGGTTCAAATTTGGAACTTGGTCCTTAAATCGAACCACTCGTGTCTTAAAATGAACTATATACTTTTAAGTATAGAAGTATATTTATTAATACAAAATGCACATATTTTATTGTACATTCAAAACAAATATGCTATCAGCAACAAAAGTAGAGTCCAAAATGTGATAAGAATAGCAATTTCCTTGAACGTTTTAAGTTTTTATATAATGACAATCACTTGGTTTTTCGAATAGGTATTATTTGCAAACATAGAGTTTTTACTAATTTTTACTCTCATACAAAAGAGTCGCATTATACACAGTCTTCACAATAAGACACTTTCTTCTTGGCACTAACTTTTGCACACTTTTGGTAAAGCTATATCCTACAACTCATACACTGGAACATGTCCATTTCTGACAATTCACAAGTCACATATTCAGTCATCCACTGTTTTTAACAAGATTTTTTTTTAACTTAGCATAATTATGTGGATATTTATTCACACGATATGCTATTCGCAGTTGAGCAATCCTAGAACTTCAATAGGTTACCTAAATTGGACAGTCCAATATAAACTTCAAACAGTGGTTCAATTTACGAGTGACGCCATTTTGGAAGCTTTAGCATCTAGTGAGGAGAGACGCTGCTTGTAAAAACGTATGCAGGAGTATTGTTGCTAAATAAACGCTTCATAACATGTAATATATATAGATCATCTCAAACATATCTAATTGGTCGTATAAGCTTAGCTAGATGAATTAAGTATTACTTATGAAGCACCAAAAACACACAACACTTCATACAACTGAAATCACAGCTCAGAATGCAAAGTCCACAACTCCAAGCACTCATAGCTGTACACGCTACGCTTTTGCTAGAATTATGATGCCATGTGTCGAACAGTTTGGAAAATATCGGAGCGGTGCGGCACGTGATTTTCAGGAATGGTCCCGGGTTCGGTACTAGCTCAGGGATTTTGCATGGATCTTGTCATCTCGGGTTAGTGGTGAATACGACTGTATTATTTTCCGTTTTAAAATCTGATTCCTGCTATTTCGTCGACACACAGACGCGCGCGCGCGCATTTCCTTATTGCTACGCTTCGTATCATTGCATCTATCCGTCGACACATTTTCTAAGAACCATCTCCAAGGAACCACCACAACCAAGTGTGTCTTCTTTACTGTCCTGTTTCTCTATTTCAAATTTTCTATCTCCCCATTCCACTACCACCTGATTTCTAGCTTCTTTCATTGGATGCCTAAAGCTGTCTTGCTTTTCGAACATTGACCCTTTTTTGCACATCTGCATTCCAGGCAATCTAACGGGACACAACAATAGAGGGAAAAACCACCCGTTTCCGGCCGCTGATGGCACTGTTTAACCCTTCTTCACATTTAGTAACATTCGCTTCCCAGTCTTTTTCAATACTATTTCTACTGTTATTAATATTTATTTTCCCTATGATTATAATTTTATTTAGTTACTCAAAACGTGCTGCTTCAAGTCTTCCCGAAGCTCTGAAAATAATTCCTCAGATTTATAACGTATTCACCACAATATTCCTCTCATAAACGTGTTCTACTCTCGAATTTAAATCTGGCACTCTAAAGCATGAAAAACTAACCGTTCAATGGAAGAGTGATAGTGATCTTTTCTATTCTCAAAGTTCTCCACGGAAATATGGAGCTAGAAGAAATACGAAGAAGTAAGCAAGTGGGAACGAGAAGAGTAATTGACAGTTTTGCCAGACAAGAAGAAAAGACACACAAAATGAAATTCCTCCCGCTTAAAGTTTTACGTATGCAGAAAAGCATACAAAAATCCGAAACTTTTCAAAACTTTAAAGCAGTATAGCAGTGTTGAGCATTTTAATAAAGGAAAAAGTTGAGTGAAGTTTCTGTTTTCCTTTCCGCAGCGAGGACTAAGTCGACATCTACTACAAGAACTAAAGTTTTCGAGAGACCGAGCAACAGAATGGGCGTCAAAGTTCAAACAAAATGTACGAACATTCCCCAGTTGCTTTGCAGTTCTGGGATATTGATGCTGCTACTTCGAGACGAAATAGTTCTCAAATCACGAAGTATGGACAGTTATGCGTGAAAATTAAAGACTTTAAACCTAATAGAGATTTTGGTAATTATACTGACTACGGAAAAAATGCAGAAGTGGAGAAAGATTAATAGGTCGTTTCTGGTAATGCGAAACAGATTTACAGCTTTCCACGCTCAAGTGAAGCGCAGAGTGAAAACAGCTAATTGCTTTAAGTAAGATAAATTCTCCACTGCTTTCTTTCTCGATTTAGAACTGTTTTGGAAATATGCCATATTGAGGTGTGGCATCGTTCAAGGCTTCTTTCACTTTAACATACGCTTTGTTCTTTGTTGATGGAACTCTTTCACTGTGTATATTATTAGTATGCAACATAAAGATATAGGATTATTTGTAAGTAATTTTAAATATAATAGAGTGCAGAAATATAATTGGCTATAACAACGTGTATAGAGAGATGTAATATAATAGACAAAAATGGTTAAAATCATATAGAATTTTGAAATATGGCTGAGAAAGATAAAAGTATATTGGAACAAATATAACAAGTATGGGTAGAGTACTATAGTTGTAATATTATAACCAACCAGCATGTATAAATACACTCACACTTTTCGCAAATTGCAATATTAACAATTCTACATAATTTTATTTATTCTATTTGAGTCGCATATAACAGGCTTAGCCTCAGTTAACCTTAAACAACCTGGTGTTTTTTTTTGTTTTTGTTTTTTTTGTTTTTTTTTTTGCGTACTGTAGTTCCATCAATCAAAATACAAATTAAAAAAGAATCTGTTGCTTAAAAGCCAGTATCAGCTTCTATATTTTATCCTGACAGATTTAATCACTTTACTTTTTCCTTTTCCCTCCTCTATTGTTCTCTTACTTTACCCAAATAATCACATGTTTTCCTATATTTGTATCTTTTATGTTTAAACATTTAATAACCTCATATTTTATGGCAGATTATTAATTTGCTCCGCCAAATCTATCGTCTTAATTCTTTGGTTACCTTGCATTCCAGGATATATTACAACTGTCCCTAACGCCTTTTGATCGTTTTAGATCTGCACAAGGAAATTCTTCTCCCCATACTTGTTATATTTGTTCCATTATACTTTTATCTTTCTCAGCCATATTTCAAAATTCTATATGGTTTTAACTATTTTTGTCTTTAAAATTAGACAATGATTTCTTGTCTTTTTGTTCATCTATATTTCCTACCCTTTGTTTTATTGGCTTTCGAGAAATGCGTATTTAACACGTTTCTTTCACTTTAAGGGGACAGATAAAACACTAGACTGAACCTCTGGAAATTTTTATCACATCATAAATATTTATGAAGAAGTGTTTTTGTAAAGTTTGATGTATGTATGCTAAACGTTATGCATTTTTAAGTACAAAGTTAACCCTTTCGTTAAAAAAAAATTCTTTCGATGCAGTTTTCAGAATTTTTAAACATTTCACATTATGTTCCTTATTGACCCCCCAAAAAAGTTTGATAAGAAATAAACTTCAAAATTAATAGTTTATTCTTAAAAATAATTTTTGTTAAATTAACAGGTTTAATTTATGCAAAATATACAAGTTTATAAAAACATTGATGAGTTTATGATACGCTACATGTGCCTTGTTGTAATAACATGGCAAGTTTTAGTTAGCATGTATTGCAGAAACTGTTCCCAAAATTTCACTTCGATAACTTAAACCTGTATCTAAGGCGTATTTTAAATGCTCAAAAATACTAAAGTATTACAACCGAGAAAGACGCGGAAAATTTGCGCATATTAACTAACCTGATATTTTGCATCTGCATTTTTCATAAAACAGCATAATTTAAGAGGTGATTAAAATATATGCACCAAGTTTTGCAACAATATTTCAAATATTCGGAAAAATTTCAAACAGGAAAGTTGCGAATGCAGTCACGGCATGCAACAGCATTTTTTACACGAAATCGTCCCTAAAGAATTGGACTTAACAGTGCATTTTTTACCTTTTGGCCCAATTTTCAACCCATCGGCCTCCTTTCATTCCAATTCCTAGCAACAGTTCTCATTTTAAGTTGCAATTCAAACGTTGACGGATTAAAGGATAAAATCGGTCCCGAAT
Source organism: Deroplatys truncata (assembly GCA_030765065.1). Classification (NCBI taxonomy): domain Eukaryota; kingdom Metazoa; phylum Arthropoda; class Insecta; order Mantodea; family Mantidae; genus Deroplatys; species Deroplatys truncata. The sequence goes on along the minus strand of CM060984.1, from coordinate 49,675,446 downwards.
ACTTTTAGGCTAAAGCTTTTCCATGTGCATCTTTCCAGAGCAGGAGAAATACCTGGAAAAAGCGCTCCTCGGCCACTTTCCAAATCGACATTTGAACCGGATCCTGCAAACGAAGGTCAGAGGAAAGCAATAAAAAGCACCGCAAAACACAAGACGTAATATGTTAACCATTTGTTTTAATTGACAAACTAAAGAGAGAACCAAACACCTTTGTGACGTTGCACTTGAAGTCGGTAAAGACAGCAGAACTGTGAACAGATGACTCGCTGACACGTGCATTGTGAAGAGGTTCTTTTCTTATTAGGGCGTAACCAAATAATGAATAACTAGCTCAGTACATTAAATCAGAATCGGATGTTACGTTCTATATTGATTGCTTCTTATAAAAGTAGTCAAAGTGAAAGAAATATTCTTAAAATGATGTTATGCTATGACTTCGGGATTTTCAACGTTACACAGTCTGTAACCGTTAAATTTCTCACGTAATGCATTCATAATAAATTCGTTTGTTTTACAGTAGTATGGCGAAAGTATAGGTATAGGTTGCTCAAATGAGGGGAGGAACCTCGCGCGCCGCGACCTACATACACCTATTGTGCTTACCACCTCCCAGGAGGAAGGGATGAAGTGAAGGACCCACACAGGAGGCTGCAGGTAGACATGCCACAGAGATTCGCGGAAATCCCTAACATTTTCAAACTGCAGACCCGTCCCACTACTGGAGCAGTCGAGAGAGGGCGATGAACGATACACCAATCGAGCAACCCTCTTGTGTCCGCGGGGAATACTATTTCCATGCATCCGCGTCATCTGTCCGGCATCGCTATACACCACGAACCCTAAAAGCACGCCTGAAAGATGAGAAGGAAAGGGAAATGATGGAAAGGAAATCTTGGCACACCTGTCGACCTGTTGACCTCGGGGAAACCACAAAAATCAAATGGTTAGAATGGGCGGTCGCCAATGATCGAACCCGGGACCTCTCGACACACGTTACTGCGGCGCCACGTCGCTTGGTATAATATGGCGAAGAAACAGAACTGCTTTTCTTGTGCAAGGCAGGAGAGGTCGTGACGATGTATGCTCCTCTTAGGGAAATAATGCTAGCGCTACATTTGAAGCTAAAAACATTGGTGAGTTTGCCTAATACTTCACCCTATTCTATAGATTAGTAAACTGTAACCGAACATTTTCCCTTAATTTTAGATTTCGGTTAAATATTAATTTTAACAAACATGATGCAAAAAAATACATTCAAAAGATTTTTTTAGACAGCACGGCTAAAAAATAGAACTTCTAACATAGTGCACGCGAGCTATAAGCTTTAGATTATTGCACTAGTGAAATTGTATATTGTATATTGTATATTTGCAACCACTTCTATATATTATACCAAACTTGATATTTAAGTTCAGCGTCTTCCAAGAGTCTCTTCTTGCTCTCGGCATTCACCTAGGAACCGGGAGAGATGTGTAGAGTAGGTGAGGCAAGGGAAAAGGCTAAGTTACTGTTATTGAAGAACTAATGGGATAAGGGGGTATATTATATGACACAAAGCCTACCCTTCCCTTCACGTCCTTTGCCAACGAATGCCAGAAACGGCGTTGCGTCACACGGTTGTAAAACGTCACACTTAATTGAGTTGACTGACTCTGGATTACTATGGGGAAGTGATGATTGATGAGCTATATAGATTTCTGTTTAATGACGGGCAAGTGGGAATTATGATGCCAATTAGCGGCAAAAACAAATAAACAAACAAAAATACATCCCGTATGACGTAAAAATATTTTCGAAGTACTTTGGGCAAATTTCTGTATTCCTGATGAAACTGCGAAGTGTTCTAAGTACTAGAAAAAACCATCTATAATTTATTATAAGCTAGTTGTAATTATAATTTATTGCTTGTACAGTGTGATGGTATTCTAGCTTCGTTAGAAACAATATACAAAATAAGTTTCAGAAATAGGGTTAATTGGCTTGCGCGAAAAGCACGCGTTGGTGTGACGGTGTACAATTATATCCCTTGTTTAGTTTATTAGTAAAGCAAAGTTTGTAATACATGCTGTTTCTCTTTTACAGGTAAGTACCCCCATGTCGACGGAGCCAGTAATTAAGGAAAGATGGAAGGCGTTTATGTAAGTTATGTATGTCATACTCACCAGCTACTACCTGTTTTATACGGTATATCACACACTCCGTCGCATTCTTGAATTTCTGTGAAAACAATAAAGAGTCGAGGTAAAAGTTTAGAGGCGCCTGGCAGACTCCATATATAACCAAGTGTATTGTTTGAATATTGCTCCTTCCTTATTAAGAGTAATGATCAGATGCAGCCACTGTTTTGCATAGAAGGGGATGCGAGGAAGTAAAGCAGTTGGTATTTCTAACGCTCTGAGAAACAGATAGAGCGGTTCAGGTGCATGTATTTACACAATACTTTACAAGTATTCCACATTTACTACTGAAAACTGATTGCAGCACAATTTGCATGTACGATTTTAAATTTATTATACCTCCTTTAAGAACATGTGAAAGAAACATAAAAAGAAGAACATAAAAAAGAAAACGTGACTTTGATCATTTTCGTAGCTTTGTGTTTAAATCGGTCGTTTTTTAAGGATTCTCGCAGATGAATTTTGATAAAAAAATTCAAGAAATTTAAAAAAATGTGTTAAAATGCCTTAAAACTTTAGCTTTTTTTCCCCAGAACATCCTAAAATACCATCACAGGATCATTTAAATATCCATAAGTACACGGCCTAATGTTCTTGAATTATTTGAAATGCCTTTTGCTTGATTATATTTTCCTTACACGTTTATACATTAAAATGTTGTATAGATGCAGTTTGTAAACAGTCTTGTTCAAATTTTCAGCAGAAACTTGGAGAAAATTAATAAGAAAATGGCTAATGATTTTTAGTGCACTTTTAAATCGTGATTAACCAGAACGCTTTTTTCCCCTTAAAATGTTTAAAGACATCTGTATGAAACTTATAACACACTTATAACTATGATAGACCAATATGTATCAAAATGTTGAAAACATTTGCATAAAATTACACCATTTAGAATTTTCACCTAATAATAGGTACAAGGGTGCAAGGCGAGCAGTTTCTTGCATTTCCCCGTATCCCATGTAACCCTTTGCTTGGAAAAAATTATCGTTATTATTTTCTCAAAAATGGCTGTGACGAAGTTTATGTCGGATGAGTTTTTGGTAAATGGCCTTTGAGGTCCTATCCATTTTTAATGAATTTTATGTAACTACAAATACCTACTTCTAAGACATACAAAACCTTACCACGGTAAAGATGTACACCATTTTTTCGTAGTGTTATCCATTTTCGAAATATTCGCTCTCTTCCAATCAAAGTTCAGAATATTTTGAAACATTAAAGTGGTCATTAATCTCTTGCGAACTCTTGACTTCTTTGTTTAACAGCTTCTCCTGTGCCCTACAGAATGTGTATAGCCTTGGTGTTACCGAATAATTTAAATATAAATACTCCTCGGGTATTTATTGTGACTGGCATGAAGTGATTAAAAAATAAGATTTTGTATGAATCGTTTGTAGAAACGCTAAGAAACGATATGCGACGTAAATTTTCACCTGTTATACTTGAATTTGTTTTCGTGTTAGGACAAATTGAATCAAGCATTTCAGAACTAAGAGTGGTAAGCCACAAGGGAAAGAAAGGGTCCTGGATGTCCCAACCTGCCACTAAAAGAAACAACTTAATTTAGTCGTACAGACGTCGTTAAAAATGGATAAGCGAACAAGCACCACAGTTTAATTAAATAACCACCTTAATTCCAATTGTTCGCATTGTCTAGCTAAAGCATAACTCTTATTTCTTCCACAAGTATTTCCCCCAAATATCTATGTCTGTTATAAATCTATCTGAAGAAAAGACAAATTGTTTGCATGATGTCAAATTTCTATTATTAATTCGCAAAAAATAATATTACCGAATGCGAGATAGAAATTACTAGTTTCGGGTCTAAAGCATTTTTTTTTTAATTTTTTTATTCCAAGTTTAATAGTCGCCCAGCGCACAATCGCTATACAGACATGTGATGAAAGAAAGACAAAAGCGAAACAAAACACAGGTAAACACATAATACAGTATAACAAAACATATAGAATAAAAGAAAATCACGGTAACATCAGAAAGTCAGGAAACAGGTCAACCTCAATAGGTCCCTCGAAAGCAGGTTGATGTTGCTGCGAAGTGTGGAGTAATACCTTCTCGGATGAATCTGCCTAGGGTAGAAGAGTGTCCTGTGGTAAAGGGCCCCTAATTCTGGTGGGCGAAAACAGCTCTAAGATCGTTGTGGAAGAAGTGTGTAGCTTGGGTGTGAATAAACTGATGAATAGTGAGTAGACCAAGTTCATGGTGGAGTTGCGAATTGGCGCACAAACCGAAATGCGGTCACGGCGATGCGGAGGACCTTGTTTTGAAGAGACCGCAGGGCTCAAATTTTACTGGGAGCTGCTCCATCCCAAACTGGGCAGACGTAGGTTATTAACGGAAGGATGAGGTAAGTGTAGAGAAAGACTGTAAGATTACTTCTGAGAGAGGATTTGCTGTTCGTTATTGCTGTTGGAATAACCGGGAATAGGCAAGGGCGAGTTTCCGATTAAGGTGCAGTTTCTAAGTGAGCCGGCGGTCAAGTATTTAACTGCGGCATCCGCAGGCTTCCAGGGTATTGCTACCCCATGGAGTGTAATAGGAGGCGACTGTGTTGGTCGGCGAAGAGTAAAACTCATGGCCTTATACACTTGGGAGGTGTTCAGCGCGATGCGCTAGGCAGTGAACCAAGATGTTAAAACCGTTTAATGCAGTTTGCAGATCGGTAGAAGCAACAAAACTGTCTTGTTCGAGGTGAAGAGAACTGTGTCATCAGCATACATGGCTTCAGCTACAAAGCAATTAGTGAACTTGCGTATACAAATTCTTTCGGGCTAGAGAAAAGAAAAGAAGACAGTGAGACAGATACGCCGACCGACCGCGAAGCTATGAGATCTAAGTCCCCATTGTAAGATTAAAAAACGCCATAGGACTTCTCTACCCATGCATGACTTATAAATAGGTTCTCTTGGGATTCTCCCAAGACAAATTCCCTTAAAAAGTTATTTTTCTAAGTATATTACTTGTTCAGGAATAGATTTAAATAACCAGTAAGTGCTTAGTTACATAGGAGCTCTTGCGATGGAGAGGAAAAAGAAGAATGGCGCAAAATTTCAAGCATATTCGCTAGATGATGTGCATGGAATACTTAAAAAAATGGATATAACTACGAACAAATACACAAATCGTGTATTTTAAGAGCTCAGCATTTTTTCTGTAATACGTTTTTATCTGTTATAATTTTCCAGCTAGGTATATAAAATTACATATATCTATTTCGTTCAGTATCATGAATACTTCATAGGTTATACAGAAAATTGAAGACATGGATTTAATTTGTCACATTAATATTTTAATATATTTTAATCAAATTGTGACTCAATATGAAGTTTGATTTTCATCTATTACACGGATTTTTTTTCTTTTCAAAAATGCTTTGGCGGGGGCGGAAAGCTTCGGTCGACCCCAAAATATCTTTTGCATTGAAATCTCAAAATTTCATTTTCTGAGTGGAACACAATATGCTGCTATAGAAGATTTATGTTTTAATTACACATAGTATTATGCTCCATAGTATTATGCTATTTTGAATAAATAGTGCAATGAGGAATATCTAGAAGATATTTTTGCAATTCTAACTAATTTGTAACTTTATATGGGGTGTTCCTGCCCTTTTCTGAGATGCTACCTTAGAAACTTCTCTCACTTTAATTTCATTGAGTTATACTAGCCCAGTCACTAAATAGTAACAAAAGGTTAATGCTTTGAAATTGACTATGCCATAAAGCACGTAGACGTGTTTCGCAGTCTTCAAGCATAAGTTCGTCTACAAAGTAGCAACCTTTTAATTAAGAAGTGAGTTGTTCTATTCGACATATGCTTTTTGTTATAATATTCTGAATGCTGTATCTGCAGTATTGAAAAGGATTGTTACTGAAAATGTAGGTCGAATGCAGCTGCTGCAAATTACTAGGGCAACCACTTAACGTAATTAATGCAGGCGTTTTAGACGTTTCTGGTAGACATATTTATTTCAGTACTACATTATCTGCTCGCTTGCATAACCAAAACCTATGGTAAACTTGTATTGTTCGTGTGAGTTATTATTATGCTACAAGAGCCTTTTCCCTTTATACGGTTTTATTGGAAATCCATGTGGGTGAAAAACTTCCGCTTTTTCCAGCGTTTAAAGTCATGTTTGCTAGTTGGCAGAAAGCTGTTTATGGTAATGATAGAACGACAGTGGTGTTGCTGAATATGAACACACTACTATTTCGGATCTTAAACGAGTAATTAATTTCTTCAAGAAATTGCCCACATTGTACTCGTATGGACTCTAGCTGACATTGAGCTCTAGCTCACATCCCCCACATTGAGACATTAAGGTATCCAGTCAATATGATCTAATAACCAACATATTCTGTTCATTATACCCTTAGAGATACACCAGATCGCCTAGGACCGAGAAACAATTGCCCTACACCCTTAGAGATACACCAGATCGTCTAGGACCGAGAAACAATTGCCCTACACCCTTAGAGATACACCAGACCGCCTAGGACCGAGAAACAATTGCCCTACACCCTTAGAGATACACCAGATCGCCTAGGACCGAGAAACAATTGCCCTACACCCTTAGAAATACACCAGATCGCCTAGGACCCAGAAACAATTGCCCTACACCCTTAGAGATACACCAGATCGCCTAGGACCGAGAAACAATTGCCCTACACCCTTAGAGATACACCAGATCGCCTAGGACCGAGAAACAATTGCCCTACACCCTTAGAGATACACCAGATCGCCTAGGACCGAGAAACAATTGCCCTACACCCTTAGAGATACACCAGATCGCCTAGGACCGAGAAACAATTGCCCTACACCCTTAGAGATACACCAGACCGCCTAGGACCGAGAAACAATTGCCCTACACCCTTAGAGATACACCAGATCGCCTAGGACCGAGAAACAATTGCCCTACACCCTTAGCGATACACCAGATCGCCTAGGATCGAGAAACAATTGCCCTACACCCTTAGAGATACACCAGACCGCCTAGGACCGAGAAACAATTGCCCTACACCCTTAGCGATACACCAGATCGCCTAGGATCGAGAAACAATTGCCCTACACCCTTAGAGATACACCAGATCGCCTAGGACCGAGAAACAATTGCCCTACACCCTTAGAGATACACCAGATCGCCTAGGACCGAGAAACAATTGCCCTACCTGCGGTTAGATTCGTTTTAAGCTCATGGTAAAGGACGCCAGTGTTTATAAGTTGAATTATGACAGTTACACCTTGCTCGTTAAGAATAAAATTGCGTGTTGTGTTTGGTACACAAGAGGGATTAGAAACTAAGGAGGATTTCAGCACTGGGTCATGGTTAGGCCTATTGTGCCTACTAAACCTCTGGGATCAGCAAGAGAGTACGACTTGGCTTAATGGCAGCAGGAGCAATTCAACGGGATCTCAAGTGTTCCCAGAACATCCTGGCCACCCTCTTCGAAACCCCCTCCCCCCATTCTCAATGACAGGTTCAGAGAGCAGGTTTCTTCCGGGAAGAAAAAGTTTTCTCCTCCAAGCACATACCACCGTCTTTGACAGAAAGAGAGAAATTAGTGAAAGATATCAAAATTCGTGATTGTATATAATCCACCCTAGCATTTACCCACCTGGGGAAAGCACGAAAAAACCTAAGGTTGAAGTGTTCGGTCTAACGGGAATCGAACCAAGGGACTCTTGATTGCTAGCCTCATACGCTAGCATAGGGGCCATTCCGCTCTGTATGTTATACATTCGGTTCTCTTTGCAAGAAAGTTTTGGGCAAAATCCCATCATAGGTTTCCGGACGTACTAGTTAGTGCTTAACGCGATAACTAACTGTAATCCTGTGAATAAAACCAAGCATACAGTGTCTTTTGCGAACTTTTTATGGAAGAAAAAAGGATTTTGAGTATTCCAACCCGACCCCAGTTTCGTCCTGAAATAGGGGCCTGGTTGGAACACTTAAAATCTTTATCAAATGTGCTGCGAATGTATTCGGAATCAAGGTCATTGTTTTCCACACCTATTGCAATGAGATATGTAGGAAATGCTTTTATATGAATTTTAGTTAGGATGCCCGTGGCATTCTGACTGTTTATGCATCATTTGATCGGTGAGTGCGGTTGCTCAGGCCAAGGTCCCAGCGCGGTCGGTCTACGAGTATTCAAGCTCAATACTATAAAACAAGCTGCGTACAAATCCAATTGATGGTGGCGGGGAGTTTAAAATTAGACTGATGTGCATCTTAGGCAGTATGGTAGGTGGTGGGGGAGATCTACTTGTTAGCTTTGTGGAAGTGATAAGCCAAAATTAAGCTTTTTAATGGCTTGAAGTAAAATACATATTGAACTCTGTTGGTTGAACTACGTTTCTCAGGTGTTAATCAGCTCGAGCATATGTTCTCTAATATTGTGACAAATAAAACACAGTTTATGCGTAACAAACCTTATTCATTATGCGACATGTGTTACCAGCCTCGCTTTTGCAGTTCTGACTTGCAAATCGCTCCCAACTATCTTGTAACTGACTCGCCTTTAATTTTCTACCGTCTTTTTATAGTCTCTTATAGGTATGGAGACATATCAATGCAATGTTCCAGAATTTCCCAGAATGTAGATGGCGAACTTTCTCGAAGGGTAGCCAGTCAAAGTCTCTTCCAATGCTTGGTGGACTGCATATAAGGGTTTGCTTTCTCGAATTCCCCTCACTCAAAGCTTCATCGATAGCTAGGTCGACTATCACGCGAGTTTGGCTGCAATATGGTCACATGGATTGAATAAAGCGTATAAATCAGATGACTCCGTCATTAAAACACGCTATATATGTTATTTCAACAAATTAAAGAGGCCAGTTTTACTTTCTCTACCACCAGTAATAGTAGAGGAGAAGCACAAATATTAAGTTTTATTTTTCTGTATTTAGTACTGCAACATCTCAGCTAATCCTGATGTGGTATTGTTCTATAAATTTCTTTAATAGTAATTAAATTCATTTGTATTTGTATTTTAAGTTGATGTTCATTATTTTTACATGTTAACTGTAAATCGTCATTATTATTGTTAATTTAAATTTAAATTTGTTAATTATATAGGTATACTTTGTCTATATGGCAGCCCTTAATTGAGAGGAGTGTTATAATAAAAAATTAATAATTTCGTCATTATTTTACTGCCACTTAAAGATAAATTTTTTAACTTTCAAAAGATTGAGTAGTGAGCTAACTTACCCCACCAAGGAGGCAGGTTGGCACAGGATGTTGGGTTGTAAGTTGGCTACATGTTATTTAAATGAAAAATGTGCGTTGTAAGCAATTTATTAAAAACAAATATCATGATCAAGTTATTAAAACACTTTATTACATATTTATCATAGTAAATACACATGACAGGATAAAGTTTTTTAAACATATAAACGGAACTTTAAAGTAAGATGTAACGTCCAAAGTTAAACACTTAAATGACAATAATAAAGTGAAACACTGTACACAAATTAATCAGAAATGTCCGAAAAACAATTTAAACTCACAAACTGCCTTTTGCTATCCGTGCACTTGTTGCCCACAATTTACCTCTAGACCTAAATCTAACCCTCACCTGTTAGGCTTGTAGAGTTGGACTTCATGCAATATAAGCAAAGGTTCGACAGCGGGTAGTTCGACAGCCTCGTGCAGATGCACAGTAATGTGATTCATATTATAATACTAATAAATTGTGCCAACTTGCCCTCTTTTTGTTGTGCCAAAATGCCCCTGCTCTATTTGTTTTAATGGAAGCTCGATATAGCGATCAAGAATAATGAATTAAAATGCTGAAAACACCAATGAATAAAGCCATTAAAAACACTTTCAAAGAAAATATTCAGAAGCCATTTAATACTAGATGAAAAACAAATTCCCCATGAAGTGAATATTCACTATCCTCGCGGGAAAAACAACTTCACGGCTTCTTTCCACTATGAATTCTGGCAAAGGATTGTGGGGATGTGTATGATTCCGTGGGATGCGTATTTGAAGACAATCATTTGGCCAAAACAAAAAAAAAAACATTTGGCTGCACTCTGTAGATGAAGGGCTAAAATAAAAGCCATGTGCCAACCTGCCCCTCTCTCCGTCATCTAGAATATTCCACCCAAAAATTTGGCATTAAGATTTCATCGAAAATACTTCTTTTGAGCTCAGTTGATTATAAGAAAGAAATACAAATGTATTTATGTGCGTGTATGTATGTATGTATGTATGTATGTATGTATGTATGTATGTATGTGCGTGTATGTATGTATGTATGTGTGTGTGTGGGAGAGAGCGAGAGAGAGAGAGAGACAGACAGACAGAGAGGGGGAGAAATTTAGAAAAGTATAATTCATAAATAGTTGGATAAATACCGTGCTTGTTATACAAGTCCAACATCTTCAAAAAATGCCACACTAAGGTGTTCAAAAATTATCCTTACCTCAAATTACCCTTTATATGGCAAATTTTTCGTTATTTTTATAAAAACGGTGTATTGATTTTGATTAAAATGTCATATGTTTTATATAAAATACATGAAGAATACAAGGTACATGTTAAATTTTCTGTGAATTGCCTATGAAGTTCCCTTTACCACTTTATATGATTGCAAGTTTATAATTTCGTATAACTGGGAAACCATAAGAGATAGGGAAACACTTACTGTGGGGAAAATTAAAATTCATTAAAATACACGATCCGTGTCATAAATGTTATCGTAGCATTAGCGGTCTGCGAAATATTCCGAGTTGCAAGTTTTTACTTTCCCCGTGTGAGTGCGTCATCTAACGGACATACATTAAAGTTAGTGATTCCTTTTCTTTCTTTCCAATGCAAGAGCTTTGTTATCCCGAATAAACGTTTGAATGTCTTTTCGTATGTTGTAACTGAACACTCCTTGCTTACTTTGAAATCGTTCCTAAGCAAAATAATAGTGACGAGTAGCATAATGTTGGTTGAAGAATCACTATGAATATATTAACAGATATATATATATATATATATATATATATATATATGAATGTTGTCATTGGAGAGAAAGTCGTGTGAGTGCTTCACATCAGTTTCTTTTCTCATTTAGGTAAAGTAAACCCGAGAGATTAGCAAGGAATTCTGCTCGACTGCCTTTAACACCTAAAATGTAATGCCAGCATAATTTTGAAATATAGTATACCTTCAGAACATTGTCAAAACGGTGTTAAGCAAACAACTTATACAAGATGCTAATAGAAATATCAGCTGCAGTATTTCGACATTCAGCTGTTAAATTCAGAACTCAGTCATAATTGCGTGTGGGTAAGCAGCCTGAAAGCTATAGTCGTAGTTAACAAATGTCTATCTTTGCTGTGGAATTCACTGAAGTATTTTCTGCTTAAAGCTGAATTAAATAGGTTTCACTTTCAACGCCATTTTCTTTTGGGTACTGGGAATTACATTGCGACTTTAAGACAACGTAATACCTTAAATTTGATGCCTATTGTATTTTCATTTAGCATTTGTTGAAGCTTTTTCATGAATAATTTTGGGACTCATCGTTGAAACATTCACGTGACCACGTTGTTTACAAAAATTCCCGATTATCTTTCATTCTGATATCTCATGCAAATTCAACAGGTCATAGTGTAATGAATATGACTCGATGCATTTTCTTACAAGATTGATCGTTTTTCTAAACATGAAAACATGAGCAGTTTAGAAACTTATTATAATTTTATCCTGCACAAAAATGTTAAATCATTCTATATATGCACGTTTTAGTTTCATAAGGCATCGCAATTCATTAAACCTAGGTAATCCATGTTGGCCACAGCTGTTGTATGTTTATATCTACTAATATTATAAAGAGAGAAAATGTGTGTAGGTATATATTTATATGTATGGGGGGGGGCTTAATCTACGAAACCACTAAACTGATTTTTATAATTCTTTCATCATTGGAAAACCCTGTTCTTCCCGACGGACATTAATTTCATTTCCTAAATGACTAAAAAGGACTTACAAACGCTTGGATATTAGAATGCGAACATAAAATGATAAAATAACACGCTTGCGAAGAAGGCTTTGCCTTTTTGTTGAGAATACCATGGAGTAGAAAATAGTTGTCGTTACTAAACAAAAATGCATGTAAACTAAGACTAAAACCGCTAATATTTCATTCCAAGCCTTATACAGATTAGCAACTGAGAATACAGAAAAAACAACTAAATAAAACGCAATCGGATCTGCTTATAACGTATAAATATGTATGTGCTTCTAATAACCCATATGTAGGATATATCTTTTTTTTCTTTCTTCTTTTTTTAACTTCCTCTGGTTGAAATCACTGCATGATAAATAATTATATTATTAGCGCCAGGCATGCGAAACACCACCCGTAAATGAATAAAACTGACTGAAGTCTGAATATCGTCGCTCATATTCATTTGTTACTGATATTTACTTCGAGAAAGGAAATTTCAAGGTCTGCACAGCAAAAAAAGGCGCAAACTTTCTTGGATTAGAAAAACGTTTCACTATAGGTAAAGTAAACAATGCCTTTATTTTGTCCTTAATCATGTAGAGAGAAAGTATGCGCATTTGTGTGCCGTAGTAGGCAATATTGCAAATAGCTTTTCAGAATTAAACGTTATGACAAAATCTTGTCAAAATCCCATGTCTCAGTTTAGTTGTCATTGTTAAGTAGGTATCGGTTTTTACGGATTCTGATTTATGCAATTTAATTATCAAAGCTCATCCGTACAGCTCCGTGTAAGGCAGCTAGCAAGAAATAAGTTTAAAAGAATAAAACTGAAAATGAGGTCTAGGTACAATGCTTTCCTTTCAGCTGATATTGTACAGTGCTTTTTCTTCATACTATGTACACTATGCTTGCGCGCCGGCCGCCGCAGCTCGGGCTCCTGCCAAAGCAGTTACAAGAGATAATTGTATAGTATCCCCGCAACCGCCTCACTCCTCATAGTTACAATTACAGTGATAATAAGCACATACTTTATCATAAGAGATGTTGGAAATGTTGTCCTTCTCTATCCTCGCATTTCTGTTATCTTCTCATGAAGTTTTCATCCACACTATGTAGTTGAAAATCCGAAATGAGTGAATTTGTCGCCCGATATTTTCTTTTGGTTCTTCCAATGTATGGGGGATTTTGCTTTATTTTTCATGTGGTCATAGATAGAGTCAGGTAAATTTCTGCAACTGAATTTTGCGAAATGAAAGAGTAATGATCCACGCTTGATGTTCTCTGACGAAGCAAGGTTCCATTTATATGGCTTTGTTTCCTTGCAAAGCAACAGATGTACAGAGAAACCCGATTTTACACACGAGATTCCCTTTTATAACACGAAAATTGGTGTGCAGAAAATGCATACAAAATAATAGGACGGTATTTTTTGAAAGAGCTATAAATGCAGAGATACAGGAATGTCAAACACCATTTTTACTTTCTCTACTACGTATAGTAAGTAGGGAAAGTATTGTATTCCACCCAAAAATTCGATACCGAGATTTCACCGGAAATACATGTTTTGAGACCCCCTGAATCCAAAAAAATCTGATGTGTTACACTCACATGACTTTCTCTACTCTTGTACAATCTAATTTTACAAACGCTTATTCTCCATATGGTTCATGTTAATCGAGATATCGAGATGTCAATCTTATTGGTAATTTTCTTGTAGATGCAAGGGAAATATGGTAGCTTTTAAGCGATAGTCAAATATTTTAACGCTGGTTGCTATGTGGCGCATTCCATTCTCTTTGCATGTCCAGGACATAAAAAAATGAATAACGAATTTGAGAAAAAGTATAAGTATTGGAAAATTTAAGGAAATAACAAGCAATATCTCGAAAACGGTTCCCTCAACAAAAGAAATGTATATGACATAAGTTGTGTATTTTAACGCGATCTACATTTTTTGTGTAGTAAAATTTTGTCTATCTCTTATGGTTTACCAGTTATGCAAAAGTCGTTCACAATGAAGAATACTTTTGGAGACATTCCCAGAAAATTCGAGATATACATTTCATTTCTCATGACATTATCTTAAACATATGATATTTTCATCAAAATCGTTAGAGCCATTTTTGAGAAAATTAAAATTTTCGAAAAATGTTCCATGTAAAGGGTAGTCTGGGGTGGGGGGATTTTCTTGAAAACCTTCGTGTCGCATCTCTGGAAGATACTGAACCTAAATACCAAGTTTGGTGCTTATCCGACTGTTCGTTTTTGAGTTATGCTGTTCACAGACACACACACACACAGACACACACACACACACACAGACACACACACACACAGACACACACACGGACATGTTTCCAAAAATGCTTTTTTTGGATTCAGGAGGTCTCAAAACATGTATTTCCGGTGAAATCTCGGTATCGAATTTTTGGGTGGAATGCAATACTTCCCCTACTTACTATACGTAGTAGAGAAAGTAAAAAGGTTTTTTTGGAAACATGTCCGTGTGTGTGTCAGTCTGTGTGTCTGTGAACAGCATAACTCAGAAACGAACAGTCGGATAAACACCAAACTTGGTATTTAGGTTCAGTATCTTCCAGAGATGCGACACGAAGGTTTTCAAGAAAATCCCCCACCCCAGACTACCCTTTACATGGAAGATTTTTCGAAAATTTTAATTTTCTCAAAAATGGCTCTAACGATTTTGATTAAAATATCATATGTTTAAGATATTTTCATGACAAATGAAATGTATATCTCGAATTTTCTGGGAATGTCTCCAAAAGTGTTCTTCATTGTGAACGACTTTTGCATAACTGGTAAACCGTAAGAGATAGACAAAATTTTACTGCACAAAAAATGTAGATCGCGTTAAAATACACAGTTTATGTCTCTACTTTTTTTTGTAGAGTGAACCATTTTCGAGATATTGCTTGTTATTCCCTTAAATTTTCCAATACTTATATTTTTTCTCAAATTCGTTATTCATTTGTTTTGTGTCCTGGAAATGCAAAGAGATTGGAATGCGCCACATAGCAACCAACGCTTAAAAGATTTGACTATCGCTTATAACCTACCATATTCCCCTTGCATCTACAAGAAAATTAGCAATAAGATTGACATCTCGATATCTCGATTAACATGAAGCATATGGAGAATAAACGTTTGTAAAAAATAGTTTGTAAAAGAGTAGAGAAAGTCATGTGAGTGTAGCACATCAGATTTTTTGAATAACTGACCGACGTTGAATGTCATCTGTATTTTTTCCAACAAAACTCTGCTATCGCGCATACCGCTGAAGAGTCGTCAAATTTAATTCAGGAAATTTTTGAAGATGGCATAATTAATAAGGGATTTTGGTCGTCGCGATCCCCTGATTTAACTATCTGATTTTTATCTATGAGGGAACTTGAAAAATAAAGTGTATGCAACAAACGCCATACATTGGAAGAACTAAAAAGAAAAACATGGCGATAAATTCGCTCAATTTCAGATAATGACCTCTCGGTTGTGAATGCAAATTTCCTGAGATACCACAAGTATGTGATAGAGGAGTACAACCATTTCAACATATATGATTAAAGATGGTTAATAGCTCGATTTGTGTTCAGGCCAAGTCTCATCCAAACGTTACTGTTAAACAGACTTGTCATTTACTCCATGAGTCACAATAAGCAAATGTGCGTAGTTTTGCAGTGAACGCGGGTTTTATTTTTCGTGGACATCAGCTGTTTCCCAGCACGAATAAAACTGTTATAGTTATTTTACAGATACAAAGAAGTAATGATGTCTCATAATAACCAGTTCTGTTTTATTATAGCATCACTAATGAAGTAGCATAGTTATTAAGTTAATTGTTTAATAAGTACCACACCATAATGCGTTAGCCAACTAGGAGATTAAACTGGAGTACTACAGCTCTGGAAATGAAACATCATACGGTGCATTATTAACACATCTGTAGGATTGCCGGATAGGTAGAAGAGTATACATTTCAGTAAATATGCATCCCCGTATTTATATTATTGATCTAAAACGTTTTTGTCAAACAGAATATAGTATTTTTCATAACAAAGAAGATATGGTGTTACATGTTACGAAATTTCGTAAGTGGCATCCTGTACCTATTATCCGGCGCACAATTTCAAGAACCGTTCAGTGTATGTAAGAAACAAATCGTTGAAAAGTGCAATCCACAAAGGAATTTAGCGGGTTTCAGAAGAGTGAACCGCGATATTGTGTGGCAGTTTAACGAAAAATCATAACTTTTATTTTTCCAAGTTCCATTTACACCCTACCTTTAACTGCAATGGTCTTATCGGCGGTCTTTCCTTCGGAAAAATTCCCGCCCCTGTGATCTCTTAGCCAGATGCGCAATGCCATGGAACATAACCGATCTCTTAGCCAGATTGCGAGTCTAATGGAACATAACCTCGTAATTAGGGATATCTGATTGATTGCTGTCCAGTCACTGATGTTGCTTCTGTTATAATCTGGGAAAAGAGTTTATTTCTTTCTTTTTGCGTGTGGTACCGAGATTTCACCACTTTTGTTGCTTCCTGAATAAAAACAATTTTCATTTTCTCTACTACGTATAGTAAGTACGGGAAATATTGTATTCCACCCAAAAATTCGGTATCAAGATTTCACCGTAAATATATGTTTTGAAAAATTTTTAGGAAAAGGTCCGCGCACGCGTGTGTCTGTCTGTCTGTGAACAGCATAACTCAAAAAAGAAAAGTTGGATAGATACCAAATTTCGTATTTAAGTTCAATTATCTTCCAAGGATTTGCCACCCCCAATACCCTTTACATGGAACATTTTTCGAAAAGTTTGATTTTCTAAAAAATGGCTCTAACAATTTTGATTAAAGTGCCATATATTAACGATAATTACATGGAAAATAAAATGTATATCTTAAGTTTTCTGGGAATAGCCTTTGAAACCCTCTTCATCCGGAAAGAGTTTTGCATAATCTTGTATAACTGGTAAACTTAAGCGATAGACAAAACGTACTGCGCAAGAAATGTAGATCTCTTTAAAACACAGGATTTATTTCAAATAAGTTTTTTTGTGACATAAGCCATTTCTGAGATATCTATTATTAATGGTTGGAATTGTCAATTTCGTGGTCATTCTTTAAAGACCTTTCAACATTCAGTTGTTTCTCGTGATTGCATGGAAACACCTTGAATTTTAAGGTCAGCATATAGTGTCCAGTTGTAAAACATTTGACTATCTCTGTTCCCTTTGTATCTATAACCAGATGTGTAATGTAGCTATTTCTGCAAAGGTTTATTTGAACTAAAACGTAGTGGATATAAACATTAGCTTTATAAGAATAGTTTGTATACTCACTAATAAACGATAAAGGGTAGAGAAAGTCATGTGAATGTATCGCATCAGATTTTTAGAAAGCGCGGGCATTTACTCTCAGCGTCTTCCAAGCATGCGACATGAATATTTTCAAGAAAGTACCCCCACCGTAAACTATCTTATGGAACAATTTTGATTATTTTTTTATTTTCTTTAAAATAGGTCAAATTGTTTTAATTAAAATACCATATATTTAAAATATTTGCATGAGAAATAAAATGTATATTTTGAATTTTCTAGAAATAACCTGTGAAATCATTCTGAATGACTTTTGTATAACTGGCAAACCATAGGAGTCTGCACAAAAAATGTAAATATCGTTAAACAACACAATTTATGTCAAATAAAAATGTTCGTAGTTAACCATTTCCGAGATATTCTTTGTTATTGTGTTGAGTTTTCAAACGGTAAGCACCTATTCGTTTTTTCTTATGGTCAGGCAAGGATCATGCAATTTCAAAGTCATCACATAATGATCCGCTAAATCTGACTATTCTTTAGATTAGTGTATTTCTCTTATACCTACAGCTAAATGTATAATAAAAAGTAGATAGGAGAATAACGACGTTTTGTAAGAATAGTTTGTAAAATAGTGATTGTGTGAATGCAACACATCAGAATTTTTCAGTCGTCTGATTCTACCTTTCCAACCTTGTCCAATACACGGCTTGTGTGGAAGAACAATTAATATCCATTTTATGATAACATTTAACGCCCTTATTTTACAACGGCACTACAGGGGACGGACACTGAAGGTACATAAAATGAAATGATAATTGGGAAAGCAAATTTCGGAAGGAGACGACCCAGACTAAGTATAGGGTTCCTCCCCAGCATTTCCAGCTAAGAGGAAAAATCTGAGCAAACCTCGGTAGGGAGGATGATCCTAGCGGAATTTGAACCGCAGACCTACTGTTCAGTTCCTACCTTAATGACCTCGCCACCCGTGTCAGTGAAGAGTTGTGTCTGAATCTCTCAACGTCTAAAAGGTAGAAGAGATTTCAGAACAGGTGTTCCTCCGATTTGTTTTGACCTTAAAAAAAGGGACTACATGGTAATTAAGGGCGATATTAATATTTTACAAAGAAAGTAGAGAACGTAAAAAATATATGATACATGACAGTGAATTTTATTTGACGAAATAGCGCAGCCAAAAATGTTTATAACTAATTAATTTGGAAAAGAAACGACAATGAAAAGTCGAGGCTCGAACAAGTTGCTTTACCTATGACAAATTCACGTATGCCCATCAAATGGTATAGTTTTCGTATAAAAAGTTATTCTTCTATCCACCTTGTGTTATTAACGGTATATTTTTGCGTAGGAAGGATTTAAAATTAAGTTAAGTGCTTAGTTACATAAAGCAAGCGGAAGCAGCATTTAAATATTTTGCCGTGGTAAGCTATTGCGATGGAAACGAAATAGAAGGGATGCAAACTTTCAAGCGTATGCGTCAAAATGTCTTCGACCACATTCATTTGTTACTGATATTTGTTTTGCGAAAGCGAATTACAGGTATTGCACACCAAAAGCCACAAATTGTCTTAGATTAGAAAAACAACGTTTGAATGGGGGTAAAATAAATACTATAGTCGCTTTTATTTTGTCATTAATCTTGTACTCAGGAAAATCTAAACATATAAAATGGAATATCTATAAAACGGTAAACGTAAAAAAAAAAAAAAAAAAAAAAAAAAAAAAAAAAAAAAAAAAAAAAAAACGCACAAATAGCACAAATTGTGAATTTTAATAAGCTCTGCATTTTTCCTTTAGTATGCTTTTGCCTACTCTTATAGTTACACAGTTATACAACTCTTTACAGAAAATTCTTTCCAGATATACATTTTATTTGTCATGCAGATATCTTAAACTTACAAAATTTTATCAAAATCATTACAATAATTTTTCAGAAAGTCAAAAATAAAGAAAGAAAAAAATACATCTAAAGAGATTATGGAGGGAAGGATTTTCGTGAATATGTTTTTGTCGAATCGTTGGGATATGCCGAACTTAAATTTTTTTTTTGTATTTGTTCGATATTTCGTTTTTGAGCTATGCTCCACCCTCTCTCTCTCGCTCGCACACATCTTTTCTAATTTGTTTTTATTAAGTGGACATCAAAATGTGCATTTTCTGTGAAATTTCGCTATAGAATTTTTTGATAGAGAAAGTAAAAATTATGTAGTGAACAATCAAAACGTTGTACGTGCATTCTGTAATTGTTTTACTAATATGAAATCTTCTGGAGCGATTCCTTTTAGCTGCTTATTATTCTTTCATTTAGGAATATATAAATCCTTGAAGGTAACAAATATTTGTAAATTATTTATTATAATATCCATAACCCGCTTGAAATGTTTTTTAAAAATGTAGTAGATATGTCACAAGCTTATGAGGTCTTATAGAATTTCAGTAAATTTCAGAACTCTGAACATTTGAAAATAATTTAGTTCTTTTTCGCCATGCCGATACACATCGGCATCTTAGAATGTCTCTAGTTCCCAAGGTCGTGGGTTCAACCCCGGTGGAGGGCGATGGATTTTTTGCGGGCGTAAAAATCCTTAGCATGGCTTCCTTCGGAAGGGAAGTAAAGCCGGTGGTCCCGTGCCGTAGATTTATGGCACGTAAAAGAACCTCAAGTCTGATAAAGAGGCCTCTGAGCAAAATTACCGGTCTTTCACCCCCAATATAGAATGGGACGCTAAGGACCACAGCAGTTAAAGAGCGTCCATAAATAAAACTCAATTTAATCTCAGAATGTGCAGTGGACAGGCGACAGAAGCGAATCATCCCCAAGAATTGATTGGCTACACTAATTATAAAAATCACTCTTACCCTCATTATTATGTAATCAAAGTCCGAAGATAAGTTGTTTAAGTGGGATAGAAGAAACGAGGTTGGCCCCGTAGTTCAGTTGCCTGCTGTGCAAGGGATCCCGGGTTCGATTTCCGGCTGGAGGTGAGAATTTTTCTCCAACCAAGAATATTCCCTATCATCTCCAGAATCTGGAAGCATGAATGAGAGTGTGAATGTGCGTGTGTGTGTGTGTGTGTGTGTGTGTGTGTGTGTGTGTGTGTGTGTGTGTGTGTGTGATCTAAAAAAAAAACCAAGGTTTACCAGTAACCCAATGAATATGTGAATATGAGATAACACCATTGCCTAGGTGTTCCAAAGGAAATGCCGCCGATAAGAGCATTGCAGTTAAAGGCGGCGTATAAATGGATTAAAAAAAAATATAAACCGATATAGTAGAAAAAGCTTCAAGCGATCGCCGTTTTCAAACGGAAGTTTCTCATTGTGACGAACAATTTCTCAGTACATTTTCATGTACCTCCTTAATATTGTCGATGAACTACAGTGCAATCATTCTCAAGCTCAGAATCGTGGGAGCCAAAGGTTAAATGGTTGAGATCGTGTGTATGACCTTACGAGACTGGTATTTTCCATCCCACTGCTGCTCCCTTCATCATTTACGTCTTTCTGCTTTTAGATTTTGCCGTTCATAAATATGTAATTTGGAATTGCTTTATGGATGTAGGCATATAATTCATATTCGTAAAGAGGTTGCGCCGCGTACTGTTCTTTGAATATAATTAAAGTATGTAAAAACACGCAGTTCCAGTTCTATGGATACTAAAACGATTTATGTGAAACGAACGCAAAAAGCGAAAAGCAAATTACCACATTTATAAGGGAGGATAAGCACGTTTATAGACGTGCTATAATCGTTGATCATAACCAATATGGTGTTTTAAAATGTACGAGACACGTTTTTGTTTCCCTACCTAATCAATTCATTTTAACAGCCAGATTCTCCCCTAACGACATTTTGGAGATGGGAATTCCTAACTTTGTGCAGTACTTTCCTGTTGCATGTATGTTTCGTTCCGTTTTCAATTTTAACATCGTTAGAAGATCGTGTTGTTTGGAGTACAAAGAATTTACGTTTTACTTGAGTAGTAATAGTCCCGGATGAGCCAATTGTTTTAACGATAATCCTGCCGCTAGGGGCGCTAGTGTCGCTAGTGTCGCTGCGTGCGACGGCGGCGGCGGTAAGTTTGAAAAGCGCCCTGAGCGTTAGGATTATCGTTAAATCGGTTGGCTCATCCGGGACGAGTTGAAAGAATTGAGGAAGTGACGTGGAGTGTTTTGATTGGTTCGTTAATTTGGGGTGGGAGATGGAGGAAGGGAGATGGAGGAGTATGGAGTTCGCGTGATGGAGAGGAGCTGGGTAGCGAGGTGTTGTCTGTGCGGAGGTCGGTACTGAAAGAGGGGTAAAGATGGGGAGCGAGGGATAAAAAGTGTAACAGAAAGTGACGTGTGAAGTTGTGATTGGTGGGAATAAGAAGTGATTTTATTGGTGGAAAGGAGCAAATGAGAGTTGTTGATTGGTAAGAATAAGAGGGATTATGATTGGTGGAAAGAAAAAGGTGTGGGAGTGGGGTATGTTGGAGGTGATGGGAAAGGTGAGTTTTGCTAGCAGCAAGATTTGCAAAAGCCTGTCTTGAACTGATCAGCAATTTTTGAACGTCGGATGGTAGTTTTCTTGAGTGGATAGAGAGATGGGGGCGATATGAGATGCGGTGGCGAAAATGGGAACTAGACAAGGTTGTTGAGACAAGAGGTTTAAGGACGAGGAAATTTGGAGGTTAGTGGTGAACACGGCGGTCGCAAGAGGTGGGGGTAAGGAGACGCAGTGGTGAGAATGGGAACTAAAAGAAGATGGGGGTAGCAAGAGTTTTAGAAGAGTAGATTTTGAGGTTAAAATAGTGGGAACTAAAAATGGCGGAGGGTCTGCGACAAGGAGATGCGGTGAGAACTAAACAAGATGGCGGTCGCAAGAGGAGGGTAAGGAGATTTGAGGTTACAGTACGAAAACACGAAAGGATATATTCCTACGCCAAGCAGGTCCGAAAAATAATTATGCGTGTGGTACTTACCTGTTACCGGTGTGGATGCGTCACCAAAAGCGCGGCACGCGAGGCGGAAAAATAAAAGCAAACTGTTTTTGAAAATGCTTAACCAGCTTTAAGATCAACCAACATCACTACGCACTGATATACCTAGGTTTTTAAAGCGGTACAGACACCCTTTGCAGAGGCGTAATTTAACTATACCAAAAACCTGGTACTGGACCATCGTGATGGTCGCTAGCGTACGTAGGAGCAGGGTTCTCATAGCCGGTCGAAAGCGGTCAAAAACGTGTACGACGTAGGTGTTTGCAGTAGCTGCTGTCGAGTCAACGGTCGAGGTGTGAATAAACAAGATCTGTTCTCGCCGGCAATTTGGTTCGGAGATGTGAGCAGCGGCGAGGTGTTGTCTGTGCGGAGGTCGGGACTGAAAGAGGGAAAAGATGGGGAGCGAGGGATAAAAAGTGTAACAGAAAGTGACGTGTGAAGTTGTGATTGGTGGGAATAAGAAGTGATTTTATTGGTGGAAAGGAGCAAATGAAAGTTGTTGATTGGTAAGAATAAGAGAGGTTATGATTGGTGGAAAGAAAAAGGAGTGGGGTATGTTGGAGGTGATGGGAAAGGTAAGTTTTGCTAGCAACAAGATTTGCAAAAGCCTGTCGTGAACTGATCAGCAATTTTTTGAACGTTGGATGGTAGTTTTCTTGAGTGGATAGAGAGATGGGGCGATATGAGATGCGGTGGCGAAAATGGGAACTAAACAAGGTGGTTGAGACAAGAGGTTTAAGGACGAGGAAATTTGGAGGTTAGTGGTGAACATGGCGGTCGCAAGAGGTGGGGGTAAGGAGACGCGGTGGTGAGAATGGGAACTAAAAGAAGATGGCGGTAGCAAGAGGTTAGAAGAGTAGATTTTGAGGTTAAAATAGCGGGAACTAAAAATGGCGGAGGGTCTGCGACAAGGAGATGCGGTGAGAACTAAACAAGATGGCGGACGCAAGAGGTGGGTAAGGAGGTTTGAGGTTACAGTACCAAAACACGAAAGGATATATTCCTACGCCAAGCAGGTCCGAAAAATAATTATGCGTGTGTTACTTACCTGTTACCGGTGTGGATGCGTCACCAAAAGCGCGGCACGCGAGACGGAAAAATAAAAGCAAACTGTTTTTGAAAATGCTTAACCAGCTTTAAGATCAACCAACATCACTACGCACTGATATACCTAGGTTTTTAAAGCGGTACAGACACCCTTTGCAGAGGCGTAATTTAACTATACCAAAAACCTGGTACTGGACCATCGTGATGGTCGCTAGCGTACGTAGGAGCAGGGTTCTCATAGCCGGTCGAAAGCGGTCAAAAACGTGTACGACGTAGGTGTTGGCAGTAGCTGCTGCCGAGGCAACCGTCGAGGTGCGAATGAACGAGATCTGTTCTTGCAGGCAATCTGGTTGAGAGATGAGAGGCGCGGTGGTAAAAATGTGAACTAAATAAGATGGCGGAGGCACGAAGTTGAGGTTAAGGAGCGGCGAGGTGTTGACTGTGCGGCGGTTGGGGTCTGAAAGAGGGGGAAAGATGGCGAACGAGGGATAAAAAGTATAACAGAAAGTGACGTGTGAAGTTGTCATTGGTGGGAATAAGAAGTGATGTTATTGGTGGAAAGGAACAAATGAAAGTTGCTGATTGGCGAGAATAAGAGAGCTTATGATTGGTGGAAAGAAAAAAAGGTGTGGGAGTGGGGTATGTTGGAGGTGATGGAAAAGGCAAGTTTTGCTACCAACAACATTTGCAAAAGCCTATCCAGAACTCATCAGCAATTTTAAATAACTAGTGTTTCGGGGGTTTTCTCTGGTTGGTAGACGAATGCAAGCTGTTTCTACCATACTTATATTATTCGTCTTTTTCCTTTTTTTTTTTTTAAAATAACTAGTTTTTTTTTTTTTTTTTTTTTGGGAGTATTCTGCGGATGGTAAACAAATGCAAGCTCTTTCTGCTTTTTCATAGGTTTTCCCTGGTTGGTAGGCGTTTTCTGTACTGGTTGACGAAGGCGTTTCTAATTTTGGAGGTTTTCTCAGGTTTTTAGCGGTTGTCCCTGCCCGGTAGGCAAATGATGAAGTTTTACCTTGTCGGCGCACGGATACTAGGCACGTACTGGCGCGCACACACACACACACACACACACAGAGAGACAGACAGACACACAGACAGGCACACACACACGGACATGTTTCCAAAAATGCTTTTTTTTTTTTTTTTTTTTTTTTGATTCAGGAGGTCTCAAAACGTGTATTTCCGGTGAAATCTCGGTATCGAATTTTTGGGCGGAATGCAATACTTCCCCTACTTACTATACGTAGTAGAGAAAGTAAAAAAGTATTGAAAAATTTAAGGAAATAACAAGCAATATCTCAAAAGTGTACTATCTTGTTTTCAAGGGTTTTCCAGATCGGTAAGCGTTAGAATACTCTTAGAGCTTTTTTCAGGTTTTTTAGCGGTTGTCCCTGGCCGGTAGGCAAATGATAAAGTTTTTCTATAACGTCGTCGTTTTGGCTTGTGGCGCACGGTTCCTAGGCACGTACTCGCGCGCGCGCACACACACACACACACACACTAAAATAGTAGCGTATAAAAAAAACTGATTTGTTACACTCACATGACTTTCTCTACTCTTGTACAATCTAATTGGTAGCTTTTAAGCGATAGTCAAATATTTTAACGCTGGTTGCTATGTGGCGAATTCCATTCTGTTTGCATGTTCAGGACATAAAAAAAATGAATAAACGAATTTGAGAAAAAGTATAAGTATTGGAAAATTTAAGGAAATAACAAGCAATATCTCGAAAACGGTTCACTCAACAAAAGAAACGTATATGACATAAGTTGTGTATTTTAACGCGATCTACATTTTTTGTGTAGTAAAATTTTGTCTATCTCTTATGGTTTACCAGTTATGCAAAAAAGTCGTTCACAATGAAGAATATTTTTGGAGACATTCCCAGAAAATTCGAGATATACATTTTATTTGACATGACAATATCTTAAACATATGATGTTTTAATCAAAATCGTTAGAGCCGTTTTTGAGAAAATTAAAATTTTCGAAAAATGTTCCATGTAAAGGGTAGTCTGGGGTGGGGGGATTTTCTTGAAAACCTTCGTGTCGCATCTCTGGAAGATACTGAACCTAAATACCAAGTTTGGTGTTTATCCGACTGTTCGTTTTTGAGTTATGCTGTTCACAGACACACAGACACACAGACACACAGACAGACACACACACGGACATGTTTCCAAAAATGCTTTTTTTTTTTTTGGATTCAGAGATTCTCAAAACATGTATTTCCAGTGAAATCTCGGTAACGAATTTTTGGGTGGAATGCAATACTTCCCCTACTTACTATACGTAGTAGAGAAAGTAAAAATGAATAACGCATTTGAGAAAAAGTATAAGTATTGGAAAATTTAAGGAAATAACAAGCAATATCTCGAAAATGGTTCACTCAACTAAAAAAAAATGTATATGACATAAATTGTGTATTTTAACGCGATCTACATTTTTTGTGTAGTAAAATTTTGGCTATCTCTTATGGTTTACCAGTTATGCATACTGAACCTAAATACCAAGTTTGGTGTTTATCCGACTGTTCGTTTTTGAGTTATGCTGTTCACAGACACACAGACGCACAGACAGACAGACACACAGACACACAGACACACAGACAGACACACACACGGACATGTTTCCAAAAATGCTTTTTTTTCTGGATTCAGTGATTCTCAAAACATGTATTTCCAGTGAAATCTCGGTATCGAATTTTTGGGTGGAATGCAATACTTCCCCTACTTACTATACGTAGTAGAGAAAGTAAAAATGAATAACGCATTTGAGAAAAA
Organism: Deroplatys truncata; assembly: GCA_030765065.1. Classification (NCBI taxonomy): domain Eukaryota; kingdom Metazoa; phylum Arthropoda; class Insecta; order Mantodea; family Mantidae; genus Deroplatys; species Deroplatys truncata. Next base: position 49,649,121 of record CM060984.1, on the reverse strand, counting down.
GTATAAGTATTGGAAAATTTAAAGGAAATAACAAGCAATATCTCGAAAAACGGTTCACTCAACAAAATAAATGTATATGGCATAAGTTGTGTATTTTAACGCGATCTACATTTTTTGTGTAGCAAACTTTTGTCTATCTCTTACGGTTTATCAGTTATGAAAAAGTCGTTCACAATGAAGAATTCTTTTGGAGACATTCCCAGAAAATTCGAGATATACATTTCATTTCTCTCGACATTATCTTAAATATATGATATTTTCATCAAAATCGTTAGAGCCATTTTTTAATACAAAGAGAACGGGATTTCACAAGTGAAACAGTACTGTGATAACGATACCACTGAAACAAAAAAAAAAAATCTGATGTGTAACACTCACATGACTTTCTCAACTCTTGTACAAAGTATTTTTACAAACGCTTATTCCCCATCTAGTTCATGTTAATCGAGATAAACATTTGCAAAATCTATTTTATTGCTAATTTTCTTGTATAAAAAAAAAATCTGATGTGTAACACTCACATGACGTTCTCTACTCTTGTACAAAGTATTTTTACAAACGCTTATGCTCCATCTAGTTCATGTTAATCGAGATAAACATTTGCAAACTCTATTTTATTGCTAATTTTCTTGTAGATGTAGGGGAAAATATATTTACAAGGGGAATATAGAAAAACAGTAGCCTTTAAGCACATACATATCTCTTAATAGCTGGTTGCTATGTGCAACACCATTCTTTTTGCCACAGATTAATACTGTTTGCATATCAAAGACAAAAAAAAATGAATAACGAAGTCCCATTTGAGAAAATAAATATTGGAAAATTAACAAACAATATCTCGAAAACGGTTCACTCAACAACAAAAATGTATATTACATAAGATGTGTATTTTAACGCGATCTACATTTTTTGTGTAGTAAAATTTTGTCTATCTCTTACGGTTTTTCAGTTATGAAAAAGACGTTCACAATGAAGAATACTTTTGGAGACATTCCCAGAAAATTCGAGATATACATTTCATTTCTCACGACATTATATTAAACATACGATATTTTTCATCAAAATCGTTAGAGCCATTTTTTTTAATACAAAGAGAACGGGATTTCACAAGTGAAACAGTACTGTGATAACGATACCAACAAAACTAATTATTATTCACCCACTGAAACACATAAAAAAAATCTGATGTGTAACACTCACATGACTTTTCTCATCTCTTGTACAAAGTATTTTTACAAACGCTTATTCCCCATCTAGTTCATGTTAATCGAGATAAACATTTGCAAACTCTGTTTTATTGCTAATTTTGTTGTAGATGTAGGGAAAATATATTTACAAGGGGAATATAGAAAAACAGTAGCCTTTAAGCACATACATATCTCTTAATAGCTGGTTGCTATGTGCAGTACCATTCTTTTTGCCACAGATTAATACTCTTTGCATATCAAAGACAAAAAAAATGAATAACGAATTCCCATTTGAGAAAATAACTATTGGAAAATTTAAGTAAATAACAAGCAATATCTCGAAAACGGTTCACTCAACAATAAAGATGTATATGACATAAGTTGTGTATTTTAACGCGATCTACATACTTTCGTACTCACCTATAAGATATAGAGGGTAGAGGTCGTACGAACGTAGCACTTTGAGAATTTATATTCAACAGTTGGTGTTACTCCTTAGAAAGGAAGTATCTGCTGATTTTTATTTAATTCTTTACATTTTACATAACACGTATGCACTGGCACAACACAAAAGCACTACACACGATACTCAGTTTTAATATTTGCACTAATAACATCAGGAATAACTGAAGTCTGCAAACAGTCATTTCCCATGTGCAGCCTTACGTACAGAGAACGTGTGTGGCTGATCTATGTGTAAAAAGAGCCTGAGAGCGGATGTACGTCAGCGGTAAAATCTTTTAAATGCATTTTTATTGGCGATGGTAGAAATCGTGCAGTGGTGGATCGTGAAAATTCATATAAATGGATGTATCACCTCATAATAAGCCTCTATATACCAAGAATATTGAGTTTTTAAAAAGTCAGCAACTGTACCTGTGTTTCTATACGTGAACGTCAGATGGCAGCTTCGATACGTGTCCACGGAGACCTTAGTGCTAGGCAACTGTACCTCTGTTTCTATACGTGAACGGCAGATTGCAGCTTCGATACGTGTCCACGGAGACCTTAGTGCTAGGCAACTGTACCTCTGTTTCTATACGTGAACGGCAGATTGCAGCTTCGATACGTGTCCACGGAGACCTTAGTGCTAGGCAACTGCACCTCTGTTTCTATACGTGAACGGCAGATTGCAGCTTCGATACGTGTCCACGGAGACCTTAGCGCTAGGCAACTGCACCTCTGTTTCTATACGTGAACGGCAGATTGCAGCTTCGATACGTGTCCACGGAGACCTTAGTGCTAGGCAACTGTACCTCTGTTTCTATACGTGAACGGCAGATTGCAGCTTCGATACGTGTCCACGGAGACCTTAGTGCTAGGCAACTGTACCTCTGTTTCTATACGTGAACGGCAGATTGCAGCTTCGATACGTGTCCACGGAGACCTTAGTGCTAGGCAACTGCACCTCTGTTTCTATACGTGAACAGCAGATTGCAGCTTCGATACGTATCCACGGAGACCTTAGTGCTAGGCAACTGCACCTCTGTTTCTATACGTGAACGGCAGATTGCAGCTTCAATACGTGTCCACGGAGACCTTAGTGCTAGGCAACTGTACCTCTGTTTCTATACGTGAACGGGAGATTGCAGCTTCGATACGTGTCCACGGAGACCTTAGTGCTAGGCAACTGCACCTCTGTTTCTATACGTGAACGTCAGATTGCAGCTTCGATACGTGTCCACGGAGACCTTAGTGCTAGGCAACTGCACCTCTGTTTCTATACGTGAACGGCAGATTGCAGCTTCGATACGTATCCACGGGGACCTTAGTGCTAGGGAACTGCACCTCTGTTTCTATACGTGAACGGCAGATTGCAGCTTCAATACGTGTCCACGGAGACCTTAGTGCTAGGCAGCTGTACCTCTGTTTCTATACGTGAACGGCAGATTGCAGCTTCGATACGTGTCCACGGAGATCTTAGTGCTAGGCAGCTATACCTGTTTCTATACGTCAACGGCAGATTGCAGCTTCGATACGTGTTCACGGAGACCTTAGTGCTAGGCAACTGTACCTGTGTTTCTATACGTGTCCACGGAGACCTTAGTGCTAGACAACTGTACCTCTGTTTCTATACGTGAACGGCAGATTGCAGCTTCAATACGTGTCCACGGAGACCTTAGTGCTAGTGCTAGGCAACTATACCTCTGTTTCTATACGTGAACGGCAGATTGCAGGTTCGATACGTGTCCACGGAGATCTTAGTGCTAGGCAACTATACCTGTTTCTATACGTGAACGGCAGATTGCAGCTTCGATACGTGTCCACGGAGACCTTAGTGCTAGGCAACTGTACCTGTGTTTCTATACGTGAACGTCAGATGGCAGCTTCGATACGTGTCCACGGAGACCTTAGTGTTAGGCAACTGTACCTCTGTTTCTATACGTGAACGGCAGATTGCAGCTTCGATACGTGTCCACGGAGACCTTTCGCTTCAGGTGACAAAATAACACTAGGCACTTGTGTGCCGTGGTGTAAGCCGCAATCACGGTATTGGTAGCGTGGATCTCCTTGGGGCTCTCCTCGGAGTTACCTCAACACCACGTACATGACCTGGTTCGTCACGGGTACGCAGGTCTGCACTACCACTTCCTCGGCGTTGAGCAGGCCCAGGAGGCGATCGTACCGGTACACCAGCTAGCACGTGGACATGTTATCGCGCTGTGGTGTTGCGTGTGCGAGGTATGGAAACTCAAGGACGCAAAACATGCACGACCGAGGGTTAAAAAGCAGAACAAGTAGTGACGTGGAGCGTTGTGATTGGTGTAAATAAGACGATCTCTGATAGGTGGACAAATTGAAATAACGTGATGTGATAGGCGAAAATAAAATCAAAGGTGATTGGATGAAAAATGACGAGAAGGAATTAGCGGTGAATTTGTGAACTAAGATGGCGAAGATTTTTTTTTTTAAAAAAAAGGATAATATAAGTACGGCAACTGTAACGGTTTACGGCAAACGCGCGCCGCGCAATGCGTCACGCCGGGCATCTTGCTCAATATGATTTTTGTTTTATTGCCCGGGCGTGACGCATTGCGCGGCGCGCGTTTGCCGTAAACCGTTACAGTTGCCGTAGTTATATTATCCTTTTTTTTAAAAAAAAAAATCTTCGCCATCTTAGTTCACAAATTCACCGCTAATTCCTTCTCGTCATTTTTCATCCAATCACCTTTGATTTTATTTTCGCCTATCACATCACGTTATTTCAATTTGTCCACCTATCAGAGATCGTCTTATTTACACCAATCACAACGCTCCACGTCACTACTTGTTCTGCTTTTTAACCCTCGGTCGTGCATGTTTTGCGTCCTTGAGTTTCCATACCTCGCACACGCAACACCACAGCGCGATAACATGTCCACGTGCTAGCTGGTGTACCGGTACGATCGCCTCCTGGGCCTGCTCAACGCCGAGGAAGTGGTAGTGCAGACCTGCGTACCCGTGACGAACCAGGTCATGTACGTGGTGTTGAGGTAACTCCGAGGAGAGCCCCAAGGAGATCCACGCTACCAATACCGTGATTGCGGCTTACACCACGGCACACAAGTGCCTAGTGTTATTTTGTCACCTGAAGCGAAAGGTCTCCGTGGACACGTATCGAAGCTGCAATCTGCCGTTCACGTATAGAAACAGAGGTACAGTTGCCTAACACTAAGGTCTCCGTGGACACGTATCGAAGCTGCCATCTGACGTTCACGTATAGAAACACAGGTACAGTTGCCTAGCACTAAGGTCTCCGTGGACACGTATCGAAGCTGCAATCTGCCGTTCACGTATAGAAACAGGTATAGTTGCCTAGCACTAAGATCTCCGTGGACACGTATCGAACCTGCAATCTGCCGTTCACGTATAGAAACAGAGGTATAGTTGCCTAGCACTAGCACTAAGGTCTCCGTGGACACGTATTGAAGCTGCAATCTGCCGTTCACGTATAGAAACAGAGGTACAGTTGTCTAGCACTAAGGTCTCCGTGGACACGTATAGAAACACAGGTACAGTTGCCTAGCACTAAGGTCTCCGTGAACACGTATCGAAGCTGCAATCTGCCGTTGACGTATAGAAACAGGTATAGCTGCCTAGCACTAAGATCTCCGTGGACACGTATCGAAGCTGCAATCTGCCGTTCACGTATAGAAACAGAGGTACAGCTGCCTAGCACTAAGGTCTCCGTGGACACGTATTGAAGCTGCAATCTGCCGTTCACGTATAGAAACAGAGGTGCAGTTCCCTAGCACTAAGGTCCCCGTGGATACGTATCGAAGCTGCAATCTGCCGTTCACGTATAGAAACAGAGGTGCAGTTGCCTAGCACTAAGGTCTCCGTGGACACGTATCGAAGCTGCAATCTGACGTTCACGTATAGAAACAGAGGTGCAGTTGCCTAGCACTAAGGTCTCCGTGGACACGTATCGAAGCTGCAATCTCCCGTTCACGTATAGAAACAGAGGTACAGTTGCCTAGCACTAAGGTCTCCGTGGACACGTATTGAAGCTGCAATCTGCCGTTCACGTATAGAAACAGAGGTGCAGTTGCCTAGCACTAAGGTCTCCGTGGATACGTATCGAAGCTGCAATCTGCTGTTCACGTATAGAAACAGAGGTGCAGTTGCCTAGCACTAAGGTCTCCGTGGACACGTATCGAAGCTGCAATCTGCCGTTCACGTATAGAAACAGAGGTACAGTTGCCTAGCACTAAGGTCTCCGTGGACACTTATCGAAGCTGCAATCTGCCGTTCACGTATAGAAACAGAGGTACAGTTGCCTAGCACTAAGGTCTCCGTGGACACGTATCGAAGCTGCAATCTGCCGTTCACGTATAGAAACAGAGGTGCAGTTGCCTAGCGCTAAGGTCTCCGTGGACACGTATCGAAGCTGCAATCTGCCGTTCACGTATAGAAACAGAGGTGCAGTTGCCTAGCACTAAGGTCTCCGTGGACACGTATCGAAGCTGCAATCTGCCGTTCACGTATAGAAACAGAGGTACAGTTGCCTAGCACTAAGGTCTCCGTGGACACGTATCGAAGCTGCAATCTGCCGTTCACGTATAGAAACAGAGGTACAGTTGCCTAGCACTAAGGTCTCCGTGGACACGTATCGAAGCTGCCATCTGACGTTCACGTATAGAAACACAGGTACAGTTGCTGACTTTTTAAAAACTCAATATTCTTGGTATATAGAGGCTTATTATGAGGTGATACATCCATTTATATGAATTTTCACGATCCACCACTGCACGATTTCTACCATCGCCAATAAAAATGCATTTAAAAGATTTTACCGCTGACGTACATCCGCTCTCAGGCTCTTTTTACACATAGATCAGCCACACACGTTCTCTGTACGTAAGGCTGCACATGGGAAATGACTGTTTGCAGACTTCAGTTATTCCTGATGTTATTAGTGCAAATATTAAAACTGAGTATCGTGTGTAGTGCTTTTGTGTTGTGCCAGTGCATACGTGTTATGTAAAATGTAAAGAATTAAATAAAAATCAGCAGATACTTCCTTTCTAAGGAGTAACACCAACTGTTGAATATAAATTCTCAAAGTGCTACGTTCGTACGACCTCTACCCTCTATATCTTATAGGTGAGTACGAAAGTATGTAGATCGCGTTAAAATACACAACTTATGTCATATACATCTTTATTGTTGAGTGAACCGTTTTCGAGATATTGCTTGTTATTTACTTAAATTTTCCAATAGTTATTTTCTCAAATGGGAATTCGTTATTCATTTTTTTTGTCTTTGATATGCAAAGAGTATTAATCTGTGGCAAAAAGAATGGTACTGCACATAGCAACCAGCTATTAAGAGATATGTATGTGCTTAAAGGCTACTGTTTTTCTATATTCCCCTTGTAAATATATTTTCCCTACATCTACAACAAAATTAGCAATAAAACAGAGTTTGCAAATGTTTATCTCGATTAACATGAACTAGATGGGGAATAAGCGTTTGTAAAAATACTTTGTACAAGAGATGAGAAAAGTCATGTGAGTGTTACACATCAGATTTTTTTTATGTGTTTCAGTGGGTGAATAATAATTAGTTTTGTTGGTATCGTTATCACAGTACTGTTTCACTTGTGAAATCCCGTTCTCTTTGTATTAAAAAAAATGGCTCTAACGATTTTGATGAAAAATATCGTATGTTTAATATAATGTCGTGAGAAATGAAATGTATATCTCGAATTTTCTGGGAATGTCTCCAAAAGTATTCTTCATTGTGAACGTCTTTTTCATAACTGAAAAACCGTAAGAGATAGACAAAATTTTACTACACAAAAAATGTAGATCGCGTTAAAATACACATCTTATGTAATATACATTTTTGTTGTTGAGTGAACCGTTTTCGAGATATTGTTTGTTAATTTTCCAATATTTATTTTCTCAAATGGGACTTCGTTATTCATTTTTTTTTGTCTTTGATATGCAAACAGTATTAATCTGTGGCAAAAAGAATGGTGTTGCACATAGCAACCAGCTATTAAGAGATATGTATGTGCTTAAAGGCTACTGTTTTTCTATATTCCCCTTGTAAATATATTTTCCCCTACATCTACAAGAAAATTAGCAATAAAATAGAGTTTGCAAATGTTTATCTCGATTAACATGAACTAGATGGAGCATAAGCGTTTGTAAAAATACTTTGTACAAGAGTAGAGAACGTCATGTGAGTGTTACACATCAGATTTTTTTTTTATACAAGAAAATTAGCAATAAAATAGATTTTGCAAATGTTTATCTCGATTAACATGAACTAGATGGGGAATAAGCGTTTGTAAAAATACTTTGTACAAGAGTTGAGAAAGTCATGTGAGTGTTACACATCAGATTTTTTTTTTTGTTTCAGTGGTATCGTTATCACAGTACTGTTTCACTTGTGAAATCCCGTTCTCTTTGTATTAAAAAATGGCTCTAACGATTTTGATGAAAATATCATATATTTAAGATAATGTCGAGAGAAATGAAATGTATATCTCGAATTTTCTGGGAATGTCTCCAAAAGAATTCTTCATTGTGAACGACTTTTTCATAACTGATAAACCGTAAGAGATAGACAAAAGTTTGCTACACAAAAAATGTAGATCGCGTTAAAATACACAACTTATGCCATATACATTTATTTTGTTGAGTGAACCGTTTTTCGAGATATTGCTTGTTATTTCCTTTAAATTTTCCAATACTTATACTTTTTCTCAAATGCGTTATTCATTTTTACTTTCTCTACTACGTATAGTAAGTAGGGGAAGTATTGCATTCCACCCAAAAATTCGATACCGAGATTTCACTGGAAATACATGTTTTGAGAATCACTGAATCCAGAAAAAAAAGCATTTTTGGAAACATGTCCGTGTGTGTGTCTGTCTGTGTGTCTGTGTGTCTGTGTGTCTGTCTGTCTGTGCGTCTGTGTGTCTGTGAACAGCATAACTCAAAAACGAACAGTCGGATAAACACCAAACTTGGTATTTAGGTTCAGTATGCATAACTGGTAAACCATAAGAGATAGCCAAAATTTTACTACACAAAAAATGTAGATCGCGTTAAAATACACAATTTATGTCATATACATTTTTTTTTAGTTGAGTGAACCATTTTCGAGATATTGCTTGTTATTTCCTTAAATTTTCCAATACTTATACTTTTTCTCAAATGCGTTATTCATTTTTACTTTCTCTACTACGTATAGTAAGTAGGGGAAGTATTGCATTCCACCCAAAAATTCGTTACCGAGATTTCACTGGAAATACATGTTTTGAGAATCTCTGAATCCAAAAAAAAAAAAAGCATTTTTGGAAACATGTCCGTGTGTGTGTCTGTCTGTGTGTCTGTGTGTCTGTGTGTCTGTGAACAGCATAACTCAAAAACGAACAGTCGGATAAACACCAAACTTGGTATTTAGGTTCAGTATCTTCCAGAGATGCGACACGAAGGTTTTCAAGAAAATCCCCCCACCCCAGACTACCCTTTACATGGAACATTTTTCGAAAATTTTAATTTTCTCAAAAACGGCTCTAACGATTTTGATTAAAACATCATATGTTTAAGATATTGTCATGTCAAATAAAATGTATATCTCGAATTTTCTGGGAATGTCTCCAAAAATATTCTTCATTGTGAACGACTTTTTTGCATAACTGGTAAACCATAAGAGATAGACAAAATTTTACTACACAAAAAATGTAGATCGCGTTAAAATACACAACTTATGTCATATACGTTTCTTTTGTTGAGTGAACCGTTTTCGAGATATTGCTTGTTATTTCCTTAAATTTTCCAATACTTATACTTTTTCTCAAATTCGTTTATTCATTTTTTTTATGTCCTGAACATGCAAACAGAATGGAATTCGCCACATAGCAACCAGCGTTAAAATATTTGACTATCGCTTAAAAGCTACCAATTAGATTGTACAAGAGTAGAGAAAGTCATGTGAGTGTAACAAATCAGTTTTTTTTATACGCTACTATTTTAGTGTGTGTGTGTGTGTGTGCGCGCGCGCGAGTACGTGCCTAGGAACCGTGCGCCACAAGCCAAAACGACGACGTTATAGAAAAACTTTATCATTTGCCTACCGGCCAGGGACAACCGCTAAAAAACCTGAAAAAAGCTCTAAGAGTATTCTAACGCTTACCGATCTGGAAAACCCTTGAAAACAAGATAGTACACTTTTGAGATATTGCTTGTTATTTCCTTAAATTTTTCAATACTTTTTTACTTTCTCTACTACGTATAGTAAGTAGGGGAAGTATTGCATTCCGCCCAAAAATTCGATACCGAGATTTCACCGGAAATACACGTTTTGAGACCTCCTGAATCAAAAAAAAAAAAAAAAAAAAAAAAGCATTTTTGGAAACATGTCCGTGTGTGTGTGCCTGTCTGTGTGTCTGTCTGTCTCTCTGTGTGTGTGTGTGTGTGTGTGTGCGCGCCAGTACGTGCCTAGTATCCGTGCGCCGACAAGGTAAAACTTCATCATTTGCCTACCGGGCAGGGACAACCGCTAAAAACCTGAGAAAACCTCCAAAATTAGAAACGCCTTCGTCAACCAGTACAGAAAACGCCTACCAACCAGGGAAAACCTATGAAAAAGCAGAAAGAGCTTGCATTTGTTTACCATCCGCAGAATACTCCCAAAAAAAAAAAAAAAAAACTAGTCATTTTAAAAAAAAAAAAAGGAAAAAGACGAATAATATAAGTATGGTAGAAACAGCTTGCATTCGTCTACCAACCAGAGAAAACCCCCGAAACACTAGTTATTTAAAATTGCTGATGAGTTCTGGATAGGCTTTTGCAAATGTTGTTGGTAGCAAAACTTGCCTTTTCCATCACCTCCAACATACCCCACTCCCACACCTTTTTTTCTTTCCACCAATCATAAGCTCTCTTATTCTCGCCAATCAGCAACTTTCATTTGTTCCTTTCCACCAATAACATCACTTCTTATTCCCACCAATGACAACTTCACACGTCACTTTCTGTTATACTTTTTATCCCTCGTTCGCCATCTTTCCCCCTCTTTCAGACCCCAACCGCCGCACAGTCAACACCTCGCCGCTCCTTAACCTCAACTTCGTGCCTCCGCCATCTTATTTAGTTCACATTTTTACCACCGCGCCTCTCATCTCTCAACCAGATTGCCTGCAAGAACAGATCTCGTTCATTCGCACCTCGACGGTTGCCTCGGCAGCAGCTACTGCCAACACCTACGTCGTACACGTTTTTGACCGCTTTCGACCGGCTATGAGAACCCTGCTCCTACGTACGCTAGCGACCATCACGATGGTCCAGTACCAGGTTTTTGGTATAGTTAAATTACGCCTCTGCAAAGGGTGTCTGTACCGCTTTAAAAACCTAGGTATATCAGTGCGTAGTGATGTTGGTTGATCTTAAAGCTGGTTAAGCATTTTCAAAAACAGTTTGCTTTTATTTTTCCGTCTCGCGTGCCGCGCTTTTGGTGACGCATCCACACCGGTAACAGGTAAGTAACACACGCATAATTATTTTTCGGACCTGCTTGGCGTAGGAATATATCCTTTCGTGTTTTGGTACTGTAACCTCAAACCTCCTTACCCACCTCTTGCGTCCGCCATCTTGTTTAGTTCTCACCGCATCTCCTTGTCGCAGACCCTCCGCCATTTTTAGTTCCCGCTATTTTAACCTCAAAATCTACTCTTCTAACCTCTTGCTACCGCCATCTTCTTTTAGTTCCCATTCTCACCACCGCGTCTCCTTACCCCCACCTCTTGCGACCGCCATGTTCACCACTAACCTCCAAATTTCCTCGTCCTTAAACCTCTTGTCTCAACCACCTTGTTTAGTTCCCATTTTCGCCACCGCATCTCATATCGCCCCATCTCTCTATCCACTCAAGAAAACTACCATCCAACGTTCAAAAAATTGCTGATCAGTTCACGACAGGCTTTTGCAAATCTTGTTGCTAGCAAAACTTACCTTTCCCATCACCTCCAACATACCCCACTCCTTTTTCTTTCCACCAATCATAACCTCTCTTATTCTTACCAATCAACAACTTTCATTTGCTCCTTTCCACCAATAAAATCACTTCTTATTCCCACCAATCACAACTTCACACGTCACTTTCTGTTACACTTTTTATCCCTCGCTCCCCATCTTTTCCCTCTTTCAGTCCCGACCTCCGCACAGACAACACCTCGCCGCTGCTCACATCTCCGAACCAAATTGCCGGCGAGAACAGATCTTGTTTATTCACACCTCGACCGTTGACTCGACAGCAGCTACTGCAAACACCTACGTCGTACACGTTTTTGACCGCTTTCGACCGGCTATGAGAACCCTGCTCCTACGTACGCTAGCGACCATCACGATGGTCCAGTACCAGGTTTTTGGTATAGTTAAATTACGCCTCTGCAAAGGGTGTCTGTACCGCTTTAAAAACCTAGGTATATCAGTGCGTAGTGATGTTGGTTGATCTTAAAGCTGGTTAAGCATTTTCAAAAACAGTTTGCTTTTATTTTTCCGCCTCGCGTGCCGCGCTTTTGGTGACGCATCCACACCGGTAACAGGTAAGTACCACACGCATAATTATTTTTCGGACCTGCTTGGCGTAGGAATATATCCTTTCGTGTTTTCGTACTGTAACCTCAAATCTCCTTACCCTCCTCTTGCGACCGCCATCTTGTTTAGTTCTCACCGCATCTCCTTGTCGCAGACCCTCCGCCATTTTTAGTTCCCACTATTTTAACCTCAAAATCTACTCTTCTAAAACTCTTGCTACCCCCATCTTCTTTTAGTTCCCATTCTCACCACTGCGTCTCCTTACCCCCACCTCTTGCGACCGCCGTGTTCACCACTAACCTCCAAATTTCCTCGTCCTTAAACCTCTTGTCTCAACAACCTTGTCTAGTTCCCATTTTCGCCACCGCATCTCATATCGCCCCCATCTCTCTATCCACTCAAGAAAACTACCATCCGACGTTCAAAAATTGCTGATCAGTTCAAGACAGGCTTTTGCAAATCTTGCTGCTAGCAAAACTCACCTTTCCCATCACCTCCAACATACCCCACTCCCACACCTTTTTCTTTCCACCAATCATAATCCCTCTTATTCTTACCAATCAACAACTCTCATTTGCTCCTTTCCACCAATAAAATCACTTCTTATTCCCACCAATCACAACTTCACACGTCACTTTCTGTTACACTTTTTATCCCTCGCTCCCCATCTTTACCCCTCTTTCAGTACCGACCTCCGCACAGACAACACCTCGCTACCCAGCTCCTCTCCATCACGCGAACTCCATACTCCTCCATCTCCCTTCCTCCATCTCCCACCCCAAATTAACGAACCAATCAAAACACTCCACGTCACTTCCTCAATTCTTTCAACTCGTCCCGGATGAGCCAACCGATTTAACGATAATCCTAACGCTCAGGGCGCTTTTCAAACTTACCGCCGCCGCCGTCGCACGCAGCGACACTAGCGACACTAGCGCCCCTAGCGGCAGGATTATCGTTAAAACAATTGGCTCATCCGGGACTATTACTACTTACTTGTATAGGAATTTCTAATAGACGTTAGAATTTCGGTGACAGTTTCACAATCACAGCTTCCTGCCCTACCAGTTTTATTTTTATCGTTGTCAACCTTGGCATAAAATTCCTTTATATGACATCTATATCCCATATATACAAGAGTTATAGATGTCATTCCTTAAACTAAAGACAGTTCTCGATGAGTACATTGATAGAATTACAAACACTGATAACATATATCTAGTTGTAGAAAAACGCCTTGAAATGCAGATGATTACATTTGTCAACAGCACACTTTTCGTTGCAGGTGGGTAAATTACACTTAGCGGTGAACGTCAACCCCTCTTGAGAATAGATTGGGCGCTCTTTTTGCAATGCCGCTGCCTCATTATTATGGGAATAGAATTCTCAAGACAACTCTTTCGTGTATCTTCAAGGAAATGTTTAATGAAAGCAACTAGAACCGAAATACATATGCTTAAGTTCGAATGAAGCGAAAAATATAACTATTATAACTTCAAAGGTTTACTTATGAATATACTCGTAAAATCAAATAAAGTACTTTCTTGTTCTTTAACACTAGCTGTGTGCAGGCGCTAACTCGGAAAAATTCAATACCATGGCCGGGACTCGCCAAGAATCATTGCATACAAACGTTCGATATAGAGATGCCATGGGAATTAAGAAAATCATTTCAAAAAGGTCCATGTAAATGTACGGACGAAATGCGTGTGTGTGTGTGTGTGTGTGTCTGTGAACAGCATAACTCAAAAACGAAATGTGCAATATTTACCAAACATGCATTTTAAGTGCAGCTTCTTCCAAAGATGCGACACAAAGAATTTCAAAACAGCCCCCCCCAACCCAAATTTCCCATTACATGGAAGATGTTTCGTTATTTTTAATTTTCTCAAAAAATGGCTCTATGTTGATTAAAATGCCATAGATATTTGCATGCCAAATAAAATGTACATCTTGAATTTTCTCCGAATAGCATGAGCAGTTCTCTTTGTTCTGAATGACATATGTATAACTTTGTATAGGTAATTGGTAATCACTAAATGATAAACATTTACAGCACAAAAGATGTAGCTCTCGTTATAGCAAACAGCTAACATCAAATAGAATTTTTTGGCATTAATCTTTTTCGAGACATCCTTTATTGGTTTGAATTTTGAAATACTTTTACTTTTTTTTCGTGTAATAAGTCGTTATTCGCTTTAATTCATCTTTCCTTTTTTTTTTCTCATAGCCATACACTGAGTGGAATTTCAAAGCCATCACATGGCGACCCGCTTTATAAGCATTTGATTTTTGATACAGCCTGCTGCAACCTTCTTGTATCCAGAACGAAATATGTAATGAAACCATTTCTACAAACTTTTATCTCATTAACAATAAGTAGAAGAATAAACGTTTGTGAAAATAGTTTATAAGAGTGGGTAGAGGAAGTCATGTGAATGTAACACATCAGATTTGTACAAGGCATTGGAAATCATTTCTGAAAGACCATTAATTTAAACATTAACCAAGTGAAAATAAATTTAAGTTCAGAAGGTAGCCGAGATTTGAAGTATACTTGTGAAAGGCGAGCGTTTCCATTGTTGATTTAGAAAAGGATGAACATCACTACCGTCTGGCAGCTATTATCAGAAGTCAGTTTCTACCAACGCATGATCCATGAAGAAGTGAACTCACGCGATGTTCCAGAACTGCGAAGTTCCCAAGCCCAATAATCAAAGGATATAAACACGAACGTGCCATCGAAATAAACTTTCACTTGTGGAGTTACAAGTAAAGGAGAGCGGGAAATTGATATCTCTGGTCTGAAGGCCTTAGGTCAAGAGGGTAACGGGCGGGGCATTTTAAAAATTTATTTCCTCTTATTTTTAGTTAATGGTCTCGAACAGTTTATATGATTGCTTTTTCTTGTTCTTTGTGGTTGCGTGTAGGGGAGTGAGCGAAGTAACGTCCCAAAGAAGTTAATGTATTCCACTGTTAATTTCAAATGAAAATGGGTTTCTTAACTCGTAATGTGATTGTGATCTATGGTAAATAATACGTTATTATTTGCTGAGTGCTTACATAAGATTGGTTAAAGAAATATGTATATCAAAACACGAACTTGCATTTCCTAAAAGTTGTATATCAGGATAACTGAATACTAGGGATTATTTTTATGATTTCGTCAATTTTGCATCATGCACAGTTTTGCCAGAAATACCGAATCCCAAATGTGTAGTTTTAAATGAAGCAGTATCTGAGTTTTTCAAAGAAATGAGATTTGTAAAAAGTTATCTAATATTTTTGAAGCATTGCTTTATTTGAATATTAATTAGTATAAATAACTAATTACTTGTCTATTTTATATAGTGTCTCTGACTTTATTTTTCCTTATTTAATGAAACGCAATAAGCACTAACCTACATAAAACTTCTTACAAAGCTGGGTTACTAAAAGGGTCTGTAAGAATGCTGTCCAATTATGTAAACAAATGTAGGATGTCGCATTTGGGGTCGTTTACCTAAAATCAGAAACTGTAAAAAAAAGTGATGTCATATTTAATTCCTTTTATTTATTAAGTTCACAAAACAATTTTCTACAAAATAAAACCACAATTTAAAAGATATTCAGATGTGAGAGACTATGTTATAGAAAGGGAACTCAAATCGAATGCTTTTGATTGTCATCCCTCATGTTGGGATATTTTAAGTGTTAGCATCAAGTCACCTGAGAAATTCTTTCGATACGGTGAATACAATGAATGAAATATAAAAATAGGCTTAATTTTCCAAATGTAGAGTTATACTAAGATGAGCTTTTTGGTGCTGACGATTATGCTTATAGTGTGAGGTATAATGGTCCAGGAACTTCTGGGGAGGTGCTGTCGAGATTGTTCAAGACGTCCGATTTCGTCGTGGTCCGTAGATGTCGGTCTGCCAGCACACTTGTGTACATTGTTCTCTGCTGCAGAGAGATCTCCCAGAAGATCAGCGAAAACAGTGGTTATGGATCCTCTGGGTCTTGATATCCCTAGTGTTGCTACTGATGTCTGAAAAGTGAGAGAGGGGGAGAGACGTGAAACTGTTGGGAATGGTTTTCCATTGCGTATATAAAGATCACTGAGTCTGTGAGTCAGAGTAAATCATTTGGTACTGTGTTAATAAGCTGTTACTTCAAACCTGCTGCCGTTGTAGCTAAAGTTGAAAAATTCAGTGGCTTAGCAGGAACTTGATGGTAAAAACAATGGCACCTTTACCCGAAGATCAGTGGTTCAAGTCCCAACTATGGCATTGAATTTTTCTGTTTGATTCTGCCTTTTCAATGTTGTGCTACTTAGCCGCATTTGTAAATTCTTGAAGAAATAATAATTAGATTCCTTCTTTGTTTCTGTACAAAAATAGAATATTTATCATAAAATTGCTTCAGCCTTTATAAATTGTCCAGTGTTAATAGATATATAAAATTTGTGTTTCATTTATGGACGCTCTTTAACTGCTGTGGTCCTTAGCGTCCAATTCTATATCGGGCGTGAAAGGCCGGTAATTTTGCTCAGAGGCCTCTTTATCAGGCTTGAAGTTCTTTTATGTGCCGTAAATCTACGACACGGGACCACCGGCTTTACTTCTCTTCCGAAGGAAGCCATTCTAAGGATTTTTACGCCGAAAAATCCATCCAACCTCCGCCAGGTTTGAACCCGCGACCTCGGTAACTAAAGACTAACATGGTAATCACTACATCACGGAGGACTTCATTAATAGGTATATCATGTGATGAATATTTAAACCTGACGTGTCAAATTTTAAACGTGAAGGAACGGTGGAAAAAGTAATTTAAAGAAAGTCAAATGTTAACTTTTCTATGTTACTTTTAGCACTCTAGAAGCTTTAACTTCGTTTTAACTCCGACTATTTAAGGATCTTATTTACATGCTCAGGCGTGTAGAGAAAAAATTCTACTAACGTTGTTATAACTTGATTTCTGTTTTCTTCGCTTCAGATTTTTTAAAGTTTGGCATTAATTGAAACACCATAGTAATAAAAGTTATGTAACTGTAATTTGCTACATATATTCCTGAATCTATATTGTTAGGAGTGACATCTTTTACTACTTCTACTACGTACATCTTTTTACTACTCCTGCTACGTACTTGCTGTACGTATTCCACCAAAAAATTCCATGTTGAGATTTCACCGGAAATACACGTTTTGAGAATCCCCGAATAAAAGAAAATATTTTTAGGAAAAGATCTTTGTGTGTGTATGCGTGCCCCTGCATGTGTCTGTGAACAGCGTAACTCAAAAGGAGAAATCGGTTAAATACCAGCATCTTACAAGAATGCAACACGAAGATTTTCAAGAAAAGCACCCCACCGCAAATTACACATTGCATGGAAAAATTTTTCAAAAATGTTGTATTTCTCAAAGATTACACCTAACAATTTTGATTAAAATACCATGTTCTAAAGATAGTTTCGTGAGATTAAATGTACATCTCGAATTTTCTGGGGATAACCTCTGAAGTCATCTTCATTCTGAATGATTGTTGCGTAATTGGTAAACATTAAGAGATAGACAAACAATTTACAAAAAGGATTTAGTTCTTGTTAAAGCACGCAATTATACATAAGTTAGCCATTTCCGAGATATTTCTTGATATTGCTTTGAATTTTTAAATACTTATACTTTTCTCAGCTGGGAAGTCCCTATTCGCCTTTTTACCTTCCCTACAACGCATATAGTGGGCAGAGAAGGTGTATTGCACTCCACCCAAAAATCGATACAGAGATTTCTCCGGAAATACATGTTTAGTTCCCCCGAATCAAAATGTTTTTAGAAGAAGGTCCGTGTGTATCTGTGAGCAGTATAACTGAAAAATGAACAGTCGGATGAACATCAAACTTGATATTTAAGTTCAGTATCTTCCAAAGATGCGACGCGAAGATTTCCAAGAAAATCCCCCACCCCAAACTTTATATGGAACATTTTTTGAAAATTTTGATTTTGTAAAACATGACTGTAACCATTTTGACTAAAATGCCATATATTAAAGATATTTACATGGCAAGTAAAAAGTATATATTGAATTTTCTGTGAATAGCCTGTGAAGTCCTTGTCATTCGGAAGGAATTTTATATAATCTTATATAACTGGTAAACGTTAAGGAATAAACGAAAACGGACTACACAAAAAATATAGATCTCTTTGTAACAAAAGTTATTACAAATAAGTTTTTTTATGGCATAAGCCATTTCTGAGATATCCGTTATTAATGGTTCGAATTGTTTATTTGTTGTCCATTCTCTTTAAGTCAGCTGTTTCTCGCAATTGCATGGAAGCAGTATGGAATTTCAAAGCCAGCATACAACGTCCAGTTCTAAAACATTTGACTATCGATGTTCTCTTTGTATCTATAACAAAATGTATAATTAGCTATTTCTGCAAGGATTTATTTGGTAGTAGACAGAAAAAGGAGGTTAGCCAGAATAGTTTGTATACCCACTAATAAATGATAGAGGGTGGAGAAAGCCATGTGAACATATCACATCAATTTTTTTTTCTCTTGATCACACAAAGATAATTTCAAAGTCAACACATAGCGACTAGTTTTTAAAATATTTTACTATCGCTTAAGCCTGCTGCATTCATTCCTCTATTCCTATTTTACCTACAAGGAAATATAAACACGAAGGAGACAGAGGAATAACTTCTGTAAGGATAGTTTGTTGAAAATAGGGTTGAAAAAGTCGTGTGAATGTAACACTTCAGATTTTTTAATGTATTCTTTATATTTTTTCACATCCATCTATAGCAAATATGAACTAGCTTTAAAAATAAAACTGCATGCATTTTTCTCTGAAATGGGCAAACAAAATTTATTGGGATATGTAGGTATAAGTACGTCAGTTTTAGGACATTATTAAGGAAGCTTTTGCATTTTAATTAATACACTTTTTAACATTGAACATTATGGTAGTTTTAACGTAAAATTAAGATCATAAATAACATTATTTAAAGCGATTCAACATATAACGTTCAAAATTGGTTTAATTATACATATATAGTTTGCAGAATATTACAGCATTTCGCGAGTTTTGGATCAAAATTACGAAAGGCAGAAGTTTCACAATTCCATCGCCTTGTGGGTAATTTAAACTTCTTTATATTCATCACGCATGTTTTTGAAAATACGTTTGAGAGATTGATAGTTTAAAGTAAATAATGAAAAGTATGGCAGCCTTCGCTGGATAACGGAATACATTTCGAATTATTAAATTGGAGACTTTTTTTTGGAGGGGGGCTTCTTTTTTAAAAACGAAAAATGAAACATTTGCCGCGATGGTGCATAGCTGTATGCAGAATAATAACTTAAAAGCTTTGCACATTTGCTATGGGGATGAAAGTGCTTTTATCTTAAAATAGATGGCATGTAAAAACAAAAAAACAAACAAAACAAAAAAAACACACATTACCTGTGCTGCGCTTTTTTCTTTTGAACTAAATCTTGGAGTAAACATGTATAATTCTAATGCGATAGTACTTAATTAGCTAATTCCAATCACGCTAATCGCTGAAAAACTGTTCATAGGTATGCATTTCTCTTAAAAGATACTAGTAGAAAATTACCTGCATTCTTGATGTATTTTTCTATAGATAACGCAGATTAATATATGAAAACAAGATTTTTGCTCCGGCTTGCGGTATGATATTCGGTTTGCAAGATGAAGCTTAGCTCGTATCGGAACGGAATCCAACATTTAATAAGCCCATGTTGTGGGAATGCCTAGACGGAACACAATATCGATTTGCGATTAGTAAGCGGGCAATCGGCCAGTACGTCGGGCTAATTGGCCATACCACAAAGCCCTATGCCATACCATTGCAACAACTCTTTGAAAGTATGCCTTTGACTGCAATAAACAAATTAAGCTTAAAATATTTGCACTTTGTATCTGAAGGCCCTTATCATTACGTCTGCAATGCTTAATAAGTACTGTGATGCTAACTTAGTGCATTTTGGGATCCTTATAATTGTCAAAACTTCATTATGAAGAATATTCTTGTTTTTGTTCCTATAACTTAGCCATTGAAAGCATCATGCCATTTAAGCCCTCACTTCATTTTGGAAATTTTTCAAACAATTTTTCATTTATCACGGAATGCTTTCTGGCAGCGCTGAGGGGTCTGTTCTGAGGGATATCCCACTTTCTCGATGCTTTGTAGTATTCCAAAACAACGTTTCCACATTATGTCTTGCTACTAGTGACGTATGAAATAATCGTGAAGCTGAAATGACTGGCGAAATAATCGCTGCATAACAACAACAGCGGATGCAACATTTTTAAAAATTATTTTCCACTTTGGAAGCACCACATTTAGCAGAATACTCCCCATTGTTTTTAAAATGGCTTAAGCAAACATTTGACCAATGGGCAGCTGATTTAATTGTTAGTGTTAACCAAACTATTGCATATCCAAGTTCGTCTGGAACCCTTGGTCCATTCGATACTAAATTAAAAACAGGTTGCTGAAAAAGTATATTTTCGGCGGTGACGAAATGAGAAAGGCCGATAATGTAGTTCTATAATTAGGACACTTATCAATGACAACTAAAACATCTACGTCTAGCTCAGTTTTTCCACCGCAGTAACGTTAAGCACTTCACAATTTTTGCCCTAGTATACCTCTGTTTCTATAGTGTTTGCTTACCTAAGAATAAATTGCTAACATATCAGCCATTCCATAACTAAAAGTTGGATATGCTTATCATAAAATTGAAATATAGGGTACTCTGCTTTAATCATTCGGTTCTAGAGCCAATACGTTTACTTAAAATCGAAACTTCAGTTTGGTTTCAGGTTGCAAGAAACATGAATAACGCCTTTTCATTGTTTGAAACGATTCTAAAAGTCCTTGATTCTCAGGATTCATGGGGATTTCTGGCAATAACTTACGTGAGATCATTCAAAACAATAACACTTAAATAATTACGTTTCTCTCAACCACTAACTAAATTTTTCTTATGAACCCTTGTGAACAATAAAATTTAAGTCAATTGCAGTTAACAAATTAAAGGTTTCTGTTTTTACAGGCAATTGTTGTGGTTCACCCTAATACTTTTTTAACCTCGTTCTGAAAATCGCTTTTATTGAGGGAAATCTTAACTCTTCTTCATTTATTAACTGCTGCTTTGTCATAAAGAAGAGATCGAAACAGTATCTTTTCTAGTTAGAATCTCGAATTGTAGAATCTAGCCACTCTTTGATGACTTGGTCAATGTATAAATTAAAGATATTGCCAAACACCAACATTTATTAAAATATTCTCTTTTGTTCTTCTATCACTTGCTTTTATTTGTATTTTTTTCTGTATAAACGCTCTGAATAACTCTTATAAGATGTTGCGAAAAACCTTTTCCCTTTAGCGTTCCATAATAAATTACTTTGAACATTATCAAAGGCTTTTACATAATCTATAAAACCCATATACATATATTGAAACATTATATTCTGTTCTCTTTTCCATCAGCTGGAGACCATAAATACACAATATATACATTAACGCCCTTTTCTATAGCCACGTTGTTGCTCTAGTAAAATATTTTTCGATATTATGTTTAATCGGTTTGTTGAACATTTTTGTATAAACTTTATAAGAGAAATTAAAAAACTAGTTCCCCTGTAACTTGAACAGTTTTTCCTGCTCCCTTTTTATAAAGTGGTATTATTATGACTTCTTTTCATTTATGTGGTACAAATCCGTTTTTCCAGCACATATTTATGAATTCTAAAACTTTTCTAAAAATGTTTCACTTGCGTGTCTTAGTACTCTCCGTACTTGGAGACTTTTTATTTCTAGTTCTTTTAGGGCTTCTATCAATTCTTCAGAAGTGATAAAATCTATATATTATGTGTATAATTTTCTGTTAATATCCAGGGAGGGTCATTTATTTGTCCATAATTTTGTATAATGTTGTTCACGTTCTTTTAGTGTTATTAGGTTAAATTGAAGCGTGCCTCTCTCAGTTTTATTCAAATATTTCATACTTTGTGCCCCTTACTTATGTAAGTAAGTCTGTTTATTTTCATCACTATCGCACATCTTAATTTATAATAGGTTCTATCTTCTTCCGATTTAGTTTGTAAATACTTATAAGTGCATATTTTTTGTGTAACTTTTCTTCTATATTTTCATTCCATACTTTCAGTCTTCTTTCTGTCTTTTTCTCTTTGTTTGCACTGCTCGACTATCACCAAAAAAAAAAAGCATCAGAAATGAGATTCTTGAGAGCAGTTATTGGGTATAAAAGGACCGACAAAAAATACAGCAGTGAAATAAGGAAAGAATTGAACATTTTTAAACTGAATAAAAGAATACCAAGAGAAATAATATGCTCATGTGTGACGGATGCGAATTCCGCATTCCCAAGATCCTACAATGCAAGCCCAAAGGAAAGAGAGAAAAAGGAAGACACTAAAGAGATGGTTTAAGAGGAATGTTTTTAGGGTTTATAATGTATATTTCTTCCCTATTTGCCTAATCATGTACTTTTCTTTAAGCTATTTAGCTTACATTAATTACTTTTACGTTTTCCTAATAGCATGGTCTAGGGTTGTGGGTTCAGTTCCCGTTTCAGACGGCAATATGTTATTTTTTTAATTTATTTGGCCTTAACTAAAACATTAAATATCTCAGTTACAGGTCAGATACTGAGTGTTAGTCACTAAATATTTCTGAAAGGAATTAATTGTTCTAGAAAACGGTATCGCTAGTAAACAAATCAGAACTTGATTCAATGGTATTTTGTTAGCCTTAATGTTAAAAGTAATTGTTCATCTAATCATGTTCATTTATTGTTACCACCTCTTATTAGTTATTTATTTAATCAGTTGATTTATTTATACCATCTGAAAATAGTGTAAATGTTAACACTAATTATTTGTTCAAGCGAAAGTAGAACTCGATGAATGTTTGAAATGTCGCCGTTAAATACCTTCCCTTGCATTGCTTGCAGGGCGGAAGAACCGGGATTGATCGCAGGTACTAGCATGAGACTTTCCCCTCATGATAGAAGGATTGGTATGGAGGAGGAATCCAGTCTCACATAATGTTTGGAAGCAAATTGAGAAGCTGCTTGATTGCGAAATAGCGACTCCTCCTCTGGTAAACCGCATCATCCCGTAGTCTTTAGAGCAAGTTCGCGCATTCAGAAACATTTGAAGAGGGAAGCATTGACGATGCTTAGTATACCTGGTGCTGTTTATCGTTTTCCTTTCAATTTTCTCTCCACTAAGCTACCATGGAACTGCCCCATCAAACTGCCTTGCTCAGTCCTTCCTAATGCTCATTGGACGAATAATCACCTAAATACATAGAAGTCTCCTGAAACAAAACACCGCAATACTGCCCTCTGTCTATGTCCGGAGTGGATGCAACGGTCGTGCATCTTGGCCTGTTAGGCCAAGGGGTTTAGTAGGTTTAGAACTTAAATGTCAAAAAAAAACATACGTAACCTGCTAATGGTGGTTTGTATTTTATTTATGGCCACACATGTAGGCTGTAAGACGAACTGCATTTCTTTACAGCATGAATCTGATAATGATCGAGATTAATTTCATCACATATTTTGTATCCAAGATTCATTTTTATGCAGTGGTTGATATACAACATAACGGCTTTCAGTACATGTGATGTCTAGTGCGAAGTGAAGGCTGTTAAATTATACTCGTAATCATGTTGAAAGAAGTGCACGGTGCTGCTAACAGCAAATGACTGTGCTTAGAAGCCAGCTGGCGGCGGTAATGGAAGCAATTTTATATAAACCCTTGCTTTTCACCCTACTGCTTCTTTTCATCATCATGGTGTTCGTGGAAAGAGCAACATTAAGAAAATCACGTGACCTTTACCATCATCTTGCAAGACGTGGTTCACAAAATGGGACTAGTTTTTTATCTGAAGAGTTGGAATGAAAATGTAGAATACCATTAACGGAGATTTCCTTCGCAATGAAGTGCTATATACAACAATCTGACATATAGCCATCTCCGGGACTATGTAAGAACACAATTTTGGCGTGAATCACGCTGCATTTAAAGATACAGCAGAGAGAGAGAGAGAGAGAGAGAGAGAGAGAGAGAGAGAGAGAAATGATGTAGGCAAATCTTTCGCCGCTAACATGGCCTTAATTTGCATAGTTTTATAACTGATAGTCACAATAAAATAACGTACAAGTGCATTATTAATAGGTGCAAATTGTCTTACTTTATAGTTTTGCTCTTTTTAAGGACTAAATGTGGATAGCGTAAAACCAGCTTTTAGCAGAATAGTTTCGCTTTTACATTCGTAAATTGCGGCCCCTATGATTTTATGAATCATTAGTGGATTAGGAATCATATCTAGTGAAACTTAAATGACCCTCGGGATAAAATAAGAATTAAAGAATAGAATTAATAATGTATTAAACTTACTCCCTCTTTAAACTATAAGAGATAAATGCAACCATTGTTCGCTTAAAAGGTTCGAAGACAGAATTAATGGTTTTCCATTAAATACTGAATGCAAATCGGATGGATAACAGGACTATTATTCTATGGTGGAAGTAAAAATCTGGGTATGTGTTTTATCACTTATGTTTACAAATACGTGATTTAATGAAATTATTGCTATTTTGGCCCCTGTTAAAGTTGCACTTCACGCCAGTTAAAGATAATCTGGCTCTGATTCAATAATGTGTAAAACTTAAAAAGAAAGGAAGAAAAGAAAGAAAAAAGGTTGATTATGATACACCAATGCCACATCATAAAGCATGTCTTTTTTTAATTTGTTTATTATTTATACAAAGGGAGCAGGATTGAATTTTGGTAATTTTATTGATCATTTTATTCATAAAATGTACTCCAAAGTTTTGTTTTTCATGTAGTGGCATTAGTTTGTTCTGGCTAAACTCACAATTGATGTTTCGAATCGTAGATCGTAAATGTCAAGTATAGATCCGTATGTATCGACAACATATGACTTCCGGCATCGTGTTCAGAGCGATTGAAAAAAAAAGACAGAAATGATCAAAAGTGGGTCAAAACAACCTGCAATTTGTTAAAAAAATCGTTGGAAAAGAGAAGTGAAGAATGTGAGTGGGATGTGTTCTCTTCTGAGATCAGTATATAGGTTTAGATCTTCAAATGTTCCTTTGTCGCTTTCCTTTTTACTTTACCTGTCCGTTTCATAGGGCGGAGGAAATATTGCACTTCACCCAAAAGTTCGAATTCGAGAGCTCAAGGAAAATATATTTGGAGGTCCATGAAGCACCTGCTTTAATAATGCAACTAAAATTGTAAGTCGTAAGTTTTCCAATAATAACATCTCAGACACCTCTTATATGAAAATGTTTATTATTTTTAAAAACTCTTAATGGCTTTGATTAAGATATCTGAGATCTAGGCCTAAGGAATGCAGTAAGTTTTAATTATCTCCAAATAAACTGTATAAAATTGTTTAGTCTTATTGAATTATACATTACTGGGAAAATAAGATCCACAGATGTACTTTGGAAAAAGTAAAGATATCATTTAGGTCAAAATATTTGCGAATATTTTTTCGTGATTAGCAGCTTTTGTACAAATGGCTAGTTAAATGAGTAGAGAAAGTCAGGTGACTTTTGAACACGATTTTTCTCGGAGCTTTCTATGATTTCTAGGATGTTTTCACATATGTGTATGGAACAGGAATAATTGCTCTGTAGTTTTATCTGGTAAAGTACTAACTAATTTTTCATATTTTAATATGCAGAATAAAGCTAATATATTGCCACAATAAAAATTCAGAAGTGTAACGGTTTGTGGACTCCAAGAATATAGTCATTAAATAGAAAACTCGAGTGGCATGCTTGATTTTCTCTGTTTGCGTTAACTACTCAATATCAATTTGAAAAATAAAACGTTGCGACGCAAGGAGTGTTATTACAGTAATTAGCTAAGATGCAGTTTGGCTTACAAAGCTGAAATCTTGAGGGATAACGCAATTTAACGACGCAAGCCTCTGACAAAAATTAGAGACTGTATTCATGAGTTAATTTCAGTTTGTCTCCTCGGCGATTGTTTATTGCAGAGACGTACAACTGGTAGCTAAAAATGTGGCCCATGTAAGAACGAGGGAATTTAAATTGGTACCGATGTGTGTAGCTCCACCCTCCCCTCCAAGTCTCCCCTTTTCTATAATTCTAGCCACTTGATTGATAAATTGCTTGTCTTCCAAAGGGCGAAACCCAACACTGCTAATGAGATACATTCTTGGTAGTTAAGTACCCTTAAGTTAATAATAATGACATATTAGCAATGAACGATAAGAGTCCCTTTATTTAACAACGTTTTTTACTACTAGAACCACATCAGAGTCATTATGCAATAATAATAATAGTGGTGGTTCCAGATCAGCAAGGTTCTACACGTATTTTCCCAACAGAGGATAAGGGACAGAGGAAGACACTTTTCCAGATGGCAGGACCAGTTCTTCAGACATCTTGAAGTCGGAACAGGCCAGGCGTCGTAATCCTTTAATAATAATAATAATAATAATAATAATAATAATAATAATAATAATAATAATAATATACATCATGTGTATAGTGGTGGTATCTAAATGTTTCTGGGCCAAAGTAAGTATTGAAGTTGACAAATGCATCAAAAAGTACCCCTTGGGGCTAATAATTTTTAACTACAGGTAACTCGCCATTCCTCTACAAGGCCGCGTCGATAATCATGTTGCATTGGGCTAGTTACATCTACTTGTTTACACGAATTCCTTAAGAAGGGTTATTTCTCCTTCTCACATAGAGTACTTCAATCATTCGTTCATGTTTTGTTTCTCGGGATTTGTTTCAAGCCCACAGGGAGACGTATTAAGGACTAACTGGAATCTAGTGTTGTTCAGATAAATGTGGAGACTTTAACAGTAGATTCTCGAAGAAAAAAAAAAAATATATATACTTCATTATATGGAATGCGGCATCTGAATCTGTGAAGTATCTGGAATTCCAGCTAAGCTGCTTCCCTAACTGCTGTCGTAGTTTGCGGTGTTCACTAACTCAAAAGCTACGGGGCATTTTCTATGCGTACATTGGCAGGAGATCTAAGAGAAAACAAGCTCATTTTGTGTTAGTCTGCGCTGACAGCACATGTTTTATGCGTCATGGAGCTGACATGAAACATCCTCATTTATCTAGTAACTACATGCCTTCGCCTGAGGCAAACAGCGGAGTAATGCGGTTGCACTGCACAGATGTTAGGGTGCATTTCACTTAATTATTAACATGGGCCCCATTATGTTTTTCATAAGCTAACGCTTGGGGTCTGATGATTTTGTATTATGCTAACTCTAAGCTAGACGATGTTTGTTTAGCTATGGAATAATATTTATTATTTTGGATGCCTGAAACACTTTCTTGGACATTTTGTTGTGACCGTGACCAATTTGTCATCGGCAATATGTAATATTGTGTAATATTACAGAAAAGAGTGTTGCTTTGGTGGTAGTAAAGTTATGCTGTGTTTTTGCTTTCTCTAGCAACTACTAATTATAAGTAGAGAAGTATTGCTTTCTATCCAAAAATTCTATATCGAGATTTCACTGAAAGCTTTTCAGATCCACAACCCAAAACTTAAAAATCAAAGGTCGAATAAATACTAAACATGGTATTTAAGTTCACCACCTTCCTAAGATGCGACGCAAAGATTTTCAAGAAAATCTCGGCACCCTAAACTACCCTTTACATGGGTAACGAATAGTATTAAAATGTGTGTTGACATATTGCCATGAGTGTACCTCTTGAATTTCTGTGAACAACCTGTGAAGATCTTCCCCACTTAATTCTGAAGAAATTTTATATAGCTATGAAGCTATAGGAGATAGCCAAAAGCTTACTTCAGAAAAAACGTAGATGATTTTAAAATAATTGTTTTGTAGCTTAGTCGTTGACAAGTATTTCCTGTTGGTCGGCAGTTCCACCATTTCATCCTACACATATCTCCTTTGTTTCATATCAGATCTTGCAAAGGGTATTTATTTAAAACATCAATTACAGCATACATAAACATTTGGGTATATTTGGTATCGTACTTGATGCTATACCTTTTTCACTATAAGCTGAAAGCAGAAGTAAACAAAACCACGTGACAAGACAGCACCTCATTGGCTGGTGGATAAATTACAACCTTTCCCGCTTAGCATGTCGTCTCTTCCTCTACAAAAAACAGTTCGGTTCATATCGTAACATTTTGTGGTTATTCTCGTGCAGAGACATTTAAAAAAACTCGGTATTGTAACAGTTAAATTTATGAAACTAAATGTGTTTGTTCAGATTCAGCTATAACTAAATGAACCGTTACAGCAGAGGGTTTAAGAGTCTATGCGCAGGCGTTGTAGTTCATTTCCGGTTTCTGGCTGAGAATCTTCTGTCACTGTAGAAAACATAAACGAGGGAAATGGAAAGAAGACAATTGTGTTAAATGCTTTTAACAAATTCTGTGAAAAGTACCCACCTTTAACCGACAATGAATATGGTCGCTCATTGTTTAGCAATAATTGAACTTCTTTGTTAGTGATGCAGAATTGTTGCTCGGATAGCTTGGTTTGCGTTTGTTTTCTGTGGGTTTCTAACCTATAGTGCTAATCGTTATTTAACTTTTGACTCGTAAAAGGTTAAGGCAAAGGTGGTATACTGATATTAGTCATTAAATGAATGATTTCTAAAGCCTGGTGTTAAGAACAGTTTAATCCCTTACCTTTAATCACAGATGCCGAACTGTTCAGGTACAACTTTAATTTGTCTACTCTTAGTATTGTGTGTTATAAGTTTAGGATTTAAGATAAAATATAGGAATAAGACATACAATGTTTAAAAGCTAATAATCCCCAAGCTGCACAATATACTGTATTCGCATTCTGTATGAAGCAATTTCCTCTAACGGGTCTTAGTTCCCGTCATTCTGCACGTGGTACTGCCATTTGCTCGGCGGAGTGATACATTTAAGTTTTGTTTACTTCTCCTTTCAGCTTATAGTGGAAAAGGTATATACTGCCTTCATTTTATGCCAAGGCCAAAACCACCTTATATGCGTATCGACCGAGACGGCAATGACCTCGGAATTACGCCACAGCGCAGAAGCGCCGCAGGACATGTCAAGGGTGCGTTTATTAGCAGTGAGCTGTCCCAGTCGTTGCTTTGTCTTCGCGCTGTGAAGCGTTTCGACAAAACGTGTGTTGTGTTTGATTTCCTTAGGAATGTTATTCTCTTATTAGTCCACAGAAATGCCTGCAAACAATTTCACGGTTGAACAGCGTATTTTTATGTACGATATATACGTGAAAACTGAATCATGTAGACAGTGCGTGGTCAATTTCAGCAGCAATTTCCTGGTTATCCAGTTTCGGGTTGAGACACTGAGATGTTTGGTCAGTTCATTTAGAACAACGGGATCGCTAAACGCCAAAAAATAAAGTTTATAGGAACAATCGCCACACCATAGACGAAGTTAAGGGCAATATAAAAGCAGAAATTATGAACATTACGCAAGAAGAACCTATGCGTGTGAATAGTAATTTCATCCGACAACGTCAAGAATGTCTTCGCGCAGATCGACACCACTTTCAACAACACGTATAACAAGGTTAGTACTCATTACTTATATGTTGCTAACACTCGTAAGTAACGCGGGAGTTACGGAACGGAATACCCCGCAGTGTAGTAGACTGTGTGCGGAGCACGCATTCGCGGGATCCGCAGCCCTGGCATAAAATGAAGGCACTGTATGTAACAGCAACAAAATGTGCATTGAAAGCATTCCCGATAAGTATGATTAACAAAAGTAGATAAACAAGATTTTACGAATAATTAAGAGAAGGTCGTGATAGTAAAACATCAGCTATTTTGTATTTTTACAAAATCCCTCCTATCTCCCTCCCTGCCCTTCCCAACTGCTTACCTATGCTAGGTAGAAGAAACATATTCCACAAAAAAAAATCAGTAACTGCTTTACTTGAAATGCACATTTTGAGGTCAACTGGATCCCCCAAATGTGCGTGTCTGTCTGTTTGTCTTAAGAGTATAACCCAAAAACGAAATTTTATATAAATACCAAATCCCATACTTCAGCTAGATACCGTAAAAGAATATGAGGCTAAGATTCTGAAGCACCCCGCCCATTACATCGAAACATGTTCGTTACTCTTGTATTATCAAGTGGTTTTAACGACTCTGAATTATCCTTTGAGGAAATACATGTATTGAATTTTCTGTGAATAGCCTCTTCATTCTAACTGAATGCTATATAATTTTATGTAACTGGTACCTACGCATAGAAGGTACACAAAATTATTTTGGGCAAAATATAGAGTTCCTTAAAGTAGAGAATTAGTGCAAATAAGCTTTCTCTTAGCTTTTTGAAGATATTTAACTGCCATTGTTTTGTTTCCGCTAATTTGGTGCAAAGAGCACCTACGTAATATCAAGGCAGGCCCGTTTACTGCTGTATGAGCCTCCAGTATGCCCCTGTGTACCTATAACAAAATATACAGAGTGGACCATTTAAGTTGAGATTGTACAATATCACCAAAACTAAGCGTTGTAGAAAAAAATGTCTTGAATAAAAGTTGCTTTATATTATGGGGGAAAGTAAATGCCGTTAGTCGTGTTGTATTCGGAGGACGTTGTTATGGTCATTTTAGGATCAATTTAAATTAATCCTAATTGTAAGTTCCCATTAAAAAGAAATTAAATTGACACTAAAAGGACCATTATAACCTCCTCCAAACAAAACACGACTAATGGCATTTACTTTTCCCCATAATATCAAACAACTTTGATTAAAGACATTTCTTTCTAAATATTTAGTTTTGGAGATATTGTACAGCTTCTACTTAAATGGTCCAGCCTGTATATTGAATCCAATTCTACAATATGTTCACGCTTAACAGGACGATAAAATAACCTTTTCCATGAATGATTTGTACAATAAACATGAAACTAAATATAGTGGATAGAGAAATTCGTGTGATTGTAGCACACCGAACTTTTTCTTTTTCATTGGGCTTCTGTGCTAATATTTATTCGAGAGTATCTCTGCTATACCTTAAGTGCATGAAAGAGTTAAATACATTCAGTATATTTTTCAGTTAAATTTGAACATCATAGGCTATAATGCGATGTAGATTTCCTAGCAAACGGAATTCTGTAATGTGAGAGAAGGGATGTGGACACCGGATCCTTAAATTATTATCTGCCACTTTCTATAGCGAGCTTGACCTCAAGGTCGCAGTTCATGAAGTCTTCGTGGTTAATATGAAACGCAAAGAACACGTCGGAAGTTTAAATTACAGGTCAGATTCCATTCTTAATACCAGTCGTTGAACATTACGTTTATGAAAGTTGCCGTCATGCTCTGATGACTAAATTTGTGCCTGACATCACTTTCTTCTTTATGTTTTAAGTGAAAAAATAGCAATTCTTTTACAATGTAATGCCACGGAGAAAATCACAAATATTTGGGAAAATATGTGCTTAAATTCATGTACGAACAGAACTATTTCAGCCGTGGGAATTTGCCCTGTATGAGTGGAAATATCTTGAGCAAAAGCATCCCTTTCGTATATAAAATCAAGTTGAAAGAGCTGATTACAGTAAGCGAAGATTGGAACCATGTGGTTAGTTCAACACGATGAAAAGTTTTACAATAGTGACCACGCCCAATCAGGCGGCACGTGACGTCACGCTCAAGGTCAATATCCGTTGCTAGAGTTTTGGAACTCGTATTATCCAAATTAAAAGCATGGATCCGTTAAGTTCTTCCTTGAAGGGTACGTTAGCAGGGAACTCCGAATATTCTGCACTCAGAGGCGTTTCCTGGCTAGAAGAAGCATGTCAGTAACAAATCGCGGGAATCCTCTCAACTGATGGAACTTTAAACAGTTCCATGTAATAATATATCATAAATAAATATATATATATAATAAAATATCATAATATATCACAAAATAATAAATCATGTCATTCCAAATTTATTGCATGAATGTGTCACAAAATTGAATATACAAACTCTTGCAGTGTATTATATTTCGCTGCGCCATATGGGATACATCCTACTTGAGTAATAGAAAGATTCATGTAATGACTTTCTTATAACATTCCATTATCAAAAGCATTGGTGTTACTTAAAAGAATATTCTTTAATAGCTTGGTCCATTACCTAAAAAAGCTGATATGGTACACTTGCACAACTTTCTCTTCATTATCGTTACCATTACAAGTAACCCTTACCAACTATGCTGTTCGTGTTTAAGCAACGGTTTAAGTGATTCTCAAAGTGAGTGTGTGAGAAAATGGTTAGATACTGATGCTTAAATGGTGAGCTGCTCAAAATTTTCTTTCATCGATTTCCCCCTTCACAAAGAAGGATCAGTTGTGAAACCCAGCCACTCTTCTTCTTCTTCTTCTTCTTCTTCTTCTTATTATTATTATTATTACTTTGTTTTATTATGTTCTAGTTGATTTGACAACTATTTTAACATCTAATACTCCCATCTGTGATATTAAATAATTCCTACAATCGAACGTGGCGAAGTAATCCTAATTGAGTCTTAATTTTATATTTACGCATAAGATTGAAGACTTCCTTTTTAAATACTTTGGATGGATCATACTGAAGCAAGTTTGTAATTCTGATATGCCTAGAAAAGCCTAATTTAACAATTACTTTCTTGAACATTGCTTGGGCAATCAAAATAATATAGATATGATCTAAATTTCCAAATTGGCCATATAAACACTGGTTTATTATCTGAATGGCCTGATTTATAGGTATTGGAAGTTTGGTGAGAGAGCTAGCTTTAACCGTAGTTTCGAAATAATCAGATCTTCCTTTTTGATTTTCACACTGACGAACCAAGTTTGTTGTTTATAAAGAGGACCTTGGAACACCAAAATTACTATGATGATTGTCATCTAACCATATATTAAGAATATCATTTTTTGCTCCTTGATAGGAAGTGGATCTGATTAGGGCCACCTGTTTTACATTCCGATTTCTGCCGGGGATCGACCGTTTCATTGCCAACAATATTTTTATGTCCTGATATTCAAATAAATTTAATTGCTAATTTCTCCAAGTGAGCTTGATAGATTAGAAATTTAATTTTAACTTCCAAAACACTTAGACTTCTTTATATTAAGATTTTGTAGATCTATAAAGAAAGACTTACTATCTGTGAAGATATAATTTAGTTTATATTTACTTATTCTAATAATTAATACAGCTTTCTTTATACCTAAGATTTTAACCGAATAAACAGACCATTTATCATTCAATTTAATAAAAATATATTATTCAGATTATAAACTGCCGCACCAACTCCATCTGATATTTTCTTTGATCTTAGCAGTACGAAATAAATTCCATGTGTTCATTGGGACCCAACACAACCATGAATATTCAAACTTTGACAGCTGCAACCCGCAGTAACAAAGTCGGGATTGCTTATGTACTTTTCTTGTCGTGATAAATGGCAGAGAAGCCTTTTGACGTTGGTGCCGTTAGTATATATAAATGATGCATAAATAAGTTGTAGTAAAGTTTAAAAACGATCGTATAGGTTCACCAAATAGTGCTAGAATTCACGTGCCTTCATTTTGTGTCGGAAACAATGTTGAAGCATTTAATACATATTATGAATGTGTTGGGAAATAATCCCAAAAATCTTCCTTTTTAGGAGGCTTTCCATATATAGATAACCGTAATTTTCTTCGGATTTCAGTCAAGTTTTAAATAGATTGAGAGTATGTATATGTATATTTGAGTATATTTGAAAGACTTCAACAAAATTCATTAATACTTTATATACTATATTTCGATTGCGATACTCTGAACTGTTTTGTGCTCACGGACGGGCAGACAAAGTGACACTAACAGGCGTTCTGCTGTAGCGAATGTACCGAACAATTAAGAACCCACCCCAAAACAAATCCTCGCTGCGCCACTGGCGTAATGAATGTGCTAGAGGTATGTTAGTTATCTACATAATGTATATCAATTACTAAAGAAAGGATAAAACTTGCTAAAATTGTAAATAAATTACGAGAATTGTTGTACCCTTTCAAAATTCGGCATTTTTCTTAAGTATAAGGTCCTTTAACCGGGTAGGTCATATCGGACGGATTCGGCATTTAAATATTTCAAAATATATCTGGAAGAAAGAGAAGCTGCTGAAAACTGCAAGAAAGATTTTATTCCTTAATAACTGACATTTCTTATGTGGTTATTAGAAGATGTGACAGTATTTGCACTGGACTGGACTGGCACAAGTGGACAGAGACTCACAGAGTTCCCTAACAATTCCGGGTTTGGCCACGGAGGGCTATTCGGAGACGTCTCTCCATTGGGACCGGGGAAACATTCCCAAAGCGCAAGCATCTGCGCCATCTGCCCGATACCGACCGAACCACAGCCCCGGAGTCAACATAAAACATGAAAGGGAAATTAAATAAGACAGAGGAAAGCCGTGGTAGAATACTTCACCACAACATTCACCTTTGTCAGTCAAGGAAAACCACGAAAACCACATGGTAAGAGTGGGCGGCCACGGGAATCGATGAGGGACCTCCCGAGCCTCACACGTTACCGTGGAAACATCTCGCTCGGTTGGCAATATCTTAAGTGATCCTTTATGACAACCGAACTACCAAACGCCTCTTCTTTGATTCAAATCTCACCATGGGACAGAAAATTTAGAAGAAATTCTTTCAAGGGTTTTCTTAAGCAACAGATCGCGTCTTTGATTATCCTTCTGAAAAAAATTAAATTGTTATTTTTCTATGCATTTGGTCCAGTGAAATCAAGTAAAGTAAGACCAGCATATCCTTATGATAGGGAAAAGACTCGAGGATCTCCTTGTATAGCACGTAAGATCCTGATGTGCACCGATCAGAGCTGGAATATAGACAAGTCACGAAACTGGGGTGGTAGTATAATGGCCAGCACCTTGGCACGGAATGTATAATCTCCTTGGATTGATTCCCAAGTGCGATTTGCTTCATGCTTGTTCCAAGCTTCTATGATCCACATGTTGAACAAAACCAATAGAGAAATAAGCGCCCACGACTTAATGTGTTGTTTCAGTTGCACAGCTGTGAAGTCATATGGCCTTCTGGCGTTTTTCCCGATGAAAACAGCCGAAACTATTTGTCTCGCTGAGTTGTAGGCGTAACTTAGGTGAATTATGGTGAATATCATTAGAACAACAGATTTTCTTTCGTTCCTGAGAGCCATGACAGAAGAGAGATGCCGCAAAAGAGAAATAAATTGGACCAGTGCCGCACCTCAGTCACTCGTGAAGCCCGTGTCAAATTGTTGCAGCGACCTCATTGTGCAACTCATCTGATCCGACAACAGCACAATTATTATAATATCAGTGCCACAGGTTGCTACAATCTGGTGTTTTTTCTGCGGTTGTATTGACAAAGGAAATTATTTCACAGGACTGCTTCAACTTGTTATACTGAGAAACAAAGGAGGCGTGTTAAACACGCTTTCTCTTTACCAAATCTCGATCTTTGCGCTCTGCAACCTATGAACAGTGTGGTTCTGGTTTGTAGCTATAGTAAAAGTTCAGAGGATTTTAAAATTGTAGGTCATACATATATGAAGGGTTTGCTGAAGTCAGATATAGCAATTCTATTGTATTTGATTAGAACATACCTTCAAACATACAGGGTGGACCAATTGAGTTGAAACTGTACAATATCTCCAAAACTAAGCAACATGTTGTAGACAGAAATGTCTTTAATAAAAATTGCTTGATATTATGGGGGAAACTAAATGTCATTAGTCGTGTTTTGTTTGGAGGACGTTATGATATCATTTTAGGGTCAATTTATTTTTTTAAATGGGAACCTACAATTAGGGTCAAATTAAATTGACCCTAAAATGACCATCACAACGTCCTCCAAATAAAACACGACTAATGGCATTTACTTTCCTCCATAATATCAAGCAACTTTTATTCAATACATTTCTTTCTACAATGCTTAGTTTTAGAGATATTGTACAGTCTCGACTTAAATGATGCATAATAATGTTTTTAGATAAGACAGTTTTTGTTAAACTATTAAAAAGCCATATAAAAGCACACATATATATATATATATATATATATATATATGAACGTTGTATTAATTTGAAGCTTTCCTGGCGAAAAACAATTAAGGAACTCTTCTTGGGAAACCCTGATGAGGAGAGCAATGATAGCTCTCGAAAGCTTGGCAGCAGGATCGTCGCCGTTTAACTGATTGGTTTTCCTGACAAGAGTTCTGTGAATATTACTGAACAACATGCTGATATATGCTTTCATTTGCATTTGTTTATGCGCTACATTTCTGAGGTTTAAATTATTAAAATTGAAAACAGAAATACTTATTCTCAAAACAGTATTTTGGAAATATATTCCAACCAGATATAACTGAATTATGTTATGGTTCTGTCAGGCAAAATCACATCAATCTTTATTGGACACTTCCCTAAAACTAAACTCTCAATAAGCAAAGGAACAACAGAAAATTCGCCTGGATTAATTATCTTCTTCATTCTGTTGGATTAAAGAGGTCTCCTGTTCCAGCCTCGATTTTTATGCCATCGTTTTGTAGGTCTCCCTACCTTTTTGTAGTCAGTGGGTTTTACCTGCATGTTTGCACTGCGGGCATTATCTTTATTTAATAAAAGATTTTTCCACAGTTTCCTATGTTTACAATTTTATCGTTAAGCGAAAATATATTGAAATATTTGTTTATCCTCATTTTTAATTTGGTCTGATCCTTGTTTGGCGATGCTTTATTTCCACCGATTTATATGTAGTCCCAGTCTTTCCTTTGTATTGCTCACGTTTTTGAACCATATAATAAAATAGTCATTGTATTAAACAATTTTAACATTGTTCATACGAGTTTTTCTTTTTAATGTGTTTGCTCTTATTTCACAAATACGCAGAATTTATTTACTTCATCGTGGTTTAAAGCTGTTTTCGACCTTATCCCTCCCCTTTAAAGGCCATTTATCTTTGGTTTATCAACCGAGAAGTTCAGTTTATAATCTTGGGCTAATTTTTGTGATGGATGCATGCTTATTTGTAATTTGTTTGTATTATCTTGAATTAAAATTATATCGCCAGCAAGAACAGTACACAGAGGGAATTATTATCTAATTTAATTTCAATTGCTATTTTTACTTTCTCTACTACGTACAGTAATTAGGGGAAGTATTGCATTCCACCTAAAAATACGATACCGAAATTTCACCGGAAATACATGTTTTGAAGCGCCCTGAATCCAAATAAAGCATTTCGGGAAACGCTGTGTATGTATGTTCGTGTGTGTGTGTGTGTGTGTGTGTGTGTGTGTGTGTGTGTGTGTGTGTGTCTGTGTCTGTGTCTGTGTCTGTGAACAGTATAACTCAAAAACGAAAAGTAGAATAAATACCAAACTTTGAGTTTAGTAACTTCCAACGATGCGACACGAAGACTTTCAAGAACATCCTCCTAACCCCAACTACCTTATACACGGAACATTTTTCGAAAATTTTAATTTTCTAAAAAATGGCCTTAACGATTTTGATTAAAATACTGTATATGAAGGATATTTACATGGCAAATAAAAATTATATCTTGATTTTCTGGGAATAGCCTAGGCTGTCCTCTTCATTGGGAAGGAATTTTGCATAACGTGTAAACGTTAAGCGGTAGACAAAAAAAAAAAAAAAAAAAAGTACCGCACAAAAAACGTAGACCTCTTTAAAACGCACAATTTGCCTAAAATAAGTTTTTTTGTAGCATAAGCCGTTTCTGAGATGTCCGTTATTAAAAGTTTCTATTTGTTCAATTCTTATTCTTTTAGTGCTATCGATTTTCAGCTGTTTCTCGCGATTGCAAATGAATAAATATAATTACCAATTATATTTATTTCATTAAATGTTTTTCAATGTATTTATTATTTATTTACTTATTGTTACACCAATAAGAACATAGCGACAAGAAGAAACTGTATTAAAATTACCACATTGCGCCAGTAAATAACATTCTGTGATTAAACATGATTTGTGAATAGACACAAGCTTAATAAACTTCACTTGCATTTCGTGGAGAAATCCAATGTCTCTTAGGGAATTTTTGATTTAATGTACGCTTGCTGTGCGTTACGGTTCAAATGAAACTGTTTATATATTATAACATAATAGAAGCAGAAAAAGTCTCTACAAACATAGACCCACAAACGAGGAAGCTATTGCGAGATATTTGTAGCTTGAATTGTCGCTGATTTCGTTGTTTCAGCACATGCATACATCCGAATGCTTATCGTCAGTGTGAAATTGTTCTACTTTAACTACATTACAAGCTGACGACACTACTGACAAGTAATGTATCTGCTACGCCTTTCAAACTATGTCCTAAATCTGTCCATGTCCCAATTGAGGTGGTGATATAGAGAGATACAATTAATAAATAATATTTATTGTTATTGTTATTTATTCGTCAAATTTAGTACATTTGAGTCGGGATGAAGAGTACACCAAATTTTTGGTATGAAATAGAATGTTTCATTTAAAAATTTTATAATGTACTTACTCTTGGAAAAAACCAGCAAACTCTTACGCAGTGTAGACGAAGGAATGCGGCGATATGAAATGCAACCACTAGTGTATACATTGAAAAGCCTTGGCTTGCAAAGAAGATGCCACTTGTGGTAGTTATAATCTTATCTACTCTAAGCTCCTGAATTCCAGAATCATCTCAAAGCTATGTGAGGCAATTGTAAGTTGATATATCCCATTACTTTCGCATGCAGAGGTGCATTGTTATCCAGAAGAAACTTTTCCAGCGATTCTTTGAGATATGTGATGTCCATTTCTTATGTATACTAAAATTTCTATGCTATCAGTCAAATAACTTGTTATTGTATCAGCACCTTCACAGCATTGAGGTTCAAAAGTCATCGTTGAGCACCCGAATGATTTAGTGATTGCTTCCCTTCATCAGATTCTTAAATCTAATGATAAAGAAATTTTTTTGAGTACGTGGTGCATCTAAAAACTTTGAGGGGCAGCAAGGTTAACTTGTTGATCTTATTTTTAATGTTCCAATTAAAAATAGCTTTCAAAGAGTTTACACTTTATCAGTTAAACGTGAAGGTACTTTCTGGGTGTAAGAAAACAGCTGAAAAGGATTTGAAGTATCTAGCTCTATTTTGTAGCACATACGCGGGCAAAAGAATTGGTATACAGCTGTAAAAATTCTATTAACCAAATTAATGGAAATAATATTCTCATTTTAATGCACAGAACAAATAGTATTACAATTTACTTGTTTTTGCAGCTTTCAATAGCTTGCATATTATTAGCTTTACAATATCTTTGAAAAATATACTGATTTTTTCAACTTTTTTTTCTATTTTATTTTACGTCGCTTTAACTCCCTGGTCATATCGCGACGGATCTGTTGGTGGATATCTCTTAGAACGATATGTGATGACAGCCTGCTAGGTCTCATCCCTGTAACCACCCGCTCCGTCACGTGTCACAGAGATCCTAGCGCATAGCTACCGAATCTTCTGCTTTCATGCGTGCAGATGGCATTAGGGTGCCGTCCAGTCCAACCGCCGCCCCCATATAAAGGCGGACAGTTAGCCTTCTAGGTCTCATCCCTGGAAATGCCATCTTGCTTCGTCACGTGCCCACAGAGATCCCCAGCGCATGGCAGCTGGATCTTCTGCTTCGTGCCGTGCAGATGGCGTTAGGGTGCCGTGCAGTCTAACTGCTTACATTGTCTGTAGATAGATGGTATAGCATTCGCTATTACCACCTTTTTTTCATTTTACTATTGTTTTAGACTTAATGTGGAACTTTGGGTCGTGGTACTAAATA
Organism: Deroplatys truncata; assembly: GCA_030765065.1. Lineage (NCBI taxonomy): Eukaryota > Metazoa > Arthropoda > Insecta > Mantodea > Mantidae > Deroplatys > Deroplatys truncata. The sequence continues at coordinate 49,608,973 of CM060984.1, read as the reverse complement.
TCCAATCCGGTATTTACCTTGGCGAATGAGGAAAAAACCACGAAAAATCCTCAGACAGATTGGTCGGCCCACGGGATTTGAACCCGGGAGCTTGAATGTGGGCCACAGACTTTACCCCTGAGCCATCCCGCTCGGTTCAACTTTTTTGTATGTGGTATTTACAGAATTATTTTTCATGCATTAGAATAGAGCTGGTTTTTGTGCGATACTTAATTTTGCGGTGAAAACAAGTTTCATTTGTAGGAAGAATAAAATGTCAAAGTCAGGGATTTTCAACCTTTTTCCTGAACTTTCTCATTTATTCTCAAACTTTGCACCTTCACAAATGCATTTCTCCGCCAGTTTAAGTCATACGTCGACGAAAATGTGAGGTGGTATACTAAAACATTGCAATACTAAGTGCACATAAATTAATTTTGTAAACATCGCAGATGAAAAGGTTGAAAAATCAGTGCAATTTTCAAAACATTATAACTAATAATATGAAAGATTTTGAAAAGCGCAACAACACGTAAAATGCAATACCAATTGTTCTTTCGGTGTATTCAAAAATATAATTTTATCTCCATTAATTCGGCTGCTAATTTTTTTTTAAGATGAAGACGAATACTTTTGTCCGCCTCTATAATTTTGTTGACAAACATTTCCAATTATTTGTTCCCTGAAAAGCATACATGTAAACTACATGTTGAACCTGAGTAGCAAATACTAGGTGTGTAGTTATCCAGAACAAAAAGGGACATACCTATAGGTTTTGGTGTACACCTAATGTACGTTGTATGCCTGTAAGTATAACATAAATAAAGGTTGTTAACTTAAGTCTTGTAAATACTGCTATCTACTTCTCAAATACTACGCAGAAACCAACATTTAAAGATTTGGGTTCCACAAATCTCAATAATTGGAAATTAGTGTTCAAGGAGGTACACTCATTCAAGTACCTTTCAATACTACGATAAATCTTGAGCTTTTGATGCTGAAATCTGTTATTTTCCTCGGCGGTATATAATATACGAAGATTTTGTGGTTCGATTTCACAAGGAATGACCCGTTTGTGAACATATGATTTGTTTGTGACATATGTGATTTCGTTAGCATAGCTCTGGCGTTATTGCTTTCCAGCTTTAGTGCAACGGTATCTGAAGATTTTTGACCGTTCCTCCCTCGCGTGACACTAGGAGTTGCTAATCTGTTCTTATGCAAGCAGACGTAAATACTGGATAACCTTGAGATCAACTTGCAGTACATCCTGGCATAAGACTGGGTTTGTCTGGTGCCAACTTGCGAATGCAGTCATTGACTTGATATTGCGGTTATTTAATTTAGTTGTTAGTTTCTTTGTATTCAACTTGTAAAAGAGGGATGCTAACGAATAATTAATTTATGTTCATAGTAAGTATTTTGGCAGCTTTAAAGATTTTGAAATTTGAGTTTGTTTTAAATGTATGTTTTATAACTTTTATGTTATATTTTAAATATTTTCGGAGCTTATTTTATGATTTTCTTTTCAAATCTATTATCAAATATAATTCTTCATGCTTTTTCTAGGCTCTTCATTGCAATCGATGGAAACATTAAACCATGATAGATGTTATAAAATTTGAGCTAGATAAAAGAAAAGTAATTTACTTTAAACCAAAGATTTTTATTGTTAAACATCGCTTAAACTTCTTGGTCATATCGCTACAGTTACAGCAGGTTCATTGGTTCACCTGAGTCAGAGTATGCCAGGCACAGCCTACGTTGCGTAGTCGCCTTCTTGTATCATCTATTTTATTTATATTGCTTTTGCACTGTAGGTACTAGTCGGCCACCATATGAGTGCGTTCGGTTGGAAGAGGAACTAAGCAGTTTAGCGTTTTTACTGTCGACTACGGGTCAACTGTCGGCGAACCGGCCTGAAATTCCCTACAGTTGTTGTCAGGGTAGGATTGCAGGAGTGGTGACACCAGGATATTGTCTTGCAAGAAACACCGTATTCACTTTTCTCACTCATTTTACTAGAAATCCTGCAAGATTCATTGATTTCTCTAACACGCGTGATTCTTTTTAGCACTGTGGGAACACTATTGTCTCTTAGAACACTAAAGTTTTTAATCTCGATGCTTTATCACCGTTCTTTATATTCGCGCGAACTTGAAATAGTCACTTGATTAACATTAACTCGTTTATGAGCTTGGATATAATTATATCGAAGAATACAGTTAGCACATTATATAAATTGTTCTACCTACATCACTTTATAATTGCATAATTGAGTGGTATTATCAAATTTCGGATCCGGAGTGCTACGTGTTGCCTCAACGAAGAATCGTGACAAACTGTCCCTAAACCACGCTCGCATTCACATAAAACAACCACTGCTCGCCTTCAAACTTTATACATGTCACTGCGTCTTCCTATGTTTCCATTGGTTCTCTCACTTATTCTGTACGTTTATCGGTCCCCTGGTTGAAAATTCAAAGCCTAACTGTAAGAAATGTCCGTTACCTCATAGCGTCTGTTTACCCTTAAATCTTGCCTCAAATTCACGAAGTACAAAAGAAGGTTTCGATCTCTATGGCCCCACGCTCGGAAAACATAATGGACAGTCTAAAACGAAGCTACTCTTATTTTTGCCTAAATCTTGCAGTTTTTCTTATGTAATTACGCCTTTATTTATTTAAAAATATTATTGAAACTTAAAACATATTTACAGCTTCTGAAGGGCTTCCGATTGATACAGTTTTTAATCCTATGGCTTTAAAATTATGGAAATTTATCAAATTGAATGTTAATTATTAATAATTACTAAACGATAATTATTACAGAGTTCCTTTTTATGTATTCTTAATCAGGCGGAAATATCGCTACAGCAGTCATGGAACAAGTGAGCGGGCATCGGAAGGAGAGCTGAAGAAAACATCTGCAGTTCGAGTTGCAGTTATTAGCGAGGCTTGCAAATGTACTTCTTTCATTGTGCGATTGTAAATTCCCCTATCGCCTTGCTCCTCACTCCCTTTTGAGTCCTAGCCTTGCATTGTCAACAACAACAGTGGCGCCCTCCTCCAAGCGCACTCATATCGTGACCGACTAGTAGAACTGGGTTCGTGGTATTGAATATCCGGTAATTACCTGGAAACTAAGGAAAACCACGAATAAAACCAAGTCAGATTGGCCGGTACATGAGATTTTAATACGCTAATGCAAAAACATATGATTGAATAATAGCAACAGCAGATTCTAGGGTTAAAAGCATAATTTGAACTAGAATACGAGCCACAAACCTACACCTAAGCCATTTCGCATCGACATGTCCATAATTTCAAAATACATTTTCATTAATGGTATGGATGATTTCTTTTATATGGAATAAGCAAAAATTTACAACCAGCAATGATTTTAAAATTCAATTTCGATGGTTTTCTTAGTACTTTAGTAATTTTGCGTGCTCAGAATGGTGCACATGGTGTACTTCCTCTCCATGCATGTGTCTAAAAGCCGATCAATTAAAATTGGCAGATAAAGTATATGTTCTGAGCAGGATTTTTTATTATCGATGTTTGAGAATAATAACCTTAAAAGCTAGAAATTCTTACTTACACACACAAACACACACACACACACATTTATATTTATTCATTTTAAAACTTAGTATTTCTTGTACTAAACCAGATCCAAATCCTTTGAGTGTGATCAGACAAATGAATTTGGCACATCAAAGAAAAAATATTTAAAACGTCATCTTATGGAAAATTTGCGTAGAGCAATCGAATTCACGTTTGAAATGCAATCAGTTAAAAACAGAATCTGCGAAATAGAATTTAAAATACTTAAGTGTTTACAGAAGATATAGGCTAATGATTAAATGTTTAGATAAACAGACAGAGCTTTTGAAAAGAGAATTTAGAATGGTGCATTTCCTTAAAAGCCCATGTTTATTCGTAACTTAGATCCCAAGAAACCACTGGTAATCGTGTCATCAGTAGACACTTTCCAGGAGTTTAAAGTGATCCTCATAATCTGATTCCTTCGAAATGTTCTATTGGTTACAAACTTTATTTCCACTTAAGCTTGCTAACTCTTCATACACTTGTTAACTTCAGGGTAACAGGAAAGTTCTGTTTCGCAAGAAATTAAGAATATTCAATGCACGGCGTAGCAGAAAAAAATCTGATATGTTACACTCACATGACTTTCTCTACTCTTGTACAAACTATTTTTACAAACGCTTATTCTCCATCTACTTCATGTTAATCGAGATAAACATTTGCAGACTCTATCTTATTGCTAATTTTCTTGTAGATGTAAGGGGAAAATATATTTACAAGGGCAATATAGAAAAACGGTAGCCTTTAAGCTGTTTAATAGCTGGTTGCTAGGAGCAGCACCATTCCCTTTGCCACAGATTATAACTCTTTGCATATCCAAGACAAAAAAATGAATAACGAATTCCCATTTTAGAAAATAAGTATTGAAATATTTAAGGGAATAACAAGCAATATCTCGAAAATGGTTCACTCAACAAAAAAAATGTATATGACAAATTGTGTATTTTAACGCGATCTACATTTTTTGTGTAGTAAAAGTTTGTCTATCTCTTATGGTTTACCAGTTATGCAAAAGTCGTTCACAATAAAGAATATTTTTGGACACATTCCTAGGAAATTCAAGATATACATTTTATTTGTCATAAAAATATCTTAAACATATGATATTTTAATCAAAATCGTTAGAGCCATTTTTGAAAAAATTAAAATTTTCGAAAAATGTTCCATGTAAAGGGTACTCTGGGGTGGGGGGATTTTCTTGAAAACTTTCGTGTCGCATCCTTGGAAGATACTGAACCTAAATATCAAGTTTGGTGTTTATCCGACTGTTCGTTTCCGAGTTATGCTGTTCACAGACGCACACACAGACAGATACAGACACACACACACGGACATGTTTCCAAAAATGCACGTTCACTCCCACATTCATACTTCCAGACTCTGTTGAGAATAGGGAATGATTCTAGTTTTAGAAAAATTTCCCTCCCCGCCCCACCCGGGAATCGAACCCGGGACCTGTGGATTGAGAAGCCAGAACTCTGACCAAGCATCGTTATACTCAACAATGAAATGTGTGATTGTGTAATGAGAGTATCTCGATTAACAAGGATAAGCTTCTATAAGAACAGTTTGCAGGAAAAGTTATGTAGATAGATAAATACAATACATCACATTTTTGCTACTTATTGTTGTTGGGCGGGTAATTTTGTATGGATACAAAGTAATCAACTGCTGTTCAACCTCTAAAGTGTGATGTAAATCGTAATTTTGTGTTTGGGAGTTTGTTTTACGAATAAGGACGAAAAGGAAGAATATATAAAGAGAGATATAGATATAAAGAGAACCTTTCCACTATTATTAATTAACTGTCGGAGAAATGAGACATAAGCGGAGGAATATACACGCTAACAAAATAGAGGAAATGGAAGATGTTTGAAAGCAACCTGTGATAAATTAAATATCATTAAGTTTGTAAATAGCACATCAAGATGCTTTCTGTTAATTAGCTAGCAGAAGACCAAGATAAAGACAAATAACGAGAGTCTAAGCAGGGAGTGCTTTGAAACAGAATTAGGCAGCAGAGAAGATGTAGAGTGCTTCCCTTGATTTATGGAATTGCAAGCATATTTTCAAAAGCAAAGATCTAAATGAAGACTGCGAGATAGGCCTGGTAAATGTTCATTGCAGATGTATTAGTTTCTCTTGTCATTCGTTTGTGAGGTTTATGCAGAGGAGATAATCTTAATAAAACTATTTTGTTTCAAAGAAAAAAGTTAAATTTACATGACTTTCTCTAACCATTTTTCGTCAAACTGTTTTTGCAAAATCTTATCTCTGTATCTACTTGACGTTAATCGAGATAAAGTTTGCAGAAATGGTTTCATTATTGTATGGTTATAGTTAGGTATAAGGGGGAATACAGGAGGCGAAGCGATAGTCAAATGTTTAATATGTGGGGAGCTATATACTGGCTTTAAAATTCCACATTCTTTACATAACTAGCAGAAACAAACGAATGACAACTTAACTCTTCAAAAAGCATACAGTATTTGAAAATTCAAGTCAGTAATGGATATCTAGGAAATTGTTAACGACACAAAAGAAATTTGACATTAGCAGAAAATTCAAAATGTACCTTTTATTTAACATACAAATACCTTAAATAGTGATATTTTAATCAAACATTATATGAGATATTTTTTTAGAAAATAAAAAAGGCCGAAACATTTTCCATATAAAGGGTGGTTAGGGTTGGACGAATTTTCTTGAAATTCATAGTGTCGCGTCCTTGGAAGAAGAGAACTCGAATACATTGGTATTTATTCATCATTTCTTGTTTAAGTTATATTGCTTACGCACACACACACTCACTTTAGATCTTTTTCTAAAAATATTATTTTTGCTCTCAGTCAACTTCAAAATTTCTATTTCCGATGAAATCTTGATATTGAATTTTTGGGTGGAATACATTACTTCCTCTATTATAAGTATTTAAGTAATCTATAATACTTAAAAGAAGTATTTGCCAAATCTTGGCAGCTAGTAGACATCATTGGATGTGTTAATTACTTCTTTTGCTATATGACCGATACTGCTCTGCTTGGTTCACGGTACACACAATACACATGCGATGGCTAATTATATTATGGCTTCTCCGGAGACAATGTACATATTTAAATTCCCGTGTATTTGCTTTGAAAGTATGGCTGTTTAGAGTTGCATCTATATGCAGCATTCTGGCCATATATAGGGTCTTTCAACAATAGTGTTCTATCTTTGAACTTAAATTTAACACATTCTATAAATGATAGAGGTTTATTTCTTTTTTTATTTTGGAACATAATTAATGTCATTACATGTGGAAGAAAACATCAGTTAAGTGACCGCCGCGACTTTGTTGGGTTGTGCGTATACGGTTGAAGTGATTTTCAATGACAGAAGAACGTAAATTAGGTCCAACTTCACGAATAACACGCGTGACGTTATTCATAAGATCATTTACTGTTTCTGGCTTGTTGACATAAAGTCGATATTTAACATAACCCCACAAGAAGTAATCCAACGGCATTAAATCACATGACCTCGGGGTCCAGTTAACATTACCACCACGGGAAATGATGAAACCTCTGAAATTCTCCTTCAAAAGATCGATTGTTTCGAGAGCAGTATGACATGTGGCACCATCTTGCTGGAACCGGATGTTTCTGAGATCCATACCATCCAATTGAGGCCAAAAATAGTCGCTTATAAGAGCCCGGTATCTTTCTCCATTGACAGTTAGAGCTTCTCCATCTTCATTTTGGAAAAACTATGGACCAATGATTCCACCATACCAAAATCCACACCACAGTAATCTTTTGGGGATGAAGTGGTCGTTCTTGAATCTGCATTGGATTGTGATTGCTCCAATAGCGGCAATTTTGTTTGTTAACACAACCATCCATCCAAAAGTGGGTTTCGTCGCTGAAGATGATTTTTCGACAAAAATCCGGATGCTTCCAATTGCTCCAGTCAGCGAATACACGGCGCAATCTATGATCGTTGGCCTTAGTTCTTGAGTTAACTCCATTTTGTAAGCGTGAAACTTCAAGGCAGATGCAGAATTCGCCAAGTTGTGGTCGGCGAAAACCCCAATTCTTGCGCTCGACGAGCAGTTGATTTGTTTCCGTTCTCGTGTACACTCTCACGAACGGCGCCTATGTTTTCGTTGGAGCGCTTGCGTCGATTACGTACAGGCGTTCTTTGATCGCTGACAGAACCGCTTCTTTCAAATTTATCGTCAAACGCCGAATGGTTCTCTCTCAGGGACGATTATGCACACCGTAAACTTCACGCAATACACGGATGGTTTGGCGAACAGATGATCCATTTTGATAATAATTTTTCACAATTTCTACGCGTTGCTGAATGCTGTAACGTTCCATGGCTATTTGTCAATAACAACTGTAACCACATGAAAAAAATGACTGCTGTAACTCAATAACAACGGCAGCTATAACATGTTAAAGACAGGACACTCTTGTTGAAAGACGCTATACGAGCTGGTTTTTATTTATTTTTTACCCTAAGGGAACGTATGAAAACTGGGGAGGCTAGCTCAATGAAGATACAGTAATCATGTTCATTTATTATTAGAAACACCGTTCTTTTCTTTATCTTTAATTCCCCCCATTTCTTATCTTGTAATAGAAGTTTAATTTTTGATTTTGTATATTTTGACACCGAGCGGAAGGGCTCAGGCGGTAACATCTGTGGCCCCATTCGGGAGGACCCAGGTTCTCCGGAGCCGACCAATCTGACCGAAGGTTTTTTTCGCCGTTTTCCTGGTCGCTAGGCGAATGCTGGGTTGGATAATTTCATCGCCGAACTTTTTTTATCATCCCTTTCGTTTATTTGATTTCCTTCTTCTACAGCGCTATACCAGGCATTGGACTGATCACCCATCCTAGATATGTTCTGATCCAGAGTTTGATTGCTCCTCGACAGGTGCTTACACAAAACATTGGCTTGTAAGTCCTTGGGGGTTAAAGTGCTACAAAGAGTAGGGAAATGCGTTAAAGAAGTAGAAGAATATTTAGACATAATAGCCAGTTAAAGTTAGTGTAGTACATATTTAAACAGTAAATTACAATCACCAGATATATTTTACGATATTTAATGTTAATCGCAATATTGTTTGAAGTACGAAGACTTTTTAACAATTCCAAATTCGAGTTTAACATAAAATTTGCTAACATCTAAAACAGAAATTCCTTATATTATACGTTCCTGGTCGTATTACGGAGACAAGTGACAGATTAAAAAAACAAATTAATTTCTTTGTGTAACATGGCAAATGACACTGTTGACATATTATAGCAATTAAAAACTTATCATCCAGAATGCGCGGAAGCCATTCCGCAACCGCGCCAGGTACTGCTTAGCTTGCCCAGAGAACTAACTTATCGAAGGTTTTATCCTCGCACTATCCTCAACGACTTAAAGACGGTGCCGAAACGTTGACCGTAACAAAAGTGCCAGTTTTGCTTTTCAGATTAGTAACTAAACAGCTTTAATTTACACCAAAAATCTCCCAACTGAAGTGACTAGAAGAAATATATCGGATAGATCGGTTGTGTTTTCCAAACGAAGTGGCTAGATGAAATACAGCGGATAGATCGGTTGTGTTTTTACAATTCTAATCGAAACGAACTTCATTGTGTGGATAAAGCTTAAGTAGGTAGTGCTGACATAAATCTGAAAGCAAAGGAGACCGCTGTCGCCAAGTGTAATGTGTCATTAATGCATTCCCTCAAGATGGCAAGCTCAGTAAAGAAGTGGTTGGAATGAAAGGACATGGATGTATGTTTCAAAATGAAAATTAATTTCAATGCCGTCTTTAACTTCATAGCCTCCTTAAATACACGTTCCCTATAGGCAATAAAATAAGAACGGTACTGTATGTCTTTACAATTAACACTTTGCAATATAGTGCCCTCGTATCTCACTCTCCTAAAGGGCTTCTACATTAAGCGTTATGCTTCTTAATGTTTTGTAAGCTAAGGGAAAGATGTTGACTGTTTACTACCTACAGGTCAATCATGCTACAAAATATTTTTATTGTGGCATAGTGAAAGAATTTGTCTTTATAAGACAAGTGTAGTTATACACTTACTAAATTAGAATTTGCATTCAAATATCAAAGCGCGCATCAAAGGCTATACACATGTGCTTAGTCATAATTGCTTAATTGATAACGAAATACTTTTACTTATTTTGCTATATTTTTATAATATAAAATAGACTGTAGTCGGAAACTATTCTGCTAAGCATTCATTTCGTACAGAGCTGCTGTATTACATTTTATTCAATTACTGGCGCGAATGATTTTGACTCTTAAAATGTGTTGGCGAACAAAATTAAATTAAACGCGTTTGCTGTAGAGCAATTGACTGCCAAGAGGAGGAGTAGTAGTGCAAATAAATTTCCCGTAATAAGATTACTGCGGTGTTATATTCCAAATTGCAGCGGAAGGGGAAAATGAAATGTCATAGGGTCATTTGCCTCGAAGACATGAAAGGCTCGGGGATGGGGCAGAGGGTTGTGATCGATTGATGGGTCTGTGTGAAGCGTCCTTTGCTCTCAGAGGACTGGCAAGGTTAACTCTGATAAAAAAAATGAACAACATGCATATTGCGTAATTTGGCATTTTTCTAACTTAAGATCTCGAAAGTAATTGGTACGTTTTGTAAAATGAGTAGCCTGCGCACAGTGTAGTCAGTGCCAATTCATAATGAAGTATCAATAAGCAATTTCAAAGCTGCAGTGAAGTAAATAAATAATGTCAAGTGACAAGCATCGTCGCTAGGACGACTCGCGATTTTTCTTTGCCGCTGAAAACTAGCGAGAAAATGGCAGAATATTGAAATGAATCTGACGGTAAGTTATAACTCCAATGTGGATGTGTATTCTAAAGGTGAAAGTTGCGATAAGTACAGTATAGTACCTAATAGGAGAAGTGATGGGTTGTTGATCGGGAGTCAGCCATGGCATGGCTGGGCACATCCACTCTGGAGGTGTTAGAATGACCTCGGCGCGTTTACTTGTATGCTGATTCGTGACACTACAGGTATATCAAGGAGAAGAACATAAGCTGCGCAGCTAAAGCAGAGAAGTGGCACACGTCAAGGGTTCAGGTTGAGAAATCGGCGTATCAAACACTCTTCCTACTATGGGCGATTCAGTTTACTATACTGAGTGTATGTTCAAAAGGCTGTAGGATGTTGTACTGCTTGCTTGGAAAACTGCAAAAGACACCATGGCATAGGTATTATAAAGTGGTGTTGTGGACTTGCGTCATTATTATTTTGTTTAGGAGTAAGATATAATTTCATTAAAATATGTTGAGAGCTACAAAAAACAGTAAAACGTTTATCCAAGTTAATTGTCGAATATTCACTTAATACAGTCTGACTAGTTAAGAATCGTTTGACACCATCGCAAGTTAACTTACTTCGCACTTTAAACGAGATTCACCCATTGGGAACATGCACGAGTGTTAAAAGTATTTTAAATCATCTTCATCCTCAAATTAAGAGGGAATGATAATGCATTCTAATGTTTCCTTTTTTTAAAACAAGGGGAAAAGTATTTTAAAGTGCTATTTGTTAAGACACGAGAACGCTTCTGGCGTAAGCGTTGTACTTGTGGCGTCACCGTGTAGTATAAACTGAAGTCACGCTATATGTTTGCGTTGATCGAGAATTCATATTGTTGGTTTTAGAGTTTTATTTTCGCATTTTTTTAAACAAAACGATGGATGAAGGCTTTAAAAGGGTAAGCTGTATAATTTTCCATGATGGTGGCCTACTTTTTCAGAAATAATGACTTTTTTGTGGCAGCAGATATCGTGGATCAAAAGCATACTGTTAAGTAGCATACCCATTTATTCTATCCCTGATTATTCAATTTTTGCTAAGATGCAACAAATCTAATGCTTATATAGAAAAACTATGATGTGTTATTGATCAGTTTTCAGAAGATGATAGCGAAGCATAATAAACTCATATCTCATTCACAACGAAGTATTAATTCAGACGTCTGGCTTAAAACGGTTTTTCATTAGACTAACAGAGTTTTGGCCTATTAATTTGTATTACATAAAAATAAGAGGCCACAGGGATAATCGGAGCGAATGTAAACATCTAGGTAATGGTGAATGTTCAGATCCCTTGGTATTGTAAGAACCAGTTGATGTCAGTGTTACTGACTTAACCATTAATGCGCTAAATATAACAATATAGCACAAAAGTACTATTAAAACAACAGTTTCTGATATCAAGATAGCCGGCGTTGTCGTCTAGGTAGTAGACATCCTGGATTTGGTCAGCGTCCTCGTCGAGGAAAGCGTCATCGTGGTAGCAGCACAAGCAAATATACCATGCCACATATCGCGTAGACAAGCGTGTAGATCATCTCAGGAGAAGTTTCCTGGTATTCCAGTTTCAGAGAGAAACTGTTAATGTCTGGTTAATAAGCTTAGGACAACGGGATCATTTAACGTTAAACCTAAGAAGCGAAAAACACATGTTCTAACGGAGGAAAAAAAATGATGAAATTTGTGCATCACTCGATTGCTCTCCAAAGAAGTGTCTTAAGACGTGTTGCACAACAATTGGGTGTTTGAAAAGCCTGCCGGCTCTCGTAGCCGTGGTCGCTGGAGTGTATAGCTTCGGCGCTCCGCCAAGTTGAGAGTCACGGTTCGAGTCCCGCCATGGGCATGAGTATCTGTGTGTTGTGTAATTGCAGTAATAAGCGGTAACGAATGTAGTAAAAACAGTAATAATAAACTGGGTAAACAAGGGAACTTAAAAAAAACTCTGTTCATAGAACTGCTAAACTTTTAAAATTGAAACTCTACGAGTAACTATAGTACATAAATTACAATTACATCTTGATGATGAAACTCGAGTTCAGAATTATATTTTTGTAGCGGATTTTACAGAATATGTTGACGGTACTGTTGAGCCACATCTAATTATTTTCTCAGATGCGGTACGGTTTAAATGGTCATGTTGCCCCAGAGAATAGTAGGTATTGGAGCACAGAGAATCCTTATTTAATTCATGAAGTTCGTTGCACGATGTAAAAATTTAGATATGTGTGCTGTAACAGAAAACGGATAATAGGGCCCATATTTTTCAGCGATACTGTAAATTCCAGTAGGTACCGCAGAGATGTTCTTGCACCATTTTTTCATATTTTGTCAGGTGGCAGAAAACGGATATTTCCAAAAAGGAATGTCACAGCCCATACTACCCAAAGCGCCTTGGAAGAGACACAGGATAATTTCTAAAAGGATTATGCCCTCTTGGTTCCCGGTCTTACTGTGTGCAATTCTAGTTCTGGGGAACTCTAAAAATAATCCCCACACCATAGACGAACTTAAGAACAACCAAGAACAGAAATCGTGAACATTATTCAAGAAGAACTTAGCGAGTGAATGGAAATTCCATCCGAAGAAGCCATGAATGTCTCATTGCCGATGGACATCACTTTCAATACAACTTTTAACAAGGTTACTACTCATTATAGTGCATGTTACTATCATTCGTGAGTAAGTAACGCGGGAGTTTTAGAACGGAAAACCCTCTAGTGTAATAAATAATGCGTGGAGTAGGATGCGTTCTTCAAGGATGCGATGACGGTTTTCAAGAAAATCATCAACTCCAAGCTACCCTTTACGTGAAACAATTTTTCTTATTTTTGATTTTCTCAAAAATAGCTCTTAACGATTTTGATAAGAATGTCGTATGTTTAAGATATTTGCATGATACAATGTAGATATGCCTATCTTAAATTTTCTGGCAATAGCCTGTCAAGTAGTCTTTATTCTGAATGAATTTTTTATAACTTATAAACTTTAAGAGACAGACAAAAACTTATCGCACAAAATATCTAGATCCACCTTAAATCACACAAATTATACCAAATAAAAAATTTTGTGTCAACAATTTTGCGAGATGTTCTTTGTTGTACGTTTGAATTGTCATATCTATACAACTATTACGAAGCGAGAACACTTGTGAGTGTGTGTGCGTGCGTGCAGCAATCTCAAAACTCACTCAACCGAGTTTGATAGTAATTCTTTCGCCATTGAAAAGTCCAATTCGTTCTGACGAAATGGAGCTATAAAACACCTTCTAATTTAATTTCATAAATTACTAAAAGATTAAAAAGGATTTACAAAGCCCTTGCAGTTGAATACGCACACATTGGAGTTATAAAAGTACATGCTTACGAAGAAGGTCTTGACTTTTATTGAGAATGCTATGGAGTATAAAAAATAGTTGTTACTCCATAGAAAATAAATAGTTGCCGATCTCCTCCGCACAGTATAAAACAAAATCCAGTTACAGTTTATTGCATGGAATATACATAAATGGCTGATGCAATACATCAACAAACAGAAGACTGAGTTTAAATAGCGAAATTGATCCTTTATTGTATTTGTTTCTGTATTTACCATTTATCAGATACTGTAGATATGTACGTAATGAAACATACCTCTGAAAAACCTTTATTTGAATTCTATAGGTGTATGCACTGAAGTTTCTGGATGCCAAAACCGTCTAATAACTCTCATGTAAATCAAATTTACTTTATTTCTGTTATATTTATGTTGTGATAGAATTTTTAGGACATGCTAAATAATTGTATAAAGAGAAAAAAAATCAGTGAGCCTATATTTTATATTAACTGAGAAGATGGTTTTTCTCGATGGTCGCAGACTGTGTCTTTTCCAAAGCTTGGCAGCCTGAATCTTATTTCGTTGTGCATGTTAAGGGTTTCTGTATTATGTGAAAATTATGTAGCTTTTATGTTATTAAATAACTATGGGACCACAAAGAAGGTACAAAAGTTTAAATTTTACTTAGTTTTTACTTTTATTGGCGTCGTAAGATTATAATAAACTTGTGTATGTCTTTATGGCGAAAAAAGGTGTTCATAATGGCACAATCCTGGGCTTTACAGAATTCTATTAACCTTTCATTATAATTTACTACTACTTCGCCACACCTACACATCACATCACTTACTTCTTTGTTCCCAACTCGACCATTAAAATCTCTCATAACCACGATTTCCTCCGTTGAGGATCAACTGTCCATAATGTCCATAAAATCTTCAAGAAAGTCGTCTTTTTCTTAACTGAAGAATCATTCCGTAGGAGCGTATAGACTGTGAATATGGTACCACAAATTGTCGATGTCATTTTTATTTACCTTTCGTTTATTGCTTCCCAACTTATGAATTTTTCCATTTCCTTCTCACCAATAAAGAAACTCCTGTCCTTGCTCGTTCTGTCTTGTCTATTCCACTCCACAAATGCAGATATCCTTTCATATCTTCCTGTCCCCTTTCTCTTTTCTTTGTTTCTGTAAGCACTACCAATTCTAACGTTTTCTTCTTAACCTCAGTGACAATCTCCGCCAATTTCTCTGATAAACCTTGTATATTTCATGTTCCAAAAGAAAAGGCCCGTTTGCGTAGCCATAGTCGATGTCCAGATTTCCGTCCGGTTGTATTATTTCCAATTAAGGTAACAATTATTTTTTACAGACAGAGTTGTCAGCCCTATTCTTCTTGGAGGACCTGACCAGAGACTCTTTTGCCGGATTTCAGGATTCCTGTTGGGCCTTCACGAGTATAGTAACGGTCCGGGAACAACGTCCCCACCGTACACCGCCCCAACAGGCGATTTCCTACTTACCGATGCCCACCTCTTAGGACGAGGTTTAAAATGCAATCTTCTATAATTATTACTCGATCATTCCATACGAGGATTCTTCCACCGCCAAAAGGTACTTATACACTATACAGCATTTCCAGAACTGCCGGGGGAAGTTTAAGGAAGTCAGACGTTACGCCGATTTTTCACATCCATTTCCATGAACATCGGGGAATTTTTCATGTTTTTTTTGTTTTTTGGAATAGTCGGGATTTTAACAAATTACAGTTATAAGGGGTATAAAAACCCTCTACCATTCTCCAATAATTTAATGGCTGGCCATGTAGCTCAGTCGTTAGGGCACCTGCCTGCTGTGCGAGGGGTCCCGGATTCGATTCCCGGCGCAGGGGGTGAGAATTTTTCTCTAACCAAGATTATTCCCTATTCTTTTCAGAGTCTGGAAATATGAATGGGAGTGTGAATGTGTGTGTGATCTAATGAATAAAACCCAAAGTTACCGAAATCCAACGAGAAACGAATACGAGTTAACACCATTGCCTATACGCAATATGTTCCAAAGGAAAGGCTGCAGTTAAAGGCGGATAATAAATGGAACTTAAAATTTCATAAGGAAGGGGCAGGCGAATGCAGTTAATTAATCGTCACTGGAGTTTAAAAACCTAACCGTGCAACGTCGGGTGGTACTTTATGCTATTTTGTTTTTCTCGTGATCACGGAATTTCAAATTCATCACATAGCGACGTGTACTTAAAAGGTTTGATTCGCTTAAGCCTACTGCATATCTACAAGGAAATATGTAATAAAACCATTTCTGTATGTGTTTATCTCAATTAACATGAATAAGCGTTTGTAAGAATACTTTGTTGAATAATGAGTAGAATGAATAATTCAAGTGAATATAGCACAACAGAATTTTTTCCTAGCTATTTTGTATAATTAAATTATATTAATTCTTTGTTTAGTGGCATAACGTTTTGGTAAGGGGCTTCAGGCTTCAGTAAAGCTTATTATTACTTAAGTTAAAAAACTATAAGAGCTCCAAGAAGAATATTTTTAATCTCGTTTTGCTCCTGTAAGTTAACCATGGTTTTATTTTTTTTTCTGGCAAACGTCTGCTGGTAAGCACATTCCCATTGTCTAAGCTTCTGAATCATTCATCAGTTGCCTTAAATTGGCAAAATGTGAGTCATGAAGGCATTAATCTGCATATTTTCTTGGTTCTGCACAGCACAGTGCTTGGGACCGAGCACAGGGCGATGATTAATGATGTTCATGGAACGAGCGATGCGCTGGGAAATTAGGATGTTTCACACCAACATAGGACAGCGGCGCTCTCTTTCCGCATAGAGCCAGAATGTTAGCAGGCCTGCGGTGAGCCTTTTCGTTGAAACAAACGAAAGGTGGTGTTTGGCATATAATTGCACGTAGTTTGAATGTATGAAGAATCGAAATTAAAAGCCATCAGAAAGTTAATTCTGTGACGATGTTCCATATCTCACTATGCTGTAGCAAATTTTCTCAGATCATTTAGGAGAGATTCAAGGTGTATATGTATATATATATATTTATATATATATATATATATATTACAATTATGTGCACGTTTGGTTTTAATTAATAAGGTTCTTTCCATGTTTTCGCTAATTTGTTATTCATACAATTTCAATCAATATAAATTAAAACATTTTCTTTCTCAATCTGATATAAGTATTAAACAAAAGCATTACCTTCCTTAGGTTTAGCCTTCTGCCAAAATAGAATTCTGAGCTTATATGATATTTATGTTGAGCATTCTTACTATCATATCAAGTAGCTATACAAAAAGGAACCAATCGCCATCTTTAAAATATCTGAATTTTCTTACAAAATGAAGTTGAACTTATGTGATATAAAACAAAACAAAAATATTATTGATACATTCACATGACTTCCTCTACCCTCTATCGTTTATTAGTGATTATACTAACTATTCTTACTAGAGCTTAGCTTAGCTTACTTTTCCTACTACGTATAATAAGGAAGCCTTAAAATTCCGTACTCTTTCCATGCAATCGCAAGAAACAGCTGAACGTTGTAAGGATTTAAGAGAATGACCAAGAAATGAACAATTCGAACCGTTAGTAACGGATATCTCAGAAATGGCTTATGTCAGAAAAAAACTTATTTGAAATAAATTGTGTTTTAAAGAGATCTACATATTGTGTGTAGTACGTTTTCGTCTATCGCTTAATGCTTACCAGTTATACAAGATTATATAAAATTTCTTCTAAATGACTTAAAAAGCTATTCCCAGAAAATTGAAGCTATACATTTTATTTGTCATGTAAATATCTTTAATATGCGGTATTTTAATTAAAATCGTTACAGCCATTTTTCAAAAAATAAAAAATTTCGATAAAATCTTCCAAAAATGCGACATGAAAATTTTCAAGATAATTCCCACATACTACACTTTACATGGAAGGTACCTGAACCTAAATACCAAGTTTGATATTTATCCGACTTCTCGTTTCTTAGTTATGCTGTTTATAGACATGCACACCTGTATACCCACTAATAAACAATAGAGATAGAGAAAGTCTTGTAAATGTATCACATAAGATGTTTTTTATGTACTTCTTTATTAGTGGGCATACAAACTACTCTTACTAAAGCTTATTTTCTATCTACCACATTTAATCCAATAAGTCTTTGCAAAAATAGCTACATTACAAATTTCGTTATAAATACAAAGAGAACAGCTATAGTCAAATGTTTGACGCTGTATTATGGCCTTAAAATTTCATACTATTTTCATGCAATCGCGAAAAACAACTGAAAATCGATGGGACTTAAAAGAATGACAAGTATTTTTTTTAATTCCATTTATACCCCGCCCTTAACTGCGTTGGTCTTATCGGCGGCCTTTCCTTTGGAACTATCGTTGCCTATTGGCAATGGTGTTAACTCGTATTCTCTTGTCGTTGGGTTTCTTGCACTTTTGGGTTTATAATCATTAGATCACACACACATTCACACCCACATTCATATTCCAGACTCTGCGGAGCATAGGGAATAATCTTGGCTAGAGAAAAAATTCTCACCCCAGCAGGGAATCGAACCCGGAACAAGTATTGAAAAATTCGAATCTTTAATAATGGATATCTCAGAGGAACGGTTTATGCTACCCCCCCCCCAAATAAAACCTATTATGAGTAAATTGTGTGCTTTAAAGAGATCTAAATTTTTCGTATGGTACGTTTTTGTCTCGCTTATACAAGATTATACAAGCTTCCTTCCGAATGAAGGGTACTTCCCACGCTATTTCCAGAAAATTCAAAATATCTGGCTACGATATTTGACTTCATCAGAAGGTTTTATAGCTTTAGAGCCGCTGTGTCTGAAAAGATATAGGCCTCTGGAAGAGAGATCTGGAATAAATGACTGGCCATGAAAAGTACTCGACTATGAAATTGCACGGAGCTGAATATTAACTGTAGAGTGAAGAGGCGGAACTAGTTTCACGAATGTGCTCAAAAATAATGAGATGTAAGGAATACTAGCCAATCAGTCAGATGTGGTTGACGTTTTTAACATTTGACGATATTATTAGTTGCTAATGTTTCTGTTAATGGGTCCAGAACTCTGTGATCACGACCGATAAGATAAGTCACGCCAAGTGAACAAATGATCTGTTTCTAACTGCTCACAGCTCATGACGTGGCCATGCATTACATTCACACATTTTCATAATGATTTATTGCTTGCTTGCATTTCATATTACGCCCGACTTCTATAATGTGCTGTATCCACTAAAACCTACAGGCTTAAAGAAATAACTGTGTACTAACGAAAACTGCAAAGTCATTCGAATCTGTTACAAATAGTCGAACAGACCAAAAAAAAAAATCAATCGCATATTTTAACAAATTAGCAATTAAAGCAACTAAAGTTTTATGAAGTTGATCAATAAATCTATAAAAGCGAAGATAGCTGATGTAAAGAATATTTTTTCTATGTTTTTACGAATGTCTATTCTTAAATTTTCAAAAACCTCTCCGTTGCAGCTTCACACAGATGTATCACATCTGTCACGTTATTTGGTAATTGTATGAAAACTAAACTTTAAAGCTACGTTTTATGCAAAGCATATTACTGTTTTTAATGCTTAAATTTTAAATAAACCTTGTTACTTGTGAAGGTTTTGCCATCACATAGTTTAATTTAAATTTATGAAAAATCTGAATTGCAACAATGCTAGGTTTAAAGTAACTACTTCACTCATCTATCAAGTGACTAATTCGGGATAGAAAAACTTTGAACTTTGACCAATCGCAATTATTTGTCCTGCCAGTTTTATCGTTTCATTTCATCGCCTCTACGCATTTTCTTTCTTACTTTTTATGTTGTTAAGTCTGCTATTCGTGAATGGTTTCAATTTCTAATTTTATCTGTTCGACTGTCAGTGAAAATTAAAATACTGGATTGGATTCTTAGCTGTAAGCGTATTTGTATTTTATGGACCTTATATTTGCATTCCTATCTGTTAATTTTTGAATAAATACAAATTGAGCTCCGGATTGCCTCAAGATAAATTAGCTCTTGTTATATTACTAAAGATAACTACTTTTATCATTATTATTATTATTATTATTATTATTAGTTTCGCTGAAATAGTTTTAGGCTAAAAATCCCATGGGATTGGAGGCCCATGCCTCGATGCAAACGTTTCTACTGCTTCCGTGGAATGTGTCAAATAGAACTGGAAGTTGTCTACAGAATGATGTATATACAACTAACCCATTTCATTCTTTTTTTGGCTATACATTCACCCAATGTCCCGAGATTGTCAAATTAAGCGGGAGATTTGGGATATCTGAGTCAATGTCATGAGATGCGCAGATGTCTCCCCCCTTATTGCTTGCTTTTATGGTGGGCAGCCTGTTTTCGATATTTTGTTTCACACTATCCGGAATTTCATGTTTTTCCGTCTTCAAACTAGTATGAGAAAT
The DNA here is from genome assembly GCA_030765065.1 of Deroplatys truncata. NCBI lineage: Eukaryota > Metazoa > Arthropoda > Insecta > Mantodea > Mantidae > Deroplatys > Deroplatys truncata. Next base: position 49,588,721 of record CM060984.1, on the reverse strand, counting down.
TGAAGTTTTCCTTACTTTAACTTTCCGTACTCCAACACCAACCTCTTAGTATTCCCTTCAACTGTTTAATCAATACTTAACCGAAACATATACCTAACTGGTCCATGTGCAATATATAAAGTATTTCGACATATGAACAAAACATTGTATGCAACTGCAGGAAAGTGTTTTTTTTTTGTTTGTTTTATTTTTTAAGTTCTTTTTAAGAGGTTTCAATATTCTTATACGCCCTGAAAAAGCTCGCTTTCCTATGCAGTTACGTAAATGTAAATGCGTGAAAATGCAGTACATGTTAAATCAAGGGAGTCCTTGTAGGATTACGAATTCCGTTACAGCTACTCGAGGGACATCTAGACAGAACTTGGTATAGGCAATCCCGAGTACAGGCACTGGTAAACAAACATTGGAAGCAATTGGATCTTTAATGAGTGAAAAAAGGCAAGCATTGTTCATCTAGACTACGCACGGTTGTCGGGCAGTCATCTAGAGGGTTACTGCGTAGTCATTAAGGCGTTTGTCGCAGGAGACCAGGTACACCTCAGCGAATCAGCTGCGAAAAATGCTCACCTTAAGCCATATAGCATTATAGTTGCAGGGACTGGAAAGCTATAGAGTAAATAGTTATCAGGCACTATTGTCCAAAATTCTGACAAAGTATCCATCACATGATTTACAGATGAAGCATTCCCACCTCTGTTGTGTGGGAGGCCCCGAGTTCGAATCTCGGTTAGGGTAAGTTACACGGATAAGGTTTTTTCCGGAATTTTACCTTATTCTGAAAAGACAATTTGTCAAGCAACCCTAAACTCTAAGGATCCCGGTCTCGTTTTAGCATCGTTTCACCCGTTTTATTCATTCATCGTTCGATATGGCCTACCAAGTTAAAGGACATTAAACTTCAAGGGGGGAAAAAACAGATGAAGCATGGTTCCATATGCGTCTCTGTGAATGCACACAACTCACGATCTTGGGCCGTCCAAAATCAGCATGTTATTCATGAAGCATCTGGTTAAAGTCGGGATTTGCTTCGCAATATCTGATACAAAATAGTGGGACCAATTGTTTTGACTAGACTGTGGACACCGTAGAGTACCGACAGATTTTCATGGAGTTTGCTGAACAGCTGGAGATGTGGAGGATGGGTCATGGTAGCCATCGGAGGGCGATGGATTTTTTCGGGCGTAAAAATCCTTAGCATGGCTTCCTTCGGAAGAGGAGTAAAGCCCATGTAGATTTACGGCACGTAAAAGAACCTCAAGCCTGATAAAGAGGCATCTGAGGAAAATTCACAATCTTCCACGCCCAATATAGAACGGGATGCAAAATACCATAGTAGTTACAGAGCGTCCATAAATAAGCCTTTTTTTTCTGGGTCATGGGTATTGTCAACAGGATCTCCAAGAACCTGTGGCCCCGAGACACCGGGTTTTCTTCCTATGGGTTAGAACTGAGAGAAGCGCTCATTTCGCATAAAATCTGAAATCATGACGTCACGCTCGCGAAGCTACCAGTACCCAACATGCGGAGCGTTTGCATCACAATTCTGATGCTCTTATTGCTTTCATCACAATCGGAATGGAAATATATCATATATTAAACAATATATTGTGTTTACTGAAAGCCTCTCCCCTTTTTCTTTGACATCACCCCAACTAAATAACATTCCTCTCCAAAAAATAAGCTTGAGTAATAATAATTTGTATACCCGCTAATAAACGAGAGTATAGAGAAAGTCATGTGGATGTATCAAATCAGATTTTTTTTACAATGTGGTGTACCCAGCCAGTGTTACCCAGCCGAAGGCGCTTGTGGCTCTCCAACAGAGTTTGATAGTTACTATGCATGCAGTTTCAAAGTGAAATAAGTTAAAATGGAGGAGAGAAAGCAGGAGCAAATAATGAATAGCAAAGAGCAGAATTACGCGGCCAGTGTTAAAAAAGTTATCATTTCGAACATACTTTTTTTAACCGGAAAGGCTGGAACAGTTTTTCCCACCTCTATACCAGAGAGCTTCTCTTTCATAGACGAGGTGCATAGCAAGGTCTCTTCGCTGCTATCTTCGCCACTGATTTACTTCGTAACAAAACCATCTAGAAAGAAAACCACCGCTTGGGGTTCATGCCTTTCGGTTTCAAATCCCGGACGGATTAAGCTGCCTAGCGTCTGGCTGAGGTTTTATTTCGAGTTTTTCTTCGCTCCTGAGGATAGGATATACAACGGAAGAGGGCACCTCGCGCACCGCGATCTAGATGCATATTATATGAACTTAGATCTATTGCAGCTACCACACCCACTCCAGTAGGAAAGGATGAAGCGAAAGAAACACAGGAGGCTACGGGCAGCAGGCAGAAGATAGAGGGGCCATAGAGACCTGCAAAAGTCCCTAACAATTCCAGCAGAAAGACCCGACCCACTCAGAATAGCTCTAACGATTTTGATTTAAATGCTGTATGTTTAAGATATGTGCATGCCAAATAAATTATATATCTTGAATGTTCTGTGAATAGCCCTTGAGTCCTCTTCATTTGGAATGAGTTTTGTATAATTTTATAGGCAAACCTACTACAGAAAGAATGTAGATCCGTTAAAATACAATGTATGTCAAATAAGTTTTTGTGATATTTGCCAATTACGAGATATTCTTTAAATTTTCAAACACATACTTTTTTTTCAAAATCGCTTTTCTTTTTCTTTTCTTTCTCGTGGTCATGCAAAGAGTGGAATTCAAAGCCATGATGTGTAGGGACCCACTTTTTAAAGATTGGACCATTGATTCAAACTACTCTATCCCCTCTACAAAATCCATATCTATACTAACAATAAAAGGAGAAATATTCTATGTGTGTATGTAGGGCTATTTCGTAAACTACTCAGTTAATTTTGACAATTCTTTCACCATTGGAAACCCTTGTTCTTCTCTTCTCTGTAGGCTGTAAGAGAGCTTCTAATTTCAACTCCTGATGACATGACTAAAAAGGATTTACAATGTTTTAGATATTAGAACGCGAGCATATCGGAGTCGTAAAAGAACTGTTTGTGAAGAGGCTTTGACCGTTCATTGAAAATACCATGGATTAGATAATAGCTGTTATTCTACAGAAAATTCATGAAAAATAAGGCAAAAACCGGAGAAGTTTCATTGTAAGCCTTATACATAGGTGATCCCGATTTGGCAATTGAGAAAACAGAAGACACAGCAAGACAAAAGACAATCGTATCTGCTTATAGCGGAATGATACCAATGTGATACTTATGCCAGAATATTTTAATAATCCTTATATATGCGCATAAGAAAGTTTTGTTGTATTTACTGTGAATGTAATCGAGATCATTAACACTGTCTGCTAAATAATTAGATATATAAAAAGAAGCGCAGGCGTGCGAAACATCACAAATGAATAGGGCTGACTGAAGTCTGAATATCGCCAAACATATTTATTGGTACTGATGTATGTGAAAACAAATTACAAAGATTGCACAGCAAAACGCCGCAAAGTTTCTTAGATTAGAGAACAAAGTTTCACTGGAGCTCTTGTCAGAGATAAAGCAAATGAGATCGCTGCTTTTGTTTTGTCCTTTATCATGTAATAGAGAGAAAGTATGACATTTGTATGTGTGTGTGTGTGTGTGTGTGTGTGTGTGTGTGTGTGTGTGTGTGTGTGTGTTTTACTGTAGTGGTAATATTGCAAATTCACCCGGATAGTTCTTTCAGTATTAAATGCCATGACAAAATGTCGGCAAAGCTTCTCATCTGTGTTGTTTCTGTTTAGTTAGGTATCTAGGAATCGGTTTTTAGGATTTCTGCTTTACATATTTTAAATTTCAAAAGAAATCGTGTTCGTGCAGCGTCGGGCAAGGTAGTTAATATTTACGAGTAATAAAAGCAGTTTGCAGGCGTTTATCTCGATTAATAAGTAATAGACTAATAAGCTTTTTGAGAATAGTTTGTAGAAGAGTTGGTAGACAAAGTCATATGAATGGAACACATTAGATTTTTATCCTGTGCAGACAAAATATGAAACGTAGTTTTCAGGCAGAACAGAAATAAACCCTTTCTCGGGTATACCAAATTGCTTGTGTGTATATTAAATTAAAGTCATAATGGGGCGTTTAATTTCGGAAGCTTACTTTTTACACCACAATCATATTTAAAAGTGTTGAGAGCAAAGTGAAAAAAGGTAATTGCAAAACCAACATTTAATTTTAAACTTCCATAAAGAGTGGATGAGAGAACGGAATTTGTGTCACTATTGGTTGCCGGGCAACTCTAGATAGCTGGAGCGACTGCTTATTTGCACACAACGCATGCGTGGCATGAAATTGCGTTGAGAGATGGAAGGAAATCTAATTTCACATCCACCAGTACGCGCTCCTACAGCAATGCGACGTATACGAGATGAGACACGTGAATCTGGACATTCATCTCACTGTTATATAGCGTACGATGTTTATGTACAGCATCTCTGTGCATGCGTATTGATCATCCGGCTGCCGAGCGTCCCTTCCACCCGAAACCTACCCCAAGGTGGCCATCCAATAAAAACTGCGGCATGAATCCGGAAAAGCCACTTCTCTTAAGTTGACGAGTGTCTGCCGTCTCTTGGGGACCAAGAAAACAAGAAGAAGAAAAAAAAAACAACGTGAAGTGCGCACCCTCGCAAGCAACTGTCTTCCCTTCACCTTTACAGGATTCGCGCGCGCAGACTGGTATTGTTTCCTGTCCCCAAAAGAACACTTAACCGGAAGTAGGTGCAGTAATCGGGTTTCCGGTCGCTGGGCATGATCGCTGTGGTGTTGTGCGGTGTGATTATGATGGTACAGTGTTTTCTGTGAGTGCGTGCGTGTGTGACATTGCGGAACACCTGTGCAGTTTTGTTCTTTATGTTAAAGCTGCTCACACGTGGCATCGTGAAACATTGTTCTTATAATTCACTGTAATTTAATGTGCATCTCACTTTATGAGAGCGTCATCAGCGAGAAATTATTTTTAGTCCTCAAAATTTTAGTGCATGTTAAGAGCTGTGCACACGAGGTTAAGCAAAAATAAATCTGCATGTAATTGAAGTATTTGGCAAAATACGAACGAGTTTGAAGCTGTGAAGTGCAAAAGTTATAATAAAAGTTTAGCAGGCTAATAGAATGTGGTATAGTATTATTAGAAATAATAAAATAATGCAGCGAACTAGCGATCCGCCAGTTTCGTAACTTGCAATTTCGGAAACTTTTCTAAAAGTATGTATGATGTGTGTAGATGTTATTGCCTGTAGTTGCACGATTTTCATTTATCACAGTACTCCTCAGACATGGAAATTGAGCAAAAACTAAACACTGCACGTGTATGTTTTCTTATTGCGCTATTCGCAGCAAATATTAAACACAAATCTAACTCGAACACAAAGGCTCGCAGTCGCATTATTTAATGTATCCTTTTACTGTAGCAAAGCTTTGTTTCACACAACTCTTTGTGGATTGCATATTGCAAGCCACTTGCTGTTTTATTTGTTTACGTAGTAAATTTTGTGTTACTCGAAATGAGTTAGCGGATTTATTTATTGCTTTACTAAATAGTTTATGCAATGTATTGGACCATGGACTTTATATCAGTAAGATTTTCTTGTTTCATGATAATATGGTAGTTCTTTGGCCGTTGTTTGCCATCTTCTGTAACGACTATAATAATACAGTTATTTACGTCATTAAATTTTGTATTCGCAGCTTTGGTCACGCAGAGGCACACTTCAGTTGCTTTTATATATCGCTCCATAAGCTCTATCACTAGAAAACTGCAGCACAGGCCCTTATGGCAACTCGCCAATAGGAGCCATTTAGATGATTCTAAGGTTTGCGTTTTGACAAGCATGGGAGGAATTACATAGATTTATACTTGCTAATTTTCAAACCTAAACTTAAATGTTGCGTGCATTACCATTTTTCATACTCTACTCTATAAGCAAAATAATTAAGTTCTCTAGATGTCACGTATATACTGAAGGATTATCCTTCTCCTGTCGTGTACCCAAAATTAGTCTTTTAAACGGTTAATAAATAAATGAAGCTATGAAAATCTGGGAGAGTCTAATTTATTTTTAATTTGTGTGTATTTTAACTTTGATTAAGTTGGGGAAAGATTTGCTCTTTCCACTGCTGTATATGAAATGAAAACAAACCACTGCGATTATTGAAAGTTGGTGAATCATTGATATGTGCTAGAGGCCGCATTGATTACTGGTTTTAAAGCAGAGAGGATGAAATATTTAATATTAATAAACACATTAAGAAACTCTCCTTCATTTTATATTTAAGTCCTTTGTTTTTTCATTTCTTTGTCACCACCACTTAATCTGGGCAACCTACCCAGCCCGTTTCGCGGCTTTGTAATCTTATACTTGCTGGAGGGTACTTGCTTTTATTGCACTAGATTGCGAAGAAACCAAAGTATTGTTTAGTTTGAGCGTTACTGTTATCACAAAAAAAAGTAAAGGGGGTTGAGGGGGGGGGAATATAAAGTAATTCTAGGAGATCATGAGGCATAGTTGCTTTTATTACTTTTTTCATTTTGCTTTTCTTTATTTTTGTGCTATAAATATCCTGCTGAAAATACTTAACTTCTTAGATTTTACAGGATGTAAGTACTATTCCTGGATTTTATAATTAATTCCGGTTATACACATGATAAGCTAAGCATATGCACCTATTCATATTTGCGTTCAGAAATAATACAAAAATAGTGCACAGTTATGAGCATTGTGTGTCCTTTATTACTAATGTGTTCATTTTACTTAATTTATTAGTTTCCTTTAATAGGTAGATAATCTACCTACTGCATTCCACAAATATTATATATATACAGAGAGAGAGAGAGAGAGAGAGAGAGAGAGACTGACAGACACACAGACAGAACAGCATAATTAAAAAACAAAATTCAAATAAATACCAATTTTTATATTCGAGTCCAGCATCTGTTAAGTAGGATGCGACTCCGGAACTATGCTTTGTGTAGAAAATTTTTGTTATGTTTTATTTTCTCAAAATACTATATGTTTAAGATACTTGTATTACTAATAAAATGCATATCTTGAATTTTACCGTTTCGTATAACTGTAAAAATTATGAGACAGACAAAGACTTACTGCGGATAAAATCTAGACCTCATCAAAATACACAATTTGTGTGAATTTATTTGCATATTGTTGGCCTTTTTTTCGAAATAGTCCATGTTACATGCTTACTTTCCCAAATATTTCATCTTACGGACATTTTTTTAAAGTTTGCGATTCTTATTACTTTCTCCACAACATACGTACAGTGGGCTCCAAATGTTTTCCGATGGCCCAAGGGGTGTAGACGAAGAGAGCGAAGAAATTTCTTCTCGACTAGTCATGCCTGGCTATAGCCAGCGTGCCAGCATCGTCTCAAAGGTCACATTTACTTCTGTGTATGCATTCAGCGACCTGACTCTAAGAAGAAACAAGACGAAACCAAATACTTTTCGCTTTACTAGAACCATTCAAGCGAAATAAATTAGCATATTCTTTGCATAATATGTTGTTTAAAAATCAAATATAGCATTCTTTATGCGGGTGCTACACAGGTTTAAGATACAGTAATTTTCTTGAGAAACAAGGTTCGCATAATTTATATCTTGTTTTTAACGTTTGTTGCTAGTAATAAATAATAATATTAATAATAATAGTTTCATTATTATCACCAATAGAACGTTCTACGCGTACTCCGAAAGTATTTATTACCTTGAATGTAAGTTCGTTTTGCTTTTTAATTGTCATAGATATTGATCACAACGTTTAGCGCCAAGTGTGTAGTTCCATACAGTTGGCACATTCAGTTCTGATAATATCCAAGTAATGTTTTAAAAACATGGCAGAAAAAGTAATATTAATGTCAACTGTTGAAGCAGTTTGGGAACAATTAAGTATAACGTTAAATTTTCTTCAAGAGGAGATATACTTTGCGTTTGTTACTGAAAAACGAATAAAGATTGTTTTACTTGAAACATAATTCCCCTTACCTGCACACTCACAAGAGAAAAGAAGAAAAACCGTGCCAGTCGTATAGTGGACGTAGGGTAAAAATACCTATTTAGGTATTGTATGCAAAATGTTAATAGATACGAGGAAACAACGTTTAGCGCAAAATATGCAGTTTCTATATAGCTGTTTTATTCGGTTAGGATAACATATAAGCTAAATTTTCAAAATAGTGACCCGAAGTGTTAATGCAGATAGGTTGATGTGCTTTTGTTGCAATTGGTTCATTTGAAAGCACTCTATTCTGAAAACTTAATTGCTCTCAAGATACAAATCTGAAGATGCCCCCCCCCAAAAAAGACTTTGTATTACGATTCACGTTCTGAATTCTTAAAATGCTTCTCTTCTCTGGTCTAGAATGGAATGGAATGTGTAACAGAGGGGACTCGACACCGATCCAGTGAATGAGGATATTGTGCTTGTGCCCCTCGAGGGTGCGCTCCCGGAAGGGTGAGACACACCGAGCGGCCGGAACCAGGAGTGACGGCACAGCAATGACAAAGTTCCTAAACTTTCCAGATTGAGACGCCCTGACAGTTGGGCAGGCAAACCGGGGACCCCACCCCAAACAGAGGGTCCAACGCCCCCCAAGAAGCGGTCCTTATACCCTGGCAACCAGGGGAAGACCGCGAGACGGATAAGGTTCTACAGAGAGAATCCTTTTTCTGCGCCACGCCGCACTGGAATACCATCGCCGACACTTCCAACCCTGAAACAGACCTAACGGGATTAAGGATGAATGAAATGAGGAATGGAACGATATTCGGGTGTGAGAGAAATCATATCAGCATTCGCTTGACGACCCGGGAAAACTCTCGAAAAAGAAAACCCTTGGGTCAGATTGGGCGGTAGCCGGGAAGCAAACTAGGGATCTCTCGAATGCGAGTCGCACGCGTTACCGCGGCGCCACCTGGACGTAAACTGGAAGATCCGTAGTTCAAATCTCGGCTATGACATTGAATTTTTCAATCTGATTCTATCCTTCCAACCTTGTCCTACACACGGCTTGAGTGAAAGAGTCTTCTTGTTAATTGAGATGAACTGTCATTACAAACTTCGTTGTAAGTATAAGAAGAATGCAGTAGCTAAAACGATAGTCAGATTTTTATGTGGTGTCTTTGAAGCTCCACGCTCTATGCAGTACCACGAGAATTATGATTAGGAAGAATTATATTTAAATATATATTAAATTATTATTTTAAATTGAACAAACTAACGTGTCGCATTCACATAACTTTCTCTTCTCACCATTCTACAAATTCTTTTTTCTAAATTTCATTTTTCTGTCTACTTCTTATAATCCAGATAAACTTGCAAATCACATTTAGCTCATCTGTGTCGTGTGGGGGTCTGCCTCACATTCAAGAGGTCCCGAGTTAGAATTTCGGTTAAAGTGAAATACCTGGGTAAAGTTTTTTCCAGGGTTTCCTCTTATCCTGAGAAGATGAATGTTACATTATAATTTCTAGGGACCTTGGGGCCCATTTGAGCATCTTTTAACCATTTCGTTCATTCACCGTCCGTAATGGCCTATCCGGTTAAAGGACTTTAATTGAATACCAAAAGAAAAAGTTCACATTTACACGTTTCGTTGTAGTATATGTAGATAAAGCGATAGTCACATTTTGAAAACGCATGTCACTACGTGATGCTTTGAAATTCAATGCTGTTTGTATGACCGCGGCAAAAACAAAACGAATAGCGACTTCTCAGTTACAAAATTATTCAAACCAATAACAAAAAATATCTGGGAATTAGTTAATCTCATAAAATATATGTATAACAAACTGCGTGCTTTAACGGGGTCTTCATTTCTTGTGTAGCAAATCTTTGTCCAATCTTTTAGACTTTACCAATTATAAAAAGTTATTCCGAATGAAGAAGGCTTTAGAGGTTCTTCTCAGTCAGTTCAAAATATATATATTTCGTTTGTCATGAAAATATTTTAAACAGTGAGTATTTTAATAAAAACCATTAGAGCCGTTTTTAAGAAAATAAATTTCGAAAATTTTACCATGTAAAGGGTTGTTCAGGATGGGGAGATTTTCTTGAAACTCCTTGTTACATTTTTGAAAGATGTTGAACTTAAATATCAAGTTTGGTGTTTAACCGACTTTTCGCTTTGGATTTATGTTGTTCACAGAGACGCAGGCATATGGAACTTTTGCCCTAAAATGTGTTGCATTCGCATGACTTTCTCTACTCACTCTTCTTACAAAGCTTATTTTGCACCTGTGTCATTTATTTTCACAATTCGTTGTAGGTATAACCAGAACATATTAAGCTAAAACTATAGCCAAATCCCTCAAAGCTGATCGCTACGTGATAGCTTTGGATTGGTTGGCTACGGAGGGGACTCGGCACTGATCCACATAGTGGAAATTGTGCCTACGCCCCACAAGGGAGCGTCTCCGGGAGGCAGGATGAGGCGAGACAAGACACCGAGCGTCCGGAACCAGGAAAAACGTCACAGGAATGGCAGGGTCCCTAAGTTTTCAGATAGAGAGTCCCCGTCAGACGGACAGGCAGACCGGGGACTCCACCCAGCGCAGAGGGTGTCCAACGCCCCTCAAGGAAGTTAGGATACTCCCGACAGGCAGCCGAAAGCTGAGGGACGGAGAAAGTCACAAAAAGCATCCTTTTCCCCTGCCACACTGCACTGAAACACCATCGCCGACACTTCCAACCCTGAAAGAGACCAACGAATGAAAGGTGAAGGGAAATTAGAATGGAGATGAAATGAGGGTCCGGAAATTTGGGGATGTGAGAATCCTTCCCAGCACTCGCCTGGGGACCCGGGAAAAACCCCGGAAAAACCTATAGGTCAGGAAGGTCGACCAGAGGAATCCAACCCACGACCTCCTGAATGTGAGCCGCAGACGTGATAGCTTTGAAATTCCGTTCTCTTTGTATAAACACGAGAAAGAAAGAAAGAATGAAAGAAAGAAAGAAAAAGAAAGAAAGAAAGGAAAAACAATAGCTATTTGCAATTGAGAGAAGTATAAAGTATTTCAAAATTCAAACTAATAACAAAGAATATTTCAGAATAGGTAAAATATAAAAGTTATTTGACAAAATAAAAATGTTATTTGATTTAAATTTTGTGTTTTAACAAGATCTATAGTTGTTGTGTGGTAAGATTTTGTCTCTCTCTCTTTCTCTCTCTCTCTCTCTCTCTCTCTCTCTCTCTTACGATTTACTAATTATCAAAAGTCATTGACAATAAAGACTAATTTAACGCTATTCCTAGAAAATAAAAGATATACATTCTATTTATCATGAAAATAGCTTAAACATATGTATTTTAATCAAAATCCTTAGTATTTTTTGAAGGAAAATTTTTTTCGTAAAATATCCAATGTAAAGGCTAGTTTGGAGTGGAGGATTTTCTTTAAAATCTCAGCGTCGCATTCTTGGAAGGAGTTGAACTTAAACACCAAGTTCGGTTTTTAACCAAAAAAAAAAAAAAGTATCGCGAATTATATAACATGGTTTAAAAAATTACTTTTTATATGCATACTGTAACATATAACCAGGAAAGGAGTTTTAGTAATAAACCACCAAGTTAGGAACGCATCGAGGGTTGGTGGCGAGGGAAGGTGGAAGCGACTGCGATCTTGCAGTGTTCTCTGTAAACAAATATGATGAACACCCTGCTTCGAAAGAAGGTAAATCAGGATTCAGGAGTAGCATTAGAAGAAAGAAAGCAATGTGTGTTTAGCTATTGATAGTGTGCAATTAGTTTATGAAAAGAAACAAGCATTTCAAAAGTTGTACATTTCTTTTAATGCAATATCCGTTCTTATTAGTTTGACACATCCTCGAATCTGATCTGTATTTTGAGGCTGAGGAGGGTGTACTTTTTCCGTTTGTTTCTTATAATGTTACATGTTCCTTGTGTTTGATTGAACTATATGTTGTTTAACATGATGTTTAAACTCTTTTGAGCTCTATATTGCATCTGATGGTTTCGCCGCTTGTGCTGAAGTGCTCCCTGCCACATTCCGCTACAAATGATGTTAATTTGGGTATACACATGCTTCTTTGATTTAGGCATATTGCCACAGTTCTCCACTGGTGTATATTATGCAGCGGATAAATGGAACAGTCGCAACAAAACCGGCTATTGAGCGGGGGGGGAGGTGTGTGTCCGCCACAGTACCTGACATCACCTATACTCAGTGCGGTAACAGTTGCTCTGTCTACTTACTAAAACCCCTCTTCCTGATAACTTATACAGCGCATTTATTATGGTTAGAGAAAGTCGTTTGAGTGTTAGATAAGATTTCTTAAAATCATTTTAAATCTGAGGTCATACCACGTTGCTTCAGAGGCTCTCCGATACACACGTGTCAATGCGTGCCAGATGGATGATCTTAGTTGATTAGTTGCTTTCCTGTACCTTTACTTACTGATATATCGCCACCCCATTCTGTCTCTCCCCCCGTTTCTTTCCATTTAACCGGAAAGTCTTTTTAGCATCGAAGAACATCAGGATGTTCTATACGTTGGTTGTGGTACTCATAGTAAGTGCAATGCGGGAATGAACTACATAGTTGTCTTCCGTTACCGCATATTTTATTTCCTTTACTTTGCGTGTGCAACTTGATCACATATCCAATCCGGTATTTACCCAACCACCGAAGGGAAATCCAGAAAACTCCAATGACTTGTCCGGTACGCAAGCATTTGTAAATTTCGTCATCTTTGATATTAAGTTATCTGCAAGAATAAAAATTAGCATGACTCTTTAACTTATGGGACATCATCAGCAAATGAACCAATGGGATAAAAGAAAATGTTGAATTTTGGTCAATCTTAGCCGAATATCGCAGTGAAGTTAACAAATTACCGTCGGGATGTGCGTTTGTCTTCTATTTCAGTGTCAAATAGGTGGCTTGAAAGGGAATATATAATCCATAATGGAAATATACAACAATATATTTTTATTATTATTATTATTATTTTTTATTATTATTATTTTGTAAGCCGAGTTTAAGTGGATCATATCTAAATTTTTATTTTATTTTTTAATAGTTCCAATAAACTTTACTCGAGAGTTTGAGCTTTCTCATTACGTTCGTGAATTTATCGGCAATCTCAGACTTTCTTGTGATATTACTTGCGGCAATATAACGAGGAATAGGAGAAGATAGTAGGCAAAAGAATCATGAAAAATCTTGTGTGTTTAATTCACATGACTTTCTCTATCCTCTATCGTTTATTAGTGGGTATACAAATTATTCTTACGAAAGTTTATTTTTCCATCTATTTCATTTTAATACAGATAAACTGTTGCAAAAATAGCTACATTACACATTTCATTAGGATACAAAGTGAACATTGCTAGTCAAGCGTTTGAGAACTGGACGCTGGTGTTAACAAAAATTCCATACTCTTTCAGTGGAGTCGCCAGAAACAACTGAAAATCGATGGGACTTAAAATGGACAAGTATTGAACAAATCGAACCATTAATAATGGATATCTCGAAAATGACCGATGCCGCAAAAAAGTTATTTTAAATAAATTGTGTTAAAGAGATCTACATTTTTTTTGTGTGTAGCACGTTTTCGTCTATCGCTTAACGTTTACCAGTTATACAAGATTACACAAAATTCCTTCCGAATGAAGAGAGGACTTAACAGGCCATTCCCAGAAAATTCAAAATAAACATTCTATTTGTAATACAGTATCTTTAATATATGTAGGGTTTTTTTAATCAAAATCATTAGAGCCATGTTTTAGAAATTCGAAAAATGTTTCATGTAAAGGGTAGTTTGGGTTGAGAGAATTTCTTGAAAATCTTCCTGTCGTATCTTTGGAAGATACTGAACCTGAATACCAAGTTTGGTATTTATCGAAAATTTCATTTTTGATTTGTGCTCTTCACACAGACACGCGCGCGGATCTTTTTCTAAAAAAAAATATTCGGGCAGCCTCAAAACATGTATTTCCGGTGAAATCTCGGTATCGAATTTTTGGGTGGAATGCAATGTCTACTAGGTACGGGCAGAGAAAGTAAAAATGGGATGTCACAAAATTTACTGCAGAAAGCGTATTATTACGTCGTAACTTGTAATTCCAACTTCTTGAATAAGAAACTAAGAGTTTAAAAATAGTGTACCATTGCTTTGTACAAACTCCGGTGACATTTGCATTGTTTGCATGCAACTTACATCATCAGTCTTTGTGCAGGCGTGTGTCTAACAAGTTCGTTGACAGAAGCGAATATTTCATGAGCGCGCTCTGACATCAGTGTTTGCAAATAAAATGGCAAAGTGCAAAGAGACATTATTTTGTCTTTAAGAGCATTAAGACAACTAGAACGTTACGTCTTTAAAACCTTTTTAGCGGTTCTTTTGTATATTGATGAGATTATAAATAAGTGATCAGTTTTCAAAGCACATACATACTATGCCTGGAAAAAGCGAAATGTTAATTTTGTTATACAGAGTGTTAATAAAAAACATTCAGATCAGGGTGAATGTTAAATGTGTGAACACCAAGACGTGATTGGGGTTAATGCAGTGATAATATTCGTAATAGCATTTGTTGCAGTATTATAGTTACGGAAATCAAATGGGGTTGTAGTAAATTTGATCCATAATGAATAGCAATTGGATTAAAGGAGAACACCAACGATCTGATATGCGATCTACATAGTATAGTAGTATAGCGGTCCTTCAAAAAGTCAAACCTCTTGGCTTCAGCAAATACCTCACAGGAATTGCGAGGAAAATAACTGTTTTGTTAGTCCTGTGCATACTATTACATACACTACGTGATCAAAAGTATCCGGACATCTGGCTGAAAATGACGTACAAGTTCGTGGGGCCCTCCATCGGTAATACTGGAGGTCAATATGGTGTTGACCCACCCTTAGCCTTGATGACAGCGTTCACTCTCGCAGGCATACTTTCAATCAAGTGCTGGAAGGTTTCTTGGGGAATGGCAGCCCATTCTTCACGGAGTGCGGAACTGAGGAGAGGTATCATGTAGGTCGGTGAGGCCTGGCACGAAGTCGGCGTTCCAAAACATCCCAAAGGTGTTCTATAGGATTCAAGTCAGGACTCTGTGCAGGCCAATCCATAACAGGGATGTTATTGTCGTGTAACCACTCCGCCACAGACCGTGCAGTATGAACAGGTGCTCGATCGTGTTGAAAGATGCAATCGTCATCCCCGAACTGGTCTTCAACAATGGGAAGCAAGAAGGTGCTTAAAATATCAATGTAGGTCTGCGCTGTGATCGTGCCACGCAAAACAACAAGGGGTGCAAGCCCCCTCCAGGAAAAGCACGACCACACCATAACACCACCACCTCCGAATTTCACTGTTGGCCTACACACGCTGGCAGATGACGTTCACCGGGCATTCGCCATACCCACACCCTGCCATCGGATCGCCACATTGTGTACCGTGATTCGTCACTCCACACGTTTTGCCACTGTTCAATCGTGTAATGTTGACGCTCCTTACACCAAGCGAGGCGTCGTTTGCATTTTCCTGCGTGATGTGTGGCTTATGAGCAGCCGCTCGACCATGGAATCCAAGGTTTCTCACCTCACGCCTAACTGCCATAGTACTTGGAGTGGATCCTGATGCAGTTTGGAATTCCTGTGTGATGGTCTGGATAGATGTCTGCCTATTACTCTTTACGACCTTCAAATGTCGGCGGTCACTGTCAGTCAACAGACGAGGTTGGCCTGTACGCTTTTGTGCTGTACACGTCCCTTCACGTTTCTACTTCACTATCACATCAGTAACAGTGGACCTAGGTATTTTTAGGAGTGTGGAAACCTCGCGTACAGACTTCTGACACAAGTGACACCGAATCACCTGACCACGTCGAAGTCTGTGAGTTCCACGGAGCGTCCCATTCTGCTGTTTCGCGATATCTAATGACTACTGAGGTCGCAGATGAGTACCTGGCAATAGGTGGCAGCACAATGCACCTAATATGAAAAACGTATGTTTGTGGGGGTGTCCGGATACTTTTGATCACACAGTGTAGCTTGGGATTCTGAAATTATGGCGGGGAGAATGGCATACTGGCCAGATCTTTCTACACAAGGGATGGCGTTTCAAGAATTTCAAAGCGTGCTGCGCGACCCATCCATTGTCCAGGGTTGAACTGCCATCCTGGCAAACTTATATGTGTGATGTTTGAAGTGTGAATTTTCGGCGAGGATATGTGGGAATAACAATCTGAACCTAAACCCTGCATACAGAAGCGTTATCCATGGAAATTATATGTCGTCCTCCGTGGTGTGGTGGTTATCATGCTACCCTCTAGTTCCCAAGGTCGCGGGTTCAAACACGGTGGAGTGCGATGGACTTTTTCGGGCGTAAAAATCCTTAGTAAAGCCGGTGGTCTCGTGTCGTAGATTTACGGCACGTAAAAGAACCTCAAGCCTGATAAAGAGGCCTCTGAGCAAAATTCCCGCCTTTCATACCCAATATAGAATGGGGCCCTAAGGACCATAGCAGTTAAAGAGCGCCCATAAATAAAACTCAATTTAAGGAAATTAAATTGAATGTCCCATCAGACATTCGGGCACAATATTAAGTTGCTTGCTATTGAAGTAATTGCCATTTCCTACACGGAAGTGTTCACTAATGCTGAATAGGGTTAAAATATGGATTGCAGTGTTTATCACATGTTAAATTAACGAAATGTTATTTAAATAACCATTAAAACACGTTTATCAATTGACATTAAGATAATTGCAGCATTTCACTGCACGCGGCTGTATTATTGGTGTGCTAATATGAATTTACTTCTTAGGAACATCTTGCAAGATATATGCTATTGGCGAAACTGTTCAAAGACCTAACTTGAAACGTAACCTGCCTCAGTCACTGGTTTTCGTGAATTAAAAATATATATATATATATATATATATATATATATATATATATATATACATAAGATGCTTCTACATTTGCAAATACTTTGGTGTTATTTATTAACATCCTTTAAATATAACAAATAAAGTTATTTTTACTTCATCGATACCGAGATTTCATCGAAAATGCACGGTTTGAGGTCCTCCGAAACAAAAAGTATAAAAAATGTGACAGAAGAACATAGTTCAGAAACGAAAAGTAGCAAAACCCCATCTTTCACACTTGATTCGGGCGCCGCTTTAGGATACCAGGGCGAAGAATTTCAAGAACACTTCAAAGGACTGCCTTCTATGGAAAAAAAAATCGTGAATTTTTTTTCTCAAAAATTGTTCTAAAGTTTGTAATTAAAATAAAATGCGTTTGAGGTATTTGTATAAGCAAGAAGGTGAAAGTCCTGAATTTTTTTAGAATAACGTGTGAAGTAGTGTTCATTCTTATTGAATTTCATATAACTTGGAAACCATAGAGTGTAGACAAGAGCTTACTACAGAAAAAAATCTGATGTGTTACACTCACATGACTTTCTCTACTCTTGTGCAATCTAATTTTACAAACGCCTATTCTCCATATGCTTCATGTTAATCGAGATATCGAGATGTCAATCTTATTGGTAATTTTCTTGTAGATGCAAGGGGAACATGGTAGCTTTTAAGAGATAGTCAAATCTTTTAAGCGCTGGTTGCTATGCGGCGCATTCCATTCTCTTTGCATGTCCAGGACATAAAAAAATGAATAACGTATTTGGGAAAAAGTATAAGTATTGGAAAATTTAAGGGAATAACACGCAATATCTCGAAAACGGTTCACTCAACAAAAGAAATGTATATGACATAAGTTGTGTATTTTAACGCGATCTACATTTTTTGTGTAGTAAAATTTTGTCTATCTCTTATGGTTTACCAGTTATGCAAAAGGCGTTCACAATGAAGAATACTTTTGGAGACATTCCCAGAAAATTCGAGATATACATTTCATTTCTCATGACATTATCTTAAACATATGATATTTTCATCAAAATCGTTAGCCATTTTTGAGAAAATTAAAATTTTCGAAAAATTTTCCATGTAAAGGGTAGTCTGGAGTGGGGGGATTTTCTTGAAAACCTTCGTGTCGCATCTCTGGAAGATACTGAACCTAAATACCAAGTTTGGTGTTTATCCGACTGTTCGTTTTTGAGTTATGCTGTTCACAGACACACACACACACACACACACACACACACACACACACACGGACATGTTTCCAAAAATGCTTTTTTTGGATTCAGGAGATCTCAAAACATATATTTCCGGTGAAATCTCGGTATCGAATTTTTGGGTGGAATGCAATACTTTCCCTACTTACTATACGTAGTAGAGAAAGTAAAAATGTAAAGCACGTTAAAGTGTGCAATTTGTGTGAAATAAATTCCTCGTAGCATTGACCGTTTCCGGAATATTTGTGTTTCATATTTTAAGGATTCCCAGATTGAACTGATGCTGCTGCATCTATGAAGAATGTTTGAAAATATGAGTTCATTTAATTCCACTTGAACTCATTGGTAACAAAAATTGCAGAAACCGAATTGATATAAACAATTGTGTTCTTTTTGCATCATGCTTGTAACAAGCCCTTAATGCCCAATGTCAAGAGGACTTCACTGACTTGTTACATAAACGGTACAATATTAGAGAGATATTTATTAAGTGATAGTTATTAGAGAAAGTCATGTGAGTGGTTTATACGTGAGATTTTTAAAGATACTCTAATATTAGGATATAGGTATTTGCTATTATTCTGATGAAATAATCCTTGAATTACTAGTTGTAGAAACGCATTAAATAGATTATTGTGATTTATTAAAATATCATGGACCCAAAATAAAGCAAATCAGGAGTGAAGCGACGAAATATTAGGGAAGAGTACTCCATTTTGTGCTGATGTTGTTATGAAGTTCCAAAATATAAAACTTCAAAGTGTTTGTTACATATGCAAATGTACGGAAATACTGCTCATTTATTAAATAAATAGAATATTTACTACTTTAAACAGCTTGGTAAGTCATCATTTATCAATTATCACTTATTTCGTATTTCGTTCATTCATCCGCAGTGTGCTCCAAGCAATTTCTCAACTCAAATAGCATTTTGCTAAAAGATGTGCACCCTTTTTAATATGTTACCATATTTTATAGTAGAGTTTACTTAAACATGTATAAACGTTGCGTTTATTCGTGTGGAAAAACGGGATACGCAGCTGTTTTAACATTGATAGGATAGATCTTTTCTGTTCGCCTAAAAAAATGTGTAGCAAATTTTCGGTGACTGCCTCTGGAGTCTGATGGTTAGCATGCTAACTTTCAAATCCAAAGGTCCCAGGTTCGATTCCGACTAGAGGGTGGGAATTTTTCTTTAGCAACGATTATTCCATAGGTCTGGAAATACGAATATGTGTGCGTGTGAGTGTGTGAGCGTGAGCGCGCGTATGAACTTAATGCGATTACACAAAATTATACCATCCAATTGTAAAACGAGTGAACAGCATTGCTGATGTGGTAAAAAGTCGAGATGTTGAAGGCGGCATATACATAGGGGACCCGAATTCGGTATGGTCACATGAAGCTGGGATATGACTCAGCTGTAGAAGGTGGTGGCTATGATATTTTGGTATTCTCAGGAATCTAATTAGTCGGGTTTGTTAGAAGGGACATATTGGGTGGGGTAAGTAAGGATGGGCTTTACGCACGTCCGCCCCTCTTTTCATGTCAATTTTGCGTCGTTTAGAAGAGTAACCGACTAATTCCAGCTTTTAAAATGTTGCCGCCAATGATGTATAGATTTTCACACAACCACTGAAAGTTTTATTTTTAGCAGCCAAGCTATTTTCATAATTCATTATTAAGGGAATGCAACTGAAATTTGCTGAAAATCTCGGGAAAAATTAATTTGGATTAGGTATACCTACACAACGCATCAAAGTGTCTTAATTTCAAAATCCTTTTTCACTTTTGATGACTTTATATGCAATAAAATAATAATGGAATCAAAATGCGTTACATTTTAAAATTTCAGTTATCTGTTGTTGCAAAACGAGGCGTTTGAGGAAGAAAGTGAAGACAAAGAAAGAAAGAAAGAAAAAAAAAGTAGCAAACTAATTCTTGTTCAGACATATACTTCAATAAGACTTGTTTTAATTCTTCGTATATAAATTATAATCCAACGAAACGAGTGGAAAACATTTTATCTGCTGTAATAAGTTTTCACAGGCTAAAGATGTACACTTTCATACATCATTGTACACAGAATCGCCTCCTTTACACTCCTTCCATCCCGTGTATTGTATTTTGAAAGTAGTAGTAATAATAATAAATAATAATAATAGTAATAATAATAATAATAATAAAAATAAAATTACAACCTTAATCGAACTCTGAAGTATATGGCGTTGGCATTTATGACAGTTATTCACACATACGAGGAAATGCATATGAGAAACATATTAGCAGTCTTTAAAATAATGGATATCCTGAGGTAACCTTATATTCCGAAAGCTGCCTTTATGGAAATTTCAACCTGCCAGATTGTTCATGGTATGAATGACTCTCTTTCAAAATAAAGTTATTTCTAGAAAACGTTTTTTATCATTATAATGTGATGTTGACTTGTGCGGACAAAAGCTATGAAAGGTTAAAAAGAAGAAAGAACAAATTCAAATTAGTAATCCTACAGATCTTTGAGATATTAAAGCTTTTAGTTTCTTCGTACCTGGATTTTAAGTAGCAAATTTGATGATGATGATGATGATGATGATAATAATGATAATAATAATAATAATAACTAATTTCATCACATTTACTCTACTAAACGTAGCATGCATTGCGTCTGGTGGGTGCTATTTTGTATGCTCATTTGTCACGAAGTTTGCAAGTTGTTAAACTAGAATGTTCTCATGTGGAAACCTGCTTTCAGTCACGAGCTCATTTCTTGTCATACCTCTTAAGTTAAGAACACGCTGAACAAACAGAAGGAATGGGAATGCCGCAATTGGAATTTTCTTCTCGTTAAATAAAGCAGGGCCATTGTACTTGACAGGGATATCTATACTGCCGTTTGTGAAAATTGCAACACCAAGAAGGAAACGCATGAATTCAATGAATTTAATACCACAGCTTTGGTACATGACAAGTAACAAACGATAAACTTTTCAAATCAATACATGACCTTTGAGCACTAATATTCAGTATTTGGTGTGGCCTCCATGCGCTGCAATTAGAGCTGCTGTACGCCGTGGCATTGAATCAAAAAGGTTTTCAATAAGTTCCTGAGGGATTTCCCTCCGAGCATTTGTTTTCGAGTCCACAAATCCGTGACACTGTTTACTGGAGGGCCGTGACGCACCAGGTGCCGACTAACCATATCCCAGACATGTTCGATGGGCGACATGTCAGGCGAATGTGCAGGCCAGGGAAGAAATGTACCCGTCCCTCTTCGAAGAAGGCTTGTACATTCCTCGCAATATGTGGCCGGGCATTGTCCTGTTGAAATGTGGCCTGTGGAGATGCCTGAAGCAGGGGGAGTACCTCAGGCTCTACAACCACCGTTAGGTACCGGTTGCTGTTCAAAGTGCCCTCAATTCGTAGGAGGCGAGATGGGTTGTTGTAACCAATGGCGCCCCAAACCATCACACCTGGTGTTTGTCCGCTATACCACTCCACAATGCAGCCCGCCGGACATGTATGCCGCCATCAGTATAGGACACGTTGAAGCGGAACTCGTCCGAAAAGACTACTTTTGCCACTCAGCACCCCAGTGACGGTGTTCACGTGCCTATTGCAGTCGGAGGAGCCTGTGGTTTCTGGACAATGGAAGCCGACGTAATGGCATGCATGCAACCGGTCCAACCTGCAGCGGACGGCGACGAACCGTTGGTGTAGATACGTTCACACCTGTTGCAGTGCTCCAGCGTCGAACCAACGCGTGGGATGAAGCTGTGCGGTCCGTTATGGCCATGCGGACAAGATGACGGTCATCCAGTGCTGTGGTCATGTTCCGTGGTCCAGTACCCGCTTTTCGTTGCATACGACCTTCATCTATCCACTGCTTTCACACACGCATCAGTGTCGTAGCAGCATGCCCTGTACGAGCCGAAATGTCACGGTATGACAAACCCGCTTCCCGGAGACCGATCATTCTGCCCCGTTCGAACTCACTCACATGCCGATATGGCTCCCTTTGACGTCGAAGAGGCATACTGGCACTCTCTTTATTGTTTCCACCTTGTTTTACAGCCTTGCACTGAGTACGCTGGGCGCAACACTGACGTTGTCGGACCGACATGAGATGGCTCTGCTCGGCCTATGTGTACTCCATCTCTCTGCAAACCTAATCACTTATTGCTTGCATACATTTCTACACTTCCACCAAGTTTGGAGTTATTCGGGGAAATTCTTTCTTGGTGTTGCAATTTTCACAAACGGCAGGGTACATATTTGAGTGCCTCGCTGACTTTACTAGAACGCATGCGGCATTTGAAGGCGTAGTGGAGTAATATGGGGATATTTAATTGACTTTACAAGAACACATACGACACTTGAAGGTATGGTGCGGTAATATCGGGATGTTTAACTGAATTTACAAGAGCACATGCGGCTCTTGAAGGCATGAAATAATATGGGAATGTTTAACTGACTTTACAATCATACATGCGGCATTCGAAGGCATGGTGATGCTTGGATATGGGGATATTTAATTTAATTCCGTGATGTCTAATTCCAAAATATACGTATTGTTAAAAAGGCTTTTGCAGAGATGCATGAGCCTAGATTTCTAAAACTCTTTTCTGCAGTAAAAGAATATTCTACTACAATTTGGTTGATCAGTGAAAACAATCCAAATGCATGTCTAAGCAAGTGCGAAGTGTGCATATCATGTTTATAAGACGATTTTAATTCTTATGTATAAACTAAAGTTGTACATTGTATTGTTTGGATTTATTTTCGTAATAACGCATTTCATCAGGAATGTAAATACAGTCATGTGCATATAACAACTCAAGAGTTGGCGGTTTTTGGAGAATGCTTTTGAGAATCCGGAGAAAAGTTGTATATAGCAATATAGTCGAGGCAAAAATACTGGAGTGAGACTTTTCAGAGCAAAATATGGTTAAAAAAACAATAGTGGAATGAAGTCCTATAAACCCCCCCATAGGATACATTTTACTATAGATGTGAGTTGCATTACTTCAGCATGTAATATAATTATAAAATGTTTTTTCATTTGTTGTTTATAATTCCAGTTAACTGTGCAAAACACATTTTATTGCTATACAAGTGTGAGAATTAGTATTGCACCACTGGGCGGTGTTTGCTTACAGCTTTTATTTACCATACCCAGAGGGAAAAGTTACCGTGAAAAGGGTCTGTTGCTTAGGAGCTAGAAAATATGAAATATTCACCAACACATCGATAGGCACAAAGGCATAAAAAACCAATACAACGGAAAAACATTAATATGCAAAAAACAAGAAAAACAGTCATTGTAAAACAAATGCAACATGAGTAGAATGTAAAAGTGTAAATATATATATATATATATATATATATATATATCACAAATTTTAACCCTAAAAGAGCAAGCTGATGAATTTGAAAATATAACTAAGAAATAACTATATATATATATATATATATATATATCTGAATAATAACAATAAAATATATGAATACGCATAAAATCGATACATAATTCTAATGAAAATCCTAATCAATAATTGTAGTGGATAAGTATAGTGAATACATGTGGTGGGTAAGGATAGCGAATAAGTGTAGTGGGTAAGGAATAAGTATAGCGGGGAAGGAGAGGGAATAGGTGTAGTGGGCCCACTTAAGCTATAAAGAAATAAATATATACTCCCTAAAACCACCGCAAGAAACACAACACAAACTAAGTACACTAAACCTCGAGGTAAAACATGTAGCGCTACTCCAAAAACTATCCATGCTCACATGTGAGACAACGAACAAATGGATGATGTGAGGATGGTAACACAAACAAATGAGCTACATGACTACGAGGGACCGAGTTAAATTCAATATGTGACAGCATTGTTTATTTAAGGTGAAAAATTGTACGTTGATTATCCTCAGTCCAAGAAAATTTTAAAAATTTAGAGACTAGGCATCGAAGAAAAATTAAGTATGAATTTAAAAGAGGAAAAAAATTCCATACAAAGAATTTATGCCAATCGCTTTGGAAAATTTTAAAGAATTTAAAGGCTAGGCAATCTGAGAACATTAGGTATGAATTTAAAAGAGAAAAAACACATCCATACCAAGCAATGATGCCAATCGCTTTAAATTAGTAGATACAAGAAAATTACGAACTGCCAACGTACGTACCGAAGCAATTCAAATACCATCCGGTGAGATATGATTTCATAATGAGAAGCGACGATAGAATACAAGGTCGTTGTGCACCCAAAGGGAAAGAAAATGTGTAGTCAGGGCGAAAAGGAAACGAAAGTGTGAGATATACTCAATCCACTCCGAATATAGGGAAATCTGTAGCTGCCACTGTACATGCGCGAATTTGTACTGGAAATAGTTTGTATGTAGAAAGCTTTGCAAATCTATTCGAAAGATGCACCCGAATGCAGTAAAGCGTAAGTTGAAGTATCTAAGCAATTAATCTGCAAGACTGGTAAAGGCAAAAATGGCAATCCGTACACACGTGATAAACGTGAATGAGAAAAATCCGTTGCTAGCCATAATGGTGCAACTTGTTTATCACGCAATTGCTAATTCGAAGAAAACAAAAATCAAACGAATGCCCCAATTTCTTACAATGCGAACAAATCAATGTTTGCCGTGAAGCCGAAGGTTGCGATGCAACATGTTGAAAAGGCGAAGAATGTTGTGTAGCATTTACACGAGTTCCATTTAACTGAATAGTTGACTGTGATGACAAAGAATTTTGTGTAGGATTTGGCTGAATCGTGTCTAAAGAAGTAAGGGTTTGTGATTCTGATAAAGAAGAATGAGATTCAAACTGCGGTCGCTCATCGTCATCCATAAAAATGAAGTCAGGGCCGACTGCACCCCTGAAAAGACGCACATGGGGAAGGAGTACATTATCACAATAACGTTGTTCAAAGATTTGGAGGTCGGTGCGCCCATGCAACATTATGTCTCCCCAAACCATAACACCCGGACCACCAAAACCATCATTTTCAAGGATATTCCTGGGTTCATTACGCGTTCCCAACTCTCGCCAGATGAGGGTACGTCGAGAATCACTACTTAGACTGAATCTGCTCTCATCCGAGAAGAGCACGCGACCCCATTCCTCGTTGGTCCATATTTGATGCTTTTGGGACCATCGCAAACGGTGCCGACGCTGTGCGGATGTCAATGGAACACAACGTACTGGCCGTCGGGCAAAGAGACCCCTCTGTGTAGTCGCCGTGCCATTGTGTATCGTGAGATTGCGTGCCTAGCTGTCCTGTTAAATCTGGTTGAAATTGCACCCGCTGTTTGGAGTGGATTCCTTCTTATCTGTTGCACAATGTAGCGGTCATCTGCTGCTGTAGTTGAGCGTGGTCGACCACTACCACACCTTGGGACAGCAGTGCCTGTGGTTTGGAAGGTTCCCCTGCACGTGAAATAATGCTGTGAGCAATTACAAACTCCTAAGCAACACTCGTCACACTTCGACCTTTTTCCAGTTTCCCGATGATTCTTCCCCTCTGTTAAGTTATCCAAATGGTATCTACGGGCCATGTTGCAATGAAGAACACCCTACAGTGCACCGTAACAGCTTGCTAATTGCCACACACCGTCTTGTCCTGTTTCGTCAACTGCCCCGTGTTGCGGGACCAGAACTATTTGGCACTATAGGCACGCTACACTCACGCTGTGGGACGTCCAGCTTTCTGTGTACCTGTGAGAGACCTCTGGCAACATGCTCCTGCACCTTCATCTACTTCCACCAAGTAGTTGATTTGTTATGTTACTTTACCCATCTCGTCCTTAGGTTTTACACACCAGTGTATTAAATTAAATATAGGCAAATAAATATAACTTTTATTTAAGTAACAGCTACGAAACAATCAAAATAATACAATAGTACGGGGTGAACCAGTTGAAGTAGTTGTTGCTGCTGTTTGCACCACGTATTGCTGGAGATATGTTTCTTGGAGTGTTCGCCCCCACGTACGGTACAAAGTTTCCCGTGGTCTTCGCCCCAACGTTTACAAGTCAACTTTGTATTTTAATGTTTATTTAAATATTATATATGTATGCCTCGGCTGCGTCAGTAGTAATTTGCAGAAACACGTATCTCTAAGCAGGGATGTACGGCTAAAGAATGAAGGCTTACACAAATTATAATGGTATTTAACTTGTTTTATTAATCCTTCACACGATTAAATAACACTTCACTGATATATCCTACTGTAGAGCTGTGAGATTATTGTTACTTGTACTTTTTAACTCGTAGACTTTATATTATTCACCCCGTAATGAAATTTTTTTATGTCTCTCACTGAATACGTATAAAATCGAACTGTTCGGGAACGTTGGCTTCTAGCGTCTGGCGTCTACCGCTTAAATTTGTACATTTACTATATTTCAAGTCTCTGATTGGCTAATTCTACTCCAATAGAATACTTTTATTTAACTTAAAGTTTTTCTAGTTGTTGATTGGATATTTATAAACTGTTTTAAATATTACATTATTGTTCCACGAATTATTAGTAGCATTATTAAACTTTCTAATTTATTGTTGTCTCAAGGTTACCTCAATGTAAGCAACTTTCATCTTGTACATTGTAATTCTGTTTGCTACGGAAGGTATTTTTCGTCTATTCCCACAGCTCCTAAATTGTTAAATTACGTAATACATTCACATAACATTATTATACATGTACATAATAAAATAAACATAATACAATGACTGTTAACATATACTTTACATATTATGTTATACACATATTGCTTTAAGGCGGGCTGTTATTATATTTTAAATTATATAATTAGACTGATGTCATTTAAATGTTAAAATTACTGCCTCAAATTGCCCCTTTTAGAAATATTTAAAAATGATGTTCTTTTTTTGTTTATTTTTTCTTCTCTTTTTAAATTTTTAAATATTTTCTGAAAGTCTCCTGAAAGAAAAAAGCATACTTTTTATTATAAAATTTGCTATTTCTCACTGTCACTGTTTATGTAACACTCACTGGATAAAATAGTGACCTGAGTAAAGTTTATTTATTCACTAACACAGCCGCTATTAAATAACCTACTTGCTAGACATTAAACACTTAATTAGGCATATTAACACTTGTTACCCTTTCTTTTACAATGTATTTCTTAAACATTTTTATTTTTCTAGCTATTTCTAACAATTTATATCTTATACATTATAAATTTAGTTGATATTCAGATTTCTTATGTTTTTCTCATTAACAGTGGATTTTCTTCTATTACATCATTTTATTTGTACTTTCTTTTGTTATTGACAATTGGTTACATTTAGTAAAGATATTGTTATAAATAGTACTTTGCATTATTTAAGTGATTTTGTGCATTTTATACTGTAGTTATTAAATACACATTTCGTAATACTTTGTAAGGTTATAATTATTATAAATTTTGAGCTACATTGCTTTCCCCTTTTATGTTCCAAATACTTTATTTTCTTTTTCTGTTTCTTCTTGTGCCACTGACTGTTTACTTTTGTACGGCTTCAACATTTGTTTGTGGAATCTTCTAATTACTTTATTTGTTTTGTTGTTCCTAAGTTCGTATGTATCGGTTCCAAATATATTTATTACTTCATAAGGACCATGATAACTAAGAAACAACCTCCAATGTTCTTTACGAAGTTTATTTGACAACCTCTTGTTCTTCACTAATACTTGACCTATCTTTACTTTACAAATTCTTCTTTTTCTTTCTTGATGTTTTTGTTTTCTCTTCAGGGCCTTTGCTTGTATTTTTGAAAATGCTAATTTAAAAATTTCCTCTTTCTGGCAATTTAGCTGATGATAACCTTTATTTACTTTTAAATCTATATCATTTTGACATGCTTTAGAAGATTGTTCTATTTTGATTTCTAACCTCCTACTTTCAGCTTTACTTTCTTTCATACAATTTTCTATTTGCTTAGCTAATATATTATTAGTTTCTTGACTAGTTTCTTGTAGTTTATTTAAATCTGTTCTCAGCTCTGTACTGGTTTCATTTAACTTATTATTAGTTTCAGTTAATTTATTACTTAATTCTACTCACAGCCCTGTATTAATTTCAGTTATCTTATTACTTAACTGTTTACTAAATTTAGTTATTGCTTTCAGAAGGCACATAAAATTTTGTTGTGATAAGTTTTCTTGCTCTTGTTGGCTAGATGTGAGGGATAGTATTTCTTTCATTTGTTGTTCTCTGCACTAATATATGTAAAGGTGAATGACCTTGCATACTATTTCTATCTCTTTCTATATCTAACTGTGAATTTACAGATAACTGTTCTTCTATATCTAACCTATTTGTTTCCTCTAGCTCTGACTGTAAATTTATATTGTAATCAGTAATGGCTGACCTATTCACTCCTACTTCCAATTTTCCATGTTTTCTGTTTACATTTTATTTTGTATATTTTCTAATGTTAATTTTGGTTTTAAACTGCTGAATTTTAATTTTCCAGTTCTTAACAACATGAAATTATTTTGTTAACAATATATATTTTCTTAACTACCTTGACAATTATATTGGAATTTTCTGACCTTTTCTCTGGCTGTGTTAGTAAACCTTTTTATTCTGGTGTTCCTTCATAGATTCTAGTTGAATTGTTGACTGCGCGCCCAGTATTCCTGAAATAATTTTTGCTGTCCTTGGGTGACGTTTCCTAAAGTTCTACGATGTTCTTGAAGTGAAGTATTGTAGTTTCGTCGATTCTGGTAGCTTTATGATGTTCCCAATTTCTTCTTTTCACCTATTCTTGCCCATTCTTGCCCCACGTTTAGGCGCCAAACTTGAATTAGTTGTTGCTGCTGTTTGCACCACGTATTGCGGGAGATATGTTTCTTGGACTGTTCGTCCCTATGTACGGTACAAAGTTTCCGGTGCCCTTCGCCCCAACGTTTACAAATCAACTTTGTATTTTAATGTTTATTTAAATATTATATATGTATGCCTCTGTGTAATTTGCAGAAACACGTATCTCTTAACAGGGGTAGTACGGCTAAAGAATGAAGGCTCATACAAATTATAATGGTATATAACTTCGTTTAAGTAATCCTTCACACGATTAAATAACACTTCACTGATATATCCTACTGTAGAGCTGTGAGATTATTGTTACTTGTACTTTTTAACACGTAAACTTTATATTATTGACGCCGTAATGAATTTTTTTGTCTCACACTGAATACGTATAAAATCGAACTGCTCGGGAACGCTGCCTTCTAGCGTCTGTCTCTGCCGCTTAAATTTGTACATTTATATATTTCAAGTCTCTGATTGGCTAATTCTACCCCAATAAAATACTTTTATATAACTTAAAGCTTTTCTAGTTGTTGATTGGCTATTTATAAACTGTTTTAAATATTACATCATTGTTCCAAGAATTATTAGTAGCATTATTAAGCTTTCTAATTTATTGTTGTCTCAAGGTTACCTCATTGTTAGCAACTTTCGTCCTCAACATTGTAATTCTGTTTGCTACGGAAGGTATTTAGCTTCTATTCTCACAGCTCCTACATTGTTAAATTACGTAATACATTCACATAACATTATTACACATGTACATAATAAAATAAACATAATACAATGACTGTTAATACACTTTACGTATTATATTATACACATATTGCTTTAAGGCGGGTTGTTATTATATTTTAAATTATATAATTTAACCGATATCATTTAAGTGATAAAACTACCTCACAGTTAAGCCGTGATCTGATGCTTATTTCCTGTAGAGTAAAAATAAACAAGATTATCGTATCATAATAGAGATTTGTACCAGAGGCAACACAGAAGTACGGCCACGATATGGATGCGCTTGGTGGAGGGCGCCACTGTGTTTTTTCTGAAAATCAAGGCTAGAGGATCAGAGGGGATAGGGAAGGGCGATAGGGAAATGTACAGTCGCACAATCAAAACAGTACTACATCAGCAGGCCTCAGCCTCGCTAGTAAATCAACTTGGAACTGCGAATGTTTTCTTTACCCGACTGTCTTACCGATGCCCCGCCCACTTGTTTCTTCCCACCACACGCATTCATATCATGGTCGACTATATGGCGTCTCACGTTTAAAAGTTTAGGACACACTGTTGCCACATGTGTTATACGTACGCTCGCAAATTTGATGCGATCACTCTACCAATTTAATGTCATCTTGTGAATGATACATCATCAAATAGTGAAATATATCCACAGCTATGTAAGGCAATTGTAGGACATTTAATTTTCACCTGCACTTTGTGTCTTCTCTTTGTATTTTAGTACTTCGAAATACGATTTTACAGGCATAAAAATATATATCATCAAAGAGACATAGAGACATAATATAATAAAAAGCTATAATTTGGTAGGACATCATCACTGTGTACCTTTGACAAAATTACATTCAACGTAGGTGGAATATTTCAAACACCAAAGAATGAACGATGCGCTACTCCACTTGTGCTATTCCATTATACTGTTAACTAGCGTGTTTTTGTTTCCCCCAACCTTTTTTGCATTCTTTTTGATGGTCCTCTAGAGGTCCTTCCATTCGTTACTTTTTCATCCTATATACTACTGTTACTGAACTCACTGCTTCTTTTACAGCTGTTTCTTACTAACAGTCATTTTACTTGAATAATAATCTTAACACATTCATTATGACCTCCTGTTAGCTGAATATAAGGATGACTTTTGTTTGTCATACACAATGAATGCAAGAAGTTCCTTATTTTAAAAAACTCTCAACCCTCCTCAATATGTTTTCTCGCTTGGTCTCCGTTATTAGCCCAGTAACAAAAAAGTTTCTCGCTGGCTCACCTTCTACTCCATAGGTATAGAATTTTCGGAAAATATTTAATTAAAAATTTATAACGCTCATTATAAAGGTAGGTAAACCAAACTGTGCAGGTATTAGCACACTAACTTACTCTATCTAAGGAAAATATATTGCTGCGGTCTACCATTTAGTTCATTAGTTATTGCTGATAAGCATAGAAACAGCAACTATCGGAGTTTTACTAAAAAAACTCGTTTTCTTTAGAAATTTGTGAGCACAAAAATCCATAAGAGTTTTGAAAATGATATATAATCTGATAGAGAAAAATATTCTGCATAGGATAATGTGTTAAAAACTGAAATTTATAACATGAATATTTACAGCATGTCATTACTTATTAGTAACTTGGCGACAGCACGAGAGTAGAAAAGGACTAGGCTAATGGCAAAATGTATGCGTTAGATAGAAACAGAGATATCCCATTTACCTACTGTCCTTGGTTGAGAAAAGGTATAGTAGGCTTCTTCGTCCTGGAAAGTGTTTATATTTTCATGTTTGTGTGCCTGGGCTGGAATTAAATATTATGAACGCAGCGGCTATGGCCGCTTATTATCGTCAACACCGGGCGCGCAATCGGGAGATAACTAGAAATTTCTGGAAGCCTTATCTCCCCCCTTACTCCAGAAATTGTGTCAAAATATTTTAGAATGTTTGAGAACCTTCTATGGAAGATTCCACTGCCTATATAAGTGAACGTTCTCGCGGCAGTCAACCAGTTGCGAGTCGAGTGCAACAGAGTGGAGTTGCGTCAGTGTGTGCGAGGTGAGAAGTCGGTCAGTCGCGAGTGAGAAGGCGAGATGAATCAGTGCGAGGTGAAGAGAGTTGTTGCGACAGTCAGTGCGAGGTGGAGGAGTGGCGACAGTAGAGCGAGTCGCGTCTGTGAGCGAGCGAGTTGGCGGGTGAGTTTATGGTACATCAAGATTGATCCTCCGAGCGAGTTGGTGACGACTGCTTTAACGAGCGGCGAGTCTACCGCAGAGCTGCGGTTGTGGAGGTCCTGTGTTCGACGACTCCCGAGTGAAGTGAACCGTCCGGCGTGAAGACTGCGCCATAAAGTGAAGTGACGGAGAATTGAACTAGATCATCTTGGTGAAGTGAACTCGCAGTGAAGATGACTACATAAAACGAAAGTGACACTGAGAAGTGGGTGGCAGTTGAAAAACTGGATGAAATCGCAATATCCTTCAGTTGGTATATCAAAACTTGCTGTACGAGGGGCACTATTTATATTTTGAGCCTAATAATTAAAACAAAGTAATTTCTGATTGAAAGCTGCTTTATTGTTTTTCAAAATATTCTCCTTTATGATCAATACACTTTTGCATCCGTTTGAAGCATTTGTCAAAGCATTTATCCCAGTCTTCTTGAGACACCTTCAAAACATGGTTTTTGAAGGCATCAACGGCTTCTTCTGCCAACGAAAATCGTTGTCCACGCAATTTATTCTTGATGTTCAGGAACAAAAAGAAGTCTGGGTGCCAAATCAGGACTGTATGGCTAAATGGCCCATCATTTCGATTTTTTTGAGCCTTCAAATACTCTGTTGTTAGACGAGATGTGCGTGCGCTCGCATTGTCTTGATGAAGAACGATCCTACGGTTCTTGTTGGTTTTCCTTACTTCACCAAAGACTTCCGGCAAACAAATGGTGTGTATCATTCAGCATTGACCGTTTTACTTTTCTCTAAAGGCACTGTTGCCACAGTTTTTGCTGAAAACGCAGGCGACCATTTGCTTCGAAGTGCTTCGAGTGCGAACAACTTTTGTTGGATTTGCTTCATCTTGAAACACCCATACAGTCGACTGCTGTTTACGTTCCGGCTCATACGCATAGACCCATGATTCGTCACCTGTTACAATCTTATATACGTCCTTTGAGGCACCGTCATAGTATTTCTTGAGCATTTTTGTACACCAATCGACACGATCATCTTTTTGAGATTGCGTCAAATTATGTGGGATCCAACGAGACCAAACCTTTTTCACGGCTAAATAATCATGCAATATTTTATATATGCTGGTGGAACTAATGCCTAGGGTTGCCTCAATCTCACAATATGTCGCATGAGGATCTTTCATTATTAGGTTTTGCACAGCATCAATGTTTTCTGGCACAACTGATTTTGGACGACCTTCACGAACTTCATCATTGAGCGAACGGCGGCCACGATTAAATTCGCTATAGTTTCACAGTGCCAAAGGATGGAGCTTCGTCGCCAAATGTGGAAGTTGTTGATTGATGCACTCTTGTCTTAATAATCTACGTCGAAAGTCGTAATAAATCATTGCACGAACATTTTCACGAGTTAATTCCATGTTTTTGTTGACTCACAATTTTCAAGTTAGTGTAAACAAAACAAATGACGCTTTATTGACAAAATGTTTGAAGTAGATTATGTTAAAAAATGTCAAACTTTCCATTGGAAACATCAGATGGCACCTACAACATTCAGGGTTGCCAAGGCTCAAAATATAAATAGTGCCCCTCGTACAAGCTTCCCGTGGGTTTAAATAATTACCATTTGTGTAAGAACCTATGGCTTTGTACAAACCCTGTTTGACGAACCGGACGCATTGCATCAATCCTTAGAATAAGAACGTTGGTGAAATTCATATTACATTACTTTATATTTGCATTAACCACATTGTAAAATTGTATTGTTCTAATACAGCTAGAATGGTTAAACGCCTTAGTCCCTCGCGAAGTTCAACGAGGCGGTATTTATGTTTTATGAACAGCAAACTCCTTTACAGAGGATTCCAAATAAGGTGTCATTAATATTTAATCTTCGTAAATGTTAATAGATCAAAACTTTTGGGAGACTTTCTTTCGATACTTACGGATTGAAACTGTATATGGTCTTTCACCAGTTAAGGTAAAACTTAACGGATTAAACTTTTTAACTTTGCGTGGGGGCAAACACAATTTCTCTCTTCAAATAGGTACGTTTGTATTAGTGAGCTAATTATGCTGTGACAGCAAAATAAGTTAGTTAAATAATATGTGTCATAGGATGCTGGCTTTTCAGAAGGTGCAAGTATTAATTCAAGTATTTTGACATTTACAGAGTTTCTCTGTAAATTGTGTGGGCTTTTAATTAAGTTGAAAGTCTCGTTTTAATGAATCTAACAAAGATAATTCACAAAGATAACTGGCATTCTGTGCTTCAAACGGATTATGCATTTCAGATGAATACAAATTATAGAAGTATCATGTCAATTAAATGCGGTCCTTTACTTTCCAGTTTATTTCTTTCTGGTTTTCCAAGAACTTCGCTGTTAAGTATCTGTGCCTTTTAAATGCTATTAATGATGATGATGATGATAATAATAACACTAATAATAATTGTTAGGTTTATTTGCGGAGCTAGCAACTGTGTGTTGGAACTTTGTCCAATAGGATAAATATACTGTGACGAGGCTGTCTTATTTAAGCACACTTAAATATCAACTGTTTCAGGATAGCGTTTATCTGCCTTACGGTGGCAAGAGGGAATACGGGTTGGTGGAGAGGGAGGAAGTAAATAAGTATATCTACCTTCAATATGCGCAAGCGGGTGCAGTTCATCAGTAATATTTTATGTTCTAGTTTAACTTTATTAGGTTGCGTTGATTTTAGAAGAAAGAAGAAGAAAAGGACAAAATGAAAAATAAAAATCTCTTTACATTCACATGACTTTCTCAGCCCATTCAACAAACTATTGTTTAAAAAGCTTATTCTTCTATCTACTTCATGTTAATGGAGACAAACATTTGCAGAAATGGTGTTATTACGAGGTACGTCCAGAAAGTAAGTTCCAATTTAATTTCTCTCTGCTGCAGCGCTGCGATCGCATTTCTGCACATGCGCGGTAGACGCTCTGTATCAAGGAGAAGAAACGTGCGCCATTTTGAGATCGCTGTCAGCCACGTACGCTTTGTTGTGCTTGTTTACAATGTCGGTGTTGATTGAAAATCCCGCCGCTTGTGAAATCAATCTGTGATTCGTTTTCTGAATGCTAGGAAAGTGAAACCAATTGAAATTTATCGGCAAATTTGCGAAGTTTACGAACAAAATGCGATGAGTGATTCAATGGTGAGAAGATGGGTCCGACAGTTCAATGAAGGACGTAGTGAAGTGCACGATGAAGAACGAAGTGGGCATCCATCTTTGGTTACAGAAGAACTGGTTCACGCAATTGATGACAAGATCCAGGAAAACCGCAAGTTTACAATTAGTACTCACGCTATGGAATTTCCCCAAATCTCACGATCACTAATTCATGAAATTGTTACCGAAAAACTGAAATTTCGTAAACTTTGCTCTCGTTGGGTACCAAACATTCTTACTGAGCAACACAAAACAAACCGGATGGGTAGTGCACTTCAGTTTTTGACCCGTTTTGACCCGAAGAATTTCTGACAGATAGTCACAGGAGATGAAACTTGGGTTTCTTACGACACCCCTGAAAGTAAGCAGCAATCAATGGAATGGAGGCACACTTCATCCCCAGCAAAGGTTAAGCCGAAACAAATCTTGACACCTCGCAAAATGATGTGCACAGTGTTCTGGGACTGGAAAGG
Source organism: Deroplatys truncata (assembly GCA_030765065.1). Lineage (NCBI taxonomy): Eukaryota > Metazoa > Arthropoda > Insecta > Mantodea > Mantidae > Deroplatys > Deroplatys truncata. The sequence goes on along the minus strand of CM060984.1, from coordinate 49,553,164 downwards.
CATCTTACTCATTGATTTCTTACCGCGTGGTCAAACAATCAAAGCAGATGTTTATTACGAGACACTTAGGAAATTGCGCCGCGCAATACAGAATAAGCGCCGAGGATTGCTGTCAAAAGGTGTAAGTTTTTCTTCACGACAAGGCACGACCACACACTGCAAATGTGATGCAAACCTCCTACAGGGATTTGGCTGGGACGTGTTTGACCATCCTCTGTACAGCCCTGACCTCGCTCCTAGCGACTTTCATCTGTTCTTACATCTCAAGTCTTTCCTTGGCGGTCAACACTTCAACAATGACGAAGAGCTGAAAGAAAATGTTTCCAACTGGTTGAAGACCCAGACTTCTATGAAGAAGGTATACAAAATCTTGTGCCACGCTATGACAAACGCCTGCAAAATTTCGGCAGTTATGTGGAAAAGTAGTTTAAGAGTTGTAGAATTTTGTGCAATAAATAAGTTTTCTGTATCTGTACACAATTTAATTTTATTTTCAAACGGAACTTACTTTCTGGACGTATATATTTCTTGCCTCTAGGCAAGGAGATTAGGAGAATACAGTAGGCGATAGGTGGTTAAATCTATTAAGAACGGGTCAGAGGCAGCCCGGGTTCAATCCCAGGGACCAGCATGTAGAATTTGTGGTGGACAAAGCGGCGTCTGGGCGGGTTTTCTCCGGGTTCTCCGGTTTCCCCCGGCATTCATTCCACCGACTGCTCCATCATCACCTTTCCTTTCATCCATTTCGTTTCAACTACTTCCTTCATCCCACCCCAGGCATCGGGCTGATCACCCATCCTGGGTATTCTGTCTGCTCCTCGACGGCCTTCTGACCCCAGGCACCCGCCTGTAAGTCCTGGGGGGTGTAAGTCCTACATACGATGAGGTTAAACAGCGAATGAATGAATGAAAGAACGGGTCGCTTTGTAAATAGCTTTGAAATTTCGCTCCCGTTGCATGACCGCGAGTAGGAGGGAAAACGAATAGCGATTTTCTATTAAGAAAAGTAAAAATTCACACCAATAGCAAAGAATGTCTTGGAAATGGTTAATGTCACAAACAATTTATTTGGCATAAATTATGTGCTTTAACGAGATCTACAGTTTTGTGTAGTAAGATGTTGTCTATCTCTTACAGTTTATCAATTATGCAAAACGCATTCAGAATGAAGTGGATTCAAGATATACTTTTATTTATCGTGAAAATATCTTAAATGCGTGATATTTTAATCAAAATCGTTAGAGCCAATTTTGAGAAAATAAAACATAACAAAAAATTGCCCAGTAAAGAGTAATTTGGGCCGGGGGATTTTTCTGAAAATCTTCGTATCTCATCTTTGGAAGATACAGCACTTAAATACCAAGTTTGGTATTTATCGGACTCTTCGTTTTTTGAGTTATGGTTTTCACACACAGACCTGTTTCTAAAAAATGCTTTTTTGGGGTCCAGGTGTCCTCAAAACATGTATTTTTGTTGGAATATCAGTATCACTTTTTGAGTGGTATACAATACTTCCTCTACTTACTGTTAAAAACACGGTAAAGAAAGTAAAAGTGAGACATGACCAGTTGTGCTGAAAACCTTTTGTGTCGCATCTATGGAAGATGTTGAAACTAAATACCAAGTTTTATAAAGGAATATAAAGAAAGCTGTGTTAGCTTTCAAATTTGCAAAATGAGGCCAACTCCAAAACTACAAGTTTAATGATTTCGTGTCTCAAGATGAGTAACATTTTCAAATTATGAAAGACAAGCACATAACGAATGCTCCTACAAAGGCAGATGATGTATTGCTTGTGAACGGTGTGCGCATTATAATTTGAAACTAAATATAGGGGCTTCGTGTAAGCAGGATTCAGAGGTTTGTTGTTTCGGAGAACATGTAAATTAAATGAGACCGTTTGTTCAGTATCGATTCAAGCGCAGATGTTTCGTAATGGAAAAGGGGAGGGCAACTTTTATGCAGGCGGTGTAAAAGAAGTTCAGCTCACAGGTTTCTTCAATTTACCGTTAAATAGAGTATTTTCATGCTCAACACCGGAAAGGAAAATATTAAACTTCAACAGCTTACCATCCAGATGCAAATTCAGAGCATTATTTTTTCCCTTTTTCATTCCTTCTTTTGTTGTCAATGCTGACTGCCGATGAGGGCATCTATTATGCATGCAGTAAAACTGTAACCAAACACTTTTGTGCTAATTTTTTTGTTTTCGATTAAAACTGATCTTAAAAGTTGTGGGATAAGAAAATCGTCGTTGTTCTTTCTTTCTTTATTTTTCTTTCTTTCGTGTCCTTTATTTTTCTTACTTTTTCATTTGATTACATATAATTTTATATACAGTATATACATATACAGGTGGACTATTTAAGTTGAGATTGTACAGTATCTCCAAAACTAAGCGTGGTAGAAAGAAATGTCTTGAGTAAAAGTTGCTTGTTATTATGGGGGAAAGCAAACGCCATTAGTCGTGTATCATTTGGAGGACGTTGTGATGGTCATTTTAGGGTCAATTTAATTTGACGCTTATTGTAGGTTCCCATTAAAAAAAATTATATGATTCTAAAATGACTATCATAACGTCCTACAACAAAACAAGACTAATGGCATTTACTTTCTCCGATAATACCAAGCAACTTTTATCCAAGACATTTCTTTCTACAGCGCTTAGTTTTGGAGCTATTGCACGTCTCAACTTAAATAGTCTACCTGTATTTAAGTATATACAGGGTATACTATTTGATATATAGGAAGTCCCGTTTAGAGTTATACAGGGTGATCCGTTTGGGATGTCGGAAAAGTAAAACGTTATATTTAAGAGGATAGTGCACACATCTGTGAGAGCAGTTTGCTGTAATATAAGCAGAAAGGGTGGAAATTAACAATGAGTGATGTTTCAGACTTCATCCGCATGGCATGGCAGCGTTATTGTGAATAAGATACAAAATGGTGGCCAAAAGCGCACTCAATGTGTGTGAAATGTGTCGTATGAGACGTGTGGGTTCTTGGTATCCCAAACAATGCAGTTATGCTTATTGACTCGGTCACTCACATGAAGTGTAGCTTTATCCATGAACATCCATCGATATACACTGATCGCCCGCTTCCTGCCTCTCAACAGCATGACAGCAAACCTTCCGCCTGTGCAAGGCAGTTAGAGACTCTTTGCCTAGCACATGCACCAGTTAACTGTCTCGATGTAATGGGGCATACAGAGAATTGTACTGACATTTGAAAGTTCGCTGGATCCAAGTTACACTTGAAAAATTTTGTATACCATACGGCACACTTAGCACACGTTATGGCGTGACCATCATTTTGTCTCCTATGCACGATAGTGCTACCACGCCACGCGGATGAGGTCTGAAACATCACTCATTGTTAACTTCCATCCTTTCCGCATTTTACAACAAACTGCTCAGATATGTGTGCATTAACCTCTTACATATAACGTTTTACTTTTCTGACATCTCAAACAGATCACTCTGTAGCATAGAGTGTGTGCTATCTTAGGTAATTACTTTACGCAGTAGTGAGCATAATGTAATCTATCTCAGTTTTTAGTTTGCAAACTTTCACAAAGTTTATAAACTTTAGGTTGGAAAGGTAGAATCAGACGACTGATAAATTCAATACCAGTACCGATTTCAGTCGTCTGATTCTACCTTTCCAACCTGTCCAACACAGGCTTGTGTGAAAGAACAATTAATTCCATTTATAATCTTTACTTTCCTGAAAAACTTTGTCATTTACAAAGTATGAGTATTTAATGAGTTATACCTACCAAGTTTTACTTTCTCTACTACTTACACATAGTAAGTAGAGGAAGTATTGCACTCAACCCAAAATTTTATATCGAGATTTCACGTCAATACGTTTTTTGGAGGACCCCTGAATCAAAAAAGAAATAGGGAAAGAAACCTGTATTAGGTGTGTGTGTATGTGGCCAAAAGCGCACTCATTGTGTGTGAAATGTGTCGTATGAGACGTATGGGTTCTTGGTATCCCAAACAATGCAGTTATGCTTATTGACTCGGTCACTCACATAAAGTGTGGCTTTATCCACGAACATCCATCGATATACACTGATCGTCCGCTTCCTGCCTCTCAACAGCGTAATTCAAAATCGAAAATCGGACACACTTGGTATTTAAGTACATCATATTTCAAGGATGCAACACGAAATTCTCAAGAAAACTTCCCTCATCCCAATCCATTCGTTCCCTTTCCATGGAAACATTTTCGTTAATTTTGATTTTTTGTCAAGTGGCTGTAACGGTTTTGATTAAAATACCTATACTGTATGTTTAAGACATTTGTAAGACAAATAAGATGCATACTTTGAAGCCTATTAAGTCCTCTTCATTCCTAAATAAATGCGTATAATTTTGTATGGTTGTTAAACCGTAAGAGATCAACTAAAACTTACTATACAAAACATGTACATTTCATTAAAAGCACACAGTGTATGTCATATGTACTGTGGCATTAACCGTTTCGGACATTCTTTGTTATTGGTTTTAATTTTCAAATTTTTTCAAATAGTTGCTACCAGTTGCTACTAGTTCTCTCTCTCTCTCTCTCTCTCTCTCTCTCTCTCTCTCTCTCTCTCTCTCTCTCTCTCTCTCTCGGTCATGCAAAGAGCAGAATTTCAAAGCCAACACATAGTGACCCGCTTCTTAAAGATTTGGCTATCGCGAAGCCTATTGTATCACTCTTATACCTACAACGAAATGTGTAATGAAACCATTTCGTTTAATGTTTATCTCGATTAACAAGAAGAATATTCAAAGGGTAGTCGAATTAAGAGATAACTAAATGGCTAACAGTGCTGAAAATTGACGTTTTTAGTTTTTCGTGCAGTCTTATAAATCCGAATTTGCTCTTCAATTTGATATACATATATATATAATTACCATTTTAGGCACAATACACATATTTTAAATATACTTTTAAAAATTGAATTGAATTTACCATTTTGCACTGTAAACCCTGCACCACCTCACAGAAAAAAATCTGACGTATTTGCATTCACGTGACTTTCTCTACTAACTCTTGCAGAATCTTATTCCTCTGTCCACTTCTTGTTAATCCAGATATACTTTCAATACATATTTACACATTTTGTTATGGAATATTGCAGATAAAGCGATAGTTAGATTTTTAAAGAGCGAATCACTATGTGATGCTTTGAAATTCCATGCTCTTTGCATGACCACGAGGGTTAAGAATAGCGACTTATCAGCTGAGAAATGTATAAGAGTTTGAAAATTCAAACCAATAACAAACAATATCTTGGAAATGGTTAATGTGCTTTATGTACATTTTTTTGTTTAGTAAGGTTTGTCTATCTTGTACGGTTTACCAGTTATACAAAAGTCATTCAGAATGAAGAAGACTTCATAGGCTATTGCATGAAAATTCAAGATATGCATTTATCACGCAAATATCTTGAACATTTGTATTTTAATCAAAATCGTTAGCCATTTTTGAGAAAATCAAGAATAAAGAAAAACTTTCTATGTAAGGAATAGTTTGGGGAGGGAGGATTTTCGTGTCGTATCCTTGGAAGATGCCGAAATTCAGTACCAAGTGTGTGTGTGTGTGTGTGTGTGTGTGTGTGTGTGTGTGCGCGCGCACCCAAAAATTCGATACTTAAATTTCACCGGAAATACATGTTTTCAGGTGCTCTGAATGTTTTTTTTAGAAAAAGTTTTGGGTGTGTGTGCGTGCGCGCGCGCGAACAGCATAACTCAAAAATGAAATGTCCTGTAAATACCAAACTTGGTATTTAGTTTTAATATTTCCATAGATGCGACACGAAGATTTTCAAGGAAATCCTTCTCATCCCAAATTACCCTTAACATGGAAAATTTTTCGAAATTTTGAATTTTTAAAAAAATGCCTCTATTTTGATTATGTTTTAAGAATCTTTATATGACAAATAGAATACCTACATACCTTGAATATTCTGGGAATAGCCAGTGAAGTCCTGTTCATTCGGAAGGAATTTTGCATGATTTTGTTTAACTGGTAAACCATAAGAGATGAACAAAAACTTATGCATAAGAAGTGCGGTCTCTTTAATCTCTCTTTAAAAACACAATTTATTTCAAATAACTACTTCTGTGGCATCAGTTATTCCCGAGATATTCGATATTATTGGGTTGAAATTTCAATACTTCATTTTAAAAATACTGTCGCTATTCATTTTCTCACGATGTCATGCAAAGAATATGGAAATTTCTAGGTCAGCATACAACGAGCTGGTGATTCAACATATGAATATCGATTCAGTTTCCTCTATTCACCTTGCACCTTCAGCGAAATTTTCAATGAACTACCACTGCAAAGGTTTACCTGGATTAAAACGAAGAGAAAAAAATTCTTATGTATTAAATTCACATGACTTTCTCTTTAGACAAATTAATCTTACAGAAGTTTATTTTCCTATTTACTTCATTTAATAAAGATAAACATTTAAGAAATATTACATATTTCGTTGTGGATACAAAGCGAACAGCTATATTCAAACGTTTAAAAACTGGACGCTATACGCTGACCTTAAAAGTCCATACTCTTTCCATGACATCGCGAGAAACAACTGAAAATCGGAAGGACTTTAAAAGAATAAGTATTGAACAATTCGAACCATTATTAACGAATATCTCAGAAATGAAATGACTGATGCCACAATAAAAGTTATTTGAAAGTGTAATACAAGATTATACAGGGTGATTTATGAAGAACTGACACACTTCTTTCTTGTTCGAAATTCACTCAATGCCCCAATTTTAACACCAAATTAAGCAGAATGTTTTGGAGTTTCGATTGCCTGTCACTAGAAGCGCAGATGTTCATGTTTTATTCTTAATTGTTAGTTTTATTGTCGGCAACTGTTTTTGATATCTTGTTCTAGTCAACGTGAAAGTGGAGTACACATTAAATGAACGACTCTTCCTTGTAAAGCACTGGATTACGAATTCAATTACAGCTACTCAAAGGGCATACCAGAGGGAATTTGGTGTTCGGAATCTTCCCCAAAGAAACACAATAGTGGGACTGGTAAACAAATTGGAAACAACTGTATCTCTGGTGAGTGAAAAAGGCAAAACTCGTTCATCTAGGCTTCCCACGGTTGTTGACGTAAGAGCACGACTGGATCAGTCACCTAAAAAATCATTAAGACGTTTGACGCAGGAGACGTGGTGCAGCTACTCAATGTGTCAGAGAGCTGTGAAAAGTGCAGGTCTAAAGCCGTATAGGATTACGGTTCATCAGTTACAGGAACCAGATAAGGATAGACGACTGAATTATTGTCGTTGGTTTCAGGCGTTCATTGTGTAAAATCCTGCCATATTGTCCATCACATGGTTCACAGATGAGGCATAGTTCTTTTTATCTGGCTATGTGAACTCCAATAACTCACGCTATTGGGCCAGCGAAAATCCACATGTTATTAATGAAGCATCTATGCATCCGGTTAAAATCGGAGTTTGGTGCGCAATATCCGCACAGAGAATAGTGGGACCAATTTTTTTTAAAACAATGTGAAGACTGCAGAGTACCGGATTTTCATGGAGTTTGCTGAGCAACTAAACGACGTAGAGCTGAGTCAATGATATTTTCAACAGGTCGGCGCTACATGCCATACATCAAATGAATCCATGGCACTACAAGTTTCTTTGACGGTCGGATAATTTCCAAGAACCTGTGGCCATCGAGATCTCCGGATTTGACATCGCCGGACTTCTTTCTATGGGGTTACTTAAAAGATAGGGTTTATGCCACACGTCCCCAGACATTGGACGATCTGAAGCACAACATTACACATGAGCTTCAAGCTATTGACAAGAGTCCTCCAACGAGTGGCCAGTAACATGGAGCGACCTGTTGATTTGTGCCTTATGCAGGATGGAGGACATTTTCAACATTTGCTATAGAGGTAAATAATCTCCCAAAATTCCTCTGCATTTCAGGTATCAATTGTCGCTAGCATAACTCTTTTTGAAACAATTAAAGAAATAAATGTGTCGGTTCTTCATAAATCACCCTGTACAAACTTCCTTCCAAATGAAGAGGACTTCACAGCTATTCCTAGAAAATTCAAGATGTACACTTTATTTTCATGTAAATATGTTTAATATATAGCATTATAACAAATGAGAACAGCAGTTATTATCAGTACGCATTCAACGTAGCACAAACGTTACGCTTAGATACTTTGGCACCCACTCGGAATACAACACAACTGATCCGTCGAATCAAATCAAAACTGAACTGCACTGTTCACTTCGTCATTTCTAACAGCACCCGACTCAACTCAACACTACTCTGGACTGATAGTCCTGCGAATATAGTCTGTTATATAGGTCTCGCATACAAAGTGGAATTTTCTAGAACAAGATCCTACTAGAACACGTCGAAACGAATAAGCGGTACATAAAGAGGCTTTTATTCCACACCGCAGATTGTTCTATTGTTTCCGCGCCGCTGTGGGTTGGAGCGTGGAGCTTTGGTTCCCGGCACGGAATGCGCCCGAGTTCGATTCTACCCATGGGAGTGCGGATTTTAAGTCCCGAGTATAGGACCGGTGCCCACTCAGCATCGTCAGGAAATTAAGGAGCTAAGATAGGCAGCGATCCCGTCCACGGAAGCCAACATTCCGACTGGTGGATGCATAATGCTGGCCCCATCACTTCCCCGTATCGGTTGGATGATACTGCCTTGCGTACGTGTGCATGAGGCCGGCAGTCGGGTTGGTACGCCCAGGCCCTCGACGGGCTGTAGCGCCATGGTATTTTAATGAAAATCGTTAGAGCCATTGTTCAGAAAATAAAAATAAAAGAAATCGAAAAATGTTCCATGTAAAGGATAATGTGGGGTAGGAGAATTTTCTTAAAAATCGTTGTGTCGCATTTTTGGAAGGTACTATACTTAAATACTAACTTTTGTATTTGTCCGATATTTCGTTTTAGAGGTGTGCTGTTTACAGATACACACACGCACAGACCTTTTTCTTTAAAGAAAAAAATGGAGAGGATTCAGGAGGTCTCAAAACATATATTTCCGGTGAAATATCGACATCGAATTTTTTGGTGGAATACAATACTTTCCCTACTTACTTTCCTCGCATTATACATAGTAGAGAAAGTAAAAATGAACTTAATCAATTCTAGCTGACATTATTCTGTACTCAAACACAGTTTGGGGCATAGTTTTGCAGGAGAGGTACTAATAGTAGAATATGGGCTTTGTTTTAAACCTGCATTGCTACCACTCCCGCATTGCGGCGAGAGTGAAATCCAGTCTGTCACAGACTTCATTGTTTTTGGCAGCTGAGCACTCTTGTATGTAATTTTCAAGTACCGCTGTTCAGCAGAAATCTTGCAGCTTGTTGGAATATTGATGAGATGATTATGCGCTCATCGGAAGCTATTTCGTTTTATTCGCGAGCCAGCACGGAACGCTTTCTAAAGCCTCTGTTATGCTTTTCTTTTGAGACGCCATCGTTTGTCTTAAACTATCATTTGTGTTTTGATCTGGACTATGTTTTTTAGTTTAATTATTTAATTTTAGAATTGCAGTATTCCCAATTCATGGTTATTGGTCAATTACAGCCTCATTTATTAAGAACATGTTTCAATGTCATCATTTTGAACTCTCGATAAAACATTTAAAGAATCATGACGTTAATATCAATGAACTTTAAGATACGTCTGCTTTTGATTGTTTCATGTTAAGGGAACAATAACAAACCACTGTAGTGCTGGTGGTTTGATATTTTTGCCCTTCACGCGGAAAGCATAGACTAGAGTCCCATTGGGAAAGCCTTCTGAGGGATTCATTTTGGTACTCTCTCAGGCATTCTTAATATAACTTTAGATTTGTAGGCTCCAGCTCATTTGTGTAATAATTACAAATTACAAAAAATGCAAACAACCAAGTATTTTGAAATTATAGTCTCTCCAGACAGTAGGTATAAGGCGTATTTAAAATATGTTTGGGAATTTTTTACTCCTTTTACTTTTTCTTCTGCTATAGTAAAGTAGGAAGTATTGCATTCCACCAAAAAATTCCAAGCAGAGATATCACTAGAAATACATTTTTGAGATCCCAGAAACAAGCATTCTTAGAAAAAAAGATGGGTGGGTGTGTGTAAGCGAGAGAGAGAGAGATCGAACGGCATAACTCCAAAACGAAAAATCGGTTAAATGCCAATACCTATAGTGATTTCCGAAGGTAAATTAGTCTCCACTACAAAAAAAATCCTATCAACGAAATTAACTGGGTAAGATTCTCATTTTTAATCTGTCCAAAACAACAAACAATATTACAGTTTACGTGTTCTGATTTTTTTTTCAGATATTTAATTTGCTGGTTATATGTGCGTATATATTTTTACTTTATCTATCACGTACCTAGGTATTGCATTCCACCCAAAAATTCGATATCGATATTGTCGTGACCTCTAAACACTAACTCATGGGAGGTAGAGCTACTCGCAACTGAATTATCGGAAAGTTAATAATTTATATTAAGCGAGGTCACGACAAGGGACGCAGCTAAATGAAAAGTGAAAAATATTAGAGAATACCTAGTAAAAGGATTACTACATGGTGCAGATGAGAGAAAGGATCTATCTACTATGATAAATTAAACTGGAAAGAAGTGGATGGTAAGAGAGTGTATTAATAAAAGGGGATACAATACCTCCTTGTCTTTATGTCCGTCGGTGAGGACGCCATACATGTTTGTATGGGTAGCACGGCACGCACAACCTGCCTGTTCCAGCAACTAGCCGCGACTCTACTGACTGACTCAACTCACGCTAACTCGACATGGGACGCTATCTAAAAACTCGTTTATCCCCACCACTCTCTTACGCAATACCCGATCCGGGCAGCCAAGGTCATGTACGCAACAATACTTGCATACGTCACATCTCCCCCTGGCCACCCGGATCGACGTCCTCGTCGACACAAGGAGGATTTTTGTTGTGGACAAAGAATTACAAGAAAGAAAAATATATGACATACATTACAATGAATAGTTTAGACAATTGGACTACAGCAAACAATATCTGGGGAATATGGAACATAAATATCTCTTGAAGAAATTAAAGGCTATTCATAAACGAACCAAATTTGTTATTTAGGTTCAATATCTAAGATGCGACACGAAGGTTTTCAAGAAAATCCCCCATCCCAACTACCCTTTACATGGAGATTTTTTTTCGAAGTATTCGATTTAAAAAAAAATGGCTCTAACAATTTTGATTGAAATATCATATATGAAAGATATTTATATGACAAACAAAATGTATATCTTGAGTTTTCTGGGAATAGCCTATGAAGTCCTTGTATAATCTTTTAGGGATTATCCCTATTATCTTAGGGATTTTGTATATCTTTCAAACACACAATTTATTTCAAATAAGCTTTTTTGTGGTATAAGCCATTTCTGAAATATCCGCTATTAATGTTCTTAATTTCTTGGTCATTTTTTAAAGTCCTTCCAACATTCAGTTGTTTCTCGTGATGCATGGAAACAGTATGGAATTTTAAGACTACTATATAGCTTCCAGTTCTTAAACATTTGACTATCGCTGTTCTCTTTGTATCTGTAATGAAGTGCGTAATATAGCTATTGCGTGGCCCCTGTAGCTCAGTTGATAAGAGCACCGGCCTGCTATGCGAGGTATCCCGGGTTTGATTCCCGGCTGTGGGTGGGGATTTTTCTGTAGCCAAGATCTAAGTAAGTGCAAGTACAAAAAGTGCAAGAAACGCAATAGGCAATAAGTCCCAAAAGAAAGGCCGCCGATAAGACAAATGTAGTTAATGGTGGGGTATAAATGGAACTTATATATATATATATATATATATATATATACAAAGATTTATTTGGATTAAAAAGAAATAGAAAAATATGCTTTAGTAAGCATAATTTGTATACTCACCAATAAACAATAGAGGGTAGAGAAAGTCATGTGAGTGTGTTACATCGGATTTTTGTATAATTCCTGACAATGTCACCTTCATAAAACTTAAACTGCTGGAAAAAAAAATTGCGAAGCCGTAAAAATTGCGGTATTAACAAAGAAGTTTATTGAAAACGTTGGTAATTCTTGATTTTGCCATTTCCCCTCTGCCAGATCAAAACAATTCTTCACCGTAATTTAGGGTATTATACCAACAAATTTGCTCTACTAAATGCATATAAAATAATTTTGTTAACACCAACATTGGAAAAGCAGTGCATTTTTTAAAGTTATTAAAGTAACTAAATAAAATATCTCGAAAACAGCCAGATGTATAAACTGCAATACTATTCCGAAATTCCTCTCCAATAATTTCACTGCTAAAAAAATTTAAAGCGGAGAAGAGCGCTTCATGGATCTGATTTCGAATCCACAGTTAGATAGACCACCAGTTTGGTGGATGTATAATCATAGTGAGAAATAAACAGTGTGTGCATAAAACGCGCAAATCAGAAATTTGGTTATATACTTTCTGTAAAGAATTACAGGTTAAAAATATATCTGTTTATATATAAACTATTTTACCGTGTTGTATAGAATACAGTTACATACAAGTTATTAGTTTCCATCCCTCCCCTTCCTCAGAGTAAGAAGCTTAATTTCGTCCTCTACAACTATAATTTTTGAATCATAGTTAACTAGTCTTTTTTGGTTCACATAAAATACAGGATATTTCTGAAAATGTTATTTGATGCGATATTTGATACTAAAGCGCCCTCTATTGTATGTCTTATTAATAGAAAGCGATGTGAATGTTTGTTTGCTAACAGCAGTTTATCAGCTGCTTCACATTAAAGTTATGTGCATGGAAACGGATATGGTGAAAACCTGATACGATTGCTTCCACAACACCGGATAGCCTTGTTAAAAGCTATCATCTGATGAAGGTTACAAGCGAAAACGGAGTTGCCTGAATAAAGCATGAAATCGCCTACACTCACTTCTTCTGTTGTGTAGATTTATTGTCAGGGTATACACTGATCTATCAGTACGTGTTCATCTCCGTGTATTACAAGAATGCAGAACTATAAGTTTACTTCACACTCCGTGTAATCATTTACCTTCGACAACTACTGTTGTTACGTTTAAAATGCCCAAGGCTATTTAGTCAGTTTTGTTGCACGACTTTGTTGCTTTTTAAAACTTAAAAGGTGGCAGTCTCAAAGGCACAAACATTGATCTCTGTAAAATATGTGGGATTTATAACTCTAGTTACATGGAACATTAATAAGTTTGAATTTTTCAAGTCAATATTAATAAAACAATAGATGGAGCTAAGGTTTTTACGCTTGGTAGCTTGAAGCAAAACATTTAATGAAGAGAAACAGGCACTTTTAACAAGTGTACTCTACCTTTTAATGCATGTTGTCGGTTTTGAGAAAATTAGATAATTCAGAAAATCATGATTGTACCATGTACCCCGCAAATAGGTACCTTAAAATGCTTGAACTATTCAGCATTGCAATGTCCTAAAGTCGATTTAGTCGATACTGCTCCTCTTGCTCGTTAGGTTTATGCTAACCATGTAAATCCAATCTTCTGTTCAAACGAAAACAGAATTTAGCACCAGAAACACGCTGTTTTGGTTCCAGTGGCGGTTGGCATTGGAGGACTCTAGGGCGGAAGTCTTCCCATAACTAAACGTCCCCTAAATAAAAAATAAAATTAGGAAAGGAGGAATAACCTCAGATATCATTGCAGTATACATTTCTGCACTCCCCTATTTGGTTTATAGAATTTTTACTTTCTCTACTACGTATAGTAAGTAGGGGAAGTATTGTATTCCACCCAAAAATTCGATACCGAGATTTCACCGAAAATACATGTTTTGAGAAATCAAAAAAAAAACATTTTTGGAAACATGTCCGTGTGTGTGTCTGTGAACAGAAACGAACAGTCGGATAAACACCAAACCCTATTTAGGTTCAGCATCTTCCAGAGATGCGACCCGAAGGTTTTCAACAAAATCCCCCCACCCCAGACTACCCTTTGCATGGAACATTTTTCGAAAATTTTAATTTTCTCAAAAATGGCTCTAACGATTTTGATTAAAATATCATATGTTTAGGATATTGTCATGACAAATGAAATGTATATCTCGAATTTCCTGGGAATGTCTCCAAAAGTATTCATCATGAACGACTTTTGTATAACTGGTAAACCATAAGAGATAGACACAATTTTACTACACAAATAATGTAGATCGCGTTAAAATACACAATTTATGTCATATACATTTTTTTTGTTGAGTGAACCGTTTTCGAGATATTGCTTGTTATTCCCTTAAATTTTCCAATACTTGTACATTTTCTCATATTCGTTATTCCTTTTTCTTTCTCTACTACGTATAGTAAGTAGGGGAAGTATTGTATTCCACCCAAAAATTCGATACCGAGAATTCACCGGAAATACATGTTTTGAGATCCCCTGAATCCAAAAAAAAGCATTTTTGGAAACATGTCCGTGTGTGTGTGTGTGTGTGTGTGTGTGTGTGTGTGAACAGCATAACTCAGAAACGAACAGTCGGATAAACACCAAACTTGGTATTTAAGTTCAGTATCTTCCAAGGATGCGACACGAAGGTTTTCAAGAAAATCCCCCCACCCCAAATTACCCTTTACATGGAAGATTTTTCGAAAATTTTAATTTTCTCAAAATGGCTCTAACGATTTTGACTAAAATATCATATGTTTTAGATATTTTTATGACAAAATGTATATCTTGAATTTTCTGGGAATGTCTCCAAAAGTATTCTTCATTGTGAACGACTTTTGCATAACTGGTAAACCATAAGAGATAGACAAAATTTTACTACAGAAAAAATGTAGATCGCGTTAAAATACACAATTTATGTCATACACATTTCTTTTGTTGAGTGAACCGTTTTCGAGATGTTGCTTGTTATTCCCTTAAATTTTCCAATACTTATACTTTTTCTCAAATTCGTTATACATTTTTTTTTAGGTCCTGGATATGCAAAGAGAATGGAATCCGCCACATAGCAACCAGCGTTAAAATATTTGACTAGCGCTTAAAACCTAGCATATTCCCCTTGCATCTACATGAAAATTACCAATAAGATTGACATCTCGATATCTCGATTAACATGAAACATATGGAGAATATGCGTTTGTAAAAATAGTTTGTACAAGAGTAGAGAAATTCATGTGAGTGTAACACATCAGATTTTTTTGTCTTGGATATGCAAAGAGTATTAATCTGTGGGAAAGGGAATGGTGCTGCACCTAGCAACCAGCTATTAAGAGATATGTATGTGCTTAAAGGCTACTGTATTTCCAAATTGCGCTTGTAAATATATATTCCCCGTACATCTACAAGCAAATTAGCAATAAGATAGACTCTGCAAATGTTTATCTCGATTAACATGAAGTAGATGGAGAATAAGCGTTTGTATAAATAGTTTGTACAAGAGTAGAAAAAGTCATGTGAGTGTAACACATCAGATTTTTACTTTCTCTACTACGTATAGTAAGTATTGTATTCCACCCAAAAATTCGATACCGTGATTTCACCGGAAATATATGTTTTGAGACCCCCTGAATCCAAAAAAAGCATTTTTGGAAACATGTCCGTGTGTGTGTCTGTGTGTGTGTCTGTCTGTGAACAGCGTAACTCAGAAACGAACAGTCGGATAAACACAAAACTTGGTATTTAGGTTGAGTATCTTCCAAGGATGCGACACGAAGGTTTTCAAGAAAATCCCCCCACCCCAGAGTACCCTTTACATGGAAGAGTTTTCGAAAATTTTAATTTTCTCAAAAATGGCTCTAACGTTTTTGGTTAAAATATCATATGTTTAAGATATTTTTATGACAAATAAAATGTATATCCTGAATTTCCTGGGAATGTCTCCAAAAGTATTCTTCATTGTGAACGACTTTTGCATAACTGGTAAACCATAAGAGATAGACAAAATTTTACTACAAAATAAATGTAGATCGCGTTAAAATACACAATTTATGTCATATACATTTTTGTTTGTTGAGTGAACCATTTTCGAGATATTGCTTTTTATTCCCTTAAATTTTTCAATACTTATTTTCTCATATGGGATTTCGTTATTCAGTTTTTTTGTTTTGGATATGTAAAGAGTATTAATCTGTGGGTAAGGGAGTGGTGCTGCACCTAGCAACCAGCTATTAAGAGATATGTATGTGCTTAAAGGCTACTGTATTTGCAAATTGCCCTTGTAAATATATTTTCCCCTTACATCTACAAGAAAATTAGCAATAAGATTAACATCTCGATATCTCGATTAACATGAAGCATATGGAGAATAAGCGTTTGTAAAAATAGTTTGTACAAGAGTAGAGAAAGTCATGTGAGTGTAACACATCAGATTTTTTTGTCTTGGATATGCAAAGAGTATTAATCTCTGGCAAAGAGAATGGTGCTGCACCTAGCAACCAGGTATTAAGATATATGTCGATGCTTAAAGGCATTCCTATATTGCCCTTGCAATTACAAAACAAGGGGAACATAGTACTCCTTAAGCGATAGTCAAGTATTTTTAGAACTGGTCCCTATGGTGTAAACTGTAGTTCTCTTTGCATGTCAAAACATCGTTTCTGTAAATGCTTATCTCTTTTAATATGAAATAGACGGAAAATAAGAGTTTGTAAAAATAGCTTGTACAAGAGTAGAAAAAGTCATGTGAGTGTAACACATCAGATTTTTTTAAGTCCTGGACATGCAAAGAGAATGGAATGCGCCACATAGCAACCAGCGCTTAAAAGATTTTTGACTATGGCTTAAAACCTATTCCCCTTGCACCTAAAAGAAAATTAGCAATAAGTTTAACATCTCGATTAACATGAAGCATATGAAGAATAAGCGTTTGTAAAAAGTTTGTACAAGAGTAGAGAAAGTCATGTGCGTGTAACACATCAGAATTTTTTTTATGTTTGAAATGTTTTTTTTTTTTCAACGCTTACACTGATCAGCCCGAATGTTTTCGGCACAGAGTGTATTTCGGACTACACCAAGTCCGTCCAAAAATGCTCGCGTTTATAGGTATTGATAACAGAGAGACTGGCGAGGGGTGCAGAGAGATAATAACAATTTGGTGAATTCCTAGTTATTTCACTATTGGTTCTTTCTCCACTCGGTCTTTCCGTGTGGATTCATTCAATTTCACTGCCGCCACCATATAAAGAAAGAGCGCTTTCCCGTCGAAAATTTAATCCTGTTGTATGAATTCATTTTAAATTAAATTTTATCCTTACGTTTTATTGCGTTTTAAAGTATATAATTGTATAATTAAAAGATTCAGAGGAGAAAATAAATAATCTCTCTTATACTACAATCTTTGGTAGCTTTGGTTTGCGCGTCACATAATCACATTGCACGCGCTAGCCCGCACGTAGTGCTGTGATTCACACACATATATTTTAGGTACATACCGGTAGGCACAGTAAATATTTTACACGTGTTGTGTAGAATATCTAAATTAACTAGCGAATGCAGTGTGAGTAGTGTGCTCTTAGTGGAGGCCGTAAATTAACTAAGTGTGCATTTGAAGGAAAATTAATTAGTTAAGGAATCATAATGAACAGGATAGTAATGCATCATTTGCAGGATTCCCATGACCGCATCAGAGAGCAAACGGTGTTTTTCAACTCTCAAGAGGATAAAAACGTAACCCTAGGTGTCGCAATGAATGAAGGCAGATTTAATACTTAAGCCACGTTTTCTGCCCTTCTCTCCACACTTGATTTCAACCATTTTTGTTGAACAAAATTAGAGGAGAGTAGTCTTCATCTACAGAGTATTAATTAGGTCAGGTTAGCTAGTCAACTATTATTTTATTTATTTATTTATTTTTTGCGAGGCATAAGGATGTATAATGATTTCCTGCAGTTAATTTCATACTCTTAGTACCATCACATGTATGATAGAAACTCTACGCATTTCCGCATAAATTCGAATTTTACTCATTCATTCGTTGTTTAACCTCATCTTATGTAGGACTTACAGGCTGGTGCTTGGGGTCAGAGGCCCGTCGAGGAGCAGACACTCTTATGGAGCAGACAGAATGTCAGGATGGGTGATCAGCCCGATGCCTGGTATGGGATGTAGGAAGTAGATGAAACTAAATGACGGCGAAACAGATGATAGGAAAGGTGACGATGGAGCAGTTGGTGGAATGAATGGCGGAAACTTTAATGCAAAAGTATTTTGGTTTATTTAGTTATTTTTATTTACATATATTTTCTGGTAAACTGTAGAATAAAGCCTGCCGTGTAAAGCATCCTAAATGCAAAATACATCACCTGCCGCTCTCCCGAACTTGCGAGTCACGAGCCGCCGCTATTTAGTTTATATAACTAACATGATGAAAACGGGTTCTGCAACTAATCCACAGTGACAGAATGTCAAATAAACGCCTTAACTCACGAAAAGGGAACTACAGACAGTTATTCAGTGCAGAAGTGGAGAGAACAGCACTGTTCGTACTCTGTTAGGACAAGTTTCAACTGAACTGGTCTCTGTTGCTGAATGAGTGCGTACATTGACACATTCATCACCAAGCATAGGAATTCGTAAGCAGTTTGGCTTCAAGTTAGCTAAGCTCAAGCCATTATCAATACAAAGAATGTAAACAACGGCGGCCAAGGTCACTGACGGCAGGTAAAACGTGGTGTTGTGAGTGATCTGCAAACGTAAGACTACGAGGATATGGGGTGGTTTGTTATCTTCGACAACTGCACCTAAAGTGCAGTAACGGTTCACCTAATTTCCTTTCGTCCTGGCTTTAATGCTTGGAAATTCTTACGCCTGCTCATCATAAAAATGTAGGTTTAGTAAACACGTCAAATTAAAAAATCAAACGTTAGGTACATTCGCATTTCTTTCTCTACCCACTATTGTTTATTTTTATATAGCGCCCACAAATTATTCTTACGAAAACTTATTTTTCTATCTACTTGATAATCGAGATAGACCTTTGCAGAAATAGTTTCATCACACATTTCGCTGTAGATGCAAGGGAATAGAGGAAATGAATCGATAGTAAGATGTTTAAAGGTTAGTCGTTATTTGTTGCCCTAGAAATTTCATACTCTTTCGATGACATTGCGAAAAACAACTGAATTGCTACAGCACTTAAAAATCGCAAAAGTTTTTAAAAAATCCAACCAATAACAACGTATATTTCGGAAATAGCTAATGCCACAAAACAAGCTTATTTGAAATAAGTTGTGTGTTTTAAAGAGGTCCATATTTCTTGTGTAGTAAGTTTTTATCTAACTCTTATGATTTACGTTATACAAAATTCCTTCCGAACGAATTGGACTTCACAGGCTATTTCCAGAAAATTCAAGATATACACTTTATTATTTTATCTAAATACCTTGAATATGTGATATTTTAATCAAAATATTTAAAACCATTTTGAGAAAATCGAGAAAAAAATCCTTCCATGTAAAGGAAGCCTGGAGTGGGAGATCTTGAAAATGTTCGTGCGTATCTTTGGAAGATGCTGAACTTAAACACCTAGTTTGTTATTTATTGGGCATTTCGTTTTAGAGTTATGTTGTTCTCAGACAGACACACACTTTTGCTTAAAATTGTATTCAGTGGCCCTCAAAACATGTATTTCCGCGAAATCTCGATATAGAATTTATGGCTGGAATACAATACCTTCTCTACCTACTAGGTACGTGATAGAGAAAATAAAAGAAGGCCACATTAAGATATACGCTGTATAATGTTATCAGTTTAGAACTTAAGAATCCAGAATTTTTAGAGCCTCAGTGGATATTAGTGATATGCCAATAGCCAAGTAAATCCAGAATTCAAAACTAATGTTCATTTCATTGATCTAATATGGTCTGACCCTTACATTAAATTATGCGTAATCGAAGTGAGGTTTGTAATAAGTTCTTGGTTTTTAAATAAATATATTTAGCACTCAATTAAGCATTCATGTGACATCAAATCTGAATACTTGGAAGCAAATCCTGACACCGTGTAGGGGTGAAGAGACAACATGGCATTCGCGTGTTTTTTGTTAAAACTCGGCTCTCAATATAGCGTTCCATCTTGAAAGAAAATTTAGATACTCAGAAAGCCTCGTTTTAAGCACCAAGCATGTATACGCTGTTATAGTTTGTTTTAGTGTAACTGGAAATCTTGTGTGTTTGCTTCAGGTTCCATTAAATTGGGGTGTTGGAGTTCATGTTGCATTTTATGCACTGTTCTTCTTTCGATATATAGAGCAGATTTAAATAAAACATCCCTACAATTGTCAGGCAATGAACACCAAATACCAGCAGTACTGGTGGATACAATATGTAAGGGAAAGACTTTTAAAGCATAGGTCATAGGTTAGAGATGTCGCTGTTTACTTTGTGGGCAAAAAATTGAGTTTTATTTATGGACGCTCTTTAGCTGCTGTGGTCCTTAACGTCCCATTCTATATTGGGCGTGAAAGACCGGAAATTTTGCTCAAAGACCTCTTTATCAGGCTTGAGGTTATTTTACGTGCCGTAAATCTACGATACGAGACCAACGGCTTTACTTCCCTTCCTGAGGAAACCATGCTAAGGATTTTTACACCCGAAAAAATCCATTGCCCTTCGCCCGGTTTGAACCCGCAACCTCGGGAACTAGAGGCTAGCATGGTAACCATTACACCACGGAGAACGACTCTACTTTGTGGGCGGTTGTGTTGCTGCGCCAGCATCCGATTGCAGGCGCCCGAGATTCCTGATTTAGACCGTTGGTCATCCTAATCGTTTTACTAAGTAGGTCTCCGGCAGTCCCCGCCCCCAAAAAAACTCAAACAAACGCTCAAGAAGTTTCTTTGTTAAAATGTATACTTTTATATAATTCGTATTTATTCAGTTTACTCGATCTCTAGGTGAACTTTCGTTTGATGCGGAAGTAAAGTAGGCTAGAAAGCATTTCAGGTTCCTTTCACTCCCTAAGCAGGTTTTTATTTCCCCTCGTTCCTCAAGAACTCCATTTCCGTTATGTTATCCTTGATTTCGTCTCCCTGTAGCTCACTCAAGCTTGGCGCGTTAACATCCGTAATCCTGCAGGATCCCTTCTTGGTGTCATTTCTTTCACTCTCTTGACCTGAGCATTGTTTTTCAGAGCTTCCTGCGCGGAACCGAGGTGTAATGCTAATGAACAACTGCAGATAGGATTCTAGTGTTCTTTTTCTTACACGTTCTTCTCGCAAACCGTACATTTTTACTTTCTCTACTACGTACTTGTAATAGTTATGAGGTATTGTATTCCAACAAAAAGTTTGATGTCGAGATCTCACCGGAAAATTAATGTTTTGAAGCCCCTGAAAAAAAACATTTTTATGAAAACGTCCTTGTGCGTATTTCTGAACAGCATTACTCAAAGAGTTAAATTCCAAACTTTGTATTTAAGTTTACTATCTTCCAAGGATGCGACACGAAGATTTCCAAGAAAAATATCCCACTCCAAACTACGCTTTATTGGTTAAAATATTCATTTTTTTTATTTTCTCAAAATTGGCTCTTAACGATTTTTATTAAAATACTACATGATTAAGAAATTTTCATGCGAAATAAAGTGCATATCTTGAAATTTCTGGGAATAGCCTGTGAATACTTCTTTATTCTGAATGGATTTTTTATGAAAAAATCTTAACTACACAAAAATGCAGACCTTGATAAGGCACACATTTTATATCAAATTACATTTTTCTGGTGTTCTGGTGTATTGTGGTAAAATTCGTTTTGGTGCACACGTTTGTTACTCACCAAATATAGCAAAATTCATTTTAGAGTTCATAACTTACTTGAATTTCCCCGTACGGATTTATATTTTCACTTCACATTTCATAAATTTTGTAACAACACCAAGCACACTTTTCTCCAACACGCCTACTTTAATACTGTTCTACTTACACGTACAGAAGTTTGACCGATACTTTGTAAATCAACGGCCTCTTGGTATCTTAATATGTACATCTTAATGTAAACAACGGCATGTGTGTCTTACAGTTGCGTGATAAAGAAGGTGTCCATGGGGTCCGAACCCCCCCCCCACCGTAATAAGGAAAAAATAAAACTGCAAACAAATTTCAGATTTGAAAATAGGAGTAATGCAATATTGTAAAGCCTGCTAAATTAAAAATTATATATGCCTTGATGTATATAGCCATAAAAACCCAATGCTGGGAAACAACAAATAAAGATCCAGAATGATCACAATAAACAGCCGACATACATAATAGGAATGCATACAACACAAACGCAATAAATATGGAACTATATGTAAAGTGCTTCTTCAGAATAAGAGAAACGTAAGCACACCAGCTTGACAGTAACAAGTGGCGGGAACAGAGTTGATTTTTCAGCAGATCTCTTGAAGTTTTAACTTGTCTAATGATCTACTGATTTTTTAAAGGAAAACGAAGAAATATCCTGATGTTTTAGCTTGGACTATAATTGTAAAATCTAATAACGAAATTCTGCTTTTGATATTGATACATTTATGTTTTGCAATAATTCCAATTCCTGCCTCTCTAAAAGTTTGTGCGGTATGTGATAAGAGCGAGGTCTTGACTGTCCTTTTAGCTGTAATAAAATCCGAGTCGTCTCGTAATAGCACAAGCAAATACGGTGCTTTTTCTTCTCACTGTGGCCACCGCACAGCTTCTCTTGCGCCGGCCGCTACAGCTCGAACTCCCGCCGAAACCGTAATGATATCCTCGCAACCATCTCACTTCTCATATTTGCAGTTATAATTGCGGTAATAATAATCAATTATTTTCACGGCACTGGTGAACTGATAGAAAGAGTTAAAGGAATTTAAAGCTGCTTTTGTGAAAGTGAAACCATATGAGCTTTTACAACTATGCTAGACCAGGATACCAGCCGTGGTATCTCGTGTTTTGGAACAACACCGCGCTCTTGTCCTTTTCTTCACCATGCAGTAGCAGAAAATAGATTGCCGACTTCAGAAACTATTCTTCAGAGATTAAAAGATCCATATAATAAACTCTGTATGGAGTTACTTGATTTTGTTTTGCCTATTTTCAATACTCTCAATATCGGATGCAAAGCGAAGACTCTCAGATTCTCACCTTGCGCATAAATGTATCTGCATAACCTCCTTGATCGCTTAAGGGTGCAGGAGTAAAGGGTAGATTATAGAAATTCTAACGTCGTTTTAACTCTAGAGAAAACTTATTTTGAAGCAAAAGTAGAACTTTCACTGCTGTCATTAAACCTAATAGTGCAAAGTTACGCATAATTATTTCTTCTTCAAATTCAAAATATGACCGCATATGCAAGCATACAAAGAGTTGTTAACAAAACTGACCATTCCTATCCGTTAGGAACGCTAGTGCAACCTTCCCAAGAAAAGATCGAGAGTGAGCGGTATTTAATTATTAAAGGTATCTGATGTACAATATAAATGTCATGAGTCCAGCCGGAATTCGTACGCGGGACCTTTGAAACAGCAGAAAAGTGCTCTACCAATTAAGCCAATCGGCCACTCTTTATTTTATCACTTTTAAATGGATGTACTGAAATCTCCGAAAATTTGGCTAGTAGGATTGGCATCACTGGACAGGGGTAATGTCACCCTGACGGTGTAACATTTTTCTGCCAAAGGCAATGTGACCAAAGTTGTGGTTATGAATGTATAGTTGGATGGAAAACCTAGGCAAACTTTTTTTCCCCGAGTGGAGGAGAAGATGATTTAATCACTAACCTCAGCCCCGATGGGATTTCGGGACTGAGAGTCTGGGACTCTCCAATAGTTGGCATACCCACTATAAACTGCTCCACCGGAAGGGAAAAGGAAGAAGTAAAAGATGGAATAAAAGAAGAAGGTAGCATGGTCCCGCATAGCACCCGCGTTAGTACTTGAAAGCTGCTAGGTTGCCGCCCTATGGGCGGGAGTGGATGAAGGTTATGTACTAGACTACAGCCATGGAACCTGACTCTAGTCTAGCAGAGGTGGCGAAAACGTGACTCGCGAGTCATTTTGACTCGTAGGCGCCGTTTCCTCTCTGCAACCGTCCCTTTGTTTTTCACATGCTGCTGAGTGATGCAGTGCGTTTGCATATTTGGCGACTCGCGGAAGGAAGTCGTTTTCGCCACCCTTGGTCTAGAGGTTGGAAGGTGATGATGGGTTTAGGATTACGTGGTGATAGTAGGGATGAGGAAGTGTTGGGTCTTGAGTGTAGTCCGAAGACGTCGTCAGTGGATGGCCGAGATCGTATTGCTTGGAGGCTTTCGGCGAGAGCTGAGAGTCTCCGACGGTGTGGTTTGCCGCAAGTGCGCTCGGAGTTGATGTTACGGGTACATCAGGTAATGTGAGCATAGATGAGCACCCTCCATATATCGGAGGTCAGTGATCTGAGCAAACATGCCTCTATCGACTGTATAACGCGCCTTAGATGAGCCTTTGCTCTGGAGATAGTTCGTCTGTGCATAAGAGGACATAAAAGATCCGGCAAGTACAACTTCTCTATTATTTTATTAACTCGCGTTTGAAATCTTAAATGACTAGACTAATATACTAATCATCTTGGAATATACATACTATGATGCCATATGAGTGTATTTTAGTGTGTTTATGGTTAACTTCAAAAATGTATTACACGATCGCTAGATGGCAGTGTAGTGTACTTGACCTTCTCGGCAAAGACGAGCAGAGGTGCTCATGCTAATCTGACATATGGATCGACTTGTCACTGGGGATCCTGATTTCCTCGTTCTAATGCTACACCTAGATGATCAAATGAACGTTAATTGTAAAACAATTCACTAGCTTTAAAAAAATCCTAACCATAATAAACAAATTTTTTATGTAGTCCATATATTAAATTTTAATTAATTAGGAGAAAAATAGTAATGTGCATGAAATAAATTGTTTCCTATATATGTATTGAATTCCTGCATAGCTCAGATGGTTGAGCAATCGTAGCACGTAACTTGGGTTCGAGTCCCTGGAGATTACTGATTTTTCTTCTAATTTTGTAGGATTATTAAGTTATCTTTTAATTTTGTAGATGTTTTAACCTTAGCCAAATTATTTTAGTGTGTTATTTTAAGTGCTTAGAACAATTTAATTATTATGGTCTTATTCATTTCTGTTGTAGATGTAGAGTAATAAACGTAAACGTGGAGACTGGTTTGTACAGTCTATGGCAGAAGCAGTCAAATATGTGCAGCAAGGGGGAGGCCAGAAGAGAGCTTCTCAGTTATTTTGTTCCTCGGCAAACCTTACAAGACATCTTGAAGTATTCAAGAATGCTGGTAGTATTGTTAGATCACTGGGCAGGGCAACTGTACTGAGTGACAAGCAAGAAAAGGAACTGGTCATATTTTGCTTGATATGGAGGTCAGCCTTTACGGTCTACCTCCTATGCGAGTTCGATGCTATGTGTATCAATATGGTGAGGCAAATTCTATTACGCATCCATTTAATAGAGAAAAATTAAGGGCAGGCTGGGATTGGCTCAAAGGATTTCTTAATCGGCATCCTATCCTAGCCATAAGGCGTCCACAAAGCACGCAATTCAGAGAGCCCAAAGATTCAATAGGGCCAAAGTTGATCTCTTCTATGAAAATTTACACAATGGTTTGTATGATGAGAGTGGTAAAAGACTGATTCCTGCAGACCAGATATACAACTGCGATGAATCTGATTGCACGGTTGTGTATAAACCTCTACGCATCATTTCGCAGAAAGGAAAAAGGGCTGTCAGAGATTTAACTAGTGCAGAGAAGGGGAAAGCTGTTTCAGTTTGGTATGCACAAATCCTGCTGGCCATTATATACCATCCCTTTTTCTGTTTCCTCGAGTTAGAATTAAGCCTGAGCTGTTGGACAAGGCACATGTTGGAAGTATCGGCATGACAAGAAACAGGATGGTTAAGTGAGCCTTTTGCAGTATGGTTTGACCATGTTTTAGAAAAAGTACAGCCAAAAAATAAAGCAGCACCCATGCTTCTAATTCTCGAGGGGCACAAAAGCCATACTAAGAACCTGAAAGTTGTATTGAAAGCTAGAGAAAACAATTTGCAGATCATTTGCTTACCTTCACATTGTACACACAAATTGCTGCCAATAGATGTCGCTGTCTTCAGGGGCATCAATCATCATTATGGCGAAGAAATGCAAACATGGTTTTTAAATAACCCAGGTAGAGCTGTTGTTGAAAGTGATATTCCTGGAATTTTTGCAGCAGGGCATATTCCAAAGGTACATCACTGAAAAGCATTGAATCGGGGTTCAAGAAAGCAGGCATTCAACCCTTTAATAAAAACATGTTAGTGGCATTGATTTTCTTGGTGCAGAAGTGTCTCACAGAGCTTGTTCTGAATTCTACAGGGCTGGAGGCAGAATTTATGATTCTGAACCACCGTCCTACTTTGGAGTTGGTATCACATATAGTCCAGAATTCCAAAGCACTTCTGAAGACAAAGATCCCCAGTCTCCAGTTCATGACCTCATTACTGATAACCCAGGTCCCTCTTCTGAAAACAAAGATACCCAGTCTCCAATTCATGTCCAAATTACTAACAATCCTGGTCTCTCGTCCGAAGATAAAGTTCCCCCATTCTCCAATTCACATCCTGATTACTACCCTGATCCCCCTTCTGAAAACGCAGATCTCCAATCTCCAATTCATGACCTAATTACTGATAACCCAGGTCCCTCTTCAACTCCATCTCATGTTCTCCAATCCCCTTAATCCGGTCAGGCTCCTACGCTTTCAGGTATTGTAGCTTTCCCAACTTCCTCTGATTCTTCTAAACACTTCCTTTCGTGTTTTAATTCAGATACCTAAAACGGAACCAAAATAAGGACAAAATGTCAGAAAGAGGAAAGTTCAACATTCAGTTTTGGTAATAGGAACGGCACACAAAATTGTACTGGAAGAAGCGGAGAGAAACGAAAAAAGAAAGGAAAAAGAGAAAAAGAAACAAGAGCGGCTGCTAAAATCAAAGAAAAGGTTGAATTTTAAAACAAAAAACACTGCCACAGAGACTATTGTGAAGAAACAGAATGTATCTAAGAAGGCAAAGGTTGCCAAAGCTGCAATTATTGATGTTGAAGAAGCTGAATGCCTTTACTGTAGTGAGCTGTATTCAAACAGTGCTGAAGAATGGGTTTGTTGCCAGTCATGTGGAAAATGGGCCCACAAGGACTGTAGTAACTTCGATGAAGTGAAAACATTTTTGTTTGTGAATTTTGTGCATCCAATTATTAAAGACATTTCAAAGCAATGTACTTATACATGATTATTGATAATTTACATAAATATTTTTAAATAGTTATTCACACTTATATAAGTAATTCCGACTTTCTATTCAGTACATTGTATGTGCTGATGTGTCGAGTAATATGAGCATGTAGATGCTCATCATACTCAGATGTGCCGGGTACTATGGGCGTGTCAGGCTATTACGAGCACCCCTTTTTTGGTCGGACTTAAAAACTAAATTGTTGCAGGTACACCAAAACATGCCTGTTAGACGTTAAACAATAGCCACAAACAAACAATCAATATTTTGTCTACTTTGTTTTTAGGCTAGCACAGATTTTCCTTAAGGTGCTCATAATACCCCGATTTACCCATACACTATGTGATCAAAAGTATCCGGACACCCCCACAAACATACGTTTTTCATCTTAAGTGCATTGTGCTGCCACCTACTGCCTGGTACTCATTATCCGCGACCTCAGTAGTCATTAAGACATCGTGAACAGCAGAATGGGACGCTTCGTGGAACTCACGGACTTCGAACGTGGTCAGGTGATTCGGTGTCACTCGTGTCAGAAGTCTGTACGCGAGATTTCCACACTCCTAAACATCCCTAGGTCCAATGTTTCTGATGTGATAGTGAAGTGGAAACGTGAAGGGACATGCTGTACAGGCTGACCTCGTCTGTTGACTGACAGAGACCGCCGACATTTGAAGAGGGTCGTAAAGAGTAATAGGCAGACATCTATCCAGACCATCACACAGGAATTCCAAACTGCATCAGGATCCACTCCAAGTACTATGACAGTTAGGCGTGAGGTGAGAAACCTTAGATTCCATGGTCAAGCGGCTGCTCATAAGCCACACATCACGCAGGAAAATGCAAACGACGCCTCGCTTGGTGTAAGGAGCGTCAACATTACACGATTGAGCAGTGGCAAAACGTTGTGTGGAGTGACGAATCACTGTACACAATGTGGCGATCCGATGGCAGGGTGTGGGTATGGCGAATGCCTGGCGAACGTCATCTCCCAGCGTGTGTAGTGCCAACATTGAAATTCGGAGATGCTGTGGTCGTGTTTTTCCTGGAGGGGGCTTGCACCCCTTGTTGTTTTGCGTGGCACGATCACAGCGCAGACCTACATTGATATTTTAAGCACCTTCCCACTGTTGAAGAGCAATTCGGGGATGGCGATTGCATCTTTCAACACGATCGAACACCTGTTCATACTGCACGGGCTGTGGCGGAGTGGTTACACGACAATAACATCCCTGTAATGGCCTGGCCTGCACGGAGTACTGACTTGAATCCTATAGAACACCTTTGGGATGTTTTGGAACGCCGACTTCGTGCCAGGCCTCACAGACCTACATCGATACCTCTCCTCAGTTCCGCACTCGGTGAAGAATGGGCTGCCATTCCCCAAGAAACCTTCCAGCATCTGATTGAAAGTATGCCTGCGAGAGTGAACGCTGTCATCAAGGCTAAGGGTGGGCCCACACCATATTGACTTCCAGCATTACCGATGGAGGGCGCCACGAACTTGTACGTCATTTTCAGCCAGATGTCCGGATACTTTTGATCACGTAGTGTATATTATGCGTGCTGACAGAAATCATACACTTAAATATCCGATAATTTTAATGAATAGGATTACCATACAGGGGCAGGCAACTTTCTCTTTATAATATTAATGTATATACATATATTAAATTATATAAATCACAGTTCAAAAAAATGAAAGATTTATATTGTGGCATAAGCACTTGGGGGAAATCTCATGAGATCACACTAGACATTCCCAAATATATGTATATACATGCGCCACTGGTGCCTTAGATCCGTTTTCATACACTGCAAACAGTAATTTAACGTATTTCGACGTCTAAGAGTTTGTAAATCTTTACTGTACAGTAGATATTGCTATGCATATTTGAAAACCCCTATCAGTTCTCAAATTCATTCGCAGAGAAAATGGCTGATCTATTCGGTTACGTAGCAACCGATTACAGACATGTGCAGAGAAGTTAACAAATATTAAATTTTGTCGTGGACTACGGCACTAAATTCGATATAGCATACTGCATAATAAGTTATGCTATTTGATTAATAAGCCCTAAAATGTATAATAGAGACTAAACACGTGCTAGAAGACTAACAAGAATGTCTTACGTGATAAACGAGTGCGGCTAGTTTTTACTTCCTTCCTTTCTTTTTTATTAATTTGTTTTACAACATGCACCATTACATTTACACTAATAGTACATATACTAGAAGTAAGTATATATAATTTTGGCAATAGTAATGGCGCATTAATTGTTGAATATAAACTATATTAACACACTTTTTATGCTTTCTACTTTCTTCTTAGTCTGTGGTTATCTTTATTATTATACTATTTATTTTACTCATTTTTCAAAGTCTATGCTCTATATAAACTTCATGAATAATTTTAAATATGTATTTGCTAAATCAGTTGTAGTTGGAGGCCAATTTCCTCTAGTTCTAGAGTTTATCTAGTGTAAATTTAAAACACACTGAGCTTCAAGCCACGAAATGGCGTCGTGGCATCATAACCATTCGTTACCCCATAGTGCGGATAGACGACAGTCCACAATTAGTGTTTCGATTAACCTCCTCGGTTGAGGTGACAAAGAAAAAAAATTGAATAAATAAGAAACATCTCAAGGTTCCGGGTTTGAATAATCCATGTTCGAGTCCACATCAGTTTAGTATGTTCATTGATTTGACTTTTTTCTACATCATCATGCTTTTACGATCAACGCCAATCTTTTGCATTTTAAGCTTTCTGCAACTTATTTGCACTTGTGCAGCATTTTAATGTCATTTAAATACAGAAACGAATAAACTGTTACAAGAAACGTAGTGGTAAATAAGGTGTGTTTTTAACAAAAGGGGAATATTTTCACGTAAGATTATGATATGCGGGTTACATTATGCGCACACGAATACCCAGGGACGGTTAAATCGCCTGATATAATATACATATAATATATATACATATTTTAATATCCATTATTTTACATCTCCAAAGAGACGATCTGGTTTACAGAGTCATAATGATTAAGAAATTCACAAATTACCTAATGGGCTGCGCATTCTTTAGCATTTCTCTTTTCACTGGCAATTTGTCTCAACTCGGAATTGAATTCTATTCCAATTTTATTTTTCCTCGAAAATTACGTAATATCATCATTTTAAAAGTTGCAAAAATGGATTTTTGCATGGAGTGTTACATTCTCTTATTTCTGTGCAAATCTGTGCTTATATATGTTATGCATTTTTTAAAGTGTTCGAAATGCTAGGATAACTATTTCAATTTACAAAGACACAATGCTGTTTCAGTTGAAATATTTTAGAAATTATTTTATCTTACTTCTTCAAAGAACTGTCAAGACGAGGTTCATTGGCAAATTTATTCTGCCTAGGGTGTAAATAATAATAATAATAATAATAATAATAATAATAATAATAATAAATTATATGCACATTAAGAATATACAAATTAGTATTTGTTGCATTTCACTTACTGCGTTATCTGCTGTGTCCTGAATTTGTGTATCTTTTTTCAGTAGACGTAACCTTACACACACACACACGTGCGCGCGGGTCTTTTCGTAAAAATGCTTTCTTTTATTAGTATTTTTATTCGGGAGGCCTCAAAATATTTATTTCCGGTAAAATCTCAACATTGAATTTTTCGGTGGAATGCAATACTTTACCTACTAGGTACATGATAAAGTAAAAATCTGATGTAATACAATCACATGACATTCTCTACCTACTAATGGTTATTAATGAGTAATACGAACTATTCTTGCTAAATCTTATTTTTCTATATACTTCATTTTAATCCAACTAAAGCATTGCAGAAATAGCAGCATTAAACATTCCGTTATACATACAAAAAGAACAGCGGTAGTCAAATGTTTAAGATCTGGACACTGTATGCTAGCCTTAAACTTCCATACTATTTCCATGCAATCCGAGAAACAACCGAATGTTGACAAGACTTAGAGAAAATGACCAACTAATGAACAATTCGAACCTTTAATAACGGATATCTCAAATATGGCTTATGCCTCCCCCCAAAAAAATCTGATGTGTTACACTCACATGACTTTCTCTACTCTTGTACAAACTATTTTTACAAACGCTTATTCTCCATATGTTTCATGTTAATCGAGATGTTAATCTTATTGCTAATTTTCTTGTAGGTGCAAGGGAAATATGGTAGACTTTAAGCGATAGACAAATCTTTTAAGAGCTGGTTGCTATGTGGCGCATTCCATTCTCTTTGCATGTCCAGGACATAAAAAAAATGAATAACAAATTCCCATTTGAGAAAAAGTGTAAGTATTGGAAAATTTAAGGGAATAACAAGCAATATCTCGAAAACGGTTCACTCAACAAAAAAATGTATACGACATAAATTGTGTATTTTAACGCGATCTACATTTTGTGTGTAGTAACCTTTTGTCTATCTCTTATGGTTTACCAGTTATGCAAAAGTCGTTCACAATGAAGAATACTTTTGGAGACATTCCCAGAAAATTCGAGATATACATTTCATTTCTCATGACAATATCCTAAACATATGATATTTTAATCAAAATTCCTAGAGCCATTTTTGAGAAAATTAAAATTTTCGAAAAATTTTCCATGTAAAGGGTAGTCTGGGGTGGGGCGATTTTCTTGAAAACCTTCGTGTCGCATCTCTGGAAGATACTGAACCTAAATACCAAGTTTGGTGTTTATCCGACTGTTCGTTTCTGAGTTATGCTGTTCACAGACACACACACGGACATGTTTCCAAAAATGCTTTTTTTGGATTCAGGGGGCCTCAAAACATATATTTCCGGTGAAACCTTGGTATCGAATTTTTGGGTGGAATACAATACTTCCCCTACTTACTATACGTAGTAGAGAAAGTAAACAGATCTACATTTCTTATTAGTTCGTTTTCGTCTTTCGCTTAATGTTTACCAGATACACAAGATTATACAAAATTGTTTCCGAATGAAGTGGACTTCACAGGGTATCCCAGAAAATTCAAGATATACATTTTATTTGACATGCAAATATCTTTAATTTATGGTATTGTAATCAAAATCGTTAGAAGCATTTTTTTGTTTAGAAAATAAAAGGTTTCGAATAACGTTCAATGTAAAGGGTAGTTTGGGGTGGGGGATTTTCTTGAAAATCTTGATCTTTGGGAGGTATTGAACTTACATATCAATTTTGGTATTTATCCGACTTTTCGTTTTTGAGTTGTACTGTTCCCCCCCCCACACGCACACACACACACATACACAGACCTTTTTCTGGAAAACCTTTTTCTAGGTTTATTTATTCGGGGGACCTCAAAACATGTATTTACAGTGAAATCTCGGTATCGAATATTTGAGTGGAACGCAATACTTTCTGTACCTGCTATGTACGTGGTAGAGAAATGAAAAAGGGGTATCATAATCCAATGAAAAGGCATTGCCTTTAAACTTTATTTTATAAACTATCGAGAAATATCCAATGGTACGTCCCATTCCGAGTTTCTTTAGATGTTTATTTGGCAAGTGCTAAACATCTAACATGTAATGAATGTGGTCAACTGCATTGCACCGCAGCGATAATTAAAGGAAAACCGCATCCACAGAAAGCTTAAATTTATGTAGGTAGTTACCAACATCCGCTTCCGTGATATTAGATATGAATGGACGACCACATTCACTCTTATGCAAGAGGACTGGACTTCTACATCTGCTGTAACGTTTATTTTGTTAATACTACAAATGTACTGCCTCAGAATGGTAGAGAAGCTTGCGTTCAGGCTTAATAGAGAACCTACTGGCTTAGAGCTTCAAACACACACTTAAATAATATATTGTATGTCATTTAATATGTAACAAATTCTATAATTTCACTCGGCAAAGTACGATATTTATTATAATTTAACGCTTACTGAACATTCTTGCCATTCTGATTCACGTGTATTTAGTAGTTTGAGTGTAAAACAAAGTCCTGCGAGTGATTAAATCGCAATAACATATGGAAGTGATACCTCATTCACTTAGTGTACATTTCTTTCAAAATTCTCTTGTCTTACACCACACATCATTCTGATTTTCACATCATTCTGATTATATGAATGCAGGATGTATCCGGAGAAAGTTAGAACATATTAACCCAAATAAATTATTCAGTATTGAAAAAAGTATGTTTAATGGTAATAGTGATAAAGTCGAGACCGTGCCTGTTTAATTTCTCTGTAACAGATGTTACAAGCAAAAGTAAATTTACATAAAAGTAGTTAAAAGACGTCATACCAGATCAACTGAATACGTATCTAAACTGCTCCTGTGGTCTGGTGGTTAGCATGCTAGCTTTCAAATCCAAATGTCCCGGGTTTGATTTCCGGCTGGAATATGGGAATTTTTCCTTTACTGGGATTATTCCCCGTCCTTGTATGGAAGTATGAGTGAGAGTGTAAATGTGTGCGAGTGGAGTTACTGTTTATAAAGCAAAACCTAACGTAAACAAACCCAAAGATGAACAGAATAGTAAACAAGTGAACATCATTACCGATGGGCAATTGTTCAAAAGACAAAGCCACGAATATGACCTTAGATGTTAAAGGCGGCATATAAATATAGCTTAAAAGAATACATCTGTTTAATGTAGATAATTAACTTCACATATTTATTAATTAAAGTTTCTTTCATACCAAAATCTAATCCGATTATTTAATGGAATGCTAACACTATAATTTGTTGACATTGATTTTAGAATCTTAATATGTAAAATACTTCAATTGTTTTTCTTCTTGTGCAATAATTTTAATGTTGTTGCCTAATTATAATATAATATTGTTCTGTATTCATCATAACTATTTTATATTGATATTATTATATTTCATATTTTATTATACTATATCTGTTATTCTGTGTTATTTGGTAAACTCAAATGGGGTCAGATTTACCAAATAATACTCCTAGCTCTTATCGTTACTGTATGTTTTAACTAATTTGGCTGAGCAGATGCGTCCACAAAAGAACAGGAAAAAGATGTTGACTGATTATTTAATTAGAAATTTTGATTAAGACCTTCCCAAACGATCTTTAATTAAAAAATACTTTATACATTTTTACTTTCTCTACTACTTACTCAATGATAGTAAGTGGGGGAGGTATTGGATTCCACCCCAAATTTCGATACCGACATTTCACCGGAAATACACGTTTTGAGGCATTTTTAGAAAAAGGTGTGCGTATGTGTGCGCGCAAAGCGTAACTCAAAAACGACAAGTCCGTTAACTTGGTATTCAAGATCAGCGTCCTCCATGGAGCGAGCGAGTGCGACACGAACATTTCCAATAAAAATCCCTCTACCCAAACATTTATATTTACATGGAACTTTTTCGTGTTTTATTTTTCCAAAAATAACTATAACATTTTTATTAAAATACCACATGTTTAGGAATTTTCATGAAAAATTAAATGTGTATCTTCAATTTTCTGGAAGATCTTCTGAAGTCCTCTTCGTTTTGAATGACTTTTGCATAATTGGTAAACCATAAGAGATAGAACAAAATCTCACTACAAAAAAAAATTATATCTCGTTAGAGCACGTAATTTATGTCAAATAAAAACTCTTTTTGTGGAATTAACCATTTCGGAGACATTCCTTTGTTTTTGATATGAATTTTCAAATACTTTACTTTTCTCAACTGGGAAATCGTCTACCACGTACCTAGTAGGAAGGCATTCCACCCAAAACTTCGATACGAGATTTTATCGGAAATATATGTTTGAGACTCCCTGAATAAGAAAAAACAAGAAGAAAAGAAATATTTTTAGAAAAAACGTTCGCGTGCGCGCGCATGTAAACAGCATAACTAAAAAACGAAAAGTGGATAAATGCTAAACTTGGTATTTAAGTTCAGTATCTTCCAAAGATAGGACACGATTTTTTTCACGAAAATTCCCACCCCTAACTATTCTTTACATGGACAAGTTTTCAAAATTTTTTATTTTCTAAAAAATGGCTCTAATGATTTTGATAAAAATGTCATTGACTAAAGATATATACATGGCAAATAAAATATATACCTTAAATTTTCTGGCTCTTTGAAAGTCCTCTTCATTCGGAAGGAATTTTGTGTAATCTTGTATAACTGGTAAACGTTAAGTGATCGACGCAAACGTACTTCACAAGAAATGTAGATCTCTTTAAAACACACAATTTATTTCAAATAACTTTTTTTGCGCATCAGCCGTTGCCGAGGTATCCGTTATTAATGCTTCGAATTGTTCAATACTTAGCCATCCTTTTAAAGTCCTATCGATTTTCAATTGTTTCTCGCGATGTGATGGAAAGAGTGTGGAATTTTAAGGCAGTTCCAAAACATTTGACTATCGCTATTCCCTTTGTAGCTGTAACGAAATGTGTAATGCAGCTATTTCCGGAAAGATTTAACTCGATTAAAATGAAGTAGATAGAAAAATAAACTTTCGTAAGAATAACTGGTATACCCACTAATAAGCGATAGAGGATAGAGAAAGTCATGTGAATGTAACACCACATTTTTTATTTGTCATTACAGTGATTCCTCCTCTACTGTCGGTAAAGCGCTAGAGAACGTAATAAAATTACGAAAACGTGCGTGATGTTAAAATTATTTTTGCCTGCATTTTGCATTATTTACTCTATACTAGCCGTTAGAGATGTTACGAAAGAGGCAGCAAAACCAAGGCATAATCAATTAAAATAAATTACATTTTGCTCCTCATGATGGGCTATTCTGTAATGGCAACATGATTTTCGACTTTTTCAAATCCACTATAGAATTGTTTAAACATTCTATGCACACGATGAATTAGCTTATAACGAGATACAGTGATATTGACGTTATTGGAAAATATGCTTAACTCTCGTATGCACAGTAAAATAGCAGCTGTTGAAATCTACGCTATGATAAAGACAAAATATATTATAGATCTGACTAATAATTGTAGGCAGAAAGGCATTGGAAATGCAATGAGCTGGTTTGGAGTCCCTTAATAGACTTTTTAGTTGTTGATTTAATTCTTTGCTGCGACCCCCAAGAAGAAATTTGTAGTTTATTACACTGTAGTCCGTAGTCGCTAGTGTATATTTCTAATATGTATTCTGTATTCAATGCTTGAAACAGGAAGTTGGTATCGTGTACACGGGACATGTGACAGTCGATATTCTGAGGAAATGTGAATTGCGCACTGGTTGTGTGCAGAGATAGTACTCTATAGTGAAAATGTCCTTAGTGCTAGTGTTGTGTGAACAGTGAACCTAAGCAGGGGGCAGTGCTCCGAACCAGGCTGGATCGTGCCGCCCACGGATCGTGAAGCAAGTATCTGTGCCTGTATAAGGCTATGTTCGGCGCATTCCCCGTGAGGGCCCTCGCTACCCAAGGGCTACTGGGATGGTGCTGGGGTTGCTGTGGCCCTCGGAAAGGGCCATCTAAACCAACCAAGGAGAGAACCCCAGATAAGCAACCTGCAGCAGCGGAGCAAAATCCTTGCGATGAACAACTCTCGCCGACATCTCAGAGCAAGCCTCGAAAACCTCAAGAAGTCGATGCCAGGACTCCTCTATTGACAAAATCCAAGTCAGGAGAGAACTACAGTGAAAATAAAACATCAAGAGATTCTGTAGTGTCACATAGTGCCTTCCCCTCCTCACAAATAAAATACGACGACGAGTTCAGGATGTATGCTGCACCAAGAATATCTCGATCTAAGTCTGCAGAAGAAAGCTTCAGAAAGAAAAACAACCAGAAAGAAAAAAAGCAAAGTGCCTTTCCAATATCAAACGGTCGAATGAATTCCATTTCGGAGAATGACATTTGTGAAATCAGTCGGTCCAAATCGAGGGATGAAGGAAATAAATATATGTCAGAGAGAAAGCAGGTAGCCGAACATTCAACCCCAGTTTCTACCAAAGTAGACCAACAGCAATATATTTCTAAGATAGTTGTGTGTAGGCCTCGATCCGATGATGAGGACGAGGACGAAA
This sequence comes from Deroplatys truncata, assembly GCA_030765065.1. Classification (NCBI taxonomy): domain Eukaryota; kingdom Metazoa; phylum Arthropoda; class Insecta; order Mantodea; family Mantidae; genus Deroplatys; species Deroplatys truncata. The sequence continues at coordinate 49,515,824 of CM060984.1, read as the reverse complement.
TGAGGCCGGAAGAAAAATCAAGTGTGCCTAAACTGGAAATCAGCACGGCTTACTTAGAACTGGAAGAGGAAAAGAGGATTTGCCCACAGAATCATCTGTCCAATCCCTCGGAGAGCTTTTCGCCGCAGGAAGGTAAATTCATCTGCCTTCCGTTATTTAAAACATTCGAACCACATTCACTGGGAATGGCAGGAGGGCTCTGCCGCAAATATTTCATTTGAAATTCGTACACGTTAGCGCTTTAGAAATACGAGGAGTATCCTTTTAGTGAATTCCATTTTGTAACAGGACTTCAAAGGAAAGTGTTAATTTTTCTTTTCGTTGTATTTTACAGTTTCCGTTCTCATCTAAACGTTCATCTAACGTGGATAATTTTTATCGATACTCTTTATAGAATTCTACCACTTGCATGGTTTGGAGCTATCGCATTGCTTTAACCGTCTGCTCGCCCCTACCCATGAATAGACTTAAGCAAGTACAGAGGCAAAATTTTATATGTAGGTTAGAATAAAGTTTGGCGACACATTTTAAACGTGATTGAAGTAGGAAAAGAGCAAGTGTAGTTTATACGGAGAGCCTCTTAAAAATGCAGACTTTTAGGCAAACCCCTGCACTTAAATTTTATATAAAAGTTTGAAGCGTATTTGCTGATCAGTTCGGGTGAAATCAGAGCAAATTAAGGGTATGAAAAGGCTTCTAAATATTTACGATTTTTGGGCAAACCACCGCTCGTACGGAGTTATAATTTTAAGTTTGAGTGCGAGGAGCATTTGTTTACACATAAAATTCATTGGAAAATGGCGTTTTATGTGGAAAGCTTACTAAAATTTTACGATTATTTTACATACCTTCTCAAAAATTAATGCTACCAATGCTAACATTGTTTTTTGTGCATTTATTTACGATTTTCACCGTTTGAAAAGAGCAAGAGAAAACAAAAGCGGGATATTAGTGCCGTCTGTTCTATAGCGACGAATTATCTGAACGTCCGTCTGTCATCCTGAAAGAGATAAAAAAAAAACGTTTATTATCAGTAAGCTTCATGAGGTTTTCGCGAAAATTTTCCGAACTATCCTCATGAGATTGTCACCATTCAGTTTCAACATAGAAAATATTTATGCTAGAAACAGCTACCCAGTTGCTAAACGAGATAGCAGTTTAACGAGGGTGTAGAAAATTAATCTTAGAGTGATAAATGTTTAGATAACAACGGAGACTAGTGTAAGAGCAGTTTTAAAATGTGCAGAATCAAATAAAAAAAATTAATTACCCAACGAATTACTTGCAGTATTTATATTATTTTGGAAAACTATATATAGAAAATGGGTTAAAACAAAATAAGAGCCATTATTATTTTAATAAAACAACGTATTTCTGGAGCAGTTGGTTTAATGTTATGCATTGCTCGCAGCATAGATTTTCCAGAAACCCCTCACGTAGTGAAATAAATTAACGAAGTTCCTGCATCATGATGGAAGTCCAAGAATCTTTATGCATATTCATGCCTTGCCAGGCTAAACACTGCTTAATGGGCTCTTTGTTTCTTTTAGAAAGTCGGCAAACTTTTGGCTAGAATTTAATTATTCTATTCATTCCACGTTCCCATCCTCAAACATCTAGCAGGCTTGCAGTAATAATTGAAAATGAGGGCATTTTATTTCATTTGGAAAGTAGCTTTAAATTTGATTTGTTTCTTTCTAAGTTTGCCTTTTAACCCAACAGGTCATATCAGACAATGAGTGAATGTACAAAATGAATGCTTAAATGAGCAGCTTAGTGCTGAAAGTTATAGATAAACATTTTTTTCAGGGTAAAACCCTGAAAAAATACCCAGATGACTTGGACTAAAAGGGATTCGAACCCAGACCTTGCACATTATGAGAAAACATGCCACCCCCACATCATAGAAGTTTGCTAAATAAAGCTCTTATTGCATAACTTATTTAAAGGTATGTGGTGGTGATTATCATGAGAAGAAAGCAATGAAATAAAGAAAACTCTTTGAATTTATTGACTTTGATGTTGAAGATATAGTGTGCACTAAAATACCTGTGCTTGAGGCAAATGAGAGGAAACTGAAAATTTTACATTTTCTTAACATTAAAAATAAATAAATAAAATAAAGATCTCCTTCCCTGTACATCAGCCAATTAATTTGATATATTTCTCTGAATATTTTCATCTTAAGGACTTTTTTGCTGAAATTCAGTAAATGAAGATTTTATTAGACTTTTCTAATTCCAGATTTTCATGCTGATACCTAATGGTGTTACCAGCTCATGGTTTATTTAAGTTCTAGTAAGGCTGTTTAATATTTTGAGATTATGCTCATTGCTCAACAGGGACTCAATTGAAGTATATCCGATGACTTGGAATGTAATTGTTTGTAAAACCCAGGCTCTGGCAATAGCTGAAAGATGTATAAAAATAGTTGGAGAGAAGTTTAAACGTTTCTATGCATGTAAATTCAAAACCAGATTTACTAAAAGACATGTATATCGTTCACTGAAATCCACTGCAATTCTTCAGGGCAGTGGACTTATTCAAAGATCATTATATTTTTAAAGATAATCTCTACAAGGTGGGAATTAATACTAATAACACTTTTGAAATACATTAAAGCAGATGAAACTTCATTCAGAATTTATGTAGTGAGAAGATTCTAAAATTAATTAAAGTCTTTCATTTAGATACTACTTCAACTCATTGTAGGCCTCACTGAAGGACTTTGGTACCTTTCTGAAGGAACTAGACAAACAATAGGCTAAGACTAGGAGAAGCAAAAGTACTGTAAAGCCAGCATGATGGGATCTTTTTAGAACACCCAAATATAGCAATACCAATTAGGGAATTATTTTTATAAATATAAACAACAGCTTAATGCTAAATTTCACTGATTTTAAAGAAGGGTAAGTGGAATAGAATGCTGGGATGAAGCCAAGAACATGAATCTCTTGTCAGCTAACAGTTCTTACTGAGCATTAAATCCATTTCTACCAATCTGTGATGGGCCAAACATCATAGGTATAAGTGTACTAACTACTGGTGAGGCATGACTATTTATGTTTTCAAGTTCTAACCTTCTGATGTTTTGAATGCTTTTAAGTGTACCAATCATTTACTATGGATCAGAGGGAAGTGCTGAAAGGCAGTATGGAGTGCAGGAATGCATACAGGGTAAACACTTAGGCAAATGAAACTAAAGTATAGATTGTACACTCTCATAAAACATTCAAAGATGCAAGAAAATCAAACCTAATAATAACCAGCCATGTTTTACCCTACCACTACAAGAAGAGTAAGGTAAAATGTTTTGCAAAATGCTGTTATAATAAATACTGAACTTGAAAACACAGCATCTGTTAGGTTTTCTTTTTATTTATCCAATAAACTGAATATAGGTGAATGATGCAAGTGTTAAGGAATGTTATTACTTTGATAGCTGAAGTATAAAATGCTTTTTTAACATTGTTTAACATTTTTATGATATTAATAGAAACCTAAAAAGTAATGATAATTGACCTAATAGTGGTTAATTGTGAAGCTCATGACTTAAAAGTACTTAGTATTTAAGTTGCCATTGGAGTACGTTAACTCAAAATGAATTTAAGAACACCTTGTAGTTTACCAGAAAAAATGTGAATGATTTGTGGAATTTAATGTCATACTGGCAGTTAATTTGAGCAGCAGTATGGCAAGTTGAAGATGAATGATTCAAATCTCAGTATTGACATTGAATTTTTCAATCTGATTCTACCTTTGCAACTAAAAGGTAATCTTACCATTTCAAATAGTATTATAATTTGTAACATTAAACTTAATTTTCAAGAAATGGCTGCAATAGAAAATTAATTATACTTATTTATTCATTACCAAAGCAAATGAGGTAGATACATATATTTATATTGTTGAATTCCAAATGTTACAGAGGATGTGAGTATAACAGAGGATCTCCCGGCAACATTACCATCACACAGCAAGAGTGCTAGTCCTTCGCCAATAGTGGGAGCTACAGGTCGAAAGGGTCCTGGTAGTGTGAGCTCAGGAGAATGGCCTCCATCTTCACCAGAGGAAGACATTGATCGATTGGTTGCTATTCATCAGCAACGATCTAGCTTATCATCACTTGGTGTAAGTCATGCTTTTGTATGTAACCACTTATCATTGATTTTTATAATTCTCCTATTTCTGTTAATACAACAAAGTCCTTTTTACTTTCTCTTCTATGTACATACAGTAAGTAGAGAAAGTATTCTATTCCACCCAAAAAGTCAATTAAAAAATTTCACCACAAATACATTTTTAAGGCCCTTTTCACCCTAAAGAAGTTATTTATTTTGTTATACTGTTATTTGCCCCACGTTTTGGGAGCCAATTTTGAAGAAGGTGTTTTGTTATGTTATTTATTAGCACCACGCTTTCAGGTAGTTTGTATTGAAGCAGTTGTATTATATTTCAACTGTTGGGGAGCCGAACTTGTAGTAGTTGCAATCGCATGTATAGTAAACAGTTTCCGGTAGCCTTCGCCCCAAATGTACTTTCAGGTGACCTTTGCACCAAGTTTAAAAAAATCTAATGTGTTACACTCACATGACTTTCTCTACTCTTGTACAAACTATTTTTACAAACGCTTGTTCTCCATATGCTTCATGTTAATCGAGATATGATGTTAATCTTATTGCTAATTTTCTTATAGATGCAAGGGGAATTTGTAGGCTTTAAGCTATAGTCAAATATTTTAAGAGCTGGTTGCCATGTGGAGTATTCCATTTTCTTTGCATTACCAGGACAAAAAAAAAAAAAATGAATGACGAATTTGAGAAAAAGTATAAGTATTGGAAAATTTAAGGGAATAACAAGCAACATCTCGAAAATGGTTCACTCAACAAAAAAAAATGTATATGACATAAATTGTGTACTTTAATGCGATCTACATTTTTTGTGTAGTAAAATGTTGTCTATCTCTTATGGTTTACCAGTTATGCAAAAGTCTTTCACAATGAAGAATACTTTTGGAGACATTCCCAGAAAATTCGAGATATACATTTCATTTGTCATGAAAATATCTTTAACATGTGATATTTTAATCAAAATCGTTAGAGCAATTTTTGAGAAAATTAAAAATTTCGAAAAATGCTCCATGTAGAGGGTAATCTGGGGTGGGGGGATTTTCTTGAAAACCTTCGTGTCGCATCTCTGGAAGACACTGAACCTAACTATCAAGTTTGGTGTTTATTGGACTGTTTGTTTCTGAGTTACGCTGTTCACAGACACACACACACACACACACACACACACACACACACACACACACACACACACACGGACATGTTTCCAAAAATGCTTTGGATGGGAGTCTCAAAACATGTATTTCCGGTGAAATCTCGGTATCGAATTTTTGGGTGGAATGCAATACTTCCCCTACTTACTATATGTAGTAGAGAAAGTAAAAAATCTGATGTGTTAATTCACATGACTTTCTCTACTCTTGTACAAACTATTTTTACAAACGCTTACTCTCCATATACTTCATGTTAATCGAGATATCGAGATGTTAATCTTATTGCTAATTTTCTTGTAGATGCAAGGGGAATTGGTAGGCTTTAAGCTATAGTCAAATATTTTAAGAGCTGGTTGCTATGTGGAGTATTCCAGTCTCTTTGCATTACCAAGACAAAAAAAAATGAATAACGAATTTGAGAAAAAGTACAAGTATTGGAAAATTTAAGGGAATAACAAGCAATATCTTGAAAATGGTTCACTCAACAAAAAAAATGTATATGACATAAATTGTGTATTTTAATGCGATCTACATTTTTCGTGCAGTAAAATTTTGTCTAACTCTTATGGTTTATCACTTATGCAAAAGTCGTTCACAATGAAGAATATTTTGGAGACATTCCTAGAAAATTCGAGATATACATTTCATTTGTCATGAAAATATCTTAAACATATGATATTTTAATCAAAATCGTTAGAGCCATTTTTGAGAAAATTAAAATTTTCGAAAAATGTTCCATGTAAAGGGTAGTCTGGTTGGGGGATTTTCTTGAAAACCTTCGTGTTGCATCTCTGGAAGATACTGAACTTAAATACCAAGTTTGGTGTTTATCCGACTGTTCGTTTCTGAGATATGTTGTTCACAGACACACAGATGCACACACACACGGACATGTTTCTAAAAATGCTTTTTTTGGATTCAGGGTGTCTCAAAACATGTATTTCCGGTGAAATCTCGGTATTGAATTTTTGGGTGGAATACAATACTTCCCCTACTTACTATACGTAGTAGGGAAAGTAAAAAATATTAACTTTGTAATTTAACTGTTTCTTTAAATATTAGATTTAAGTTTGCCTCGGCTGCTTCAGTATTTGTTAGAGACACATTTCTCTTAGCAGGGTTGTGATATGACTAAGAATGTAGGCTTACACAGATTTTAATTTTACTTCACCCTTTTATTAATGCTTCATACGATTTAATTAACACTTCACTGATATAGAGAGAGAACTGTGAGATGTTTTTATTAAATACTTGCACTTTTTTAATACGTAAACTAATTTCGTCTCACACGAATATGTATTTATACTTCTCGAGGACACACAAGCAACACATCCACTTATGAGCACTGTCTGCAGGCAACTGAATTGATTTCAACCGTCTAAAGTTGTAAATTTCTGTATTTCAAGTCTCTGATTGGCTAATCCTACTCCAATAGAATACCTGCAATTAACTAAAGCTTTTTCTGGTTGTTGATTGGCTATTTTTTAAACTGTCACTAAAATTACATTATTGTTACTCCAATAATCAGAAGTAGGATTATTAAACTCTCAAACTCATTATTGCCTCAAGGTTACCTCACTGTTAGCAACTTTTAACTTATTATTCTCACAGCTCCTCCAATAATCAGAAGTAGTATTATTAAACTCTCAAACTCATTATTGCTTTAAGGTTACCTCATTGTTAGCAACTTTTAACTTATTATTCTCACAGCTCCTACATTATTAAATTACATAATGCATCCACATAACATTTTGAACATGTTTACAATAATATAAGCATATGCAATGACTGTTAATTATATTTTACAAATTATTACATACACATATTGCTTCAAGGCGAGCTGTTATTGAATTTACATATTATATAATTTGACTGAAATCATTTTAGTGTTAAAAATACTGCCTCAAATTGCCCCCTTTTAGAAATATTTAAACATTGTTCTTTTTGTTTTGTGCTTTTTAAATTTTTAAATATTTTCTGAAAGTCTCCTGAAAGAAACATAAACTTTTTATGCACTTCCTATTTTTCAATGTCACTTTATTATTATTATTATTATTATTATTATTATTATTATTATTATTATTATTATTATTATTATTATTATTATTATTATTATTATTATTATTATTATTATTACACTTCCTATTTTTTTCACTGTCACTTTTATTTAACACTCACTGGTTTTTCACTACACTCGTGTATAGCAGAATACTACATATTTTGTTCTTCCATTTGTTTGACACTTTGAGGTCAATGACCTGGTGTGAGGTCAATGATCTGGTGTTCAATGGCCTGAGTGAAGTTTGTTTATTCACTAACACAGCCACTATTAAGCATTTTATTTGCTATACATTTTACATTTAATTAGGCATATTAACACTTGTTACCTTTCTTTACAACTTATTTCATAGAATTTTATATTTCTTACAATTTCTAACAATTTATACCTTCAAGAATATAAATGCAGTTGCTATTAAGATTTTTTTTTTTTATTATTTTTTTATTTTTTTACTAACAGTGGATTTTTTATTACATTTTTTTTAACTCTCTTTTGTTATATTGACAATTGGTTACTTTAGTAAAGATATTCTTACACATTTTTTTTTTAATTACATTGCTTTCCACTTTTATGTTCCAGATACATTATTTTCTTTTTCTTCTTGTGCCTCAAATTGTTTACATTTATATGGCTTTAACATTTGTTTGTGGAATCTTCCAATTATTTTATTTGTTTTATTGTTCCCAAGTTCGTATGTATCTGTTCCAAATATATTTATTATTTCATAAGGACCATGGCAGCTCAGAAACCATCTCCAATATTCTTTACGAAGCTTATTTGACAATCTCTTGTTCTTTACTAACACTTGATCTCCTATCTTTATTTTCCAAACTCTTCTTTTTCTTTCTTCATGTTTTTGTTTTCTCTTGTGGACCTTTGCTTGTATTTTTAAAAATGCTACTTCAAAAATTTTTTCTTTTTCTGGCAATTTAACTGATTGGTCTTCAATAACTTCTGGTACATTATGGCTCAAAGTATTGTATAATTTTCCATGATGAAGTTCTATTGGTTTAAATCCTGATACTGTATTTATGGATTGATTTAGTAGATTTTGAATAATATTGATGTATGAGTACCAACTGCTCTGCTTGTTATGACACACTACACGTAGATAATGTGAAATTTCTTTTATCTCTCTTTCTACTGAATTGGTATTAGGTTTATATCTTGATGAGAAATACTGTTTAACTCCCAAATCTTTAATTCCATTCATAAATTTAGAACTGGTAAACACTGATGCATTATCACAAAGTATGGCCTGAATTATTCCTTCCTCTGGGAAATATGATTTTGTTAATTTGTTTAAACATGCTGTGCTGGTTGCATTCTTAAGTGCATATATTCGTACATATTTGCTAAATACGTCATATAGCATACAAATAAAAATTTGTACCCAAATGTACTTACAGGCATTGGACCATGCAAATCTAAACTTAATAAACATCTTGGTTTATCTCTAAGTACTGAGTTTGTTGTATATTCATAAGCTACATTAATTTGTTTTGCTTTCTGACAAAGATCGCAACATGATATGTATTTTCTTACTTTATATCCTAGTTTAGAGATATATAAATTTTCCAAAATAGTTAGGGTTGTCATCTCTGTACCTGCATGTATTAATCCTAAATGAAATTGTTCTATTATTTCTAACTCCATGCTTGTTGGAATATATGTTTTTCACCTCTTTATCTCCTTTCCATGTTTCTTATATAATACACCATTTTCAACAGCAATTGTACTATTCTTTGCCTCTTCTATCTTTCGAGCTTTTTCTTTCAAACTTGCTAAATTTAATGTCTTTATCTTGTTTTTCTTTAATATTTTTAAATTGGTTCTTCAATTCTTTCTTCATTGGAATGTCTATCGTAAGCACTTTAATTTCATATCGTTGTCTAGAACAGCTTTCAGGAAATTGTTTGTTGTGGTTGATTCTTGATATTAAATCACTGAATGTATTTTGTTTGCCTGGAATATGTATAATTTCTACATCAAATTCCATTACAGCGAGAATCATTCTAGCTAACTTGCCACTATATAACTTACATTTCTGAATGAAAGTCAAGCTAATATGATCTGTATATATTTTCACTTTCTTCTGAAATATATATGTCTTAAATTTAAGTAATGAAAAATATAGTGCTCCAATTTCTAACATTGTTACTGATGCTTCATTTGTGTATGAGCCACACCCCTAGCTCTTGTTCTCCCATTGTAATGACTATGTCCTCCATGTGTATATTGTTCTGTATGTGTGTTGCTTGTTTGACTATAGTTCCCCCTGTTTTGCATATTTCCTCTATGCTGAAATGGATTATTACTCCTAGGTGAAGTAGAACTCTGCTGATTCATCCTTTCCATTCTTACATAATTTATGTTCTTTGTCTCCCTTGTTATCTTGAAGCTATGATATTTTGTGTATTGTAATTGAATCTGTTTTGGCCCTGAAATTCATTATTTCTCCTGTTTTCATGGTGATAACGTGTATTGTAAGGCGTATCATTACGCCTATCATGTCTGATTTGTCTGTCTCGTCTGTGTGGACTCCAAATTTCGTTCCTATTACTATTTCCTTGCTGTTCTAATAATGATATTAGCTCTGTCATCTCATAAATAGTTTTAGGTCTTGCAATAAGAATGTAGTTTTGTATGTGTGGAGGGTAGTGTCTGGTAATCAAACTAATAAAATCTGACATATCCTGCATATTTTATAAGATAATCTGTTATTGATAAGTTGTCATCTCTATATACTGTGAATAACTTAGACTTGCCCTAATCTTATGCTGCACAGTGGTGTTCCAAAACTTATTCATGAATAAAACTCTAAATGTTTCAAAGTTCATTTCACTTCTGCTAGCATATGTAGCCATTCTAAGGTTTTGTTGTCCAAGCATTTTCTAACAAGTATCATTTTTGATGCTTCAGGCACATTTTTCAATTTAAAATATTCTACTAAATCATGTGTAAATTGTACTGGACTTGAGGAAGCATTAAACTAAGGTAATGGTAATTCATTAAGCACTGAATAATGGTTTGACATCTTATTTGGTACATGCACATGTGTGTCATCATTATTGTTTTATGTTTGAGAGGCTGATGCTATGGAAAAAGCAGTAGCGTCTCTTGTATTATTAGTTAACAAAGGTGATACACTTCTTTCTGCACTTGTATTATTGTCCTGCATTTGATTAGCATTTACAGAATTAGTTACATTTGCATTTACCCTTGGTACACTTGTACTTAAATTTTCAAAACTATTTCTGAGTTTATCTATTTCTTTGTTACTTTCCTGTGCGTTATCTTTAATTGCATCTATCATTGACTTTACTTGTCCTTGCCCTGTATTTGCTTCTTTTATTGCATCTGCATTTGTTTTTGCCATTTCATGCATTTTATTTATTTCCCCTGTTAAATCTATTTGTGCTTGTACAAGATCTGCAGTTGTATTTTCTACCATTGTTTTTAATTCTTCACCCTGTTTATCTAACTTGTAACAAATACCCTGTTTAGTATTAGTAAGTTTTAACTCCATTTCAGTTACATTTTGTCAATATGACTTGACAATTTCTGTTCTAGCTGCTTACAACCTTTGTTTACTTTTAAATCTATATCTTTTTGAAGTGCTTTGGAAGATTGTTCTAGTTTTATTTGTAACCTCCTACTTTCAGCTTTGCTTTCTTTCATACAATTTTCTATTTGCTTAGCTAGATCATTTTTGATACTAGATAGCTCTGTATTAGTTTCAGTTAACTTATTATTAGTTTCAGTTAACTTATTATTAAATTCTTTACTTAATTCTACTCTCAGCTCTGTACTAGTTTCAGTTATTGCTTTTCTCAGCTCTGCATTAGTTTCTTTTAACTCTCTTTTTAGCTCTACATTACTTTCAGTTATCTTATTACTAAAGTCATTTATTGCTTTTAGAAGGCACATAACATTTTGTTGTGATAAGTTTTCTTGCTCTTGTTGGCTAGAAGTGTGAGGGTTTCTTTCTTTTGTTGTTCCCTGCACTAATATATGTAAAGGTGATTGACCTTGCATACTACTGCTATCTCTTTCTATGCCTACCTGTGAATTTACAGATAACTGTTCTTCTACATCTAACTTATTTGTTTGCTCTAGCTCTGATTGTAAAGTTACATTGTATACTGTAATGGCTAACCTATCCTCTCCTACTTCCATATTTTCAATGTTTTCTGTTTCCATTTTATTTTGTATATTTTCTTTTGCTATATTTGGTTTGGAAATGCTCAATTTCAATTTACCACTTCTTAACAGCATGAAATTATTTTAATAACAATATATTTTCTTAACTATCTTAACAATTATATACATATAATACTGGAGTTTTCTGACCTTTGGTTCTGGCTGTTACAGTAAACCTTTTTATTCCGGTGCTCCCTCATAGATTCTTGTTGAATTGTTGACTGCATGTCCCGTACTCCTGAAAGAATTGTTGCTGTCTTTGGATGTTATTGATGATTCCGAAGTTCTGAAGTGAAGTCTTGTAGTTTCGTCAATTCTGGTAGTTCTCTGTTGTTTCTGGAGTTTTCTGAAGTTCTCTGATGTTCGTTGATCTCTTCTTTTCAGTTGTTGTCGCCAATTCTTGTGTCTTCGAGCTCCACGCAGTTGGGCACCAATTTGAAGAAGGTAATATATCTTTAGCCCCGTATGGATGCCAATTTGAAGAAGTTATTTATTTTGTTGTATTGTTATTTGCCCCACATTTTGGGAGCCAATTTTGAAGAAGGTGTTTTGTTATGTTATTTATTAGCACCACGCTTTGGGCGTCAATTTGAGGTAGTTTGTATTGAAGGAGTTGTATTATATTTCAACTGTTGGGGAGCTGAAATTGTAGTAGTTGCAATCACATGTATAGTAAACAGTTTCCGGTAGCCTTCACCCCAAATGTACTTTCAGGTGACCTTTGCCCCAAGTTTAAAAAAAATATTAACTTTTAACTGTTTCTTTAAATATTAGATTTATGTTTGCCTCGGGTGTGTCAGTATTTGTTAGAGACACGTTTCTCTTAGCAGGGTTGTGATACGACTAAGAATGTAGGATTACACAGATTTTAATTTTACTTCACTCCTTTTATTAATGCTTCATACGATTTAATTAACACTTCACTGATATATATATATATATATATATATATATATATATATATATATATATATATAGAGAGAGAGAGAGAGAGAGAGAGAGAGAGAGAGAGAGAGAGAGAGAGCTGTTTTTATTAAATACTTGCACTTTTTTAATACGTAAACTATTTTCGTCTCACACGAATACGTATTATACTTCTCGAGGGCACACAAGCAACACATCCAGTTATGAGCACGTCTGCAGGCAACTGAATTGATTTCTACTGTCTAAAGTTGTAAATTTCTGTATTTCAAGTCTCTGATTGGCTAATCCTACTCAAATAGAATACCTGCATTTAACTAAAGCTTTTTCTGGTTGTTGAATGCCTGTTTTTTTTAAACTGTCACTAATATTACATTATTGTTACTCCAATAATCAGAAGTAGTATTATTAAACTCTCAAACTCATTATTGCTTTAAGGTTACCTCATTGTTACCTCATTGTTAGCAACTTTTAACTTATTATTCTCACAGCTCCTACATTATTAAATTACGTAATGCATCCACATAACATTATTGAACATGTTTACAATAATATAAGCATATGCAATGACTGTTACATACATTTTGCAAATTATTACATACACATATTGCTTCAAGGTGGGCTGTTATTGAATTTACATATTATATAATTAGACCGAAATCATTTTAGTGTTAAAAATACTACCTCAACCAAAAAAGTTTTTTTAAAAAAAGAGAAAAGATATTATCCATGTGCATGCATGCATGCATGAGAGAAGGATTAAGCTATATTACCCTATATTAAATATATTTCCATGACAGATAAAATGTATATCTTGAGCTTTCTGTTAAGCCCTTTTCATTTGGAAGGAATTTTGTATAATCTTGTGCAATTGGCATGCATTAAGCAATAGCCAAAAACACACTTCACAAAAAATGTAGATCTCTTTAAAACACACAATTTATGTATTTCAAATAACTTTTTTTGTAGCATCAGCCATTTCTGAGATATCCATTATTAATGGTTTGAATTGTTCAAGTCTCCTCAAGTTTCACTTGTTTCTTGCATTTGCATTGAAAGAGTATGGAATTTTAAGGCCAGCATGTAGTGTCCAGTTCTTAAATATAAGACAGTTGCTATTCCCTTTGTATCTATAACAAAATGTGTAATGTAGCTATTTCTGTAAAAGTTTATCCTAATTAAAATGAAATAGAAAAATAAGCTTTCCTAAGAATAGCTTGTATACCTGCTAATAAACGATAGAGGGTAGACAAATTCATGTGAATCTAACACATCAGATTCTTTTATTAAGATTATTCAAATGTACAGTTAATTGATGTTCATGTGGAAATTCAGTATGTGACCAAAGGGTTAAAATCAGCAATGACAAACCTCTTGAACATTCACTTTGGTAATCAGTAAAACGTTTCAAATTTAAATTTTATTCACTATTTGATTTCAATACAGAAATATGCATTGGTTTTGTCAACAATACAATTATTAGTACAAAAATAACAGGTCTAATTATATGTAATACGCAAATACAGAAATCCTAATTTATTACATGAGTAGATATCTAAACTAAATTTTGGAATTGAAAGCATAGTATATTCCATAAGAAAACTTATAAACTAATTCATTTCTAGATATTCTTCCACTGAATAAAAACAACCCTGTATTACAAATTTTTTCACATCTTTTTTGAAAGTTAATTTAAGTTTTAATCTTTGCATTGTAGAATGGTGAACTGGAAATACTTAACAAGTTGCAGTGAAGGACATTTTGACATGCATTAGAAATGAAAAGTGTCTAGTGATGCTTATATTGCAGTTCTTACATATATGATATTTTTCCTGTACACTTCTATAGTAATTTTCATATGACAAAACCAGATTTGTAATTCATCAGCTTCTAAGTCACACTTATGAATGAGTTCACTATTTATTAATAACATTATCAACTTGAAATAAGGGTTAAATATGCCTGTGTGTGTGCGTGTGTTTTATGTAGGGCCATCCACAAGATGGGGAGCAGGTTGTCACAGCTACCCATATATTATTACTTTCCCATTAGTGTACAAATTATTTGGGATCCACGTCAAACTTTAAAATGATCACTAATATCGCGACCTATTGTGGCCCAAATTTTATGTGGGCAGCCTTGATTACAAGTCTATTGTTTGTACGTACATGACTTCTTTGTCATTCCTAAAGTCACAGAAAGCTAATAAGAGCCATGTCAACGTTCAGTATGTCAGCAAATGCAAGTAAGAGAAGTAATAGAGAGAAAAGGAATGTTGATATACATTCTAAGAACTTACATATGGGAATAAAACCTCTACTGGATCTACCAGATTTTTAGAATGCTAATATAAGGTTATTAGCTTTCTCAAATCCTTAAGCTCAGTTACATTGCAATCTAGAGTATGTCACTAGTGGTTAACAATAACAATAGCACCTATTGGGAGCTATTTGCTTACTTTAAGTTAGCACACATGGTCAGGCATTGGCAGCAAGCTACACAGATCTCAAATCATTCATAATCATCATAATCATCAATAGCAGGCACATCCTTAATCAAGCAAAAAAAGGGACTAGGAAATGCAAAAGGAACCAAATATTACAGAAACTGCCACACTGAAATCACATTATCTGAAGTTTATTGCACTAACTGTGTACAAATTTGCATTACCTGTTAATGTTTAATTTTTTGTGTTAACAAATTTATCTACTGGGTAGTTTGGTGGTGTGAGTCCTTTGACCTTAGCCATGAACTTCACAACACCAAACACCAAGTGTGGATAATTTTACCAACCAGGAAACTTACAGGCTTAAAACAAAGGAAATGGATCAAGACGGCATGAAAGGAAAACACGTGATATTGAAATGACAGTGCAGAATACACCTGACTAAATTTTACTGTTTGTATATCACAGTGCAAATATCTTTGTTAACAAACCAACATTTACAAGATTCGCCCTCAAAATACATATGTATAATATGTTTAATAACTATTAACAAGCTTAAACCTTTGATATAAAAATACATTTTCTTTTAGCTAAAAATTCTTTTTACATTTTGTGCTAAAAGTTACACTCATTCCCTTTTCATTTTTCTAGTTTGCAGCCCTGCTCAACCTGTACAAAATATCTAACAGCAAATGTATGAAGTACAATAATTATTTCTTGTAACCTCCTGCAAACAAAATTTAGACTGCTCAATTTTAAGATAACATACGTGCGTACGCCCTGAGATAAAAATTTAGAGAATGATTACTTACAAAAAGGTAGTTATAAATAATTTTGACTAGACCAAAAAATTGGGCATATGCCTTGTGTTCACTGCTTGCAAGCGCTACTATAAAACTCGCCCAGTGACAGGATTCCTGCAGACTGACTTCTGTCCCCTCAAGCTGGACGAGCCACTTCTCAGTGCTTGGGAGGGGAGGTGGTTGACAATAGCCTTACCCCTGACGATGGCAAAATGATGTAGCAGGTCTTATAACTGTCTGTGCAAAGGGCAGGAGAGGAAATGAAAACAGAAAAGAGGGTTTACATAAATGATAAGGGCTGGTTTGACGAAGAATGTAGAGTATCAGAAAGACAAGTAAAACAACTGCTGTTAGGTGGAGGGAATTAGGTGATAGAAAATCTAGGGACGATTATATGCAAGGGAGGAACTCACATAATTTATTGTTAGAACAAAAGAAAAGGGACTGGAGAGAAAGTAATGAAAGGAATTTGATAAAGTGTTTAAATGAAAATAATGTTAATAAGGTATGGCAGGCTCTTAAGTCGACCTATAATAAATGTGTAACTAAACCCAATATTGAGCCAGGACAATGGATGGAGTATTTTAAAACATTATATGGGGAAGACAGGAGTATAGGAATTACGGGATTTCTGGAAATAGGGAATGTTTTTGTAGAGATATGGTGAAATTAGGAATGAGGAAATAATAAAACAAGTTAAGTTACTGAAGAAAAATAAAGCTACTGGAATTGATGGCATCCCAACAGAAGTTCTTAAGGACTGGTGTACTGAAACAGAAAGAGTGAAAATTTGATTAGATTTATTTAATGTAATTAGTAGAAAGGATTATGTACTTAAACAATGGAGGGAAGCTATCATCCATCCTACATATAAAGGTAAGGGTAATGTCCAATGCGGCTAGATAACTAAGGTGAGCCACTCCGGGGTGTGGAACTGCCATTGGCTGCCCGCCTGTGACGTAAGTGAGGGTGAAGACGAGCTCGCGGAATACATACACAGCGCAGTGAACACACTAAATTCCTCCCGATTAACTCCCAATTGTTTATTATTAGCACGTTCTTCCAGTTTTCTTTAAAAGGTATATTTATTTCACAGCTTTCTACAAACATTGTAGGGCATATATCATAAAGCAAAACGAATAGAAGCTGCATTGCATTAGTAATATATTTACGTTTAAACAAAACTACTGGAACACATGCAGTACGTCAATGTAAACTGTAGGCGCTACAAGAGATTCAAACATGCATCACTTTAGTACTAAACGAAAATTTACAACTACTCTAAAGGAATCGCTAAATGGATATGCTGGTGCATTTTTTTACCTGCGCTGCTAATCTCACGTTCTGACGTGATCTTCCTGTAACGCTCAGGTGGGCATCAGTGATGTGATGAGATGAACAATTGTAAGTTCTCCACTGTGTTGTGTTAACAGATCCTGAACAACGTCTTTTTTAAACACAGTGTTGTCTGGTAGTACAAACCCTTAATTCAGAAAATGGTTGCGTAGGAGTTTCAGGAATCATAATACACCCAGGGGTTGCAAAAGAATGTCCTGGATACACTGACATTCAATTGGTTCCATACTTTCGAGTTTTTCCCTCCTATGTCACAAGTCACAGCGTGCACTTCAATTTGGCATGCTTCAATTTCAATAATGATGTTGTGAAGCAATTCTGATGTCATTGTGGCATCAAAGTCATAGTATAAAGGCTGTTTTCACTTGGAACACAATCCTCGGACTATGAACAACTGAACATTGCTATATAGACCCAGTATTATATCGACTGACATATCATAGCAAATGCAAGAATCTATGTTCATCTCGTCGAAGCTTATAACTTTCTTTTCTAAACCTTGAAAATTATTTGCCTGTGTCTTTAAGAGATATTTTACCTCGTTCATAATACCTGGTCTGCATTTGATTTTACGTATCATTTTTGCAAAGTCGAACGAGCAGGCAGAGGAGTGTTTACTTTTCTCAAATATTCATACGGTTTTGAGAAAATGCTCTTAGTGCAATGGCATTTGTTACATCCTCGGAGGACCATTTCACTCCCTTATTCCCACTTAAAAGACATTTTATTTGCCCTGCGCTTCTTTTACCCTATTTTTCGCAGCAACTCGTGTGACCTTAGCAGATGAACTTCGATTTTTTATAGCCACAGCAAGCTTCGAAGCCCAAATTCTTTTAAGAGCCGCGTTTTTTCTTTCAGCGCCGCCAAAGCAGCGCGTTTTTTCTTTTAAATACTTCAATCTCTTTCTTGAGGTCTTCTAATTCGTTATCTCTATTTTCTATAACTGGATCGGTAATAGTGGCCTGACCAAGCTTTCTTTTCCTCGGAGATACAGAAGCAATGGTGTACAATGGCTTCCTCGTGCCGCACATCTCGACCAGTGGAAACCTACAGAACGAACCGAAGCATTTAATTATTACATTTTCTGCAGTATTAAGACAGCAATAATTTCGGAATACATTATTCTGTTACAGGATATAAAAACGAAAAAGACACCTGCGACATTCCACTTGTACTTGGACCTTCACTAAGTGTATCTCCATGTCATTTGGGAATAAACTGCGACGGAACTGCATCTGGGAGCAGAATTTTCTTAAACAGCAAACCTAATAGTTCAATTTTCAATTCCCGTTTATAGTCACTAGAAAGAAAGTCTACTGAACATACATGTGAATCATCAGCGTTAAATTTGTCAGTACGCTTATAGCGAGACACCCACACACGCTTTAATTGCTCAGTTTTTGGAAATGTGTGATAATTCACACCAACTGTTTTAAAACGTAATTACGGCATTGTGCTAAGCACAATACATTTTACTCTTAACGTTTTCACTCACTGCACACCGACTTAAACACTTCAAAGCAGAGAAAACTGCTGAATAAACTGAATATATATATATATATTCAAGATTATAGTTTTAAATATGTGTGTGCAACTTATTTGTTGAAGTGGGGAGTATATGACTGAGTGATAAGGTACAATGCGCTGTCGTACATTTGTTGTTAAGTTGTGAAGTTTCCGCCAACATAGCGAGGTAAAGTAGGATAATTTACCAAAACACTAAAAATATGTTATACTTTCAAAATAAAGGCAGAAGCATATATTTCCTTCCGATATATGAGTGCATATTGATTTATTGCACTTGTACGTGACTGTTAAAACGAAGAGGAGCTCAGATTAATATCTATTGCCTTTTAGGCGGTTGAGCGGCATAATTATTTCAAAGGAAATGCTGTTTGCTCTTACAGCCAAAGTTTTTCCATCCACTTTGGTTCTGTAAAGGATTATATACCTGGAAAAGTCTGCCATTTTCAGGGAAGAATACCTTTGGCCTGCATTACATGTATTGAAATTGAAATAAATTAATAAATTGAAATTTTCGTGTGCAGACTTAAAGAGTCGGCCTACCTGCCAAAAAAAGAAGTTCTTTATATTCCTCTGGAATGGCTATTAAACGGCATAATTGTGAGCTGAAGCTATTTGAAGACCAGTATCATATAAGTACAGCCCGAATTCTTATGACATGTCATCTTTTAATTCTTACAATAAAGGCCTTGCTTAGCAGTACATAAATCCTTATCATGGGTTCCACATTAAGAAAACATATTTACTAGGTTATTTTCGTAGTTTCATGCCATTTCCTATTTTGGATCATCTTTTTTTTTCGATTTTATTCATTAATTTGTAATTTCCTTGTCCTTTGCCTCTTTATTTAGTAATTTCCTTGCATAAGCATAGAGTATATAAATATTTTTGGTTGGTCTGGAAAGAGTTGGGATGGTTATTGTCTGGGAAACAGGTATAATTACTGTTATGAATTCATTTATTAGTTTCAGCTATCATGACTTTTAAAACTGTTATGTTTAAATCATATTATATAATAACATGATCAACATACAGTTTCCCTATTAAGCTACTTTTTTCACAATACATAAACAAATAATATAATTTAATTTCGAATCAAAGTTTAAGACGCGTTAGCGTATAACGTTGAATAGATTTTATTTCCGTTGCTAAAATTGGCCGAACAATGCGTTATTGGTTTTCTTTAACATAATATAATTAAAGTCAAGCAAAAGTATAAAATGGTGTAAAGCTTGCAACTCCGTACTTCTGAACAACTTTAATATGACAAATATCTACTTTCTATCTACATATATCTCTTTTTTTGAATAACACATGTGCTGTAAGTCATCCCTCAAGTCCAACTTTCATATATCGACAGCTTTTTAGCGAATATTTCAAGGGTAAACAAAATTGGCGTCACTTGAGTATTTAGCTGTAAAAAGACAGGCTTGTGTTTATTATTTCTAAGACTAAGTCTAAGTATATATGCAATTTTGTATCAAGTGATGTAGGGTCGAATCAGATCGTATAACGAGAATATTATGTGAACTTTCATGCCGAGAAGTACGGTGCAGAATACTGGCTAGCTGATGACGTCATGCAGCAGGCGGACCGAAAGCAGAACAAGCGAAAATGGTGCGGGAAGAGACCCCCCCTGGGTAATGTCGATAAACCTAATAACTACAGAGGTATTGCATTACTATCTAATATAGGAAAACTTTTTACGGGCATTTTGCTGGCTAGACTACAAATTTGGGTTGAAGAATGTAATATCCTTTCGGAATTCCAGATGGGCTTTCACAAGGGAAGGAGAACAACTGATAATTTATTTATTATAAAGACATTAGCAGACAAATATTTAAAAGAAAAAAGGGGTAAATTGTATATGGCTTTTGTAGACTTAGAGAAAGCTTATGACCGAATTGAGTTACAACTTCTGTGGCATAAATTAGTGTGTAAAGGAGTAAGTCAGCAATTGGTGAATATTCTTAAAGCATTTTTTTTTGAGAACACCTTCTGTGAAAGGGTGGAGACAGGCTGTGTAACGAGAAATTCAACAAAAGAAAGGCCTCAGGCAAGGATGTAGGTTAAGCCCAGTTTTATTTAATTTATACATGGATGATGTCTTACTAGAAATTGGAAGGAATAATAACTGTGCACCAGTAATTAACAACATCCAAATCCCAGGACTTCTTTTTGCAGATGATCTAGTGGTAGGATCTATTACAGTACCTAAGTGGTTTAAAACAATCAATACAGGCAATTGATGTATACTGTAAAGAATGGAGGTTAAAAGTGAATCAAGAGAAAACGCAGATTGTGGTATTCAAAAAGGGGGGGGGGAATTAAGCAAATATGAAAAGTGGAAGGGAGAAAATAAAGATTACAAGGTGGTGCATGACTGTATTTATTTAGGAGTAAAAATAGATGGAGGTTATAATTGGGAGAAACAAAAGAAATTTGCATTGGCAAAAGGTAAAGGGACGATGGTAGCAATTAGAAGCTGCAAATATAGAGTACCTAATATAAATGTTAAATGGCTGGAAAAAGTTTGAGATGGTTGTGGAGGCAAAAATGATGTATGGTATAGAAATATGGGGATTAGATAGAGGATGGAAAAATATAGATGAGGTGCACAGGATGTTTTGTAGAGGGTTGCCGAAGGCAATTGTAAGACAGGTAGCGCAATTTGAGATAGGCAGGGTGGCGACTAAGGGGAAGAAAATGGAAAGAGCTTTGAAATTTTGGTTCAGAACTTTAAATGTAGGAAAAAGTAATGTGTTAAGACAATGTATAGAATACCAAGAGAATAGTTTAATGCATGATGAATGGGTAAGTAATTTACTGAACATTTTGGAGAAAAATGGGTTAGGAGACATGTGGAGAAGGAGAGAAAATAACGTGAACATTTTTTGGAAAATGGCAAGGAAAAGACTGGAAGATATAGAAATATAAAACATGTTCAGTGAGATTGCCGAAAAGAGCTCATTGGTTTGTTATAGGCCAATGAAAAATACATGGGGTAGGGAAAAATATATAGACATAGTAAATAAAAAAGAGAGAGAATCTATTGCATGGGTAAGAACCGGAGCACGGAGGCTAAGAGGGTTAAAACAGGGTATTCCTCAAAACCAATGTCCGATATGTGGTGGTAATGAAGACATTGAACACATAGTATTTAAGTGCCAAGGAACAGAAAATTGGAGAAGAGAACTTTTTAAAAAGAAGTGGTTGAAGGGGAATAGAAATACACTTATAATCAAAATAAATGGCTTGGGACAATGGATAGAGAAAAGTAAGAGGTAGTGTATCTTACTTTGAATGGAAAACTATAGTGAATGTGTGATGGTAAAGTAATCAATAAGTGGCAAGTGAAAAACAAGTGGAAATGGGACATGAAAAACTGAAGCAAGATAATTTAATGATGGGAAATTGTAAATGTAGATAAACTGTAGTGATTGTCTACAGAATGAGTGGCCAGGATCAAAGTTCAGTAGACAATCAAATTGTAAATCTCTTAGCACAATAAATAAATACTATGAATAAATACCATTATAACTGTCGTGAGGAGGGGTTTGTGCCAAGAACAGTACATACCTTATTCACATGATATGATCTAAGATGGCCAGGCAGACTAACAGCTAACTTGATATCCTCTCCCTTCTCAAGACACACATAGGACTGCCCAGCAATCCCATGCTAGCCTCCACAAAACTCCATACTCATATATGCAGACTTATTCCTGTGCCATTCAAACATATGGTCTCTACATGGAACAAAGTCTAACTTTCTGTAGCCTATATGACTAGAAAAATATTTAGCTCATAATGCATTACAACACTTGTAAGAATTAACTAAATAAATAGCTAACGATTCCCACCATATATCATAATAATAGTATTATTATTATTAATTGTTTATTATAGCCATAACGATTAAGTATACACTATTCATATAACTAACAATCACCCCACCCCCATACATCACCACCACAACAACAATAATAATAACAATAATATTTTTTTCACAGCCTCGCAGTGACTCCCTAGCAAGTGTATACTCAGGAGCTGAAGGTCGTTATGGAACGGTTGCTGTAAAGGGGGAAGTGGAATTTGGCCTAGAGTACAACTATAAAGCAAGCTGTCTGGAAATACATGTAAAACAATGCAGAGACCTTGCACCAGTGGATACCAAGAGAAATAGATCAGACCCGTAAGTTACTCTTGTTGCAAACATTAAGGCATGATTTTTTACTCCAAATTGAAATGTTTCTCCTTAGATAGTAGGTGAATTTGGCACATTAAAGCTGCAGATTTTCAACTTCTCATGCTGTTAATTTACTAAGAAGAAGCTCTGAAACTTTTTTTTCTCTTTTAGGTATGTCAAGGTGTACTTGCTTCCAGATAAATCGAAAAGTGGAAAGCGGAAGACCAAAGTAAAAAAGCACACTCTCAATCCTGTGTTTGATGAGACACTTAAGGTGAGTACTTTATTTGGTGTCATGACACTTCATTGAAAAAATGCAATGAGTTACTCAATATTGAAAAGAATATTTTGATACCAAAATGAAATACACTGTGCCACTTCTTATGCCTCAAGCATAACTGCTAATGTTACCATTTCATGTTGAACTCCTTGAAAGGAGTTTTGAGAAAGTAGATTCAAGACGAAGTTGAATTTAAAAGCTTTAGAATGTGAATGTCAAAATTAAGCAATAAATACAGTGAAGCATTTCAACATTTTTTCAAAATGTAGACACATATGCTTTAGAATGTGTTTCAGTGGGGAATATGGGAAAACTAAATTATCCTTCCCAACCCTGCTGGAAAAAGTTATCAAGTTCAGTATTTTTGAAAACTGAGATGTTTACACATAGTGGTCAGAAAGAAAAAATTCAATAAGATGGCAGTAAGAGCAGTACTCAATATTATTGTACACAAATGCATGGTAGCACAATCTTGTAATTGCATTAGCTATTATTGTGGATTGTGAAAATCTATCCTCTGGAATATATTTTTGTGTTGTACAAGGTGTAGTTGAATAAGGTTCATCCTTCAATATTATGTTAAAAATATTTTTGTCTATCTTGAACACAATGCTATATGAATCAAGTTGCATATTTTCAGGTAAGTCGTTCTATGGTTAGCAATTTCTCTGCATTGATACTTGGGTTAGATCATCATGTAAACAATCAGACATGTCCTGGTGTCAAGTGCAATGGGAACCCAAAAGACTGCATGATTGTTTACATTATGATCTACCTCAAGGTAACAAGCCAAAGACAAATATTACTCATAGAAACTTAACATCAGCGTACAGCCTAATGTTAAACCTGAGAATGTGTGATTCTACTAAATGTTTAAACTTAAACAATTTTTTTTATGTAGAATCAGTTGAAAAATTTGGTGTCAAGCCAGAATTAGGACATAGTTCCCCTGCTTTCCATGTGGCTGCTCTAACCATTGAACTGTTATAACAACATGCAGGTAGGACATTGAATTTCCCAAGTTTTTTCCCAGGTAGACCACCAAGACGTCTCACTTTAGGGATAGCAACTTCAATATCTACCTACAATTCATAAGCACTTTATTCCTGGGTACACAAATAGTTAGGCCAACTATGAGGCAATAATTGCCTATGCAGCTACTATCACCATAAGCTTCTCCAACATCACAAAGTCCTTCAGCTGTCTGATGGAAGAACACCAGCCTTACATGTGGACAGAAGAGATTGATGGCACATTCCAGGAGCTTAAGTGAGCACCCTGCAGTCACCTGTTTTAGATTTTCCACAACTGGGTGGTGATTTTATTGTGGACACCGACGAGAGTGAAGCGATATTGGAGGCATACTATCTCAGGTCCAGGATGGACAGGAGCAAGTATTAGCACACTTAAACAAGATGCTCTCCAAGACGGAACTACTACATTACTGAGTGTGAACTCCTGGAGGTAGTGAAAGCGCTGAAATACTTCCATAAGTATCTGTAAGGTCAGCCATTCCACCTGAGAAGTGACCAATCTGCCCTCACTGGCCTTTGAGGCTTTAAGAACCCAGAAGGCCAGACAGCCCATTTGGTCCAGAGGGTCCAAAAGAACAACTTCACGTTGGAACATCGGAGAGAAAGGAGCCACTCCAATGCACATGCCATATTTAGAAGACTCTGCTCAGAGGAGTGCGGCCACTGCACTAAGGTGATGGAGAAGGAGCGCGCCACAGCTGTTTGAGTGATTTCGGTGGTGCTTGCAAATGAATGGGATAGCGCAGGTCCGAGTAGGGAGCAGCTGGCGGACGCCGGCTTGGGGCCGCTCCTGAGAGAAGTGGAGACAGAAACTAGGCCGAGCTGGGAAGACATCACATCCAAGAGTGGTGTATATAAGTACTACTGGGTTCAATGGGACTCACTGAAGACTAAGGAAGTTGTGTTGTTCAGTGTTTGGGAGTCGCCTGACCGAAAGATCCAGAAAGAGCAGTCAATCCTTCCTCGGAGTGAGGCGACGGAAGTCGTGGAAGTACATGTGGGAACTTCAGGAGGACATCTTGGACCCAACCAACAATCCAGAAGCTCTGACATAGGTACTACTTGTTGAAGCTACGGGCAAATGCTGAGAGGTGCCGCCACCAATGCCATGTGTGTGCGGCGAGTCGCATGCAGAAGTATAACTTGGAAGTACCCTTCGAACGTATCTTCATCGATATTGCTGTACCGTTATCCGTGTCCGGTAGGGGTAACAAGTATCTGTTGGTGATCATGTATTTCTTCACCAAGTGGCCGGAGGTGTACGCCTTTCCCAATCACGAGGCCAAGACGATCGCAGACTGCCTCGTGGAAGAACTGCTCTGCTTCTTTGGGGTGCCGTCAGAGCTACACAGTGATCAGGGCACCAACTTTGACCCGTCCTCCGTGGTCTAGTGTTACCATGCTAGCCTCTAGTTTTCGAGGTCGCGGGTTCAAACCCGGCGGGGCGATGGATTTATTTCGGGCGTAAAAATCCTTAGCATGGCTTCCCTCGGAAGGGAAGTAAAGCCGGTGGTCCCGTGTCGTAGATTTACTTCACGTGAAAGAACCTCAAGCCTGATAAAGAGGCCTCTGAGCAGAATTCCCGGTTTTCCCAATATAGAATGGGACGCTAAGGACCATAGTAGTTAAAGAATGTCTATATATATATATATATAAAAAATCAATTTAATTTAACCTGATGAGGGAAGCACTGGAGCAACTTAGGGTGCACAAGATGTGCACAACGGCTCTCCACCTGCAGTCAGGCTATGGTCGAGCGGCATATCAAGACTTGAACACTCGAGAAAGGTCGTGGACAATCACAGAGGGACTGGGATGTCAAGGTGCCTCTTTTCCTGTTGGCCTACCACTGGGTTGACACCATCCAGCTTGGTCTTCGGTAGTGTTGATGTCTGGGAGCCCCCCTGGAGCAGGACAGCCAGCAGTCGACAACATGGAGAACTTCATGGACCATCTGCATGATGTGCACGAGATGACATCCAGGTGGCGAGCGACCAGATGGAGACTCGTTACGACCGGCAAGCCAACAGCTAAGCTTACCAGCAGGGTGATCGTGGCTGTATCGCCCCACCTGGACCAAGGGGCATTGCTCCAAGCCTCAATAACCATGGCAAGGACCATACCGCGTGGTGAAGAGGATCAGTAATGTAGTCTGCAGCATCCAGGGGCTACCTCTGAAGAAGATCCTGATGGTACACCTAGATCATCAAGTCCTCTATGATGTGCTAGTCGGTACGACAAGCCTAAGGAGGGAGCAGTATAACCACGGTGCAATGTTATCGATGAGTGCATCCCGACTCGTTTACCTGACCTGCTGGATGTGACTAACGACCAGGCTCTTAGAACAGTAACCCACGCAACAATCCCATTATGTGCTTCTTCCTCACAATTTGGGTAATTACTGCTCCAGAAGATTCCTTTTGGCAGGTTCTAGTAGCCTCACTTGGAGAACATTCTGCTCCGTATGTGGGGCTTACTAGCGCCCGGTTGCACAGTTCAGTTCAGTTAGTTAAATAGTGAAAAGTGTATGGTGCAGATTGCAGTTTAGTTATGACTCAGCAGTTCAGTTGTGAGTTTTGATTTGACAGATCAGCTGTGTTCTATTCAGAGAATGTCAACAGCGATTCAAGTGTAACATTTGTACTAAGTGATAAATAAAGTGTGTTCAGCAGTAATTGGTGTTCTCACTGTTACAATACACTTCTGGTGAAGTCTTGACATTACATTTTTGGGTGGAATACAATACGTTGCTAGTTACTATACATAGTTGAGAAAGTAGAAATGTAAATATATGCAATTTTATTGGCCACGACAAATTTGCGAGCTGTGCTCATCATGTGATTTAAATACCATTGTTAACTTAATTATCCAAATGCAGCTCATCATACGACTCGAATGGGTTAACATAACAATCTAAAAATATGACTGAAAGAAGAAGCATTTTGTACATTAGTTTTTCATACTGTATGTTTCATACCTCCAATATTTCCTAACCAAAAATGTTGTAACACTATTTCAAAGGATTATGTTTTAAGTGTTACATGATAAATTAAATACATCAAGTCTCTCATATCAAGGGGTGGGGGGTGGTGTGTGTGCGCGTGCATGAGAGAAGGAATTTTGGGGATAATTACACATTTAATAGTGACTGATGTAATGATATTTATGTCTAATATAATCACTATATTCATTATTTAAGTATGCAATTAAAACTAAAATTATTAAAAACATTAATTAATTTGCATAACATTTTTATGTTTTTTCCCAGTTATTAGGGTCTTTTTAGGAGATTTGGTCCTTTTTAGGCAATTTATAGTTTATCAACTTCCAAGCCCTAATTATCATTTATACGTTGTTTACAAACTGAGACTGAAGTAGTCATTGAACTCTTGTGTAGTATAAAAACACTGATCGATTAAGGACCTCTTTACCTTCTTTCTAAATTTAGTTGGGTGTCTGTCAGTTGTTTCATTAGTAACTGAGTTATACATGTGGATGCCACTGCACAAAATTGAGTTCATGTTCCTAAATGCTCTAGCTGCTTGTAGATAAATTTTATTACTGCTCCTAGTAGTGTGGTCATGAATAGTGTTGAAGATATTTGTTTATAAAGCATACCATTTCTAAGTGGCAAAGGTGAATATTATTTTGCTTAAATTTTTGCAGTTTGCAGACCTATTTAAATTAAACATGTTTTGAATTTAAAATAGAGAGTTGAGGGTTGTTACACTACATCACTATGATAATCTTACTTTGTTTTGAATTATTTTCTTGGTGTTATAATTACAGTATTAGTGTCTGCAGAAATTCCCCATATGATAATACTGTATGCAAGTGCTGATTGGATATATGAGAAATATGCCATTTTTAGTGTTCTAAGGTTGCATACCTTTTTAGTGCTAAAATTACATAGTGAGTTCTATTAGTCTTGCTATAAGTTTGCCCGAAAGCAAACCTTATTACCTAGACTGGTTTATCTGAGTCATTAATATGTGCCTCCCATAAATGTTGTTGTACTGAAGAAAGTTTATTGCTGTTGAGACTATCATAGGGATGGCAGAAAATAATGTAACAGTTACATTGTAACGGTTACCAAAGTAACTAGTTACCTTAATGTAATGGTTGCCAAAGTAACGATGACAATTAGTCATTTAATTAACGGTTACTGGAGATTGTTCCTGAGCCTGGGTGACATCATTGACTGCATGTGCATTAGAATTGCTAAATTTCGCTGTATAATGAGTGAATTGGTATAACTGTTCAGTATGCTACCAATCTAGCAACATTGTACAATGAGTGAATTGATATAACTGTTCAGTGTGCTACCATCTTGTGGGATTTATATCAAACTGAAAAGCGAATGGGGGTTCCCAACTTCCCACCCTTGCATGAATGAAACTTGTACAGTAGTGTGCTACCACCTAGTGGCACTGACATAAACTTGTTGCTGAGAGATGAATAGTGAGGGCCAGTGCATGTCTTCAAGTGTGCACAACACATGTATTTCACGCATAAGGTGATTACATCATACCAGTTGTGTATGTGCAAAAGCTCCTAAAAACATGTGCAAGTCAATTTGTGCTTGTGACTCTGTTGCCATGACTCATCAAGTTTAGAGGAGAAGCATGGTAGATTTAAACTGTAGATTTTAAACTACTGCAATCATGTTACATATAATAGCATTCAAAGAAAGAATAACCAATAAATATGCAAGGTGTCAAAAATTAGGGTATACACGTGCTATTACACAGCAACTGCCACTGTTAATATTGCACAACTGCATGCTTCCAACCTTGATTTGCATGAAAGTAATATTTTTCATTTACTCATGGTTAAATCCATCTGCACATGCGAAGAGAGGTACACTTAAATGTGAATAGCTTATAGGAATAAGGCAACATGGAACAATACATCATTGTGTGTGTACACATGTGTGCGCAGGAATGTAGAAGCCGTTGTGAGTGCATTTTGCAACTATAAACCACTATAGTAATCAAAGTGTTGATACCGAGATTAGATTGTATCAAAATAACAAAGTAAGTCTGTATCGGCATCTTCATATTGAAACATAGGTACAGCTCAGTGGCATGCAGTGATATTTTTCACGTGAGACCAGCAGTAATGGAACTGTCACAACACTATTTCACAAATCTACATAGGAGAAAAAGTATAAAAAATATGGTGTTATAGGTAATACATATTAGTACAAAAATAAAGCTTATCTCCTTCATCTTCATCTGTACATCAACGGAATCCTCCTCTCTCCTTTTCGGGCAAATGTTTTTATGACATGATCATAAAAATGTTTTGACTTTGAATTTTGTGCAATGCAGCCTTTTCAAATCATAACAATAAAAGTTGGGATCACACTGAGTGTTCCATATGTAACACTTTACACTTTTAAGCAGGAAAATGTACATCCTATTGTAGATGTGCTAACTGGAATTGTAGTTATGAGGCACAATAATTTATAAACTTCTGAAAATGCTTGTTCTCCTAACTCGGTGTCTTTCAAAAACTTTGCAATCTCAGTCACCAACCTGCCTGAAAAATCTGACAACCTAATTCACTTTGCAAATTGTCAAAATGAAACAAATTTTTATTGGCTGATTTAAGAGATGTAAACAAAATTTTGGGAAATCTAGTTTTGAAAGATTCAAACCTTTTCGAATCAAGCAGCTATATAAATTTTAGTTCTTCTAAATCACAAATCAGTTTTCCACTTGGCTAACTATTGTGTCAATTATCTCATTGTAAATATGCAAATATTTCATTCTTGGATCGTCCAATTCACCTTCGTGACGTTGCTAACTTCATTCTCATTGATGTTATTTTCTTCTAGTGTTGCATACATATTATCAAAATTGTTTAGAGATTCTTAAATGAAAGAAATAGCCCCTTTCACTTTTGCAATGCAATAATTTACGTCAAAAGCCTTTATCTGGAAAATATTTAATAATGTATCAGTGAGAGCAAAAATATGACTGAAAATTTCCAACACAAAATCTTTCAATGATGCTAAATATCCTCTGGCACAGATGAAAGTGTCACTATCTCAGGCCTGGGTCATAAACAATATGCACAAAAATGAGATCATTCTGTCTTATTTTCATGCACAGTGTTCACAATCCTAGAGTTGTAATTGCAATGCATAACTGACACTGATGGAAACCTCTTCTTGACTTCTGATGCTTCAGTGCATTTACACACTTTGTTGAATGAGAAAATAAAAAATGAAAAAAACCACTCAATGTCTTGAAAAATATTTTACATTCCTTTATGAATTGCACCGACTGCAATAAAATTAAGTTAACTCAATGAGCATAACAGTGGACAATAACTCATTGGGAAATCTTTTCTTCGCTAGCGCTTGGAACCTATTTAAATGACCAGAAAATATTGAAACCATGTCTTATCCTTCAGCTATGAGCTTGTTCTCAGACTCACATTGAAGGTCTGTAAGGATTTTATATACATGTTCACGTAATGCAACTGCAGAGTGGTTATTGCTGACATCTGTAAAGCCTAAAAATCTCTTCTGAATTTCATCCTTGTTTATATAATGAATGACAATGGAAAGCTGAGATAATTTTGCAAAATCTGTCATTTCGTCCAGCATTAAAACAATAAAATGTGCACATTTTAGTTCTTTCTTTATTATGTCTAACATTATGTTGCTAATACTTTTAATAATATAATTTTGAATTCCATTTGATGTTCCTTTGAAAACTTTAGCGCTTTGTAAGTGTGTGTCATACTTAGATAGCATGTGCAAGAACTCAATATACTTTTCCTGATTAAGGGATTCATTATGCTCGTTATGACCTCTGAAAGGTACCTCTTGCTTTGCCAGTAGACAAGTTACTTTGATCAATCACTTCATTATTTTTGGCATTGTGTTTCGAAACATCCAACCTGTATTGTTTACTTAGTTTTACCAAAAGTTTTCAATGTTGTTACTGCAGATAAATGTGATTGTGCCCTCTCATGTCAAATCTTTGCTTTGTGCAAATTACTGATATCAGAGAAACCTACACTCCTCTATCAGTTTAAAAAAGAATAAAGTGCCAGTAGAACATTTATTTTTTGATTTACATGCAGTTAGCCATTTTGAAGAATTAAAGTCTTCAATATTGAAATGACATACATAATTTTTCATTCGTGTACTCATAGAAACATCCGGAGTAGACCTACCCTTTACTATAATGTCTTGCTTTTTCTAAAAACCCAAAGCTCCGAACAAAGTACCAGTACTTAACAAATGATGCAAAACACAACATTGTGACTGTTGGCAGGCATGGTTGGTTGAACTGCTGGATGATGATTCAGTTGATGTGAGATGCAGAGGCCGAGTCCCTTTTCTTAAACAGCGTAAGACATACAATATTGTTTTAATCCATGTGATACTTCACGGACACACTCCCAACACTTAACTCTCATAATACACAAAAACAATAAACGTACTAACATTCTCTCTGACAAGAGAAGTTGTTTACCAGCGAATGCCTGATCGTGTGGTATTTTTAACGAAGCACGAGGAACACATACATTGCAGCTAGTCCTAGGCAAGCTGATGGTTGTTGCTGGCAGCAAGGGAGAAGTAGAAAGTTGCTTATGGTAGAGGCACTGAGCAAATGAAAAACAGATTTATGTTGTCATGTCTTCTGAAATTAAAACGTGAATTTATTGAAGTTATATATATAAGCTGATGATACTTAGGGGATACCTAGTCCTACCAATCCACTGACTGCATGCCCCTGGTACAGCTAATCATTACTGGTAACCATTAATGTAATGTAACTGAGAACAGGATAACCATGAAAACAAATAACTTAATTGTTACTGATAAAGGTTACATGTAACAACTAGTGCACTGTAATTGTGACAGTTATAACATAACCATTATTAAAAAATAACTGTTTGTCACATTCCTACTGTGTTGGTTAACATTCTGTGACGATAATGAAGTGGCCAAGTGATTACAAGACAAGTATATTTTTGCCTATAGGGAAATCTGTTTCATTTTATCGTTACCTTAGAAAGAGTATATTAGAAAGTAGTCAGAATGTAATCTGCTTACTGTATCACTTCAATGCTTTTGACTTAAGTGCATCCACTGTTTATACTTCAAAACTAAAACCTTTAAAATACATTCTAATAGTAGGAGACAGTAAAAGCAATGCACATCTTTCAGGAAAATATGTAGTGGTAATTTTGTGCATGTTTAACTAATTATTAGACTTCGGATGTTTAGGTTTTTACCTATTGTTTTCCTTTACAGCCCATTGAACCTAACATAGATAATTACACATATAATTAACCTAAAAGGTATTAACCAACTTTTATAGTGCCTATAGGCGCATATTTCAACATAAATGCCTATTTCTGCCTTTTGGTGCCTATAAATACTTTTTTTTAAAATTCCAATGAATTTATTCACTACACTGTTGTATTCAATAAATAACTATTTATTCAACAACAAACCTTTCATTGACTGGATACTTATTTGATTTCGGTTTGATAAAATCCAGCATAGTGTTGTTTTAAAAGGCTTAGTGCAACAATAAATAAAGCAACAATTAGTGAAATCTTAAGTTGCCCCATGCGAAATTGGAACTTCGACAATAGAACACAATAACAACAACTGGCCCACATCTGGTTCTCAGAAACAGTTATTTGAAAATAAGGCAAAGTGTCAGTTTGTGTTCATAATATAACTATATTAAAGCCTTTGGTTGCTGTGATAATTTTTCTGCTAGTGCTGCAAAATGCCTAAGAACAAATCTATCAAAAGAGCATTAATAAGAACATGGATTTTGGATTTCCATTCTTGTACAACAAATGGGAAAATAATCTTCTGTCAGGTATGCAATAAAGAGATAAGCTTTTTACTGTATTTTCCGTCATTTTTGTATTTCACATGAGATCATGTATGTTAACTATCACGATTAATTGTACTGTGTGACCTTTTCTTCTATCTGAAAATAATCTCAAATTTGTTTGATGCATTTTATTAAGTCCAATACTGGGGTCTAACAATACAACAGATCAAGACAATACTAATTTTGTAAAAGACAATTCTTTTTAAGTTATACTAAATTTTTGTAAATTATATTCGTTATTCGTTTAAAATTGTAATTATTTTAGCAAAGTATGATTTACCAACATTAAAATATATTTATAAATATATTCTTCTATTTAAGGTTTCTGCCGAAAAAAGGAATCACTTGGTACAACACGAGAAAACTTCAATGCATCAAGCAAATTCTAAAAAGAAAGATTCTCAGAAGCAAACTTTACTTACACAGCCCATGCCATCAAAAATAAAATCCTAGTTCTGTTTTGATATGTGTAAAGCATTCGCTGCAGCCAACATTCCTTGGAATGTAGTTGAAAATACAACAATGAAGTCATTTTTAGAAAAATATCGCAGAGAAAGCATACCCTCCAAATCGACACTTAGAAAAAATTATCTTGAGATGGTGTATGAATCACAGCTGAATGAAATAAACTCAGAAATAGGGATTCCTACATTTGGATTTCCGTAGATGAAACCACAGATGCCCTGGGGCGAAGTATATCAAGTTTAATTGTAGGGAAATTAGATGAAGAAAATTATGGAAATTCGCATTTGATTTGTTCGAAGGTGTTGGAGAAAACTAATGCTCAATTAGTTGCCTACTTCGTAAACTCCAGACTGAAAGTACTGTATCTGAATGATGTAAAGGATGAAAGGGTGTTGTTACTGTACACTGATGCAGCACCATATATGATAGCAGCTGGGAAACTTGAAGGAATTTTTTCAGCATTTAACACGCATTACTTGTCTGACTCATGCATTTCATCGAGTAGCAGAGGAGTTTCAAAATCAGTTCCCCAAAATCAATGATTTAATATTCTCCATAAAGAAAGTATTTTTGAAGCCAAATTCTAGAATTGTAGTTTTCAAAGAAAGATGTCCCAATCTGCCTTTGCAGCAGTGCCTATTTTGACAAGATGGGGTACGTGGCTGCAGGCTGTGAAGTATTACAGTGAGAACATTGACAGTGTTGAAGAGGTTGTAAATAGTTTTTCGGAAGAAGAATTGCAGTGTATCAAGTTTGCCCAGAATGTCCTATGAGAGAAAGGTTTGAGACAGGATCTGTCATATATTTGTGCTAATTTCACATTTTTAGCAGATACTATAGAGCAATTTAGAATGATCAAAGCTCAGTCTCACTCAATCAATCACATTATTTACAAGAGCAGAAAGTCAGTTAAACAAAGCTGTTGGTGAGGTTGGGAAAATTGTTTCCAAAAAACTACAAATGGTGCTCGCCAAAAATCCTGGATAAATGGCTCTGAAAGGAGTATCAGATATTTTAAGTGGATGTGAGGTAGATCTCCCTACAGGATTTAATCTGCATATGCTTTCTCTTTTCAAATATCTTCCAGTCACCACCGAAGACGTTGAGAGATCTTTTTCAGCATTTAAGCTAATTCTGACTGACAAAAGACAAACTTAGCCATCATCTGCTTCTTGTTATTTATTGTGTGCCAAAAGTGAAATTGAAGAATCTGTCATTTAAAAAATAAGAATGTTGCATTAATTTTTAAAATTCATGTAAGACATAATTCTATCCTTTATATTTTAATTAACTGACAGTGACACAGATTTTTTTATAGAATAATTGTTCAATTACTATATTATCTTCTCTATCCTACTGTATTTAAGTGTGTTTTGAAATAAAACATTAATCACTGTGTTTTGCATGGCGTGATGCATAAAATCTGTTTATTTATTGTGCCTATTAAAGACAAGGTCCCTATTTTTAGGCACCTAAAATCACATTTTTTAGGACCTAAAGATCCGAAGTCTACTAATTATATATCTGTATCAGAACTTTTTCATTTTGAAGTATGTTTAAAAGAAAAATAAGTGCTTTTCTATAAACCTTTGCAGTTTTTTTTTTTTTTTTTTTTACACATTTTGTCTGTAAAACTATAATTAATGTTATTTTAAAGTTAAAATATACAGGTCAAATGTGCACTGTATGCACACTAGTAAATATGGTTTATATTACAGAATGAATTAAAGGTTTTTATATCTCAGAGTTTTAAATAGTGGACATAGTGCATTTTTACATATTGATACGGTAATTTGTATCACAAATTACTTAAATGTAATTAATGATAGTAATATGAATATGTATTTTTATGTGACATTGATTTCAGAGGTTTATTAATTGTAATTATTATTGGTAAATAATAATATACGGCTTTACTGAAACTGTCAATAACGCAATAATGCAGCAAGGGGGTGAGTTGTTTATCATTACCGGGAATAAGGAAGTTGCGTAATATTTCGCGCCTTTTCGGTAAAAGCTTCTAGAATGTTCCCTAAAAGAAATATATATTAGTGGTTTTCATTGGATATTAAAATTGACGCTAATGTTGGCGCGTTTTATTAGCCAATAGCAGTTCATTTATAATCTTTAGGCGTATCTTGAGGCAAGCGTATAAATAAGCCAGGTCCGAGGTACCCAGTCCCCAGTGCAACAAGATTCTCAACACATTACACATCGTCCCCAGTTCTACAAAATTCTCCGTACTCTTCACGTCGGTCTCTCAGTTCATTTATTTCGTCAAGTTACGCGCAGCAGAATTACGAGAATCTAAATTATTATAAAGTTAATTGTACACAAAGTTGAAGTACGTGAGTTAAAAGTGAGAAGTTATTACAAACAGTTTCAGTTTGGCGAGTATCCAGATTAATTTGTAAAAGTGTTTGTGAATGTGTTCAGCAATAAAAGTTATAAAACCAATTTCTTCGTCAGTATAATTTCTGGATAAAAGATTCCTTTCCGATTCACACCCTGCAAGAGATACAAGTTCTACCAAGAAAAGATGATAGCTAGCCGGAGGACAATATACATAACCTTAAATTCTTTCAGAAACTAATTGATACAAATTGCTAACGTCAGAGGGAGCTACGAACCAAACAAAGAATGACGTCACAAGAAGGCTTCAACACACGTGATGTAAACAACATTACGTAAAGCAGCAACCGTCGCATATTGGCTTCCAAACGCGGAGCTACAATTAATGATCTACAACATTAATACCGCATCATATTGGCTTCCAAACGTGGTGCTATAATAATAATGTTAAACACATTAACATTAATACTACTTCAATATACCAGGCACAGAAGTGTGATGTATTCTACACAGAAATAGCCTCTCCTTTTTTCCTCCTACTTGACAATAAATATGTATACATCTTTGTATCAGCAGTAGTTAATGGATACATTGAAGGTTTAAGAACCTTACAAGGTAGAACCTCCGCAGCTTTTTATGATCTCTGTGTGACAATTGAAGATTGGCAGTGCAAATCATCACTTATCAACCTCAGGTTGATAAAACCAGTATGGCCACTCATGCTGACTTAAGCAGTGAGAATGGGAGAAGGAGTAGTAGTTTCATATACTTTCATTGCATAGTATTGGACTTCTGACAAAATGTCTTTTATAGATGGATGATTCGGTTTCTTATTCTATTTCCCAAGAGTGTAATACACCAAATAACCATGTATGTGAAAATATTTTATGAATTGTAATGTTTTCTTCTGTACAGTTCCAAATGACATTGCATGGGCTGGAGACTAGAACCCTCTGGCTTACAGTATGGCATTCAGATATGTTTGGGCGCAATGATTTCCTAGGGGAAGTGATGATGGCATTAGAAAATAAAGTATTTGATGACCCATCACCACACTGGTATCCTCTTCAGGAAAGGGTAAGTTTTCCATAGGAGGCAATAGTTTTGTTAATCCTATTTAATTTTATTCCATAAAATAGGAAAGGTTTATAAATGTAATAAAGTAATTTTGTCTGTAATTTAAATCTTGGTAAATTAATAATAGATTAAGATAAATGAGATGATAGTAAAAGCACACAAAAAACAAGTAAAGAGAAGTAGTTTTGTGGAATATTGTTTGAAATAGTTAAGAAAGTTCATGTTTTAAATGATGAAAAGAATAAAGTGATTTAAAAAAAATTAAACAAGATAATTCTCCTAATTGTGTTCAGGACTGGAAAAGAGATAAAAGGTATTATGTTTTGAAACCAACAGAAAAGTACAAATGTTATAAGTTTGTGATTAAAATGGATATGTTTGGTAGAGGGACAGAAATATTTGCAGTGCTCAAATTTTCATAAGGAATAAGTGATTAATATTACATTCATTGCATTTCATACAATATATTGTTTACTTATTGCAAGTGTAATTAATTTAACATGTTATAATTTTAGTGCATTTGCTAAATAAAAGTCTAAACTGAATATAGGTACTTGTGACCATACCTAGAGAATGGTACATCAAATTGAATTCGCAATTGTACACCATGATGAGAAAACGCATCTGAGTAAAAAACATCTCTTCACTTGTCAGGTCAAGTTTGAATTATGTGATGAATAATGACATCTATGCAGTAACAGCAGCTATAACTACAACAAAAATATTATCTACTTTTATAAAGTTATGATACATAACTTTACAGCAATACATGTTGGATACTTAACTTTTGGTATATTAACATCCCATTTTTACAAGCTGAAAAAACAATTTTTACCGTCTCTACTACACATAGTAATTAGAGGAAGTGTTGCATTCCTTCTAAAATACCGAGATTTCATGGAAAATACATGTTTAGAGGCCCCCTGAATAAAAAAAGTAATTTTTAGAAAAGGTCCGTGTGTGTCTGTGAACAGCGTAACTCAGAAAGAAAAGTCGGATAAATATCAAACTCAGTATTTAGGTTCAGTATCTTTCAAAGATGCGACACAAAGATTTTCAAGAAAATCCCCCACCCCAGATTTTCTCAAAAATGGCTCTAACAATTTTGATTAAAATATATAATTATTTAAGATATTTTCATGACAAATAAAATTTATAACTTGAATTTTCTGGGACTGTCCCCAAAAGTCCTCAGCTTTTGCATAACTGGTAAACTTTAAGAGAAAAACAAAATTTTTCTACACAAAAAATGTAGAGCACATTAAAATGCACAATTTGTGTCATATACATTCTTTTTGTGGAGTGAACCATTTCCGAGATATTCCTTGTTATTCGTTTCAATTTTCCAATACTTATACTTTTTCTCAAATGGGAATTTGTTATTCATTTTTTTTATGTCCTAGACATGCAAAGAGAATGAAATGCTCCACATAACAACCAACTCTTAAAATATTTGTATTTGTATTTTATTTCGTCCTTAAAAACATATACATGTTATTGGACAGATTTCAATTGATTACATACAATATTTACATAAAAACTTATTAGTTCCATTATATAACAATACTTCGCAATAAATATAAAGCTTAACAATAAACATATTCAATAATGAAAATAACTTATAACTAAGTGCATGTATTAGGCCCACAGAACACGTTTTATTACAATATTATTTTTTTCTAAATATTCCTCTACCAAATAAAAGCAGTTTTGATGCAACTATCTTTTTAATTTATTCTTAAAATATTTTGGTAACTTAATTTGTTTAATTAGATTCAGTAGTTTGTTGTACATAATGATTCCTTTGAAATTAAAGCTTCCCTCCTATAAAGTTGTCTGGTGTGATTGAATTGCCAGTTTGTCTTTATTGCGAGTATGCTGGTGATGCATGTCTGCATTTGTTTGAAACTGATTTATGTTAGATTGAACATATGACAATATTTCATATATACACATTGAGGACAATGGTAGAACGTGCAGTTTTTTAAATATTGGTCTACAGCTGCTTGTTGATGGCTTCTCTGCCATGAGCCTTAGTACTTGCTTTTGAAATTTAAAAATGTCTGTACTCTTTGCCAAGTTTCCGCAAAACATGACCCCATATGATAGAAGCGAGTGAAAACATGTATAGTACAGTACCCTCAGAGATTCCAAACTTAATTTTCCAACTACTGTTCTAATAGCAAAACAAATTTTGCTCAGCTTTTGCTTCAGAAGATCAGTGTTGCGAATGCCAATTCACATGCTCATCTATATGTATTCCAAGAAATTTTGTCGAATGTGAACAGATAATAGATTTGTTCCCAAACTGTACTGTATGTTTGTCTAATTTGTTATTTTTTGCATGGTGAAACAGCATTGCCACTGTTTTGTCTTCATTCACTATGAGTTTATTATTTTCAAACCACTCTAAGATGTGGTTGAATGTGCTGGTAGTATTTTTTTATAAGTCAGTTGTAGTTTTTCCTTTAATTAGCAGGCTTGTGTCATCAGTAGGGCTAGGATTTTTATGATAGGGCATATATTTTTTGGTAGGACTGACATGCTCCTTAAATACATATAAATGCTTCTTATGAAACAGCGAAATGAATTAACCTAATTTGTTAAGTCATATTTTTGCATATATGGCCATTTCTCTCTAATAGAGCATATTTTAGTAAGTAAATGGTCATATTCGTCATATTTTCACTTTTCAAGAAGAAGAGAACTTTCTCATGCAATTCATTTCTTCCGTGTTACATTTCTCAGAATTGCGCACCTCATTTTGTTTCCTGGAAAATGGCAAGTACCTTCCTTCCCTGTTTCCTTTGAATTCACAATATGGACTTCACCCTTACGCATCAGTGAGTTTGTGTAAGCTATTGTTACTCTATGAGCAGGTAGCTGATTAAGTCGTAAGTCCGGACCCTGGACTGCAGACAAGTGCCTAATTCACTCATTGTGTTATTCATTGTGTGTCTTATTGAAGTCGTAAGTGTGTGCAGTACAGTTCAGAAAAAAAATGCCTAAAGTGAAGCAAAATGTTGAAGTAAAACTAAAAAAGTTTGTGTCTCAATATGGTGAGAAAGTATTTTCAAGTGAGCATATGGCAAGAGATAAACACAAACTTGGAGTACAACGGATAGAAAATGAAAAAACACTACAGCAAATGCTCCTAGGGGAATCCCGCCAGTCTTATTCACCATTCTG
Source organism: Deroplatys truncata (assembly GCA_030765065.1). Lineage (NCBI taxonomy): Eukaryota > Metazoa > Arthropoda > Insecta > Mantodea > Mantidae > Deroplatys > Deroplatys truncata. The sequence goes on along the minus strand of CM060984.1, from coordinate 49,475,764 downwards.
CGAAGAACTTTGTACAGCTTTCCTTTGTGCTGATATTCCCTTAAGTAAACTAAACCATCCAAAATTTCGTGAATTCTTAGTAAAATACACAGGCAAATCTCTTCCTAATTCTTCCACATTAAGAAAGAACATTGTCAGCCGAAGCTACGAAAAAACAATACAACAAATCAGACAACAGCTTGTAAATAAAAACATTTGGGTATCAATTGATGAAACTACCGACTCTATGGGGAAGATATATTGCAAATGTCATTGTGGGAACTTTGGAAGAAGATGTTCAGGCGAAAAGCTTCTAATAAACTGTGAACATTTAGAAAAAGTAAATTTTTCCACCATTTTTAAGTTGTTCGACAGATCTATTTGTGCCATATGGCCCGAAGGTGTTAAGCATGACAATGTACTTCTCTTTGTAACGGATGCTGCACCTTATATGGTGAAAGCTGCCGATTCTTAAAAGCATTGTACAGTAAAATGGTGCATGTGGCTTGTTTAGCTCACGCTTTGCACCGAGTTGCAGAGGAGTTTCGTAGTAAATTCAGTGACATTGACAAATTTATTAGGTATGTCAAAAAGATATTTTTGAAAGCTCCTTCACGTGTTGCAGCATTTAAGTTGTTAGCTCCAAACATTCCCTTGCCACCATCTCCCATTTTGACAAGATGGGGGTCCTGGATTGATGCCTGCAACTATTACTGCCAGAACTTCAACGTTGTGAAAAATATCATTGATTCATTCAATAGCAGTGAAGCTACTTCAATTGGACTAGCTCAAGAATTAATGTCTAATGGTGAAATTTCAGGCAAACTTTCATACATAAATCAAATTTTGGATTTATTCCTGCTGTCATAACTGCTTAGGAGGAATCAGAAGTGCCACTAGTGAAGCAGATAGAACAAGTGAAAAACTTTGTGAATAAATTAGAGGGTGTTTGCGGTAAAGTGGGAAAAAAAGTGTCAAAGAAAATGGAAAAGGTGTTAGAAAAAAACGAAGTGTATCATACACTGTGTTCCATTTCAATGATTTTGTTGGGTGAAAAGTTCTCTCTTAATCATTCAGATTTAGATTCAAATGATATTGAATGATATTGTTCATTTTAAATATGCTACTCTTGTGTCAGCTGAAGTAGAAAGGAGCTTTTCGAAGTACAAGGCTTTGTTGGCTGACAATAGGAAATCTTTTTCATTTGAAAATTTGCACAAGGTATTCATTGTGTATTGCAACTCAGAGCTTATATGAAGTAGAATGAGGATGTAAAAAGCACATAGGTTAACTATGTTCCTATAATGTTAATAAAAATCATACTGGAATGTCAAATTGCATAGTTTAGCTTGCTTCTCATGTGCATTATATTCTCAAATAAATAGTTCATTATCAAAACTGACTTACTAATTTATTTTACAATAGAAATTTTACCTCATTTTAATATTGTTAGGTCATATTTATTATGTTATTGTGCATATTTTGGTAAATGTTTGGTCATAATAGCATATTTGTTTGTGCATATTATGGTGATTTTTAGGTCATAAATATCCTAGCCCTAGTCATCAGCATATAGTATTGTACTGGCATTATTTATTTCATTGGCTAGATCGTGAATGTATACTGAGAATAGAATTGGCCCCAGAATTGAATCTTGCTGTACACTCAATTTAACATTCTTTTCTTCAGAATAGTTGCATTTTATAGAGTTAGAGTATGTATTATTTGCACTTTTTGCCTCCGATTACTTAAATGTGATTTAATCCAATTTAGAGCTATCCCTCTTATTCCCATTGTTTGTAATTTATGCAACAGTATTGTTATTATGGGTATTGCCACTCAATTTCATAGTAGTTGCAATGTGACATTAGGTCACTGCATTGGAGAAGCAGTCAGGAGATCAGCGATATAAGTGTTAAGTGTAAACTCAGCTCAGCAGGCCTTCTCTATCTTTGATATTAGGGTAGCGAAGAATTGATTGGGATGCAGGGCTGTCCATGGGGGGATGAGAATCATGGTGCAAGTTTGACCATCAGGAACATTTTTGGAGGGGGAAATTCAACATTTTAGGGATTACAAAACTCTTGAAGTAAATTAATGAAGATAATATAAACACATTTATTACAATTTTTAATCAAATACTGTAATTGTTAATCTAAATGTGCTGCATCCCCCCCCCCCCAAAAGTAATGTTAAGTACATTGTATTGTATTGTATTGTATCGTATCGTGCTAAGAGTTTTACAATTTGATTGTCTACTGCACTTTAACCCTGGCCACTCTTTCAGTAGACAATCACTACAGTTTATTTACATTACAATTTCCTGTCAATGCATTCTGTAGATAATCACTACAGATTATTTACATTTTACAATTTCTCATCAATAAATTATCTTGTTTTTTCAGTTTTTTCATGTCCCATTTCCACTTGTTTTTCATTTTTCACTTATTGATTACTTAACCATCACACATTCACTATAGTTTTCCATTCAAAGTAAGATATGCTACCTCTTACTTTTCTCTATCCACTGTCCAAAGCCATTTATTTTTTACTTTACACAAAAACTGTCCAATGCTTCTAGCGTCCTTGCACATCATTTCGATCATAAGCATATTTCTATCCCCCTTCAACCACTTCTTATTAAAAAATTCTTTTCCCCAATTTTCTGTTCCTTGGCACTTAAATACTATGTGTTCAATGTCTTCATTACCACCACATATTGGACATTGGTTCTGAGGAATACCCTGTCTTAACCCTCTTAGCCTCCATGCTCCGGTTCTTACCCATGCAATAGATTCTCTCTTCTTTATTTACTATGTCTATATATTTTTCCCTACCCCATGTATTTTTCATTGGCCTATAACAAACTAATGAGCTCTTTTCAGCAATCTCACTGAACATGATTTGTATTTCTATATCTTCCAGTATTTTCCTCGCCTTTTTCCAAATATTTTCTCTCCTTCTCCATATGTCTCCTAACCCATTTTTCTCCAAAATGTTCCATAAATTACTTACCCATCCATCATTCATTAAGCTATTCTCTTGGTATTCTATACATTGTCTTAATACATTACTTTTTCCGAGATTTAAAGTTCTGAACCAAAATTTCAAAGCTCTTTCCATTATCTTCCCCTTAGTTGCCACCCTGCCCATCTCTAATTGTGCTACCTGTCTTACAATTGCCTTCGGTAACCCTAGCATTTCTCTACAAAGCATCCTGTGCACCTCATCTATACTTTCCCATCCTCTATCTAAACCCATATTTCTATACCATACATCATTTTTGCCTCCACAACCATCTCATAAACTTTTTCTAGCCATGTAACATTTATATTAGGTACTCTATATTTGCAGCTTCTAATTGCTGTCATCGCCCCTTTACCTTTTGCCAATGCAAACTTCTTTTGTTTCTCCCATTTATTATAATGTTAAGTACAATTCATATTGTATGGTATAATTGCCATATAAAATGATAATTTTTGTAAATGTATAAAAGGAACTATAACATTATAGGTAGATATATAGTTTTTCAGAACATACAGCATTATTATACATGGTGGACCATTTAAGTTGAGACTGTACAATATCTCCAAAACTAAGCGTTGTAGAAAGAAATGTCTTGAATAAAAGTTGCTTGATATTATGGGGGTAAGTAAATGCCATTAGTCGTGTTTTATTTGGAGGACATTGTGATGGTCATTTTTTAGGATCAATTTAAATTGACCCTAATTGTAAGTTCCCATTTAAAAAAATTATATGTGCCCAATCATATGCTAAAATACCCTAAGGATTTCTGCTTTATTATACAGTGGAATCAATGGAAACAAAATGTCCGATAGCACACATTAGAATGAGCAGTAGCAATGAAAAAAATTGATTCAGTTATTCACAATTGAGTGTTTTTGCAAAAGTTGATAGATTAAAAAATTTCCGAAAATGAGTAATATATTGCATCTATATATTTGTTAGCTTCTGAATCAATCTATGAAATCATATTTGGCTAAACTCAATTCATGCCACAATTAGAGACAACCAAACACTCCAGTTTTTTTTCAGAGCTCGATAGATGCAGTCTTTTAGTTAAAGCAAAACTCGATAGGTACATGCTGGACTCCTTATTTGAAATATACACAAGTCTTATTTAAAGCTTTCAATGTAAGCATGAGCTAATGTTTTCCACTTAAGTTGTGCTGCACTGACATAACGTTCTTATCTGAAACCATGCTGGTGCAAAGCTAGCAGATTCCTCTCATGACTTTTCTCCTGGTTGCAGATCAGTACAACAGTTTCTGACATTCACTTGTGTGTGAATAAGGGATACAGGGGGTTAATTTATTATGGTTCAAGAAACAATAGCTAGTAGAAAATCAAGAACTAAAGAGAAAAATCCTTGAAAAGTAGAACAAGAACAGCATTACAATGGCAACACTCGTGGCTTTTTTGTAGCAAAGCAGATGTTTTGATCACATTCTGCATTTTTTTGCGGTACACGGTCATAGTTATATGGCTCCAGATCATGTTTTCAGAAGAATAGAGAAAGAATACAGAATCATGGCACAGTGAAGATCCTCAACAAGGACTGGAAAATATTGAGATTAAAGGCAATGCTCAAAAGGTGTTATGATCGACATTGATTTTCAAGATGGCTCTGCAGAAAGTGATCACTTACCCCCTCCCTCCAAAAAAAAATCCATCACACATCGTAATGTATCTTTGAAACGCAGAACACACATACAGCATGTCCAGTGGCAGTGTGTTTGCTAAAAGCAAGAGTTAAAACATGCAACACTCTATTAAATTCCCGTGTTCTTTCAGAAGTTAACATGGCATCTAAAGAAAAAAATGACATTAAGAAACTTTCGTAGTATTTAGAAATAACAGATGAGGCAAAGGACTTCTACACAACTATTCCAGCGGAGGTGTCCCATTAGATTTTTGTGACAATTACAGTTTTATGCTAAAATTATTAATTTTGTTCAGTTTTGTTAGTATTCTAATGAGACTCCTATGAATAAAGACTGCAACTATTAGTTTTGAAGAAACAACAGTTTTTTGAGAGTAAAATAAACCAATATTTAAAAAGTGCACATATTTTTGTTTAACCCACTTTCATTATCTCTGAACAAAGAATGCTTCACATCAAACACTTTTGTTCTAAAGTATATGCTTGTGGTTTAAAATCAAAAGGCAATTTCTGTAAAATTTTGATTTCTGCATCTATTGACTTTTGCAAAAATGCTCCTCAATTGGGACATAGCACATCATATGCCTATGTTGTCTCTGTTTCTGTCGTTGCACATGGGTTTTCAGAACAGTACATGGTGTTTTCCAGTACTAATACAGCCCAATAGATTAAGCCATGTTGTCTGTGAAAAATGTTCTGTTTAATAAGTTGATGACAGGGTGTGTCATGAGTTTTTGAAACCACTGACAATAATAAATGCATTTTTTATCATCAGCAAGCTTTAGGTCATGCATAACTGACCCTTTATAAGGATATAATTTTAGTTCCTATTTTACTGCTTTGTGTGCTGCAAAATGAGAAATGTTTGTTGAGCCAGCTACATATCTCAACAATTTTGATGGACTTGAGCAAATGTCTAATGTCTTCTTTTAATTCAAAAGGCCTTTGAGCATCATGAACTGAAGTCCTCTGATAATTTATTTATTAAACCATGGACTTGGTTTTCTGTGGTACTATGGAGTTGGGAAATTATTTGATACATTTTGTTTGAACTGTTACATATAATTTTTATTTGCCTGAATGACAGTCTCCTCAAGCAGTACCATTGCTGTATGGTAAGCATATTTTAATTGTTCATTGCACACAGGAAAGAGTAGTATAACATTGACCATTAACCATCCCTCATCAATTGTTAGGATAAACAAGCACTTTGCCTTTTAAACTACCAAATTTCTCCAGGTGGCAAAAATCCCTCCCTGAACTTCTCTGCTGCACAGTAGCACAGAATGTATATTTATCTCGGAGAACATGATTTGGTGGCACTTGCCCCCACCATCAGCTCTCTAAGCACCTCAAGCCTATAGAGACACATATACAGGCCAAGTATAGTTTAAGACAGACCTTAATGACCTAACCTTATCTCACTGCCTGTTGCATGCGTTTGATATCAATGCATGTCACAGCTTTGTTCTTGGAAGAAAAGCCATTTTTATTTGTCCCATAGTATAGGAACAAATCTGCAGTCAACCACAGCTGATGATGTGGGCAGGTGTCTCCAAAGTATTTTTTCTGAGATTAAGTAAAGTTGGTGGAAAGTGAAATTGTAGGTAACATAACATAACATCTCAATCTGTAGACGCTATAGTGAGCTAGAGCATCTTAAAGAAAGCTAGTCTACTCTAGGATGTAGATTACATCATAAATACATAATTACATTGCATACTTGTATGTAAATAAATTGTAGTTCTTATGTAGAGTACGTTAGAGCTAAAAAATTTTAAAACAATATTATTTATACTTAATGTATTTATAAAATTTGGTAACATTTTATAATCAGTTATTTTTTTGAATGAAGGAAATCCTCCTCTGTATAGAAGGTGTGAGTGATGAGATATCTTTTTAATGCTAACTTGAATTTTTTTTTATTAGTTTTCAGTTCCTTAATATATGATGGAAGTGAATTAAATAATACTATACCACTGTAGTAAGCCCCTTTTTGGAATACTTGTATGTTATTGCTTGGCCTGTGTAAGTCCTGCCCATTTCTGGTTTGTTTGCTGTGTATGTCTGAATTTTTTATGAACACTTCTGAGTGGTCAACCACGGTTAAAAGTACAGCTAAAATATACTCACAGGCTAATGGTAGAATTCCAAATGTTTTGAATAGTGGTTTACAATGAGTTGATTTCTTTACACCTGCCATTATTCTTATTACCTTTTTTTTTGCAAAAGCAATATTTTTTTTGCATCTACTGAATTTCCCCAAAATGTTATTCCATAAGTCGTAATTGAATGAAAATAAGCATAATATACTGTTTTTAGGATGCTTTTATTTGTAAAATGAATTAATGATCTAATTGCAAAATATGCAAAGCTTAGTTTTGGTAGGTTGTAGTCAATATGGTCTTTCCAATTCATATTATGATCCATAATAAGACCAAGAAATTTTATGCTACAAGTTTCAGTAATTTCATTGCCATTTCATGTTCAATTCTCATGTCTGCAATACTTTTATTTTTTGTACGAAAATTGATATACTTGGTTTTTCAAAGTTTATATGAATTTTGTTACTGTCGAACCAATTATTTAGCACACTGAAAATACTGTTGGGTAATTCTGAGAGGCGACTGATGTTGTGTTCTTTAATTATAATACTTGTATCACCTGCAAAGAGAACTGGGTGAGCATGTTCATTTATTACTCTGGGAAGGTCGTTGACATATATTAGAAACAATAATGGACCCAAAATCGAACCTTGTGGAACATCATGCTTTATTTCTGACCATTTGGAATATATTTTGGAATCATCTGCAGTATTTATTATGACCTTTTGATGTCTGTTTGATAGGTAAGATGCAGTCCATTTATATGTTTTATTCTTAATGCCATAATATGATAATTTCGATAAGAGTATGTTATGATTTGCATGGTCAAATGCTTTTGATAGGTCACAGAATATTCCTAGTGTATTACATTTATTATCAAGTGATTTCAAAATTTCATTCTTTAAGTTGAAAGTGGCATCATTGGTTGACATGTTTTTCTTAAATCCAAACTGCTCCTTTGCTAAAATATTATTTTTAATTAGGTGGTGACATATTCGTTTTAACATAAGTCTTTCAAATACTTTGAAGAAAGCAGTTAGTAATGATACTGGTCTGTAGTTCGACAGTTGTGACTTTTGCCCTTTCTTGTATAGTGGTTTAACTGTAGAATATTTTAGCCTGTCAGGAAAAGTCCCTGTTACAAAGGAGAAGTTACATATATGACTTAAAGGTTTGCTAATTTTATCGGCGCTTAGTTTTAATATCTTAGTAGTTATTTCGTCATAACCCGATGAATTCTTGCTTTTGAGGGATTTTATTGTTTTATTTACTTCTATCGCGCTCATGGGTACTATATCTGTACAATTAGGCTGTTCTAAGCTTGCTTTTTTTCAAATATGAAATAGGGTCCTCCACATGTTGCTTGGACTGTAACAGTAAATTTTCTGCTAACTGAATATAATACTCATTAAATAATGTTGCTATTTCTTGTGGTTCTTTTGTGGTGATATGATTTACTGTAATTCCTTTTATTTCATTTTTTGTGTGATGTTTACCATTCTCTTTTTTTATAATTTTCCATATTGTATTAGGCTTATTATTTGAGGACTCTATCTGCTTTTCATAGCAGAGTTTTTTAGCTACATTTATAACCTTTTTTAAAATTTTACAATATTCTTTATAGTGTTGTCTATGTTTCTCACGTAGCCATGTAGAGTTCTCTTTTGTTTTGCAGGATAACTTAATACCTTGTGTTAACCAGCCATTTCTAGGTGTGTTAATAATTTTCTTTACATGGGATGGAAAACTTGAGTTATGAATCCTTATGAAAGTATTTAGAAAGGAGTTAAACTTGTCATTCATATTGTTCTTTTTGTATATTTCTTCCCAGGATTGTTCTGAAAGCTGGTAATTAAAGAGTTTTATGTTCTCACTATTAATGACTCGGTAGTTGGATACATGATTCTTTATTTTGGAATGGGGAATGTTATAATTGATTTTAAGCAACTTTCCATCATGGTCTGAAAGTCCATTAGTTAAGGTTGGATTTCATGGTACTCATTTTTAGACATATCTATGAAAATATTATCAATAGCTGTTTTGGATTTTTTTTGCATTCTAGTTGGAAAGTTGACTGTATGCATAAGGTTGTATGTTCTTAATAATGAACAAATTTGTACTACTGTTACACAAACTTAGAGCAGGCAGTACCTAAAGAATAGCTATTATCAGAAGTAGGACAGTAACAGTTTGCATTTTCTTCTAAATATATCAATGTATTTAATTCATAATATTTTAAATATTGGTATCAATTGTGATGCTTCTAAGTCTCTAGGGATCATACTTTTTCCTATTTATTTAGAGCTTTAGAGAGACTTTAATGCAACGTGAATTTTGACTGAGGATAAAGTATTGCTTATTATAACTACTTTTCTGAATGATCTTTCTTCCAGACTGAACCATTTGATGACCTATTAAGCTATAAAGGAGATCTCATAATAGGACTGAAATTTGTTCCTCCCGATGTAACTACAGCAGTTCAGAAGAAAGGGAAGCGTTCATCACGTGGTTCATTGCATGTTCTTGTCAAAGAGGCAAAAAATCTCTCAGCAATCAAAGCCAATGGAACTTCAGATCCTTTCTGTAAAAGGTTAGTCGATTATTCCATTTATAATAGCATATAAAGAATTCCATTAACTTCACTTATTTTTACTTTCTGTAGTGCTTGCCTATAGCAAGTAGAGGAAATGTTGCATTCTACCCTAAAAGTTGATGCAGAGATTTCACTGGAAATAAACGTTTTGAGGTCTTATAATTTTAAAAAATTAGAAAAAGGTGTGTGAGTGTACATAAATGTTTTGTAACAATCTTGATTAAAATATGCTTAAGATATTTACATGACAAATAAAATGTACATCTTGAGTTTATTGTGAGGTCTTATTCATTCTGAGTGATATTTGTATAATATTGGTAAACTTTAAGAAAGAGACAAAACCTCTGCTCAAAAAATGTGGATTTGTTTAAGCAATGTAGTTAAATAACTTTTTTCTCAGTGGTGTTAACCATTTCCAAGATATTCTTTGTTGTTGGTTTGAATTTTCAAATATTTGTACTTTTTGCAAGTTGCTATTTGTTCTTTCTTGTGATCATGCAAAGAATATGAAATTTCATAGCCATCACATAGCGGCTTGCTTTTAAAAAATCTGACTATTGCTTTAGCCTACTGTTCCTTGTACCAATAACAACATGTGTAATGGAACCATTTATTCCAATGTTTTATTGTGATTAACAAAAAGTAAGAAATAGACAAAATCTTGCTGCACAAACAATGTAGATCTCTTATATGCACAAATTGAGATTGTTATTACTCTAGCTTCACTTTCTACACTAGAACTGTTTCAGGGACTGTTGACTCCATCCTCAGCAGTGCTGTGCTTCCTCCTTCGACTTGTAGATGGCATTTTGTGGCTGGGCATACTGTATAATGAGATCCTTTTCATTTAAACTTGATATATTGTGCTTATTCTTATGTATGAATAATTTTTCCCAAATGGAGAGTTCTGCTGATTTTCTAAGGGTCTTGAAGAGCTTCGGTTTCTCCTTAAGCTAATGATGTGTGGACCACAAATGCTCTGCAACTGTTGATTTTTGTGTTTGTTTATGTTTCAAATTTCTCATGTGTTCTTTATACATTGTGTCTATGTATCTCTTTGTCTTCCTTATGTATACTTCCTTACAATCTTGACATCCAATTTCATAGACACCGAAGTTTTCCCACTAGAATTTTGTCCTTTGCGTTGGTCCTGAGTATGTTTTTTTAGACTCAAAGAACACATGAGAAATGTGAAATATTTAAACAAATGGAGAACAGTTTGCAGAGCATTTTTGGTCTACAGATTATCAGCTGAAAGGGAAATTGTACTTCTCAAAAGCCCTTAGAAAACCAGCTGAACTCTCCTTCAGAAAATTTATTCATACATAAGAATAAGCTCAATGTATTAAACTTTGATGTCCCATATGAAAATGCCATCTACAAGTCACAATAGGAAGCATGGCAGTGAATCTAGGCTGATAATGAAGACAATTTTGAAACATGTTGTAAGTTCTGGTATAGAAAGTAATACAGTAATATAAATCTCAATTTGTGCATATAAATGTTAAATAAGCTAAAGATAACAATTAAATCATAAACTTTAGTCCGGATATTGAGCTAAATAAATAAAAGGATACATTGTAGCAGAAAGATTCTTAATTTCATCTTAAGCAGCATTCAGCTTGTAAAAGTGGCAGTTCATTGAATATATTAATTTTTGTATAGATAATATTATTTTAAAAAACATTACTTCCAGAAAATTATACCTGTAGATTGTTCTTTTGCCTTATATTATACTGATGCAAGTCTGCATTTATTTCCAGCTTTTGTGGAATTGCTGTATATAGTAAGGGGTTTGTGCAGTAATAAACATGTACTGCACTACATTAGCCTTACTTTTAGACCTTAAAGTTTGCCTTACTCTCTGGACTATCTACTCAAGTTACATGGTACAATTACATAACTTTCTCTACCCATTACAAATTTGCAGGCATGCCTTATATATTAGGTATAACATTCATTAAAAAGTGATTCTTCTATGTTATGTAATTTGCAATACATTTTTCTCTATAAAGGATTTCAAATTAAACAAAAAGTTATTAGTTGTATTAAAAATGTGGAAACAATGTTCAAATGCTTTATTGGAGGTAGGTATAAATTCAGAAGTCAAAAGGAAAGAAAAAAGATGTGTTTAACTACTGTTACCATCAATAGATACAGATATTGTTTATTGATCCCCTCCTGTATTGAATTTCTCCATGGAGGAGCAATCTAAAGAAGTATGAAAACTACAAAGGCTGGTCTGATGGTTTTGAGACTAGCACATTCTAATGCAGTGAGACAGACTCTGATATTGATTGAAGTACACACTTTGCAGTGTTACAAATCTCAAAATTACTAGTCATTTCCACATAACATTTTTTTTTTTTTTTTGGCATTATTAAATCTGTTGCCATTATCATAAAATAATTACATTCTATATATGTATTAATAATTACATCTGTAATTCTATTTCCACATAACATTGTTTCTTTTGTATTATTAAGTCTTGGATGGATTATCTGTTGCCATTATCATAAAATAATTCCTTTCTATATATTGATCATTACATCTGTAATTCCAATCAAACTAGAAGATGTAATGGCAGGTGAAACAACATAAACACCTGTTATGCTGTTTAACTCAAATAATATATTAAATATCAAATAAATAATATTACAGTAATTGTTGAATTGTACAATGAATAGCAGTGAATTTTTTCAAAACTGATTCAACTTTCCACGTTTAGTCTATACATAGTGGAAAAGAACATTTCTACACATAAATTAAATGCAGTAATTTTGCCAAAAACCTAATTATGTGCTTGCAAAAATAAATACTCAGTAAACTTTCTGATCCTGAAAATAATTAACATCACTTTAGTCTGCTATAAATCTGTTGAGAGAAGTTCAGTATGTGTACTTTAGGGGTTAGATTAGATTATGTTAGATTGTTTTGTGTGAGCCCACTGGTGGTCATTGAGTTCCATGAACACAGAATATGTCAAGAATGTGTACATGAACATTATATATGAACAAAGAATATATTAAAATACTTAAAGTAAATAAAACTGAATTCAAGCATACTGCAATATGTACAGCTCAATGGTAAAAGGTCAGCTCAGTAAATACATAGCTGTCTCTGCCCGTTTACTTTGTTGCTCATTTCATACAATTGTGAATATGATATTGTGTATAAACATAAACAACTACATTTAGAAAAAGTCATAATGGGACATACTTGTAAAATAATGTTAATTTATTTGGTCGTATTTTCTAACAGCTATCTGCTACCAGATAAAGGTCGTAGTTCCAAGCAGAAGACTCCTGTACTCAGGCGAACATGTAATCCTGTATGGAATTACACTTTTGTGTATGAAGATGTGAGCCTTCAAGAATTGTCTGAACGAAGTCTGGAACTTACTGTGTGGGACCATGATCGCCTCGCAAGCAACGAATTCCTTGGTGGCTTACGCTTCAACCTTGGCACAGGTAAATTTTAATTACTTACTCACTCTGAGTGATGCATCCTAATGTGTTAAATTGCATTCAAAAGCAATCCCAATGTGGTTACTGTTATATTTAGTTTACTTTTAGAATTGTTTACAAAAGAACATATTTTAAGATGCAGATTTAGGAAACAGTTGCTGCATAGCAATATAATAAACAATTTCAGGAGTCACCATTAAGAACACTGGCCTATAGCACCACTTTTTCAATATCCTAATATTAAGAGTCTTCATGAATTACTGCTTGAAATAATCATCTGAATAAAGATTTTTATTCCTGTCATCAAAAATTGATCCTAACCTGAAAAAATGATTCCTCATCAGCATGAGATTCAGTAGATTTGTAGCTCATTTAACTATTTCATGCAATTTTTTGTGCTAAAGGTTTATACCAATTATTAGGCTTGCAACTATCCAGTTTTGAACCAGATAATTCTGTGTTTAGGGGAACAGTACAGTAAAACCTAGAGCTTTAAAACATATGTCAAATTTGTGGTTATGAGAGAGGACATAGCTCTTCCCAGATTCAAAATTAAGTTTTACAAAGAAAATTTGCATTTGATTTATATCCAAATTGGATTGTACATACATAAAATGGAACAGGAGCAGATTGGAGCTTAAATCGATTTGAATTAATTCTTTAGTGTGAATTTGTTTCTGGCATGCTGTGATGTTATCAAATACCATCCAGAATACTTAGCTATGCACTCGACAAGTGAAAGTATGTCTATCATGTTTACATTCAAATGCTGGGCATGAGGATAATAAAGAAACAAATATCATTGAAAGCACTACAATTATAATATAATATGATATAATTACTCTATTACACTTTTCCTGCATCTCTAAACAGCAGCTTCCAGCTTGCTGTTTTATTTTTGAGGTGGTGGTATTCAAAATAGCGTACATCCATGTTGCTAAATTTTTCCAGAATTGGAATAAATTGAATTGCCTTAACAATAGAGTGAATTTTAATGTAGACTGCAGTGGATATGCATCTCATTAATTCAGTTTTTTAAATTTTGGTCCAAAAATTGCCAAAGTATTTTAACTTAAAATTTAGATTGCTTAAATAATTTGGCATTAGTGCACAAATCCAGTATCAATTGCAAACCTGTTGTAGCTATTTGATTTTTTTTTAACTGTACAAAGCAAATATAACCCTAGCATTAATTTAAGGAAAAGTTTGGTTTACTATACCAAAATATTTTAAATTTTCACGTTCACTTGTGTTAAGATTCATTTATGCATTGAAACTCATGTATGCATGAGTTACTCAGATATGATGCATTCACGAGACTTGTGTCTAAATATATTTCAGAGATGGTTTTCTACAGTTTTATAACATGTGCATGGCTACAATGCAAATTTGAGTTTCAAAGAGGTTTCTTCATTCTTTTCTCTTTACTGTCTTTGGATGATCTTATTTGTCAATATTTTGGAAAATTACAAAAAGAGCTTTATCAATTGGTTTTGCCACTTCTAGTGGATTGTGTTGCAGAGCTTTAGTTCATTTAGTTTCTTGTTTCATCCAATATACTTGGTTTATTTGCACATGAACATGAATTGCCAATGCAACTGTTGATTTTCTTGTTAGTTACATACAAAAATTGTGTTGCATTATGGATCCTCTTTTTTTTGAGGGCGGTAACTTTCTTACACCTCTACCTATAGAAGGTAAGAGGAAGTGTTGTATGTCAAAAATTTGAATTTGAGATTGCAGCAGAAATACACCTTTTGGGATCTGCTGAATCCAAAAAAAAGCATTTTAGAAAAGTGTGTATGTGTGCACAAGAGAGAAGAGGGAAGGGGGACATATATGTTATAAAGGTGTTTTTTTTAGAAACGAGGTGATCGTTAGTAGCAACTGCTATTTATTGCAGTATCCTTTATTAATGCTGAAGTGTTACAGAAGTTCACCAGCGGCGAGATACCATGCCTCTAGCTATGACCATGAGTGCAATCACTTGGATGGAGTTAGGAAAGTAATCAATCTCCTTGTAATATGGAATGGTAGGCTACTTCTGCTGGTTCATGTGACTGTTCATACTGTTGGGTCAGTAATAAAACCAAAAGATGGGCCTGAAGGAATGAACGAATATATCTATTCTGCTACAAGATTCATTGTTTTTTTAGCCATGAAGTTCTTAAACATATTAATGCTGTTTCTTCAGTGCTTTGGCAATCAGTCCTAATTTTATGGTGATGGATGTTCCTTGAAATCTCACAGAACAGACAGGCCTCCAACTAACTGTGACAATGCTAACAGTGGTTTCTGTCTTGGGTCCTGCCAGGAATTGTATGCAGTGGACGTACGTTAGTGGTCATTTTATTACAGTTCTCCAGTCATTTCTATGAGCTTGTTAGGTTGCCATGCCCATTTATTACCAGGATACCAGAAGTATATTCCTTAAAGTCCTGCACCATGGTGCTTGGATTACAGCATGGAGCTCTGGTTTCTGGCTATGGAGTGCACCCAGGTTTGATCCCACCAATGGGGGTGCATACTTTAGGATTGATGCCCATGTAGCATTGCGAGGAAAATGAACTACAATAGGCAATGATCCTGGCCTCGTGAGTATTGGTTGGATGATCACTCACCTCTGCCAGGCATAAGTGGGTGTGGGGCCGGCAGTTGGGTTGGCAGGACAAGGTCCTTTGTAGGTTGTAGCACCACAGGATTTATTTTTATTATATTCTCTAAACAAGATGACACCTTTCCCTTTGTAAGGTATGCACACTAGTATTAATATTCCTGCAGTTGTTTTCTTACTGTTCTCTCTTGAAGTTTGTCTCTTCAATGATAGGTAAATTGAGCTTATTCAAACACCTTTAGATTTCTCTGGATAATTCACAACACAAGGTCAAATTAGCAAATGAGATATCCAGAAAGCTCTCTAAAAGTCTATATTATTGAAGAGTATGGTAAAATGTACTGGACTTGCAATGTATAAAAAGTATTCCAGAGGCAGAGCTTCTGCACAAAACTGAAATATAAATTAGAGGCCAAAATCAAGGAAGGTCAAAAGACTCTCAATGTTGCTCTCTTTCACTCCTTTTGGAAAGATGGATTCTTTTAGATGGCCATCTTTAGATTTAATTAAATATAGCTTCAAATTAGGTAGAATATAAATCCAGGCCAAGCAAAAAAAAAAAAAAAAAATGTATGTGTTACCCTTTTTTGTATTAACCACATTTGAACACTATCAGCTCATTTGAATATACACTTTACATTCTGATACGACTTTATGCACTCATCCATTTATTCTTTTCTAGGTAAACATTATGGGAAGACTGTAGACTGGATGGATGCGACAGGAAAAGAATTGACACTATGGCAGCACATGCTAGAACGACCAAATTTCTGGGTAGAAGGATGCCTGACTTTAAGACCTTCATTGGATCAACGCAATTCTTCCTAGTGAACACATCGCCCTATTTTCACACCAACAAATCAGCAGAAATATAACAAAAGATAACATTTTGGCAGTTATATTGTTAGATTGTTGAAGCTAAAAAATATAACTATAGAAGAAACTGATCTGTTGCTAAATTTAGTCCAGCATGCCTATGTATCACAAGTGCTATATGTATACATATGATGAACACCAGATTGTGTAATATAATGTGTTGTGATATAACTGTGCCGTAAATGTTATCATACGTACTCAGTACCTTTTTATTTTCTTTGTTGCTTTTTCAGTTTTATTTTTGTTGCCTGGTGCTGTGAAGTTAAGCTTGATCAAATCCCCCAAATACATTCAACTATATGGGAATTCCATATATTATACATGTATGCGATTCCCAAAATGTCATTTGGATATTAAATATGCCTTTTCATGTACTGAAGTGTGTTTCTGATTTGCATCAGTTTATTACCAGTAAACTGTGTGTAAAGTCAATTTTGTTTTCTGCTGTACAAAACTTGTATTTTTGAATATAAGATTTTTTAATGTAAATTCAATTATTACTGCTATTTGCTTACCAGAAGTTGTATTTGGTTCATGTGTTTATTTTAATCCTGTGTAATGTGAATGCCAGAAGATACAACTGGTGCATTAAAGCAAATGAAGGAATGAATGATAATATAGGCAAAAAATGTAGTTACAGATGTATGTGAAAAGTATTAAAAGTGATATTTTTATATGGTGATTGTAATTTTTATATGATATTTGTAGAGAAATATTTCTATGTAATTTGAAGTGTATAACCACAAAAGGTTCATTGATGTGTATACTTATTCCCTGGCATTTAGAGTTATAATGTTGTTCGCATTTTAATTTACAGGTATTACTAAATGTTTATACACTGGGGCCTTGCAGGATGGTGTTTAATGTAGGTTTTAGAAATTCCAGAATACAACAATAATTCTTAATTTCATAGTAGTAAAATGTGAAATTACCTGATACAGGAGCTAATGACAATTATCCATTGGTGCCAATAAGTTTTATATCACTTGTTGTTAAATCAGTGTTTATACGGGCTCTGAAGTACATGTTTTCCAATGCTTAGTAAAGTGTTAGTTTAAGCACTATATGATGGTTGAATATGTGTGTATAAAAACACTATGGTAAAGCACATTGCTAGCATTACAAATTACTTCCAAAAAGCTATTTTTTGTTTTGTGTATGTACTATAGCCTGCGTATTTAAGAGAATTTTCTCTGTATTTCCATGCATTATCATGGCTCATATCTTGTCAGTGTCCAATTGCAACTAAATAAACAGTGATAAGTAATATTCTGCCACTAAGATGAAGTGAGGACCAAAAAATAATGCCAGCATTTTATTTGAGTCTTCCTAGACACCCATGAATAATGTGGCTATATACATCATTTCTAGAAATAAAATATCATTCTTAATGTTATAATTTGATATGTTGGAAGTTTAATAGATAAATAATAATAATGTTCCATGAACTGTTATCATTTTTGCAGTTTTCTTATCCTAGAATTACACTAGACTGACTGTACAGTGACCTTGAGTTTGGTGAAAATTATCACTCCCACCATATAAATCACATGTAAACATACATGCTTGGCCTACCTGCATTACAATATCTATTAAAAATGATAACCTTGATTACAAACATACCCATTGTATCTTGATTTTGTTTACTTTCTTTTCAGTCAACATCATAATAAACAAAATACAGCTCATTTCATTCTTAACGAGTAGCAAACTTCCATTCCAAGTAAATGCTGGAACTCAACTGATAAACATTTATACTGTTTTAAATAAGCTGGAGAGTGAACATATTGATAGGTGTGGCAACTATCCCCCGCCCAAGGTCAATGTGCAGTTGGTGTAGTCTGACTCTAAGACTCGTGTATTATTTTATAAGTCCTAGTCTTTCATTTGTGTAGCCATAACTATGCATAGTTTAGATGGCAACATATGAAATCCTTAGATAAATTAGATTAAAATACTTAGGCAGTATCAAAGTCTTCTTGCTGCTTATCATTAAATAGCAGGTATTTAAAAAGTTTTGTCACATATTTTCATACAAAATTGTAGGTAAGCAATTGTAGGTACCTCATTTAGATATATTTGGACTTTCTTGAGCCACTTTGAATCAGTAAGGGCGGCATGCACCAACCTGGAGTAAGCTTTACTTTCGTAGTAAACTACTATTCAAATCACACTCAGTGACTTCCATACAAGAATAAACTACTTCCGAAGAATTTTACTCCTTTCAGATACTCCCAGATTAAATTACCGCAGAAGTAAATGTCAGAGAGCACCGTCATGTAGTATGTTATTACAGAATTAAATAGAGCACAAATATAGGTTAGAATTTACTCTTGCAACCTGGATGGAGTAACCAACCTGTCGATTGAACTAGAATATGTATTATATTTGGAGGAAGATATTTTTTACGTGTTCATGGATTACTTAAATTACATTGATAATATAGATGAAAACGGCAATTACTTAGGTTACATTGATGATCTCGACGGAAAAAATAAAGGGAATGCAATAGTGGTATATGAGAACCATATGATACTTATACAGAGAGAGAGAAAGCTCAATGAACATTTCAGTATTAGGAAAGAGTCTTAAACATGCCCTTTGAACCTGCTTGGAGAACATTTCAACAAAAGTCAGACACAAATTCAGCTCTATAATCCAAACTGCAATTATTATTATGCATCCAATGAGAGTTTCGTACTGGAATATTTCAGATGCTTGAGCAGGCATTACGATGAATTTATTGTAATGTGTCAGTCTTACACTGTATTAAATGGAGATATTTAGAATTAACTTAATGCGAATTAACTTAAATTTCAAACTTTTCCTTCCCGTTACGTCAAGTTTGATTTCACATGGTAATTAGAACCAATCGGCACCAGCTCAAAGTAATAAAAGAACAGTCAATCAAGAGTCATTCCCATTACGTTAAGTGCATGCCAATTATACCTTTAGTTTGCCATCATTTCCATGTCACATTAAGTAAAGTTCATCGTAATCCCGGTATTACAGGTGATCTTATAAATAAACGTTCACCATGCGTCTACTGGTCGAGTATTTCATTGTATTGCTAGAGCACTTTTGAGGTTAAGAGTAAGGTACCTACACATATAAATATATACACACATATAAATATATATATATATATCAAGTATCTATCAGGATAACTGGACTGTAAACCCCAATAATTTTATTTAAATGATCAACTGTCCCCTGTGAATGGGAATTGCATAAAGACACCACAATATAAGATAGAAGAAGATATATTATGGTCCACATAGACTATAGATTTTTTCCACAAAATGAACGACAACAAAATGTAGGCAACAATGAAGTATGCCCAAAGACCTTGAAAAGAAGTATCTATAAACAATTGTGATGAACTCAAATATGGTGTAATGCACTCGTCTGTGATCTTTAAAATTAGCTATAATATGGAGACTAAATTATAAGGTACTGAGACCAAGTGAAAATACTGCTGCTAGGACTAAAATCATATACCTCATTGCATATAACAATACATTAAATCAATATTTTAACAGAGGAAGTTAATACTGCAGGTGCTGTCATTTTGGAAACCTAAGGGCCTCTATTATGATCTGTTTTTTTTTTTAAATAGTGCGTAATGGCTGTTCTTACTACATATGGCACCACAGGCAGTGCACACTGATAATATACGAAATTAAATTATAACTGGAAAAGGAAATCTGGGAAGGAAACGTTCTGGACTTAAATTTATGGTACCTCCCTGGCATTTGTCAGTTATGAGGACTGATGAAAACCTGGAAAAAACCTCAGTAAGGGCGAACAGTCCTGGTGGAATTTGAACCCCTCATGAATTCATGCCTTAATGACCTCAGTCACCCATGTGTTGAGGTTCCAGCTAGTTGCTAACTGGGAGTCAGATTCACATTTTCATATCACAACCTTCAGCTAATAGCTCACTGGGAGTTATTCATAGCAATGAACTATACCCCCGCCGCTGAATCTTTGCACTTGACAGTTCGTGTGGCTTCGCAAAAAGTTGGCTATATTGTGGTTGCGACGTTGCCAGAGTGGCTAGTAAACAACAACAGCTGATAGCTCTTTCTATTGTGCCGCATACAAAAGTGTACGTAAGCAGAGAATGTCAATGAATAATAACTATTTTGTATTATTGTTATTATTATTAATTGAAAATAACTCTGCACAAACTTGCAGAGTATGTAGAATAAATTACGCACTTTTGATAATATGGAAACAGAACAATGCAAACTTGCCTGCTACAATGAGGAGAAATAAAACAAATTATAAGCATGTGATAACAAAGTTATTTTCATTCACCAATTTAAAACTGCAATGGTTCAATTCCATCCAAATCCCCATCGTCATCATTATCTTCACCAAGGCATATCATTAATGGTTCACACTCACTAATAATTCCGTCTATTTCTTGTGTTTTTCGTATTAGCTTATTCACATGATCTACTTTCTTCCTCCACGAAGTCGCCACAACTTCCCACAAAATCCTTTCCACCTCGGTAATGGTAAATGACTTATTGTTCTCCCTCACATAAGCCTTAATGTCGCTCCACACTAATTCGATAGGATTGAAGTGACAGTGTACGGCTTTATCAGCAGGAATAGAGGGATGGCCGTGAAGATTCACGTACTCCTTTTCCTGTTCAAAGAATTCTTGGGTCCTCCTTAATAGTTCCAATGCCTGTCTATTAAGTGGCACACTTCGGCTCAAAGGATCTTCACTTCGTGAATCATCACTTGGCGATTGACGTCATTTTTCAGATACTGTCGCACTTAAATCTTGTATAAATAAATAATATGACTTAAATGTACCTATATAAAATAGATAAATATATGTGTATAAACGAACAATAACAAAACTATAAAACAATAATCACAAATAACAATGAACAATGTGTAGCTTGCAAAGAACAACTCGACGCTCATGCTAGAGATTCACAAACTGAAGCACGTGGTTGGGAATAGCTACATCCGGCAACAGAGCTGCTTCCAGCTCCCGTTCCGCTTCCGTTTTGTCATCGACCATCCGGAATGCTGCCTTGTGATTGGCTTAGGAAGCCAAACGGTTAAAGCTTTTCATCTGTTTTTTTGCGAGTGTACCAACTTAAATGCTAGCTGTCAAGTGCAACGTTACAGCGGCGGGGGTATAGCTGCCATCATGGATACTAGGGTACTAACTTGGAAGTAATCATACAAAACTGGTGCACCTTTGCCCTCAAATGATAGTTGATTGCGATCCCAAGACAAAATATTGGATTAATACCAGCTCAATTTTTGAAGATTTAGAAGCTTGTAACAGTGATGTGTCATAATTTAAAATAAAGAGTTGAGGGTTGTTACACTACATCACTATGATAATCTTACTTGAACGCGTTTCGGGAGACGGCTTGTTCCCATCGTCAGCATTTTCTCTCAACTGATATTTGCCGGTCATCGTCTGGGGGATGTGTGTGGTTTGTGGTGTTCTCTGGTGCTGGGCTGATGAACCTCCAAAGGCTGTTGGGTGGCGGCAGTTCAAAATTCATTAGGTGATTCCTGTGTTTGACAATATGTATTTTTTCCCAGATGTCCAATTCATTGCTGCTGTTGATCGGTTTTAAGAGTTTTATGTTTGGAGTGATATCATGGTTTGAAGACCAGAAATGATGTGCTACTGCTGATTTATCTTGCTGCTTTTGGTAAATGCATCTCATATGCTCTTTAAGTCTTATTTCAAGATTTCTTTTTGTTCTTCCTATATATACCAGGTTACATTCATTACAATCAATTTGATATATACCAGCTGATTTATTGTTGGGGATAGGATCTTTTGTTCTGTTGCATAATAGTTTCTGTATGTTGTGGTTATTCTGTGGAGACAGGGTGATGTTGTATTTTTTGAAAATCCTTTGAAATTTATGATGTGTCCAAGGGTGATAAGTGAATTTTCTATATGCTTGTGGTTTTTGTTGTCTGAGTAACGTAGTCATTTGTTGGATGTATTTCTGTCTTTCAAACCTTTTTATCTTCTTATCTATTGTTTTTTTCTGGTATCCATTCATAGTGGCTATGTTGATAATGTGTTGGTATTCTTTCTGGTATTCCTCTTTCTCCATTGGTATATGTACTAACCTGTTTGTAATACTATTTAAAATTGCATGTTTGTGGCTTGTAGGATTGTAGCTATTATTTTTAATATAGTTTTCTGTGTGCGTTGGTTTTCTGTAAATGCCAAACGTTAGTTTGTTGTGTGCATTATTTCTGATGATCCTGATGTCTAGGTAAGGTAATTGGCCATTTTCTTCTTTTTCCATTGTGAATTTTATAGATCTTTTTTGTAAATTTAATAATTTCAAAGCATCTTCTGAAAGTTTTTTTGGAACAATAGCAAAAATATCATCTACATACCTATACCAGGTTTTGAATAGATGTGGGAAAGATTTAGTAATATGGGATTCAAAATGGCTCATATATAGTTCTGCTAAAAATGGTGAAAGGGGGTTTCCCATAGTTAGGCCTGAGGTTTGTTTAAAGATTTTGTGATGGAATGAAAAGAAATTCTGGTCCAGACATAATTTTGTAAGTTTCAGGTAATCTTCTGTTTGTGCTCTAGGTGTGCCATTGTTTAATATCCAATTTTCTAGGAGTGGTAATAATTCTTCTTTTGGTATGCTTGGGAAGAGTGCAGTGACATCAAATGATACCATCATGTCTGTGGGTGATATATTTATATTTGAAAGGTGACTGGTTAATTCTAAAGAATTTTTTATGCTAAGACTTTTGAACATAGGCATGGAGTTGTAGGTATTTGAAAGCCATTTTGCTAGTTTATATGTGGGAGAGTTTATGTTATTCACTATGGGCCTCATTTTGTTGCCGAGTTTGTGTATTTTTGGTAGTGCATATAACCTAGGTATGATGGGAAAATCCGGTTTAATTCTGGATTTTTCGGCTTTTGTTAAAGTTTTGGTTTCTATCAATGTATTCTGCAGTGACTTGGTGCATTCTTTTAATGGATTTTTGCTGATTTCTATGTACTCTGGGTTATGTAGTAATTTCATAACTCTAGATTCATAATCTTCTTGGTCTAATATCACTAATGTGTTTCCTTTGTCTGCTTTGGTGTATACTACAGGTTTTGACTTTAGAGATTTGATAATTTTTTGATGTGGTACGTAGTGGTGTTTTTGGGCTTGTATCTGGTCCAATATTGGTTCACACTGTGATTGTATTAAACTTTTATCCTTATCTGATAAGGATATCCTTATATATCCTTATCCTTATATCCTTATCTTTGTTGCTGATATTGAAATAGCCTCCAACCACCTTACAGATAAGGATAAAAGTAGCAGATAGCCTTTACAAAGCATATAAACTTAATCTTAAATTACAAAAATGTCCTGTTATCCTACTAACCTACAGGAAGTCAAAAGTGAAAGTCTGTATATTTAATATTCCGAAATCACTGTACACTAAACTGCTTAAACTACACTAAACACTATATTAACAGTGAAACCCTACGAACATAGGCTTTCTATTTTTTCTTTGTTTATGGGGTTTTATTATCTAAACATAAGCATTTAATAATAACTTCATTAAAATTAGCTGTTTTGACACTAACCTATATAGAACATGTTAACACTATAACCTATTTCAACTAATATTCTGAAATGTTTTAATGTAGCCAAAGCCCTTATTATTCCTTTTGTAGCAATTTCAAGAATGGACTGCTATATTATTTATATAATAAGAATAAGATCTCAGAAAAATAAGTTTGAGGAAAGGGATGAGGAGTTGGGAAAATGAGTCAATTAAATGAAAACAGTGTTATGGCTTTATTTTCTTCCACACTTATTGTACTGTAGTAATTTCTTGCACCATACCATAAAACACCTGGCAGAAATAAAATAAGTAAGATCAAATAAGTACATCAAATATAACATTTCATTCCTTCCCTGCTTAGTTTTGAATGTTTTAACAGTAACATTAATAAAATATGTGTTAGCATATATTAGAATTAACAGAGACTACAGCTTTCTCTACTGCAGTGAACATTTACTGTGTTCCTATGTATGCTGGATCTATTTACCATAAACCTAAATAAACTATAGTGAGTAATATAACCTAATGCTCCAAAATGCCCAAATCTATTTTCAAATTATGCTGACGTGTGTCTATCCTGTTTAACACTACCTTAAAGAACTATATTAATG
Source organism: Deroplatys truncata (assembly GCA_030765065.1). NCBI lineage: Eukaryota > Metazoa > Arthropoda > Insecta > Mantodea > Mantidae > Deroplatys > Deroplatys truncata. Next base: position 49,451,233 of record CM060984.1, on the reverse strand, counting down.
TAAATTATTATTTTTTAAATATACTGAAATACACCTAATGTATTCCAAATTCACTTATGCAAACTAAACTAATGGCATAAACCAAGCACATTAGGGTGTTTCTTATTTTCCGACTTCAATATTTTTGAATGCTTGTCCTCCAGTATTGTTTGAATGACTAAAACATGTCTGCATAAAATTTTGTTGTGATCAAAGCACTGTAACCTTGCTGATTTGAGCGTGAACTCGCATGAGGAATACGATCTTACACAGTGTTCACAGATGTTGCACTAATGTCACCTCAAGTTATCAGTATATGCACATGCAGTGCAGTCAGTTGTTTATTTGTTACTGACAAATGCCCTCGAAAATGTTTCTGTTTTATACAACTTTTAATTAGTGAAGGGGAGTGTGAAAAAGTGTGACTCAATCTACCATCATGATGAATACTTCACTGTTAATAGTGGTTCTGTTTTTAATCTTTAATAGTTTTATGCTTTCAGTAAAATATTATTTTACATATGGAGATGCTGTCTCGGACCCTCAACACACAGCCATGCTCCTTAACCTCCCTGTACATTCCATGAATATAAGGGGAATAACCACAGATTGGTTCCAGAACTATTTAAATAGAATATGTGAACTTTAACAATGACACTGGCACTACACCACTAATAGAGCATGGTGTTCTACAAGGCACAGTTATGGGTGCCATCCTCATATTTATAGATAATAAAGGAAATCTAATCTTTATTGATAGCAATCTTTTTATTTGTTGATGATATTCATTTGTTATATAAAAATGAATCAATAATACGAGTAATTACCAATATGCAAGGCAACCTAAACACACTGCAAGTTTGGCCTCTAGCAAATAATTTAACCTTTAAATGGTAATACCCATCTAACAGATGGAGACATTTTAATCAAGCTTCTATTATTGAATATTTGAAGCCATTTCAATTCAGTTTTATTTCATCCAAATGTTCATGTTACATAGGAATTGTCATAGTGCTCCACATGTTCTATTTTAGTTTATTCTGATTTATTTTCAAATTTGCTACTTTATTTTATAAATAATATACACTGTAAAATGATTTATTGAACCACAATCTACAGAAAGCAGTGGGAAACATAACATGAATACAAAAAAGGTTTACAATTCAAAAAATCTACAAAGAGAAGTGCAATAACATGAATGCATATATAAAAAATTGTTCACAATTCTTTCACATAAATTTTATGCAATTTTCTGGGACATTCCAAACAACTTGGTGCCCCGCACTTGATGCCTGTTTTAGTATATGGGTCAATAGTGATAGTTCTTGCATTTTTCCAGTCTGTCACTTTTTGTACATGACACTTGTAATTCCTGTTGTTGGTGTCCTAAGACTGTTTTCATGGTATTTTTCTCAAGCCGTTCATCAAATTAAGTATTAGTATTCTCTTTTTCAGGCAATTCTTCACCAATGTCATTCCCAAATGCTTTGTGAAGTCAAATCTATTCATCTGACAACGTTTCTCACAAAAACACCATGTACACATTAGAACAACTGACGGATATTAGGTGGTAAAATATCACCAGTGGATATCTTCTGGTTCTGTGGTTTGATGAATAGTTGCTGCATTTCCTGTCTAATGCAAAGATACATAACCTTTATGCCATACTTAGCAGGTTTATTTGACATACGAGGGTTGGGGCAAAAGTCATGGCAACTATTTTCTTACTTGTAGATATGTGAACGGATCACAAACGTATATGTGTCGTGTGGAAGTTCTGCAGGCATAGTGTGTATGCAGAACAACAGATGGCTCTGTGATAGCTGGTAATAGGACAGCCAGGGCTGTGAATTCAGTCAGTTGGTGAGTGTCGTGCGAGATGGAAGTAACACGTGTTGAGCAGCGCGCTTACATCAAAATAGCCGTTCTCCGAGGGAGAAATGCGATGGAATGTCACAGTGAATTAGTGGGAGCCCTTGGGAATAATGCCCTACCATACTGTACAGTACCACGGTGGGTAGAAAAGTTTCAGCAAGGACGTGTTTCAACCAGTGATGAGCAACGTTCGGGACGACCTGTCAGTGTGTGGATCAAGTGGCACATGCCGTCATCGAGCAGCTCCTGGATGAAGACAGACAATGGATGCTGCTGGAGTTAGAGATGGCATGTGGCATCGAGAAACACACTGTCCACAGGATATTGCGTAATGAGCTGCAACTATGCAAAATCGCATTGCGGTGGGTACCACACGCACTGACGGAAGTTCAAAGATGAGTGCACTATGCAATATGTTCTGACCACCTTGCATGCTGGCAACAGGTCGGCAATCAATTCTTGTCACGAATAATTGCCATCGATGAATTTTGGGCTAGGGCATATGAACCAGAACTGAAACGTCAGTCTGCGGAGTGGCGACATGCTGGGTCACCAAGGAGGCAGAGGTTCCATCAGAATCCTTCCCCAGTCAAATTGATGGTTATCATCACGTATGACATCAGGGGTTTCATTGTTTGCCACTTTGTTCCACATGGCAGAACAGTGACCGCACAGTACTACAGGGACTTCCTGGTGCAACAGGTCCGATGTGGCATTCAGAAACATCCGGATCTTGTAAACAGTGCAATAATCGTGCATGACATGCAAAATCACATAAAGCAGAGTGTGTAGGGCAGCTACTGCGAGTTGGGGATGGGAAGAATTGGAGTACCCACCGTACTCTCCCGACATTTCGCCCTGTGACTTTGATCTCATTCGAAAGATTAAGGAACCACTACGTGGTAGGCGGTTTGCAACACGAGAGGACATTGCTAATGCTATGCGCAAACAGGTTGCCCGATTCACACATGGTGCAGCAAATGCTGAGGCAGATGGTATTCAGCGCCTACCACATCGTTGGCAGCGTGTGGTGACAGTAGCAGGGGACTACTTTGAGGGTCTTTAGGCCCTGGTTTGTCGTGTCAACTGTATGTGTACTGTGTTGTCATTCTTTTGCACCGTGAAGGCCATATTGCCCTGTTACTACCATAATAAATTAGTGTGTTACGATATTTCAGTGCTATTCATTGTCCACACATGTAGCTAATACCTTGTCCTTTCATCTTTATATGTCACATTTTCCAACCGGACTGGTATCTTCAAGAAAATAAATAGTTGCCATGTCTTTTGCCCCAACCCTTGTATAAACCTGAAAAGGACATCTACCTCTAAAAGGAATAAGGGTTTCGTTCGACACAAGCATGAGTTCCAATTGTACATATCTTCTGACAATTGAAGATAAAAAAATTGAAGATATTAGAGATTGTGGCAGTAGGATCATTTTCTTTTCTCTGTGGTCTGGTGGATGAATTATCAAACCTCAAAGCCAAATTCATAGTTTCACATCTCTTCAAAGAATCGTTGCTCGAAAAATTGGGTGCCCTGTACAGTCTATGGAAAAAAAGAGATGCCAATTCCTCATGTCCAGATTTGAAAATAGCATAGAGAATCATTAGACTGATCAGTGCTAAAATTTCATCTTTATCAGTGTTTCATATGACACCTTGCTGTGTCTTGCAGTTTTGTTCTAATCTACTCCATTTTTCTAATAGTATTTTCTACAATCACTGTTATTTCATCTGAAAAGAAGTATTTCCAGATTTCCTCAGTGTCAGGATTATTGTTCAAACTACAAGCAGGACCTAAGCAATCTGGCTTTTTTTATTTTTATTATATTTTCTGGACGAGCTTTTCTACCACATCCCTGTGGCTTTGAATTCCAAGTGAAACACTTTCTTCTCCCATAAAGCAACTCCAATGTCTTATCTTGATCTTTCTCAAACTGCTCTTCTGAATTACCGAAGCAGTCATCTATATCACCCAAGCCTAGTTCAGATCCAGTTTCATGACTTGATTCTGACAGGTGATCTGTCTCAGAAACATATAAGTCATCAGACTCTGCATCGCTGTTTTCATATTAAAGTACGGCCATAGCGACCATTTTTTCAGCCCTACTTGACATCTGAAAATAAAGCTGAGTAATAAAACATAAAAAGGTTTAGAATACCAATAAAGTATATCATAATTATGTTCATAAATGAAATACAATAGCAGAATAAAAACAAACATTTGGAGTAATTTCAGAAGATAAATGAAGTATAATTTATTTTTTATGTGAAAGAAAAACTTACCTTTATAGTAATATCCGCCTCAGAGGCTAGGTGTGGTTAACAATGACAATGGCCAGGACAAACATCAGATTGCTCAACACATTGCACCATTCCTGCGGATTAATATCAACTGACGAATAGCTAACGGGACAGGACTGAAAGATAGCCACTGCTGCCAACCTGCACCAACTTGTGCAACATATCCACCTGAGATGGATAATTACCATTTACGGGTTAATCCTGAGTGTCAAAAAACTGAAATCCTGTACAATAAGTTCAAATACAATAGAGAAAGTTGAGGCACATGCATATCTAGCACTAACACATGACTTGCCTAATTTGCACACACCACATCAGTGTGAATTTTGCACACATTAAATGAAACCTTTGAAAACCATAGCTAAAATGCATTAGTTTACCCTTAACACTTGCAAATGCACTGATATGACTATAATGCAGGGTGATTGCATGATGTAATTAATAACTTTGCATGAAATATTGCAAAATCAAGCAATCAGAATTACATATGGATATGAATATCTCAAAGTAACTACCTAAGAGTATTTTAGAAACAAGCATTTTAGCTGTCTCTTTAATGTATCTCTGCAATCAAGCATTGTTTTTATACAAGACATAAAACAATTTACTGTTCTCAGTAGTATCATTTAACACAAAACTGATATATATATACATAGGGTGAACAAGACCACCCGTAATATTTATTTTGGAAAATACACATTAAAGCTCTCAAGACAAAATATTCATAACTAAATCACATGTGAACTTTCACTTAAAAGCTTCAGGTCTCTATCACTTGAAAATTTCAAAACACATCAAAGTTTGAGTATTATATTTAACAAAGCACTCAGTGGAAGATAGCAAAATAATCCTAAATAATCAAGAATGAAAGCACTCAACTATCTTCCAAATTATGCCTTTTTATTTGTATTTGTTTGAGAGGGAAGTTCAAAAACTAAGAAATGCTTGAAAAGAAGATTCAGTAATACATTCTTCTTCAAAGCAATGAAAATTGTGTGCCTGTTAGGCAATCATCTGTTTTCTTTGCATTAAAAGAGTTTTTATAGTTATATTAATCAATATTTTCACAGCTTATAAGATGCATTTAAATAGAACAGTGTTTGATGTACCTATCTCATAATTACAACATATTATTATAAATAATATCTAAACAAAATGAATAATATCCTAACACCCTAAACAAGTGAGGTTTTATAATTAAATTAAAATAACAGCATAATGTTAATTTTTCAAAATGTTTGGATGCTCAGAAGTGTGAATGTGGAGAAAGACAGATTTGAGTTTACAATAAAAGGTTCAGTAATGATTTCTGTGATAAGAAACCCATAGTGAATAATGACCACATGTGAAATTTTTCACAATTATTTCTCTGATATATTCCCTGAGCATAATTCATGGTTCTAGTGGCCTATAGTGTATCTGTAAAATCATCTTAATTCAGTTCGAAAAACTCATCAAATGGCATAGTAACAAAACAATTGATGTGTTACTGTATTAAAAGTGAAGTAAATTTATGAGGAGAAGGAAGTTTACAATATTCTGAGGAATACTTGATTGCATCAATTGCAGTAAGATTTTAAATAAGTAGTAGGCATGGGATAATATGCATTAAATGCAATATAAGGTGTTTAAAGACCAACTGGACAGTACAAAACCATGCAAAATGGAAATGGGCTGAGGAGGTTACTGATTAAGATAGGTAGGTGCTGATATTAAAGTCTGTTTTTAATTAGAGAAAGCCTATTATCTCAAATGCAGGCTGTGATGACACTAAGACAGATATAGGGGTTGTTACAAAACTGTAGCTCTTTTTGGTTAACTTGTATAATTTCCATCCACAAATCTGTATAAAATGGTTTTGTAGATTAGCATATGTTAGAATCGGTAGAAAAGATTAATGTGCTTTAAGTTTACATCCAGCATTAAAAGAAGCATACAAACAATAATCACATCTCACTAAACCAGTACTATATGACACTGCATTTCACTAATCTGTAGCAGTTTTCTTTTAGGAAATATCTGTCACAAATTAGAAGTAGGTAATGTTAATTTCACAATATATCTTTCAAATACACATTGTCCCACATGCAAGTACAGAGCATGGCAGAGAAAACAGTATACTTTGATAGGTATAGTCTATTGCCAGAAGCCTGGGTATATGCAAGCTCTTTCCTTTAATAAAAACATACTTTATTAAGCATAATGTAATGCATTAAACTCACTTAAGCATTTTGCCTCTCCAGTACTTGAACATTAGAAATTATGTTTCATTTTCACAAGTTGAAAAATCGTTAAAGATTGTTGTAGCTGATATCCTAAAAGTTTTGGTCCAAGCACTACTTTATATTCTAGGACATTAAGTTAGATTTCATTTATAGCTTATTTTTTAGAAGTGTTCTATTAATTATTAACATTTCAAGGATTCCTGTACTTTTGGGTTTCTTTGGCTCTCCTGATGGTTCATTGTAATAATCATATTATTTACACAAACAGCATAATTCAACTGAATGTTGATTTCATATTCTGTCATTAAATTGCATGAAAGCAACACAATACTTCTTGATGCTTGAAAATGGATAATAAGCCCAAGGAAATCTTCCAGCACACGCATGCACGCATGAGCACACACACATGCAAGCACGCACACACAGTAATTTGTGAATATATTTCACCTTATACCTATTAGGATGATTAGGAGCACCACAATAAGGGTTGTTACCTTCACCAAAGATTAATTAATAGTTATTCACAGTTCATCAATCATCTGAAAAATATTACACCTTCTCCAGCTTAGAAGAATGTAATCATGGCTTGAAGTAAAAGGAATTTCACTGAAATGAAGAAAATAAGTATATTCCACTGTGTATGACTATTTCTTAAAAACTCCAAATGTTACTTCCCCAAACTCTTTAATACTGTTCAAATTAATAAGATGCACTATTAGATTTTCTTCTAAGAAAGCTGCTGGTGATGAGATGAGAGTAAAATTTTCCCAAAAAGCCTTGGTATTCTTAAAACAAATTTAAAATGTCACCTCAAACTTGAATTGTTTTCCATAAAGATGAGAAAATGCTTTGTTCTCATGATACCGATAACAAAGGTAAGAGAGAGACAAAATTTATTGGCCAATAAATCTACTTTATCTTTTTTCCAAAATGTTTGAAAGACTGGTGTTGTCTTAATGGGGCATAATTAAAGTAGCTACACTTTATACACACACAAATTTTGATGGAGAGGTAGAAGCTGTTTACATAGAACTACGAAATATATTTCTCTGGCTACAATAATAATAATAATAATAATAATAATAATAAACAGTCTAACAGATTCACGGGCTGTAGCAACACATTCCAAAGCAGATACAATTAAACCCATAAGTGAAGCAACAAACTACTACACAAGTGAAAAACGTTACATTACAGTGGATTTCAACATCATCAAACTGTTGGCTGTGTACAGGTGAACAGATTATGAATATGGAACACCTAAAATCATGCCAAGCTTAGAACATGTATGCAGATATTGTCACCAAATATTGGCAAGCTAGAAAGAAAATTACTTTATTGTCAGGATATACATGCTCACATGTACACTCACGCATGATGCTCTCTATCTTAATATCCAATTTAGAGTTAAATCAATGCACTCCTAAACACAGCAACTTCATCAGATGAATAATGTAATTTTAGATTCATGTGAGGAAAAACATGTTTGATGTTTTCATACAGAAAAACATGTTTCTCTTTGCGTGCAGAAAAGGTATAAATAAAGCATGGCATGATGGCTTAAAGTCTTAATACTTAAGATCAATCATATGTTAGATGCCTACTACCTAGTTAAGTATAAAACATCTTACCCCAATAATTGTTTGTTTTCCTTTAAATATCAAACTGCACAGTGCATTACAAACAAAGTCTTCCTGGTGTGTTCCAAGGCATTATTTTAGGCCCATTTCATAATACAGTCTACATCTCTGACTTTTTCATCAGGATCAGTTAACCATCACACATTTTGCAAATAACATGACAGTTAAATAAGGTCCTTATGAATTAGAAACTAAAAAACTAAATTGTTTAAGTACCCACTAAAATTAACAGATGGGGTGTCAGTGAATGCAAAAAAGTCACAAGTTGCAATTTCAAATATAAAAAAGCAAATAATTGTCCCAAGCAGCTCTAGGAGGAGTCCCCATACTCACATCTTAGTCAGTTTCTTACTGGCCTCATCCTAGATAACATACTAGCTTAATTTGGAAGTTGCAAGTCACATAGCTATTTAAGTATCAGACATTCAATGTAACAAATTACATGCATAATTTATGGAAAATCTGCTATAAGAATGCCTTTTCTGCATTCAATAATACCTTTTGGGGTAATGTTGTTGGTTTGTTTATAGACGCTACTGCCCCACCAAGAAGGTTGGCTACTACATCTCCAAAATAAGGTCTCTAGCATTGATGCTGGTCACAGTGCAAGCTTAACTGAGGTGTGGAGGAAGCAGTTGTCTACAGTTTCATTTTCGTTCGTATGATAAAGTGAAATAAAGCCCTACATATGAGACCTGAAAAGGGAAGGAGGAGCGATGATAGATGATAAGGGCCCATCATGTTCAAATTGTATGAGTCGTATAATAAATTATTCGTAGCGACCTGGTTAAAGGGCATGCGAAAAACAGGTGGTTAATATCACTCCGATGACCGAATGTGCATTGATCGGTTTCCTTATACCCGATACGGAAAAGATAATAGGGTGTCAATGCCACATTTAATAAAATGCTAAAATAGTAGGAAAACGCCCGGTTAGGTAATCGTCGAAAGCAAGATAAAGTCGTTAAGTGGTTCGCAGCCAGTCGGGTGTGGTCCAGGTCGTGCATATCCCGTGTGTAGGGTATGCAATGCAGTGTCAGACGGCGGTATTCTGTACTGTGTACATATTGTCGTGTCCGTCGTGGCGGTCCGTGCCGCTGCGTCGACGCGTTCATTACCCAGGATCCCCACGGGTTTTTTTTTTTTTTTTTGGATTTTCAGCTCATTCATTCATTTTCGGAAGACGATCGGGGAGATGGGTAGAAGACGGACTCGACGCACAGCTCCCGACCATTCGGCCCCCGCCGATGGTTCCATCGCCGCGCTTTTCACCGAAGAAGTTGCCACCGCTCGCGCCGCCGCTGATTCACCGGCCACTCAGCCGGCATCTGCCGGGAGCACAGCCGCACCGCCGCCGGTGACCGAGCCTTCTTGGGCAGCGGTCACTGCAACGCCGAGACACCAGCAGACACACCGCCGTAGTCCAGTCGACACCACAGCTCACCTCCAGCCGCAACACTCGCCAACTGCGCAGCCACCACCACAGCATACCACACCACTGCGGTGCACAGCAGTGATTTCTGGAGTTCCAAGGGACCTGCCCACCAGATATATATTCAGCGCAGCCCAACGCCGTTGGCCTTCATGCTTGAAGGCCACGCGCATCATCACGTCCCGGGGACCCACAACCTTCGTCCGCCTGGCACTGGCTGACCCGGCTGACCGTGAGGCTGCCTTACGGTCCGGCCTGCCCTTGTTAGGGCAGGTTCTTCGCGTGGAGGCTAGCCGAACGGAAGGTCACCAGCCATGCCGTAGATGCTGCTGCTTTGGCCACGACGCCTCAACGTGCGCTGCACCACCCAGGTGCCACTATTGTGGAGCACCGAGCTTGACCGCACAGTGCACTAGACACGACCTACGCCGCCGACGCCGGTACTGCGCATCATGCAACGGCTATGGTCACTACACCGGGCAGGCGCAGTGCCCACTATATCCAAGAAGCCACAGACCGCCACCGCCTGCAACCACACACACAGCTCCCGCCGCTCCGACGTCAGCCCCAGCCATCACCGACTCCACCATGCGAGATGCGGTCCAGGATCTCCACTCGGAGGTCCTCAACATAGGATCTCGCATCTCTCAACAAGCTGAACTGATCACATCAATCACCGCCGCCGCCAACTCCGAACATCATCTCCGCCAAAAAGCCGAAACCACAACTGGACTACAAGATCTGCATTCCATCATCGCTGCCAACTCCGCCAACACTGAACACCAACTACGCCGTCTTGCCGCCCTGGAAGCCTCTATACAGGACCTCCATGCCATCACCACTGGCTTCTCAAACGCGTTCCAGTCCTTCACCACCTGCTGCCTGATGCGTCTTGACCGCACCGACTCCGCCATCAATGGCATGGGAGCATCCATCGCCTCACTACCTCAGAAGACGACACCACCCGCTCCAACTGACTGCCAGGAGGAGCTCAAATTCGCAATCAACGGACTCTCAGAACTTGTGAAAGCCCTGATCACGACGACGGCCGACTGGACTCCTGTACTCTCGGACCTGCGGCATGGTCAGGAAAAACTACTTCAATCCATGACATCACTGCTCACAAACATGTTTTATGGCACCAGACCAATGACCGCCCCTACAAGGGCCGCTCAACAGCACCCAACTCATCATCAATAAAGACAAATAAAGTTCCTCACCCAATCCCGCCACTCCCCGGGGGGCAGTCAGGGCCTCGGTCATGTCTGTCTCCCGGTCATTCCCGACACCCGCTGCCAGCGAAATGCTGGCGGTCAGCCTACCGTAACTATCGGGGGTGCTATCGCGGAACCCCACCACCTTTCCCTACTATCCTTCAAAACACCTTCCTTAACTTCTCTGTCCCAACCCGATCCACTACCAAAAAAAAAAAAAAAAAAAAAAAAAAGGATCCCCACGTGACCGGGTATCCAGGTCAAAAAAAATGTGTACATTTGACGGTAAACTATGGAGGCGGTTGCGAATGAGAATTTCATAAATTGGGACCCTGGTCCATCGTACTGGATGTTGGAGAACAGTTAAAAGGCTACGACAATCTATAAATATAATGTCGTTAGTTACCAGATGGAATTGCAAATATTTTGGGGCTCTATAAATCGCAATGGTTTCGCGGGTAAATGGATATGTTGTCGTATAGTCTCCACGTAAATGTCTTCGAAGTAGAGTCGACATAAATTGCCGCACTGGTCCCACCGGGGTTTTTGGAGTCGTCTGTAAAGATAAATAGTGGTGAGTCGTCCTTCCAGTCATCAAGAAATGCGTTCCAGGGTTGCTTATAATTAATACTCTGAATATGAAATGTCGTTATGTCAACATTAGCGGGGAGGAAGTGGGCCATAAAGTCCAGCAGAAACGCAGGGTATACCGGAGTAGGGAAAAAGTCGTGCTGACGAAAAATCACTAAACCGCTAAAAGTGGAAAAGGTAATTGTGTAACCCCCCCCCCCGGGTCTACCGCATAGTATCTAATATAATCGAGTAAGTTTGGGTAATAACGGATCATAACAGTGTATCATTAGATCAGCCAGAAATCGTACACCGAGAGTAAACAGTCGATTGTCCGAATGACACGTCGGGAAGTATCGTTGGAATAAGCATTTGGCCGGCTTACCTGGAATATGAAAGATAATATTGTAAAGTTGGTATAGGTATGTGTCTAAAGCCCACAAGCGCTTGGAGACGGAGCATCCGAAGTTGCCCGACGAAATTCAGCGAATGCCGAAAATGAAAGACGGACGACCGAACGTTATTTAGGGACATTCCAGTGCAAGGTAAGTGGAGTAGGGAAGGTAGTCCATTCCGGCACATTTTGCTCCCATTGGCTGCGGTCAAATATGTAATGTGGAAGGTTGACCTCCGCGCTCTTCGACTGGCAATTGAAAGTGAATACGTAAAGCCATGCATTTCAAAGCAGGAATTTGTACATACATAATGTTACTGTATTAGCACAATTAATTTGTATTCTTGAAAAGTTACTTATAAAGTACTTACTTTATTATAACATGTACAATAGCATGTATTGAAAAAGACATTTGCCGTGAAAGTGCGTAGGTTATCTTTGTCAACTTCTACACTGATACAAGCAACTTAGCTGTCACAACTAGTATTTTGGGTACTGCTAAGATAAACTGAAATAGCCTGTTTTATAACACAAATTTGACTTACATTTAGAAGTGATCATTCATGCTGTTCTAAATGTTACCCACTGGCGATTTTTCCTGGAACTCTGTTCCTCCATAGCAGCAATTTTCACTTTCTCTACCACGTACATATTTGGTAGAGAAAATATTGCTTTCACTTAAAAATTCGATACCGAAATTTCACCGGAAATACATGTTTTGAGACTCCCTGAATCCAAAAAGGTCCGTGTGTGTTTAAGTGTCTGTGAACAGCATAATTCAAAAACGAAAAGTTGGATAAATACCAAACTTGGTAGTATTTAAGTTCAGTATCTTCCAAAGATGCAACGCAAAGATTTTAAAGAAAATCCCCCACTTCAAACTACCCTTTACATGGAAGAATTTTCGACATTTTTTTATTTTCTGAAAAATGGCTCTGATGATTTTGATTAAACTGCCATATTGAAGATATTTACATGAAAAATAAAGTGTTCATTTTGAATTTTCTGGGAATAGTTCGTGAAGTCCTCTTCATTCTGAGAAATTTTGTATAATCTTGTGTAACTGGTAATCGTTAAGAAAGAGAGGAAAATGCGCTACACATACACCAAAAAAAATTGTAGATCTCTTTAAAACAGCAATTTATTTAAAATAACTTTTTTATAGCACCAGTAATTTCCGAGATATCCGTTATTAATGGTTCGAATTGATCAATACTTAGTCATTTTTTAAAGTCTGGTCGATTTTCAGTTGTTTCTTGCGATGTCATGGAAAGAGTGAAATTTTAAGGTCAGGTTATTGCATACAGTTCGCAAACATTTGACTGTCGTTCCCTTTTATTTATAACGAAATGTATGTTACAACAATTTTTACAAAGGTTTATCTCGATTAAAATGAAGTAGATAGGAAAATAAACTTTCGATAGAGGGTAGAGAAAGTCATTGTATGTAACAAAGAGATTTTTTAAGTCACGTTCATAGTCTGTGCGAAAATGTACTGAGGACACTCGAGCATTATCGTGCTTGAATTTATCACTCTGTTTACACCAAGAAATCCACATGTCTTAGTTTACCATCTTTAGGGAACCTGTGGTACATAATTTCAGACGTTTTTATTCCTATATTACAGCACTGTGCTATAGCACAGTTAATTTGTTTCTTGAAAAGTTTCTTATTTTGAAATTGAGTTTTATTTATGGACACTCTTTAACTACTATGGTTCTTAGCGTCCCATTCTATATTGGGCGTAAAAGACCGGAAATTTTGTTCAGAGATCTCTTTATTAGGCTTGAGGTTCTTTTGCGTGCCGTAAATCTACGACATGGGACCACTGGCTTTACTTCTCCTCTGTCTGAAACATCCATCGCCCTCCGCGGGTTTGAAGCCGCGACCTCGGCAACTAGAGGGCACACAAACATATATACACGTACTTTACAAGATACCACTAGATTTGCACTTCAGCTTGCAACGTTAGCAGAATACGTAACCCACAGTGAGCGTAATTTTAGAGTAACACACAGAAATGTAAAATCAAGGTAAACGCAGCCAAACTGATGCCAAAGATGCACACAGGCCGTGATGGAGCAGTAGTGAACCTTCGTATGACGTGTGAAAGAACGCGGGAGTCGGGAAGAGACCCCCTGTTCCAGTGTCATTATAACGAGTGAAGGAGTGTGCACACTAAAATGTGATGTGTGCTACAAAGAATTCGGAGACAAATATAGTCTTAACAGACATTTGCAAAGTCATAATACGAGGTTAGCAGGCAGCATCAGGAAGTGCGCCCTGTGCAGCGTATATATTTCTGAATACGAAAAGCACCTTAAGCTGGTCCATGACATTAGCATAAAAACAAAAATGTAATGTTTACAACTGTGTCCGAGTTTAGTGTGTGGAAAGTCAAAATAGAGCAAGAGACGAAGTCAAGATATGTACAAACGTGGTGGTAGCAGAAGACATCAGGATGGAAGTAGGGTTACATATTATTATTGCCACAGAGACGGAAATTACACTACGAAAGGAAAAGCTATTAGGACTTTGAAAACTTCTGACTCAAATAAAATTAATGCTGACTGCCCATCAAGTATGAAGGTAGTATCGGGTAAGCACACATTTTGGACATAGCTGTGATATTGGTAGAATGGTTTTAACCACACAAGAAGGCGTAGTGGTTACCATGCTAGCCTCTAGTTCCCGAGGTCGCGGGTTCAAACGCGGCGGATGGCGATGGATGTTTTCGGGTGTAAAAATCCTTAGCATGGCTTCCTTCGGAAGGGAGGTAAAGCCGGTGGTCCCTTGTCGTAGATTTACAGCACGTAATAGAACCTCAAGTCTGATAAATAGGCCTCTAAGCAAAACTTTCCGTCTTTCACGCCCAGTATAGAATGGGACGCTAAGAACCACAGCAGTTAAAGCGCGTCCATAAATAAAACTCAAATTAATTTCCAAACAAGAAATTGACAGACTTGCAGCAAAGATCAATATGAAAATACCTCTGGAAGACATATTAGATGAAATAAGAACTTTTTTGGAAGGAGACAATATGCAAAGAATTCATCTAGCAACAAAACAAGATCTAAGACATATTATTGCACAATATGGTTTAGATTTTAAGTACCAAGAAAGTAATGATGCTAAAGCTGTAGATATGTGAGTAGAGCACATGAAGCCAACAAGTAATATAGTTTACCTTTATAAATCACAGGGAATGATAAGTTCAGATGCTCCCAATTTTAAACTAGAGAAGTTCTGCCTAATCTTTGCAAACAATGTACAGATGGATGTCCTAAAGAAGTTTGGAAATTTCTTGCCAAGGAGCTGTCAACAAGGAAAGCAGGTGCCTTAAGAGGTGACGAAGAAATGTGAAACAGAAGGGCTAATGAAAATTACATATGGCATAAAAACAGAAGCTGGGTTTTTCGCCTTACAGAATTGGGCCGCTCCTCTTAAGATAGTGGTAAAAATGCAGAGCAAGCACAAGAACATGCAACAGATTTCATTTGCTAAGCTAGAACTTCAAAAGAGTCAGCTAACAAAAAGGTATGTCCACAGAGAAATGTGATGTTTTATTCTATAAAAGAGAAAACTATGAAATTATTTTCACGTTTTAAAAAGCACAATCATGAAGAATGCAACCAGTTAGCTGTACAGCTCAGTAGTGGATTTGCACCAATCGACTTCATGTTCCTCAGGCTGCCAGACAGGGAAATGAGGTAAAGTGTCAGCATGATTATGCTATTTGCCAGATGTATAACAGATGGTGTAATCAAACTCTTGCAACCTAACACTCCAGCGAGGTAGTCATCCTGCTAAATCTTTAAAGGTTGTTGAGATAACACAAAGAATGGTGGTCCGAAACAATATGAACTTTGTATCCATAAACAAAACATCCGAAATGTGTCAACCCAAAAACAATGGCCAATAATTCCAATTCTGGAACGCTATAGCTTTTCTCACACTTGGAGAGTGTGCGAGATGCATATGCCATGGGTCGAAGATGGTCATCCTGCCGTTGAAGGAGAATATTAGCCACCCCAAGACCACTGGCATCAATATGGAGTTCAGTATAAGCCCCAGGGATGTAATGAGCTAACACTGAAGATAAGCATCTTTTAACTGTTTTGAAAAGCCTGTTGTTGATCGGGTCCCCAAGAAAAGTCTTGGTCTTTTCTAGTGAGCTGGGTTAAAGGATGAGCAATTTGTACATAATCTTTAACAAATTTCCTGTAAAAATTAAATAATCCTTGCATCTTACGGACATCCCGAACATTCTTGGGTGTGGGTATTTTTGGATCACCGTAAACTTGTCCGGATCTGGAGAAAGACCGTCTTGAGACACTTCAAAGCCTAACAATTTAACTTTATTCATCCCAAAAAACATTTTTCAGGCCTGAGCTTAAAATTATGTCGCTCCAGTCTCTGAAAAGCAGTATCTAGATTGTTGAGCAGCTCCTGGAAATATTTGAAAAAAAAAAAACAAAAAAAGAAAAAAGAAAAGTCATCAAGTTATGCCAGGGACTTCTTGAAGTTTACGTCACCTAGTAATTTTTATCAGCAATGTAACTGAAAAAGCGTGGAGCATTAGATAACCCAAAACTAAGTCTCTCGAATTGACAATACCCTTGATGAGTGACAAAACTCGTGAACTGCTTAGAACTTTCCTCTAATGGTACCTGAAAATAAACCGACAATAAATCCAGAGAACAAAACCAGGAGACTTCATTAAGGTAACTGAGCAAGTCATCAATGATGGGTAACAGAAAAGAAGAAGTGACTGTTACACTATTTAACTTCCTGTAGTCAATACTAAATCTCATGGAACCATCTTTCTTCTTCACAAGTACAACAGGAAATGCCCAAGGAGACTGAGACTCGGTAATAATACCAACATCCTGCATTTCTTGAACCTGTTGAGAAATAATTTTTTTCTGTTTATGAGGAACCCTATAGGGTCGTTGTTTGATAGGAGTGGGGTCAGTGACCTGTATAGAAAATTCAGCAACATCGGTCGTCCCTAATTCTTGCAATGGCGTAAAAAAGGAAATGGAGTTTTATTTATGGACTCTCTTTAACTGCTGTGGTCCTTAGCGTCCCATTCCATATTGGGCGTGAAAGACCAGTAATTTTGCTCAGAGGCCTCTTTATCAGGCTTGAGGTTCTTTTACGTGCCGTAAATCTACGACACGGGACCATAGGCTTCACTTTCCTTCCGAAAGAAGCAATGCTAATAATTTTTACACCCGAAAAAAAATCCATCGCCCTCCGCCAGGTTTGAACCCACGACTTCGGGAACTAGAGGCTAGCATACAACCCTACACCACGGCGGGCGGTTTGCAATAAGGTAGCAAAGACATGAAAGTATTTAAGCAAAAGCTGATGACTGGCTACTAGAAACTTTGTTATTGTCATTAAAGTTGAAAATTGGAGCTTTCAATGTAGAAACATCCCGGGGACAGATAGAATTACTCTGTACAAATGCAACATCTTGCACAGTAGCGAGAGCAGTATTAGTAAATGTTTGAGGTTGGGCGGAAGTGTTATGCACAGCCAGGAAAAGTTCACATTTGGGTTCACAAAACAATAGATGCAATAGCAATATGGTTTTGTGCTTAATGCTTTATGTAGGCCCCAACATAACCGTATGAGAGGGAGGTTTCGAAAACTGTATTGAGACATTACAAACTGAAAAAGGTGGTATTCGAATATCACTTTTAACAAAAGTCTCATCTGTAGATTTTTCACAGGTTTCGTGCAATAATGGGATTAAGGCTATGTCAGACAAAGGCAAAACATCCTTTTCTGAAATATCAACCTTACAAATAGCATCCCCTACTACAATAACAACTGTGTTATATGCATAATCAATGAAAACGTTATGTTCACTTAATAAGGTATTGCCCAGATGAAATCATGAGCTAAATCTTTTAATACTAAAAATCCTCCTGAAAAGAAAAAAAAACATTAATATGGAAAGGCAAAACAGTGTGGTAAGGATCATCCAACAATTTGTTTCCAGCTGTGCGCAGTAGCATATCGACAGGCTCCAGTTTGGCAACGTCATGGACATGGCGGACATGGATGATGTTAACAGCACTGCTTGTATCCAAAACAATGTTAATTTGTTGTCCATCGATGAGTCCAGGGACCTGACAAATATGGTCCAGAGGAAGGGAAGCACTGGCAACAGCAGGTTGCTGCCCATCGCTGCGAGGTGACAATAACTGCGTGGCTGTGAGGCGTGGCGCTGCTCTGTTTTGACTGAGACACCTGCTGTCAACAAAACCTTGCTGTGTGCCCTGTTTTGCCACATTTGAAACAAATTAGAGGTTGGCGCCAACCTTGAGGTGGTGAACGCGGTTGCGATTGTCCTCTCTGTGTGAAAGATGATGGTATGTTCCTCTTAGGATTAGATGATGTTTTCAGTGAATATAACTGACTGGTCAACCGGTCCATTTTTGCAGCTAACTCGGTGACATCACTATTAGAAGGAGCTGGAAGGGCAGACAAAGGTGAATGACCTGAAATAAATGGGTTAGTAGTCCCAGCTGGTAAAGTCAGAGGCAGAGGAGCAGAAACATGAACAGAAGACTGCGCCTGTGTAGCGGCCAAGTGTTCTCTTTGGGTCATATAAAATTGTGCTTTGTCTAGCCGCTTAAGATACTGTAAAAGATCATCGACAGTAGCAGGGACCATTGGCAGTATAATGTTTACATACTCAGATTTCAGACCTTTTAATAAATCTCTTATTTGTTCAGTTTGAGTCATACTTGATTAACCTGATCACATAAAGACAGTACATCATAAACACAATGCAAAACAGGTTCAGGATCTAACTGAATTCTTTGTCGGAGTTTTATTTCTAATAATTCATCTTGCTGAGCAACCTGAAAAGCTGTAATAAAGATTTTAAAAGAGACCAATCATGAGAGGGATGCCTGTGACAAAATGTCTGAAACCATTTTATAGCAGTATCTTTAAGGTGGCAAAGCAAATACTTCACTTTTTGCAAATCTAACCAGTTCTTAGCAAAAGCTACCCTTTCAAAAGTATTAGGAAATAAAAAAGATTGTCTACTGCAGCATTAAAGAAAGGAGATTCGACAGAGGGATCGAGCAGCAGATGATTGGACAGCTGACACGGTACTCTGGAGAACTGCTTGTACAAGTGTTATTAAATCATTATTGGTGGCCCAAGGTCGATGACCCAGCACTAGTGGAAGGCGTAGGAGCGTCGTCCACAACCATGTCTGGAGATCGTCTATCACGTCTCTTTGGCATAGTGAAACCTTATAGCACAGTATTAATAAAGACATGTAGGGAAAAAAGGAAATAATAGTTAGACACAGTGGCTGTAATAAAAAAAAGATAAGTGGACATGCACCATGTAAAAATATTATTGCACCAGAAACAAAAGTAGGTATGAGCAAATTGCATAAATATCAATGTTGTAAAAGAGGCAGACGTTGCATTCATAAAACAACACAGTTAAAAATTTTATTTCCATAGACAATGCCAGAAACTCAAATATGTAAGTCAATAGTACACAAAGGTAAGAATTAATCACTCAGTGTGAAGCAGTATAGGCTAGTAATATTCACAGATACATTTATGACAGTTTGGTTTGGTTTTGTTTAAGGGCGCTCAACTTCTAGGTCATTAGCGCCCTTCTAAATCAGATCATGGCAAAGGCCAGAGATAACGATCAGTAGAAATTTTTATGGCAAAAGCCAGAGATAGAGCTGAATAAAAAAAAATAAAAAGATAAATAAAATCAAAGCAAAAGCCAGAGATAAATATCAATATAGAAATATAGCACAAGTCATAGATAAATATAGATGTAATAAAATTAAACCGATCAGTATAAAACACCTTTAAATCCGCATTTGAAAATTTGCTTTTGAAACAAAATTAAAAATCCTATCAACCGCTTGATTATCATCCGCTAAGACCTCTGTAAGACTGTCCGGCAGTTGCAGAGAGTCGCGATGATGTGCTAGAGCAATACACTCTAGCAACACATGACGGACCGAAAGACCTTCGCCACAAAGCGGACAAATAGGAGCAGGGTCACCCTTAAAAAGATAACTGTGTAAAATAGCAGTGACCAATACGCAACCGAGCCTACGTCACCTCCTCACGACGAGATACGCGAGAGGAAGTTGCCCAGTTTATCAGAATGTCTTTAACTATCCTAAGCTAACCACTCCTCGCGCCAGCACGACAGCACCGTTCTCTGCACAATAAGCTTAAAGTCTTCTGACATTACCCGAGGTATTGTAACACTGGGTTCTGTGGTTGCCGCCTTAGCTGCCAAATCCGCAAGTTTATTCCCCGGCAGGCCAACGTGACCAGGTATACAAGCACACTCCACATTAACGCCAGAAGCGTGTAAAACATGGAATGCATCCTGGATTCGCTGAAAAATGGGGTGGTAGCTGTACAGCACACGAAGACTCTGAAGCGCACTTTAGGGAATCACTCAAAATGAGACAGTTTCCCAATTTTCGATGGCGCAAATGCAAAATGGCTCGGTGTATGGCATACAGCTCTACACTATAAATGGATGTGCTATTATGAAAACCGAATGTATAGGGTTCGGTTCCATGAACATAAGCCATCCAACACCGTTAATGCTCTTAGATCCATCGGTGTAGATCAAAATTCGGTCACTGTAACCGGACAAAAATACTAAAAGACAGGTGCGGATATGAAAAGTAGGCATCGTAGACTTCCGGTATACCGTCATCCCAAGATCTACGTGAGAGTCTCACATAACCATGGGGGGAACACTCTCTCCTCCTTAGCAAACATGCTGGGCATTTCAATGTCGTGCTTTCTTAGAAGCACCCGGAAACGAACACCTGCAGGCCTTGGATTAATGGAGCTATTTCTATAACGTTCCTCCAGCGCAGTGTGAGAAAACGCAGCGAACGTTGGATGTTTAGGCATACATTTAAGCGCACAGGCATAATTTCCCGAGAGAGATTTCACGCCGATAACGCAGGGGAGGTTCTGCAGGTTCGGCGTAAAGACTCATAACTGGGCTATTGGGAAAAGCACCAATAGCCACTCGAATGCCCCGGTTATGGACTGCTTCTAATCTCCTCAACACAGATGGTCGTGCTGAGGAATAAATGATACACCCATAATCTTTTTTAGATCGGACCAGTGCGCGATACAGCCACAGCAAAATAGTCCGATCCGCTCCCCAAGATTTGCTATTTAATATCCGCAAGATATTCAGAGAACGGTCACATCGCGCTTTCAACTGTGCTATATGCGGTGGCAAACTAAGTTTCCTATCAAACGTCAACCCCAGGAATCTCGTCGAATCTGCGAATGGTAGTAAATCTGGACCGAATCGAAGTGAAAGTGGTAATCGTCTCCTACGGCGCCAGAAGTTCACGCAGATTTATTTCTCAGTTCAGAAACGAAAGAACATTAAGAACTCCAGAAAGTTTAGAACTCCAATCTTGGAGATTAGCTAAGCATTAATACGGCGTTCCAAAAACTGCGTACACAGAGAAGTACAATAAACGGCAAAGTCGTCTATGAATAAGTATGGCGATACCCCTAGAGGAACAGAGAGATAAAATTAATTGCTATAGCAAACAGTGTAACACTTAGTACTGATCCCAGAGGTAGGTACTCCGTTCTCCTGAACAAAAAGGTTCGAAAAAACAGAATCGACCCTTACTCGGAAAAAGAGGCCCTTCATAAACTTCTGAATGAACAGTGGTAAGCGTCCACGTATATTCCAGGCGTGTAGGGAACGTAGTATCCCTGCTCGCCAACACGTATCATGAGTCTTCTCGAGGTCAAAAAATATCGCAACGGTTTGACAATTTGTATGAGTCCGTTCGTGATCTGTGTCGACAATGACACAAGGTGGTCCATTGCTGAACGGTGCCTCCGAAAACAGCACTGCGTGTTGGTCAGCAGATTGTAAGTTTCCAAACTCCATTCCAACCGTCCATTGATCATGCGTTCCATCACCTTGCAAACATAACTGGTGAGGAAAATAGTACGGTAGCTGGACGGGAGATGACAATCCTTTCCAGTTTTCAAAATGGGTATGACAGTGACCTCCCGCCACTTTTCTGGGAAAGTGGCATCAACCCAAACACGATTATAGACCTCGAGTAGGAAAGCCTTATCTTCAGGAGAGAGCTGTCGAAGCATTTGTACGTGCATACGAACAGGTCCTGTTGCTGATAGTCGCGAAGATGAAAGAGCGTGTTATTGTAATCTTCATGATTTCCTGAACGAAAAAGTAAACCTTGAGATTCGACCCGAGTCTTAACATGAAGGAACTCGGGCGAAAAGTTATCTGAGCTAGACACTTGAGCTAAAGTACAGCCAAATGTGTTAGCCACGTCAAATGCATCAACAACAGCTCCTGCAGCTGTTTTAAGACCGGCAATTGGCATGTGAGTCGATTTTCCGGCCACACGCCTTAACTTATTCCAAACGACATCGAAGGTGTATATCGATTAAATGAAGCTACAAACTTGCTCCATGATGTCTTTTTGCTATTCTTTATAATATATCTAGACTTGGCACGTATGTTGTTGTATTCAATTAGGTTATCCAGTGTGGGGCGACGCTGGAAAACCCTAAGAGCACGCCTGCGAGCACGAATCGCATTTCGGCATTTTTTCGTCCACCAAAGGACTGGAAATCGACGAGGGTTGGCAGTCGACCTTGGAATAGCTTGCTCAGCAGCAGAAGGATACTTCTCGGTGAGATGCTCGACCAAAACATCCACAGAGTCGTGCTCATTGTAATTAGACACAGCCAACTGGGAGTAAAGATTCCAGTTGGCTGAATCTAAGCTCCATCTAGGTAGGCGTGTGGAACATATATCCTGTGTTAAGAGACTAATAAGACAAGGAGAGTGGTCTCTAGAGGGTAAATCAGAGATGACATTCCATTGCAAGGAAGCTGCTAATTGCGGTGAACAAACTGCAATATCAAGGTGTGAAAAAGTGTTGTAGGACTCTGAGAGAAATGTGGGCTCTACGGTGTTCAGAAGAGCTAGGTTATTATTGTCCAAAATCAGCAATTAGTTTACATCTCGCACAAGTCCGAGGGGAGCCCCAAAGATTGTGATGGGCATTAACGTCTCCCACCAACAGAATAAGCGTTGGTAACTGAGAGACTAGATCTTCTAACTCCATGAGCGAGAGGTCATCGGATGGAGGCAGGTAAATGTTGCAGATGGTAAATCGGATGGATGGCAGTTTAATCTTTACAGCTACCGACTGGATGTCAGAACTGTATGGATACAGATTCCACAAATATATCATCTCTGATGTGCATCATAGTGCCCCCGTGCGCAGGAATACCCCCTTCCGGTGTGAGATCACATCGCGCTAGGGTATATCGTCTAAGCTGAAAGCTGTCTTGCAGACGGAGTTTAGTCTCTTGTAAACATACGACCAAAGGTTCATAATTGTTGAGCAAAAGTTCAAGCTTTGGTCGATTAGTTCTAATTCCACGGATGTTCCAGTATAGGATAGCCATTAGAATTATAACGGGATAAGTGCTTAATCGTAGAAGCTTACTAGGTTGTGGAAAGCGGTGGTCGAATCAATTTTCCTTTTTTCCTTGGTGTCGAGCTATTACCTTTAACGGAGGATTTATCCTGCCTCTTTTTCACTGTCGTTCTGGCAGTGTGAGCAGAATCCTCTTGCTCCATCTCCTCCACGGGGGAGGACCCCTTTCCAATAGAAAATCTCGGTTCGAGAACCTCGAACCGATTGGAAGTTGCATTCCCAGAAGATTCCTCAGAGGAGGATCTCCGAGGAGATTCTCGTGGATTTTACCCTTAGGTGTACTGGGTGCAGGCTTATCGCTTTCCTTTAGGTTCTCACATAACCGGTCCTGAATTTTACTGGTGATGCATTATATACTATTGGCTTGCAGGTCTTATTATTTGATGTCGACGGTCTTGCTGGTGATTTGACTGGGGTGGTCTTTCCAGTAGCGGACTTGCAGATGTTGATGCTGTCGCTGGTGTTGATTTTGAAAGCTTTGGCTGTGTTCTGGCAACGAGAATCTTTTATGAAATAGCGGCCCCGTTTATATCGCTGGTCGGGGTTGCGATCTTCCAACTCGGTACCGGCTTAGCTGCAACTGAGCTGTAGGTACCGGACATCGGGAAAGAAGGCTGGCGGATGCGCAAGAGTTTCCGGACTTCCGAGAAGGACACCTTCTCCCTAATCCGGATCTCTTGGATCGCGTTTTCCTTTGTAAAACGGGAGCGTTCTCTGGAACTTGATGGATGTTCTCCGCTGCATTAACGCACGTTGGAGCTGATGTGCATGCTGTATCGTGAGAAACGTCTCCACAGTTAACGCAGGTAGATTCATTGCTACAGAAATCACTGTAGTGCCCAAAACGCTGACACCTATAACATCTCAGCGGATTCGGTATATATTGCCTAACCTCAATGACTTCATACCGTGCTTTAATCCTTTGAGGGGATCTACCCGATCAAAGGTAAGGAACAGGGTACGAGTAGGCAGTAATTCACCTCTTTCTTTCCCCTGGACGCGATATACCCCTGTTACCCTTCCTCTTCAAGATTTTCTTGAATCTCCTCATTGGTCATGCCATCTAATGCACAGGTGTTTACCACACCGCGCGAGGAGTACAAGTTCCTGTGAATCTCAACCTTAACCAGATAGCTGCCTAACATGTTGGTTTTAAGTGTTTTCGCTTTCTGATGTGCTGAATGCGCTTCAACCAGGAGCGTGCCATTGCGGGATCTAATGCACGACTTAACCGGACCAGCAATCTTATCGAGACCGTTTTGAACTATAAAAGGGTCACCGATGTGCACCTTCTTCCTTCCTCTGTTATATTAATAACCAAGTAGCGAGGACCACAAGACTCCACCATTACAAATGTCTCCGATGGCATGCTCACATACTGGGCGCCACCCCAGCTTAGGCGAGAGTCCTGGCCTGGACCTTGCTCACCTTAGGGTCTCACCTCCCAATACATGGATAGAGGGACCCAATCGCATTCATGTGTGTAACAGCTCATGTATTGGCCCCTCCCCGGGACTGACATTTATCAGCGGATACGAACACAGTCCTACATGATACTCAGGGGTTGGAAGTTACGCATTACCCAGTCACCCCTTGCGGCTACCCTCCACCGTCCCGCGCAGCGGTATCCATCAGTCTGCGTTCAAGGTGGTAACTAGAAATTGGTCAAACACGTTTGTGGACCACAGTTGATTGGACGTTTGGCATAAGCCCTCTCATCTTTTAGAGGAACCCATTCGAGAGTGTGGCTCGGGACCCCGGGAGCGCTAATCCCGTACCTACCGTAGTAGGCACCTGGGGGATATATGACAGTGACAAATAATTAGAGTGTCATATCACAGTTGAATGAAATCAAAATATTTATAATGTGAAGCTAAAAGCAAACAAGCTGAATGAGATTGAGTATGACCAAAATGACCACAATTTCAGTTGTACAATTGTGTACAATTGTATACAAAGTAACAACGTGTGCTCAAAATTAGTAATTTGATTCTAAAAGTTAGTACAAAAGTCAAATGCACCATAATTAACCAAGTCAAAGTATCAAGGTAAATGAAAAAAGAAAATTTCCCAGTATTCAGCACAAACTAGCAATGCCTATGCTAAAACCACGCATAAATAATGCGGACAGTATCTGAAGTTTAAAACAGTAAGCACACTGACTGTAAAGAAACACAATTCAATCAGATCACTGGTCAGGAATTTTATATTATACAATACATCTATAATGCACTACAGTGACAAATTTGTCATACGAAAGCAAGCTTCATAGCCCTTAATAATTTCACTTGCACAAATTATTAACAGAGGCATAAGATATAGTAGCAAGGTGCCATAACACACAAAAATGTCAATATCGTGAGGCAAGGGACAAACTTGAAAGATTAATGCAGTCGTATCAGGCATACAAAATCTAAAAATGTCACAGAAATAACTGAGACAGTGCTCACATACAGAATATACTCATCAAATTATAGGTCCCTAACCCGATTTCGCGAGCGCTTGAACCTGAACTACGAAAGGATAAAATTAATTTAAAAAATGAAAAATAAAGCAGGTAAAACTGAAAGGAAAGCTATGGTTATTAAAACACAGCACCACACAAAGAAACTCGCAACAGGATGCGAACGTTGTCCTCAGACCTATATAAGAATAAGGAATGGAGTCTGCAAAAATATTTAGTAAAAGCACATGTCTTGCATACACACTGAAACACACACACAGCAAACAACGTGGCAAAAGGGAACAGAAAGAGAAAAGAAGGAGAAGAGAGGGAGGAATGCGAAACAGTGGAGAGAATGAGAGAGGTGGAGAAAGGGGGTAATGCAGAGACACCAAAATATTATATATCCATCACATAGAAAAAATAGGAAAACTACCGAAATTTGAAAATTTTCAGGGCGAAATGGAGAGAGAAGGAAATTCTTTTTGCCACGCCAAAGAAAGAATAAACACGCAAAACTCTGGAACAATTTTTAATTTCCGGTGTAACGGTTACGTTACAAAGCCGAAATGTGCTACGTAAATGTGGTACGCAACCCTTCAAAAAATCCTGTCACGTCGCTTTAATCTTACATAGAAAAAACTCATAGCACACACACAGACACAAAAAGATATCCCACACACGCTCACATATAACAAAACATACCTTGAATTTCAATTACAGCCACCACGTGGTCAGAATCACAAAATATTAACACATAACAAACACTCGCACGCCACAAACACACAAACATTCTTCGCAGCAATATGACGCCTCCACCAAAAAAATTTATAAATCCGGCGCCGTACACCAAAAATGTTACATGCTGGGTGAGGGCCAAAAGGTTTCCATCAAATTATTGAATTTTAATCACCCCCAACACGCACATGGGGGGAACGTAGCACAGACACTGCGAAAAGACCAGGACCTTGATGTTCACATTCCGATGCAGGCTTGGGGTTTTGTAACAAATTACACAAATTTCACATCATTCGCCAGACTGAATTTCAAACACAAGCCAAAATTATCCCAATAATGCTGTCGCCATGCGCCGCAATAATGTATCTGGCACGACAATACCTACTAATACCCACAATATTGCATTTACGTTTATTGGACACGGGGCCTCGTGGTCCTCCTTGTGCCGGTGCCACCGAGGTGACACTTGGAGAAGGATGCAGTTTAGCTGACAGGGCTGGGAAGCTTTTCCCAGCCTGCTTTCGGGGCGACGGTATAGGGTATGTACGCATAACCTTCGCATAAGACACATGTCCGGTAGCCATCTGTCGGACTTCGTATCTGGATACAGCCACAGTTACAATCGAATTCGTAATCTAGGTTTCCAGATAAAGTGCCGGGCATTTCTCTTTATCGGTGAGCAAGTGTTCTTGTTTACAACCGATACAGCGCATTCTATCTGTAAAACAATCAGGTTTTCGCGTCTAAGTGATCCTGTCCATATTTGGGAAGTTTCCTATTTCTGCAGAATTTAGTCCTCTGGTGAAATTTTTCACAATTCGTACAAACGGCCACTCTTGTATTATAGCGATCCACTTGAAAGCGTTGGTAGTAGAGATAGATACGCGTAGGCAAATGTTGCGTACGAAAAGTAATTTTAAGGGTTCGAGTAGGAACACATTGGGTTTCCTCATTTAACTGTGTTCTACGATTAAAGTGCATGATATGATGAACTGGAATTGACTAGTCAACCTTAGATGCGTAATAATTTCGCCTAGATCCACTCCGAAGTCAATCCCTCGTACTACACCCGACACAAATAAATTATAGAAGGCATACAGGAGTATGTATCATGTACCGTATTAAAATCAGAATCGAGAAATTATTAGCATTTTGTGCCGGCGCAAAGTGAACCTCTAGTTGGTGAAATTCTGACTTATTGCTATGGGTAACCCCTCTTGCGTGTAAAAAGAGCTATTTGCCAGTTTCAATGGATGAAAGTCTTGTAGATTTTTATTTCTACTTCGTACAATCACGAAGTATGGCCCTACGTCCGCACTCATATATCGCAATGAAGGTTATTGTTGCACTGAGGCCGAAGCTGAATGTGAGGCTATCAGTTCCCCAGTTGACTGTTGTACAGATACACGTGCATTGGGCGACTGTAGTTGATCGGCCCATGATTCTGAAATTGGTGGTTGTGTACTAGTTATTACCTGCGTTTCCATACCGACTGTCGGAGTTTCACATATCGGTTCCTCCAATGACGTATGCATAGGGTATCTCTGAGCCCCGTTTCGGGACTTAGCGAACAACGCAGGAAAGATAAATGTTAAAAAATCGAGCTTACCAACTGTGAAGTGCTGCTCACTACTTATAGTAAAATAAAGAAAACCACAAAATACCTTAAACACAAAGGAGACAGCAGGTCGCGTTAAACGTATAAAATAGGCGAAGACGTGCTAACCCCTCTCCTCAGAAGCTTGTGTGCACTGTAGATATACTCGACCAGCTGCTACGCCGTCTCCGAGACGAATGTGGGCCCTGTGGGGCAGGGTTGCCAACTCGATACTTGAGTAATCCGCTGGATCGATAGCCTGATTAAGCTTTTTTTCCTATTTCAAGCTAAGGCCCCTTTTTGTATAATGCATGTATTTAATTTCATTTCATCCATATGTTCCATTTGATAACCATGCATTTTTGTAATTCCTTAAAGCTATTGCTAACCACTTGAGATCTATATTAAAAAAATTAAAAACGTTTTACTGAAGAAACATACACAAAAGGCATACCTGTATTAACTGTCGTTGTTGTTATGCAATTGACACAATGACGCAGTATGTTCCGAGTCAAGTAGTTATTTTCTCTTATTATTTACACCTTTTCACACTTTTGTATGTATATATTTAGCGGCTGCATTTACACTATGTACACATTTGCACTTCATTATCTCAGTCAAATACGTTGTAGTAAGCAAAATCAGGGATACTGAAACTCATACCCATACCAATTTCTTGAGAAAATGACACTTCCGTAGACTGTGCAGTTGACCCATTTTCACCTTGCTGTCCTTGTGATATGTTGCTAAAGTGCCAATTTTTGCCAACACATTGGAAGGTATAATATAGCCGTTGCAGCACTTTCCACGGCGAAAAAGTTCGGCTCTCACTACCAGTATAGAGTGAAGCATTTTATATCCCAGCCGGTTGCGAATTTTGTTTTTCACGATATTCATTTGTGAAAAAAACGTTCCACCTCAGCATTGGATCAAGGCAGGACTAACAGTGTAATGGCGAACTCTGCTAACTCCGTGAAAGGATTGACCCGTGAAGCGTCACGTAAATCAACGACTTCCTTCCAGAAATTAAATGTTTTGTGAGTGTTGATCCACCTTATCATAGTCAGTCTATCGCATTGCGGCTGAATTTTCTGTTTCAGTTGCGGAGCGTTTCATTAGTTCCGCCAGTGGTATAAGAGATTCCTTATTGACGTGCAGGACACTTGTAACGGACACAGATGAAACTCGCTGTGACGTCGCCACGTTCTCTGGAAGCCTCTGTTGAAGCTGCTTAAACAAGCAAAGGAGGAACTCGATGCATCGCCTACGAAAGCATTTCAGGACATCAGAATTTACAGCACTTTTCTGCAGCAAAGTTTCTACTTGATATCCCAAATATGCGTCCCAGTCTTCATAATCGGCAAAGTTGCTGTGTATTAAGGAATCTAGTTGAAACGTAGGTAGCACTAGTCGCTTAGCGACACCACGAACGAGAAACACTAAATCATTCGCGAGTTTTGTGCCATCACAATCTTTTATTTCAAAATATTTGTTTACTCGTGGCACTTCGTCCAACACAGAATGCAGAAATAGAAGATAGGCTTGAATTGCTGGATCACTGTACATGTAATACAGCACTGCAGCCTCATAGTCTATGTCTTTAAATAGCCTGATATGATCTTTAAGATCATTCCATTGTTGGAAAATTCTGGACACAGCCGACTCGATAGACAACCAGCGAGTAGCACACACATTTTTATATAACGTTTGTCACACATGGGAGTGACTGAACTGTGTATAATTTGACCTTACAAGAAATTCAACTTCCTTTGGCAGTGTGGCATCGGCTGCAGTCGAAACAGCTAACTGTAAAGAATGGCATACACATCGTACCATTACCAACCCTGGAATTTCTGTCTTTAGTTGTTCATAAACATCTTTGTTTACACCCGTCATCACTGAAGCATTATCTACACAACTCCCTACTATCTATGCAATTTAAGTCCTTTACTAATAATGGGTTTTTAACAGCCTCGGCAATAGCAGTTACATTACAGGCTTCCATGTCCTCTAAACTAAAATACGTAAGACAACAGTGCCCAGCTTCACGCTGAAGTAGATCACTACCACATCAAGATACTTAGTTACACTAATGTATGTTGATTCATCGAGCAATAAGCTATAGTAGCTATCACCAATGTCCTCCACCAGATCTGCTTCAAAATGAGGAGCGATAACATTGTTATTATTGCACTACACTTAGTTCTATACATTTTCAAGTGGATGGCTGCAGGCCTGCCTCCGAATTGTTCTTTACACAGATCACAGAGATGATCTACGTAAATACTGCTGGTGTGCTTCGCAACAAAAAGAGCCAAAGCACCTTCTGCCTTTCTAGTTTTGTCAATCGGCGTCTTAAACATCGATCTTGAGTTTGAGCCATCCTTAGCTGTACTCTTATGTTTTTTTTAGAATTTTTATGCTGTATTAAATCTGTATGTTTTGCATTAATGTCAACCTTGCAGAACCTACATTTAGCCACGTGTGGATTACTCGGTACCTCGAGAAACCAGGATTTTAGATTTTCTTCTTATTTCCACGCACTGCGGAACTTTTGCTTGTAGGACTTCTTGTCCTTACTAAGGCCCATCTTTAGAAGCGCACAAATTAACCACCGAGCGAAACTTAGAAGTAATATGTATGCTTTTCTCGCCCAAAACAAACTAAAAGCTGTCCCCAGCTAATATACGCTGAACTGATTGCGCTATGACCATTTACGGCATTGCATATACAGCAGTTAAAGTTGTGCAAAGCAGACTACCTGCTTCTTCAGTTTTTTTCTTTCATCATATTTTTCCAACTCTGAATTATCTTATATTTTTCTAACCCTAAATTGCCGTCCTGTTTATAGTTGTGCAACGCAACACCATCGTAACCGTCATGTATTGCTAACTCTGAATTATAAACCTGTTTATACATTTTAACCGTATTTATATGATAGCTATGCTTAAACATACACTAAGCGTGCACCAAATGTAAATAAGCTATATTTTTAAATTAGTAAGCGATGGTAAATTGACAAATAAGCTAAATTTCAAGCCATACTTATGGTTTATGGCTTATAAGCCTTTGTGAATGCAGTAAGCTGACAAGCCCTGCAAATAAGCCAAATCTGGCTTGAAATAAGCTGAGTTGGCAACTCTGCTGTGGGTTATTGTTGCTGCCAGCATCTCCCTGTTCTACGTCACGTCGCTAAACCATAGCAATCTTGTAATGTTGAAAAACGCGAGAGGGATGTGTTGGTTGGCAGGAAGGTAAGTGTCGAAGTTTCATAGAGGAATAAAAGTGACATATGAAGGGAGGTAATGCCTGCGGCAGAGACTGAAACGGATCGTAAAAATGCAAATAAGAATGCACAGATAGAAAGGGTTGTACGATGTGGAACACACCCATTACTTATCGTGCATGTGCATGGTACATGCATTACCTTAAGTTTATTTCATTGGAAATGTCATAATCCCGTAATAAAATGTATTTATTTACTCATTGGGGAATTGCGCGAGGTTACGTGGTACATAACTTAGTCAAAGGTTATTTCATCACAATATGTAGAGGCCCTCATTT
This sequence comes from Deroplatys truncata, assembly GCA_030765065.1. Taxonomy (NCBI): domain Eukaryota; kingdom Metazoa; phylum Arthropoda; class Insecta; order Mantodea; family Mantidae; genus Deroplatys; species Deroplatys truncata. The sequence continues at coordinate 49,419,699 of CM060984.1, read as the reverse complement.
ATTCTGCAATTGTACTGCGCAGTCTTATATTGGGTAAGTTATATTTTTGGTTGAATTAAGGAATGGAATGCATACGCAACATACCACTATGAAACAATCGCTGGTGTGTTGCTAACAGTTAATACATAGGCCAGTAAATGTCATAATTAAAGTAAATAATAATCGTAACTTTAAGAATAATTGTCCGTCCAACCAGATCTCCACGTAAATAAGCAGACGATTAAAATGCGGAGATAAACGAAAGCAAATAATACCTATTAGTAAACAAATAATAATTGTAACTTTAAGAATAATTGTCAGTCCAACCAGGTCTACTAGCTCTTTTATGATGCGAAATGTAGCCTTAAAAATATGATGTGTTACACTCGCATGACTTTCTCTACTCTTATACAAACTATTTTTACAAACTCTTATTCTCCATCTATTTCATAATAATCGAGATAAACGTTTGCAGAAACGATCTTTTGACATGCAAAGAGAATTACATTTTAACCAAGGCGACCATATCTAAAAATATTTAACTATGGCTTAAGGTCTACTATGTTCCCCTTGTTTTGTATTTGCAAGGGCAATATAGAAATACAGTAGCCTTTAAGCCTAGACATATCTCTTAATAGCTGGTTGCTATGTGCAGCACCATTCTCTTTACCACAGATTAATACTCTTTGCATATCCAAGACAAAAAAATGAATAACGAATTCCTATATGAGAAAATTATTGAAAAATTTAAGGGAATAACAAGCAATATCTCGAAAATGGTTCACTCAAAAAAGTACAGGACGTAAATTGTGTATTTTAACGCGATCTACATTTTTTGTGTAGTAAAATGTTGTCTATCTCTTATGGTTTACCAGTTATGCAAAAGTCGTTCACAATGAAGAATACTTTTGGAGACATTCCCAGAAAATTCAAGATATACATTTCATTTGTCATGAAAACATCTTAAACATGTGATATTTTAATGAAACTCGTTAGAGCCATTGTTGAAAAATTAAAATTTTCGAAAAATGTTCCATGTAAAGGGTAATCTGGGGTAGGGGGATTTTCTTGAAAACCCTCGTGTCGCATCTCTGGAAGATACTGAACCTAAATACCAAGTTTGGTGTTTATCCGACTGTTCGTTTCTGAGTTATGCTGTTCAGTCACACACACACACGGACATGTTTCCAAAAATGTTTTTTTTTTGTTTCAGGGGGTCTCAAAACTTATATTTCCGGTGAAATCTCGGTATCGAATTTTTGGGTGGAATACAATACTTCCCCTACTTACTATACGTAGTAGAGAAAGTAAAAAAGGCTGTTTTTGCGTCGGTTTTGGTTAAAGAAACCCACAACCATAAACTCACCCCAGTTGGCCATTTTGAACAGCAATGACTTTTCGCGCCTTCTTCTCCCTGTCGCAGACATGGATTACATACTGCCAAAAGCATCGCATTTCGCAGTACTGCTACTTGGTATTTGTAGCGATTTTTTAAAGTATGTATGTTGGCAGCATACGGTGACGTAGGACAGGAAGAGACTGGAGCAACATTACCCTTTTTGGTATTTTAGATCTATCGGCGATATGCACCATCTACATTGTTGATATTTATCTTCAGTTCTTAACTAATTAAAAGGATTCAAGTTGTGCTGAAGAAATATATTAGAATGATCACAGATGTTCCCTGGTATGTTTAGAATGCCCATAAGGTCTTGCACAGAAATGACAACTATTATAGCATGAACCTACTTTGAATTTCATCAAAAGTTTGAATTTCTCTACATCGTTCTAGAGATACGTCTAGGACAATAGGCATCTCTAAGAGAACAACATGGTAGGTACATGATAGAATAATTAAAATTTATTTTTCTTTTCATTCAAGGGGCCTCAAAATCTGTATTTCCGCTGAAATCTCGGCATGGAATTTTTGTGTGGAATGCAATACCTCCTGCACCCTCTAGGTACGTGTTAGAATAAGGAAAAGTTGCTTTTAGTTTCATTCTGGGGTCTCAAAACATGTATTTCCCGTGAAATCTCGGTATCGAATTTATGGATGGAATGCAATACTTCTTCTACCTACTGCGTATATGATAGAATAATAAATGAGAAAAAGAATGAGTACAAATGAATTTAAAATAATAGACAATTCTAAACTTCATATGTTGCAGACTTTCCCAAACTTTAATGAATATTTATTGTGTAGTTTACGTATGCTTTGCTTTAAACATTATTTATGTTTTACTTCATTTACGTGTTTTGTTTTTCGGCGTTATTGCTTTTCATTTTTGTGTTTTCCCACACAATCCACGCATATTTATGTCCGTTATACCCGTGTTTATGTAGATTTCACATTTTATTTCCCCTTACACAAAACAAAAATTACTTCTTTTCCGCGTGTCTTCATTTTTTGCGACATTAATTGGTTATCCAGGTTCTTCTCTTTTTTGAAATGCGCAGTTCAAAATATCATTAACATTTCAGCATAATCTTGTTCCACGCTTGCTTAACGTCTAGCGATGTTAAATATTACGTTGGTGACACCTGGCAAGCCCTTCGAATATACAGCTCTATGTTGGCACTTCAATAAAGCTCCATTCGTCTCAGGGACGGCGCAGCAGTTGGTTCGCTCTTATATAGTGCACGCCGGTTTCTGAGGGGAGGAATGGGGAGATTAGTTTGAGCATGTGTTTTCCTGAAGTGCAGGTTCACAGGATCGCCATTTCGCTCGTGTATTTCAGTATTTTTTGTGATTTCTTTCTTTTTCTTCTTAATAGTGTGTGGCTGTCTACAGTTGGTAAGTGTGATTTTTCTTACTTATATTCGTGCGAGGTTCTGTGAGTCCCGGAAAGGCAACCATGGCAACGACAGGGGAGGACCTTATTTGTGAAACGCCAATAGTCGGCATGAAAACGGAGCTAATCACTAGTACACCACCACTTACTCAGGTAACCTGTGCGGACCAATTGCAGTCGCCCGATGCGACTTTATTAGTGCAGCAGTCAATGGAGCTGTGATAGCCCCGCGTGCAACTTCGGCTCCGACTCCGCCACAACCGCCATTAAGTTATATGAATACGGACGCGGGTCCATATTTTGTGATTGTGCGTGGTAATACTAAAAATATACGCGATTTCCACCCATTAAACTGGGTAAATGGTTGTTTTACATGCCAGAGGACTTACTCATAGCAATGAGTCCGGGTTTAATCAACCAGAAGTACATTTTGCTTCGGCATAGACGCGAATGACTTCCTCGATTCTGATTTCGATTCGATGCACGATACAGGCTCCTATATACCTTCGTCTAACTTATTTGTGTCGGGGGTAGTACGGGGGATAGCTTGAGAGGTGGATCTTGACGAAATTCGAACACATCTCAACATGCCTGGGCAATTGCCAGTGCATCATACTATGCATTTCAATCGCAGAACGAAGTTGAATGGGGAAACCTATATGTCCCCACACGATCACTTAAAATTGCATTCCGAACGCAAAACTTGCCTTCACATATTTAGCTTTATTACCAACAGTTTCAGGTGGACCACTACAATACGAGGGTTGTAGTTTGCACGGATTGTGGGAAATTCCATCTTAGGGCAAACTTTTGTAAAAATAGGAAACGCTACCTCAAATGCGGACTTGATCACTTGGATGCGCAATCAGTGTTTCACGGATAGACTTCGGTGCATAAATTGCAAACAGGAACATTTACCCACAGAAAAACAGAAAAGCTCGGCATAACACTTGGAAACCCAGATAACAAATACCATTGCTACTCCGCCGGTATCCCGTTATGAAGCCCGACAGATGGTGACCGGACAAATATCGTATGCGGAGGCTATTCCCTCTCCCCGGACGCTACCGGGGGAATGTTTCCCGCCCATGCCGACTAAAACACCTCCTGTGCTGGGTGTCACGATGGTGGCACCGGGACTGGGGCGCCTAGGAGTTTCCGGCTCCAACAAGCGTAAATGTAATGCTCTTAGTCCGCCGACTACCCCGGAGTAGATCCAAGAGCGCTGGGCATCACATGGCAGGTTGCCTGAAGCAGCATATGCAGTCAATACTCGAAACAGAAAAACACACGAGCAGAAGGAGATGGTGGAGGGAAACCTCCTACGTCGGCAGTATCTCGGGAGACCTCGAAAACTTGGTTTGAGAAAATGGGTAGGGGAGTTAGTGTGCTGACACCTGAAGGAGGACCTCATATACCACAGACGCGTGAACCCGCAGGTATGTCCAGGGTTAACCTACAACTGCAGACGCTATTTCTAAAACTGTGTACGATGGCACCAGACTACGTCTTGCACGCCCTCCAGGGGTGCAGCATCAGCTACACTTATAAGTTTTGGCGTATTACCCTATGGATATTCAGCCAACAATTTATGATTGGAACGCTCGCAGTGTGGATTCAAAGAAGGCGGAACTGCAATCACATTTAGCCCCTGTCCAACCCCTAGTGGTGATCATCGTGGAGACCTGGTTGAGGGATGGGCAGTCCTTTCGACTCCCGGGTTATAGACATATAGAACTGACAGACTCTCGCATGGGGTGTGTGGCCATTTGTGTCCTTGACAACTTTCGGGTTCTATAATTGGAAGACGGGCATTAGATTATCACCGGACCTCGAGGCGGTTCGGGGCGTGCTTGAGGATATAACTATCGTCGGGCACCCGATTCACAGTGCAAGAGTGGGAGATGTTTCTTACCCCCCGTTCCTCGAAATACTTACTTGTAGGCGACTTTAATCTTGGTGACTTAGCGGCGCTCACACCGCAACGGAGACGCAAATTTCCGCTAGGACAACTGGTAACGAAGTATGGGTGGCAAGTTCTTACTCAACCCTATACTACATCAGCTTGATTCCTCGCCGGACATAATATTTGCTACACAGGACGTGACAACACAACTGAAATTATTCCGACTCAACTATACCATAGGTAGCGACCATTACCCTTTTCTCTTTTACACCCGTACGGCTCCCGGGGTTACTCCTACTGATCCACATCTTCAACGTACAGGTGTCTTTATTCCGCATCACTTCCAGACTTACCTTCAACGGATACCCGACTACTAAGTGACGCCGTTGTTACTTGTGAACTCCTAGAAGATACCCTCACGAGTTATCTAGACCATTTCTACACGAAAATACTTCTACGCCCTCGCCGAATACCTAGACAACCTTGGTGGATGCCCGAATGTGCCCGAATGGTTGCAGAGAAATGTCAGCTTTTACGCACAATATCACCGGAAACGCACCAGAGATGCCTTTTTCCTAGTGCGGCCTAAAGAGGCACATGTCCATCGTCGTTTCCGTCAGAGTAAACGCGTTGCTTGGGCAAACTTTTGTAATTCCACTTCCACACGAACACCTACCGCTCAGGTTTGGAGACGTCTGGCGTGATTCACGAAGGCAAGGTACTCGGAACCACAACCAATATCGGGACGACCACAGTTGCAGCCTGACTTCTTAAGGCAAGTTTCGCCTGTTTCGGTACTGGACCCCTTTACTTCTTCATGAAGACTCTTACGTATCGGACCTCCTGTGTCGCCCTGTCACGCAACAGATGTCCGCAGTATTATAGTCAGTAAACCTGACAAATCTACGCCGGGGCTTGATGACATTTCCTAATGTCATTTGAAGGCTTTACCCCCAGATGGTATACGCTCCTAGCAATTGCATTTACACGAATACTCCGTACTGTTATTCCACCAGATTCATGGCGAGATGCGACTATTCGCCCAATCTTATAGCTGGGTAGCACCGGACTAATCGCGGCAGACTATCGCCCCATTGGCATATTACTTACCATCCATAAAGTTTTTGAAAAACTCCTTCAGGACCGTCTGAGCCTCTAGTTGGAACGGTATACCTTATGGCCCGCCACGCAATATGGATTTGGAAAGGGTTATGGCACCACCTACCCTTTATACATCCTCCTTACCGACATCCATATCGCGTTTCACACCCACCGGCAGGTACTTGCACTTTTCCTAGACCTGTCGGCAGCACATGACCATGTCGTTCTACAGACCCTTATAGATCTTTAAGCCGATATCCAATTCCTTCACGTTTATCTGCATTGCTATATGCCCTTTTTCATAATCGCCGCTACCAACTAGCGTCTCATTTTCATAACTCACAAACTCGTAACACCTCCCGAGGTTTGATAAAAGGTTCGGCTCTTAGTCCATTGTTATATTCCTTGTGTATAGGGTTATTCATTCCGAGGTGGCGATGTCTGCGCGAGTTTTGCAATATACGGATGACATGGTGATGTATGCGGCGATACAACCCAATGCCAGGACGGACTTCCGACTATTAGAACAAGACTGCCTTCGTGGTATTCAGTTTCTGCAATCCTTGGGTATGCGGGTAAATATCCGGAAAACTAAATTCCTGCACTTCCTTCGCCCTACCAGACCTTCACCGTTTACGCTTCGAATGCAGGATCACGACCTGGGCCCGACACCTACGTTAAAATGTTTAGGTCTCCATTTGCAACACAATCTCTCCGCCACAGCACATTACAATTTTTTTGACTACCTTGACTCGCACCAAACACTTATTCAGAGCCATGGCAGCCCGTTACTGGGGTATGCATCCACTTCTACTTCTCTGACTCATACCGCCACTTATATACACCAGACTGGAATACGGACAACTTCTTGCGCCGCCGCTAACGCGTGGGAGTAGTTGGATGTTGGACACCTGTTTTTACCAACTCTTTAACATCATACTCCATATTCCGGACAAACCGGCCAAATGCCTATCCCTACGATACTTCCTGAAGTATCATTTGGACAATCGGCTATTCACGCACGGTGTACACTTTATTGCTGACCTACTGACACATTCCCATACTCCGTTATTACCCAAATTTATACGTTTATTCGAGCTACTTTACGGCAGACCCGGTGGGGTGGCACATTTACCTTTCCCACTACTGCGCGGTCTCGCGATCTTTCGTCGACGCAACGACTATATCAGTTCACCCGTATACCCTGCGTATCTACTTGACATTCTGATCCACACTCTCCCAGATCATGTACATTTTAAACACAACGACGCTCCATATAGAGAGTTCTGATTAGTCTGTACCCAGACTACAATTTATATAAGTAGAACCAGTGGTTTATTTTTTTTTTACTTTTTTTACCCTACAGAACAAAGGCCGAAATATTGTTTTAAAACTAAAGATGCAAGGTTGAAAATTTTGGTAAAAAATTCCATTTTTCACCACACTGTCCCATACTGTTTTGTTTCCGTTTCTCATCAACCATACTCTTGGATGCATACTGCTGCTGCCGACTTTATTAGGAAAACGTAACATGAGGTTGATATACCTATTTGTGCAATTACAATTTTTACATGTATATGTAAACAATAAAACTCCCTGCATTACTAGGGTCCGCCAAAGTGATAACGTTTCTAACCTTAGGTTTTGGACAGGCCAGGGCCCTAAGGCGCAAAGCGCAGCCGAGGGATGTTTTTTTTATTAGTTGGTAGTTCGGTCGCAACAACGAAGCGACGACAGGGCGTAGCCCACAGAACACCAAAGTAGTGCAGCCTAAGATTTGCGCGTGTAAAATTCGGATGATTTGTCCATTATTTATGGAACCGTTTACGCAACAGTCCAGGTTCCTTTAAGGTTTAAAATGTCATTTTCAGATGGATCCCACTGATGCAGAAAAGCATTTGTTTCTTTGCTATATGGGGCCTAGAGAACGAGAAAAAAGTTATTACTTTTAAACCATTTCATTTCAAACCTATATAATTTACACGTTCAGGTCTACATTTATTTTTCTAATTTTCTTTATTTCCTATTACTCGTTGCAATTGTCAACCATATTATATTTGATTTCGGTCTTTTAAGACAGTGGTTTTTAACCACGTGTTATATGACAACTTGACAAGACTGCATTCGAATATGCTGATGGTTGCCCATTGTTACCAAACCTGTGGCTCGATAGATCTCAGAGTTGCCAATGCAGCGGAACTCCGCTACGCGCAGCGAAATTTAAGTCTTCCGTAGAGTTGCGCAGAAAAGGGAAAAACTAAGAAAATGTAGTGGCTTTTATCAATTTTAATTTCAAAAAGTAAATGTACGATTGTTTCTAAAATAATTTTGTAAAAAGTTCAATTAAATTAAATTATATAAAATTAAGCCATTTAAGTATTACGAATTATATAACAGTGAGTGTACACCACCCTAAGACAAAAAGGGGGGAATACCCTGGAGAATAATTGTCGAGAGATGAAAAGAATGTGAGAAAACAGTTGTTTTTGGATAAGTGGTTGAAAGGACGTATTTCTCACCCTCGAAATGATAACAATACAACCAGTTAAAGAAGACAGTGCTAAACCAAAGTGGAAAGCATGAGAACATGTAGTGTTGTTTTGGGACAAAAATAAGTGATACACTGTGAAAACCAGAAACACTTCTAAAAACTATAAAATCATTTCTCAGCTAATTAGTAAATTAATTTATTTATATTCTACTAAGAAATGCACAATGATTAAATTCATGTAACTTAATTATTACTTAATCAAAATATAAATTACTGCCACTAAAATAGGCCTCAAGAGAAATATAATTGTATATTAATCGTTTCTATGACTTAATGATAATGTAGTTTATAGAGTACCTAGTAGTTTTATAGCGGAGTGTAGTGGAATTTTGTCCAACCTGTAGTGAGATTCAATGCTTTTTAGTTGGATACACTGATTTCGAAAGTGAGCAGTTTTGCCAATTTAGTTGTTTTATAACTAAAGCTGGTCTTTTTGAACGACTGCCTAGTTGGAAAATTAATATTTTAGTTCCTAGTGGGAAATCTAGTTCTTTTAAAAAATAATCTGATTGAAATCTGTTTTTTTCCCTTCAAATCATTTGGTTTCACGTAGTTATTACGTTTTTAAAAGCAACTTAGTGGCCACTTTATCCGTTGCATGGCTTGATATATCCGATGAACTCACAAGAAAACATATAGCATTTGGATTGCGTCATCGTAATATGAGCTTGTTGACTTGCTGTGATTATTCACCCTGTCTCTCGTAATAATAAACGTTATGCTGGCTATGTGTTCATGTACTGTTCATCAACTGACATTAACGTCATTAAGCTTCTAGCAATAGATATTGTGTATCACAGTAAAACAATTGACAGGATAGTTTCAAACGTATCTTGAACTTTTCGAACTTTAAAGATGTGATGCTGTGTCTATTGCGTTTGGAATTCAAAAAGCCTTGAAAGAAATTAATTTAGATTTGCAAACCTTGCGAGGAATCGGAACAGACAATGCTAGTGTGATGGTGGGGATTAATAATGGAGTATATCAAACACAAAGGGAAGTCGCACACTTGATACTTATAAGGTGTGTGTGCCATTCTATCTAACTGGCAACCTCTGCAGCAACTGCAGAATCTCTTCCAAGAAATTTAGATTTTCTAGTTAGAGAAACTTACAGTGGATTTTCTCGGTCTTTTACGCGACAACTCTTTTACCGCCAACTTTTTTGCATTCTAAATGATGGGGATGAACCACTAAAAATCCCCCACGCCTGCGACATGAGGTGGTTATCTATTCAGCATGCAGTATGTAGAATAATTGTCAATGGTTAGGGTTATAGGCTCATTTTGAAATTATTAGGCTCAGTGAAAAATGTTACTTAGCTGAAATGCTCTACTCCGTCTTCAGTGATGAGCTCAATTTAGCATATTTGTTGTTTTTGAAACCTATTCAATCTGATCTTCAAATGGTCAACAAAAGTTATGAGGCAAATGATGTAGATCCTTGCAAACTATTAGATGATCTGGTAGCTCTTATTCAATCTCTTCTCAAAGTAATTGTCATTCCAAACTATCCAGTGCTGAGAAAATTCTTTGATGGTGTTTTCAAGAAACATCTAAATCCAAAGCCATATCTAGGTTATTTGTTTGAAAGTAAGCCTTCAGAAATTAGAAATAAAATAACAGAACAAGAAGAAAAAGCTGTTAGAGAAAGATGTGTAAAATGTGTTTCTTTGCTCAGAGTTTGCCTGATAACATTGAAATATTGAGGAAACTGTCTCTTCTTGCTGTCTCAAAGGCTCTTGTTGTGGTAATGGAACCGTTAATTCCCCAATTAGAAACATAACAATTGGATAGCGAAACAATCGCGAAAGTAGAATTGTAGTGGCAAAGGTTGACTGTTATACAATGGAAGAATGTCAGTAATTCCGTCAATTTTATTACTGTGATGTATTCAAATATCGTGATACTAGTGGCGAAAATACTTTCAAAGAACTTGCAGATTTTGCTTTATCTAAGCTGGTATTTCCTTGGTCAAACCTGAAGCTGAAAGAATAATAAGCCAATTAAATCTGGTGAAAACGAAAACAAGGAATCGAATGCGCACAAAAATGGTGAATGCTATACTGGAAATTTGGGCAGGTCTTCGTAGAAATAATAAATGCTGCAACAATTATTAACTTCCGGCAACCAATCTAAAAAAAATAGGGACAGTGAAAGCATATAAATCTAAAGCATCAACATTTACTGAATCTTGACCATCCGCTGCAACTTCATCTTCCACAATTTGTCTTTCCCAAGATGAAGACGATGACGTCATTGGTTATCTTGATGTGCTACTCAATTTTTATGTAAGGGATATTATTTTGTCTTTTAATTCAATGCAATGGCCTGTGACTTATTGTTTTTAAGATATGGAATTAATAATAGAAATCTAGTTTTTTAAGGTCATTTTTAGTCTTTTTTACGCCAAATTTGGTTGGAAAAATAGTTTACTGTTGGCAACACTGAGAGAGCTTGTATTAATGTCTTGCAAATTTTGCAGTAGGGAGCGGGAATTTTTGAGCGGTGTTTGGTGTGATCTTTCAAATATCGGTAGTAAAGCTAAGTAATCCTAATTATTTAGGCAGTTAAAACAATAGTTAATTAGATAGTTCTGTAATTTATTATCCAGTATATAATATTTTTCATTAATTCGTTTCGGCCTCAGATTTATTTCTTAAATATTTGAAATTTCTATCTTCCCCTTAGGGGATTCGAATGGAAATTCAATATGGCCCAGAAGTACAGAATTTAAAAAATCAAACAAATAATTCAGGATGTGATGTAAATGAGATGGTAACTAATGTAAATATGTCAGATAATAGGAAATTGCTGTATAATTATAAAGACTCTGGCCCTTTTGTTGTGAATTTAGTAGGAGTTGATAAAAATGTTAACATGATGCATCCAATGAAATGTGGAACAATGCTCTATGAAAATGAAATGAAGTTTAAATCTATTGTCACAGTAGGGAAAAATAGAATTGAAATCCATTTTAATACATTCCAAGAGGCTAATAATTTCCTGTTATCTGAGCTTGATTTGAAGTACTCTCTAAAATCTTTTATCCCAAAATACAATATACTAACCAAAGGTATTGTTAGAGGTATTGATGCAGATTTGTCGATAAATGAGATAAAACAAGTGGCTAAAACAAATGGTTATATAGAAACTGTCCATGCATACAGATTTCAAAGGAAAAGTGCAAATTCCAATGGAGACATACAATGGTTCCCTACTCAATCAGTTCTTAGACTTTTAGATCTCAGTTGTTGCCACAGAGGGTATTTATTTATGGAGTGAGCTGCAAAATAGACGAATTTAAAGAATCTCCTATTCAATGTAGCAATGTCAACAATATGGCCATGTGTTTAAATTTTGCAGAAATCCTACAAAATGTGTAGCCTGTGGAGAAGAGCATACTCTTTCTGATTGTTTAGCTTCTGAATTTTACTGTACACTATGTAAGGGAAACCATAAGGCCAATAGTCGTGTTTGTCCAGTGTATAATTTTGAGCAGGAAGTCATAAAAGTAGTATATGAGCACAGGGTGTCTAGATATGAAGCTATCAACACCATCAAAAATAAATCTTCTTATGCAGGTGTCACCAGAAGGACAAGTGCTAATGATAATAATCTTACTTTGCTTAGTTCAGTTGCCATTCAACGTCTTTCTTCTCCTCAAGAAATATCTGTTAACAGTACTTCTCAGCTTCCCACTAAACTTCCTAGATTGACAAAAGAAACTCAAATGAAAGGGAAATCCCTAGACAATGTAAAGATAAGTAAACAAAGTTAAAAAATTAATTTGCAATCATCTCTAATTTGTCCTAATGGTAGATCTCCATCCTCATCTGTGACATATGCTTCAGTTACTGCTGTCAATAACTCAAATTCTCAGAAGACAGTCTTTAAATCATCTGAAAATTTAAGTTCTGTTAATACTAAAGACAGCATCTTTCAGAAGATAAATCCTTCAGATCCATGCCGCTCCCATAGTAATTCCAACAAGACTTCAACAACTAAAGGAAAAACTAAAAAGAAAAATATTTCATTAATGTAAGAATATGGATTTCTTGAACAAATTTAAGTCAATTAATATTAACCAATTAAGCATCATATATTGGAATGCTCAAAGTCTTAAAAATAAAAAGACGACCTTTTAGTGTATATAGTAAATCAAAATCTGGACCTTTTTTATCTTAGAATCATGGTTAAAAGAATGCCATAACATTGGTATTGCTAATTATAAAATCATACGTTTAGACAGACCTACAATTGGTGGAGGAATACTGGCGGGAATTAAAAAATAAATTATTGTTAATTCATATGAAATTTTAGACAATGAAGATTATTCAATTCAAGGAATATCAATGGTATTAGGTAATATTAAAGTAATTTCCATATACAAAAAACAAATACGAACTTCTCGATTTCCTACTGGAATTATCTTCTTCAACCTCAATCTCATAAGGATCTTTTGTTATTTGGCGACTTTAATTTCTATATTTCTCAGCTGGATAGGGTTAATGGAATATTCAATCTGCCATTTGTTGATTATTTAGCTTCTCATAATATATTTTAATTGAATGATGGGACACCTACAAGAATGGTTAGAATGGGTCACCAAGATACCTCTCCCGATTTAACTTTTGCATCAGCTTCTCTTATAAATTTAATTTAATGGAAAGTAATAAATGAAACATTAGGAAGTGATCATTTTATGATCTCAATTATGTTGGGAACTACTTCACTTAACATTTTGAAAAGTAACTGGCCTTCAAGAAATATTAATATAAATTGGAAAAATTTTAAGATATTTATGCTGGAGAAATATTATCATTCTTTCCGCATCCCAAGTAAATTTGTTTTTTCCTCATTTATGAAGTAATAGATGAATACATTAACAAATTTCATCCTATAACAAATTTTAAACCCAAAAAGAGAAATAAACCTATATGGTGGAATTCTAATTGTCAAAAACATATTGAAGAGAGAAAACTTAGATGTTATAATTTCATGAAACATAAAACAATGGAGAATTTTCTCTTAATGAGACAACAATATGCTAAAACAAAAAATATCATTAAACAGTCGAAATTTAATGGATGGAATGAATACTGTAATTCTATTATGTTAGAGATGAAAACAGTTTCACAAATTTGGAATATGGTACGAAGCTTCACTCATAAAAAATTCCAGCAATTTTCTCCAATATCAGGCAATTATAAATTTCTACATCTACTGTCGCCTGCTTCAGCTTCTTGTAATATTCTTCAGATTATTTCAGATATTGAACCAACCAATTTACCATTGGAAAAATTAAACAGAGAGTTAACTAATAACTTTACTTTCAATGAACTTCAAGGAGTTATTAAAGGACAAAAGGATTCTATGCCAGGCCCAGATGAAATTTAAATAAAATGGTTCAGAACTTTCCTACAGAATATCTCTACTTATTACTTCATGGATATAATTTTATCCTTCATAGTGCTATTACTCCTAAGATATGACAGCATTTTTACATTATTCCAATTGAAAAACCAGGGAAGAATAAAAATACTGAAGAAAATTATAGACCTATAGCATTATCTTGTGTTTTTCGTAAAATTTTAGAACAGGTTCTGGCGCAAAGGATTCAATTTTTCTTAGAGAGATATGGAGGTTTGCCAAGAAATCAATATGGTTTTCGTCTAGGATATGGAACAACTCACAGTCTGAGTATACTAAATTTGGAAATTCTGCAAGCATTATCTAAGAAAAAGGCACTACAAGGACTCAGTTTGGATGTTTTTCATGCTTATGATACAGTAAATTTAAATATTTTAATCCTAAATTTACAGAAATTAAACTTACCTAAGAAGATCATAACCCTTATATTTAGTTTATTAAAATATAGAAAGATTCAACTTCATCCTAGATTTCATAATGCTTTACGACTCTTAACATCGGAAGGACTCCCACAAGGATCTCCTCTCAGTCCAATTTTATATAATTTATACATCTATCAATTATCTGTTATGAAATCAGCATCAACAAATTTATTATTTTATGCAGATGATATTTTTATGTCAACATATCGATTTTAAAAAAACTTAAAAATAATAATGAAGGGTTTGAGAATTTGCTTAACAATTGTATCCTTCAGTTAGAAGAATTGGGAATTAACATCAATCCTCAAAAGAGTAAATGGATAATATTTAAGAAAAGAAGAGTTGTACCCAATTTGTATGTAAAAGTACGAAATGAAATACCCTAATCAAATCAATGTGTAAAATTCTTAGGAATTATCTTGGATCATAAATTGAATTGGAAAAACCACTTTAATTATATAGTTAATAAAGTAAAAAGTATATCTCATATTTTCCAGTATATTTCTGGCTCATCTTGGGGACCTCATCCTTAAGCTATGATAATTTTGTTCAACAACCTCATCAGCTTAGTAATACAATATGGTTGTTTAATAACCCATAATCCATTAGAAAGTTCTCTTCAAAAACTTACCTCTGCAGTTTATGATTTTTCTAAAATAATTTTAGGTATCAGATGTAATCTATCTACACATCTCACATTAAAAGAAATTGGATTTAAAAATTATCAAGATACTCAACGCATTTCAATTTATAAATTTCTCTCCAAATTATTCAGTTGTTCTGAAGATAAACTTTTCCTTCTGTTGTCTCAAATTAGTAACTCAATTTATGTGAAGAAATTAGAAAATCACGAATTTGGATCACAATTGGATGTTTGGACAGAATGTAATTCATTATCAAACCTGACAATCACTCCTCGTCATCCTCGATACTGTGTCGACTGGAAGATTCTCTTCAACAATTTGGATATTGGTACTGTCAGTGACCCACGAGATTGACTTTGTCCTTGAACTGCAAGCGTGCAGTGGACTGGGGAGCTTCTTGTGTAAGGTGTAGATAGTGTAACACCAATAGTTCAAAAATATTGTCAACAAGTGCAGTCTTACTGCAGGCAGTGTCAGTGGATGCTAAAGTGTAAAAAACGCGTTGTATCGCTAGTGTGAAATTAACACAATTCATTAGTGAAATCGCTAACTTTTGGAAAAAGGGAAAAACCATTCATAGCGAGGCTCGCGAAATAATAAACCATGTAAACGAGCAATGCAAAAAGGAAGCAGAGCAGAAACAACTAATTCTGCCTATTTCGGGAGCGGATGAGAGAACAGCAAATTACTGCGGCGTGTCTATGGGAACAATTAAGAATATAAAACAAGAAAGTGCGAAGAGAACAGAAGAAAGTCCTTTACGCATTCCAGACAAGACAATACCTCGAAATCCAGAAAGAAACATAAATATAAACGATTTCGACATGTGCGTCATTAAGCGGACAATAATGGACTTCTACGTCAATAAAAAGATAGTTCCAACATAGTTACTTCCTGTAGTTAGAAGTAAGATACAATTTCCTTGGGGGTACAGTCTTTAAGGAGAGTTATTTGGAAATTGGGATTTAGATGACGCAAGTGCCGAGGTAAGCGAACAATCTTAATCGTAAAGCCAAGAATTGTTGAATGGAGATGCAAATACTTGCTGAGCAAAGCGAATTTTGAAGACAAGGCAGGGATATCGTTTATTTGGATGAAACGTGGATGGGCAGTAGTTTAACATTCAAGAAATGTTGCCAAGCTGATGGGATCACAGGGGTGCTTACTCATGGTAGTGCAGGAAACAGACTCATTGTTGTTCACGCATGCTCCGAGAATGGATTTATTTCTGGAGCATTGCTGATTTACATGGCAGGATCAGTAACAGGTGGTTACCGCGGGCAAATGAACGGTGTCAACTTCGAACGATGGGTGAATGAACGCTTGATTCCAAACCTTCCTGAAAAATCTGTAATCATTCTAGATAACGCTCCTTATCACACCATTCAGATCAATAAGCCCCCAAATAAATACGACACTAAAGTTAACATGATGTCATGGCTTCAGAAAAATGGAGTTCATTGTGAAGAAAGCATGCTAAAGCACCAAAGCATTAGAAATGAACAGATCAAGATTGACAGCATCCTCAATGCCCATGGACACTCCACTCTGTATCTGCTGCCTTACAATTGCGATCTTAATACCATTGAGCTTGCATGGGCTACAGTAAAGAACTTCATAAGGGAGCGCAATGTTACTCGCTAATTTTCGTTATCTCGTTTATCGAGTTTAACCAACGAAGAAATCTCTGCGGTACCTGCAGAACACTGGGTAGGATATCGCCGGCATGTTAGAAAATTAGAAGATGGTTACTGGTCCAAGGATCGCGTGGTTTCTGATGTGATCGATCAGATTATTATTTCAAATGCAAAGGACAGTTCTTCTGATGAGCAAGAAGGGATATCATCCGATGACTCAGACTTCGAATCATCTGCATCAGATCTTGCACACCTTTAGATTAATGAGGTTAGTAAAATAATATTCAACATTTATATTGTCATAAATATACTGTTTTTCATGTATACAGGCTTTACAAGTTCACTTATCGAAAGTATGATCATAATTGTTTTGTTTGATGCGGTAATAATGTACTATTGATGTTACTTCGCCTAATATTTGTTGTTGCTGAAAGAAAGGATAAGTACCTTTGGAACAGGGTGTAAAACAATAAAGCGATAGGAAAGAATAACACAAGGCTCTCTCAGGTTAGCTTATGTTATCCACAAGGACAAAACTAAACTCCTGAGTCACAGACAGTACCAATACTTTCTCCAATATAGAGTCATACACAATCAATACTTTTTACACTTTCTTCAGAAATTTCCTAAGACGACATGGAATTTATTCTTCACAGATGGTTCCAAAAAAGTATGAAGGAGTGGGAGCAGCTGTATATCATTATAATTTAAATGAATCAGTTCTGATTAAATTAAATGGTAAATGGTCCATTTATTCGGCTGAAATGTTGGCCATCAAGAAGGCTATCCAAATCATCAGAAAACATAGATATAAATTTAATATTATATTCACAGATAGCAAATCATCTCTCCTGGAACTCCAAAATTTCTCTATTAAGAAAAATATTAGCCTTTTAGAAGTGGAAATCAAAATTTTGATTTATCAAGCTCTACTTGATAAAATAATAATCGAATTGATATGGATTCCAGGCCATGAAAATATTATTGGTAATGAAAAAGGAGACTCTTTGACAAAAACAGCAGGCTATGAAGGAGAATTTTCATCAGAACCACTTCCTTTAAAGGATGCAAAAATCTTTATCCTTAATAAATGATATGATAATTATTCTCATAACTTGAATTCTTCTATGAAATGTTATATTAATGAACCTTGCTTCAGTAATATCAACATCAAGAAAGAGGACCTTAAGGTTATGTCCAAAATAAGATTACAAGTAGCTTATACACCAGATTTTCAATATAAATTAGGTTTTTCTGGGCTCATTAAAATCACTAATATAATACGATCCAATTAAGGTTTTTTAAAAAATCATTACCCATATCCGTAAATGTAAAATCAAATTATAACTTAGGATTACTTAGCCATTTCAGTTTTTGGGAATAGTCAACTATTATTACGGATAGGGTCAAAGAGGATATAGCGTCTTGAGGTGGTGTCTAAATAAGAAGAAGAAGAAGAAGAAGAAGAAGAAGAAGAAGAAGAAGAAGAAGAAGAAGAAGAAGAAGAAGAAGAAAATTTTGCAGTAGAATAATTAAGAGGGCAGTGGGAGGTTTGAGTGTTCTGTGCCTGGAAGTATTTTGCATGTTGAAAACTTGAGTAAAGGCGGCTTTTGAATATAATTATACTGTCAAAATGGTAAGAAGTTTATTAAATTAATAATCCGTGAATAATTAATTTTAAAGCAGTTTTTATGGAAAACGTATGTGGTTGAATAAATAGTACCAAATAGTCATCCCAGGTGCAGTTTGTGAAACGAATTCCATGTTTGGTCATTGTGGGCGGAATACGCTGTTTTATAATTTATAACATTAAAATATGAAATGTTCTGCTTCGTATGTTAAGGCTGCTATAATTCATCAATGCTATAAAATCTAAAAGTGTAATAATTAAGTACATTTAAGATGTAGAGAAAAGAGCGCTTAACCTCGCCATTAACCACATGGCCCTCTCCTTTGTCATTTGTAATAGCTCCAAAATAAGGAATGTGGCTAAATCCCTGCACCGGTTAATTAACTATATACAGAAATATTATTTCGATAAGCTAACGCTAGTGTTAAAGAAAAACTTTTATTTATTAAGTTATGGCCGAAGTGTTAAAAGTTCAGATATTTTCTCCCAAGTTTTTCTGTTGCTGTAGAATGAATAAGCACGGAGATGCAGTTATTTCCTGTTGCTGCGGTCAAAACTTCATATTGGATTATGAGCAAAATTGAAGTGTTTTACTCTCAAATCGGCTTTTCGAGTATCCAGAATAATCCTGGAGTATTAGAAATATTTTAGTGTATCCACCACCAAAATAAAGATAAGAATATTCGTTAACGTGAACATTCGAGTTTTAGTCGCGTCGGTGCTATGGCTACGCCCTGTCGTTGCTTCACTCCGCAACTGCTCCACTTCTACTTCTAAAAACATCCCTCGTCTACACTTTGCGGCATAGGACCCTCAACGTTGGGCTACGCCCTACGCCCTACGCCTTGCGGCTAAGGCTCTCAATAACAGGAATGATCAGCATTGTGTATAGTGATTGTGCCCTGGAGCCCGATATTGAAGTAAATGCAATTCCAAATCAGTGCATTTGGTTTATTTCAGTGATTTGTAAATTTTATTCCTAAAGTCCACTCTCTGTTTGGTATGTACACAGTTATAAAGCATTGTTGATGCTGAAGGAATCCAAAAAAGGACCTTGAAATACTAAGATGACATGTGCATGTTTTTCAATTCAAGAATTTAATTTTTTACATACTGCACATTTGTTCATTATCAAATATACAGTTGTCCCATTTAACTTGTGCACCTATAATTATTTTATTTTACACTGGTATTACAATTTTTCTTTTTGGAATTAATTTTAATACCAGTGACAAACAAGTATGAAGATTTGGTTTAACGTGATTGTTTGTTCAACTTGTTCAAGATACCATTGACGTCATAACTTTTTCAAATAGCACTACATAATTTCGACATTCTCCTCTTAGTGTATCCTCCACGGCAATGAAAATGATGTGTTATATGTCCAACAGATGTCACTCTATGTCATATGCTTGCTCTAACGTAATGCTGGCAACATAAGAATAACTAATGCCGCCAAAGCCAATAAGTTACTCAGCCTCAAAGCGTAGCCGAGGGATGTTTTTTAGGAGAGGAGTGTAGCAAGCTGCAGCCAACAGGGCATAGCCGAGGGATCTGGGCATCTAAAACTTGAATGATTCACGTTCGCAGAAATAACAGCACATCACATATTTAGCAGATTTCACTTTTTATTTAGGTTGGCAGTTCCTACTTTGCATGTGATTTAGCAAAAAAATGGCTACATTTGTTGTGTTCATAACACGATTTGCCTATAAAAGTAAAACACCTAAAAGGGGCAGCCAGGTGGGCACCAGATATTGAAGAGATATCCGCTTCTAAACTCACTCCTAAGGTAATTTATTCGCTTTCCTTTTGCTTTTATAAGCATTTTCAATGGGGATACACTGAGGAAATTTGCCCATAATTTATTAATTGTACTTAAATTACATTCCGAGTTAAAATGTGCTATAACATTGTGCATTAAAAAATGACATACTACCATCTAAAACAATAATAATGGAAGGTGAATCATGCCAAATTACACTCTGAGTTCAAAATGTGTTATAACGTTGTGCATAATAAATAACATACTACCATCTGAAACAATAATAATGGAAGCTGAATCATTTTGTTTCTGATATTGTCTGCAGTCAACCTACCTCGCCTTGTATGCACTGTATGTCGCACTGTGCATGTAAAAAAACCAAAACAGCAGTTGCAGCCACAACTGTTTCAGGTCATCCAATGAAATTGTAGCTACAATGTCCATACAAATAATGGGCATAACATAGGAATCTGAGTTTATCAGTCATGCTTCAAGGCTGCAATGCTTACAGTATCAATCACTCTGCCAGTGGAGATGATACTAAATGCACTAATTGCTATCCTTTTAATTTGTTAACATCCTCTATATTTGTTAAGTTAGGATGAAATCTTTGTTTAGTTGAGAAGTTAAAGTTGTTTTTTTCCGACTTTGGTTCTTAAGCTAAAAAGGCATTCATTTAGTGGAATTAAATTAAATTGAGTTTTATTTATGAATGCTCTTTAACTACTGGTCCTTAGCGTCCCATTCTATATTGGGTGTGAAAGACCAGTAATTTTGCTCAGAGGCCTCTTTATCAGGCTTTTACGTGTCGTAAATCTACAACATGGGACCACCAGCTTTACCTCCCTTCTGAAGGAAGCCATGCTAAGGATTTTTACGCCCGAAAAAAATCCATTGCCCTCTGCTGGGTTTGAACCTGCCACCTTGGAAACTAGAGACTAGTACGGTACCACTAGTCCATGGAGGACGACATTTAGTAGAATGTATTAAGCAGTTATTCTAAAACTTTCATTGAATAAGAAAACACAATTTTGAGAAAAGTGTGAATGTTTTGCACCAAGAATAATTTAAAATTTCATAGCTAATTTATGGGTATCTAACCTTCATGTAGAATATTATTGAAAGGGTTTGCTGTACTTATAAAGTTTCATTTAATTATGTCCATTAGAGCCAAGTGCATAATTTAATTTCCACTATTAAACACTTGATTAACATTTAGTAGCATCAAGTTTGTGCATCTGGTGTTATTAACCAGGGTTAATTAAAAGGTGTTTACTAGCATTCTGATAATAGAGCTCTTTGTAACCTGTTTTGCTCTGCTTGTGAAACAGGATGCATTGCTTCATAACAACTTCCATGTATCATTCTTGTTGTGCAAGAATAAAAATGCATTGAAAAGTTTGCCTGTAAAGAGGAGGCAAGTTATAACCAATTTCTAACTCAATGTAATCAATATTTTTTTGGCCATAGTAGAGAAATATAAGGATCCAATAGAAGACAATTATTTCTTGTGTAGTTAGGTGTCAAGGAAGGAAGCCTTCTGTTCAACAGAGTATAATATTTTTTCCTTTTTGTTTCAAAAGCCCAAAGTGCAAACATTTATCAAGAATAGCTATACTAGGGATAATTTAACAAATGCAATAGAGTGTGGGAGTTCTTTATTTTCTTTTGTGTTTCTATATCTTTCTGCTGTTTATTCTGGATGCACTTCAGCCTATAGGCTTATTGTGCTACCTGTATATTTTTTAATACCAATACATTATGCCTGTATTCTTTACCAAGGATAGTGATAGAAGTCTTGTGATAGATATTGATTCAAAATCATTCAAAAAAATTTCCCAAAAGTAGTATATATTCTTTGAGCTAAGGCCTCAAAGGAGTATATAATATGGAGGTCTTTCAATTCTTTTCTTAAATAATCTGAATCTAAATTACCCTGAAGTAGCCATATCATATTAAGATGCTTTTTTCATAACACATGCCCTGTGATGAAAGCAGTAATATTGTTCTCAGCTGAAATCTGTTGCTTTTAAGCAAGTTTTTAACTCCCTTCTTGCATGGTTTCCTAATAAACAGATGAGCTGAACTTCATTCTGGCTATCTGAGAAAAAAAGGATTGTTTTGTTAGTGTAGCCTCTATTTTCATGTATGTGTTGAATAATAGCATAAATTTTTGTTTGGCAGTAGCATATTCAACATGCACTTTTCACACCTTGGTTTTAAACCATGCTCTCCGGATTCAGTTACTGAGCCATTTGTGAACCACAACAAAGTCTTCTCAGGATTTGCCAGCACTTTATTAGTGCAACGTTCAGGATTGATAATGATCCTGAAGTTCTATGTAAAATAATGAAATGGAATTATATAGTGTGATTGCACTTTTAAAATTACACCTCTTATATACTCCTAATTGTTAGCAAAACGGGTCTTTTTCAGGAAATCTCAGTTGTTGCAGTCTGTGGAGCAGCATTGTAATGGAGTCAGAGTTAAGTGTGTCTATTGCTGCAGTAGTTGTAGTTTTCATAGCTCCTGTAATGGTCATGCAAATTGTTCTTTGAATTTTACATACCTGGGTTTTAGAGCCTATTTGGAGGACCTTTGTTTCCCAATGTTAGGTTCCTTGAAAGCAGCTTGAAGGTTCACATACTAAGAAGGCTGACTATGGAGAGAACATTTCTACTACAGACTTGACAGATTCCGAATGTTGAGTGTGTTTATGGATGTATTCAAGTAACCCACCTTGTATTGGCTGCGCAGGCTGAGCAAGTTTAGGCAGCTGCTCTTTGTTACACTTAACTCTTTGAGCCGCTTGTACAAAAACATCTTTTGTGGATGAAATAAGTTTATTAAGTACAGGGAAGTTGGTTCTCATTTCTTCAGTCAGGCACTGCAGAGCATGAGTAAAGTATGTTAAGTGTACTAGATTTGTATAGAACACTTTGAGAGCACTTGCAGCTTTCAACATGTGCTGGAGCATCTGAAAACATAACCACACTTTTTCATTTTGTACTCCACAATGTTGTCAAACCATTGTTAACAAATCTGGCTATTGTCAAGTGATTCACTGTTCCAGGGGTTTGGAAGCAATCAAATGGTTTGGTGGAAGCTTGACAGGCTAACTTTCTCATTACCTCTGTAGTTTCATCCACAGTGATCCATATGCAAAAATGTTCTATTTTGCTCTTTATTCTTTCCATTTTCTTTATAGCATATACCAAGTTAGATCTTATATAATGTAGATTTGTTTGGAACTGTTCCCTGACAGTATGTCTTTAAGAAAGAGTGATATTCTTTTACTTGGAGTTTGTACCATGGTATATCTGCAGCTACCGATGCAATGTGTCCTCACAAAAAAAAAAAAAAATTGTGTAATGCACTTCGTATATGTTGTTCCTATTTTCTTTTTCTTGTTCCTATTTCTTTTCACATATTTGGCACACTGATTTTACCTTCTGTTGTAAGCTCTCCATCTATCACAAACCATGCTTTTAATTTTTGAGTGAGTAAAGAACCTATTGGTGACATTACACAATCACTTCCACTTGTAAAGCTTTCCTGTTAGTGGTGAGTTCCCAGCGAAAACTAAATAGAATTTATTTCAGAACTACACATTCAGTCGTGACAATTTAAGTTGGATTTTGTTCATTGTTGATATATTAGCAGATGTTTAAACTGTCAAAACTGCACAATGTCAATAATATTTAACCTTAACTTTAATTTTAATATTTAATCTTAACTTTAATTTTTAGGATTTCTAAAGGAAGAGAAAAATATTATGGAAAGAAAAAATAAATAATTAAGGAAAGACATTGCAAAATATTTATTGTTATGTAAAATTGGGCAATATATGTAATACACACTGAAATATGTAAAAACATTAAAATGAAATTTAAAATAGAGAGTTGAGGGTTGTTACACTACATCACTATTTATCATAGTGATGTAGTGTAACAACCCTCAACTCTCTATTTTAAATTATGACACATCACTGTTACAAGCTTCCAAATCTTCAAAAATTGAAATTAAAATGAAACTTAAGTATAGGAATCTCATGCTTGAGTTTGTAGACATTTTCTATTTCTGTGTGTCCACATATAAAGAAATAGAATATGTAATTACATAAGAATCCAGGCTTGTAGTGATCGTAAGGCAGAGTTCATAGTATCATGACATATTTACTGTAAAGGAAGTTCAACAAATACAGTCTCCAGGCGAGTTAAATGGTATACATATAGCTATTTTGTGACTAGGTGTAGAGAGTAGCAAATAAAGGTAAAAGTTTAACATGATTTCCACATATGAATGTATATTAAGTTTGATACACATTAATGTGACCATAGATTAATTGGCTACAATATTCCTTAATGTCACAAAAGCTAGTGCTAAAGTCTGTCACGCTTGTAACACAAATTTACATACCGTATTTTATGAACAATAAGATACTACAGACATAAGATGCACTTTAATTTTTAAGCAATTTTTCTGAAAAATAACATTTTTTAAGATTTATTTATTTCCAAAGCCAGGCTAAAAAAATTTAATTTTTTATTAGTTTAAAAAACCGAATTGACTTTTAAAATCCCAGAAAATCATCTGAACTTTCTTCTTCTTCCTTTTCATAGTCATCATCCTCTTCGTATATAAGGTAATTTTCACTGTTGAGAGTGTTACTTATGGTGCACTTTCAGTTATATGAATGCGTTTTATTTTTTCCATGCTGAAACTAGTTACTAGCAAAAACATTGTACTGTTACTGATAACACATCACTTTCAGTTCAAGTTCACTGACACCGCAGACTACAATGACACTTTGTAGACTAGACAGTGCATATGACTAGTGATGGCGAGGTGGGATGGAGACAGAGAGAACATTGTTGTGAATCCCTGCAACTCTTGTTTGTTGCATCGGTGCGCTACTGCTGCCAGTTGAATCCAATGTTGCCAGATAGCAATAGGTTTTCTGCTGCATCGAAGATATGGCTATATTTTAGACTGGCGGAAATTTTAAATCAATCACTGGACATTTTAATATCAGTTTCGACTATAAGATGCACCTGAATTTTGGAGGCAATTTCTTAAAAAAAATCTGATGTGTTACACTCACATGACTTTCTCTACTCTTGTACAAACTATTTTTACAAACGCTTATTCTCCATATGCTTCATGTTAATCGAGATATCAAGATGTCAGTCTTATTGGTAATTTTCATGTAGATGCAAGGGGAATATGGTAGGTTTTAAGCGATAGTCAAATATTTTAACGCTGGTTGTTATGTGGCGCATTCCATTCTCTTTGCATGTCCAGGACATAAAAAAAATGAAAAACGAATTTGAGAAAAAGTATAAGTATTGGAAAATTTAAGGGAATAACAAGCATCCTGACTGGCGGAAATTTTAAATCAATCACTGGACATTTTAATATCAGTTTCGACTATAAGATGCACCTGAATTTTGGAGGCAATTTCTTAAAAAAAATCTGATGTGTTACACTCACATGACTTTCTCTACTCTTGTACAAACTATTTTTACAAACGCTTATTCTCCATATGCTTCATGTTAATCGAGATATCAAGATGTCAGTCTTATTGGTAATTTTCATGTAGATGCAAGGGGAATATGGTAGGTTTTAAGCGATAGTCAAATATTTTAACGCTGGTTGTTATGTGGCGCATTCCATTCTCTTTGCATGTCCAGGACATAAAAAAAATGAAAAACGAATTTGAGAAAAAGTATAAGTATTGGAAAATTTAAGGGAATAACAAGCATCCTGAAAATGGTTTACTCAACAAAAGAAGTGTATATGACATAAATTGTGTATTTTAACGCGATCTACATTTTTTGTGTAGTAAAATTTTGTCTATCTCTTATGGTTTACCAGTTATGCAAAAGTCGTTCACAATGAAGAATACTTTTGGAGACATTCCCAGAAAATTCGAGATATACATTTCATTTGTCATGAAAATATCAAACATATGATATTTTAATAAAAATCTTCCATGTAAAGGGTAGTCTGGGGTTGGGGGATTTTCTTGAAAACCTTTGTGTCGCATCTCTGGAAGATACTGAACCTAAATACCAAGTTTGGTGTTTATCCGACTGTTCGTTTCTGAGTTATGCTCATCACACACACACACGCACACACACACAATGTTGGGCCTGCAGAACAATATATTTTTAAACTTTGCATGAATTTGTGATATATAGTTCTATTCATTTATTTTTTAACAGATGGAGGTAGGTAACATTAAAAAAACATGTTAGTAAATGGAGAAAGCAGTTGAAAGTCAATCCAGAAAAATTGATTGTCTAATAGAATACCTAAATAAGGAACGAGAGCAAGATGGGTTAAGAATTGCACACATAGATGTACTTCAAAAAAGCAAAAAGAAAATTGGAATTAAAATGTACGAAGACTGCAGAGTGACAAAGGAAACATAGATAGAAGATAAAAGAGAAGAAATAGGACAATAGGCATAGTCTGCAGTCATCATTTTAGCCTCATAAAAATATCCACAACAAACATTAGGCAAAGCTGTCCAGAGAGGAAAGAAATCATTTCCAAGAAGTCCAACAAAACAAAATATTGTATTGAACCGTATAATTCAAGGTTCACCTGTTTTGGTTTCAATTGAATCAGAAAAACAGAAACAATGATCTCAGAGATGATACTCAGCAGAAGGTTGGTTTGAGAAATATTATTAGCTGGCAGTCACCAGATAAGAACACCAAATCTATGAAGGACCCATTTACTGGAAAATGCATTACTCTTTAGAAGTGTTTCATAATTATCACAATTGAGAAAGTTTATGAATTCTTGTGGGGGGGGGGGGAAATCCAGATATTATCCTTGAAAAATTTGAGTTAAGACCACAGCATGTTCTTCCTTCAACAAACCTGCCTCATAATGTTTTTATCTGTCACCACCATGCAACCTAAAATTTCCTTTTAAAGTCACTGAAATCTTAAATTATTTCCTCCAAAATACTGGTGATTTGCTGAGCATAAGTTGTGTGATGTTGAAAAGGAGACATGTATGACGGCATACAGCAATACGTGTATAGATAATACTGAACATCTTTTGCATTCAGAAAGTAATTTAGATACAACCATTATGTTTAAACAGTGGGATGGTGTTGAAGGCTACCTAAAGTCATTGAAAGTGAAGTTCAATTGAGGATGTACAGAATCTTACTAAGAAGCAGACCTCTTTATCAGTATTTTGCAAATAAGAGTTCATCCAGATTCTTTGAGGAACAAAAGCAGAATCTGTATAAAGATACAGTTGTAATACAAGTGAATATTGCAGAGAACTTTGGTCCAAGATGAAATTGAGTGACCAATGGAGCCATCATTGTGGTGGCTTATTGTACTTGGCTAAATAATGGCAGAGTGCAAAGTAATAAAGTAACAAATTCCCTAAAGATGCATTCAAGAAACTTAAAAAGTAAAAATGCTCTCAAATGGTTGTGCCTGGCAATTCAAGAACAAGTACAATTTTTCTAATGTATGTTTCTTCATGGATGACTTTGACTTCAGTGGGGAGTGGCATTTCTTTGCCACTTCAAAGACACCACAGATGGGATGGGGATTGGTTAAAAGTTAAATGAGTTTTGTTTATGGAGGCTCTTTAACTGCTGTGGTCCTTAGTGTCCCATTCTATATTTGACATGAAAGACTGGTAATTTTGCTCAGCTCCTCTTTATCAGGCTTGAGTTCTTTTATATGCCGTAAATCTATGACACAGGATCACTGGCTTTACTTCCCTTCTGAAGGAAGCCATGCTAAGGATTTTTACGCCCGAAAAAATTCATTGCCCTCTGCCGAGTTTGAACCTGTGACCTCTGGAACTAGAGGCTAGCATGGTAACCACTATATGGAGGATGACGTGGAGGATTGATGAAACATAAAGTGTGGATTGAGGTGGAATCCTTGCACATGTTGGTTCAGCACTGCATCAGAGGTTTTTTCTTCTTCCTTTCTTCCCTTTTTCATGATGCCTCAAAGATCATTTCTGCAATAAGAATCTTGTTAGTAACATCCGAAGAAATGCACAAATACAGTGAAGTTCTGATGAACTGGTGGAATGATCTACAGGCTGTTCCCCACTACTGCTTTAAATTGTCAAATAAATTCTGTCTCTTCATCGGACATGCTACTTTCTCCTAGTTGGAGAAATGCAGCATGTCAAAGGCGAAAGTATCGTGCAATACATTTATTCAGAAAACGAATCAAGTGATGATACTGAAGTTGAAATGATCCCTTTAGTTTCTAAGGGTCTCAAAGCAAGAAAATGTGTTAAAATATCAAGGGAAAAAGAATAAATGTAATTGTGTAGGAATATGTCCTAGCGAGCTGTTAGAGAGGAGATTAAAATTATGTTTTTGAAACTTATTCATAAGAATAACAAGAGAAAGTTTAAAATGAATGAAAGAGACATGCCTTTTCTTTATCAAGCAAATTCTAAAGCATCTCCCAGTACCAACAGTGAAGGTATATGGTAACAGAGTATATTATGAATTTCAAAAGGAGTGTAGACATCTTTGAGCCATAATAGTCCAATTCAAATTGCATGTTTATTAGTTTATAATTTGTGCATTATAAGGTAACACTGTTGCTCCTGAGTAAGCTTTTATTGTTCTATATCTTTATAGTTCTACTAATAGCTACTAATATAGTAATACTAATAATATTGTGATGCAGCTAAGGGCCTTAGTTATTGCATTAAAATGCAGAAATTGACTGGTTGAAAAGATATGCCCACAGCATTAACACCAGAAGTTATCGAGAGATAACAGAATTGTTTTGGAAGGTCCTTTCTCCCAGCCTCCGAAACATTCTGGAATGGTGGAAAATTCCACAGAGTAAGAGTGCATTTCTGGTGTGACATAAAATGCTGGTAATTCAGTGTATTCTTTGAGGTTGCTGCGATAGTTGTGACTTACATTTGTGGACCAGTTGTGGTCACATTTTTCTTGAGTGCTGCTGGTGCTGCAAGAGAGAGAAATGCAGTAGGTCTTGTGCTCGAATCCCCAGCGAGTGAGTCATCTGAAGAAGAGGCTGCTTTGCGCATATTTCATTATGTTGTGAAGAAAAGTGAAGTGAAAATTGAACTAGAACACCTAATGAAGTGATAGTGAGAACTTAAGCTGAGTCCACACTGTTTAACTTACCAACATATTCAACAATAGTTAACAAAACGTTTCATTCAACATGCTAAATGTCTTCAACATGTAACCAAAATGGATCCAGTGATGAGGATTTGACTTTTGGTATTTGTGTCAGAGCTTTGTATGTAATGAAAAAGAAAAGAAGAATGTGGATGAGACCCAATCCAGTTAATCAGTATACGAGTGAAAATATTTTGAATGAACTTAAAATTGAGGACAGGTTTGGCTTCAAAAATTTCATGAGAATGAGTGATAGTGACTTCAATTTTGTTTTGAGCAAAGTAGAACCTGTAATTCTTAAAAAAAAAAAAAAAGGACACATTTGAAAACTACTAATCTAACTGCCTGACTGGGTTTTTTTGTACTGTACTATGAGTGGGATGGGGTGAGGCTCTTTTTTTCATTGTCGCCTCTGGAACAATAAAAAATTGCACATAGTTTGGCATAATTGTCCACCTTTTTGTCTTGTCCCTGTACTCTTTATAGGAAACATCTCACATTGATGACTTCAACATAATATCATTACGGAAAGTGTCGTTTCTTTTCATCCTTTCCATAACTTCATGTGGAGCAAACCAAATCAAGGATACAAGCACAAAACAATACAAGTGGACAACTGACAATTGAACTGTTGAATTGCATGCAGGAATCACAAGTATGCTGTTGCCATGGTTACAGTCTGGAAACTGTACATGGTCGCCCAGTCACATATAAATAGTGAATTGACTTAAGTTTTCCATCGAAAGTGGAAAACATCCAACATGTTAAAAGTGTCAAGCACAACACACTATTTCTAATAAGTTAATAACCTGTGTGTAATCATGTTAGATTGATGTGCCTAAACCTTGAGATTTCGCTATGTCACTCATAACATGTGATGTTGCACCCACAACACTATACAATAATTTATGGATTAAGATGAAACATCTTTAATACATACACTCGGCAGAGAGATCAGTATTCCTTTCATTCACCACCCACTGTTTAATTTTGCAGAATTTCTTCACAGAGAATTCAACATAAAGAGGTAATTGTGAATTGGTATGTTAAAACATTGTTACACCTGTAACATATTTTTAAAGAAAAAAACACTTAGTAGAATGCTCTTAATAGCTTTACTCGCCTATTTATTTCACAGAACATGTATCATGAGCTTGAGCTTCCAAGGTAGCTGATGATGTGAGCTCAATTTCACAATAGTGTTCTGTGAAATAAATAGGTGAGTGAAGCTATTAAGTTGACACCATTATTATGTTTTTTACAAATTGCTTCACTGTGTTTAATTGCAACAATTTTGATGTTTTGAAAGTTAAATGTAGTACACACATTGTTATGCAAAAAAAATGACAGCACAATGCAGTGGTCGAAGTGTAGTAGTGTTTATACATACAGGTGAATTAATATTATTTTGAGTATTGACGCGCTGTACAGTTACCACCCACTCGTACAGCGCATTCATGACCTGCTCCACTCGCTTGGTGCTTCTGGCATCAGCGTCTCCTTCGTGTGGATTCCAGGTCATGTGGGCATCTCAGGCAACGAGTCTGCCAACGCAGCTGCCAAATCGGCCATTTTATCACCCAGATGTTTTACCTGTGTTGTTCCTTCCTCAGATTTTTATGTTATTTTACGTTGCTGTATCCTCTCGCGCTGGTGCGATGAGTGGGTGGCTCTTAGGGGGAACAAGTTGCGGGAGGTTAAACCTCTCCCGTTAGTCTGGGGTACCTCTTCTCGTTCTTCTCGTCGGGAAGAGGTGCTTTTAGCCGGTCTACGAATCGGACATTGTCTTTTTAGCCATAGATACCTGCTCAGTGGTGACCCTGCACCACTCTGTGAGCAGTGTGATGCGCCCTTAACAATGCGTCACATTTTAGCAGAGTGTCAAGTTTTAGCTCCGTTGCGTGTTCGGATTGGCCTGCCTGTTGGCCTAGCCAACGTTTTGGCAGACGACGCGCGTGCTGTAGAATGTCTTTTACGTTTTATCACTGACATTGGTTTTAGCCGTCGCATTTGATGTGCTGAGCGCCTTTTAGCTGTTTGATTTTACATTATCTTTTAATGGGGGCACTCCTCCCCAGTGGACATCTAGTGCTCGTGTTCCTTGCATTCTACAGTTCTTGACACATTGTTTTATTCTCTTGTTGACCATGATTTTAGTGTGTAGATCTTAGTATTTGGTCTGTTGTGTTTTTCAGTGTTTTTGACCAAGCGGTTTGTGTGTGGATTTTTACTTTTTTGACTTTTACATTTTATATTTTACACATAGTAAGGGCGCTAATAACCTTAGCAGTTTGAGCGCCCTTAAGCCCATCTCAACATCATCAAATATTATTTTAACTTGTATAAATAAGGATTTTTGCATTGAAAATGCTATCCAAATGTCTCACCCACTTACATGGAATGGTCCTTCTCTGTTTTATTGTGTTCTCAATTTTTCAATTGGAGATTACTAATAAAGCTATGTGGCTCTTTTTCTAAGGGCCTTTTGAAGTCTAGCACATTCTGGAATCATTGCTATCTCCTTACTGATTCCTTTAGCAATCCATCTTATCCTTCTGAGAGTTGTATTATATTCTATCAATGAACTTCTATAAACAGACCATTGTACAGGAAATGTGAAATGTACCTCATGCTGCAGCCACATTCTTTAATCCAACCATGTGAGTCATTTGATTGTTAAACTAGTGTAAGTTAATGATATGTTTCTAGAGGAAACATAATTTGAAAGTGTAAACCTTAGTGCTCTTAGGATATGATTTATATGAGGTTTAGGAAAACTTCTATCACTCATAAAGTTGTTCTTTTGCACAAACGATGTGTAGGGCAAAGCTTCGAATAGTAAATTTGACTTGAAAATTTCAATGATGACCAGCATTTTAAATTTGTATTGTTCACTCTGTGCCAATGCTCTGAACCAATTATTTCAATTTAGCAAATTTTATTTCAATATGTTGAGCAGATTACCGCTTTAAATAAATACTTCAAGTATGTTATGGAGGCCTAACATTTTCTTTCTAAACTTTTGTGTCATTGATTTGTTTTGATGGTTGTTAAATTGCAGTTCAGCATTAAAAATCTTAAAGAGATCCACCATCTTCATGGCTAACCAGTGGTAATGCACATAGCTATTGTGTCTGAGAAAATGATCAAAACGAAACTGCCTGAGCTGTCAGAACTGCCTTATTATGATAATTTTTTTTTAACCTCTTTGCTGCTGCATACTTTGTGCAATCAGTGAACTGACTTGTCCACACCAACTTTGTTTGCCCTAAACTGAGTCATTTAGAATTAAACTCATCTTACTTGCCCTGTTTACATTTTTCACAAATCTTCTAACTCTGCTAATTTTAATATGACTCCTGTTGAATTTCTGTGAAGGTAGGGTGGAAATATATGGATTGCTTTGCATGTTTCACATCCTGTTTATCTCCCCCTGCATTTTCAAAATGCATGTTGTCCTCTGTAGTCTTGGGGTACCATGCTTGTCTCTGGTTTCCAGGTTGCAGGTTCAAACCTGGCAGAGAGTGATGAATTTTTATGGGCGTAAAAATCCTTAGCATGGCTTCCTTTGGAAGGAAGTAAAGCCAATGGTCCTGTGTCGCAGATTTACGGTGCGTAAAAGAACCTTGAACCTGATAAAGAGGCCTCTGAAGAAAATTTCCAGTCTTTCACGCCCAGTATAGAATGTGATGCTAAGAACCATAGTAGTTAAAAAGTATCTATAAATAAATAAATAACAAAATTTTACAAAATGCCAATAGCAACCATGTCAACATTCACCAGATCTAGCAAACATATCACAGATGAACATGAGCGTAGTAATACCATATAAAATAAACACAAGCACTTTATAGTGCAAATAATGAAATCAAAAGTAAAAATTAAAAAGGAGGCTAAAGTTATAAGCATAGACAGTACATTCAAGAAAACAGATATTATGAAGGAGAGGCTGAACCAAACTATAGATGACTGCCACAAAATAAGGTAGCACTGCAACTGTTATATCCGTTATAGCCATGAGAGGTGTGGATAGGAGAAAACCAGATTATTGGAAGAAAATGTTATTTATTTCATCATAAAAGGCTTGAAATTCTGACGTGTGGTGAAGTATTAAGGCATTATTTGTGAATAGGATATCTGCAGTTCGAATTCCACCAGGACTGTCCTCCTGACTGAGATTTTTCCTAAGCTCTTCTCAGTCTTCACAAATGGCAAGTGCCAGGGAGATACCCAAATCTTAGGTCTGTTGCTTTCCTTACTCATCTTTCCCCTTCCAGTTATTTAATTTCTTGTATTGCAGTGTTATATACTGTTGCCTATAGCCAGTATTTACATGAACTTGTGTTGCTGCTGCACTCTCTTTGTGAGAGAGATAATTTGGTAACTGCATAATTGTGTTGCAGGTGTCATTAAATCCAGTTAGAATTCTAAAGCATGAAGCTGAAGAAGAAAGGTCTGAAACAGCAAGATTGTCGAGCTTTATTGGAGCTATTGCCATTGGTGATTTAGTAAAGAGTACCTTAGGGCCTAAAGGTATGGACAAGATTCTTGCAGCTCATGGCAGAAATGAAGGACGGGTGGAAGTAACAAATGATGGTGCTACAATTTTGAAGGCTATTGGTGTTGACAACCCAGCAGCAAAAATTCTTGTGGATATGTCGAAAGTTCAAGATGATGAAGTTGGAGATGGTACCACCTCAGTAACAGTATTAGGTAATTATTTTTAATATAGAAAAATATTCGGTAAGTTTGAGACTTTTAAAATAGTGCATGAAAATGTTCCCTAATTATCTCCACAAACATTGTTTACTCATTTAAAAGTCAATGCTTTATACTACCAATCTTTTGAATGCCTGTATGACAGCAGCAAATCACGTGGTATTGATTTAAACCAGAACTGATTTGAGCTCATGGATGCTCATCAAATCACAGTTTTTCAATATCAGTGTATTTTAAGACCTATAAGCAAAATAAAAATCACATATAGACTGAAACTAATGCATCAAACGAAACTGCTTACTATGTAAATATAGATTATTAGATATTTAGCTAGGTGTTTAGCAGTTGCAATTGCTGGTTTCCAGCTCTGGGCTATCTCTATGTTCTCAATTGTATTTAATTTGTTTTTGGAACTATGGAGGTTAATATTAACAGAAATAACATATGTGCCCTTCTTAAACCACTCTTTAGTTTCACAGCTGCAAAATACTTTACATTGGGCAAATTAATGGCAACATGGTAACTCAGGTTTTTGAAAACATTGAGTTATATCCATAATAGTAGGGAAATGTGTATCTTACATCTGACACACGAAAAAGTGCACATTAAATTTAAAATGTTCAACTATTCACTAATTTTGCTGCATGATTTCAATGAATTTCAATAGCTCTTTTCAATTTTTAAAGTGATTAGCTCAAAACATTGATTGTTGAGATACTTGGAACTGTAGAAATGTAGTGCAGATTCACAATAATTGTCTAGCACTAAAACTTAAAGCATGATTCTTGTACTGACAGGTGGATATAAAATGTATAATGCAGTAGTGGGTGGATATACAAAGCTGTTCCCACACCTTGGCTAATCTAGAGGTTTTGTGCAGGAGGTATATGAGAAGCTTTTCAATGGTTTCCATTGCATTATCATAGCCCTTTGTGGTTTCCAAGTACACATGTAACACATGCAAAATTTGCAAGGGTTTCATCATGCATTTTTCTTGGAACTTTTAATAATTTGGAACCAACAGAGTGAAATGAAGTAATACATATGGTTCCTCATACTATTTGTTTATTTTTGTCCAATTTTAATTAATTTTTCTCTTTAGCGGCGGAATTACTGCGAGAGGCTGAAAAATTGATAGACCAGAAGATACATCCACAGATCATAATTGCTGGTTGGAGAAAAGCTACTCAGGTGGCACGTGATGCACTCACTGCAGCTTCATTGGACAACAGGTAAAATTCTTCCCCCTCGTTGTTCATAAGCTTTATTCCAAACTATGAAATTTTTTGGTATGTGTTGTATTTTCTACCAATTATTAAAATATTATCTTAAGGACCAAAATGGAGTGTTGATGTTTTTCAACAGCCTTGCCCACAGACTTGTAAACCTTCCCCTCAGCAAAGAGGAACATGAGCGTGAATACAACTACATCCTCCACATAGATATAAACGACTACAACACCAGTGTAGTCCACAGCAAAATAAAAAATCAAATGCAACTCTCTGTACACAGGAACTAAAACAACAATTCATAAAATTCACATACTCAAAAAATACAACATATCATTGGCACCACATAATAAACACACAGTTCAGGATCTACTAGCTTCCCCCGTCAAAGATAAAATTCCACAAGAACAAAAATTTGGCATCTAGCTAATTAACTATGAAATTGTGACTCGGTGTATGTTGGTAAAACAAAAGAAATATTGAAACCAGAAGGAAAGAACACTTCAGATGTGTGTTCAATAAACAGATGGGCACATCTACCATAGCAAACCATTTTTGGACCACAAACCATGACATTAACCCCCAAAGTTAGACTCCTGAAATGCACCACCAATCCAACAGAACTAAAAGTTTGGGAAAATATACACGTAATCAAAAGAATGCAAATGGTAATGAACTTTGAAATCCTGCCCTCAACAATAAGCAGGTTCATCATGGACATACCAGATGACATCACCTCCATGGACCTGAATTCCTGGCATGCTCAGTCGGAGAAAAGGTGAAAATGAAAGCAAGCAGTGCTTTCGAAAATGTTTGATTAATTTCAAGTAAGTGAAGTTTTAGTGTATCCACTGACTCAATATTCAATTAAATTATTGTTTTGCTTCACTGTCACCAACTTCTGAATAACACTTTAGTATATGAGATGTTTTTACACTAACTGTAATGGACAATGTGCACAAGACAATGAAAATGGGAAAAATCAAGTGATCATCACTGCAATGTATTTACAAGTGTATTTAGTGTACTTGGAGGCTGATCACTCCTGAAAATGTTTGTTGAAAAGAAAAGACTGGAATAGTATGTAAATTAGATGGTTCCCAAAGAGGATCTTCTATGGAAAGAACATGAAGAAAATTAAGACTAGATTCTAGTGATGGTGACAGCAGTGCAGATGGCAATGAGGATAAACTGTGGTTCGAAGAATAGGTACCATATTATTTTTCCCTTAAATATTTTTGTGAATCATTAACATAATTATAACAATATAAAAAAAGCAAGGATTTTCATATTATAGGTAGCCATTTTTAATTCAAGCTTTAACCTGCTCATGCAGCTTCATCATTGTTCCTTGATCGATTGGACCCACTCATTCATCACATTACATGTCTGTGGAAGTTATTGCTGTGTGGGATGTTAGCAGAGTAGTGAGACTGTTGACTGCATATTAAACTTTATTTTAATGAAATATCTCATATTATGCAGCATTAAAATGAAATTGATTATTATTTAATCACCCCATCCAAACCAATTGATTTTACAAAGTTCACATCTATAGGACACTCCCCCGATTTCAGAAGTAAAAGTAGGGGAAAAAAGGGCTTCATATATAGTAGAGTAAATACAGTACCTGTTTGAAATAGTAGTGTGACAGTATGGTGTACTTCTTTTTATTTCTGTACTACGTATAGTAAGTAGGGAAAGTGTTGTATTCCACCCAAAAATTCGATACCGAGATTTCACCGGAAATATATGTTTTGAGACCCCCTGAATCCAAAAAAAGTATTTTTGGAAACATGTCCGTGTTTGTGTCTGTGTGTGTGTCTGTGAACAGCATAACTCAGAAATGAAGTCGGATAAACACCAAACTTGGCGTTTAGGTTCAGTATCTTCCAGAGATGCGACACGAAGGTTTTCAAGAAAATCCCCCCACCCCAGATTACCCTTTACATGGAACATTTTTCGAAAATTTTGATTTTCTCAAAACTGGCTCTAACGATTTTGATTTAAATATCATATGTTTTAAGATATTTTCATGACAAATGAAATGTATATCTCGAATTTCCTGGGAATGTCTCCAAAAGTATTCTTCATGTGAACGACTTCTGCATAACTGGTAAACCATAAGAGATAGACAAAATTTTACTACACAAAAAATGTAGATCGCATTAAAATACACAATTTATGTCATAGATATACATTTTTGTTGTTGAGTGAACCATTTTCGAGATATTGCTCGTTATTCCCTTAAATTTTCCAATATTTATACTTTTTCTCAAATGGGAATTTGTTATTCATTTTTTTGTCTTGGATATGCAAAGAGTATTAATCTGTGGCAAAGAAAATGGTGCTGCACATAGCAACCAGCTATAAAGAGATATGTATATGCTTAAGGGCTACTGTATTTCTATATTGCCCTTGGAAATACAAAACAAGGGGAACATAGTAGTGATAGTCAAATATTTTTTATACTGAGAAATAAACGAACTGCTATGATTTTGTGAATCTTCTATAGGCTTTTGCTTCAAAGGAATGCTGATTTGAACCAATTTCATAAGATCGTTTCATTTTATTAATTCATATCTTATTGTTCGTTATAGTAGCATTTTAAATTTCCTATTTTAGTTTATATTTTTTGTTTCCGCGGTTTAAGGGCTGTTTCATTTTATTCATTCATATATTATTTGTTATAGTACCGTTTTCAGGTGTTTCTGTTTTGGTTTCTGTTCTTTGTTTACTGGTTTATGTTTTAAGACTTTTCATAATGCCTAGTAAGAAACGAACCAGTTTTTATTTTAATGTTAAGAAGTTGTTTTCCGTGAAAGTAGCCAAAGTGATTGCTGGCACCTTGAACCAAAATAACGACATATTTGGTGAGGTTAAAAACACACAGTGCAAAGGAACTCGGTGATGGCATTATGTTTTTCAACTGTAATAAATATTAATGCTTTGAGTTCTGAAGTAATTGATAAAATTCTTCATTTAGGCAATGATTTGCACTTAAAATCAATTTCATATTATGATGGTGTTATGCCATATCCGCCTTACTTGTGCGCTGATGAGGTTTGGCTGCAGGATATTGTAATTGATGATGTAAAAGTAATTGCAATGTAGTGACAAATAATTTTGCATTACAAGGAATCATACCGAGGGATTTAGGCAGTGTGTTAAAAGCATTTTTCCAGTGCTATCACTACGGTGTGTTTACTGCACAGTTAAAATCTATAGCTCTTATTATTTTTTTTTATTTATTTATTTATTTATTTTTTTATTTTATTTGTCCTGGTGATGCAAAGAGAATGGAATACTCCACATAGCAACCAGCTCTTAAAATATTTGACTATCGCTTAAAGCCTACCGTATTCCCCTTGCATCTACAAGAAAATTAGCAATAAGATTAACATCTTGATATCACGATTAACATGAAGCATATGGAAAATAAGCATTTGTAAAAATAGTTTGTACAAGAGTAGAGAAAGTCATGTGAGTGTAACACATCAGATTTTTTAGATATTTTTCTGCCACGGCTGCTGTCATTCGAGGATTATGAGAACTTTTATACCTTCTCAGGCAATTAGTCTGAGTAGAGAAAGGCTTGTAAAATTAGTTTAAATCAAATAAGATTGTTTTATTCTCACAGATTGACTGTTGTTGAACAAAGACAATGGCATAATTTAATTCACCATACTGATAAATTTGTTTCAGCAAGAGCAGATTTAAGTTATTTTAAATTTATATGGCGCTGTATTTATTCATTCAAATTATTTATCAACACTCGAATTAAAATCTGCACTAGTATTCATAAATTATAAATGCCGAAACATACGAGGAGGGTCCAATAAGTAAGTTTCCCTGTTTTAATAAAAAACATTACACACAATTGATCATGTTCAATTAATTTTATTTATATTATACAATCCTTCTGCTACTTTTCTACATAGTCAACATGTTTTTCCAAGCATTTTTGGGGACGTGGCACAAGTTTTTCCAAGCCAGTGTTGTACCAGGTCTGGTCCTGTGCTCGCAACCAGATGTTCACTGATTTGACTTCATCATTGGTGCTAAAAGTGCTTACCTTTGAGTTGGAGGAACATGTGAAAATCACTTGGGGCAAGCTCCAGTGAATACGGAGGATACGAGAAAACTTCCAAGTTGAATCTTGACCCAGGCAGAAATGACTCTTTGTAATGAATAGAACAAAAAATCGTTGTGCAGTTTTGCTGTTTTTAAAGTGCTTTTTAAGAAAGAAAAATAAAAGAAAATTTTTTTTAATATTAATTCTATTTTAAATGAAGATTTCACAAACTTTTTCAAATATTTCTTAGAGGGGATTGAAAGATAAAAATATTTTCTGTATGTTTAAATACATTTTGAATTAAAACAATTCACACTCTTACTATTATAAGCTTTTGAAATTTCTCAGTTGTATCTATATCATTAGCCATGAGACTACACAACATGGCAGCACTGTAAGGTTGAAAGAAACACTTCAACTGTTTGTTTATAAAGAAATGCAATTCAACTGTTATTTAGTTTGCTTATGGCTTGTTTTCAAAACAGTGGAATATCACTTACAAAATGAGTCACTTTACTAATGTTGAACTATCTTGAAATGCTACTCGTTAGGGTGAAACACATTGCAATGCGGTAGTTGTGACAAGAATTCATTGAGAAAGATTTCCAAATAGACAAGCACCGTATCATAGGACCTTCCCCCCCCCCCCCCCCCATTTGTTAGAGTTCTAGGTTCAGGAAGCATACCTCCTCATGCTCAAGGAGTTGGTCAAAGAAATGTTGCACAAGAAGAAGAAAGAAATCCTTCACTGGTGGAAGAAGATTCTGGAAGCAGTAGCTGTGATAAGCTCGCACTATCAGCGTATCCCATTGGACTGTTTTGAAGAACATTCAAAGAAGAATTGCTATGCCTTTATTCATTCTCAGTGCTCCATTATCTCTCTGAAGCAGATTATGTGCCAAGGGTAGCATTTTCCAAATGGTTTCTTCAACAAGGAGAGGACTTTCCCCTTAAAATTCTTGCAATTGATGAAGCAACGTTTACCAGTTGTGGAGTAACTAATTACCACAATGCACACACCGGGCCTGCAACAATCCACACACAATAAGACCGGATAGATTTTCTGAAAATGTTTGTGCAGAAATCATAGGAAACATATTAATCAGTCCATGGATTCTTCATCTGGTTTTGACAGGAGCCATCTATCCCCAGTTTCTTCAAGAAACGTTATAAATTCTGCTTGAGGATGTTCAGTAAGAAATTATGTG
This sequence comes from Deroplatys truncata, assembly GCA_030765065.1. Classification (NCBI taxonomy): domain Eukaryota; kingdom Metazoa; phylum Arthropoda; class Insecta; order Mantodea; family Mantidae; genus Deroplatys; species Deroplatys truncata. Next base: position 49,379,444 of record CM060984.1, on the reverse strand, counting down.
GCTATTACATGACATTCTCTGCACATAACTACAGCCATGTATGGCCATCTATGAACACCTACGTAGAATTAATTTTGAAGATTGAGAAGCTAGTAACAGTGATGTTTCATAATTTAAAATAGAGTTGAAGGTTGTTACACATCGCTAAAATGTTCTTACTTGAATGCATTTTGGGAGAACGGTTTGCTCCCATCGTCAGCATGTTTTCAACTCATTTTGCCGGTTATTGTCTGGGGAATTTGTATGGCTAGTGGTGTTCTCTGGTGCGGGGCTGATGAACCTCCAAAGGCTGCTGGGTGGTGGTAGTTCGAAATTCATTAGGTGATTCCTGTGTTTGACGATGTGTGTTTTTTCCCAGATGTCTAATTTGTTGCTGCTGTTGATCGGTTGTAAGAGTTTTATGTTTGGAGTGATTTCATGGTTTGAAGAACCAGAAATGATGTGCTACTGCTGATTCATCCATCTGCTTTTGGTAAATGCATCTCATATGCTCTTTAAGTCTTATTTCAAGATTTCTTTTGGTTCTTCCTATGTATACCAGGTTACAGTCATTACAAACTATTTTATATATACCAGCTGATTTATCGTTGGGGATAGGGTCTTTTGTTCTGTTGCATAGTAGTTTCATAGGTTATTCTGTGAAGACAGGGTGATGTTGTACTTCTTGAAAATCCTTTGAAATTTATGCTGTGTCCAAGGGTGGTAAGTGAACTTCCTATATGCTTGTGGTTTTTGTTGTCTGAGTAAAGTAGTCATTTGTTGGATGTATTTCTGTCTTTCAAACTTTATCTTCTTATCTATTGTTTTTTCTGGTATCCATTCATGGTGGCTATGTGGATAATGTGTTGGTATTCTTTCTGGTATTCCTCTTTCTCCAGTGGTATATGTACTAACCTGTTTGTAATACTATTTAAAATTGCATGTTTGTGGCTTGTAGGATTGTAGCTATTGCTTTTAATATAATTTTCTGTGTGAGTTGGTTTCCTGTAAATGCCGAACATTAGTTTGTTGTGTGCATTATTTCTGATGATCCTGATGTCTGGGTAAGGTAATTGGCCAGTTTCTTCTTTTTCTATTGTGAATTTTTTAGATCTTTTTTGTAAATTCAATAATTTCAAAGCATCTTCTGAAAGTGTTTTTGGAACAATAACAAAAATATCATCTATGTACCTATACCAGGTTTTGAGTAGATGTGAAAAAGATTTATTCATATGGCATTCAAAATGGCTCATATATAGTTCTGCTAAAAATGGTGAAAGGGGGTTTCCCATAGTTAGGCCTGTGGTTTGTTTAAAGATTTTGTTATGGAATGAAAAGAAATTCTGGTCCAGAGATAATTTTGTTAGTTTTAACTAATCTTCTGTTTGTGCTCTAGGTGTGCCGTTGTTTAATATCCAAGTTTCTAAGAGCGGTAATAATTCTTCTTTTGGTATGCTTGGGAAGAGTGCAGTGACATCAAATGATACCATCATGTCTGTGGGTGATATATTTATATCTTAAAGGTGACTGGCTAATTCTAATGAATTTTTTATACTTAGACTTTTGAACACAGGCATAGAGTTGAAGGTATTTGAAAGCCATTTTGCTAGTTTATATGTGGGAGAGTTTATGTTGTTCACTATGGGCCTCATTTTGTTGCCGAGTTTGTGTATTTTTGGTAGTGCATATAACCTAGGTATGGTGGAAAAATCTGGTTTAATTCTGAATTTTTCGGATTTTGTTAATGTTTTGGTTTCTATCAATGTGTTTTGGAGTGACCTGGTGCATTCTTTTAATGGATTTTTGTTGATTTCTATGTACTCTGGGCTATGTAGTAATTGCATAACCCTAGTTCCATAATCTTCTTGATCTAATATTACTAATGTGTTTCCTTTGTCTGCTTTGGTGTATACTACAGGCTTTTACTTCAGAGATTTGATAATTTTTTGATGTGGTATGTAGTGGTATTTTTGGGCCTGTATCTGGTCCAATATTGGTTCACACTGTGATTTTATTATTCTTTTATCATTATCTGTTAGGTGATTGGAGGCTATTTCGATATCAGCAATGAAGTTTTGTGAATCTTTGGTGAAGTTTGTACAGGTTTTTAGACCATTGTTCAAGACAGATAACTAAGTGCTGGTGAATGATTCTTTTGAGAGGTTAACTACATATTGGCCTGTAGTGGATTCATTGTTCCGGTTCTGTTTATATGTTGCCCTCCGTTTTTGGTTATGTCTAGGGGATTTTTTCCGGTGTTCCAGGGAGTTTTTGTTTTGATTATTAGGTTGTTTAGTTTCATTGTTTTGGCACTCATTTTCTTGCTAAGTATCGTAAGGAAATTTGACTAAATTTTCCCATAAAGGTTGTCCTAAAACTTTCAGTAACCATAAGTGTTAATTCATAGATTTTAAGGTCCAAGTCCTGTAAATGTGCATAATGTTTGTTCTTTTCAATTTTGATTACTTTGTTGTCTGCTCTTGTTTGATGTTTTACATTGTGATAATATTTAACTTTGTTATTAAAACTGTTCTATATATTATTTATGTTTTAATTTTGCCTCGGCTGCGTCAGTAATGTTTGTAGAGTCATGTATCTCTTAGGCAAGGTGCGGTACGACAATAATTGTAGACGTACACAGAATTTACGTTTTAAAATTCACTTCTTTTTTTTATTTTATCCTTTGCACATTTTAATAAAGCACTACACTTTTTAAGAGCTGTGAGATTCTTTAATACTTTCACCTAGCTAATGCGTAGACATATTGTACGATTCACATGTAATATTTCTGTAGAGAACACATCTTCCATCTGGTCACTACCAGGGTTTGCCAGCAACTGAACATGTTTCAACCGTTAAACCCATAAGTTTTGGTATTTCAAGTCTCTGATTGGCTAATTCCAGTCCAATAGAATATCTGCATTTTACTTAAAACTTTTCTTTGCTATTAATTGGCTGATTTTTAAACTGTTACTGAATTTACATTATCGTTGCTCTAATCATGAATAGTAACATTCAAACTCTTTAACTCATTATTGCCTCATTGTTAGCAACTTAAAACCTATTATTCTCACAGCTCTTGCATTATTAAAATATGTAATGTATTCACATAACATTATTAAAACATGTTTACAATAAAAATAAGCATTTGCAATGACTGTTACATACAATTTAAATATAATTATTACATACATATTGTTTCAAGGCGGGCTATTACTGAATTTACTTATAAAATACAATTGAAATTATTCAGGTATTAAAATAATGCCTCAATCATCATTCCTATCATCATCATCATCATCATCATCATCCTAGTTCTCAACCTCATCATACACAGTAATTACTGAGAGAGAAAAAAATTATTCACTGACATGTCTCATCAAGATAGCTGCAAAAACAAAAGTGCCTGATATAGGCATAAACTGAACAAATCACATAAACATTTCAGGAACAACACAAAAATAACATAGCATTATACTGTTGTATCCACATCTACAGGATCAAGATGAAGCTGGAAAACAGATGGTTGTAAAACTTGTTGCATAAACTCAAAAATTATTCTCATTGTATTACATCTCTTTTGTGAACACATCACACATGCTATAATGGGTACATTTCAGCAACACCAATTGTGGCAGTAATTTGTATCACAATAATGTAAATGCCAGAGTGATTGTAGTGTAAATAAGCATTATTGTATGACATTGATTTGAGATGTTTGTTAATTATAAGCATTGTTAGGAAATAAGTTTACACTGCCTCACTGAAACTGACAATAGGAGCAAATAACAATGTGCGAGGGGGTGAGTTGAATATTAATTAGAAGAGACAAACAAATGACGTCAGATTGGCATGCTTTTCTTAGGAATAGTGGGAATATTTTCCCTAGAGCATATGTTTTCGTAATTTTTGATTGGATATAAAAATAGACGCTAATGTTGGCGCATTTTAATAACCAATAGCAGCTCGGTTATAATCTTTAGGCATATCGGGGTGTGGGAGTATAAAAAGCTAAAGTCAGAGGCAGATTTCGTCAGTCCAACAGAAACATTTGTGCATTACACGTCGCTGAGTCCAACAGAATCATTCAGAAGTTAAACGTCGCTTAGTTCATCAGAATCGTTCGCGAGTTACACGTCGCGTCTTAAAGTTTGCACAAATGTGAAACACGGGATTAAATAATGTGCAGTAAATAAGTGATTATAGTGATATTAGAAAATATAACAGTTTCAGTTTGGCGTGTATCACGAATCAATATGTGAACTTAATTGTGACGGTAATAAAAGTGTAAAAACAAATTCTTTTATCAGTGTTATCTTTGAGTAATAAAATCCTTTCCGCTTACACACCTTGTTTAAGAGATTTGCTCGACTGAATAATAATAATAATAGCTAGCCGGAGCACAATGAACCCAAAATGCAAAATAATAAAACAATAACAGGCGCCCAGCAATAAGATAACATGAAGTGACTGCGACAAATTGGCTTCCATACATGGGGCATATAAACATGAAGCATCTTCCAACTACCTACTATTATAACAAATATACTACTTCACAATATGCACAACATCTCTCAACTCATAATGAATTTCCAGGGACATGCTAGCCCTCCTGAAAACTCGCAAACAGTCAAACTTCAAGGGTACATTACATCTATTCCATCGAAGCTTACATAAACTCATCACATCGCACTACCACCATCGGGGTTACTCTTTGGCACTCCCACTAAGGCAAATCTTCCATATACTGTTCACATAATCTCACACAAATACACAAAATTTATGCAACAACTTCTGCAAAGAAAAATCACAGCATCATAATGAAGCACAAAATCAAGCCAAAAGAATGCAACTGAATAAAGCACATCATTAACAAAATAACACTTTCACATATCATTCCTGGAAGTCAAACAAAATTAAACACAGTACACATCAAATACACTGCAGCATAAGATAACAAACCAAATAATAATCTCCATTACCTAAAACAAAATCTAAAATTTTCACGACACACAATGGTGACAAACCTTCAATTTAGCAAAGACATATAAACTTCATTCCCACATTAAGGCAAATATGATAATGAAAACAACATATACAAAACTAAAAATTTATAGTCTATAAGGACCAACAGGTCCAACCACTCTTGATGTTTAGTACGAGGAGCATGGGGTCGACCAACAAGATAAGTAACAGGGGTGGTCTGTTTGATAGTTTCAAAAGGTCCAAAATATCTATGTAACAACTTTGTACATTTGCCTTTCTTATAGGAGTAAAAACTTTCACTAATTGTCCTACTGTATATGGATATACAATATGATATACTATGTTTTGCATCAAATGTTTCTTTTTGTTTCACTTGTTGTTTAGTAATATTAGCAACAGCAGCCTCGCATTCCTTCTGAATCTCTTGTAGAGTTTGTTTCACAAAAAGGTCATTAGATGTAGCTTGCAGTTGAACCTGATTAGGTAAAGAAGGTTCCCGACCATATATCAAGAAAAAAGGTGAGAATTTAGTAGACTCCTGAACATTTGAGTTATAAGAAAAAATTACATAGGGCAAAATTGAGTCCCAGTTCTTTTGGTTAGTGTCAACAAAATGGCTAAGCATATTCAAGAGGGTTTGATTGAATCTCTCTGTTAATCCATTACAAGCTGGATGGTAAGCACTAGTAAAACTAGAAGACACTGAGTGAGATCTCAACAATTTTTGTGTCACTTCACTGAGAAAAACTGAGCCTCGATCGGACAACAACGTAGCAGGGGCTCCATGCCTACAGCTGATATTATGTAGAATAAACTTAGCAACTTGTGGAATTGTTGCTGAAGAGAGTGAAGCAGACTCGACCCAGCGAGAAGCATACTCGGTTGCGACAATGATTTACTTGTGTCCAGAATTAGAGCGTGGTAGAGGTCCAAGCAAATCAATACCCCACTGCTCGCCTACAGAAGTGACAGGAATTGGTTATAACAAACCCGCTGGCTTTTTATTTTTAGGTCCTTTTCTGGTTTGACAAATGGGACAGGTGCGCACAAAGTGCTCAATATCTTTTTTCATCCCAATCCAATAATACCTGGAGTGAATTTTGGCAAATGTTTTAGAGAAGCCTAAATGACCTGAAAGGGGATCATAATGAAACGAGGATAAAATTTCATGTTTCAGTGCCTCTGGAATAACCAACAGATGGAGAGGGCCAGTAAAGAACACCTGATTTGAGAGTGTAAGGTGGAAATTTGTCTCCTAGTCCACTGGCATCAGAATGTAATTCAGTATATGCACCAGGAGTATAGTGAGCTAAGACAGGGGCAGAGACTAATGAGTCTTTTAACCTTTGAAATGCAACTGGTTGATCAGTTCCCCAAATAAAACTTTGATCTTTCCTGGTCAGTTGAATAAGTGGTTGAGCAATATTTGCATAATCTTTGATGAATTTCCTATAGAAGTTAAATAAACCCAAAACTTTCCTTACATCTCTAACATTTTTAGGGTGAGGCAAATTTTGAATAGAAATAACTATCAGAATCAGGAGAAATACCATCTTTGAACACTTCAGCTTGATCTTTTGCATAGCGAAGAAACACTTTTCTGGTTTAAGTTTGAATTTATGATTATCCAGATGTTGAAAAATAGCTTCAAGATTTTGTAACAACTCATCAAAAGTTTTAGCAAAAACAACAATATCATCCAAATATACAATTGCCTTTTTAAAATTGAGATCACCTAACAACTTGTTTGCTATGTAACTGAAAAAATCTGATGTGTTACACTCACATGACTTTCTCTACTCTTGTACAATCTATTTTTACAAACGCTTATTCTCCATATGCCTCATGTTAATCGAGATATCGAGATGTCAATCTTATTGGTAATTTTCTTGTACATGCAAGGGGAATATGATAGCTTTTAAGCGATAGTCAAATATTTTATCGCTGGTTGCTATGTGGCGCATTCCATTCTCTTTGCATGTCCAGGACATAAAAAAATGAATAACGAATTTGAGAAAAAGTATAATTATTGGAAAATTTAAGGAAATAACAAGCAATATCTCGAAAACGGTTCACTCAACAAAAGAAATGTATATGATATAAGTTGTGTATTTTAAAGCGATCTACATTTTTTGTGTAGTAAAATTTTGTCTATCTCTTATGGTTTACCAGTTATGCAAAAGTCGTTCACAATGAAGAATACTTTTGGAGACATTCCCAGAAATTTCGAGATATACATTTCATTTCTCATGACATTATCTTAAACATATGATATTTTAATCAAAATCGTTAGAGCCATTTTTGAGAAAATTAAAATTTTCGAAAAATGTTCCATATAAAGGTAGTCTGGGGTGGGGGGATTTTCTTGAAAATCTTCGTGTCGCATCTCTGGAAGATACTGAACGTAAATACCAGGTTTGGTGTTTATCCAACTGTTAGTTTTTGAGTTATGCTGTTCACAGACACACAGACACACACACGGCCATGTTTCCAAAAATGCTTTTTTTGGATTCAGGAGGTCTCAAAACATGTATTTCTGGTGAAATCTCGGTATCGAATTTTTGGGTGGAATGCAATACTTCCCCTACTTACTATACGTAGTAGAGAAAGTAAAATCTAGGAGCATTCGCCAGTCCAAAACTTATGGAACCATCAACACCACAGGAGAAGCCCAAGAGGACTGTGATTCCTTAATAATTCCAGCATCTTGCATTTCCTTAACTTGTTCAGCAATTATTTCTTTTTGTTTATGGGGAACTCTAAGGTCTTTGGTTAATTGGCTTGAGTCAGTTACTTTAATATCAAATTGTGCAACATCAGTGGTACCAAGTTCTTGCAATGAGGTGGCAAAAATATGACTATATTTCAACAACAATGAATGCAATTCAGCTTTTTGAGTGTCTGATAATGTACTATTTACATTAAAATCAAAGTTTGAAGCTGGTATAGGGGTAACATCTGATGGTGAAACAGAATTACTCTGAACTAGTGCAACATCATAAGCTTTAGCTAAAACTGTATTAGCAAACAGTGTTTGTGGGACTGCAGTATTATTATGAACTGGTTTAGTTAATTCAGATGTAGTGACAAACAATGGTGGAATTGAGAGGATTTCCTTTTGCATAATGCTGGCAGCAGGTTCAAACATAACCTCATTACTGATTTCTGACAAGGTTGAACTGTTATTAGCAGGTAGATAATGGTGGAATTTTCACATCATTTACAACCACCACTTTAATACCAGAGTAATTACATTTTCTATCTTGTAAAGGATTCACTGGAATATCAACAAAAGCACCTTGTACCTGAAGAATTGGTATACTAAAAGACATCCTCAGAAGAATTCAATGTTATTAAATTTTGTGCATAATCAATTACGACACCATGAGCATGTAAAAAGTCATTGCCTAAAATTAAGTCATGAGAAAGATCTTTCACAACTACTACATCTTCCTGGAAAAGAACATCATTAATATGAAATTTCAAAACAGTGTGGTAAGGTGCATCAAGTAACTTGTTACCTGCAGTTCTAAGTAACATCTCTATGGGTTTCAATGCAGAGAGATCAATAATATGGGCAGCATTTACAATACTAACTGCGCTTCCTGTGTCAAGCAAAATGGAAACTTCTGTCTGGTCAATATGACCAAGAACTTGTAAGATCTGACCTGATAAGTCAGCAACATCCTGTTGAGGTGACACCAAGGTAGTAGGCGGCTGTGGTACCGCTACCATGCGAGGCTCGGCGCCAGTTGTTTTTTGAATGTGGAGAACGGCTGCGACAAAGCATGCTATATGGCCCTGTCGATTACATCTGTAGCATATGATGGATAAGTCTCGCTGATCCATATTTGATGATTGTGGAGGCTGTGTAGGTCTCTGTGAAGATGGTACAGCAGGTGGTGACTGAAACTGATTCACTTTGTTACATAATTGTACCACATAACCAATCAGCTGTTTCATAGGATCGATGGTACAGCACCAGCAGGAGAGGTATGTGCTACGTAACCAAGAACTGGGGAATCAGCAGCAGGAACAACTGTTATATTAGGCACAGAAGTAGGTCGTGTAAACATTACAGCCTGTGATTGGGCAGACACTAAATGTCGGTTCTGCATATAAAATTGTGCCTTGTCAACTCGTCGAATTATTTGCATCACTTCCTCAACAGTTTGGGGATTTAATGGTAGCAATGCTTGTAAATAGAGAGGTTGAAGACCTTTAAGCAAGTGTTTAATTTGTTCCCCCTCAGACATATCTGAATTAACTTGATCACACAGAGATAATACATCATAGACATAATTAATGACAGGTTCATCATCTAACTGTACACGCTGCCTAAGTTTAATTTCTAACTTGTCGCTTTGGTTAGTAATTTGAAATGCATTCAAAAACTGTGTGGCTAAGCAAAGCCAATCATGATGAGGATGCCGGTGATGAAAAGTTTGAAACCACACTGCAGCTGTATCTTTCAAATAGCATGGGAAACATTTTAATTTCATATCATCAGACCAAGCATTAGTAGTAGTGACCATTTCAAAATTTTGAAGAAACTCATATGCTGACAACTTACTGGAATTTTCAAAGTAAGAGGGTTCAATGACTGGTCTACACACAGCTGGCTGCATTGTGCTAACAGGAATGGCAGATTAGGCATTACTGGTAACAATTGAGTAATAGCAGGTGTACTAGCACTAGAAATAGATTCTTCTTCACTATGTTCACTAATGGGTGCAATAACCACATCAGACTTTTGTGTAGTATGTCGCTTAGGCATTTTGATAGCACACAATAAACAGTTTACAGTATACAAGGATTATAACCTCAACCAGTAAATGAAAACAAAATATTTAAAGTCAAAATTACAGCAACTTAAGCACCACCAGATGACTTCAACTAGAAATACCACAACGTGGCCAACTAAAACCACATATCAGTACTACTACTAAGCGCCCGTGGCGAAATGTTTACGGGGGACTAAAGCATCACACTATGCTTTTACAGACTTGACGCACAAGCCACTTGGATACAAGACCAAGATTGTAAAGCAGAAAATACACATGAGAAAAAAAAAAAAATAGCAAAAATGATGTCTACAGTGAGGAAACTCAAACTGGAGGTAAAAATAAATTAAGTCACACCTACTGTGACTAGCACTCAAATTATCACATAAGCAGAAAACAACACTCACAATGCACTAACATGTGCCTGAATACGATACACAAATATGAACTTTTAATGTATCCACTTCACTTGCTATACAACCACACGCAACTTAATGCACAGAAAATGTAAACTGTAAGAGATTTACTTCACATTCTATAATTTCTTCTGAATTACGAAACCAAGCAAGATTACGCAACAGAAAGCAACACACGTGCGTACATAACAGTTGCAAGAAAAATGCACCAAAAAATATGGAAATGGTAGAAAACTAGAATAAGTGCAAAAGGCAATGAAAGCTGTAAGAAATATCAGAATTTAGCACTGAAAATAGAAATTTTAGAAACATCAGATAATACGTGGCAACTACATTAGCAAAGTTCAAGATACTATTCAAATTCCCACAGATTTCAAAAATACTTCAAAAGACGAAAATGCTATAATGAATATTGCAGAAAGTTTCTCATACAAAAAGAATTTAAACCATGGTAAAGGGAAGAATGAAACCAAAAATAACAACGCTCCGCCAACAGAAAGACATTGTAAAAAAAGTTCAAAGTGTGCTCAGAATAATGATACAAACACGGGACTTTTAAGCAAATACTTTTATATTTATATAAATTTAAATCACAATAACACAATTTTCAAAAAGAAGCCCCTTACCAGCAAGCTGAAACTAGGAAGTTACATCGAAACACGCAGAGAACCAAATTATGTGAACACTGCATTTTCAAGGCAGAGGGGAAAAAAAATTCTACGCTCCAAAATATTAAATTATACCCGGTGCCTCCACCAATTGTCGGAACCTCCTTTATTTTCACTCCGGGGGTAGAGCACAGGACCGGGATCTAAAGCAACACATTTTCCTAACACGAGGTCCGACGTGGGCAAGCTAACAAAGTACTGAAAATACCTAAAAACCACCAAAATATTATTATCATGAGCTAGAAAGGAAGGGACTACCTACATAAATAATTCACATAGTATGAAGTTAGATGTGAAATATATTATGTCAATTAAAAGTGATACAATTTACCTTCCTGTTCGGCAAAGCGTCATGCGTACACACGTCTTGCACTGTTCACTGGCAATGCTCTAAGAGAGCGTCCTACACGCTAACACAAGATAAAACCAGTTTAACTCCTCCCCTTCTACTTCGTCACTACCTGTATGCATTGCCAACCTAAGCGTTAACCATACAATGTTGCCAACCTCACATGCCACAATATATCAAATAGTTTGTAATGACTGTAACCTGCTATACATCGGAAGAACCAAAAGAAATCTTGAAATAAGACTTAAAGAGCATATGAGATGCATTTACCAAAATCAGCAGTAGCACATCATTTCTGGTACTTCAAACCATGAAATCACTCCAAACATAAAACTCTTAAAACCGATCAACAGCAGCAATGAATTGGACATCTGGGGAAAAAATACACATCGTCAAACACAGGAATCGCCTAATGAATTTCGAACTACTGCCATCCAGCAGCCTTTGGAGGTTCATCAGCCCAGCACCAGAGAAGACCACTAGCCACACACATTCCCCAGACAATGGCAAAATCAGTTGAAAACATGCTGACAATGGGAGCAAACCATTCTCCCGAAACGCATTCAAGTAAGAACATTTTAGTGATGTAGTGTAACAACCTTCAACTTTTCTATTTTAAACTTACGTAGAATGCTGGATCACTTGGAATGAACCAATAAGATGCCCACGAGATTGTCAGATCTAAATCCAATCAATGTTTTTCTTTGAGGCCATATAAAAACTCGCATATACATTACAGAAGTGCTTGGTGTGGAAAAGTTGCAAGAAAGATTACTTTCAGCTGTGGAAGAAATAAAAAACAACCTGGACATATACTTCGTAGGATGCAGCATTGGAGAAAATGTGAAGCATATGTGTTCGTAAGGGGTGCACATTTTGAACCATTTCTGTAAACATTAAAAAGAAGTTCTCACTGATTTTCTGTTCTTGTCATGCTTTAATTATTCAGAGAGTATTATAATTCATAAAGAAAGGATTGTAATCTTGTAACTTGGGTTTCTTAAGCTTTTATTAACCTCTATAAATAAGTGTTCCTAGTAATAATTTGTGTAATATTGTAAATGCTTCCTCATTTTCATATTTTGTGTGATACAAGTATTTAGGTTATGTTACAATCATGTGCAGTTTTCTGTTTATTTTGTATACTAGAAGCATTTATTTGTTCATTGTAATAGCAGCAGAAGCTGAAGAACTAAAAGTTAACCTGTTCAATTCACTGTGTTGCAGTATTGTGCAAAATAAGATAGTAATTATCTCAAAGAAGGAAAGCTTTATGGAAAAACACTCAAAACAAAGTGCTTTCTCATAGTTTAAAAGGATGATTATATGTCACCTTCCATCCTGCATATACCAATATACATAGAAAAGCAGATATTTTTTTTAGATTTTCTTCCAAGTGCTTGGATAACAATGAAATCAATTATAATTGAGGTGGTATGAGGGGCATATAGACTTAAATGCCCTTTTCAAATAGAATGTTGCATTCTATTCTCCATGTTTTGAACTGTAATCTGTGAACATTTCAAAGAGAAATCTTGAAAACTGATGTTGGTACATCGTTTAATTGTTGGTCAATTTCAGCTGTTCTCTCATTGAAGTTGCTATTTTCTTTGTGATATGCAAGTAATATATTATTATTGACTTTCAAAATCAGTGACAGCAATTTAGATTCTATCAACTGATTCTTTACCCTTAAATAGGAAACGAGAGATCATCCAAAAATAAAAAGAAGATAGAAAGAAAAAAACATGAAGAGAGGAAATTTGAACATGTCCATGGTGCGACTGTGATTTTCAAATGGGATGATGTTTGTCCTTGAGCGCAGCCAGAGCGGCAACCAATCAGAGTTCCGCTGTGTTGTCCTATTGCATTCGTCATAAGCTAAGAGTGACGCATGCTAAGCGAATCTCTTTCTAATAAATATAATTTGTGCTAAGACAAAAATTCAAATTTTGCAAAAAGTAACCCACTAGAAGGTAGGGAGTAATTTTCGTGACACAACCGTAAAAACCACATATTTTTAGCTCAAATAGTTTTCATAATACAAACGAATAAACATACCCATATGTTATATCATAACCATGTAAACACTGTAATGGTCACATTATTTGTATGTAATGCATTATTGTATGATTATGATTGTGTGTTGTTTCTAAATCTGGGTTGGAGTTTATTTACCCTACACAGTTAATATCAGTATGCAGTTGTTCAGAGAGCAAGCAGCAAGAGTAAAATAGTGCAATGGGTTATTGTGGTGAATTTAGTGGCGAGTCAAAGAGGCAGATATTTCGAAGTCAGGCTCGAAGTATTATATTTAGGATCTACTCGTTTTTTAAAAAATGCAACAGTGAGGAACACAGAAATCAACTTGATTTCAAAAATCCTCAACAGCTTACCGTTAAAGCGTGTGGTGTCGGTAAAGCAAGTGTGTCTCGCATTTGTGGAGAGGCAAGAAAATCTGTTCCCAGTGGTGCTCCAGTGTTTGTATCGCCCAGAAAACACATTGGACCTCCGAAGAGGATTATAAATTTAATTGACTTTGACAAGGACGTTGTACGCAGGACTGTGTTCGAGTTTTATGACCAAGGTGAATTCCCAACAATACAGAAAATTACTTGTGCCCTTAGAACTAAAATATCTACACTGGTTCAAATTCATCTACTTATAGAATTTTGAGAGGATTAGGGTTCAGGTACAGAAAGACAAATAATGGGCGACAATTTTTAATGGAGAGGAGTGACATTGTTGCGTCGAGAATAAAATTCTTACGCAAAATGCACGAAATTCAAAATTCTGGCGATACGAGACCTATATTTTACTTAGATGAGACAGGGGTAAATAAAAACCACACTCAAAATTCAATCTGGCAAGATTCCTCAAAAAAGGGTGGCCTGAAGGTACCTGTTGGAAAAAGCAGTCGACTTATCATTTGTCATGTAGGGTCCGCTAAGACAGGATTTGTACCTGTAAGCAAATGGATTTTTCTGTCCAAAATGCGGTGGTATTACTTGTAATGTTTGTGTATAACCCACGTTGTTTGTTTACATCACATGTTGAAGCCATCTTGTGACGTCATTCATTTGTTCGGTTTGTAGCTCCATCTAGTGTTAGCAATTTGTGGTAGTATTAGTGTTTGAAAGAATTTTAAGTTTTGTTTACTGTCCTCCGGCTAGCTATTATTTCAGTCGAACATGTCTCTTGATCAGGGTTGTGTAAACGGAAAGGAATCTTTTATCCAAATATAACACTGATGAAGAAATTTGTTTTACACATTTATTGTCAAACACATTAACTATCACATTTATACATTGATCTTAACACTCGCCAAACTGAAACTGTTATAATAACTTCTTACTGATCACTTTTAATCCAAGTACTTCAACTTTTTGTATAATTAACCTTACAACACTTTAGATTATTCATAATTCTGCTGCGTGTAACTTGTGAATCTATATCCGATGTATGACGAACTGACTGACTGAAGACGACGTGTAGTGTACACAGATTTTTGATGAACTGACAACTGAAGGCGACGTGTAATGTATTGAGATTTTCGATGAACTGCCCGCGATCTACCTCTGACTTGGCTTTTTATACACCTTCATCCAGATACGCCTAAAGATTATAACTGAACTGCAATTGGCTAATAAAACGCGCCAACATTAGCGTCTATTTTAATATCCAATGAAAATTATAAATACATATGCTTTAGGGAGAAAATATTCCAGAAGGTTCTCAACGGAAAAACGCGTCAACATTACGTAACTTCCTCGTTTCCAATAATGATAAACAGCTCACCCCCTCGCTGCATTATTGCGCTATTATTGACAGTTTCAGTAAGACATTATAAATTTACTTCCCAACAATATTTACAATCAATAAACATCTGAAATCAATGTCACATAAAAATGCATATTCATATTACAATCATTATTTACATTTAAGTAATTTGTGATACAAATTACTGCATCATATGCCCCACTAGAAACATAATTATAAATATTTACAACTTGTTTGGAAATTTTATAATTGGGTTTTTAGTCTCCTAAATCTTGTAACACACGCTATCACTTTCACTTGACACTTCACACACATTTAACACACGACATATGTTGTTTTTTTTTTTTTTTATCTCGCCACTACTTACTGGCTCTTGTTTAATGTGTTTAGACATTAATCTGACATTACAAATTTTTTTTTTTTTTTATAGCAAATACTGTATCCTGAATTATTTAATTACTGTCACAAAAAATGGTTTACTTTCTTACATTGTTAACAAAAATTTATCAATTCAAGAATTTTTTTGTAATTATTAAACATATTTACCAAAAATATTCACCCTCTACACAAATATATTGATATCTCTTAAATCTAGACAATGTTTCACCTTTTCTGTTTGCTACATAAGTATTTGTTTTTTTTTTTTTAATTATTTTTACCCATTTTTGTTATTTTGTACTTTATTTTAACAATACTCTTGGAATAGTATTTATGTACTTTACTTTAATATAACATCATGCTTTATTTCACATGTTCAGTTACTAATAAAATGTTATTTTCCTCTTAAATATTTAGTCATGTCCAAAATTTATTTCTCCTTTCTGATGACATACATATATAATTAACCCTCTTACGTTCCAATACATTGCTCTGCATTTCGTCTTTAACTATCCAGCATTTACTATTTATTATCTTTGTCTTCTGTTTCACCTTGATCTTCATTGTTGTATGGTTTCAGCATCTCAATATGGAACTCTCCTATGCTTTTTCGAGTTGTTGGATTACATAACTCATATGTATTAGTTCCATATACTTCAACAACTTCATATGGTCCATGGTATTTGAGAAACATTCACCAATAAAGTTTATTTGCTTTATCCGACAATTTCGTGGTTTTAACCAAAACTAAATCTCCTATTTTGATCCTCCATTCCTTTCTCTTCTTTTCTTCATGTTTAATTTTTCTTTTTATGGCCTTTTTCTTCATCCTCTCGAATGCTTTTCGGAACATCTCTTCTTCTGTTTGTGGTATTGAATGTGCATCTGGAATGGCTTCTGGAATTTTCTTACACATTGTATTGATCTTCTTTCCTAACTTAAGTTCACATGGTTTGTATCCTGTCACATTGTTTACAGTTTCATTTAGTAGATTCTGAACGAAATTCACGTATCCATACCATTGGGTTTGTTTTCGATGACACAGCACCCTTAAATATGTAATTTGAAATTTCCTTAATTTCCCTCTCCACTGGGTTGGAGTTCGGTCTGTATCTTGACGAAAAATATTGTTTAATGCCATTTTCTTTCAGTCCATCCATAAATTTTTTTCCTGTGAAGTACAAAGCATTATCGCTCAATACAGATTGGATAGGTCCTTCTTCTATCACATATGACTTGAGTAGTCTATTCAAACATGCTAAACCTGTAGGTTTTCTCAAAGGGTAAATTCTTACATATTTGCTGAATATATCATAACAGACAAATATATATTTGTTTCCAAATTGACTTGGAGGCATCGGACCATGAATATCAATACTAATTACACATCTCGGCTTATCCCTTATAACCGAATTAGTTTCAAATGCATATGCTGCATTTATTTGCTTTGCCTTCTGACACAGGTTGCAGCACGATATAAATTTTCGAACTTTCTGACGCAATTTGGATATGTATAAATTTTCTAAAATCATAGAAGTTGTCCGGTCCGTCCCTGAGTGTGCTAACCCTTCGTGAAAATTCTTAATTAGTTCCTTTTCCATGCTTTTCGGAACCATTACCTTCCAACTAGGCATTTCTTTTCCATGCTTCTTGTATAATGTCCCATCCCGAATTGCTACAATTTCTTTCTTTGCCTCTTCAATTAGTGGTGCATTTTCTTTAAGTTCAAATAATTTTGAGTCGTCATTTTGAATTTCCCCCATATTTTTCAATTTTCTCATCATTTCTTTGCTTAAAGGAATTTCAATTGTCAATATTTTGACTTCATTTCTAGGCCTTTCAATATTTTCGGGAATTTGTGGGTTATAGTTTAATCTTGATAGCAAATCACTGAAGGTATTATTTTTGCCAGGAATGTGTGTAATCTCAATATCGAATGCAGATATTGCATGAATGTATCTAGCAAGTTTTCCACTACATAATCTACACCGTTGTATGAAAGTTAAGCTGATGTGGTCTGAATATACTTTCACCTTTTGCTGATAGATATAGGTTTTAAAACGAATTAATGAGAAATATAGTGCTCCAATTTCTAACTGAGTCACTGAAGAATTCCGCTCAATATTTGTAAGTCCTCTAGAAGCTGTACTAATGACGTGAAAGTCATTGTTGATGTCTCGCTGTCCTAAAATTCCGGCGTATCCTTGCATCGATGCGTCGACATAAATCTCATATTCCAAATTTTCTCTGGGCCTCTCGAGTAATATGGACTTAGCAAAGAGTTCTTTTACTCTCAAAACATTTTTGATGATCCTCTGTCCATCTCCACTTATTGTTCTTTCGGAGTAGCTGCCGCAGTGGTTCTATTTCAGCCGAATATCTTGGTACGAACTTACTCTGAAAGTTCAATACCCCTAAGAGACGTCTAATTTGTTTTACGTTCCTTGGTGGTGGAATTTTCATTATTGCTTCTATTCTTTTCTGATCAGGTCTTATACCTTGTTCATCCACTACATAACCCAGAAAATTTATTTCCTTGACACAAAATTTTGATTTTTGTATGTTCACAGTCATACCATGTTGTTGCAGTTTATTTAACACATAGTGGACATTATTCATGTGTTCTTCAAATGTTTGACTGATGATTAGGAAGTCGTCAATATACTTTATTAAAAAGTCATCTGCAGAATTTCCAAAGATACTGTGAATGGCTCTCAAAAATCCACTTCCTGAGTTCTTTAAACCAGAAGGATTTACACAAAAACGATACTGGATCCCTGAGTACTGAAATGAAGTGTAATCACGCACTTGTGGATCTAATTCCACTTGCCAATATGAAGCAGTGAGGTCAATGGATGTCAGAAATCTCCCTCTTGAAAGTTTCGTAATTAGTTGTTCAATTCCCTCACTTTGAAAATGATCTGGCTTCATATACTTGTTGACATATCTACCGTCTAAAGTTAATCTCAAACTACCATCTCGTTTAATACTCCAGCAGATTGAATTTATATACTGAGAATTACTTTGCTCAATAATCCCATTTTCAAACATGCTATTTATTAGTTGTCTAGCTTTGACCCGAAGACTTATAGGTAAATTGTCATACTTGTGCCTATATGGTGGTACGTCTTCTACTTGAAATGTATGCTGATATACATTACATCTGCCTGGGATATTACTAAATACTGAACTATTGTTCATCAAAACATCATGAAGGATTTGTTTTTGCATTATAAGCTTCTTCACACTTGTGTATTATTTCCTCATTTCTCTTCTCTTTCCAGCTGTTGTCTGTCTCGCTCACATGGTCGTCTTTTGTTTGGATTGTAAATCCCTCTACTTTAACTGGCATTTCTACAAGCTGTTGAAAATATGGCGTGGTATTCCCTTCATATTCTGTGACTACCTGCTTTATCTGACTATTTTTCTATCAGTTTCTGTTATTTGCACAAAAAACTCTTGGTCACAAAGATTTTTCTCATCCTTTGTCATCTCGATTACAGAAACTTTCTCTTTTATAAATGGTACCCTTATTTCTCTATTGTCTTTTGTCATTCTTAACTCTTCATGTTTAAAATCTATACTTGCTTCATATTTATGTAGGAAGTCACATCCTATAATTATGTCACAAATCAGATGGTTTACAATTAGAAACATAACCTCAAAATTCTCTCCGCCGATAAGTATGCTAAGTAGAGCTTGTGTTTTTATGACCTGTGTCGTTCTTCCGATTGCAACACGACAAACTAAATTACTAGTGGGAAGAGCCATAATTTTGTTACCTTCATTAATCAAATTTATGTAAAATTTCTGTGAACAAATTGAAGCTGACGAACCAGAATCTATAGTTGCAATGATCTCTTTCTTCGCAATTTCCATCCTAACATGAGGTGACTCAAAATTTTCTCCCTTATCTTTTGTTGCTGTAATCTTATTACAGGGTGTGTGTGTAGGCATATTATTTGTATTGGTAATGGATACTGAATTATTAAAGACATCCTGAGAACCTACTACACAGGAGTCTATTAACAGTTTTCCTGGTTATTTCCATGTTCACGTACGGGACTGCCATTCCTAACAGGCGCTAAATCTATCTCATTGTCGCTACCATTGTTTTGAGTTCCCCTTCCTCGAGTTCGAAATCCTCGATTTCTTAAATTATGTCCCCTTGGCACATAATTTTCTTGCCGTTCCTCAGATCTTTCCCGGTTATTGTTTTCCCTCCAGTGAGTGAAATTTCCCCTTTGTCTAATGTACCGCCTTCCATAATTTTGCCCTCTTTCAGGCAATCTTTCTGTCCTGACATAATTTATTTGTTCCTGTCGACCTGGTCTCCCATCTATCCTCGATCTTTCAAACTGTGGAACGTATGATTGATACCGTTGTCTGGTATTATTTTCATGACGCCTGTCTTGTCCTCTACTTTGCTGATAACTACCTTGGTAATTTCTTCTATCTCGCACATCTAAAAATCTATGCTCCCACTCTCGAGATATATCTTCTTCCTGTTGTTCCAAAGCTGTCATTAATTCTGTCATCTCATAGATGCTAGTGGTTTTGCAATTAATAAGTAATTTTGTATCCTTAAAGGATAATGCCTTGCGAGCAAACTCACAAAATCTTCCTCATTGATTGGAGGTGACAAGTTCCTAACCTGACTTGCATGTTTCAGTAAGTAATCAGTCATTGATATTCCCTCTCGTGGATTAAACTGCCCATGACTAAGCATTGCTCGAATTCTGTGCTGTACCATAACATTCCAAAATCTGTTCATGAATAACCTCTTAAAGGATTCATATGAAATTTCACCCCCTGATACCATTTGTGACCAATCTAAAGTTTTCTGGTCCAAACATCTTTTGACAACTATCATTTTCAATGCTTCAGGTATCTTTTTAATTTGAAAATACTCTGATAATTCTGCAATGAACTGTACTGGACTGGAGTTTTCATTAAATTTTGGAAGTTGAAAATCACTTAAGATATGATTGTAATTTTGCAAATTCCCTACTCCCATATTTAAATTCTCTAGTGTTACTTGTGCACTCTGAGTTTCAGCATTAGCTATAGATGAAGCTGCCGCATCACTCACATTATTTGTCATACCTGAGGAACTACCTCTATCATTATTTTGTACATCTGATACATTCACATCACATATATTTGCCCTTGAATTCAATTCTAACCTATTTACAGTACCTTGCAGATTTTCTATTGTCTGTTCCAATTTTTTATTATTCTCATTTTGAACAGCTTGGTGTTTGTTAATTTCAGAAGTTAGCTTTTGATTCAAATCTCTAACTTCTTCAGACAATTTATTTCTCTGTGTTTTTGATTCCTTCTGAATTTCAGATATTTCGCCCCTGAAATTAACTTGCACCTGAATTAAATCTGCATTTGTAGCCTCCATCATTTCTCTTAACTCACTTGAAATGCTACTCATTCGGCTACCTAACTCTGTACAGTTTACATTAACATTTTCAAACTTAGTATTAACCTCACTTCTTAGGTTAGAGATTTCCCTGCTCATGTCCAACATTTTCTTTGAAACTTCACCTATTTCATTTGCTATCATTTCTTGATTTTCATTTTTCATTCTAATCATACTACTATCTAGCTCCATGAATTTCTTTTCAATCTCTTCCCTGTTTTGTTTTAAGCTCTTACCAATATCTTCCCTCAATTCCCTATTATTCTTTTGCATATCTTCCCTTAATTGATCTGTAATGCTCTTACCAATATCTTCCCTCAATTCTTTCTTATTCTGATCTAAACTCCTATCAATATCTTCCCTTAATTTCTCATTATTCTTTTGCATATCTTCCCTCAATTCCCTATTATTCTTTTCCATATTCTCATTAGTCTTTTTCCTATCTTCTCTGTTTTGTTCTACACTTTTATTTAGTATTTCACCAAAATTTCTTATCATTTCCATCATCGTACTAGCATCAAAATTAACATTTCCTGCTATTCTATTCTGACTTTCTGCACTAACATTTTCACCCTCAAATCCTACATTGTTTGGGCTATTATCTGTAACCTGTATTGAATTACAGCTAACTGTTACATTATCTCCCTCCATAATTATTTCTTCAATATTATTAGTAGTCATTATTTTCTTTATCCTACCACTCCTTAAGTACATTTGAAGGTTACAATTTTGTTTCCTAAAAAAAAATTACGATACTCTGACCTTTGTGATGCTGTCTGTTGCTGTTACTTTGATGTCCAGCTTCCTGCCCCTCTCTCCTAGATTTGTATGTTGCTTCTGCATTGTATTAATGATGAATCTGCGTCATCTCGATGTTTTTGTGTCCACTCATCCGCTTAGTCTGTCGTTCCTATAGTTGTTTCTGGAATCTGCGTCTTCTCGATGTTTTTGTAGTTGAATTCACCTGTTGCCTTGTAATCTCGGAATTACGATGTCCAATCATCCGTGTAGTCTGTCGTTCCTTTTGTTGTTTCTGGAATCTGCGTCTTGTAGTTCAGTTCACTTCTCCATTCGCCCCTTCCTGGTCATCTCACTTCTTCCTGGTTAATTCTGCCCCTTCCTGGTTATTCTGATCCTTTCCTGGTCATCGTGTTCCTTTCCTGGTTACTCTGCCCCACGTTCTGGGTGCCAATTTGTTACGGTTTCAATGTTATATTATTTAACATTATTGTAGCCCCACGTTGGGCGCCAATTTGCGGTGGTATTACTTGTAATGTTTGTGTATAACCCACGTTGTTTGTTTACATCACGTGTTGAAGCCATCTTGTGACGTCATTCATTTGTTCGGTTTGTAGCTCCATCTAGTGTTAGCAATTTGTGGTAGTATTAGTGTTTGAAAGAATTTTAAGTTTTGTTTACTGTCCTCCGGCTAGCTATTATTTCAGTCGAACATGTCTCTTGATCAGGGTTGTGTAAACGGAAAGGAATCTTTTATCCAAATATAACACTGATGAAGAAATTTGTTTTACACATTTATTGTCAAACACGTTAACTATCACATTTATACATTGACCTTAACACTCGCCAAACTGAAACTGTTATAATAACTTCTTACTGATCACTTTTAATCCAAGTACTTCAACTTTTTGTATAATTAACCTTACAACACTTTAGATTATTCATAATTCTGCTGCGCGTAACTTGTGAATCTATATCCGATGTATGACGAACTGACTGACTGAAGACGACGTGTAGTGTACACAGATTTTTGATGAACTGACAACTGAAGGCGACGTGTAATGTATTGAGATTTTCGATGAACTGCCCGCGATCTACCTCTGACTTGGCTTTTTATACACCTTCATCCAGATACGCCTAAAGATTATAACAACTGCAATTGGCTAATAAAACGCGCCAACATTAGCGTCTATTTTAATATCCAATGAAAATTATAAATACATATGCTTTAGGGAGAAAATATTCCAGAAGGTTCTCAACGGAAAAACACGCCAACATTACGTAACTTCCTCGTTTCCAATAATGATAAACAGCTCACCCCCTCGCTGCATTATTGCGCTATTATTGACAGTTTCAGTAAGACATTATAAATTTACTTCCCAACAATATTTACAATCAATAAACATCTGAAATCAATGTCACATAAAAATGCATATTCATATTACAATCATTATTTACATTTAAGTAATTTGTGATACAAATTACTGCATCAAAAACCACCTCAGATTATCATGAAGAGATGACAGCTGATACGTTTAAAGAATGATTTTTGAACAAATTCCTAAATTATTTAGAAGAGGGAAGCATAATTATAATGGATAATGCACCATATCATTTGGTTATTGAAAACAAAGTACTGAATACTGCCAGTAGAAAGAACCGAATTGTTGAATGGTTGCAAAAAAAGGGGGTTGAATTTTCGGCAACAGAAACTAAAAATGAGTTACTGCAACGAGTACTTCCGTTTAAAAACCAGGAAAAAGTGTATCAGCTGGATCAACTTGTAATGGAAATGGGACACAAGGTAATCCGCCTCCCCCCTTATCACTGCCAGTATAATCCAATTGAGTTAGCATGGGCTCAAATAAACCGAGGGGTTGCAAACAGAAATAACACTTAAACTGACTGACGTTGAACGTCTTATTCATGTAGAAATTGACAAGGTAACTCAACAAGACTGGGAAGCCTGCGTGAGACATGCAGAAAAACTACAAGAAGATGACTTTTGGAAAGAAATAGGCCATGACGATATTTTGGAACCTATCATCATAAATTTGCAAGACTCAGACGATGAAGACAGTGACAGTGACGAATTGCCTCTTCACGTAACTGATGACAGCAATATGGATGAGCCACTGGCAGTTCCATTAGATTAAAAGCACAGGTAATTCATAACCTATAATTATATAACACTTAAAAAATATGTACGTAACATGCGAGTATATTCCAATTATGAATTTAAACACCAGGAGAATTATAAAAGTTTAGAAAATTCAGTTTGGGTTGCTTTACGTCGACCATTCTAGCGCCAGGCCGATGTGTGAGTGAGAGAGAAATATGAAAAGAGTGGGGGTAACGAGGCGGCAATGCTGTGCACGCAAATGCACCTCATTCGCTGCAGAGCAGAACTCTTCCCATTTGAAACTAATAATAGTTACATTTCAAGTCAAGGAAAGAAGGTTTCTGAAAAAAGCTTTTAATTTAGTTCACAAGTGTTGCAAGCAGCATGTTTCGTGAATATTATAAAGCAAATAAGACAAAGTTCACTTCTCTATTTAGAAGACCAAGAACTGATATGTGTGATTATTGTGAAGAATGTAAAATTAAGCTGAAAGAGACCCATGTTGTGTATCTTATAATTAGAGGTGGTAGTTTTTGTTAAGTAACAAAAAAAAAACAAATTGTTGATGTTGCACATTATATTTGCATATTATCACAATTTGGTTCATTGACTACGATGATTTAAATCATGAAATAAAACAAAATTTAGGAATAAAAAAAATTCTGTCATTTTCGCAAAATAAAAACATTTTCTGTTAATTTTGGTACTTGTGAGATTTTTAGCATTTTGGGGGAAAATTTCTGATTATACTGTTTGTAGTCCTGTTTTGTCCCTCCAAGAACCAATCACAAGTGTTGAATTTCATCAGCACAGACAAGGGAGATGCCTCTATTATTGATCGGCGCTTGTTCATTATTGGTTTGGGTTCCCACTCTTAACACATGCATGCCTGTTCCTTTATTCATGCAGCAAGTCAGGTGCTTGGTTGGATGCTGGACGCTGGTTTGTGATTCATAACCACGCTTTAACCCTTTACTACATGATTTATGACTGGTTAAATACAATATTCTGACTCCAGGAGAAATATTTATAAAACTCTAAACCTTGAATTACTGGATTTTTAATCGGATTTTGGGTTCATGCCGTATATGGGACAGCATGCAATGACGCCATCCTTTTATGGTATTACTCTCAGGAGGGAAGACATGGAAATTGTTACATATAGAGTAAGATGTTTAGTTATAAAAACTTTCAAAACTGATTTTATTAAATTCAAACTGTCTAATTATACGATGTTATTAATCTTGAAACTTGATAAAACAGTTTCTACCTCTGTTCAAGCATAATGCTAAATTAAATTTTTGACAAGCTACATATGATTTTCCATGGCAAATTGGGCATCTGCAACGACTACGGTTTTCCAGCCATATGGGCATATGATTTACTCCATCCTTTTGTATGTCATGCTATGGGAAATGTGATGCAGCACCTCTCTTCTTTTTATTGATCAACTGCTTTTGAACATCATTGCTGGAAAAAAAAAATGAGTTTTATTTATGGATACTCCTTAACTACTGTGGTCCTTAGCGTCCCATTCTATATTGGGTGTAAAAGACCAGATATTTTGCTCAGATGCCTCTTTATCAGGCTGTGCCGTAAATCTACGACATGGTACCACTGGCTATACTTCCCTTCTGAAGGAAGCCATGCTAAGGATTTTTATGCCCGAAAAAATCCATCGCCCTCTGCCAGGTTTGAACCCATGACCTCGGGAAGTGGAGGCTAGCATGGGAACCACCACATCAGGGGCCTTCCACGTTTCTTTGATATACCTTTTCCTGCATTACATAGAGCATCTGCTACAGCTAACTCGAAATCAACAAGTGGTTTGTATTTTTCAGTATTTTTCCTTCTCCTATTCGCACAAGTTAAATCAATCAAATGGAAGAATATTTTGAGACACCATTTCTTTCACCTTATCTGTAATAGAGAGAGACAGAGATAATCTAGTAAATAAATGTAATCATAATAGATAATCACAGACTGTGGGCCTGTCTAAATGGTTCTCTTCTTCTCACCTTCTGCTTTGCATCCTGCATTTGTGGACAATGTGTTGACTACTTAATTGTCATAGCAAGACACCAAAGACAGTTGTACACCCTCAACTGTTGCAACCTTTTCTTCCATGCTGACTCGTCCTTTCTTCTTCATTCTGCCTCCTTAGGCATGACACGATTGGCACGGGTCCCCAGTGACAGTATCCGTACCTTGTGTAAATAAACTTGCAAGGGAACACTGGTAAACCAATTATCAAAAAATATCTAATGCTTTGTATGTCGAACAGATTCTGTTAATTGCACAACAGCATTGCTGCTTGTCCTAGGTCTGAAGCGCCAGGTATTACAGTGTTGCTTTGAGCTCCTGCAAAAATTTCATAATCATAGCTGAAGCCTCATACACCTGAGGACAAATGTTTTGAGCCCCTCTTATGGGGTTTACTGGCATTGTATTGTTTGACTGAATATCTACATTTTGTTGGAATAATTTGCTCATAGACAGAGGATTCCTCTTTTGGCATTGACAGCAGTCATTCCCGCAACTTGTCAAGTAATGGATGTATTTAGAAGAGTTTGTCATGGTTAGGGTTTCCTGCTGGCACTAAATTATTGTTGTTACAAAAGTGAATAAAACGCTTTATTTCCTCCCATCGGTTGCAGCTCATTACCTCACTGACAGCAGGATTGACCTACATCAATAGTGCCTTGTTGCTGGAAGCTGGATTACTGACATGTACAAGGACATACCAATGAACTGTTCAATCACATCTGCACTAAGACGTACAGATTTATTGGGCCGCCATTGTATAGAATAAATATAGAACAAATTTGTTTGCTCAACAATGTATTTTAGAATATCTTTAGTAAAAAAATATTTGAGATATTCTACTGGGTTTCAAGATCCAAGATTTTCTGAGGCAGGGCAGCATTTCCAGTGAAATATGCAATGGAAAGAATAATTTGAAAATATCAGCCACTGTGAAATTTTAATTAAAATCTGCTTGCATACCTGAATTATCAAAAGTATGAATTACTGGCTTGAATATACGCTGTTGCCACTGGAAGGAAGAATCAATACGTCATCTTTTAGCATGTTATATGGGTTCTGATTGTACATCACTGCCCTCACTCTCACTATTTATAACATTATCTTCAATAAAACTTTCACTCTCACTGTTATTAAACTCAAAATCTGAAAAATCAGATGATAACACTTCAAATTCCGCCAGTAAATCTGCTTGCTGGAAGAATCCATTTTGTACACCCATGATTTCCAGAGTCATGTGATGGGCTTCTACATCATGCAAATGTCATGAACAAAGTTACTGTGCATAGCTTTAGATTTTCTGCTGTAGATTGCATCACACAACAGAAAAAGAGTTGTAGCTTGAGTAAATACAACCCCAACAGATGGCAGACCAACACTGTTTAGAAAAGATTGTGAGATCGCTTGCTCTTCATGCACAGCAAGTTGTTTCCTCGAGATCAACGCATTGGCAATGCTACGTCATTCGCAAGGGGAGCAGTGATTAGCGCTGACGGAACTGTTCCGACATTTGCAGTGATAGGATTAAAAACTACAAGAAAACAAGAAGTGACACAATAATGAAAATGTAATACACAAATAGAGATATAGAAACCATACCTTTCAATGTGTCCTTTGTTATTCAAGTGTCACAGTTAACAGCATATCCTCATCATCCTCAATATTGTGTTTATTATAAAATTAAAAAACACTGTACCGTACATCTTTTTCCAAATCATCCAGGTATGTCACAATCTTAGGTAAGCATATATGCTTTCTTGGCGATGTAAACAATTTTGTGGCTCCCTCTGCATGCACCTTTTTCGCTTCCCTACACACACGTGAAGCAGTTGATGTACTTAATGAGCACGCTTTAGCTGTAAGTTCGTGACATTTCGTGAAATTAAGATTTTTGCAGTTTTCTTCATTGGCGTACTTTTTAAAGAAATTACACACTGAAGACAACAGCCCTAGCCTTAGTGCTATATTCACTGGTACTACTGGGCTTACTAAATGACATTTTCATGAAAGAGTTAACTTTATAAACACTAGGACAAAACCTATCACTATAAGATTTGAGTACATTGCAGTTGAATTCACAACTGAGTTGCTTAACTTTCCAGGAAGTGTGCTGTAAAAAGTATACCAGCAGTATTTTTGCTTTGTCAATGTTTTAAACCTTGGTGTGTCAATGGTGCAATGAATTAGTTACCATGCTAGCCTCTAGTTCCTGAGGTTGCGGGTTCAAACCCGGCTGAGGGTGATAGATTTTTTTGGGCATAAAAATCCTTAGCATGACTTCCTTCAGAAGGGAAGTAAAGCTGGTGGTCCCGTGTAGTATATTTATGGCACCTAAAAGAGCCTCAAGACTGATAAAGATGCCTCTGAGCAAAATTTCTGGTCTTTCACATCCAATGTGGAATGGGACGCTAAGAACCACAGCAGTTAAAAAGCGTTCATAAATAAAACTCAATTTAATTAAGTGTTTTGCAATGGACTACATTGTTGATACTTCCTCGAGAATGTGATGACAGTTTCTGATTCTTTGCATAAAGTTCTCAGTTGGCTTATTCTTTATATAGTTTTTTTTTAAGTGCATTCCAATTAACAAGGTTTTGAATGTTGTAAAAAGCACAACATGCTCTTCTCATGTAACAGATACATGCTTGGTTCTAGGACTTGGCAGAAGTAAGCATGGTAACCATTAAAATGCATATAATCATTGGTTTTCCAATTCTGTGAAACAAAACCATACATGACATTTTATTAAAAACATGTCATGTATGATTTTGTTGAGCTGTGTCGAAGGGCTTTGAAAGGATTTCCACGAGTTTGTATTACCTGGTGGGATAACTATTTCTAAATTTATTTAGGACATGGAGAATTGCACATTATTAAGTGTTAATTATATCTATGACATAATATATAAAATAACGACAGAAATGAATTTATTACCATTACAAGCATAACTATAACTAAAATTCTCCATTTAAACAACACGAAAGATAACTATAAATTAATAGCGAACCATTGTGTGTAAAAATAAATTCTTTTTTGTACTTGTTCAGGAAAATGGTGCCTTTTCCTAACTACTTGTTGCTTTTCTGAAATATGCATGCACACATGATATTGCAATTAGTTTTGCAAGTGGCGAGGTGTACTTTACGTATAAGGCAACACCATACTGCTGCTGCTCGTTAGTGACATATTAGTGGACATGCCTCAAACGGCAAGAGATTTGGACCACTTAATAATGCAAAGGTGAAAAGGGAGCTGCACTCTAGTTTCCCTGCAGATGTGCAAAGGACAAAAGATGAGTTCTGGGCCTAAGTTCAAGAAGCCTTGGATGTTGAAGCTTCTCGTTCATGTTACTACAGGGATTTAATTTCATTTATACCCCAAAAATTGAGGAGTTATACGTGCTCAGGGTTCATACACCGGATATTCATTTTGTTTATTTTTTATCTGTTTTGGTAGGTAATAGTTTATTTGCATTCATTTCTTTAGTTATTTAAAAGTGTGTTTTAATAGAATTATGTTTTTGTGTGCATAGATATATTTAAAACTTAAAATGATAAAATTATATTAATGCAATATTATGTTCTACACATCCAGTCATAAAATTAACAAAAAAAAATAACAATAACTAATGTGAGATTTGAACCGAAGAGCTTATGAGCACAAGTAGTGCCTTCTTAACCTCTTGGCCAACGATGTGTTGCTCCATGCTCTGTTTTCAGTAGTTTATAAGCATCACCACCGAGAAATATCATAAGATGATCATTGCCCTCACAGGCACAGACCATTCTACAGTTTCTGCATGTGTGTCGTAAACACAGATGTTATGAAGGTACATGAAGCCCTCCTGATCGTCACATGGAATCCGGGATGACTCATTTTTTTGTCCACGGGTGTACATTTTTGAAATTGTATGACTTCATTGTGTGTTTGAATGGCTAGTTAACTTCTTTCACTGCTATATGGATGCATTGCATAATGCACATGCTTTATTCTGCATTGCACTTATAGGAAAATCCACATATGAATTCAGCAGCACTAGCAGCTTATCAGGAAATTTAAATGAGTCAAGTAATACCTGTATAAAATGTGCATAAACATAAGGTCTCTCAGTAAGTAATGAAATGCAAAATGGTATCCCTGTGCAAAACAAAATTCTAAAATAGGATCCCAAGTTACAAATGTATATGAGATCAGACTTCATCCCAGAGTACACAGGTGTCAACATAAGGGAAGAAGGAACCAAACTGAATCACAGACGATATAATAAAGCACAGCATTCCTGCAGATATGCTTCACATTAATAGAAAGCTTTGAAAGCATATCAAGGTAGGTAACATACAGTATGGTATCTCAGTTTTAAGTGTTTATTGCTTTCCTCCTCCTCCTCCTCCTCCTCCTCCTCCTCCTCCTCCTCCTCCTCCTCCTCCTCCTCCTCCTCCTCCTCCTCCTGTGTCCATTGTATTTTACCGTGCACTGTGTGATGTTTAAAATGTATGCTTAATTTTAATTTTTGAATTATGTAATAATCATAAAGCATCTGTAAATGAAACTGCAGCACTCTGATAAAACAGTGCAACATTTGAATCTGGTATTTGGATCGTGTATGGAAACTTGAATCAGACTTGAAAAAATCAATGCCATGTTGATGTGTCCATATATATATATATATATATATATATATATATATATATATATATATATATGTATAGCTCAGCAGTAGAACACGTGCATAGGAAACCAAATATATGTGATTCAAGTTCTGGCTGTGGTATTGTATTTTTCGGTCTTAATTCAGTTTACCTACATGGCTAATGTGAGAGAACAGTTATCAAACAAGATTATGTTTGTTTCTTAAATTTGCATTCACTTCAATAAGAAACTGGATACTGGTAATGTCAATAGAATGATCATTCAGATTGACAAGCAAAGCCAAACATAGAAGTTTGACACAGTTGCACTATTGAAATTGGGTGTTACACACTCAAAAGTTTTATGGTGAAAGTAATGCATTACCTCATGACTTCTGTTCCAGTGCTGATTCTGCAAAATTCCATGATGATCTTATGAACATCGCTCGTACAACATTGAGCTCTAAAATTTTATCACAGCACAAAGAGCACTTTGCTAAATTGGCTGTAAATGCTGTTCTTAGACTCAAAGGATCAGGAAATCTTGCAGCCATTCAGATTATTAAGAAAACGGGTGGTTGCTTAGAAGACTCTTTCCTTGATGAAGGTAGGTATTTCATTAACTATGTGGTTTTTAGAAAAGTTGAAACAGTTCATAAGTAACCAAACAGCAGATAGATTCTGAGCAAGTAGATAATGTTGTGAAGGGGCAGAGACCTTTGAACACTCCTACCTTATGAGGGGCAGAATTCTCTGCTTCAGACCAGCTCAAGGGTCTTCCATTTCTCTCAGTGAGTACAATGGTTGATGAATGAATGGATTTATTGTACAATTTGTTCTACATGTTTACATACAATGTATATTTGTTTATACCCCTACATCTATTGTACAATTTGTCTGGTGCTTGTTTTCTTATTGGGCCACTCAGATTGCTTGGCTCCCTGGCCTTTTCACTCACTGAGAGGCCCTTACTTCTCTTACTTTTCTATACCATTTTCTTCCCTTTACCTTATTATTCTCTCAAGTCCTTGGTTTTGTTTCTTAGAGCCTTTTGTTGAGTCAGTCATCTTTATGATTTTTACCCCAACTCCCTATTTTTCACACTTTCTTGAATTTCATTTACTTCTTTTGTAACCCTATCAACGATATGGTGCCTACCATAAAATTGTCTACGTATAATGAACCTGAACCTGGAATCTCCTTATCTCCTATTACTGGATAATGCTAATTTATTATTTTTACTCCTAATATATCATATATGAATAGGTTACTAATATGAACTCAGTTTACATCCCTGCCTTACTCCTATTTTCTTTTGTAACAATTTACTTCCTTTCCCTATTTGTTCTTTGTTTTATCCTGATACGTAAATTTCTCCATTGCATTTCTGAGTCTAGTACGTCTGGATACCGGGTCAACACTTTCCTCCCCTTGTAGCAATACCCTCCCTTCTCTCATCTATTTTTTATACCTCCCCCCCTTCTTGCAATCTCTTCCGCTTCACTGACCATTCTCACTTTTATTACTTCCCCCTTCTCACCCGTGCCCCTCCCTCCTCCGCATACATATTTCTTGCTGCACTGTTAATCATCTGTTCACTCAGCTTCTCCCCGCTTCTTCTTCTTTGCATTTATTCTCGTCCCGCCTCTGCAACCAATGTTAGCTCCTCCTCCCCCTCCCTAGCTGCTGCTTCTTCCTCCCTATATTCTTCTATCAGCTTCTCCCCACTTCTCCTCCTTTGCTTCTCTTCCCGCACCGCCGCTGCTACCAATGTTATCTCCTCTTCTCCCTCCATGGCTGTTGGATCTTCCTCTCTATTTTCTTCTGTTCTCCTTTCATGGTTGTTTCTCGCATCTGTCGATTTTATGACTTGATCAGCTTTTTTCTGCTCCTTTCTCCAAACTGTCGACTCAGCTATTCTCTCGGTTCTTTGACTTGTATGTGTCCTGGGCCATTGTTTCGCTGACATTCACACATGTTTTCTCGTTCATCAATCCGTATACTCATACTCCATTCTTCTGCTTCCATGAATAATTTTAAACGTTTCAAAAATGCCTTTTTCCCAGCTGCTCTTGCTTCTCTCATCCTGACAATTAGTTCTTTTTTCAGAATTTGTTCCTCTCTTGTATAGTCCTGCTCTATAAAAATTTTTGAGCTCTTAACCTCCTGGTGTTCCTTAAAATTTCCTTCTTTTTTTTCCATTGTTCGTTATTCTTATACAAATGGGTCTAGATTTTCTTCCTTTTTTTCCATTTCGGTACACGTCCTCTATCTCCCAACCAGACGTTTCTATACCTAGTCCTTCTTCCATGATCGTGTACACTACTTCTTCTAGGTTTTCGTATTCTTCTGTCACTCCAAAAATTACACAATTCTTTCTTCTCTGTCCTGCTTCGAATCTTTTCTCTATATCTTCAATTTTTTTCTTGTAATTCATTATCTGCTGTACCATCTCTTCTCTCTGCTTCTTCATAACCTCTTCGAGTCGTCTGAGTTTTCCTCGGATTGCTTGGTTCATTTCTGCCATTCTTGTTTTCACCTCCACTCCGTCAATTTTTCGGCTCTCGCTCCACGTGACCTTCTCCTACTGCTGTCAGCACCAGACTCTACAATGGTTGATAGTGATTCAATGGGTGATTTGATTAGTTTTACTAATTGGAGATGAAGTCCTCTTGACTCCTATTCACTACATGTTATTCCCTCTCATGAGTTCTTAAAAATTGTTGTGTGATTAGCAATTTATTATGATTTGTTAAACTGTACAGAGATAACTGCTAATTTGATGGATTGCATTGATATGTCCATTTATGTTTTAAAGAGAGCAGATTGGAAAATGAATGAGATATTCACAAACCACATAAATAAATCAGAACTTTTAAGCACTATATTTTACTTTTATTCTATGGAATTATTCTCTCCCTCCTCCATTGTATTTCCTTTGGAAAAAGGCTTTAATTAATGTATATGACCTCGCTGCATTTGTTTTTAAACAAAATAATGAATATTCCAATTTAAAAGGTTCCATAGCTTGTTACTATCACAGAGACATGATGAATAGACTCTAGTCTAATAAGTTGTTGGCACTGCTTCGGCTGTTTGATTGTCTCCCTTCTTGCACCCCCTCCCCTTCTACATCAGTCATATTTGCTACAACTGTCAGCCATAATTCACAGTTAGTGCACTTTACACTTAATTGGTAATGACAAACTTAACTGTAACTATGTACACATCAAAAGCTAAACAATGCACAATATGGGGAAGAAGGCAGTGTCTCTAATTTTGGTTCAGTTCTTTCATACATCGTCATGATTGCCGTATCTTCACAAAAATCAGACAGTGCAGTTGTCTTTGCCTTATAGCAGAATACAGCATCACACACCAATGTAAACCAAAGCATGCAAGTGAAATGGATGACACCATAGATTAACTACTGCTCCTTCCTGTATTTTCCCCAAACACATTTGATAGCCAATAAGCATACACCCTACCATATATACCATATTTACTCGGCTATAGGATAGCTATAATAATGTTTGAGAGTCAAAATTAAAAATTTTGAGCAATTGACAAATTCTGTATTTAATGTCAATTAAAATCTGATGTTGTCTTATTAGCTTCTGTGACAATCAAACGGCGCAGTAAAAGCCAATCACAAAAGAAGAATGGCAAAATCAGCTCCTTCCTGGTTCCCACCAACTCACACAGTCGCTTGGTTTGCACTTTCTTTATGCTCCAGTTTTATATTTGATGCATACTGTGAGTGAAAACCTATCAAATGAGTACTGGAAAATGTAGGATGAGTTTTACAGCCTCTTTTAAATTAAATACTGTTGAGTTTGCAGACAAAAATGGCATTGGAGCAGCAGCTTGAGAATTTGATGTTCAACCTAAAATGATTTGATATTAGCACAATCAGAGGATCAACTAATGCTGTTTAAGAGAGATCGTAAATCTTTTCATGAAATTTGGAAAGGGAAGTTCGAAGAGGTGGATAAAAAGTGTTACAGTGGGTTGTGAAAACAAGGAACAGTGGTTACGCTGTAACACGTGAAATGCTGCAGTTTAAAGCGCATGAGATTGCAAAAAGCCAAGGGATCTCAGGTTCAGAATTTAAAGGCAAGCCAAGGCTGGGCAGTACAATTTATAAATCGTAACACTTTGAGTTGAGAAGAACTTGTTTACGTCAACAGCTTCCAGCTGACTACACAGAGAAAGTCATATAATTTCGTGATAAGACTCCAACAAGAGCATAACTTTCTTTTATCGCAAATTGGAAACACCAACCAAACCCCAGTTTTTTTTTTTTTTCAACTTGCCAACAAGCATCAAGAATTTTAGTGAAAACCACTGGAGCTGAGAAGCTATGCTGTACTGTGATGCTATACTGCATTTTCAAGCAAAAAATTCTGCCTAAAGGAAACTTTTCAAAGGGAATTCACATCCCTGTACAGGAGAAAGGGTGGATGGATGTGGATATGGTGAAGGACTGTTTAAGAACTGGTGAGAATGACATATCCAGGAGTTCTCCTTAATAAAAAGTCTATGCTTGTACTGACAGCTTTCGCAGCCACTTAGTTGACAGTGTTAAAACAAATTGAATTTAACCAAAACGTATCCAGTGATTATCCCGGGAGGCAGGGCTGCACACAGGGATAACGGCATAAGTTGCACCATCAGGAGCATTTTTGGGGGGGGGGGAGAATTCAAAATTTTAAAGAATAAAACGGCATTGAAGTAAATCAATGCACATAATATAAACACAGATATTACAATTTTTAATCTACTACTGTAATTGTTAATTCAGTTTGTATCTTTAAGTTTGTTAATCTGAATGTACTGTATCCCCCCCCCAAATCTTAAGTACAATTCATATTGTATGGTATAATGTGGCATATCAAATCATAATTTTTGGAAATGTATAAAAGTAACTAAAACATTATAGGTAGGTATATAGTTGTTCAGAACATATAGTGTTATTACACTTATTATATTGGTATATTTAGATACAATAGGATACTTTGAAATACCAAGTAATAAAATACACCATCTGTCAAATGTTTTTGTTTGTAATTTTTGGTGTAAATATTACAATTTTTTATTGATTTTCTTCTTTCCAATTATTTGTTTAAGTTTTTATTTTGTATCGGTATCACAATAGCTACTAGAGTACCTATAAGACAGATCCTTTGCAAAAGCTTTCCAGCAACTTAGAAAAGGAATTAAATAAGTTTAATTGAGTTCTCAGAAAAATTGGGGGGGGGGGATTGGTACTCCTGCCGGGAGGAATTGCATTCATTTTGCAACCATTGGACATCTCATACACAAGCCACAGCTGGATGGTGGAAAACATGCACAAGACAACAAAACCTGGGAAAACCAAGCGACCATTGCTACAATGTATTTGCAAGTGGATTTTGTGTGCTTGGAGACTGATCACTCCTGAAATTGTTGAAAAGAGTTTTAAAAAGACTGGAATGACTGCATTAGATGGCTCCGAAGACGATCTGCTATGGAAAGGACGCAAAGAAAATGAAGAGAGAGACTAGCAACGATGATAGTAGTGAAGACAGTGATTAGGATAGCTCTGTGTACCATGGCCCTGTACCCTGTGTACAGTAGGTACCATATTATAATTCTTCCCTTGCTTAAATATTTTTGTGAAGCATGAACATTATTACCAATACTAGTATTAAAAAAAAGACAAGGATTTTCATGTTATAGGTAGCCAGTTGTTATTCAAGTTTCAACCTCCATGTGTTTCTTGTTCTACAGGCCATGTTCATCCACCACATTATGCATCTTTGTAGAATTTATCGCTGTGCATGATGTTAACAGACTTACCATTAGAGCAATGAATTGATTAGATATGTAACTTTCTTTATTTCAGTTAAATATCTTATAAATAGTATTAAAATAAAGTAGCTTATTTTTTAATTACTCCTCTCCATACCAGTTGATTTTATGAAGTTCGCGCCTGTAGGACCCTCCTGCAATTTTGGAAGTAAAAATGGAGAAAAAGGGGGTTCCTATAGCCGACATATGGAATATATCTACATAAGATAGGGTGATCTTTGCTGGACTGAATACATTAAGAACATTTTGCAACCTGCTTAAGTATTGGCAGTTGTATACAAATTACAAATATTCTTCCAATTTACATAGTCAAAATAAATGTTTAAATCTATCTAGCTTCATATCTAATATCAAAGTGTATTGGATTATGTTTTGTAGACTGTTGTCTCTTTCATCAAACAAACTAGACTCACTGCCACACTTCCTCTTGTGGCTTGTGGATGGCATTTCGTGGTTGGATGTATATAAATTGCTCCCATTCCATTCCCAGGCAACTACAAAGTGAACAGAATGCTTTGAAGTCTGACAACAAACCTATCTGTAAACAATTATTAGGGTCTTCCCAATCTCTAATGATAGCTGGTGGTCCTGTTACTACATGCCACTAAAGGCGAGGGGCAATGTCATTTCTGTTGTTTCTTCAAGACTACAGTACGTTTTAGCAGAGACTGCACACACATTTTTTTTTGCCATCTTTTAATTACACTTATATCTGTATCTTCGTGGAAGTTGTATAGTTTCTTTTTTCTTTGTTTTTTTCTTTCTCAGTGAAGTTTGTAAGTTTAGTAGTGTTTAATAGTTGATAGCATTTAATACTTAAGATGTGGAGGCGTTGGTACGATTTGCTATCCCTCTGGCCACACCAATAAATGATTCTTTGCCGAGTACCCTTAGACCCTGAAGAAAACTTGCAAAAACTTTCAATAAGTAAAGCCAGTTTTTCATATGTACAACTCATGTAAAACATCCTGACACTCCATATGCACAAGAGAGAAGAAATGAGAAGTGGTGAGAGGTGGGGGACCAAGGGACCAGAAGTATATCAGAACTCCGAAGCGGTCGCTCACCCCCACGTCTCTTATTGTGCAAGTGGGCTAGTCAGTGCTATTGCGCGTCTATGCTTCAGGAGTGGGGAACTGTCACAACGTTTTAACTAGCTGTAGTGTTCACAAATGTGTGGAATAGAATAATTTAGGTGAGGTTTCAATAATCTGAGTATACTAACAAAATTGACTGCTGGATTTGGTCATGCGTCCAGCATCCCGTAAAGGAAAAGTACATAAAGGATAAACTTCAATATTGGATTATGGCTGGTACCACTATACACACTAACATACACACATACTGCACTTTTATTGATTTCAGAACTTCATTATGTGTAATAAAGAACAAATAGCATGGTGCTTTAGGTATTTTCATGAATATGTGGCATATTTTGTCACTTTTGTTCCATATTATTGACTGTCAAGAATCGCATCACATGCAACTGACCCGTGGCATCATGGGCATGTTGATTGCATTGTCTTTCCGTTGTCAACATTTGAAATCCCAACATAGCTAAAAATACGATTGAGGCCCCTAAGCTGCAAGGCGTAGCTGAGGGATTTGAGGGCTCTCAGCCTCAAGCATAGCTGAGGGATCTGTGCAGCTAAAACTTGAATGATCCACGTTGGCAACAATTCCTTCCAAAAGTTGCCAAAACCCGCCAGAAACGACTATATAAGAACAGTCGCATAAAAGGGAAGGTGGGTGAGCATAACATCCACTACACCAAAACATTCCTCATTAAACAAGGATTACTCTGGATAGCCAAAAACCCCAATTCCATAAATAAAAAGCTTCTATTTCGACCATAATCCAATATCGAAGTAGTACTGTACATAAAACATGATGCAGATAGCAATAGAGCAAAAGAGATTTGTGAGTCATGTAAGAAACAGCAACAGTAAAGAGTAAAAGTTAGGATCAACACGTAATTTTCTAGCTACAGATCTATAGTAGTTTTCTATTTCTCATAATTTATTAAATCAAATTTTGTAGGGAACTAGATCTAACAGCTAATTTGTAGTCTGAAAACAAGATTTTTTGGGGAATGGAGTTTGTGTACTTTTACTTGCCTTACATTTGAAATAATTTATTCATTTAAGTAAACTGAAACTGCATTGCTAGCTAATAAATCTACACTGTAACTAAATAACAATATGAATTGCTTTTTATATTCACTTGAAATACTAAAAGCATTGTTGTGAAGCAAGATTGTTATAATTATGTTCGAAACTATGATTAATGTGGCTATCTCTCCAAAGTGATGCAGAAAGAATTGCATTCACTGTGTAATATTATGCTGAATTGTAATTACCTTTTTAATTTGATTTTTTAATTTTTTACATATTTACTGATGTACATCCTCTTGGAACTTGAGTATCACAGTTAGTGGTTGTAAACAAAATAAAGAATGCTTTTACAATAGCTCAAGGCATAATCACAATAAGTAGAACCACAAGCATGCAGACTTTGTTTACAACGATAAACTATCAGAATAAATAAATAAAAACCAAAGGACATCATTTTATTTTTAAGGAATTGTTTGCAGCAGATTGAATTCATATTGATGTATTTTAATACTTTTAAATATTTAATGACAATCTAATAATGTGAGCTCTTTTGAGAATGTGTTTGGAAATCAACTGAAAAGGTTTTGCTTTTAAATGTTATTTTAAATTGTGGCAACAATGCATATCCAGGGCTTAATACAAGTGCAACACTTTATCCTTCCTTTCCAGCTATTGTACTGCAACATGTTTGTGCAGGGTGTATTTAGGGGAGGTAAGAAACAAGATTTTGGCTTCTGTACAAAGGCAGCCGCCAGGGGATGGATTGAGCGAGATTTCTATACTGTATGATTAAGTCGTTTTAACAAAGTGTGTTTTTTGTTTATGTATTAATAATTTTTCTTAAACAAGAGTTCAGCTGTTTTCAAGGGTGTTTTGCTTAGGTTTTTCATTCAAATGATGATCTCTGCACTAGAAATGCTCTGCAACTGTTCTCTTTTTCCCAAAACAAGAATTTATTCTTCAGGTATACTAGTTTGAAAATTATAATTTAAGTTAATAAAGTTTTGTTGAGAATTAAAATACTTTAAATAGTGAAGAGAAACTATATTAATTGCGCTTTCTTGAACGAAAGTTTGAGTGACGTAGTAAACAATTTGATAACGTATGTGAGTTGGTATATTGACACTAACATTACTTACTTTATAAAATAAGTGATGTTAGAGTCGATAAACCGACTCTCATATGTTATCAAATACGAGGCTATATTACTTTAACATACAAATGAGTTGTATATAGCTGTTGTGGCACTTTACATTCATTTTCTATTATTCTTTGTTGAGTGTTGAGCTATTACAATTCATTTGGGCAAAAGCAGCGTCGAGCCCTGGCTCCTATTGCCGATCATACCCAAGCTTACAGTATTTAACAATCATGTGTGTTGAGTTTGCTTCATTACGCTAAAAATTCCTCATTTAAATTTAATATACTGCTTAATATTCTTTGCTCATTCCCATCTCACTTCCCTTACTTCCTCTGATTGTATTTGAATCTCCACTACCACCGGGAAGTGGCAACTATTAGATACAGGTTTAATACCTTAAAGTTACTTACTGTGTACACTGTACTGATCGCCATAATAACACTTGCACATTCATATTAACAAAGGTAAACTCACCCTCCAAGTCATCTATGTATTTACCATTCAGTGTATCTAGAGCATTCACTTCACAAAATTCAATAAATCTATCACTTGACCTATCAATACACTTGTCTTTACTTCGTCTGAGTTGTTCCCTTCTAGAACATGTTTCATTTCCACAACATATTCATTCTATATTCACATCCCCTCACCTATTCTAGTGTTAAAATCCCCCATTATTATTACTTCCGTATTCCCATCCTTCTCTCTGAGCCTGTTCTATTTCTATACCTATCCCACACTTTTCTGCTCTGTAATTCTATTCCTGTTGTCTTCCTTGATGGTCCCACTGTGTTTCTGTCCAAAACCAGTAAACTCCCATTGGGTGTGGACACAATGCTTTCTTCTCCCACTATTCCGTCACTCTGCAACCATGCCTCCTCACGGCCAGGTCACGTGCCGATTGAACTTCCTCCCTCCTAGGTGATATCATTTTCCTTGCTTCGCCAGCTGTTGCCCTTATGTCACTCTGAACTGAGTTATGTCTTCTCCACATCTTCCCTCTGACGCAGTCATCTCCTTTCTGCCAGCCCCATATGCTGGTGATGTAACTTCCATCTGTCCATCATTTTCCTCTAGTCTCTGATCGCTCTTTGTACTTTCTTCCGATCTGAATTCCTTCTCTCTGGTCCCGGATGTATTTAGCTGAGTCATTTCCTGCTCCTGCAATCTGCTGCTCCTTATGTCACTTTCATATTTAGCCACCATGTGTCCATCGACCCACAACCGTAAATTCTTTATGATGGCCCATTTCCCTTCCATTCTTGCCAGCTTCATTTGTTGTATTAAGTTTTTCTTCAAGGCTCGTTGTTCCCCCAATAAATCTCTATTTATGAAAATGTCTGTTCCATTTAGTTGCTTTGTTTTCTTTAACACTTCATAAACAAACTGCACTGACGTAAATCTTGCAACTATCATTCTGGCTCCTCTTGATCTCCCCACTCTGAATGCTTCCCTAATCTCCCAGCCCTATAGCACCATTCCAAGCTTTCCTTCTATAATCTTTCTGATCTCTTCTGCAGGCCATACTCAATTCCTTTCTTTCACTCCTGCTATAACTAGATTGAATCTACGGTGTCTCTCTTCCAATAGCTTTACTCTTTTGATTTTCTGTACGTCATTTCTTATATCTTGCATTTCATTTTTAATCTCTCCCTTGATATCTATTAGTTCCTTTTCCACTCCATTGAGTTTATTTCCTAATTTCTCATCCATATCTTTTATACTAGCCAACATTTTATCCATGACGTTTCGATTCCCATTTGGCCCAGGA
Organism: Deroplatys truncata; assembly: GCA_030765065.1. Taxonomy (NCBI): domain Eukaryota; kingdom Metazoa; phylum Arthropoda; class Insecta; order Mantodea; family Mantidae; genus Deroplatys; species Deroplatys truncata. Next base: position 49,338,263 of record CM060984.1, on the reverse strand, counting down.
TTGATTTCAACTCCACCAATTACCAATAGTATGCCTATTATACATGTGAGAAGAAACATGTCTACCATCTCTTCTGCACCTTTATTTGTTTTGAATTCCTTCCATTTTAACTTGTTAAAAGTTCCAATTCTTCCTCTATACTCTTCGATACTAATTCCCATAGTTTCTTGAGCCCTTCTTTTCTTCCACTCCAGGAGCTTCCTCCACACACATCCACTCTCTTCCACTGCTTGCTTAGCACTCACACTTTACATACTAAAACCGCAAAAGAACCATCTAAGTGAAGTGTTGCAACAACTAACCCAACAAATGTTAAGGGGAAACTATATTTTGAGGAACTATCATGGCAGCCAGGGACTGTGATATATTTTATATGCTATTATGTGATGTATTTTATAAATTTCTTGTGTTACATTGATTACATTTCATATGGTTTTATAGGTTTTCTGTTGAACAAGAAGGTTGGCTTGCACCAACCTAAACGAATTGAGAAAGCTCATATCCTAATTGCAAACACTCCAATGGATACAGACAAGATAAAGGTTTTTGGATCTCGTGTACGTGTTGATTCAATGGCAAAAATTGCTGAACTGGAGGTTGCTGAGAAAGAAAAAATGAAGGACAAAGTTGCTAAGATTTTGAAGCACAATTGCAATGTCTTTATTAACAGGTACAGCAATTTATAGTATTAAATTTTGAGTAGATGAGACTTTAACTTAAGATTCAGTGCAAAAACCATTTGACAAAAATTGGCCTATGTTTTGGTACTCTTCCATTAAATGTATTTGTTTCATAAGTTATGCAAGTCTTCCAGTGAGAGATCATGCCTCAAATGCTTGTCTGTAATTGAGGCAACTGTACTGGCTTTTTACCCCGTATATCGATACTCTAATTGAGTATCAAATTTATAGTTTCTTCTTGTATACAATAATAATGATCTTTATCTTTATTAGCTTGTAGACTTTTTTTTATAAATTTCAAGGCTCGCCAAAATTACAACATACTTACAAATTTATTTACAATTTATCTATTCTAAACAGGCACTTTTTATTAAGAATGTTTTTAACTTCCTTTGAAATATGTTACCACTTAATAGTTAATTCATTTGGTTATACTTGTACAAAATGTTGTGCATTGTGAAGGGATCTTTCTCTGTAGTTCTTTTTTATTTATGTTTTCCCTGAAATATTTATTTTCCATTCTTGTACTATACTTAGGACTATTTTTTATCTGTGCGGCATTCTTACTACAAACATAATTACTTCATATATACATCTTATTTATACATATCTTCTTCAGTAGCAATAACCTGTTCACATTTGTCATGCTTGAGTTACCCCACACCTTAGTTCTATATTAAAGAATATGGAGGAATTAATCCTAATGTGCTATTTTTAATAATTTTAATTAGATATTTTGCCAGATTTCTCAATAACTATAAGTACTATAGTATAAAAGAAGTGTTGCGTTTAGTGGAGAGTCAATTATGTTGGATTGAGCCGACAACTTTGTTTAAACCTTTTTAACCTCCTCCCCACCTCCACTTATGTCTGTTTGGTAACATCAACCCGAAAAAAATGTTTGAAAAGGTTGTCGACTCATTCCAACTACTTATTTTTTTGCATGTGTGTTCAACATGGAATTTAAGTGAATGTTTCCGTCCACAATTACTCCCTGAAATTTTGTACTCTCCAGTTGTGCAATATATTCATTTATTTTCACATTTAGAATTTAATTTTTAGGTCTATTATTTCAGTGATGCGACATGATTGGTTTCATTTTCTAAGGATTTACTGTTAGATGGTTGTGTTTTAAGTAATTATAGATATCTTGTATTTTTGTAGTTATTTTGTCTTATATACTACATATGTCTTTGTTAGAAGATATGAAAGTGATGTAGTTTTTATGTTATTAACTATGGGACCAAAGAGAACGTACAAAGGTTTAAAATGCCACTTACTCTGATTATCTAAAAAATGACTTGACCATTCCAACTGATGATTACTCCACCATCAAAGGGCATGTATAGGCTATGCAGCGTTTCCAGAACTTAGAGGACTGTTGGGGGAAGGTCAAGGAAGTCACATGTTCAGCCGATGTTTCACATCCTTTTGCATTAATATCAGGATTTTTCATGTCGGAAATAATCGGGGCTGTACAGAATTACAAGTATATGTGTTAAAGCGAGGATTCATCATAAAAATGTTCTAGATCATTGTACAATAATTTCATAAAGAATGGTGTGGGTGGGTGGTAAATAAATTAACGAATTAATTTGCCATTCGAGTTTAATAAGCTAGCCGTGCAACATTGTGCAAGCCAACTAATTTATTAATTTATGTATAAGAGAATAAGAGACATAGGAGTGACCCAGATAAAATCCTTGTGGTAGTCTGACTTTTATAAATTCATATCTTGTTTTGGTAAATTTTATTCTACATCAATGATGGTAATGGATTTCTTTGCATTCTTTCCAATTTAATAAAAAAGATTTTAAAATTTCAAAGAATTTACCCTGGTGCCATATTTTCGTAACTTGTCTAGTTGTAGTACATGTGATTCACTATCAAAAGCTTTGAATAGATAAAGGAATATTCCTGCCATTTTATCAACATTATAAAGCACTTTTAATATTGCATGATAAAGTTCTGCTATAACCATAGTAGTGGAGAAAGTTGTAAAACAAATGATGTGATGGGTTAAGCAAGTTGAATTTGTATAAGAAACCTATCGGTCTGTTACTTAATGTTTTTGAAAAACTTTTGCAAATACTGAATTTTGGGATGATTGATGGGCCTGTAATCTGCAATTCGTATATTATCTCCTTTTTTAATACCATATGAATGGTCTCACTGTACTGAGTTTTAAAGCATCAAAGAAAGCATCATTTAGCGAAGTCTTTATGAAATGAACTATAATCCTGATTAATGCATCCCTCACAGATGAGGCTCCATTCCATTCAGATGATTATTTTTGTGTTTGTTTACTATTTTTATTACTTCCTCTTCTGATGTTTCTTCCAGAAAAATGGAAGCTAAAACCCTTGAGGATTCATATGATGCGTCATCTGCCATACTTTGTTCATTGGCTTTCATAAACAGTACTTGTATGAGCAGTTTCTTATTTCAAGAATAGGCATTTAATGCTGTTAAAGTCCTTCAAACAAACATCTGTAGACACATTTTCTTTCATTACATTTTAATTAAGTAGGAAATGCATGATTAAACGAGCAATGATCATGCAGTGGCCATTTGTTAAACTGTCAAACTTTTAAATTGGCAGAAAACTTGGAGGTGTAGATTTTAAGTCCAGGTAATAGGATCGGTGCTCACTTAGCATTGTGAGGAAAGTCCATGAAGACCAACATTATGACTGGGGGATGCATGATGCTGGCCGCATCATCTGCCCATATCGGTTGGGTGGTAGCTTACCTCTGCTGTGCATATGTGGGCATAAGGCTGGCAGTTAGGTTGGTAGGTCTACACCCTTTATGGGTTGTAGTGCCACAGGATTATTATTATTATTATTATTATTATTATTATTATTATTATTATTATTATTATTATTATTATTATTATTATTATTATTATTATTATTATATGGAATGCCTTTATCATCTTTGATGCTGGAGGTAGACAATTTGTGTTTTTAAATATTGTATTTGGGAAATGTTCATCCAAAGTCTTAAAAAACTAGAAAACACTTAACTTGTAATTTTATGTTGCAGACAGTTAATTTATAACTATCCAGAGCAGCTTTTCGCAGATGCAGGAGTAATGGCCATAGAACATGCAGACTTTGATGGCATAGAACGTTTGGCTTTGGTAACTGGTGGAGAAATAGTCTCAACATTTGACAATCCTGAACTTGTTAAACTGGGTTATTGTGAAGTAATTGAGCAGGTAAATGAACAATCAGATGTGCAAGCTTTCAAATCTTCTTTTCTGGTCTAATATATATATTGATTATATACACGTTCTACAAGCTGCCCCCCCCCCAAAAAGGCGGCAACATTTTAACTTGATCACTAGATATATGACCAGAGAAATTACCAGATAACCTATTTACAAAATATGCAGTATTTAAGTCTTCTGCTAGTATTATGAGCAGGTACCGGCAGTTTAGGCATTATAAATATGTCTATTGTAGTCTGATTTAACCATTTTCTGAGACTCCACGGAAATAGATATCATTAACCTTACAGAATTATGCACTAGACACAACTTCTTCACATTTAATCATAAATTCTACAAACAATCAAAAGGATTAGCAATGGGAAGTCCACTGTCCCCAATTCTGACAGAACTATATATGAGCCACCTTGAAGTCCACATAGTGAAAGCTTTCCCCCACATATATAAATTTTGGCAGAGATATGTTGATATTTTTTCCATCATACCCCTGAAATTAACAGAAGACGCTTTAAAACTGTTGAACCTTCAGGACAACAGCATTAAATTCACAATTGAAATTGAAGAAAACAACACTTTGCCCTTCCTGGACCTCATTATAACCAGAGATCAAAATAGCTTTAAATTTGGTATACATAGAAAACCCACACATGTGGACAACTACATAAAGAAAAATGGTTGCAACCCAACTTCGCACCAACTAGCCGCCTTTAGAAGTTTAATCCACTGGTTGCAAAGTGTCCCCTTGAGCAAAGAAGAATTTTTAAAAGAACAACATATAGAAAAAATAGCAATAACTAATGGATTCAACTCAGGTCTCATAAGCAACATGATAAACAAGAAGAAAAAACTCAAGGCAATTTCACATTCCACCACTCTTAACACCTCAAACACAAATTGGAAATACAAGAAATTCACATACCACCCTTGGGCCTTTAGAAAATTTGAATGAATCTTCAACAAATTTAACATTAGACTAGCTCCACAGAACAAATTCAGCTTGAAGAACTTACTAAACACACCTCTCAAAAATACCATCCCAAACACATTAAAATCCGGAATTTACCAGATTAGTTGTGATGAATGTGAGAAATACTACATAGGAAAAACTAAAAGAAACTTGGAAACCAGACTTAAGGAACACCAAAGAGACAAAACTAAAACAAATAGAGAAATCCGCTGTATCACACCATTTTTGGACCGAAAACCACAACATTGGCCAAAGTATAAAGTTGTTAAAATCCCTCACCACACCAATAGAATTGAACATCTGGGAAAATATACACATCAAAAACAGCAACAACGTCATTAATTTTGAAATCCCGCCTGTAAGCAATGTGTTAAAACTTTGTGCCCCCAACACCACATGGCAACAGGGTCAGAATCTGCAGGATGAGGAAGAAGAGGACACGGGAGAAAGCGACCCTTAGTCACCCAGTCGCTGACGATGAGGACGAATGCCCTCAAAAGCGTTTCCCTGTTTTATATAACTTTTAATTAGTGAAGGTGAGTGTAAAAAAAGTTAACTCAATCTACATCATGATGAATACTTCACTGTTAATAATGCTTCTGTTTTTAATCTTTACTGTGAGCTTGTTTTACTTGATAGGGTATTTGCACTATTTGAAGTAAATTCTCCAGAGCAGGAGAGGAAAACTGTTTTCATTCATGTTGCATATGAGTCTGTTCATGACACTTGGTTCCTTGTTCCAAGTTCCAGTTAGAAGTGCATTCTTGGAGCTTTTTCATGTTAATTCATACAAACTGCGGAAAATACTCCAAATGGTGCACCAAACTCACTTTGTTCACTTTTATTCTTACGCTATTATTTGTATGGAAGCATATTCTATTTGAAGCTTATAAAACAGTGTTAAAGGAAACATGCTGGATCTGTGGTTTAAAATCTCTCTCAGGGAATTCAAGTAGTCATTATGGAAGTAAACAGCAGCAATTTTTACAGACTACTCCTTAAAGGTATGCATCCACTCGCCTGCATCAGATGGCTATTTTGCTTTGGATTTCCTGTTTGATTAAAGTTTCAGCTGGACTCATTGGATCAGTGTCTCCATTACTGTAGAGGGATTTAGAATGCAACCACTATTATCCATTGCACAAAATTATAATGACAACACACATCTAAAAAGATTCTTTTGGACAATGCACCTTGGATTTACCAAAGCATTTGAGCCATTCAAGAGAGACAAGTGTGCATATGATCCAAGGCAATATACATTGGCTGGGAATTTGTAGTGCATATTAACTTTTTAATTGAAATATTCCCCCAGTTTTCTGATTTTGAAATAAAAATCCTGATAATCTTTTTATCTGTTTTAAAGATTATGATTGGTGAAGACACACTCCTTCGATTTGGAGGTGTAACTCTTGGTGAGGCTTGCACTATTATAATTCGAGGAGCTACTGAGCAGATTCTGGATGAAGCAGAACGTTCATTGCATGATGCTCTTTGTGTTTTGGCTGCAACTGTTCGAGAAACTCGAGTTGTGTATGGTGGAGGTAAGTTGTTTTTTTTATAAATAAGTTTTATATAAGGTTGCTTCTACTTCAATGTCTTATCGTGGCCAGTGTGATAAGTTTGGATACAGTTGCTAAATTAGTGGGTATACTTAAGTGAACGTAATATAACATTATTAAACATAATAAGTAGGGCTCAGAAGTTGAAGACTTATAAACTGCCTAAAAAGACCTTTAAATAGACCTAAAAATATTTAAAAAGGACCTAAAGACAGGAAAAAAGGTCATAAAAAGAGATTCAAATTATTTTGTAATTTCAGTTCAATTGTATATTTAACAAATATAAAGTTTCAAAAATACAAAATTATATACAGTATGAAAAAAAAAACTATGTGAAAGATGATCCAAATTAATTCATAATTTCAGTTTCAATTATACAGGGTGAAAGTGAAATGCTCATGCGGACTGTGGGAGGTGGAAGAGTGAATGAAGATGAACAAAAACTCTTTGGTTCACTTCTTTGTAATTAAATGCACTGTTAACTAGATAATCGCATTTAAAAGTAGGAGTATTTGGCAACGTGGTGCAACTTGATTGAGTAGCCTGCTTCTACTGGCAATGTGTTGAATTATTGTAATGCTCTACAAAACCATTTAAGTAATGTTGGCCATATATGGAATTCAGGTGTTTTGTCGCTGGCATGCGAGACCCTAGAAAATTCTGGAAAAAGTCATGTTATTGTTCACTGCACCGTATGTAAACATTACCTCGAATTCTACATTCCCACATAATTACAAATATTTTATTTGATATGTTTAAAGGCCTGAATATTTAGCCTTTTCTGTTTGATAGGTTTATGCCATGGTAAGGTAACGAACTCAACATGGAATAGTTACTGATATTGAATAGTTTTAAGGTTTGCGTACGCATAATACCTATGTATGTAGTTTTAAAAACACATTTTAATTATTACACAATGTCTTACTGCAGTGATATTTATATGACAATGCTATGCTTTACTTGAAATAAAAATAAGCAGTCATAAGGTTATGGCACTTATATGAAATGCTTCTTTCGTTATTAACACCATTATTCTGTGTTGAATTTAACTATGTGGTACTAATAATTGCTAAATGTTTAGGAAAGCATAATTTATAATGTGAATTTACACTCCACTGCAATATTTTTAAAGGAAATTTATGTGCAATTGTTTATAGTTTTGTCCAGCTGGGAAGTATACGCTTCTAATTTAATTTTTAATATACTTGTTTTAAAATGGGACGAATGTGCTTCATGCCAGCACGAACATCTAATTACAGTCTAAAAAAATCTGATGTGTTACACTCACATGACTTTCTCTACTCTTGTACAAACTATGTTTACAAACGCTTATTCTCCATATGCTTCATGTTTATCAAGATGTCAATCTTATTGCTAATTTTCTTGTAGATGCAAGGGGAATATGGTAGGTTTTAAGCGATAGTCAAATATTTTAAGTGCTGGTTGCTATGTGGCGCATTCCATTCTCTTTGCAAGTCCAGGACATAAAAAAAATGATTAATGAATTTGAGAAAAAGTATAAGTATTGGAAAATTTAAGGGAATAACAAGCAATATCTCGAAAACGGTTCACTCAACAAAAAAAATGTATATGACATAAATTGTGTATTTTAATGCGATCTACATTTTTTGTGTAGTAAAAGTTTGTCTATCTCTTATGGTTTACCAGTTATGCAAAAGTCGTTCACAATGAAGAATACTTTTGGGGACATTCCCAGAAAATTCGAGATATACATTTCATTTCTCATGACAATATCTTAAACATATATTTTAATCAAAATCGTTAGAGCCATTTTTGAGAAAATTAAAATTTTTGAAAAATGTTCCATGTAAAGGGTACTCTGGAGTGGGGGAAATTTCTTGAAAACCTTTGTGTCACATCTCTGGAAGATACTGAACCTAAATACCAAGTTTGGTGTTTATCCGACTTCGTTCCTGAATTATGCTGTTCACAGACACACACACACACACGTTTCCAAAAGTGCTTTTTTTTGATTCAGGGTGCCTCAAAACATGTATTTCCGGTGAAATCTCAGTATCGAATTTTTGGGTGGAATATAATACTTCCCATACTTACTATACGTAGTAGAGAAAGTAAAAATGTATATGACATAAATTGTATATTTTAATGCGATCTACATTTTTTGTGTAGTAAAATTTTGTCTTATCTCTTATGGTTTACCAGTTATGCAAAAGTCGTTCGCAATGAAGAATACTTTTAGAGACATTCCCAGAAAATTCGAGATATACATTTCATTTGTCATGAAAATATCTTAAAACATATGTAATTTTAATCAAAATCGTTAGAGCCAGTTTTGAGAAAATTAAAATTTTTGAAAAATCTTTAATGTAAAGGGTAATCTGGAGTGGGGGGGGATTTTCTTGAAAACCTTGCTTTTGAAAAAAATGCTTTTTTTGGATTCAGGGGGTCTCAAAACATATATTTCCGGTGAAATCTCGGTATCGAATTTTTGGGTGGAATACAATACTTCCCCTACTTACTATAAGTAGTAGAGAAAGTATAAAGTATATGTCCTCAATTTCCTAGCCCTAATAACATTTGTGAACGTCATTACAGCATTAGCAAACATAATTAGAACATTTTTAAACATAATTACGGAATTAGTAAACATGATTGCATTATGCAATTGAATTATTGGGCTGAATAATGGTCTGTGTTTATGACTTTTACAAGACGAGCAGAAATGCTGCATGTTATTTCCTCTCATGAAGTTTAGTAGTGGACTGGTAACGTAGATCGTTATTCCATGAATATGTTTTGTTTATCATATACTGTACATACTGTTAGATTTAATTACCAAATTAGAACAGCATTAGGTGTTAAACTTATTTTATTGCTACAGAATGTCAAATCTGTGCAGTATAATTTAGAAAATAAACCATCATTGCACATTATCAATGTATCATACAAAAAAAAAATGATAATGAAATAAGAAACAAAAGAATGTTTTAAGTCATTACAAAAATCCAGCAGTATGAAAATCACTGCTCTGGTAATGACTGACTGGCTGTCCATATAAGGGATCATCTTAAGCAAATCCTTCTTACTTCTGGAATTGGATGGAGCTCATCAGTGGCTGGTGATCATCCTCAGGCATATTTTAGGTTCCCAGTTATTCTGATAAACATTGAATGTTTCCCATGGTTTCATGACATGGCTGGTTCAAGCATGAATACTGCAAAGATCATCCAGTTAGTATTTCACCCATAAGTACTAGGTAACTGTAATTTTGAGCTGTTTCTATTTTTCGATAAGTAATATTCAATGGTTGTAAAATCTTTGAAATTGTTTCGTTAATTTCTACAGCTTGAAACCTCTCTTTCAGTTTTTGTTTTGGCTCTGACATACTCCCAGTCTGTAGGTATGTACATTTTTGATGTTTTGTTTCTCGATGAGTTCAAAATCTCCATCACAGGGCAAAAAACTATGGCCAATTGATAGAAATTTCTGTGAACTTCAGTAAAATAACCAAATTTTGTTAGACAATATGTTCAATACATGTTAGTTATTAAATTTAATAATGTAGAAGCTAGTAACTGTAATGTTATAATCAATTAGAAATATGGGTCAGTGGTTGGGACACTTTTTACTTCACATTCTATATTTCCGAGCATACCCACAAATGAGCTATGAGGGCTGTCCCAGAAGTACTCGACCTAACAAAGAAAACACAAAAAGTTTGGGAAAAAACACCTTTATTTCTCTACATAGTCTCCTTTCAGCTCCATACACGTTTCCCAGTGATGTTTAATAGCTTCGATACCCTGTTTATAGTGAGAACCATCAAGTTCTGCAAAATAGCCATCAACTGCAAACTCCACTGTTCATTGTTGGCAAATCTTTTACCACCAAGCCATTTCTTCAACTTTAGAAACAGAAAATAATCAGAGAGGGCTAAGTCTGGTGGCGAATAGGATGCATGAGGAAGTAATTCAAACTTTAATTCATTGATTTTGGCCATGGCGATAATAGAAGCGTGAACCAGTACATTGTCTTGATGAAACAGAACTTTCTTTTTTGCTAAATGCGGCCGTTTTTGCTTGATTTCATCATTCAAATGCTGCAATAAGTTTCATAATACCCACCATTGATTGGTTTACCTTTTTAAAGATAATCAATGAAAATTATCCCACGCGCATCCCAAAAAACTGACGCCATGACCTTGCCTGCAGATAGAACTGTCTTCGCCTTCTCCCCTTTCAGTCCACTGTTTTGACTGTTCCTTCGTCTCAGGTGTGAAGTGATGGACCCATGTTTTATCTATGGTTATGAATCGATGCAAAACTCTGCTTTATTGCAACCAGACATCATCAAACACTTGACTGAAACATCCTCACGACGCTCTTTTGTTCCATTGTGAGTAAACACGGCATGCATCTGGCGCACAGCGTTCTCATGTCTCAATTCTCAGTTAGTGTGCGATGTACAGCAGTTTTTGAAATGCCTACGATGTCTGCTAGCTCGTGCACTTTCAGTCGATGGTCCTTCAATACCATTTTGTCTATTTTCTTCACAATTTCTGGCGTGGTCAACTCATTTGGTCGATCACTACAATGCTCATCTTGGCAGTTCGTACACCTCGCTTAAACTCTGCCACCCAATATTTTACTGTTGTAAACGAAGGAGCAGACTCGCCCCAGAGTAGAATCTAGCTCAGCTTTAATATTAGTTGACTAAAACCTTTCAAATGAAAGTATTGTATCACATAACAATCGCCAGTTTTATCCATGTTTACAAATTTGCTGAGAGAATTCACTATTAATGGCTGCCAAATAATTACTAAATATAGCATCATCAAACTTCAGCTTTATAAGGGTGGTACTTTCTACCATAGTCATTTGTTTGAAACAACTGCTATATATACATCAGGTCGGGTACTTCTGTGACAGCCATTGTACTACAATTACTTCAAATTTTGCTACATAGAAACAATACATCCAACGAACAATCAGAAGATTTTGTAAAACTTACCAAACTCTGCTCGGACCAAAGCTATTTTGCTTTCCAAAATAAGTTTTATCAGCAAAATTCAAGATTAACCATGGGAAACCCCTTATCATTATTTTTGCTGAATTATATATGAGCTATTTTGAGTACCATATCACCAAATCCTTCCCACATCTGTTTAAAACTTGGTACTGTTATGTTGATATATTTGCCATAGTTCCTAAAAACTTGATGATGCCCTAAAACAGTTGAATCTATAGAATAAAACCATAAAATTCACCATAGAAACAAAAAAATGACTACCTACCCTTTCTGGACATCAAGATGATAAGAAACAAAGCTAACCATAAACTAGCATTTGGCATACATAGAAAATCGACACATACCAATAACTATATTAAAAATGAAAGTTACAACCGTACATCACACAAACAGACAATTTTAAATAGCATGACACAGAAGAAGAGTTGTCATACAGTCATATGTAGTGCTTAGTATTAGAAATGTTTTTCCAGAACACAGCGAAGTATATGTAGGCTTCAAACTTCACTAATAAACACACAAATTAAAATAGTAAGTTTTAAATTCAACCATATTGTATTATTATTATCATCATTATTATTTAAAATTGTATGTGCCTGTTGCAGTAATCTCTCGTGTTATCTTTTTTTCTGAGCGCCTGTTATTGTTTTACTATTTTGAATTTTGGGTTCTTTGTCCTCCGGCTAGCTATTATTACTCAGTCGAGCAAATATCTCTTGATCAAGGCATGTAAACGGAAAGGAGTTGTTACTAAAAGAATTTGTTTTTACACTTTTATTGCTGTCACACTTAATTAATTTCACATATTTAATCTTGATACATGCCTGACTGAAACTGTTACATTTTCATATGTAACTACAATCACTTATTTGCCGCGCACTATTAATTTGCATATTTCACATTTTGTAACTAACTTTACGATGCGAGAGATTCTGTAGAATTGCGTAATGTGTACATCATTAATGCTTCCTTAGAACTGCCTGACGTGTAACTCGCAAGAGAGATTTCTTAGAACTGCGTGACGTGTAACTCGTGAATGATTCTGTAGAACTGCGCGATACTTCGACTCCGACTCAAGAATTTATACTCCCTCACCCTGATTTGCCTAAACATTATAATAGAGCTGCTATTGGTTAATAAATCATGCCAACATTAGCATCTGTTTTATAAGCCAATCAAAATTAAAAACACATATGCTTTAGGGAAGATATTTCCTCCATTTCTAAAGAAAGGCATGCTACTCTGACGTCATTTGTTTGTCTCTTCTAATTGATAAACAACTCACCCCCTCGCTTCATGGTTACCCACTCCTATTGTCAGTTTCAGTGAGGCCGTGTAAACTTATTTCCTAACAATGCTTATAGCTAACAAACATACAAAATCATTGTCATACAATAATGTTAATTTATACTACAATCACTCTGGCATTCACAGTGTTGTGATATAAAATACTCCCTCACTGTGAGCAACCTTATGTTGACTGAAAACGTGGGATGGCTTCAATCGTAGTAACTTCTAATGGAGGTTCTTAAGCATGGGAGCTATATTCTTCGGTAGTGACAGATCAATTGCTGTGTCCGGTAATGGATCCACACAATGTACGAGCAGAGATTTTATTTGTTTTACACATCAGCAGTTTCCACTCTTCGTTGGATTCCTCATATTTATTTTTCATTATCCAAGACCCAGATGCTTTGGAGTACTGAACTTTGACAGCAGTCTCTTTTTATCTACATTGAAATTGTGATCTAGCGCTGCTATCATGAATCTAAGTTGAAGGTCATTATGTGAAAATTCTGATGTGTTACACTCACATGACTTTCTCTACTCTTGTACAAACTATTTTTACAAACGCTTATTCTCCATCTACTTCATGTTAATCGAGATAAACATTTGCAGACTCTATCTTATTGCTAATTTTCTTGTAGATGTAAGGGTAATATATATTTACAAGGGCAATATAGAAATACAGTAGCCTTTAAGCACATACATATCTCTTAATAGCTGGTTGCTAGGTGCAGCACCATTCTCTTTGCCACAGATTAATACTCTTTGCATATCCAAGACAAAAAAATGAATAACGAATTTCCATTTGAGAAAATAAGTATTGAAAAATTTAAGGGAATAACAAGCAATATCTCGAAAATGGTTCACTCAACAAAAAAAAATGTATATGACATAAATTGTGTATTTTAATGCGATCTACATTTTTTGTGTAGTAAAATTTTGTCTATCTCTTATAGTTTACCAGTTATGCAAAAGTCGTTCACAATGAAGAATACTTTTGGAGGCATTCTCAGAAAATTCAAGATATACATTTTGTCATGAAAATATCTTAAACATATGATATTTTAATCAAAATCGTTAGAGCCTTTTTTTGAGAAAATTAAAATTTTCGAAAAATGTTCCATGTAAAGGGTAATCTGGGGTGGGGGGATTTTCTTGAAAACCTTCGTGTCGCATCTCTGGAAGATACTGAACCTAAATACCAAGTTTGGTGTTTAACCGACTGTTCCTTTGTGAGTTATGCTGTTCACAGACAGACACGCACCCACGCGGACATGGACATGTTTCCAAAAATGGTTTTTTTTTGGATTCAGGGGGTCTCAAAACATGTATTTCCGGTGAAATCTTGGTATCAAATTTTTGGGTGGAATACAATACTTCTCCTACTTACTATACGTAGTAGAGAAAGTAAAAATGTTAGTGTTTTCAGAGCATATTTGAGACAAAGACTCGGATAACTTTCTAAACTGCAGTATGTGTATAATGTTCAATATGAGCCAAATCTTTTAAGGTGCTATGCAAAATGATTTTCTTCAGAGCATAATGGGCAGTTGATTCGCCTTTAATCCGTAATTTATTTCTTTGGTCTTCTTTCAACTATTTATCATGTTCACAAGATTTCCATTCACCATTTTCTAGCCATTTGTTCATTTTTTATTGTAATTAGAATTTATATGAATTTTTCAATTAGTATGGCCCCAATCTTATTGCAGTTTTGCGCAGCCCAGCATAAATGGTTATTTATACTACCTATCCATACCATCAGCTCTGGGTATTTTCTTTCTACCATTTTAATTTTTTTTATTAGACTTTTGTGCAAATACCATACATCAAATTCATGTTCAACTTTTGGATACTGAGTTTTTAGCAGGTATCTTACTTTTGTGTCTGTCGGAGAGAAAAACTTCAACTCTGCTTCAAAACTACAACTAAGCTTACAAAATATTTCCTGTTTTGCAAGCTTAGTCATTATGTTGTCACAAGCAACATTTTCCAAATCACCTTTTACCATACCCCTTTGAACAAGTTCAAAATCAATAATTTTGCGGGAATTTAAATCCATGACAGAATAGCTGAAATATTTGGCTGAAAATCCGGGGAGTCGTACTGCCCATCCCATGCCAACCATATAGGTATACCACAGCCTTTTAATGAATTCAAGGTTTTTTTTTTTTTCCTTTCTTGAATGCAGCTGTGCTGCCATGCTTCAGATGATTTTATCAAATGTACACCTTGAAAAGATTTCCAAACCCAGTGATTTGCAGAAGGATTTAAAACTGCAGAAACAATATACCAGATAATAATAAAGAACTTGCCATTAAAGCATTTCTTTCCGGTTTTTTTCGTGATAAACTTTCTGAGTTCCAAATGAATGTATTACCGCAATAAGGCACTGTATTAACACATAACATGTCCCTTTTAAGGAGAAATTGCTTTGACTTCATTTCTACATAAAACACATATCTTGAAAAATAAAATTAGAGATGTCCAAGCAACAATGAAATATTCCCTGTAGCTTCATTCCCATCATTGATGAAAGTCTCCTTCTCGTTCCTTGTTATCACTTGTTTCAAAATCTGAAACATCAGGTTCATAGAAACTTTCATTCAGCTTATCCTGATCTTCCTCATCATCGCTGTTTTGTAGATATTTTCAGGTTCCAACAATATATTTTTCCTTATGATTTCAGTATCTAGTTCACATTTGACTTTTTGAATTCTTGGTTTTTTCATCTATTGTGAATTCTCTTTTACTACTTTTATCACCATCACTTTTGTTGTCGGTCTTATTGTAAGTAACACTATCACATAGGTCAGAAACTGTACTTTTGCAATTTCTAGCCATATACAGTAGAATCTCATTAGTACATTTTGCAGGGACCTAAGGATTTGTACGTCATAGACGGGAAAACGTGTTAACGAAAATACAAAATCTTCAATTTAAGAACATAGTTATGTAATAAAATCTAATAATTACTACGTCTCCAAGGGCAGTTGAAGTAGATTTCAAGTACAATTTTATACTGAATACGATCCGTATTTCCATGTTAAATTCAATGTGTGTTCAAATAGATTTGGATACACAAAACCTGAGAATAAATAATTCAAGCTTTTATGTTGGTCAACTTGGATTTTTGAGGTTATGAATGTTTTTGAGAAAATAAATTGCGAATTATGGAAGCAACAATAGTGGCTTTGCTGTGTGTTTTATTAACATATGATAACAATTTCTGCTAAAAAAAGAAAAGAAAATTATGTGTGTGCATTCTGTTACGAGTACAATAGACGATAGTAACTCTGGCGTATTCAATACGATTTGAATACGGTAGGTGTTTCCATGCAACAAATTTCGTTCTGATCCTTTTCTGATCCTATTTTCCAAGAGGAAAGTTTTGTTTTAGCATTTTTCCCTTCTTTAAAAGCAGTTTCAATCAATTTAGGTGTGCTAACAATCGTGTTTAAGGTTGAACAGAGGAATGTTTAACTTCCGCATTATATCCACACATTTCATATTTGGATTGTGGTATACTTCAAGGATTTTCAGTTTTGGTTATTTACTACACTTTTTCTTTTTCATTGCAAATGAAAAGTTAAAGTACAATCTACGTGTGTTTGGTCAACACTCAACAGTAGAAACTATCGTTGGCATTTACCACGCCCACATAAATCATGCCACACAAATATTTACATACATGCATGTGATTGGCTGCCGGTATCCACCCCTTGACCAAGGATTGACAAAGTAGCAAATGGAGGACGTCAAACTTTGAACATGTTAAGCGTCTACTCCCACTGGACTGACCAAGGATTGGTCAAAACAGCGAATGAGCACTTTGGTGTTCTGTGCATCAAACTTCAAACGTAGTAAGCGGGATCGGGAAAACTCACTAAGCAAACGTTATTTATTACATTTGGTGATTTGGTACCGGGACTTTTATAATTCAGCGTAATAAACGGGAAAATATGTTAATGAGGAACGTGGTAATGAGATTCCACTGTATCGTTCTGTTCTTTGTCGTTAGTCTTGGATGAAGATGGTGAAGGATCAATTGTCTTACTAGAACTTGATATCTGGAAATTGTCTTCATTTTTCCTTATCATAGGAATAGTTCCAGGTTTTAATTAAGGCCCTCTGAAATTTTCATCCAGCATAAGCTGCTTTTTTAATAACTGTGTCTGTTCATAATCTGTGTCCTTAAAATGGAAGGAACGTAAACAAGCACAGATCCAGGCAAAAAATCTTTTCTTTTGCAAACTTCTGCCCTTCTCCTAAATCTTTTGGGAGATTTGTCCCTGTTTGGAAACCCATGAAAACTAGTTCCCTTGTGTGTTTCTCTTCTCACATTACAGCCATATTCACAACATTGAGGCATTTTATTTTTCACATTATTATGTTTGTATAATACTAAACTGACTCACTAACACCATCACCAAAACACCACCACAAAGTGCTTAAATACCAACAAGAACAATTTTTGAACACGTGTTACTGCATGTGCAGCAATGACTGACTTGTGATCTCCCTACTGCTTCTAGCGCACGGCTGTCTCTGATGATGTATAAGGGGTTATTATTTCCCTTGCTCAGCGGTAATGGTGTGGCGGAGTAAGAAAACAATCTTATCACTGCATTTTACAGGTCATATCCTTCATTTAGGAAGAAACATGATATTTATGTTTCATTCCCCTTTAATTTGTTTTGTGGAGCTAAGCGCATGTTGTGTTTGTTTTGAAGATGATGTGGAATTCATAGTGTATGTGCAAGGCTGGAAAGTGAACTTTTTGAAAATCATTTTTTCTTTTTCGGTGAGTTGTGGTATCCTTAATGTGTTTCTGTTTCTTGAATTTTGCTATTTTCCTGTTGATTTGTTTAGTGAAGCCATTGTTTATTATTGTGTTGACTGTTTGTATTCTTCTTCTATTAAGATTGTGTAAACTATATGGGTTAAACTGTTTAGGACCTTATGTTTGTGTGGGACCAGGTTGAAACTATTGTCTTTTATGTAGTTTTCAGAATGTGGGCTTCCTGTAAATACCAAAATTGACCTTGTTCTGGTTTTTCTAATTACTTTTAAATCTAGGAATGGTAAAGTACCTTCAGTTTCTATAGTGAATTGTATAGCTTTGTTCTGTAAGTTGAGTAATTTGAGGGAATCCTGTATGAGCTAGTTAGATACTATTGCAAATATGTCATTTGCATACCTATGCCAAACTTTGTATATGTGCAGAATGGAGGTAGTTATGTGTGTTTCTAAGTTACTCATGTAAAAATCAGTGAGGGAAGGTGATAGTGGATTGCCCATGGCTAAGCCTGAACTCTGTTGATAGTACCTAATGTTGAATGTGAAGCTGTTTTAAGTGATGCAAAGATCTGTGAGATTTAAAAGATCCTCTTTTTTTTTTTTTTTGGTATATTGTTTTGGGTAAGTCACTTTTTCAGTTGGTGTAGGAATTCGTTTATTGGTATACTTGGGAAAAGGGCTGTGACATCAAAAGATATTAGTTTTTCTGGTTTTAGTTTAATATGTTTTATATTCCTATTTAAGTCCTGAGAATTCCTGATGCTTAAGCTGTTGTACTTCACTAAAGATAAGAATTGTCAACCATTTTGTCAAATTATAAGTGGGTAAATCAATATTTTTTATTTTGCATCTCGTTTTATTGCCTGGTTTATGGATTTTTGGAAGTGGGATTGTTTAGGTGGGATTCAGTTTGATTATGGATTTTTCTTTTTCTGTTAAGGTTTTAACTTTATTCAAAATAAGATTGAAGGTTTTTATTTGAGATTTTAGTGGGTCTGTTTTGATTTCTGTGCATGTTTCTTGTAATAGGTTTTCCACTCTGGTAATATAATCTTCTTTGTCAAGAATTACTAATTTCCCACCTTTGTCTGTTTTGGCATAAACACAACTGACATGTTTTCTCTGAGAGTTGCCAATCTCTCTTTTCAGTTCTTGGTGACTTAAAGTGGCTGTACGTAGATGCAAATCATGCTTGTCATTAATTTTCTTTCTGTCTGCCTCCAATTGTGCAGCACAGAATTTTGCATATAGTTTATCGCATATCTTACATGGATCAGACCTTGGAGTACCAAAATGCAGATTCATATTTTTGAAAACTTTTGTATACGTTTTACTCACTTTGACATTTGGATGGTGCATTTTAAAACATCTATATAACTTGGTCATAGTGAGTTCAGAGCTCAGATATTCTTTTGCATCTTATTTGGACTATAATGTGACTTTTGCCTTGGATATCTGTTAATGTGGTCCACAATCAATTCCTTGTGTTATACAGAACAGTATGCGGCTTACGATATCTGGTCTTATTACTTTCAGTAGATGGCAATACAATAACTAACAATCATCACCTAGTGACAGTAACTGTAACAACGTAAATAAATGAGTAGAAAAAATCTGATGTGTTACACCCACATGACTTTCTCTACTCTTGTACAAACTATTTTTACAAACGCTTATTCTCCATCTACTTCATGTTATTCCAGATAAACATTTGCAGAGTCTATCTTATTGCTAATTTTCTTGTAGATGTAAGGGTAATATATATTTACAAGGGCAATATAGAAATACAGTAGCCTTTAAGCTCATACATATCTCTTAATAGCTGGTTGCTATGTGCAGCACCATTCCCTTTGCCACAGATTAATACTCTTTGCATATCCAAGACAAAAAAATGAATAACGAATTCCCATTTGAGAAAATAAGTATTGAAAAATTTAAGGGAATAGCAAGCAATATCTCGAAAATGGTTCACTCAACAAAAAAATGTATATGACATAAATTGTGTATTTTAATGCGATCTACATTTTTTCTGTAGTAAACTTTTATCTATCTCTTATGATTTACCAGTTATGCAAAAGTTGTTCACAATGAAGAATACTTTTGGAGACATTCCCAGAAAATTCAAGATATGCATTTTATTTGTCATGAAAATATCTTAAACATATGATATTTTAATCAAAATCGTTAGAGCCATTTTTGAGAAAATTAAAATTTTCGAAAAATGTTCCATGTAAAGGGTAATCTGGGGTGGGGGGATTTTCTTGAAAACCTTCGTGTCGCATCTCTGGAAGATACTGAACCTAAATACCAAGTTTGATGTTTATCCGACTGTTTGTTTCTGAGTTATGCTGTTCACAGACACACACACGGACATGTTTCCAAAAATGCTTTTTATATTATTATATATTTGTATTTACTTCACTGTAAATAGCCTCATTTATATGTTTTATTCTAACATAGTACCAATAGTATAGGCAAAAAACAGTGAAGTAGTATAATTGCAAAAATTCATAAGAAGACTTGTTCTTTTGTATCCAGAGTTTTTCCCACATGATTAAGTCTATTTTCTTTCGGAATGCCTATATTAATTTTACCTCTTCTTGGTGGTTGTGAATTTTTGGTCCAGAAATGGTTAGCATTTCAGATTTTTCTGTTTCCTTATATTTAACTTGCACCAACGTTCCTTTTTGTTTTACCTATATACATTAATTGGCAATCTTCACAATTTATCTGGTAGATACCTAGCATCTTATTCTTTGGAATTTGTCTTTGGTATTGGTTTTCAATACGTTATTTAGACTATATTTATTAACTGGTGTTAATTTCATAAAATTTTATATATAGGTAAAACAAAAAGCAACATTGTTTTGAAACTTAAAGAGCACCTAAAACATGTTAAATGTAAGGAAACAGAAAAATATGCAATTGCCAACCATTTCTGGACAAAAAATTACGATATCAAAAAATGGGTAAAATTAATAAAGGTGGTCCAAAATCAAATAGACTTAACCATAATTGAAAAACTCGGAATACAAAAGAATAAGGATCATCTTATGAATTTTAATTTTCCAACTGACAAGGATGTCATCACTAAATACATCAAATCACAAGTAGCACCTACAGGAAAGCCAAAATATTCATTAGTGGCTCTTAGCTGGCGATGGAGACATGTCTAGAAATGCATTCAAGGTAAATCTTAACAAATTAGTGAAGTTATTAGAGTGTATATACCAGAATATTAATTCTTGCAATTCTAACAATTATGTGATTATCTAAGTTATATTACAGGTTGGGCTTTAAATTAAATTCCTTTTGCTGATGTATTTTAAGAAGGAAAAACATTTGAGGTAAAGCTCTTTAACACTTTCTGAGATGTCTTCTGGAATTTCGTACTGTTTCCTTTGGTTGTTGTGTTGGTTGCATTCTGTGATGAAGTGGTATATGGTAAGTTTCTTTTGGTAGGAGTGACATTTTGGTTGGGGCTGGCCAGAAAGTTGGGTGAGAATGACTTGTTCTTTTCTGGTAAGTGATTTTGTGGAATGACAAGCTGTAGAATCATTACATATTGCATGTAGTTTTTCAGGTGGTTGTTGACTCCAGTGGCATTTCCATTTCTCAACTGATAACTTGGAGAGATGATTCATTTAATTGCTGTATGTTGTCAGGGTATTTATTTGTTGGAATGATAACATGGCATCCTTAGCAGCTTTATAAGCTACTTTATTGACTGTAATGTTTTTATATCAGGGGATCCAAATGAATATTGCTTTTTTACCAGAGTCAGTAGCAGTGTTGATTGGATTTTTAGTGTCCTGTAGAAGCCGCATGTCTGTAGTATACTTGTTGTATAGTATACTAAAGAATGGTGCATATTATGTAATGGCTGTGTAGAGATGAAATGTATTTTAGTGCTTGATAAATAGCATGTAGCTCACAGCTGCAAGTGGTATAGTAGCCAGGTAGCTTATACTTAAAATTTCTCAGGAGCTATTACTGCACATCCAGTACAATGATCTGGTTTTGATTCATCAGTGTAGAGAAATTGGTGACAGGGAACTCATTGGAACTTCCTGGAATATTGCTTTATAAATATTTGAAACTGTTTATTTACTGGTGTTATGTTAGATTAGTAAGTATTTTCAGAGTTTTGAGTTTTAAGGGTGTGCTGTTGTGGATATACACTATGTGATCAAAAGTAACCAAACGCCTGGCTGAAAATGACGTACAAGTTCGTGGCACCCTCCATCGGTAATGCTGGAAGTCAGTATGGTGTTGGCCCACCCTTAGCCTTGATAACAGCGTTCACTCTCGCAGGCATACTTTCAATCAGGTGCTGGAAGGTTTCTTGGGGAATGGCAGCCCATTCTTCACGGAGTGCGGAATTGAGGAGAGGTATCAATGTAGTTCGGTGAGGCCTGACACAAAGTCGGCGTTCCAAAACATCCCAAAATTGTTCTATAGGATTCAAGTCAGGACTCTGTGCAGGCCAGTCCATTACAGGGATGTTATTGTCGTGTAACCACTCCGCCACAGCCCGTGCAGTATGAACAGGTGCTCGATCATGTTGAAAGATGCAATCGCCATCCCCGAATTGCTCTTCAACAGTGGAAAGCAAGAAGATGCTTAAATTATCAATGTAGGTCTGCACTGTGATCGTGCCGCGCAAAGCAACAATGAGTGCAAGCCCCCTCTAGGTAAAACACGACATACCATAACACCACCACCTCCGAATTTCACTGTTGGCACTACACATGCTGGCAGATGAAGTTCACCGGGCATTTGCCATACCCACACCCTGCCATCGGATCGCCACATTGTGTACCGTGATTCGTCACTCCACACAACGTTTTGCCACTGATGCTCCTTACACCAAGCGAGGCATTGTTTGGCATTTTCCTGCGTGATGTGTGGCTTATGAGCAGCCGCTTGACTATGGAATCCAAGGTTTCTCACCTCACGCCTAACGGTCATAGTACTTGGAGTGGATCCTGATGTAATTTGGAATTCCTGTGTGATGGTCTGGATATATGTCTGCCTATTACTCTTTATCGTCGTGTGAGAGCCAGAGGAACGTATCTCCAAAAATTGGAATTTGGGCTTTTTCAACGTATATTATCACAGTAATGAGCTCTATGTTGTGTCAAAACAACGTATCTGCAGCTCTTTTCCTGGCGAGAATAAGGTGCTGCATATCTCCAAGTTACGAATTTATTTAAGAGACAAATAGTTGTATTGACACTTACGTTCTTCTGTCTCGAAGAAATGCGGCTCAATTTTAGGAATAGCAAAACATAATGGTACTTACGTTCCTCTGACTCCTAACTTCATAACCTAATTTTGGAAATACGTTTTAACACACCAGAGACAGCTAACTGCTTGTTTTGCATATAATTTTCCTGCACATGTGCGCTATTTTCCTGTGTACCTATAGCTTGTCCACTAGCTAAAATGACACTTGCAACATGAAGTGGACATGTCACAGCACATCTCACTTACTACTAAATCTTAATTGCTGCATTCGTCTAACCATCAGTTCTCGGAACTGTTGCGAGGTTTCAAGCTGTTGCATTTCCCTTGCGATTATACCAGGTGGTGGAAAGGCGATACACGTATTATTGTTATAAGCATTCTCAACCTAATAATGTTGCTTTCGCTGTCACGTTTATTGGAGGACTCAGTGTGAAGAGGTTAATGTTAGTGTGCACTGTGTGTTAGCTATAAAAATGACATTAAGAGGAAGTATGATGGTTGATCTAGTGATGAATCAAAATTACCGCAGCAAAAGGAATTATTCAACATCGGATAAAGGTAGGCCAAGTTACTGTTGTTTTTAACTACGCGCTAGTCCTTCATGGAGATATAGACCTTTAATTTCATTGGAATGGTTGAACTTAGTTCCTGTTTATTTATTATAGAAATTGGAGAAAAAAACAATTATGATATGGGCAGATTACCGGAATCATGTGAAGAAGAGTGTAATGAATTCAAAGTGTTTAGTTCGGGTTCATTAGATAATTACATACTCGAAAGTAACACAAATTCATCATCTTCATCACCATCTCCGAGGCCAAAGAAAAGGAGAGCTGCAGTCAAACTGAAAGCGCCCTAATCACCAGAAAAACCATCTAGTAAGTAAAAGTCTGCTTTTCCATGTGTGTCCTGTTTAACACTTCAAATATCAATTTATCCGCCACGAATTATTTGAATGTATAGTTTAAAAGAATATAATAAAGACAAACAAAATATGTATACAAAGATGCTATCACCTTAGACGGTTGTAAATGCACCTTTACTATAATGGTTCTAAGTTAGATTCTGACTTATTTATTTTCCTAATTGGAATTTTACTAAAATAATTACATGATGCATATCGGCAGACTTAGGGCCTCGTTTGCTTTTGGGTACAATGGTAAATTTTGTCATAATTATGCGTATTAGGAGTTTTATAATCCAGCGGGACTGGGTTCGACTGAATGTTGATTAATGTGTTACATAATGCTAGATAAGGTACTAACATTATAAATTATATAATTGTCTTCTTTCCAGACAGTACCACGAAGGGAATAAATATCGCAAATCCCCATTTACTGACAAATCAGCTATTCAGTCCTGATGACTAATTTATCTGGCCAAAGGTTTTGTGATGTTAATGAACATGCACCAAAAAGAAGTAAATTCATTGACTGTGAGTGCTAATCATAAAGAATCTAGCCAACCTGACAGAGGAAATTGAGTGAAAAGAAAACACAAGAAAAAGGACTAAGAACACAAGAAGTGGAGAAGGAATATAAGAAAAATGAATAGGCACTCAGGAAAGGCATACATATCAACTACTAAGAATGAAGTGCCAGCCAGGACATTTAAGTACAAGAATTGCTCCAAATGCCCAAGAAAGTGTAGTGAGATCATCAGCGAGGCTGAAGCGGGGGAGATGTACTATGGTTCTGGATTATGAAAGATATAGAAAAGCAGCAGCAGTATTTAGCTCCACTTATCAAGGAGATACCTAAAGTAGAACATAGTTTCGTAGAAATGTTACAAAGAAGTACTTTCTACTGAAAGATGATTATGAAGTTCAAGTATGTCTAAGGTTTTTTCTGAGCACTTTTAATGTATCAGAAACATTTATACGATACATACAGAAAAAAAGAGACAACAGCAAGATGATTTTGACTACTGACAATAGAAGTCATCGTCCAGGAGTAAGGAGACCCAATGAGGCTAGGGAGAGAATAAGGAGCCATATCAAATCATTTCCTACTGTTCCATCGCATTACTGCCGACAGCACTGCACGACAGTTCTTACCAGGAGATCTCAATATACAAATAATGCATGATCTATATAAGAAACAATTTGAAGAGAAACAGGTGACTGCTGGAAAATATTGGCTCTACAGAGAAATATTCAATACAGGGTTTAATTTAGGCTTTCATGTACCTAGAAAAGATGTGTGCGACCACTGCTACCGTTTTCAAAATCTCTCCGAAGAAAATCAAGAGGCAGAGAAGGACCAGCACTTCGAACACCTAAAGAGAAAAGAGGAAGCTAGAAATCTAAAAACTGAAATGTTGGCGCGATTTGGTAACCAATAGCAGCTCTATTATAATGTTTAGGCATTTCGAGGTGAAGGAGTATATATTCTCGAGCCATAAACAAGTTTCACGCAGTCTTGAAAAGTCATTCGCGAGGTACACGTCTCACAGTTCTAAGGAATCTCTCGTGAGGTGCACGTCATACAGTTTGGAAGAATCTCTCATCGCAGTGTTAGTTGCAAAATGTGAAGTACGCGGCAACTAATACGACAGTAATTACATTCAGAAATATAAGAGTTTCAGTCAGGTGTGTATAAAGATTAAAGATGTGAATTATTAATTAAGTGTGATGGCAATAAAAGTGTAAAAACAAATTCTTTTATCAGTGTTATCTTTTAGTAACAACTCCTTTCCGTTTACACACCCTGCTCAGAGATACTTGCTTAACTGAGTAATAATAGCTAGCCGGAGGACAAAGAACCCAAATTCTAAAATAATAAAACAAGAGGCACTCAACAAATAAGATAACACGAGCCGATTACTGCGACAAATTTGGTGTTATTTTTTTAATACTGTAATCTGCAGATTTGAGGATAGACTCATTGAATTTTGTGATTATTTCATTGATATCTTTATGAGGAAACCCTAAAGATAGTATAAGATGAGAGAGTTGTGTTGCCATATAATATTTATATTTGTTCCAATCTGCTTTGGAAAGGAAAGGAAAAAAAAAGGGTTCATTTTTGGAGTAATGGTGGTATTCAGTGGAGTGACATTTAATTCAACAAGAATAATAGGAAAGTGATCACTGATCTCTTGAGGCTTTTTATACACCATCTATTCATAGAGATCTGGTGAGCATAAGCTTAAGTCTATTGAACTATAAGTATCATGGGCCAGGCTAAAATGCGTAGGTTCTAAAGTGTTGAGTAAGAGGAGGTCTGTGTCATCTATTACTTTTCAATAGGTTTCCCTCATGAACTAGTAATATTGCATCCCCACAAAGTTTTGAGACTATTAAAGTCTCCAAATATGAGGAATGGCTCTTGCAGTTGCTTGATTAGGTCATATAGTTCTTCTAGATTTAGGAGTTAGTTTCTTGTAAACAGAATACAGCTGGACTATATTAATTAATGGCTGCAGCTAATCTGGTTGAGAATGGAAGTAGTAAATATTTTATATGTTGTGGCCCATTGTTTGTGATTTTATTGTTATAACATTAATTGATAAATGTTTACCACTTTTCTTTAAAGAACTCAATTCTTCATCCTTCCAATGGATGGGTGATGTTTGGGACAGTATGTTTGTTTATTTCTGAAGTTAGTTTCCTTTGGTGCAATGGTTTTTCATTCTTTTATTGGGAAGAGAAGGTGAATTTTTTAAGTGTATCTATGAGTCCTCAAATATTCTGTTATAATTCAGTACTATTGATTTTACATCTGCAGTGTTTTCTAGGAAATTCTTGAATTCTAAGAAGTTTAAGACATAATCCATAAGTTTGTCTTCCACTGCATTTTGTAATGCTGTGATCAGTTATTTGTGACAGAGTATCTGTCTTCTTGGAGTTTTTGTGAATGTATTTGGTTGTTAGATTTCGCTCACCTTGTTCTATGTCTTCTGAGTTTACTGGCAGAGAATCGGATGCATCTGGGAGTCTTCGGTGTGTTTACTTGATGTTGAAATTGACCGCTTTAAGGCACAACTCTTGTGGTCTACCATGGCATTGTGTCCTAGAGGTGGGAATTGATCTGATGAGATGGCTTGTATCAGGGGCACCTTGTTCCGGGTGCATAGGTAATATTTTGTTTGTGATCTCTTACAATGTAAAAAAAATTAGGAATACTTAGGAAGTGAAACTTCTGTATCTATAAGGTGTTGCTTTACACTAAGTGTGGATAGGGAAGTTTGTAAAGCTGAAGAAATTTTTCTGTTGAAACAGGTTGCAGTGAAATGTTGATGGCATGTGCGGTACAGACTGAGGCTTCAAAGACCCCAGGAAAAGACTCCGTAGCAATGGAGGCCTTTGCCAGAGCTCTGCAGACACTTCCTACAGCCATAGCAGATAATGCTGGTTACGATTCTGCTCAACTTGTCAGCGAATTACGTGCTGCTCACAGTCAGGGACAGCACACTATGGGCCTTAGTATGTGTGATAAGCATTATACTTTAATTACTTAAGATGCATATATATATATATGAGGAGCATTTTTTTCAAAAGCTGATAAACTGTAGGTAGTATTTCACAAAACTGAGATGTATATTGTTTCGTATAAAGTAGCTGCCTTTCCAATGGTTCTTTCATATTGTAACAAATGAGAACACCAGTTACTGCAAAACAGACTTTATTTATCAGTAGGTACTCAGCGTAGCACAAACATTACACTTGAGTCACTTTGGCACACACTCGGAACACAACTGATCCATTGAATCAAATCACCACTGAACTACACAACTGACTGCTGCTGACTTACAACTTAAATTTAAACTGTACTGTCCACTTTTCACTCCGTCGCTTCTAACAGAACTCAACACTCGACTGGCCCTCCTATTGGAGCGACCCCTTATATAAGTCCACATACAAAGTAGGACTTTCTAGAGACAGAACATACTCGAAAGAGCCAAAAGCAATCCTCTGGAGCAGGGAAGCAGCACACAATGGCTATTGTTCTGAAGGGGGACTGGCCATTAGTCTAACCCGCAGCAGGCAGTTGAGCTGGGAGGTGCTCGCACTGCCAATCTGTAGGCACTTAGCACACACGGTCACAATATTCTGATTTCTGTTGCACTTAGAAGTGGTAGAAAAACGAGAGTTTTCACAAAGCATTATATCTACAACTACAGTGTTCTAACAAAATCTGATGTTTCAAAACTATGCATTACATAGAAGTTGGTTTTTGAAAAAATGCTCTTCATATACGTTTTGAAGAAATATATTATTCTGTTTGCATGGTATTACAAATTTATATCTTGCCCTTCCATGCTTGTGTAAAAATTTCAATTCCAAAGCTGATTTTCAGCCAATTTTTATGATCCATTCTCTGATTTATATACAGAATCTTTTGAAGTAGGATTTCTAATTTTTGTTTATTTTTCCATCAGAAATACAGTTTACCTTTTTACTTTCTCTACCGTGGTTTTAGGTAGAGGAAGTATTGCATTCCACCCAAAAATTTGACACAGAGATTTCAGTAATATGTGCTTGAGGCCCACTAAATCCAAAAAAATTCAGTTTTACAAAAATGTGGTTGGTGGCAAGGGGGTGGGGGAGAGATTTTAAGAACAGCATACCTCAAAAACAGAATGTCAGAAAAATACCAATTTAGTATTATTCTATATCTGATAAAGATGAAACATGAAGATTTCTAAGAAAATCTCCCCATCTCAAACTACCTTTAACATGGAACATTTTTCATTATCTTTATTTTCTCCAAAATGGAGGTAACATTTACATATGCTTGTGTTAAGGCATTTAACAAGTGTCAACATTTGTAAAATGGCTGGTACAAATCAAGCTATTGATGCAGAGCTGCTGTATTTGGAGTTTTGTAATCTCCTTCCTAACTCGAGGCATACATCATAATGAATTTGAAAACCTGCAAAAGGGGGAATTTTTGAAGTGATACAGACTGTCCAAAATGGTCATAAGCAGGGTTGTAGAGGAGATACAACAGATTGGAATACATATCTCTTTCTTCTGTGCTACAAGTGCTAAATACTCTGAAATTTTGTGCTACTGGCACTTTTCATTTTTATAGTAGATGATAGTGTTGGCATTTCCAAAGCCTCAGTGTGGGTTCTTTTTCTGGAAAGTTTCTCAAGAAATTGCGTCAAAAAGCGAACAGTATTTTTGTTGGGGTCTGCTTGATCCTTAATCAATGATAACTTTCGTCCACCTTAGCTTCAATAAAGAATTCTCCGCCAGTTTTAAATCATTGTAAACCTTCTTCGCAGCTGGCCTTTTTGTGCTGTGTTTTATGTTAGTGTAAAATTGCTACAGTTACTTCCTGGACCTGGGAAAAATGTGTGCATCACAATTAAAATCCTTGCATATTTTCTCTCATTTTTCCTGATTCCTTCAAGTTCTTATAATTTTTTCAGTTGGAGGTGGCCCAAAATGCCTTTCTGCATCCCTGTTTCTAAGTTCTTTGTCATATGCAATCACTTAATTGTAATGTAACTTAAATACAGTGGTATAATAATGTCGTTTTTCAGCCATAATTTTCAAACTATTATAATTAAAGATAAATAATGGAATCACACTAATCTCAACAATGAAAAAGTTTCAACAAACAAAATGTAAATTGCCAATGACAGTGCATGAGCAGTCACTAAACTTTATATAACTGGAATGCTCTCACATCTGCAAAGAGCTAACAAGGAATTGCTATACGAGGACAGTCCCATAAGTACCCGACCTGATGTATAGATAGTGGTTGTTGTTTCAAATAAATAACTGTGGTAGATAGTACCAACCTTATAAAGCTTAAGTTTGAGGTTTGACGATGCTACATTGTTTAATAATTGTTAATAGTGAACTCTCTCAGCGAATTTGTAAACATGGATAAAACTGGCCATTGTTATGTGATGCAATACTTTCATTTGAAAGGTCTTAGTCCAACTAATATTAAAGCTGAGCTAGATTCTACTCTGGGCGAATCTGCTCCTTCATTTACAACAGTAAAATATTGGGTGGCAGAGTTTAAGCGAAGGCCGTAGGAGCTGCCAAGACGAACATCGCAGTGGTCGACCAAATGAGGTGACCACACCAGAAATTGTGAGGAAAATCCACAAAATGTTATTGGATGACCGTCGACTGAGTGCATGAGCTAGCAGACATCTTAGGCATTTCAAAAAGTGCTGTACATCACATACTAATTGAGAATTTAGACAGGAGAAAGCTATGTGCAAGATGAGTGCCGTGTTTACTCACAATGGAACAAAGCAGCATTCGTGAAGATGTTTCATTCAAGTGTTTGGTGATGTTTTGCTGCAATAAAGTCGAGTTTTTGTTCGATTAATAACCATGGATGAAACATGGATCCATCACTTCACACCTCAGACAAAGGAACAGTCAAAACAGTGGATTGAAAGGGGAGGATCGGCTCCAAAGAAGGTGAGACAGTTCCATTTGCAGGCAAGGTCATGGCGTCAGTTTTTTGGAATGTGTGTGGAATAATTTTCATTATCTTCAAAAAGGAAAAGCAATCAATGGCGAGTATTATGCAAACTTACTGCAGCATTTGAATGATGAAATAAAGCAAAAACGTCAGCATTTAGTGGAAAAGAAACTTTTGTTAAATCAAGACAATGCACCAGTTCACACATCCATTGTTGCCATGGCCAAAA
The DNA here is from genome assembly GCA_030765065.1 of Deroplatys truncata. Classification (NCBI taxonomy): domain Eukaryota; kingdom Metazoa; phylum Arthropoda; class Insecta; order Mantodea; family Mantidae; genus Deroplatys; species Deroplatys truncata. The sequence goes on along the minus strand of CM060984.1, from coordinate 49,307,844 downwards.
TCAATGAGTTAAAGTTCGAATTGCTTCTTCATGCACCCTATTTGCCAGACTTAGCCCCTCTTGATTATTTTCTACTTCCAAAGTGGAAGAAATAGCTTGGTGCTAAAAGATTTGCCAACAATGAAGAGCTGGAGTGCGCAGTTGATGACTGTTTTGCAGAACTCGATGGTTCTCAGTATAAACAGGGTATCAAGGCTATTGAACGCCGCTGGGAAAAGTGTATCAAGCTGAAAGGAGACTATGTAGAGAAATAAATATGTTTTTTCATCACAATGAGAAAATTTTGAAAAAATAACACTAATAAAAAACTTGTTACTGTTGTTTAAGATGCACTCTGTTTTTGGACCTATTTTTTCAGAGAAAAAAGATGGTAGTTATTAGTTTGCAAGCACTGCTGCCTTTTACAGTTTCTTGGCAGATGAAAATAAAAACAAACAAGATGGGTCCAAGAGCAGGTAAAAGTTGCATAGAGTTAGATGATACTGAACGATGTCTGATTTTGTATTGTTTACACTTAACCTCACATTTTAATCTTTGTCCAGGAACAATCAATTTTTCAGCTACCAACCAATTAGTTGTGTTTCATGTCATTCTTATAGCCCTGGAACCTTCTGGGAAGTGTGTTGTGAACTTTCTGAGTTTGTTTGGAGATAGGAAATTAAAATTCACAGCACCATTTTTATGTTTAGAATGAAGGTATTTTTTACCATTGAAAGTTAACTCAGATACTTGGCTGAAATGATATTAGAAGTCAGACTCTTCAAATCTGCAAAGTATCCAATTGAACTGTCAACACTCTGTAGAGGGCTCCAATGCTACAAAAATACAAGACAAAACCACAACACATATATAATGGCAACAATTGTGCTTGAAAAGTGTCCAAAAATTAAAACATGTAAGGTGTAAACAATACAAACTTGGAAACAGTTAACAAGAAGAGTGTCACATACAATCAGCAGTCAACACCCTGGGACTTTACTTCCATGCAAAACATGAAACTTTTTGCTGTTGTACGATTGTACTTTATTTGCAGTTTTGGCCTTTGACTATTGAAAATTATAAGTTCTGCTTCCTGTCTTTGACTAGAACTCTTGTAGGAGATGTTATCCTGGTAAAAGTATTTTTTGCCTTTTAAAATGTCAATTTTTATTTTTGTGGTAGACTTAGAAGATGAATTCAATAATTTATTTTCAAGTGAACAAGATATAATATTTTAAGATAATTACATTTGGATTGAGGCATATATGAGAATGTTATATCTTTGTTGGGTTTGCACTGATAAAACAACTTATTTTGACAAGTATGAATATATGCATGAAATTTTTATGACATCATTTCTATTTGTAAACCTCTTGGTTCACTGGTCTTTTTCTCTAAATTAAATTTGCAAGTCATTTTCCATAATTGCATGCTGCACTACAAAAAGCTTGATTTTCTTCCATCTTCAGATTGTTGTGTTTTTTGTTACAGATATGGATTCAGGAAAAATTGGTTGTATGAAGGAACTAGGTATAACAGAATCCTATGTTGTTAAGCGCCAGGTACTTCTGTCAGCAGCTGAAGCAGCTGAAATGATTCTGCGTGTGGACAACATCATAAAAAGTGCTCCAAGAAAGCGAACCAAAGATCGTGGACATTGCTAAATAACCTGAAACTTATGTCACTATTGCATTTTGTCGTGAGCAAACTTGGTTTTGCCTAAATTATTTCCTGTATTGCATAACAAACTAACTTAATGCACTTAACTGCAATTCTATTATCATAATTGTTAATGTCAGCTTTTGAAATGTTATGTTCGCAGTGTTTAACTTTTTATATTTTTAAAAGCTTCACTTCTCATTTCTTTGTAATCCAACAATAAGCAACATCTTGTCCTAATTAATGGAAAGAACAGAGGAGCAAAAATTGGAATATATGATAATTTAAATATAGTGGTTTAAAATTCATTTTTCAAAAAGCTATCCAAATGTAATTATAACTTGCTTCCCTGCATGGTGTTATAATATTTTGAGGTTTGCGGTATTGTCCATTGTATGCTACAAAGGAGAAACAAGCCTCTGTGTGTGTGGCATTCGTTCATTATTTAAAGAAAGTTAATGACTTTGGCATTCAAAACAGATAAGTTAAGTAACTTGAGTAAATTGTAATGCTATACAACACATTACTATGGACCATATATTCTCATTACACATGATATAGGAGAAATTCTGTAAGTATAATAAGTGTGTTAAACAATTACATAAATATATATAAATTATAAGTGGCTTTAAACAAGCATTTGCCCATTAAAAACCATGGCAGAATTTGGTATACCATATAAATTAGACTTATTAAAATGACATTAATACAGTATATTAGTGAAGAGTGAAAATAAAGAGTTCAGTACTTTTCTGAGGTATAAGACAGGGAGACTCATTGTCAACTTTGCTGTTTAATATTAAAGGCAGATTATTGTAAGCCCAGCAGAATCAGTCTTCAGTCGAGCTGGACAATATTTGGCATATGCCGATGATATAGTGCTATTAACAAACATAAGAGTAATTAATGAAGATTTTACACGACGTCAGAAGTCTTAACAATAATAAGACTAAATTTATGGAAAATGGAAGCAATCATACTATCTCCTAGTCTCTAGGCTACATTCAGAACAGTTTATCATTGCTGTATCCTAAAACCTTACCTGCTCCTGTCCATTAGACTGCAGCTCTCCATCTTTCTCTTTACTAACGCAGATGCATCTGTGGATCCACACTACCTTACGTCTTTTGATTCCCTTCCCTAATTTCTCCTTTCATTTTTCTTTCCTTTACTGGCAAGGTAAGCCAAAATCTACCCCAACTGAATAAGCCAACTCTTTCTCCTCTCCATTTCTTCTACTATTTCCCTCTTTCAAAAAAAAAAAAAAAAAAAAAAAAAATCAGAACTGGTAAAACTGTCGAGCGGAAAGTTAAGGTAGTCTAATATTCTGCCTATGTTTCACGTCATTTTGTGTGAATATTAGGGGATTTTTTTTATCCGATATTAGGAATAGTCGGGGCTATACAAAATTATGAGGGTTAAAGGGGAGGATCCATCAAGATCTTCTAGATCATTGTACAATAACTTCATAAAGAACAGGCAGGTGGAGTAAATGAAATTAAATTGTTATTCAAGTTTAAAACACCACCAGTGCAACATCAGACACCAGCTAGCATATAATAAAACAAATGTTTATCTTGATTAACATACTTACTCCACTGCCCAGCTTTCAATCAACATACCAACCTCTCGTCAAAATACTGGAATGCAAGAGAGCAAATAGCTTCATTGGCAACTGCACAGCATTAAGATATCAACTAACCAAACCTTGATTAACATGAAACAAATAAATTAATAAACTTTGCAAGGATAGTTTGTTGAAGAATGGGTAGAGAAAGTCATGCGAATGTAACACTGGCTTGTTTGTTCTTTTACTTTGTTTTACTTTCTCTATCACATACATTGCAGGTAGAGAAGGTATTTCATTCCACCCAAAAATTTGATATCAAGATTTCACCAGAAATTAATGTTTTGAGACTCCCTGAATAATAATAATAATAATAATTAAAAAAGGCATTTTTAAAAAGCTACTTGTGTGTGTCAGCAAACAGCTTAAACTCATAAAGAAAAAGTCTGATAAAAGCCAAACTTGGTATTTGAGTTCAGTATTTTCCAAAGATGCAAAACATGAAGGTTTTCTGACAATCCTCCCTCCCAAACTATCCACATGGAAGATTTTTAAAAAAATTTCAGCTTCTAAAAAATTTCCTCGAACGATTTTGATTAAAATACCAAATATTAAATGTATTTACATGACAAATAAGACATATATCTTGAATTTTCTATGAAAAGCCTGTGAAGTTGTCCTCATTTAGAAGGAATTTTATGCAATCTTGTGTAACTGGTAAATACTGAGGGTAGATGAAAACGTGCTGCACAAAAAATACAGATCTCTTTAAAATACACAATTTGTTTCAAATAACTTTTTTTGCGTGGCATAAGCCATTTCCAAGATATCCATTATTAATGTTTTGCATTCAGTTCATTTGTCTTCTTTTAAAGTCCTGTCAACGTTCAGTTGCTTTTCTTATTACATGGAAACAGTATATGGAATTTTAAGGCCAGAACTCCAGCATATAGTGCCCTGTTTTTAAATGTTGGACTATCTTTGCTCCCTTTTTATCTATAACGAAATGTGTTTTTGTAAAGGTTTATCTTGGTTAAAATGGAATAGATAGAAGAATATGCTTTCATAAGAATAATTTGTATACCAACTAATAAATGGTAGAAGGTAAAGAACATCATGTAAATGTAACATCAGATTTTTTTAAAAATAGTTTAATTCCTTTACAGTGGGATTTAAGTTCCAGATGTATCCACTGGATTTGTACCACTGCAGTGAGGCCCATGGTTAGCTATGGGTCACTTGTCTGGTGGCAAAAAACTGAGCAGGTAGGGGCTGTCAAGGAACTGGGAAAGGTACAGAGATTAGGCTGTTCAACCATTACCAGTGGAATTGACAGCAGGAATGGAAACTATGCTTAGTTTGTCTCTGTTGCACCTATGGGTTAAAATGGAGGCAATGCGTGTAGCATGTAGATTAAAGACTGGAGGCAACTGGAAACCTACAGGATATCTGTTTCATCAAACAGAATATTTAGATGACGGAGATAAATCCAGTTGTAGAAATGCCAGGAGACTTTATAAAGCCGTCTCTCTGCTTTAATGAGTCCTTCAGTGTTACTGAAGGTAGAGAGTATTGGGAGGATAATCATCAACACTGACCAAGGGATATTGTGTGGGGTTCACTGATGGATCTGAAACAAAAGATGGAACAGAGTTGGTATATATGGAAGACAGCCCAAGCTGGAGAAGTGGTATCCTTTGGGGACTTTGACCATGTTATTCCAGGCAGAATTATATGACATCAGGGCTTGTGTGGCAGAGAGTGAGGACAGGTGCTACATGAATTGTAGTATCTGGATATACTCAAGACAGCCAGGGGCACTGCGGGTATTAACAGCACCCTTCACAAGATTAAGGTTTGTTAGGGAATGTCAAGAAACCCTAAAAAGGCTAGGGGAATTCAATACTTAGAGCATGGGTCCCTGGTCACACTGGAGTAATTGGAAATAAATGCAGACAGGCTGGCTAAAATGGAAGTGCAGGCCCTATTTATAAGAGCAGAACCGGTTTTGGATATTACCAAATTAGCGGTAAGGACAAGTCTATTAGCCTGGATTCAAAGGCATATCCAGGAACAGAGACATGGAAACTGCATGTCTCCAGCATTTTGTGTATAGAAAAATCCGTGATCTTGTAAAACATCAGTTATAAGTGGCAAGATTTGAGCTGTTAGACAGTGTCTCCTAGTACTTTGAAACTCAAATGGTTAAAGGTTTCATGGTCTGACTGGTCGTGTGTGGATTTGCATTGTCATGCAATAATGATCCTCTTACAATAAGTCTTAACATTTAGTGTGAAGTGCTCATTCAGATTTTTGGCCAGCTGATTGCTGTATATCACATTTTGATCATCACTCCTTTTCCAGGTGGTCTCTCAATGTCTTTTGAGAAAGATTTAGTTTTGATTTTCTTCTTCATTGGTAATCCCAGATGTTTTCTTGCCATATTTGTATTCTGGCTCATAGTGATGGATCCAAGTTTAATCTCCTGTGACAATTTTGCTAAAAAATTCTGTCGTCTTTGTTCTAGAATCAAGTAAGCATTGTCAAATCTCACCACATTTATGCTTGTGCTTTGCAATGTGCTCTCTTAGCACCCATATTGCATGGATTTTATGGAAGCCAAGTTTTTCAAGGATGATTTGATAGGCAGAACCATGACCAGTGTGCAGAGAGCATATTACTTTATCAGTGTTAACTCTCAGGTACAGTTTCTCATCACTGATAAAGGTTAATGGGCATCCTACTCACTCTTCATGCTTCATAGAGGCCTGGCCCGCTTTAAACTTTTCAATGATCCACTCACACATGCTTCTATAAGTGGATCACTCCACCCATATAGTGTTGAAAGCCTCTGATGGACTTCAGCTTGATACCCTTTCCAAAAAAAGAAATCCGTTCCTGCTCTTTGTTCTTCCTCACTGCACCTGCTAGTGGAATGATCATGCCTACATTGTCACTACAGCTGGGATAAAGTATGCAATCAAGGTCAAACCTAAAGATGTGTAATTGCAAAAATGCAAATTTTGTTTTATCTTACCCTCCTACATTTATTTCTTCATTTTAGATGTTTAAGGTAGAAGCACATTATTCTCAGGCATGGCACAGAATGTGAGATCACATAAATTGATGGGCATGTCTCTTGCTGCTCTGTGTGCACATTATTGCCATGTCTTGTTTCTTCACACTTGTCTTGGGTTGATAGCAGTTCTTAAATTTGAAGAACATATTGAAAATGTGGCCGTGGCTGTAAAAGTTTTCAGGAAAGCTAGTGCAGGAAGTGGGTACATGATATAAACTTGAAAAGAGAGGACTTTGATGAATTTAATTCTTTTCTTAAAGAATTGGAGCAAGACCCACAATGCTTTCATATGATTTTAGTAATTATTGCGGTAGTAAAAACAAATAATGATTAAAAGATAATAGTAAAATAAAGCAGTTTTGATTACTCAGTAAGAAAATAAATTGACTTAGTACTTATTACCAATATTCAAATCTCATTCTATTTCCTCTTAAGAAATATCATACGAAAATAATTTTTGCCTTTTTGATTAAATGAATGAATTCTTTCATAACGAACTGCATGTGCTCTCATACTAGTCACAGATGCTCGGTGCAGCAGAAAATCTATGCGACAGCATGGGTGCTATGAGGGAAATCACGTACTGCCCATGGCATTGTAGCGTGTGGTTCTAAGCAATATGGATACGTGAAAAAATGAACACCAGATTCTGACTCTTGAATGTGACGACAGAAGAACTCGCATCCTGTGCCATGTGATTGTATCTCTATAGCTTCAGTTATCTTCAATGCTTTCTCTCAGCACTGTTACTTTACAATACCATGAAACATTTCAGTGGTTTCTTCATGGCTACCTCAACTTAAAGCACTTAATCCTCAATCCACTTGCAGCAAAATTCATTAATTTATCCAAAAATTATCATCTGCTCTGGTAAAGTCCCCAATAACTTTTCCATCTCTGCCTGAATTTTTTTCACTTTATTAACAAAAGAGCTGACAATGCAGAACTTCCCAGAGGTCTATTCAGCTCACAGACACTAAATACATACATATCACATCTTCTTTAGATTTTGTCATTCATATTGGTCATTCAAGAAAAGCAGGTTTCATTTAGAAAAACTACGAATTTATTTTTACAAGCTATAACTGTACAGCAGTCTATGGAAATAAACTCTAATGAACACACAAACACTTATAAGGACTTTAGGGTCCACAATCACTAGAATGAATCACATACGAGCATCACTAGAAGTCTGTAGGGTTTTAAATACTTTAGGAAAGTCTGTCTCAAGAGCTGGGTTATCAACACCTTGACTTGGAGAACCTGTAGGTGCCATTGGAGGAAGATTAGATACATTGTATGTTCCTCGAGCAGGAGCTTCATCAGGTGATTCTTCATCAGACATATCTGAAATTAAACAATGCTTCATGTCATTTACCAAAATTCAGTAAATTGATTTTATATTAGATGGTAATGGGACGCTGGAGGGAACAACAATAAAGGTACCCATTTTTAGTTTTTCTATTAAAGGTCGAGGTAGTAGTACTATATTTCACTCAAAAACTCAATATCAAGATTTTGGAAAAAAAGCATACCTCAAGGTGCAATAAATATAAGAATTCATTTTTTAAAATAAAGACACTCTTTATTTTAAATTATGACACATCACTGTTACTAGCTTCAAATCTTCAAAATTAGTCAATAAGAATTCATACTTGATTCAGACACTATTTCAATATGCAAGGCAAAGATTTTACATGAACAAAATTGTGTATGTTTTTATTTTCTAGAATGTGGCTCTAGTAATTTTCATTAAAATATCACTTGTTTGAAATATTGAAGACTAATGAAACGTATATCTTGAATTTTCTGTTAGTGGCCAGTTAAGTTGTTTTGATTCTTATTGAATTTTATTTGGCACAGCAGACAGATTTTTAAAAAAAAAAACGATAGAGCTCCTAAGATTTATACTTTATGTAGACTCTTTTCGACTTGTTAGCTATTGGCTACATGCTTACAAATAAGATGTATAAATGATAATTTTTTATATGAACATAATATATAAGGGATAACTACGAATGTGAATGTGACACACTGTATGTTTATATACTTAGGAATAATTAACTTCATCGTAATAAAGAATTATCAAAAGTTATTCAAGTTAGTATACAAATAAAATATATATGAAAATTATTCTGAATGTGTTAACTATTTTCATTTTGTGTTTTATGCAACCTCATTTTTCCCTCCATTGCCTGGCATGCTCTGTTAAGGAAAATACAATGAACATCATTATACATACTATTGACGATATATTACTAGGGATAGGATAACAACTTAGAGAATTAAACAGCAAATATGATTTCATAATGGTAGGAATCATCTAAGCAGGATACCATTCATTATATGATATATTTGATATACAACAGCTAATTTCTGTAAAATAAATATTAGCCGTGATTAGAAGGTAAAAAATGTTACTCCTGCAATGTGCTTGTATGTAATTGGAGAACAAACATGTGAGTAATAATTTTATGCCACAATATAATTTATGGTCTGTTATTGGAATTCTTTGGTAGTAGGATCAATGGCTTAAAACAATCATTTCAAGAAATAGATAAATGCTATAAGTTTAGAGAAAGGGGCAAAATTGAGCAAACATGAAAAGTGGAAGGTTAGCAAAGACTATAAGATAGTATGAAAATATATTTTTAGGAGTAAAAATTGGTGGCAGGAAATGGGTAGAAACAAAAAGTAGCATTGATAAAAGTAAAAGGAGTGATAGACGTTGCAAATACAGAGGACCTAATAAAAATATCAGATGGCTAGGAAAACTTGACAATATGATAGTTGAACTCAAAAAGGTTATATGGTATTGAGGTATGGGGACTAATGGAGGACAGGATATAGTACATAGGATGTTTTGTAGGAAAATCTTAGGTCTACCAGGTGCCAATGTGAATGAAGTAGCACAAATTGAACTGGGAAGAGTGTCGAGGAAGGGCACTTATATTGGTCTAGGATCTTGCATTTAGAAGGAAGTAACATATTAAGACAATGCTTAGAATATCAAGAGAAGAACTTAAGATATTGTGAATGAATTAATAGTCTTCAAGATAATTTTGAGAATAATGGGTTAAGACAAATTTGGAGAAGTGAAAATGATTATACCGGCTTTTGAAAAGTAGTGAGCAGGAGATTTATGGATATAGAAATTCAAAAACTGATTAAATGAATTAACTAAAAAAGTCTTTAGTATTTTATATTTCAATGAATAATACCTTGGGAAAGGGAAACGCACAGAGTGGACTATTTAAGTTAAGACTGTGCAATATCTCCAAAACTAAGCATCGTGGAAAGAAATGTCTTGAATAAAAGTTGCTTGATATTATGGGGGAAAGTAAATGCCATTAGTCAGTTTTATTTGGAGGACATTTGAAGTAATATAGCTTATAATGTTTGTTTACATCGATGTTGAAGCCATCTTGTGACGTCATTCATTTGTTCGGTTTGTAGCTCCATCTAGTGTTAGCAATTTGTGGTACCTAGTATCAGTGTTTAAAAGAATTTTATTTCAAATGTCCTCCGGCTAGCTATTATCTTATCTTGGGTCGAACATGTGTCTCTATACAGGTTGTGAAGCGGAAAGGAATCTTTTATCCAAAAATTACACTGATGAAGAAATTTGTTTTATAATTTTTATTGTCGAACACGTTCACTATCACTTTTACATATTGATCTGGATACTCGCCAAACTGAAACTGTTATAATACTTCTTACTGATCACTTTTAATTCACGTACTTCAACTTTGTGTATAATTAACTTTATAATACTTTAGATTTTCGTAACTTGTGAATCTATAGCCAACGTATCTCATACAAATATTTGACGAACTGACGAACTTAAGACGACGTGTATTGCACAAAGAATTTTGATGAACTGCCCGCGATCTACCTCTGACTTGGCTTATTTATACTCCTTCAATCAGATACGCCTAAAGATTATAACTGAACTGCTATTGGCTGAGAAAACGCGCCAACATTACGTAACTTCCTCGTTTCCAATAATGATAAACAGCTCACCCCCTCGCTGCATTATTGCGCTATTATTGACAGTTTCAGTAAAGCCGTATAAACTTACTTCCCAACAATAATTACAATTAATAAACATCTGAAATCAATGTCACATAAAAATGCATATTCATATTACAATCATTATTTACATTTAAGTAATTTGTGATACAAATTACTGCATCATATGCCCCACTAGAAACATAATTATAAATATTTACAACTTGTTTGGAAATTTTATAATTGGGTTTTTAGTCTCCTAAATCTTGGAACACACGCTATCACTTTCACTTTACACTTCACACGCATTTAACACACGACATGTTTTTTTTTTTTTTTTTTTTTTTTGTTTTTTTTTTTTTTATCTCGCCACTACTTACTGGCTCTGGTTGAATGTGTTTAAACTTTAATCTGACATTACAAAATTTTTTTATAGCAAATACTGTACCCTAAATTATTTAATTACTGTTACCAAATTGTTTACTTTCTTAAGTTGTTGACAAAAATTTATACATTTAAGATTTTTGTAATTATTACACATATTTACCAAAATATTCACCCTCTACACAAATATTTACATCTCTTAAATCTAGGCACTGTTTCACCTTTTCTGTTTGCTACATAAGTATTTGTTTTTGTTTTTTTTATTAAATATCATATTAAGTTTAAATTTTTACATTCTTAATTTCAAATACTGTTACAGTTACAAAAAATTTAATTTTTTTTTTTTTTAAACATTTCTCCTTTTTTTTTTTTTTAATTTATTTCTCTTTTCAAATGACATATAAATAATTAACCCTCTTACGTTCCAATACATTTCTCTGCAAGTCTTCTTTAACTATCCAGCATTTACTTTACATCTCATTGCTATTTACCCTCCTGGATCAAATTGTGTGTGGCTAAACATTACTCGTAGCCGTATCCTAACCTTCAAAAATTTGTTCATGAATAACCTCTTATATTCATATGAAATTTCGTCCCATGATAACATTTGAAAACAATCTACAGTTTCTTGAACAACACATCTTTTAACAACTGTCATTTTCAATTCTTCTACTATCTCTTTAATTTGAGAATACTCTGACAAATCTGTACTAAACTGTACTGGACTGGAGTTTTCATTTTGAACATCTTGGTACAATTTATTTCTTTGCATTACTATCTCCTTCTGTATTTCTGATATCTCCCCTCTGAAATTAACTTGCGACTGATTCACATCTACATTCATAACCTCTTTCATCTCTCTTACCTCACTTGAAATACTACTCAATTGACTTCCTAACTCTGTACATTCTACATTAACATGTTCACTTTTAGTATTAACCTCACTTTCTTTGTTATCTCTTTCTCTGCTCATATGTAGCATTTTCTTTGAAACTTCTCCTATCTCACTTGCTATTACTTCCTCATTTTTGGCATACTACTATCTAGCTTCATAACTTTCTTTTCAGTTTCTTCCCTGCTTTGATCTACTTTTCGCTCTAATACCTCATTACTCCTACCAATATTTTCAATTGATTTCCTGTTTTGTTCTAAGCTCTTACCAATATCTTCCCTTAATTCCCTATGACTCTTTTGCATATCTTCCCTTAATTGATCTGTAATACTCTTACTAATATCTTCCCTCAATTCTTTCTTATTCTTTTCCATTTTCTGAGTTAGTTTTTGTTCTAATTTCTCATTACTCTGAGTTAATTTTTCTAATTTCTCATTATTCTGAGTTAATTGTTGTTCTAAGCTCCTACCAATATTTTCCCTTAATTCCCTATAACTCTTTTGCATATCTTCCCTAAATTGATCTATTTTCTTTTCTATATTCTCATTAATCTTTTTCAGCATTTCCATAATCATACTAGTATCAGAATTAATATTTCCTGCTATTCTATTCTCACTTTCTGCACTAACATTTTCATCCTCAAATCCTAAAAAGTTTGGGCTATTTTCTGTAACCTGTATTGAATTACAGCTAACTGTTACATTATCTCCCTCCATAATTATTTCTTCTGTATTATTAGTAGCCATTGTTTTCTTTATCCTACCACTCCTTAAGTACATTTGTAGGTTACAATTTTGTTTTCTAAAAAAAAATTACGATACTCTAACCTTTGTGATGCTGTCTGTTGCTGTTACATTGATGTCCAGCTTTCTGCCCCTCTCTCCTAGGTTATATGTCGCTTCTGCGTTGTGTTATGATGAGTCCACGTCGTTTTGTTGTCCTGTAGTTTGGAATCTGCGTCTTGTAGATCATTTCACTGCTACATTCGTTCCACGTCCTGGTTCTTTTCCTGGTCACACTGCTACTTTCCTGGTCATCGTGTTCCTTTCCTGGTTATCGTGCCCCACGTTCTGGGTGCCAATTTGAAGTAATATAGCTTATAATGTTTGTTTACATCGATGTTGAAGCCATCTTGTGACGTCATTCATTTGTTCGGTTTGTAGCTCCATCTAGTGTTAGCAATTTGTGGTACCTAGTATCAGTGTTTAAAAGAATTTTATTTCAAATGTCCTCCGGCTAGCTATTATCTTATCTTGGGTCGAACATGTGTCTCTATACAGGTTGTGAAGCGGAAAGGAATCTTTTATCCAAAAATTACACTGATAAAGAAATTTGTTTTATAATTTTTATTGTCGAACACGTTCACTATCACTTTTACATATTGATCTGGATACTCGCCAAACTGAAACTGTTATAATACTTCTTACTGATCACTTTTAATTCACGTACTTCAACTTTGTGTATAATTAACTTTATAATACTTTAGATTTTCGTAACTTGTGAATCTATAGCCGACGTAGCTCATACAAATATTTTGACGAACTGACGAACTTAAGACGACGTGTATTGCACAAAGAATTTTGATGAACTGCCCGCGATCTACAAAACAAACAAACAAATGCGTAATTTAGGTTAGCCTAGGCTAACCATGGCCGGTTAGGGTTTATGTCCCTCTTCAGCCAAATGGTTATTTTTATTTGGGGTGGCTTCGACCCTCCGCAGTCACTTGGCAACAGCAGCTTGATGGTAATGATGGTTTGGGGGAGGGGGCAAAGGAGAAGGTGAGGAGCGCGCAGGTGCCGAGTGTCGAGTCTTGGGTTTTGCTGTGGTGACCATTGCTTCTTAGTTTGTGTGTCTATTTATTTGAGTTTTAATTATTATTATATATATATATTTTTTTTTAAGGCTATCATAGTTTTGTATGCCTTTTTTTTTGTTTATGTAATTTTTTAATATATATATATATATATATTTTTTTTTTGGGGTAAATAGAACACACTTCTCGGTTCTGGTGTTTGTATTTGTCTTGGGACTAGGATGAGGGTTATTTGTCTGTGGTTGTTCATTTTTATTTGAAGGTGAGGTAACCATGGCCAGTCATTTTAATATTGTATGTTGATATTCTTCTTGCTTCATTGAAGGAGATTCTGGAGATATAGCGTTGCTTCCATTTGGTCTTGTGTCTCTCTCTCTTGGACTAGTGCCCTTATGTATGCTAGGGGTGGTGTCGTGATTTTTTTGCACTGGTTAGGTGCGTCTTTCTTGTAATTTTCAAAATTTTGCAGTAGTTGTTGCCTGTGTTGGAGTTTGCTTGCTTTTGCTGCGTAGTTGAGGAGCCCTCTCTCTATGAAGTCTGGCAGCGTTTCGGTCTTTACTAGTTGGTATAGTTTCCTGTTGGAATAACAGTAGGGCACCTTTGCTGCTATCCGAAGGCATTTACGTTCTACTGTCTGTAGGAGATGTATTGTTGTTGCTGACGTTATGGGCGCCAGCGCTGTTGTTCCATAGGTTAGTACCGGCCTGACGAGTGCTACATATAGATGGAGTAGGGCTTTTGTGGTGAGGCCTGCGTTAGTTTTGTTTGCCAGGTATCTCATTGTTGATAGCATGGCTTTGGTTTGCTTTATTTTCTGATTGAAGTGCTGGTTAGTTTTTAGTTTATTTGTGATTGTAATGCCCAGATATTTGGCCGTTTCTGTTGATTTAATGAGTTTCCCATCGATGTTGACGCGAAGTGCAGTCTTTGCAAAGCGGCCTTTTCTCTTGATGGTAAGTATTTGGGTTTTATCCGTGTTAATTGAAATTCGCCAGTTTTTTGCCCATTGTACGAACTCCTTAAGCTGGCTTTCCAGTCTTTTTTTGGCTACTGTTGGCCTGAACTCCGAGCACCAGTAGAGTGTATTGTCGGCATATTGCGCTAGATTGACGGTGGGTACTATTGGTTTTGGCGTGTCAGCAGTGTAGATTATATACAAGAGGCCGGAAATGGCGCTCCCTTGCGGCGTGCCGGCTTTTAGATGAATTGTATCCGATAATGTGTTGTTGATTTTGAGATTGGCTGTCCGATTCTGCAGGAAGCTGGCCGTCCATCGTATTATCTTTCTCGGAAGGTTAAGAGAGGTCATTTTGTATAGGAGGCCGTTGGTCCAGCATTTATCGAACACGGATTTTATGTCCAGAAAGGCTGCAACGGTTGTCTTGCTTTTATTGAAGTTGTCTTGCATGTCTGATATCACCCTGAGTAGTTGGTCCTGTATTGTTATATCATTTCTGTAGCCCGCCTGAGTTTCTGGAATTATGTTGTGGTGCTTGAGATAAGACTGCAGACGAGTGACCAGTATTTTTTCCAAGATTTTTGATAGCGTTGCTGTGAGTGAGATAGGTCTGTAGTTTTGGTGATCCGTGTGGTCTTTTCCTGGTTTTTCGAATAAGAGGATATGCACATTTTTCCAGTTGGTCGGGTGGTAGCCATGATGAAGGCAGGCGTTGTAGAGTTGCAGCAGACGGTTTATTATGCTATCTGGTAGTTCTTTTAACATCTGGTAGGTTATCTGGTCAGGCCCGGGGGCAGTATTTCCTTGGATTTGTATTGTGGTCTTCAATTCATTTTTGGTGATGGGTTTGGTGGGACCGTCCGCTTCAGGGGGCTCGCATAATTGCTCCTGCGGTGTGTACAGATGTGGGCTGTTGTTGACATGATAGTTGATTCGATTGAAGTATTGGCTATTAAACTTTGGGTCATCTGGCGTTTTAAATACATTGTCATAATGTGTTTTAAAAATGTTTAGTTTCTCTGTTGTGTTCCAGATGTGACATCCATTTTGTTTGATTGGGTATGTGGTGTGATGTTTACCTCTTGTTGCTCTGATTAGCTGCCAGAATGTCCGCGGGTCGTTGGTTCTTTTTTCATTTAGTGTGTTGATGTAGTGCGTCCATTTTGATTCCCTATACTTTGTAATTGCTGTTTTAACGGCCTCCTGCAGGTGATTTAACACCATTTTGTCATATGGGTGATGCGTGTTCATGTACTGCCTGTGGGCCTTTCTCTTCTGCTTGATGACGGCGATTATGTCTGGTGGGAGTGTATTAATATTTCTGTACGGGTTCCTTTTGGTTGTTGGTATAGCGTGCTGTTTAGCGGCTGTGACTTGGCTTATTTATACTCCTTCAATCAGATACGCCTAAAGATTATAACTGAACTGCTATTGGCTAAGAAAACGCGCCAACATTACGTAACTTCCTCGTTTCCAATAATGATAAACAGCTCACCCCCTCGCTGCATTATTGCGCTATTATTGACAGTTTCAGTAAAGCCGTATAAACTTACTTCCCAACAATATTTACAATTAATAAACATCTGAAATCAATGTCACATAAAAATGCATATTCATATTACAATCATTATTTACATTTAAGTAATTTGTGATACAAATTACTGCATCACATTATGGTCATTTTAGGGCTGATTTAATTTTTTAAAATGGGAACCTACCCTTTTTATGTTTTCTCATTCCTCATAAAAAGTTAAACAACTTTTGTATAAAGCACTTTGCAATTGTTCTTACACCAACATATATAACAACGAAAATTCTGAAAGGCCATGTATGAAGAGCCCAATGAATGGTTGGACCATCCATTGAGGGTCAAGTTACGTTTCGTAATTGTGAACCAAGATTTTTTATTTTGTTTCCTTATTCCTACTCACAAAATAAACAGCTTTTTATGAACCATTTTCTAATGAGGAAACAACATATACAATATAGGTTCTCCCATAATATCAAGTAACTTTTATTAAAGACATTTCTTTCTACAACACTTAGTTTTGGAGATATTGTACAGTCTAAACTTAAATAGTCCACCCTTATAGCTGAAACAAATAAGCAACAAAGAGAGGATATTGCATGGGTAAGAGCAGGTGTATGGACGTTAAAAGGAATAAGAAAGGGTGTCACACAGAATCAGTGTCCTTATTTGTGGCAGGAGTGAAAATAATAAATTGAATATATAATATTTAAATGTAAAAGGAGAAAGGAGCTAATAAATCGGAAATTATTTAATTTGGATAGAAAAATAACCTTACTGAAATTTTCAGAAAAAACATAGGTTGGTTCTTAAGTAAAGCGAGAAAAAACGGAATTGGTGTGTCAAAAGAACTGCATGGTAATTTTTTTTTTAATCTTGTAATTTAAGAAGGATTTACAAACTAAATAGTGTAAGACAAGTTTATGTGTATATGCAAATCAGACTGGCTAACAGCCTGGACGTCGTCCTCCGTGGACTAGTGGTACCGTGCTAGCCTCTAGTTCCCAAGGTTGCGGGTTCAATGGAGGGCGGAGGGCAATGGATTTTTTCGAGCCTAAAAATCGTTAGCATGGCTTCCTTCGGAAGGGAAGTAAAGCTGGTGTTGTAGATTTACGACACGTAAAAGAACCTCAAGCCTGATAAAGAGGCCTCTGAGCAAAATTAGCGATATTTCACGCTCAATATAGAATGGGTCGCTAAGGACCATAGTAGTTAAAGAGCATCCATAAATAAAACTCAATTTAATTTTATTTAACAGCCTGGACTGAATGCCCGGTCATATTCACATGTCATATTAGCATAAATAAAAAAATCCTGACCTCGCAAAACAAGTAAAATTTTAAAAAATTACAAAAACATCTTCAAAGTAAAAAATTCCACAGCATAAATAATTTGGCAACTCTCAGATTATGACCAAATATATATTGGAAAAATAAACAAAATTTGAAACAAGGACAAAAGAACACTTTCAAAACATAAGACTAAAGTAGTTAGATAAATCAGTGGTTGTCACACACTTTTGGACATATAACCATAAAATGAAACACAAAGCAAGATTACTAAAACTCCTACATAAAGCACAGAACTTTTAGTCTGGGAAAAAAATTTATATTATAAAACTCTGAGAAAGAGTTACGAATTTTGATAATACAGTATTGACCTCAGCAGATTCAATACACTACCAGATGTCTCCAAACAGAAGTAGGAAGTGGTTGAAATAGCTCCTGCCAGTCAGTCTACAGCTCATGATGAGGACAATAGTCCTCAAAACATGTCCTAATCGTCGAACAAGAGAATCATATCAAATCATATGCAGATTATTGCAAATCATATAAATATATTTTAATATGCTCATTCAAATGTCATAGACTATTTGGATTGATGTTTCCTTGTCAGGCTATGCAGAAAGAATCATATTACTCCAGCAGTGCCCTCCTTTCAAAATAACAATCAAATATTAATTACGATAAATTAAATCTTAACTATATGGGAATAAAGTATTAAAATATAATCCTTATTTACAAATCATGTACATGCATAGTGTGCCATATTAAGTTGAAAATGTAGGTTTTAAAATCTCCATTAATATGATCAGAAATGATTGAAATGAAACTAATTTTGGAGTAAACTAGTTATCATACCTCTGAACCTTGCAAGTCTTCTCCTTTTGACAAGTCTGTAAATAAGGAATGCTACAATGATGCATGCAAGGACAACAGCTACCACTGACATCCCCCTGTAAACATTTGTCTGAAACAAACCATAAAAGATTACTTAAGTAGTACATTCTATAAATTCAGTGAATATTTCAAACATAGTCATTCACAGAACACTATATTTGAAAGCACCTCAGGACAATTAATAAAACAATTATATTTTTTTGTCTATGTTATTAGTTTGGTGCATTAAAGTCAACAATTGTAAGTACTGCTATTGACTTTTGACACAGTCTGTAATTAATTCAAATCTCTGTATACTCGTAGCAAGACCTACTTGTTTATTTTATGGATTATGGTAAATAATTATGTGCAGTCCTACAAAAAGAAACAGAGAGAATGTGGAAAAATAAGTTCTTGGCTAAAACAAAATTTAGCAGTGTTTGAAAACTAGTTAACATTTTCACTAATTATAATGGTGGTTGTTAAATTGTTTTAGTATGAGAAGATACTTTAGGGCATATCTTGGCACTCGTAATACATACACATGATTTTCAGGATAATATCTTTATGTATTCTTCCAAATAGAAAGCAACAACATTAGATTTTAATCCAGAGCAAATGAATGTGTATGATTGAGTTACACAACGTTGTGCTCTGCACAAATTTAAAATATTTTAAGAGTAAGTTATGACATAATATCATAGTTACTAATTTATAACAAATACATTGTAGGGGAGGGTAGTACTGTAAGCTTGCTCCTGATTCCCTACTTCTTTAGCTGTAATTATTTTGTGTTGTTATGTATGAAATTTTAAGTTAATTGTTATAAATAGTTTATTTTTTACTGCCAACCTTACTAAATTTTATAAGTATTCTGTATAGTGCCATCATTGTGCATTATTTGTTGTCAACTGAGAAGTTTATGAGGCAGTCAAAGAAGCTGTTTTAGGTAAATAGCCATTTTAATGTAATTTGGCACACCCATGGAGAAAAAAATGAGTCATCCCCTGATTCCATGTGATGATCAGGAGGGTTTCATATACATTTGTAATAGCTTTGTTTACAATACACATGCAGGAACTGTAGAATGGTCTGTGCCTGTGAGGGCAATGATCACCTTGTAACAGCATTTCTCAGTGGTGACGTTTATAAGCTAGTGAAAACAGAGCACAGAACGTTTCATTGGCTGAGAGGTTAAGAAGGCTTGTGCTCATAAGCTCCTTGGTTCAAATCTCACATAGTTATTATTTTTTAAGTTATTAATTTTATGGCTGGATGTGTTGAACATAATATTGCATTAATATAACTATAGCATTTTAAGTTTTAGGCATATCTATGCACACAAAAACATAATTCTATTAAACACTCATTTTAAATAAAGAAATAAATGCAAATAAACAACTATCTTCTAGCACTAAAACAGATAAAAAATAAACAAAATTAAAATTGAGTGTATGAACCCTGAGCACGTATAACTGTCCTTAAATTTTGGGCTATGGATTAAATTAAATCTTGTTAGTAACGTGGATGAGAAGCTCCAACATCCCAGGCTTCTTGAATTTGTCCTTTGCCCATCTGCAGGGAAATTCAAGCACAACTCCCTTTTCACCTCACCCCACACATTTTCATTAGGGTTCCAATCTGGTGAACAGGGAGGCCAGTCTATTATTCTTGATGTCCTGCCTCCATGAGAACCAATTTGAAACCTTTTGACATATGTGGACAGGATGATTATCCTGTACCAATTCAACAATTCCATCAGGATATCTCATTCTCACAGAGGGAATCAAAATATTCTCAAGTATTACCGTGTATTGTGCACTGTTCAGTGTATTGCCAAGTTGCCACAACACACCTAGACTGTCCCTTGATATCCAACAACATACAGATATACGATCATGATGAAATTGTGAAGTCAGATATTTTGCATCGTAGTAACTATTCTATTATGAACTTTACCAAATGCTGTGTATGAAATATATCGAAAATAAGTAGTCACTATGTGTTGATTAAACATTATTAACAAAAGAAACCAAAACAGGTTTGTTAATGCGAGAAGTAACCTGTGGTCTAAACCATAGAAGTACCCTACGCTTTGCCACAGGGCTACAGAGAACATACATGGAAGGTAGCATGTTAAATAATGCCATACAAATTGTGGTAGAGGCTGCTTAACTGTATTGTGTATGGTGTAAACAAGGTGCTGTGTTGTGTAGAAAAATTTAGCGTTCAAGACATGACTAAGTTTTTTTGTCCATGGGTGTACACAGAGACACACTCATGTAGTACGCATTCAATTAATTCAATACTATGATTTTATGTTTTATTGATGAACAAATTAATTTATTAATCATAGAGCCATTTGAATACAAGCTTGTTTTTATTTTATTTTCAGCTTTGCTATGGTTAGGCCAAAAAATTGGAAACACTGGGGAGCAACAAATGATTGCTGCTGTTAACCTAGTGCTTGAATGAGCATTACAGCACAAGAAAAACTGCTAAAACTAAAGGAATTTATTTCAAACATTACATAGGTGTGTAAAACAGAAGAAGAAAAATCCAGAAATTTATTGTCAGTATGAAGCCACAGTGTGATGTGCATTAAATATTTACCTCAGAGAAAGAGCATGATCTGCTTAAATATACAGAAACTTGCAGTAAAAGGTGTTTTGGTTTATCAACAACTGCTTTTTGACCGAGATGGCCGAGAAAAATAACCTTGATGTGCATCATCATGGAAAGCTGCCAAATCTGCTGGACGAGAGGTTTTATGCATCCTAAACAAAGATCTTAGCATCAGGAAACCTGAGGGCTGGAGTTTGTCCAGACTAATATCCTTCAGTCCTCATATGTGAAGATGTTTTTTGATAATTTGACTGCTGTGTTCAACAGTTTACCTCAACTAGCTGTCAGTTCTAGAATTTACAACTTGGATGATACAGGCATTACCTAAGTGCACAAACTCAAAGTAATAGGAATGAAAGGTGTGAACAATTAAACCAGTGCACTGGTGGTGAGTGCGGACAATTAGAACTGTGGTAGCCATCATATGTGCATCAGGGACATTTGTGCCTTCCGCACAAACATTTCAAGAGCCATATGCTCAATGGATAGATACACTTAGTCTGGCCAGTTCTACTGGCTGATGAAAATTGATGTGGTAATTTGTATCACAAATTACTTAAATGTAAATAATGATTGTAATATGAATATGCATTTTTATGTGACATTGATTTCAGATGTTTATTGATTGTAAATATTGTTGGAAAGTAAATTTATAAGGCTTTACTGAAACTGTCAATAATAGCGCAATAATGCAGCGAGGGGGGTGAGCTGTTTATCATTATTGGGAACGAGGAAGTTACGTAATGTTCGCGCGTTTTTTCCGTTGAGAACCTTCTGGAATATTTCCTAAAGCATATGTATTCATAATTTTAATTGGATATTAAAATAGACGCTAATGTTGGCGCGTTTTATTAGCCAATAGCAGTTCATTTATAATCTTTAGGCATATCGTTGTGTGGGAGTATAAATAGAAGCCAAGTTAGAGGTAAGGTCAGTCGGTCGCCCAGTTCATCAAAATTCCTAGCACATTACACGTCGTCAGTCAGTCCTTCAGTTCGCTGAAAGCATTCATACACTACACGTCGTCTTCAGTCAGTCAGTTCGTCGAAAGTATTAGTTCGTCATATGTCAGCTATAGATTTACAAGTAATAAAAAAAATATAAAGTTAATTATACACAAAGTTGAAGTATGTGAGTTAAAAGTGATAAGTAAGAAGTTATTATAACAGTTTCAGTTTGGCGAGTATCCAGATCAATATGTAAAAGTGATAGTGAACGTGTTCGACAATAAAAATTATAAAACAAATTTCTTCATCAGTGTAATTTTTGGATAAAAGATTCCTTTCCGTTTCACAACCTGTCTAGAGATACATGTTCGACCCAAGCCAACAGGATAATAGCTAGCCGGAGGACATTTAAAATGAAATCAAACACAAAACTAACACTGATGCAAATTGCTAACGCCAGATGGAGCTACGAACCTAACAAATGAATGACGTCATAAGATGGCTTCAACACTGACGTAAGCAATTCCGTTACAAATTGGCTACCACAACGTGGGGCTAACTATAAGATCTTCAAGTTCTAATAATTTACGTAAAACATATTACGTAAGTAATGTTACTATCGCAAATTGGCTACCACAACGTGGGGCTCAAAACATATTACGTAAACAATGATGTCAGCTCGCAAATTGGCACCCAGAACGTGGGGCACGATAACCAGGAAAGGAACACGATGACCAGAAAGGGGCAGAATTAACCAGGAAGAAGTGAGATGACCAGGAAGGGGCGAATGCAGCAGTGAAATGATCTACAAGACGCAGATTCAAGAAACAACTAGAGGAGCGACAAACGACGCGGATAAGTGGACACAAAAACATCGAGACAACGTAGATTCATCATAATACAACGCAGAAGCGACATACAAATCTAGGAGAAAGGGGCAGAAAGCTGGACATCAATGTAACAGCAACAGACATCATCACAAAGGTTAGAGTATCGTAATTTTTTTTAGAAAACAAAAACAATGGCTACTAATAATATTGAAGAAACAATGATGGAAGGGGATAGTGTAACAGTTAGCTGTAATTCAATACAGATTACAGAAAATAGCTCAAACAATGTAGTATTTGAGGAAGGAAATGTTAGTGCAGAAAGTGAGAATAGAATAGCAGGAAATGTTAATTTTGATGCTAGTATGATGATGGAAATTATGGAAATGCTGAGAAATATGAATGATAATATGCAAAAGAGTTATGAGAAATTAGAACATAAGCTAATTAAGAACATGGATAAGAGTTATAGGGAATTAAGGGAACATATTGGTAGGAGCTTAGAACAACAACTAACTCAGAGGAATGAGATATTAGAGCAAAAAGTAGATCAAAGCAGGGAAGAAATTGAAAAGAAAGTTATGAAGCTAGATAGTAGTACGCCAAAAATGAGTGATGAAAAGGAAATAATAGCAAGTGAGATAGGAGAAGTTTCAAAGAAAATGTCAGATATGAGCAGGGAAATAGGTAACAAAGAAAGTGAGGTTAATACTAAAAGTGAACATGTTGATGTAGAATGTACAGAGTTAGGTAGTCGAGTGAGTAGTATTTCAAGTGAGCTAAGAGAGATGAAAGAGGTTATGAATGTAGATGTGAATCAGGCGCAAGTTAATTTCAGAGGGGAAATATCAGAAATACATAATGAGTCAGTAATGCAAAGAAATAAATTGTACGAAGAAGTTAAAGTTTTGCCTGTAAATAATCAAAAGCTAACTTCTGAAATTAACAAGTACCAAGCTTTTCAAATTGAAAACTCCAGTCCAGTACAGTTTAGTACAGATTTGTCAGAGTACTCTCAAATTAAAGAGATAGTAGAAGAATTGAAAATGACAGTTGTTAAAAGATGTGTAATTCAAGAGACTGTAGATTGTTTTCAAATGTTATCATGTGATGAAATTTCAAATGAATACAATAGGTTATTCATGAACAACAATTTGAAGGTTAGGATACGGCTACGAGTAATGTTTAGCCACACACAATTTGATCCAGGAGGGTAAATAGCAATGAGATGTAAAGTAAATGCTGGATAGTTAAAGATGACTTGCAGAGAAATGTATTGGAACGTAAGAGGGTTAATTATTTATATATGTCATTTGAAAAGAGAAATAAATTATAAAAAAAAAAAAGAGAAATGTTTAAAAAAAAAAAAAATTAAATTTTTTTGTAACTGTAACAACATTTGAAAATTAAAAATGTAAAAAAATTGAAACTTAATGTGATATAAAAGTAAAAGTACGTAGAGATAATTCAAAGAGTAGTGGGAATATAAAGTACAAAACAAAAAAATATTGGGTAAAAATAATAATAAAAAAAAAAAAACAAATACTTATGTAGCAAACAGAAACATGTGAAACAGTGCCTAGATTTAAGAGATGTAAATATATTTATGTAAAGGGTGAATATTTTGGTAAATATGTGTAATAATTACAAAAATCTTAAATGTAAAAATTTTTGTCAACAACTTAAGAAAGTATGCAATTTTGAAACAGTCATTAAATAATTTGGGGTACAGTATTTGCTATAAAAAAAAATTGTAATGTCAGATTAATGTCTAAACAAATTAAACCTGAGCCAGTAAGTAGTGGCGAGATAAAAAAAAAAAAAAAAAATATGTCGTGTGTTAAATACGTATGAAGTGTTAAGTGAAAGTGATAGCGTGTGTTCCAAGATTTAGGAGACTAAAAACCCAATTATAAAATTTCCAAACAAGTTGTAAATATTTATAATTATGTTTCTAGTGGGGCATATGATGTGGTAATTTGTATCACAAATTACTTAAATGTAAATAATGATTGTAATATGAATATGCATTTTTATGTGACATTGATTTCAGATGTTTATTGATTGTAAATATTGTTGGAAAGTAAATTTATAAGGCTTTACTGAAACTGTCAATAATAGCGCAATAATGCAGCGAGGGGGGTGAGCTGTTTATCATTATTGGGAACGAGGAAGTTACATAATGTTCGCGCGTTTTTTCCGTTGAGAACCTTCTGGAATATTTCCTAAAGCATATGTATTCATAATTTTAATTGGATATTAAAATAGACGCTAATGTTGGCGCGTTTTATTAGCCAATAGCAGTTCATTTATAATCTTTAGGCATATCGTTGTGTGGGAGTATAAATAGAAGCCAAGTTAGAGGTAAGGTCAGTCGGTCGCCCAGTTCATCAAAATTCCTAGCACATTACACGTCGTCAGTCAGTTCGTCGAAAGTATTAGTTCGTCATATGTCAGCTATAGATTTACAAGTAATAAAAAAAATATAAAGTTAATTATACACAAAGTTGAAGTACGTGAGTTAAAAGTGATAAGTAAGAAGTTAATATAACAGTTTCAGTTTGGCGAGTATCCAGATCAATATGTAAAAGTGATAGTGAACGTGTTCGACAATAAAAATTATAAAACAAATTTCTTCATCAGTGTAATTTTTGGATAAAAGATTCCTTTCCGTTTCACAACCTGTATAGAGATACATGTTCGACCCAAGCCAACAGGATAATAGCTAGCCGGAGGACATTTAAAATGAAATCAAACACAAAACTAACACTGATGCAAATTGCTAACGCCAGATGGAGCTACGAACCTAGCAAATGAATGACGTCATAAGATGGCTTCAACACTGATGTAAACAAACATTATAACTAATACCGTTACAAAATTGGAACTATTTCTCAGAGCTATAGAACAATTTATTAAGTATTTCCACAGCTCTAAGGACAATCTTTCACTATTGATATGTGACACCACGAAAGCCACCTCTTAATTGAAGTCCTGGATATGGCAAAAGATGCAGATGTAAAAATGTTAACACTACCACCTCACATTAGCCACAAATTACAATCTTTAGACATGTCAGGTCCATTGAAAGCATATTATAACACAGTTGTTGATTCATGAATGCTTAGAAATCCAGGCATACCCATGACAATTTTTTACATGGCTGAATGTACTGATTGTAACATGTGCTGTGTTGATCTTAAAATGTCATTCTCACAATCCTGTGTGTCTTCCTTCTGCTCCCAAACACATTCTTGGTCCCCTATTTCATAATGACTCTCCTCTATAATAGTATGGTTTGTCTTGTTTTGAATTGTAGCTCTTCATCAGAAAGATATTGTCAATTACTACTATGTGAATTCCTATATTGGAAACTGTTATGTCCAGGCCCAGTTATTATTTCCCTACCGAGAATGTCTTCCATGATCGTATTTTCCTTTGACATGCTGATAGTTCAGATATTTGCTTTCTGAAGCAAGTATAGCCTTGAAATGTATAGTCTTCAACTTTTGCACAATGTAATTAGCAATGTTTTTGCTTTATTTAAATGCTGTCACTTCATCCTCCCAACCTTTACTGTCAGTGCTTTGACCAACTGTTCCATTAGCAGCATATATTTATATTATTGACTACTATGACCCCTACTATCAACGGTCAGAGTTGCAGTTTGCAAATACACAGGCATGCTGGAAAGATCTACTTGTAAGATCAAGCCACTAGTGAAGTCTTTGTTACGAAGTATGCCCAAGCGTATACTTCATGAGCATGAATTCAAGATTTTGTCAGCACATGATGTTTAACTCTTAATTATCATTGGTTCAAATGTTCCGTGCATGTTATATTTTGGAAATGTTCACATTCTGATGCTGCTTTTCTAACATGTTGCAACTATCATACATCATCATAAAAACACATACATTTGTTAGAGTGCTAGTCTGTGATGATTTTACATAGACCTGTGAAGCACATTCAAACACCTATTAGCCCTATAAGGTTAAAATCAAATCTTTTAATATCAACACTTCCACCAAAAGAAAAATATGAATATGTAGTGCCATCTCTATGGACAATTTTCTGAAATGCAAAACTGTGTTGGCAGAACTGTGGTCATTGTGTGTGTGTTCTACATGTTTTGTTACAAGCATCTGAAAGTTTTATTTTGCTGCAAGTACACTGTAATTTGTTTAAAAAAAAATAAATATCATTAACAACAAAAAACAAAACAAAAACAAATACATAAAATTAAAAAAAAAAAGAAATTAAAGAAACAAAAAGCTTCTGCAATTTCACATGTGTGCTGATATCTTCTTTTGTTGTCAAATTTCAAGTGGAAGTTCCTGTTCACATGTATGTAGCATTCAGTTCCAAAAGTTTTCAGCTGAAAAATATGAATATGTGGTGCCATCTCTATGGACAATTTACTATAACTATGATAGATGATAAAGGAAATCACACATTTATTGAGGCTTCATTGCACAACATTTCTCCAACAAACAGAAAGAAAGAAAAGAAAAAGAAATTGTCCATAGAATTGGCACCACATATTCATATTTTTCTTTTAATATCAACAACTTTCAATAGAAATTTCATAAGTATATGCTAGCAAGATCTTATATATGTAAATTTGGAGCAACTTTGAGTAAAAAAAAATTGGATATGTTACATTCACATGATTTTCTCTACCCTCTATCGTTTATTAGTGGGTGTACAATCTATTTTTACTAAAGCTTATTTTTCTACCTTTTCTAACTTGCCAAGACCAGGCAAAAACAGTATAATTAATTTCAATTAATTATATACATAATAATTAGATAGACAAAGTATGACTTGCAGGATTCACGAGAATTAGGTCCATAGACCACCGCTGGCATTAAAACTTAAAAAAAGGTTCTGATGTGGTACACTCACATGACTTTCTCTATCCCCTTAGTGCTTATTAGTGGATATACAAATTATTCTTACAAAAGTTTATTTTCCTATCTTCTTCATTTTAAGTGAGATAAAACTTTCCGGAAATAAGCGGTTCATTAAACATTTCTTTGTAGTTACAATGGGAACAGCAATAATCAAATTTTTAAGAACTGGATGCTATGCACTGGTCTTAAAATTCCATACTGTTTCATTTCATTTCATTTATTATCAGTCGTTGAAAATTACATAGAAATTTATGACGTCAATATATACATTAAAAAGAAAAAGCAATGAAATATTTTACAAATAATAACTTATTTTTACAACTAAAATACATACAACAAATCATTTCAAATACTCATTTAAGGAATAAAAACAACCTTGTACACAATATTTTCTCAATTCTGTTTAATTGTTT
Source organism: Deroplatys truncata (assembly GCA_030765065.1). NCBI lineage: Eukaryota > Metazoa > Arthropoda > Insecta > Mantodea > Mantidae > Deroplatys > Deroplatys truncata. The sequence continues at coordinate 49,280,084 of CM060984.1, read as the reverse complement.
TAAATTTGTAATGTTTTTAATATAAATAGGTAGTTTATTGTAAAATGTACATGTGGCCACAGTGGGTTTAGTTTTAAAAAGCTGGATTCTATGTGATCTTGCATGAAAATCTGTGTTACCTCTTGTAGCAGTTTCCATGCAATTGCGAGAAGTGGCTGAATGTTGACAGGACTTTAAGAGAATGACCAAGTAATGAACAATTCAAACTTTTAATAACAGATATCTCAGAAATGACTTATGCCACAAAAAAGCTTATTTTAAATAAATTGTGTGTTTTAAAGAGATCCACATTTTTTGTGTAGTACATTTCCATATCGCTTAACATTTACGAGTTATACAAGATTATACAAAATTTCTTCCAAACGAAGAATATTTTTACAGGCTATTCCCAGAAAATTCAAAATATACATTTTATTTGTAATGTAAATATCTTAATATATATGGAATTTTAATCAAAATCGTAAGATTCCCTACGGAATCCAGGACTATTACGTACCAGTATGCGAACGATGTCTTCTTAATGGCACAAAACAAAAATGCCCGCTTCTGTTTCCCTGCACTACAGCGACAGCTTCGAGCCATCAGCAGGTGGATCGAGAAGTGAAGGATGGCCATCAGGCCGGGACAGAGCTTTGCGCTTCTCCCGGCGAAGGTCCGTCGCTGGCGGCCGGAGTGGTCCCTGAGGTTGCGGTGGAGGAGAATAACCTGGATTACCTCGGCCAAATACCTCGGAGTCCTCCTCGACAGCGGGCTCACTTTCGCACCACATGTCAGAGCAAAGGTCGGTTTCGGCCACTCTCAGACAGTTGTACCCTGTATTCAGATTCATCATGCCTACATACAGTTATCCCACCCCTGATCATGTATGACTATGAGGTCTGGGATCGACAGCAGCGGTTATCGTCCGCAGGCTGCAGACCTGGGAGCAGAGCATCCAGAATAGGGCGGTACGGATGATCTACGATACCAGGCGTAGATTCCCGTCCATATTCTACAGACCCATTCCGGTCTCCCATACATCGTGGACATGGTTCGACAGAGAACCGCACCATGTATACAAAACTCGCCTACCACACCAACCAGCTGGTGCACACCCTGGATCGCTATGACCACAGGGCACCCAGAAAAAGAAAGAGCTACCGGTTACCAAAGGACTCCTTAGGACCTCAGGTTTAAGGGCTATCACTCCTATCAATCACAAGCCTCCCAAATTAAGCAGCATCAGGCTTGGTCACTAGCTGGACAAGTGACTGCTCAGTAGTGCCCCGCCTGCCTGCTTAACTTGGACACCTCTTAAACCTCTATCCAAATCCCACCCTGCTTCGCTGCCTGCTGGCTGTTTAACTTGATGGCCACGCAAATGGCGACCCAAGTTAAGCAGTATTGAGCTCAGTCACCACTTGGATGCATGACTGCCCAAATGATTCTCTGAGATCCAACCAATGGCAGTGCAGGAAGCTAAACTCTGCCCATTAACCAAACACATAAAAACTTGCAAATATTTCTAATAACCTTCTATATTGCACAGGTAAAGTGCACAGGTTTGCGGCTAGGTACTGTGGTGATTAACATCCCACCCAGGTAAACCTGGGTGACCTGCTCTCGATTGCTGATTGCTGGAATGCTGTGTTTAAACTAAAGTTGGAAAGGTAGAATCAAACTGAAAATTTCAATCACTTTTTGTCGTGAAATTTGTCAGAAGCACACACTTCATTAGTTATGCTGCACGAGGGCAATATTTAACTGTCATTTAGGGGGAAAACTGCAATTTTGCTAAATCAGTCTTGGCTCTTATTTAACACAGTTAAAAAAGGTATTGAATCTCATGTATTTTATTGTTTAAAATGGAAAAACCTGCTTGTAATTCCAAGGTTATCAGTGGAAAAAATGAATTAATTAAATAAAATGTCATCATAAGATCTTGATATCATATTCTGAAAAGATATGTAATTTAAGTATTAAATTTGGTACATTCATTGAATGTAATATGAATGATCTATGTAAGATTTTAAATTGGACATCCAAAGTTTCAAATATTACTGCTTGAGTGTGTGATTAGTTAATAGCTGCGCAGTAAAATCAATTTTGGGCAAAAGTGTTGCATTGCAGCACAACTTTTTTCTTTCTTTTTTTATTTATGTATGTTTGCATTTATGTACCATCTCTGCTAACAACTTTGGATAACCTAAAGGACTGTAACACAACTGTCATACTGTGTGGAATGTGACTAGATGAGGTGATACATTGAACATTTATAAACTTCAGTTTGCATACAATTAAAAGTGATTTTCATTATATTATTTTTAACTCTCATTAGGAATCGTAGATTTACATTACTGGGTCCAGTTTTAATACTCTGTATTTAATGGTAAAGCATGCATACCTGTAAATCTGATTCATATACTTCTTCCCAGTCTCTTTTTACAACAAGTTCAACAGTGTGGGTGTTGATGTGAGGTTCCTTTATGCCTTTTGAAAAGCATTTGTAGAAGCCCTCCTCAGCTGTCGACACACTCTGTGGCAAAGTGAATCAAAAGAGAGATACATTTCCTGTCATTGCAAGGACAAAATATAAGCCTAAGAATCATATGCTTTGAACCATTCATTCATTAGATGTGAATTAATATATGACCATAGTGACAAGTACTTGTAAATTTGGCAGTGATTTATGCTGAAGTCTTAATCTTTGTCATATGTGAAGTCCAGTTTACTTTGAAAACAAGTCATATTACTACTTGCCTTAAAGAACCTGGAGAAAGATATTATACTCCTTTTCTAAAAGTACCCAGCTGTACTAGTCAGTCTTAAAGGTTTATTACCCATTACTTTAGACTTTCTAAATAACATCAAAGCCTATGATTATACTAATATATTGAAACATCAGGGAAAAACTAATTCAGAAATTTGCTTACCCTAATATAGAGTGTCCCAGATAGTACTTCATATTTATATTTTGATGTGTTAATTTTATTTGCTGGACCAATAACATTATCTCCTGCTATTTGCCAGAACTGGAAAATGTGATCATTATCATTGCTACCACAAGTTAAAATTGCAGTGCTGCCGACATTTACTTCTAAGACAGAAACTTGACCAACTGTAGCATCCAGAAGTGCAGCCCATATGCTTAAAACTAATGCAGAAGCAATCCCCATATCCTGTAAACAAAAGAACATGTTTAATTTATAATTAATGTAAAGCAGAAAATTTTGGAGTGGATGTAAATATGTTCTGATAATGAGACAGTGGATGTGTCATTAACAGAAACTAAAACAATAAGATAGTGTTTCACTGAATACAAGCATTCTTGTTGGTTTATCTCAGGATATATATGTTTTGTGGGTAAATTCATTACGAAGGCTAGGCTAGCTTAATGCACTCAGAGAGTACCCAAGTTTAGTTACTTGGTTTTTTTTATTACTTTATTTTTATCAATTTGTTTAGTTTTTCTCTTAATTGTACATTTAAAAAAGTCTGATATGTAGTAATCACACAACTTTCTCTACCATTATTTTCAAAACTGTTCTATAAGTAATGATATAAAAGCTTACTTTTCATAGTGCTTCCTGTTAATCTTGATAAATGTTATCCAGAAGTGGTTTCATTATGTTATAGTTTGCAGGCACATAAAGGAGGCTGGAACAATAGTCTAATATTAAAAATAAGTGAATGTTTTTGTATGCACGAAAGGGATTACAAATCTGATATCTTACATTCACACATCTTTCTCTAGCAACTGTCATTTATTTTCATATGCTTCTACAGACTATTTTTGCAAAGCTTATACTTCTATCTAGTTCATGCTAATTAAGATAAACATTTACAGAATTAGTTTCATTACACAATTTGGATACAAGAGGCTAAAGCGAAATTCAAATATTTGAAAAGTGAGTCATTATATTCTGGCTTTGAAATCCCATACTCTTTCCATGACATCACAAAAAACAACTGAATGGTGACAGTACTTTACAAAATGACAAAGCAGTGAAAAATTCAAACTAATAACAATGAATATCTTGGAAATGGCTGATGCCGCAAAACAATTTATTTGAAATAAATTGTGTGTTTTAAAAGAGATCTGCATTTTTTGTGAAGTAAGTTTTTCTCTATTCTTTATGCTTCACCAGTTATACAAAATTATACAAAATGCAGATATCAAGTGGACTTCCTAGGCTAACAGAAAATCCAAGATGTGCATTATCTTAATCATATGGAATTTTAATTAAAATTGTTAGAGCCAATTTTAAGGGGGAAAAAGTAACAAAAAATGTTTCATGTAAAGAGCAGTTTGAGATGTTTTTTGTTGAAAATCTTCAGTGTATATCCTTGGAAGTTGCTTAACTTAAATATGAAAATTGGTACTTATACCACCTTTTGTTTTTGAGTTATGCTGAATATATTCTCTTTTCTAATGCCCAACAATTTGATAAACATCCTCTTTCTCTCTCTCTCTCTCTCTCTCTCTCTCTCTCTCTCTCTCTCTCTCTCTCTCTCTTGTTCTCACTCGCTCTCACTCGCTCACTCACACTCTTTTATAAAAAGGACTTTATTTTGGATACAGGGAACCTCAAAACATGTATTTCTGGTGAAATCCCAGTATTGAATTTTTGGGGTGGAGTGGAATACTTCCTCCTCTTCCTATTATAAGTAGGTGTTACAGGGAGTAAGAAAGAATAGACATAGCATTTCAGAAGTTTATTCCTATAGATACTGGAGAATTCAAGTGAACAAAAACAGTTAATACTAAACAAATTGACACAAAGCATACATTTAAATGAGTTCTGTGTTTTCATTATCACTACCACCTATCTACAGTATTCCACCCAAACATATGATATTGAGATTTCACCAGAAACGTGTTTTGAGATTCCCTGTATCCAAAAGAGCATTTTTAGAGAAAGACACATGTGTGTGTGTGTGTGTGTGTGTGTCCGTGTCCGTGTCCGTGTCCGTGGGCGTGCGTGGGTGTGGGTGTGAGTGTGTGTGTGTGACAGAGAGAGCAAAAATGAAATGTTGGGTTGTACCATTCATTAGTTTTATTAATATAACATAATACTAATACTACATAACTCCACCTAGCATAAGAAAAGTAGTCTTTCTGTGAGTGGTTAGTTGGTAAACTCTTAGAGCTTGCAAAGTCAGAAGGTCACTAGGTCCAATTGGGGAGCAGATTAGCTTCAAGTTTGGCTAGTATTTTCAGCAGAATTGGAAAATCAAAATTCTAGCCATGACCTTCTCCATATGTATAGTACATTAAACACCCAGGTAGCATTTATATTCAGGTACTAAGTTGAAATAGCCATTCATTTTCATTTAAATGTGCATAATGTAAAAGTTGTGATTTTATTATTTAAATGACTTCATGTTATGTAAAGGTAAATGGGAGGTACTAGTTAAATGGGCTGGTAATGGCTATTTGTTAAAATTGGTATTCTAATTTTGTGACAATTTTTAATTATGGTAAATATCAAGAATACTCAATAAAGCATATAGTATTCAGGAATAAAGGTCAATTTAAAGACAATATTCCACTCACTGTTGTAAATTATTTTGTGGGGATTTATAATATAATACTTGTACATTTCTTTCAGTAATTCAGAACACAGATATTACTTACTTTACATTACATAAACATTCTATTTTGGTGAATCAGATGTATAAAGAAATGGTGTTAATGCATTATATAATAAAGTTTCAGAAGAATGAATGCTATAATTTTCAAGAGTTCAAAACTTGTATTTCAGAATTCAATTGAGCAATACTTTTAAGAATAATCATGAATCTTACTTAAATTTTCACTTGGTTAAAACTGTTATACATGTATTTATTGTTTACAAAGACTCACAATAATAATAATTCATAGCTGTGGCTAATGCATGCGTTTACTGTTAAACCTAACTTTCCACGATCCTTTGGACCTTTTAGCACATTCCACAATTCTAACGTGCCAGAGGCTGGAATCTGGTGAGAGAGGCTGTGGCAGGATAAATATCAAACTTTGTGTTTAAGTTCAGCATATGTAACATAAAGATTTTCAAGAAAATCCTCACTCCAAAATTGCCATTTACATGAAAAAGTTTCATTAGTTTTTATTTTCTCAAAAACGGCTCTCAATGATTTTGATTAAATACCTTTGTATATCTCCTATATTCTGAAAACAGCCTCTGAAGTCCAGGTAAATCGTAAAAACATGTACTACACAAAAAATGCACATCTTGTTAAAAACACACAATTTATGTCAGCATTTTTGTGGCAAGTTTTTGGAGATATATAAAGTTTGCAATACATTATGAGGCAGTATTTTATATCATAACATGCTGTGAATGCCAGAGTGATTGTAGTGTAAATTAATATTATTGCATGGCAATGATTTTAGATGTTTGTTAGCCATAAGCATTGTTAGGAAATAAGTTTACACCGCCTCACTGAAACTGACAATAGAAGTGGGTAACAATAAACCGAGGGGGTGAGTTGTTTATCACTAAGAAGAGACAAACAAATGACGTCAGGGTAGCGTGCCTTTTTTAAGAAATGGAGGGAATACTTCCCTAGAGTATATATGTTAGTGGTAGTGATTGGCTGACCAAAACAGACGCTAAAGTGGGCGCAATTTGGTAACCAATAGCAGCTCTATTATAATGTTTAAGCAATTCGAGGTGAAGGAGTATATATTCTCGAGCCATAAGCAAGTTTCGCGCAGTTCGGAAGAGTCTCTCACGAGGTACACGTCACGCAGTTCTGAAGAATCTCTCGCAAGGTACACGTCGCAGTGTTAGTTACAAAAAAATGTGAAGTACGCGAAGTAATTGGCGTGCGGCAACTAAAACGACTACATTCAGAATTATCACAGTTTCAGTCTGGCGTGTATAAAGATTAAATACGTGAATTATTAATTAAGTGTGACGGCAATAAAAGTGTAGAAACAAATTATTTTATCAGTGTTATCTTTTAGCAACAGGAGTTTTCCGTTTACACGCCCTGCTTAGAGACATTTGCTCGACTGAGTTGTAATAGCTAGCCAGAGGACAAAGAACCCAAATTTAAAATAATAAAACAAGAGGCGCCCAGTAAATAAGATAACACGAGCCAGAGAACAATTATACATTCTAAGTGCTAAGTCACCATACTTTTCTTTCATGTGATGTCAGGCAAAGATGGAATTTCAAAGCCAGCATAAATTCCTGCATTTTAAAGATTTGAATTTTAGCCTCCTATATCCCACATTGTACATATCTACATCAAAATGTGATGAAACTATACCTGCAAATGTTCATCTCAATTAATATGAAGTAGAAAGAATTTTCCAAGTAAAGGATAGTCTGGGTTGGGGGGATTCTCTTAAAAATGTTCATGTCTATCTCTGAAAGATACTGGGCCTAAATACCAAGTTTGGTATTTATCCGACTTTTTGTTTTTGAGTTATGCTGTTCACAGACACACACACACACACACACACGGACCTTTTTCTAAAAATGCTTTTTTTTTGGATTCAGGACACCTCAAAACATGTATTTCCGGTGAAATCTCGATATCGAATTTCTGGGTAGAATGTAATACTTCCCCTACTTTGATATTTTAGTGTTAAGGTAAATTTCTATTTATCCTTCATATACAAATTATATTTAAAAACACTCAGCAAAAGTATACAGAATCTATTAAAAATGCATGAATTGAAAAGATGAGCATATTAATAAACTTATATCTTCTCAAATGAAAAATAAAACAGAAAGCAAAATAAAAATTAAATATAAAAACTTATATGAGAAATGAAAGACCACAAAAACAACTTTTAACAAAAGAACTTGCTTATTAGTGGATTATCACCATAATCATGTGACTTTCTTGCATTTGCTGAATTTTCAAGTGACCACCACCTTCTGGAGCAGTTGCCGTGTTCAGTCAAAACAGGATGAATGAGTTCAGTTTCGTCCCAATTGCTATATCCTAATTCTTGCCACATGTTCATCAGATATGCAGTATGTCTAATGAATGAATGTCATTAATTTCCCTCTGTTTGGGTTAATTATTAGCTCTCAGAATTATTTTGTCCATCCCATAATACCTTTTTAAACTAAATCTCTAAAGAGTAATAGATGTTAACGAGTATGAAAAGAATGGATTACATAAACGTGTGGTATGATCAGAATGACTGCAGTACAGTTCCAGACATGGCTAACCAGATAGACAGGCTATGGCGCAAATTAGAGTTACGTAGTAATGTTAGTCTGAAACATCGCTAACACTGAATAGCTTCTTGATATTAGTTTATATTTTCCATGAATTTAACGAGCAATTTATTTGTTTGTTTAGAATATGGATATATTAGGCGACTGCAATTTCAATTCATTGGCCATGGCTGGACTAGAAGTATCAGCTGATTTCAGTCTGCGCTGTAGCTGGTCTATTTTATTAGCCACGAGTTCCAGAAGTGAGACATCTGCATTCACACATTGACAATAATCAGCAGGAAAACATGTAATTCACAATAATCACAACAGGTCACTGTCTCAAAGGCACGTCGTCCTTCGTGGTGTAGTGGTTACCATGCTAGCCTCCGGTTCCAAGGTCGTTGTTTCAAACCTGGCGGAGGTCGATGGATGTTTTTCGGGCGTAAAAATCCTTAGCATGCCTTCTTTCGGAAGGGAAGTAAAGCCGGTGGTCCCGTGTCAGATTTACGGCACGTAAAAGAACCTCGAGCCTGATAAAGAGGTCTCTCAACAAAATTACCGGTCTTTCACGCCCAATGTAGAATGGGACGCTAAGGACCACAGCAGTTAAAGATTCTCCATAAATAAAACTCAATTTAATTTAATTTTTCTCAAAAGCACATCAATTAAAGTTTAATGTCTGTACTCCAGAGTTTAAAATGTTAACAAAAACAACTGAAGCCGAGGAGGCCCTAGCTCTCCCCTTCCCAAAATTTCTTCTTTTCTGGTACAGCAGCAATGGAAATAATTTGGTAACGAAAGGCAATTGCAAACATTTTAGCTAAAATCTGCCTCAAAGGGATATATTTCTTCAGAAAGGAAATCTTTATTTTTCAAACGGAAATTTTCTTAAGACAATCTGATAGCATGGTAAGCTTCAAAGATATGAATCTTTTGGTTATCTATGTTGTTCTTAACATATTGACCATTTCATCAGTTTCCAATGTGCATCTATAGAAAGAACTTTTTTCACACTAAGACAATTAAAGCACATCTGGACCTGTCTTGCTGTCAGTTCACTGCGACATTCATATGTCTGATGATGAAGTTATGGATAAGTGTTCCAAGAAGACTTGATTTTGTATTGTGAACATGTTTGTACTTTCAAAATGTTCCTAAAATTTTAAATTGAAAATTTTTTAATACTTGTGAAAAATTTTGTAAAATCTGTTTTGTAGAAATCAGTATATTTATATAGATATGCCACACAGAAAATGGATATTTTTGTCTGAGAACTCAAAGAGTACTTGTTTGAAATAATAACTCTTGACAATCTGCGTGTATATATCAGCGTAATTTGGCGTGCCTCATTTGCAAATGTATCAATACTCCCCCTCCTACTTCTTATTTATAGACAGTCTTAGTTACAAAAACTCTTTATCTTCTAATATCCCCTCATGTATTATAAGATTATTCCTAACACTGAACATGGCTAAGTAATCCTAACTTTTGTTTCTCCATTTACGGATATGTTTGATAAGCTTTTAAAAAGCTTTAGATGGGTCATACTGAACCAAATTTGTAATTTTGATAGGCCCAGAAAAACTTAACCAAATAGGTTGTGCTATAATTTTCCAACTTGAACAGATGAACACTTGTTCCAAGCTGATAGCAAATTAACACTGAAAGTCTAAAGCACAGGGCAGTTGAATGAACTATTGCATCCCTGATGTGTCAGTAAGATACATTAGAAAATATGTATAACTTCACAATAAAACCTAATTTGTTATACGGAAGTGAAATTTGGGGATGGGAAAGAGCAGATCATGTAAATTAAACTCAGGTAGCATTTTGGAAAAGAGATCTTGGAGTTTCACAAAGCACATCAAATTATGGGTTAAAAAGGGATGTGAGATGTTTGAAAATACAGTAGACTGTAAAATGTGAGCAGTGAAATACTTTCTGGCTGAGGCTGATGCAGAAAGATGCAGATCTCTTTAAAACACAATTTATTTCAAATAACTTTTTTGTAGCATAAGTCTTTCCGAGATTATCCGTTATTAATGGTTCGAATTGTTCAATACTTAGTCATTCTTTTAAGTCCTGTCGATTTTCATTGGTCGATGTTATGGAAAACGTATGGAATTTTAAGGCCAACATATAGCGCCCAGTTCTAAAACATTTGTCTGTCGCTGTTCCCTTTGTAGCTATAACGAAATGTGTAATGCAGCTATTTCCGGAAAGATTTATCTCGATTCAAATAAAGTAGATAGGAAAATAAGCTTTCATAAGAATAATTTGTATACCCACTAATAAGCGATAGAGGGTAGAGAAAGTCGTGAATGAAGCACATTAGATTTTTATAGAGAAGACTTTCGTCTGAGAGAACCAAATGAAACGCTGTAAGGTGAGAATTACTCTTGTTTATGTTTCTGAGCACTGGCTACTTCAGCATTTCCTTCTGAAGCCCTACGAAAGAATGTTTTCATGTTGACGTCTATCCGGCGTATATTTTAGATAAAGCCAGCTTCAGCTGCAACTCATTTGCTTAGCATTCTCAGAACTCTATCATTGTGTTATCTGCAGCTTAACACAGAGCTGTCGCGAGGAAATTTCCAGCAGACGCTTTTGAATTTCAGCTTGCACTACAAATGTGCGAGCCATGGTAGGTGCAGAATTGTCGCCAATATCGTGAATAAACTAGGTGCTTCTGGGAAAGCAGTTTTATGCATTAAAAACAGGTAATTTTTGGTTGCAAATCCACAGTTTTATTATCAAACCACGAAATTAAATCTATTTTCCTCTGTTCTTGAATGGCTTATCCGATCTTAGTACAAAGCGTACTTTAACATACGTTTCTGCGCTCAATGATGTGAAGCATTTCAGTGGGAAAAAGTTTTATGTGCAATATTCATACGCCTTTCTCTGTTATAGTTTTATCATATATATTCTGCAAACTATTGATATAAAACTTATATTTGATATAATTCTTGTTAATCAGGATATTAGCTATAAATGATTTTGTTGCACTTTTAAGTGCACTAGATCATACAAAAGCTGAAAATACAGACGACTGCTAAAAAGCAGATTGGCAAATACCGTAATTTTACGCACTGCTTGCTTAGCTTGTAACGAAAGTAATGAAGCAATGACCGTTCAAGTGTGGTGTTCAAAATACTGAAACATTCAATTGAACAAGACAAAGTGTTTCGGAAGTAATTGATGCCACAAAATAGCGTTATTTTACATAAATTGTTTATTTTTATGAACATTACAATTTTTACTTTCTCTACAACGTATAATAAGTAGGGGACGTATTATATTCCACCCAAAAATTCGATACCGAGATTTCACCGGAAATACGTGTTTTGTGGTGCCCTGAATTCAAATAAAGAATTTTTAGAAAGATATGTGTGTCTGTGAACAGCATAACTCAAAAACGAAAAGTCAGATAAATACCAAACTTGGTATCCGAGTTTAGTATCTTCCAAGGATGCTACATAAAGATTTTCAAGAAAATCTCCCCTCAGCAGCTACCCTTTACATGGAACATTTTTCGAAAATTTTGATTTTCTCAAAAATGGCTCTAACGATTTTTATTAAAATATCACGTTTAAGATATGTTTATGACAAATGAAATGTATATCTTGAATTTTTTGGGAATGCCCCCAAAAGTCCTCTTCATTCTGAATGACTTTCGCATAACTGGTAAACCGTAAGAGATAGACAAAATTTTACTACACAAAAATTTTATATCTCGTTAAAACGGATACTTTGTCATATAATTTTTTTTGTCGAGTGACCCATTTCCGAGATATTCCTTGTTATTTGCTTAAATTTTCCAATACTTATACTTTTTCTCAAATGGAAATTCGTTTTTTTTATGTCCTGGACATGCAAAGAGAATGGAATGCTCCACATAGCAACCAGCTCTTAAAATATTTGACTATCGCTTAAAACCTACCATATTCCCCTTGCATCTAGAAGAAAATTAGCAATAGGATAGTTTCTGATAATGTTTATCTCGATTAATATGAAGTAGATGGAGAATAAGCGTTTCTAAAAATAGTTTGTACAAGTGTAGAGAAAGTCATGTGAGTGCAACACATCAGATTTTTCCTAGGTAGTAGCTAAGCTTTGTATTTATTTTTACGGTTTACTACTTCATTGATATTGTAGACGACTTCACAAGATATAAACAAAGTACCTATTCAAGATATACATTTATAATTGACTGTTTATGGTGAGTTATGTAGAAGTTCGCCTTGAATACATAGAAGTAGCCTGCTCTAAGTGTGAAATTACGATTTGTCGTTTTTTCAGGGACTAAGACTGATGCTCTTCCTCACTCACACACGCGGGCGCTTTCTCGTTTTGCTTGCATTCGCTCAAAGCGTGTGTCTCCAGAGAAATCACGTTTATGAATTTTTGCACAGGTGTTATGCAATATATTTTCCACTCACGTAAGTAAAACAACATCGTGTGGTTTCTGGTCTGTTATGCTTTTGTTATATGAGGATTTTATTTCCGTGCGTATTCCTTATTGCAGAACAGACTTTATCTCTGACATCTATCCTTTTTACTGGAATGCATTATACTGACGATGCAGCAAATATTTATCAGAATGCTCCAATAAAACGGGAGAAGGTTGTATTGTGAAGTGTAACATCGCTTTCAATGGAAAGTAGATCAGAATGAGAAAATCTCATGTGTTACATTCAAAGGACTTTATCTATTCACTATTCTATAAACTATTCTTACAAAACCTTATTCTTATATCTATAGATACTTTTGATAATCGAGATAAACTTTCATTACAAATTTACTCATTTCTTTTAAGGCTGTTTTACAACCAAGAATGTTAACCAGAACGAGAAGACAATGTTGAAATACATGTATTTTAATGGGAGCGTTCAAATTCGACCTGAAATTTTCCCAGGCCCCGGAAACGGGAAAGAAGAGTGATAAAATTTAACTTTCTCGTTCTCGGGCATGGCATATTAGATCCATATTGTACATATTAGACTCTTCTCTCTAGAGATTATTCTAGGCGGCCGTGACATGAAGCAGCCGTTAGTGCTCTCTTTAGTCGCAACCTAAAAACGTGAAACTGAAAGAAATTCTAGCATATGTGCGTCCTAACCTCAGGTCCTGACTCCCGCAGATCCATTGAGCGTTAGTTTTTCTTGTGAAAGGGCCATCTGTAGTGGGTTTATATGCAACTCGAAATTGGCTATTGCTTCAAAAACAATAGCAAAAGCTACAAAGAACAGCAAAAAAAAAAAAAAAAAAACCGGTAGAAATTAGCAAAGAATAAAAAACAACTTTAATGTATGCCATTAAATAAAGGAATGGAAGCTTGGTAGCAGAGGATTCGGAAATGTAATGGAGCTGCATTTACACAATATTAACTCTATCGAATTTGACGTTGGCTAACCCGCATTATTAACATTACTAGGCAGGATGCAAAGAATGCCTTGCCTAGCAATTACAGTGGCAATGAGAATAACCCCTACTGCAGCTCTAGAAGTACTATTAGACCTTACCCCGCTAGAATTTCTAGTTAGGGAGAAGGCAAGGTGGCATTTGCCGGTTAGAAAATTACAGGCAAGTCCATGTTTCGGAAATGAACTATGGACTGCTTACAATAAGGGATGAAACGAGGGAGGACATTTTGGAAATGAAATCGGATCATATCATTCCGAGTACAATTTCCAGAGGAAATATAAAGTTATTATAGATCCTAGTTACTGGGAAGATAAGGTGAGAACCTTTCCTGAGGACATCATGATCAGGTATACGAGACACGAATCAAAGTCAGACTCAGGCACGAGGTCTGAAATACATGGAATGCAACCAAGGGTGGACATAAGCCTGCCCCTGGTAGGTATACCTATGCTGCGGTATTCCATACGGAAATAAATGCAATAAAACATTGTATGTATGAACACCTGAGAATTATTTTTTCTGACAGTCCATTTAGGTTTTGAGTAATCCTAGTAACATCCGGACTGATATTAGAATGCATGAAGGCTCTATGTGTACTTGACACTCATCTGGGTGCCGGGGCACAGTGGAGTTGAAGGCGATGAAAAAGCCGACGAACTTGAAAGGGCGGCGCAAATACTGATTGGTCCAGAACCGGCTCTCGGCATAACCGTGTCTGGCGAGAGAGAGTGAGAGAGAGAGAGAGAGTGTGTGTGTGTGTGTGTGTGTGTGTGTGTGTGTGTGTTAAAAGATGGACCGATCCAAAACATGAAACAGTCTGGAAGACAACACCAGGTTTGAAACACTGGACTACAGATTCTGCGGCAAAGGGAGTCAACCAGCGCATCGCATCATCAGCGACTGTGAAGCATTGGCTTATAGAACGATTCTGGGATTCCATTTTAGTGAATATGAGAATTTGCAAGGACTGCATCTATTCATTAAGGATTGAGGGGATAGAGCTAATAATTTGTAGGGCAGCACAAAAAAACCGATGGCTGCAGTGCATACCGGAGCTTAAGCAGACGGGCATTAAAAAAAAGGAAATAAAGAAAGAAAAAAGAAAAGTAACGTAGTATATTGGCTGAATTGGAAGTGAAAAAATATCATTAGTTAAAAACAAACGAAATCTCAATGCGCAAAATCGACTTCCTACTTCGGGATCGATATGATCATCGATAGATATGCATTTCCGTTCTTTTTACTTTCTCTACTACGTATAGTAAGTAGGGGAAGTATTGTATTCCACCCAAAAATTCGATACCTAGATTTCACCGGAAATACATGTTTTGAGATCCCCTGAATCCAAGAAAAGCATTTTTGGAAACATGTCCGTGTGAGTGTCTGTGTGTCTGTCTGCGTGTCTGTCTGTGAACAGCATAACTCAGAAACGAACAGTCGGATAAACACCAAACTTGGTATTTAGGTTCAGTATCTTCCAAGGATACGACACGAAGGTTTTCAAGAAAATCCCCCCACCCCAAATTACCCTTTACATGGAAGATTTTTCGAAAATTTTAATTTTCTCAAAAACTGCTCTAACGATTTTGATTAAAATATCATATGTTTAAGATATTTTTATGACAAATAAAATGTATATCTTGAATTTTCTGGGAATGTCTCCAAAAGTATTCTTCATTGTGAACGACTTTTGCATAACTGGTAAACCATAAGAGATAGACAACATTTTACTACACAAAAAAATGTAGACCGCTTTAAAATACACAATTTATGCCATATACATTTTTTTTGTTGAGTGAACCATTTTCGAGATATTGCTTGTTATTCCCTTAAATTTTTCAATACTTATTTTCTCAAATGGGAATTCGTTATTCATTTTTTTTTGTGTTGGATATGCAAAGAGTATTAATCTGTGGGAAAGGAATGGTGCTGCACCTAGCAACCAGCTATTAAGAGATATGTATGTGCTTAAAGGCTACTGTATTTCTATATTGCCGTTGTAAATAAAACATATGACAAAACTATAAGTATTTGAGCATTCAAATCAATAACAAGGAACATTTGGGAAATAATTAACGCACACAAAGGCAAATTTGACATAAATCATGTGCTTTAACGAGTTTTTTCTTCTTTTTTGCGCAGTAAGAAGTTTTCTTCTCGCAAGAGAACTACACAACTACGTAGTTTACGAACTACAGAAAAGTCATTCAGGTCGAACAGACTACTCGCAGGAAATTCAAGATATTCATTTTATTTGCCATGCGAATATCCTAAACATATGGTAATTTAATCAAAATCGTTAGAGCAGTTTTGAAAAATAAACAATAACGAAAATTTTTTTATGTAAAGGGTAATTTGGGGTGGAGGTTTTTCTTGAAAATCTTTTTATCGCTGAACTTCAATACGAAATTCGTCATTTAACCGAATTTTCGTTTTGGAGTAATGTTGTTCACACCACACACACACACACACACACACACACACACACACACACACACACACACACACACACTATACAGATATGCTTAACCATATTGAGTTAGATAATTTGAAATTAATAACTGGACCTGAGAAGGATTAGATCATATCCTGTTATCTACTGCTACAGCAACAAAATCAAGATGATGATGATGATGATGAACATTGGTATTTTAAGAATGTTGATACAGGATGCGGTGGGTAGACCGTAATACCGCCACGACAGCCGCTCTGCGGCGATACCTTCCGTTTGTGAATTCACAGATGTAACGCAATGGAAATGGTTATCGCGCGGTATAATTCTAACGGAACCTCACCGACTGGAAGGTTCTTCAATCAATGCAGTGTTGGGGAAAATGCCTTCCTTCTCGCGTACCCTAGTGCAGTAAAAAAGCTTTGTACTTGTACCCTTGCACTTTTAGTATAGCAATGACTACAGTTCCCCCCAAAACACGTTACTACATAGCATCGCTTTGGCCGTTTTATCTGTCGGAAACAGCTGCGCTCACGGAGATGAAAGTTTATGCATAATAATTTGAAAAGAAAAAAATTGTCACTATATTTAAAATTTGGTTATAATGGGTGTAAAATAAAGTATAGTTCAGCATTCTCCTAAAAATTTGAGACTTTATTGTCGTGACCTCTAAACACACTAGCTCAATGGGGGGTTAGAGCAACTCGCAACTTGGGTACCGAGGAATCTAAAAGTTAATAATTTACATTATGCGAGGTCACGACGAGGGACGCAGCTAAGAGAAATGTGAAAAATATTAGGAAATACCTAGTAAAAGGATTACTACATGGTGTGGATGAGAGAAGGGATCTATCTACTATAATTTAAACATAAGGACGATGGATGATAAGTGGGTTTATTGATGTAAAGGGATACAGTACCTCCATGTTTCCATGTCTGTCGGTGAGGGACGCCATGCTTGTACGCATGGGTAGCGCGCACACTACACAACCTGCCTCTTCCTGTAACTAGCCACGACTGTCGTCTACTGACTGACTCAACCCACGCTAACTCGGCGTGATGACGCTATCTAAAACTCGTTTATCCCCACCACTTACGCAATACCCGATCCGGGCAGCCAAGTCATGTACGCAACAATACTTGTACGTCACATCAATTGTCTACACATAAACCACACAAAAAATCCTCCTTGTGTCGACGGGGACGTCGATCTAGGTAGCCAGGGGGAGATGTGAGCTAGTGTGTTTAGAGGTCACGACATTATTAGTTTCAAGGAAGTTTGTCACTTGGTGGCTTATTTGAAGAGCCTTCGAAAAATTCAAGATTTTTAAAATAATTTTGCACAAATCTACAATTTTACTATACTACTGTAGTGCTACGTAATGAAACGAGCTCTTCAATAATAGTATCTACTTGTGCTTTACTTCTATTTTAGTATAATTCCATTATTTGTTTTTCGAGCCTGTTTGAGTTCATTTGTTTAATGTGTCCATCAAATTTTAACCTTAATTTTTTAATGTTACTATGAATGTTTGTATAAATGTTTACTTCATATTTACTTCTGAGTCTGTGTTGTTCACCTATGATTTGTAGACCTAAGCTTTTTCTAATAACTTTGCGCTCCTTTTTCACATTTTAATATCTGCTTTTCTGTTCAAAATTAATATTTCTGCTCCGTAGAGGCACTCTTGTTTAATCACAGTGTTATAATGCCTTAATTTTGTATGCCTAGACATGTACGTCTTGTTATAGATGTTTTGAGTAAGCCGATATGCTGTTTCCATTTTTACCTACTTTTATTAGCTTTAGTTTCGATCACATTTTCTGAATTCTTTCATCAAGGTATTTAAATAGTGAAACTCATTAATTTTTTACATTTTTGGATCCATATATCTTGGTGCTTCTTTATTGCACGAAATGTATTCAGTTTTTTCAAAGGATATCTGCAGACCCATTTTCTCTGTAATTTCTTATAATATTTCAATATGTTTTTGATGCCACGAGTGAGGACTGCTAGATCATCTGCATAAGCTAGGCAATCTAACTTTAATTCTCCTCTGCATAATATAATCGGTTGATTAATTTTGTGAATTGTTTTCGCCGTCACCACCATCACCGCCGCTACCACTAGGTACCATTGGAAGTTGCTAATAGGTTCTCGCTTGGTCCTCTAGAAACAGAATGATAGTGGGGTTGAAGTGAAGCTCAGCCTTCAGTCAGCTTGAGTAGTTGTATTTCTACAATCAGCATCGACATTAACAGCAGCGACACTAGCTCGCAACTGTACCTTGTGTATCCAGTGGGTGGTGGTCGTATAAACATACTACGTTTTACGTAAGAGGCGGATATCAGCTGTTCATAAAACACGTCGATATATGATACCATGAGCATACGAGCATTCCGTTTTTCGGAATATTCACTTCTGCAAAAATTTAAACGTAAAATGGTGAGAGATTCATAAATTGTTAGTACAGCAGTATGCAAAAAATACATGGCAGAAACATTCATTTTAACCAGATCTGCAGTGTTCATGCAGTAATATTTTACTTTCGCTACCACCTACCTAAATTAAGGAGAATAAATATGCACTGCATTCCAATATCGAGATTTAAACGAAAACAGTTTTGAGGTTCACTGAACAGTGGCATAGGTAGATTCTCGGAGACCCCGGTGTAAAAGGTCCAAATGCAATTTTCAAACGCGAATTCAGGAGTTTTAAACTTTATTTATATAGACATTACCTATACAAAATTAGATTTAATCATATGTAAAAGATTACGGTTTATAAACTAAAGAACAAGAGTAGTATAATTTTAGGGAACTAGCGCGCTTAATATGCAGGAATTTGTAATTACTATGCTAATTAGGCCTCCCCCTCCATATTCCACGCCCACCAGGGTAGCTTTGTTGCAAAAGAGGTCATACATTTTGTGTTGTATAATGGAAAGGTTGACAGGTATACTATTAAGGTCTTCCATCCCTTTTCAAAACGAACAATGCGTGTAATAAATTATGCTTTGTAACAAAAGAACAGTTGCTGTTGTCTTCATACCGTTACATTCTCCCGCACACGTGTTCGTTAGGAAGGCCACATGTAGCAACCCCCTCCCCCACTGCATTCCATTCTCTCCAAACACGCGCACCTGTGCATTAACAAAAGACCAAATTGGTGCCATAGCTCCCCCACCAGCCGGGGGCAAGCTACATTAACCGTGAATACCTGGGCGCAATAAATTTTCCTACTCGACAGAGAGGGTAACCATACAGCTGCGCTGGAAAATGGGTAATAAATCACGCTTTGTTATAGCCACGACATCTTGGCGCCTATGCTATTATACTAGACCTGCCTTTTGTTTGACGGCGAAAAAAGAGAGAGACCGTTCCCACGTTTCAAGCTTCATTACCTGCTATGCCATAAATTCCCCGCCCGAGAAGGGAGCACGTTCATTAATTACAGATCTCGCCATCATGGCACCAGCTCTGCCCTCGGGTAGCCATTATTACACGGCAAGCAGTTCTCTCCGAGAGAACCCGAACCTGCACGACGACCTACGAGAATCACCGAACATAGTTAAACATGTTCTAACTCTCTGTTTTTGCACCTATTGTCTTTTTCAAACAGCGATATCAAAAATGTGTTTAACATGTATCAGTACCTATATTAAGCCCCTGTGTATACTTAGGTATCCTTAGGTCTGTGTTCGAATCTTACCGCAAGCAAAAGTTAAATGTTTAATTGCTAATGAAAAATTGATAGTTGGCTAGGGTAAAACATTATTATAGAATTACCCTGATTAATGAAAGGTGTTCTTGGATATCCAAAGGTCCGAGTTCGAGTCTTAGTGTATTGAAACATTAATGTCTAATAACTAATAAATTAAGTAACAGACGAGTATGGGTAAGTCATCTTAATTTTATATACCATTACGAAGCTTAATGTAGGATATTCTTAGGTACCCTGTGGTCCTAGTTCGAATCTTACCTCTGCGAAACTCTAATGCTTAATAAATATTAAATTATGGAAGGGCAGATTAAAATGTATTTAACAAATATAATTATTTATATTAAACCCTGGTGTATACTTAGGTATTTCGATTCCTAGACTCGATTCTTTATTTTCTTCCTTCTTCTCTCTCTTTTTCTATCTATCTATCTATCTAGCTATCTACCTATCTATCTATCGATCTATCTATCTATCTATCTCCTTCTTTCTTCTTGACTTGCATACATCCGAGCATTCATATACACATACACAGAGCCATTACACATACATATGTATACATACACCAGTACACTTACATACACATACACACGCTAGCATTGGAAATTATTGTCTTCACAGAATTCAAAAATCTTTGTTTCATTTCCCTGTAACCTAGCAAAATGTATTTCTTTTCAGGCTATCACATTTACATGACTTTCAACACCACACATTTTTATAGTTCATGTAAAGATATTATATATATTCCTCTGAGAGGAAGAGAGAGAGAGTGAGAGAGGGGGGAATTGAATCAAGTAGGGATAGAAATGCTGAGAGCCTCTGCGCATGTGCATCATTTGATAATTCCACTGGGTACAATAATCACGTGACATGCCATAACGATTTGCTGGTATAGACAGGGGGAACTTAGATATCTATATAAACAGCTAACGACTCCTGCTACAACCATTGCGAACTTATTAATTCTACATTTAAATTTTCAAGAACTTTATAAACAACGTCAGGTGCTTTTTAATTTAAGAAGAAGTATACGTCATCTATTTCTACACACACAGCATTCATCAACACAACACAATGAGTGAGTTTCTACATAAGTATACAAATCAGTGGTGTCTTTTTATGAGGGATTTAACTTTTGTATAAACGATACAGTGCATGAAAGACGAATCGGTGTAAGACTATAATAATTTTTTATGTGAACTTCATTTCCTTTTAATAATTAGCATCCAATATTTTTTTTAAAAAAGTAGGACTTTTATCAATGGTGCAAATAGTTCTTTAGATTCTAAAGCATAAACATTCACACGATTGTCTACAGGAGCTCTTGCATAAACATTCACATGATTTTCTCTACTCGTTCTTTGTTTCTCTACACATTCTTCTTCCAATAACATTAATGCGTATTTCTCAACACATTGTTCTTCCATTAACATTCATACGATTTTCTCTACTCATTCTTTGTTTCTCTACACTCTTCCTCCATTAACACTCATAGTTTTTCCCTACGTATTCTTTAGTCACAGGGATTTCTACATCCACTCTTCACCATCACACAGATTTCTCTACCCATTCTTCTTCTATTAACATTCATACGTCTCTACACGTTCTTCTCACCATTAACATTCATACGATTTTCTCTACTCAATTTTTTTCTCTACGCTCTCTTCTTCCATTAACACTCATGTGTTTTCCCTACTCATTCTTTTTTCACAGGGAGTTTTACATCAGCTCTTCACCATCACACAGATTTCTCCACATACATAATGGTCACAAACTACCACTTCTACCAAGCACCCAAAACTGTACGAAGACCTACGATCATCACAGAGCACAAATATGCATATATACACTTCAATTGCATTCATATACATAAACATACTTACAAACCACTGCTTGGTTATAAAAAGCTAGCGCTTCTACCGAGCACGAAGACCAACGAAAATTCAGGAGCACAAAGATGCATATACACATGGCAATTGCATTCATATACATAAACATGCTTACAGAGCACTGTTTTGTTACAAAACTAACACTTCTACCAAGCAAACGAACCTGTACGAGGACCTACGAGTATACCCGAACACAAAGATGCATAAACATACTTACAACCCCTGCTTTGTTACAAAACTGGCACTTCTATCAAGTACTCGAACCTACTTGAAGACCTACGGATAACCCCGAACCCAAACATGCATAAACATACTTACAAAAACCTGTGGTCATTTAGCACAACACACACTTTAGTTCTAAAATAAAGAAATGCATAACTTGTCCTCCCACCTGAATAATGCATTCAAAAAATAATACGTGATCAATGTCTGTTACAGAGTGTTTAGCAGTAGACTAAATAAGATGGCTGAAGAGCGCAGATTCCTGCCGGTTCGGCGAGTTTAAGATCTCGAAATAGGTCTTAAATATGAGATAAAGGCCTTAAAGAGAGCTCAAACAGGATACGGGCAGGATCGTATCTTCGCTGGAGGATTGCCAAGTGTTATTGCCTGAACGATATAATTCGTTAACCAACGAAGAGCTTCCAGAAATGCCGGGAAAATTATATTTGATATATAAGGGTATGGTAGAGATGGGGAAATTCAAGACATAAATTGTCTTTTGTAGAAATGCCAAAGTTAAGTATTCAATGTTTTCCTTTTTTACTATGAAAAACATTCATACATAAAACAGCTGACTCGTTGATATTACATATAGAGGTGCAAAAGATACATGCTATAGAATTTGTAAAAAAAATTCATGAAATCATAATGTCACATGTTTTGAATTCAGTTATATATATATATATATATATATATATATATATATATTGAAATAACGCCTGATATCCGAATGTGTTTAATTTTCCCTGTAGCCTAACAAAATATGTAATTCTTTTCAGGTTACCTACACTTCCAAAAGCATGTTTTCTAAGACTTACATTGTGTAATGTTCCAGCTGCTGCAATAAGGTGAAGAAGAAGAGGAACAGCTTTGCAGATCTTCAAAGGAGGATGACGTTCTTGGAGGATAGAATAACCAGCATCGACACCCCCAAGAAACACGTCGGTAAGAAGCGGATGTCGAGACGTCTACATCTCGAGAAGGCGCAATGTTAAGAGAGGGTTCTTCTACGACCTTGCAGTGCTTATAGTGTAAAACACAGACAAATTTGTATACATGACAATGCAAGACTGGGAGATAATTCGAAAGAGTCTCCCTATATTCAAAACATTCCTCCAATCGAGAAAGCGCCCGGGGGTGGAATATTGTGAAAATGTTGTTTTCTCTTATAATGCCATTGCTTATACGAAAGAGGACCAAATAAGATTTTTGAACACTAATTTAAATGATTGTGAAATACTTTTAAATAGTTATGAGATTTGCACCCTAAAAAGACTTGAATCGTGTATACATTACTATTTAGGTAACCTATCTGTTGCAAGTGTAACGCCATATACTGGAACGAGGAGTTGGAGGAGGAAAGTATTGGAATTGTATGATAAAACAAATAAAAAAAGAATGAAGGTATGCTTTTACATCATGTTTTATTCATTAAACAAAACCTTACATTCCTAATGAAAAAATTAATGCTTACATTACAATGATTACTTTAAAAAATAAGCTGCATCACATGAGTCAGAGGTTTGTATGTAAATACTTTATCGTGAACTATTAAACATTACAATGACGCTTGTGCAGGGATATTTGCACTACCTTGAACTACTATTCTGAATTTGACAGCTCCATTTACAACTTCCTGTGGTTGATGCGCTCAATCTATAACAAATATAGGAGTAAATTTAAGTAACTCTTGCCTCTACAATAAAGGATAGTTCTCTTTTTCATAATAAGAGTTTTGAAATGTAGAGTACATATCATATACTAATGCAAATCTCGAGTTTCCAAAGTCCAAATTCATGTCATGGTAGGGGTAATATTCACTATTAAGATAAAGCCTCAAATTAGTTATGTTACAATGATCAAAAAGCGAACAGTCTTTAGATGGATTAGTCGATCTTAAAGTCTGAGCACCCAAAATGACATATCTCGGTTTCTCCATTTTTGATGTGGTGGCAACATTCCAGGTGAATGATTTAGTTTGCGACACTGTAGGCTGAGTATGCTGATCCATGGTTCTAAATGGGAGAAACAGAGTCTTAACCGTCTTGGCAGTCTTGAGGATTTCAAACATTTCAGCATCAGAAAGTCAAATCACAGGCAATCACCAATCGATTCGTATACGTTTAACAATAGCACTCTCTTCACCCTGAGGCGCTATAATGCAGTTTTAGAGTCCATTGATCGAATCACCACCAACTCAAACTTGCTATTGGGTACGAGCTCCTTGTGATCGCCAGCAAAATCCCAGAAGCATCAAAAGTGGTCATGTAGTATATGTAGTAGCATATACAGCAATTGTAGCAGCAGCAGCTACAACTATAGGATTGAAGGCTCCATTTGCTACATGTACAATGTCCATGTCTTCTCCTGGATTACACCATCCATCATTCAGCAGACAATCAGGTTCCACTGGGTTGAGAGCAGTATAGTTGCGTAAAGTTGATGCAATCCATGGGGTTTCTGGTTCGATCAATAGTTGACTCGCTCACATACAGTCGAACCTCCTCAAACATGCATGCAATAGAGTTATTGGCAAGCTTTGCAGTAGTAGCTGCTCCATTAGGGTTAGTAATACTTCCATTTATGTATAAATAATTCAATTATATAAAGTAGTTAATTCCCTGCAGCTGCAGCAACAGTAGCTACAACATTAGCTGTAACAGATCCTGCAGCTGTAGAAAAATCCACTACAACAATGACAGCAACAACAACCGGCTACAAAACAGCTATAGCAACAGCGGCAGCTAATCCAGCAGTCTCAGCAACAGCAAACATCTCAGCAAAAACAGCAGAAAAATACGACAGCTGCAGTTGCAGATACAGCAGCAGCAACAATAGCAGCAACAGATCCAGCAGCTGCAGCAACATCAGGCACAGCCACAACAATAGTTGCAGCAGCAACATCAGAAGCAAATACAACAGCTGCCGTAGCAGATACAGAAGCTGCAGCAACAGTAGCTACAATAGCTGTAACAGAACCTGTAAGTGTAGCAACATCCACTACAACAATAGTAGCAACAACAACCGGCTACACAGCAGATGTAGTAACAGCAGTAGCTAATCCAGCATATTTGGATTCAACAGCCTCAGGGACAGTAAACATCACAGCAATAACAGCGCCAAAATACGACAGCTGCAGTAGTAGATGCAGCAGCTGCAGCAGCTGCATCAACTGCAGCCATCATGACAACAACAGCAGCAGCAAATACGACATCTGTAGAAGCAGATACCGCAGCTGTAGCAACAGCAGCTACAATAATAGCAGCAACAGATCCAGCAGCTGCGGCAACATTAGGCACGGCCACAACAATAGCTGCAGCAGCAATATCAGAAGCAAATACAACAGCTGCCGTATCAGATACAGCAGCTGCAGCAACATTAGTTACAACAATGGCTGTAACAGATCCTGCAGCTGTAGCAGTATCCACTATAACAATAGCAGCAACAACAACCGCCTACACAGCAGCTGTAGCAACAGCAGATACAGCAGTTGCAGCAACAGCAGCCATCACGAAAACAACAGCAGCAGCAAATACGACAGTTGTAGTAACATATACAGCATCTGTAGCAACAGCAGCTACAGCAATAGCAGCAACAGATCCAGCAGCTGCGGCAAAATTAGGTACAGCCACAACAATAGCTGTAGCAGAACATCAGACGCAAGTACAGCAGCTGCAGTAACAGTAGCTACAACAATAGCTGTAAAAGGTCCTGCAGATGTAGCAGCATGCACTATAACAATAGCAGCAACAACAATCGACTACACAGCAGATACAGCAGCTGCAGCAACAGTAGCCATTACGACAACAACAGCAGCAGCAAATACGACAGCTGGAATAGCGGATACAGCAGCTGTAGCAACAGCAGCAACAGATCCAGCAGCTGCGGCCACATCAGGGACAGCCACAATAGCTGTAGCAGCAACATCAGAAGCAAATACAACAGCTACGCTGGTACAGTAGCACATAATCAAACAGTTGCAGATTCAGTAGCCACATCCATGAAACAGAATGGATTAGTTTTTTAAAATGGCTAGAATATCTTTAATACTACTTGAATCAGCTGAAATTACATTAAATAACCATGATACATATCGCTGATTGAAATTATCACGAACAACTGTGATACTACTCTATTTGCTTTAAATGCCCCCTCACCTAGAATTAGCGCTCTAACATATTCAGGAAAACAACCTTCCGTGACGATCGCGTCTAAGTCGTTTTCAAAGTCTAGCACCTGAATAGGCAGCGAGCAATCTTGCTTCACAGGCTCCATCATAGCAACTAAAATAAAATAAATCATGCTTAATGTATATATGGTAATGACTGTAAGCAATGACAGTATAAAGAAACAACAGAGTATAAAGAAATCAATTAATATACCATGAGAGCTAACGAGGTTAAGGTCGCAAGAGGTTCCAGTTTAATTAACTCTCTTATTAACCGGCTGCCATTTGAAGCACATTTGCCTGGATACAGATAATGTGGACCTGGAACAAAGCTAGAAAAAGATTAAAGAGAGGAGACTCTGGAATCAGCCCCTTAGACGAAGCGTGCAAACTTCACGACATTGCCTCCGCTCAGCATAAGGACTCTGGTTCAAGAAACATTGCAGACAATATCTTGGCTGAAAAGGAGTGGAAAAGAGTGCAATCATCTGATACTACATTAGGCGAAAAGTTGGCAGCGCGACTAGTAACAACAATTATGAAGGGAATGGTGGCTGTTGGTGTTGGATATAAGAAGAAAAAACGGGGAGGATTTCTACCTCTCTTGCCATTTATTGCAGCACTAGGTGCTGCCGATGGAGGTGCAGCACAAATTGCTACAGCCGTAAAAAAGAAAAAGTCTGCAGATAAACGTATTGCTGAAATGATGAGACATAACAGAGAAATTGAAGCAAGAGGGAAAGGCATTCGAGCGAAGAAGAATAAGGCGAGTAACACCAAAAGGAAGAGGAGAGAGAGCATGAAAGGCAATTCAAAAAACTCCGGCAGAGGGCTATAATAGTCCCTGAAAACGCATTGAGTAACATCGATTTCGACTTGTATACACGACGTTTAAAGATTCCTCAATTTCGAGGTGAATACATGATCGATCAGCTACCTCCAAGACCTCGTTACAGAGAGAGAATTATCGTCAATCTCGATACTTCAGAGAATCAAGGAACTCATTTGGTTGCTATAAAGAAGGATGGCAACGTGTTATTTTATTTCGATACCTACGAGACATTAGAAGAAATCAGCGGCTTCGAGGATATAATAACGGATTGATTCGACGCCCACTCCATGCTCTGCCATTGACAACCAGTGTGTTAACGTCATTCAATCGAGGGTTCCTCCACGCATTGGGCTTTAGAATCCTATAATCATGAACATCTTCAAAGTTACCGAGACGCCGAGATGCGACGACGAGATCACCAAAGAATAGGAACAGGTGTTTTTGTCTTATAATACATCAGCTCTTCACGCTAATGACTAGATTAGAATCGCTTGTCAAGCAGAGGATTTATATACTTTACCTAATTGAAGTTATTTATACATCAATGGAGGTATTACTAAACCTAATGGAGCAGCTGATACTGCAAATCTTGCCAATAACTCTATTGCACGCAGGTTTGAGGAGATTCGATTGGATGTGAACCAGTCAACTATTGATCGAACCAGAAACACCATGGATCGCATCAAAGTTACGCAACTATACTGCTCAGGACCATGGATCTGCATACTCAGCCTGCTGCGCCGCAATCTAAATCATTCACCTGAAATGTCGTCACCACATCAAAAATGGAGAAACCGAGATTTGTCATTTTGGGTGCTCAGACTTTAAGATCGAGTAATCCATCTAAAGGCTGTTCGCTGTTTGATCATTATAACATAACTAATTTGAGGCTTTATCTTAATAGTGAATGTTATCCCTAGCATGACATGAATTTGGACTTTGGAAACTCGAGATTTGCATCATTGTATAACATGTCCTCTAAGATTCAAAAATCTTATTATGAAAAAGAGAATTATCCTTTATTGAAAAGGAAAGAGTTTCTTAAATTTGCTCCTATATTTGTTATAGTTTGCTCGTATCAATCAGAGGAAGTTGTAGATGGAGCTGTCAACATGAGAATAGAAATTGAAGCTAGTGCAAATATCCCTGCAGGTTTCATTGTATTGTTTAATAATTCATGATAAAGTATTTACATACAAGCCTCTGACTCACGTGATTCAGCTTATATTTTAAAATAATCATTGTAATGTAAGGATATCTTTTCTCATTAGGAATGTAAGGTTTTGTTTAATGAATAAAACATGATGTAAAAGCATACCTTCATTCTTTTATTATTTGTTTTATCATACAATTCCAATACTTTCCTCCTCCAACTCCTCGTTCCAGTATATGGCGTTACACTTGCAACAGATAGGTTACCTAAATGGTAATGTATACACGATTCAAGTGTATTAGGGTGCAAATTTCATCACTATTTAAAAGTATTTCACAATCACTTAAATTAGTGTTCAAAAATCTAATTTGGTCCTCTTCCATATAAGCAATGACATTTTAAGAGAAAACAATATTTTCACAATATTCCACTCGCGGTCACTTTCTCGATTGGAGGAATGCTTTGAATGTAAGAAGACTCTTTCGAATTATCTCCCAGTATTGCATTGTCATGTATTCAAATTTGTCTGTATTTTTCACTATAAGCACTGGAAGGTCGTAGAAGAACCCTATCTTATGATTGCGCCTTCTCGAGATGTAGATGTCTCGGCATCCGTTTCTTAACGACCTGTTTCTTGGGGGTGTCGATGCTGATTATTCCATCCTGCAAGAGCGTCAGCCTCCTTTGCATATCTGCAAAGCTGTTCTTCTTCTTCTTCTTCTTCTTCTCATTATTGCAGCAGCTGAACCTTTACACAATGAAAGTCTTAGAAAACATGCGGTTGGAATAAACATTCGGATATCAGGCGTTATTCCAATCTGATAGAGATATATATAACTGAATTAAAAGAATGTGACATTGTGATTTCATGCCTTTTTTATAAATTCTATAGCATGTATCTTTACATGTAATATGAATGAATCAGCTGTTTTATTTAAGAATGTTTTTCATAGTAAAATAAAAAAATATTGAATGCTTAACTTTAGCATTTCTACATACCTTCGCTGCGCGTACAAAAGACAATTTACATGTCTTAAATTTCCCCATCTCTACCATATCCTTATACATAAAATATAATTTTTCCCGGCATTTCCTGGAAGCTCTTAACGAATTATATCGTTTAGGCAATAACACTTGGCAATCCTCCAGCGAAGATACGATCCTGACCGTATCTTGTTGGAGCTCTCTTTAAGGCCTTTATCTCATATTTAAGACCTATTTCGAGATCGTAAACTCGCCGAACCGACAGGAAACTGCGCTCTTCAGCCATCTTATGTAGTCTATCTGCTATGCACTCTGTAACAGACATTGATCATGATTTAGTTTTTGAATGGATTATTCAAGTGGAAGGACAAGTTATGCATTTCTTTATATTAGAACTAAAGTGTGTGTTGTGCTACATGACCGCAGGTTTTTGTAAGTATGTTTATGCATGGGTTCGGGGTTATCCGTAGGTCTTCGAGTAGATTCGGGTACTTGATAGAAGTGCCAGTTTTGTAACAAAGCAGGGGTTGTAAGTATGTTTATGCATCTTTGTGTTCGGGTATACTCGTAGGTCCTGTTACAGGTTCGGTTGCTTGGTAGAAGTGTTAGTTTTGTAACAAAACAGTGCTCTGTAAGTATGTTTGTGTATATGAATGCAATTGCCATGTATATATGCATCTTTGTGCTCCTGAATTTTCGTTGGGCTTCGTGCAGGTTCGGGTGCTCGGTAGAAGCGCTAGCATTTTAGAACCAAGCAGTGGTTTGTAAGTATGTTTATGTATATGAATGCAATTGAAGTGTGTATATGCATATTTGTACACTGTGATGACCGTAGGTCTTCGTACAGGTTCGGGTGCTTGGTAGAAGTGGTAGTTTGTGACCATTATGTATGTGGAGAAATCTGTGTGATGGTGAAGAGCGGGTGTAGAAATCCCTGTGAAAAAGAATGAGTAGGGAAAACACATGAATGTTAATGGAAGAAGAGTGCGTAGAGAAACAAATATTGAGTAGTGAAAATCGTTTGGATGTTAATGGTGAGAAGAATGTGTAGAGAAAGTCGTATGAATGTTAATAGAAGAGTGGTTGGAGAAATCTTTGTGATGGTGAAGAGTGGGTGTAGAAATTCCTGTGAGTAAAGAATACGTAGGGAAAAACGTATGGGTGTTGATGGAAGAAGAGTGTGTAGAGAAACAAAGAATGAGTAGAGAAAATTGTATGAATGTTAATGGAAGACAAATGTGTAGAGAAAATCGTATGAATGTTAATGGAAGAAGAATGTGTAGAGAAACAAAGAATGAGTAGAGAAAATAATGTGAATGTTGATGCACGAAGAGCGCGTGTAGAAAATCGTGTGAATGTTTATGCTTTAGAATCTACAGAACTGTTTGCACCATTAATAAAAGCTCTACTCTCTTTTAAAAAATATTGGATGCCAATTATTAAAAGGAAATAAAGTCCAGATAAAAAATTATTATATTCTTACACCGATTCGTCTTTCATGCACTGTATCGTTTAAACAAAAATTAAATCCCTCGTAAAAAATCCACCATTGATTTGTATACTTATGTAGAACCTCACTCACCTTGCATTGCATTCTGTTGATAAATGCTGTGTGTGTGTGTAGAAATCGATGACTCACACTTCTTAAATTAAAAAAAAACTCCTCACGTTGTTTTTAAACTTCTTTAAAATTTAAATGTAGAGTCAATAAGCTCGCAATGGTTTTAGCAAGCGTCGTTAGCTGTTTATATAGATATCTAAATTCCCCCTGGCTATGCCAGCATATCGTTATGGCAGGGGTGCTTACACGTCACGTGATTATTGTACCCAATGGAATTATCACATGCTGAACATGCGCAGAGGCTCAGCATTTCTATCTCTACTTGATTCAATTCCCCACTCTCTCCCACTCTCTCTTCCTCTCAGAGTACCTTCATAATGTGTTTACATGAGCTATAAAAACGCGTGGGAATGAAAGTCATGTGAATGTTGTAGCCTGAAAAGAATTACATTTTGCTAGGTTACAGGGAAATGAAACAAATATTTTTGAATTCTGTAAAGACAATAATTTCCAATGCTATCGTGTGTGTATGTAGACATATGTATGTGTATGTGTAATGGCTCTGTGTATGTGTATATGAATGCTCGGATGTAAGCAAGTCAAGAAGAAAGAAAGTGATACATAGATAGATAGATAGATACATAGATAGATAGATAGATAGAT
Organism: Deroplatys truncata; assembly: GCA_030765065.1. Taxonomy (NCBI): domain Eukaryota; kingdom Metazoa; phylum Arthropoda; class Insecta; order Mantodea; family Mantidae; genus Deroplatys; species Deroplatys truncata. The sequence continues at coordinate 49,248,844 of CM060984.1, read as the reverse complement.
AGATAGAAAAAAAGAGAGAAGGAAGAAAATAAAGAATCGAGTCTAGGAATCGAAATACCTAAGTATACACCAGGGTTTAATATAAATAATTATATTTGTTAAATACACTTTAATCTGCCCTTCCATGCTTCCATAATTTAATATTTATTAAGCATTAGAGTTTCGCAGAGGTAAGATTCGAACTAGGACCACAGGGTACCTAAGAATATCCTACATTAAGCTTCGTAATGGTATATAAAAATTAAGATGACTTACCCATACTCGTGTGTTACTGAATTTATTAGTTATTAGACATTAATGTTTCAATACACTAAGACTCGAACTCGGTCCTTTGGATATCCGAGAACACCTTTCATTAATCAGGGTAATTCTATAATAATGTTTTACCCTAGCCAACTATCAATTTTTCATTAGCAATTAAACATTAAACTTTTGCTTGCAGTAAGATTCGAACACAGACCTAAGGATGCCTAAGTATACACAGGGGCTTAATATAGGTAATGATACATGTTAAACACATTTTTTGATATCGCTGTTTGAAAGAGATAATAGGTGCAAAAACAGAGAGTTAGAACATGTTTAACTATGTTCGGTGATTCTCGTAGGTCGTCGTGCAGGTTCGGGTTCTCTCGGAGAGAACTGCTTGCCGTGTAATAATGGCTACCCGAGGGCAGAGCCGGCGCCATGATGGCGAGATCTGTAATTAATGGACGTGCTCCCTTCTCATGCGTGGAATTTATGGCATAGCAGGTAATGAAGCTTGTAACGTGGGAAGGGTCTCTCTCTTTTTTCGCAGTCAAACAAAAGGCAGGTCTGGTATAATAGCAGAGGTGCCAAGATGTCGTGGCTGTAACAAAATGTGATTTATTCCTCATTGTCCAGCGCAGCTGTATGGTTACCCTATCTGTCGAGTAGGAAAATTTATTGCGCCCAGGTATTCACGGTTAATGTAGCTTGCCCCCAGCGGGTGGGGGATCTATGGCACCAGTCTGGTCTTTTGTTAATGTACAGGTGCGCGTGTTAGGAGCGAATGGAATGCAGTGGGGAGGGGGTTGCTACATGTGTGGCCTTCCTAACGAACACGTGTGCGGGAGAATGTAACGGTATGGGGACAACAGCACCTGTTCTTTTGTTACAAAGCATAATTTATTACACCCATTGTGCTTTTTGACAAGGGTTGGAAGACCTTAATAGTATACCTGTCAACCTTTCCATTACACAACACAAAAGTTTTGACATCCCTTGCCACAAAGCTACCCAGGTGGGCGTGGCAGGTGGAGGGGGAGGCCTAATTAGCATAATAATTACAAATTCCTGCAGATTAAGTGCACTAGATCCCCTAAAGTTATACTACTAACAATGGTATCAAATAAAGGATGTTAATTGATTAATTCAGCTTTGTAGTTGTCTAAAAAGTAAGGCACTCACTTATCGTTAAGACCAACATCACAACAGATGTTATTTTGGACTTAAGATCTTACCAACTAAAATAACCACATGCTTTTCAAAATAATAATAATAATAATAATAATAATAATAATAATAATAATGCGTGAGATTCTCGTGCTTTAGAAATGAATTTTCTTAGGTTCTAGCATTTGTTGATGATTTTATTATTTCAAGATTTGAAAATGGTTATGTGGAATTCGAACGAGGAAAATCTGGCTTAATTAAATGAAATATTTCCATTATTCAACATTTCCATTAATTTACACTCTAAGAAAGAAATTATCTGAAGTAAGAAGGTAACAAGTGGCACTAACAAGAGTACGTGTTGGCCACAGCTCATTGGCACACTCCTACCCACCCATCTATCCAAACTGCAATACTCCTCTCACAATCAAACATGTCATCACCGAACGCTCCAAGTTTAAAAGAGAAAGAAAATTTCAGGGCATCTCCACAAATATGCTTACAGCGCTCAGGAACCCGAAGATTCTTTAAGGATATGCAACTGTACCATAGGCTCTAGCTCTAATTGCCAATAATTTTATTATGGTTTATCTAAAATGTTAATGTAAATAATTAACATCGTAAACTGTTAGCGTTGTGAACTGTTGATTGCAACTGAACTATGGTTTTGCCCTAAGAAAAATTAATTGTTAAGATTAACATATGAATGTGAACACTAACCAGTGTATCTTTACTGTTTAAGCGACCATAAACAAACAAATTAAAAAACTAATTTATGCTTTAAATTTTCCAAATAACGGAAGAATACTGCGTCGATGGTAGTGCCGGTTGTGGACTGAGCATTATTAGTGTTCAATTTTAGCTTGAATTTTTCATCCAAAAATCTTATCAATGGTTGAACTTCATCTGAGTTGAAATTGATGTTGGCGTTTTGGCGTTTTGGCCAGATTTATTTCCAACAATGCTTACCTTCAATGGTGTGTGCCAATATGCCACTATTATGCACGAATGTGTTCAATGATAGCATTAACTCTTGCATTGTTTGATATGTAGATGGCCACCACCATAATCATCTGACCATTTTTCAATTGAATTTGGCTTTATAAATAAAATGGAAATAGTTCAGAAAAGTTTCTTAGATTTCTTTATTGGAAGGAATGTAGCTGTAGAAAGACGGTTGTACGGGGCGGAATAATAGTCTAAAAGACACCAATACACGATCACTTTAAAACTTTATTTAAAACAGGAAGCTCAATAATACAATAATAATACTACAGCTAATGTACAGTATAATACGCAAGCGTCTACTGGTTCACTATGCTACGTAAACACAGTACACGCGGCACATGCGCATAGACTGTCTATGACGTATGTCACGCAGAGAGTAGAAATCATTAATTAATTTTGGAGATTTAGAAGCTAGTAACAGTGATGTGTCATAATTTAAAATAAACAGAGTTGAAGGTTGGTAAGGTTGTTACCAATCTTCAACTCCCTTTATTTTAAAAGAGTAGAAATGATTCTCCTTCTCTTTCCTCTCAACTGTGTTGGAAGGAGGCAAGAGTGGTGTGCATCTTGAAACCCGACAAGGACCCTGCAATTACCGATCTATAAGCTTGCTCCCGAACGTCTCAAAAGTCTTTGAGCGGTTGCTCCTGAACCGACTCATTCCTCTATTCCAGGAACGGCATCTCCTTCTGGATAACCAGTTTTGGTTTTCGCCATGGGCATTGCACTACCTTGCAGTTACTGCGAGTGGTTGAGAAGGCTTCCCTGGGTTTCCAGGAGAACTTCAAGACCATAGCGGTACTGCTTGACGTAGAGAAGGCCTTTGCCACCATGTGACATCAAGGCCTTTTGTACAAACTCAGGGAAGCAGACCTCCCTCCTCCCTATCTTGCACTGATATGCAGTTTCCTGCGAGACCGCGTTTTCAGGGTAAGAGTGAAGGGAAAAGTTGCATCATCAGACCCATAACTGCAGGAGTCCCGGTTGAGTCTCTCAATCAGGCCAACTCATGGTTTCACTTTTCGTCTGATCCAGGCTAACTTGCACTACCGCGCCTAAATAAGCTTTGTCGTCTCCGTGGTTACTAGGGATATCTTGCTAGACTCTGGTTCCTGAGGTCAGGGTTCAAACCCGGTGAAGAGCGATGGTTTTTTCGGAGTAAAAATCCTTAGCATGGTTTCCTTCGAAAGGGAAGTAAAGCCGGTGGTCCCGTGTCGTAGATTTACAGCACATAAAAGAACTTCAAGCCTGATAAAAAGACCTTTGAGCAAAATTTCCGGTCTTTCACGCCCAATATAGAGTGGGGCGCTAAGAACCATTGTAGTTATAGAGTAACCATAAATAAAAAAAACCTAAAGAAGTTTCACTTCAATAGCTTGCTCTTGTATGGATAAATTAATTGAACTTTTAGGAAGGCGCACACGTCATATAATTCGAGAAAAGTAGGGAAATGAACGTCATGTTGTTTCTAAAATACATAAGCAAGAGCACTCTTACATCTTCGAAATCAGGAAGTTGCTGCGGCACTTATAATATTTTCGGTGTAAGGAAGTCACTAAATAAATTAAATCCGGAGTTGGCAACTGGTAACCGGGTTACGCGTCAAAGGATTGTCGGAACCGGGAACAAGAGTAAGGCAATTATGGAAATACTCAGTTGTCGGAGCGCCATCGGAAACGTATAAATACGGCAGTGTGGTAAATAACATTGTGATGAGTGGGAAATGGCATAAAAGTACAATAAAGTTATCGTTCAGCATTAAGGTCATCATTCGTACAAGATATAGAGTGGTCAACGGAGTCACCACGCCCTGAACCTTATCCAAGACTCTTATGCTCACAAATTTAACCTGATGCTAAAGAGAGGAGGAAGACGACGGTCTTAGTAATCCACCTTTATCCCTCAATCGCACCACACGTCAGCATGTTTTACATCCTCTACCACGTACCTATAGCAGGTAGAGAATATATTGTATTCCAACCAAAAATTCGATATCGAGATTTCACCCAAAATACATCCTTTGAGTCTGAATAAAAATGAGCATTTTTAGAAACAGGCGAGCGCGTGTGTTGTGTGTGTGTGTGTGTGTGTGTGTGTGTGTGCGCGCGCGCGCGCGCCTGAGAACAATATAACTCAAAAACGAAAAGTTGGATAAATATCAAAATTAGCATCAAAGTTTAGTATCCTCCAAAGATGCGTCACAAAGATGTTCAAGAAAATCCCTCCACCCCGAACTACCTTTTGAAATTTAAATCGTAAAATTTTCGAACTTTTTTATTTTATAAAACATATGTATCTCTGACGATTTCGATTAAAATACCACATATTTATGATATTTAGATCACAAATAAAATGTATATTTTGAATTTTCTGAGAATAGCCGGTTAAGTCCTCTTCATTCGAAAGGAATTTTGCATAATTCTGTATAAAGATAAACCATAATAAGTAGAAAGAAATGTACTCACAAAAGTGTAGTTCTCATTAAAACACATAATGTATTTCATATAATTTTTATTGTAGCATCAGCCATTTCCATTTAGTTTGAACTTTTTTAATACGTTTGTGATTTTTACTTTCTTTACCACGTACATAGTAGGTAGAGAAGGTATTGCATTCCACCCTAAAACAGAGTTTTCACCAGAAATGTATGTTTTGAGGCGCCTTGAATCCAAAAAAAAGTATTTTAAGAAAAAAAAAGCCCGTGTTTGTGGATGTGTTTGTGTGTGTGGACAGCATAATCTAAAAAAAATCTGATGTGTTACACTCACATGACTTTCTCTACTCTTGTACAATCTATTTTTACAAACGCCTATTCTACATATGCTTCATGTTAATCGAGATATCGAGATGTCAATCTTATTGGTAATTTTCTTGTAGATGCAAGAGGAATATGGTAGCTTTTAAGCGATAGTCAAATATTTTAACGCTGGTTGCTATGTGCCGCATTCCATTCTCTTTGCATGTCCAGGACATAAAAAAATGAATAACGAATTTGAGAAAAAGTATAAGTATTGGAAAATTTAAGGGAATAACAAGCAATATCTCGAAAACGGTTCACTCAACAAAAGAAATGTATATGACATAAGTTGTGTATTTTAACGCGATCTACATTTTTTGTGTAGTAAAATTTTGTCTATCTCTTATGGTTCACCAGTTATGCAAAAGTCGTTCACAATGAAGAATACTTTTGGAGACATTCCCAGAAAATTCAAGATATACATTTCATTTCTCATGACATTGTCTTAAACATATGGTATTTTCATCAAAATCGTTAGAGCCCTTTTTGAGAAAATTAAAATTTTCGAAAAATGTTCCACGTAAAGGGTAGTCTGGGGTGGGGGTATTTTCTTGAAAATCTTCGTGTCGCATCTCTGGAAGATACTGAACCTAAATACCAAGTTTGGTGTTTATCCGACTGTTCGTTTTTGAGTTATGCTGTTCACAGACACACACACAGACACACACACACACACACACAGACACACACAAACACACACAGACACACACACGGACATGTTTCCAAAAATGCTTTTTTTGGATTCAGGAGGTCTCAAAACATGTATTTCCGGTGAAATCTCGGTATCGAATTTTTGGGTGGAATGCAATACTTCCCCTACTTACTATACGTAGTAGAGAAAGTAATAAAAAGCCGGATAAATGCCAATCTTAGTATTTAGTTTCAGTACTTTCCAAAGATACGACACGAAGATTTTTCAAGAAAATCCCCCCTCCCCAAACTATCCTTTGCATTGAAGATTTTTCAAATTTTTTTATTTTCTAAAATATGGCGCTAATGTTTTTGATTAAAATATCATATATTAAATGTATTTACATGAAAAATAAACTGTATATTTTGAATTTTCTGGGAATAGGCTGTAAAGTCCTCTTCATTCGGAAGGAATTTTATACGAGTATAATCTTGTATAACTGGTAAACGTTAAACAATAGACGAAAACGTACTCCATAAAAACTGAATATTTCTTTAAAACACACAGTTTATTTCATTTTTGTGGCATCAGTCATTTCCGAGATATCCTTTATTAATGCTTCGATTGTTCAATACTTTTGTCATTCTTTTTAAGTCCCGTCGATTTTCAGTTGTTTCTCGCGATTGTTGGAAACAGTATGGAATTTTAAGGCCAAGCATAGTGTCTAGTTCTTAAACATTACTATTGCTGTTTCCTTTGTACCTAACGAAATGTGTGATATAGCTATTTCTGCAAAGGTTTATCTCGATTAAAATGAAGTAGATAGAAAAATAAACTTTCGTAAGAATAATTTGTATATCCACTAATAAACGATAGAGGGTAGAGAAAGTTATGTGAATATAACACAGATTTTTTTTGAAGTGCTTTCATCTGCCAGTTGTTTCTCGCGAGTTATGCGCGTCTCGCATTTAAAAATTTGACTATCGATTCGGTTTCCTGCATCCCCCTTTTACATACCTACAATGAAATGTGCAGTGAAACTAATTCTGCATAGGTTTATCTCGACAACACGAAGCAGATAGAAAAAAAGTTTTTGTAAGGATAGTTGTAGAAGCTTTATAAGAATAAACAATAGTGGGTAGAAAAATTCATGCAAATGTAACACAACATTTTTTTTAATCTCAGATCTGAAGGAACTGCTAACTAATAATAGTGCTCTAAACGCAGGTGTTATATGGTCAGAAAATGTTTCTGCAAATTGTTCAGCTTCTTTTTCCCACTGATCATCAGTAGGAGTCAAAGAGGACTGAATTATCTTATATGGGTCTACTAGTAACTTTGTGCCCTTGAACCGATTGTAAGGTTGCAACATATAGCATATCATGGGTTAATAGGAAGCTTTTATAGAATGCTTCAAAGCTAGAAGTGCCAGCGGCGCATGCGCATCGTGGTCGGACAGTCACTCAGCAGACTGCCAAAGTGGTAAACTTACTGATGACGCGAAAGACGCACAGCGAATCCCCCCTCACTCAACCACTGTCCACCAGTATGTTCTTTGATTTTTTCGAAATAATTCTCTCACATGCAAATGCAGCAATAATATGGAAAAACCTTATTAAATGTTCGTTTGATACGCAATTTGTTACGGAATTTCTTTTACCACGAATACCTTCAAAATCTTTTTGCACAGGAAACCTTCAATGGGGTCGACAGGGGTGCTTATTTGGGGCCCCTGACTTTGAGGGCCTCGGTGCAATGCACCGGTTGCACCAGCCCCTGTCACTAAACCAACATATAGTGCTAATGCTTTATTTCCGCCACAAACAAAACGAATCTGAATGCATACATTTATGGTTTGTTGCAAGTTTGATTATATCTGTCGTTTAATTCCTTTAAATAAGTTTTAATATCACATATAGTTATGGTTTTGTATTTATTGGAAATTAGGATGGTATCAAGTAGATAACGGGGGATTTTTGTTGGCGCTGTGTCGACCACCCGCTCACGTTAGCATAAAAGGCTTATTGTGCGACCCCATTGGAAAGGAGGCTTCATTATTTCCCAAACTTTGTTCCCTGAACAAGTTCCAGTATCCCGGTTCGAATGTCAGCACCCTTTACTAGATGTTTGCTGGTTACAGAAAGGGTGGCTCTCTTTCTTGCCAGGAATGGACAGTCAAAAAGCATATGCGAAGCAGTTTCCTCGTCCTCTTTGCACATTCTACAAATGGGTTCATCCTTGTAGAGGCCTGCCTACTTTACGTAGATATTCCCTGAAGTGACCATGTTCAGAAATTAATGCAATTACTTTCCTTATTGCTGCTCTGACAATCTCAGGAGAGACGAGGAAAGACCGTTGCATGGACCCAAAACCAGTTTCCTAGGTTGTCCTTGTCCAGGATAGGTTTGCCACCTAAGTTGATGAGCATAATCCATGCTTTTACCGAGGTTTCAGCAGTACGTGTACTGATTCCAACCACGGGATCAGGGCCAGTATCTCAGTACCCTATTTGGGCGGCTGATCAGATTTTTCATTTCTACAGATGCCCTGATGCCCCGGCTCCCACATTTCGAGCCTTTTGCAATATGAGAAGGCAATCAAGACATTTAGGCATTCCCATACCATATTTTATTTTATTCCGTCTGAGGAGGGGTCATGGTATCGAGTATGAACATGCTTAAAGCATGAGGTTAGTAATGACACTTCTTAATTCATTAAGATTTTTAAAAAGCGATTTACAATAGTGGATAGTTAGGTTTTGCATTTATGATGAACCGAATACTCAGAGGTTTTTTTTTAACACGTCAGTAATCTTGCACCTGAAATCGGTTACAAAGTCTTCTAAGAATAATTATTTTGAGAAGATAGTTTACAAAATCAAGTGAGTATTCAGTATTTTGCTGGCTATTGAAAACAAACCCTTATTTCTGGTTTCAGACGTTGAAAGATGCCGTTTATCTGCACGTCCGAATCTCATCAAATTCCACAAGACTAGAGAGAAATGTCTGAAAAGACACTGACTTGTTTTAACTAACCCATTCCTTGAATGCAGTGCTACGCTATTTAACACGACGTTGCAAAGTTACATAAGGAAATGTTAGTTACCTAACTTTAAAAGCACTTACAACAGTTCCATTTAAAACAGCTAAACCACTTGTAGCTTTTTATTACTTGTTTTTCCTCTTACGTCTCCTTGAAGAAACAGTAGCACTAGAAGAATTTCAAATCTTCCTTTATAGCTTCGAGTTTCACTTTAGCATTATCTGTAACAAACGTCATTAAAAGGGCCATTATCCACTAGCTGGCGTGACATTCTACTGAGTACGCAAAAGCGATGTGCAGAAAACTGTAAAATAGAAAGGGGGGCATTTTGAGATAGGAACAAGCCCTCGCAGAATCTTGTTTACTGCGATACATACGTCATAAATCCGTCCTGTTAGTCTCCGATTGCGAAACCTGTTTATGGCATGTCAGATGTAAACAAAACGCACTTTCGTGCAGTACTATGCCACACTTCACGCTTAAAAGACAGTACAGGTTAAACGGGGCGCATGTACTATGCCTGCGCTCGCAACTTTTGTGCCCAGCTGTGATCGGTCTACCAATTTAATGTCATCTTGTGAGTGATACATGACCAAATAGTGAATTATCTGCATTACTATTTAAGGCTATTGTAAAACATTTAATTTTCACCCGCACTTTCTCTCTCCTCTTTGTATTCGTAGTACTTTGAAAAACACGATTTTACAGGCATAAAAATATGTGTTATCAAACAAATGTGAAGATATAATATAATAAAAGCAATAAGTTGGTAGGGTATCATTACTGTGTACCCTTGACAAAATTACATTCAACGTGGGTGAGTTGTTTACAAACAGCAAAGAATGAACGATGCGCCGCACTCCGCTTTGCTTTATTCCATCATATTGCATTAATCTAGGGTGTTTTGGTTTCCTTTACCCTTTTTTTGCTTTCTTTTTTGATGGCGTCCTGGGGGTCCAGTGATTCGTTCTTTTTTATTCCAAACTATACAGTTTCTGAACACTCGATAGGCTTAGCTACTTCTTTTACTGATCTACTAACACTAATTTTTTTGAATAATAATCTAACACATTCATTAATAATTTACGTTTCTGCTTAGTTTAGCAACATTTCGTCTCTTCCTAGCTTCTCCCTCCACAAAAATAAATATTTATAAAAGTTAAATAAATAACCTGCTAACACTTGGCAGTGCTCCTCACGCTGTAAACGTACACACTTCCTTACAACTGATGTTAACCTTTATTGCCTTCTGCCTCGCGTCTGTTAGCTGAATAGATGGGTGAATGTTGTTTATCATATGCAAATACAAGAAGTTACAGGATTCCAGTTTCTTTTAAAAACTGTCTCCAACTCTCCTCAACATTTTCTCTCGCTTGGTCCCCCTTGTAAATACAGTAACGAAAAGATTTCTCTCTGGCTAACTTTTCTACTACATAGGTATAGAATTTTCCGAAAATATTTAATTTATAAAATTATTACACTCATCTTATTAAACATAGAGAATTCCAACTTTGCAGGTATCAGCACTCTAATTTACTCTAACTAAGAAATAAGTATTGTTCCGTTCTACCCTTTAGTTTATTAGCACTGAGTGATAAGCATAACAGCAAATATCGGACTTATACTGAAAAATCTGATGTGTTACACTCACGTGGCTTTCTCTACTCTTGTACAAACTATTTTTACCAACGCTTATTCTCCATATACTTCATGTTAATTGAGATATCGAAATGTTAATCTTATTGCTAATTTTCTTGTAGATGCAAGGGGAATATGGTAGGTTTTAAGCGATAGTCAAATACTTTAAGCGCTGGTTGCTAGGTGGCGCATTCCATTCTCTTTGCATATCCAGGACATAAAAAAAATGAATAACGAATTTGAGAAAAAGTATAAAATTTGGAAAATTTAAGGGAATAACAAGTAATATCTCGAAAATGGTTCACTCAACAAAAAACAGCATATGACATAAATTGTGTATTTTAATGCGATTTACATTTTTTGTGTAGCAAAATTGTGTCTATCTCTTATGGTTTACCAGTTATGTAAAAGTCGTTCACAATGAAGCGTACTTTTGGAGACATTCCCAGAAAATTCGAGATATACATTTCATTTGTCATGAAAATATCTTATACATATGATATTTTAATCAAAATCGTTAGAACCAGTTTTAAGAAAATTAAAATTTTCGAAAAATGTTTAATGTATAGGGTAATCTGGGGTGGGGGGATTTTCTTGAAAACCTTCGTGTCGCATCTTTGGAAGATTCTAAACCTAAATACCAAGTTTGGTGTTTATCCGACTGTTCGTTTCTGAGTTATGCTGTTCACAGACACACAGACACACACACACACGGACATGTTTCCTAAAATGCTTTTTTTGGATTCAGGGTGTCTCAAAACATGTATTTCCGGTGAAATCTCGGTATCGAATTTTTGGGTGGAATACAATACTTCCCCTACTTACTGTACGTAGTAGAGAAAGTAAAAACTAGTTTTCTTAAGAAATTTCTGCCCGCAGAAATCTGTAGGCTCTAAAAATGACATAATCTGATAGAGAAGAATATTCTCATGGGATAATGTGTTCAAAGCTGAAAATTATAACAAATGAATATTTACACCATGTTAACAACTTAGTGACAGCGCTAGAGTAGAAAAGGACGAAGCTAATGGCAATATGTACGCATTAGATAGAGACAGATATACCATACACTCCATGCTGTCTTTAAAGGTTGAGGCAAGCTAGTCACTGTCACTAGACGTTTCTGATGTTCAATGCTGCGTTTGTGTTGTGAAGCCTACCGGATGGTATGTAATGCCGAACGCTCGTATTGTTCAGTACAGAGTGTAGAGTAGGTGTAATACGCGTACGTAATGGTTAGTTTCTCATTGTATAGTTATCATTATTTGAGACAGTACTTACAAACCGAGAAAACTGGCTCCGCAATAACATGTGAGGCTCGCATTCGGGAGCTCCCGGATTCGGTTCCCATCGGACCAGCCACTCTGACCATGCCTTTTACGTGGTTTCCCCGGTTCGGTGGGCGAATACTGGGACGGTTCCTCTTCTACCACAAATTTCCTGTCCCCATTCTTACTTCTAATCTCTTTCAGGGTTGAAGGACCAGGCGGCAGCGTTCTGTGTGTTGCGGTAGGACCAGGGTTGTGCGCTTTGGAGAAGTTTCTCTCTGACCAGCTTGGTCTGTGGGGCCCTCCTTCCTGGGCGCGTGTCTAGGGCCACAGGGAGCATGGAGCTAATGCATGGCTAGGCGGCGCCAGGGTGTGCTCCATCTGGAATCGTTAGGGACCCATCCTTGCTAGCACGCATCGTCGTCGGATCTGGTCTTCCTTCGGGTTTCCCCCTCATCCCTCCCTTCCAGGGGTCACGTTAGAAGCAAAATGGCCCACTGTGGCCTACTTAAGATACTGTGCTCCAGTTTCTGGAGGCCCCCTCCTTCTGTGTACTCCTACTTCTACGTACACACTTTTCTTTTGAGTTACAGTTCATTGTTTACTCTGGAAAATGAAGACGTTTCATAAAGCCAATTTCCATTATGTTTATGCAGCACTCCTCTTATATTGCATCTGCGATCCCATGCTCCTAACTTCAAAATGCTTGGTTTGGTGCTGCCTTTCTACTTCACGATTTTCGGCGACTATTTTTCAGCAACTGCATACGAGAATCTCGTATTTCATTCCATACCCATACAGAATCCAGAAGCATTAATAGGTATTAATAATGATGATTGCGTTTTCGCTTTATAAATAAATATAGTCCATATAATTTGTTATGTTTTATACATTTATTGTTTTTGAGTTCAGCTTAGCAAAAATTGTGCCCTCAGAGTTTTCAAAAAATTACTAAATGTTACTAGCTCCAATGGGAAAAATATTCCAGCAGAGCGGTTATTTCCGAAGAAGTTATCCTGATGCATGTGTATCTAAATGAGTATAATACCGTGCCGGTTTTTTTTGTTGTAATATTCAATTCTGGATAAGTATAAAATGCAGTATTCGGAAGCCACTACTTACCCCTATTAAGTAGAAAAATCTGATGTGTTACACTCACATGACTTTCTCTACTCTTGTACAAACTATTTTTACAAACGCTTATTCTCCATATGCTTCATGTTAATCGAGATGTTAATCTTATTACTAATTTTCTTGTAGGTGCAAGGGGAATATGGCAGGCTTTAAGCGGTAGTCAAATCTTTTAAGAGCTGGTTGCTATGTGGCGCATTCCATTCTCTTTGCATGTCCAGGACATAAAAAAATGAATAACGAATTCCCACTTAAAAAAATTGTCAGTATTGGAAAATTTAAGGGTATCTTTGGAAAGAGATATATCTAAGAGTATTTTACTCTATATCTAAGAGTATTTTTGGAAACGTGTCCGTGTGTGTGTCTGTCTGTGAACAACATAACTCAGAAAAGAACAGTTGGATAAACACCAAACTTGGTATTAAGGTTCAGTATCTTCCAGAGATGCGACACGAAGGTTTTCAAGAAAATCCCCCCACCCCAGATTTCCCTTTATATGGAACATTTTTCGAACATTTTAATTTTCTTAAAACTGGCTCTAAGGATTTTGATTAAAATATATATTCAAGATACTTTCATGACAAATAAAATGTATATCTCGAATTTTCTGGGAATGTCTCCAAAAGTATTCTTCATTGTGAACGACTTTGGCATAACTGGTAAACCATAAGAGATAGACAAAATTTTACTACACAAAAAATGTAGATCGCGTTAAAATACACAATTTATGTCATATACAGTTTTTGTTGTTGATTGAACCATTTTCGAGATATTGCTTGTTATTCCCTTAAATTTTCCAATACTTATAGTTTTTCTCAAATGGAAATTCGTTATTCATTTTTTTTGTCCTGGTAATTCAAAGAGAATGGAATACTCCATATAGCAACCAGCTCTTAAAATATTTGACTATCGCTTAAAGCCAATTCCCCTTGCATTTACAAGAAAATTAGCAATAAGATTAACATCTCGATATCTCGATTAACATGAAGCATATGGAGAATAAGCGTTTGTAAAAATAGTTTGTACAAGAGTAGAGAAAGTCATGTGAGTGTAACACATCAGATTTTTAGAACAAGGTCCCTGTGTGTGTGTGTACCTATGAACAGCATGCGCAAAAACGAAAAGTCGGATAAGTACCAAACTTGGTATTTAAGTCGAGTATCTTCCAAAGATGCGACACAAAGGTTTTCAAGAAAATCTCCAATCCAAACTACCCTTTACTTGGAACATTTTTCGAAAATTTTGATTTTCTCAAAAATGGCTCTGATGATTTTGATTAAAATACTATATGTTTAAGACATTTTAATGGCAAATGAAATATGTATGTTAAATTTTCTGGGAATAGCCTTTGAAGTTCTCTTCGTTCGGAAGGAATTTTGTATAATTTTATATAACTGGTAAACGTTAAGCGATAGACGAAAACGTACCACACAAAAAATGTAGATCTTAGAAACACATAATCTATTTCAAATAAGTGTTTTGTGGCATAAGCCGTTTCTGAGACATCCGTTATTATCGAATTGTTCATTTCTTGGTCATTCTCTTAAAGTTCTTTCAACATTCAGTTGCTTCTCGAGACTGCATGGAAACAGTATGGAATTTTAAGGCCAGCATATGGCGTTCAGTTTTTAAATATTTGACTATCCCTGTTCTCCTTGTATTTATAACAAAATGTGTAAGGTAGCTATTTGAACGGCAAACGTTTATTTGGATTTAAACGTAGTAAACATAAGAATAAGCTTTAGTAACAATAGTTTGTATACCCACTAATAAACGATAATGGGTGGAGAAAGGCATGTGAGTGTATCGCATCAGACTTTTTTACGTCCAGGACATGCAAAGAGTATGGAATGCTCTAAATAGCAACCAGCTCTTTAAACATTTGACTATCGCTTAAAGCCTACTGTATTTCAATCCTTGCAACTACAAGAAAATTAGCAGTAAGATAATTTCTGCAAATGTTTATTCCGATTAACATGAAGTAGATGGAGAATAAGCATTTGCAAAATTAGTTTGTACAAAGCTAGAGCAAGTCATGCATGCCCGTACCCAGAAAAAAATGTCGGGGAGGGTTTTCCACAAGTAGATCTAAGCTTAACAGTACCCCACACAATTACCATGTACCTACTCCGTATTATATAGACGTTACATGAATAAGAAAATTGCTTGGAGACATTATATAGACAAGAAAAAATCACCAGAATGAGGATATTCCACCTTACAGCACAAAACATGGAGACTGCTTCGAAAACCGGGATGTATGGTCGCCTTACCTATGTAAGGCGACGATATTAAGTTTCCCTTTTTCTTGTAAACGTGCTACTAGCTGACTTACTGTTATCTAACGACATTTTCCCATATTGGTTTGCTATGAATTTAAATAAATAAAACTGTTCAAAAGTTTCGGGGGAGTTTGAACCCTAGAACCCCCCTCTAAATACGCCCCTGAAGTCATGTGAGTGCAACACATCAGATTTTTACTTTCTCTACTACGTATAGAAGATGGGGAAGTATTGCATTCCACCCAAAAATTCGATGTCCAGATTTCACCTGAAATACATGTTTTGAGGACCCTGAATTCAAATAAAGCATTTTTGGAAACATGCCCGTGTGTTTGTCTGTGAAAAGCATAACTCAAAATCGAAAGGTGGAATAAATATCAAACTTGGTATTTCGGTTCAATGTCCTCCAAAGATTCTACACGAAACTTTTCAACAAAATCCCCCAACCCAAACTACCATTTTTTTGGTATCTGTGTGTATATCTGACTGTGAACAGCATAACTCAAAAATGAAAAGTTGGTATTTGAGTTCAGTATCTTCCTAGGATGCGCCACGCATATTTTCAAGAAAATCCTCTCACCCCAACTACACTTTACATGGAACATTTTTAAAAAAATTTATTTACTAAAAAATGGCTCTAACATTTTGAATAAAATAACATATATGAAATATATTTACATGATAAATAAAACGGATTTCTTTAATTTTTAGTTGTTTCTCACGATTGCATCGAAACAGTATGGAATTTTAAGGTTAGCATATGGCGTCCAGTTCTTAAATATTTGACTATCGGTGTTCTGTTTGTATTTATAACGAAATGTGTAACGTAGCTATTTTTGCAAAGGTTTATTTGGGTTAAATAAAATCTGATGTGTTACACTCACATGACTTTTTCTACTCTTGTACTAGCTAGTTTTACAATGGTTTATTCTCCATCTACTTCATATTAATTAAGATAAACATTTGCAGAAACCTTATTGCTAATTAATAGGCGCAAGGGTAATGTGGCAGCGATAGTCAAATCGTTTAAGAGTGGTTGCTATGTAGAGCATTCTATTCCCTTTGCATGTCCAGGACAAAAAAAAACCAATAACGAATTCCCATTTCAGAAACAGTGTAAGTATTGGAATATTCAAACCAATAACAAGGATTATCTCCGAAATGGGCCACTCAAAAAAAAAGCATCTGACATAAAGTGTGTGTATTAACAAGATCTACATTTTTTGTGTAGTAAAGCTTTGCCTATTTCTTGCGGTTTACCAGTTATAAGAAAGTTATTCAGAATGAAGAGGACTTTTGGGGACATTCCCAGAAAATTCAAGATATATACTTCATTTACCATGAAAATATCTTAAATATATGTTCCATGTAAATGGTAGTCTGGTGTGGGGGAGGGGGGATTTTCTTGAAAACTTGTGTCGCATCCTTGGAAGATACTAAACTCAAATACCAAGTTTGGTATTTGTCCGCCTTTTCGTTTTTGAATTATGCTGTACACAGACAGACACAGCCACATAGACAAACAGACACAGCCACACAGACAGATAGACACACACGCACACACGGACATGTTTCCAAAAACGCTTTATTTGGATTCAGGGCACCTAAAGCATGTACTTTCGGTGAAATCTCGGTCGAATTTTTAGTTGGAATATTATACTTAGATACTGTGTTCCACCCAAAAAATTCGATACCGATATTTCACCGGAAATACATATTTCAAGGCCTTCTGAATCCAACAAAAGCATTTTTAGAAAAAAAGTCGGTGTGTGCGCCAGTCTGTCTGTATGTGTTTATGAACAGTATAACTCAAAAACAAAAAGTCGGATAAATACCAAACTTGGTATTTAGGTTCAGTACTTTCCAAGGATGCGACACGAATATTTGCAAGAACATCCCCCATCCCAAAGTACCCTTTGCATGGAACAATTTTCGAAAAGTTTGATTTTCTAATAGTGGTTCTAACGATTTTGATTAAAATGCAGTATATTAAAGGCATTTACATAACAAATAAATGTATATATTGCATTTTTGGGGAATAACCTGTGGAGTCCAGGTCAGTTGGAAAATTTTTTGAGTAATCTTGTACAACTGCTAAAAGATAGCGATAGACGAAAACGTGATATAA
Organism: Deroplatys truncata; assembly: GCA_030765065.1. Classification (NCBI taxonomy): domain Eukaryota; kingdom Metazoa; phylum Arthropoda; class Insecta; order Mantodea; family Mantidae; genus Deroplatys; species Deroplatys truncata. The sequence goes on along the minus strand of CM060984.1, from coordinate 49,231,506 downwards.
AAAAAACTCTAAACATACAGTTTACTTCAAATAAGCTTTTTGTAGTATAAGACATCTGCGATATCCGTTATTAAAGGTTCGAATTGTTCAACTTGGTCATTCTTTAAAGTCCTTTCAGCATTCAGTTGTTTCTCGCGATTGCATGGAAACAGTATAGAATTTTAAGGTTATACGTCCAATTCTTAAACATATAGGTAACTATCGCTGCTCCCTTTGAATCTGTAACGTAATGTGTAATGCAGCTATTTCTGCAAAGTTTTATTTGAATGAAAATGTAGTTGATAAAAAACAAGCTTTAGTAAAATAGTTTGTATACCCACTAACAGATGATAGGGAGTAGAGAAAGTCATGTGAATGTACCACATCAAACATTTTTTCTTCGCATTGGCCGTTTTCGAAATATTCGCTGTGATGTTTTATCAGTGCAAAGCTTGGTATGCTGTTAACATCCACATCCCACCTCTTGTATTGATAGTAAGTAGATCTTTCTAAGAAAGTCATTGACCCAGTGTTGTTTCCATATGTTGCATATAATTAAGTATATGTTGCTTAATTTGAAACACTATTGCTTTTAGAGCCACTCGTGAGCATCGTTGGTAGTGCAATCAAAAGACTTTCGCAACTGTCGGATGCATGCAGCGCAATTTAATTTATGTGTGCTCAAATTAATTTTTCCATCTTATGATTTGTCTTTTATCAGTTCGTTTAACGATCCCGTCCATCTTCTGCATTGTTTGTAATGGTATCGCTCACACTTTTGGTCACATATCTTGGGTTGGTGATATTTCTTATTTTTGCACATTTTGTGGTGAAATCTGTGCGCTGCCAGGCCTATGATGGCATGTCTTTCTGTTCACCATGGCGTCGGAGGCGTAGAACTCTTGACTGGTCTCTTTTTCCTTCTGTTTCCTTTTCTCTGTGACTTCCTTATATGGGTCCGTTGCCGGCAGAGCCCCCTGTGTCTCAGGTCCTCCAGGAAGAGGATTTCTCTGGCCAGCGTATAGGCCATTCTACTTGGTGTGTATTTGCTCGCGCCTATTGCTCTTTTGATGTACCAACTTTCACTTTTTCTAACCTCTCCAAGTCGTTGGCCGTGAGCTTTTCCCATACCAGTTCTATCCCGTAGGTGGCAATCGGGGTGATCGCTTCTCGAATAGTCTCATAGCTGTGTCTAATTTTAATGCTGTTATGTCCTTGATATTGCACATAGCTCTTATAGCTGCACGGTATAGACTTTACGGTTGGCTGCAGGGTTATGCCTAAGTATTTGAATTTGTTCGGTTCTTCTCCTAGCTTGGGTGTCACTTGCCGCTACTCTTCCACCTTTCCGAAGACCATTTGTACTATCTTGTTGTTTATCGCGAACTCATTTTTCGTAGCCCATCTTTGCACTGCGTCTAATCCATGCTGTATATGTTCTTTGTTTTCTGCTCCAATGGCCATGTCGTCCGCATACGTTATCAGCGTGGTCCCGTTGGTTTCCTTCCCGATGTCTGCCGTCATATTGAATAGCAGCGGGCTGATTGGGTCTCCTTGCAGTACCCCGTTAGTTTGTTTAACCTCGTCCATTGTTGCTACTTCGTCTGTTATCTGCAGACAATTTTGTCTCATTATTCATTTATTATCTGTTTACCCTCCTCTTATGTAGGACTTACACCCCCAGGACTTACAAGCGGGTGCCTGGGGTCAGAGGCCCGTCGAGGAGCAGACACTCATGGATCAGACAGAGCATCCAGGATGGGTGATCAGCCCGATGCCTGGTATGGGATGAAGGAAGTAGATGAAACGAAATGTGGGTGAAATGGATGAAAGGAAAGGTGATGATGGAGCAGTTGGTGGAATGAATGGCGGGGGAAACCGGAGAACCCGGAGAAAACCTGCCCAGACGCCGCTTCGTCCACCACAAATCCCACATGCAGGTCCCTGGGATTGAGCCCGGGCCGCTTCGGTGGGAGGCGAGCGGTCTAACCACTCGGCCACGGCGCCGCCTTGTCTCATTATGTCATGCACTATTGCAGCAATGGGGTCTTTCGAGTGCAACTTACTTATTATTAAATTAATTTTGCGATCACAAAAATTAAGCTGTGCATGCGACTGACTGGTTCAAATGTTTCTATATTACGGACACGCTATGTACCATCCCTTAAACTCCTGTAACATGCAACCAACATAACTAGCGCAGCATGTAGTGAGTGGTGATTCGGGGGACAGCCTGTATAAAATTCCCTGTACTCTATTATACTGCTTCTCGTTTTATATCTAATGTCCATTCCAAACCAGATTTCCCTCTGATGTAAACCGAGGAACACGCTCCTACGCCAATGTAAATAGTTCCTTGTATCATGAAATATTAGGGCAGGCGTATTTTATTGCGATTATCATAAGAACTTTTTGCTAAAGGTAATGGATGTACTAACTGTTAAAAGATTACAAAATATGATTTTCGTCTGCTATTGCGCTAACGCCGAGAGCATCTTGCTTGTTAATACCAACTGTATGCACGACTGCCATTCTCTTACATGTATGAGAAATGCAGCAATGAATTCCCAGAGGGGTTATCTGGGAACCGAATAAACACTTTGCGTAACACAGGAAATATGATAAGCGAACAGTCATTCATAATACGCAGGCACAAGTATGCTCAGCTCAGGTCAAATCTTGTGATTTAGTCAGTTGGTATTTGAGTTCTCGTGGCAGAAGAAGATGCGTATAGTGCGAATAAACTGTTCAAACACAAAAGCGGGAAACCGTTAAAAAGTCACGAAAAAACTTAATGTATTCAACTGACTATTAGAAAAGTACCCGACACTTGCATTATTACGAAACTAATATCCGATTTTACAGACGTTTCAGTGAGAAGTGTAACCAAAAACGTGCAGGGAATATAAACAGACAATAGAAGAGGAGAATCAAATGTGGGCACTTGTTTTGTGTGCGACAGCTTGTCATTAACTTGGAGATGAGTTCTGATTCCAATATGGCAGCTGAGTCACATTCGGAGGATTCTGATTTGGGTGTTGCACTTTTGCCTGATTGTGATTAATGTCAGTAAAATGCTTATAAAATCGATTGTTACTTCAGGTTGCATTTTGAAATATGATTCTCATACAGGGCGCCTTTTTATAGATTGAAACAATGTTCAAATTTAAATGATATGTAGCAAGTATGTGAGGGAGGAGCAAGCAGCCATTAGGGGGGGGGGATTGGGAACTACTTTCGCGCGGATAATACAAAGATCTTGTTTACAGTGAGAGGCACTCTGGTTTGGAATGGACAGTACATGCGGCTACCTCGGGTTAGTATATATCTGCCATTCATCCCTCGCCACCGAGCACACCTCTGTTCATTGATATTAATTACATTACTTTCCCGGATATGGAAGTCTCACTCTCTTTCTCTCTCTCTCTTTCTTCTAGAGTGACTGGAGGACTTAACTTACTTTAAACGTTAATTAAATCACCACCCACTAAATTTCAGTAAACATGTTACAACAGTAATTATTGTAAACGCTATTTGCAGAACGTCTCACTATTGTACATCTGCAACAGAAATTAACGATACGTATAGCCGAGGTCATTAGGACACGGACTCAGGAAGGTCTGCGGCTCAAATCCTACTAGCACCATCCACCCTGACTGAGGTTTATTTGCAGTTTTGTTTTCCCAATCCTCATAACTGCAAATGCCTGAAACGTTTCCTTCCAAAATTTCTTTTCCCAATATCATTTCACGTGTCCACCGCCTATGGTGCCGTATTCAATAGCACTACTAAAAATGCAGCAATTTTCTTTGTTTTCTCTTCTTGTTTGTTTTTGTTTTCTTTTTTACCCCTTCCTATTATACTTTTTGTTGTAGTTTCTCTACCGCTCATCTATTGTAAAGAGAGAGAGAGGGAGTATTGTATTCCACCCAAATTTTTTATATATTGAGATTTTATCAAAGATGTATGTTTTGAGGTCTACTGAACCCAAAAGGAAGCATTTTTAGAAAGAGGTACGCGCGCATGCAAGTCTGTAAGCCTGTCACTCTGTCTTAACTCTAAAACTAGAACTCGGATAAATACCCATATTGGTATTTAAGCTCAGTATCTTTCAAGGATGAGATATAAAGATTTCCTAAGGAATTTCCCTACCCCAAGCTACTCTTTACATGTAAATGTTTCGTTATATTTTATTTCCACAAAACCACTCTGAACGATTTGGATTAAAATCGTATTTGTGATATATTGACATGAGAAATAAAATATAGGTATTTTCCCTTTATTTTATTGAATTTTTATAACAAAAAAGCTTAAAATATGGGAAAAATCTTAATGCAGGATAACTGTAGTTCATTAAAATACCAAATTGTGTCAAATATTTTTCTCACAGTTTTAGTCACCAACAGGATCTAATAATCCTTTTGGAGTTAATTGAGACATTGATAAAATTTCCTGCACACTTACTTTATGTTTAAAGAAAGCCTATGAGTGATTATTTATAGAATAATAGAATAGAATATTTCATGGTTACCCCTCAAGAAACCTTATATCTTAGGTGGTCCAGTAAACAGGTTTCCGAACTATTCCACATTGCAAGTTGGGAGTTTTCCATGCGTCAACTAAGGGACATACGTGAAAGTTTTCGATTTTTTATTTATTTCACTGAAAGCTTGTTATCACTAATACATATTTGAGTGCTGTTTCTGCATGTTGCAACCTTGTAAGTAAGCCCTTAGCAAGAAATGCAGATGCAGACACGTGAATTTGTCATTGGTAAAGAAAGTCATGTGAACTTACAACCTAGATTGCTTTCCTTAATTTAATTCGTATTGTTTATGTTATTAGGTGTTTTGCTATTCGGTAAAGTGGAAGCAAGGTCTTTTATGATCTTAACTCCCACCAACATAAAAATTAAAGCAAATGAGGCCAGGCAACTTCAACTCACTTGGGATAGAACCATGGCCCACAGCGTAGAGACAAGGACCTTATCCCTACACCATCGTGGTGGCTTGGTTACGTTGTGCCGCAAAATGTAGATTTTTACCAGCGAAATGGCTAAAGCTGTAGGGTCTATGGCTCGCATACGAGAGATCGCGGCTTCAAATCCCTCGTGTACTGGTGATGTCTCTCGGTCACCAGGTAATTACCGACCCAAAGTTTCGTCTACCTATTAAAAGAAATTTAAATAGAATAGGCGGTATAGAAAGTCATTATCAACTAAGGCCATTTATCAACAAATTACCTAAGCAGGTAATAGAGGAAGGGGACTAAGGTTTTCAGCATCTCGCTAACCACATTTGGGTATCCACAACTACACAGATCACGAAAAGTCTATTTTCCCATAAAATCAATAGTAATAAACCGGATAGCTCAATAAGACAACTACAAACTAAGGTAATCTATCAGAAAGTTACTCAAGCAGAAGGGAGAAGAAGGATATTAGGCAACTAAGGCCATTTCACAGAGCTGAATTATGTGAAAGCATCTACTGTAACAATCGCGATATAACCTACATCAGCGGTTTCAAATTGAGGAGTACAGACAACTTGTTCAGAATGAGAAGAAACAGGAAGTATGTGATCTCATGATTAAATTAATCATTACTTTGACCCATATTTTCTTATATTATCTGTATGCAAGCCACTTTAAACTAATATTAGGAATATAGACTAATTCTAATGATTATACACCAATTTATTCATTGATCGTTGAATTTGTTTATATTATTTAATATTTCTTAACTTCTCTCTTTCGTTTTACTTTCTCTGTTGCGTAAACTAAGTGGGGGAAGTATTGCATTCCACTCAAAAATTCGATATCAGATTTCAGCGGAAATACATGTTTTGAGGCACCTGGGTCCAAATAGGCATTATTCGAAACATATCTGTGTGTGTGTGTGTCTGTGAAGATCATAAATCAATAACAAAAGGTCGGATAAATGCCAAACTTGGTATTTAGGTTCACTATCTTCCAAAGAGGCGACACGAAGATTTCAACAAAATCCCCACACCCTAAACTACTCTTTGCATGGAACATTTTTCGAAATTTTAAAAACAACTAACGATTTCGATTAAAATACCACATATTAAAGATATTTATATGACAAACAAAATGTATATCTTGAATTTTCGGGGAATAGCCTATGAAGTCCTCTTCATTCGGAAGGAATTTTGTATAATCTTGTATAACTGGTAAACTTTAAGCTATAGACGAAAACATACTACACAAAAAATGTAGATCTCCTTAAAACACAATTTATTTCAAAGAGTTTTTTGTGGCTTAAACCGTTTCTGAGATATCCGTTATTAAATGCTGGAATTCTTCATTTTTTGTCATTATCTTAAAGCCCTTTCAACATTCAGTTGTTTCTCGCGATTGCATGGAAACTATGGCACTTTAAGGCCAATATATAGCGCCCTGTTAAACATTTGACTGTCGCTGTTCGCTTCCTATCTGTAACAAAACGTGTAATGTAGCTATTTCTGCAAAGGTTTATTTGGACTAAAATGTAGCAGACAGAAAAATAGGCTTGAGTAAAAATAATTTGTATACCCACTAATAAACAATAGAGGGTAGAGAATGTCATGTGAATGTATCACATCAGGTTTTCGCTGCTAAAATTTGTAGCAAAAAATTCTATACCGAGGTTTCACCGGAATTGCAATTTTGAAGTCCCTGAATACAGAAAAGCATTTTTAGAAAAAGATCTGTGTGTCTGTCTATCCCTGCGTCCATATATGTTTGTGTGTGTCTACGAACAGCATAACCTAAAGACGAAATGTCGGTTAATTACCAAACTTGGTATTTAAGTTCAGCATTTTCCAAGGATACAAAACGAAGATTTTAAAGAAAATTCTCCACCCCAAACTACCATTTACATGGACAGTTTTCGTTATTTTTTATTTTCTCAAAAAGGGCTCTAACGATTTTGATTATGACACCATATGTTTAAGATTACAGCAATGACAAAGAAAATGCACATCTGGAATTTTCTACAAATATCCTGCGAAAATCTCTTCATTGTGAATTAATTTTGCATAACTTTGTATAGTTTGGTAAATCATAAGAGACAAACAAAAACTTACTATACAAAACACGCAGATCTCGTTATAATACAAAATTTATGTCAAATATTTTCTGACATTAATCGTTTCCGAGATATATTTTGTTATGGGTTTGAATTTTCACATACTTTATCTTTTTTCAGGTGCTAAGTCACTGTTAACATTTTCTCGTGCTCATGCAAGGAACATGGAACTTCAAAGCCATCACATAGCGACCCTCTTTTAAAAGATTTGACTTTTGCTTCAACCTCTTGTATTCCTGTTGCACCTGCAACGAAATGTCTAGTAAAAGGATTTATGCAAACATTTAACATGAAGTAAATAAAAGAATGAGCTCTTGTAAGAATAGTTCATAGAAGAGTGGGTAGAGAAAGTTATTGAAGTAACACAGATTGTTTCATTTGTATAGTAGCCTTTAACTTCTGTGGTCATTAGGGTGCTTGACTTAAGAAACAAGTGAGAACAAAGAAGTAAGAAACAATTTTGTTGTTGTGATAATAATACTGAAAATGAAGATTCTGTTAATTAATATGTGAATTGTTGTTTATTATGATGCTAATAGTCCGTTATGACTTTAGTGTTTATGCGACTTTAAACAAAAATAAATTTTAAAAAATGATGATGTTATTACTCTTTGAATTGTAGGTTTTAACGGTGGTTTTGTTTTTACCATGAAATGCAGTCACATTTATTCCCAGGTCCATACTTCAGACTCTCCGGAGGGTAGGGAATGATTATAGCTAACAAGAGTACCCCACTGGAAATCGAATCCGGCAACTCTGGGTGAGTTTCTATTTTATACATGTTGGGAATTCATTGATCAGGTTCCCCCTATTTTTTTTAACCGTTTCATTTATATAGTCTCCTATAACTTTTATGTTCGGCATGCGAAACCACTGATGGTGTTTTTACACGATGAACTGTGGATATTAATGTTTATTTTATGAGTTTTATTATGAAACACACTCCACATTCATACTTATAGGCTCTGCAGAGGATAGGGAATGATTCTAGTTAAAGAAAATCTTCCATGTCCCAGCCGGAAATCGAACGCGGGACCTCTGAATTTAGAAGTCAGAAGCCGTTCACTGGACCATGGAAGCAGTCTCTATTAATTATCTTGGTGTAAAAGGTTTCAATGTGGATACTTTATTTATTCCTAGCATTATAAGCTTGAATTTCGCAAGTGGATTTTTTTATTACTTTTTCATAAGGGAACACGATTAAAAACAAACAACTGCTACAAATTGAGACTTTTTCCTGTGCATTAATTTAAATTTTGTTTCTATGTACATTAGCCTGCATACCTTTAACAAAGTTAGTTGATTTTGTGACACGTTTATTTAAACATCGCTTTAAGCCAATATTTTGGATCTGCACCAGCAGCCTTATACTGATTATTTGTTGACGTGGAATTATTTGTGTGTATTTCAATTTAGATTCCTATTTCAGCCAAATGTCCCACGTTTTTTTTTTTTTAAATCAGATACCATTTTATAGGTGATGTTTGAACCCTCTAATTTAAACTGCATTGTTCTAAAAAATAAGTTTTTGTTTAGAAAAAAGCATTTATGATAACCACGTGGGGGCGTGATAATTGCAGAGTTTCTAAAAGGGGGGGTACCGTTGGAAAGTTTGGGAACCAAAACTGGACGTTGAAGAGAGGGCCGCTCCCCCACAAAAAGAAATCAGTGAGTATGTGCGTTTTGGTTATGTGATGTTAACATTAACTTATGCTAGGGTTATTACACTTTCATATTATCTTGTAGTTGACTTATGAGCTTATTGTAGGGCAGAATGCATTTTAAATTAAACAAATGGACACATTTTGCCAGTAGCACAAAGGAAGGGTATCTATAGACTAACCTTGTTCAAGAAGTAATTTTTCTCCCCACGTGGCGCGTACTCTTGCGAACGTTGTCATTTCTCGTCACAACATCATGTTCTGCTTGTTGCAACACGTAGCTAATGTAATAAACTAGGGCTGTTGGCGACAGGTTTGGTTTGTTTAGGATTATTTCTACTCCACATGCAACACATGTGTATGGCGATTATGCAAGTAAAGCTGGTGGCTCTCAAGGTCCTGAAGCAAGCTTAGCCGGGTAATTTACCTAAGTTGTGTCTGTTTTATCATTATTATTACTGCTGAGCGTGAATTAATGTGATGTAATGTCCTTGTTATTTATTTTATTTGTACAAATGGAGGCAAATTGCCTTTTGCCACCATTATTTGTGGTGAAGTGCAAACCCATTTGTCTTGTGTACAGAGTGCACTTATGCGTTGCCTGGTTTTATTTCATTTTAATGTGTTTTACGAGGAGGTTTCAGTGAAAAAAATTGATCAAATTTTAATTGTTTAAACAAATTCTGATTTCTGAAGAGGAAGGCTACAACGCCTTCGAAACGTAGTATCCTTAAGACATAAAATACTTTAATAGTGAACATAATTGGCCACGAAAGGTTACGCTATAAAATTCTGCTAAGTTTGATTTACATTATTGGAAAGTGTTAAATGAAATTTCCCATCAGCTATTTTGAAGGTCTTGTTAAATTGCCAGATGCAGTTAAATACCTTCTCATAGCAGATGCTTTTTCTGTTACATTGTACATATTTCATAACCTCTGTTGTATCTACTTCCACAACATGTAGCTAGAGGGGCTTTCATTTTGTAATCGGAGCTTAAGTGTGCTAAATAAAGCCATAATCCTGCATTTTATTATAGGACATTTTTAAGGCACCGATAATTGATCAAGAGTAAGTAGAGTATCACTTTCAAAATATTTTATTCTAATAGGAGTCTGCACACCTTACTACTTCTACATAACATAATTCCCGTCGTTACTGAGGCACTTGTCATAACGGAAACCAGTTTTGTTTACCCCTTCGTGATACAAAGATGTTGCCTGTGATGTGTAACATATTTGTATAAAAATAAAATTTGTATCTTGAATTTTATGTTCTGGGAATAACTTGTAAATTCTTCCTCGTTCTCAACTTTTTGTATAACTGGTACACAGTAAAAGATAGGCAAAATCTTACTGTGCGTTAAATGCAATCTCAGTAAAGGACACATTTTAGGTCAAATTATGTTAGTCATTTCCGGGAAAATCTTTGTTATTGGTTTGAATTTTGAAATACAAGTTGGAAGTCCGTATTTGTATTTTCCTTGTGGTCGTGCTAAGAGCATGGAATTTCAAAGTCATCATCTGGTTTTTAAAAATCTGACTATCGCTTTGGCCTATGAATCCTTATATATACAATGAAATGTGCAATGAAAGTTTATCTCGTTTAAGAAGAAGTAGATAGAAGAATAAGCTTTTGTAAAAGTAATTTGTAGAAGAGTGCATAGAGATAATCATGTGAATATAACACATAAGATTTCTTTTTTATTTTCTTTCTTTTGCCTTCCGTATTTTTACTTATCCTGTATTTTATAATAAAGCTATTCATTTAAATAAACAGAAGCTGTTATGCTTATAAATCTTACATCTTAAGCAATACACAACCTCTTCTTATATTATCTTTATATTAATAAAAACATTGTTGTGAAGCAAATTTATCATGTTTTCAAAGCTACGTAAAAAAGCACCTATCTTCCAAGAGTGATACAAAGACCTGCGTTCGCTTTACGTTTTTCACCTGCTTCTTCTTCTTTTTTAATTTTACATATTTACTGTTTTTGTTTACATCTTCTGGAACTTGGTTATTCTAACATTCTGTGGTTGCAGGACAAACAAAATAAAAAATACTTTCACCATAGCTCCACGCACATAATAATTACAGTAAGCAAAACTGCAAACATGCAATGCTGATTTATAAAAATTAACTTTTAGGTTAAATAGCATAATCAAAAATGAGGCTTTGTTTTGGGAGTAAGAGTTCTTTTCAAAATAAATTCATATTTATGTATTTTAATTATTTAATGATAGTCAAACAATGCATAGTTTATTCGGAACATGTTTCTAAGTTTCTCTCGGATATGTTAACATGGATTTCCATTCTTGTAGCGTAGTATATTAGTTCAGGTCATCCTCAGTTATATTGTAAAGCGTTTGTAACATAAATGTAATTATTATTCGACGCATAGTTGTTTACTGCATTTGTGTGTAAAGCAAGCAGACAAACTGCATGATTGTATTCTGTACATATGGAAATCAGCTACAAAGTTTTGCTTTTAAATACTATTTTTAACTGTGGCAACAACGCGCATGTGCACATGGATGTCACTAATATGTTTATGATGGTTGTGGTTAGGGAGGGTAGGGAACAAGTGTTTGGCTACTGCACAAAGGCCGCCGCTTGGGGATCCTTAGACTGCGACGACTTCTAATACCATCCAAGATAGCCGTTTGAGGTAAGTATCAACTGGCAGGCGGCAAACCCCTCCCTGCACTATCTTCGTCCCGGCCGGGAGTATAAATCTGCTTAGCCTGGCAGGCCGAGCAGGTAGCGCTATCAGCGACAGTGACCACTATCAGCAACATAGCAGACACAGCACCTATACCAGACGCACTCAGCACAGCCACAACTGGATTTTAAATTTTATACATTATAAGGGCGCTGATGACCCTAGATGTTTAGCGCCCTCAAACCCCATCTCATCATCACAGCCACAACAGCCATACGCCATCATAACTCCGACAAACTCCAGAAGATAGTGGATTACATCAACGACATCAGACCTTCTGAAAAGTACAAGGACACCTCAGCCATCCTGTAGGAACACACCGACACACTTCTGATCAGAATCAAGCAGACGGAGGACCAACAAGAACGGTTGCTCCCAAACATCACAACTAGCCGAAACGATCGCTCAGCCTTACAGGCTTAGGTAAGGCCCTGCTGGCTTAGGTCCAATTCAACGATGAGGAACTAGCCCTCATCATTCAAAGATCGCCAAACGCCGCCACACCAACCGACGAAGCATCACCTACATCACGGAGGTATTTGTCAGGAGGTATTTGCCATGCCATTTGACCTCCACCCACACCTCGTTCGGCTTTGCCGTTCGTATATAAGATATGCCCTTAACCTCCAGGTGCATACGCTCTTACTACTAGACGACACTACAATGTTGGGGAAGTCTACCCCAGGGGCTCCCCAAACGGCCAATTCACTTTCAGAATCGGGAAACCTGGAACCATCGTATATATGTAGTAAACCGCAACAAGGGTTACGATGTAGTATGCGGCTTATTTATGTATTGTACACCAGGCAGATGTAGATTTTTACCGAGTTTGAATATCTGCCGGTTTGGTTGCTTCACGAACTTTTTGTTCCGCAAAAAGATTATGTAGTGACTACTGCTAATTGGTAAAGCCAGGTATAAAAGGACAAGGCCCTGTTTAACCCTTTACAGTAATACTTGCTTGTATAATATAAATTCACTGAAATAAATTGAGACAGTGTGTTTCTGTTAAAGAACTGTACCATACGGTTCAAGTAAATGAAAGTTAAAGGTTTTTACGCTAAGGAGGAAAGCCCAGTCACTAAGTCCTATTTAACGTCTAGTGCGATTGGTGTTTGGGTTTGTCCGATTTCAGTAGAACTATTTGAGTCGTTCTTGCTGAACAAGTATGACAGTAAAATTGAAAGTGTTTTTGGAGGTTATGAATTTCAAATTCCATGTGAAAAGGAAACCTTCAGGTTAGAATATAGTTGTGACAGCTGAAAGTGTGTTCACATGTTTGGTTGTATAATATTAAGCAAACATTATTCATTAAAAGTAATTCAAACAAATGACGGGCGATAGCCCCATTTGATATAGTTAGCAGCTTATTTACATTGGATTAAATGAAAAGAGGTTTTGGAAGTTTTGTTGCAAGTAATTTAATTAAATTACAGGATATAACAGAACAAAAGCAACACGAAACGAAAGAGTCAAATCGTGTAGTAGTTATATTTAACTTGACATTCAGTAACATGGGAAAAGATTCTATTTAACATTTTAAGCCAATATTTACTTGAATATGAGTCTTTCTAAATATAATTGTAAATTTGTAGTAACATCTTTAACAGTTACACATATATTTATTACAAAAAGGTTTACCTTTGATATTTAGCCAACGTTATAATGTTTTTATTGAATAAATATTTATTATTGTTAACCTTAAACTGACTTGTACTTTGTAAATATTGTTTACCCCTACGATACATAACCTGTACGCTTCCTTAATATTATGTTACAAGGTTACTAGTGGGCATAGCGGCCACTGCTTGAAGGAAAGATAAGAAATAAAAGAACAAAAGTAACATGTAACAGATCCCAGGGATCCGCATGTGGGATTTGCGGGTTTACTCCGGGTTCTCCGGTTTCCTCCGCCATTCATTCCACCAATTGCTCCATTATCACCCTTCCTTTCACGCATTTCATCATCATTTCATATCATCTACTTCCTCGCTCTTATACCAGGCATCGGACTGATCACCCATTCTGGATATTCTATCTGATCCAAAGTGTCTGCTCCTCCACAGGGCTCTGACCCCACGCACCCGCTTGTAAGTCATGTGGGGTGTAAGTCCTACATACGAAAAGAGTAAACAGATAAAGAAGAAAGAAAGAAGGTGCTTACTTTAAAAATCTTATGTGTTAAATTCGCAGGACTTTCTTATTGTTTACTAGTGGGTATAAAAACTATTCTTACGAAGGCATATTTTTCTATTTACTTCATTTTAATCGAGATAACATTTCCAGAAATAGCTACACATTTTGGCATAGATACAAAGGGAACGGCGATGGACAAATGTTGGAACTGAAAAGAAAGAACTGGACGCTATATGCTGGCCCTTAAAATTCCATTCCCTTTCCATAACTTCGCGGGAATTAACTGAAGTCAATAAGACTTTAAAAAAATGGTAGTTCGAACCATTAATAACGGATATCTCGGAAATGACTGGTGCTACAAAGAAGTTATTTAAGATAAATTGTTTATATTAAAGAGACCTACATCTTTTGTGCAGTACATTTTCTTCTATCACTTAACGTTTACCATTTATACAAGATTATATAAAGTTCCTTCCGAATGAATACGGCTTCACAGACTATTCCAAGAGAATTCAAGATATACATTTTATTTGCGATTTAAATCTGTTTAATACATGGTATTTTAATAAAAATCGTTAAAGCCCCTTTTCAGAAAATAAAAAATTTAGAAACAAAAATATTTTATCAAAGGGTAACTGGACTTGGGGGATTTTCTTCATCTTAGAACATGCATAACGTAAATACCAAATTTGGTATTTATCCAACTATTAGTTTTTGAGTTATGCTGTTCACGAGTACACACACGTATCTCTTTCCAAAAATGCGTTTTTTTTATTCAGGGGGGCATCAAAACATGTACTTACGTTGAAATCTCGATATCGAATTTTTCGGTGAAGTGTAATTCTCTCTCTATGTACCAGGTGGCCCACAGTAGCCGTCCTTAGTTGAAGTTAGTTTATACCGGAGAGCGCGGATGCCAAAAATGTTTGCGTAAGCAGAACTGCAAAAGAAACCCCATACCGACAGAGAGGAGACCCTAAATGAAAGACCAATGCTTGAAAACGAACACTGTAACTTCTGTTACTGGTCCCCGAGCTCATTCGGTAAAGAAAATGCCTGCTATATGAGGTGTTCGGGGTTCGATTCCCGGCTGGGTTCCAGAAAGTTGTCTTTAAACAAAAACATTTTCGGTATGCCCAGGGTCTGGTGTTTGAATGTGAGAGTGCCTATGTGTGTTTCTGGAGGGGTGTTATCGTTTATTTAATAGCCAATTCGCTCATTAACAAGAATTTAGGACTGCGCGCAAACCTGAGAACACGCGTTAACTCATTTAGTCCCATGACAATTAATGTACGATCAGTAGAACTATATGGCACCAAATGATGTCGCAAAGTTAACAAGATTAAACAAAACTCTAATTTGATTATATTTATGTACCTTTAAAGGTGCATTAGAATTAAATTATTTTCTATTAGTGCATTATTCATAATAAGCATGTGCAGAAACTTGCCCGCCTTAGTGGACGAATTGATGTAAGAGTCTCTCAGGCCCACGTTCTACCTGGAATGATCCATCATTTCTTAATATTATCTCTGTACGTCAAAAGAAACATCGTGTGCAGAAGACAGATGCCGCATCTGAAAATGTTCAGAAGCAGCCTTCGAGCCTCAGCTGCATTTTGGTGCGTCTCCGCGCAGATCGTAGGCATATGTATGTGTTCGTTTATTGGTGAACGATACCTTTAAGTCTGAATGACTGCCTCGAACTGCATGCAGGCGACTACGCGACGCTTGTCAGTAAGAAACTACCACGTAAACATATCCAGACATGAGCACTACCTCAGTGACCTTTCGCTTCGTACCTGCACTGCACCTTTGAACATCAGCGATGCAGCAACTTCTTTTGCACATATGTGTGTGTGGGAAACATACAACTGCAAAGGACGGCTTGTTTGAACCACCTGGTACATATATACCTGGTAGAGAAAGTAAAAATGTACCTCTTTTGGTCTTCGTTTTTGCCTTCGTTTTGTCCGTATTTGCCCATTGCTGTAATTATTAACAGCTTTTACTTATTGCAACATTTTTGTGAAGTCTCTAAATAAAATTAAATAGTGTAAATCCTCATGGGCTTTGCATAACACGTAGGCACTAGAGGTGCGTTTTCAAATGAAAATATTAATATTTGAAAAAGTAGTTCAAATTTTAGCATTCCAAGTTGAACAAAATATCCTTTAACCCAAACGTTTATTATCGTAATTGCCCCAAATTTTGTAGGCTTGCTTTACACCAAAATTACTATGAGCACTAATATCAAGACTACAGAAAATAACATTCTGGATGTACAGGACATCCCATGTGTGCGAAAATCTTCCTGCGATTACGCTTGTCTCTAAACTTTTCAGGCAGCACCTGTTTTACATTTGAACCGAGAGGTAGTGGTAAAATAATCACTGAGTGGAACATTACGTGAGGCAAAAGTACAAACTAAGGTACTTATTGAGGTTATAACATTGTGGAGCACATAGGAGGCTGCTGTGATAGCACATGTTTTGCGTATGGCTGGCTGCCTTGGTATAATATAATATTTGCATAAGCTCAGAAGAAACAAAAGAACTGTACTTGAAACTGTTTTGCTTTAAATTAAAACCATAAGGAAAATATTTCGGAAATGGCTAACGGTACGAACAAACTTTATTTGGCAAATTGTATATTTTCACGAACTCAACACTTTTTCTGAATTTATCATATCTCGTAACGGGCCGGTAAAGCCGTAATTAATAAGTTTGTCCAGACAGATCAGAAGGTGAAGTAGGAAAATAAGGAGAGAGCAATTCATCCGTGTGTAGCTTTGTAGCTTATAGCTTTCGCTGCATTCTTAGGCATAAGTTTTGTTTAGATCAGTCAAATAGTTTAGATTTGTATTTAAGAGATTGGAGATAAACTTGTAATATAATAACATTTTGAAATTGTAAAACATCTAAAGTTTTATCCAGATCAGTCAAATGTCTAGATTTCTACCCAAAGAATTGAAAATATCGGAAGGTGTAGCTTTTTTAATTCGCAAGGAACCTTGTGCTTCTTGCCGGGTGCTACATAGTAAGTGCACGAAGTTTTGTCCATATTGTCCAAACGGTTTAGACTTACATTGTATGTAAGGGGTTGAAAATAAGGGCATGTGATATGTTTGAAAGCTGAAAAGTAGGCCTATAGTTTTGCCTGGCTACACATAAAGTGCACAAAGCTATGTTAAGATATGTCAAACGGTTCAGATTTTATGTTAGAGGTTGAATGAATATTTAAGGTGCCCTTGGGGTTGAAAATAAAAATGGGACAGCTATTTAAAATTATATGACAAACTGTAACTTTTGCCGAAGTGCTGACCAGATAGTTCAAGCGGTACAGAGTTCTAAATAGGAGATGAACATTTGGGTAGGGTTCGTTTTTTTAAATTTGTTAATTAGCTTGTAATTTACCGAGCAAGAACAAAGGAAAGAATATTCCCCGTGGACACTAGAGAGCTGCTTGATCGACGGGTCGTTATCACCCTCCATAAGCAGCTCTAGCAGTGGGATGGGTCTTCGAGCCGGACCTATTTGGGACTTCCGCGCATGTGTGGTCTGTATGCCTATGGCCTGTAGCCTCCTGTGGTTCCTTCACTTCCCTTTCTCCTAGCGGGGTAGCCACAATACATCTATGTAGACCGCAGTGTGCGAGGTATTTCCCTCTGTTGTATACCTATAGTCTGTAAGTTTCTTTCCGTCCTTTAATGTAAGTGTACACAGTGTATAGAAAGTTCGAATTTGTACGTAAGGGGTTGAAAATAAGAATAGCAAAAGTCTTTTTTAAAGCTGTATATTAACCTGTTCTCCGGATCGTAAAACCATAGCATCTTAAGTTTTGCCCGAGTCATACCAAAAATACTCCTTGACAATATTCAATGACATGAGCATGATAGACCCACGTCCCAAACCCAATTTTAAACTCCCCGTGTATCTATTACGGCTAAAATGTCGTAATAGATGTAATTTTGTCAATAAAGGTCCAAGATTCTATCATATAACGAAACTGAAAAAAGAGCCCTTCTAACCCCCTCCCCCAGATTACACCATGTTTAGAATTTTCTTGTAACCTTTGTCCGTCGAGAAGAGATGGGTAGGTAAATACTGTCCTCGACAGCCACGTTCGATCAAACATTATCTTTAGAGTCTATGGAGTTCAATCCATCTGGCTTTCATTTAAAGAACTAATTTTTGCAGCTTAGCCAACCGAATACTTCCTCCAGTTAGAAACTGGAATGCTAAACCATAAAATATCGCGATGTAATGCAGAAATTGTTTCAGCTTGATCAGGGCCTACGGAAGACGAACTCCCAGACACGTGTCTCGTTTTCGATGTGCTTTCACTCCTCCCCCAAATTCCGACTTGAATAATGGCCCAACAGGTCTCTTTTTAAGTACACCAGTCACAAGAGCTGTTGAAATTATCGTATAAGTTAGCGAATGCATAGCACGAGAGAACCAATCTGAACAAGCTCATAACCTCGAATGATATTTATTTTATTATGACTATTTCTCGATAGAAATCGAATGCTGTTATTATAAAATATACACATTAAAAGCAATTTGTTCTTACATTTGTTTCAAAACAAATTACTACCATTATTGTATTGTACCATTAGTGCCAACTTCTGAATTATTCAAAACACAAGTAAGGGTAAAAATCTACATTATTAGAATAAACGTTCAAAACCCTCTGGAAGAAAAATATTTATTTTTAAAACAAAATAATTAAATGCATTTTGCTTCATCAAAACTTAAAGTGCCACTTTATTTTGAATTTCTCAGAATCGGAAACAAATGACGGAGGAACAATAAGTATGAGATGACGATGTTTTCTCTCAATGCAGTAGTCAAATGTTCATCCATATCATATACACCATATGAGGGGAAGAATCGCATTAACACCATGATGTTTGTTTAACTCTCGATGGCAGTATTTTGTAAAAAATCTATTCTGACCATGCTTTGTGAATGCAAAAATGTTTAACTCTTACAAAACTTCTGGGGTTTGGTGTCGTTCTATTTCAATTGGAATTATAATACTGCAGTGTCGATGGCAGGTGTACACAATTATTATTGTCTTGGCAAGAAAACAACATATTGGAACACCTAGTATAGGATACTTAGCTACCTTGTTCCCCTGAAGATTTTTTTAAAGGTTCTTAATAGTTTCCGTTTGTTGTCCTAAATAAGGTGTGTAATATATGTCCAAGGCACGCTAAATGTAATTTAGTTTTCTTTCAACACCAGAATGATGAATAGTCATTATAATTAATGTGTTTGTGACGTTCCTATTTCCGTGTTGCAAAACGCCATTGTTGATTTATGTATAATGCGAAGAAAACCCATCCTTCACTGTCGCTAAAACTGGTAAAACGCATGTTTCCTGTGTCTGTTTACTCGCAACTATGTTTTGAAATACCAGTAGTTTTATCAACATATAGACCTGTGTATAAAACGTGGAATGTGACATTGAAGGACACTCTAGTCATTTCTTAAGCTTTTCGCGCTCTTCAGAAGGAAGTTATAATAATAAAGGTAATTTTCTTCAAGCCCCTTTGTCGTCCTCCGTGATCTATACCATACTAGCCTCTAGTTCTCAAGGTCGCGGTTTCAAACCCAGCAGAGGGCGATGGATTGTTTTTTTTTCGGGCGTAAAAATCCTTAGCATGGCTTCCTTCAAAAGGAAAGTAAAGAGGGTGGTCCCGTGTTGTAGATTTACGGCGCGTAAAAGAACCTCAAGCCTGATAAAGAGGCCTCTGTGCAAAACTCCCGGTCTTTCACGCCCAATATAAATGGGACGCTAAGAGGCGTCCATACATGAAATTAAATTTATTTTTTCAAGCCCCTTTAGGACATGAACGGTTTCATTTCCCACCCAAATTGCTTCATAATTAGCCAAGTAAAGAATTAGTCACCAGTAGGGAAGGAGGGTAGGCTTGATACCATTTTTAAAACTTTTTCTGTTTCTTACTTATCGTAGGTAGAGGAAGTATTATTATATTCCAGCCCCGAAAATACGTTTTGAGATTTCCCCAAAAGGGGGATGTTGAGATGAACACCTATTTTGGCAAATTGTGAACAGCTTAACTTAAAACTAAAAATAAATATCTAAGTTCGTATTCAGATCCAGCATTCTTTCGGAGATGCAAAACAAGACTTTTCAAGAAATTGTCTCAGCTCACACGAACATTTTTTCAAAAAGAGATCTAACGGTTTTGATTAAAATTTTAAATGTTTAAGATCTGGCATGAAGAATAAAATGTATATCTTGAATTTCCTTTCAACACAGTGTGAAGAGCTCTTCATTCCTATTGGGTTTCATATAATTGGAAAAATATAAGAGATAAAAAGAGCTTAATAAAGAAATCATATGTTATATTCAAATGACTTTCTCTAGTCACTATTGCTTGTTTTTATACAAGTAGAACATATAGGGGCAGAGAGAACACTGTTTTGCGTTTACACGGGGAAAGATAGGGAAAATGAAGCTAGGTGCTAGGTTGAGAGAGGAAAATGCGTTTATATGGGAGAGATAAGGAAAACGAGGAGCGTGACTACGTGGAGCTAGGGCTAAAGGAGGGGAATGTACCTACTTTACATGAAAAGGTAGGGGGTACGCAGAGAGGTGCAAGACTAGACAAGGTTGAGGAGTAGAGTATGCTATATATATGGAAAGATAGGGAATACGCGGAGAGTTGTCAAGCTTAACAGATGCTCAAGGAGGGGAATATAGGCTTATACGGGAGAGATAGGGAATACGACGGATTTGCTAAGATAGTTGTTAAAGGTGGAATGCATTTATATGAGAGAGATAGGAAATCGAGGAGAGGTATTAGGCTAGCAAGGGTTGAATGACAGAGTATGCGTTTAATAGGAAAACGGAGAGAGATCCTATGCTAAGAGATAGTTGAAGGAGGGGAAATGCGTTTATATGGGAGAGGTGTGGAAAACGATGATAGGTCTTAGGGATTGTGGTTAAAAACTGTGATACAAAGAACCGTATTATTCAAGAACTTAAAAAAAAAGAACTAGGTATAGATCATTTGTACGGTATTCGAGAAGGGGTCTTTAGTGGAAAACCCCCTAATTCTGTAGTAGTTACAATTTGGCGGTTCAAACACACTTAAACTGCGGGAATTTGCAATTAATATGCTAATTAATGTTCCCCCTTCCACCTGCCAAGCCCCTGGTACTTTTGTGGCAACGGAGGTCATACATTTTGCATTGTTTAATGGGCAGTTTGACATATACTATGCCGCTGTGCTATTAAGGTCCTCCACCTCCTCTCAAAGGGAACAATGGGTGTAATAAATTATGCTTTGTTATACGTGCCGCCATCACGGAGCCATGTCCCACCCCACAGGGCCACCTTCATTAACTAGCAAGAAATAAAGTTTTTGCTTGACAGAGAAGCATGCACCTGCGTTATAACAAAAGCCAGATGAGCGGCGCCATTCCCCACCCCCGCAGGGCCACCTTCATTACCTGGCAAGAAATAAAGCTTTTGCTTGACAAAGAAGCATGCAGCTATGCTATTATGGCTGGAGGGCCTTTTCTTTTTCGACAAAAAGGCAGACGCGGTTCTATTCTCCCTTTCCCTTGCATCCCCCAGTACCAGATTCTTACACAAAGAAGGATCTCTCTGCGAATGTGCAGCAGGGGATAATTCCATTGGATGCAATAATCACGTGACGTGAAAACATACCCTCCATGGCGATGTGCCAGGGGTGCTTTAGGACTCTATATAAACAGCTCAATGGACTTGTTAGAGTCATTGTGAGTTTATGAATTCTGCATTAAAATTAAAAAACACGCGAGTGCTACAGTTTCAATTGAAGTTGAGGCGGTCCTTATGCTGCTGGTTTCACTGATGAGGCCAACTTACCGTCTCTCGTCGATCCGGGGGATGGGGGTGCGGCTGCCAGGCGCTGTCCCTTGTATCCGTTGTGAAGTCCCCTCCGGCGTCTTCTGCTTCTGCGCGCGTCTCCGATGCATCGAAGATGATCCACGCTCCGTCGTAGTTTACACCATTTAGAGTTTGCGGGGCTATTGGTTTTTGCTCAGGGCGGAGGATGGGAATCTGATTGGCGTTTTTGTTTAACACCAACGGGCCGAAGATTTCGGCGTAGAGGTTCTGGATGAGGGCGGGTAGTAAATGAAATTTGTAGGACTCACCAATACTAGGCTTATTTCCCGTAGCAACAAAATAACATTTCACTTTGCATACTCTATGTTCCTGGCACGAGATAGCTTAAATCCCAACTTCTTTAATACAGCATATTTAACATACCGATATAATGCCAGACGTATCAGTACCCGATCACTACTGGTATCTAACGCGGCTGCTTTGTTTCAAATATCGAGATGCACTGCCTTTATCACTCGCACTACTTCAATTCACATCCGCATCGGCGGAATTATGTTTGCTACTACGACATACTTATCGCAGGAATTCTAGAGGCGAGAGACGCGGATTCCGCTTCGTACACATTACGAAGACTGGGAGCCTTAGCCAATTTGTGTTGGTCTTTTACACCCTGCACACCCTACTCTAGGGTCACCATGCTAAAAACTTCTTATTGGCTATCTCTTCACGGGCCTCAAAGCGTGGGCTTTCAGTTTTGTACTGATAGGCTGAATTTATAAGTCACAGGATACATACGTCACGCAGGATTTTATTTAGTTTCGCGCGAATTTTCTTGTTTTCCTGTGATCACGACAGCGTCAATCCTTGCTAACAAAGGCATAAAATAATCGTAACCTCCCGTTATTTTAACAAATGACTGCAGCCAAACAGAGCGATAAAGTGTGCTGCTTTTCCCTAAAATTTACAACTTTTAGCCAGCTACACTCGTCTTGCAGGAACATGTTTCCATACAGAAAAGAATACAGATTACAAAAATAATATTTACATAGAAATAATTAATAAAAACTACAAAAGCATATATGTCAAAACTAATGTAATAACAGGGGTTATCTACCGATACCAAACACGAGGTAGGCATATCCATTTCAAAGTGCATGTCATTGATTTATACACAACATTCATCATCATCAGTAATAAAACGCAAGGTGAGTGAGTTTCTACATAACTATACAAATCAGTGTTGACTTTTTTACAATGTATTTAATTTTGTTTGAACGATACAGTGTATGGAAGTTGTATCTATGCAGGAGTACAATATTTTTATCTGAACTTTGCACTCACATGGATTTCTCGGTGCACTCTTCTTCCATTCACATTCATAGCTACACCCTCTTCTTCCATTTATACTCACACAGTTTTATCTACACCCTCTTCTTCCATTTACACTCACACAGTTTTCTCGGTGCACGCTTCCATTAACATTCGGTTTTCTCTATACATTCTTCTTCCATTCATCATCACACAGATTTCTCCACATAGTACATGATCGTCCCAAACTAACACTTCTACCACTCAACCGAACCTGCACGAAGACCTACGAAGATCTCTGAACATTGATATACATGCTCATCACATTCTATAACTTGCTCTAAGTACTCGAACCTGTACGAAGATCTACGACCACTTCCGAACACCTGTGTAAGCACGTATTTCAATATGAGAGATTAGGTTTTTAATCATCGTTTTATTATTAAAATGCAGTATATGATTGATCTAAAAAGGGTCGCACCCCTCTATAAATAGGGCACATTCAGACACGGGTCTTTATTATGCTAATGATCTTGAGGTGCTAACATCGTGTTCACTCTGAGGGTTAACGGCCTTCGAAATTTTTATCAAGGTGAAGACGTCTACATTTCCTTGATTTAAGATTAATACATTATTACATCGAGAATAAAGATGAATAGCTCAGCTATAAGGATATTACTACTAGTGTATCAGAATATTCTTGCGGAAAATTTGGGAAGAAGTTCCTTCGAGGTTATGATAAGAGAAGACATGAGATGTCTTATAAGCAACTCTTCAAATGTAAACATTGTAGGATTATCTTCAATGACAGTTATAAGGGTCAGCGCCATGAAGAAGTATGTGAAAGAGAAGCAGTTTAGAACCTACTAAATATCACTTATTATATACAATGGAGGAGTGTGGTATGAAAGAATGTAAAACTTCATTCCATGGACGCTTAAAATTGTATTTTATACGATGCGAATCATCTAATGATCTGAATATGTACCTGCATGAGTCAAAACAGCGGATAATCCAGTCTGTACATACAGAGTATGGTATTCACAAGAGTACGAAAATTAATCTGCTAGCTGATTGTCGATTTGTTAACAGTATCGGAGAAACCTGTGACAAAACATTTAAAACACGGAATCAACCTGTTTTCCTATAAACCGATCTGGGCACTCTGTTGGAAACGAAATTCAAGAAATTGGTTACTGAAATGGAGGAATCGCAACTTAAGAGTAGCAACTAGGCTCTGCTTGCTGTTGAAGGAGTTCGACTTTGTATCAACATGTATAACCCTTTACGAGTAAGTAGCTGCATACCACTACCAGAACCTGTTGGAGCTAAAGACGTCTGCATAAACATCCGACGAGAAATGTTTCATGTATTCTGTATTAGCTAAATTCATAGGGAAGAATGCGCATTGTGTGAGCAAATACGAGCAACTTCGAGATAAGTATGACTTCAGCCGTTTTTCTTACCCCACTCCACTTTCTTAAATATCTAAATTTGAGAAGCTTGACATGATGTCTATCAACGTTTTCGGACTGGACGAGAAGCACGAAGCGTATCCAATAAAGGTTGCTGAGACTGAACTACCTGAGCACTGTGACCTGCTACTATTGAGTGACAGTTGTGGAAAACATCACTACGTATATATATATATAAAGAATTTTGAAAAAGTTATTTGAGGTGAGAAAACTAAGCATAAAGAACGTGTTTATACCTGTAAGCACTGTTTTACACATTTTAATGATCGATATGGACGAAGTGGACTGGAAAAACTACAAGAAAATGCGTCCATCTGTAGTCAACATGGCGTTGCAAGGGTAGTTATGCCTGCAAAGGAGAAATCAATTGTAGAATTTAAAGTTTTTGAAAAGATGTTGAAACTGCCGTACGTCATCTATGCAGACTTTGAAAACATCTTCGCTCCATGTCATATGTGTAGCCCCCAATCCTGAATGTTCATATACAACCCCTTATCAGCAGCATGTATGTATGAGTTTCTGTGTTTACGTAAAACCTGCCCAACCAGTTGAACATCTGGAAACTGTTCTTCCTAAGTGGTGTTGATGCTGCTCGGACGTTTATGGTATATCTATCAATCTCTTGCAAAAAAGATTGATAATATATACAAATCTGCCATTCCTCAGAAACTTACAGATCAACAGCAAAAGGATTTTGAGTATTCTACAGTATGCTACTTGTGTGGAAAACCCTTTACAGGAGAGAACTATAAAGTACGTGACCATGATCATATCAGTGGTGAATGTCGTGGAAGTCTACATAATGAATGTAATTTAACATGCAAAACACCCAGATATATTGCAGTCTTCATGCGCAACCACAGGGGGCATGACTCACATTCCATTGTCCAGGAGCTTGTTGTACAAGTGTGCGGGTGGAGGTAATACCTAGCTCTGAACGAAACTATATATCATTCTCCAAGTATGTAGGAGATATAAAGCTTCGTATTTTGATAACTTTCGGTTCCTGAGTACAGGCTTGGATAAGCTGGTGAAAAATCTAGCATCGCATACTGAAACACTGAAGCACTTCGGAGAAGACAAGTTGAAATTGATGACGCCTAAGGGCGTATTTCCCTATGATTACATCACTTCATGGGATATTTTGAACGAAACCCACTATCCCACTAACATCATTACAATTTTAATTGCCTGTTACTTATTTTTAACTTTATGATGAGCTCATACAACGAAGCCTAAAAAACCAATAGCCGATATAGCTCAGATTATCCCATAATTTCCAAAGGCTTCTTTTTTCCCTCTTTCTACAACAGGATAAATGAAGAAGTCACTGATACTGATACTACAATCATGCTAGAAATGTATGGAAGTTGCTTAATGTGAGAAACCCGGGCCAGTACAGCGATCTCTACTTAACCTCAAATGTTCTAGCTGATGCCTTTGAGACATTTAGAGATCTAACCCTCAAAATATACAAAATCGACCTCGCTCATTATTTCACCTCTCCACGCCTTACCTGGGACGACATGTTGCCGTATACTGGAATTCAACTGGAATCGCTACAGGAATATGCTCAATTACTCATGATAGAATCCGGTGTAAGAGGAGGTTTATGCCAAGTTTCACACCGGAATGCCAAAGTAAACAAGAATACATGGATAAGTATGATCCGTCGAGACCAACCCAATTTATTACATATGAGGACGCCAATAACCAATATGGTTGGACAATGTGCCTCGCCCTTCCTTATGGAGGATTTGAGTGGGTCTCACCTGAAGAAATCGACTTAGAAACACTACAAGAAGATGATCCTCATGGATATATATTAGAAGTCGACATCGAGTATCCTGAGGAAGTTTACGATCTACCTTTCCTGCCTGAGTGCATGAAGCCTAAGGAATCATCTCAAAAGAAACTGATACCTCATCTTGAATCTCGAAAGAAGTATGTAGTACATTACATGACTTTGAAGCAAGCTCTTAATCATGGACTACGTCTAACAAAAATCCATCGTGTGCTAGAATTCCGGCAGTCACAGTGGTTAAAACCTTATGTAGAATTTAACAACAGGCTACGACAACAAGCTGCAAATGATCTCGAGAAGGACCTCTACAACTTCTTTAACAACGACATGTTTGGAAAAACTATGGAGACCCTGGGTAATCCTATGGATATACGACTGGTTACAAATGCGAAGACACTGGAAAAGTTGATTGACAAGCCTACGTTCATCGATAGGACGATATATGCAGCTAATCTAGCTGCTTTGCATATGGCCTCACGACAGATTGTATTTGTATTTAATAAGCCTATATACATCGGTATGAGTGTGCTTGACATCTCCAAGACATTAATGTACCACTATCATTATGATGTGTTGCCATATTATGTAGCTGAAAACCTAAAGCTTATGTATATGGTCACTGATTCATTCATTCATCCATTCATCGTGTAACAACTGAAGATGTGTACCAGGACAAGCTATGTTTTCTTGAGCATCTGGATACTGCTGATTACCCTATCGACCATATATGACACTCTACTCAGAACAAAAAGGTGCTGGGGAAATTTAAAGATGAGGCCAATAGAAAAATCATCCTACACTTTGTTGGACTACGACCTAAATGTATGCATTAGATATTCAAGGATCGATTATAAACAAAATATTAAAGGCATAAAACGTAGTGCTATTAAGCAGTACATCACATTTGACAGCTATACAGATTACCTTAAATCCCGAGAAATTATCAGAACGCCCATGAATCTGATCCTATCACGGGAGCATACTGTTACCATTGAGAAAGTAAATAAAATCACATTAACTCCTTTTGATGATAAAAGAGTTATTGCATATGCATGTGGACATTATCGCATTATAAGCAGTGGCTAAATAAATGTAATCTGGATCTCAAGATGAATATTTTCTCAGCGAGTCTTACCTATCATACTACCCGAATCATATGAAAATTAACTTAAACAGCCCTGGTAGGAATCGATGCTCTCAATTACCATAAACATCTGTGATACTACATTAATTGCCTTAAATACCCCCGAAACTACCTGAATTACCACTGAAATCATACGGTGCTATGCTAAACCCCCCACTCCCGAAATGTGATTCTCTATGAAACTAAATGAATTACTTTTTAAAATGACTCGAATACCTTTGATACTACCTGAATCAGCTAAAATTACATTAAATAACATGACTTATTACATTAAATAACTAATTATTGAATTAAATAACCGTGATACAAATCACGGATTGAAATTATCACGAACACCTGTGATGCTACTCTATTTGCTTTAAACACCCTCTCACTTAGAGTTAGCGCTCTAACATATTCAGGAAAACAACTTTCCGTGACGAATCGCGTCTAAGTCGCTTTCTAAGTCTAGCACTTGAAAGGCAGCGAGCAATCTTGCTTCACAGGCTCCATCGTAGAAACTGAAATAAAATAAATCATGCTTAATGTATATATGGCAATGACCGTAAGCAATGACAGAGTATAAAAGGACAGTGCACCAATGAAATCAATTAATATGCCATGAGAGCTAACGAGGTTAAGGTGGCAAGAGATTCCGGTTTAATTAACTCTCTCATTAACCGGCTGTCATTTGAAGCACATTTGCCTGTATACAGATACTGTGGACCTGGAACAAAGGTAGAAAAAAGATTAAAGACAGGAGACCCTGGAATCAATCCCTTAGACGAAGCATGCAAACTTTACGACATTGTCTACGCCCATCATAAGGACTCTGGTTCGAGAAACATTGCAGACAAGATCTTGGCTGAATAGGCGTGGAAAAGAGTGCAATCATCTGATGCTACATAGGCGAAAAATTGGCAGTGCGACTAGTAACAACAATTATGAAGGGAAAGGTGGTTGTTGGTGCTGGATCTAAGAAGAAGCAACGGAGAGGATTTCTACCTCTCATACCAATTATTGCAGCTCTAGTTGCTGCCGCTGGAGGTGCAGCACAAATTGCTACGGCCGTAAATAAGAAAAAGGCTGCAGATAAACATATTGTTGAAATGATGAGACATAACAGAGAAATTGAAGCAAGAGGGAAAGGCCTTCGTGTGAAGAAAAATCAGGCGAGGACCACCGAAAGGAGGAGGAGACAGAGCAAGAAAGGGAATTTAGTAAACTCTGACGGAGGCTATACTTGTCCCAGTAAAACCATTGAGTAACATCGATTTCGACTTGTATGCACGACGTTTAAATATTCCTCATGACAAATCAGCTACCTTCAAGACCCCATTACAGAGAGAGAGAGAATTATGGTCAATCTCGATACTCAAAGAATGAAGGCGCTCATTGGGTTGCTATACAGAAGGACGGCAATGTGTCATTTTATTTCGATAGCTTTGGAAACCTGAAGCCTCCAAAAGACATAGAAATGTACCTCAAAGGCGTTTAAGGTGCTGTATAAACAGTAAGAGGTTTCAGAGTTTCTGCTCCGTCATCTGCGGGCACTTGTGCTTGTAAATTCTATCGCTGTCAGCGGCAACGAATCTGTTCTTACTACATACCAGAATCGCCCTCTTCAGATAGATCCAAAGGGACATTATGAGAATGCTCTATTGAATTTTGAAACCTTATATTTTATTCCCAACTTTGAGATCAGAGTAATAATCAATTTCACTAAATTCACAATGATGAAATTAAGGTCACTTATATACGCAATGGAACTTACGAGATTGCTAATATTAATGAATACATCAGAATAAATTAGGGGTGGATGAGAATATCTTTTTATTAGACCTAATAATAACACCACGTAGGCTGAAATTAAATGTCCTTTCACCGTTGATTTCTCCAATGATCGTTCTATAGGATAGCTCTTGGGCTTCAGTAACAATAAAGTTATTACAGCTAATCAGCTGGCTGAATCTGATATCCTGGTGAATATATTTAAGGTGCAGTATTGCAAAAAGCTCCTTCATCGACGGTAAAAGTGGACACTCGATCTATGAGTTTTTCCCATCTGTTCCACTGGATACCATATTTCTCGAGAATTATCAAATCCAATATACCTACCGATCATAAACACCAATGTCATAGAGAAAATTAGTATTCGTGTAGTGGACCAGAACGGTAATACCATTGAGTTTAGAAACGAAGATATAAGCATAAGAATTCACATCCGTTGCAATGACAATAGATTTTAGAAGTAGCCAGCGCCATCGAAGAAATAATAATTGAGTGATTGGACGCCCGCATCATACTCTGCCTTTGAAGCCCCGAGAGTTAACATCGCACAATCGACAGTTGCTCCAGGCATTGGGCTTCAGAATCCTATAATCCTGGACGTCTTCTATGTTATCGAGACACCAAGATTCGGCGACTAGATCACCAAAGAAGAGAAACATCTGGATGCTAATGATGAGATTAGGATCCCATGTCAAGCTGAGGATTTATATACATTAGCTAATCGAAGTTATCTATACATCGACGGAAGTATGACTAAACCTAATGGAGCAGCTACTACTTTAAAGCTAAAGCTTACCAATAACGCCATTGCGTTCAAGTTTGAGGAGATTCGGCTGGATATGAACGGGTCAACTATTGATCGAAACAGAAACCCCGGGATCGCATCAAATTTATGCAACTATGCTGCTCTCAACACAATGCAATCTGATCGTCTGCTGAATGCTGGATGGTGCTATCCTGGAGAAGATATGGATATTCTACATGCAGCAAATGGAGCCTTTAATGCTTTAGTACTGCTTTCGATGCTTCTGGGATTTGCTGACGACCACAAGGAGCTCATACTCAATAGCAAGTTTGAAGGTGTTTATTCGATCCAAGGACTATAAAACTGTATATAGCACCTCAGGGTGAAGAGAATGCTAGTGTTAAACTTGTACGAATCGAGTGGAGAATGCCTGTGATTCGACTTTCTGATGTTGAAAAGGTTAGAAATTCTCAAGATTGTCATGTCGGACAAGCCGCTGTTTCTCCCATTTAGGACCATGGAACTGCATACTCAGCCTACTGTGCCACAAACTAAATCATTCAGCTGGAATGTCGCCACCACATCAAAAATGGAGAAGCCGAGATTTGTCATTTTGGGAGCGCAGACTTTAAGAACGAGTAATGCATCTAAAGAGTGTTCCCTTTTTGATCATTGTAACATAACTATAATTGAGACTTTATTTTAATAGTGAATGTTATCTCAAGCACGACATGAACTTGAACTTTGGAAACTAGCATCATTGTATGATATGTACTCAACGTTTCAAAACTCTTATTATGAAAAAGAGAATTGCCCTTTATTGAAGAACAAATATTTTCCTAAATTTGCCCCTATATTTGTTATAGATTGCTCGCATCAACCAGAGGAAGTTTTAAATGCAGCTGTCAACACCAGAATAGAAATTCAAGCTAGTGCAAATATCCCTGCACAGATCTCATTGTGTTGTTTTATAATTCAGGATAAAGTATTTACATACAAGCCTCTGACTCATGTGATGCAGCTTTTATTTTAAACTAATCGTTGTAATGTGGGGATTTCTTTTTCAATAGGAATGTAAGGATTTTTTAATGAATAAAACAAGTTGTAAAAGCATACCTTCATTCTTTTTATTATTTTTATCATACAATTCTACTACTTTCCTCCTCCAACCCCTCGTTCCTTTATATGGCGCTACACTTGCAACAGATAGGTTACCGAAATGGTAATGTATACACGATTGAAGTGTTTTTAGGGTGCAAATTTCATCACTATTTAAAAGTATTTCACAATCATTTCAATTAGTGTTCACAATTCTTATTTTGTCCTCTTCCATATAAGCAATGACATAAGAGAAAACAATATTTTCACAATATTCCACTCGCTGGCATTTTCTCAATTGGAGGAATGCTTGGAATATAGGGAGACTCTCTAGAATTATCTCCCAGTCATGCATTGTCATGTATAAAAAATTGTCTGTGTTTTTCACTATAAGCGCTGGAATATCGTAGAAGAATCCTATCTTAACGTTGTGGCTTCTCAAGATGTAGATGTCTGGTAGCGCGCTTCTTGCCGGGATGTTTCTTGGGGTGTCGATGCTGATTATTCTATCCTCCAAGTGCGTTAGCCTCCTTTGCAGATCGGCCGAGTGTTCTTCTTCTTCCCCTTCCCCTTATTCAATCTGAAACATTGCACAATGTAAGTCTTAGAAAACATGCTTTTGGAAGTGCAGGTAGCCTGAAAAGAATTACATTTTTTGTTAGACTACATTGAAAATGAAACACAAAAGATTTTTATAAACACTCGGATATCAGATGCTATTCAATGCGATAAATATATAACTGAATTAAAAACATGTGACATTGTGATTTCGTGAAATTTTAATAACTTCTATAGCATGCATCTTTTATATGTAATATTCTATAGATTGTATCTTTTATGTGTAATATCAACGAGACAGCTGTTTTACTTATGAATTTCTGTCATTGTAAAATAGAAAAACATTGAATATTTAAGCTTAGCATTTCTACATACCTTCGCTGTAGGTACAAAAGACAATTTACAAGTCTCAAATTTCCCCATCTTGGTAATGCCATTGTATACCAAATATAATTCTCCTGACATTTCTGCAAGCTCTTGGTCGGTTATCGGATTATATCATTGAGGCAAGAACACTTGGCAATCCTCCTGTGAAGATACGATCCGGATACCGTATCTTGTTTGAGCTCTCTTTAATGCCTTTATGTCATATTTAAGACCTACTTCGAGATCTTGAACTCTCCGAGCCGGTAGGAAACTACGCGCTTCAGCTAAACACTCTGTAACAGACATTGATCATGAATTATTTTTCTCAATGCATTATTCAGGTGGATAGACAAGTTATGTATATGTTTATATTAGAACTATAGTTTGCGTGTGTGTTGCTACATGACTGATGTTTTTTGTAAGTATGTTTATGCATATGGGTGCAAGTGACGTGTGTATATACGTCTTTGTGTTCGGGTATACTCGTAGGTCTTCGTACAGGTTCAGTTGCTTGGTAGTAGTGCTAGTTTTGTAACAAAGCAGTGCTTTGTAAGTATGTTTATGCATAGCAGTGCAAGTAACGCGTGTATATGGCATTGTGCTCGGGGATATCCGCAGGTCTTCGTACATGTTCGGTTGCTTGGTAGAAGTAGTAGTTTTGTAACAAAGCATTGGTTTGTAAGTATGTTTATGCATACGAGTGTAAGCGACGTGTGTATGTCTTTGTGTTCGGGAATGTTCGTAGGTCTTCGTGCAGGTTCGGTTGAGTGGTAGAAGTGTTAGTTTGGGACCATCATGTATGTGTGATGGTGAATGGAAGAAGAATGTATAGAGATAACCGTATGAATGTTAATGACAGAAGAGTGCGCCTTGAAAACTGTGTGAGGGTAAATGGAAGAAGAGTGCGCCGAGAAATCCATGTGAGTGCAAAGTTCAGATAAAAATATGGTACTCTTGCACAGATTCGTCTTTCAGGCACTGTATCGCTTAAACAAAATTAAATGCATTGTAAAAAAAGTCAACATTGATTTGTATATTCATGTAAAAACTCAGTCACCTTGCATTATATTAATAATGATGATGATGATGAATGTTGTGCAGAAATCAATTACACACACTTCAATTGAAACTGTAGCACCCGCGTGTTTTTTAATTTTTAATGCAGAATTAATAAACTCACAATGATTCTAACAAGTCCCTTGAGCTGTTTATATAGAGCCCTAAAGGCCTCCTGGCGATGTCAGCATATCGTCATAGTGGGGATGTTTACACGTCACGTGATTATTGCATCCAATGGAATTATCTCCTGCTGCACATTCGCAGAGAGATCTTTCTTTGTGTAAGAATCTGGTACTGAGGGATGCAAGGGAAAGGGGGAATAGAACCCCGTCTGTGTTTTTGTCGAGAAAGAAAAGGAACGCCAGCTATAATAGCGCAGCTGCATGCTTCTTTGTCAAGCTAAAAAATTATTGCTTGCCAGGTTATGAAGGTGGCCCTGCGGGGGTGGGGAATGGCGCCGCTCGTCTGGCTTTTGTTATAACGCTGGAGTATGCTTCTCTGTCACGCAACAAATGTGTAGCTTGCCAGGTAACGAAGGTTGCCCTGTAGGGGTGGGGAATGGCGCCGCTCGTCTGGCTTTTGTTATAACGCAGGTGCATGCTTCTCTGTCAAGCAAGAAATTTATTTCTTGCCAGTTAATGAAGGTGGCCCTGTGGGGTGGGACATGGCTCCGTGATGGCGGCACGTATAACAAAGCATAATTTATTACACCCATTGTTCCCTTTGAGAGGAGGTGGAGGACCTTAATAGCACAGCGCATAGTATATGCCAAACTGCCCATTAAACAATGCAAAATTTATGACCTCCGTTGCCACAAAAGTACCAGGGGCTTGGCAGGTGGAAGGGGGATGATTAATTAGCATATTAATTGCAAATTCCCGCAGTTTAAGTGTGTTTGAACCGCCAAATTGTAACTACTACAGACTTAGGGGGTTTTCCACTAAAGACCCCTTCTCGAATACCGTACAAATGATCTATACCTAGTTCTTTTTTTTTAAGTTCTTGAATAATACGGTTCTTTGAATCGCAGTTTTTAACCACAGTCCCTAAGACCTATCATCTTTTTCCCTACCTATCCCATATAAACGCATTTCTCCCACCTTCAACTATCTTCTAGCATAGGATCTCTCTCCTTTTTCTCCGTCTCTCCCATATAAATGCATACTCTGTCATTCAACTCTTGCTTAGCCTAATACCTCTCCTCGGTTTCATATCTCTCTCATATAAACGCATTCCACCTTTAACATCTCCCTTAGCACCTCCCTCGTATTTCTTATCTCTCCCGTATAAGCCTATATTCCCCTCCTTCATCATCTGTCTAGCCTAGCACCTCTCCACGTATTTCCTATCTCTCCCGTATAAGCCTATATTCCCTCTCCTTCAGACTCTGTCTAGCCTAACATCCCTCATCCGTTTTCCTTATCTTTCCATATAAAGCATACTCTACCCCTCAACCCTGTCTAGTCTTGCATCTCTCTGCGTATCCCCTACCTCTCTCCCATGTAAAGTACGTACATTCCCTTCCTTTCGCCCTCACTCCACGTAGTCACGCTCGTCGTTTTCCCTAGCTCTCCCATAGAAACGCATTTTCCTCCTTGAACACTCTTTCAACCTAGCATCTAGCCTCGTTTTCCCTATCTTTCCCCGTGTAAACGCAAAACCGTGTTCTCGCTGCCCTCTATATATTCTGCTTATACGTCATCTTATATTTCTATTTACTTCATGTTAATCGGGATAAGCCTTTACACATTTCGTTTGTGAACCCTACAGGGTGGATACAGAATACCGAAGCGAGAGTCAAATATTTAAAAACTGATCGCTATATGTTGGCCTTGAAATTCCATACCCTTTCTACATGCGAGAAACAACTGGTTGGTAAGAACACTTAAAAATGACAAAGTACGAATTAAACATTCAACAAATAACAACGAAGTAACTGCTGTCACAAATAGCTGTTATTTGAAATAAACTGTATGTTTTAAGAGATCTTCAATTTTGTGTAGCAAGTTGCTGTCTATCTCTTAATAGCTTACCAGTTAAACAAAATCAAACAAAATTCATTGCGAACGAAGGACTTCGCAGAATATTCGTAGAAAATTGCATATGTTATTAGTGATATAAATATGTTAATCAAAATCGTTAGAGCCATTTTGGAGGAAATATGAGGTTGAGCTGCTGTGCCATCTACGCAAACATAAATTCACTCAGAATGTTCAAAAGAAACAACTGAACGAATCCAAAGACATTGAAAGGATGGAAGACAATCGTATCTCCATGAAGGCAGAGGAAGACGATGTCTGAGACATCCAAGAAAAGCTGGCAGGACCTTTGAAGCCCGACAGGCAGTCCTGCCTATTCCATGAAGAGCAGAAGAAAAAATAACAGAAATGTTTCCACGTAAGAGTAGTTTGGGGTGAATGAATTTTCTTGAAAATCTTCATGTCTCATCCTTGGAAATACTGAACTTAGATACGTAGTTCGGTACTTATCTGAGTTTTCGGTTTTGAGTTATTCTGTTCTATCTCTCTCACGAATATTTTTATAAAACCGGTTTTTCTATGCAGGGGCTTTAAAACGTGTATTTTCGGCAACATGTCAAAGTAGAATTTTTCTGTAGGAATGAAATACTTCCTCTCTCTACTATAAGTAGTGCTAGAGAAAGTAAAAGGTTGTGTTCATTGTTTAAAAATAGAAGTTGTGTTCCAATACTCCTTTACATCCTTCATTTGGTAACTTTAGCCATTTATGAAATGTTTCTCCTTGTGCGTTCGAATTTTCTAATATTTTAAGCAACACATTTTTGAAATATTTGGTCCATTCTTTTGTTACTCATCAATTTATGAAAACAAAATGTAATGGTGACCTTATTTCTAAACATTCAACATCTTAGCCCTCTGTACGCTCCTATGAGGCTACAACGAAATGTGTGCTGAAAACAATTTCGACCAATATTTCCAATAACTAATCGGAAGTAGAAAAACCTTTCTGAGAATAATTTGTACAATAGAAATGAAAATAACTTATAGTGACAGTGGATAGGCAACGTCATTTTATTGCACACTTTTAGATATTTGGGAATTTTTCGTGCGGTACCTAATCCCTATTGACCACTACAACACTTCAAACTGTGACCAGCAGAACGCGGTTAAACGTTAAACAGGGCAAAACGGAATTGGGATGTAAGCTCAGAAGATCACAATCAAATCGTTTTAACGCGACAAGCGTTATGTACACAACAACTAAGGTAACATTACACTTTTATCCGTGTATACGTATTTATTGTTTTGTCGTGGCTCCAAGATCAGCCTGAAACGCTGCGAGCTTATAAGGAAAAGAAAGAAACACTGAAAAGAGAAATCTGCACCAAATTTGTTTCACATTTTTCGTAGTATAGAACAAATAGTATGATGAAAGTGTGAGTGCACCTATAAAATGTAAATGAGAATATTTTAAATGTAATGTTTTCAACGGAAGATAATAATTACTATTATTTCCCCTATTACTTACATAGTGGATACCTATTGAATATATGGAACGTAAGTGCATTGTTTACTTGCTAGATTTTTCAAAGATCTCATGAAGGTGTGCTGTATGTATCTGTAAGTGCGTGAATTAATTCCGAAGGCGTAATAGTAGTTAAATCAGTTATTCTAGAAAGGCATTCATTCAAAAGTTTCATTTTTCAAAAATCGAAAAAAAAACGTTTTCTATTCAGGTAAATATGACAGTTAAGGTACTCATGTATAACCTAAATTACGGTGACAAAGGAGACAATTCTTGCCATTCGTATACATATATTCTTAACAGACAAGTGCACGCTTACATAACATCAGTATGGGTGGCTCAGTTCCTTAGGCGCTGGCCTTATGATCCCAAGACCACGGGTTCAAACCCAGTTAAGATCGATGGTTTTTAAGTGTGTTTAAAAGCGACAACCCTATGTCAGTAGGTTCACCAGCATGTATAAGAACTCCTGACGAAATTTCGGCACACCGGTGGAGCTGATATGATACTGGCAATAGACAGCGTCATTAAAAACAAAAGATATTTAAAATACGTATGTATAGTGAAAACTCATTTTTGGAAATGTTGAAATAAAGATCTTTCTACAATAACTGATTTAGAATATTGAGAAGGCAGCGATTTTACTTATAGTACGAGTCAAATAATATTACTGTATAGTTATTTAAGCTTACAAACCTGAGTTTTCTGTAGAATTTGTGTAAACTGCTTACAATTTCAGAGATTGTACTTTGCAGGCCAAAAAATCCATCACGATGATACAAATAATAATAATAATAATAATAATAATAATAATAATAATAATAATAATTTGCCATATTTTACCACTTGTCCTTAGTTCATTTCATCGTTTGGAACGAATACGTCACTACGGGTTTGACAATCAGCAATAAACCCATATGTTATGAATGTTCCATTTTAACATGCTTTTTTGTACGCTCCTTTTACTTTCTCCACCACTTATCTATGGTAGAAAGAAATTTGATACCGAGACTTCACCGCAATTACATGCTTTGAGGCCCTCTGAACCCTCTAGGAGGCCTTTCTATAAAAGCTTCCGACCGTTTGTCCGTGTGTGCGTGCGTGCGCGCGCGCGCGTGAGCGAGAACGGCATAACTCAAAAAGAAAAGTAAGATTTAAACTTGGTATTTAATTTCAGCAACAGGCAAGGATGCGACGCGACGATTTTCAGTAAACCCCCACGCCAAACAACCTTTTACACGGCACATTTTTTCGTTCAGTTTTATTTTCTCAAAAATGACTAACGATTTTGATTAAAATACCATATGTGTAAAGATATGTACATGGTTAATAAAATGTGTAACATGATTTTCTGCGAATAGCCTGTGCAATCCTCTTCATTCTGAATCAATTTTGTACACTTTTCTTTCTCTGTAAACCATAAGAGATTGACAAAAATTCATTTCGCAAACAAAAATTGTAGATCTCTTAAGCACACAGGTTAGGTGCAATCGGTTTTTGTTGCTAGGTATTCGTTACTGTTGGTTTGGAATTTTGTAGCGCTAAGTCATCATTCCTTTGTTTCTCACAATGTAATGCAAAGCGTAAGAAATTTCAAAGTCAATATCTAATGATTCACTTTTTAAAGATTCCACTATCGCTTCAAGCTCCTCTGTCCCCCTTGTATCAACAGCAGTGTGATAGAACTATCTTGATTAACACGAAGTACAAGCTTTTGTAAGAATAGTTTGTAGAAGAGGTATAAATATTTACGATTAGTGGGAACAGAAAGTCGTGTCATTTAACATATGATTGTGATTATTTAGAGTTTCTTCTTAGAGTTTATAAGTCTATTTTATGGATAGATATTTTTAATCATCTTATTCGTGAAACAATCAAAATGAATACAAATCGAGCTTCGAAGATAAATTCTGGAGCTCATTATAATGGGTGACGCAGATCAAAGTGGCCCGTCTCCTGTTTGAATGCAAATGCGATATTTCTGTTGTGTATTAATATAAATTTCCGTTAAACTGGTCGTTAAAATTTAATCGAACTACAGTACAATGGGAAATTTTATGCAATATGAATAATCGATTGTTAGCATTCTTCTGTCTAATCGATAGTTGGCATTCTTCTGTGAGCATTTCAATTTATTTAATCAATTTATTTAATGCTGTTCGCATTCTGGGAAATGACTTTCTCGATACAAGAAAGAATTCAAATTATGGAGGCATATGTGAAAACAGGCTCGATTAACGAACGAGTTCATGATGTTTTCTCTGCGGAACGAACCGTTAGCAAACATTTGTGCCACCACATTCCCCGATCTAACAACGTGTGATTTTTTCCTGAAGGGATATTTGAAGAGCAAGGTCTATGAAACAAATCCACACACAATACAGGAACTGAGAGACAACACCAGCCGTGAAGTTGCCGCCATCGATATCGGAAATTTACGCGGGTGTATCTGAACACGGTTAGACGCGCACAATTGTGTGTTGATGCTGCAGGGGGCCACTTTCAAGATCTTCAATAAATGGTGGGTCCATTTCAGCAATTCTTTTGTCATTCGTTTGTCTGCATTTACTCTATAGGTACTTACTCGGGCCACTTTTATTTACGCCAACTATGGATTATTCATATTGCATAAAACTGCCCATTGCTGTAGCTCGATTCAATTTTATCCGAAATTTATATAATACACAATGGAAATATCGCATTTGCATTCAAACGGGAGACGGGCCACTTTTATCTGCGCCACCCTTTTTACTAAACTCAAATTTTGTCTTTAAACTTCAACATGATTTATTTGTGTATCAAAAGTAGCAAATTTTAAATTATTTGAAAGAAGTGCAGTCAACATTAATTCACTTCATCTGCAACTCAGTTCAAGGCTGTTCTCCCCTGCTACCTAAGTAGTTATTTTGTCTAAAGAACCAACCTAAAATTCAACTAGTGGTTTTATTATTCTGAAATAAAATGACAATATCTCTTGGAATAGCTGAAGTTTTGTCTGGGGTTGACAAATGCTCAGAATCAGATTTCCTTGAACATTCCAGGCTTTGCAGCTTATGGGTGGACTTACTGCAGTAAACACGCAGTTGCTGCATTTTACTTTAACATCACGTCTAAAAACAGCAATTCATCAAACATTCGTGCAGCCGAGTGCATACAAGCCTCCAACGTGGTGATTTCGTAGCAAATGCTATTTTTGCTGCATTGTTAGCCACTTCATGTGACGGAATGACGTGTGTAGTTGAGCTCGGGCCAATGTTGATCATCAGTTTTATTTCGGGGAGCAATGGAAAGGATGACTTTACATATCTTTCTCCCGCGAGGATTTGGCTCTTAATGGATGTTTTTTTTGTGTTGTTAATTGAAAGATTGACGATACACAGTCCTCTCTGTGAGGTGAACGGAACACAGCAAATGTCCTTCCTTGCAGAATTTTATTAGTGATTATGCAAGCATTACCTTCCCCAAGAGCATAGCCTAGACACCAAAGTGTAATTATGTAACTCACTGCGTTACATTGTCGATTAAATTAATAGACGACAGACAAATAACGCATAGTA
Source organism: Deroplatys truncata (assembly GCA_030765065.1). NCBI lineage: Eukaryota > Metazoa > Arthropoda > Insecta > Mantodea > Mantidae > Deroplatys > Deroplatys truncata. The sequence goes on along the minus strand of CM060984.1, from coordinate 49,191,659 downwards.
ATTAATCGTTCTTTCACACAAGCCGTGTGTAGGACAAGGTTGGACAGGTAGAATAAGACTGAAAATTTCAGTCAAATCCCGGCTATGGCATTGAATTTATCAGTCTGATTTTACCGTTCCAAATGACCCATAGAGTTTCGAATAACATTGCTAAATTTTATTTTTTGCACTTAATAACAGATATAGATGAGTGGTAACAATACGAGGGCGATACTGAACATTTTCAGAATGCCATGTTTCTAAAATCAAATAAAATTCGTTTATATTTGACAGCTACTTTCTAATGTTTTGCGAGTTGATTGCCGTGTAGTTTTTTCGATTTGCTCTAATTGTTAATTATCATCATTTAAAGATTTTGTGATGATTAGATTGATAATTGTGATTTGATTAGAGAACATTTCCGGGCTATGATTTTTATTATGTTAAATCGCCATTAACGCTTAAACAATGTGAAAATCGGCTTAGAAATGCATTTGGCGAAGAAATCTCATCTAAGGCAACAATTTATAATTCGTACAGAGAATTCAAAAGAGATCGGCTTTGTTTTTAGTGATGAATTTCATGAAGGACGCCAAAGAACTGCTGTTACTCACGAAAATATTGCCGCAGTTCGAGCAATGCTTGAAGAAGTTCGACGAACATCTTGTGAATTTATTCAAGCGACATTGGGCATTTGTATCAGTCAAATCCAAAGCATTTTACATCAACAGTTAGACGTTAGAAAAGTTTATTATCGATGGATTCCACATAAACTGACTCCCAATCAAAAGCAACAACGCATTGATTGGTAAACTCTGAAAAAAATTAAGACGGCACTTCAAATTTGGTTTGGAATATCCTTACTGGTGATGAATCTTGGATTTATTGTTATGATCCTGAGAAGAAAAGTCAATCGGCTCAATGGATCTTTCGAATGGAACAAAAGCCTAAAAAAGTCTGACGAATTCGCAGTGCTGGTAAGAAGATGGTTGCTAGTTTTTGTTTTTTCTAAAACGAGCTATATCGCTAAATAGCATTAGAAGATAGAGGTACTGTTATTTACGATTGGTACACAAGTGTCTGTTTACAGCAAAGGTTTTAAAAAATTCGTGTAAAACACTAAAAAGGAAAAATAATGTTACATCACGATAACGCATCGTCGCATACACTAAAACTAACAGCTGAGTATCTGGATGCCCTAAAGGTCAGCACCGTGGACCCTCTACCATACATCCCTTACCTAGCACCTTCTGATTACTTTTTATTTCCAAAAAATAAAGATAAAATGCGTGGAATCACATTTTTGACATCAGATGAAGCAACGAAGCATTATAAAAACCTGGTTTCTGAAGTGCCTCAGGAAGAGTAGCGTCATTACTTTAAGGGCTGGTTTATTGAATGAAAAGACGTATTCCTGTTACACCGGAACATTTTGAAAAATAATAAATCATTTAAAGTTTTAAAAACCAATCCGTGTTTGATTTTTTAAAAATGTTCAATGTCGCCCTCGTAGTAATTTTGATATAATGTGCAGTAATTAAAGAATGGAGAGAAATAATCAAATTGCTCTCATTAAGAGTATCTATAAAAATGAATTTTGTATTGTGAAAAATATCTTTTCCACTTGCACAATTTGTTTCAGAGCAGATTAACAGGGAATTGTGAAAGTTTCTCCTATGTTCTGTCACGTTGGACAACAGTGCAGAAAAAATACCCACGATGCAAAAGCACACGATACTTTAAAGCTCATTTCTGGTTTTGAGGAATGCAAAAATGGGTGTTTATGTAACTGCATAAGAAAGTGAATTTGTTCAGGAGGAGTAAGATCTTTACGCTGAAGCGCAGTTCAGGCCTGAATGTCGAAACGATCCTGAAAAAGAAAAGAAAAGAAAAAAAAGCAAAAACAAAACTTTCCTGTAGTTACAATATTTTGTTTCCTGCTATGACGAAATACTTTATAAATTGGTTATGATTATGTTGGACATGAACTCAGTCATATGTTTCATATGGTCATTGCAGTGTCAACAGTTAAGTTATTGATACAATAGCTGAACGGATGTTGGTGTTGGAGTACGGGAAATAGCTGAACGGAAAAGTTAAATTTCACGTACTGGTTTGGAGACGGAAAAACGTAAAATTCCAGATAGCATGAAACAAAGTTCCTTTACTTAATACCTATCTGTTTTGGTTATTTAGAAGCGACTGCCATTTAAATGTGTGACAGTCAACAGGGAGAAGGGGGAATGAACAAACAAGAATGCATAAAGTTACTTCAAGCGTTCCTTCAAATTTCCAGCTTGCTTCTTGTCATTTATGTTTATAAGAAGAAACTAACTGATATGCATAACCTACAGGTATAACAGTTAAACGATTGAGATGCCAATTTTGACCAAATATTTGACTTGTTTGGGTACATTCTGGCCTGTCTAATGTAAACCAGTTACAACATCCTTGCTACCGTCTAATATCGGAATAGGCGTGCCCGCTATGAAAATCTGATTTTCCAGTTCCACCTCTCTGTCTTCCTCATGTCTCAGATTGGCTTACACATGCGCCACAGAATGGATCTGCCTAAACCTGTTCTAACACAAAACTCGTCCATAATACAAATTTCATAATTAATGATAACTACAAAAGTAGTTGAACGCGCACTGCGAAGTTGGGGGGGGGGAGAAAGGAAAGGAAACGAAAGCGTACTCCTTCATAGAGATTTTGCATGTAATTTGTGAAAAGAAAATTTGCAGTGAATACTTTCCACAACACTGAGTGAATGCTGATCCACAGAAACCTCTCCAGAGTCTCTAAGGGATGACCAAGGAGTGTCACTGTCAATGTCAATACAAGTATGGCTACTGCGGAGGGTTGTCCCACCTAAACTCTCACGAATATGAATTACATGTCTGCAACAGGTAATCTTGGCACACGCTCCTGCGTTCTTTTAAAAATTGGGTTTTATTTAGGTTTGTTCCAACACGATTCAGAATCGATTCCGAATTATCTGAGTGTGCGCAGTAGCTAAGTGGCGTTCCAACACGACAGAGAATCAGTTCAGAACCAATTCTGAATTTCCAGTTTGCTGTTCCAACGTATTTGGGAACTAGTTCGGAACGAGTGAAATCGGTTCGGGATTAAGAGTAGGAACTGAAAATTCCAGACATGCGCAGATTGTATGGTCTACAGCGCATACTCAGTTAATTCAGAATCGATTCTAATCGCTTGGAACAAACCCGACAGAGAGTATTGAAAAAGCGACATACTCTCTGTATTCAGTAGAAAATAAATTTGAATATGTAATTCATTCCTCCATTCGTGTTTATTTCTCAATACGGAATAGCAAAGGTGTTTGGTAAGCAGTTGCTCGCTGTTGAGTAGTATGGCGACATACTTGAGGAAAAGAACAAACGTCTAACAAAGCCAGGTAGCAAAACAGCGTTCAAAGATAACAATAATCAGTGATTTAGAAGGTGACAGTGATCTTTTTAATGATGCATCGACTTCCGAAGAAGAGGATTATTTCCATTTTAACATTATTCCGTTATTTTGGGACCTTTACCCCTTTTTGGCACCTTTATACCATTTCCCCCAACCATGCCCATAATCCCCTTTTTTCTTTTAAGTTTCATTCCAATTTATTCTTTAACTTTCAATTAACGTCTCCTCAGCTTGCTGTGTACGTGCGAATAGTAAGTCTACCTCTTTCAGTAAACGCCGCGCGGGAATTGAAAGCACACCCGCAACAATGGAAAATAATTGTGTGTTCGACGAAAACCTTTTTCTCTCACTTTACTGCTATAAAGTAGCCCGCAATAATGCAATTGACAATGAGTGATTCTATTCCACCAGAATCAGTAGCCTGCTGTTCGTGAATGTGAGTTTGTTGCTGTGAGAGACGTCATCTGTTTACGTGGAGACGAAGCCTGGGCAGGCAGAGACGACAATAACCTCAACCGCGCAGTTCCGAGAATTATTAAGACTGGGCTATAATTCACAAAACAATTATATATAAAGAAATAAAAATTTCAGCCCAATTGAATAGACAGTTTAGAAAATAGCAATTTCAGTTGTGCATCCCCTTAAATAAACCAGCACCTTATTGTGCCTTTTTCACCTTATTTGAGCACCTTTTCCCTTCCTTTTTTCATCTGAAATTTGCAACTAAAAATCCTAACCCTGATCATAAGCATACATTGGTACCATGTAGTTTTGTATTATTTGAATTACGTTCGGAATAGAATTTATGTGGGGTGTCATTGTCTCAGAGTATTGGAGTTTTAAATTAAACATTGTGTTTAGAAGCTTCTGTAGCAGGAAACCTAATGTTAAATTGGAATTGTGTTAAATTACTTTTTCCGGGTTCTGGTTTAAATATAATATCTATAAATTACAATTGTTATTCGCAATAACTCGGTATCAATGGCTTTAAGCCGATAAACGAACGCGATTTATTTTTGCTCGAATATTAGGACTGGAATCCGTATGAAAGAAACGCTTACGATGTACATCGGCGGAGTTTGATTTCATTCATCAACGCTGTAAACGTAGATATTTGATCGTCTTCTGATTGACCGTGCAACGAAGAAGGCCGTGACAGAACGCGAACGGTTCAAGTAGTGTTCCAACCACACAGAATTCAGAATTAGTTCTGTGAGCGTACCGGACTGGCGCATGTGCATTAGCATGTGTTGGGATTAGTTCCGAACCCGTTCAGAACCGTGTGTTGGAACAAACCTTTTATGGACGCTTTTTAAGTGCCATGGCTTTTAGCGTCTCATTCTATATTGCGCATGAAAGACCGGAAATTTTGTTCAGAGGCCTCTTTATCAGGTTAGAGGTTCCTTATGTGCCGCAAGTCTACGACACGCGACCACCGGCTTTACTTCCTTTTCGAAGGAATCCTGCTAAGGAGTTTTACGCACGAAAAATTCATCGCCCTCCGCCGGGTTTGAACACGCGACCTCGGGAACTGGAGGCTAGCATGGTACCACTGCACCATGGACTGCGTTCTTTGAAGTGTATAAGTATGATTCTGTTGACAGAGTCGCATGCAAGAGTTGATGCAAAATGCCATCATAACTGGGGGATCTTTTGGAAGGGTACCTACATTACTGGCCTTCCGAAGCTGGTTTTAGCCTACCAATGATTGTAAAACGCTGCATAGACAGTTTGAACATCAGCAAGTCGTGTAAGAGTCGCATTATTCAACTCCATAAGAATGGGTTCCCACCTGAAGCGCAAAGGCCAAAAGTATTAAAAACAAAGCAGTGTAGAAAATAAAAATGTTACGGATGGTGCAACAGGAAAATCGCAGTGGAGGGCACCACCATACTTTGAGAAGTAGATCAAAGTATTACTTTAGTAAATTTTATCCTATATCTGATCCTAAAACAGTTAACAGCCATCGAGTTTTAATCAAAAGACCAGGGATGCCCGAAAACTGCAGAAATGGCCGGAATATTGTGTCATTACCCAATTGACTGAAGCAGGAAAGTGGCACTTTAGCTTGCCACCATTGATCTTATGCATGACACTGGGGAATAATGTGCACATCAGTTAACTATTTTCCTCATTTCATCACCAATATAATTGAGATGGCAGCTGAAGCCTGAAGCTCCATTCTGGTAATTCTGTACCTCTGTAACATTTATTAGCATATCGATGCAGCCATATCTATCACTTTGAGAGCAGTGATTCAGGTCAATGACTATCGAGTGGGACGACGTCTTGTATAGCTGGCACACCTTCCACAGGCGTAGAGCGAGTTGGATCAAATTAGGTTTATCATACATTTACTATTAGTAATAATGTTTAGTTTTACTGCTCAGGTTTCAGAAGTAATTTAGTTCTTCTGCGAAGATATTACTGGAAGATAATATTATTGAATTACATTTCTCTTATTATGAAAAAATCATATGTATTTTCATTCATACCGAAAACAGTTCCTTAAGAATTCAAAACTCTGAGAAATCATGATTGAAAAAGGACATCTGAATCATTTACTTAATTAAAGTATTAAAATCTATACAAGGACACAAAAAATAGGCATAAATGTTGGAGATGGATGATACAGTAAATAAACACACAGGTGTAATATAGGCTACAGTTTGTCTCCCACTTAGGTTTCAATTTATATGAATCATCTGATCTTAGAATACATGTTTATAATTAATTAAAGCAAGTGCATTGCCCCGAATGTTATATTTAAGGCAATCCTATTTGTGGATTATCAAATAATTATAAGTAAAGCTGAAGCCGAACTGCAAAGAGCAGTTTAATACAATGCAGACGGTATGTGAGAATTATAATTTTAAAATTTCGACAAATAAAACGAAAACGATGACCAAATATACTGTTGGGACCAAAACTGTAGTAAATGATACTATGTTAGAGCAAGTCACGAGTTTTAAATATTTAGGAACATATGCCAGCTATAAAGATGAAAATTACTTTAACAATAAACTACGCATGTTTCAGCAGAAATGTAGCACAATCAACGGAAGTTTAACTACTAAAGACGGAAAAGAAACTGGGATAAAATTTTCTAAGGCAATGGTGGTACCTGTGTTCCTATATGGATGTGAAACATGGACAATAACTATAGCTGACAAAAAGAAGATACAGGCTACCGAAATGAAATTCCTAATTTCAGTAAAAGGATGTACTCTCCTAGATAAAACCTAAAACGAAAAAAATAGACAAGTTTTAAAGCTAATTTCTCTGGAAGATAAAATTACAAATAGAGACAGCATGTGAACTCAATGTTACCAGAGAGAATCCCAAGGAAGGTGTTTTATTACAGGCCTAAAGGAAGAAGATACCCGACCAAGAAAACGAAGTTCGACGACAAATTTTGAAGTCTGTTCCAGGCATTCTTGCCTGACCCTGAAGTACAGAAGAAGAAGAAAGAGAGGAAGAAAAAGAAGAGGACCCAAAGTGAGAGAATGTTACAAAACCAATGTTGAGAAGTATACATTTGTGCATTAATGCAGCCTTGTTTAAACCTTACGGCAGTAATGAAGATTTTATGAATGATTACTCTGAAAATAAACCACCTTTATTGCAAAAAGTTTATACTACGATCATTTAGGCACCAATTACCCTGTAGAATAACATAAAATGGCCAATAATTTTACCAGCTCTGCATATCCGAATTAACGGAGGAAAAATTCTAATCTTCAACACGCAAGTAAAAAAGAAAAATAATCTGATGATACACTCACATGATTTTGTGTACCCTCTATCGTTTATTAGTGGGTATACAAACTATTATTACTGAAGCTTATTTTTATATCTACTATATTTTAATCCAAATAAATCTTTGCAAAAACAGATACATTACACATTTCGTTATAGATACAAAGGGAACAGTGATAGTATCAAACGTTTTAAGAACTGGATGTGATATGCTGGCCTTAAAATTCCATGCTGTTTCCATTCAAATCGTGAGAAACAGCTGAATGTTGACAGAGAATGACCAAGAAATGGAGAATTCGAACCTTTAATAATGAAATCTCAGAAATAGCTTATGCCACACAAAATTTATTTGAAATAAATTGTGTGTTTTAAAGAGATCTACATTTTTTGTGGAGTACATTTTCGTCTATCACTTAACGTTTACCAGTTATACAAAACTCCTTCCGAATGAAGAGGCCTTTATAGGCTATTCCCAGAAAACTCAAGATATACATTTTATTTGCCTTGTAAATATCATTAATATATGACATTTAAATAATAAATGTTTTAGAAATAAAAAATTTCGATAAATGTTTCAGGTTTGGGTTGGAGGATTTTCTTGTAAATCTTCGTGTCGCATCTTTGGAAGATACTGAACTAAATACCAAGTTTGATATTTATCCGATTTTTCGTTTTTGAGTTATGCTATTCACAGACTCAGACTCACACAGACGCGCGCGCGCACGCACAAGGACATGTTTCTAAAGATGCGTTATTTGGGTGTAGGATGCCTCAAAACATGTATTTCCGGTGAAATATCGATATCGAATTTTTAGGTGGAACCTCTACAAGGTACGTGGTAGAGAAAGTAAAAAAAAAAAAAAAAAGCACACGATAATACAGTTTACGTGTTCTGGCGTTTTCAAGATTTTTCATCTGATTGCTTTTATAATATATTGTATTATAATATAGCGTACAAAGTTGTGTATAATTAGGCAGAGAATGTTGATTTGTATGGTGGTTTTTAAAGTAGGGGTAGTTGTAGGTTTTGAAAGTTTTAGGACAATTTATGATTTTTGTTAGATTATAAAACAAAGTATACTAAAATTTGTTAAAATCATACCAAAAATGCTCATTGATAATAACAAAGTTTAGCGAAATATTAGGGAAATTGGTGATATGAGCATGATATGCAACTCCCCTCTCCAACTACAACTCAACTTAAAATATTTTAACCTACCCTTTAGGCTGGAAGTCATTAAAATATGCCATATTCGCAACAAAATGCCAAAAATATCTCTGCTATCATATTCAACGAAAAGAAACTGAAATTGGGTGATATGAATATGAAAGCTTCTTTAATTCCCTCCTCCATTTTCAAATGTTTTATAGCCTGTGTCCGTCCGCAGGAAGAGTGTTTTCAATGGTGAATGAATTATCAAAATCGGTTGAGTGGTTTCTGAGATTACCCCCCTCGACATTAGATATATGCAGGGGGAGAGAGAGAACAACTTCCACAGCTAATGTAATAACGCAAGCAGAAGCTGCGGCTTCTACCAGTGCTTTGTGTGATTTTTCCTCCTTTTCCCTTACAGAATCTTATAGTTTTGATATTTTATCTCCGTGTTTCCTAATAGAAAGCTGCTATTTCTGTACCTAAAACGTGATCCTGGAGGTTTGCGGTCTAGTTATTGCACAGACAATGGCATTGCACAATGGCAGATTTTTTACCCGCCGCATGTACGGACCACTTCACGCTCATTGCTCCAAACGTGAGGTAACCGCAAGCGACAGATCGAAATTTACTTTCTCGGCCTTGTTCGCTTCCAGCTATAAGCGTTTCCGCATTTTCCTCGCACTGAAAATAGAGAAGGAAAAATCTAAAAGGTGGACCAGTCGTCCTAGAAAGGAAATTACAAAGCCAAGTTCATCACGTTGGTTTCGTGACCCTGGCATTAGCTTCATGTCTAATGTGAACGGGTTGAGGTCGTTGATACAAAAGTCATTAAGCGAGTATGTTAATACTCGTAGTACTACGCTGATACCTCAAGAAGATCGGAAATGATCCTATTGGCATTGCGTCGTCAGAACATAATGTTGGAAATGTGGATACAGGATAATATAGGCCTTCAGTATTTTCGAAAGTAGGATACGAAAATATTTCTGTTCGATTTTTTTAACAAGATAGTTGAAAGGCAATTTAAAGAATCTTGATAAGCATTTTTAGTAAGTAATGAACTAAATTTTAATTGTGTTAATCCTTTTACTCTCAGATTAACGTAGACTAAATTACAACATTCACAAAGCTAGAAAACAAAACAAAATACGAGATGATTCAGGCGCATTCGGGAAGCCCAAATCATTTTGACTGAATTATTTTCGCGGTTTCCCTCAGTCGACAGTTAAATACTGGAGTGGGTATTTCACCACTATGACCCAAACTCTCACTCACAGAATAAGAGGAAATAGAAGCAAAATAGATAGTATCTACATACGAAAACGACTACGCAACTAAGATCTTCTATCAACAAATTACTTATGCAAGTGGTACAATTCCACGATAACAAAAAGGCTGCATGCCCAATGAGTAAATAATAATAAAATATACATGATATGCTTCAGGAAGGAGATTGCGCAGCTAACGCCATTTTTCCGACACACACTGGACTTTGGTATCCGTCGCGATATGACACTGATATGATATATGCTGATGTTAATCATAGAATGATTTCATTTTCACTCATATGAGCATTCCACTCCGTGACGAATCCACCCTAACTCATCATGTGATATCTTCTCACCACCAACAACGGTTGCCAAAGTTCTCTGTATTTCAAAACGTTTTTCTACAAATCTATCGAAAAAAAAATGTTCATAAAAGTTTTCAACGTACCCATCGAGAGCTATCTCTGATTTAAAGGATTGCGTCTGTACCCCTTCCACCCGCTATAAGCCAGCACGCTGACCATCAACTGCAGAGACCTTGATTTTTACAAGACTTTTATAATTATGAATCTTTGATTCTAAATCTCTTGTGTTTAAACCTCATTCCATGAAGCTCTTTTGCTTAAATTGATGCGTTAGTAGGATATATAAGGGATAGCGAGCGCAGTTTTGAGCAAACATGGGAAAAGATAGGGAACACAAGGGGAGATGCTAGGCTATGGGGGCTTTCATGGAGGAAAATGAGTTTATATGAGGAAGATAGGAGATATGAGCAGGGATGTTAGGCTAGAGGGCTTGAAGGGTAGAACATGCGGTTATACAGGAAAGATAGGGAATACGAGGAGAAGTGCTAAGCTAGTCAGATGCTGAAGGAGGGGAATATGGGCTTATACGGGAGAGATAGGAAATAGGAAGATAGATGCTAGGCTAGATAGTGGCAGAAGGAGAAGGAATGCGCTTTATATGAGAGAGATAGGGAAATACGAGGAAAAACGCTAGGTTAATCAGAGGTCGAGTAGAGTATACGTTTCTACAGGAAAGGATAGGGAAAACGAGGGTAAATGCTAGGTTGAGAGAACCTCCAAGGGGAAAATGCGTTTATATGGGGGAGATAGGGAATACGAGGGCCGATGCTAGGCTAGATAGGGTTGAAGGATGGAAATGCGTTTATATGGAAGAGATAGGAAACCGTGGAGAACTAATAGTCTAGACAGAGGTTGAGGAGTAGAGCATGGTTTATATGAGAGGTATAGGAAAAAGAGGAGAGGTGTTAGGCTAGACAGAGTTGAAGGGAAGAATATATCCTTTATATGGGAGAAATAGGGAATACGAGCGTTGATGTTAGACTAGATAGGGTTGAAGGAGGGAAATGCGTTTATATGGAAGAGATAGGAAACCGTGGAGAGGTATTAGTCTACACAGAGGTTGAGGAGTGGAGTATGGTTTATATGAGAGGTATAGGAAAACGAGGAGAAGTGTTAGGCTGGACAGAGTTGAAGGGTAGAGTATGTCTTTTATATGGGAGAGATAGGGAATACGAGCGTCGATGCTAGGCTAGACAGGGTTGAAGGAGGGAAATGCGTTTATATGGAAGAGATAGGAAACCGTGGAGAGTTGTTAGGCTAGACAGAGGTGGAGAAGTAGAGTATGGTTTATATGAGAGGTATAGGAAAACGAGGAGAGGTGTTAGGATAGTCAGATACTGAAGGAGGAGGAATATGGACTTATATACAGGAGAGATAGGGAATACGAGAGGAGGTGCTAGACTAGTCAGGACTTGAATGGTAGAGTATGGTTTTTTATATGGGAGAGATAACAAACCGAAGAGAGGTATTAGGCTAGGAGGCTTTGAATGGTAGAGTACTCGCTTATATGGAGAGACGGGTAAAACGGAGAAAGATCCTATGCTAAGAGAGAGAGAGAGTTGAAGGAGAGGGAAATATGTTTATATGGGAGAGATAGGGAATACGAGAAGTGTTAGGCTAGACAGACGTTGAGGAGTAGAGTATGGGTTTATATGTATGTATGAGAGGTATAGGAAAACGAGTAGAGGTGTTAGGCTAGACAGATACTGAAGGAGGAGGAATATGGGCTTACATAAGGAGAGATAGGGAATACGCGGAGAGGTGCTAGACTAGACAGAGGTTGAGGAGTAGGATATAGCTTTTATATGGGAGACATAGCTACCCGAAGAGGTATTAGGCTAGGAGGGTTTGAATGGTAGAGTATGCGTTTATATGGAAATATAGGAAAAACGGGGAGGGATGCTAGGCTACACAGAGGTTAAGGAGTAGAGTATGGTTTATACGTATGAGGGGTATAGGGAAACCGTGGGGAGATGCTAGACTAGACGGAGGCTGAAGGAGGGGAATGCGCTTTATACGAGAGAGGTAGGGAATACGAGGGGTAGGGATGCTAGACTAGACAGAGTTAAAGGTAGAATATGTTTTATATGAGAGAGATAGGAAACTAGGAGAGATATTAGTATAGGATGGGTTTGAATGGTAGAGTGTACGTTTATATGAGAGAGATAGAGAAAACGATGATAGGTGTTAGCGAGGTTAGTGTTGATGCATGCGTAACGTCCAATCTTCTCCAAGATAGCTCCATCCAGCATTCAGCATGCGAGCACCCACGGGGGTGAGTGCAGCATAATTGTGTATGATTTCATAGGTAGTTCAGACCGTATCAGGGGTATTTAGGTTAATTCAGGTAGTGTCACAAGGGGACAGATTCCAGGGTTGGGTGTAGCATAGTTTCGTATTTCACAGTTAGTTCAGGTAATATCATAGGTATTTAGGCTAACTCGGATAGTATCATAGACAGATTTCAAGAGTTGGGTGTAGCATAGTTCCGTTTGATTTCATAGATAAATCAGCTAGTATATTTGGTATTTCGAGTAATCTGAGTAGTATTACAAGTGTTGGCAATAATTTAGATCAGCGATTTGTATCACAGCTATTTAATGTAGTTTCTGGTGATTCAGCTGGTATCACAGGAGGATAGATTCCATGGGTTGAGAACAGCATAGTTTCGTATTTCACAGAGAATTCAGGTAATATCGTTGGTATTTAGGGTAATCTGAGTAGTATCATAGGTGTTGGCGATAATTTAGATCAGCGATTTGTATCACAGCTATTTAATGTAATTTCAGGTGATTCAGGTTGTATCAAAGGTATTCGAATCATTTTTACGGGTTATACTGATATTATCACAGGTATTTATGGTGATATAGAGAGTAATGAGATTATAAACATTTCTTACCCAATGTTACAACACTTGTTTTTATATGTTAAACAGTTAGTGTGTGAGACGAAGAGGGTTAAACAGTGTATAGGGTTACAGTGAGGGTATATAGAAGTAGTGTAAACTAGCACATCTGCATGGTTGAGTAGATCGTATAACGTTTTAGACAGCCTTATTGTTTTATAGGGCTACAGTTTTATCCCAGTGTAGCAGCTTTATCAGTTTAATCATTGCTTCATTAGATAAGGATTGTAAGGGTTGATGCCTCTCCCCTTTATCTAGGCTTGAGACTAGCACTAGGGTTTGCTCCTAATGGCAGGGTGAACCCTCCTCTTCCATCTTCTTCTTTCTTCACCAGGTGAATGCTAGGTGTATACACAGCACATGAGTAAGCTTCATTTTTTAAAGATTGTAGACTCCCTGAGAAAATATTCATCTTGAGATCCATGTTACATTCTTTTAAGCACTGTGTGTAATACTGTAATGTCCATACGCATATGTCGTTATTCCATCCTCGGCAATAACTCTTTTATGGTCGTATGGAGTCAATGTAATTTTATTCACTTACACGGTGGTAACAACATGCTCTCGTGACAGAGTCAGATTCATGGAATTTCTTATTATTTCTCTGGTCTTAAGGCAGTCCGTATTGCTGTCGAATGTGATGTACTGCTTAACAGCAAATGATAGCAGAGATATTTTTGGCACTTTGTTGCAAATATGGCATATTTTAATGACTTCCAACCTAAAGGGGAGGCTAAAATATTTTAAGTTGAATTATAGTTGGAGAGAGGAGTTGCATATCGTGCTCATATCACCAAATTTCCCTCATATTTCGCTTCAATGAGTATTTTTGGTATGATTTTAAGAAATCTTAGTATACTTTGTTTTAGAATCTAACAAAAATTATAAACTATCCTAAAACGTTCAAAACCTACAGTTACCCCTACTTTAAAAACCACCATACAAATCAACATTCTCTGCCCAATTAGACACAACTTTGTATGCTATATTATAATACAATATATTATAAAAGCAATCAGATGAAAAATCCTGAAAAACGTCAGAACACGTAAACTGTAATGTCGTGTGCTTTTTTTTTTTACTTTCTCTACGACGTACCTTGTAGAGGTTCCACCTAAAAATTCGATATCGATATTTCATCGGAAATACATGTGTAGAGGCATCCTGCACCCAAATAACGCATCTTTAGAAACACGTCCTTGTGCGTGTGCGTGTGCGTGTGTGTGTGTGTGTGTGTGTGTGTGTGTGTGTGTGTGTGTGTGTGTGTGTGAGTCTGAGTCTTTGAATAGCATAACTCAAAAACGAAAAATCGGATAAATACCAAACTTGGTATTTAGTTCAGTATCTTCCAAAGATGCGACACGAAGATTTACAAGAAAATCTACAACCCAATCCTGAAACATTTATCGAAAATTTTTATTTCTAAAACATTTTTTATTACAAGTCATATATTAATGATATTTATATGACAAATAAAATGTATATCTTGAGTTTTCTGGGAATAGCCTATGAAGGCCTCTTCTTTCGAAGAAATCTTTTATAACTGGTAAAGTTAAGCGATAGACGAAAATGTACTCTCCCATATAAACATATTTCCCTCTCCTTCAACTCTCTCTCTTAGCATAGTATCTCTCTCCGTTTTATCCGCCTCTCCATATAAACGCGTACCCAACCATTCAAACCCTCCTAGCCTAATACCTCTCCTCGGTTTGTTATCTCTCCCATATAAAAAAACATATTCTACCCTTCAAGTCCTGACTAGTCTAGCACCTCTCCTCGTATTCCCTATCTCTCATATATATATATAAGTCCATATTCCTCCTCCTTCAGTATCTAACACCTCTCCTCGTTTTCCTATACCTCTCATATAAACCATACTCTACTCCTCGAACTCTGTCTAGCCTAACACCTCTCCTCATTTTCCTATACCTCTCATATAAATCATACTCCACTCCTCTGTCTAGCCTAACACCTTTCCACGGTTTCCTATCTCTTCCATATAAACGCATTTCTCTCCTTCAACCCCTGTCTAGTCTAGCATCAACGCTCGTATTCTCTATCTCTCCCGTATAAAAGACATACTTTACCCTTCAACTCTGTCTAGCCTAACACCTCTCCTCGTTTTCCTATACCTCTCATATAAACTATGCTCTACTCCTCAACCTCTGTCTAGACTAATAGCTCTCCACGGTTTCCTATCTCTTCCATATATACGCATTTCCCTCCTTCAACCCTGCCTAGCCTAGCATCGGCCCTCGTATTCCCTATCTCCCCCATATAAACGCATTTTCCTCCTTGAAGTCTCTCTCAATCTAGCATTTACCCTCGTTTTCCCTATCCTTTCCCGTATAAAGATATACTCTACTCGACCTCTGATTATATACTCTACTCGACCTCTGATTAGCCTAGCTTTTTTCCTCGTATTTCCCTATCTCTCTCATATAAAGCGCAGTCCCTCTCCTTCTGCCACTATCTAACCTAGCATCTATCCTCGTATTTCCTATCTCTCCCTTATAAGACCATATTCCCCTCCTTCAGCATCTGACTAGCTTAGCACTTCTCCTCGTATTCTCCTCTTTACTGTATAACCACATGTTTTACTCTTCAAGCTCTGTCTAGGCTAGCATCCCAGCTTATATCTCCTATCTTCCTCATATAAACTCATTTTTCTTCATGAAAGCCCCCCTAGCCTAGCATCTCCCCTTGTTTTCCCTATCTTTTCCCATGTTTGCTCAAAAAACTACGCTCGCTGCCCCTTATACATCCTACTTGCTTTCCTCCGCCAAATCAGTTCAGTTTAATGGTTTTCTACTACAGTTCTATCAATCTTATTATTTTGAATAACTGTTCGCAAAAGTAATATTATTTTTCTGTTGAAGGGGGCTCTTTAGGTTCTCACTAGTTTCATTAGAGCCTGTTATTAGGCTCTTTAAAGAACCATCTTTTGGCTGTTTATCAGGCTGGGTGTGCTGGTAAAATGGGTCATTGTTTATCAGAGTAAGATAAATTAGCCTTACGCAGGGTTGATGGAAATGATTCTGTTTCCTGATGGAAATATACTCTTATTTGCTTCCTGTGTAGATAACCGAAGCGTTTGGCACTGGTCCACATATTTCTCCCAATTATTAGATTTTTCGTTTGGAAACATCGATATTGCTGTTATCGGACAACTTCTATATGGAAATGTAAATATAGTCCATGAAATTGGTTCGAAAGGTAGTCGGCAATTAGCTGTTTTAGGAGAAACGAGCTTCAGTTATTTGTATATTAATTTTTTGGAGTCCTTTTCTATTTGAATCTCAGATAAGGATTCAATTCTTGCGTTTTCTGCAACTTCCGGAAGGTTTGAGCTATCCCTTCAGTTTCGACTACTTTTGTTTATTGTACCACTTCCTTTCTTTATTATCCATGAAATCACACGTGTCAAGGACTATTTTGTGAGCAAGGGAGCTGTTTTTATTTTAATGTTCTAGATATCGAGGATTCCATATGTACCTACACTAATGTGGAGTATGGCGATGGATACATACTTTCTGCCCTTTCATGTGCTACCTGGCTGCTCGACATTACATGGGTGGCTTTTTAAACCCAAATGTAGAAGTAATTTCATCTATCTCCCCCATTCTTATTGACATTATTATAAAATGGTCTATAAGCTTTTATGGTGAATCCTTCACTTTAACCCTTATAATTATAATTTCGCACGGACCCGCTATTCTTAATAACGGATAAAAATTCTTCTGATATTCACGCAAACGGATGTGAAACATCGGCGGTACGTCTGACTTCCTTGACCATCCCCTGACAGTCCTCCAAAGTCTGGAAATTCTGCATAGCCTATAACTAACTTTTGGCTAACAATCATCGATCGGAGTGGCCGAGTAACTTGTTAGTTAATTACAGTAGCTGAAATTTTAAACCTTTATACCTTCTCTTGGGTCTCGTAGTTATTTAATAATATAAAAGGTAAACGTTTTCACATAATATAGATCAACGAAGTAGAAATGAAGCTGGTGAATATGCGGATTCACACTCGCAGACCACCAGTTAACTGCTTTGTAAAAGACATATATTCTAGCAATCTGCTCAGTTGTTAATTAAAAACTTTCGGCTCACTGCCTTCTATGTTGCGAATTTTATAAAATTATTTAGAATGCCTTGAAAAAGTTGATTACACCGTAAGTGCAAAGCAAATAAAGCGAAACTTTCTTACAGGGTGCACGCAGAGAGTGCGTTTTTTGGGGAGGGTGTGCTGAAACAGGAATAACTGAAACACAGGAACTCAGACATACCTTCATTCTTGATCACTTTTAGAGTTATCCATTTGAGGGGAAAAGAACTGGATCACTGAACAGCGTATATTGACTAAATAAAGGATTTGATGGGTCAGCTTGACTAACAAGCACCTTTTTACTCTCTCTACTACGTATAGTAAGTAGGCGAAGTATTGCATTCCATCCAAAAATTCGATACGAGATTTCACCGGAAATACGTGTTTTGAGGCCTCCCGAATCCAAAAAATCATTTTTAGAAAAAGGTCCGTGTGTGTGTCTGTGCGGATGTGTGTCTGTTGTGTCTGTGAATAGCATAACTCAAAAACGAAAAATCGGATAAATACCAAACTGGATATTTAGGTTTAGTTTCTTTCAAAAATCCGACATGAAGATTTTAAAGAAAATCCGCCGACCCCTGACTACCCTTTAAATGGGACATTTTTCGAAAATTGTGATTTTCTCAAAAATGTCTTACGATTTTGATTAAAATATCATATTTTAAGATATTTTATGGCAAATTAAATGTATATCTTGAATTTTCTGGGAATATCCCTATAAGTCCTCTTTATTGTGAACGACTTTTGCATAACTGGTAAACCGTAAGAGATAGATAAATGTTTTGTACACAAAAACGTACATCTCGTTATAACACACAATTTATGTCATATACATTTTTTTTATCGGGTGAACCATTTCCGAGATATTCCTTGTTATTTGTTTGAATTTTCCAATACTCATTTTTTGCTCAAATGGGAATTCGTTATTAGTTTTTTTATGTCCTGGACATACAAAGCGAATGGAATGCTCCACATAGAACCAGCTCTTAAAAGATTTGACAATCGCTCAAAGCCTACATATCCTCCTTGCACATACAAGAAAATTAGGAATAGTTCTCGATTAATGAACTATATGGAGAATAAGCGTTTGTAAGAATAGTTTGTAGAAAAGTAGAGAAATAGTATAGAAATAAATAGTAGAGAAAGTTATGTGAGTGCAACACATCAGATGTTTTAAGTATTATAAAACCAAAAGGCAAACAGGAGCACATAGAAACTAAACTCCCCAGCCAGGATCATACCCAGTGAGGTATGTTAATCATTAAGACCATGGAGAGACCCACCCACTTCACTGCAACTACAGGAAGTAACTATAACTATTTAGTACTAACTACCTGTGACTAAACGTATTCGGCTAGTAAATGAGTGAAGCTAGTATTTAATCAATGCCCACCCCCAAAACGGACTAAGTTCTCTGTCATCCCGCAATATGATTTAATGTATATAGTATTTTTATTTATTTGTTTATTAACAGTTGCAATGTGGTATTCTAAACCTACAAGTATGCAAGAGTTTCAGAAAGCGAAAATGAGACTGCGGAGCTTCGATACTAGGGTTTTGGATATCAAGGGGTCCCTTCCCTGCACAAGACCCTGAACCCAGAGACAAAACTCTTCTTCTTCAACGGGTTACCCTCCTCTTTGGAGGACTTACATCCCCAAAGACTTACAAGTCAATGTCTTGGGTCAGCAGCCTGTCGAGGAGTAAGCAAACTTTTGGATCGTAGCATATCCAGGATGGGTAACCAGTCCAATGCCTGATATGGCGGTGAAGAAGAAGGAAATTAAATGTAGTCATGAAAGGGTTGATAGGAAAATTCGCGAGTCAAATTATCCAAACCAGTATTCGCCTAGCACCGGGAAACTGCTAAAAATCCTCGTTGGTCGGCCCGGGGGTTTGTATCCGCACCTCCCGGATGTGAATCTCACGTATTACCGCGGCGCCACCTCGCTCGGTACACAAAATTCAAAACACAAATGGATTTATATAAGGTGTTCTTGCAGACCAAGCTGCAGAACCGCCTCGACCTATCCATCTTGTACCACATCTAGGCGATAAATGTCGTTGGACAGTAGTAGCGAAATGTGCTGGTGCTCCAACACGCATGTACCAACACATTCTAACGCTGCTCAAGGAGAACATCCTCAAACAGTCCTGGAAGATGCTGCCGCAGAACCAAAGGTATCTCCATCCATTTATGCTTGGAAGAATGTATGGCCCAACGAGACGATCACCTAGTACTGATGTGCCTCATAAACTGCATGTGGGTTCACCTCACACCAAAATGTGAAATATGGTAATTAAAAAGGCCATCACGTATTACCGCGCTTCGTCTGTAAATAAAATGGCACTTGCAAAGCGAGGGTTGCATCCACTGACAAAAGGTCACTCTTGGACCAAATTTCGATTCAGTGTGATACTGAACTCGTTGGAGATAGTAAGATTACAGTGAATTACGAAGAAAAATTCTCTATATTCAACTGTGACTTAGTATAGGCACTTGTGTACCGAGCAAGGTGGCGCAGGCGGTAGCGCGTGTGACTCGTATTCCGGAGCTCGTGTGTTCGATTCCCGCGGTCAACCTTTCTGGCCCATAGGCTTTTTCGGGGTTTCCCCGGGTCGCTGGGCCAATGCAGGGACGTTAAATTACATCCCACGAATTTCCTGTCCCTCCATTACACTTCCTTTCTTATTTCACTTCATCTTTCATCTGCTTGGTTGTTTCAGCGTTGCAAGTGTCAGCATTCCATGGCAGGGGAAAATGATGCTCTCTGTAAAACTTCGTCTCCCGGAACGGGAGGAGATCTCCAAGTCCCAGGTCCCCCAGTGGGATGTGAAAGCCTGCAGGGGGGGCGGTTGAACCAGCTACCATCGGGGAGTTTCAACCTGGAAAATTTAAGGACCCTGCCCTCTGCTCTGTCGTGCCTCCTGATTCGGCTGCCCTCTATCTCCTCTCACTTCAGTCCTCCCTCCCCGGGGGCGCCCCGCCCCGCTTGTAACCTAGGTACAAAAGATCTCAATCCTGTCCGTCCTTGGTTATACGTCATATGTCAGAAGCACTTGTGTGGCAGTTCTCCTCGTCGAAGTTCCTGGAGACAAGTTATTCTATTTCCAACACCAAAAATTCAAACAGAGGCGTAATACGCGCAGGCCTACCTATTCCCTACTATGTGCGAAGTTCCCCCTTTCTCTTAGGCGCTGATGTACTCTTATGAACGCGCGTCTTTCGGTGTCTTCGATCAGGATATGCTTCTTTGTATAAGTGTGGAGACTCCCGTGCATTGCTGTTAATCCTATGATAAATTAAATGTATGTCCGCATGCTCTTCGTTGCTCTAAGTTTCCATGTTGACTGCAGTACAGCGTAACTGGCACTCCTCAGAAAGATGAGTGACTGCTACCGTTTGTGGTTTTTCACTGGTATCCGCCGTGTAGGCTTTGTAGTTTGAGTAAAACACTACTTATAACAATATTCAGTTAGGGGGGGAGGAAGGGACCGCGGACTCCGGACTGCGTCACGAAATGAGCTTAAGTGTATGGTGTTCAAAATAGAAGTCACTGGCAGCTCGTAGTCAAACATTTGCAGTTACCTCGCAAATGACTCGTTTGCGCACCCAGCTTGCTGGGATTTTTTTTTTCTGTTCGCATGTGTTGTCAGCCGTGAAGACATGCACACCCTATATTGTGTTGCATTATCAATTAAATTTTGAAATAATTATAATCTAAAGAGCACGTCTATAATAAAAATACAAATATATCACACCGCTAAATGAACCACCAGGTGATCAACCGTATTGCACACAGTGTGCGCGGCGGCAGCAGCAGCGGCCATATCCTAGCTACCATCCAGGTGACGTGATGTCGACTTAAGCATCGTGTAACAACCAAAATAAGCATTGGAAACCTCATGTTTCATTGCATTAAATTATTGTTTAAACCTATTCTTTCATCTCACACAAAAAAGAAAGAAGTCTGCGTTTATTTCGGAAACATGATGTTGCTAAATTTATTAATTAAATGTAATAAATGTTCAGCTTATTTATTAAAACCGGAAATATTTAATCGCGCAAAACAATATTTCCGGAATGGTTACAATTAAAACAAAACAAAAAAATATCTGATGTGATACATTCACATGACTTTCTCTACCCTTTATCCTTAATAGTGGATGTACAAACTATTACTACTAAATATTACGTTATATTTAGTACATTTTAGTCCAAATAAATCTTTGCAAAAATAGTACATTACACATTTCGTTATAAATACAAAGAGAATAGCGACAGTCAAATGTTTAAGAACTGGACGCTATATGCTGGCCTTAAAATTCCATACGGTTTCCATGCAATCGCGAGAAACAACTGAATCTTGACAGGGCAGAGAATGACCAGGTAATGAACAATTCGAACCTTTAATAACGGATATCTCAGAAATGGCTTATACGAAGGGCACTATTTATATTTTGAGCCTTGGCAACCCTGAATGTTGTAGGTGCCATCTGACGTTTCCAATGGAAAGTTTGTCATTTTTTACCATAATCTACTTCAAACATTTTGTCAATAAAGCGTCATTTGTTTTGTTTACACTAACTTGAAAATTGTGTGTCAACAAAAATATGGAATTAACTCGTGAAAATGTTCGTGCAATGATTTATTACGACTGTCAACGTGGATTATACAGACAAGAGTGCATCGATCAACTAACTTCAACATTTGGCGACAAAGCTCCATCCTTTGCCACTGCGAAACGCTGGTATAACGAATTTAATCGTGGCCGCCGATCGCTCAATGATGAAGTTCGTGAAGGTCGTCCAAAATCAGTTGTTGTGCCAGAAAACATTGATGCTGTGCAAAATCTAATAATGAAAGATGGCCATGCGACGTATTGTGAGATTGAGGCAACCCTAGGCATTAGTTCCACCAGCATATATAAAATATTGCATGATTATTTAGCTGTGAAAAAGGTTTGCTCTCGTTGGATCCCACATAATTTGACGCAATCTCAAAAAGATGCTCGTGTAGATTGGTGTACAAAAATGTTCAAGAAATACAATAGCGGTGCTTCAAAAGACGTATATAAGATTGTAACAGGTGTCGAATCATGGGTCTATGCGTATGAGCCGGAACGTAAACAGCAGTCGACTGTATGGGTGTTTCAAGATGAAGCAAATAAAAAAAAAATGTTCGCACTCGAAGCACTTCGAAGCAAATGGTCACCTGTTTTTTCAGCAAAACTTGCCATGTCGCAACAGTGCCTTTAGAGGAACGTAAAACAGTCAATGCCAAATGGTACACAACCATTTGTTTGCCGGAAGTCTTCGGTGAAGTAAGGAAAACCAACAAGAACCGTAGGATCGTTCTTCATCAAGAGAATGCGAGCGCACACACATCTCGTCTAACAACAGAGTATTTGAAGGCTCAAAAAATCGAATTGATGAGTCATCCGCCATACAGTCCTGATTTGGCACCCAATGACTTCTTTTTGTTCCCGAACATCAAGAATAAATTGCGTGGACAACGACTTTCGTTGGCAGAAGAAGCCGTTGATGCCTTCAAAAACCATGTTTTAGAGGTGTCTCGAGAAGACTGGAATAAATGCTTTGACAAATGGTTCAAACGGATGCAAAAGTGTATTGATCATAAAGGAGAATATTTTGAAAAACAATAAAACAGTTTTCAATCAGAAATTACTTTGTTTTAATTATTAGGCTCAAAATATAAATAGCACCCCTCGTACTACAAAAAAAGTTGTTTTAAATAAATTGTGTGTTTTAAAGAGATCTAAATTTCTTGTGTAGTACGTTTTTGTCTGTCGCTTAAGTTATATACGATTATACAAAATTCCTTCCGAATGAAGAGGACGTCATAGGCTATTCCCAAAAAGTCCAAGATATACGTTTTATTTATCATGTAAATATCTTCAATATATGGTATATTAATCAAATTCATTAGAGCCATTGTTTAGAAAAACAACATTTCCAGAAAACTGTTAGATGTAAAGGGTATTTGGGGTGGGGGTATTTTCTTGAACATCTTCTATCGCATCATTGGAAGCCACTGAACTTAAATATCAAGTTTGGTACTTACCCGACTTTTCCATTTTGAGTTATACTGTTTAAGGCACTCACTTCTTTTTCTAAAAATTCTTTTTTGGATTCAGGGGGCCCCAAAACACGTATTTACAGTGAAATCTCGGTATCGAATCTTTGGGTGGAATGCAGTACCTTCTCTACCTACCATGTATTTGGCAGATAAAGTAATAATTGACATAAGCTGAATATTTAAACTAGATCTGGGTGCATTTTCTAGTACATACACATCTGCCTTTCATAGTTTGAATTATATAAAAGAATGGAAGGAATTTACAGAAAAACAAACTCACAAACTACTCCTCACTACAAACTACCCCTTATATGGTACATTTTTCAATTTTTTTCTAAAAAATGTCTAACTATTTGATTAAAGTACCACATATTAAATATATTTACATGACAAATAAAAGGTATATCTTGAATTTTCTGGAGATAGCCTGTGAAGTTCTCTTCATTCGGAAGGAATTATGTATAATCTTGTATAACGAGTAAACGTTAAGCGATAGACGAAAACGCAAAATACAAAAATGTAGATCTCTTTGAAACACACAATTTATTTCAAATAACGTTTTATGTGGCATTAGCCATTACCGAGATATCCGTTATTAATAGTTAGATTTATTCAACGCTATCATTCCCTTTAAGTCCCGTCGATTTTCAGTTATTTCTCACGATTGCATGAAAACAGCATGGAATTTTAAGACCAGTATATAGTGTCCAATTCTTAAACATTTGACTGTTACTTTACTCTTAGTATTCTAACGAAATGTATAATGTAGCTATTTCTGAAAAGGTTTATCTCGACTGAAATTAAGTAGATAGAAAAATAAATTTTCATAAGAATAGATAATTTGTATACTTCCTAAAGACGATAGAGGATGAATGTAACACAACAGACGTTTTTTTCCCTAGTATCTTCAAAATATGTTTCCAGGGAAATCTCTATCAAATTTTTGGGCTCTCTGTTCGTGGTTCCTGTTAAAAAAATTACGACAGACGAGTTTTACATTGCTCTTTACTTGAGTGAATTCATTAACAAAAAAGTGAGGAAAAACCAAAGAAATATAATATAAGCAAATGACCCGTGTGGGCAAACACACCAAGGTCATATAAGCAGAACTGTGTTGCAACTCTAGTACATATTTTCCCCATGTAAAGCTTATACGCTTAGGTTTCAAGGAGTCATAACAACATAATTTCGTTGTGGACTTTTATTTCCCAACACTCTAATTATACATGTGAGTAACATATTATAGGGGAAGCTGGGCCACTTTTTTGCGATTATATGGGAAAGGATAGGGAAAACGAGGCTAGATGTGCCGGTTCACGGAGGAAAATGCGTTTATATGGGGAAGATAGGGACTATGAGGAACGATGCTAGGCTAGATAGAGGTTGAAGGAGTGGGGATGCGCTTTACATGTGAAGGTAGGGAATACGAGGAGAAGTGCTAGGCTAGAAGGAGTTAGAGATGGAATATGCGTTTATATGGGAAAGATAGGGAAAAGGTTAACAGATGATAAGCTAGTCAGATGCTGAAGCAGGGGGGATATGGACATATATACAGGAGAGATAGGGAATACGAGGAGAGGTACTAGACTATTCAGGGCTTGAAGGGTAGAGTATGGCTTTTTATATGGGAGAGCTAGCAAACCTAGGAGAGGTATTAGGCTAGGAGGGTTTGAATAGTAGAGTATGCGTTTATATGAAGAGACGACGAAAATAGGGTAGATGCTAGGTTGAGACAGCCTTCAAAGAGGAAAATGCGTTTATATGGGAGAGATAGGGAATACGAGGAGAGGTGCTAGTCTAGACAGAGGCTGTGGAGTAGACTATGCGCTTATATGGGAAAATATGGAAAACGGGAGAGATGCTAGGCTAGACAGAGGCTGAAGGAGGGGGGATTTAGGTTTATACAGGTGAGATAGGAAACCTAGGAGAGATGCTAGACTAGACAGATGCTGAAGGAGAGAGGGATACGCTTTATACGGAAGAGATAGGGGGAGCGTGGAGAGATGTTAGGATAGGCAGAGTTAAAGGAGGAATAGGTTTAGACCGCAAAGACACCACCAATTAAAGTTCACAAATGTTTTAACACCCTTTGGCGGTATTTTCTCGACACTGAGGGTGAAGTCCCCCAGAGCTAAAGTTCTAAAATATCTGTATCAGGCAATGTTCGTCCATGCATAACATTGTCTAATATTATTGAGAAAAACGATCAAGGGTTTATACTGCTAACGTTCTGGCATCGGGTCTCTAAAGGGCTGGACGCAAACCCTCGATCGAACTATCCCCACCGCATGTAATTAAACGATGCTCCTCGATCGATGAATACGATTAAGTATTTTTGATTGATTAATGTAATTAAGTGTATATGTAGGGTAAACCGGGTAGTATCACAAGTGTTCATGATAATTCAGTGCAGCGATTCGTACCAGAGCTATTTAATGTAATTTTCATATGATTCGGGTAGAATGTAGGGTATTTAAGTCATTTTAACAGGTAATTCAGGTAGCATCACAGATATTCATGGTAATATAGGGAGTAATTAGATATAAACATTTCTCATCCTACGTTACAACACTTTTATATACTTTTTCTATATCTTACAAACTTTATATATGTTAAACAGTTAGTGCGCGAGACGGAAAGGGATAAACTGTATATCGGTTTACAGTGAAGGTATATAGAAGTATACGCCCTAACCTATCCTTGCCTCGACTTAGTACGATAGCCGAAAAAGAAACCACTGCGCTACCGCGGCGCCCATTCTGGCATTTATAAAAGGTAAGATTTGCCTTAAAATGTCGCTCATATCAGTGAAGCAAAAAATTCGAAGCAAGTTGTATCTGATGTAACCCACAAAATTGAATAAATTACAAAATTATTACTGGTTTTGGGTCACCTGAATGAAGCAAAGAAGTTATGAAAAACTTTAGTTGAATGTGAAGTGTTTGTGTGCTTAAGTACGATTGTGCAGGTATCAACTGCAGTAGAGGATGCAGACACTAGAAGGGGATTTCAGGTAGCATTACGTGTAAATGACAATATTTGTACTAGTGTACTAATACTTTAACACTTACGTGTTTAGCCTGAAGTATTGCAGATTGTCTTAACACTTAATCGTGAAAAAAGAAGAAACACTTCATTTATTATTAACAACCATAACTTGGCTTTTAGGTTGGGTCGTAACTTAAGAAGACGTGAAACCATTTTAAATCTCTTTATCCTTACTATAAATTTGTAAGAAATTGTATACACTGCAATGCCCCATAGTTTAGAGATTCGTCTGCATCCTATAGCCCCCATTCCAAATTATTTAAGATTCCTCTATATTCAGTGGTAATATTTCAGTATGGTTTATTAACGTCTTGTGTAAAGGTAAACAGAAGGAAATGTAATGGAACTTAAAAACTGCACGCTCTAATAAATATTATACCAACAGTTCCTCAAATGCAAATACGCTTCACCTGCTCTTACTTCAAATCTAAATACAGAAAATTTCCTAGTTCTTAGGAACAATTTCTATTTAGAGAAGCAAGGACACGTTCATCACCTTTAGCTGGTTCTTAGCAAGGTTACTACTTGTTTATTCAAACAATCAGCAATTTATCCAGTGGGAAATAATAAAAAGACTGTGATTATGTTTTCGTTTTTTCAAACATGTTATTTCTTTGCTTACTTTGTTCCTGATTCGCTCGTTAGGTGTTATATATTAATTTTAAAATGTGGTTGTTGGAAAATTCAATCCACTACCTAATTTTCCACATCTATATTACTTTTAGTTCCAGAGTAAATGTTCTGTTGATTCGTATATCACCAAATTTATTTACGGCAATTCTGACTTATACGTCAGGTTGCCTTCAGAATACCAGTTTTACCACAGTGTTTTCATTACAGGTTTTGTGAACATGATTGAAGCCGCCCACCTTATTACCATGGCGCTGCGGATATTTGTGTGATCCTTTAGCAGGCTTCATTCGATCTTCTGTGTGAAATCTGCTTTGGTAGCGTAAAAATGTGTCCAAAGTTGTGGATTCGATCCCACCCCAAGACGACATTTAATTGTGCTTCAATGATAATAATGGCAGTAGTAGTGGTAGTGGTAGTAGTACTGGTGGTAGTGGTAGTAGTGGTGGTGGTGGTGGTGGTGGTGGTGGTAGTGGTAGTGGTGGCATTGTTATTGAAAGGAAGTCGAAATAGAAGAAGTGGAATAACATGAGCATTTTGGTGGAAACAGCGTATCATTTGCGAGCTGCAAAACATGTTAATCTCAGCTCAGTTTTTTCTTTCTTCCGTCTTCCGTGTGGATATAGCAAATATTTATATGAATCTGCAGGATATAAGTTGGTGTAGCAGTAGTACGAGTTACTGAGCCTTAAGTAAACTCTGCTGAGGACTGCCGTCATTTCTGGAACGTTAAATTCAGAATAAAAGTAAGAGTCTAACTTACATGGAGTATGGTAAATTAACCTAAGACATTTGTTTTCAACAGATCATGAGAAGATAATGCTGAACTCTAAATGGCGCACTTTGCATCCAAATAGTCTGATGTTGACTTATATACCGGCTCTTTATTTCAACTCGTCAAGTTATTACTTGTCATCAGAAGAACAGTAATTCCTACTGATCAAACCAATAAGGGTACTTGAGTTTGATTTATGTAAGTTGATTTTATATTAATTGTAGTTCTAATAAAATTTGCGGCTCCTATAATACTAAGTATTCCAGCTAGGTGTAAGGAAAATATTGTTAAGTCAACTTGGCATCTTTTGCTGATGAGATTTCCTGCTGTGTTATACGGAATGAATTACTTAAGGAATGAGCAAAGGGCTGCTACCTTTCTTTTGGCAAAAAAAGTTTCGTCTTACTACTGGTGTTTTGGTGGGGTACATCAACGAGTGATTCTCGGAGATAATTTGCTGCAGCAAAATCAGCGAAGATTACCCTGAAATCGTTTTGTTGGACATTACATAATAATTTATGGCCTTGTGTTGCGACCTCGGGTTAAAAGCTGAGCTTGGTAACCTGTGGTTATAGCTAACTGTTGGTTAAAATGGGTGTACCACCTTGGTGGAAACCTGTTGCAATAAATATTCAAAATAAACATTCTATTGAAATTTTCTTGATCCTGCTGTCTGATTTATGCATATAATAAGTTATTATTATTGTTATTATATTAGTGTGGTGGACTTTCGTGATTAATATAGATCGTTTTGGGAGTTTGATAAGAGGCTGGATGCATTCAGGAACGTAATAAAACATACTCGCTGTGAATAGTACCTACAATTTGGTTTTTTTCAAAGTAGCTTAAACAAAAAAGTCATAACACGACTACTTACATCACCATAATGAAGAATTCAGAACTTAATTCAATCTTCACTTTCAGTATTGATTAATTTAACAACAAAAGCTATAAACTATGATATAAATTTATGTCTTTAAAGAACTGAAGAACTTTAGGGTGATTGATTGCTTTGGCCAAATCTGTAGAGATGTGGTGTAGATCTCTTTTTACTTTGAAGATGGAGATTCGGTAACGATATCTAGCATGCAACTAGAGCACATAAGAGGGACATCTCTACGTGGCAGATATGCATGTGTCACTGCCAATCCGTAATCTTGTTAGAGCAACTTGTCTTCTTGCAGCGAACGTAAGAGGCGTGTGACTTCAGTATAAGGCCTGATCTCGTGGAGTTTGGTAGCAGGTCGATTCATCCATTGTTGTTTCCAGTGGTGCTTGAGGCGTCGTTTTATATGGCTGAATACGTCGCTGTGGGGCACTGGGTTTGAGTGGTCGCTTACTGGGTGTTTGGTGGATTCTTTGGCATCTGCATCTGCCCTTTCATTGCCAGTGATGACCATATGTGATGGTAACCAGCAAAATACTCCTTCTTTACATTGGTGTTGCAAATCCATACTTACGCTGAGAATATCTTGAACCAGTGTGAGATGTGTGTTTCTGTCCTGCAGGGTTTGTAAGACACTTAATGAGTTAGTTAGGATTAGGAACGATCCCTCATTACTAGTAGTGGTAAACCAGAAGACATTTTTATATTTTAGTATGATTGGGATAGGCTGATATGAGTTCTTTTGAATAGTTTTTGAGATGATTTCAGATCTGTGGATGATTTGGGATATTTGTTTAGTTTTATAGTGATCATCAATGTACCAGTTTTCCAAGGAGTACAGTGTGGAAGAAGTGGAAGTTATGATATAGGAGGGAAAGTAACATTGAGTTTTTGAAGGTGTCTAGAGATTCTCAGATTGAAAGGGAGACCATGAATACGATCTAAAGACAATCATTTAGAAGAGAACACGTAATCAAATATTTTGGAATTTTGTCTAGCTGCGATCTTCAGTTTATAACAAAAGGCTCAGTTGTTCACGTCTGCTATAAAGAAACGGTTCATCAATTTCGATCTGCAGGTTATTGATAGGACTAGTATGGACTGGACAGTATAAGTCTTAAAGCAGATTACTGTATGGTATCAAGCATTTTCAGGGCTATAGGACTAGCTGAAGCGTAGATTATGGAGCCACAGTCCAGCTTAGATTGAAGAATTGCTTGATATGTTCGCAGAAGGATGTTTAGTCAGCATCCCAATTTCTGGGAACCAACATCCTCAAAATGTTCAGAGAAGGGTACAATTGTTTTTGAGGAATTTCAACTGAGGGATCCAGATTAAGTTATAATATAATGACATTCCCAGGATGTTCAGGCAGTCCTCTGCTTCTATGATATTTCGACCTATGTATAGGGTCGGATTTTGAAGTTTGTGTTTCGCTCTGGAGAATACTATACATATATTTCTAGATCCGCAGAAGTTAAAACCAGTAGCATGGGTTCACTTTGATAGATTGTCGATAGTTTCTAGGATAATTGTTTCTGAGGTTTCGATGTTTCTACCTTTGCAGAAAATGGTAATGCCATCTGCAAAGAGACAGATATGCACTAGTGGGTGGAATGGTTGGAGGAAGTAATGCTGTTTATTGCTATGATAAAAAGTGTCACGCTCAAAATAGATCCTTAGGGCAGTCCGTTATTTATAGTGACAGTTTTTGACAAAGTACCAATTTGTTCTGATATTAATTTATATATGAATGCTAAAAGGTTACCAGAAATTTTATTTTTGATGAGTTCTTTGACAATGTGGTTTCGCAAAATCATATCGTAAGCCTTTTCAAGGCAAACTGACCAGAACCATATGTTGTGATTTCTAGAATGCCTCCCATATTTCCGTTTCAATGAGAAGTAAGAGATCTATTGAAGAATGATGCGACGGAAACCACTTTGAAACGGAGTAAAGAACTTAGTGCTTTCTAATATCCAGAGTAGTTGCTTATTCGCCAATTTTTTCCATTCATTTACACATTGTATTGGTTAAAGAAATTGGACAATAGCTTTTCGGAAGAGATCTGTCTTTTTTCATCTAGAGCTGTATAGGTTGTGCTGCGGTACATTTCTAAACATTAAGCTACAGTATACGAGTTCGCATATAGCTCTCATAAGTGAGTTGGAATAGGTAAGTGTGTTTCGGCATATTTTAAAAAGTAATAATTTGCCGTTAATATAATTATTGGAGGTAGTATAAAATGGCATAGCTATAAGTTTAGCGTAGTTTGAAAATAGGTTAGAGCGTTTAGGAGTATTAAGTTAAATGAATTTTCATTCAATATAGTTTAAATTAATACAAACATAAACCGAAATTGAGTTTTATTTGTGGGCGCTCTTTAACTCTATGGTCCTTAGCAACTCATTCTATCCTATTGGGCGTGAAAGATCGGAAATTTTGCTCAGAGGCCTCTTAACAAGTTTGACGTTCTTTTACGTGCTAAAGATTTTACACCCGAAAATATCCATCGCCCTCCGCCGGGTTTGAACCCACTACCTCGGGAACTAGAGGCTAGCACGGTACCCATAGGCACGGAGGATGACAATACAAACTGATTTGACAAATACTGGAACGTTGGTAAATTTTCACTGTAGCGGAAAAGGCTTGATTCCTGAGTAGCGGAGGAATGAAAGGTTATACGTAGTGTCTCGTACTTATTTTATTTCTGCTAGACTTTTCGTACGGAAGCATTAGTCGCAAGGCTTTCCCTTACGAAATTCCTCTTCGTCTCAATCCCGGATATTATTTTCCGAAGTCTAATTATTTTGGCTTTCTCCTAATATATAAAGTTGGAATCTCTATCGGCCATCAATCGAGGACTAAAGGTACGCATTTTTGTATGATCACCTCTAAGTTAGTTCCCTAACTGCTATCCGAGGCGGCAATTAGTTAATCGCTAAGAATAACTCCCAGTTAGTTGTTAATCGAAGGTCGTAATACGAAAATTTAACCTGACTACCGGTTAGTATCTAACCAGAACCTTAACCAGTGATCGTAATACAGGCCCTAAGTCATAAAGCTGATGACCCAAATTTCGTCTTTAATTAAGGTGTGGCTTATTGTTTTTCTATATTACATTGCTGTAAATATTTGTGTGGTCATTCTCAGACTAGTGTTTGTCAATTGGTGTATGGTGAGTTAAATGAGGTATTTAGCGTTATAGTTACGCTGGAGGGAGAGAGAGAAAGAGATTTCATATTTCAAACTAAGGGTAAATGAATGGTCTTGTTTGTAATACACTGCAGGGCAAAAAATGCGTAACACTTGCATCCAGTGCTTACACTACCCCACACCTTAACAGCCTCCTCCATAAGGAACCCTTGGGGAAAACGTGCAAGAAACATACACAGCATGTGTAGGCCTTCTCTACACCCTACCTCTTGCATTCTGGAACCCTAATATCGAATTTGGACTCATCTGTATAGATGATTTTCTCCATTGCTCAATTGACAAGTCTACAAGCTCTTGAGCAAAATGAAGACGATCTTTTCGGTGTTGAGGGGTTAATAGTGGTCCTGTGGCAGGTTTCCTTAAGTTCAGATTTACTTTTCTGTTTTCTCCTGCACGTACATTCGTTGATATCAATATTGCGAGCAATTTCGAAACGATTTCTCACCTCGACTGCTGTCACGTGAGAATGTCTTAAAATCGTCAAAGTAAAAAAAAAATCATCCCTTTGTGTTATATATCTCGGTCGACCTCATTCAGGAAGCCTGTTGTAGGTGTTATGTTTGCGAAATCGTCTTACAGCCCGCAGAATACTTGTGGGGATTATTCATAAAATTCTCGCTACAGAGTGATAGCTGGTATCTTTAAGAGCATAAAACTCGACACTATAGGGCAAGGGTGGCGAAAATGCCTTTCTCTCTTGAGTCATCAAATATGCAACACGCGCTACACCACTCAGCAGCATATGGAAAACAAATGAATAGACGGCTAGAAAAGGAGTTGCGCCTGCGAGTCACACTGCCTCGCGAGTCGCGTTTTCGCCACCGCTGCTATAGAGAATAATGAATGAACGTTCACTATGTATGATATGATTTGTTTGGAATCACAACAACATTCGGTGTGGAACCGCAACGATGTTGGAGTGGAGGAAAAGCGCGGATTTGAAAAGCTTGATAGGCAACAATGTCACAAAGAGGGCAAGGACCTTCTAAATGCACCACAGAATATCTCGGAAAAGTGTAAAACGCGGACTAAAAGTTTACCTACACGATTCCTTCCTCCCCATTTATATAAGTCCCTTTAACTTCGATGGTCATATTCAGGGCTTTGACTTGAAAAATAATCCATGGTGTTATTACTCGTTAAACGGTAGGTTTTGTTAACGTTGGTTAACTTTGGTGTTATTAGTTTTTGACATTAAACACAGACTGTCACTCTCACATTCATACTTCCAAACCCTGTGGAGGGTAGAAAATGAGTCTATTAAAGAAACCTTCCCTCGCACCAATCGGGATCCTAACCCGGTTGAGAAACCAGAACGCTCTCCGCTCGACTATAGAACATAGGTCAGCCAGTTTAATTCTGTTTTAAAGGTTCGGGACCTTGGAAATGTTGCACATTCATTTATAGTATTTTAAAGAAAAGAAGCCCTGTTGCTGTTAGGCTGCTAATCTCCAAAAATATGTGTCGTATTCACATTACTTTCTCTACCCACTATCGCTATTTTTTGTATCTCTTGCAAAATATTATAAAAAACTGAGTTTCTATACATTTCATGTTAATCGAAATAAACTTTTGCAGAAGTGATTTTATTACACATTACATTGTAGATACAAGAGGAATGCAGGAGGTTGAAGCGATAGTCAACTCTTATTAAAAAGGAGTTCCCTATATACTGACTTTAAAATTCCATACCCTTTACGTATTACGAGAAATAAAAGAAAGGTGTCTTGCACTTCAAAAATTCTAAATAAATAAATAGCAACGAATATCTCGGAAATGATTTATGCTACAACATTTATTTCCATAAATAAGATGTAATTTTTCGTCAAGTAAGTATTTGCTTATCTTCAATCGTTTACACTTCTACAAAATTATACAGAAGCCGTTCAGGATAAATATGACTTTACAAATTGTTCACAAAAATTTGTGATGTAGCTTTTATTAGTCATGCAAATATCATAAACATGTGGTGTTTTAATCAAAATCTTTAGAGCCATGTTTGACAAAATAAAAAATAAAGAAAGCATTTTTAATGCAGAGGGTAGTTTGGGGTGAGCGGATTTTCACATTTTTGGTATCTAACCGACTTTTCGTTTTTGAGTTGTTCTTTTATATATACTACACACACACACACACACACACACACACACACACACACATATGCCCGTGCGCTTTGATGTCTCAAGACATGGTCACTTTGGGTGGTCATATGGTCGCTTTTGGGGTCACAAAACACGTATTTCTCGTGAAATCACGATGTCAAAATTTTGGGTGGAATGCCGGCAATACAAATTTATGCAACAATCACTCAGAATGAAGAGAACTTTAAGACTATTCGCAGAAAATTTATGAAATACATTTTTTATTGTTTCACTTGTATAGCACCCTTTAACTTCTAGGGTCTTATCGCGGGCTTTGACTCGAGAAACAACTCCTTGGCTGTAGTTTCTTTAACTTTGGGTTTTAATCAATTTTAACTTGAAATACACTCACATTCACCCCCACATGTATACCTTCAGACTTTGCGGAAGGTAGAGAAACATTCTAATGAAAGAGAAATTTTCCTGCCTCAGCCGAGAATCGAACCTGGGCCTCTGGGGGTGAGAAACCAGAACGCTGACCACTCGACCATGAGATATGAGGTATTTGCCGGAGGGGGATACCTCGCTACTGCGACCAGCCAGATTTATTCTGGCTGCACCATCCGGGAGGCAGGGATGAAGTGAAGGAGCCGCAGGAGATCGCAGGTCCGCAGGCAGACAGGACTACAGAGACACGTGGAATTCCCTATCATTTCCAGTACGAAACACCCGCTCTCGCCAGTAGAGGCGAAGAGTCCCGCGAGAGGGCGACGAAGCGGCTCTTTGCAGGCAGGCCAACGCTCCCTGTCGTTGGCGGGGAGAAATCTTTCCAAAGCGCAGCGACTATGCCGCCTGCCTGTCACTAGACGCACTACGGAACTCGGAGAAACTGCCTAAAAGATGAAAGGGAGAAATATGACATGAGGAAATGAGGGAAAGGAGAAATCGTGGTAGAATACACCACTCAGCATTCGCCTAGGCGACCAGAGGAAAACCACGAAAAACCCCATAGTCAGAGTGGGCGGCCACTGGGAATCGAATCCAGGATCTCTCGTTGCCGCTCGGTACCACTCGACCATAGAGGCAGTCAATGTGTCATTTTATTCAAAATTGTTAGAACAGTCTTGAGAAACCTTTGCCATGGCAGTTTAAGGTGGGGGAATTTTCTTCGTATCGCTGGACTTAGAAACCAAGTTTGGTACTTACTCGACTTCAGAGTTATGCTGTTCACAGACACACAAACATGCACAGATGCGAGCGCGGATCTTTTTCTAAAAGTACATTTTTCTGGAAGGGTCTTCAAAACGTTTATGTGAAATCGAATTTTTGGTTGGAATACAATACTTCCTTGATCTACTTTATGTAGGTGGCGAAGAGAGTAAAAAAACACGCATTAAATTACTTTTGCCACATATAATAGAAAACAATAACTAAACAAGCTTATTGACGAACTAATGACGCTCACTTCAGAACTCTGCTAGCAATGAAAGACTATGACAACGGCCTGCATAACTGGTCGGTTCTGTGACAGTGAAAGCATGTTGGCACGAGTAGTTTTTCATCTTCATCTGTAGTCCCAGGTTACATAAATAGCTCAAGGAGGGGGTGGATGGGTTTCACTCCTCTTATTTCAGTCCAGAAAAATAAGAACAGACTGTTACACACTTCAATACATTCATTTAGTGACTGCACTCAAATACAATGTTGCCGATTGTTTATTATATTATCTTCACTGTAGGTGGCTAAGGTAGAAGCGTACGCATTCAATATTGAAACCACTGAAAATACGTACTTTGAGGTCTCTTAAATAAAACAGAATTAAATTTATCAATTGACACTTCACTGTTAACATTGTCCCAATTTTAACAATCATAAAACAGAAATTGTCTGTCTATCAATAACATAAGTTTAAAAGCTATATTTTAGTTATGCTTTTAGGGAAGGCTTTTAGGGAACTTCCTCAACCTAAATGACCCCTTACATAGAAAAATTGTCTTTACGTTTCAATGTAAGAAAATGAGTGTAAATGTATTTGAAATGTTCTAATGATGAATGTGTCAATAGTCTTATAACTCTACTTATATAAGATTTTATATAATTGCAAGACCTTGAGGAATTGACAAGAGGTAACTAGCGAAAAATGTAGATATCGTTGTAATATACGTTTTATATTAGAATTTTTTCTGGTATTAGCCATTTCCGAAATATGCACTGTTTATTGTTAGAATTTTTCACATTCAGTAAACTGAAATGTTAAGTAGCCTTTTTTGCCTTTCTCATAGGCTGATGCGAATAATATGTGATATAATGGCTATTATTTAACTACAGACCTCCTTTTTAAGCAACTACTGTTGTCCCAGTTTACAGATGTGTATTATTATGATGAAACCTTCACCTAATTAATTGAAACCATTTCCGGCAAATATTTGTCACAATTACCAAGAAGTAGATAGAAACATATTTGTTTGGCTAAAGAGGTAAAATAACCATTATAATGGATAGAGAAAACTCGTGTGACTGTTAAAGAACAGAATTTTAAAATGCATCTAAAAGCTGCATCATTCCTTTCTTGTTTATATTAATCTCATTTGCATATTTTAAAGCTAATTTCAACAACTCTATCTAGAGGTGCAATACTTAATTGCCGTTTTAAATTATTTCGCCTTTAAAACTTGGTATCAATCGTGAATATTTCATTGAAGCAAAGGCTCTAATAAAATCCAAAAAGTAGGTATTCATTTGTTTTGACGGGGAAACCATAAATGTCGAAAAAGTAATTTTCTGTGATCTGTTGATCACTGGCATTTCTGAGATAGAGATTTTAACTTTTTAAATACATTACGGATTACTTTTCTGATAGTTTGCACAGTTATTTTAAGTGAATCTACCCTTAGCAAAAGCAATGAGAAGTGAATTTCGTGTACTTATTGGGTCAAGTACACTTAGGAAGAGCGAGAGGGAGACTAGGTTATGGTTTAATACTTCCTAAAACTTTTATTAAAAATTGACTGTCTTACCCGATGTTGCACGGGTGGCTTTTGTAAATCTCGGATGATCATTGAATTACTTTCAATTACCTCTCCAGGTATTGTTTATGGAATTATTTTACAATGATCTGAAATATTTTTATCCCTTTATTCCTTATAATCGTCTCCTTGATATTTGTAATAACAGATAAAATCCTCGAATATTTACGGAAACGGTATAAAATATCGGCGGAAGATTTACCTAATCTCAACCCAACAATCTGCCAAACTGGAATTTTTTTGTAGCATATAAGTATATTTTAGTGGTAAAAGACAATAGTAATTATGGATTAATTTGTAAATAATTACAATAGATGAAATTATATATGTCTGTGTATCTTCTCTTTCGTCCCGTAGTTATGAAATGTTCCACAGCATTCACATAACACAGAAAGCGCAATATTCAACAAAATAGCGAGAAATTTGTGTGTATGAGGATTCCCCATTCCCAAGACATCAATAAACATTCCGGGAAAAGCATACAATGTGCAAACATCGAGAAAAGTAATCCCCACACTTCTTAATTATAATTATTAGTTTTTTATGTTAACCTGGATACAATTTTCTATCCTTACATAATAATAATTATTATTATTTAGCATACATGAAATTGATTAAAGCACGCAGCGGAAATACAGCAAAGCTATCTCACATAAAGGCCATTAAAATATTTTGGCATCCAGAAACTTCACTACATACGTCTGTAGAACCTGAGTAAAGGCTGTTCTTAGGTTTTGGTACTAAATCCTGCATAATTTCCAACAGTTTAATAAAATATCAATTAAAAAGAAGGATACATCTCGTGCCGTTCGGAGATTACAGAGAAAGAGCGGGGGTGTATTTATTAACGAATCTGTGAGACTGAACTACGTCATAATCCCTCCATTGTGGCCCATAATTTCGTGCGCTAATAGCGCTATTTTGATCGACAATTTAGCAGGTTCTTTTCTAAGATGTTGTTTAACTTGGTGGCCCAGAAATGGGAAACCTTCAGATTTACCATTTTCACACCTATTTCATTGTATACTCATGTTAGGGGCTTTTTGTTTTTTCGTTCTGTCTTTTTTCTAATTTATTAGATAACTTTATTCTATAATGCTCATACATTATACAAAACTACATTATCTAGTTTTGCAAACAACGATACTCAGTCACATGTTCACGAGTGATCAAGTGATATCCACTGATA
The DNA here is from genome assembly GCA_030765065.1 of Deroplatys truncata. NCBI lineage: Eukaryota > Metazoa > Arthropoda > Insecta > Mantodea > Mantidae > Deroplatys > Deroplatys truncata. The sequence goes on along the minus strand of CM060984.1, from coordinate 49,153,733 downwards.
AGCCTAAAGTGGCCATAGAAGTGGGTTACAGACGCAGGTCGGAGTGGTACTTTCTTCTTAGACTTTTGTGTGGCGGATCATAGGGATAATGATCGGAATTTGACGGCTCAGATGATGTTTATTATGAGTGAAATTTTAGCAATCTTCAATAGCTAATTCGGAGGACTGTAGCTATCCCCGTAATGTAGCGTATATCGTCGTACAGCGTTTTATTCCTCAGTACCATAGTAGCTTTGTTACACTGTGAAGTGTCTTGGTCCTTGGATTGGTTATGTTTGAATCCAATCGTGGATGCTTACAGTTAAAGTCACCTCCTAGATGATACGAGGACAGTCTCAGAAGTACCCGACCTGATGTATGCATAGTGGTTGTTGCTTCAAACAAATGACTGTGGTAGAAAGTACCAATCTTATAAAGCTTAAGGCCGAAGTTTGAGACGCTACATCGTTTAGTAATTGTTTGGCAGCCATCAGTGGTGAACGGTCTCAGCAAATTTGTAAACATGGATAAAACTGGCCATCGTTATGTGATACAATACTTTCATTTGAAAGGTCTTAGTCCAACTAATATTAAAGCTGAGCTAGACTCTGCTCTGGGGGAGTCTGCTCCTTCGATTACAACAGTAAAATATTGAGTGACAGAGTTTAAGCGAGGCCGTACGAGTTGCCAAGACGAACATCGCAGTGGTCGACCAAATGAGAAGACCACGCCAGAAATTGTGAAGAAAATCCACAAAATGGTATTGCATGACCGTCGACTGAGTGCACGAGCTAACAGACATCGTAGGCATTTCAAACAGTGCTGTAAACCGCATACTGACTGAACATTTAGACACGAGAAAGCTGTGCGCAAGATGGGTGCCGCGTTTACTCACAATGGAACAAAAGCAGCATCGTGAAGAAGTTTCAGTCGAGTGTTTGGCGATGTTTCCCTGCAATAAAGTCGAGTTTTTGTGTAAATTCATAACCATGGATAAAATATGGGTTCATCACTTCACATCTGAGACGAAGGATCAGTCAAAACAGTGGATTGAAAGGGGAGAACCGCCTCCAAAGAAGGTGAGACAGTTCCATTTGCAGGCAAGGTCATGGCGTCAGTTTTTTGGAATGTGTGTGGAATAATTTTCATTATCTTCAAAAAGGAAAAGCAATCAATGGCAAGTGTTATGCAAACTTATTGCAGCATTTGAATGATGAAATAAAGCAAAAACGGCCGCATTTAGTGGAAAAGAAGCTTTTGTTCCATGAAGAAAATGCACCAGTTCACACATCTATTATCGGCATGGCCAAAATCAATGAGTTACATTTCGAATTGCTTCTCATGCACTCTATTCCCCAGATTAGCACCCCTCTGATTATTTTCTACTTCCAAAGTTGAAGAAATAGCTTGGTGCTAAAAGCTTTGCCAACAGTGAAAAGCTGGAGTCTGCAGTTGATGGTTATTTTGCAGAACTCGATGGTTCTCAGTATAAACAGGGTATCGAAGCTATTGAACACCGCTGGGAAAAGTATATCGAGCTGAAAGACTATGTAGAGAAATAATGATGTTTTTCCCAAAATTTCTGTATTTTCTATATTAGCTCGGGTAGTTCTGGGACAGCCCTCGTAATTACTTTTTATTTCATGTATTATTGCCCAGAAACCTAAAGCAGTAACTTTCGGTGGACAATAGAAAGATCCTGTCTGGAAGGTAGCAGACTTGAGTTGCAGTTCTCTTCTTGATATTTGATACTCTGTTTCAATTATGGGATTTTTTTTAATTTATGGACGCTCGTTAACTACTATGGTCCTTAGCGTCCCATTCTATATTGGGCGTGAAAGACCGAAACTTTTACTCAGAGGCCTCTTAATTATGGGAGGCAGAAGTTTCTGTGGCCCGTGAAAACTGTGCTATTAAGTAACTAAGGGACCAAATAGAAAGTACTAAGGTTAAAATGTCATGTTTATGATTATCTAATAACTTACTCGACCATTTTCAGAATTGTTTCACTGTCAAAAGATATTTAAGAAGAATTAAAACATTTCCAAATCTTGGAAGACTGTCGGGGGGAGGATACGAAAATCATAAATGCAATATTCGCCAATATTTCGTGTCCATTTCCTTGAATAAAAACTGATTTTTCATCAATTAGGAACATCACGGGACTGTTCGATATTACAATTGTAAGAGGCAAAGGGGGATGTTCCACTATAAGGAACAGAGGGGAGATAAATTAAATTAGTTAAATCGTCATTCGAGATTTAAAAAGCCACCCATGCAATGGGAAGTGTGTTTGCTAGTAAAAAAATAGAGATAATTCTTAACAGGTAGCCAAATGCAATTGTGTCATTAAAATTAAATTTAGGGAAGTTCTAAGAACTTTGATTGATAAACAGCACTGTATGCTGCTTCACGGAAGGGAACATAGATTTATTCCCAAGTTTCGCTGTAGCAGGTCGGGTTCAACGCTGTTCTGGATTTTAACTAATGGTGAAATGTATTTTGCAAAAGTAAATGTTAAAACAACCAAACAACCTACATCCTACCCACCCACCCATCCACCTACCTACCTACCTACCTACCTACCTACCTACCTACCTACCTACCTACCTACCTACATTCACGGGTACGTGCATACCACAATAAGATTCATTGTAAGTGAAGACAAATATCCTGACTTTGGTCGAAATCTTGTACAAACTACCTCAAAAACCCTCAATATTAGAGGGTATGATGAAAACATTAACGAACTTGATACCAACTTATCTCCTCGGATTACAGTAGATCATGACCTGGACAGAGTCATTCAGTTATTCTCAAATACACTACAAGCAGCTTGTAAGAAAAAAATTCAAATGCCTCAAAGCCACCATTTCTTCAGTAAAACAGAATTCTGTACCACGGTGGAACGACATTCTTACAATTAGGAGGAAGAAAACTAACGCCTTCGGAGAAAATACCAAAGGGCCAAGAACAATGAAGAACTTAGAGAAAGCCACAGACAGCAATATCTGGATGGGAAAAACATATATCAGTCAACAATCAGACGAGCGAAATTCTATTCTTGGAAACAATACCGTAAAACCCTTGAAATAATACTTATAAAATTTGTTTCTGGAAAGATAAGGGACAAATTGATAATGGCAGTTCTAGAAAAGCCAGGTGACTCCAAAATATTAAACCTGCAAGACATACGAAATTATCATCATTAACAACAATACAGTTTAGGCCATATGGCCTGTACCGTCTCCACATAGTGTTAATTAAACTGGTCACGCCATCGTATTCTTGATCGGCCTACACTTCGACTTTCTTGAGGTTTATAGTTGTACAATATTTGAGGTAAAGAAGAAGAGGACTCCGAAATCAAACTCCCGGTAATCCACCCGCATAAAAATATTACTCAGAATCCCCACGCTAAATTATATGATAGAATATTTCACTCCAGAAGACAGACAAGAGGACCAGTTTGAACATCACAAACTTATAAGGACAGCAGCAAAAGAACCAATCGATATGTGCGACGATCGGCCATTCACACAACAGGAAGAGATAAGGCAAACGATAAAAAGATTCAACCATAAAAAGGCCCAGGTAACGATGAAATTATAAGCGACATTTTCCTGAGCATATTTAAAACCCTCCCGAGAAGCCTTATAACGATTTATAATGAATACCTGACGGAGGAATCTTCCCCAGAACTTGGAAATTGGCTAGAATCGTATCAATAATTAAACCAGTTAAAGAAGAAATCACGGATCCATCAAATTTTCGTCCAATGAACTTACTCAACGTGGGAGGAAAGTTTGTAGAAAAACTACTCATTATGGGAATTATGCATAACATAAAATAAATAACCTCCTTAATAAAAATCAATTAATCTTTATTCCTCCGAATAGCACCACAGATGCAGCAGCTGAAGTGAAGAGTTTTACGGAGACAGAACTAAAGAAGGCGATCGTACTAATAATGGCGAGTTTTGATGTTAAAGGTGTCTTTGATATTGCATAGTGACCCGGAATTCTTAAGAGTTGAAGCACACGAGATGCCTCAGGAAATCTCTAAATATATCTCGGAATTATTTCAATCAAATAATCACAGTTTTATCCATAAACAGCGCTACAGTCCAGAGAAATGTTCCAAAAGGGTGTCCGAAAGGATCCTATTGCAGACCTGGATATTGGCATATCCTCTACAACTCATTGTTGAATATAGAATACACCGTCCTCACGAAAATAACAGCGTTTGGAGATGATTTCTTCCTAACTATACAAGGAGAATCAATTAGAGACACAGAAAATTTCACCAATATATAAATGTACAAAAATCAAGCTGAGCCGCAAAAAAAATTGTGCTTCAACTACAGAAAACTAAGGTTATGTTACTGACTCGAAGGAAAGACAGAGAAGATAAACAAACAAACATTTACCTCAATAATTCAACATTAGAACAGGTTAATTCTATTAAGTACTTAGAAATCATAACGGTCAACAAACTAACATTTAGAGAACATATTAGCTGAGTAGGTACATTAGAGGAATTCTGAGCCACTATTTTTGCGTTTATATAGGAAAGGGCAAGACGCGGCGGTTCAAGGAGTAAAATGCGTTTATATGGGAGAGATAGGGAATACGAGGGCTGATGCTATGCTAGACGGAGGGGTTGAATGGGGGAATACGTTATACTGTAAGTATACTTTCCCAGGTATTTCTGCAATCTCTTGATCGGTTAACGAATTATAGTGCTCTGGCAAGAACACTCGACAATCCTCCAGCGAAGATACGATTCTGGTACCGTATCTTGTTTGAACTCTCTTTAAGGACTTGATCTCATATTTAAGACCTATTTCGAGATCATGAACTCAGCGAGTCGGTAGGAAACTACGCTGTTCAACCATCTTGTTAAGTCTATCAGTTAAACAATCTGTAACAGACATTGACATAAATTATTATTTTCACTACATTGTTCAAGTTGAAGGATAAGTTATACATTTCTTTATATTAGAACTAAAGTGTGTGTTGTGCTGCATCACCAAAGGTTTTGTAAGTATGCTTATGAATGTGTAGAGAAACAAAGAACGAGTGGAGAAAATCTTGTGAATATTAATAGAAAATAGTATAGCGAAAATCGTATGAATGTGTAGAGAAACAAAGAATAAGTACAGAAAATCATGTGAATGTTCATAGAGGATGAATCTGCAGAGAAACAAAGAACGAGTAGAGAAAATCGTGTGAATGAGAAACAGAATGAGCGGAGAAAATCGTATGAATGTTTATGTAAGAAAAATGTGTAGCGAAAATCATATGAATGATTATACAAGAAGAATGTGCCGAGAAAATGGTGTGAATGTTAACAGAAGAAGAATGAATAGAGAAAAACGTGTGAACTGAAGAAGAGTACGCAGAGAAATCCATGTGAATGTATAGTACAGATTAAGAAATATGATGCTCTTGCAACGAATCGTCTTTCATGTATTGTATCGTTTAAACAAAATTAAATGTATTGTAAAAGCCAACAGTGATTTCGTATAGTTATGTAAAAACTCACTCACCTTGCATTGTTTCGTGTTGATGCGTGCTGTACGTGTAGATGGCCTGCCCCTCTTCTTAAAATTAAAAAAACACCTCGCGGTGCTTTTAAAGTTCTTTAAAATTTAAATGTAAAGTTAATAAGTTCACAACAGCTCTAGCATACTCGGATATCTGTTTATATAGGGATCTAAACCCTCCAGGCGATTCCAGCACATCATCATGGCGGTGATGCTTACAGATCACGTGATTATTACACCAATGGAATTATCATCTGTTGCGCGTACGCAGAGGCTCTCACCATTTCTATCCCTATTTGGTTCACTTCTTCTCGCTCTCTCTCTCTCTCTCTCTCTCTCTCTCAGAGTACATCCATAATGTCTTTACGTAAAGCTGTATGCAGTTACAGCATCGATCTAACTGATATATTCTAGAGTACAGAGGAAAATTAAGGAAGTCATTGAAAGATCGGGATTCGAACTAGGGACAACTGATTGGAAATTATATACAGTATTAATTATTCATCGTAGGAGCTATCAAACATGCTTTCGTCCACACCTCTATCTCTGCTAGTTTCTGAGATAATGGAGATTTAAAAAACTTAAGGTTCGAACCCATGACGCCAGGTACCCAAATATACATTTACAAGATACTACGTAATTAAATAAAGGTAATAAGGTTTATTGGTGGCTTTAGCTTAATTATTTCCCATGTTATTAAATTTATAAGTAAATTTCATTTAATCAGTATTCGAACTCAGAACACCAGAAACAAAATTATTTATAATATTAGTTTGACATGTTTAAAAGGCCTGTATGCAGTTACAGATTGATCTAAGTGATATATTCTAGAGTACAGAGGAGAATTAAGGAAGTCATTGAAAGATCGGGATTCGAGCTAGGGGCAACTGATTGGAAATTATATGCAGTATTAATTGACCATTATAAGAGCTAACAGCCATGCTTTGGTACGCTCCGCTATCCCTGCTAGTTTCTGAGATAATTGAGATTTAAGAATTAAGGATCAAACCCTGGACGCCAAGTACTCTAATATACATTCATAAGAAACTACCTATTGACGTGAAAGTAATAAAGTTTATTTGGCGTCTTTATCTTAATTAGTTTTGGATTTATTAGAAGGTGAATTTGTAATCACTCCTAGGATTCGAATCCATGCATCCAGGCCAGTTTCGAACAACTCGTAAATGGCGCCTTGCATCCCAATCTTTTTTTTTTGCATCGTCTTATCTCTTTCCATTCAGGGCATGTGCGTGAGTGTGTATGTGCGCGCGCGTGTGTGGTTGTGTATGTGCGTGTGTATATGTGCGTGTGGGTTGGTGTTGGTATGTGTAAGTGAACAGGTATATGTGTGTGTATGTGAGTGTGTATGTGCATGTGTGTGCATGTGTGTGTGCGTGCACCGGTGTATGCGTGTTGATGTATGTATGTGTGCTCGTGTATATGTGAACGCTTAGATGTTTACTAGTCTTGGAGAAAGAAAGAGATAGATAAATTGAAAGCGGGAAAAGGAAGAAGAGGGAGAAGAAGAAAGAAAATAAAGAATCGTGTCTAGGCATCGGAATATATAAATAATTATATTTGTTAAATACATACATTTTAATCTGCCCGTGCATGCTTCAATAATTTAGTATTTATTAAGCATTAGAGTTTCTGGTAAGATTCGAACTAGTATCTATGGGCACCCTTTTATTAATTAGTGTAATGACATATAAAAATTAAATTATATTTGTTAAATACATTTTAATCTGACCGTTCATGCTCTCATAGTTTAATATTTATTACACATTAGAGTTTCGCTGGGGTAAGAATAGAACTAGGACCCTCTGGGCACCGTTTCATTAATTAGGGTAATGATATATAAAAAATTAAATTATATGTGTTAAACACATTTTAATCCGACCGCGCATGGTTTAATAGTTATTAAGCATTAGAGTTTCGCATGGTAAGATTCGAACTAGGGACCTCTGAACAACCTTTTATTAATAAGGGTAATGATATAATATTATCAAGCATCAATTTCTCATTAGTAATTAAGACATTAAACTTTTGATTTCAGTAAGAATCGAACACCAACCTATGAATATCCAAGTATACACCGAGGTTTAATGTATGTAATGGTATAGGTTAAATACATTTTTTATATCGCTGTTTGAAAACAGTCAGCTACATAAAGAGACTATGTTCGGGTATAACCGTAGGACTTCGTTAAGACATTCGGGGAGAACAGCCCTCAGGGCAAAACCAACGTCATGGTGGCTGACTCGAACGCTGTTGAATTGTTTACGTCTAGCAGGTAAACTGACCTCTCTGTCTTTCACACGGACAAACAAAGACAGGGCAAGTATAAAGCCTCCCTCAGTTTCTTTTGTTAAACACGCACGTGGTCGAACAATGGAACGGATGACAATAAGATCTGCTAAAAGGGACCAGCTTTGTTCTTTGTTATACGGCAGTGGAATGGGAGGCCACGCAGGTGGTCCTTATAAAGAAGCCTTGCTCTGGACAATAGAAAGGGAATACAATAGAATGTGTTCCTTTGTTAACAGTTTTCAGGTTCTCTTTTGTTGACACCCTAATTTATCATGATCTTTGTTCATTTTGACAGGTGAAGGGCAAGCCTTATGCTTTTGTTATACGGCTGGTCTTTCTAAAATTAGACACTCATGGAATTCAATAGAGCTGGGGACAAAAGGTGTGATTCTTTGTCCAGCATACTCTTTGTTCATTTTAACAGTGATGGATAACCTCTGGCACGTGTTCGACAAACAATGCGACTGCGAGCTCGCAGGTAGTTTTACCTAAAAGTAAATAATAGAGCTGGGGACAATAGCGCCTGATTCTTTGTCCAGCATACTCTTTGTTCATTTTGACAGTGATGGATAACCTCTTGCACTTGGTCGCTAAACAATGCGAGTGTGGTGAGTTGCTACAGTGCAGGAAAGCACGTAGCCGGATATGGAATGGGTAGAATAATGTCTCCGCCTTTGTTACAGAAGCGTAAATTTATTACCCCCATTGTTCGTTTTGACAGTTGATTGACAGCCTTAATTGCGTAACTGTCAAGCTTCCATTATACTCAACAAGATTTATGACCCTCAGCTGCAACTGAAGGTACCAAGAAGCTGGGGAAGGGGCGGGAGAGGGGGGCTAATTAGCATATTAATTGCACATTCCTGCATATTAATTGTGCTGGAACCATCATTTTATTACTACTGAGACTTGGGGTCTTTTTCGTTAAAGACCCCTCCTCGAAAACCTTACAAATGATCTATACTTGAGTCTTTTTGTTGTTAAAGCTCTTGATTAATGTGGTTCTTTGTATTACAGTTTTAATCACAATTCCTGACACCTATCATCGCTTTCCCTACCTCTCCCATATAAACGCATTTCTTCCCCTCCAACTACCTCCTAGCATAGCAACGGAGGTTTTACTCTCCCTGTCATATAAACACATTTCTCACCTTCATGCCTGTCTAGCCTAGCATCAGCCTTCGTATTCCCTGTCCGTCTCATATAAACGTATTTCCCCCATTCAACCCCTCCGTCTAGCATAGCATCAGCCCTCGTGTTCCCTATCTCTCCCATATAAACGCATTTTCCTCCGTTAACCGCCGCGTCTAGCCTCGTTTTCCCTATCCTTTCCCATATAAACGCAAAAAATGGCCCAGGATTCCTCTAATGTACCTACTTAGCTGTATAACCGAAAAATGTAGAAGATTAATATTTTCACTCTCCAAGTCTTCAAAATTTCCGGAGGACTGATAAGTGAAGTAATAAAAATAATATAATTAATGCGCAGTTTTATCGCTGCTGCAATATGCTGCACTAGTGTGGTATAAAGCATTGGATAACATGGCCAATATGAACAAATTGCTTAAAATCCTAAGACTAATCAACGTAAGAGTAGCGAAGGCCTACCACACTGCCTCTAATGAGGCACTGTGTGTAATAACGGGCTTATGCCCCGTCACCAATAAAATAGAGGAATCCGTAAACTATTTTGATTGTTTAAGGCAGCAGATATAATAGTTACAGATACAGAAATAAATCACTGGTTTCATCCGGCAGACATAGGAGAAATAAACACCGAGAATGACTGTTCCCTGCATGAGCTGTAGATCTACACCAACGGCAGTAAGAATGGCTACGGCATGGGATGGGAGTGGCCACCCTAACTCATAAATTACGGTACAAACTAAATAGTAAATGCATCAATAACACAATGCAACAAATTGCAAGGTCACGAAAACTTTCTTAGAAAATGGCGTTCCTTAATGTATTTTGTTCTTCCTGAATTCGAAAGCGATACTCAACATTTATCACCCACAGTTTTTGCACAAATCGCATATTTTGCAATAATGATTATATATATATATATATATATGAAAACACCATATGAAGCTCAGAAGCGGCGCATCGCTTTCAACTGTTCAACACTTGAGCCTCTAGCAGTACACAGCGAACTGTCAGATTGCAAATGGCGCTGCCTGTCCGTCACTGTGTTGTGTTGTGCAAGGAAGTATGTGTTAGTGTTGGAATACAATGTCTACCCGAGGCTGTGTAAGCTCTCCTACCTGTTTTTGTTATATTTTTGGTGAAGTTGTGGTGAAAAAAGATCGAAGAAACATTATTGCCTCCATGAGAAAGGTCTGCCATGCCTATTTCGGAGCGAAACTAGGCGACATCAATTAAGCATGGGCTCCACAGGTCGGTTGTGTTGTGCGTGTAGAAGATCTACGACGGTGGGCGGCAGGAAAGAAGAACTCATTACGATTCGGCATCGCTATGGTCTGGCGGGAGCAACAGAATCGTACTGATGACTGCTACTTCTACTCTTGTAAAGTTACAGGTTTCAACAAGAAAAACAAGAAGAGTATTGAGTATCCGAACAACACTCAGCGATTCGCCCTGTTCCACATGGCCCGGATGTACCTATTCCACAGCCTCTGCCGACATTATATACGGACAACAGTGATGACACAGATACCGTGCAGGAGACGCATGATACTGAGTTTGAAATAAGCACAGATGAGAGCCCTCCTCTGTTCACTCAGGCAGATCTAAATGACTTAGTCCGTGATCTGGGATTGACATAGGATAAAACAGAGCTCCTAGGGTCAAAAATGCATGAAATACATATGTTAGCAGCTGGTATGTCCGTTACATTTTACAGAAAAGGGAACTTGATATTCACACAATATTCTGCTCAAAACGACGTGTTAGTGTGCTACAGTGATGTACAAGGTTTGATGGGTCAGTTGAACATTTGCTCCGCGCCAGGTGACTGGAGGCTGTTTATTTACTCATCTAAAAGAAGTCTGAAGGCAGTTCTGCTGCACAGCGGTAACATGTATGCCTCGATACCTGTCGGGCATTATGTGCACCTAAAGAAAACATATGGCTACATTAAGGCGCTTCTTACTACCATTCATTATGAGGATCACAATTGAATGATGTATGGTGATTTGAAATGGGTATGATTTGATGCATGGGTATGGTTCTAGAACAACAATCAGGACATAACCAAGTTCCCCTGTTTCATCTGTGAATAGGACAGTCGGGCCCGTGACAAACATTTGGAGCAATATCAGTGGCCCCGAAGGTTGGAATTGGTTCCAGGGTATCAAGTGTGACCCTCTAGTGGAAAGAGACACAATACTCTTGCCACCACTACACATCAAACTGGGCATAATGAAGCAGTCTGACAAGGCATTACCTAAGTGTGAAAACTGTTTCAAATATCTATGTTACAATTTCCCCAATCTGTCAGATGCTAAGTTGAAAGAGGACATGTTCACTGGTCCCGATATTCGGAAACTAATGCTAGATGAAGTTTTCCTTCATTCAATGAATGCCGTGGAGCGAGAAGCCTGCCTTTAAGTGTGTTGTTCAAAACGTCTTGGGGAACAATCATAGCCCAGAGTATATCGACATAGTTGAGAACATACTGATGAAATTAAAAATGCTGGGATGCTCAATAAGTTTGAAGTTACATTTTTTTTTTAATTTGCACCTTGACTTTTTTCCTCCAAACCTGGGTGCTGTAAGTGAGGAACAGGGTGAAAGATTCCACCAGGATATCAAAGACATGGAACGACGATACCAGGGAACTTTGGAAGCTCGGATGATGGGCAACTACTGCTGGATGCTTCATCGTAAGCACACGGATATTCCCTATAAGAGGAAAAGCAGGGGCCAGGCTGTGACAATTAAGAAAGCACGGAATGAATGATGTTAGTGAATGTTTTGTATCACATTCTCTATATGCATCTGTTCACTGTGTGTATATTTGAATATACTGTTGTTTTAAACTTGTATTCTACTTCTGCATGTTTAGTGTGCCATATATATATATATATATATATATATATATATATGTGTGTGTGTGTGTGTGCGCGCGCGCGCGCGTACTACTACTTGTGATATCATTATTGCAAAATATGCGATTTATACAAAAACTGTGGGTGATACGATGTTTTGAATATTATTTTCGAATTCAGGAGGTCGAAATACATAAAGAAAATCCACTTTTTTTAAACACTTTTTTTTCACTGTTGCATTGTGTATTCAGCTGGACAAGTAGCAATACTAAATCATTAACGGAAATTGAATCTAATAAAGCCACATTAAAAATTGCATCCATCCATAGAGATAGCAAAATTTGTTGAACACTCTTAAAACCCACGAAACCACACACATCTCATTGATGAAATCAGGAGAAAAGTGACGCAACTAGAATCAGAAGAAAATTGGAAACTTTCATTCAACTGGATAAAAGAACTCGCAGGACACTAGTTAGCTGACCAACTCGCAAAGGAGGAGGCGTCAAGTACAGACATACCAGAATGTTATAACAATTATAACAAGATACCTAAAAGAGCAACAGCGACGATATTAGCAGAAGACACATTAAGAAAATGGCAAAGTGAATAGGAACAAACTACTAAAGGAGCAATTACTAAATCATGTTTCCCTAAGATCGCTTGAAATTAAAGTTTACCATTACATATGATGAATAATTATTTAACAACATTAAACTACATAGTTTTCAAATAATGAAGATACCCTTAACATATACAACGAAACACACATGAAGTACCTACTTTTAGGCCTCCAAGTTAATCCCTTGGAAAATACAACGCATAATCGGTGAGAAAAATAAGTTAACTATAAAATATCGATTCACTGATTTCTGATGATAGCAATTTTTTTCTCTTTATGCAATTATTTAGCATGTCCTGATAACGAACTTGATTGCAACATAATTCGAAAAGAAATAAAGCAAAGGGCTATAAAAGTATTTTTCGACGATAGTATTTTTTTATCCACTTCACGCGCATGCCATCATGCGTGGAAAGTTTAAATTCCTGCACTCCGTTCATTTTGTATTTTTACTCCAGTTGTTAATAAAATGTGCTTAATCCTCCAAATATACATATCAATGGACTATTTACTGTTGCAGACCTCCAATATAATCATATCCGATAATTATATTTAACCATTTAAATCTTACAGTCGTTACTTCCCTTTACTTGTTAACTTTTACTGGCGATTTTATTCATCCAGCATTCAAACATAACTCCTTCGGCGCAAGAAGCCCTCTCACCTTCAGTTGTCAACTGGCTTGATCAACACTACTAGATGTGGCTAATCAATCGCCAGCTCGCAGAGGCTAGCGCGCTCGATCTGGATTCTGCATTTGAACAGCTGACAGTAATTAATTTTATTTTCGCGTAAATATTTCTATTATTCAGTATCATCTCGTATTTTCAGACTTTTTCCTCGTTCTGCAAGGATGCACTTACCGCACTTGTATCGCAATATACTATTAGCATTGGTATCCCATGCGTATCGCAGAGTTATAAGCAGATTCGACTATCGTTTGTTTTGCTACGTCTTCTGTTTTCTTAGTTGTTAAATCGTGACCCCCCCCCAACACACACACATACACACACACACACACACACACATATATATATATATATATATATATATATATATATATTGTTTGGAATGAAAGATTGTGGATATTTCTCTTATTTTACATGCATTTTATATGGAATAACAACTATTTTCTACTCTCAATGAAAATCAAATCCTTCTTCGCAAGTATATTCTTTTATAACTTCAGTATGTTCGTATTCTAGTGCATAGGCTAAATCCTATTTAGTCTTTTAGTTTATTTATGAATTGAAAGTGTTTTATAACCCATGTTCGTCAGAAAGAATAGGGCTTCTCAATGGTGAAAGAATGACCAAAATTGGTTGAGCGATTTTTGATATCATCCCCACTCTTCTGCGTCCCTCTCTCCCCTCCCCCGCACACAAATGTTCACTCTTTATAATATTAGTATAGATTTTGTGGATCAGCTCTAAGTAGGAGATCTTGTGTTCTCGATGTTCAAGGGTTTTGGATAAAGTGCTCGGAAAATAATGATATTTGTCTGTATGTTCTCTCTGATAAGACCTGGTTTGTCAAAAAATTCCTACTATATAATTACACACCTCTTTAACTCAGAGCATGATCGGAAACACCTATCTTCGAGCGTAATGCAGAGGGTGAATATGCCTGCCTAACATAGATACTGCTTATATAAGCTTTTCTGCACGTTTACAATTAAATATAAATATCAATATCCCAAACCGTTAATCTGACTGTGAACAAGTCAATAAAACCCTTATGACTTCATTTTCGTAATTACATACCTGCAATACTCCGCGATAATGTTGCAACCTGTACACCATCGCTGCATTTTTGTCTACAGCTTAGGAAATGGTATCAGCAGTTCATCATTTAGCCGCTTATATTGAAGATCGCAAGCTATCAGATTAAGCATTTTGTCAATAATTCTTATGTCAGATATGTCTACCATTCAACCATAATTAGTAGATTTCTGCTTTACCACAGAACTCGTCCTTGCTTCGTCATCATTATTATTTTGCACTTAAGTCGCAATGGCCGGCTCGTGATGTTTGAAAATGGACAAAGAAAGCATAGTGTGAATTTAACAGTAATTTATCATACAGCAGTTTATTACTACATAAAACACTCCGACATAAAAAATAAATCTCGCCGATGCAGGAGTCCAGCAGTTCAAATGGTAAGAAATGTCACATATAGACAAAATTTTCCCCTTCCTTCACTCCAGACTGGTCATGTAAACGTAAAGCGTTTTAGCCAAGCAAGTATCTAACACATCTTTCACCCCATCACTACAAGTAGCAACAACTTCATCTTATTAACACATAGGATCAATAAGCTTACATCTTACTTCCCTTATATTCGTTCATGGGTTAAATTGCATCTCCAAGTTAAATGAAGGAGCATATGGATCAGATGAGGTCAAGTCCGAGCCAGATGTTTCTGTTTTGAGAAGTCATTAGCATGTGCGTGTATTTGAGCAATTTTAGTGGTGGATTTTTCGGAAATAGTAGTATTAAAATAGAAATTTTAGTTATAATCATGCCAATGTGCCAAAGAGACTGCACATATATTATGTTATAAAATGCTATATGACATGAAGAAGAAAATGGGTATATTGAATTTTCTTCGAATAGTTGTGAACTCCTCTTTATTTCGATTGAATTTTGTTTAATTATGCATAAATGTGAAACCACAACAAAAATAGATGACTAATTAAAACAATTTTTTCGTAGAAATAATAGTTTTCTTACATTTTCTCATGCTGAAGTGCGTCATTTGGTGGAACATTTTGAAGATTTGTGCTCTTTTTTCTTTCCGTCGCCCTTAGTGGTTTGAGCGCTTACCAACAAAAGCAAATGAAGGCTGTTTCTGCATGTTGTAACCAACATATTGCTTATTTGAAGCCATTTCTTGTAAGACACTTACAGGAATGACATAACATAGTTGAAAGATCAACTTTTTATTTTAATTGTATGCTATATGAAACATAGGTATGTTAATTTTTAATGGGTAGAGAAACTCCTGTGAGTGTTTTATATCAGTCTTTGGCTCTTCCGATACTGCTTTCTTCTCAGAGTCAAATATCCATACATGTTATGCAGGAAAATATCGAAGTTCGCATAGGAAGTATGGATTTATCCCTGCAGGTTATATTGGCCTCCAGATGCAATAACGGGGGTCGCATTTTCATAAACTAATCGCGGAACACTTCATGACTCATCTTCAGAGAAACATACGCTCTTGAAAAGTTCTGCTGGAAACCTGCAAGATTAGATACATTACCTCAGAGTTAATTCACAATTATTTAAGAATGCTATTCTCTCAATCACTGTGAAGTGACCTCCTGCGCGAATGTTCTTTTTCTTATCAAGTAGACTGAATTCCAAACTACACTTTGTCGGACAACACAATAAAGTTTGGAACAATAGGTCCATCTCGCTGCCAATACCTAGCTTTATAGGGTTTCAACTTCTGTATATTATAGCCGCCACTGAGGAGTATACTTGGCGTGTGAAAAGATGACTAGCAATTACCTTCTGGCTCGCTTAACCTTTCTGGCCAACATTCAGCCTCGCTTCCAGACGGGTGTTGTGCACATTTCATACTCCAGTGACACGAAACACGATCACACTTTTCCTCAACTGGAATACATTGACTCTTCGTTTATTTTGTAAGTGTAAAAGAGTCTAACAGTGCTGAATATGCTTAGGGGCACATAAATTACCCAAAACATTACCACATATCGAGATATTTTACAACTTATTTTCGGAACCACCACATTTTATTTCATTTTTATGTATGTAATATAAACGCATTTTTGTCGTATTCAGTTGGTTCCCTTAACATAGCTTCCTTCGGAACGGAGATAAAGCTGGTGGTCCCAAGTCGAAGAATTACCCCAAGAGAACCTCAAGCCTGTTAAAGAGGTCTCTGAGCAAAATTTTCGGTTTTTCACGCCCAATGTAGAATGGGACGCTAAGAACTATAGTAGTTAAAGAGCGTCCATAAATAAAACACAATTTAATTTTTTTCGCATTCAGTTTCTTCACGTGATTACAGAAACAACTACTTTTCTGGATGCATGTAGTTTAGAAGCTTACATTTTTATTACAATTTAAATTTAATTCGTAAAAGGAAAACGAATGCGCAACATTTTAAATCTCTGTCTCTCCCCCTCCTTCCCTCCCCTCTTCTCTCATCGAACTGTTTAATTCATTTGGTTAATACTGGTTTGATCCCTGCCCTGCATGATGGAGTCATGTCATTTTATATAGTAATATGTAAAATAATTCCTGCAGGACAAAATTCAGGCATATCGACGGCATTATTATATCCCTACTATTTGCTAGCATAGTTAATAAACATTACTATCTTTTTGTCGCTATCCTTCTTTCCCATTCTTCTCCTCTTGAGACTTGACAGGCATTTTAATTCCCTTTGGAGAGCTGTTCGGATTGGGTTGAACTCGGCGGGTATGTTAATTCTCAATACCCATGAGGGATTCGGTACCTTATGGTGAGGTTGCGAAACTAATGTCCTAATATTTCCCGGTGCCAGACTACGAGAACTGCGAGTCAGCCAGCTAGACTCTTGTTGGCTTCAACGAGATTTTCGGTAGCTTGCTTTCATGGTAGGCGCGCCTCCGTTCAGCGCAAGCGCGGGGGTGGGGCTGGCTTTTTAGAAAACATGGTATCGACCCTAATAGAAAACCCTACGGCGAAGAGCCAATCGGTTGGCGCCACCCTGGATTTAGGGGGGAGCTTCGGCTTTGGGTAGCCTTCTTTTCTTCCTGAGAACGCTTGGCAATTTTTAAGAAGTATACAGGGTTATACGGCTATAAAAGACATGTTTTAAGCATAAAAGTAAAATCTTCTTGAAGCTTCTGACTAATACAACGCATTACTATGAATTTTGTTCCACACTGTGTCGATATTTATTTGTTTCCAAACTAAAAACGATTAAAAATGGAGCTTAACGCTTCAGTAGCTACCTGTTGTCACATTTCATGCTTACCAACCTGTACAAGAAAAAAAGTGTAATATTATAACATTTCAAATTACACAGTGCAGTACTTCCCAATACAGAAATTCGAATTATAAATGAAACAAAACATAACATTATAATGTTTGAAAATAATACCTTATAATCAATATAAAGAATATTATAAACTATAAAGTTTGTGAGATTACACAAAAATGTCATGTTGGACATTTAATCTCCCCTTGACTATTTAAAATTCTCTTATATATAAACTATATTGGCTCGTAACCAATTTAACATAAAAACGCAGATCTTACTGATCACAGAAATTGGACTGAAAACGATTTCAGTACATCACATCGGTAAATGCTGTAGTTGTCGTAATGAACGATGTGTTTGCCTATATCTGCAGTATGAAATTCATATTTGATCGGAATAACTTTAAGAAATTTCTAAGCAAGGGCTATCTGCATACTTGAATTGAAATTCCAACCTCACCCAACGCTCGTTGTAGACATCACACACTTTAGATGCATACATAAGTATTTGCTTTTAACATCACTGCAGAACTTAAAGTGTTAATGGATTATTGAGACTTTATTGCCCTCTGATTCCGGTTAAGTGCAATACTATTATACTTCGCCACACTCTTTTTCATGATATCTCCCGAAGAGAGCTACCTACGCATACGTCAGTTAGAAATTATATTGCATTTGCTGCCTAGATTGAATGACTTTTCAAACTATTTTGATAACGATATGGTGATCATAGTAGAATAGATAGGGGGAAGCTGGCACACTGTATTGGGGCTTATATGCGAAAGGATAGGGAAAACGAGGGTAGATAGGTTAAGAGAGCGTTCAAGAAGGATAATGCGTTATATGGGAAAAATAGGGAATACGAGGCTGATGCTAGGCTAGACAGGGTTCAAGGAGGGAAACGCGTTTATATGGAAGAGATAGGAAACCGCGGAGAGGTGTTAGGCTAGACAGAGATTGAGGAGTAGAGTATGGTTTATATGAGAGGTATAGGAAAACGAAGAGAGGTGTTAGGCTAGACAGAGTTGAAGGGTAGCGTATGTCTTTAATATGGGAGAGATAAGGAATACGGGCGTTGATACTAGGCTAGATAGGGATTGAAGGAGGGAAATGCAGTTATATGGAAGAGAGGTATTACGCTAGACTCCATAATACCGTGGAGAGGTATTACGCTAGACAGAGGTCAAGGAGCAGAGTATGGTTTACATGAGAGGTATAGGAAAACGCGGAAGGGGGTGTTAGGCTAGTCAGATACTGAAGGATGAGGAATATGGACTTATATACACGAGATATAGGGAACACGAGGGGAGGCGGTAGCCTAGACAGGACTTGAAGGGTAGAATGTGGTTTTTATATGGGAGAGACAGCAAACCGATGAGAGGTATTAGCCTAGGAGGGTTTGAATGGTAGAGTATGCGTTTATATGGAGAGACGGGTAAAACGGAATGAGATTCTATGCTAAGAGAGAGAGTTGAAGGAAGGGGAAATGCGTTTATATTTGAGAGGTAGGGAAAACAATGATAGGTGTTAGGGAGGTTAGTGTTGATGCGTATGTAATGTCCAGTCTTCTGCAGGATAGCACCATTCAGCAGGCGAGCATATTTCACGGTTTGGGTGCAGCATAGTTGTGCATGATTTCACAGGTAATTTAGGTAGTACCATAGTTGTTTAGGGCAATTCAGCTAGTATCACAGGGTAGGACAGATTTCTTGGTTTAGCTGTGTATAGTTCTGTATGATTTCACAGGTAATTCAGAGTGTATCGTAGGTATTTAGGATAATTCAGGTAGTATCACAGGAGGAAAGATTCCATGGTTTAGGTGTTTATAGCTCCATATGATTTCACAGGAAATTAAGGTAGCATCATAGCTGTTTACGGTAATTCAGGTAGTATCACAGGATCGGGCAGATTCCGGGAAGTGGGTATAGCATAGTTCAGTATGATTTCACAGGTAATTCAGATAGTATCGAAGGTATTTAGGATAATTCAAGTATCATAAGTGTTTAGAGTCACTCGATAGTATCACAGGAGGATAGATTCCAAGGGCGGCACGTACCATAGCTGCATATGATTTCACAGGCAATTAAGCTAGTATCGTAGGTACTTAGGCTAATTCAGCTAGTATCACAAGAGGCTAGATTCCAGGGGTAGGGCCTATTATAGCTGTATATGATTTCACTGGTAATTCAGATGGTATCGTGTGTATTTAGGCTAATTCAGCTAGTGTCACAAGAGGCTAGATTCCAGAGGAAGGGCCTATTATAGCTGTATATGATTTCACTGGTAATTGAGTTGGTATCGTGGGTATTTAGGCTAATTCAGCTAGTATCACAGGAGGGTTGATTCCAGGATTGGGTGTAGCACAGTTTTGTATTTCACAGTTAATTCAGAGAGTGTCATAGGTATTTAGGATAATTCAAGTATCATAGGTGTTTAGAGTAATTCAGCTAGCATTACAGGAGGGTAGGTTCCAGGGGGCGGTTATAATATAGTTTCATATTTCACAGATAGTTCAAGTAATATCGTAAGTATTTGGGGTAATCAGCAATGTTTCACAGATACTCATGATAATTTCGTTCAGCGATTTGTATCACAACTATTTAAAGTAACTGCAGGTGATTCAGGTTGTATCAAAGATATTTGAGTCATTTTAACAGGTAATTCAAATGGTATCCTTGATATTTAGAGTAAACCAGATAGTGTCACAGGTGGTCGTGCTAATTTAGAGCAGGGATTCGTACCAGAGCTATTTAGGGTAATTTCGCATGATTCGGGTAGTATCACAGGTACTTAAGTTATTTTAACAGGTAATTCAGATAGCGTCACAGGAATACATCGTAATATAGACTGTAATTAGATTATAAACATTTCTTATCCAACGTTCCAACACTTTATATAGCTTTTTTCTAAATCTTACAAACGTTTTATATGTTAAACAGTTAGTGTGCGAGGCTTGAGACTAGCCTAGGATTTCTCCTAATGGCAGGGTTAACGCCTCCCCTTCCATTTTCTTATTGTTCTTTATTCTTCGGGTGTATGCTAGGTACATACACATCGCATGGACAAACTTCCATTTTTTTAAATTGTAGATTTACGGAGAAATTCTTCATCTTCGGGTTACATTCTCTTAAGCCTGCTTGTAATGCTGTAATGCCCATATGTACATGTCGTTATTCCATCCCCGCCAATAACTCTTGTATCGTCGTATGGAGTCAGTGGAATTTTATTCGCTTGCACGGTGGTAACAGCGTGCTCGCGTAATAGGATTAGATTCATGGGCTTCCTGATGATTTCACAGGTTTTAAAACAGTCCTTATAGATGTCAAATATAATGTACTGCTTAATAGCACTGCGTTTTATACCTTTAACTTTTTTTATCATCGAGCCTTGAATATCTAGTGCATACATCTTAGGTCGTAGTCCAACAAAGCGCATAATGATTTTGCTCTTAGCCTCATCTTTAAATTTCCGCAGCACCTTTTTATTCTGAGTAGAGTGGCATATATGGTTGACAGGGAAATCAGCTGTATCCAGATGCTCAAGAAAACGTAGCTTATCCTGGTACACATCTTCAGCTGTTACAGGATGAATGAATAAATCATCTCCATATGCATTAGCTTCTTGGTTTTCAGCCCCATAATATGGCAACAACACGTCGTAATGATAGTGATACATTAATGTATTGGAGATGTCCAACACACTCATACCAATGTATATAGGCTTGTTGAATATAATCTGAACAGAGGCCATATGTACAGCAGCTATATTAGCAGCATATATTGTCCTATCGATAAACGTAGGCTTGGCAATCAATTTTTCCAGTGTCTTCTGGTTTGTAACCAGTCGTATATCCATACGGTTACGTAGGTTCTCCATAGTTTTTCAAACACAGCGTTGTTAAAGAGTTTGTGTTGATCCTTCTCGAAGTCATTTGCTGCCTGTTGTAGCCTGTTGTTGAATTCCACATAAGGTTTTAACCACCGAGACTGTCCGAATTGTAGCACACGATGGATTTTTGCTTGCAGTCCATGATTAAGAGCTTGCTTCAAAGTCAAGTAATATACTACACACTTCTTTCGAGATCGAAGATGGCGTATCAGTTAGTCTTCATACACTCAGGCAGGAAAGTTAGATCGTGTGTAGATCATGAAGTTCTACAGGATACTCGATATCAACTTCTAATATGTACCCCTGAGGAGCATCTTCTTGTAGTGTTTCTAAGTCAATTACTTCAGATGAAACCCACTTAAATCCACCATAAGGGAGGGCGTGGCACATGGTCCAACCATAATGGTTATTGGCGTCCTCATATGTAATATATTGGGTTGGTCTCGACGAATCATAGTTATCCATGTAGGCGTTGTTTGCTTCTGCATACCGGTAGGAAACGTTGCATAAACCTCCTCTTATACCTGATTCCACTATGAGTAGTTGGTTATAATCTTGTAACACTTCCAGCTGAATTCCTGTATACAGCAACAGGGCATACCATGTATGCCCTGGAGAGGAGAAATAATGAGCGGGGTCGACTTTGTGTGTTTTGAGGGTTTGCTCTCTGAATTTCTCAAAGACATCAGCAAGAAGAAGTACATCGAGGTTAAGTAGAGATCGCTGTCATCCCCCAGGTTTCTCGCATTAAACAGTCTCCATACATTTCTAGCATGATCGTATTCGACATCATTAATGTCTTCTTCATTTAATTTATTGTAGCAGGAGTTCTTAGGAGACAGGCAGGTTTCGTTAAAAACATCCCGTGATGCAACGTAATCATAGCGAAATACTCCTTTACGAGTTACCAACTTCAATTTGTCTTCTCCGAAGTACTTCAATGTTTCAGGATATGAGGTTAGATTTTTCACCAGTTTATCCAACCTTGTACTCAGAAATCGAAAGCTATCCACAAACCGAAGCTTTATATCTCCGACATACTTGGAGAATGAGATATAGCTGTCTTCAGAGCTAGGGATTACCTCCACACATTAACCTGTACACCCCAACTCCTTAACATATCCGCTAAGGCTATGCATGAAGACAGGAATATATTTAGGTGTTTTGCAAGCTAAATTGCATTCATTATGAAGACTTTCACGATATTCACCACTGATGTGATCATGGTTGCGTACTTTGTAGTTCTCTTCTGTAAAGGATTTTCCACACAAGTAGCATACTATACAAGATTCAACATCCTCTTGCTCTTGACCCGTAACTTCCAGAGGCTTAGTAGATTTGTATATATTACCAATCTTCTTTGCCAGGGATGACAGGTATTCCATAAACTTCTGAGCAGCATCATAACCACGATATACATATGGTTCTTAGGAAGACCAGTTTCCAGGTGTTCAACAGTGGATGACGGCTTCACGTAAATACAGAAGCTTATTGGTGTGTGCTCTTGATAAGGGGCTGTGTAAGAAGTTTCAGGATTGGGTATACACGTATGACAAGGAGTGAGAATACTCTAGAAATCCGCATAGATGACATAAGGTACTTTCAGCATCCTCTCAACATTTTTAAACTGTAGAATTGATTTCTCCTTGGTAGGCATAACTACCCTTGGAACATCATGTTGGTTACAGATGGCTGCATGTTCTTGTAGTTTTTCCAGTCCACTTCACCCCTATCGATCATCAAAATGGTTAAAACAGTGCTTACAGGTATAAACACGTTTTATGCTTAGTTTTCTGACCTCGAACGAGCTTCTCAAAATTCTTTATATATATATATATATATATATATATATTGATGTTTTCCACTACTGTCACTCAATAGTAGCAGGTCACGGTGTTCAGGTAGTTCAGTCTCAGCAACCTTTATTGGATACACTTCATGCTTCTCATCCAGCCTGAAAACGCTAATAGACATACTGTTGAACTTCACAAATTTAGGTATTTGACAATGCGGAGTAGAATAGGAAACGCAGCTGAAGTCTTACAAATCTCGAAGGTACTTATATTTGCTCACACGTTGTGGATTCTTCCCTATGAATTTGGATAGTACAGAACACATGGAACATTTCTCGTCGGTATAGTTCTGGATGTTTACGCAGGCTTTTCTTGCTTCAACAGATGACGGTAGTGGTATGTAGCTACTTCCTCGTAACGGATTGTACTTGTTGGTAGGAAGTCGAACTCCTTCCACAGCAAGCAAAGCCCAGCTGCTACCCTTAAGCTGAGACTCCTCCATTTCAGTCATCAATTTCTTGAATTTCGCTTCCAACGTTGACTCCAGATCTATTTCTAGAAACACAGGGTGATTCCGTGTTTTAAATGTTTTGTCACAGGTTTCCCCAATAATGTTAACAAATCGACATTCAGTCAGCAGATTAATTTTCACACTCTTGTAAATGCACAGCCTGGATTATCCGTTCTTTTGCCTCTGCAGATACACATTCAGGTCCTTAGGTGATTCGCATAGTATAAAATAAGATTTCATTCGTCCATCGAATGAAGTTTCATATTCTTTTATATCAGAGTCCTCCATTGTTGACATTAACTGATGTTTAGTAGGCTCCAATACGCTTTTCTTCTGAGGAATGCTTATTTCACATACATCTTCGTGTCGCTGGCCCTTATAACCATCATTGAAGACTACATTACAGTGCTTGTATTTGAAGAGCTTCTTACAAGACATCTCGTGTCTTCTGTTGTGATAACTTCGGAGGAACTTCATCCCGCATTTTCCGCAAGCGTATCCTGATGCACTAGGGATGATATCCTTATATGCAGAGTTATCATCCTTATTCTTGGTGTAATAACGTATTAATTCTTCTTCAAGGGAAATGTACACCTCTTCACCTTGATAACACTTTAGAAAACTGATTATTCTTGGAGAGAGCACGACGCTAACACCTCAAGACTAATTAGCACAATGAAGTCCAGTGCCCGAGATCACCCTATTTATAGAAGGAGCACCGACTTTTTAGATAAATCACATACTCAAATTTAAACTGGTCCCTTAACTAACTGTACATGATCGCTCTGCGCGTATTAACCTCCGCTATATGACCTCACACCCAGAGATAGGATGTCTATGACGTTCACACCCAGAGACAGGATGTCTGGCTGTATCAAACACGTTTAAACTCGATAACTACCTGTATATGCTGTCATAACAACAAAAGAAGTGTTCTCACACGTTCATTCCGTCAGATGTTTCTATTCAGAGCCTACCACAACCACCACCGCCCATTGCAGCAACGTTAACATGAAACGTACCACAATACTTTAAAGTAAACCTTAAAAGGCGATATAGACGATTTTTCCCTTATTTAATTTAATCCATATATGTACCATATTGTTTCATGTTTTCATTCCCTTTTCAATTGTTCCTTTCCATTTACCCTCTATTCTCCAAGGAATCAGTATACAATATGACCCACCCAATTTATTACATATGAGGATGCCAATAACCAATATGGTTGGGCAATCTGCCACCTCCCTACTTATGTTGGATTTGAGTGGGTTTTAACTGAAGAAATTGACTTAGAAACACTACAAGAACATGCTCCTCAGGGGTACATATTAGAGGTTGACATCGAGTATCCTGTAAAACTTTACGATCTAAACAACGATCTAACTTTCCTGCCTGAGTGTATGAAGCCTTAGGAGTCGAGTACAAAGAAACTGATGCCCTATCTTGGACCTCGAAAGAATTATGTAGTATAGTACATGACTTTGAAGCAAGCTCTTAATCATGGACTGCAAGCAAAAATCCATCGTGTGCTACAATTCGGACAGTCTCGGTGGTTAAAACCTTATGTGGAATTCAACAACAGGCTACAACAGGCAGCAAATGACTTCGAGAAGGATCAACACAAACTCTTTAACAACGCTGTGTTTGAAAAACTATGGAGAACCTACGTAACCGTATGGATATACGACTGGTTACAAACCAGAAGACACTGGAAAAATTGATTGCCAAGCCTACGTTTATCGATAGGACAATATATGCTGCTAATATAGCTGCTGTACATATGGCCTCTGTTCAGATTATATTCAACAAGCCTATATACATTGGTATGAGTGTGTTGGACATCTCCAATACATTAATGTATCACTATCATTACGACGTGTTGTTGCCATATTATGGGGCTGAAAACCAAGAAGCTAATGCATATGGAGATGATTTATTCATTCATCCTGTAACAGCTGAAGATGTGTACCAGGATAAGCTACGTTTTCTTGAGCATCTGGATACAGCTGATTTCCCTGTCAACCATATATGCCACTCTACTCAGAATAAAAAGGTGCTGCGGAAATTTAAAGATGAGGCTAAGAGCAAAATCATTATGCGCTTTGTTGGACTACGACCTAAGATGTATGCACTAGATATTCAAGGCTCGATGATAAAAAAAACTTAAAGGTATAAAACGTAGTGCTATTAAGCAGTACATTATATTTGACATCTATAAGGACTGTTTTAAAACCTGTGAAATCATCAGGAAGCCCATGAATTTAATCCTATTACGCGAGCACGCTGTTACCACCGTGCAAGCGAATAAAATTCCACTGACTCCATACGACGATACAAGAGTTATTGCCGGGGATGGAATAACAATATATGCATATGGGCATTACAGCACTACAGTGCTTAAGAGAATGTGATCCGAAAGATGAAGATTTTTGCCGTAAGTCTACGATATGAAAAATGAAGGTTTGACCATGTGATGTGTATACACTTAGCATACACCTGATGAATAAAGAAGAAAAAAAAGATGGAAGGGGAGGCGCTAACCCTGCCATTAGGAACAATCCTAGTGCTTGTCTCAAGCCTAGATAAAGGGGAGAGGCGCCTACAACGAAATAAAATAAAGGTATGTTAACGTAAAGCTTTTCAATTTGTAAACCAATATGCAGTTTATCCCTCTACGTCTCGCACACTAACTGTTTAACATATAAAACGTTTGTAACATTTAGAAAAAAAAAGTATATAAAGGTGTTGTAACGTTGGATGAGAAATGTTTATAATCTGTGACGCTATCTGAAATACGTGTTAAAATGACTTAAATACCCGTATCATGCGAAATTACCTTAAGTTGCCCTGGTACGAATCCTTGCTCGAAATTAGCCCAACCACAGGTGATACTATCTGGTTTACCCTAAACATCAATGATACCAGTTGAATTACCTGTTAAAATGACTCAAATATCTTTGATACAAGCTGAATCACCTCAATAACCTTAAATAGCTGTGATACAAATCGTAATCGAAACTATCACGAGTATCCTGTGAAACTATGCTGATTACTCCAAATACTTACGATATTACCTGAACTATCTGTGAAATACGAAGCTATGCTATAACCGCCCCCTGTAACCTACCCTCCTGTAATGCTAGCTGAATTACTCTAAACACCTATGATACTTGAATTATTCTAAATACCTACGACACTCTCTGAATTACCTGTGAAATACGAAACTATGCTATACTCCACCCTGGAATCAATCCTCCTGTGTAACCAGCTGAATTAGCATAAATACCCATGATACTAGCTGAAGTATCAGTAAAATCATATACAGCTATGATACGCCCTGCCACTGAAATCTAGCCTCCTGTGACACTAGCTGAATTAGCCTAAATACCTACGATATTAGCTGAATTGCCTATGAAATCATATGCAGCTATGATACGTGCCGCCCATGGAATTTATCCTCCTGTGATACTGGCTGAGTGACTCTAAATGCCTATGATACTTGAATTATCCTAAATACCTACGATACTAGCTGAATTGCCTGTGAAATCATGCGGAATCAATCCTCCTGTGATACTAGCTGAATTAGCCTGAATACCCACGATACTAGCTGAATTACCAGTGAAATTATATACAGCTATGATACGCCCTGCCCCTGGAATCTGGCCTCCTGCGATACTAGCTGAATTAGCCTAAATTCCCACAATACAGTTGAATTGCCAGTGAAATCATATACAGCTATGATACGCCCTGCCCCTGGAATCTAGCCTCCTGTGATACCAGCTGAGTGAGTAAAAGCTATGATACTTGAATTACCCTAAATGCCTACGATACTATCTGAATTACCTGTGAAATCATACGGAACTGTGGTATACCCGCTTCCCAGAATCTGCCTCATCCTGTGATACTTGAATTATCCTAAATACTTACGATACTATCTGAATTACCTGTGAAATCATACGGAGCTATACACAACTCAACCCTGAAATCTGTCCTACCTTGTGATACTACCTGAATTACCGTAAACAGCTATGATACTTGAATTATCCTAAATACCTACGATACTTTCTGAATTAGCTGTGAAATCATACGGAGTTATACACTCCTAAACCATGGAATACGTCCTACCCTGTTATACTACGTGAATTACCCTAAACAGCTATAATACTTGAATTATCCTAAATACCTACGATACTCTCTGAATTACCTATGAAATCATACCAAGTTATTCACACCTAAACCATGAAATCTGTCCTACCCTGTAATACTAGCTGAATTGCCCTAAACACTTTGATACTACCTGAATTATATGTGAAATAGTGCACAACTATGCTGCACCCAAACCGTGAAATATGCTCTCCTGCTGAATGTTGAATGGTGCTATCCTGGAGAAGACTGGACAATACATACCCAACAACACTAACCTCCCTAACACTTATCATTTTTCCCTACCTCTTAAATATAAACGCATCTCCCCCTCCTTCAACTCTCTCTCTTAGCATAGAATCTCTCTCCGTTATACCCGTCTCTCCATATACACACATACTCTACCATTCAAACCCTCCTAGCCTAATGCCTTTCCTCGGTTTGCTATCTCTCCCATATAACAAACCGTATTCTACCCTTCAAGTCCTCTCGGTCTAGCGCCTCCCCTTGCATTCCCTATCTCTCCTGTATATAAGCCCATATTCCTCCTTAGTATCTGTCTAGCCTAACACTTCTACTCGTTTTTCTATACCTCTCATACATATAAACGCATGCTCTACTCCTTAACATCTGTCTAGGCTAACACTTCTCCTGGTATTCCCCATCTCCCCCATATAAACATATTTCCCTCTCCTTCAACTCTCTCTCTGTCTCTCTCTCTCTCTCTCTTAGCATAGGATCTAGCCTAATATCTCTCTTCGGTTTGCTATCTCTCCCATATAAAACATATTCTACCCTTCAAGTCCTGTCTAGTCTAGCACCTCCACTCGTATTCCCTATATCTTCTGTATATAAGTTCATATTCCTCATCCTTCAGTATCTGACTAGCCTAATACCTCTCTTCGTTTTCCTATACATCTCATATAAACCATACGCCTCTCCTCGACCGCTGTCTAACCTAACATCTCTCCACGGTTTCCTATCTCTTCCACATAAACGCATTTCCCTCCTTCAACCCCTGTCTAGCCTAGCATCAACGCTGGTATTCCCTATCTCTCCCATATAAAAGACATACACTCCCTTCAACTCTTACTAGCCTAACACCTCTCCTCGTTTTCCTATACGTCTCATGTAAACCATTCTCTATTCCTCGAAGTCTGTCTAGCCTAATACCTCTCCACGGTTTCCTATCTCCTCCATATAAACGCATTTCCCTCCTTCAACCCCTATCTAGCCTAGCATCAAAGCTCGTTTTCCCTATCTCTCCCATATAAAAGATATACACTACCCTTCAACTCTGTCTAGCCCAACGCTTCTCCTCGTTTTCCTATAGCTCTCATATACTGTACTCCTGTACAGTACTGTACTCCTCAACCTCTGTCTAGCCTAACACCTCTTCGCGGTTTCCTATCTCTTCCATAAAAACACATTTCCTTCCTTCAACCCTGTCTATCCTAGCATTAGCCCTCGTATTCCCTATCTCTCCCATATAACGCACTTTCCTCCTTGAAGGCTCTCTCAACCGTCGTTTTCCCTATCCTTTCCCATGTAAGCCCAAAAAGTGTGCCACCTTGCCCCTATGTATTCTACTGATCATAGGTAATATTCTATTTCTGTGTGTGTATGTACTAGCATGTTCAATAACAGTCACACATATCCCAATGATACTATGAATGTTTATTTTATTTGTATAATGACAGTGCTAACAGCTTAGGTCAATAAAACTGATCGATCTAAGTTCAGCATCTGATTATAAGTTCAAGTATTTCTATTCATGTCGGCAATACGTCTTCTTTGTGTTGTGCTATCTCTGTCAACCACAAGAACCACACGAATACATGGTTGATTTACGACGCAACGTGAAGTACCGAGTTCCATGTTCTCATACAATTGGCCTAACACTTCTGAAGTGATGGAATATTGAATTCTCTTATTTGAAATCAATGAACGATGACAAGGAGGCCAGTTGTTACTTTACTATGTAACCATTTCTACGTTAATGCTTCATTTATGCAATCTTCCGACAAAAAATATATAAAATGTATAAATTTAATTGAAGTGCCTCGTAATTTTACGTACAGATATTTGAATAAGAAGGTAAATGTCATTAACTAGCTATACTTCAAATGGTTTGCTTTACAAATTGAGGCATTGCGTCAGAGATAGTCACAAGCCACACTTTAAGATAAATCAACATTTTGCTAAAATTCTACATGCCATCAACAGATGTCTCTATACAGTCATAACGTGCTGCCATCTGCTATCTGTATTCAGAATTACAAGGAGGTGGTGTTCTCTCCTTCATTCTTTGGCTTCATATTTTCCCTGAGACATAATCACAAGACATACATTATGGCGCCAGTGAAAAGAAAACTTGACTTTCCGTCTGGAAAGAATGATAAACTTGCAGGGATATCGGTAGAAAGTGATGAAGATGAAAGTGATTTAATGTCTAATGAATTCTCCCTTA
Organism: Deroplatys truncata; assembly: GCA_030765065.1. Classification (NCBI taxonomy): domain Eukaryota; kingdom Metazoa; phylum Arthropoda; class Insecta; order Mantodea; family Mantidae; genus Deroplatys; species Deroplatys truncata. The sequence continues at coordinate 49,123,459 of CM060984.1, read as the reverse complement.
AATCTGACTCAGAAAGTGAACAGGTAAGAGAAGTAAGCATTCTTGAATGGTAAACTTATATAGCATAGGCTTTCTCTTAGGAAAATATTGTGCTTTTTATTACCAATAACAAAATATACAGTAAACAAAATTGACTTCAGTTACATTATTTCCTTTATGCATTATATATTATTGTAGATATGAAAATATTTAAGTCACTACAGCATGCTATACCTATGTGGCTTATGATTATATCTGTTGTAATTTTTTCAGTTGACACCAAAATCTAGAGGTAATGAAGTGAACCCTTGTAAAACCGCAAAATCAAGGAAGAGAAACGCAGTAAAGAAATCGTGGTCTAGATCAAATGTTTAAGATAAAACCAAAAAGAAAATTGAAGCTGTTACCATGGGACAAAAATGTACATGTCCGTCTGTTAAAGTACCTTTTATTGTCACTATGATGCAGAGAGAAGATTTCAAGGACGTGGAAAGTCTGCATTCTGACATAGTGAAAAAGGTAATGTACAATAACGGACCCATTCATTTTGCAGACGCTGTGAGCTTCAAGAAGAGGATAATAGCAACTTCCAGCTTTCTCAGTACTACAGTCAAGGATGCAATTATGAAGTTCCCATTCGTAGAAATGGCAGATCTGCCCCTTCCAATCCATTTAGTTTGCCCGGAAAATACAAAGAATCCTTGAAAATAAACAAAAAGTAACTCCAGGTTGTACTGTCACTGATGGATTATGTCCCAGTGGTGAATCAGACATTCTTTCGTGCCCTTGTAGCTGACAATGAGACGGACTTGGAGGTTGAAGATGTTGATTAGGAAGAAATGATGAACAATTTTTAATACTTATACTTTATTCTTATGATATTAGATGAAAAGAAACTAATAAAGCATTGAAAATCCAATAATTGTGTACTTCCAGAGAGAAAGTCATAAGTCACAACTAAAATTACTTACATGCTTTTAACATTTTTACATAAATAATAAACAATGGATTAGATAAAATAACATTTTCTTGTACAAAATGTTTCATAAAATATAAGAGAATATAATGCCTTAACATTGTGCAATGTTTTAGACTACTCTGATTTTAGGATTTCTTCAAAGTTTTAAAACGTTTTCCTGTAAAATTGTGATTTTGTGGCTTATGACTATCTCTGACGCAACGCTTCAATTATTACAGCTCAGAACACACGATTTAGTGCAGAATTTATACATGTCTATGTATATCATGTTTACATTACATTAGTTTGCGTAAAATACTTTCTTTTTACAGCTTAATTATTATTTCTGTGATGTTAATTTCAGGAGTAGTTAGCTTTCGTTCCCTGTTTTTTCTTCACCTCTGGCTTTTTGCTAGTTTTAAGTAAAAACCCAGCTTTGACTTTTGTGGTAAAAACACTCAAGATCTTTTCCATTTGAAAATTGTAAATTGTTATGTATTTCGACGTAAAATAACCAAATTTAATGTTTGAAATGCTTGGCTATCTCTCGTGTTCTTGAAATAGAAACTGACTTTATGATTAAGTGAAGTATTCTAAGCTTAGTGGTAAACGATTAGTTACAAATATGGGCCATCATCGCTGAGTAAATTATATTTCATTCCTAGAGAAGCTACTACTATTACATGTATGAGCTTTACTGAACTTATGGAAGTCAAAGTTTCGGAATTTTCTGTCATTCCTGAATAACTTCGGCATATCTGAGATTTAATAAATTCTGGGTTTTCAGAAGTAAGTATTCTGGAAATATGAGAGACACCTCAGACATTACATAATGCACACGAAAAATAAAACAAACGCTCCAGCCAACACATTATTAGAGTGCATAAGTCTTATTAATATCCTTAACACAGAGAGATTTCGATGAGTACATAAAAAATCTGATGTGTGTGCAACATGACTTTCTCTACACTTGTACAAACTATTTTTACAAAATTTTATTCTCCATCTATTTCATATTAATCGAGATAAACATTTGCAGAAACGATCTTTTGACATGCAAAGAGAATTATATTTTACACATAGCGACCAGTTCTAAAAATATTTGACCATCGCTTAAGGCCTACTATGTTCCCCTTGTTTTGTATTTGCAAGGGCAATATGGAAATACAGTAGCCTTTAAGCATCGACATATATCTTAATAGCTGGTTGCTATGAGCAGCACCATTCTCTTTGCCACAGATTAATACTCTTTGCATATCCAAGACAAAAAAATGAATAAAGAAATTCCCATTAGAGAAAATTATTGAAAAATCTGATGTTTTACACTCACATACTTTCTCTACTCTTGTACAAACTATTTTTACAAACGCTTATTCTCCATATGCTTCATGTTAATCGAAATGTTAATCTTATTGCTAACTTTCTTGTAGATGCAAGGGGAATATGGTAGGTTTTAAGCGATAGTAAAATCTTTTAATTGCTGGTTGCTATGTGGCGCATTCCATTCTCTTTGCATGTTAGGACAAAAAAATATCTGATGTGTTACACTCACATGACTTTCTCTACTCTTGTACAAACTATTTTTACAAACTCTTATTCTCCATCTACTTCATATTAATCGAGATAAACATTTGCAGAAACGATATTTTTACATGCAAAGAAAATTGCATTTTACGCATAACGACCAGTTATAAAAATGTTTGACTATCACTTAAGGCGTACTATGTTCCCCTTGTTTTGTATTTGCAAGGGCAATATAGAAATACAGTAGCCTTTAAGCATAGACATATCTCTTAATAGCTGGTTGCTAGGTGCAGCACCATTCTCTTTGCCACAGATTAATACTCTTTGCATATCCAAGACAAAAAAATCTGATGTGTTACACTCACATGACCTTCTCTACTCTTGTAAAACTATCTTTACAAACGCTTATTCTCCATATGCTTCATGTTAATCGATATGTTAATCTTATTGCTAATTTTCTTGAAGATGCAAGGGGAATATAGTAGGTTTTAAGCAATAGTCAAATCTTTTAAGCGCTGGTTGCTATGTGGCGCATTCCATTCTCTTTGCATGTCCAAGACATAACAAAAATGAATAACGAATTTGAGAAAAAGTATAAGTACTGGAAATTTTAAGGGAATAACAAGCAATATCTCGAAAATGGTTCACTCAATAAAAATATGTATATGACATAAATTGTGTATTTTAACGCGATCTGCATTGTTTGTGTAGTAAAATTTTGTCTATCTCTTATGGTTTACCAGTTATGCAAGAGTCATTCACAATGAAGAATACTTTTGGAGACATTCCGAGAAAATTCGAGATATACATTACATTTGTCATGAAAATAACTGAAACATATGATATTTTAATCAAAGTCGTTAGATCCATTTTTGAGAAAATTATCGGAAAATGTTCCATGCAAAGGGTAATCTGGGGTGGGGGATTTTCTTGAAAACCTTCGTGTCGCATCTCTGGAAGATACTGAACCTAAATACCAAGTTTGGTGTTTGTCTGACTGTTCGTTTCTGAGTTATGCTGTTCACAGACACACACACACACACACACACACACACACACACACACACACACACACACACTCTCTCACACACAGGGACATGTTTCCGAAAATGCTTTTTTTGGATTCAGGGGGTCTCAGAACATATATTTCCGGTGAAATCTCGGTATCGAATTTTTGGTTGGAATACAATACTTCCCCTACTTACTATACGTAGCAGAGAAAGTAAAAATTTAAGGAAATAACAAGCAATATCTCGAAAATGGTTCACTGAACAAAAAATCTGATGTGTTACACTCACATGACTTTCTCTACTCTTGTACAAACTATTTTTACAACGTTATTCTCCATCTACTTCATGTTAATCGAGATAAACATTTGCAGACTCTATCTTATTGCTAATTTTCTTGTAGATGTAAGGGGAATATATATTTACAAGGGCAATATAGAAATACAGTAGCCTTTAAGCACATACATATCTCTTAATAGCTGGTTGCTAGGTGCAGCAGCATTTCCTTTGCCACAGATTAATACTCTTTGCATATCCAAGACAAAAAATGAATAACGAATTCCCATTTGAGAAAAAAAATCTTATGTGTTACACTCACATGGCTTTCTCTACTCTTGTACAAAGTATTTTTACAAACGCTTATTCTCCATATGCTTCATGTTAATCGAGATATCGAGATGTTAATCTTATTGCTAATTTTCTTGTAGATGCAAGGGGAATTGCAGGGCCTTAAGCGTTTAAGAGCTGGTTGCTATGTGGAGTATTCCAGTCTCTTTGTATTACCAGGACAAAAAAAATGAATAACGAATTTGAGAAAAAGTACAAGTATTGGAAAATTTAAGGTAATAACAAGCAATATCTCGAAAATGGTTCACTCAACAACAAAAATGTATATGATATAAATTGTGTATTTTAACGCGATCTACATTTCATTTGTCATGAAAATATCTTAAACATATGATATTTTAATCAAAATCGTTAGATCCATTTTTGAGAAAATTAAAATTTTCGAAACATGTTCCATGTAAAGGGTAGTCTGGGGTGGGGGGATTTTCTTGAAAACCTTCGTATCGCATCCTTGGAAGATACTGAACCTAAATACCAAGTTTGGTGTTTATCCGACTGTTCGTTTCTGAGTTATGCTGTTCACAGACAGACAGACACACACACACACACACACACACACACACACACACACACACATACACACACACACACAGACAAGTTTCCAAAATGCTTTTTTTGGATTCAGAGGGTCTAAAAACATATATGTCCGGTGAAATCTCGTTATCGAATTTTTGGGTGGAATACAATACTTCCCCTACTTACTATACGTAGTAGAGAAAGTAAAAAATTTATATGAGATAAGTTGTGTATTTTAAGGCGGTCTACATTTTTCGTGTAGTGAACTTTTGTCTATCTCTTATGGTTTACCGGTTATGCAAAAGTCGTTCACAATGAAGAATACTTTTGGAGACATTCCCAGAAAACTCAAGATATACATTTTATTTGTCATGAAAGTATCCTAAATATATGATATCTTAATCAAAATCGTTAGAGCCATTTTTCAGAAAATTAAAATTTTCGAAAAATGTTCCATGTAAAGGGTAGTCTGGGGTGGGGGGATTTTCTTGAAAACAGTCGTGTTGCATCTCTGGAAGATATTGAACCTACATACCAAGTTTGGTGTTTATCCGACTGTTCGTTTCTGAGTTATGCTGTTCACACACACACACACACACACACACACACACACACACGGACATGTTTCCAAAAATGCTTTTTTTGGATTCAGGGGTCTCAAAACATATAGTTCCGGTGAAATCTCGGTATCGAATATTTGGGCGGAATACAATACTTCCCCTACTTCCTATACGTAGTAGAGAAAGTGAAAACATATTTAAATAATTGCCATTTCAAGTGTGTTAGATCAATGCAAAATTTCTCTCCTCACTTAATGCTCAAAAATAACATTTCGCGCAATCTCTTAAAATGGACTAATGTGTTATTGTGCATTATACAAATCCAGATCTCTAAATCTTACAATTTTTATACACCTGTGAGTATAAATATATGCTTTGTGAGAAATTACTTGAAAAAGTTGCATTTCCATCAAATTAAAGAATAGCATGTAACGGCTATCTCTGCGTTCCGGCTTCTCAAACTGGAGATCCCGGGTTCAATTCCTCCTAGGACGGGAAATTCGTTTTACTTTCTCTACTACGTATAGTACGTAGGGGAAGTATTGTATTCCGCGCAAAAATTCGATACCGAGATTTCCCGGAAATATATGTTTTGAGACCCCTGAATCCAAAAAAAACATTTTTGGAAACATGTCCGTGTGTGTGTGTGTGTGTCTGTGTGTGTGTGTGTGTGTGTGTGTGTGTGTGTGTGTGAACAAACTCAGAAACGAACAATCGGATAAAAACCAAACTTGGTATTTAGGTTCAGTATCTTCCAGAGATGCGACACGAAGGTTTTCAAGAAAATCCCTCCGTCCCAGATTACCCTTTACATGGAACATTTTTCGAAATGTTTAACTTTCTCAAAAATGGCCCTAACGATTTTGATTAAAATATCATATGTTTAAGATATTTTCATGACAAATGAAATATATATCTCGAATTTTCTGGGAATGTCTCCAAAAGTATTCTTCATTGTGAACAACTTTTGCATAACTGGTAAACCATAAGAGATAGTCAAAATTTTACTACACAAAAAATGTAGACCGCGTTAAAATACACAATTTATGTCATACACATTTTTTGTTGTTGAGTGAACCATTTTCGAGATATTGCTTGTTATTCCCTTAAATTTTCCTATACTTATCTTTTTCTCAAATGGGAATTCGTTTTTCATTTTTTTATGTCCTGGACATGTAAAGAGAATGGAATGCGCCATATAGCAACCAGCTCTTAAAATATTTGTCTATCGCTTAAAGTCTACCATATTCCCCTTGCACCTACAAGGGAATTAGCAATAGGATTAACATGAAGCATATGGAGAGAGAATAAGCGTTTGTAAAAATAGTTTGTACAAGAGCAGAGAAAGTCATGTGAGTGTAACACATCAGATTTTTTAAAATTAGAATCATTCCCTGCAACCTGCAGAGTCTGGAAGTATGAATGTGGGATTGAATATGAGTGCGTTTCGCAAAGAAAGTGAGTCAAAACCAACATCACCTTCAGTCAAGGAGTCAAAGCCCCCGAAACGGTCACAGAAGTTAAACAATAAAAGAATTAAACGAAAATAGCATGTCATATTTAAGAGGACATTTAAATGCATGGAAGCTGATTAATACTATAAAACTATACCTTCTTACAACAAAAACTACAGATAACTATTGATGCAGAATATGAGAGAGGTGTCACATTCTCTCGAATACTTATGCTTTAAGATGATAGAACACTGAGCTTTGGAAGTTGACAAATTTAGCAACAAAAAATCTGAAATTATTACCACATTTTTCAGATCGTAAGAACAATGAGTGTACCGAGTTTCAAATGTTATCATTCTGTTTATTGTGCTTTACAAACAATAAAGCAACGTTTACATTGGAAAAAAATCTTTGAAATATGGCTTTCAAAATTTTCAAGTGCTCCTAAGTGAAGTAGAAAAAACTTGAGCATGTTGTAAGGTGTACTCACATTTGAAAACGTCTATACCACAGCCGGGATTCGTAACACCGATCGCTGTTCTACCGCGATGAGTTACCTTCTCTCATGTTTATTTGTTTGAGTTTGTTAAATATTTAGACAGAAATAAGTTTGAAATGCTAGTTACTGAAATTTCTATTTTTAAAGCATATTCCCCAACAGGAGAGTTATACACAGACTAATGTGTTAAACAATGCTTAAGTTTGATTTCATGTAATATTTAAATAACCTTTAGAACACTGCAAGTCGGTAAAAGTTAAATATTGTTGATAAACAGAAATTTTAAAATGCTTTTAAACAAGAAGAATTAAAATTCATTGCACATAATTTTTTCCAAATTTTAGTGATCCCTCATTTGTTGCTTTACGCACTGTGTACTTGGTGGCAGAATGAAACATAACTGTCCTGGCAGTGAGAATAAATGAGTAAATAAATAACAAACCTTATGATGTTCTTGTTCCAGTTTGTTCCGGTGCAGTAACCTTGCAGAAGTTTCCAGTTGAAAAGCTTCACATCTCACTTCTAACGAAAACGTACTAGAGGAGAGCGCGACCTTTGCTGTACCACATCGAGTAGTCGACTATTTTCTACATCAGCGGCACCGCCACCACCACCAGGTGACGCCGTCAAGGCCCTTCTTGAATACTTGGCACTGCCATTCATCGCGCGTTCCTTGCGCAATGGACGCCCTGGCATCTCCTATGAACTGAATGAACACTCATCAGATATATCCTTTTAAGAATGTGTCCAGAGTAGCGCTATCTATTCCATAGACTGGATTTGGTCTTTACTATATCATCACAAAAACTAAATGGTAGATACTGCTGCAGTTTATTGATCAAAAGCACTATTCGTGACTGTTACCTTTCAAATCTTATTGCAAACTGACATCTGTTGCCGGAAGAGGTGTTGAGGCCTTTCCCACGTGTAGAAGGACATAGTCGGTCAGTGGAACTGTTTGCGATATAAAGGTCGGTCAGTTACTTCATTGTTATTGGTCAGTTACTTCATTACACTGCATACCGCTGCAAATTTTCAATTCTCCCTCGACACAAATTCAGAAATGATCCTTTCTGCAAGTGCTTACCTAGGGTAGAGGCATAATTGTCTGTCTCAAAATTGATATCGCAATTTCATTTGAACTACCACTTTAGAGAAAACCCTAGCTTAAAAAATCTTATAAGATACATTTACATGACTTTCTATCCTTTACTTTACTTTCTATCATTTACATGACTCCCTCTATCTTTATTAATGTGTATACAAACTATTCTTATTAAAGCTTATTTTCCATTTTAATCCAAATAAACCTTTGCAAAAATAGCTACATTACACATTTCGTTATAGATACACAGAGAAAGGCGATAGTCAAATGTTTAAGAACTGGACGCTATATGCTGGCCTTAAAATTTCAACGGTTTCCGTGCAATCGCGAGAAACAACTGAAAATCGATGGGACTTAAAAATAATGACAAGTATTAGCAATTCGAACCTTTAATAACGGACATCTCAGAAACGCCTTATGCCACACAAAGATAATTTATTTTAAATAAATTGTGTTTTTAAAAAAATCTACATGTTGTGTGTGGTACGTTTTCGTCTATCGCTTAACGTTTACCAGTTATAGAAGATTATACAAAATTCCTTCCGAACGAAGAGGACTTCCTAGGCTATTCCCAGAAAATTCAAGATATACATTTCATTTTTCATATAAATATTTTTCATATACAGTATTTTAATCAAAATCGTTAGAGCCATTTTTAAAACATAAACATTTTTTAAAAACGTTTCATGTAAAGGTTAGTTGGGGTAGTGGAATTTTTTGAAAATCTTCGTGTCGCATCCTTGGAAGTTACCGAACTCAAATACCAAGTTTGGTATTTATCCGACTTTTCGTTTTTGAGTTATGCTGTTCACACACTCGCGCGCGCTGGGACATGTTTCCAAAAATATTTTATTTGGATTCGGAGGGCCTCAAAGCATGTATTTTCGGTGAAATCTCTGTCTCGAATTTTTGGGTGAAATGCAATACCTTCTCTACCTACTAGGTACGTGGTAGATAAAGTAAAAGAACTGATGTGTAGCATTAACATGAATTTCTCTACTCAGTCCTCTAAAAAGTATTCTTATAAGCTATTATTATTTAAGTAAAGCTACTTAAGTAAATAGAATAAGTCTAATAAATAGACTTAAATAATCTATTTAAAGTAAAGATTTAGTAAATCTACTTCTTGTTAGTGCTAATAAACTTTCAATACTCACATATTTTGTTGTAACCTGCAGTAGGTAAACCGCTATGTTTTTAAAAAAAAAAGCGGAAGGCTTTGAAATTCCATGCTCTGCATCATCATGAGAAAAATTTATTTGCTTGTCTACCCATTCTCCAGCAAACTAGCAACACAAAAGCCTATCCTTCTATCTACTCCATGTTAATGGAGATAAACACTTGCAGTAATGGTTTTATTACATATTTTATTTTAAATACAAGGAGATTAGAGGAATACAGAAGGCATAAGCGATGGTCAAACCTTTTAAGAGCGGGTCACTATGTGATGATTTTGAAATTCCGTTCTCTTAGCATGACCACGAAAATAAGAAAAATGAATAGCAATTTTCTACTTGAGAAAAGTATAAGTACTTGAAAATTCAAACAAATAACAAAGAATACTATGGAGACGGTTAAGCCACAAGAAATGTATGTAGCATAAATTGTGCTTTAACGAGATATGCGTTTATCTGTAGTAAGAATTTATCTATTTCTTACGGTTTATCAAACATACAAAACTCATGTAGAATGAGGATGTCACACGATATTTCCAGAACATTTAAGATATACATTTTGTCATAAATATATTTTAAACATATGGTATTTTAATCAAAATCTTTAGAGCCATTTTTGAGAAAAAAAATAACGAAAAATTTTTCATGTAAAGGGTAATTTGGGTTGGGGTATTTCTTTAAATCTTCGTGTCGCATTTTGCTATTTATCGGACTCTTCGTTTTTTAGTGCTGTTCACAGACACACACCGCCGCGCGCGCGCGCGGACCGTTTACTAAAAATAGCGTTTTGGAGTTTGAGGCAGTATTTTTAACACTTGAATAATTTGAGTCTAATTATATAAATATGTAAATTCAATAGCAGCTCGCCTTAAAACAATATGTGTATGTAACAATATTTAAAAAGTTGATATTACAGTCATTGTATATGTTTATATTAATAATAATGTGTAATAATGTTATGTGAATGTATTGCGTAATTTAATAATGTAGGAGCTGTGAGAATAATAGGTTTAAAGTTGCTAACAATGAGGTAACAATGAGGTAACCTTGGGGCAATAATGCGTAAGGAAGTTTAAATACTACTAGTCATTATTAGAGCAGCAATAATGTAAATTTAGTGACAGTTTATAAAATAGTCAATCAACAACCAGCAAAAGCTTAAGTTAAATGAAGGTATTCTATTGGACTAGGATTAGCCAATCAGAGACTTGAAATACAAAAATTTACAAATTTAAGCGGTAGAAAAACAGTTCAGTTGTCTCCAAAGAGTGCTCATAATCAGACGAGTTGTTTCTAGACAGTGCTCATAACCAGACGCGAGATGTGTCCTCGAGAAATTAAATACGTATTCGTGTGATACGAAAATAGTTTACGTGTTATAAAGTGCAAGTATTAAATAAAATAATGTCACAGCTCTCTATATCAGTGAAGTGCTATTTAAATCGTATCAAGCATTAATAGAAGGAGTGAATTAAAACTAAAGAAAAAGAAAATCTTCTTCAAATTGGCGCCCAACGTGGGGCAAATAAGAGCAATATAACTACTTTAAATTGGCGCCCAACGTGGGGCTCGAAGAGACAGGAATTGACGACAACAGAAAAGAAGAGATCAACGAACTTCATAGATTACCAGAATCGACAAAACTACAAGACTTCATCTCAGAACTTCAAAATCATCAACAACATCATCCAAGGACAGCAACAATTCTTTCAGGAGTACGGGACACGCAGTCACCAATTCAACAAGAATCAACAAGGGAGCACCGGAATAAAAAGGTTTACTGTAACAGCCAGAACAAAAGGTCAGAAAATTCCAGTATTATATATATAATAATTGTAAAGATAGTTAAGAATATATATTGTAATTAAGATAATTTCATGCTGTTAAGAAGCGGTAAATTAAAACTGAGCAATTCAAAAACAAATATACAAGATAAAATGGAAACAGAAAACAATGAAAATATGGAAGTAGGAGAAGATAGGTCAGCCATTACAGGTTACAATGTAAATTTACAATCAGAGCTAGAGGAATCAAATAGGTTAGATGTAGAAGAACAGTTATATGTAAATTCACAGGTAGGCATAGAAAAAGATAGCAGTAGTATGCAAGGTCAATCACCTTTAAAAATGTTAGTGCAGGGAACAACAAAAGAAAGAAACCCTCAAACATCTAGCCAACAAGAGCAAGAAAACTTAACACAACAAAATGTTATGTGCCTTCTAAAAGCAATAAATGACTTTAGTAATAAGATAACTGAAACTAATGCAGAGCTGAGAAATGACTTAAATAATCAGTTAACTGAAATTAGAGGAGAGTTAAAAGAAACTAATAATAAGATAACTGAAATTAGTACAGAGCTGAGAGTAGAATTAAGTAAAGAATTTAATAATAAGTTAACTGTAACTAGTACAGAGTTAAGTAATAAGTTAACTGAAACTAATACAGAGCTATCTAGTATTAAAATGATCTAGCTAAACAAATAGAAAACTGTATGAAAGAAAGCAAAGCTTAAGCAAAGCTGAAAGCAAGAGGTTAGAAATAAAACTAGAAGAATCTTCCAAAGCACTTCAAATAGATATAGATTTAAAAGTAAACAAAGGTTGTAAGCAGCTAGAACAGAAATTGTCAAGTCATATTAATAAAAATGTAACTGAAATGGAGTTGAAACTTACTAATACTAAACAAGGTATTTGTAATAAGTTAGATAAACAGGGTGAAGAATTGAAAACAATGGCAGAAAAGACAAATGCAGATCTTGTACAAGTACAAATAGATTTAACTGGGGAAATAAATAAAATGCATGAAATGGCAAAAACAAATGCAGATGCAATTAAAGAAGCACACAAGTCAATGATAGATGAAATTAAAGATAAAGTAGAGGAAAGTAGCAAAGAAATTGATAAACTCAGAAATAGTTTTGAAAACTTAAGTACCAGTGTACCAAAGGTAAATACAAATGTAACTAATTCTGTAAATGCTAATCAAATGCATGGCAATAATCCAAGTACAGAAAGAAGTGTATCACCTTTGTTAACTAACAACACAAGAGATGCTACTGCTTTTTCCATAGCATCAGTCTCTCAAACACAAAACAATAATGATGACACACATGTGCATGTACCAAATAAGATCTCAAACTATTATTCTGTGCTAAATGAATTACCATTACCTTATTGTAATGCTTCCTCAAGTCCAGTACAATTTATTAATTATCTAGTAGAATATTTTAAATTGAAAAATGTGCCCGAAGCATTAAAAATGATACTAGTTAGAAAATGCTTGGATAACAAAACCTTAGAATGGTTACATATGCTAGCAGACAGTGAAATGAATTTTGAAACATTTAAAGTTTTGTTTATGAATAAGCTTTGGAATACAACTGTGAAGCATAAGATTAGCGCAAGCCTAAACTCTCACAATATAGTAGAGATGACAACTTATTAATGACTGATTATCTTATAAAATATGCAGGATATGTCAGATATTTAACTGCAGCCATGCATGAGGAAGATTTTATTAGTTTAATTACCAGACACCACCCTCTACACATACAAAACTACATCTTAATTGCAGGACCCAAAACTATTTATGAGTTGACAGAGCTAATATCATCATTAGAACAGCAAGGAAATAGTAATAGTAATGACATTTGGAGTCCACACAGACAATACAGATAAATTAAGCGCGATAAGCGTAATGATGTGCCTTACAATACATGCTATTACCAGGAAAATAATGAATTTCAAGGCCAAAACAGATTCAATTATAATACACAAAATATCAGAGATTCAAGACAACAAGGGAGACAGGAACACATAAATTATGTAAGAATGGAAAGGATGAATCAGCAGAATTCTACTTCACCTAGGGGTAATAATCGATTTCAGCATAGAGGAAGTATGCAAAACAGAGGAAACTTCCACAACTATAGTCAAACAAGCAACACACACACAGAAGAACATACACATGAAGGACATAGCAATTATAGTGGGAGAACAAGAGCTAGGGGATGTGGCTCATACACAAATGTTAATGATAATGAAGTAATAGTAACTGCGGTACAAAATGGCAATCCTGTAAATACTGAAAATACTCACCAGGAAAACTAAATTATGTATTACCTGATGTAGAATCTGGTAATACAGTACCTTCTGCTCTAAGTGGCAAGAATAAAACATCTACCCACTTTGATTGTTACCGTCTAAATACAAACACAGGGGATTGTGGAAACAAATATGAATCAACGTATATACAAACTATTATAGCAGGAAGGGAAGTAAATGTTACAATAGATTCAGGGTCATCAAGCTCTATCTACTCAAAGAAATTTTATGAACAACTGTTAAATGAAGGAATACAACTTATGACAGCCGCAATAAGTAATGTAATATGTAGGGTAGCCATAGGTACGATGACCCAAGCTATCAAATCTCAAGCATTGATATTATACAAATAGCAGATATTACATTGGAGGTCATGTTTTTAATAGTTCCAAACTTAATATGTGAAGTTATAATTGGGTGTGATGTATTAATAGAGTTCTCTGTGATAGTTGATTTTAAGAAGGACAGACTTGTATTAAATAAAGAAGAAAAGAATATATATACATGCCTTTTATAAAAGATAAAGTATGTAGAGTACAAAGAATGGAACAAGAAAATGCAGTATATGAAGAAGAATCCTTCATACAAATAGTAAATGTCCAAGCAAGCAGGGAAAACAATGAAAGGTTATTGACCCTTAACTTCAAAGAACATAAAACTGACTTTACCAAAGGGAATCCTTATACAAAGAAACCAATGGCAGAAGAAAATATACTAGAGCAGGTAGAAAATAGTTATACAACAGAGATAGAAAACTGGAAAATACACACAGGTACACTGATGACAAATACAATACTGACTGACCATGAAAAGATAATAATGAAAAAGGTATTAGAAGACAATAAACATGTATTCAATGAAATTCCAGGACGATGTATATCATATATTCACACATTCACAGTAGAAAATGTACCAACATTTAAAAGAAAATATAATAACCTACCAGTAAACCTACGAAATGAAGCTAAAAAATTAATAGCCAGTATGCTAGAAAATAACATAATTGAGCTTAGCAATTCACAATATATAAATAGTGTTTGTTGGATGGTAAAGAAAGATAATAGTTTAAGAATCACTATAGATGGAAGATATTTAAATAAATTCATGCTATCAGACCACTTTCAAAATGAAAGTATAGGACAAACAATTGCAAAGTTATCATGTGGCAAATATATCTGTTCTATAGATCTTACAGCTTCATTTTGGCAGGTTGAGCTAGATCCTAAAGTACGTGATTATACAGTCTTTCAAGTTTTTGGATTACAATATAGGTATTGTGTAAATCCATATGGATTAAAGAATAGTGCTAGTGGATTCCTGAGAGCAATACATAGTATCTTTGGTGACACAGCAGATGATTTCTTAATCAGATACACGGATGATTTTCTAATAATAAGCCAAACCTTTGAGGAACATTTAGAAAATGTAAATTATGTATTAAATAAATTACATGAACATGGCATGACCGTAAATATTAAAAAGTCAGAATTCTGTGTACCTGAAATTAAATTCCTGGGATATGTAATAATTGAAGTAGGCATTTGACCAGATGAAGAAAGAATAGTAGCCATATTAAAAATACCACCACCTAAAAATATTACGCAGCTACGACGCTTATTTGGAATTTGGAATTATGAAAGTAAATTTTTACCACGATATGCTATAGAAGTAGAACCTTTAAGACAACTTCTAAAGAAAACAAATAAATGGAAGTGGACAGCAGAGCTACAAAAATGTTTTGAAAATGTAAGAAAGTTGTTTGCAAATGCAATACTGTTGGAACGTCCAAGAGATGAATTAGATTATGAGTTGTATGTGAATGCACATTGTCAGGGATATGCAGGAATACTAGGGCAAAGAGAACATGGCAACACATTTCATCTAATAAGTACTGCTTCATGTGGCTTAACCAATATTGAAAGAAATGCATCAGTAACAATGTTAGAAATTGGAGCACTATATTTTTCATTACTTAAATTTAAGACATATATATTTCAGAAGAAAGTGAAAATATATACAGATCATATTAGCTTGACTTTCATTCAGAAATGTAAGTTATATAGTGGCAAGCTAGCTAGAATGATTCTCACTATAATGGAATTTGGTGTAGAAATTATACATATTCCAGGTAAACAAAATACATTCAGTGATTTAATATCAAGAATCAGTCACAATAAACAATTTCCTGAAAGTTGTTCTAGACAACAATATGAAATTAAAGTGCTTACGATATACATTCCAATGAAGAAAGAATTGAAGAACCAATTTAAAAATATTAAAGAAGAGCAAGACAAAGACATTAAACTAGCAAGTTTGAAAGAAAAAGCTCCAAAGATAGAAGAGGCAAAGAATAGTACAATCACTGTTGAAAATAGTGTATTATATAAGAAGCATGGAAAGGAGATAAAACGGTGGAAAACATATATTCCAACAAGCATGGAATTAGAAGTAATAGAATAATTTCATTTAGGATTAATACATACAGGTACAGAGAAGAAAACCCTAACTATTTTGGAAAATTTATATATCTCTAAACTAGGACATAAAGTAAGAAAATGCATATCATGTTGCAATCTTTGTCAGAAAGCAAAACAAATTAATGTAGCTTATGAATAGATAACAAACTCAGTACTTAGAGATAAACCAAGATGTTTATTAAGTTTAGATTTGCATGGTCCAATGCCTGTACATTTGGGTACAATTTTTTATTTGTATGCTATGATGTATTTAGCAAATATGTACGAATATATGCACTCAAGAATGCAACCAGCACAGCATGTTAAAACAAATTAACAAAATCATATTTCCCAGAGGAAGGAATAGTTCAGACCATACTTTGTGATAATGCATCAGTGTTTACCAGTTCTAAATTTATGAATGGAATTAAAGATTTGGGAGTTAAACAGTATTTCTCATCAAGATACAGACCTAATGCCAATCCAGTAGAAAGGGAGATAAAAGAAATTTTAAATTATCTACGTGTAGTGTGTCATAACAAACAGAGCAGTGGTACTCATACATCAATATTATTCAGAATCTACTAATACGCGAATGACCATTATTTTTCGACTGACCACGCCCAGGGTTCCTGTTAGGTTTAGAGCAAATGGGTTTGCTTGAAACATTAATTTGACACATAGGACGCCCTTGTTGTATCTGTTTCATTTGCTGAGCCAAGATATTAAGCTGTTCTGTTAAAGTATCAATCTTCTGTTCAAGAGGGGAGGACTGAAGGGAGTTCACTGGGGTGGGTGGGAAAGAAGAAACTAGGTCTACTCTTGAGGCAGTATTTTATATCACAACACTGTGAATGCCAGAGTGATTGTAGTGTAAATTAACATTATTGTATGACAATGATTAGAGATGTTTGTTAATTATAAGCATTGTTAGGAAATAAGTTTACACAGCCTCACTGAAACTGACAATAGGAGCGGGTAACAATGAAACAAGGGGGTGAGTTGTTTATTAATTAGAAGAGACAAACAAATGACGTCAGAGTAGCGTGCCTTTCTTTAGAAATGGAGGGAATATCTTCCCTAGAGCATATGTGTTCGTAATTTTGATTAGAAAAAGAAATAGACGCTAATGTTGGCGTGCTTTATTAACCAATAGCAGTTCTGTCATAATGTTTAGGCATATTGGGGTGAGGGAGTATAAATTCTAAAGCCGGAGGCAGGTAACGTGCAGTTCAACAGTATCATTCACGGGTTACACGTCGCGCAGTTCCACAGAATCATTCACGAAGTACACGTTACGCAATTCTACAGAAACTCTCGCGTCGTAAAGCTAGTTATAAAATGTGAAATACGCGAATTAATAATGTGCGGCAAATAAGTGATTATAGTTACATTCCAAAATATAACAGTTTCAGTCAGGCGTGTATCAAGAGTAATATATATGAAATTAATAAAGTGTGACGGCAATAAAAGTGTAAAAACAAATTCTTTTATCAGCGTTATCTTTTAGTAACAACTCATTTCCGTTTACACACCCTGTTCAAGAGATTTGCTCGACTGAGTAATAATAGCTAGCCGGAGGACAAAGAAACCAAAATTCAAAATAGTAAAACAATAACAGGCGCTCAGCAATTAAGATAACACGAACGATACCGCGACACTCTGCGACCGGCTAGGTATCTCGCCGTCTCAATACGACGAGCACTCTGCAACAATTCAGCAACCGTCTGAGGGTTTGCTGGCAAAATGTGTTCAATTAAGGAAGGCTTCAAACCACGCAAGATGTGGCGGATTTGTTCGGTTTCAGACATCTGTGGATTAACCTGGTCACACAGTGCCAAAACATCATACAGATAATGCTCTATTGGTTCCGAGAGTTCCTGAACTCGCTGCCTTAGGCGAAATTCAAGGATCTCGTCTTGCGCCACCTGTCTAAAGGCGTTTTCCAAGGCATACATTAATTGTTGCCAAGAGTGATCAGGTTGCCTATGTGCATAGGTTTTATACCACATTGAAGCAGCATCTTTTAAATAACAAGGGAGATACTGATTTTTATGTGAATCCTCCATTGCATTAGCTTTAGAGATGATTTCAAAATTGTGCAAATACATTTGCACATTCTGATCAGGTTTCCCATTAAACTGACCAGGGTCTATGAATAGTCGCGCAAAAGGTAGGCTAGAGGGAACCGGGTTGGTTGTGGTTCGGTCCTTAACGTCAGGCATTGTAACCTTTTCTGGAGTATCTACAAAAGTTAATTTAAGTGGTATTATAGGTGGCGAAGGAGTATTGCGTGAACTAGCAGATGGAAGTTCAGGGTGGGGCTGTCAATTCAGTGGAAGAAGGAGTCTTCCAGAACGTAACTGAATTTCGGACATGCAAATGCGTTTAACACATCTAGCAATTATTGTGCATAATTCTAGTGAACATTATAAAATAAGAACATAAAATATCAAGCATTCAAGCAATTCGAAGAATTAACAGATAAATAGAATACTGTAACTTTTAGATGTAAATAGATAAGCAACTTGAAAACCTTTAATATGAAAAGAGTTTGGGAAACAATTTAAAGCTCACAAATGTGAAATTAACAATACTATGAACTAGTGTAGGGGTGAAATATTGAAGAAAAGGTACGAGATCGTACCATCTTTCTAGCAAAAGAATTAAAATGCAGAAATCGGCGCATCCACCACTAAATGTCACGCCTTTAATTTGAAGGAGGTTGAGGACGTGCATTTGGGAGCGTAGCAGCATTAAGCGTTGGTGAGCAACTCTGAATAGCAAGACACAATTAACAAACACGATAACATAAATTTAATACAATAAACGAGTAGACACAAATACAGTGAGCAAGCAAGCCATTTTTAGGATTAAGTATTTAAGAAAGATCAGTTTCTAATTACCTAGTGCCATTGAGCAGGTGTTACGTTGGATGCGATACCCAAAGGCGGGTGTTGATCTGGGCAGCGCCTCCGGCCTCACCTGGGTTGTTCCTATCAAGACTGCCATCCCCATAGATTTATGAAAGGGTTTTTATATCATAGATAGACGCCTCCACACAGGACATGGCCATATATGGAGAGATAACCTCTGCTCTATGAGGTGGCATCAACCCACATAATAAAAGGATATGACTGGCACTGAATGTTCAGCTCATGCATCCTGTGTTGTACCATGTGAAGTAATAACGCAAGGAATAAGCTTTACAAGAACCAAATTCTAAACAAAAGTAATTTTTAGGAAAATAATTTAACGTAACTTGACCCATAAGTTACAACATGATCAGTCAGAATGGCTGAAATCCTACATTCAGATAAATACAGAGAGACGTGCAAGGGAAACTTCCAAATTCGGTCAGAATTTATGGAAGAAAATGAACAACTCTGTATATAGTACATTTATTGAGAATGTACGCAAATACAATGACTTCCGTATCGTTACAAGATGGAAGCAATGCAAGAATTTGACAGCGCGACCAACTTACGTTCGGATCATTTTATTTGCAGAAAATCTTGTAGGGACAGAACTTTCCAGAGAGGAAGTGTACATGAATAAACCCATCTATATAGGGCAAGCCATTCTTGACATCTCAAAACATCTAATGTATAGTTTTTAGTATAATATATTGAAGCCAGGCCTAGAGGATGTAATTTTGAACTACATGGACACGGATTCATTTATACTGGAAACTTCAACTAACATATACAATTTACCAACGAAAACCAGGAACACGTTGACACATCAAATTATGAAGCACAAAACTGCTATGGAATTACGCAGCAAAACAAGAAAGTTATCGGCCTGTTCAAGGATGAGCTTGCAGAGGTCCCTATGATAGAATATGTTGGGTTAAGGTCCAAGTTATATGCATACAGACATGAGGACCAAACTATGATGAAAGCAAAGGACATCAACAAGACCGGCATCCGGAACATAAATTGTGAGCACTATTTCGGCTGTCTAAACGACATTAGAAAAACAATTTTATCAAAAACAACATTTCGGAGTTTCAAACATAAACTCTCGACTATAGAGATGAATAAGGTCGCTCTCTGTGGTAGAGACGATAAAAGAAAACTTATTGAAGGCTCAGACCAAACAATTGCCTGGGGTCACTATTGTCTGCATATGGCTGACCCTTAGTTGTATATATGTATATATAAAGGCATATATGTAAATTTTTAGTGATGTAAACTTTTTTTAATTTTAACTCTTTGTGGTTATATAGTTATTGATTTCTTAATTGTATAAAATGTAAACTCGCGTTCACGTGTTTATGAATGTATTGGTTTTTAATCAGAGAATGCAGGCCCGAATGTGATTGTATATATATGCAAATTGTTTTAGTTCCATGAGTTCTTTTAATTAAACTCTTTTCTGTTTATGAGTTTATTGATTTTTAATTATATAGATATAAAATGTAGCCTAATGATTGTGTGTTTATGTATGTATGCACACAGGGGTTTAATCATAAATTGCAAATAATAATGTATCTGTATATATATGTAAATGTTTAGTTTCGTGAATTTTTTTTAGTTAAAATCTTTGTGTTTATATAGTTATTGATTTTTAATCATGCAAAATGCAAGTAAAAAATATGACCCTGCGATCACAAAAAGCATTAATGTTGTAAAAATATGTTTTAAATGATGAATTTTATTTACTAATTTTTTGCTTATTATTTAAGGAAAAAAATGCTTTTACAGGAAAAGTTCCATACTATGAAATAAAACACACGCATTATTGTGGAATGAAAGCTTCTTTATTTTCATTATTATTTTTTCTACAATAAATCCTTTCTGTTGATCCATTGAGTATTAGGGAATCCATACCACTTTACAAGAATCCTATTTCCCTGCCTGCGTAATACTTTCTCTACCAGAAATGTATTAGGGTACACCGTGGGTCGCAGTTCATGTCCATAAAAGGACCTCTTTAACTCACCGTCATTGCCTTTTAGCATGTATGTAACGGGATTGGTGTGATTCACTCGAACAACTTGAAATATTTCAACACTCCAATTAGCTTCAAAGCCCTTTTCAAAATGTCCCTTGTCTTTGGATATCCTCACATAATCACCAACACTAAACTTTCTTGCCCCTCTCTTCTCTCTTCGAACTTGAGTGTAGTTATATACAGTCAGAAGAAGATCATTGTTCTTCACCTCTATAGGCTTCATTAGAATAGTGGAGTGGTAAGTGTTGTTATATCTTGCAATGATCTGAGGTAAAATATCCAGCCACTTTGGCTAGAAATTCGCGATACATCATATTCTTTAAAGTTCTTATTAACCGTTCAACAGCAACTGCCTTCGCATGTGTATGGGCACTGTAGTGATTGATGTTATATTTTGTCATTAAACTTTGAAAATGCTTATAATAAAATTCTTTCCCATTATCACTCTGTATGTTCTTGGGCGGGGTTACCTTTTCTTGCAGTATATCTTCCATAGCCTTTGCAACTTGAAGTCCTGTCTTGTCCTTTAGCGGTCTCGCATATGCCATTTTAGAGTAGAAGTTGATTGCAATGATGTACTTGAAATTCCTATTGATTTTTGCATGCCGTATCATCTCCACCAAGTCGATCTGCACCAAGTCATGGAGTCCCTTGCTGATAATCTTTCGACGCCTGAAGTTTCTCCGGGCTGGAGCATGGAGCTCGCTTGCTATATTTTGCTTCACTGATGTCATGCTATAGTCTTTGCCGCTTTTGAATAATCTCTTCAATTTCTTGAGTATGATTGTTATTGCCGGCGTCTCTGGATGCCACAAGTAGCATAAGGCGATCCACCAGATCATTAGGGTCGGTCCAGTAGATGTAGTCTTGCCTCGTATTAGGGCGATGTTCTTTCCACTGTAGTCCTAATACTTTGTGTTTCGTTACTAGAGGACGTATAACGCTTTTATACTTGTAGGAATTGCACGATCTCAGCTGCCCATGCTTACTGAAGTTTCTTCGATGTACATGTTTTGCTTTAAGTATTTTAAAGAATGTTTCAAGGTCATATTCAGTGTATGCATGCATTTCAGGTATTCTCTTGAAGATGGGCTCCTTCAATCCAGGCGTGGTTTCATACGTTTCGTCGCCTATTCGAACTTTATTATTGATGAAATCATCACTCTTGTTTCCTATCATGTAGTTGTCATCCTCATATCGTACTCCATATGATGAATCTATTTCATTTCTGTCCTTCTTTCGAACTTTATTGAGGTAGTTGTAGAGTTTCTCATCTTTCACGTCTTTCGGTGATTCCTCCTTGCTTGTAGTATTCTTTTTCTGAATTTCAAGTATATCTTGAAGCGGATCTGTCAATGGTTGAAGAGCCTCACAGTCTGGGTTTCAAACTGCTGACCTTTAAGAGAACGTAATTTTTCTCTTATAGCCTTAGTGTGCATAGCTACAGATTCTTTAAGTCGTATGCACTCGCTGTCCATCTTGAAATTACACTGAAATTAGACTTTCGCATTAATATATAACCTATGTATTTAGCAGACTTCAGTTTATAAGAGATTTTCAGCTCAATATTTAGAAAATGGCCGTCCCTTACACGATTTGCAGTAGCAGTGAAGCTTAGTCTATCGCATTTGCAATTGGTGCAGGCAGAGCTTTAACCGACTTGTTATTTATTTCAAGTAATGTATCAGGCCATACAGTAGGAGCTGTTGGTAACGTCATATACAAGAAATTATCTCTCCGTTTACGTTTGATTTGTGGTATTCAAGGCCTGTTGTTAACATGTACCTCTGTGATTTCCCTCTGAAAGGCAACGACTGCAGTGTAATTACGTGCTCCCCTCTCATTTGCTCTACTAATGCATTTATGACTCTCATTTTGCTTTAAGAGTATTGACATTATCCATTGTAGTTACCAGATGCTTATCCATTGATTTCTGGCGGTTCGTCATAGTTTCCATGTGTTTTCCCACTGTTTCTGTAACAGCGGTACTTATTGCACCAAGTCTGCTGTTTAAATCTTGTTGTATTTCATTTTGTTTCCTTCCCACGTGAAATTTAACAAGCTTTTTGTTGCTCCATCACTGTCATCGACAGCATTTGCTACTTCTATTAGTCTTCTTTTTTTTAAATGAAACGTCACCGTGTGAATCGAGCGGCGGTGTTCTTGCACTTGTATATTCTAATACATGCTTATTCGGCACATCATGATCCCCTTGAGGTGGCAGCATTATCTTCAATCTTATAGCATCCAGGATAATGTTGTTTCCATCGTCGCGTTTAAGGGTATTTTTATTCAAATATTCTATTAGAGCATCATGTTGCACGTCTAGCGACTTCTGGATGTGATCCCTAAGCGTAGTTTGAAGTTCGCCCATACGCTGATATATCGTTTTTTCTGTGAACTCCTGCATTGGATTTTCAGTAGAAGACATAAGCGTATCCACGTAGCGTTTAGTGCTTGCGTCGTCGTCCTCCTCAGGATCCTGAACAACACTCAGTCTCTTGTTCCTGAATTGGTAATTTCCATTTCCATCTCTAATTATGATGAACTGGTGTAGCGATCTTTTCACTGGAGCAGACCTCTGTGATCCAAAACTGTCGATACTAATGATGAACTATGAATGAGCAATTTCTTTATTATCAACTATAATATATACGTCGAATCCGCACCTATATCGACCGTCATTCATCAGAAATTCGGAAGCTATTACCATAAAGGGTCTTACTTCTGAAGAGTTCTCCCAAACACCTTTACACAAATCTTTAAATTCCGTATAAGACATATCCGTGTTTACGTAATCTTCATATATATGCTTCAAGTTTAAATGATCTTGTCTGAAGAGTGATCATGTTCGCATTATCTCGAATTAAATGCTTCGGGACTTTGGCATAGGAATGTGCTAGATATATAGAATCCACATTTCGATGTCTGCCAATGCTGTAAAAGGATGCTTGGCTTTTCAGTGATGACATCATCAAATATAAAGATTGAATTTTCTTTAATTTCTGATGGGTGCAGGACGCTTTCACCGACTTCATGAGTATACACACGTATACCCTCAATGTTTTCAAGCAGCTTAACGAGATATTGATACTTTGGTTGGTATAGCGACTTTTAATATATGTACACATCTTCATTCTCGTGAAGTATCATATTGAGTAATAATTTGTTTTTCCAGCACTGGAGCTATCTAACATTACCAGGAAACAGCTTCCCGTGACGATCGCGTCTAAAGTCGCTTTCAAAGTCTAGCACCTGGATAGGCAGCGAGCAATCTTGATTCACTAACTCCATCGCATCAACTAAAATAAAATAAATCACCCTTAATGTATATATGCTAATGAATGCAAGCAATGGCAGAGTATAAAAGAACTATACGGCAATAAAATCAATTAGTATACCATGAGAGCTAAGGGGATTAATGTCTAGAGAGGTCCGGTTTAATTAACTCTTTCATTAACCTGCTACCATTTGAAGCACATTTGCCTGGTTACAGATACTGCGAACCTGGGGCAAAGCTAGAAAAAAGATTAAAGTGAGGAGACCCCGGAATCAACCCGTTGGACGAAGCGTGCAAATTTCACGACATTGCCTACGCTCAGCATAAGGACTCTGCTTCGAGAAATATTGCATACAAAATTTTGGCTGAAAAGGCGTGGAAAAGAGTGCAATCACCTGATGCTACATTAGGTGAAAAGCTGGCAGCGCGACTAGTAACAAGAATTATGAAGGGGAAGGTAGCTGTTGGTGATGGATCCAAGAAGAAACGAGGAGGATTTCTACCGTTCATACCAATTATTGCAGCCCTAGGGCCTGCCGCTGGAGGCGCAGCACAAATTGCCTCCGCAGTAAATAAGGAAAAGGCTGTAGATATACAACCTGCCGAAATGATGAGTCATAACAAAGAAATTGAAGCAAGAGGGAAAGGCCTACGAGTGAAGAAGAAGACGAAGGAGAGGAACACCGAAACGAAGAGGAGACAGAGCCAGAAAGGGAATTCAATAAACTCCGGCAGAGGGCCATACTTGTCCCGGAAAAAGCGTTGAGTAACATAGATCTCAACTTGTATACCCAGCATTTAAAGATTCCTCATTTTAGAGGTTTATGCATGATCGATCAGCTACTCTCAAGACCTCGTTACAGAGAGAGAATTATTGTAAATCTCGATACTTCAGAGAATGAATGCACTCATTGGGTTGCTATAAAGAAGGATGGCAACGTGTCATTTTATTTCGATAGATTTGGAAACTTGAAGCCTCCAAAAGAGATAGAAAGGTACCTCAGAGGCGTTAAGGTTCTGTATAACACTAGGAGGTTTCAGAGTTTCAGCTCAGTCATCTGCGGCACTTGTGCTTGAAATTTCTATCGCAATGAGTTACACAATTGCTGTCAGTGGCAACGAGTCTGTTCTTACTACATACCTGAATCCTCCTCTTCAGATAGATCCAAATGGTCGTTATGAGATTGCTCTATTGAATTTTGAAACCTTCTATTCCATTCCCAATGTTGATCGGAGTAATAATCAATTTCATTACTTGCACAATGATGAAATTAAGGTCATTGATATACCTGATGGTACTTATCAGATTACTGATATTAATGAATACATCAGAGATAAGCTAGGGGTGGATGAGAATGTCTTCTTTATTAGACCTAATAATAACACAATGAAGGCTGAAATTAAATGTCCTTTCACTGTTGATTTTTCCAATGATCGTTCTATAGGATCGCTCTTGGGCTTAGCTTATTCCAGCTAATCAGCTGGCTGAATCTGATTTCCTGGTGAATATATTTAAGGTGAGCATCATACGAATCGAGTGCAGGCTCTTTCATCGACAGTAAAAGCGGACACTCGATCTACGAGTTCTTCCCGTCTGTTCCGCCTGGATATCACATTTCTCAAGAGCCGTGAAATCCAATTTACCTTCCAAACATAAACACGGATGCTATAGAGGAAATTAGTCTTCATGTAGTGGACCAGAGCGGTAATATCATTGACTTTAGAAACGAAGATATAAGCATAAGGCTTCACATCCGTTGCAATGCCAATAGATTTTAGAAGAAGTCAGCGACGTCGAGGATATAATAATGGAATGATTCGACGCACACGTCATACTCTGCCCTTCACACCCAGCGGTTTAACATCACGCAATCGGCAGTTTCTCCAGGTATTGGGCTTCAGAATCCTATAATCACAGACATCTTCAATGTTACCGAGATTCGCCGATAAGATCACTAAAGAAGAGGAACATGTGTTTTTACCGTATAATACATCGGCTTTGGACGCTAATAACGATATTAGAATCCCTAACCAAGCTGAGGATTTATATACTTTACCTAATCGAAGTTATCTATACATCGACGGGAGTAATACTAAACCTAATGGAGCAGCTGCTACTGCAAAGCTTACCAATAACGCTATTGCATTCATGTTTGAGGAGATTAGACTGGATATGAACGGCTCAACTATTGATCGAACCAGAAACCCCGGGATCGCATCAACTTTACGCAACTATAGTGTTCTCAAACCCATGGAATCTGATCGTCTGCTGAATGCTGGATGGTAGTAACCTAGAAGACATGGACATTGTGAATGCAGCAAATGGAGCCTTCAACGCTATAGTACCGCTTTCGATGCTTCTGGGATTTGCTGAGGAACTCATACTCAATAGCAATTTTGAGTTGGTGCTGATTCGATCCTAGGACTCTAAAACTGTATTATATCACCTCAGGGTGAAGAGAATGCATGCGTTAAACTTGCACGAATTGAGAGGAGAATGCCTGCGATTAGAATTTCTGATGCTGAAAAGGTTGAAATTCTTAAGATTGTCAAGTCTGACAAGACGCTGTATCTCCCATTTGGGACCATGGATCTGCATACTCACCTGTTCTGCCGCAAATTAAATCATTCACCTGGAATGTCGCCACCACATCAAAAATGGAGAAGCCGAGATTTGTCATTTTGGGTGCTCAGACTTTAAGATCGAGTAATGCATCTAAAGATGTGCCCTTTTTGATCATTGTAACATAACTAATTTGAGACTTTATCTTAATAGTGAATGTTATCCCTATCATGACATGAATTTTGACTTTGGAAACTCGAGATTTGCATCATTGTATGACATGTACTTAAAGTTTCAAAACTCTTATTATGAAAAAGAGAATTATCCTTTATTAAAGGGAAAAGATTTTCTTAAATTTGCTCCTATATTTGTTATAGATTGCTCACGTCAACCAGAGGAAGTTAAAATGGTGCTGTCAACATCAGAATAGAAATTCAAGCTAGTGCAAATATTCCCGCACAGACCTCGTTGTATTGTTTAATAATTCATGATAAAGTATTTACATACAGGCCTCTGACTCATGTGATGCAGCTTATATTTTAAACTAATGATTGTAAGGATTTATTTTTGTATTAGGAATGTTAGGATATTTTAATAAATAAAAACATGATGTAAAAGGATGCCTTCATTCTTTTTTATTATTATTTATCATGCATTTCCATCACTTTTCTCCTTCAACCCCTCGTTCCTGCATATATCATTACACTTGGAACACCTAGGTTACCTAAATGGTAATCTATAAAGGATTCAAGTCTTTTTAGATGCAAATTTCATCGCTATTTAAAAGTATTTCACAATCATTTAAATTAGTATTAAAAATTTTATTTCGAACTCTTACATATAAGCAACAATATTATAAGAGAAAACAGTACTCTCACAATATTCCACTCGCGGTCACTTTCTCGATTGGAGGAATGCTTTGTATGTAGGAAGACTCTCTCGAATTATCTCCCTGTCTTGAATTGTCATGTATACAAATTTGTCTGTGTTTTCACTATAAACACTGAAAGATCATAGAAGAATCCTATCTTAACGCTGTGCCTTCTACGTCTCGGCACCCGCTTCTTACCGACATGTTTCTTGGGGTCTCGATGTTGCTTATTCTATCCTCCAATAGCGTCAGCCTCCTTTTGCAGGTCCACAAAGTTGTTCCTCTTCTTCTTCTTCCCCTTGTTGCACCGTCTGTAACATCACCCAATAAAAGTGTTAGAAAACGTGCTTTGCAAGTGCAGGTAACCTGAAAAGAGATGCATTTTGTTAGGTTACAGGGAAATGAAACAACGATTTCTTCTAGATATGAAAATACTCACGTCAATGTTTTCCCGAGTTCTGCGGCTTGCCGGGGAAGGTTCGGTGGTCGTAGCTGTCAAATCCCCAGCCGCCTGTGAATTGGACTCCTGTTCCTCGTCTATGTGATTAGCACACTGCGCTGCAATGGGATATTCCACTACATCTTCTGGTTCTTTATCAGCCGAATCTATCTCAGTTTTAGGTGCAGGTGTCGTCATTTGATTTCTGCAAAGACATAATAATTTACAGTGTTAATTACATACAGCTGCCTTGTACTATAGTACTATGTATCGAAATAGCAATGCATGTTAGTATTGTCTACGCAATTAATTTTTTACATCAATGATCTCTGAAGTTACATACATGACGATAGCAATGTACAATAATGATACATATTTTAAAGAGCTACTGACATTAAATTTCTGTGCTTGAAGAGAAATACACTGCAGCTCTCATTGCATGGAAAGTGTGACGCCATCTGATCGTGTACCTCAGGTTTTGTACACAGTACAATGTGAGTATACCCATTACAGTACTCTGAATGTCGCAGAGAGCTGTGACTTGAAATGAGGCTGGCCATCTCATCTTCACTTTCGGGATCAGTCTCCCTGGAAAGAAAGAAATACAAAACAATGAGTTATTTTACTTTCACTCTTCTTTAGAGAAGAATTGCAACTTTTTAGAAATTGAATTCAAGGATAAAAATCTGTACTTACACAATGCTACTTTTTTAGACCGGGCAGTTGTCTGTACATATGCCTCGAGAAGTCATCTGGTCATAATAGGAAGGCATGTTACACACTATAGAATGCATGATACCATTGCACTACTCTTTATGATAATATGTATAATGGTATGACACTTCTCCACATTCACTCCAAAAGTCGTCCATTGTATTATCGTATCGATTACACATCGAATAATATTCAGAGCAGTGCGAGATGAGGCTCCTATTATAAGGTGGATAGAAAAACCGGTTCTTCTATCAATGTAATAACGTGCAGAGAGGATCGGTGGGGGAAGCGCTATGTAGGAAGTGGGGAGGAATGTGTTTTTTCTCTATGCAAGAGAATCGAGAAGAGCTTGGTGGATTCAGTGAGGGGAGGGAGAGGGTGATAACTTCTATTATAGAGAGGGATACACGTAAAGGTTTTTGATATCTCTGTTTGAAAGAGATAATTGCTGCAAAAAACAGAGAGTTACAATAGATTGTACATGTATATCCATGCTAAATGGTTCCCATAGCTTTTCGTGCAGATTCACATGTTTGGAGGAGCTGTAAGTATGTTACACGGGTGTGTGCGCGTGTGTGTGCGAGTTTGCGTGTATGCGTGCACTGGTGTATGTTTGAATGTATGCATGCCAAGAAGAAAGAAAGATATAGAGAGAAAGAGGGAAAAGTAAGAAAAAGAGAGAAGAAAGAAAATAAAAAAGTCGTGTCTAGGCATCGGGATATCTATGCATACACCAGGGTTTAATATAAATGATTACATTTGCTAAATACATTTTTAATCTGCCCGCGCATGCTTCCATAATTTAATACTTATTAAGCAGGGTAATATTCAAACCAGGACCTCTGTGTACCTAAGGATACCGTGCATTAAACATCGTAATGATATATAAAACATTAAATTATATTTGTTAAACACATATTAATCTATCCGTGCATGCTTCCATAATTTAATATTTATTAAGCATTAGGGTTTCGCTGGGTAAGATTCGAGCTAGGACATCTAGGTAACCGATAAGTCTTTCATTAATCGGGATAATGCTATAATAACGTTTTACCCTATCAAAGCATCAATTTTTCATTGGCATTTAAAACATTAAACTTTTACCTGCAGTAAGATTAGAGCACGGACCTAAGGATGTCTAGGTATACACAGAGGTTTAATACATGTAATGATATATGTTGGACACATTTTATATCACTGTTTGAAAAGAGTCAGCTGCATAAAGAGAGAGCTTGTATAACTATGTTGGGGTATACCCGTAGGACTTCGTGAAGACTTTAATGCTCTCGGAGAGAACTAGTCTCAGGCAACACAGGTGATGGGATGGCGAGGACCGTAATTAATGGTGTTATAGACGCCAGGAAGTCTAGCTGGAGTGGGGTGGAATTTATGGTCTAGCAGTTATATGATGCTTGTCTCCGTGGGAACTGTGCCCTCTCTCTTTTCACACAGTCAAAGACAGGGCCAGTATAAAGTCTACACGAGTTTCTTTTGTTATCGCTACGCCTGACTGTGTCTTTGTTATATTCACCTAACATGCACGTGTCCGGGACAATGGAATGGAGGACAATAGAATCTGCTCCCTTAGTCATTCAACCTTTTGTTAGCTTGGGTCCAGCTCGTTCTTTTGTTATATGGCTGTGAAAGCGGGATGCTACACGGATGTTCTTTCTAACGAACTCGTGCTCTGGACAATGGAATGGATGACAATAGCATCTGTCCCTTTGTTAGCAAGGCTTCAGGCTTCTCTTTTGTTATAAACATAATTTATCATGCTTTTTGTTCATTCCGACAGGTATAGGGCAAGCTTTGTTCTTTTGCACATGTTCATCAAACAATGCGACTGCGAGGTTGCAGGCGGCATCCCTAAAAGGGTACACGTGCAGGGAATTCAATAGAGTTGTGACAATAGCGTCTGCTCCTTTGTTAGCAAAGCTTCAGCCTTCTCTATTGTTACAAGCGTAACTCATTATGCCCTTTGTTCATTTTGACAGGTGATTGACAACCTTAATTGCTTACCTGTCAAGCTTTCCAATATACTCAACAAAATTTATGATCGCAGCTGGAAGCAAAAGGTACCAGGGGGTGGGGAGATATAATTAGCATAATAAACACACAAATTAATAGCAAGTTTTAAATTCAACCATTATTATCATTATTATTATTATTAATTATTATTATTATTTAAAAGTGTATAAGGTGTCTTGATCAACCTTCTGATGTTGACTGTAAACGTGAGAAGCGCTTCAATCGTAGTAACTCTAATGGAGGTCGTTGCGTGGGAGCCATGTTCTTCGGTAGTGATGCATCAATTTCTGCGTCCGATAATGAATCCACACAATGTGCGTGCAGAGATTTTTTTTATTTTACGCATTATTAGCAGTTTCCATTGTTCGTTAGATTCCTCATACTGATTTTTCATGATCCAAGGCCCAGATGCTTTGGAGTGCCGAGTTTTGACACCAGTCTTTTGTTTTATTTACATTAAAATTGTGATCTAGCGCTGCTATTAGGGATCTAAGTTGAAGGTCATTATATGAAAAAGATATTTTTTTCGGAGCATATCTGAGGCGAAGACTGTGATAACTTTCTAAACTGCCAGTATGTATATAATGTCGAATATGAGCCAAATCTTTTAAGGTGCTATCCAAAAAATTCTTTTCAGAGCATAACAGGCATTTGATTCACCTTTAATCCATAATTTATTTCTTCGGTCTTCTTCCAACAATTGATTAGGCTCACAAGATTTCCATTCGCCCTTTTCTTGCCATTTATGTTCATTTTTTAATGCAGAAGAGTTGATATGAATTTTTCAATTAGTATGGTACCTTTCTCATTGCAGTTCTGCGCAGTCTACCACAAATAGATATTTATGAGCCATTTTAATCCCCAAATAAATGAAGTAGCATACCACCTTATACACCTTTTTATCTTTGATCCATTTCTCATATTCACTTGATTTGCCTCCTTTCTTACTCGTATATTGGCTTTCCATACCATCAGCCGTGGATAATTTTCTTCTACCATTTTATATATTAGACTTTTATACAATTTCCATACGTCAAATTCATTTTCAACTTCCGTAAACTGAGATTTTAACAGTTATCTTACCTTTGTATCTGTCGGAGAGAAAAAACTTCAACTCTACACATTTCCTGTGTTTGCAAGCCTAGTCATTATGTTGTTACAAGTAGCCTTTTCCAAATCGCCTTTCACCATACCTCTTTGAACAAGTTCAAAATCAATAATATTGCGGGAATTTAAATCCATGACAGAATAGATTAAATATTTGGCTGAAAATCATGAGGAGTCGTACTGCCCATCCTGCCAAACGTATAAGTATACCACAACCTTTTAATGAATTCAAGTTGTTTTTCCTTCCTTG
Organism: Deroplatys truncata; assembly: GCA_030765065.1. NCBI lineage: Eukaryota > Metazoa > Arthropoda > Insecta > Mantodea > Mantidae > Deroplatys > Deroplatys truncata. The sequence continues at coordinate 49,091,285 of CM060984.1, read as the reverse complement.
AACCCAAAATGCTCGCAACTGGTGCTGCCATGTTTCAAATGGTTTTATTGAATGTACGCTTTGAAAACATTGCGAAACCCTATGATTTTCAGAAGGGCTTAAACTGCTGAAACAATATAACAGATAATAATAAAGAACTTGCTGTTAAATCATTTCCTTCCGGTTTCTTTCTTGATAAACTTTCTCAGTTCCAAGCGAACGTATTACAGCAATAACACACTGTTTTAACAAACACCACTGTCTCTTTAATGTAATGGGAAATTGTTTTAATTTAATTTTTACATAAAACACATACCTAGAAAAATAAAAGTAGAGATGATCCCTGTAGCTTCATTCCCAAGATTGGTGAAAGTCGCTTCTTCTACTTCCTCGTTATTATCAGAATCTCAAGTATCTTCCTCATCCTTGCTTGTTTCGTAGATATTTTCAGGTTCCAACAATACATATTTCCTAATGATTTCAGTACCTAGTTCACATTTGTACTTCTGAATTCTTGATTTTTTTCATCACTTTCTATTTTGGATTCTCTTTCACTAGTTTTATCATCATCACCTTCGTTATCAATCTTATTGCAAGTAACCTATCACATAGGTCAGAAAATAAGCTTTTACGATTTCTAAGCACAAAAGTAGGTTATTATAGAGAGAGCGAGACCACTTATTTGGGCATATATGGGAAAACGAGGGTGGATGTCAGGTTGAGAGAGACTTCAAGGAGGAAAATGGGTTTATATGGGAGAGATAGGGAATACGATGACCGATACTAGACTAGACAGGCGTTGAAGGAGGGAAATGCGTTTATATGGAAGAGATAGTGGAGAGGTGTTAGGTTAGACAGAGTTTGAGGAGTAGAGTATGGTTTATTTGACATGTATAGGAAAACGAGGAGAGTTGTTAGGCCAGACAGAACTGAAGGGTAGAGTGTATCTTTTATATGGGAGAGGTAGGGAATACGATAAGTGCTAGGCTAAACAGGGAGTAGAGAACGCGTTTATAGGAGAAAGATAGGGAAAACGAGGAGAGCTGTTAGACTAGACAGGGCTTGAAGGGTAGAATAAACCTTTTATATGGGAGAGATAGCAAACCGAGGAGAGGTATTAGGCTAGGAGGTTTTGAGTATGCATTTATAAGAAGAGACGAGAAAACGGAGAGAGATCCTATGCTAGGTGTTAAAGGTAGAATGTGTTTTATATGGGTTAGATGGAAAACAAAGGAGAGATACTCAGCTACACACGGTGTAGGAAGGGAATGCGCTTTATGAGAGGTAGGGGATACGAGAAGTACTAGGCCAGACAGATGTTGAGGAGTAGAGTATGCATTTATATGGAAAAGATAGGAATTACGGGGAGAGATGCTAGACTAGACAGAGGTTGAGAGTAGAGCATGCGTTTGTATGTATGAGAGGTATAGGAACAGAAGGAGAGGTGTTAGGCTAGACAGATACCTACTAAAGGGGTAGAAGTATGAGCTTATATACAAGAGAGATAGTGAATACGAGGGGAGGAGCTAGACTAGTCAGGAATTAAAGGGTAGAATATGGCTTTTATATGGGAGAGATAGGAAACCGAGGAGAGGCATTAGTCTAGGAGGGTTTGAGTATGCGTTTATAAGGATAGACGAGAAAACGGAGAGAGATCCTATGCTAGGAGAGGGTTGAAGGAGAGGGATATGTGCTTTATGTGGGAGAGATAAGGCAAACGAGGAGAAGTGCTAGGCCAGACATGTTGAGTAGAGTATGCGTTTATATGGAAAGATAGGGATTACGGGAGAGATGCTAGACTAGGCAGTGGTTGAGAGTAGAGTATGCGTTTATATGTATGAGAGGTATAGGGAAACGAGGAGAGCTGTTAGGCTAGACAGATACTGAAGGAGTAGGAATATGGGATTATATACAGGAGGGATACGGAATACGAGGGGAGGTGCTAGACTAGTCAGGACTTGAAGGGTAGAATATGGTTTTTATCTGGAAGAATGAAAAGGACTTTAGACACAATCGTGACGGAAAGCTGTTTACTAGCAATGTTAGAGCGCTAATTCTAGACAGCTTCAGCACGTAACACACTCACGCAAAACGTAACCCACTCACACTAAAAAGGTAACCCTATCTTGCAAAAAGGTAACCCACTCACGCAAAAAGCTAACCCACACACGCTAGAAAGGTAACCCACTTGCGCAAAAAGGTAACCTACTCGCGTAAAAAGTTAACCCACTCCCGCAAAAAGGGAAGCAATTCATATAGTATCAAAGCAGGATAGATTTCATGGTTTGGGTGTGTATAGCTCCATTTGATTTCTCAGGTAATTCAGGATTTATCATGGCTGTTTAGGATAATTCAAGTAGTATTACAGGATGGCACAGATTCAGGGAAGCGGTTATAGCATAGATCCGTATGATTTTACAGGTAATTCACATAGTATCGTAGGTATTTAGGATAGTTCAAGTATCATAGGTGTTTAGAGTCACTCAGCTAGTATCACAGGAGGCTAGATTCCAGGGGCGGCACGTATCATAGCTGCATATGATTTCACAGACAATTCAGGTAGCATAGTGGGTATTTAGGCTAATTCAGCTAGTATCACAGGAGGCTAGATTCCAGGGGCAGGGCGTATCATAGCGGTATATGATTTTTACTGGTAATTCAGATAGTATCGTGGGTATTTAGGCTAATTCAGCTAGTATCACAGGTGGCTAGATTCCAGTGGCTGATTGCATCATGGCTGTGCACGGATTCACAGGTAATTCAGAGAGTATCATAGGTTTTTAGGATATTAAATTATCATAGCTGTTTAGGTTATTTCAGGCAGTATCACAGGGTAGGACAGATTCCGGGAAGCGGATATAGCATAGTTTCGTATTTCACAGGTAATTCAGAGAGTATCGCAGGTATTTTGGATAATTCAAGTACCATTGGTGTTTAGAGTATTTCAGCTAGCGTTACAGGAGGGTAGGTTCCAGGGGTTAGTTATAACATAGTTTCGTATTTCGCAGATAGTTCAGGCAATATCTTATGTATTTTGGAGTAATCTGCATAGTTTTAGAGCTACTCGTGCTAGTTTCCAGCAGGGCTTCGTGCCAGAGCTATTTAAGGTAATTTCGCATGATTCGGGTAGTAGTACAGGTACTTGAATCATTTTAACAGGTAACTCAGATAGCGTCACAGGTATTCGTGCTAATATAGAGAGTAATTAGATTATAAACATTTGTCATCCAACGCTACAGCACTTTTATATATTTTTTTCTAAATCTTACAACTTTTTATATGTTAAGCAGTTAGTGTGCGAGACGGAGATAGATAAACTGCATATTGGTTTACAAATTGAAAAGTTTTACGATAACATACCTTTATTTTAGTTTGTTGTAAGCGCCTCTCCTCTTTATCTAGGCTTGAGATAAGCACTAGGATTGCTCATAATGGCAGGGAACGCCTCCCCTTCCATCTTATTTATTCATCAGGTGCATGCTAGGTGTATACACATCACATGGAAAAACTTCCATTTTTTAAATTGTAGACTCACGGGGAAAATCTTCATCTTCGACTTACATTCTCTGAAGCACTGTTTGTAATGCTGTAATGCCCATACGCATAGCTAGTTATTCCATCCTCGGCAATAACTCTTTTATCATCAAAGGGATTCAATGTAATTTTATTCACTTGCACTGTGGCAACAGCGTGCCCTCATGATAGGATTAGATTCGTGGGCGTTCTGGTGATTCCACAGGTTTTAAGACAGTAAAGCTGTCAAATGTAATGTACTGGTTAATAGCACTACGTTTTATACCTTTATTTTTTATCATCGATCCTTGAATATCTAAGGCATATATCTTAAGTCGTTGTCCAACAAAGCGCAGGATGATTTTGCTATTAGCCTCATCTTTAAATTTTACCAACGTCTTTTTATTCTGAGTAGAGTAGAGATTGCAGGATAATCAGCTGTATCCAGATGCTCAAGAAAACATAGCTTGTCCTGGTACACATCTTCAGTTGTCACACGATGAATGAATTATTCAGTGTTCATATACATAACCTTCAGACTTTCACTCCCATAATATGGCAACAACACATCACAATGATAGTGGTACATTAATGTCTTGGAGATGTCCAACACGCTCATACCAATGTATATAGGCTTGTTGAATACGATCTGACGAGAAGTCATATGTACAGGAGCTAGATTAACAGCATACATTGTCCTATCAATAAACGTAGGCCTGGCGATCAACTTCTCCAGAGTCTTCTCATTTGTCAACAGTCGTATATGCATACGGTTACGCAGGTTCTCCATAGTTTTTCCAAACATGCGTTGCTAAAGAGCTTGTAGAGATCCTTCTCGAAATCATTTGCAGCTTTTTTTCGTAGCCCGTTGTTAAATTAAATTAAACATAAGGTTTTAGCCATCGAGACTGTCGGAATTGTAGCACACGGTGGATTTTTGTTAGCCGTAACCCATGATTAAGAGCTTGTTTTAAGGTTATGTAATGTACTACATACTTCTTTCGAGGTCCAAGATGACGTATCAGTTTCTTTGTAGATGATTCCACTGGTTTCATACAGTCAGGCACGAAAGGTAGATCGTTGTGTAGATCGTGAAGTTCTGCAGGATACTCGATGTATACTTCTAATATATACCCAAGAAAATCATCTTCTTGTAGTCTTTCTAAGTTGATTTCTTCAGGCGATACCCATTGAAATCCACCAAAGGAAGGGCGTGACACATTGTCCACCCATATTGGTTATTAACGTCCTCGTATGTAATAAACTGGGTTGGTCTCGACGGATCAAACTTCGGTATATAAGTATTTTAGCCTCTGCATACCGATGATAAATTTAGCATAAACCTCCTCTTATGCCGGATTCCACCATCAGTAGTTGATAATAATCTTGTAACAGTTCCAGCTGAATTCCTGTATACAGTAACAGGGAAGTTCCTGTATGCCCTGGAGAGGTGAAATAATGAGCGGGGTCGACTTTGTGTGTTTTGAGGGTTTGCTCTCTGAACGTCTCAAAGACATCAGCAAGAAAAAGTACATCTGAGGTTAAGCAGAGATCGCTGTATTCTCCCAGGTTTCTCGCATTAAACAGTCTCCATACATTTCTAGCATGATCGTAGTCGAGATCATTAATTTCTTCATTTAATTTATTGTAGAAGGAGTTCTTAGGAGGCAGGCAGGTTTCGTTCAAAACATCGCATGATGCAACGTAACCATAGGGAAATACTCCTTTACGAGGTATCAACTTCAATTTGTCTTCTCCGAAGTACTTCAATGTTTCAGGATATGAGGTTAGGTTTTTCACCAGCTTATCCAACCTTATACTCAGGAATCGAAAGCTATCCACAAACCGAAGCTTTATATCTCCGACATATTTGGAGAATGAGATATAGCTTTCTTCAGAGCTAGGAATTACCTCCACACATTAACCTGTACACCCCAACTCATTAACAATGAAATGAGAGTCATATCCGCTAAGGTTATGAATGAGGACAGGAATATACTTAGGTGTTTTGCAAGCTAAATTGCATTCATTATGAAGACTTTCACGATATTCACCACTGATGTGATCATGGTTGCGTAGTTTGTAGTTCTCTTCTGTAAAGGATTTTCCATACAAGTAGCATACTATAGAAGATTCAACATCCTTTTGCTCTTGATCCGTAAGTTTCAGAGGCTTAGTAGATTTGTATATATTACCAATCTTTTTTACCAGGGATGATAGGTATTCCATAAACCTCTGAGCAGCATCATAACCACGATATACATAGGGTTGCTTAGGAAGACCAGTTTAGAGGTGTGCAACACTGGATGACGGCTTCACGTAAACACAGAAGCTTATTGATGTGTGCTCTTGATAAGGGGCTGTATAGAAAGTTTCAGGATTGGGTATACACGTAAAACAAGGAGTGAGAACACTCTAGAAATACGCATAGATGGCATAAGGTACTTTCAGCATCCTCTCAACATTTTTAAACTGTAGAATTGATTTCTCCTTGGTAGGCATAACTACCCTTGGAACATCATGTTGGTTGCAGAGGGCTGCATGTTCTTTTAGTTTTTCCAGTCCACTTCACCCATATCGATCATCAAAATGTGTAAAACAGGCTTACAGGAATAAACACGTTTTATGCTTAGTTTTCTGACGTCAAACGAGGTGCTCAAAATTCTTTATATATACATAATGATGTTTTCCACAACTGTCACTCAATAGTTGCAGGTCACGATTTTCAGGTAGTTCAGTATCTACAACCTTTATTGGATACACTTCATGCTTCTCATCCAACCCGAAAACGCCGATGGACATCTTGTTAAGCTTCTCAAATTTAGATATTTGAGAACGTGGAATAGGATAGGAAACACAGCTGAAGTCAATACTTGCATTTGAAGAGCTTCTTACAAGACATCTCGTGTCTTCTCTTGTGATAACCTCGGAGGAAGTTCTTCCCGCATTTTCCGCAAGCGTATCCTGATACACTAGGAATGATATCCTTATATGCAGAGTTATTCATCATTATTTTTGATGTAATCCTTGTTCAAGGGAAATGTAGACCTCTTCACGTTGCTAACACTTTAGAAAGCTGATTATTCTTGGAGAGGGCACAGTATTAACACCTCAAGACTAATTAGCACATTGAAGCTCAGTGCCCGAGATCACCCTATTTATAGAGGGAGTACGAACCTTTTTATATCAATCATATACCCACGTTTAAACTCGCTCCATAACAAGCTGTATATGTCGCTCTGCGCGTATTAACCTCTACCATATAACCGCACACCCAGAAAGAGGAGTTTATGACGTCACACCCAGACACAGGTTGTCTAGTTCTATCATATTTAAACTCGTCACTTAACTAGCTGTATATGCTGTCACACAAACAAGAGAAGTATTCTCACACGCTCATTCCAACAGATGTTTCCATTCAAAGCCTACCACAACCACCACCACCAATCGCACTAAAGCTAACACCATCTCTATTACCACAACACTTTAGAAGTAGTCACTTAAAAGGTAACGTAGAAGATTTTCCCTTATTTAATTTAATCCATATATGTACTGTATTATTTCATGTTTTCATTGCCTTTTAAATTCTTCCTTTTCATTTTACTTTTATTCTCCAAAGAATCAGTATACAATATGACATTCATATACGCTTAATACTCAGTTATCACAGAAAAACCATTACATTTCACTACAATCACGAGCAAAGTAATTTTTCTAGAGTTACACAGATTTTAAGCTTCTTGAATCGAACCCGGTAATACTTTTAATAAATGTATTTTAGTAATTTAGCTCCCCTGCATCAGCATCTACCATTTAATCTTTACTTGAACCTGGTAAGATACATAGTCTTGAAGATATATGAAATCACCCCTTCGGGATTCGATCTGAGTACTTTAAAGTAATATTCGTGATGATAACGACATTTGGGAACTACGGACTATGATTATTTTGTATTTTATATATATATATATAAATTATGACACGAGTTATTAAATTTATAAGTAAATTTCATTTAATCAGTATTCGAACCCAAAACACCAGGAACAAAAATATTTATAATATTAGTTTGCCATGTTTAAAAGAGCTGTATGCAGTTACGGAATCAATCTAAGTGATATATTCTAGAGTATAGAGCAAAATTAAGTGGGTCATTGAAAGATCGCGATTCGAACTGGGGACAACCGATGGCAATTATATACAGTATTAATTATTCATCATAGGTGCTATCAGTTATGTTTTAATCCATCCCTCTATCTCTCTTAGTTTCTGAGATAATGACGATATAAGAATTAAGGATCGAACTCATGACGCCAAATGCACAAATATATATTCACAAGAAACTATCTAATGACCTAAATGTAATAAAGTTTATTTGGCGTCTTTATCTTAATTAGTTCCGGAGTTATTAGAAGATGAATTTGTAATAACTTCTAGGATTCGAACGTGGGCATGCCGATCAACTTGGAGCAATACCGAAATGCCGCGCCGCATTTCAGGAATTTAATTAGTTTTCATCCCATTGTTCTATCTCTTTTCATTCAGGATATATAAGCGATTAAACACCAGTAATAAAATGAGATTCCTGGTCCACTTAATATGCAGGGATGTGCAATTAATATGCTAATTAAGTGCTCCCCCTTCTCCGCCAGAAATCCTAAAATTACATTGAATCCCTTTGATGATAAAATATTTATTGCCGCGGATAGAATAACTACCTATGCGTAAGGGCACTACAAACAGTGCTTAAGAGAATGTAAGTCGAAGATGAAAATTTTCTCCGCGAGTCTACAATTTAAAAAATGGAAGTTTGTCCATGTGATGTGTATACACCTAACATGCACCTGATGAATAAAGAAGAAGATGGAAGGGAAGGCGTTCCCTGCCATTAGGAGCAATTCTGGTGCTAGTATCAAGCCTAGATAAAGGAGAAAGGCGCTTACAACGAACTAAAATAAAGGAATGTTATCGTAAAACTTTTCAATTTGTAAACCAATATGCAGTTTATCCATCTCCGTCTCCGTCTCGCAAACTAACTGTTTAACATATAAAAAAAGTTTGTTAGATTTAGAAGCAAGTATATAAAAGTGCTGAGCGTTGGATGAGAAACGTTTATAATCTAATTATTCTCTATATTAGCACGAATACCTGTGTCGCTATCTGAGTTACCTGTTAAAATGATTCAAGTACCTGTACTACTACCCGAATCATGCGAAATTACCTTAAATAGCTCTGGCACGAAGCCCTGCTGGAAACTAGCACGAGTAGCTCTAAAACTATGCAGATTACTCCAAAATACATAAGATATTGCCTGAACTATCTGCGAAATACGAAACTATGTTATAACCAACCCCTGGAACCTACCCTCCTGTAGTGGTAGCTAAATTACTCTAAACAACTATGGTACTTGAATTATCCAAAATACCAGCGATACTCTCTGGATTACCTGTGAAATACGAAACTATGCTATATCCGCTTCCCGGAATCTGTCCTACCCTGTGATACTGCCTGAATTAACCTAAACAGCTATGATAATTTAATTATCCTAAATACCTATGATACTCTCTGAATAACTTGTGAAATCATACACAGCTATGATGCAGCCAGCCCCTGGAATCTAGCCTCCTGTGATACTAGCTGAATTAACCTAAATACCCACGATACTAGCTGAATTACCAGTGAAAATCATATACAGCTATGATACGCGCTGCCCCTGGAATCTAGCCTCCTGTGATACTAGCTGAATTAGCCTAAATACCTACGATACTACCTGAATTGTCTGTGAAATCATATAGAGCTATGATACGTACCGCCCCTGGAATCCAGCCACCTGTGATACTAGCTGAGTGACTCTAAATACCTACGATACTATGTGAATTACCTGTGAAATCATACGGATCTATGCTATATCCGCTTCCCTGACTCTGTGCGATACTACCTGAATTATCCTAAACAACTATGATACAACCTCAATTTCCTGTGAAATCATATGGAGCTATACACACCCAAACCATGAAATCTACCCTCCTGTGATACTATATGAATTACTGGCCTTTTTGCGTGTGTGGGTTACATTTTAGCGTGAGTGAGGTATTTTAGAGTGAGTGGTTTACCTTGTTGCGTGAGTGTGGTTTACCTTTTTTTGCGTGAATGGGTTACCTTTTTGCGGGAGTGGGTTACCTTTTTGCGCGTGAATGGGTTACCTTTCTGCGTGAGTGGGTTACCTTTTTGCGTGAGTGTGTTACGTGCTGAAGCTGTCAAGAATTAGCGCTCTATTATTGCTAGTAAACAGCTTTCCGTTACGATTCCGTCTAAAGTCGTTTTCACTCATCCAACTAAAAGCATATTCTCCCCTTCAAGAACTTAAATTGAGTTTTATTTATGGACGCTCTTTAACTACTATGGTCCTTAGCGTCCTATTCTATATTGGGCGCGAAACACGGGTAATTTTTCTGAGGCCTCTTTATCAGGCTTGAGGTTCCTTTACGTGCCGTAAATCTGCGACACGGGACCACCGGCTTTACTTCCATTCCGAAGGAAGCCGTGCTAAAGACTTTTACGCCCGAAAAATCCATCGCCCTCCGCCGGGTTTGAACCCGCGACCTTGGAACTAGCGGCTAGCACGATACCACTAGTTCACGGAGGACGACTACCCTTCAAGTCCTGACTAGCCCAGCACCTTCCCTCGTATTCCCTAGCCCTCCTGTATATAAGCCCATATTCCTACTCCTTCAGTATCTGTCTAGCTCTCCTCGTTTTCCTATAGCTCTCATACTCTACTCTCAACCACTGCCTAGTCTAGCATCTCTTCCCGTAATTCCTATCCTTTCCATATAAACGCATACTCTACTCCTCAACATGTCTGGCCTAGCCTTTCTCCTCGTATGCCTTATCTCTCCCAAATAAAGCACATGTCCCTCTCCTGCAACCCTCTTCTAGCATAGGATCTCTCTGTTTTCTCGTTTCTCCTTATAAACGCATACTCAAACCCTCCTAGCCTAATACCTCTCCTCGGTTTGCTATCTCCCCCATATAAAAGCTGTATTCTACCCTTCAATTCCTGACTAGTCTAGCTCCTCCCCTCGTATTCCCTAACTCTCCTGTATATAAGATCGTACTTCTACCCCTTTAGTAGGTATCTATCTAGCCTAACACATCTCCTCCTGTTCCTATACCTCTCATACATACAAACGCATGCTCTACTCTCAACCTCCGTCTAGTCTAGCATATCTCCCCGTAATTCCTATCTTTTCCATATAAACACACTCTACTCATCTGTCTGTCCTAGCACTTCTCCTCGTATCCCCTACCTCTCATAAAGCGCATTCCCCTTCTACCCCCTGTCTAGCTGAGTAGCTCTCCTTGGTTTTCCATCTAACCCATATAAAACACATTCTACCTTTAACACCTAGCATAGGATCTCTCTCCGTTTTCTCGTCTCTCCTTATAAACGCATACTCAAACTCTCCTAGCCTAATACCTCTCCTCGGTTTGCTATCTCTCCCATATAAAAGGTTTATTCCAAACTTCAAGCCCTGTCTAGTCTAACAGCTCTCCTCGTTTTCCCTATCTTTCCCCTATAAACGCATACTCAACTCCTCAACCTCTGTCTAGCCCAGCACTTCTATCGTATTCCCTACTTCTCCCATATAGAAGACATAAATAAACCTTATTTCTTCATTTATGATGAAACATGATTTTTGTTTTTCATCCCCCTTTAAGACCAAAACATAGTCATATATATGGCAAACAATTTTTATTCAATTATAGACTAAAATGCAAATATTGTACACTTCGCTTTAGAGAGCACACACGCACAATAAAACTATATATGAAATTAGCAGAGTTTTGGCATGTAATGAACCATCCAACAGCAAAATGCTGATCGTAAGTACTCACCCCACCCCTTGGGAGTGGTCATTCAAAACTTAAAAAGCAATCCATTTGGAATAACTGACACCAGCAGAACACGGATGGATGCTGTTCCTGAAACGGCAACCGTTGAAAGCCTATAAAACATAGCGCTAACTGCTATACAGCCACCACCTAAAAACCAACATTACCACAACTATATTACCATCTCTGCAGTTAAGCCCTACCCAGGGCAGGTACACAGCAGCACTACCTAGGCTCACCATAGCCTACCAGACTAGCGAGCGGGAGCATGTAATCCTGTTTTGCTCATTGGGAAACCCAAACTAACTATATATATATATATATAGGGCCAAGTCTTGTAATATGGCCACCAAAATTTATTTTTGTAATTTGCTTGAAAACCAATAGGACAATGAACATTTCGTGCGAAAGTTATGCCTACATGCCTGTAAAATAATTATTATGTAGAATTGTAATTCAAATATGTTATTATTTTATTATGTTTAATTTTGTTTATAACAACGCAGAATTGGCCATTTTAAAGGGCAGTCTTGTAATATACCACCTACAAAAAAGTATATTTTAGAGCACGTTTCACATACAAAACCCTTAGCACTTCTTTCACCTGCACATTCATGAAACTAGACGCACATCCTGCACAGACACCCACACTTCACAATATCCAATTAGAATCGCCTGTGCTGCATCACATTCTTGTTCCTGTTTTCTTTCTTTTTTTTTACTTTTATTGCTCTTCTTTCATTAATATGTACCGGTAAAGTCAGAATGGTGGCTTTCTGACTTCCCCCTGTCTTTTTGTTTTTCCTTGGTACAGAAGTCAGAGGCACAGTCGCTCCAGGAGAGGAGCGTCATCTCCGCTGCTGCTAAAGCCTCCAACATATTCTTCATTAATTGATGAATATGTTGATCGTGTTTGAAGTCGCTCACTTTGGCTACTTCTAGATTGCTTGCCTATTTGATCCTAAGTTCCTGGAGTAGGATTTCTTTCAACTGATATGCTTGCTTGACCGTACTGGCCTGGGACAGGGTCTTGAGAGTTCAGCTTCTCATTTTCTTGACTATGGAACACCTTGGATGGGGCATAGGAGGATTCAGGAATAATTCTTGGATTGAGAAGCTCCAGCCCGTAGGCACGATATCCACTCACCCCATCTCAACGGGACAAGCCTTTCCCCATGCTTGAGAAAGCATCTGAAGGAGATCGTCAACCTAATTTTACAGCATCTCCTGCTCCCTGCATTCTCAGCTCTGACGCTGCGTTGTCCTGACTCTCATTTTAAATGCCTACAAATATCAGCCAATAAATAAAGTAACTTTCCTTACTTCCTAAAAATAATTATTTGTAATGCATTTAAACATTGTAGAAACTAGGTCTGCTTCTTGTTAAGTCTAAGCATAAATAAATAAATTTGAAAAAAAGAAAATGAAGGAAAAGAAGAAATAAAATTAGATAAATCCTCCAATCACTCTAGACATCGTTAATACATCCAGTATTATGCTACACAAACGTCACTCTCTGTAAAAACAAAAAAATAATAAAGTCCATCGAGTCTTGTAAAACGGCCAAGTAGCTGGCCATATTACAAGAAAACACATGTTCATAGACTTCAATACCTAGCTAATAAGTAGCAGCACCAATCATAATTGCGGCAACACGCTTATAGTCCTCGAAGGTTACACTTTTACTAACACTATTCATATTTTGTGATTTAAAACTCGTATTGCTATAATAAATTATGGGTCACAGACACAGGAAAACAAAATGGCTTCGTTTGAGTTGCCTTTTAATAAGCAATATGATATATTTCCTTAAAGGATACACAAAACTGCCAAATATTTCTCACAACAAAGCGCAGCACTAACAGAACTAATATGGCGTTGCTTCTGCAGCACTCTATCGTTTCTATCAGCAACTAGGAGGGCGGCAGAATTTGAATAATTATTTCTGGCCGTTTTACAAGAGTGGCCGTATTACAGGACTTGACCCTATATATTTCCCCCCATCAGCTCAATTATATGTACTGGCATAGTATGGCAGGTGAAAAAGGAAAAGTTGCTTGGGATGCATCCCCATACGTATATTTAATATTTACGTCGTATTTTATAACAGCGGAAGTGTCAACCATGTATGTTTTGTAAAATTCCAATCTAGAATCAATAAAGGTTCATCTAATTGCTGTATAGCATCATGAACATAAAATACATAAACACTATACAATAAAAATGTCAGGACTTCATTATCATAATAGCTTTCTGCTAAAAGTTTATGGAGTAGTTGAGCTCCTTGATCGGCGAAAACTAGCGTTGTGCAGAAACCTATTTTATTGAATTTCTGACGCCGATGCGCTAACTTATATCATCTCCCATGCGTTTCATTTATAGACGATTCATGGATCGCGTATATGCGTAGTTCGCTTGAACTGCAGTGACCTAGTTATGTCTCTGGTAACTCACTATCGCGAACGATTCACTCAGCACAGCTGGAGTGATCATATGTGAGTGTTACATTGTCAGTTGCTACCTTCTTTTTATATTGTAAAGACTGAAGTTGTTCATTGAGCATTTTGTCGTGCTGTAAAGACTAGTTAGTTAATTGTGTATCTCAAAAGTGAACGCTTTTTCAAGGAATCTGTGATGTGTGTGAATTACATTAGATTATTCTTATTAGTTATTATTGACGTGCGTCAAATAGTATGTTCCAATTGTATAAATTGCGGAAATATGTATAATGGCTATTGAGAATATACTCGTATAGCTATTATACGACATACCTAATATTAACCGCTATTACGCCCATATTTAAAACTAAAATGGTATGTATTTTCAGACACAGTTACATAATCCACCAAAATTTTACTTTCTCTGCTACTTACCTGCAGTAAGTAAAGGAAGCATTGCATTTACTCAAAAATTCGAATAGCGAGATTTCACTGGAAATACACGTTTTGAGGTTCCCTGAATAAAAAAAAACATTTTTAGAAAAACGTGTGTCTGCTTGAACAGCATAACTCAAAAAGTAAAAACAGTTAAATATCAAACTTGGTATTTAAGTTCAGTGTCTCCCAAGGATGCAACAAGAAAATCCCCTCACATCAAACATGGAAACATTTTTTTTGTTAAAAATAGCTCAAACGATTTTGATTGAAATATAGTATGTTTAAGATATTTGCATGACAAATAAAATTTGTATCTTGAATTTTATCGAAATACCTATGAAGTCCATTTTTAAAAGATTTAACTATCACTTTAATTTACTGTACCTTCTTACACCTACATGGAATGCATAAATATGTAATGAATATTTTACTCAATTAACAATAAATATATCGAAAAAGCTTTTGTACGAATAGTGAGTGGAAAAAGTATGTGAATTTATCATATCTGAATTTTTAAAGGTATATCTCTTGCGTATTTAAAGTTCATTTGTAATTCTCTGGTAAGAAAGAAAAAAAAAAAAACCTCGCACGCACACACACACACTCTCTCTCTACAAACTTTAGATATTCTTAGTAGTTTAGTGTTATCCACCGTAAAGGAGATAAATGAGAAAGCTAGTTTTTCAAAAGTGTTTGTCGTGTGCAACGAAGCATAAGATTATCAGCAGCGGTAATGAAGGTGAAATGTTAATGGCTGCTGCTAGGCATTGTGCACGCACGTAACCCTTTTGTCACTGGCTTCCTACACACATCTTACCTGATAAAATGTTAGTGTGTGAGCAATACAACGGCGAACAAATGTGTAGTCTACCACTTAGTCATAATGCCGTTTCCGTTAAAGACGACGGTTGAAGATTGCAAATAATTTTACAAATTCATTGCCGTAACCTTCTGTAAATTAAAATATTTATTTTTGTGTGATTGTTTGACCTCCCATCACCGGTGCAGAGACGACATTACAGATTGGGGGCAACAGCAGTATTTTAAATATGTAAATGTCTTTAATATTGGATCCTCCTCATAAAAAACGGATTTATTAAAACAATTATTTTTATGAAGTGTTACAGGATGTTTGAACATGACATTCCTACTATGCTCACCTAAGCGAAGAACTTTGGAAAGAAAGTCATCCGCCATGGGCATACTTAACCACGCGTGTTAACCGACCTACCCCACTCCCCTTCTCGTATGCTGTTTGCAACACACAAGCGGTCTTCTAATTCAGTGGTGGAACATTGCTTAACGCAATTACAAGATGCATTCCACATGAACCAGTAGGCCATTTAGGAAAAAATGGGCTCTTTCATATTTTGTAGCACACAAACATGCTACAATGTACCGTGTTTACTACTGTATATATTGCAACAACAATAATAATAATAATAATAATAATAATAATAATAAAATTGTGTTTTAAAGAGATCTATTTGTTGTGCAGTACGTTTTCGTCTTTCACTCAAAGTTTACCGGTTACACAAGATTATACAAAATTCCTTCCGAATGAAGACTTCATTCCCAGAAAATTCAATACACTCTTATTTGTCATATAAACATATTTAATATATTTTATTCAAAATCATTTGAGCCATGTTTTAGAAAATAAAAAATTTCGATAGGTGTTCCATATAAAAGGAAGTTTGGGGTGGGGGATTTTCTTGAAAATCTTCGTGTCGCATCTTTGGAACTTGAATACCAAGTTTAGTAATTGTCCGAGATACACACACACGCGCACACATGGAAATTTTTCTAAAATGCTTTTTTTTTTATTCAGAGGGCCTCCAAGCTTGTATTTCCGGTGAAATCTCGGTATCAAATTTTTGGGTGGAATGCAATACCTTCTCGAACTGTTAGGCACGTGGTAGAGAAAGTAAAAAGCATGTGATGGTACCCCTGACTCTAATTAGTAAGTCAACAATTTCAATTGAAGCAAGATATTTATTTACTGTAAAAACTGTAAGTATTGAGTATTGTTTGCTCATTTTTCCTGCAAGTTTATAAGGATATTACATTTATTTGTTCAGTTTGATAACAAGTATCCATTGTATGAACAATAATGAATAAGGCTTTCTCTTTGATGCATACCTTGCATTTTAATAAATAGACATTTCTACCTTTTCAAAATGAAGATTCACATTACACTACTGATCGCATAGAGGGGTAGCTACGTTACATCACAGTACCCTTCCCTCCTGGATGTGACACATGCTCGCACATACCTGGTCTACAATAACCTTTTCGTTACGGACACTTGAAGCAATTTTAAACTTCGAATGCGCACGCTAATGCTACTTTGATTTTGGATTCGGATAAAATTTTGTGATCGAATGGACTACTTGTCCTAACTTGGATCCAATCGTGGTTTTATCCTTCTAGCTATTTAATGTCAAACAAAATTTATATTTTTTTATAAGGAACAATATTCGAGCAATATAACGCAACTGATTTAATAAACTTTGTTAGTGGTGTGGTACCTGGCAATATTAAAGTTGCTCGAGATGCCCCACTATATAAAGTTGGAAATAGATAGGATATGAAAATTATAGACCCCATTAGTATTTTACCACCGTATACACTTTTTTTTAAAAAATGATATAGACTTTTAGGAAAGCTCTAACTTCATGCCAATATGAGCTTTTAAGACTGTTGAGTTCTAGGAATGCCAAAATTGGTGCCAATACAGACTGCATTAGATAAAGTGAAACAGCCTCAATTTTGATTGATCTCAAAACAGCTTTCGACACGGTAGACTGTGAAATTTTGTTTTTATGTAAAAATGCATAAATTGGGTATCCGGGCAATTTCCGCTTAAATGATTAAAACATTACTTATTAAATAAAACTCAATTTTTTTTGTGAATAATGAAGTTCAACCTGTTTTAATGGATACACATTGTGGTGTCCCACAAGGATCTGTTTTGGGTTCTATGCCTTTTCTTGTTTTATCAATGTTAGTTTAAACTTTCATAGTATACTTATAATGTATGCAGATGGTATTTCCCTTTTTACAGTGGAATATTCGAAAATTAAATTATGGCCGCTGTGAAGCAAGATATACACTTATTAGAGTCTAAATTCTACAATAGGCTTCACCTTAGCCTTTATGGAGGCTCCAAACATGGAGCCACTCGTGCTTTTAAGAAGGCTCAAGGCGCGGAGAAATGCTAGATATACAAACCCTCTAGCTTCATGAAACCTCAAGTCATGGGAATACACTAGGTTTGGCAACTATTCTGGCATTATAAAGCTTCAAGGAACGAGAAAACCTCCGCCTTTATGAAGATTCAAAGCATCCAGAGACGTTGGGATAAGCAACTACTACAGAGTTTATGGACGTTGAAAAATGCTAGAATAGACAACACCTCGGAATTTATGAAGACTCAAGACAGGGAGAAATGCTAGAACAGGCAACCCTTTCTGCGATCTGAAGGATCAAAACACGGAAGCATGCTAGAATCGATAAATCATCGGGATTTACGAACGCTCAATAGCGGAAAAATGCAAGAATCGCAAAACCTCGGTTTGTGTAAAGGTTCAAGGCATGAAGAAATAGGTACTAGAACAGGCAAACTCTCGTGCGAAAAGCCCACTTCTTGTACTTAATGGAGATTCAAGGTATGGAGAAGTGCTATGATAGACAACTCTTCGGGGTTTATGAAGGGTAAAGACTTGGAGAAATGTAGAATACGCCTCACATCGGGATTTATGAAGGCCTATGGTATTGAGAAATAATAGGAGAGAATTCCCTGGGCTTTATGCATGCTCAAGACATGGACAAGTGCTGGATTTAGCAACCTTCAGACATTATGAAACTTCAAAGAATGAAGAAATGCTAGAATAGGCATCCCCTCGTGCTGCGTGGAGGCTGAATTCTAGGATAGGCAATATTTGGAGATTCATGAAGGCTCAAGTCATGGGGAAATGTTTGAAAAGACAATTCTTCGGACCTACTGAAGAATTAAGGCATTCCTCATTCGATGTCCTCTGGGAATACTGTCATGAAATCTGGAAACATTTGCATTTAGAGGCAGAATTTTATTCTTCCAGCACCTAAGTGATTCATTGTCTAGGCGGCTAAATTGAGTGCTGCACAAGAATGGAGATTGGACAGATTATTAAAATGTCTAGTAAATGTGTCCTGTTTGAGAGTAAAAAGCATACTTTATTTCAGTTTTACATTATATTGTCATTAAAATACTTTTTCATGGAAAAATTGAACAAAACTGTATTTGGTGGTATATTTAGATTGGACACATGGTTCAAATACATGTATCGTATGTGTCCTCTTCGAGAGTAAAAAGTATAATGTATTTCAGTTTTACATATGTTGCCATTAAAAATTTTTTTCTTGAAGATATTGTATAAAACATGGTTTTATTTCAGTATATATTTAAACATGGTTATTATGTGATGGCGAGTAACGCTTCAAAGTTATATAATCATATGTGAATAATTTAAAATTATTCTGCACGTAAAACGGGATGCCGCTGCATACGTGAAAAGATAAATAGATGCCCCACCTGTGAAGGCCAGTAGAATGATGCATTAAATGGGAGCGGGTGAACAAGCGGATTAGGGTAATATAGTACGTTTAAGCGATAGTCAGATATTTTAAGAACGGATCGCTATGTGATGGCTTTGAAATGCTCTTTATTTTACAATTAAAAAAAAACTCCCAGTTGAGATAAATATAATTGTTTGAAAATTAAAACCAATGGCAAGGATATGGTTAATTCCACAAAAAAGGTTTGTTTCACATTAATTCTGTGCTTTAACAAGAGGTACATTTTTGTGTAGTAAGACTCGAGTGAAGAGGACTTCAAAGGCTGTTCCCAGAATATTCAGTAAATAAGTGCATTTCATTTAATATGAAAATATCTTAAATATACATTATTGAATCGAAATCAAATTATTTTTGAGAAAATCAAAATTTAGGAAACAGTTTCCACGTAAGCATAGTTTGGAGTGGGAGTGTTTTCTTGAAAATCTACGTGTCGCATTTTTGGAAGTGCTGAACTCAAACACCTAAATTAATGAGTATATTTTAATCAACTTCTCGTTTAGGAGTTATGCTGTTCGCAGACACACACACAAGGAACTTTTTCTAATCATATGATGCGGTGCATTACACGACTTTCTCTACTCACCCCTCTACAAACTATTCTTACTAAAGCATATTCTAGCTATTTCTCGTTAATCCAGATAAACTTTCTATTCAAATTTACACTTTTGCTGTACGATACAGTATGTAAAGCGATAGTCAGGTTTTTTAAAGTGTGTTTTGATATGTAATGGCTTTGAAATTCCATGCTCTTTGCATGACCATTAGAAGAAAAGACCAATCATGATTTATTTATAGATTGTGGCAAAACTTAGGGCAATTGGTCTTCTCTGCCGCTAACCATATAGAAAAGTTGTAAATACATTATCTTGAACACATTGATGGCACACGTAAACAATATCCAAAGGAACACAAGACAGAAATAACAAAAAATATTAGAGGAACAGTAAACTGGAGTTAATTTAAAATATAGATTAACTAAGTTAACAGCAATCAATATTTTTAAAATATGGCATAAACTACATATACAATTAAAATGAGGGCATTTCCTATAAATTGACAATTATTTATAACTAAAATCTGCAACTTATGACCAATAGCATATCAAGTTTGATAGCCCGTGACAACTGGTGGCAGTGAATTTAACAGCCCAGCAACCTTCACAGTAAAAGATGACGAGTAGGTATAGAGATGTTCGATTAAATGGTATTGAAAGTATGTAATGGCTTCCTATTTGAGAAAAGTATAAGTATTTGAAAATTCAAACCAATAACAAGGAATACCTTGGAAGTGCTCAACTCCACCAAAAAAATCATACAAATTGTGTACTTTAACAAGATCTACATTTATTGTATAGTAAGATCCTGTCTAGCTCTTGTGGTTTACCAATTATGCAAACACATTCAGAATGAAGCGGATTTCAGAGGCTATCACTAGAAAATTCAAGACATACATTTCATTGGTCATGAAAATATCTTAAAATATGGTATTTTAATCAAAATCGTTAGATGCATTTTTGAGAAAACCAAAATTTTCCAAAAATCTCGTATGTAAAGGATAGCAGCTTGAGTTAAGAGTGATTTTCTTGAAAATCTTCACGTGGCATCCTTGGAAGACGCTGAATTTTATACCAAGTTTGGTATTTCACAAATTTTCGTTTTTGAGTTATGTTATTCACACGCGCGCGCGGACCTTTTTCTAAAAAGGTTTTCATGGACCTAAAACGTGTATATTTACCAAAATCCGCATATATATCTCTTGGGTGGAACGTGATTAGTGGGGAAAGAAAACGCGATATTTGGGGGTTCAGGTCTCAAAACGTGTATTTCCAGTAAAATCTTAGTATGTAATTTTAGAGTGCCTTGAGAAAGGTATGAGTGTTTGACAAACCCATAACAAAGAATATATCGAAATGATTAACGCCAAAACAAAAAGCCATTAATTCTGTCTTTAAACGAGATCTATATTTTTGTGGTACGATTTTGTGTTTTATCACTACATTTCAGCTTTCTTCTTCACTTCCATACCAGGCGCTGGGCTGATCACTCATCCTGGATATGCTATGATCCAGAGTTCTGCTTGCCTCCCGATGGTTACTGACCTGTCCTAGAAATTGGAGAGTAATCTGTCAAAGAAGAAAGTGGTGTCCATCGCTTACGGTTCACCAATTACTTATATAAAAGTCTTTCATAATGGAGACGACCATCACCAGCTATTCCCCAAGCATCAAAAAATATATTTTCTTTATGAAAATATCTTAAAAATAGTATTTTAATCAAAATCACTAGCCATTTTTTGAGAAAATCTGAACAAACGAAAATATTTTCTCGTAAAGGGTAGTCTGGATTTTCTTGAAAATCCTCGTGTTGCACCTTTGGACGATACAGAACGTAAATACTAAGTTTGGTATTCATCGGACTCTTCGTTTGAGGTAGGTGTTCACAGACAGACATCTATTTCTAAAAATGCCTCAAAACAAATATTTCCGGACCTCTCAAGCTGGACGTGGTACTATTCAAGATATTCACCATTTGTCAAGTAAAATCTGAAGCATGTACTATTTTAATCAAAATCTAAGACAAATTTTTGGAAAATAAAAAATAGCGAAACGTTGATTTGGGTGGGTGGGGGATCTTCTAGAAATTCTTTTTGTCGCATTCTTGGAAAAGGATAAAGCTAAATTTCAAGTTTGGTATTTACCGGACATTCGTTTTTGGATGATTTGTGTTCAAGGCCACTCAACAAGGTCATTAGTGCCCTTAAAAACCACGATCATGGAAAAGGCCGGATATAAAGATCAATACATAAAATCATGGCAAAGGCCAGAGATAAAGATAAATAGAAAAATCGTGGTAAAGATCAGAGATAAAGATTAATATAAAAATCATGATAAAGATCAGAAATAAAGATTATATATTAATCATAGCAAACGCCAGAGATAAACCTGAATACACGAAACTAAGCTGAGTTGTGAAAAACTAGATGTCTAAATCCTCGTTTGAAGGTTTATCTTTGATGAATACTTCAATCGCTCGGTTATCGTCCACTAAGACCTCTGCAAGCCTGGCGAGTTGCAGAGAGGCCTGAAGATGTGCTAGAGGAATGCACTCCAGCAACACGTGACGGACCGACAGACCTTCGCTACACAGCATACAAATAGGTCACCTTAAAAAGATAACCGTGCGTAAAATTGCAGTGGCCAATACGCAACCGAGCTAAAATCAGTCCCTAACGATGAAATACACAGGAGGAACTTAGCCAGTTTAACCGAATGTGCTTCACTATAAGCTTATTTCCGCAGAAAGGTAACCATTCCTCGTGCCAGCACGATAATGCCGCTCTCCGCACAAGCCTAAAGTCTTCCGTTACACGAGACATTACAACACTGGGTTCTATGGTAGCCGCCTTAACTGCCAAATCCGCCAGTTCATTCCCCGGCAAGCCAACGATCCAAGCACACTGCACATTAACGCCAGAAGTGTATAAAACATGGAAAGCATCCTGGATTCGCTGAAGAACAGGATGATAGTTGTACAGCTCTCGAAGGCTTTGAAGTGTACAAAGGGAATAACTAAAAATGAGAGTGTCTCCCAATTTTCAACGCACATATAAAATGGCTTAGTATATGGCATACAGCTCTGCACTATAAATGGAAGTGCTATCATGACAACTGAATCTATGGGGTTCGGTTCCATGAACATAGGCACATGCAACACCATTGGAGCACTTAGATCCGTTGGTGTAGATAAAAATTCGATCATTGTAACCTGACAAAAACCCTAAACTACAAGTGCGAGTACTAAACGTAGGCATCGCACATTTCAGGTATGCCGTCATCCCAAGATGTGCACGAGATATCGCACGTAACCAAGGGCGGTACACCCTCTTAGGAACATTACGCCAATATTGCAGAGGTTCTGCCGATTCGGCGTTAAGGCTCGGAAAAGCACCAATAGCCACACAAATGCCCCGGTTATGGACTCTGTGTAACCTCAACACAGATGGTTTGCTGAATAGACGGCACATCCTAGTCTAACTTGGGTCGGATCAGTGCGCAATATATACGCAGCAAAACTGCCCAATCCGATCTCGTAAATTTGCCATTTAATACCCACAATATGAGAGAACGCTCACATATCGCTTTCAGTTGTGCTATATGCAATGACCAGCTAAGTTTCCTAACAAACGTCAAGCCCAGGAATCTGCGAACGGTAGTAAATCTGGACCCAATTGGAGCGAAGGTAGTAATCGTCTCCTACGGTACCAGAAATGAATGCAGATTGACCTCAGTTGAGAAACGAGAGCTGTTTTTAGGAACCCCATTCATGAAGATCTTTCAAAATGGGTATAACGGTGGCCTCCCGCCACTTTTCCGGAAAAGTGGCAAGCCAAACGCGATTATAGACCTTGAGTAGGTAAGCTCTCTTCAGCGGAGAACTGTTGGAACACTTGTAGGAGAAAACCATCTGGTGCTAGTGCTGATAGTCGTGAAGATAGAGCACATTTTAACACCGCTATGGAGAAAAGGCGATTGTAATCTTCAAGCTTTCCAGAACAAAACGAGAAACCTTGAGAATCCACCTGTCCTAACTGGAAGAAACTCGGGCAAATAGGTATCTGAACTAATGATTTGAGCGAAAGCACTGCCAAAGGTATCAACAACAGTTCCTGCAGCTGTTTAAGTCCGGCGATTGGCATGTGGGTCGATTTTCCTGCCACACCTTAACTTATCCAATACGACAGAGGAAGGTGTATGTCGATTAAATGAAGCTACAAACTTTCTCTGATGTATGTTTGCTATCCAAAGTGTCGACTTGCCACGCATTTTCTTGTATTGGATCAGGTTGTCGAGTGTAGGACGCTGGAAAAACCTAAGAGCATGTCTGCGAGCACGAGTGGCATTTATTCATCCACCAGAGGACTGGAAATCGATGGGAATGGGTAGTCAACCGAGGAATAGACTCCTCAGTAGCAGAAAGAATTGTCTCTGTGAAACAACTCAGACGTGCTCATTGTAATTAAACAGCCAACTGCGAGTAAAGGTTCCAGTTGGATTAATCTAAGCGCTATCTATGCAAGTGTAACATGCGAGGCTAAGGTCGTATGGTCCATTCGGTCATAATAACATTGCTCATGTGACAAGGTTTTTTTATTGACAGTAATATGTGCATACATATTTTACTTTTATGCATAATCGCTGTTCACATCTATAGAGTTGCTGTAACGCTGCATCAGCTTCTTTAACCTCTCAGCATAGAAGTCTGCAGCCTGGCCTTGAACTAGTTTGCAACACTCGTCTTGCGTGGATTTTTGATCACAAGTCTCAGTCTGGTAAGCATTGCACAGTACATGTCTGCTGTAATTGTTGACCCACGGTCCATGAAATCAAAAGGCCTTTTCGTACCAAAAAAAGGTAGCCATTTTGCAATTCGTGTACGGCGATTGCTTACACTTTTTACCTTCTCTACTACGTATAGTAAATAAGGGAAGTATTGTATTCCACCCAAACATTCGATACTGAGACTTCACCGGAAATGTTTTGAGACCTCCTGAATACAAAACACCTGTGTTGCACTCATGACTTATTTCATGTCATGAAAGTATCTTAAACATGATATTTTAATCAAAATCGTTAAAGCCAATTTTGAGAAAATTAAAATTTTCGAAAAAAGTTCCATGTAAAGGGTAATTTATGCTGTTCACACACACTTCCAAAAATGCCTTTTCCTTTGGATTCAGAGGTCTCAAAACATGTATTTCTGGTGAAATCTTGGTATCGAATTTCTGGGTGGAATACAATACTTGCCCTACTTACTCACATAGTACAGATGGTATCCTGATGCCGAAATTGTAACATCACAGCCCACAAGCCGCAGCTACGACGGGGCATAGCCATAGGATGTGCACGTCATAAGTCGATTGCTTTGTGACATCACGTTCGCACTATCTTCCGACAAGATGCAAAAGCTAAGCGGTCGCCAAGAAGGGCCCAATGTTTTCAATAAAGCAAGAACTCCTACACAATTTAAGAACCCAGGATACTACACCATCAACTCTGCATATTAAGAAAGCCTTGATTCCGTATGTTTCTTAAAATTTCATACCTCCTGCGTACGGAAACTGTAGCATGTGATGTTACAGCTGCACAAGTCGTCATTAATGCAATGTTCATTATATCTTTGCACCTGAGCCAAAAAAATCCAGGCACAGATTCCAGGTTCATCCACTAAGGAGGGTACCATAACCTCGAGAGAAATGAGATATGGTGATCCACAATTTGTACGGCACGGCCTAATGGAAGGGTGCACGCATGTACATTAGATATCTCGCATCGCGATTGCTGTTACAGCAGGCAATGCAAAGAGAAAGAAATGCAGAATTCCTCTATGCACGCAACGCAAGCATAAAGTTTGGAGTTTGCAAACTCTTGCATTGCATAGCGTGACTGTGAATGCTTCCATTAATTAACATAAATGCAAAGTGTTGCATTTACATTTCATTGTGAATGGGCCCTTACACTGTTGACACACACACACACAGAGACATGTTTCCAAAAATGCTTCATATGCATTCAATGCAACTCAAAACTGTGAAATCCTGTGAAATCTTGGTATCGAATTTTTGGGTTGAATGCAATACTTACTATACGAAAGCAAAAAATGGGTGAAGCTTTGCTCATTTGGTTTGCTGAACAGAGAAAGCAAATCCAATTTCAGGACCAATTGATCAACAGCACAATTGTGATGAGATGCTACCAAATTATAAAATGCCCCCCTCTAAATCTCTAGCCTCAAGAGAAAAGGCTGCCCCAGGCTAGAAAAAAACTTAAAATACTAGTGAGGTTTCAGAATGAACAGTTGACCGGTCTTCCAGCTGTTTGGAAATGGTTAGCAAACCCATTAAAGATGGTGGCGACGAGGAATTGCCTTAACCCTACGTCAGTCGCTAGCGGCCTGAGACCCCTGGCATTATATAAATGTTATAATTTTCGAACGAACAATTGCCTGACTAGGACATCTAACATTACACCTTGCTCAATTATTTACTGCAGCGATAACCTTGTTTGGCTGGAGGAATGAATAATCAGCAGTTACATGTCAACCAGGCCCCGCGCACCTGCTCTCGTTACATATTGTGGACAGATTTGTTTCTCATTAGCTTTTGTGCAATATTGCTTTACTATTGGAAGGAGCTGTTACTGCTTTGTCATGAATACGAGTAAAAGGTACAATCTACAAAATCCGAATGAATTGGGAAGTACGTCGCCTACTTTGCGATGATGCCTTGCCCGTGGATGACAACTATATGAATAAGATGACTGATTCAGAAGATAAAACTGTAAGCGAGACCTTTAGATTCAGAAACTGACCATGAAGATGAAGACGATGAAAGCAGCTTGTGTGATAACATGTATCTTATAGGTAACATCATATGCGTATCCTTCTTATTATTGACAATACATTGTTATTCACAGAAAGAGATGGAACAAAACGAGAGAAAAAAAAAACTTTGAAAATAACAGACAAGGGCTCACAATATATTGACCAAACTTCCTGGTGTGCTAGGAGCTGCCAAAAATGCGAAAACGGAAATTGATTGTTGGAACCTGTTTGTTACCGAAGATATAGTTAGTTGATTTGATTGTTGAAGCTCAAATACCTACATTAGCAGTGTGCAGCACAAATTTGGTTGTGAGAGAGACAGCAGACCTACAGATGTAATAGAAATAAAAGCTTTCCTAGGCTTATTATACCTGGCAGGAATTTTTTCGTGATGGACGCCAGAATATTCACGAGTTTTGGAGAACCGATCTTGGAATTCCTCTACTCCGAATGCATATGTCCGAAAAACGATTCAGTCTTCTAATACGCTGTATTCGCTTTGATGACAAAAGCCCAAGACTGGAGTGACAAAGATTGGATAAATTGGCTGGTGTTAGAGAAATGTTTACATTGTTTCTGAACAACTGTCAGAACCATTATTCTCTTGGACAAAATGTCACTGTCGACGAACAGTTGCCGGCGTTTCGTGGTCGATGTGCTTTTAGACAATATATACCATCCAAGCCAAACAAGTATGGCATAAAGATATTACGTTTGAGTGATGCAAAACTGTTTTATACAACTAACATGGAGATTTATTGTGGACAGCAGCCGGACGGACCATATTTGCAAACTAACTCGGCAGAGGCTGTAGTGCCGAGACTAACTGAACCAATCTCTGGCACTGGACGAAAAGTTACTGCAGATAATTGGTTTACCAGTGTATCGCTGGTGAATGAATTGCGCAAAAGACAACTTTCTTTCGTTGGTACATTGCAAAAGAACAAAAAAGAGTTACCCACTAATTTCACTTCTCCAAAATATCGCAGACAGTACGAAAGCATATTTGGCTTCACAAAAAATGAAACACTTGTTTCATATGTTCCAAAAAAGGGTAAAACAGTAGTTTTGCTCTCAAGTCTACATGTTTCATCCACAGTTATCAGAAGGTGCTGAGAAAAAGCCTGAAATAATCCTGCATTATGACACTAAATGTGGAGTTGATGCAGTAGATAAATTGTGTGCTACATACAATGTAGCCAGGACGAGGTGGCCGATGGTAATTTTTGACTATCTTGAACATTGCAGGTATTAATTCTAGGGTTATCTTCCTTGGAAACCAAAATAAATATTCCACAAGGCAGGAGTACTATTTGAAATCACTATCTTTAGCTTTACTGTTGCAACAACTACAAAGGAGAGCAACAGCATCAAATCTATCCGATGAGTTGAAAGGAACTTTGACAAAATATAAACCTGAAGAATCCGGCGTAGATGAATTGTCAAATACATCGCTATGCACATTGAAAAGGAAACGATGTGAACCCAGCAACAAAGACAAAATGAACTGCAAAACTAAATATGCACGTGGGAAATGCAACACCCCCCCCCCGTGTTTGAGCAAACATGCTAAAATTATTTGCAATAGTTACTTAGTCAGGGAAAACACGGGTGAAATAGTAGATGATTCTGAGTAACTGAACATTTGAAATTACAAGTTGTATGTATACCTGGAAATGACAATGTATTTCTTTATACTTACTGTAATACATTTATAACGTTTATGTACTCATATTTTAGCTTGTAATCTGAAAGCTGCCATTCTCCTCTGCTACATTTATAAGATTTAGTTTCCTCCCATGGTCGATATGAACAGTAGGGCAACTTCTGCCTTCACATTTACTCTCCAGCAGTAATAACTTGCAAAGTTGGCTTCATAGTAAATCAGACATGATTGTAATAAAGAACTACTGTCCATTCCAAACCAGAGTTCCCCCTGATGTAAACAGAAGCATGTGCTTCTACTTGTCACTTATACCAAGGTAAATAGTTCCTTAATACAGGAAAGGTGTTCAAATGCAGTTTATTGCAGTTATAAGAACTCATTGTTAAAGGTAATGGATGTATACTAGCTGTTAAGGGTTAACAAAATATGATTTTCATCTGCTATTGCACTAATGCCGAGAGCATCTTGCTTGTTAATACCAACCATATGCATGACTGCCACTCTTACATATACAAGAAATGCAGCAATGAATTCCCAGAGGTGCTGAGTACAGAAACACTTTGCATAACACAGGATATACTAAAAGCTAAGTCATTCATAATATGCTAACATACATATGCTCAGCTCAGGTCAAACCTTGTGATTTAGTCAGTTGGTATTTGAGCTCATATAGCAGAGGAAGGTGTGTGTAGTGCGAATAAACTGTTCAAACACAAAAGTGGGAAACTGTTAAAAAGTGGCTAAAAACAAACAATACTTCATATATTCAACTCGCTATTAGAAAAATGCCCCATACTTGCATTAGTGCATATTATAAAGCTAGTATTGGATTTTACAGGCATTTCAGTGAGAAGTGTAACCAAAGCAAGCAGGGAATATGAGACATAATAGAACATAGAAGAGGATAAAATGTGGGAACTTGCTTTAACTGCAACAATGCTGTGGAATTGTGGATAAGCTTGTCATTTTTTTTTAGAGTAGTTCCGATTCCAATATGGCAGCCGTCATCTTTGAAGGATTTGGATTTTGCACTTTTGCCAGAGGATTGTGATTAATGTAAGTAAACTGTTCATTGCTGCATACTTATAAAATCTATTGTTACCTCAGGTTGCATTTTGAAATATGATTCTCACATAGGATGCATTTTAAGATTTAAATAGTGTTCAACAAGCCTGTGAGAGCAGAACAAGCAGCCATTACGGAGGGAATTGCGAACTGCTTTTGCACGGATAATACAAAGAGTGTTTTCAGTGAAAGGCAATATAGTTTGAATAGACAGTAGTGTTTAAAGAAGGTAACCCAAGATTGTCTATCAGTCCACATTTGTAACATTGTAATGAAATGAAGTTGCACTCATTAAGAGGCATTGCATCATTCTACTTGGAACATGTCATTAGTGGCAAACAGATGGAGATTCATAAATGAACAGAATTACTCAGAACAAAACTTCTTTATTGGGCCAAATCAAAGATGTACACAAATCACTGTGCACTAACTTCTTCCTTGATGCGATCTTTCTTCAACTGGCCCATAAACAAAGCCTTGTCTGCTGCTGTCTGGAATCGGCCATGACCAAACTTTGAAGATGTATCAATGAACTTCAAGCTGATCTTCTCCAAAGCCTTCCTCTTTGTGTGAACCAAGAGAGACTGAAAGTTAAGAAGTTAACTTGTTTAAATTCAGTTCCATACATACATGAGAGATGCATACTGTGCAGACTTTGAAGTCATGAACAAGGTTTTTACTTCATATTAAAAGCGAGATGAAAAGAATAAAATAAGATAAAAGCAGTAAGGAATTTAGACAATACAGATGGAGGGATTAAGATAGGGAAATATTTTGCAAAGAGCTAGAGTGGAAATAATAGGCTTATATCTGGAAAGGTTGATACAAAAGGGTGAAATAGAGGAAGCTGAATGGAGCAGGTAATAAGGGGGGGAATTAGTTGTAAAATGAATGAAGCAGCAAACAATCAGGATAAGAAGACAATATGGAGACTGAAACACACATAACCAAAAGGGAGGGGACAACTTTCAGGCAGAAACATGGTGCAATTGCTTTTATTTGAGGTGTAAACATTAGCCAAAGTTCAAGAGAGTTTAAAAGAACAAATATGTATATTGAGGATTTAGATAAAGAAATGAAGTTAAACCAAATATTAAAGTTAAAAAATAAAGCCTGTGGAATCGATGGGCTACTACGTGAATTCTAGAAAGCATGGTGCAAAAATCCTGGGCTGAGGTTAGTGAAATTTTTCAGTGCGGTATGTAATAGGGGATAGAGTCCCAGAGATCTGGAAAAGGGAATTGTGGGACCAATATATAAAGGCAAAGCAAATATAGATACTACAAATTACAGGAGTATTCCCCTCCTAGCAGCAATAGGTAAAGTATACACAGGGATACCAGCTGACAATGACGAGATGGGCAGAGAAAGAGGTGAAGCTATCAAATTCCAAGCAGGATTTAGAAAAGGGAACGAGAACAAATATCATAAAGGCAATGGTGGATAAATACTCTAGTATAAAGAAGAGAGGGTATACACAATTGTTATTGATCTAGAAAAATCATTCGACACTATCAGCAGGGATGCACTATGGTTTAAACTACTTGAGTGAGCGAAGCATTTATATGTTAATAATGAGTGATGTGTGAAAATAGCCAAGGGAAGAATTACTGAAGAGAACATGAATAATTTAGGGCTTAGACAAAGGTGCAAACACAGTTATAGATAACATAGAAGAAAAAATTTAATAAGCATTCACAAGTTAAGGAAATGCCAGGATTGTTTGCAGACCCAGTGGCAATTTCCATCTCAGTAGTGGGCCTAAGTTAAACTATTGTAGCAATTAGCAAATACTGTAAAGATTGGGAGCTGAGATAAACAAAAAGAAATTTAAATTCATTAATTTTAAGAAAGGATATTAACTAAGAAAGACCGAAAATTGATTTTGGAAAGTAACCGAGTTGGTAATGACAATTTACTATCTAGGAGTAAGGCTAAATAGTGCAGGGGATTCGGGAGAACTAATGAAAGTACTATCAAAGGGGTAATAAGCAATACAGGTAATCAGAGCATGTGTGAACAAAATACCAGAAATGCAAATTCCATGGCTAGAAAGAATATATAGCACAGTGGTGGAAGCAAGGATGTTATATACAGCAGATATGGGGGGCTGGAAAAAGGATGGGGAAACGTAGATGTTAGACATAAGAATCTTTGAAAAATAAGCCTGGGATTACCAAGAAGTTCACCAAATGGAGTAGCATAAACCGAACTAGGAAGGGTGGGAGCTAAAGGCAAAATGGTAGAAAGTCAATCAAAGACTGGTTAAGAACAAAGCTACTATAAGAAAATAAGATACAGCAATGCTTGATTGTACAGGAGAAGGAAAGAAGAAAAAAAAGGGCAGCTTTGATGCACAAGAAGAGCAGAAAGAAACAGTAAAAGGGTTTCTGAAAAGAAATTAGAACAAGAGTAGGGGATATTGAAAAGCTAGAAATCTTAATTGGTTTAAAGGAAAAAACGTCATTAATAGATTATAAACATGTTAAAATGGAATGAGGAAAAAAGATACATTATGTCAGAACAGGATACACATGGGCAAGAACAGGTGTAATGTATTAAAGTGGTCTAATAGGGAGAAGGGATTACATGAAATTGGCTATTCTGGAATGTGGAAGAGAATTTAACACTAGAGAAATGGAAAATTTTACCAATAGATCTAAAAGGAAGATTTCCAATACAAGATCAAATGAATACATGGAGAAAACAGGAAAATATGAAAAATTAGGTTAAAGAAATGTGAAGCAAATTGGAGAATATATGGAAAAAGGGCAAGGCAAAAAAGTAATGGAAAATTATACTCTTATTATATATGCAACTCCATTGTATAAATTGCATGCAAGTTCAAAGCAGCCAAACCATTCATTCACACACAATCTGGACAGTTTAATTACTGCTTCAGTTCTATCATTGAACATCAAGAATTATTTCAGAATCCTTTTGGCTCTGTGAGTCATCATATGCAGTAAATAAATTGCGCACAACATTCACAGAAACTAAACATATAAGTCAAATTGCAACCACTTAATACACAGCCTTAACTTTACTAACCTTGCGCAGAGTAATCACACGCTTCTTTGGTCCCATAACACATCCTTTCAGCATAACAAAGTCATTGTTGACCTCACCATAATGGGGAAACCCTCCCATCGGCGTGATTGTCTTCTGGGTCAGGTCATATTCTGTAGAAGCATTATTTTTTACAACCTTAAGGGATAAAGAAAAAAAGAATGTGAGAATGTGTCATACTAGATATCACCAGCATTAAAGTTTATTTAATAACCCATGCCTCAGGATTTATTTCCCAATCTTCTGTCATTGTTGTCAGATCTACTATCAAAGAGCATCACTGACATGGCAACTGACTGCATCAGCCCTATCGATCACATATCACGGATATTCAACATCCTTTTGGCTAGTAATAGTGTCATCATTAGCAGTCTTGTATACAAAGGAAGAGAAATTCATTACAATATTTCTTACCTTACCATCCTTGGTATGTATGCCCTGTCCAATACGATAGATCTTCTTATTCATCTCCGTACGATGATGGTAACCTTTCTGACCAGCCCTTGCCACAGTAAAAGAGACCCTGCTAGGATGCCAAGCTCCAATACAGGCAACCTTTCTTAGCCCCTTGTGTGTCTTACGTGGTAACTTCTTAGTATGCCAACGTGAGGTAACACCTGTACAAATAAGAAACACCATCAATAACTTATAACACTTTATACCAAATGTGAACCTAGAAAGAGAAAACATGCGTTTAGTGGTTTCAGTAGGAAGGCAACATGATTAGATCATCACTGCATTTCAGAATAATGCACAAATCATTCTTCTCATCACAAATCCTGAGCATGCCCCACCCAATTACTAGAGCAAACCATGCAGGATTATATATATATATATATATATATATATATATGGCATAATTTAAAAAACCTGTATTTGCCATAAAAGCTGCTTCAGACATCACTCAGCATCTGCCCACTCTCATTCAAGAAAACTGCAGTATTAATGAACAAGTTTGAAATACATTTCGACACGTTGAATTGGAAAATCTAATTCTATGCTTTGTTATTTAAGGACACATTTTATTAGAAATATTACTTGGTAAGCAATAGATTTAAGTGGGATAACAAAGCTGAAACTAAACAGCTTCTTAGTGAGTGTACTTACTGAAATACAAGACAATCCCTTCTTTTTCAGAATAGAAGTACTTTTTTTCTAACTAATTTAATTTTGGTAGTAACTTTTTAATGACAAAATGAAGCCAGGAAATGATAATATAACAAGGCGTTTCATAAAAATTTAATATAATGAACATTTCATCAGCAGGGGAAATGTGATTACACAAAATTAGGTCTATTTTGATTACCTTATTTAAAAAAGTTACAAGTAGTATGTTCCTGATGAAAAGGTGGCCAGTTTCAGCATCTCCTTTAGCAAAGCCTTTAAAAGCATGTTTCTACGATAGCGGCAGACGGCAAGTGCCAAGAATGCGGACAGGAAAAACTGCGCAGGCAATTCGGAATCTTTTGGCTCACTCTGTACATTGGCAAAGGGACAGCACAGGAGCAAAAGATCGGGGTTATTTGGATCCAATCATGCACCTCATGGAAGTGTGCTTCATCATGGCAGAATGCATCCAGACAACTTTAGTTTTTTACTCTATACCCAAGAATAACAAATGCCATAGGAACAGAATGTTCAAATCCTATTGAATTGCTCTAAAGATGAATATACAGTCACTGAAGAGGGGAAACGGAGGTGTGTTAGCTTTGAATAAGATGCCAAAACCAAAATGACAACTTTCATGTCCGATATACATGAATATGCATCTCTTTAAAAAACTAATAAAAATGATATGATTTCCCTAAAAACGTACCATTTACAGAAAGTTGCATCCATTTCAGAAGTGTGTAGTGTGCCACAAAAGGGGTATGTGTAACAAAACCACTTTGTGCTCTTATCACTACCATGCTTCATGTGTAATTGAAAATTATCACATGCAGTTTGATATTTGTATGATCAACGGTTGCAAGGCTGTGTTAAGCAGGATACTTTGATAAGTTTCCACACCATCCATAATACAAAATGCAATTTGAAAAGCTCACTACACACCAAGCAGAGCAAAACAATGTTAAGGCAGATATGCAAGCATTTTTCAACTGATTAACTGCCGTGAAAGTGCGACAACAGAAACACTTGCTGGAATTCATTAGGTAGGCAGGCAGGTGTGATGCCTAGCACCAGCTATGAGGTTAAACTCCGCTGTGTTTGCATCTTAAGAAAATAACTTTTGCAGGTCCCTATTTATCAGAATCAGACAGTACGACAATCACAGTAGTGGCAGCTATGACAATTTGATAGGAAAGATATTCTATTTAGAAATATGCCCAATATGGCACATTGTTGACAACAGTTTAATTTGAAATTGCGCAGAAAGAGAAGCAGGAGCAAAGTATGGGAATGTACGAGGTATCTGGTGGGCGAAAGAGCGATGCATACAGCTAAACAAAACATGTTTGATTATTTACTACCAATAACCACCATGTGAAAAGAAATTTACATTTTAATTCTAGAAAGAAATCCTTTTGCCAATGAGAATGCTTATAATCAACTATTCTTACTATTAATAAGATTCAGAATAGGACAAGCATTTGGTGGTGGTATATTGGAATGTTGAGGGTCTATGGGACAAAATGAGAAGTGGGTAAATTGTTACAAGAGGCTGATACAGTTGCAGTTGTTGAAACATGGGTATGGAAGAGAGTGAAAATGGACATGGAGGAATATGATTATTTCAGTCAACTAGCAATGAGAATCAGTCGGAAGAGAAGAGCATCAGGGGGATTCGGAGTTTTTATAAAGGAGAGAAATTTTTATGTTAAGATATGTTTCACTTATGTGATGCTAAGATTCAGTGACTATTAACAGGGTTATTTGGAAAAGTTAGCAAAGTGGCTTTAGGCATTTTATATAACCCACCAAGTGTATCTGAATTTTATGACCCAATTAAGCCAGGATATGGAGGTATTATGTAACAAATCCTGATATTAAAATTGTCTTAGGTGATTTCAACGCTAGGCTAGGATGTGAACCTCAAGAACAGAAGAAAATATAAAGAGGATAATAAACAAAGAAAGCAGAAAATTACTCCAATTTAAAGAAGAAAATAATTTGAAATTATTTAAACAGAATTAAAGGAAAAGATGGGATGGGTGATATTACGTTTGTAAATAATAATGGACTGTAATTGATTACTTTATTCACTGTGTATTGAGGATGCAATAATAGATTTTGAAGTAGTTCAGGGAGTGTTTACTGTCATTTTCCACTGAAGACTGCATTCAGGGTAAAGGGCGAGATGGTGGATGATGAATTTGTTAGGGTGGGAAAGAAGTATTTAAATGGAAAAGAGGAAGAATTATATTTGGGTAGATTGAATTTAATTATGCGGGAAGACACAGAGTAATATAAATGTATTATTACAAAGGAAAGTCAGGAAGTTACTGGGAGATTGGAGTGGATAGTTAAAAGAGCAGGATGGAAAATGAAACAAAGGAAAGAGGGGCAAATGGAAAGAAGGGGATGGTTTGATGAATGTATTAAACCTAAGAGGAAAGTGGAACAGGAATTAAAGAGATGGAAGCTACAGTAGGATAAGGATTCAAGGAAAAATTATTTAACAATGAAATGGACTTAAATATGTTTAATTGAAGTAAAACAGAAAGAATGGGGCGGGAGATTAAGTAAGAATTTGCTTGAAGCAGTAAATAAAAATGAGCTGGATATATATTGCATTTATAATTCTAACCGCCATCTCGAATCCAGGTGACCAGAGAGACGTATGCGCGACAATCTCTGCATATCTCACAATACTATAGATAGGCACTGTGGATTAAACTGAGAGTGACCAAGCTCAAAATTCATTAGAGCAATACAGAATAAATATTATATATATTTAAGTTTTATATTAACCTGAATGGTGATGAAATTATGGGAAAAATTGATAAAAAAGTGTTGCATATCATATTCATTTTGTAAGAAATGGGGTTTAAGAATAAACTTAAAAAAAAAAAAAATCAAAGATAATGGTATTTAAAGAGCTATAAATTGGAGGAAAAGTGGCACGTGGAAGGGCAAGAGTTGCAAATAGTAAACAAGTAGGATTATTTGGGAGTGAGAATGATCACAAGATCATTCCTAGCCTTAGCCAGGGAAAATTAGCAATGACTGCTATAAGAATATGCTTAAAGAAAATACTAGATATGGTTGGAAAGGGTTGACAAAGCTTAGTTGAAGCAAAAATTGTCTATGGATCAGAGATTTGGGGAACTGACAAAGGATGGGAGATGATTAAGTACATAGATTGTTCTGTAAATGTACGTTAGGTTTATTTATTTCATCACCTGTTGGGGTTGGGAAGAGTAGGTAGCAAGGGCATGATAGTAGAAAGAATACTTAAATATTCGCATAGATTGAAATCATTGGACAAGCATAATATCCTGAGACAATGTTTAATAATACAAGAAAAATCCAGTGATGGGATGAACTGAGCTCGAGGAATAAGGAGAATTTTACAGGAAATAGGAATGGGTAACTTATGAGAGGAGAGAGAGAGAGAGAGAGAGAGAGAGAGAGAGAGAGAGAGAGGGGGGGTTAGGTAAAGGTTTCTGGAAAAAAAGTGAGGAACAGAGTAGAAGAAATAGAGAAACAAGAATTATTTCAAAGTCTGGAAGGAAAGAAACATTTGGAACAATATAGACAAAGGTGCAGGACTGGGGAAGGGAGAAGTATGTGGATGTAGGTAATAGGTTAGTGAGAGAAGGGTGGGCTTGGTATAGATTAAGTGCATATAGGTTAAGGGTGTCCTCTTTGTGGAGAGACAGATAATGATTTACATTATATAATTGAATGTGAAGAAACTAAGTTGTGGAGAGATCAGTTTTTACCTGGAGAATGTTAACACAGAAGTATATAATTGAGGATAATGAAAATATAAAAATAGGAAAATATTTAGGGAGAGCAAGAGAAAACTGGTTCAGAAAAATAAAGCAATATGAATTTGTTTGACCCACCATGCATAAATAACCAGTGTTAAAATGCATGGACTAAAGAAAAAATAGCAACTCAAAGTAATGTATTAAAAATTGTAAGAATTTTGTATAGCATTTGAGGCAGTATTTTAATTAAATTCAATAACAGCCCACCTTGAAAACAGTATGTATATAATTTATATTGTATACGTATTTGTTAATATCAAGTAAATGTTTATATACTCTAATAGTGCAAAAACTGTGAGAATACTATGTTTTAGAATGTTAATGAGGTAATAATGTAATTTTGGTGACAATGTGTTTGGAGTGTTAAAAGTACTGGTTATGAAAAAGATCGGTAATAACGTAATTTCGCTTACAGTTTGGAATTAGCCAATCAAAAGTAAAGAAAAGATTTTAGTTTGAATACTTAAATTCTATTGGACTAGAATTAGCCAATAAGAGAATGACCTTAACAAAGTTAAATGTTTTTACCATTGAATCTAGTCAGTTGCGGGCAAAATGTACTAAACAGCAGACGTAAGAGTCGCAGACATGAAGTTGTAGAGAGTAGACGTGAAAGTCACGGGTAAAAATGTTCAAAAGTATAAATGATAAAATTTGTGTTCATTGCCAAAAATGTATTAAGTGCTCAGTTTTATTTTATAAAGCGTTGTGCTTATAAAATGTGCAAATATAAAGTAAAAATAAAAAGTAAAAAATTAAAAAGTAAATTGTGTGGCATCTTATAATTTGAGTTTTATCACAACCCTACAAGAACTTGTGTTTCTATAGTGCGACTGAAAGCAGCAGAGGCAAATAACTTTAATAATACTTACGCAACCAAAAACCTACCATAAATTGGCGTACAACTGCACATTGTGGAAATAAATATATACATGCATACCAAAGCTTACTCGTCAGTTTATTCTTAATCGAGATAAACTTTCATCATACACTCTGCATTCGTCAGATTTTTATAAGTGATCACTATGTGATGGCTTTGGATGACCACATGAAAAAGAATACCTACTTACCATTTTAAGAGTGTCTTTCAAAACTCAAACCAAGAGATCAAAACTTTTCTTTTGCATAGATGATTCGTTTGTCTACTACAGTTTACAATTATATGGGTTTTCAGATTCATTCGGCTGTTGCACAATTTATTTTTAAGGACGCTTAACTACAAGGTCATTAGCATCCTAATGACAAATGCCAGAGATAAATATAAATACAATAATCATGGCAAAGGCCACGATGAGGATGAATATACAAACTAAACCACCAAGAGGTACAAAAAAACAAACAAATGACTAAACCTAAATTTGAAAGTTTATCTTTGATAAAAACTTATCAAATGGCACAGTATATGACATACAGCTCTGCACTATAAATGCAAGTGCTAGCATGAAAACAATATATGGGATTCAGTTCCATAAACATAAGCACATCCAACACCATTGGTGCACTCAAATTGTTGCATGTTGGTTGTGCATGTCAATACTTGAAACGAGGCAGGACTATGAAAGATTATTTGGAAGGAGCAGAAGTCAACAGTTGGGGTCACCTCTAAGAAATGGGACCACATTGTACATTTCCAGCATTTACATTTGCAACTTCTTCTGCTGGCATCTCTAAACTTGCAATCTCAGTGTGCATGGTAATAGGCAACTTTGACACTAATATTTTTAGAAGAAATTCTTATTAACTGCTTCAGCGATGGCCATTTAAACCCTCCATGGGCAGGGAATGGCCACCCAATAAACAGCACAAGACCATTTAAATTGTTAAATGGGGTAAAAATGCTGCATAAATACCATTCCTATCTTCTGTATTTATCAAGTTATTTTAATGAAACCAAATTTCACTACTTGGTTTCTCTGTAGCAAAAGCCATTTGTGCGTCTAATGCACCTAATTAGAGTCAGCTTCTTGTTTATGCATACGAATGATATAGCTGCCTCAGCAATGTGTTCTCCGGTTCAAGGTGTCATGCTTTTGTTTATATTACAACGCGATAATGTACTTCCATATATTGAAACATGCCACCTACAAACAAAGCAAACATCTGTCAGCATTTGTATGTGCCTACGTCTTAGAATATTACACAACCGAAGTAGACGAATGCAGTGATATTTTCATTCAGTCCGAAAAGCTTTGTTCTGAAAAGCACATTTGAAATTGTTATATCTCAGTGCTAACCATGGCTTCGACCAGTAATGTAGCAAATCAATCAGCCCACTTAGGAAGTGTATGGGCTTCTGAAATTACTTCAGAAAATGTGGAGGACGTTTTTGCTGTGTGAGCGAGGGATTTGGATATAGACCGCAGGTTTTAATATTTCGAGAGGGTATTGAGGATATAGGTAGCAGTGAGGAAGAAAATGACACACTTCCTTCAGGTGTTCGTGAAGAATCAACATTGTGGAGTGGTCAAAATAACAACACAAATATACATATCTTCACGAACACAGCCTCTGGTGTAAAACACCAGGCTCAACTGACTTCTGACAGCCAACCAATTGACATTTCCACAAATTTTTTTAACTGCAGACTTAGGGCCATATTCATAGATTTCACATAGGTCCGGACTATCTCCAGACTCATTTAGTCTGGAACAAAGACCAACCAAGTATTTGATATTCATAGACTATAAAGAGTCTTGGACCAAGATGGGCCATGGATCAGCAAGGAGAAAATGTTACACGATGAAGAAAGGTAGTTCTGCGCAGGCGCAACTGTCATAGATTAGTAAACTAAACACTCTTACTCCCTAGTTTTTAACTTTCTATGGTTGTTTCACAGCTGTTTTTTCCCCATCAGTTCAGTGCTCACTCCTCATCCTTAACCTAGAAGTGTGCATGGTCAGAGGGAAATGCTTGTTTTCCTTAATACAAAAAACGATGGATACTATTGAAAACAAATCGGTTCCGACAAATGCACAAACCCCCCCCCCAAAAGAAGAAAGCAGGAATGGAGGGAGAGAATACATAGATAGGAAGTTTTGTGCATGATCGTAACCTATTGCCAACCCTCCCTTTTTTGGAAACTTTCTTATCCACCTCATACAGTTTCATGGCATTGTTAATCATTTCAATAAGAATTTAACTTGCTGGATAATAAAATAAATATTATGACAGTAATTATCAGGGTTAGGATTTTTAGGTGCAAATTTCAGATGAAAAAAGGGACAATAAGGTGCTAGTTTAAGGGGATGCACAACTGAAATTGCTATTTTCTAAACTATCCATTCAATTGGGCTGAAATTTTAACCACATGTCAGTCTTCTTTACATATAATTATTTTGTGAATTTCAACCCCAAATCTTAATTACTTTTCAAAACACAAAATTAAGGGTATATGGAAAATGCAACACATGATGCATAAAAAAAAAACCTTGCATTGCTTCTGTCAATGAACTACAAATCTGTCAAATTTTCTTCTACCATTCGTAGTTTAAGAGAGAAAAAAAGTTTTGCAGTTTTGTATTTGCAATTCCCCCCCCATTTTTATTTTTGTGTATATTGATGTCTTCAAAAATTAGTAGCGCAAAAACTATTCATTACACAACAGGAAAATTACAAGACAGTTTTATTTATTTGGGCTTTTGAAATAAGCATAAAAAATGTCAATATGAATGGATGAAAACTACATCATGTGGAACATTTTGAATATGCAGAAATGCTGAAAATAAGAAATGCTTAAAATCAGTTGCAACCAAATACGCAAGGGTATTTAAAAAGTCCTGTAACAATCCTGAAGTGTTTGCTAGGTCAAAAATAAAAGTGGATTCTAAAACTACAAGCAATGGAGAAATTTTTGGGAATTTTTGTTTTTGTTTTTACATTTGAGATTTTGGTTAACTCAAGTTGTGCATTCCCATAACTAATTCAATGATTTATTTTTCATCTATTCCAATTTAACTACAAACAAGTCAAATAATCGCTCATCAAAAGAAGGAAAAAACATGAAGCTGTTTTACATTAAGCATCTCCACATTTTTAAAAGTAAGTCTGTTTCTATTAGGAGATAGAATGTCTTTGTAGATGCTAAATCAACATACACAGAAACAGTGGGGCAAACCTTTTATTCACTAGGGATGGCAACTCTACAAATGTGGCGAATTCCTCAATGTCTGGATTCTTATGAAGACTAGATTCAAGTTTGTCTTTGGCAAAGCCATCTAACTGCTCCCTCACGGAAGGAAAAATATCCCCATTGCTTTTCCTTTCCCAGACCTTGTTCTTCCAGTTGGTCAATAGCTGCAGGCAGGGACTTTTAACCATAGACAATATAGTTCTGTCTGCAAATGATTATTTTCTCCGGTAACAGAAGTTGCTGTGCCTTAGAAATTGCACCTGCGTCGGATGGATCCAAAGAAAGCACAAACTCTTCAATTTTGTCAAAATTCTCCCACAACATAGCAGCGCACTCAAGCCAAGATCCCTAGTGAGTAATGACCGGGAAATTTGGAAGGGGCAGACCAGTGATTTCCCGGTAGTAAACACGGCTCTGAGCTTTCAATAGAATCTTCAGGGCAGAGATGAATTGATTCGTTCCTTA
The DNA here is from genome assembly GCA_030765065.1 of Deroplatys truncata. NCBI lineage: Eukaryota > Metazoa > Arthropoda > Insecta > Mantodea > Mantidae > Deroplatys > Deroplatys truncata. The sequence goes on along the minus strand of CM060984.1, from coordinate 49,049,694 downwards.
TGGATTCACAAACCCTGTGAAGGGCATGAGCCAAGCATGTCACATGCTTCAAATTAGGAAATAAAGGTTTTCAATTGGTTAACAGCTGAAACCATGTATGGAGCCTGGTCTGTAACCACAAGTTTTTCAAACTTGATACCAGTAGGCCAGAGTTTTTGGCAGAAGTCATTAATGGATTGCATTACTGTACTGGCATTGGCTTTCTGCGACAATTACCAGAATGTTCTCATTCATGCTGGAACTTCAGTCTCAGCAATTTCTAGTAGTTTCGAGCAGAACCCACTCTTAATAATTCTCGGAACTGCATGGGTGAGGTTACTGCCAACTCTGCATGCCCAGCCTTTGCCTCCACGCAAATAGATGTCTCTCACAGTAACAAACATCAGGTGGGATATCACTCATTGACAGTGACATTGTGGGCTACTTTATAGCAGTAAAGCGAGAGACAAAAGGCTTTTGCCCAACAAACGATTATTTTCCATTGTTGCAGGTGTGCTTTCAATTCCTGTGTGGCATTTAGTGAAAGAGGTAGGCTTAGTATTTGCATGTACACAGCAAGCTGAGATGGTAATTGAAAGTTGAAGAATAAATTGGAATGAAAGGAAAAAGGGCAATAGGGGCATGTTTGGGGGGGAGGAAGGTATGAGAAAAAATGCCTTTTTTCGCAACTAAAAACAAAATTTCACACTGTGGTAGCTTTCGGCACAGCCTTAACTTACACTAAGAAAAAAGGTGCGCACCTAAAAATCCTAACCCTGGTAATTATATAGAAATAATTACCCGAGGAAATTCAAATACATCGTAAACCTTCTGGGAGCTGTAATCATATCCTCTCCGGGAAAACCTAAGTAAAACCTGAATTACTTCGAACTTTATCCAAGTGACAACTCAACGTGACATAACATGAAGATCTTTTACAATGTATTAAATGGAGCTATTTCAGGTTGTCTTAATGTGGCTTACTTTAACGACGTAACTTAAGAATTGGGCAATGTCAAACTTTCCCTTCCTGTTACTCGAATTTAATGTGGCATTGCAATTAGAACCAATTGGCGTGAAGCAGTAGCACAAGGTAATAGAAGAACAATCAATCAAGATGCATTCCCATTATGTTCAGTTCATTGTAATTAGACCTTTACTGTAGCAGAATTTAACTTTGCATTACATCCAGTCATGTTACGTAAAGTACATAGTAATCCCGGTTTAAGGCAAATCTAGCAATAGCATACGAGTCAGTTATAATGCGGCTTACTGAAGCCTTACCAAGATCAGTAGTTTTCTTGATACCCTTCTCTTGCATATGGAAGTGCTATTAGCATCATATCAATTGAGAGACCCCGAGTCTCGGTTATCATGTCATATAGGTTAGGATGAATCCGTTTTATCAGCCTTTTAACCTTTGCTTTACTAAACCTGTATTTGTTTTGAAGTTTAGGTCGCCATACTTTCCAATTGTGTGTAATTTTGGTAGATAGTTTTACTCCTTCCCATTTTGCAAATTCTAAGCAAGCAGCCATGCCCATCACTCCAAAAGTCATCCATTTTGTAAAGATTGCCTTTAATCTATCCCTCTGAGGTAGAACAAAACTTGGTTCTGAACAAGGTGTTTGAACGCCGGACCAACGCAAGTCCCGGTCTATGAATAAGAAAATCTATGGTCTGCTGTAAATCCACCGCAAGTAGCAAGTCGGTCCAGACCAAGATTGACTATGAATACCACCCTTAGTGTGTCTCATTGTTGCGGAAACAAATATATATGCAAGTAAGGTGAAGGAAGACCTGATCTCTAAAGATAATTTAAGACCTAAGGGTAGAATTCAGAATAAACACTGAATGAGATTTACAGGCTACTTGGTCTAATTACGCTCATGGGAGTTATTCGTAAACCCACATTACACATGTACTGGTCTACAGATGACATGCTAGCTACTCCATTTTTGGGAAATGCATGTCAAATAACAGGTTTACTTCCATTCTGCAGTTCCTACATTTCACATGCACAGAAAATTTAAATGATACACAAAAATCAGGCCGATTTTGATTATATTATTTCAACATTTAAAGAAAATTACATACCTATGAAAAAGTACTGTTGATGAAAGCTTGAGGCTTTGGAAGGGCCGCTTAGGTTGGAAGCAATACATCAAAACAAAGAGGGCCAGATTTGGTATAAAGAGTTTTGATCTTTGTGAAAGTAAAACGGGATATCTTTATAATAGTTGCATATACACTGGTCAAGGGGGCTGATAATAATTGAGACAGATTTGGTGTTATCTGGTTCCATAGTAATGCACCTGATGGAACCTCTACTTGATCAGGGTAGGACTGTATATTTAGATAATTGGTACAGCTCCCCAAAATTATACATGGGCTTATACAAAAGAAAAACCAAATGCAATTGGAATAGTATGTTCGAATTGTATTGGCTTGCCAAAGGACGTGAATACAAAGGCTCTAAGGAGAGGAGAAATCGGGTGTGTCAGCTCCCACCTTAAACTTATATTGCTTGGCAAGACAGGAGGGTAGTTATGGCATTATCCAATTGCAGCAATTGATGATTGACACTGGAAAGAGAGATTCACACCAAAATGTCAATTTTCAAGCCTGATGTTATCCAGGAATACAATATGCATATGGGGGGTGGATCTAGTAGATGAGGTATTGCAAGCATATCCCTCTTTACGAAAAACAGTTAAATGGTGTAAAACAGTATACACTTGTTTGGCAATTTGGAGAGCTCTAAACCCACGCAAGACAATGACATACCAGGACTTCTGCATATCAATAGCTCATAGCCTAATTGAGCAGTATAACATTCAGAGGCCTCTTCATGGTGGGGGGGGGGGGGAGACTTTAAGGAAAATACTTTCCCAAAAGGAAGAAATTCGCACCCCCTGAGACTTTAAGGAAAATATTTTCCTAAAAGGATATCGCCCACCGCAAAAAAAGTTGTGTCCATTTCGAAAGTGTGTGGTGTGTCACACAAGTGTTCGCAAGAAAACTAATATGATTTGCCGTGAATGTGATCTGCCCTCGTGTGTTTATCCATGTTTTGAGGTATATCATTCAAGAAATCTTGAAAGCTAAGCTTTATGGAACTTATTCAAATTTATTATAACCGAGAAAAATTATAATTACGTTAAATAAGCATTAAATGCATGTGTACACAGGACGTCTCTATCCTTTCTCCTGCAATGTAACATGGATGTCATGACGTCCATATCCCTGAAAGGGTAAAGAGTTGAATTTGGGATGTTCATCAGAAAATTACAAGGATCATGACAAGAAAATGTTTATGGATGCACACTCCACTCATGTTTCCCCCCCCCCTTTATTTCTCTGCCACTACATAGTAGATAAAATTTTGATTTTGTCAAAAACTGCTAAATGGTTTTGATTAAAATATCATTAGAATATCTGCATCACAAAATGTAAATCTTGAATTTTCTGGAAATAGCCTGCAAAGTCCTGTTTATTTGAATGGAATTTTGAATAACAGGAATTGCTAGTTATAATTGCAAATGTACCTACACAAAAATTTTAGATATCTCTAAAACATAAAATTTGTTTCAAATCTTTTTTTTTTTGTGGCACTAGCCACTATTGAGATATCAATGATATGATTTGTTCAATACTTTTTGCTTGCAAGTCCTGTCAATTTTCGGTAGTTTCTTGCGATTGCATGGAAACAATTTTTAGGCCAGCATATACCATCTAGTTCTTAAACGCCAACTTATCACTGTTCCCTTTGTATCCTAATGAAATGTGTAATGTAGTTACTTGCATGTGCTTATCACGATTTAAATGAAGTAGATAGGAAAATGAACTTTGATATGAATAATTGGCATACTCGCTAATAAATGAGAGGGTGCAAAAATGTGAATGTAGCACACCAAATTTCTTTTTCAAGTAAAGAGCCTGTAGCAATAGTAACCAAAACACAGGGACCCTATTCAAACTGTTGAACCAAATGTAAAACGAGCTGGTAGAATTTATTTCCAAACAATATACAATACGACATGTTACATGCATAAACCGACCTTTGTAAGTTATTCTTGTTGCATCATTCCTTGTCATGCAACATGAAATTGCATGCACAACTTTTCCTTACAAAAAACTTTCACACTCCTTACAGCAGCAAATGAAAATTAAAAAAGCACAAACAACTCAATACGTTTACTTGGTTGCAAACACATGCAATCCAAGGTTAGACTCTGCACCTCCCCTTCGAGACAAGTGAATCACTGAACTGTCATTCATTAGTAGCTTTGAGACCATGAAGTAGGCAAGTAGCTCCAAAAGAAAAGAAAACCAACTAAATCCCATGGTGTGTACCGATAAATGCAGTACTTTTTGCAGATTCCAACTTCTCATATTGTGACGAGACATGAGCCTTATAAGGAGGTATTATCCATTCTGTTTACATGCATTAACATTTGACATGTGAAATCTGAATAGCTTTACATGGTTAAAATTTAAACAGCCATCAGTTATAGCTATATTAATGCACCTAAAATTTGAAACTTGGCATACATAATAAACTATTTTCTTACGACCATTTTATATGAATGCATTCATATGCATTACTGTAATCTCCGTACAAAATTAAAATAAAAATCCAGAAGATACAACACTACACACCAGCAAAACTTGCGCAAGGCTAACACTTACCCTTATATCCTTTTCCTTTAGTAACACCAATTACATCAATCATTTCATCAGGAGCAAAAACCTGTGAGACAGGAACAGGTTTCTCCAAATGTTCACGAGCCCACTGCACCTTCTGCTCCACAGTGCCACCATTTAATTGAATCTCCATGATGTGCGCCTTCTTTTGCCTCTTTTTCAATAATTTCATCTGCAGCAAATGTGTGAATCATGTACATGTATACCCAATACACAATAAAGGATCTATAAATACAAAGGATGACATGTAACTGGCATGGTTTTACTCCCTGGTCACTGTCCAATGGACTCCAGGAAGTTCACGGAATATGCCTTTCCTCTGCTCACATTTGCTTAGCAGCAACAGGCAGAGTTCATTTCTGATATCGCAACTTGGGACTATACTGAATAATCACACAGCTCCGGAGTTGCTTAATGCCAGCAACAACCAAGTCTAGCGTGGCTGTAACTGGCAGATATCAAATGAGAACTGCACCAAAAAAAAAAAAAAAAAAAAAAAAAAAAAAAAAAAAAAAAAAAAAAAAAAAAAAAAAAAAAAAAAAAAAAATTGCAATGTTACACAATTTGATTAAAGAAGTATTCTTAAGCTGCATGCTGCAAAACAGCAAACAAAATCTCCAACGACCATTTGACCAATTAATTTCCTTTAGAGACACTTTATAGCAAAAAACAATTTTAATATTTATTAGGTAAAGAAAACCTTGCTGCTGCAATGCTTTACAGGCATGAACAATCAGTTAAAGCAAATTGCACCGAAACTAGATACACCTGCCAAATAATTGCAGATCTCACGGAAGAAACAATCGTGCAAACATTTTGACACTCTTTAAAGCATGAGGCAGTATTTAACACCAATGATTTCAGTCAAATTATATAATATAAAATATAACAGTCCGTATTAAAGCAATATGTGTATATTATATAAAATGCATGCAACAGTCATTGTATTAATATTATGGACATGTTCAATAATATGTGAATGTATTACGTAATTTAATAATGTAGGAGCTGTGAGAATAATAGGTTAAAAGTTACTACAATGAGGTAACCTTTAGGCAATAATGAATTACAAAGTTTAATAATGCTACTAGTAATTCTTGAGACAGTTTATAAATAGTCAATCAACAACCATAAAAAAGCTCAAGTTGAATAAAGTATTCAATTGGAGTAGGATTAGCCAATCAGAAATTGAAATGGAGTAAAATTTACAAATTCAGAAGTCGGTTACTTGTAGACAGCGTTCCTAACCGGAAGTGTCCTCAAGAGGTTTAATACTTATTCAGTGAGACGAAAATAGTTTAAGTGTTTAAAAAGTGCAAGTAATTAATAAATAATCTCATAGCTCTCTATATCAGTGAAGTGTTGATTTAAAGAAACATTAAAAAATACAATGTTGCTTCTTAAACTTGGGGCAAAGGCCACCGGAAAGTAAATTTAGGGTGAAGGCTACAGGAAACTTTGCACCATACGTGATTGTAACTACTTCAAGTTCGGCTCCCCAAAACTTGTATTTCAACTCCTTCAAAGATGATACTTCTTCAAAATTGGCTTTCCAACAGTGAGGCAGAAAAGCAACCTTCTTAAGCATCAGTTCATCCGATCCCTATGCCCTCACTTTAAATGCAAAATATATTAACTGATCATGAGCCATCTAATGCACATGTATGAATGAAGTTTGAATCCCTTTATATTTATTTTCAGGTAAAATTAAAGTGCAATAAATGCAAATACTGTTTTTAATGGAAAACACTAATATGCATAAGGTATTTAAGCTTAAACTCCAAAAGCTACATTTAATGATCTATATGTCCAATAATTTTGGATTGCTCTTAGATCACAAGTACAAGGGGTATTTTTTAAGTAAGGTACGCTGTACCGTATTGTCGGAAGAATCAGGTGACTGTACTTTCGCGCATGCGCACTCAATCCCGGCATCCCTTGCACACAGCGACAGCGGTTGGAGTCAGGTAGGCAGTGAGTGTGGACCGTACTGTGTGACGGAAAGGTTTACGACGATCGCGCGGCCCGCCGGGTGTGAAATTAGATCGGTCATTCCATTTTTGACAGCAAGGAATACGCCAGCGGCAGAAATGCATCGCCAGATTAGTGAAGTTTATGGCCCCAAAGCCATGAGTGATACCAAAGTCTGTAGGTGGGTGAGGTTATTCAAGGCAGGCAGAGAGAACGTGCATGACGAACCGCGCTCGGACCGGCCATCTGTCATTAGCGAGGATCTTGTGCGTGCCGTAAACACCGAAATTGTGCCAACCGATGGTTCACCATTTCCACACTGTCATTGCATTTTCCGCAGGTTTCAAGGTCTGTTATGTACAGAATTCTATCAGAAGTCCTGGGCTACAGAAAATTGTGCAATCAATGGGTTCCGAAGATGCTGACCGAGGAACACAAAGAAAAGAGATGTGCCAGTGCTCTGACGTTCTTGACCCGATACCACGAGGAAGGTGATGCATTGTTGGACCATATCATCACAGGGATGAGACATGGGTGTCCCGTGTGATCGTTGAATCCAAACAGTCGATGGAGTGGCGACACACGGCATCTCTGACGAAAGTGAAATTCAAGCAATCATTCTCAACTCGCAAGGTTATGGCAACAGTCTTTTGGGACAGACATATTCTGCTTGTGGAGCTCATGGATCCGGGGACAACAATCAATGCAGCCGTGTATTGTCAAACTTTGAGGGGAACTTCGCCATGCAATTCAAAATTAACGTCGCGGTCTGCTGTCTGCCGGAGTGATTCTCTTGCACGATAATGCAAGGCCACACACCGCTGCTCAGACACAAGCTCTTATTGGATCCTTTGGTTGGCAGCAAATCGATCCTCCCTACAGCCCCGATCTTGCTCCTAGCGACTACCACCTCTTCCTGCATCTGAAGAGGTTCCTTGGCGGCAAGTGTTTCCAGACGGACGATGAAGTGAAAGCAGCTGTTACGAATTGGCTTTCCTCACAGGCGGCGGACTCCTATGACGAAGGTCTACAAAAACTTGTCCCTCGTTACGACAAATGTCTCGACAATGGCGACTATGTGGAGAAATAGCTGAATGTATGAAGAATTGAATAAAAAATATTTGACGAAAGTACGTCTCGTAGTTTTTTTTTTATGACGAACCGGACCTTACTTAAAAAAATACCCCTCGCATTTATCTTTCATATTTTTAGAAGAGAAAATATGTAAAGGGAGGGGGGAGTAACACTTAAGCCTTTAAAAGGAAGAAAAGAGGTTCTTTTGATTTTGGATGTCATTCCAAAGTAATGGCATCAGAAAGAGGTATTTAAATTAATCAAAAATTTAAAAATATGGCTACTTTGTTTTAGGGTCAGTTTCACTAACTGATGCCAAAGTTTTAACACAATGTTTAAGTGAACTTAACACTGAAATTAATGCAAATTCAGTTTCATCACACAATTAGATTTTGTTATTATAGCTGTACCCTTGTGTCAAGAGTAACAAATGCTAGAAGTTCACAAACTAAGCTGTTGACGCAAATTTGCTGCAATTAGAGATTGCATCATAAACTTTAAAACTGGTCCCTTTTGCAGGTTTTCAAGTGCTGCAGACTGTGAAAAGCTATTGTGAGCAGTTTTATAGGAAATAAAGAGGTTAAAATATCAGCAGTCTCTTACCCTATGTCACAAGTGTTAATTTGTTTATAGATCTTATATTACTGGCACTTTTTATTTAATGGTAGGTAATCATTCTGGAATTTACAAAGCTAGCATTTGTGGGATTATCCCTAAGGTTTCCGAAGCAAACTACTTTTGCTGGAGTCTTATTTGATCCTTAATTGCCGATAACTAGACAATTCCATGCAAATGCATGCTTTTATAGAAACACAGCTCAAACTCAGTACTTATCGGTTCCAAACATGTGTATACTAGTTGCAGGCATCCTTTCCCCAACTGGCTACAAAGTGAACGGAAAGCTTTGAGGCCTGACCACAAACCCATTTGTAAACGATTAGTAGAGTCTTGCCATCCCACAACTACAACACGCGATTCTGACCCTAGCTCCACTAAAGCAAAGCGTTGTTGCAATGTCATTTATGTGGTTTCTTCGATTTCAGTACGTTTTAGCAGCTGTAACTGTTCGCTTGTGCTTTTTCTTCAGCCTTTTAGTTAAACTTTTAGCTGTATCTTCAGTGAACCTATGCAGTGTTTTACGTAGTGCAGTTTTGTGCGTTTAGCAGTTTAATAGTTTAACATGTGGAGACTTTGGGAAATGAAAAATGAACCAAGTTACTGCCCCTCCAGCTGCACCAGCAAATGACCCACAACCAAGTACCAGTAGTGCCAGGACAACGAAAAAGAGTGTTACAAAAGCTTTGAATAAGCAAAGCCAGATTTTTTGTGTGTAATGTTCATGAATATGTAGAAAAGAACCATTTAGGTAAGGGTTCAATATATGAGACCACAAGAACCCTGAAGCTGGACAGAAAAACCGTGTGGAATGTTACCCAGAGAGGTCCAGCTACTCCTAAAAAGCCTGGCAAGAAAAGGGCCAAGTTCAATAAAGTGGACAATTTTGGTGCTGACTTATCAGTTTACCGATTTTATAATAAAGGACACTGCCCACGGTCTGTGAACTATTGCAGCATTTTAAAAAATGTAGCAGACTTCCTTGAAGCTGGGTTTTCATTTTCATCATCTAAAGAAAAGGATCGTGGTAATGGAATTTTTAAGAATAGCAGCTTGGAGATACCAATTCCTCCATAGGCTTCGAGAGTTGCAATTATAGGGTTTTAAGATCTTGATGAGGCATGGACAGTACCTGCAACTGCATACTAAAGTCACTGTTGTCACAAGGGAAACGTATTATGGTGCTTCATGCTGGAGGCACTGAAGGGTGGGTACCAAATGGCCCCCCCCCGTCAGCCAAAAACATTGCAGACCGCAAAGCTGATAGTCATGATGAAATGACAGTGGCAGTTTTTGAATAGTTTGCTTGCAAACTTGCCAAATGACAGAAAATGTGAAATAATAATGGACAATGCAAGCTACCATTCGCGGCAGCTATTTAAAATTCCCAGCATGAACATGAGGGTTCAAGATAATTCCTTCATGGAAGAACAAAATATACCGGTACTGAACCCTGTTCCCATTAAAGCTGCCCTTATACAATCTGATCTGCAAACAGCCAGAAGTATTAGTTGAACTTGCAGCTTCTCGCAGCCATGAAGTTTTGCACCTTCCACCCTATCACTGCATATTTAATTCTATAGAACTAATATGGGCCCAACTGAAAGGATTTGCTAGGAAAAACAATGTGACACCAACTCTAAGTGCCAGTGTATGCGAGCTATCTTGTGTACAGCATACTATCAAAATTGAGAAAAAACACAAGTCACGACGCAGACAGCAGCCAGGAGAGATTCGCGATTCATGTACGAGAGTGATGAGTAAACTTAACTATTTTTTTTTAAACTATAAATTTACACTCCTTTCGTTGTCTCATAATTTGTTCCAGTTAACTCGTCTGAAAACAAGCCATTTTTTGCTTCCTCTACTACTTATCTATGAGGAAGTATGTTCATTATTGTTTTGAATTTCTCAAAAATGGCTATGATTATTAAAATAAATAACCTGTAAACTCTTTCTCATTCTCAACTTTCTGTACAACTGGTAAACCTGAGATATACAAAATCTTACTGAGTAAAATGCAATCTGTTACACGGCAGTTTGTCAAATTGTGTTAATCGTTTGAGATATTTTGTTATTGGTTTGAATTTTGAAACACTTTTTACAAATGGTAATTCCCTAATTGTATTTTTCTCATGGTTATGCTAAGAGCATGGAATCTTAGTCATAGTATAGTAATCTGTTTTTTTTTTTTTTTTTTTTTTTTTTTTTTTTTTTAAATTTGAGTATTCTTTAGCCTGTGTGCCCTTATAATTACAATGAAATATGCAATGAAAGTTTATCTCGTCTAAGAAGTAGATAAAAGAATAAGCTTTTGTAAAACTAGTTATAGAAGAGTGGGTAGAGATAATCATGTCATAACAAGATTTTTTATTTTCTTTCTTTTGTCTTCCGTATTCTTACTTGTCCTGCATTGTATAATAAAGCCGTTCATTTAATTGAACAGAAGCTGCTATGCTAATAAATCTCGCACATCTTAAACAATATACACAATTTCTTTTTATATGAATATTAATTTCAAAACTATAAGCAAAAGGAAAAAACCAACCTATCTCCCCAGAGTGACGCAAAAACCTGACCTTTTTTCACCTCTTCTTTTTTAACTTTTACATAGTGTTGTAGTTTACATCTTCTGGAACTTTGTTTTTCTACATTCTGTGGTTGCAGGACAGATAAAAATACTTTTATCATAGACCCGCGCACAGTAATAGTTACAATATGCAGAACTGCAAACATACAACATACTTTCTTGTTTGAGAGGAAGCGTTCCTTTCAAAATAAATTCATATTAATGCATTTTAATTATAGTCCAACAACGTATAGTTTATTCAGGACGTGTTTTTTAAGTTTCTCTCGAATATGTTAACATGCATTTCCATTCTTCAGCTCTTCCTCAGTTATAATCTAAAGAGTTTGTAGCAGAAATTATCATGCGATGCAGTTATTTATTGCATGTGTAAAGTAAGCAAGACAAACTGCACGATTGTATTTTGTAGATGTGGAAATCTGCTGCAAAGTTTTGCTTTCCAACACCATTTTAAACTGAGGCAACAACGCGCACATGCATATGATGCTTACGGTGGTTGCGGTTAGGGGAGGTAGGGAGCAAGTGTTTGGCTATTGTACAAAGGCTGCCGGTTGGGGATCCTTAGACTGCAATAACTATACTTTTTACATGCATAAGTTTTAGCTTAACCACCCTCATAAATATGTTATATTCAGCTTAAATCCAGGTTTAATGGTTTAAGAGTGGACATTTAAGTTTCTCAACTTTAGGTATCAGGATTGAAAAAAAAAAAATTAATTTTCGGAGGGGTGGTAAATGCTCTTTAGTATTAGTAAATAGCAATGCAACAAGCAATGTCCACAGCATTATACCATAGTAAAATCAAACCTGATGTCTGCAGGTTACCTTTTGAGTTTCACAATGAAATTTCCACAAATGCACAAATGACATCAAAGGAAATAAACTTTTTTTTTTGCAGCAGCATAGATCTGGTCTAAGAACTGGGCCAGAGTAAATGTCATGCAAATGGCACAATAATTGCTGGGAAACCAGGACCTGTAAGGCCTTCAAGAAATTTAAGAAAGTTTTGAAAAGACAAGATTCTCATCTTAGGATTGAAAGATAACACCTGTCACGATTTCTACTTTTGATATCTCAGAGAAGGTTGGTACAATTCCGAGGAGGAATAGTAAAGGAAATAATGAAACCACTTTATGCACTTAATCATAAATTCTAACGTATCCTACTGCTGCCAAAGTGAAGTATTAAATCCACTCTTTAAGGAAATCTTGTTTACAGTTTGGTTGGGAATGTCAGAAATCCAAGGAAGAGGTGTCATCCCAGTAGAGCAGAAAGAAGAATGGCTAAACCAGATAATTCCATGTACCACAGACTACAGAAACAGAAAAATAAAAGCAGCAAAGAAGGCATATTGTTATTGCAAAACATGGAAAGGATTATAGACTAAACTTGGCAAGTTCGTTGTTGCATGTAAATATTAGTTTTCCTTATTTTGTTTACATACAATAAACAATGTACTATTCATATTGCATGGATATGGACATACATAAATGAGCTAAACATTACAGTGCAGTGACAAACTTTTGGCTCTTCAAAGGATAGCGCCGAGCATTGTTTGCACCAGACACATGCAAGCACAATTTTAGCTTGTTTACATTTATACATGCATTTACCACACAGCAAATACCTTCCTTTTACATGATTCTAATGGGAACAGAAACCCGTAAACTTAGGCCCTTCTTGCATAAACATTTCCCCCCCAAAATCACTATTGCCATGTGGAAATCCCTTATGACCAGCTGGCGAAAACTTATATCAGCATATTCGAACACTAAGGGTTAAAGAAAGTCTGAATAAAAATAACTTAGGGCCTCTATTTTTAAGACTATTACGCACATTCACATGCTTATATGTATGCATTTCCATAATGCTATACAAAATTCTTACAATTTTTAACACATTACTTTGAGTTGCTATGTTTTCTTTCTTTGGTCCATCATGCATTATAACACCGTGGTTATTTATGCATGGTGGCTCATAAATTCATATTGCTTTATTTTCCTAAACCATTATTCTCTTACTGTCCCCACATAATCTCCTATCCATTTTATATCCCTCTCCTTTTGTATTTTCATTATCCTAACTTTTAATACTTCTTTAACATTCTCCCATTCTTTAGGTAAAAACTGAAGTTTCTTCACATTCAATTATATAATGCAAATCATTATCTGCCTCTCCACAAAGAAGACACCTATTCAAATCCACTCCCTGATCTCCCCTTTCTTACCTGAGTATGTGCAATAACTCTGATGACTTTGCAATAGCGCACCAATTTCTTGAAATCTTTCTCAATTGACTTGCGGCCCAAATCATCCTGCCACTTCTTTGAAGTTTTGGTGAAAGCCTTCTTTTTGGATTTGTACCTAAATAACAAACCAAGAAATAGGGAGAGGCCTCTTCTATGAGAGGAGACCAGCACCCCACAGTCCAGCAGCAACATTGTTGTGTGCTTGGACTTTCCATGCCCTCATCATCTGAGCGGAGAGCTGATATTGAACATATTAACACATGTTTACAACATATAATACTTAAAACAATATTATGGAAAAAAGGAAGGGGGGGGGGGAAAGCATTACATTACTTCAAAAACTGATATGCATCCAAAAGCTTCTCTGTACAAATTATGCAAAAGCAAAAAGCAACTACTTTATCAACACATCATTTAATGAAGAAATGCACTTAAGTAATTTAGCCTTTGGTGCAACCAGAAAGTGTAAAATGTGCATAATCCCCAAAATATGAAAATCAGAATAAGGACTGTTCCATAAATTAATTTCCTTCGAGATTTTCCTTTGAAATACAAAATGGGGGCTCCTTTTGTTTCACATAAGAAAATCTAAGCAACAACATTGGTGAGATACATTCACACAGCTTTCTTTACCCTCTATTGTTTATTAGTGAGTGTACCAATTAAGCATATTTTCCTATACACTATTTTAATCCAAATAAACCTTTGCAGAAATAGCTACATTACATTGTTATAGAACAAAGGGAACAATGACAGTCAAATATTTAAAAACTAGACACTTAAAAATGCTGTAATGTTTCATGCAATTGCAAGGAACAACTGAATGTTGAAAGAGAATTACCAAGAAATGAGCAATTTTAACCTTTAATAACATATCTCAAACTACTTATGCCACAAAAAAACATTTTAAATACAGTAGAATCTCGTTAGTACGTTTTTGCAGGGAACTAAGGATTTGGATGCCATAGGCGGGAAAGCATGTTAACGAAAATGCAAAATCTGCAATTTAAGAACATAGGTAATAAAAACCCAATAATTACTATGTCTCTATGGGCAATTTAAATCAATTTTGAGTACAATCCGCGTTTCCATATTAAATTCAATATGTTTAAATGGATTTGGATACACAAAGCCTGAGAATAAATAATTCAAGCTTTTATTTTGGTCAACTTGGATTTTTTAGTTTATGAACGTTTGAGAAAATAAATTGCGAATTGTGGAAGCGCAGTAGTGGTTTTGCTGTGTGTTTTATTACACACGTGATAATTACTGCTAAAAAAGAAAAAATTTTGAGCGTGCATCGTGTTACGAGTACAATAGACGATATTATCTTTGGTGTATACAAGACGATTTGAATACAGAGGTGTTTCCTTGCAACAAATTTCGTTCCGGTCCTCTTCTGATCCTATTTTCCAAGAGAAAAGTTTTGTTTTAGTATTTTTCCCTTCTTTAAAAGCAGTTTCAATCAATTTAGGTTTGCTAACAATCGTGTTTAAGATTGACGGAGGAATGTTTAACTTCCGCACTATATCGACATGTTTTACATTTGGATTGTGATCACATCACAGATTTTCAGCTTTTCACTGTTGGTTATTTACCTACACTTTTTTTTCATTGTAAATGAAAAGTTAAAATACAATCTATGGTTGTTTGGTCATCACTCAACATTAGAAACTATCGTTAGCGTTTACCATGCCAAGGTAAAGCATTCTCTATCCCGCCCACAGAAATCGTGTCACACAAATATTTAAATGCATGTGATTGGCTGCTGATATCCACCCCGTGACCAAGGATTGACCAAAGTAGCAAATGAGGACGTCAAACTATGAACGTGTTTAACGCCTATTCCCACTGTACCGATCAAGGATTGGCCAAAACAGCGAATGAGGACGTAGTAAGCGGGACCAGGAAAAAGAACTAAGCAATTATTCATTATAGTTGGTACTGGGACTTTTATAATTCAACGTAATACACGGGAAAACGTGCTAACGAGATTCCACTGTAATTGTTTTAAAGTGATGTACATTTTTTGTGTAGCACGTTTCCGTCCATCATTTAACATTTACCAATTATACAAAATTTCTTCCAAATGAAGTGGCTTCACAGGCTATTCCCAGAAAATTAAATATATACACGTTATATGTAATGTAAATATCGTTAATACAGGTCATCTTAATCAAAATCAAGAGCCTTTTTTTTTTTTTAAATTTCGAAATATCTTCCGTATAAAGGGTAGTTTGGTGTAGGGGATTTTCTTGAAAATCATGTTGCATCCTTGCAAGTTGAACCTAAATATGAAGTTTGGCATTTAGCAGACTTTTTGTTTTTAAGTTATGGGGTTTAGTCGCACACACCTGTTTATAAAAATGCTCATTCTTTAATTCAGGGACCTCAAATGTATTACTGATGCAATCTCCATATCAAATTGTTTGGGTGGAACACAATACTTCCCCTACTAACTATAGGCAGTAGAGAAAGTAAGAACTGCAACAATTTTGTAGAAATGCCCTCTGAGCTATGTTCACACTTTACTGGTTCCCTTTAACATAACACCAATTTCATTCCCCACTTAACTTGTGCACATGATTGTAGCCAGCATGAAATTACTGCCTCAGACCGCCCTAGAAGGCTTTCATCAATAATGCTCAGGGTCTAACCATATTAAATGCATCATCACAGGCAGAGGTTCATGATAAATGCAACAATTTAAAAACATAAAAACGATCTTACCAGTTCTTATAAAATCTGCGCCTACAATCTTCAGAAAGGTGTTCAGCCCATACGGTTTTGAGGGCTCTCATTCCATGGGGAGTTTCAATATAACCAACTACACCCACTATCACCATAGGTGGCGTTTCCAAAATCGTCACAGCTTCTACTATCTCCTTTTTGTTCACCTCTGAAACAATGGATTTAAGCAAATTATGTGATGCATTTACAAGACAAAACCTGCTAGTTAAAACTGGATAAAAAGTTTCATGGCTTTTAGAACTATTTTGAATACTTCCAAATTTTGTACAACTATTTATGCTTAATTATTCATGCAATTAAGATGCATATTAAGCACCCGCCATAACAGAGAGGGGGATTCAGCAATAACCATTTGCATCCAATACAACCGTAAGAATTTGATATAATCAGGAGTTTCCTAAGAAATTCTGTATGCCAGAAGCCCTGCAGACTGTTTTGCTGCTCTCACTTTGGCTTTCAAATTTAAGTCACAGACAGCCCAAGAGGAGTAGAACTGAGGGAGAGGCTATTTTGCATAAATTCTGATGCTCTCATTGCTTTCACTGTAATCAGAGTAGAAATAGATAAAAAAATATTGAATATACTGTCCTTTCTGAAAGCTTTCTTTTTCTTTACCATTAACCAAATAAAATATGCCCCCCTTCCTGTGAAATTGTTCATAGTTGTTGCACTAATGACAAAAGTACAGATGTGTTAGTACTCGGTTATGCAAATATACAGGGTGGCCTACGTTGTGTTATGTGAACATCTCTTAAATAATTAGAAAAAAAAAACAAAAAAAAACCAAATGCAAAAAAATCCCAAATCTTGTAGGAGCAAGGGGCCTTCTAAATTGTGATGGAAAGTATTTTCATTGGAGCCCCTTATGGGTCGCATGGTATCCAACCTCAGAATTTTTTCACTGAAGTTGTTACACTTCATGAACTCGGGGAGGAAATAAAAGTATCAAATGAAAGAACACAGGTATTGTGATTTTAAAGCCACCTGAACTAAAAGATAACACTCTGGGTCTACTTTCGTAGTCAACTAATATTCAAGCCAGCACTCTGCAAACTACTTCCACATATTTTTCTCCTTTCAAATACTCCCAGATTAACTTACTGTAAATGTCCGAGATTAATCATGTAGTATGCTACTACGGGATTAAATAGAGCACAAATATAGGTTACAATTTACTCTCGCAACATGAAGTAACCAACCTGTTGATATAAGTAGTATACTGTATTGTATTCTAGTTTAATTTCCGACATGCTCATGGATTACCTAAGTTACTTGACAAAAAACGAGAATGTGATAGTGGTACGAGAGAACCATATGATACAGAGTGTTCAACGAACATTTCGGTATTAGGAAGGAATCTTTTGCATGCCTTTGGAACCTGCTTGGAGAGCATTTACAACAAAACTGCAACAGGAATTCACCTCTAACAAACTGCAATTATTTGTATGCGCCCTGCAAGTGTTTCGTACCAAAATATTTCAGATACTTCAGCCGGCATTACAATGAATTCAATGCAAGAAACATTCTAACACTGTGTTAAACGGAGATATTTAGGATTAACTTAATGCGAGTTCGGCAGTGTCAAACTTCTCGTTACGTCAAGTTTGATGTCACATGGTAATTATAACCAATTGAAACACAAACTCAATGCACTAAAAGAACCATCAACCAGAGTCATTCCATTACATTAAGTACTTGCCAATTAGACTTAGTTTACCACACTTTTAACTACATGTCACAGTAAGTTCATCCTAATACAGCATTACAGGCGCTGCTATAAACAAACATTCACCATGCACCTGCCGATTGTGTATTTCGAGAGCTTTTGAGGTTAAGAGCAAGGTACATACCTACATACAAAATATACACTAGTGTTCAGAAAATTCAAGGCAATTCTTCTTCACTTTTGCAGACTTTCCACACATTGTGGGTGGAATTGACTGCACCCATGCTACTATTTTGTGGCCATCAGTGAATATGGTGAACTTTTTCAAAATTGAAAGGGGCATTTATCCATCAACCTTTTGCCGATGTTTTCTCCCTTTTCCATGATCACCTCATGTAAATTGTGCTCCGAGTAATGAGCTCTGTTACTTCTGGAATAAATTTCCTCTCATAGTAACCTAATTCCATAATACAGACTTCTTTAATAAACGTTGCATCCAAAGCAATTTACTTCAACAGGTGTGCGCTGCCCAGAATGTAGCAAGTCATGTTGATTATTTACCATGACTGCTCAAAATTAAAAAAAATGTGGCAGATTTTGATGCAGAGGTAGATATGATTTTAGTACTGCACAAATGAGAAATTGAGCTGTATTGCCAGTGTTCAATGACAGATGTGAGATTGAAATGTCGCACATGAAATTCAGACGACTGGAAACATGCCTATGGAACTAATTAGTGTATAGAACAAGAATTGCTCGAAGGTGAAGTCAAGTGGATGAAAATATTATCAATATTCTTGGTGCTGTGGAAGTAAAGCCACAGATACGTCAACGTGAATTGTCCAGTGGGATTAGCCGCACTACAGCACAATGGATACTAAAGCAGCACAAATACAATTTCTATTGCACGTGTTTTCATACAGCTCATGCAAAGAGAGTTTTAGCTTCTAGTTGTCTTTTGCAAGTGGTTACACAACGGCACTGCACAGAATGGTAAACATATTTTCCGATGAAGCAACATTCTCAAATACCGGACAAGTTAACAGGTCTAATATGCATTACTGAAAACGCCAAATTAATGAGAACTGTGCCTTTTCAGCATAGTTTGTCGCTAAAGGTTTGGTGTGGAATTCTTGATAACCTTATGGTCCTTACTTCTCTGAAAGCACATTTACTGGCAAATCATATTGCCATTTTCTCAATGAATTAACTTTTTTTATTTTAAGGAAAAAAAAGTGTGCTTCATTGCAAGAAGAAATTTATCAGCAGGATGGTGCACCACCACATTTTGCAATACGCACACGTCAAAATGAGAAATTTGGTGATAGGTGGACTGGACATGGTTGGCCTATCACTACTTTTTATGGGGATACATAAAACAAAGTCATGTTTAAAGCACCAACAACCAAAGAGAATATGAAAATATGTGAAGCACTACTAAGCCCAGTATATTGTAAACCTTTCCAAAAGAATTGCCAAGTGTAGTTGTTAATGGAGGCTACCTTGAGCATAAACATTTGGTAGTAGTAATAGCGGTTTGAGTGGCGCAAAATTGCTGTAGTCATCAGCACTACCCTCTGGCTATAAATTTATTCAAGTCAGTACATCAACACAATAAAAACAAAACAAGCAAAGCAACTCATAACAGAAGCATAAAGAATAAACAAAACAAAGAGACAAAAGTTAACACAAAACTGTTCATAAATTAAAAAGGTACCGGACAGTTGACAGGAACTGAGGATGGGAGCAATTAGCTCCTGAAACATGTATTCGTTATATAAGTGATTTAGTGTTACAATTGACTCAATAATTACTAATTATAGACACATCACTGTCACAAAGTCCAACAAAGCAATTTTATTGCGAATTAAAAATAGTACCAGAAATACAGCACGAGTTTGTACTGACACAGTTGGAAAGGCAGTAATACACCAGAAACTACACGATTAAATTTTATGTAGGAAACCACTTAATTTAATGTAGCGAAAAAGCTTGGTGATAGAGGCAGTCATTCCCTAAAACCTCAATTAAACCAGGAGAGAGTCCAAATTGTTCCTGAAGGGCTGAATAGAAACAACACTGGGCAAGGAAATGCTTCACTGTGAAGGGCATATTGCAGTGGAAACAGTGAGGCAGGGGTTCACCCCTAAGGGTGGCGTGCACCATGTTGGGAGTAAATTGCTTTAAAAGTAACATTTACTAAAGTAGTCCCCGCTACATAAGCATGTTACTTGGAGAGCAATTTTCTCCAGAAGTAATGGAGAGCTCAATTACAATTTACTCTTAGTTACAACGAAGTTGTAAACATCTATAACTCCGGAGTTGTAGATGTTTTGTTTGCGCGATTTATTTAAAGCGATCATGGATAAGGTTATGTGCGATAGGAAACAGGGGGGGGGAGACAAATGTTTGCTGGTAGAGATTATGAAAATCCATGTAGATAGTATATAGTGCAAAAAACATGACACAGATGCTGGATAAAAAGAGAAATACCTGGAAAATCGCAACGGACAAGTTTAATGCTGCGAGCGATGGAAAACATACCGAAGAGTAACTTAAAATTCTTTGGAAAGACTTAAAGCAAAAGCTAAAAAACAGAAAGCCAGGGAAACACGCGAAAATTTTAAAACTGGTGGTGGTTCACAGACAACATACGTACATGATATTTCAAAAATAATTATTGAAATAATTCCCCAATTATTCTAAGGAATTAACTGAGTATGGGACGATGATATAGCAAAGTTTAATTCCGTCAAAAATGACAAGAATTGCATGAACACTGAAGAATACGATGGTACTGCTGTTGATTTAGAAGCTGAAATGGGCCCCCCAAGTTTTGACGTTTCAGTGGATATTAGCCCTGATGTCTCCACGGATGTTTGTGGAAGTTCAAAATGTGGTAAGTGAAAAACTAGCTCACTTTTATTACTTCTGAAAAAATTAAACGGATAGGTATATGTAAGTAATGAGATCCTGCATTTTATGTATTACAGATCTTGGAGGTAAAGAGAAAAACAGGAAACGATCTAGTGGCCAGGAGAGTAACATAAACCACTGGCATGAGGAACTGCAAGAGATGAGACAACTTTCTTCATAAAGAACACGAAGAGAAAATGTCCATCATACGAGAAAGAGAGATGCAAGAGGAAGCGCATAATCTGAGAATGCGCTTCATTCTCAGATTATGCATTCATTGAGGAACAAATTATCCTTGATTCTCATATAAAGTTCAGTGAACTTGGTCACTTAGAATGAACAGGTGTGTGCAATCAAAGTTTTACACGGAAGCATAATTCGTAACTTCTGTGATAAGGCAAGATATAAAGTTTGTTAGGTCAGTAAAACTTTAGTATATGTATTATAATGGAACCAGTCACTTTTAATTACGTAAACATAAAAATTAAAATTGAATTTTGCGTAAACTTAAGAAGCTTGCAAGATCCAAGCTATCAGAAAGCGATTCTCATTGCATGAACATTTTGCCATCTCCCATCAGAATCCCATTGCCATGTGGTGACTCGCTAACACACTTTTCTGTGCTAGATCACGGACCATGAATTACTGGGGTATATAAATATCGCAGAAAAACAAATTTGAGTGGAAGTGTTGTTTCATTTGTGGGCATATATATGCACCTTGTTCTTAACCTCAAAAGCGCTCTAACAATGCGATGAAAGGTACAACCAGCATCATACGGTGAATGTTTTAAGATCGCCTGCAACTATCTGAAATGTTTTAGTACGAAACACTCGCAGGGCACATTGCAATTGCAACTTAAGACAGAAATTCAGCTGTATCGCCCGAGTTTTGAAAGTGATCTCCAAGTAGGTTTAAGAGGAATGTAAAGGATTCTTTTCTAATACCGAAATGTTCCTTGAACTCGCTCTCTGTACAAGTATCATACGGATCCCGCCTTTCGCATACTATGCGCATTATTGCATTCCGGTTGTTTTCTTCGTTGAGATCTATATAATCTAGGTAATCCATGACTACGTAGAAATATCTTCCTCCAAATACAACACAATATTGTAGTTCGATCGACAGACGAGTTACTCCATCCAGGTAGCAAGAGTAAATTCTAACCTCATTTGTGATGTTTACTTCCGTAGTAACATACTACAGGATAGTGCTCTCCGACATTTACTTCTGTAATAATTTACTGCGGGAGTATATGAAAGGAGTAAAAAACTTCGAAAGTTGTTTACTCTCGTACGGAAGTCGCCGAGTGTTGAATTTAATAGTAGTTAACTACGGAAGTGGAGCTTACTCTAGGTTGGTGCACGCCACCCTAAAAAGGTAACCGTGACTAAAATAGCAGTGGCCAATACGAAGCCAAGCAAGCACAGTCTCCTCACGACATGAAAGACGAGAACGCCAAGGAAGCGTTGTACCCTTGACCTCTCTAAGTTTGGCGGTAGACGTAAGCCACTCCACATGCCATTGAGAGAGGATCTGTCGGCACAAAAAACCCTTCAAATCTGTACAAAGGCAACAGAGAACCTGTTCATCGGTGTGTAGAATTGCAGCCTGATCTGCCAGTTCATTTCCTAAAATGCCATGATGTCCAGGAACCCGACAAAGACCACCCAAAAGCCATTAAGAGAGTGCAACTGTCCATCGATTTTCTGAACAAGTGGGCGTTGGCTATAAAGATCCTGTAAAACTAAGTATTGCACTGAGGGAATCTGAACAAAGGACACTAAAGTGCAGGGAAAAGCAGCAGATTAAAAATGTGGCTTTAAATATAGCATACAGCTCGGCAGTATAAACAAAAGCGCTAAAGGGAAAACAAGTCTTGTGTACAACATGTGAATCAACAACCACAGCTCAGTCTAGCCCTTGATCCATTAGAGAACCATCAGTATATAGTAAAAGGTATCCAGGAAAAATGTGTTTCAAAGCCGCAAAATGGGCTGCATATATAGGAGCAGCAGTAGTGTTCTAGGGCAACCGAGCCAGATCAAGACAACACAGAGGGGTGGGTCATATCCACGGAGGAAAATGACGAAATCCCCTACGGAAAAGCAAAGAAAGGACTACATCCAACTATGACAGTAAGTTCCAAAACCTACACCCTGCAGGAGTATTACAATAACGATAATCCAGAGTGGCACCAAAGAATGTAGAATAGACGGGGTGAGAAGGCAGTGCACGCAAAGCAGAGGCAGAATTACAAAGAAGAATATCCCAACATATCCAAAGGGATGGTTCACCAGATTCCATGTACAAACTACAGGTAGGACTAGTATGAAAAGCTCACAGGGCTAGTTTAAGACCTTGATGATGGACATGATCCAATCAGAAGAATGGACCACAGACCCATAGTCAAGTTTCGAACCTATCAAAGCCCGGTAGAGATATAATAAGAGGACACAATCGGTACCCCAAGGACACAAAGTAATTGCAGGGAACAAGCACAACACCCGCAAATATATAAAATATGAGGGTCCCAGCAAAGTTTACGGCCAAAAATAAGGCAGAGAAATCTAACTTTCTCAACAAACGGCAGCTCAGCTCCACTCCACTAAGAGATGGGGGCAGGAAACTCTTTGCAACACCAAAATTTAAGACAGTGGGTTTTCTCTGCTGAAAATTTAAACCCATTCTCCAAACTCAAAGATGCCACAAAAACATTGGATAAAGCGTGTATGCCCAGAGCTACAACAAATTGCAAAATCTACAAAGAGAAGTGGCGTGATGCCTGTTGGAATGTTCAACACTATGGGATTAATGGCTGTAGCAAACAAAAGAACATGCAACACCAAACCCTGCGGCACACCACTCTGTCTAAAGATCAGGGACAAAGAAGATCCCACCCATACTATGGGCATCCATAAACTGCTGCAAAAAGACATGAAGATAACCCTGGAAATTCCAAATGGAAGAACTGGCGGATGATACCCATATGCCAGGTGGTATCGTAGGCCTTTTCTAGATGACAGCAACCATCTGCACCTGCGCAGAAAAGAATTATAAATGAGAGTTGCCAAAGAAATCAAATGGCCAACAGTCTGCCATTTACAAAAACCGCATTGTACAGGAGTGGGAAGGGAATACGTTTAAAGATACATCAATCGCTTAGCGACCATCTGATTCACTACTTTACAAACACAGCTTGTTAGAGAAATGGGACAGTAGCCAGTTGGCAACCGTGGGTCTTTTCCAGGCTTAAGAATAGGAACGATAATGGAATCATGTTACTGAGAGAGCCATGTAACCAAATATGGTTAAAAGGTATATATATATATATATATATATATATATATATATATATATATATAAAAAAAAAAAAATATCCGACTACTTGGAAGCAAGTTGTTATTAGTGCAGAATACCATTCCGGCCAGGGGCAGTATCAGGAGTGACCGACAAGGCTAACTCCAATTCAGCTAATGAAAAGGGCAGATTATAATCTTCAAGATTCTGAGAGGTGAAACAAAACCAGAGGACTCTACCCGATCTTTGACAACCAAGAATTGGGTATCATAGTGGGAAGAACTAGAGGCAGAAACAAAGACTGCACCCAGAGAATTGGCAATATGATGGGGGGTCAGTCACAAAGTTGCCAGCCACAGATAGCCCAGGAATAGATGAAGGTTTACCACAAAGTCGTCTGATTTTATCCCACACCCTGGAGGAAGTGCAGCATGACAAAGGGGAGACAAAATGTTCCCAAGAAGACTTCTTACACTGCCAAATTATTTTCTGAGCCTAAGCACACAGCTCACTTTCTCTAGTGTCGGATGATCCAACGCACCAAGATACAAGTCCCCCCCCATGGGCATGACAACCATCATGGACAAGGGAGATCGTTACAAAAAGCCATATAGTGAAGGAAGTGCATATGATCCGCAGAGCAGAGGTTAGTCTCCTGAAGGCACAAACACAAAGGCTGATAAGTAGAGCAGAAGGCTCAGGTCCTCCTTATGGGAACGTAACCATGTATATTCCACTGCAGAAAGGTAAAAAAAATAAAAGAAAAAGGGTAAAAACCTTAAAAGTCTGTCTGCATCAGCAGTTCCAAACTATTTCGATACATATTTGTTTTTGCATTCATGAACCTTAGATTTCGAGGTCTTCTTTCTGGAGTTTGGCGACAAAGATGGTTTAGAAGGCTTCAGCTCGTAAGATATATCCAGAAATGTCGGCAGTGGCCTGGGACAGATCCACAGAAGCAGCAGCGCACGACTCCTTGGAAAAAGGAGATGGCACAACAGGAAGAATGTCCTATCCATACCACTAGTAGATGTAGTAGATGGAGAATGGATGCCCTCAATGCTGTCAGACAGTGGGGAGCAAAGGCACAGCAGATAGCGCTGGTGGATGAGAAACGTCCAGAAGTCTAAATTTCCAGAATTGCTGGACGTTTACGAGTACCAGAGATGGAACACCCTAAAGCTGTGGCAGAAGGAGCACTCCTAACACATCGCAGGGTTTCCCACTGTAATAAATGTGAACAGGTGATTCTTTAGAGGAAGCCAGGAGCAGCGTTCTTCAGGTTGGTATCCATTGATAGGTCTGCAGGATTATCCTACGATAAGGAACTAAAGCAATTGCCCACTTCAATTGACGGTCGAATTGTCAAAGGATCCTGACGCTGATGAGATGGAGAAGTAAAACTTGTCTTGGAAGATTTCAAAGGAGTGGAAAGGGGGGGAAGGCTTAAAAGGAAGGAGGGTAGGGATAGAAGAACTGCCATTATGGCTAGCTTGCGGAGTACAGGTACAGTTCAACTTCAAAGACACAGGAGTAGTAGTAGCTGCAGACCTAAGAACCTGGCAGAACAATCTGCAAGCTAACTTTGTGGGAAAGAACAAGCGAAGTTTCTCCTTCATCTCTCGATAGCCAAGTTTTCCTTAACTTTCAGTTCTTGAATGGCATATTCTTTATACACAGGGCAGCTGCAAGAGTATCCAGGATGGGCATCCTCACAATTAACACATTTGGAAATTGAGGTGCAAGGGAGAGCCATCGTGTTGATGTGTTCCACACCGAGGACATAAGGGCTGCTGCTTACAGGATGCCATATGTCCGAATTCTTGACAGGAGAAACAATGTAGAGGGTTGGGAACATATTGACAAACATGCAGTATCTCATAGCCAGCCTTAAGGCAAAGGTCAGAAAGACTGGCTCCCGCCACAGGAGCCATTTAGCTGCACTCGCACCTTGGCTGGAAAAGTAAGCAACAACTTCATCTTCAAAGAGACCATCCAAGGCAGAGGAAGTTAGCACCTCAGCAGACATTCAAGGAAGCATGTGGCTCAACAATAACGTCGTGTGTTCCAAACTGATGTACCTGGAGTAAATGAAGAGACTGAATCATCCTTAGTCAATATCAACAAAGACCCATTGCATTGCCAGGTACAGTTCTGAACTGGGCCAGCAATTTTGTCCAAGGTGGCCTGAACCACGAAGGGATTGCTCATCAAGGGGAACCAGAATAACAAAAAACATGGTTTCATTTAAAACGAGGTTTGGTACCTGTGCCCCATGGAAATATTTTCCATTATAATTTCGAAGGCCCCTTGCTCCTATAACATGTGGAAATCTTGGTATTTTGTTTTACACCCCCCCATTTGTTGTAAGACATTCACATGTAACACTATATGGGCCACCCTGTATATAAAATAAATCGCTTGAAAAACCAACTGATTCAATTACATATTATTCCAAATTTGCTTACTGCACTGATTTCAAAACTCAGCAACTGGAAAAAAAACTACATAACACCAAGTTGCTAAACAATATCCTTATAGCTACAAAAAACAAAATTCTTTCTTTATACAGCATTGGCAAGGCTGACAAATTTCATGAATCACCCGTTCTTTTTCCACTGATGTTAACTTAAATGTTGGTGCAAGATGCTGCTAGTTGTCTGTATATCAGGCTTATTAATTTTAATGTACCATGGGGCTATTGTAGTGAGCCCTTCTCAGTTCTACTCACAAGCCTCCAAGAAACAATCTGTATATGAAAAAATGAAGGTTCATTTCCAACACCAACATACTATGCAACCTCCATGTTTGAATTATGCAGTCTTTCTCTAAAATCTCAACAAATCATGGAAGCTGCACACCTATAAAACTTGTTTAGTGCTAAACCAAAGCTCTCCTGTAAATATTAGCAGCAAAATAATTCAAGTTCTCTCAATAGCATAGCTACAGCTGATATTCCATTGCATATCGTGACACTAAAATCTAACTACATATGCTGTCGTGATACTTACTTGAACCTGGTCTATCTGCTTCACGAACCACATGGGTCATTCCTGATTTGTATCCTATGAAAGCGGTCAAATGAACAGGTTTTGAAGGATCATCCTTTGGAAATGCTTTCACTTTACCACGGTGCCTCTGCGACCGTTTTTTTGGGTAGAAACCCATTGATCCATGTCGGGGTGCACTAAATTTACGATGAGACTGAAAAAGAAGTCAATTTAAGAATACAGCAAAACCCTAAGAACCTCCTATACTTCAGCTTGCACATGAGTGGTTCTTGTAACTGGCATGGTTTTACTTCCAGGTCAATGCCCAATGGACTCCGGAAAGTTTATGGAATATGCCTTTCCTCCACACACATTTTGCTTTGCAGCAACAGGCAGAGTCAATCTTCGATACTGCAACTTGGACTAGACTGCACAAAATTCCAGCAGCTCCTGAGTTGCAATGATCTGGTACACACCAAGACTTGCCCAGCTGTTCCAGATCCAGTATCGTTTCAATTACTATATATACCACACATGCAGATCATACACATAATTACATTTCTTGAAAGTATTCTATGTTCATCAAAAGGTCAAAGTAAGCATAAACAAAACCTTGTGCGTTTTGACCACAGCGCGCCTTCTTCACGGTTTGCTGGATGCTTCCACCCTCTAGATAGTTCCTTGAAAAGTGTTACTAAATACTAAGGTTTGAAGCTCACTTAATTTCATAAACCACAAACTATTGAGTACTAAGCATAGTTCAACTCAATATGTTAAATGATAAATTAATTTGTAACGTCACTGATTGGTTGCTGGAACTGGTTGGGGAAGGAGGAAAAAGCAAAACAGTATGTATCAACATGGCGGAAATAACCAGTGTTGTTAAACATAAGCGCGGAAAGCCTTTACATAGTGGTGAGAAGACAATAGTTTTGAACGTGTACAAGTTCTGCGAGAAATATCCAGAACTTGCTATCGATGATGTGAAATTAACATCCGAGTTTACTGGTGTGTCAATTTCAAAGCACAGCGCACGCAAAGAAAAATCCACAGTTGGCGAGGTTAAAACTCCTGGCAAGAAGAGACCACATGCGAGACGAGTGCTGGATGTTGTTTGTGAGGTCAGCAATCCACGGAAAAGTTCACCAGTTCTTTATTAACAATGAACCCCCCACCTTAAACAAAGTGCTGTTTGCAGTTAACTCTGATCCGGACCTCCCAAACTTAAAACGAACCTCCCTCCACAAGTTGCTCCTGGAGATAGGTTTCGAGTTTGTCAGCAGGAAAAGAAAAAGTATTATTGTGGACAGAGATGACATTTTATGGCGTAGAGATTTTCTCCATAGAATAAAAGAACACAGACACATCCGACCTGGAGGACATTCAACCAATGTCAAACTCAGATTAGATGAATAGAGATGACTTAAGTAAATAGCAATTTCTGTTACTAGCGTGCTGTATGTTATTTAGAGTGAATAAATATTCCTAGTGGTGAAAAACCGTTACCGTATGGGTAAATGTGTTCAATAAACTGAACATAATTAACTACTGATACCTGATGGAGCGCACATGGCCGCAGAGTGATACAAACCGATGATTTGTTTATGCCTACTTTATTCTTCTGGTGTACATAGTTTAGATGGGGACAAATTAAAAATCTGATACATTGCATTCACAAGACTTTCTCTACTATAAAGTATTCTTACAAGAGCTTATTCTATCTACTACTTGTTAGGATATAAATAGTTATTCCTTTACACATTTCTTGTAGGTATAAGAATACACTAGACAAGATTTTTTCCTATCTCTTGAAGTTTACTAATATATTTATACAAAAGTTGTTCAAAATAAAGTGGACTTCACAGGCTATTCCCATAAAACTTTCATCTTCAAACATTTTGATAGCTTGGTTCCAAATGTGTCTACAAAAGCGTAACTGATCCACAATCTTAGTTTTTACATAGCTACTGGGTATGCCATTGTTTGAAGTACCATTTTCAAATTTATGAATAAGATATAGGGGTCAATCTGAAAGTAACGCCTCCCTTTCTTTTTGAGCCATATTATGTTGGTGTAGTATTAATTGAACTTTCCCCACCAGTGTCCTGTTTTGTTGTCCTGCGATGACAGCAGTAGAGGAGCATTTCAAAATGGCTACCAACATTGAGGTGCATATAGAACAAAATCTTGGTCATGACAGTCATGTGTTCTACAAACTAAAAGACCATGCTAGGCATGTTTTAGGCCTTAGAACATAGAACATGTGTTTGTTGCGTAGCATGGTATGTTTCTATTTAACTTTCAGGTAACATTGCAGCTGTCACGACATGAAACCACATGCATAAATGGGGTCTTCGAGATGGCATCGCTTGTAAAAATCCTTGGCACAGCTTCCTTCGGAAGCAAAGCCACTGGTTCTGTCTTAGATTTACAGTATGTATAAGAACCTCAAGCCTGATAGAAGGGCCTTTAAGCAAAATTTGCAGTCTTTCACGCCTAACTTGGAATGGGACGCTAAGAACCATATTAGTCGAGTATCCATAAATAAAACTCAATTCAATTATTGCAAGTGGGAAAACACGCTTCTTCCGGCATATGGAATGCATTTTTTTTGGACTAAATTACTAAAAACTTAAGCAGGCCGTACATTTTTCAAACAGTTGTTGGCCAGGTTCCACATAATTACGCACATTGCTCCCAAAAATATTTGGTTCAATTTTAAAGGTGGTTTAATGCAAAAGTTATATGAATATTCTATGGGAAGGCGGGATGTTTTCTATTCAGCCTATAAGTGGAAGTAGATGTCGAAGTTCAGTTTTTACTTTCTCTACCACGTACCTGGTAGGTAGATCAGGTATTGCATTCTACCCAAAACTTCAATACCGAGATTTCACAGGAAAACATGTTTTGAAAGCACCCGAATCCAAAAAGAGCATGTTTAGAAAAATATGGGCGCACCCATGTGCATTTTAACAGCATAACTCAAAACCAAAAAGTCGGATAGATACCAAATATTATAAAGCTCAGTAACTTCCAAAGATGCGACACGAATTTCAAGAAAATTCCTTCACCGCAAACTACTGTTTTCATGGAACATTTTCCAATTATGTTTTAAAAAATGGCTATAACTATTTTGATGAAAACGCCACATATTACAAGATATTTACATGACAAATACTAAGTATGCCTTGAACTTTCTGGGAATAGTCGTGAAGCGTACTTTATCTAGAAGAAATTTTGTATAATGTTGTAACTGGTAAATGTTAGGCAATAGACGAAAATGTACTGTACAACAAATGTATACTGCTTTATAACCAATTTATTTCAAATAAGATTTTTCTTGGTGGCATCACCACTAAGAGATATTCGTTAAATGTTGGATTTGTTTAATGCTTTGTCACTCTAAGTCCCATAGATTTTCGATGTTTCTGGCAATTGCATGGAAACAGTATGGAATTTGAAGGCCAGTGTATAGCGTCCAGTTCTAAAACATTTGACTATCGCTGTTCCCATTGTGTGTAATGCAGCTATTTCTACAACAGTTTATTTGTATTTCAATGTATAGACAGAAAAATAATTGATTTATTGCACACATGACTTTCTCTACTCCTGTACACACTTTTGTACAAATGTTTATTCTTCATCTACTTCATGTTAATCTCATTGCTAATTTTCTTGTAGGTACAAGGGGAATATGGTGGGCTTTAAGAGAGAGAGAGTTTAAGAGCTGGTTGCTATGTGGAGCATTCCATTCTCTTTGCATGTCCAGGACATAAAAAATTGAATAACGAATTTCCATTTGAGAAAAAGCATAAGTATTGGAAAATTCAAACAAATAGCAAGGAATACCTCGGAAATGGTTCACTCGACCAAAAGGGGGAGAAGGGAACAAAAAAAAAAAAAAAAAAAAAAAAAAAAAAAAAAAAAAAAAAAAAAAATTGACAGAAAATCTTCGAAAACTGTTTCATGTAAAGGGTAGTCTGGGGTGGGGGATTTCCTTTAAAACCTTAGTGTCGCATCCTTAAAGATAGTATACTTAAAGTACCAAGTTTCGTATTTATCCGACTTAGTTTTACAAGTTATGCTGTTCGCAGACTGACAGACATGTTTCAAAAATGCTTATTTGGATTCAGGGCACCTCAAAACATGTATTTCCAGTGTAATCTCAATATCGAAATTTTGGGTGGAACGCAACACTTCCTCTGCTTACTATATGTAGAGAAAGTAAGAAGCTTTAATAAGAATAAGAAAGGTAGAATCAGACGACTGAAAAATCCAATGCCATCGGTGGCATTTGAACCACAAACCTTCCAGTTCTAACCATTAAGCTACCATGGCAACATGTAAGTACAGCATTAAATATGCCAGTTGCTTATTTTTCCAACAAACCTAATTTAAGATCTAGTGCTATTACGCTGAAATTATGAATACTTTGTCCTTCAATCTCTATTTTCACATTTTGCACACAATTTTCAAGTGTTATCTACGTTTTGGTACTATTATTAAGATATATACGCACGTCGAGTAACTGACACACCGTTTCTTGTAAGTGAACAGATAAACAGGCAATAAGAATGTATGTCATGCAACTGTTACACCGTGTTTTAAATAGTCAAATATGTACGTTGTGCAACTTTTCCACTGCATTTTATTTGGTGTACAAATAAACACGTATTTTAAGCGTACATCATTCGACTGTTACGTCTCCTCTAGTGCTTTTAATGCTTACTTTGCGCATATGGTCACCCT
The DNA here is from genome assembly GCA_030765065.1 of Deroplatys truncata. Classification (NCBI taxonomy): domain Eukaryota; kingdom Metazoa; phylum Arthropoda; class Insecta; order Mantodea; family Mantidae; genus Deroplatys; species Deroplatys truncata. Next base: position 49,018,141 of record CM060984.1, on the reverse strand, counting down.
GCTTCTCCCCATCCCGCAACTTACCAAGACGTCACAATTGCTTTACCCTGTGCGCATGCACCAGGACTTAGAATAGCAGCTTGAACCAATAGCCCAACCCTCACCAAGGATTCTAGTAACAAATCGCATATTCTTTAGATTACGTCCCACAAGAATTCTGGCAAAGTCCGACACGGGATAGGCGTATGAGAGCTGACGAAACCTCCCAAAGTTTCCGCGTAATTGCGCAGCGCTGCAAACATCATTAGTTGTGAATGATTCTCCTACCAACTTCTGCACAATCACCCCAAGCATCTGTTTTGCAGATGTTTGAAACTTAACATGTGCGCAACAGATGTACTATTGTTAGAAAGGAAGCAGTTTCTGTTAAATCTGAAAATGGGTATCCTACCTGGCTCTTGGCAGTCAGTATATAAACTTACTAGGTGGAAGTTTCGTACGAGCAATGGCAAGATTTCTAAATTTTATTGACCTAGCACCTTTGTGCAACAATGAGCAAGAGTATGCAGTTTCTATATGACGAAAGCTTGCTTAGAACCCAGATGTTATGTCGGGTAAATTGTCATACTGTTTCCCTCGTTTGTGTCACTTTTGCCCGCATTAGGTCTTACGCTGCTCTAACGTAATGCTGCCAACATATGAATAATGCCCCCGAAGCCGATAAGATACTCAGCCTCAAAGCGTAGCCGAGAGATTGAGGGCCCTCAGCCTCAAAGCGTAGCCGAGGGATGTTTTTTTTAGAAGGAGAGGAGCGCAGCCCAGGGATCTGTGCGTCTAAAACTCCAATGATTCACGTTCACAAAACAGCAAATTGCATATTCAGTGCATTTCACTGATTTAGGTTGGCAGTACCCACTTTGCATGGAAAAATGGCTACGTTTGTTTTCTTCCTAACGCTATTTGCCTATATAAATAAAACACTTAAAACAGGTGGGTACTAGATATTGGAGAGACCACATGTTCTAAAATCACTCCTAAGGTAAGTAATTTCATTGCTTTTTCACTTCCTTATTCCTAATTTAGGTGGACAAAAGAAAGACCTAATGCGGGCAAAAGTGACACAAACGAGGGCAACAGTATGACAATTTAGCCGTTATGTCGGGAATGTGATGCCATCCTACATCCCGTAACAAAACGTGGTCGAAAATTTCAAATATTTTCATGTAGGAGAGGACATGCAGAGCAGTTTTCAGAGTCCGTGGCAAAAGGCACGTGGTTAAAAAATTCAAGACTACCACCTGCCCAAGTGCTGCTTCTTACTTAGTTTTGCAAGCAAGTTATCTTACGAACAAACTGTAGTTCAAAGTTCTCTTGGTGATAGTAACATAAGCCACGCCAATAACCGATTGGTTTAGTTACTGCCAAGAGGTCTTTATCTCCTCAATGGACGACAAGTACGCCAACAGGGGTAAAATAGGCTGTGCCGGCCACGTCGTACAAATCGACGAATGCAAGATCGGGAGAAGAAAATACCATCGCGGCCGTATCGTGGAAGGAAACTAAATCCAAGGGATGATTGACGTGGTCACCAATGAGGTGCGAATGACAGTGTGCCCCAACAATAGAAGAGATGGTGCCACCCTCTTTGCATTAATTGAGAAACACGTGGAATTCGCCAGCACAATTCACACCAACTGTTGGGGCGGATATAATGGATTAATGGCTGGGGGTTTTGCAGCGCACCTGACTGAACCACAGTGAGCATTTTGTGGACCCCATAACGAATGTCCACACGAACAATATCGAGTCCCGATGGCGATCTCTCCAGCATTGCCTATCCAGGGGCGGCATCAGAAATGCACAAATGGATGTCCATTTGTCAGAATACCTGTGGCAGCAAGACGTAAAAAACAGATTAGCAGACCCCTTCCAAGAACTGATTGAGGATATTTGAAAAGTTTATCCTGTTGTTTAGTGCATCAGCTCCAAACTGTAAATGAAACTTTGGATTAGATATTAGTTTTAGATCAGGACAAAACTTTGGATTACATTAGATACTAGGCAACAAAAACCAGTGTGATTGCAGGAGCAATGTTGGTAGCAATGAAGATTGTCTGCTACTCATCTCAGCGCATGCACAGTAAGTACCTTTGGACTTGGATTTTTATATGGGAAAAAGATGCGGGACGTAATCTAAATAAGAACCGAATTCACTTTTTATTTAGGTTGGCAGTTCCCATTTTGCATGTGCTTTAGCAACATGGCAACGTTGCTTGCCTTCATAACTCCATTTCCCTATAAAAGTAAAACACTTTTAAAGGGCAGGCACCAGATATTAAAGAGATCACATCCACTTCTAAATTCGCTACTACGGTAATTTATTCGCTTTCCTTTTGTTTTTATAATCATTTTCAACGAGAACACACAGATTTGTCAAAAGCAAAATCATGCTCCCCGAGTTCTCTTTATAATAAAAAGAGAGAAAAATTGACCCTCACACGTATTCTCAATGACGATCGTGTAAGTGCAGAATAACCCAGAATTAATAGATTTGTGGCCGAGGCTGTCACCCGACCTAACCCCTGCGATTTCTATCTACGCGGCAACTTAGGCTAAATTGTCATACTGTTTCCCCGCATTTATACGTGAAGTAAACTGAGGATTCACGAAAGTAAATACCTTACTTGTGGAAGTAGTTGTATATGAAGTCGGTGGTGCATAAATCTAAGGTTGGAACGCGAATTGTTTGTGCATCACTGAAATGGTGTAATTAGCAAAGTTACTAGAGTAAACGCGGTCATCTTCACGGTAAGACTGCTGCAGATTCGGAAGTGCCAACTGCAGTACGAATTAGGTAATCCGCTAAGTGAAGGTGTTGGTATGCTGGTTGTTGTTAATTTCACAGCCGCTTAAAATAAGAGCGCGAATGATTCAGTCAGAGCTGAGAATACAGAAGAGAAGAAAATGGCTTGCAGAGGGTGTCAAATATGCAAGCGGAATTGGTAGGCTTTTAATTGTTCAACAAAATGTTCCGTGCAAGGGGTAATCTTGCGTGGGAGGATTTCATTGAAAACCTTTGTGTCGCATCTCTGGGAGATACATAACCAAAATACCAAGTTTCGTGTTTATCGGACTGTTCGTTTCCGAGTTATGCTGTTCACAGATGGACATGTTTCCCATTTTTTTCTTTTTAATGTTTAACAAAATGTTCAGTGCAAAGGGTAATCTGGGGTGGGAGGATGTCATTGAAAACCTTTGTGTCGCATCTCTGGGAGATACATAACCAAAATACCAAGTTTCGTGTTTATCCGACTGTTCGTTTCCGAGTTATGCTGCTCACAGATGGACATGTTTCCCAAGATAAATGGCTGACGTTTACGTTCCGTGAATTCAGATACGTAAGGTTATACACCAAAAAACCCCAAAGGGAATAAGTTGGGGATGTATCTGTGCGATTGGCGGCATTAATTTTTCTGATGTTGGTTGCATTGCGTTGAAGTCAGAGAATGACAGACAGTGCCATCTGTATGAGACACAGTGCCATCTGTTGTATTTTTAAGATACAACCGCAGTCGCTAATGCGGGCAAAAGTGACACAAACGAGGGAAACAGTATGACAATTTACCCGCAACTTAAAACAAGTGTACAAGACAAACCCACACACCCTGGAAGAATTAAAACAAAATATCCGCCTGGAAATTGCCAGCATTTCTCAACGTGAACTACGGCAAGTGATGGATAGTTTCCTAAAGAGGTGGCAAAAATGTGTGGACAGTGGCCAATTTCAGCATCTCCTACATAAAGTTTTTAAATAAAGCCTTTAAAAGTAGTTTTAAATAACGTTGTATGGTTTCATCCGCACCTTTGTACGATAACGGCAACGAACGCAAGAGTGAAAAATACCGCGCAGCCGGTATCGTAGTTATTTTTTTTCTCTCGTATATTCATATTAATTTACATCATCCCGAGTCACACATTCAGTAGTTTTTACAGATGCTTTAAAACGACTGAAAGCGAATTGATGGATGTTAATGCATCCGTAATATAGCCAAATCGCTTACTGTTCCATGTTCTATCCGCAACGATATGGATATACTACTTGGAACATTGGGTAAACACTTGAAAACGCTACACTAAAAGCAGCCATATTGCAAAAAAAGTTTGCGGCAGATTTCACACGATTTAGCTCGTAATTACCCACTAATATAATACTCAAACCATTCAGCATACATGCAACGAAAAATCTGGCTACGTAGTTATCCTTTTCCCATCAATTTCTCGAATTCCTTAACTAGTTCAACCTTAACCACGTGGCTCGTTTACATATACGCATGTTGCAGTATTAAATGCAAATAAATTATTTGGAGCCTATAATCTACGGAATGCACGAATGCTATTCGAGGCTATAATCGATGAAATGTACTAATATACGTATCAGAACAATGCCAACGTTAAAGCATTTGACAAAAATTATCATTTCCGCCTTAAAACTCACCATTTTTTCCTCACTCTTCGAACGCAGAACCGGAAAGACTCTTCGAACGAGACATCTCGCTCTTATAAAGAAAATACATACCACCAGAGGGCTCTGATTTACCATATATAATACCAATAATACAAATATAATGATTAAAATTAAATTTGCTAAGTCCATAAATAATTAACTTAATTTTAATGCGGTTTAAATTTACTTAATCCAAGATTTTCTTTTATTCTAATAATTAATGTCATGTTAACCCTAAATTTTATTCAATAATTTTGCAATCAATGGTTGGTGTTACTTAATCTGTGAAACAAACAAGCGCTTGCAGTTAGCTCACCCGAAGGTAAACGAACCGCATGCTTCCCGAGCGAATAGCGCGACCTCTGCCATGCTGATTGCTGAATCTGAGGCTTGAAACTTGAAACTAACCTGGAGATCAGCTGATAAAATAGCAATGCCGAAAATATAAAAATAAAGCTGAATTTTCGTATCAACGAGCAATTATGTAAATGTAGCGGTTTATAGTTATGCCTTATTTAATATTAAGTACCAAATAACGCCCATTCGATGTTTAAAACTGGAACATGACCTGAAAACCTAGTAAGGTAGAAGATCCGAAGACAGGTTATGAATCGAAAGTCACAACGTTAGTTGGTTTTAATGAAGAATTGAAATATATATAGCGAAAACAAGCTAACCTTAAATATAAACTATATTTAGTATGTTAAGGTTAAAATCTGTTCGAATTAGGGGCTGTATTTCGAAAAGTTTGTTTTTGTGGATTGCACACTAATATCGTAAAACGAACATGAGAAGTCATGCTCAAAGGTTATGTCTGATACCTATTTCAATTTTAAATGTGATGTAATTATAATAGTTTAGGATCCATAGTTTGATTTTGGATGTGTATTAGTGTTGTGCTCAAACACTATTTCCTGCTGTTATACCAAAAGGTATATCTTTGGGATATCTTTGGTGTATCTTTGGGAATTTTTTGTCAATCTGGGTAACTCGGTTAACCGCTGGCCTTGGAAGCACAAATAGTTACATAAAACTTGTGTATTACCACATTATTGCTGAATGATTTCTACAAATCGAAATGTCAGCTACCATATTTATGACAAAACACCCAACTTAAATTATATAAATGTATAATATATATTGCATGGCAAAATATCTGCTGAAATAGTTATTCTTTTGTAAGTATCTGTTAATGCTTTATTTACATACACCTCATTTGTGAAGTCATAGTGGGAACTGCCTTGTAAAACAACTTGGTTTCATTACTTGATAGTATTGAATAATACTATCTCTGTTCTAAATGTCTCATATTCACACTTCTAATTGGGCAGCACTATAGCCTCTCACAAAAAAGCCGGATTCAATCCTAGGGATCTGAGGTGGGATTTTGTGGTAGATAAAATGGCACTTAGAATGAGTGTTCTCTGGTTTTCCCCACCATAATTCCATCAATTGCACCATCTTCATCATTGTCATCCCCTCTCCCACCAGTTTCCAATCTCTGTAAACCTGTGAAGTTAAAAGGGACATTAAAATTAAAAATACTATGGAGGACAGAGAGCAATACTAATGAACGAGTGTCTCATCCAGCCCCCCAAATTTACAAACCAGCATGTGGACCATTAACCTGCAGAAACAACAATATAACTATACTTAAGTGATAATAAAATTGGGTAAGGAGGTAAGTAGGTAATAATGAAATATTGCATTTTAAGCAAATTTAAATTCTGTAATTGCTTAAAAAACAATAGTATGGAAGGCATACAAAATGCTGTTACATTCTTTCTGCAGTCAACATATGAAAAAACAATTAATACTGGCACACTAAACTACATGTTAAAGTGATTGACAATTATGAAGGGTGGGTATGATATGGTTAAACACAAAGAGACATTGCATTCACATTCATATTTAGTAATACTTTATAATACATTTGTATGGTATTTTAAGGAACATGTGCCTACATTAATATACATTTGAATGGCCTACCCAATTAAAATGTCCATTAAATTCTAACCTCTTGAATGTCTGTTATTATAATCTATTGGAATGATCTTATAGGTAATTGCACTTAGTCACTTATGCATACACAAAGCCAGTTCTAGTTAATAAAACTTAGAAAATACACTTTGATTCCTTTTCCTGGGAAAGGTTCTATATATAACATTTGATATAACACAGTGGAGGTCCTACAGCACATGGGAACCTTAAATTTATTGACAGGTCATATGGGAAAAAAACAAATGGAGCCCATACAGTGATGTTTGTTTGTGTTTGTTCATTTGGCTCCACTGTGAGCAATGCTCAGGGAAATTGAACACATCATACAATTATGAAGTATGCAGAGTAAGTAGGAATATACCCAACGCCCAAGAACAGCCTTTGGGGGGGGATGCTTCCCTCCCCATCATGGATTATCTAAGAGAGAAAAATTTATAAACCATCACCATTTCAACAGTAAACTTCTCGACACGCATTACAGTAGGACAACAATAGCAAATAAGTGTTAATCACCATCACATGCAATCTGCCCTACATAAAGTGCTTACATGAGGTTGTTACTATTATGATGATTAATTCACTTTGAATAAGCTCGAAATCATAGCTTTATACTTATGTTACGCTTCAATTTCAATTTCCCATGTAATTTCTATTACCTTGAAGATATGTTTGAGAAAGACATCACTTGAAACGAGAAATTCTCATTATTACTGTATGAGTATTATTTGGGAGGACAGTATACAGGATGGAAGGTACTGCTTGAACCGTACGTTAATCATGGATTCTATATAATGAGTAGTGCAAATATGTCCAATACAATTTTTGTCATTAAACCTACAAAAATGAAACACAGTGATGTTCCTTGTGCCTGTGTCTATTAGCCATTTTATTACAGTTCAAGCAATACCTTTCACCCTGTATAAGAAAACATTTAGGAGATGGTGGAGTTTGCATATACATAAAACATTATAACATATAAAACTGGGATGCAACAGATTCATCTATCCCATTGACATTTTTTGTGTAGCCCATTTTTCTCTGTTGCTTAAATTTACCAGTTACACAAGATTATACAAAATTCCTTCCGAATGAAGAGGGCTTCACAAGCTATTCCCAGAAAATTAAAAATAAACATTTTATTTTTCATGTAAATATCTTGTATACAATGCATTTTAATCAAAATCATTTGAGTCATTTTTCAGAAAAAAAAAATTCGAGAATTCTTCCATGTAAATGGTTATTTTGGGTGGGGAATTTCCTTGAAAATCTTTGTATCGCATCTTTGGAAGGTACTGAACTTAAACCGATTTGTACTATGTATGTACAAATTCCTGCTTTGAAACGCATGGCTTTATGCATTCACTTTAAATTGCCAGTCGAAATGCGCGCGCCAACGTTCCACGCTACGTATTTGACCACAGCCAATGGGAGCAAAATGTGCCGGAATGGAATGCTCCATTAAGATCGTTCGCTTTCGTTCATTTTCGGCATTCGCTCGAACTTCGTCGGACAACTTCGATGAGCTATCTCCAAGCGCTTGTGTGAAACAACTGCGTAAATGTTTGCGAAAGTTACAGAGAGTGTCGTATTTAGATCTGCAGTATAGCGCAACAAAAACTTTGGTTTCTGATTTCGGAGGGAGCTTGTGTATTTATTTGGATTAGTAGTGAAATTAAATAGTGTACATTTAGTAGAATAAATATCATGGATGATACTCCCTCACCAAGAAATGCTGTGAATCGGTTTGTGCTCGCAGTGTCTAACACCCTTCAAGCTCCTGTTATATGGTTTCGAGGTTATTAAATTTTAAAATTACAAGTAAAAACAATAAATAGTCAAACATATCTAAACTTTCCTACTGAACCTTATTTTTCTCTGGTCATAAAAGTCGGACGGAATAATGCTCCGTATGCCCGCATACGGAATGTCATTACTATTACTATTATTATTATTATTATTATTATTATTATTATTATTATTATTATTATTATTATTATTATTAATATTAATACTACTATGTATTTTGTTAAGGTAACCTTAAAAACATTCAAAAGTGTGAGGAAGAATGAAATAGCATAGAGTTACAGACACCCTGTTTGTTTCAGACCTAATGCGGGCAAAAGTATGACAATTTATCCGTTTCATTTCTGCGACAATCTGCTCTTAGTTCTCTTCCTTGGTGATGAAAATGATGTGTTATATGTCCGACAGACAAATATTTAATGCCGCCAAAGCCGGTAAGATACTCAGCCTCAAGGCGTAGCGAGAGATTGAGGGCCCTCGGCCTCAAAGCGTAGCTGAGGGATGTTTTTTTAGAAGGAACCATTTTCAACAAAGAGAACTAAGAGCAGATTTGCCGCAAACACATTATTGCACATATATAATAAAAGGTGCATACGTTATTACACAGAAGCAGTGGCAGCACTGTTGTCATTGTCCTTGAGCCACAAAACACACATTGTTGTATTAATTTACTGCAATGAACATCACAATAACAAAAAACTGATGTCATTAAAAAAATTGAAACAGAAGTATGCACCTTTGATTGAATCAACATTGTTAAATTACACCAGGTAATGCTGCGCAATGACATCCAGTATTACACCAAACATGTCTTGTCCCTGAAAACGATTCTGGAACAGGAATTCATGAAGATAGGATGTGAAGAGGGCATCACTGGTACCAAACTAGTGCCAAATTTTCCTTTTCATCCTCATTCACATGTTTTCCACATTGTGCGTGTGGATGGAGTCATCCTCGGGGTCAATCCCTGCTTCCCGGTCAAGAATTTCTTCTTCAGGCACAATTACTAAAGTATATTGGGCCATGTTAAGAAGAGAGCAATACAACCGGGAGTCTGTACTTCTCAGAATAGCTTTCAAGTTTGCAAATAACATCTGGAGAAGTTATGTTAGAACTTTTGAACATATTTGCCATTACTACATGGTAACGCTAGGCGCTTTCACTATCTAGTTTTATGGAATATAATGTTCGTTAAGAAATTGTATTCTGAATCATCAGCATTCTACATCATTACTAAAGGTACTGTCTACAACAAAAGTTTAACAATTTGACGCAAGTATGAAAACATATTCTGTAATTCTACAAAAATGCACCTATGGTTTAATAAAAAAACATCAGTTTTTCTACATTTGTAAAATCACACATAATCTAACGAGTCTGAAGGGGGATAAAGCAGTTGATACACAATCCAACACCACACTTCAGGCACATTGTTCTCACACTTGATTTACAGTTGTCACTAGCACCTTTTTCCTCCTCCTGTTGGCTGGACAAGCTGGTCAGTTCTGTCAAATCATATATGCGGCTGCTAAGAGATATCCGTGAAGCTGTTGGTCTTCCTACTCCTTTTGGTACAGTCTGGTATCTCTTGAGATAGATGGTAGCTATTTCTCTTTTGAAATCCAGCTGAGATAGTCTTTGCCTTCTGACTTTATTGTACACAATCCAGCTGTTCTGAATAGCCACATCTAGCATTCACCTAAACAGAGGCCAGTACCATTTTTTGTTTCATATTCTGATCCATCTGGTCAGTACCTCTCATAAAGATGTTGTATTTGGTGACTAGCCTTGGCCTTGGAATCATTGCATTTTGCTTCTGCTGCTGTGGAAATCTCTTTATTTGACCAACTTATTGTGCACCACATGAAGAAGAGATAAATGTGACTACTGAGTTATCCAAGCATTGGACATAAGCAATCCAATCATTCTTCTGTAATGCTGTCTCAAAATATCCATCATCTTTTTTAGAGAATACTTCTTTGTTTTCCAGTGGGCATCCTTTTTTGTAATAGTACCAAATGGCAGAATAGCCACAATACCTGAGAAATGAAAATTTCAATTACTGACATGTGTTAGTCAATACGCCTACGCAAATCAAAGATGAGTTGGATTCTGTGTATGGGGACTCTGCACCATCATTTACCACAGTGAAATTTTGGGCAGCTGAATTTAAACGTGGCCGTAAGAGCTTGGTGCTAGACGACCGCCGAATTAAAGTAAGAGAGATAGCAGAGGCTATGAACATGTCAAAAGAACGTGTTTGTCACATATTAAATCAACATTTAGACATGAGAAAGCTGTCCACGCGTGGGTGCCGCATTTGCACACGTTTGACCAAAAATGTGTTCGCATGAACATTGAACGTTGGCACAGTTTAGGCACAATAAATCCGAGTTTTGGCACCGATTAATTACTGTAGATGAAACTTGGATACACCATTATATGCCCGAAACAAAAATACAGTCCAAACAGTGGACTGCAAAGGGGGAACTGGCTCCAAAAAAACCAAAAGCTGTTTTTTCGGCTGGGAAAGTGATGGCGACTGTTTTTTGGGATAGTCATGGAGTTATTTTAATCAATTATCTTCAAAATGGAAAAACCATTACAGGAGCATACTATGCATCATTACTTGACAAGCTGAAGGTAGAACTTGCGGAAAAACAGTCAGATTTGCAGAAAAAGAAAATCCTGTTTCTCACACCTCAGCGCTTGCAATGGCGAAAATCCACGAATTACGGTTTGAGCTGCTTGACCATCCGGCTTACTCACCAGATCTAGCCCCAAGCGACTTCTTTTTGTTTCCTCATCTGAAAATTGCACTCGGAGGACAGAGATTTTCGTCAAATGAAGAGGCAATCGCCTTCGTGAACAATTATTTTGCAGAGAAAAACGCAGAGTACTATTTGGACGGGTTACAGAGATGGGAGCATCGCTGGGAGAAGTGTGTAGAGTTACAAGGAGACTATGTTGAAAAGTAAAAAAAAAATTTCTGAAAATATGTCATATCTTTATTAGGTTGGAAACGTTTCAGACCACCCTCATATTTACTCAAAATGGATGTCCTTTCTGCTCCAAATTCAGCAATAGCTGTTTTCAAACAGTCCTTACGTTATTATTGTAACAAGTACAACAATGAAAACTACATTGTTGTAAAGGTGGTTCCTTTACAGAGCGATTAACAGTGGTACCGAGCCTCCAGCGTAATTTTTGAAAGCACAATAACAATTTTAAGAATGTGTTATGTGCATTACCATACAGCAACACTAGGCGTTAGTGGGTTAATTTTGTGCTTTCTGAAAGGATGCACAGTTCAGTATCTTCCAAAGCTGCGACATGAAGATTTTCAAGAAAATACCCCACCCCAAGTACTCTTACATAGAATTTTTTTTAAATTGTTGAGTTTCTCAAAAATGACCCTAATGATCTTGATTAAAATACCATATATTAAAGATGACATGACAAATAACATCATATCTTGAATTTTCTGGAAATGGAATTTCTTCTTCATTGTGAAGAAATTTTGCATAATCTTGTACAACAGGTAAACACTAAGCAATAAACAAAAACTTACTAAACAAAAATCGTAGATCTCTGTAATACACTATTTCAAATTCCTTCTTTTTCTTATTTATTTATTTTATTTTATTTATTTTTTTATTTTATTTATTTATTTATTTTTTGTGCATAAGCCATTTTCAAGATACCCATTGTTAATGGTTTGAATTGTTTAATACTTTATCATCTTTTAAAATCCTGTCAATTTTCAGTTGTTTAAAGAAAAGCATTTAAGGGTCGCATTTAGCATCCAGTTCTTAAACATTTGGCTATCGCTGTGCCCTTTGTATCTGTAACAAAATGTGTAATGTAACTATTTCTGCAAAGATTTATCTTGATTATAATGAGGTAGATAAAAAAAATAAACTTTCATAAGAATAGTTTCCATACCCATAATAAACGATAGAGGATGGAGAAATTAATGTGAATGTTATGTTATACATCAGATTTTGTATACTTAGTGGTATGTGTAAGAATTTCTTGATTAAACTGAAAGAGCTATTTTGTTTTGCAAATATTATTTTCAGAATGTACATATATATTATTCTGGTTTTCCCCAGAAAGTAATACCATATCTTAGGAATGAGCAGACATTGGCAACATAAATGGTTCTTAAGGTTTTTATATTTACATAATATGATAAGGTTCCTAAAAATTTTGTTTTGATCTTTAGGTTGTAATTGATTGTTGTTTAGTTTTAATATGGGACAAAATCGTTATTCTTATTTATTTACAAATTTTAGGCATACTATTTTTTCTGTATTTATTATTACTTATTAGTATTAGCCCAGGATGATAGTTCTTTGAGTGTATGTATTGCAAATAACTGGAGTTCTTCCATTGTTTTCCCTTTAATTAACATGCTATTATGATGAATGGATGAATATTTATTTCTCAATACTTGCTATTACCTAATTAAACCACATACATTTTAGATTATAATAGTAACATTTGAAATATATTAGGCCATTTACACTATAAATTCACTTCTTGATTGCTTGCCTATGCTAATTTATAGTTTCAATACACACAACTCCTTGGTTTTCCGTGCATTGATGACCCACTGTCTACTTGCTTACATTATTTGTCTATTTCGTCTGCCTTTAGCCCCATCTTCTTTTTAGTCATTCTTAACCATTTCTCTTTAACCTTACCCAAATAGTTACCCATGGTTTTTATATTTTTATCACCTTTTACAATCAGTATCTTCCTTATTAATACTTCCCCATCCAAGTTTTTCCATTTCTATTGCCAAAACTCTTATCTCTGTGTTTTTGTTTGATTACAGTGTAATATACTTATTCTCCAACTCTTAGGAATCTTCCTCATCTCCAGTATTTCATTGAACAATTTTGTCACTATTTTTCTTCTGGTTTCATCTATTGACCAAGCCTTCCAAAATTCCCCTGGGATACCATCAGTACCACTTATTTTGTTGGCTTTTAACCTCTTAATTTGTTCACACAGTTCAGTGTCCAAGATTTACATGCTGGCCTTCATACAGAAACTGCTCTACTATTATGTTATCCTGACCTAATAATGCTTTAAAATGCGCGCACCATTTATCTGGATTTATATCATCTTCCCTTGTACCCCTACTGTACAGGCTTTTTACTATTGACCATATTTTCTTTCTGTCATGGGTTTTTGCTGCCTCATTTAATTTTTGGCATATTCTTAATCCCCATTCCTGCTTTTCTTTATACTCAATAAGGCATCTATAAGACCATCTAAGGGCCAAAAACTTTTCCCTCTCCTCTTTTGCCCCCTGACTGCTGCCAGTTTCTCAACTCTTGTGTTACTCTTCTTTTAGTCATTTGACAGTGCTTATCAAACCACTTTGTTTTGCTTTCCTTATGGATCACAGCTGTCATCCCACCTCCTGACCTTTTCACACTATATTCTACTGTTTCTAGAGGTTGATTTATTTTATCAGTATTCAATAACTTTCTACTCTTACTTGTAATATTTTCCCACTTTCTGAATTTAATTCTTTACAAAATGTTTCACGCTTGTATACTTTCACAAGTCCCTATATACTCTTCCTTTATACTTGTACTACCATTTCCTTCTCCTAATTTTAATCTTAATGGAAAATGGCAGCTTATGTTATTGTATTTATAACCTCAAAGATCAGAATCCAGTTGTGAGCACATCCAGTAAGCACATTATGTATTCCACCACACTTCGACCATTCTTATTTGCAAATGTGAATTTCCCTTTGTCATGTCTCATCACAGATCTCAACCTGCTATGAAATGCCTTCATGTTCTTACAATAATGAAGTTGCATTGATTGAGTGATGAAGCCAACCAGTAACATCTTGACTTGGATATCCATATAATACATATCTCATTCAGAATGTTAATAATTATAAACACACAAAGTTGAGGACACACTGTCTCAATGTCTCATAGCACACTTTGCCCCTGCTAATCCCCATCTCTGCACTGAAGCTTTTTTCCCCTGGTTGATACTAATAATTGAGGTTTGTACCCTTAAAGAGGTCTACTAGGCCTCTTCTTTGTCGTCCTCCGTGGTAGTGGTTACCATGCTAGCCTCTAGTTCCTGAGGTTGTGGGTTCAAACCTGGCGGAGGGCGATGTATTTTTTTCGGGCGTAAACATCCATAGTATGGCTTCCTTGGAACAGAAGTAAAGCTGGTGGTCCCATGTCGTAGATTTACGGCACGTAAAAAAAAACTCAAGCCTGATAAAGAGGCCTCTGAGCAAAATCTCTGGTCTTTCATGCCCAATATAGAGTGGGACACTAAGGACCATAGCAGTTAAAGAGTGCCCATAAATAAAACTCAATTTAATTTTTTAGGCCTTTTATTAGGTTTTTATGTGACACTATATCTTCTCTTTGGTTTATGGCTCCAAAAGTTATGTATTTATTTTTAACTAATACCTTGCATTAAAAAATTAAATGAGAGGCCATTTCATTCTCTTCATTGCAGATTCTACACATAGGTTCCTTTTCATAATACCCTAGTTTTTGTGGATGCTTTCTAAAGTTCCCATGCCTGAGCTATTAGTCCCATCAAGAACCTTGCTCGATTCCTGCTTAAGTTTAGGAATTCAGTTGCTATAGCCCTACTTGGTTCCTTTATTATAAGTTTACCATGTTTTCGTGCCTGAGTATTCCTCCAGTATTTGGCTTGCTGGTCACTAGTCCAGTTTTGCAATGTCATTTTAACTATTGATTTGGTTATGAATCTGTGTTCAGAACCTATAAAAGGTGTTTCTAATCCTTTCAAGGCAAGTCTATTGGCATTTTCGCTGCTGTCAATCCTAGAATGACCTGGGACCCATGCCAGATCAGATTGTTTTTTCCCAGTCGTCTTAAAGCCTCCCAGCATTCTATAACAAGCTTAGATCTTGTTTGATCACCTTGTAAATCTTTTAGAGCTGCCTGGCTATAAGAGTAGACATAGTTTTATTAATATATCCTCTTTGCAGGTTCTCTTCCAGGCAACTTCTAATAGCATACAGCTCCACCTGGAAAACTGGCATAGACCCCTAGAGGAAAAAATCTCTCCATTCTTGGTCTTTCGCCCCTAGATTCTGGCCCCTGTACCATTTTGCATCTTTGATCCATCTGTGAACCACACCAAGATTGCCTACAGGGATGGTCCTCCTTCCATTCTTCTCGCCTTACTATCAGCACCTTAAAAGGTTTATTGAAGGTATGCTTTGGTAATGTGCAGTCCCCAGGCATGCAGATGATTGGAATTGACCACACATTTTCCAATATTCCAGTGTGGCTACCTGGAATCATATTTTGATTCTATTCACCACATTGCATCAATCCGTAGGTACCTGTGCAACCCTCTCTTTTAACCATATATCCTGGGGAGGTATATTAAGTAGGGCCTCCATTCCTACAGTTGGGGTGCTGCTGATTGCCCCTGTCATTGTGAGGCAGGCCAGTCTCTGCACCTTACCCAGGATAATCTTTGCACTTTCTTGATTCACTTTCTTCCACCATATGGTTCTTCTACTATTATGGTATATATCCACTCTAGGTTTTAAACCCCATGTTCTCCCACATGCTCTTCTTGTACATATCAAGGTACTCGTTGCCCTAGCGCATACACTATTTAAGTAAGGAGACCAAGTCAATTTAGAAACTAGTATTATCCCTAGATACTTGACCTCCTCCTCCACGTTAATGCCCTTTCCATTAAATTTTATTCTCCAAAAGGTATTCTGGATTCTCCTTTTTGTGAGAGGTACAAGCACAGTTTTTCCAAGATTAATTGTTAAACTGTGCTCTTTACACCAATTCTACTTGTAATAGTGCTGACTGTGTTAGTGTTAATACAGTTTTTTAAAAACTGCCGAATAACCATATCGTCAGCATACCCTTGACAGTAGAAACCACTCATATTTATTGCTTAAATCAGGTCGTCCACAACCAGATTCCACAGTAATGGGGACAAAACCCTTCTCTGTGGACATCCTCTGGTTGCTTCTACCACTACCCTTGCTTCAAACATAGATACCAACAAGACCTTCCGGTCTTCCAGCATGGTCCTTATCCACCTACTAGTGTCTCTTCTATACCATGCTTCCTTCCTTACCACCTTTACCATTGATTTGAAGGGAGTGTAATTAAAAGCTCCCTCAATATCCAAGGAAACCCCCAAAGCCACCTGCTTTGCATTTATTGCCTTCTTCACTTTCTGCACCAGATGATGGAGAACTGTTTCACGTGATTTATTGACTAATGAGTATATTCGTTTTTATTTAAGGGAAAATCTATAAGTTTAGCCCCCTTAATATACTTGTCAATCAGTTTTTGCAGCATCTTTAACATGGATGATGTCAAACCAATGTGTCTGAAATCCTTAGCCGGTATATGATGTTGTCTTCCTGGTTTGGGGTATAAAGACTACTCTTACTTGTTTCCATAATTTAGGCATACAGCCCAAGGCTACACTCACTCTGAATATTTTGGTTAGGATCGGGATCTGCAAACTGAAGCAGGGCTAGAAATATTCCATCCATTCCTGGGGATTTTAATGGTTCAAAAGACCTAATCACCTATTTTACCTTGCCATAATTGATGCACTTTTTGGATAATCCCCAACCTTCCCTCTGTGGTCGAAAATTCTAATGAGGGTCTACTATCTCCAGAGTATCAGTATTTGGAAAGTGCATAGCTAGCAGAACCTTCAACAACTCTTCTGCTGAGTCTGTAAATGTTCCATTCGCTTTTCTGATGTTTCCTCCTGGGTTTGTGGGTATTTTGGTAAGAATTTTCTGGAGTCTTGCCCTCTCAGATATCTTTTCCACTTCCCCATGAAACTTCTCCCAGGAGTCTTTTATTGGCCTTATTAATTAATTTTTTATATTCTTTTAGAGTTTTGTAGTAGAGTTCCCACTCTGCTCTTTTCTTTGCCCTATTAAATAGGTATCCTACTGATTTCCTTTTCTTTGCTAAGGTTACATTCCAACAGGAAATTTCCCTAATGGATTTTCCACTAGTAAGTGGGTAGTGTTCATGATAAAGAGTCCCTAATAAACTCTCCCAATTGTTCTACCATTTCATCTAGCTCCATATGATTCTTGATTGAGCTCTTTCAGCTTTGCTTCTAAAGCCTCCTATATTTGTCCTAATTCCTTTTGGGATTTCTCTATGTAATTGCTATGTTCTTCCCTATCTCCATCTTAAACCCAATATACTTATGACTTGATAGAGATGGTTTCTGATAAATGCCATCCTTTGACTGATTTATGGCACCACCTGTGGCAAGGTCATGTCAGTAACTTCCTTTCTATTTTTGTTTTGTAAGGTTGGTTCTTTACCTTTATCTATTATGTCTAGTTGTCCTTCCATAATAAACTCTAGTAGATACCCCTTTTGTTGGTATTTGCACTTTCCCACACAGTGTTGTGGGCATTCGCATCACATCCAACAATGAGCTGTTGTCCCATCTTCCTACAGCTGTCTACCAGTTTCCTCACTTACACATGAGGAGATCTGCCTTCATAGGGAAGGTATGCCAAAGCCAGAACCATTTTCCTGGTGTATGCTTCCCTATTCTGTTTAATGCTTACCACTACAAGGTCTCTGTAGCAAACATTTAAAAGAGGCATAAAACTTACTTTTGAATGAACTAAGATGCATGTTCCTGGTCAAGGGTGGCAAAAATGACTTCCTTCTGCAAGTCACCAAATATACAACATGCACTGCATCACTCAGCAGCATGTGAAAAACAAAGAGATGGTTGCAGAGAGGGAACGGTGCCTACGAGTCAAAATAACTCGCAAGTCATGTTTTTGCCACCTCTGTTGTAGGTACTTCTTTCCTTGAGTAAATTAACTTACCTCTGGTTCCTCCTAGCCCTGATACTCTATCCTTAACTATGTATGGTTCTTGTATCAGAGCTATATCTATGTGCTGATTCTTGAACAGTTTCGTCAGCATAGCTGACCCTGCTGTACTGTGTTGCAGGTTGATCTGCAACATCTGCAGTTGCTGGTTCTCCTTCATTACTAGGTATACCTTTGAAGACTTTAAAGGTAACTTGGGTGCAGCCCAAGTACAGTTTCAGCTTTTTTGCCCATAATACCTTTAATGAGTTCTCATCTATATCCAGCACAATTGTCTGTCCTTTATCCTCAACTTTAAGTTCGATCACCCTCCAGTCCTTTTCTCATAAGTTTCCATTTTAAATGGCCAACTTTTGCAACAAAGTCGTCAGAGGTATATCCTTAAGGATTTTGGAGTAGGATACATAGATATATTAGATAGTGAAGTAAGAGATGAGGTAGTGAAACAAGTGAAGGCAATGAAAAATAATAAGGCAACAGGTATTGATGGAATTCCTCCTGAGTTTATCAAAGAATGGTGTAGTGATGAGACTAGAGTAAAGATGTTTACTGATTTGTTTAATGTAATAAAAACCAAGGGATATGTACCGGAGCATTGGAGGAAAGCAATCCTATATATAAAGGTAAGGGGAGCATTGATAAGCCCAATAATTACAGGGGAATAGCATTACTTTCAAATGTAGGAAAGATTTTCACAGGGATTTTAGCTAATAGGATACAAAACTGGGTAGAGGAATATAATATCCTCTCGGAGTTTCAAATGGGTTTTCGTAAGAGGAGAAGAACGGTATATAACTTATTCACAATTAAAACTCTGGTGGATAAGTATTTAAAAGAAAAAAGGGGAAAATTATGCATGGCATTTGTTGATTTGGAGAAAGCGTATGACCGCATTGATTTAAATTTGTTGTGGCACAAACTTGAGGAAGGGAGTAAGCCAACAGATGGTGAATTTATTTAAAGCTCTATACAAGGAGAACACATTTTGTGTGAAAGTAGGAGTAGGTTTGGTGACAAAAGAAGTAAACCAAAGGAAGGGGTTACGACAAGGATGTAAGTTAAGTCCAGTGTTATTTAATCTGTATATTGATGATATCCTCACTGAGATAGGAAGGAATAATAATTGGTTGCCTGTGATAAATAAGGTATCAATCCCTGGGTTATTATTCGCTGATGATTTAGTGATAGGATCAGTTTCAACAATTGGTCTGAAGCAGTCCCTACAGCAAATGAATAAATATTGTGATGAATGGAATCTGAAAGTAAATCAAGAGAAGACTCAAATTATAGTGTTTAAGAAAGGTGCCAAACTGGGCAAGTATGAAAAGTGGAAGAATGGAGAGAAGGAATATAAAGTGGTCAGAGATTGTATATACTTCGGGGTTAAAATGGATGGGGGTGGAAAATGGGAGAAACAGAAGAAACTGGTATTGACAAAGGGGAAAGGGGCAATGTCAGCGATTAGAGGGTGCAAATATAGAATACCAGATATAAATGTTAAATGGTTAGAGAAAATATATAACACAGTAGTTGAAGCAAAAATGTTATATGAAAGTGAAATATGGGGCGTAGAACGAGGCTGGGAAGAGATAGATATGGTACATAGGAGTTTTTGTAGAGAAGTTTTAGGCCTGCCAAATGCTACAGTAATAATGGAGAGAACTCTTAAATATTGGTACAGACTATTAAATTTAGAAGAGAAGAACTTGTTGAGGCAGTGTTTGGAATTCCAAGAAAGGAGCTTAAAGAAAAATGGGTGGAGTTATAGTTTACAAACTAATTTGGAAAATAGTGGTCTGGGAGAAATTTGGAGAAGGAGGGAAAATAATGTTAAGGATTTTTGGAAAGAAGCTAGGCAGAGGTTTGAAGATATAGAGATACAAAATTTATTTAGCAACATTGGGAAGAAAAGTTCCTTGGAATCATATATATATATATATATATATATATATATATATATATATATATATATATATATATAAATAAAAAATGTATGGGCTAGAGAACAGTATGTGGACAACTCAAATAAGGAACAAAGAGAAAGTATGGGTACGAGCAGGTGTATGGAGACTAATAGGAATGAGAAATGGGTTCCCACAGAACCAGTGTCCAATATGTGGGGAAAGAGAAGATTTAGAACATATCGTTTTTTATTGTAAAGGTACACAGCATTGGAGAAAGGAAGCTATAAATGGGAAATGGTTCAAACTGGACAGGAAAGTAGCTTTAAGCAAGATTTTTAACAAGGATAGTAAAAAGGTAGGAGAGTACCTGTCCAAAGTAAAAAAGAAATGGTTATGGACAATAAAAAGAGATGTAAATTAATTTCATCATGTGGTGTTAAGTTATGTAATTATATTATTATAATAATATTAGTATTATAAGATTATTATTTTGGTATCATTGCTATTATTTTTACTATTGTTTATTATCATCATCATCATTTTATGTTATAATAAGAGTGTAATATGGGTAGAATATGGCAAGATAACAGCTTGGGCTGATGTATAGCCATATTCTAAGAAACATTGCTAGCACAAATAAATAAATAAATATCCTTAAGTGGCTTTGGTATCCAAACTGACCCTTGGTCGCTTTGAAAACCCTGCTGGCCGGTTCGACTAGCAGTTCTGCTTTCTTCCAAGGTGTCAGAGCGGGAATTTGTTCCTTTAGTCACTGTACTGTTGCTTCATCCTCACATATAGCAATGAATGCTCCTACTATCCAAAATTACCTTTCTGAATTTTGGGCCTTTCCCTTTGATATGCCCAATTCTCTCAAAAAGGGTAATTGGATCTTCTCTGAATGCCCTTCATTCAGCTTGTTTTCAAGATATCTCCTCTGAATTATTCCCATCTTATGCCCAGCAGCTACTGAGCTATAGTTCTCCTTAGTCCCTTTCCGCTCAAGCTTTGGTGGTTTGGTTGTCTGTTGTTGACTGGTACTTGGATCTTTAGGGGTTCTATCTATTCTCCCCTTTACCATACTAGTTTCTCAGCGCTTCAATGCCCCAACTCACTTTCCTAAACATGTTTGTAACAAAGTACTCTGATGTAGTAGGGGAGTTATACACAATGGCAATAAACACACTATTGCCTTTTTGGAAAATATCACACAAGGTAAGCCATAACATAGATTTGTTGCACAAGTCCTTTTCTTCTTTCACCTTAAACCTCTTATCTTTCCTCACAAAACAACATAAACCATCTGAACCTCCACCTTTATTTTGATTCTCCACATCACTTACACTATAAAAGTCAAACCCAGGTAACTTTATATTGTTTTACTTTCCAACCGTGTCTCCACTACCATTATCACATCACCACTTTTTAACACATGCTGAATTTCATCACTATGCATTTTCTCTGATAGGCCCTCCAATTCACTATCGATAACTCAAATCCCTATACCAAATCTTTCCTCTCAATTGAAAACTTCTCTAGATTCATGTGCCTCCTTTTGCGAACATGGTGTTTCACTTCCAAAATACTGCCCGACAGCATTGATGCAATATTTAAGCCTTTTCGATTCCATACATCCTAGCCAGCTGTTGCTCCTATGGCCTCCCTTCGTGTGTCTTCCATCAGTTGTGATTTGGGTTGCACTTACCTCAGTGACGTCATTGATGGCACATTTTCCCCATCCCTCAACTGGGATGGCAATGACACTGGCTTCGTCACTGTTGATGTATGTACTGATTCTTTCTGGTAATCTCCTGGCTGGCCATTTCTTCTGCTGTCCATCGCTCGTGAAATATGATTCCTCTCCAAAGCAATGTGATCCTGACGGAGTTCCTGTTTCACTCCCTTGGTCTACAGATCGACTCCTTTTATGAAAGCTTTTCTTTTCCCTACATCTTTTGCTTTCTTCATTTCCATTATTGCTACCGATTTTAATTCCTGTTGCTTCTTTCTCAAATCCGGGTGAATAAATATTTTTGTGCCTTTCAGCTGCTTATTAGTCTCAGTCTTAGCCCTTTTCTTCCAGTTCTGAAACAATCAACAATCTCTCATCCAACC
The DNA here is from genome assembly GCA_030765065.1 of Deroplatys truncata. Taxonomy (NCBI): domain Eukaryota; kingdom Metazoa; phylum Arthropoda; class Insecta; order Mantodea; family Mantidae; genus Deroplatys; species Deroplatys truncata. Next base: position 48,995,979 of record CM060984.1, on the reverse strand, counting down.
ATGTTTAAGTTTCTATTGAAAGAGGTCCTCTGTATCCTGCCAGGCTCATCTATTCCTTCTCCTGTCTATTCCGAAAATTATCAGAGTTAGCTTCCTATTTCCTTCTCCAAATTTTCCAGTCAAATTAATCTTCTTTTACACTCCTTTACCTTACTTATAAATTCTCCTAGCATTGTTTTGATCACTTCAAACTTGTCTCCGACTTGTCAATTCTATTTTCCATGCTTTTATTTCCTTTATTTCTTTGGTGATATTTTCTATATCGCCTATCTGAACCATTGCTGGTTCAGGATTCATTTCCACTCCACCAATTACCAATAAAGTCCATATCACAAAAACATACCAGAAGCTTATTCCTATCCATCCATGTTCTTTCCTCTGGTTGTTGATTCTCTTTGCATTGAAAGCGCCAATTCTGATTTGGTACGTTTGCCCATTGATACCCATCTTTTTTCACTGCGAGCTGTAAGCTGGCACATTCCATCTCCCTTCACAACTGGCAAGCAACTTCTCCGATGCTATTATTTTATTTGGCATAAGAGTTTATGTCGCTTACATAGAGAATAAAAAGAGAGGGACCTAATACAAATCCTTGTGATATACCATGTTTTATTAGGTCTACAGAGGAATTCAAGTTCATAACTGTGTCAAAATCTTTTGAGTGTGATTTCGTTATTTGTTTTCTATTATTAAGATATCCAATTATTTGCTGCTCCCCTGATCCCTTGACTTGATAATTTCTTAAGTAGTATTTTGTGCTCTACAATGTCAAATGTGTTAGTTAAATCTGAAAATATCCCTAATGCTTTTTCATTGTGATTGATTTCATAGCAATGTTTAGGAAATTAAAAATTGCTGTTTCAGAAAAGGTAGTTGAACCAAATCAACAGACATATCCCTGGTACCATCAGAAATTCCGTCGTGTACCAACTATTGATGAATGCTACACTGATGATCCTGTTTGCTACTATGAAGCCCAGTTACAGTTTAAGAGAGACAAGTAAATATCCTTTTAAAGCACTTTTAAAATTATTACTTTTTACCAGTATTGTATGCAGAATTTTGAACTGATGTGTAGAATAATTTTTACTGATTAAGATTGGTGCATATAGCCTAATCTATGAAAATCTTAATTAATGGGCTTATTATGTGCTATATACAAGCCTATTCAGAATAGGCACTGTTGGAAAGAAGCAAAGACAAGTCAAATATGCATAAAATCCTTATTTTACATCATACTTTTCTCCTTTCCTTTTGTGCAGACTGGTGGATAATGAAATCCTGAACATACTAAGACAGAGATTCGAAGATTGTGTTATGTATGAAGCTCCTGATCATGTCAGGAAATGTAAACCCATTCTGGATGAATATGAGAAGGGATCAGAAAACTGGTTCATGAAATGTAAGTAAATTACATGACACACCTGTTTTTTTAATGCTTTGAAAATATGTATATGGCCCTACTGCAGACTTGTATTGAAGGCACTGGTGCATATTTGTTTACAACAAATAACAGTGGCATCTTATGGACATTGTGAAGCTGCACTGTGTAGTTTCAAAATTCTTGTGCTGACAAATATTAATTATGCTAGGCATGAGTTGACTAAAACACTCTTGGCTTCACTTATCTTTTTTCATAGAACATCTTTTACAGGCTATTCTTGCGGTGTATTATTGTTATTTATTTATTTAACATTATTGTAGCCCCACGTTATGGTAGCCAATTTGCAGTGTTTTACTAATGTTTGTGTATGTGTTTTTACTTCACATGGTGATGCCATTTTGTAACGTGATTCATTTGTTAGGTTTGTTAGCTCCATCTGGTGTTAGCAATTTGCGGCAGTATTAGTTTTTGTTTGAAAGCATGCTACTGTTATTTTATTTAATTTTGGTTCTCTGTCCTCCGGCTAGCTATTATCTTTTGGTCAAGCATTTCTCTTTATACAGGTTGTGTAAACGGAAGGGAGTCTCTTATCCAAAAATAACACTGATGAAAGAATTTGTTTTACACTTTTATTGTCGAACACATTTACTATCACATTTACACATTGATCTTGACACTCGCCAAACTGAAACTGTTATAATAACTTCTTACTGATCACTTTTAATCCACGTACTTCAACCTTTTGTATAATTAACTTTACCATACTTGAGATTTTCCATAACTCTTATACGCGTAACTTGCGAATCGATTGCCGACGTGTAATATTTCTGCTGGACTAAAGGCGTCGTGTATCATACAAATATTTTCGACGAACTGACGGGAATGCGACATGTAGTGTACAAAGAATTTTGATGAACTGGCGGACTGAAGGACTTTACCTCTAACCTACCTTTTATATTCCTACACCCCGATATGCCTAAAGATTATAACTGGGCTGCTATTGGCTAATAAAACGCGCCAACATTAGCATCTATTTTTATATCCAATGAAAATTATGAATACATATGCTCTAGGTAAATGTTCCAGAAGATTCTAAAAGAAAAACGCGCCAATATTACGTAACTTCCTCGTTTCCAATAATGATAAACAGCTCACCCCCTCGCTGCATTATTGCACGCTATTATTGTCAGTTTCAGTAAGGCAGTATAAACTTACTTCCCAACAATAATTACAATCAACAAACATCTCAAATCAATGTCACATAATAAAGCATATTCATACTATAATCATTCTTTACATTTAAATAATTTGTGATACAAATTACTGCATCATATGCCCCACTAGAAACATAATTATAAATATTTACAACTTATTTGGAAATTTTATAATTGGGTTTTTAGTCTCCTAAATCTTGGAACACACGCTATCACTTTCACTTAACACTTCACACGCATTTAACACATGACATATGTTTTGTCTTTATCTTGCCACTACTTACTGGCTCTGGTCTAATGTGTTTAGACATTAATCTGACATTACAAATTTTTTTTTATAGCAAATACTGTACCCTGAATTATTTAATTACTGTTACAAAATTGCTTACTTTCTTAAGTTGTTGACAAAAATTTGTGCATTTAAGAATTTTTGTAATTACTATACATATTTACTAAAAGTATTCACCCTTTGCATAAATATATTTACATCTCTTAAATCTAGACACTGTTTCACATTTTCTGTTTGCTACATAAGTATTTGTTTTAATTATTTTTTTTTTAAATTATTTTTACCCCATTTTTGTTGTTTTGTACTTATATTCACAATACTCTTGGAATTATATTTACGTACTTTTACTTTAATATCATATTAAGTTTCAATCTTTACATTCTTAATTTCAAATACTGTTACAGTTACTAAGAATTTATTATTATTTTTTTTTTTTTAAACATTTAGTTATGTCCAAAATTTATTTCTCCTTTCTTATGACATACATAATTAACCCTCTTACGTTCCAATACATTGCTCTGCATTTCGTCTTTAACTATCCAGCATTTACTTTACATCTCATTGCTATTTACCCTCCTGGATCAAATTGTCTGTGGCTAAACATTACTCGTAGCCGTATCCTAACCTTCAAAAATTTATTCATGAATAACCTCTTGTATTCATATGAAATTTCGTCCCATGATAACATTTGAAAACAATCTAAAGTTTCCTGAACAACACATCTTTTAACAACTGTCATTCTCAATTCTTCTGCTATCTCTTTAATTTGAAAGTACTCTGACAAATCTGTCATAAACTGTACTGGATTGGAGTTTTCATTCTGAAAAGCTTGGTACTTGTTAACTTCAGAAGTTAACTTTTGATTATTTACAAGCAAAACTTTAACTTCTTCGTACAATTTATTTCTTTGCATTACTGACTCCTTCTGTATTTCTGATATCTCCCCTCTGAAATTAACTTGCGCCTGATTCACATCTACATTCATAACCTCTTTCATCTCTCTTATCTCACTTGAAATGTTACTCATTCTACTACCTGACTCAGTACATTCTACATCAACATGTTCACTTTTAGTATTAACCTCACTTTTTTTGTTACCTATTTCCCTGCTCATATCTGATATTTTCTTTGAAACTTCTCCTATCTCACTTGCTATTACTTCCTCATTTTCATCTCTCATTTCTGGCATACTACTATCTAGCTTCATAACTTTCTTTTCAACTTCTTCCTTTTTTTTATCTGATGTTTGATCTAATATCTCATTATTCTTAGCAATGTAATCCTTTAATTCCCTATAACTTTTTTTTATACATTCCCTGTTTTGTTTTATTTCCTCACTAATATTTCTCAGCATTTCCATCATTTCCTTCATCATACCAGCATCAATATTAATATTTCCTGCTATTCTTTTCTTACTTTCTGCACTAACATTTCCTCCCTCAAATACTACATTGTTTGAGCTATTTTCTGTAACCTGTATTGAATTACAGCTAACTGTTACACTATCCCTTTCCATCATTGTTTCTTCTGTATTATTAGTGGACATAGTTTTCTTTATCCTACCGTTCCTAAGGTACATCTAAATTTTGACACTTTTTTTTTTTTAGAATTAAAATAACACTTTTCTAACCTCTCTGATGCTATCTGCTGATGTTGCTTTGATGTCCAGCTTTCTGCCCCTCTCTCCTAGGTTATATGTTGCTTCTGCGTCGTATTATGATGAATCTACGTCGTTTTGGTGTTCTGTAGTTGAATTCCCCTGTTGCCTTTTAATCTCGGAATTACGATGTCCAATCATCCGCGTAGTCTGTCGTTCCTATAGTTGTTTCTGGAATCTGCGTCTTGTAGTTCAGTTCACTGCTCCATTCGCTCCACGTCCTGGTTCATTCTGCTCTTTCCCGGTCATTCTGCTCCTTTCCTGGTCACTCTGCCCCACGTTCTGGGTGCCAATTTGCGGTGTATTATTGTTATTTATTTATTTAACATTATTGTAGCCCCACGTTATGGTAGCCAATTTGCAGTGTTTTACTAATGTTTGTGTATGTGTTTTTACTTCACGTGGTGATGCCATTTTGTAATGTGATTCATTTGTTAGGTTTGTTAGCTCCATCTGGTGTTAGCAATTTGCGGCAGTATTAGTTTTTGTTTGAAAGCATGCTACTGTTATTTTATTTAATTTTGGTTCTCTGTCCTCCGGCTAGCTATTATCTTTTGGTCAAGCATTTCTCTTTATACAGGTTGTGTAAACGGAAGGGAGTCTCTTATCCAAAAATAACACTGATGAAAGAATTTGTTTTACACTTTTATTGTCGAACACATTTACTATCACATTTACACATTGATCTTGACACTCGCCAAACTGAAACTGTTATAATAACTTCTTACTGATCACTTTTAATCCACGTACTTCAACCTTTTGTATAATTAACTTTACCATACTTGAGATTTTCCATAACTCTTATACGCGTAACTTGCGATTCGATTGCCGACGTGTAATATTTCTGCTGGACTAAAGGCGTCGTGTATCATACAAATATTTTCGACGAACTGACGGGAATGCGACGTGTAGTGTACAAAGAATTTTGATGAACTGGCGGACTGAAGGACTTTACCTCTAACCTACCTTTTATATTCCTACACCCCGATATGCCTAAAGATTATAACTGGGCTGCTATTGGCTAATAAAACGCGCCAACATTAGCGTCTATTTTTATATCCAATGAAAATTATGAATACATATGCTCTAGGTAAATGTTCCAGAAGATTCTAAAAGAAAAACGCGCCAATATTACGTAACTTCCTCGTTTCCAATAATGATAAACAGCTCACCCCCTCGCTGCATTATTGCACGCTATTATTGTCAGTTTCAGTAAGGCAGTATAAACTTACTTCCCAACAATAATTACAATCAACAAACATCTCAAATCAATGTCACATAATAAAGCATATTCATACTATAATCATTCTTTACATTTAAATAATTTGTAATACAAATTACTGCATCATTCTTCAGCTCAAATGCCAGACCTCTTGGATTTATTATCTTTTCATGGTGATCCTGATTAATTTCTCTGTTTTGTCCTCCGTAGATGCTTTAAAATTTGTGAGTCTTAATAATAATGATTGTGATGATGATCATTGTTATTATTGCTATTATCATCATCATAATCCTTTGAAACTTACCTATAGTAAGTGGAGGAAGTATTGCATTCCACCCAAAAATTTGATACAGAGATTTCACTGGAAATACAAATTTTGAGGCTCCCTGAATAGAAACAAAAGGCATTTTTACTTTCTCTACTATGTACCTAAGCGGCAGAGGAAATATCGTATTCCACCTAAAAATTTGATAACAGGATTTTACCAGAGATAAATGTTTTTGGGACCCCCCTGAATTCCCCCCCCCCTCCCAAAGAAAGCATTTTTAGAAAAAAAGTGTGGTGAGCACCAGGCCATCTATGGAAATGAAAAAGCTGATCTGCTGGCAAAAAAAATAAGCCAGGAAACTGGTCTTAAGTCTATGCAACACTCTTTATTAATATCTCCTGAGATTGGACGGAACAGGAATAAGGAAAGTAGTTGCATTAATTTCTGAACATGGTCACTTCAGAAAATGCCCATGTAATGTAACGCTCTACGAGGATGAACCCATCTGTAGAATGTGCAGAGAGGATGAAGAAACTCCTTGCATATCCTTTTTGACTGTTCGTTCCTGGCAAGAAAGAGACTTACTTACTCTTTCCATTACCAGAGAAGATCTAGGAAAAGAATGCTGACATTGGAACCAAGATACTACAACTTATTCAGGGAACAGATTTTGGGAAACAATGAAAGCATCCTTTCCAATGAGGTTTGTACAATAAGTCTTTTAGGCTGACATGTGGGAGGTCAATAAAACTCCAGCAAAAATCCCCTGTTATCTAATTTAATCTAATGTTAGAAAAATGGTGTGTGTGTGTGTGTGTGTGTGTGTGTGTGTGTGTGTGCACGTGCGTGCGTGTGTGTGTGTGTGTTTTTTTTTAAGTCAAAAATGCAAACTTGGTTAAGTAGCAAGCCTGGTATTTGAATTCAGTATCTTCCAAAGATGCGATACAAAGATTTTCAAGAAAATTGTCCCCCACCCCAAACTTCCCGAAGTGGAATATGTTTGATTTCCTCAAAAATGCCTCTAACAATTTTGAATAACGTACCATATAATTAAGATATTTACATGACAAAATGTATATCTTGAATAGGTTGTCTACAATAGTGAGAATATACTTGAATTTTTTTTTTTTTATATGTTGGATATATTGGAATACATCGTTATATACTGGAAAAATTTGATGAACTATCCATATAATATTGCTTTGTTTCCAATTACATTTTGAAGTCATTGGTTCTTGGAAGAACTTGTTAGTGAAGAAGTATTTTTTGAATAAGTTATTGTTTTGCATGATATATGTTTTTTCATGATTTTTTTATACATGAAATTATCCATTTAGAGCATCTAGTTCACCAAATAAGTGAGCTTAGAGTTATATTCATCTTTCATTTCAGTTTTCTTAATGTCCATACTGCTTGGTCCTGATTCATTTGTATCTTCTTGTAAGTAATTTTGTGTGGACAAAACAGATTCAGCTGTGCAATATTGCCAAATATTTTCATACAAGTGAAATTGTTCTGGAATGTGTGAGGCCTTGTGGTATACTGTTAGTAACACAATTCTTACACTAATGGGTTGTCCGTTCCTCTCTTTTTGACACATAACTTCAGGCTGGTCTACATTTGTGTAGAAATGGCTGAAGCCAGTATTAACATCTGAAAAACAGTGTTCCCACCTTCTTTCCAGCAATTATTGCATTATTTAAATGAGATTATTTTTGAACTGCTTCGATCATGATTCAGTTTCTTGCAATGATGAAGTAAGAGCGACAAGATACTTCTGCTTCAGTAAACTGAAATCCCAATCACAAGAAAATTTTCTCTGAAAATTTGAAATTGACTAAAGACAAAAATGAAATTGTAATGTTGTGGTATAGGACTATCATCACCCTCTGTACTAAGTAACACATGAGAATGTTATTCTAGTTTTGTATGATGTAGCTGTCTGCATGTAGGAAGAGCTCTGTCTTGCCAAATCCTAAGTTTTCAAGTAATGGTGAAGCATTCTTAGAAGAGAATTTGCTTCTTTCTTTATTACAAGAGTTTCCAGAAGCAAAAGCTGTGTTGGCTAAACTATACTGGAAATATATTGGAATTTTAAACCTTCAAGGTAGTAGACACCCTGTTGAATTTTCTGTGAATAGCCTTGAAGTCCTCTTCATTCAGGAATAATTTTGTAATATAACAGGTTAACACTGATAACCTGATAGACAAAAACATACTAAACAAAAAATGTAAAATTAGCCATTTTCAACATAGCATTTATTGGTTGTCATTTCTTTAAAGTGTAGTCACGGTTCAGTTGATTCTGTCTGTATCTTGGAAAGAGCATGGAATTGGAATGCCAGCATATAGCCATTGCTCTTAAATATCTGACTATAGAGTCTGCTTCCCCTATCCCCCTTGTACCTATAACAAAATGTGTAATAAAACTATTTCTTAACATTTATCTTAACATGAAGTAGATAGAAAAATAAACTTTTTTAAGAACAGTTTATAAAATCTAAATCCCAAACCATACTTTACATGGAAAAAGTTCTGATATTTTTTATTTTCTCAATTATGGCTCTAACAATTTTGATTAAAATACCATATATGTAGGATGACAAATAAAATGTATATCGTCGAACAGGCTGAGAAGTCTCCTTCATTTGGTAAGAATATTATTAAAGTGTTAATCATAAGAGATACACAAAAAAATGTAGAACTCGCTTAAATACAAAAATTTATTTCATTAAATTTCTTTGTGCCATCAACCGTTCTGAGATATCTGTTATTATTGGTTTGAATTTGTCAATATTTTGTCATTTTTTAAATGTACTGTTGCTATTCAGTTGTTTTTTGCAGTGTCATGGGAAGAACATTTAGTGACCAGCTTTTAAACAACTTGACTATTGTTTTGGTTTCTTGTATCTCCCTTGTACCTACACAAAATGTCTAATGAAGCTATTTCATTAATGTTTATCTCGGTTTGCATGAAGTAAATAGAAAAATAAACTTTTGTAAGAATAGTTTATAAAAATAAAAATGGTGGGTAGAGAAATTCACATGAATGTAACACATCAGATTTTTCTCATTTTATGGAAGGTAACATTGAACTAGGGATATGGGTAAAAATGTTTATAAAACCATACAAAGTACATTAATGCTGATATATTTCACCAAGTGTCATGTTCACCATGAAAGGGCAGTGGTATAGTGTCACAACTTTTGAAATTGAATTTTATTTATGGACGCTCTTTAACTACTATGGTTCTTAGCGTCCCATTCCATATTGGGCGTGAAAGACCAGTAATTTTGCTTAGAGGCCTCTTTATCATGCTTGAGGTTCTTTTACGTGCCGTAAATCTACGACACGGGACCACCGGCTTTACTTCCCTTCCGAAGGAAGGCATGCTAAGGATTTTTACGCCCAAAAAAATCCATCGCCCTCTGCTGGGTTTGAACCCATGACCTAGGGAACTAGAGGCTAGCACGGTACCACTAGTCCACGTAGGACGACTCACAACTTCGGGTATACAGTTCCAGCAAAGTAGGCCATATAAAGTCGGTCAATTAAATTAAAAGAATAACCTTCAAAACACTTGGTCAATTAGACGAGGCAGTGTCTTTTTTTTCCTAATACTTAATATTAAGAGCACAACTTACACTTAAAGAGTTCATTACTTTTTTCCCTTATTCATTAACATTTCAATGAAAATGAAACTTAAATTGTATTTTATGAAGGTTTCAAACAGTTAGATAAAGGAAAGTTACACTTGAAATCTCGGATGTAACTTCCATGATCAATGACCACATCCTTGATGAGTCTTTTTCTCGACTCATCAACTAACGTCAAATCCTCTAAACGGCATGGGCAAGAACAACGCCCTGGATCGTCTCATAAAAGCATCACTCCAAAAGGATTCTGGGGTAGTTCGACTGACAAGTGCTTAGACAAGCTGACACCATGAACGTCTGGCTGATGACTCTCTTCTTCGCCTTCATTGTGAGTAAGTAAGGTGTAACTGCCTGATACTGCCAGTACCAATTACGTTTAGGGTTCGGTGAAGAAAGGCCATCTCTTGTAGGGCCAACCATATTCTGTATTGTTTAGAAAAGTAGGTTTTAATAACTGAGAACACTAATAGGTTGGGAAGATTTTATTTCTATTCAAAGAAACATTCTATTAACTTCATTTTGTATTTCGCTTTTGTTGATAAAATTTAAATTAGTGTTGATATTTATTTCTAGTTAATTCAACCCCTTGTGTCAAAATACCCAATTCCTCCTCCTTAAAAGAGAAGAGCACCTATTATTGTAAATTGGTGGCAACCTTGTGTGATATATATATATATATCTTTTTTGCATATGTTTTATTCTTTGCAAAAAATTAAGTATTCTAAGGAATACCGTACGCACAAGAAAAATGTAACTGAATTGGGTATAGCTCATTATGTTTAGGTGCATATTTAAGTGTGAGCATAAGATAAAACCCGTAACTTTCACTATTGTCTGTGTTCATGTTGTGTAGACCTCTAGTTCATTAGCATTAAGGAATGCAGATGAATATGCGTATACATTGGTCACTGAATTTTTCAGGAAATATACATGTATGATACAAAACTGTTGGAGGATCACAAAAACAAATTTAAGGCACTGATCACTGATTCTAGAATAGAGCTAGCTTTTAAGAGTAAGCTTAAAGGGTTTGCATGCCCGTCTTACAAAATATACACCCATCATAATGCTCATGGCACGGTTTAAAGAGCGTCCATAAATTTAAAAAAAAAAAAAGGTAATGTTCGATGTTGAGACTCACATCTTGAAATGCTATATTGAACCCTGGATATGAATATGAAATATTAGAAATTGAACGTACTGATTTTCTCTATGATTATGTTATTGGTGAGGCAATTGTAGAACCGGTAGGAACTCCTAAGGGTAAAAGGGTATCCATGTATCCTAGTAATTCTTTTCAGAGAACCAGGAATATGCCCAGGGAAGTGAAATAAATACAAGATTTTTTTCCCCTATACTTGCATATCATATTTAGCACAGACAGTTACAGCAAATACAAGGCTCATACCCCAGTCCTTCGTGGCTGTTGTGACAACCCCTCCTCTCCATTTTTGTTGTTGGTAGGAGGTATCATTGGCCGTACCACACACATCCGTGTGGGGGGGCGCCGTAGAGTAAATCCCTAGAATAAAGAGAACAAATTAGGGCAGAATGTCGAATGCAGAGGAGAGAATTGAAGAGTTGGAGGAAAAGATAATGCGTTTAACAGCAGCTAAAATAAAAGATGTTAGCATAGCTAATGTCATTAAAGAATATTCAGGGGATCCAAAAGGGAGGCCTGTAAAAGATTTCATAGCTAATATGGAGCAACTGGCAGTTGTAGGAAATTGGGCCAAAACCGATCAACTTAACATAGTGCGAGCAAAATTGGCAGGTACAGCTTTACAATTTTTTAGAGGGAGATCTGATTTGCAAGGGTCTACAACTACTTGGGAAGAATTCAAAAAGGCATTAATTACCCGTTTTACTCAGTATCACTATACGGCATTACAAGATGCCACCCAGAAGGCTGACAGGTGCAGACATCTGTGTCACAAAACTGTTTGAATGGTTGAGAATGCAGATGCTCAGAAAATAATCAATGAGGAAGCAGATAGATAACTACTAGCTGCCTTTATGAATGGTCTTTGCAGAACTATCGGGCAGCAGGTTCGATTCCAGATGCCTGATAATTTGTTGGCCTCCATTCGCATAGCCACAGCATAGAAAATGCTGAGAAGCAGCATGGCACTTCTACAGGTCCAGCCCAAGAGAAGCCTGAAAGAAAAGTGTTTATGATGAGGGCTGATAAGGTTTGCTTTAGATATAATAAAAAGGGGCATATAGCTGCTAACTGCCGAGTTAAAGTGTCCTCCTTCAATAAAAATAGGCCAGGATTTGTTCAAGGGCAAGGTCAATGCCGGCAAGTATCCTGGGGCAAGGAACATAAGAATAATCTGCAAGTAACAACTGGCAGAAATGGAACTTCCTCTAAAGGAGCACAGTCACAATCTGACAATCACTTTAAATGTTTAAAGTACAATATGCCTGGTCACACGGCTAAATTTTGTCGCTAGCAAAGCCTACGGGAAATGCACTGGCCTCACCGAGGGGCAGAACCCGGCAGTGTAATGATACCGGTGCATAAAGAAATGCTAATAAAAGTATGCACAGATCGTAAGGATAGAATAATGCTTGTGGATTCGGGAGTCAGTTTTTCAGCCATTAAAGAAGGAATTGTAGTTCACACCTACATGCAAAGACTCTCACGAGTTACTGCCGTTGGTATTACAGGAAATGCATTAGATATAAAGGGCAGTGTATTACATTTACATTTGGAGATGCTTCTAATGAGATATGGCATACCTTTTGTGTCGTGCCTTTAGGTTCATATCACGACAGAATTATAGGGTTAGATCTATTGAGAGATATAGCAGCTGTGATTGATATCCCGAACGCTAAACTCAGTACAGAATTTGGGAGCGCTAAGCTAGAGCTCTCTAGGATAAAATCCGAGTTGGATCTGATCAATCCGGTTATTGGATGCATCTGCATGATGAGAGACAGGGAACAGAAGCAAGAATCTCAACTTAGCTGGGATGTGGTATCTCCAAAATCAGAGACCCAAGTACTTACATGTTTACAAAAAGTTAAGGGTAAATGTTTTCCCTCTGAAATATATATAGAGCCTGCAGATGTTAATGTGAATAAGGTATATCTAAGGCGACAAAACTTAATACCATAAGTCAAAGTGATCCTGAAAATTGATTAAATTGGCTTAAACAGGGAAGTGAAAAACTACCCAATTATAAGTATTGTGTAATGAAGGTATTAAATTTAGGGGTAGGCAATGTTCCATTCGCTAAAGGGACAAAATTAGGGGTAGTCACCGAATTTGACAAATTAATGAGCAGAGAAAGTATTTCGTTTGGTAATCCAGTGGAAGTAAGTGTTTTTATCTGTGGGACTTGCAAGTCAGTTTTTGAGGAGCCCACCATCCGAAGATCGAGGCAAGATGACACCGATGGAGTTTTGGGTACAGGGATCCCAGACGAGTGGAAGGAAGATAGTGCTAAGCTATTTTCAGCGGGCAATTTACCTACCTCTGACAAGAGGGTAGACCAAGGAGGGTGGACCCTGAGCACAGCAGGGGTCAGGGGCCCACTGGTGAACACAAGGGCTGCCATCTCCGGAGTGGCGAGGAACCTGCCACCATAAAATATGTAAGTACAGTGAGGAAAAAAATAAGAGGATAAGACCCGCGTACCCTAAATCCAATGTGCAGGCCGTTGATGGATCCATGGGAGTCATGAATCCAGGACCCTTAGATAAAAAATGTGTTTATTGTGAGGAGAATGAAAGTTTTAATAATCGTCTCTATGTACTGAGAGTAATGGGACCTAGTTTAAAGGAAAAGAGAAGACGCTTTGAAAATCGTAGACAAGTAGAATTGGAAGAATTACAAGAAATAATAGAAAAGAAGTTGTGTCATTTGAAACATAGGGAAAGAACAATTATAGAATCTGTAATATATGACTATATACCCTTATTTTTGGACAAAAACTCAGATGAGCTGCCATGTACCCCGGTAATTGAACATGAAGTTGATACAGGGGATGCTAAACCAATGTAAGTTAATCCATACCGGGTGCCATTTTCACTCAAAAATGAACTTAGGAAACAAATTCATGAAATGCTCGAGAAGAAAATTATACAACACACAAATTCTGACTGGGCTAGTCCTTGCTTATTCATACCAAAGAAAGCCTTGGATGGAGTAGTGAAATGCAGGATGTGTGTGGATTATAGGCGTCTCAATAGTGTTACCAAAGTACCAACGTGCCTATTCCAGATATAAAAGAAAATCTATCAATGCTTTCAGGTAATGCAGATTGTTCTATCATTGATATTAATTCAGCATATCATGCAATTAAAGTAAAGGCAGAGGACAGACCTAAGACTGTGTTCTGTTGTCCCGAGGGTAGTTATGAGTATTTGCATATGCCTTACAGTTTGTTTCAGCCCCTATGACTTGGTCCAAAGCCATTGATTTAATTATGGGAAATCTTAAGGGAACGATTTGCCTAGTATGTATGGATGACATATTGGTTTTTGGCCAGAATATCGAAGAACATGCCAAATGTTTGAAAACAATTTTTGACAAACTTTGGGAAGCTAATTTAAAGCCTAGCATTGAGAAATGTCATTTTGCAAAACCAGAAGTTCTATATGTGTCACACTGTAAGCTTACAAGGTATTAAACCAGACGCTAGTAAGGTAGAGGCTATAAGGAAACTAGCATGACCCTGCACTGTAAAGCAGGTACGTTCATTCCTAGGTGCGGTAGGCTACTATCGTTCATTTTTTCCTGATTTTTCAGGTATTAGGAAACCTCTTACGCAGGTAACCAAAAAGAATCAGAAATTTCAGTGGAATGAACCCACTGAGTGTGCTTTTAATATCTTAAGGCATGCATTGACATCATCCTCGGTGCTACCCAGATTTTTCTGAACCTTTTGTATTAGCTTGTGATGCATCAAACTACGGTATCAATTCCATACTGTCTCAAGTTAAACATGGCGCTGATAGACCTATAGGGTATGCCAGTAGATTGTTAACTGCACCTGAAATTAATTATGCTACTACCAAAAAGGAGTTGTTAAGTGTAGTTTTTGGAGTCAAAAAATTTAGAATATATTTATTTGGACACACATTTACTATAATTACTGACCACAAAGCCTTGACGTAGTTGCTGACAACAAAAAAAACCCCTAGATTAACTAGGTGGATGCTAACTTTAAGCAAATATAATTTCACTGTAAATTATAGGCCCTGTAAGTCAAATGTCATACCTGACGTGTTGTTGCGCCTTGAGACTCAGTCTGAGAGTGAGATGGGACAGTTGGCTGTTTCTGATGTGAACCCTCCACTCCTGGAGACCCTTCGTCTTGCCCAGGGGTCAGAGATTCCAGAGGAGGAGTGTCGTCCCTCCTTGATCCCTGTCTCTCTTGCAACTCCATTATCTCGTGAGAATCTGCGGGAACAACAGCTAAGCGATAGCCATTGCAAGCAGGTAATTCAGGAAGTACCAGAGACTAAATAACCTTATTACAAATCATGTGGATGGCATAGTCTATGTAAAAGATAAGCAAAAAAGTAAAATACTTGTACCTAGTTCATTGGTAAAAGAGATTATTTCTATGCATCATGACACTACTTATAGTTCACATCAAGGAATGAAATGCACACAAACTATAATAGAACAAAGATACTTTTGGCCAACACTTAGACAGGATGTAAATACTTACATACAGAATTGCCAGGCATGTGCTGTAAAGAAAATTGTTAGAAAACCTGTTACACCGTTAGGAATATCTGACATGGCAACTAGACCATTTCAAACAATTTCCATTGATATAACGGGACCACTGAATGTCACCCTTTCAAAAAATAAAACTGAAATATTTTGTAGATATGGGGCACCAGAAAAACTTTTATTGGATCAAGGAACAAATTTCCAATCCGCTTTGTTTGCTGAAATTTGTAAATTTTTTGCTGTTAAACATGTTAACAGTAGTCCAGTGCACCCACAGTCTAATGCTACGATAGAAAGATTCCATAGATATCTTAATGATTCTTTATCTATAATGACATCACGATATGAAGCTGGTGCCATTTGTTTTAATGCCATATCGCTCTGCACTCCATACAGTCCATTTTATCTATTACATGCTAGAGAAATGTGTCTTCCAACAATGATAGATCTCGAACCCAAGACCGTGGACACTGATGAATTTACGTCCGCGAAAGAACACATCAAAGCTATGAAAACACGATTACGAGACGCTTATGAAGATGTATATCACAAACTTCTTGAAAATAAGCTTAAACAAAAGTATGCATATGATAAAAAGGCAACTAGTGCCGAGTTTGAAGTAGGCGACCGTGTATTTAGACAAGCCATATATAAGTAAGAAAGCAAACAAGAAATTAGCACCAAGATATAGCGATCCTTGGCAGATCACTGAAAAACTTACCCCTTTGAATTACAGGCTCCAACTGGGGCCAAAGCGTTCTTTAGTTGTACACTTCAACAGGCTTAAACGCTGCTCTGCGGAAGCTTTACTGGAAACTGTAATTGGTCCAAGCGATTCATGTGAACCGGGAGCGATAACAGGTCCTGCGCAGCTTATCGAAGTGCCTGCTGAATGTACAGCTACTGACATAGAAGTTGGAAATGAAAACACGGTAGCAGATACTGAAAATTAGGAAGAAGGAGAAACTAATAGCAATGCTACAGGTTCAAGTAGCTCACCTGAGGGTGACAATGAAAAAAGGGATCCAACATGGAGACAAAAGGGTGGTTATGTCCGTACGGAACGTCCTATAGAATTACCATGGAGATAAAGGCCACGAGTTAGAAATATAGATGAAGCCGGAACTAGTTCTACTAATGATCAGTGACTTGAGTATGCATAGCTACTCCAACAGATTAAGGGAAGAAGAAGTAAATAAGTGGGAGAGTGATTCTTGATAAAGCGATAGTAACACATTATTTTTGTTTGTTTGTTTGTTTGTTCAGATTATGTGTGGGCAAAACAGAAACTCTTCTCGCATCCCTAATGAACCATTGATGTCAAAAGGGATAATATTTGCATACCAGGAAACAATACTGGTGACTGGAAGCAAGTGGACAATTAACGTAGATGTACCAATACATCAATATGGAGATATGGTGATGCACGTTGAAACAGTCTTTAGGAAATTAGCATTGACAAAGACCACTGATGTATCCAATGTAATCGATTGGACGGAAGTTTCAGAATCTCTTGAGAGAAGAAGTAGAGAACATACAACAGTTCTTACCACATCATGGTCCTAGAGAGAAACGAGGAGCCATAAATGCAGGGGGATCAGTTTTGAAAATTTTTTTTGGAACTCCTTATTGGGCTGAGGTTAATCACATACATTCACAAATTGCTAAGTACGAAGAAACGACTTCCAAATTACTTCATGTCTCAGAAGAGTAATTGACATATATTAAGAGTTTGGATGAATGAGCTACTCATAACACAAAAACAATTAAATTGTTAGCTACGGAATTAGTCAAAATTATAAACGACACTATTTTGGAAGGGAGATACATTCAAAATAATATTACCGAACTTAAGAAATGGGTAATGAAAGAATTTTGTTTGTCTACGGCAGTGCGAGAATTATCTTTACTTATACTCAATCTGCAACAACAAATAATGCAACTTCACGAAGGTTTAGATGTTTTAGCAACAAGGAGGCTTAGTGCGACTATAGTGCCACCGAAACCTATCCCAAATCCTCAAAACCATTGTGAGTTCCCATGGGAACCTCTCTCCTATCAGGGGTAGATATAGCTAGTATGCATACATATTATGATCTATCTGACGTAATAGCCTATTCCGTTCCTGGGATCGTACGCATCCTTATTCAAATTCCATTGAGGGGATTAGATTGGATTTGTTACCTCTTCCTATCAAGGTTTTGAAATAGGTAAATTTTTAACTGTGGACACCTCAGTGCAGTACTTGGCAGTATCTAAAGACAGGCAAGAATGCGCCCTACTTACCAAATCCCTATTACACAAATGTAAACCCGGCTTGATATCTATCTGTCCAGCTGAATTCGCCCTGTATTCCTCCACCTCTCCTAAATGTGTATCCTCTCTATTTTTTGGACAAGAGTCAAATGTACGAAAACTGTATGAACAAGTAATTGTCAGTCCAGGTTTCGCTCCAGTATGGTATCATGTGAAATCCAAAAAGAAAAGTTATTGGGTATATGCTGTTTCAGCACCACTGAAAATTACTAAAACTTGTTCTGCCCGAAAGCAAGACTCTACTGTGTGACCACGAGAAGAAGGCAAGCGAGAGGAATGTGTAACATCAACACTTTCCTGCATCCGTATCATATTTACGCTCGCCGTGTGGATACGATAAGCGTGTTAGGAGGTTATAAACTACTACATGGTGTTAAGTACTTACCCATGGCAAGAGCCAATGCGTTAACACCTATTACAGCAGTTGCTGTTCTACTAGTATCAGATCTGGCAGCATGGTTGGTTTATTTGCACACATAAACACATTTCGTAGTAAACGTAGTAAACAATCGACAGTGTGTGAGCAGATAAACGTTACAGAACCCCGCTCGCCTTCTTCTCATTGTCCAATAGTATAGACTTGCTAATTCTGCATGGGACAGGACTATTGACAGATGACTTAGACTGTTATTATCACTCAGAAGCAATGACCCTACTACCAGCAATTACCGGAGAAACAATCTGGGGCATGGAAGAAGATGCTATCGTAGTACCGGACATTGGAAACCTATTGACTCTAGATGAGATGCGGAACTTTACTACAGCCACTCTGATGCCAATGGATCTTTGCGGTCTGGATGCTATCCAAGCCGAGATATGAAGCGATGACAAGCCGCCCCAGATGCCCATCCAGCACCTGATGGACAGTGTACGAGAAGCTCGAGAGTCCTTCGAACGAGAAACTGCCACCCCTGTCGCCACTGAAATAGGGGTTGGGAGTATGTTCCTGTTACTTGGCTAGCTGCACTAGCGGTGGTCATCAAATGACGTGGGCCGAGGTTCTTAGCCTGTCATCGAACACTTTTCAAGAACGAACCAGAAGAATCACCTACAGAACTTCGAGACTTGGTGACACAAACTGTACAACCAGAACTCCAATCATTTACAAAAACCACAAAACCGGAGATGGAATCTCCCACCATGTGCTACATAACCACCAGTGTTGCATACTAATTAGATTTCAATGTGAACCGGAAATACACCAGATAAACTTGAAGTGACACAAGATATGAACACAAATTGTTTACAAGTGAATATGAGCTCTCACACACGCACGCGCACACACACGCACGCACACACACACACACACACACAATCTTATGTAATCATTTTTAACAGTTAGAAATATGTATACTCACTTTTATGATGAATAACTCTGTTATTGTTGTTTGAATCTAAATTTAGGACGAGATGGCATCAAAAGGTAAGAACCGTGAAATGGAAGGAAAAACAAAAATATATAGTTATAGCGTTTGCAGTGTGCATTGCACAGTTATAATACCAATTTTAATGTTTTAGTAATTATAATAAAAAAAATCTGATGTGTTACACTCACATGACTTTCTCTACTCTTGTACAAAACTATTTTTACAAACGCTTATTCCCCATCTACTTCATGTAGATAAACATTTGCAGACACTTATTGCTAATTTTCTTGTAGATTTAAGGGGAATATATATTTACAAGGGCAATATAGAAATACAGTAGCCTTTAAGCACATACATATCTCTTAATAGCTGGTTGCTAGGTGCAGCACCATTCCCTTTGCCACAGATTAATACTCTTTGCATATCCAAGACAAAAAAAATGAATAACGAATTCCCATTTGAGAAAGTAAGTATTGAAAAATTTAAGGGAATAACAAGCAATATGTCGAAAATGGCTCTCAACAAAAAAAGTGTATATGACATAAATTGTGTATTTTAACGCGATCTACATTTTTTGTGTAGTAAAATTTTGTCTATCTCATGGTTTATCAGTTATGCAAAAGTCGTTCACAATGAAGAATACTTTTGGAGACATTCCCAGAAAATTCAAGATATACATTTTATTTGTCATGAAAATATCTTAAACATATGATATTTTAATCAAAATCATTAGCCATTTTTGAGAAAATTAAAATTTTCGAAAAATCTTCCATGTAAAGGGTAATCTGGGGTGGGGGGGATTTTCTTGAAAAGCTTCATGTCGCATCTCTGGAAGATACTGAACCTAAATACCAAGTTTGGTGTTTATCCGACTGTTCGTTTCTGAGTTATGCTGTTCACAGACAGACACACACACAGACACACACACGGACATGTTTCCAAAAATGCTTTATTTGGATTCAGGGGGTCTGAAAAGATGTATTTCCAGTGAAATCTCGGTATCGAATTTTTGGGTGGAATGCAATACTTTCCCTACTTACTATACATAGTAGAGAAAGTAAAAAGAGAGAGAGAGAGAGAGAGAGAGAGAGAGAGAGAGAAATAACTGTATCTGTGGACTTCGCTTTGGGTTGTAACCCATAGCTTCCTGCAAGGTAGGGAGGATATAGTGCCGCAACTTCAGGTATACAATTCCAGAAAAAGGCCATATAAAGTCGGTCAATTAAATTAAAAGAATAACCTTCAAAACACTTGGTCAATTAGACAATTACACAAGTTTTCCTAATACTTAATATTAAGAGCACAACTTTCACTTAAAGAGTTCATTACTGTTTTCACTTATTCATTAACATTTCAATGAAAATGAAACTTAAATCTTATTTTATGAAGGTTTCAAACAGTTAGGGAAAGGAAAGTTACACTTGAAATCTCGGATGTAACATCCATGAGCAATGACCACATCCTTGATGAGTCTTTTTCTCGACCCATCAATTAACGTCAGATCCTCTCGATGGCACGTGCAAGAACAACGACCTATGTCGTATTATAAAAGCATCACTTCAGTAGGATTCCGGGGTAGTTGAACTGACAAGTGCTTAGACAAGCTGACACCATGAATGTCTGGCCGACGACTCTCTTCTTCGCCTTCATCATGAGTAAGTTGTAACTGCCTGATACTGCTAGTACCAATTACGTTTAAGGTTTGGTAAAGAAAGGCCATCTCTTGTAGGGCCAACCATATTCTGTATTGTTTAGAAAAGTAGGTTTTAATAACTAATAACTGAGAACACTAATAGGTTGGGAAGATTTTATTTCTATTCAAAGAAACATTCTATTAACTTCATTTTGTATTTCGCTTTTGTTGATAAAATTTAAATTAGTGTTGATATTTATTTCTAGTTAATTCAACCCCTTGTCAAAATACCCAATTCCTCCTCCTCAAAAGAGCACCTATCATTATAGTGGATTCAAGAGATCCAGCAGTCAACGACTAACTGAGGATGCAGGAAATTGAAGTATGTTCTATGAACAGGTTGTAAATGAAGCTAAGAGTGCTCTAGTCAATTCATGACATGTATTATATGCAAGTGCTTCACATTGTTCAAGTTAAATGGTTTTTTTAATAAATAATTAAATTTTAAATATATAAATTGGAGGTACTGATGGCATTTTTTTCATTCACAAGAATGAAAGTGAAATGTTATGGATATTGCAAATTGCACAAAAATGAATGCATGATATGTAATAATTAAATACATTTAGAAATATTTGGAATTTTCATGACTTTTACAAAGGAAAATATAAATGTGTTGCATAATAGATAATAAATTATGAATTGAAATAAATCTTTACACTGAGAATGGGAGGAGCCTGGTTGCTGATGTCAAAACATGATGAATTTAAAGTAATAATGTTTCGGTAAGCTCCATACTCATTTGTAAATATTTTACACTTGCCACCAGCTTCAGTGATAATATTAGACTAAACTTTTCTATCTAGAGACTTATGTATAAAATAAATTTACTTTGGGTAGATGGTTTGTTTTACGTTTTTTATTTTCTAATATTGATTGTGTTGCCATAAGAAGGCAAGGCTTTCATGAACCTAATAAAAGCATGACATTTGAATGGGTTGATGTTTAATACAGGCCATAGGGAATTCTCTGTATGGAGAATTATTGTTTTTGAAATATAAATCTCTTCTCCTTTGTCAGATGGTGATTTGGGTGCCTATGGAAATGTAATAGATGCATACATGAAGCAGAAGCATCGCATGGTGTGGGAACGTCGGCATGGCCCAGTGGGCAGTGGGATGAAGCAATCTTTAGTAGAAGATAGTGCTTTTTGAGAATCAAAGCTGTATTTGTGTGTAGTTAAAAATGTAAATAAATATGCCTTGTTAAAACACTTTGTGTACACTTGATCGGAAAAGCAGCTGTTGAGAAGTTTTGCTAAATGTAGACTGAAATCAATAGAATAAAGCCAAGTAAGGCCTGCGGGTGGTTGTATTTTAGATGTGTCAAAATTCATTAGCAAATAAGTATGTGTGTCTAATGCTCATTCTCCTTCTAGCTTCCCAGAATCTGGAAGTGATATCTTGTTGATTTTGAGGAGTTGTACGTTTTGCCAGGTGTTCCATGTCCATTTGAACCTTTCAGAGCACAATAAACAGTTTGGTAATGGAAATATTCCAATTTTGTGAATACATTTATCAAACAATCATGTCCAATAGTTAGTCGAAACATAGCAACAGCAGTTTTGCGAGGTAAATCAGGAACTAAGGTACAGTCTTCCATAAATAATGAAACAAGTTTTCATTAGATTCTATTAAATTTAAATTATATTTTTGGTCAAATTTGTTTTGTATAATTCTTTTTATCATTTCATAGGAAAATGTATTTGTTTTTGCTGAATCTTGGACACAGTTTTTGGTTAATATACCAGCCTTCTCATTTCTTTCTGTATCACAATGTGCTTGGGATTCACTGAAAAACTATTTGCTTGTCAAGTTTTATATGCTGAACCATGCTATGTATTTCTTTAACTTTGTGCATCAACAAATGATGCTGGGAATGGAGCTCTTGAATCAGTATGACAGTATTGTTGAAACTAAATAAGCATGTTTTAATGGGAGGTATAAATAGCTTCAATCTCACTATCAAAATTGGTAATATATTTCTCTAAAGTTTTATAGAAAGAGAACAATTTATAGTCCCACCAGCTCCAGCTCTTTTGTTGATGTAGAAGGAAATAGTCCTGTAAATGTGCATCCGATAGTTATATGGTTAATTTGTATGAAGGGTTTCTAAAGCCAGAGATTTTGCTTCCAAAAGAGATGCATCTTTCTTGTGTATTTCTGTATTTAAATGTAAATTAAAATTAATTGCAACCACATTAGGAAATGTTGAATAATCTTAATGAAGGTACCTACCAAATATGTAATTTCTGTATGATATTAGTTCAACATGAACTTTTTTTCCATTTCTTTTTAAAAATAGAACTATTTCTGGGCACTGTTGTCTCCATCCTCAGCCTAAATTCAACGTCATGTTTTCTATGATCATTTGCAGAAGGCATTTTTTAGTTGAACATTTACAATGTGATGAGATTATTGAATGGAACATCAGAGGTACTACAATAATATAACTTTCTCTATCCACAATTATTTATTTTCATAGATATTCTATCTATACAAATTATTCATAAAAATCTGCTTTTTCTGTCTACTGCCTATTAAGCATGGTAAGTATAGTCCGAAATAGTTGTATTGCATAATATGTAGTAGCTACACAGCATACAGTGAGCTGGGATGATATACTCTGCATAGTTTGATGAGAAACAGTAGAATGGAAATCTGGTAAACAACAAAAATTCAAGTTTTACTTTTTTTAGAGTAAATTTTTCTGTTACCTCTTATGATTTTCCAGTTTCATTTATGTCAGCAATCTGCAAATCTCATATAATCCAACCCCAAAAGTTCTCAATGTCATTTTTTATGAAAAACTCTTAGGGAATATGCACACAAATCATATGCATCAGGATTAAATCTTCTAAAAATTTAACAAAAAAATGGGGATCTGATATTACAGCATTGAGATAATTTTATGTAGCCTATATAAGATCCGAACTATTATACGCATGTGAAGTCTGGAGTGGTACATCAAAGAAACCCTTGCAGAAAATGATTACATCCCAAAACACTGTGCTTGGGAGTCCCAAAAGCTACTTGTACATCTGTTGTAGAAATCAAAGTAATGTTCTACCTCTAGGTTCTTAAAGCTCAACAGTTAGGTGAGGGTGGAGTGGTCAGTCCTAAGGTTGAATGGTTTACCATTCAGGTAGTGTTCCAGCACCTTTACTACCACAAGGAGCTTGTGCTGGGTAAACAGTAGTTCTTTTCCACTTTGGAGAGTGTCTTGTTGTAGTACACTATTACCCTCTCCTGCCCTATTTGGACCTGGGATAGTATGCCCACAATACTGCTGTCGCTGGCATTGGTGTCCACGATAAAATCATCACCTGGTTGTGGAAAACCTAAAACTGGCACACTGCAGAGTGCTGACTTAAGCACCTGGAATGCGTTCTGGGCTTCTTTCCCACATATAAGGGCCTCACGATGTTGGAGAAACCTCTGACAAACCGACAGTAGTAGGCCCAGAAAACTGCGCAACTCTTGTTTATCTTTCGAACAAAGCCATTCCCCACATCCCAAGCCTTCTCTGGGTCCGTGGCCACTCCAATTGATGAAACTATGTGGCCCAAGTATTTAACCTCCTTGCAGAGGAGTTGGCTTGGCATTTCTTCGCATTCAGCTTGACTGCTTGAGCCTCTGTAACACTTGGGGTGGCGTGCGCCAACCTGGAGTAAGCTCTACTTTCATAGTAAACTACTATTTAAGTCAACACTTGGCGACTTCCATGCGAGAGTAAACTACTTCCGAAGAATTTTACTCCTTTCAGATACTCCCAGTTTAAATTACTGCAGAAGTAAATGTCGGAGAGCACCATCATGTAGTATGTTACTATGTAATTAAATAGAGCACAAATATAGGTTAGCATTTACTCTTTCGACCTGGATAGAGTAACTAACCTGTCGATTGAACTAGAATACCATGTTGTATTTAGAGGAAGATATTTCTGACACGTTCATGGATTACTTAGATTACATTGATCTCGATGAAGAAAACGGCAATTACATAGGTTTACAGTAATGATTTCGACGGAAAAAAAACTGAAAATGCGATAGTGCTATGTGAGAACCATATGATACTTATACAGACAGAGAGAGAAAGTTCAATGAACATTTCGGTATTAGGAAAGAATCTTATACACGCCTTTTGAACCTCCTTGGAGAACATTTCAACAAAACTCTGACACAAATTCAGCTCTATAATCCAAATTGCAATTATTGTTATGCGTCCTATGAGTGTTTCGTACCGGAATATTTCAAAAGCTTGAGCCAGCATTACGATGAATTTAACGTAATGTGACAATCTTACACTGTATTAAATGGAGATTTAGAATTGACTTCACGCGATGTAACTTAAAAGTTTGGCATCAAACTTTTCCTTCCCGTTACGTCAAGTTTGATTTCCCATGGTAATTAGAACCAATCGGTACTAGCTCGAAGTAATAAAAGAACTATGAATCAAGAGTCATTCCCAACGTTAAGTACATGCCAATTATACCTTTAGTTTACCAGCATTTTCATGTCACCTTAAGTAAAGTTCATCATAATCCTGGTATTACAGGCAATCTTATAAATACACTTTCACCACGCGTCTGCTGGCCGTGTATTTAACTGCGTTGTTAGAGCGCTTTTGAAGTTAAGAGCAAGGTACCTATACATATAAATATATACGAGTGTTAAGAAAATAAAAGGCAGTTCTTCACTTTCACAGATTTCCCACACATTGTGTGTGGAATTTGCTGCATGCATGTTACTATTTTGTACCCATCCGTGAATATGGTGAACTTTTCCAAAATCAGAAAGGGTATTTCTCTATCAACACACAAGTGATCTGCGATGCAAAATGAAGATTAGAAACATTAATTCTAGAATTTTAAGCTGCTCTTCAGTACGTTTCCTGTCGCTAGAATAAACTTGTCAATCACGACTTTCCAGTATCTTTATAACACGTTTTCGCTTTTTTTTGCATTACTTGGGTCTTCATTGTAAATGTTAATAAAAGTAACCTCCCGTGAATCAGGAACCTAAGCTTATAAAGATAAAGATAATAATAAAAGACCTAACCTCCCGTAAATCAGAAAGGTAAAACACTAATAAACCTAAAATAAAAAGTAATTAGGAACGCATGTTGCAAGTGTTGGCGGTATCTAACTGGCTTTGAAGACCAATGTAATGCAGGTTATCACACTTTTTTTTACACTCGTAATGTTTAAGTGGATTTTCTTTATTTCTACCAACAAACATTTATCTCTCTTGCTGATGTTTCTCCCGTTTTCCTATTGCACATAACTTTATTCATGATCGCATCAAGTAAATCGCGCAAACAAAACAATGCCTTCGGGAGTAATGAGCTCTTACTTCCGTACTCGTAACTAAAAGAGTAAATTGTAATTGAGCTCTCCAACATGGTGCATGCCACCCTTGGTCATGTTCTCATATTGCTCTTCGAAGGTGCTGCCAATGACGATGTCAAGGTATAGCAGGCAGACGGCATAATTCAACCCCCTCATCACCAACTCCTTTAGGCGCTGGAATCTGGCTATCCGTTACAGAGACCAAAGCCCTTGACCTCTCTAGATTGTGGTCTTCTCATTGTCTTTGAGATCTAGAGCCACTTGCCAGTACCCGATTTCAGATCAAAGGTCGAGAACCACAGGGCACCAGCAATGGCGTCCTCAATCTGGGGTAAGGGAAAACAGTGCCTTCAAGTGATAGCATTCAGTTTCCTATAGTACACGCAGAAGCGTAGCTCGCTGTTCTTCACCAGGACTACAGGGGAGCACCAAGAGCTGTCGGTCTCTTTGATAATTCTCCTAGGTCTCATACCTCTGTTTGCTTCGCCAGGGTAGTTGATGGATAAGTCGGGTGTCTCTGGTGTTGACGTGGGGTACTTGGTCGATGTGGCCGTAGCTGCAGTTCCCTTGGCTGAAGGTGACTGGTGTTGTCTAAGTAAAGTAACTTTGTTATGAGTTGTTATACCATTAAACATTCTTCTAGCATTTTGCAATGTGTTTAAGATACTTGTTGCTGACCATAAGATTGAGATCTTATTTACCCAATTTCCGTAACTGGTGAAATGGAAAAGGAAATATATTAGAATAAATTATGCAGTGGCTGGCTGTGGTTCATCTTGCAATTTATTAGGCACAGAAGATACCCAACCCTCTCCAGTTGTGCCGTGGTCAGATGGTTGGCCGCGCTTCGATAACTTCCAGCCGGGCACCCAGATCATGCGACAGTGTTGGCTCGTCTGATCCATCATATGGTGATACATTTGCAGTTGGCTCCATTTCCCCAATTCATTTCTGGCCTGTAGGTTGTGGTCGGTGTCTGATGGAATCTCACTTCCTCCCAGCAAGGCAGCAATGCTCTGGCAATGCATAATCCATCCAATGCTGTCTTCTGGTCCAAAACCAGGTTTCTTTACCGCTGGTCTTCCAGACATGTCTTCACAACCACCTCACTTCTTGCAGGCACGGTATCACTGCAGATCCTCGGTTGTTTGTTGGGGCTCCAGAGTGTCTTCTTGTCTCGGCCGAGTTGCAAGACCCTCCTGCTGTTGTCAACTTTCACCTAAAGGCTCCTAAGGCCTGGTATCACATTCTCGGTAACTACCACGGCAAACACGTACACTCTTATGATGCGCTGCTCCAGGGTCATCTCCAGCAAAGCCTCTTTCTCTTCACCCAATGCTGGTAGGGCGGATTCGGTTACCTTGACGGTGAGCCCTTCGCCATGTCAGGTCTGATTATGGTCACAGTTGTAACTGTGTCCATCAGTAACTGGCACAGCTTCTCTTGTATCCAGCTGTCCAAGACAAGTCTGTCATTCATCCTTCTGCTCAAGGCATGCAGTGTCACTTGAGGGGGTGGTAATGATGGCTCCGACATGCCCCTTACCACACCAATACGTAGGCAGCGTGGACGAATTCTGCTAACCTGAACTTCACACTTCCTGGTATACGAAATATGTGCAACCTGGTCCGCTACAATATCCCTGGTTTGATCATCTGTTCCCGTTGTATGAATACTCTCGTTTTTGAGGTAGGTGCACTTCTTAACTTGGCCACCTCCATCCTCAACGCAGCCGTTAGCACCTGGTAGATTTACTTGTAGTGGCCGAGCATGACACACTCCATCGACAAAGGAGAAGGCAGGTTCTTGGGACACTTAACTGGGTGGCCAGTTGTTTGCTAGTTTGATCAATAGCTCCATCTTCAACTTGTATATTCAATTGAATTTATTTGTACAATTTTATACAATATTTGGTAATTCTGTGCCACAACTCTTTATTATGGTGACCGTGCGCTGAGCCTTAATGAAGTGTCAACATCAGAACATTATATTCATGACATGCCAGCTGCTACCAGCGTACAGACATTAAACAGGGTGAAACACACGCACACACATGTTGAAATGTCCATGATATTTTGAAATGCACATTTTGAAAAAGAAAAGAACCTGGATAACCAATGGATGTCACACGCAATGAAGACATGTTAAAATAACTAATTCGTGTTTTCTGTAAGGGGAAATAAAAAGTGAAATGGATGTAACTTACATAAATATGCATGATTGTGTGGAAAAACAAAACTGAAAAGTAATGATGCTGTAAAACAAAACACATAGATGAAGCCAAACATAAATAATGTTTAAAGCAAAGCATACGTAAACTACACAAGAAATATGCATGAAATTTTGGGAAAGTCTGCAATATATGAAGTTTAGAATTGTCTATTTTTTTAAAACTCATTTTTATTTAATCTTTTTCTTATTCATTATTCTATCATGTACATAGTAGGTAGAGCAGGTATTGTATTCCACCCAAAAATTCAGTACAGAAATACATTTTTGAGACCCCTGAATGAAAGTAAAAGGAACGTTCACTTATACTACCACGTACCTAGTAGGTAGAGGAGGTGTTACATTTGACACAAAAATTTTATACCGAGATTTCACCAGAAATACATGTTTTGAGGCCCCTTGGATGAAAAGAAAAAGAACGTTTACTTATTCTACCACGTTCCTAGTAGGCAGAGGAGGTATTTCACTCTACACAAAAAATTTGATACAGAGATTTCACTGGAAATACATGTTTTGAGGCCCCTGAATGAAAATAAAAGGAACTTTTCCGTATTCTACCACATACCTAATGGGTAGAGGACGTATTGCATTCCACACAAAAATTCTGTACCGAGATTTCAGCAGAAATACAGGTTTTGAGGCACCTTGAATGAAAAGAAAAATAACTTTTACCTATTCTACCACGTACCTAGTAGGCAGGGGAGGCTTTTCATTCCACACAACAAATTCTATACCGAGATTTCATCGGAGATACATGTTTTGAGGTCCTATGAATCCAGGAAATGCATTTTTAGAAAGCAAAACTGACAAATACCTTCTCTACCTATGGTACGTGGTAGAAAGGGTAAAAATTCTTTTTTGGTTCAGGGTGCCTCAAAACATGTATTTCTGGTAAAATCTCGGTATAACATTTTTGTGCGGTATACAATACCTCCTCTACCTTTAAGGTGCGTGGTAGAATAAGTGAAAGTGCTTCTTTATTCAGAGGCCTCAAAACATGTATTTCCATGAAATCTCGGTAGCACATTTTTGTGTGGAATGCAATATCTCCTCTATCTACTAAGTGCATGGTGGAACAAGTAAAAAAATATTTTTCTTTTCATTCAGGGTGCCTTAAAGACATGTATTTTCAGTGAAATCTCAGTATCAAGTTTTTGCGTGGAATGCAATGCCTCTACCTTTTTAGGTATGGTAGAATAAGTAAAAGTGCTTTTTTATTTATGGGGCCTCAAAACATGTATTTTCGGTGAAATCTTTGTGTGAAATGCAATACTTCTACCTAAGGCACACGCGGTAGAATAAGTAAAAATTAATGAAACAAAAATTGAACATTTTCGATTTTTCTTATCAGAGTTTACATATGCTTTGCTTCAAACATTATATATGTTTGGATTCATCTGTGTGTTTGTTTTATGGGCTATTGCATTTCATTTTTGTGTTTTCACACACAATCCACACATATTTCTGTGCATTATACCCATGTTTATGCATATTTCACTTTTTATTTACCCTTATAGAAAACATGCATTATTTATTTTACGTGTGTACAAAACATCAAATACATAATACGCACATTTCAACATTACCCGTTCAACATCCCTGCTTGTTTAACGACTATCGATGTTGTTACGTATTACGTTGGTAGCACCTGGTATCCAGCGAAAACACAGTTGTGATATTGGCACTTCAATAAGCGCTGTGCATGCCCGCCTAGTAAATGGAGTTGTCGCACAGAATTACCCAATATTTTATATTACCTATATAAAATCTCCCCCACTCATATATACCTTGCGTACAAATTGTCTGGTGCTTAGCTTTCTATTGATCACTCAGATTGCTTGGCTCCCAGGCCTAATAGCTCATTCTGTCTTGCATCTCTTCCTTTTCTAGAGAATTTTTCTTTTACCTTCCTTAAAAACACCCCATGGCTTTGATTTTCTTTTCTTCTTTCCATGTCAACATTTTGATAGTTACTATCTTTATATCCATATTTTACCATTTCTTTTCCCACACTTTTTCTCTCCATACCTTTATTTCTTTACAATCCTTCATATAATGCTCTATACTTTCCCTTCCTCCACACAACTTGCATATTCCTCTTTCCCTGCCTCTCAACTCTCTTAGATACATTGCTCCTGTTCTCATCCATGCTAAACTGTGGAAGAAATCATTCGTACTGTCAGGTGTGTGATGATCGATGACGTAGCGCATCTTACAACATCATCCATGAGCAGCTGAAGTTTCACAAAGTTTGTGCATGGTGTGAAACATCCCACATCCCTCCCCCCCAAAACAGGTTCAAGATGATTTCATCAGCCCATAAGGTTTTGCTCACCGTATTTTAGAACACAATGTGTCATACTGTTGACACCTCTGCAGGACAACCAGAACGCTTCTGGTCTCTGATGCTTCGCCTCCCTGTGTTAAATTTCTGAATCCATTTGAACACAGCTTTTCCTGATAAACAGTTCTCACCATACACGGGATGCATTTTGCAATGCACTTCTTCTGTGGGCAGTCCTTTTGCCCAGAAAAAACCCACAACTGCACACTGTTCTTCTCGTGTACACTCCTGCAACACACATGCCATCTTCTTCTGGCTGTCACTGACCACCAATGTCTATGTGATGTCATAAACCCGCTACGACAAGCATAATTGCACTGTTATTCGTATCTGCTGTCAAAATACACATGTGGAATTTAAAAATGTTTTACAGTAGGCTGACATTTGTGACTTACTTATTGATTCACCCTCATACTTAAGTAGTGCTCCCTTACATCATTTGAGTTACACTCATTAATATTCAATACATTTCTCAAAGTTTTGGATAGATCTGAACCCAAGATAAAAAGTATGTTGTCAGCTTCCCAACACACTATTAATCTTATCTACAGCAGGACCCAAAGTCAACCAACGAGTTGTTATATGCCTCTGAAGTTCATGCCACTTAAATTCAACAAATGCAGTCATACTTTTTGGTTCAACTGCTGAGTTTGAGAAATAGGAATATACTTTCAAAACAACATTTTCAATATCTACATCTGATTACTTTTAAATCGGAAGACATAGTGAAAAGATTAAATATAATATATAGAAGCGGTTGCAAATATACAATTTCATAGGTATTGAACCTATTTTAGTGAAATTGTATATATTATATCTACATCTGATGTTTCTAATGCATGCTTGGAAGCACTGTTTACTATATGTGCGGGGCATCCTACTTTAACTGACCTATTGTTCTTTTCTTTTAATAATACCTATAAATCTGAATGTCTCTTTCAAAATTTGCATTTGTGTTGTCTGCACAAAACGATATGGTATTCCTAATTGATATTCCTGCTTCCTTAAAATTCTTTAACACATTTGTCTATAGTTTCTGTTGATTCATGAGGTTCTTCCATAAAGTCTATTAATTTGGACATAATGCCTTTTTGAGAGAAAAGCACTGGACATACATTGGATAAAACTTTCGGTTATCTTTATTTGACGTGTTTTTAGCAATGGAGAAATAACTTGCACTTTTCAGCTCTTCTATCACAAAATTAAGACAAAAACTAATCTTAGAGAAAGCTAAATCAGTGTGTGCTCAATAATGTATAGCTAAAAATAATCCTGATATGATTTGAATTCTTAAAGACAGAGCTAAGAGGGAACTAAAATTTCTTCTTGATGAAATATTAGAGGGTGTGGTGAAAAATTAAGTCCCTCCCCCCCCCCCCAAGTTTCAAAATACTCCAAAGTATAGTGCACAATTAGCACAAATCCAGGATTTCTGGAAACCGTGCCTGCAGACTTTTGGGAGAATGTGTTATGGATTCTTCATCAGGACAACACACTACCTGTGAACAGCTATTTGGCAAAAAACAACATTCCAGTGATAAAACATCCACTGTACTTGCCACAGACCTAGCACTGTGTAACTTTTTTTATCTTCCTGAAAGTGAAGTCTGCACTCAATTTTCTGTTGCCACAAAAATCATGTTAACATAAATGTTCACAGAAATAATTTCATTACTCATTTCGTTGTAGGTACAAAGGGAATATGAGCTGAAGCAGTATTTTAAAAGTGGCTTGCCATATGCTGGTTTTGAAATTACAATCTCTTTACATGACATCACAAGAAGCAGTTAAATGATGACAGCACTTCAAAAAATTATTGTAAATTGAAAGTATTGAAAAATTCAATCAATAAAAATGAATATCGAAAATGGCTGATGCCACAATAAAAATTATTGGAAGTAAATTGTGTGTTTTAAAAAGATCTACAGTTTTTGTGTAGTAAGTTGTCTCTTATGACCAGGGTTAGGATTTTTAGGTGCAAATTTCAGATGAAAAAAGGAAGGGAAAAGGTGCTCAAATAAGGTGCTGGTTTATTTAAGGGGATGCACAACTGAAATTGCTATTTTCTAAACTATCCATTCAATTGGCCTGAAATTTTAACCACATGTCAGTCTTCTTTAGATATAATTGTTTTGTGAATTTCAATCCAAAATCTTAATTAGTTTTCAAGTTATTAATTTTCAAAATATAAAATTATGGGTATATGCGAAATGCAACACATGATGAATTTAAAAAAAAAAAAAAAAACTTATGTTGCTTCTATGTCAAGGAACTACAAATCTGTCATATAATTTTTTTCTAACATTCTTAGTTTAAAAGAAAAAAAAGTTTTGTATTTGCATTTTGTTTTTGTATTATCTTCAAAAATTAGTAGCGCAAAAACTATTCATTACACAGAAAAATAATATGACAGTTTTATTTATTTGGGTTTTTGAAATAAGCATAAAAAATGTCAATATGAATGGATGAAAACTACATCTTGTGGAACATTTTGAATATGCAGAAATGCTGAAAATAAGAAACGCCTTAAAATGAAGTTTTAAAAATATAAGCAGCTAGCAACAAAATGCGCAAGGGTATTTAAAAAGTCTTGTAATGATCCTGAAGCGTTCGCTAGGTCAAAAATAAAGGTGAATTCCAAAACTAAAAGAAATGGAGAATTTTTTGGGAATATAATTTATTTTTTTTATTCATTTTTTGAGATTTTGGGTTAATTTCAGTTGTGCATTCCCTTAACTAATTCAACGATTTCTTTTTCCTCTATTCTAATTTATTGAACTACAAACAAGTACATCAAATTATCACTCATCAAAAGAAGGAAAAAACATGAAGCTGTTGTACTTCAAGACATTAAGCATCTCCACATTTTTAAAAGTAAGTCTGTTTCTATTTGGAGATAGAATGTCTTTGTAGATGCTAAAGCTTCTTTCAACATCACAGAAACCAGTGGGGCAAACCTTGTATTCACTCGGAATGGCATCTCTACAGATGTGGTGAATTCCTCAATGTCTGGATTCTTCTAAAGACTAGATTCAAGTTTGTCTTTGGCAAAACCATCTAACTGCTCCCTCACGAAGTAAAATTATCCCATTGTTTTCCCTTTTCCAGACCTTGTTCTTCCAATCGTTTAATAGCTTCAGGCAGGTACTTGTAACTATGGACACAATATAGTTTTGTCTGCAAATTATGTATTTTCTCCGGTAAAAGAAGTTGCTGTGCCTTGGAAATTGCACCTCTGTCGGATGGATCCAAAGAAAGCACAAACTCTGTAATTTTGTCAAAATTCTCACACAACATAGCAGCATACTGAATCCAAGATCCCCAGCAAGTAATGACCAGGAAATTTGGAAGGGGCAGGCCACTGATTTCCCTGTAGTAAACAACACGGCTCGGAGCTTTCAGTAGAATCTTCTTCAGGGCAGAAATGAATTGATTTGCAATGTCGTATTCGTTCCTTATGGATTCACAAACCCTGTGAAGGGCATGAGCCAAGCATGTCACATGCTTCAAGTTAGGAAATAAAGGTTTCAATTGGTTAATAGCTGAAACCATGTATGGAGCCTAGTTTGTAACCACAAGAAGTTTTTCAAACTCTATACCAGTAGGCCAGAGTTTTTGACAGAAGTCCATGATTGCATTACTGTACTGGCATTGGCTTTCTGCAGCTCGTACATTTTTAACAACATGGGCTTAACTTTCTCCCCTGCTAAGGGAAAAACTAAAATGTTCAAAACATATCGTTCCATTGAGTCTATGGTTTCATCCACAATGATTCCCACATCGCAATCAGACCTCTCTCCTAGATTCTTTCTATAGTTTCTTGGTAAACAGGTTCCATGTAGTTTTTTCTTAAAGTACTCTCATCTGTCATTGACATCTTTGTGTATTTTTCAAGAAATCCCTTGAAGCCTGGATGGTTCACCTTATTGAGTGGAATTCCTGCTTGTGTAAGAGCTGCACACAAATCAATGTTTAATTCCTTCAAATGTTGGCTTTTTGAAGAACTCTGTTGAAACACATTTCGTAATAGAGGTTGCCGTGATTTGTTTACTTGAAGAGTCTTGTTCATTTTATGCTTAGAGCTGGAAATGTGTTGTTTGATGCGATCTCGCTGGTGTTTTTCATCTAACAAAATTCCTGAATCACAAATAGTACATTGCATAACAATTCCATCAGTATATGAAATCTTGTTTGAATTCCTCAGCTAGAACACTAAATTGAGCTCTGGACACCTTTGGCATGATAAAATCTAGTACTAGTACACTCGTTTGGAGAGCTAACACTAGTTCACTTGCTAACACAATGCAACTGTCACACAACTCTTGCCCCCATTTGCTGTCCACATTCTCTTATAACACCGCGACAATTGCCAGAATGTTCTCATTCATGCTGGAACTTCAGTCTCAACGATTTCTAGTTTCGAGCAGAACCCAGTCTTAATAATTCTCGGAACTGCGCGGGTGAGGTTACTGCCATCTCTGCGTGCCCAGCCTTTGCCTCCACATAAACAGATGATGTCTCTCACAGTAACAAACTCACATTCATGAACAGCAGGTTACTGATTCTGGTGGGATAGAATCACTCATTGTTAATTGCATTATTGCGGGCTACTTTATAGCGGTAAAGTGAGAGAAAGAGGTCTTTGTTGAACACACAATTATTTTCCATTGTTGCGGGTGTGCTTTTAATTCCTGCGCTGCGTTTACTGAAAGAGGTAGGCTTACTATTCGCATTTACACAGCAAGCTGAGGAGGCATTAATTTAAAGCTAAAGAATAAATTGGATGAAACTTAAAAGAAAAAAGGGGATTATGGGCATGCAGGGGAAAAATGGGATAAAGATGCCAAAAAGGGGTAAAGGTCCTAAAAAAGGGAAAAACGTGCGAGAAAAAATGCCTCTTTTTGCAACTAGAAACAAAATTTCACATTGTGATATCTTTCCGCACAGCTTTAACTTATCTAAAGAAAAAAGGTGCGCACCTAAAAATCCTAACCCTGCTTATGACTTACCAGTTACACAAAATTAATTCAAATAAGTTGGACTTCACGGTACATTCAAAATATACATTTTATTTATGATTTAAATATCTTAAACATATTTTAATCATTAGAACATTTTTGAGAAAATGAAAAATAAAAAAATTCAAGTAAAGGGCAGTTTAGTGTTGGGGGAGGGGGCAGATTTTCTTGAAAGTCTTTGTGTTGCATCCTTGGAAGATGTAGAACTTAAAACTTAATTAAAAAGTTTGTTAAAATACACTTAATGAAAGTGGAGTCAACCTAAATACTCTTACTAGCTTCATTCATTTATTTTGCAGAACATGTATCTTGAGCATGAGCTCCCATCATCAGCTGCTGTTGACTGTCGGATGAACTCTCAAGTTGTATTGTTGAAAGCCTGGGGTGTCCTCTAGTGACCTAAGGATGAAACTAAATAGAGGACTATCTGCTTCTGGCAAATTAAAGTTCATGATGCAGTTTTCAAACTTCTTTATGTAAATCTTCTCCCATACTTCAAGCTCTTTGGGTTTTTGGGCTGGTTTCAGCAACTGGATATTGGTGTCTATTTCATGGTTATGAGTCCAGAAGTGAAAAGCAACTGCTGATTTGTCGGTGTTCCTTTTGGTTTTTCCAATGTAAACCTTTTTGCAATTTTCACATTGGATTTGGTTGATTCCTGACTTTTTGTCCTGGGGTATGGGATGAGATTTTCTTGCTTTAATGAGATTCTTGATGCTAAATTTGTTGTAAGGTGCCAGGGTAATGTGATTCTTGAATACTTTCTGAAATTTGTGAAGAGACCTGGGTGGTATGTGAATTTCCTGAAATTGATGTTTTCTTCTGCGTTAGAAAGTGTGGTGACCTGCTTGATGTGTTTTTGTCTTTTGAATTTACGTATTTTCCTATCTACTATTTCCTGGCTGAATCCATTCTCTACTGCAGATTTGACGATTGTTGATATTCTTTATAATATTCAGCTCTGTTGAGGGGGATGTTGATTAATCTATGAGCCACGCTGTTGAACGCCGCTTCTTTGTGTGCTTTGGGGTTGTATCTATGTGCTTTGATGTAATTATCTGTGTGTGTGGGTTTTCTATGTATTCCAAATTCTATGCCATCTGAAATCTTCATTAATTTGAGATCCAGGAAAGCTAAGGAGTTGTTGTTAGCTATCTCTGTGATGAATTGAATGGTTTACATTGGAAAAATGTAAAGGAACATAAGCACCCACTTCAGGGAACACTGACGTTGCATAAAGTTCAAACAGATCGACAAATTAGCAGTTGCTTTTCACTTCTGGACTCATAACCATGAAATAGACACCAATATCCAGTTGCTGAAACCAGCCCAAAAACCCAAAGAGCTTGAAGTATGGGAGAAGATTTACATAAAGAAGTTTGAAAACCGCATCATGAACTTTGATTTGCCAGAAGCAGACAACCCTCTATTTAGTTTCATCCATAGGCCACCAGAGGACACCCCAGGCTTTCAACAATACGACTTGAGAGTTCATCCAACAGTCAACAAGCAGCTGATGTGAGCTCATGCTCAAGATGCATGTTCTGCAAAATAAATAAGTGTGTGAAGCTAGTAAGTGTGTTTATGTTGACTCCACTTTCATTAAGTGTATTTTATTAATTGCTTCACTGTGTGTGATTCCACCACTTTTTACTTTCTCTACTACGTATAGTAAGTAGGGGAAGTATTGTATTCCACCCAAAAATTCGACACCGAGATTTCACCGGAAATACTGTTTTGAGACCCCTGAATCCAAAAAAAAAGCATTTTTCGAAACGTGTCTGTGAACAGCATAACTCAGAAGCGAACAGTCAGATAAACACCAAACTTGGTATTTAGGTTCAGTATCTTCCAGATATGCGACATGAAGGTTTTCAAGAAAATCCCCCCACCCCAGATTACCCTTTACATGGAACATTTTTCGAAAATTTTAATTTTCTCAAAAATGGCTTTAACGATTTTGATTAAAATATCATATGTTTAAGATATTTTCATGACAAATGAAATGTATATCTCGAATTTTCTGGGAATGTCTCCAAAAGTATTCTTCATTGTGAACGACTTTTGCATAACTGGTAAACCATAAGAGATAGACAAAATTTTACTACACAAAAAATGTAGATCGCGTTAAAATACACAATTTATGTCATATACATTTTTTTGTTGAGTGAACCATTTTGGAGATATTGCTAGTTATTCCTTTAAATTTTCCAATACTTACACTTTTTTTTGTCCTGGTAATGCAAAGAGAATGGAATACTCCACATAGCAACCAGCTCTTAAAATATTTGACTATCGCTTAAAGCCTAGCAATTCCCCTTGCATCTACAAGGAAATTAGCAATAAGATTAACATCTCGATTAACATGAAGCATATGGAGAATAAGCGTTTCTAAAAATAGTTTGTACAAGAGTAGAGAAAGTCATGTGAGTGTAACACATCAGATTTTTGGATATTACAAAGTTTGTTATTTATCCGACTTTTCGTTTTTAAATTATGCTATTCACAGACATATACACAGACCCTTTTCCAAAATATTTTTCTTTAATCAAGGTACCTCAAAACATGTATTCCCACTGAAATCTCAATATAACATTTCTAGACAGATTTCAGTACTCTCTCTGCCTACTATAAGTAGGTGCTAGAGATAGATAAAAAGGAATGATGTCCAACTATGTGATAAATTTTCATGTATTTATTCGTAGGAGTCAAATAAAACAAAGGTGACAAAATTGGGACTTCCAAACCATTTTGACTTTGGGCGCTACTGTCTCTATGGCTGGCTGTCCATTTATTTTCACTTGCAGCAGAATGGTGTAGATGTGTTGCATGTTTGACAACTTGGAGATGGAAGGTATTTTTACCATCCCTGAAATAAATCGATATAATCACACACGCTATGGGGGAGAATTCTCAAGGTGCTGAACGCATTTTAAAAATTAAATACTCAACTTAATCCTTAGCATATATGTCACTTGTAACATATATATTTCATATTCTTTGAATACTGCATTATATGATCTTTACATCAGTTGGAATTATATGTAAATAGTGGAATGCTTTTCTTATTTGACTACTTTTGATGGAGTGGAAGCTGTGAAATGATCATAAAAGGTCTTTGTTAAAAAAGGCAAAGAAATTTGTTATGACTAAGATTAATACTAAATATTTGCTTCTTAAATGAACAATTTATTTGTAATGAAGAATCTAAATTATTTATCACCACCCCACCCTGTACTCCAGGCAGGCTAGGCAAGTTTGCAATTTTGCACCTTTAAACATAAGAGAAAATAAAGTGAATACTTGTAATATTCTCCTTTAATAATAAGCTTATAAAATGAACAATACACTTTTATTTAACAAGATTGTGCCTATTTAGTTTTGTACTTGATTGACATATTTTCCTTAATATGAATTCAATGCCACTTTCAAAAAAAATACCTCTAAAAAATGCATTAATTGCATCATGATACCATAAACATTTTTAAAATAACACAGATGATCTAAGTAAACTTAGATTCATTAAAAAAAAAATTAGAAAACAATTACAAAATTAAACAAAGAAACATTGTAGTATATAAAATAATAATAATAACACTGAAAAAATGGCCCTGAATAAAGAAATGCAGCAGTATTTTTCATACTTTCTTAGTTTAAGCTGTGAGCAAGACATATCTCAATAGCATTACCACAAACTTTAGCAAACACCAGCCTTCGCTGCACTACATATCAAGGAAAAGCATTCATATCTGATAACCATTATTGGATAACTAATTCCTTTGTAATTGTTACTAAAGTAACTTATTGGGTAACTGGTTACTTTGTGTTTGTTACTTTAGTAATTGCTATATTATTTTTTGCCCATCCCTAGTAGCTACCCTCAAGTAACACGCTTGATTTATTATCATATGAAGAAAACCAATGCAAATATAGAATAAATAAGTAATGAAATGTCCTCCAGCAGTTGCAGGAAGTAAGGGACATAATTTGTTTATAAAAGATTCAAGACTGCATAATTATTTCTTGTTATATATAATTCTAATAAATATTATGTATGGAACAACAATTTTTTATCTATTTACTTGAATATTGGTAGCAATATATTAGAAAGCTCCACTCTTTTACTTAATCATAACATGTTTAAACTCTTGAGCTGAAGTAGATTCATTGCAAAGATGTTTAGTTATTATTGAAAATATTGATTTAAAGTCATGTATTAATAATTGATTCACTAGGCCAAGTCCGACATAAAACTGCTGGCACAAACAATTTTAGCTATATTTAATAGTGTTATTTCTATGTAACTTTATTGTTTAATATTTGGTTTGTAACATGGCAATGAGGCTATAGGTAAATACATTATTAATACAAATAGATTGAATGTTTAGAGGAGTTTAATAAGAGTGGCATCCAAGTTATACTTGTATATTTGTGGAGTTGATTTTGTTAACACTTTGTCACTTACATTTTAATTTATGGACTAGTTATGGAAGGCATTGTTTCTATAACTTTGGGGGTCCAACTGCTGTTGCTAGTTGTAGTTGCCTACAGCCTTCTCTCTAGTGATAGAACAATGAACTTCTTCACTAAGATGTCAAATGGCAGGATTTAAAATTTTATAAGATAATCTTTGTGTTTCTACATTGAAATGTTTTCTCACATGAGTTTGTTGTGGCCTGTCATGCTTTTTAGTAATTTCGGATTTGGGTCGGTTATGATTATCATTCCAAATGCAAGATGCTACTGATGACTTGTCTTCTTGTTTTAACTTAACATTTCTGAAGCGTTCTTTGGTTCTGATTTATAGACTTCTTTTGGTTTTTCCTGTATAAACTTTTTCACCACCCAGTCAATTTGGTATATTTTGCATGTGTTTCTGGAAGCCAAAGGGATATATTTGTTCTCTAGAACAGATTTTTGAATTTTCTAAATGTTTTTGGGTGATAAGTGAACCTCCTGAATGTGATGTAGCTATTTTCTCTGTGGTATGGGTGTTAAAGAAAGAAAGTTAAAGAAATGGCTCCAACAGATTACCATCCCTGAAGATGATATAGAAGACTTCCTACTCACCAAATTATGCATCACACAAAGCTGTTTTAGTTTCAACAAGTTTTACCAACAACCGACAGGTAACCCATTTTCACCATTCTTGGCAGATTTATCTATGAGTTACTTGGAAATGCACATAACTTCCTTCCCATATATTTTTAAAGTTTGGCACAGTTATGTTGACATTTGTAGTCTCTAAAAGGTTTATACAAGACTTCATAAGCTTGCTCAACTTACAAAACTGATCAATAAAATACACAATGGAAGTGGAAAAAGAAAAGAAAACCTTTCTTAAACCTAAAAGTGATCCGTGAACAAAAAACCCTAACCTTTGGTACATACAGGAAACCTTCAAAATCAGATAATTGCATAAAGAACAATAGTTTCAATCCAATAACAAACATGCAGTACTAAACAGCTTAACACACAGACTGGTACACACCTCCCTGAATAAACAAGAATTTCAACTGGAATATCGCACATAGTAAACACAACTAAACAATGGGTTCAACAAATTAACAATCAACACGAAAATTGCAAAATTCAAACGACAGAAACACATCAAAGATAACAAATCTCATCCAGGAAGAAAAATGGTTAAAATTCAAGAAACTCACATATCCAAGAACATATTACAAATTTAAGAAGAGTTTCATGAAACATAACATCAGCCTAGCCCCACAGAACAAATTTAGCAGAGAGAAGTTACTTTGCAATAGGCTAAGAGACCCCATATCACGAAACAAAAAAGCTGGAATATACAAAATCAACTGTTCTGATTGCCATAAGGCAAGAAAAAAAGAAACCTGTAAACTAGGCTAAAGGAGCATATACAAATGGACAAATCTGCAGTCTTGCACCATTTCTGGACAACCAACCACAACATCAAACAACATTACACTAATCAAACCGCCCAAATATGGAACAGAATTATTGACACGTGGGAGAAAAACTTCATTTTGAAACACAGTCCACGGCTAATGAATTTTGATTTGCCGCCACCAAAGTCCCATCTGGAAGTACATTTCATCACCACAATAGACAATAAACACAACCAAAACACCAGTCGGACACCTGAGGATGGGAACAAGCCATTTCCCGAAACATGTTAAGTGAGTTAACATAAATGATATTAGTGTAACTAATTCCGACTCACCTTAAGTAAATTTGCAAAAATTTTTGCTTAATGCATATGGCCATTGCCCAGATTTTTCCCAGTGGGAACAAAAATGAACATAATTAAAAACACCAGTTTCTTATTCCCCTATTTTACGCCAGATTAGGATATATACTAATGTTAATGGAGACAAGAAGACACAATATAGTGATATTCGGGGTGGAGGAAAACAGAGAGAAGAGCCTAGAGCAAGCAGTGGAGGAAATACTAGAAAGACGAATGGATATAAAGTTGGCAGGCTGGGAAATTATAACGTGTTTTAGAATCGGAAGAATCTGTTGCCCCAACAGAGCCAGACCTATAGTAGTAAAATTTGCAACTATCAAAATCAAATAGACAGTTTTGAATAATGGAAGAAAATTGAAAGGAACAAGAATTTTTGTTGAATGAGACTATGGAAAAGAAGAGAGATAAGAAGATTATTATTAGTGAAAATGAATCAAGCCAGGCAAGAAGGAAAGAAATCATTTGTAAGAGGACTAGAATTGTGGATAGACAGCAGGAAGCAGGATATGAGTCAGCATTTGATTCCAGATTGAACAACAAGCATAGCAAATTCAGCAGAGGAAGAGAATGCAGTGAAGCATGCTGACGTAATCCAAGAACGAGAGGGACACGTGCGTAGAGGTACTAGTGGAAGGGATGAAGCAGCTGGCGTGACGTCACCGAGGAGATGCGTCATACCCAGTGAACGAGAGAAGCAAGAGGCGTTGACCCTGGTGGCAGATAATCGCAAGTGGAAGCAGCCTCAAAGTGGTATCAACCCCAGAAGGAAGTATTTTGGAATTAGAGGAGGAGAAAGAAGATCCAGTGGCGCAGGAGAGGAAAACTAGATATAGGGCAAAGTTAGAAAAATTCAGAGAGGGAAGAAGGGATTCAAGATAGTAACTAGATTTGAAGGTGGTGTCATTTAATGTGGAAGGGCTAAAATCGAAAGTGATAAATGGCGAAGTATTTGAAGTGCTAAAGTTAGGAGAAATAATAGTAATGGTGGAAACTTGGTTGAATGAAAGTGAGGAGACAGATGTGATAGGATATGACTATATAGGGGATCATGGTAAAAGGAAAAACAAAAGAGGGAGGGCCTCCGATGGTATTGGAGCATTCATTAACAAGAGTAGTGGAATAAATGTGTGTGAAGTGTTGAGTGTAGAGAAAGGCCAAATAATGTAGATAAAGATAATTAGGGTGAAGAGGGTGAAAGTTTGCATAGGATTAGCCATAGTCTATAACCCACCAGAAGTCTCGGAATTTTATAAGGACAATTTATGTATAAGACTGAATGATAGTATGGAAGAATTAAGAAGCAAAAATCCTAACATAGAGTTCATTGTAGTAGGGGATTTTAATGCAAGAGTAGGGGAATATAATCTAAAAAGCTTAAATGTAGAAAATGAATGTATCTGGGAAAAAATGAGGAAAAGGAGAGGAGAAGTAGAGATAAAGTGATAAATGCAGAAGGTAGAAAGCTAATAGAATTCTGCAAACAGAATAATTTAATAATGTGTAACGGGTCCAAAGGAGAGGACCAGTGGGGAGAGTTTACATTTGTAAATGTAATCGGTCAAAGTGTAATTGACTATATGATATGTAGTATAGGAGTCAAAGAGGTGATGGAAGAATTCAAGATTATGAACATAATAACAAATAATAGTCATTTTCCATTAAAGATGACAATAAGACTAGTGTTATGTTACAAGGAAGATGAAAAATTAGCACTAAAACAAATCAGAAGTTACAAATGGAAAGAGGAGTACACAGAACAATTTAGGTGTAATTTGACTTCAAAGTGTGGGGAATTAAGGAAACTTGGTATTATAGAAGCATTACAATGTGGGAGGATAGAGGGAGCATTGGAAAGGTTGGAATCAATGGTTAAGTGGGCAGGAAGCAGGATGGAAGTGAAGCCTAAAGTGAATGAAAATCAGTGTGGTTGGTATGATGAGTGTGGAAAGGCTAAGAAAGAAGTGATGAAAGAAAGGGATAGATGGAGAAGGTCAGAAGAGGAGGAAGATAGGCAAATTTTTTTATAAAATAAAAGGGGTTATAAATGTTTA
The DNA here is from genome assembly GCA_030765065.1 of Deroplatys truncata. Taxonomy (NCBI): domain Eukaryota; kingdom Metazoa; phylum Arthropoda; class Insecta; order Mantodea; family Mantidae; genus Deroplatys; species Deroplatys truncata. The sequence continues at coordinate 48,951,994 of CM060984.1, read as the reverse complement.
CTAGATGAGAAAAAGAAGGGTTGGCAGCAAAGAATGGAAGAAAAGATTAAGGAGGCGGTCAGAGGGAAAGAAAATAAATATATATGGTCAGTTGTTAAGGAAATGTACAGAAAGAAACAGGTAGTTAATAAGATAACACCAAGGGAATGGAAATATCATTGTTGGGGGGAGGAAGAGTTCGAAAAAGTGAAGTATATTGGGGAAATTTTGATAACAGAGTGGATCACTTAGACAAAGAGATTACAACCGTAGAGGTAGAGTTTGAAATAAACAAAACTAAAACAGAGGAAGGCTACAGGGGCTGATGGAATTCCGGGGGAATTAGGAGAGGGTACAAAGTTGTTGACAGAGCTATTTAACAGAATCAGAGAGAAGAAAGTGAGCGTTATTGCACCATTGTATAAAGGAAAGGGAGATACAAATAATCCAAGCAACTACAGAGGAATTAGTTTATTATCTATATTAGGCAAAATATACACTGGTATATTAGCTAGAAGATTATACGAGTGGGCAGAGAGAGAAGATAAGCTATCAGAATACCAAGCAGGTTTTAGGAGAGGAAAAAGAACAATAGATAACATAATGATAATTCAAACCATAGTAAACAAATACTTAAGAAATAAAAGGGGTAGGGTATATATATATATATATATATATATATATATATATATATATATATATATTTTTTGCAGACTTCGAGAAGGCTTTTGATACTATAAATAGAGAGGCTTTGGTATATAAACTGAGGAACAAAGGAGTCAGCATTGCATTCGAGGGGATACAAAAATTGTATGAAGGAATTCAATTTTGTGTAAGATGTGGAAAAAATAGTACTACTGATTATATACAGAAAATTTAGGTCTAAGGCAAGGTTGTAAACTCAGTCCAATATTATTTAACTTATTTATAGATGATATTTTAAATAGAATAATGAAAAGTAATAAACACTGTCCAGTTATAGGGAAAAAGGAAATACCAGAGTTACTATTTGCAGATGATCTAGTGGCTGGGGCAGTAACAGCGATAGGGTTGCAACATGCTATTAATGAAATTGCTAAATTCTGTATGGAATGGGGGCTAAAGGTGAATACAAACAAGTCTAAGATAATAGTGTTCAAGAAAGGATCAAACTTAAAAAGAGGAAAGATGGTATATAAATTGAGAGCAAATAGAGGTGGTAAAAAAATTTAATTACTTGGGGATTAGATTCTCAAGCAACGGGAAATGGGAAGCACAATCTAAATATGCACAATTGAAAGGAAAGCTAGCCATGAAAGCTGTTAGGGTTTGCTTGTGCAAAACACCCACACTATCAATGAACTGGTTGGAAAGGCTATACGAAGCTGTAGTCGAGTCAAAAATGTTATATGGAATAGAAATATGGGGGGTGGCAAAGGGATGGATTAAGATTGATATAGTCCACAGAATGTTTTGTAGAGAAGTTCTGGGTTTACCTAAGATTCACCAAGGGGTGTGGCACTGGCAGAGCTAGGAAGGGTAGGGAGAAAGGTATAATAGTGGAAAGAATTTTGAAGTATTGGTATAGATGTTTAAATTTAGAAGATAGTAATATATTAAAAGAATGTATACAGTTTCAAAAAGCTGTCTTAGGAGAAGAGTGTTGATTTGGGGAGATGGGAAATGTGCTAAAAGAAATTGGCACGAGGAATATTTTCCTATTAGATAAATATGATAACTGTGTGTTTTGGAAAGAAGTGAGATTGAGGGTAGAAGACATCGAGAAACAAGAGATATGGGCTAGTTTTGAGGATAAAAGGTCATTGATCTTGTATAAGTCAGTTAAAAGAAATTGGGGAAAGGAGAAGTATGTAGATATATGCAATCAATTTGGCAGAATAAGTCTTGTGTGGATGCGCACAGGAGTAATATTTTTAAAAACGAATGGATATAATTGTTCGGGGATATGTATTATGTGTGATGAATTGGATAGTACTTTTCATTGGCTAATAGAATGTGATAAGGTTAAAAGGTGGAGAGAAGTTGTATGGAATAAAAAATGGGACAAGCTAAATAAAGAAGCAGTAGCATTAAGAATGTTGGGAAGCACAAAAGCAGAAACAATTAAAATGATGGGGACATTTTTGGGCAACAAGGGATAAGTGGATAAGGAGCTTAAGAAAGGTACAGGAGAATGGGCACAGTTTGGAAAGTGGAGAGATGGTATAGTAGCTTTATCCCAGCTAGAAAACTGGAGCACTAGACCTAAGTTTTAGATGCAAGTTTTATCTATATTATTGTAATAATGATGAAATAAACATTACATTACATTACTAATGTTGGTTTTTAGATGTATTCACTACTTGGAGCACCTATTAGTGTTACTTTGTCCATGCATCTGTCTGTACACATCAAACAATTCAAGAATCATTGACATTTTTTATACAGGAGTTAGTTGGCATTTGTTCTTCTTCTGTAGCATCGCGTCTCTAAAGAAACCAAGCAGTGACACACATAAGACCTATTAGATGAAAGAAAATCCTGTGGTACATTTGATGATGCATTTCAAATTTAGGTTAGGTTGTATGGAGAGCATCCAATAATATTTCAATGTTTATGCATACCAATGCACATAAGGAGTTGAGATTTTTACAGTTTTAAGCAATTTTTCTATATATTTAAAATATAGTTAAAATCAATGCAAAATTAAGGGTAGTGCAGATTAAAAGTTTCTTAAAACTATGTCTACTATTCTTAAGATTGTTTCCAAAGCGGTCAACTGATTATCAGAATGCAACATGTGTTGCAAAAGCATCCAAAATGTAACACAATGCATTCATTTACTATCTTGTTGTTGTTGTTATGTTTTTCACTACCACAGTAATATTGGTAGCTTTTACCTTTGAAACAACTGGGGGCCTATTTCACAAAATACACATTTACAAAATTAAGCAACAATGCCTTTAACTCAAAACAACAAATGACGATATTTCACAAACATATATGTGTGCATCATTGTAACAGTTATTACTTTATAAAATCAGATTTTTACATTTTATAGGACATGGATTCCTTGAATACATTTTCTTTTCTTACATCCATAATTTTGTATTTTACATTTATAATGTGTACTTGCATGAAATAAAACAGTGCTGGTATTCTTAACTTGCTTATGTTGTCCAGTTTAACGTTAAGGTTTTTTATAATTGTAGGTTAAAAATGTAGCAGTACCTGGGTGCACCACAATACGTAATATGCCTTCAGATTCTGTCAGGGAATAAAATGTAATAATAACCCCTTCAACACTCAGAATCGAGCCGGGTAACTCTGTATATGGAGGTTGACAGGTTAAACATGGGCTACAGAGCATGTTAATTCTTATTTCACTACTAAAATCAACAAATCGTGAAATTACGACCATAATTTAGATAAACCCTGAAAGTTAAATTCTCAATGTAGTTACAAATTAAATTCTGAAAATAATATTGACGGCATACCTTAGTAATTTCTTCTCTCGCTATCCTCCTCTGGATTTTTTTTACTGCCAGCTGAAGTCGACGAGGGCTGCAATGCGAACTATTGATGACCTCGCCATTAAATGTTTATTTCTTAATATTCATGATGAACGCTGAGAACACAAGACCATTTAGATGTTCTTTGCACACTGTTGATCGGAGCCAAGTTTTTACATGACAGAGAGTTCTGAACGACCATTCTACAGTACATGTTGAGCAGGAAATGTCAGTCCAATGAGGATGGCAGAATGCACTGTGGGGTAGAACTGTGAAGAAGGTGCTAGTAAATCGATGTTCATAATATCTTCATGATCCATACTTCGTACCATGTTTCACCTTCTGCCAGAATATTGGAGTACATTTCTTTAATCCCTCTCAAATGAGCTACGTAATCAATAAAGGAAAGTTTTTTTCCATCAAGCGAGGATGGAGTACCATAACAGAAAGTGTGTTATTGCATGAAGAAATGAATTTTTGGGGATGTGATAAGGGAGTTTAAATAGGGAAGGAGCATAGAACATCTGAGGATTTACCATGACCTTTTCTACAGATGGTTTAAGGATCAGCTACTCCTTAACATCCAGTGTTTCTGTTATTGAAATGCCCCATACACATAGAACAAAAAAATAAGTGCACACTAACAGTAACACTGAAGTACTACTTGGGACATACATCCCTAGCAATGCTTACTTGCGGCTAATGTAGAACTATCCCTGTTGTGTATAGTACAGGATACTTGCATGTAAACATAACAGTACCACCAATCCAGTGCTATTGCTAAATGTCCTGAGTAGTATTAGTTGGTCATGATATGAGTGCACTTGGAGAAGGGCACCACTGTTTTGTTGACAATGCATAATGTGATCAAGGCTTGGAATCAGAGCGGAGTGAGGGGCATGGTGATAAGGGAATGAATAGTTGCACAATGAAAACAGTACTACATTTGTGGGCCTCAGCTTCGCTAGTAAATGCAACTGCAGATGCTTTCTTTACCTGAGTGTCCTTCTGATGCCCTGCTCACTTGTTTCTGTAACTGTTTAGTTCCTTTTCCCACCAAACGCATTCATATTGTGACCAACTAGTATAAGTGGTAGAGTGGCTCACTCGCATAAACGTAGCAACATTACAAGAAATAAAGGGAACTTATTAACTTCTGTTACTCATAAATGAAAACAAGCTCAGGTCCAAATATGTTGTGGATTATTAAACATGCAGCCAACTGACAATCTGTTTTAATTTTGTTTTTAGTTTTGTAATCTCCTGATAAAGGGATAAACCCGAAATATTGAACATTTTTAATGTATGACCACGTGTTTCATTTTTCACAACAACAATCTCATTCTTAAAAAGATACCCACTCCCTTCTGGAGTGTTCTTTATTGATTACTCTTGCAAATTAATAAATAAATAAATTTCCATTGTGAGAGAGTGAGTAGTTGCAGAGGACTGGCATTGTGGATAAAAATTAGTTGTGCCTGAAAGACAAGAGGGCAGTACTTGAAATTATTGCACAAAGTAGCAAAACTCCTGAAGCTGGCCCTGAGTAGGTACTAAGCAAGCTACAATAATATAATCTTTATGACTTGGTTACAGTACTGGTTCTACCCCAAGCTATAAACACCTAATGGAAACACATCAGCAATATAATATTCCTGTTACTACATTCAGATAGCACCTACCATAAGTAAATGTTTACCCATTAATTTATTTATTCTCCTAAATTTCCTAATTGAGATTTATCCCCAAAAATTTCCTTATCTCAGATCTTAAATGAATCCATTTTTCTTTAATCAGCTGCTTTCCTCCAATTTCTTGTTCCCAAACATTCAAATAGAATGCAAATGGCATTTTCATAGTATGTTCACAATGGAAATATACTCTGTTCCAGGTTTCTTCTAGTTCCACGTCTCCAAATTCCTACCCCTTCCCTCTCTTATTATATCAATAGCGTCTCTCGTAATTCTTCTTAACATAACAAAGAATTTCTATCTTGCAGCAGCATATATAATTTGGCTAAATCCTCAAATTTGCATCTAATCATCTTCCAAAAACTACATTAAATCTGTAGTAGCAAAATTTGGATACTCTGTAGGTCACTATTTGTCAGAACAAACAAAATAGGAATTTATAGCAATCCATATAGCCCTCTGTCAATAACCTGAAGAAATGAGCAAAGATCTTGACACGTGGAGCCCTAACTGCTGGATCTATCACTAAAAGATACTATTGAACAAAAATTCTAAGATGGCTTCATTACCAAATGATAACTATTTTCCACTTAACGATCACAGCTTCAGTTTGTAGATATAAGAAGTTCAGTGTAGAACAAAGAAATGTCACTTCTACTACTGCTAGTTTAGCATCAAGCAGCACTGTGTAAGCAGTGTAGTAAAAATTATTTTAAATTTTAAATTATTTTTGCAGAATGCTGGAGTGTTTTTTCAGTTAATTAAAACAAGGTCTCTATTTTCATTCAATTCCTTAACTGAAAATGTGATCCAAATATTTTGAATTAAGCAAGAAATAATTTTTAAAACAAGCAAGAGTGTTATCAAAGCAATTCACCCATTGATATTTCAATAAAGCAAAGTGCAATATTTTCCATATGAAGAAATGGTTTACAGAACTGTGCTTACCATAGTGAACCATAACATAACATTAGATGGAAATTATCAGAATTGCAACTTTGATACTCTAAAATCTAGATCAGTGAAAAGACAGGTCACAAAAAATATCTTATGGCAAAAACATTGCCTGGCATACACACAATGAAAACCTCTCAAACTACCCTTGTCTTGCTCTTCCAGGGAACTGTTTAAATCACCTTAGGTCTTCTAGGTGTCAAAAAAGAATTAATAAGTAGGTTTAGTTAATCTGGTTTTATTTTTTTTCTCAATGAAAGTGATTTTCTGCCAGTTAACATGAATAAACTTCAGTTTTTTCTCAAAGATTAATACAACATTCAGACTGAAAAAGTAATAATCATATATGACTTCTAAAGATTTGCTTAAAGTTAACATGGAATAAGTGAACAAAACCTACATCTGTATGTGTGGGCCTAGTTGTCAAGTTAATACATATGATCTGAAAAATGCCAATCCTCCATCTTTCGTTCAAAAACCCATAGTTCTGAACCTGAACAAAATCTTTAGTCAGGGACTGGTGAAGAATTGCTGCTACATAGATACTGTATTAAAAATCACTATTTCATGATGCAAATGTAAAAACTGCATTACTTTACCAAATGACACTGAAAGTATGTCTTGTCTTTCTTTTTCAATGGATTACTGTCCCTCTTTTTAGGACAGTGCATGTCTTGTCATGAGTTCAAAATATAAACTGATTCTTTATGCCAAATGTTTAACATGACACAAATCAGTTCTAGAAAGCATGACATAATTTGGAATATCTAAAATCCCAAATATAGGGATTCATATATTGTGATGTAGCTATCAGCCTCCATTATCAGTAGAAGATGCAACCAGCTCTCCAGGGAAGGGATAACCTTAAAGGATAGCACTCTCACCCAGCAAAAAACACCAGAAGGGTTATCGAGAGAAAACAGGATTGTTCTGGAATTTTCTTTCCCTCCCCACCTCCAGAGCCCTGAAAAATTCCAGTGGCTATAGAAGCCAACATGTTCGCAAGTGAGCTAGTTAATGACTTAGTGATTGTATTTCTGATGCAACACCAAGTGATGTTCTATGAGTGTGGGTGTGACGTCAATGTACAGTGAGTGCTGCTGCTGCCCAAGATTATACAGATCTTAGGATCAACTCTCCAGTGAGTAAAGAGTTTAGAAGAAAAGGCAGCTTTGTGTACTGGGAAGTCTAACACAAAAGATGTCTTGACAATTGGTTGGAACAATAAAATGTGTGTCATGCCATTCTATGTAGTAAATATGATACACTATTTTCATGACCCTAACAAAAATTCATCACAAATTTAAGATTACCAAGGATGATTTATCAGCCTAAATTGCCATTTCAAATGAGGTAGATTGAGTCACACTTTTTTACACTCACCTTCACTAATTAAAAGTGGTATAAAACAAACGTTTTCAAGGGCATTCATCGTCAGCAACTGGGTGACTAAAGGTCGCTTTCTCTCGTGTCCTCTTCTTCCTCTTCCTGTGGATTCTGAACCTGTTGTCATCTGGTGTTGGGGGTGCAAAGTTTTAACACATTGCTCACAGGCGGGATTTCAAAATTAATGACGTCCTTGCCATTTTTGATGATGCGATTTTTTCCCAGATGTTCAATTCTATTGGTGTGGTGAGGGGTTTTAATAACTTTATACTTTGGCCAATGTTGTGGTTTGCTGTCCAAAATTGGTGTGATACAGCGGATTTCTCTATTTGTTTTAGTTTTTCCTATGTAGTATTTCTCACATTCATCACAACTAATCTGGTAAATTCCGGATTTTAATGTGTTTGGGATGGTATTTTTGAGGTGTGTGTTTAGCAAGTTCTTCAAACTGAATTTGTTCTGTGGAGCTAGTCTTATGTTAAATTTGTTGAAAATTCATTCAAGTTTTCTAAAGGCCCAAGGGTGGTATGTGAAATTGCCTTGAATTTTTTTCTTCTTGTTTATCATGTTCCTTATGGGATCTGAGTTAAATCCATTAGTTATGCTATTTTTTCTATATGTTCTTTTAAAAATTCTTCTTTGCTCAAGGGGATGCTATGCAACTGGTGGATCAAACTTCTAAAGGCGGCTAGTTTGATGTGAAGTTGGGTTGCAACCATTTTTCTTTATATAATTGTCCAAATGTGTAGGTTTTCTATGTATACCGAATTCAAAACCATTTTGATCTCTAGTTACGAGGTCCAGGAAGGGTAAGGTGTTCTTCTCTTCAATTTCAATTGTGAATTTAATGCTGTTGTCCTGCAGGTTCAACAGTTTCAAAGCATCTTCTGTTAATTTCTGGGTATGATGGAAAAAATGTCATCAACATATCTCCGCCAAAATTTATATATGTGAGGGAAAGCTTTCACTATGTGGACTTCAAGGTAGCTCATATATAGTTCTGCCAGAATGGGGGACAGTGGACTTCCCATTGCTAATCCTTTTGTTTGCAGAATTTATTATTGAATGTGAAGAAGTTGTGTCTAGTGCATAATTCTGTAAGGTTAATGATATCATCTATTTCTGTGGAGTCTATTGTAGTCTGATTCAACCATTTTCTGAGTAGTACAGAGAACAACACCTTATCCTTCCTGGACCTCATTATAACTAGACATCAAAATGGTTTTAAATTCGGTATACATAGAAAACCTACACATGTGGACAATTATGTAAAGAAAAATGGTTGCAATCCAACTTCACACCAACTAGCCGCCTTTAGAAGTTTGATCCACCAGTTGCATAGCATCCCCTTGAGCAAAGAAGAATTTTTAAAAGAACAACATACAGAAAAAATAGCAGTAACTAATGGGTTCAACTCAGATCTCATAAGGAACATGATAAACAAGAAGAAAAAACTCAAGGCAATTTCACATTCCACCACTCTTTGGAAAATTTGAACGAATCTTCAACAAATTTAACATAAGACTAGCTCCACAGAACAAATTCAGTTTGAAGAACTTGCTAAACACACCTCTCAAAAATACCATCCCAAACACATTAAAATCCGGAATCTACCAGATTAGTTGTGATGAATGTGAGAAATACTACATAGGAAAAACTAAAAGAAACTTGGAAACCAGACTTAAGGAACACCAAAGGAACATAAAACTAAAACAAATAGAGAAATCCGCTGTATCATACCATTTTTGGACAGAAAACCACAACATTGGCCAAAGTATAAAGTTATTAAAACCCCTCACCACACCAACATAATTGAACATCTGGGAAAAAATACACATCATCAAAAATGGCAACAACGTCATTAATTTTGAAATCCCGCCTGTGAGCAATGTGTTAAAACCTTGTGCCCCCAACACCAGATGGCAACAGGTTCAGAATCCGCAGGAAGAGAACACAAGAGAAAGAGACCTTTAGTCACCCAGTCGCTGACGATGAGGATGAATGCCCTCGAAAACATTTGTTTTATACAACTTTTAATTAGTGAAGGCGAGTGTAAAAAAGTGTGACTCAATCTAGCATCATGATGAATACTTCACTGTTAATAGTGCTTCTGTTTTTAACCTTTAATGCCATTTCAAAGATAGGTAAGTAATAATTTATGCATATTCTAGCACACTTTACGAGCCAAAATTGATTTTAGAACTTTTGTTAAACTCCACATTCTTATCTGATGTAATTCCATTCAGTTTTGAAAAACACCGGCAGTCATAATTCATGTCCACCATTTTAATGCACAATCATGCTGATAAGTAACTTTAGTTTGGATTGCTCCTTTAACATAAACTTCACACTTATTGGTTTAAGTTTTCAATGTTACTATGAAAAGTACTGAAATAATGCCCCATTTTCCAAAATTAGAATTTATTAGTATACAAATTTTTACACATAAAATACTTGCTGTGGTTGCCTTAACTGAATCTTTTAAGCAAGCCAATGTAAGGAAACACAGAATATCTCCCTCCATCCACAAATTGCAACAGTTAAAAATCATCCCTCCAAGTACAATAATGATACTTCAGTGAATTTAAAATTACATACAATCCAAAAGTTTACACAAGGTTACTGTTTAATACTTCACATTTTCTTAATATGCAATTCATTTAGAATTTCAACATAAATGAAAATGACATAATTAGATCCTTTTTCAGTCTCCAACCATACAGTTACACTTATTAAAATTGAATATTCTGAACATAAACAGCTAGCAAAAATTAACTACTTTTTCTTGACATTTAAAAAGTGATTTTAAGCAACAATTACCAGATGAAAAGCTCTACAATTTCATCTCTTTCATACTAACTTTGTTATCTAAGTAGACACCTGTTCCCAATTTTCTAGATAAAATGCTTTGCAGAGTCGCATGCATAAACACACAAATCACTATGTAAAACAAGCCTATATTAGATTCAAAATGCTTTAACCTTCATATTTGCAACACTGGACACTGTGTGTAAATGATATGTGAAAGGCAAAACAAAGCAAAATATTAAGGATCAAAGAGCAAACATGTAACAGCTTTCGTTCACAGTTCTCCTCTACTTTCTCTAACAAAGTTTGTGAAAGGTTATTTCAAAATGGTTGCTCTGAGATGTAGCCACTGATACACTGTGTATCAAAACTGGCTGAAGCAATTATATTCTCTATAATTGCTGAAATAAGAGCAAAGGCAGAAACAGAAAATTATACAAAATCCTGTCTTAACATGTATACACAATTTTTTGGTCCAAAATAATACATAACACACTTAGGTGTGAAAATGTATAACCTTTGGCACTCTTCAGTTATATTCTCAACTTAACTTCTTATCACTGAGATATATACAGATTTATGAGAATCTTTCTTTTTGCTGCTAACCTCACATTCCTTATTACAGAGTCACAATCATATAAGTAGCACAGCTATTACAGTACACATGTTCTTGCTAATACAGCTTAAAGACTTAAAATGCATGTTGAGAAACATAAAATGATCAATATTAAGTAGAAGCTTATAAATGTGATGTGTTACTAACACACATGATTAATGAACTGAAAATTTGAAACATAAATTATATAAATACCTTGAACCATGTTTTGGGTAACTGCTTGTACCCATCCTCAGCAGGTGTACAGTACTTGGAACATGTTCAAGATATTTATATTAAGTGATGTTTAGTGGTCCCCCCCCCCAAATTTCCAGCTCATTAGTCACATATAATAAAATTATCACCTAAATATCTCCTATATATTATGGAACTTGTATGCCATTCTCACTAGTTTGAAGGGCACCAAAGGGCTATAATGTCTAGCTTATACAGGATTAATATTATTCATAAAAAAAGGATTTTATGTAAAAATTGTTTTTTGAATGGAACAGTATCAAAAGTTATTGTAGAAATTAACCTAAATAAAATTATAATTCTATTTATGATGCAAACAGTAATTGCTGAATATAATATTCAATCTGTACAGGCCAGATTTTCTTGCCTTTAAGTGCCTTTCAACCCTATGAACACTTTGTTGGTTTCATTCATGGTATACTATAGATTTTAAATGACTATTTTAAGCATCTTATCCTGTATATGCAATATTTATAGTTAATTATTAAAATACTGCAAATCAATTGGATTTTAAAAGCTACAAAATTATAAGTGTGTTGATGTGCAATATGATCCAATTGTTTTACAGGTGTTGATATGAATGCAATGAACATCTATCATGGACATAAATGGCATACACCTCAGTGTCCAGTGTTTTTCTACTATTACATAAAACTATGATTGTTCATTTGTTTCAGTATAAAATATACAAATAAAAACTATTACAAAAATTCTCATTTTAAACAATACTATTATTCTCTTTTTGCATCATGTGTTTGAAACTCAATACTTCTTAAGAAAGAACAATGTGTCTTGTTCTTAAGATAATACAGAACTAAACACTTATTTTAGTGCTAACTGTGGCTTGGGCACATAAAATTCCAAAAAAAATTAATTTTTTATCAAAAAGGAACCTGAAACACATAGGCTAATACCATCCGTGTGTTTCTGCTGTATACACAATGTACACTTTTAAATCTGCTATAAAACAGTTGTGCAGTAAATTTAACACATTTTATTTCTATGCAATGTAAGTAAATATTTCATGTGCATTAAGAGAGCCAGCAGTTTGATAACTTCCAGAAAACAAATTGTGTATGTCTATAAACTGAAAGTAATAAAATATAAGTTGCAACATTTCAAAGGAAAACAAACTGGCCATTGGTGGTGTAACCCTCAGGTACTGAATGTCTCTAGAGCATTTCAAGAGGAGTATTGAATTGTGCTGCAAGACGCCTTTTACCTGAAACACAAAGAGCAGTATGAAATAGTGAAATCTAAGTTGACCAACCTTAAACTTCTTGAAAATACTAAGGAGCACATTATTTTGTACTTGTATACGAGTTATGAAAGCATCCTCAATCTATTGCACAGCAAACATGGCCAGAATAGGAAGCTGTCATCCACAACCCAAGTAATGTATAGGATGGAAAGAGTAAAAACATCCACTCATCAAAAGAGGCAATAATTTGGTACAGGCATTTTTATAAAATTAAGTGATCTGCAATGCAATATTTAACATAGCACTTCTGAAGCCTAGACTTCACATGTCTAGGGCACGGCATAACTCTTTTGGTGTCACAAAGTACCCCCATTCTAGGTTTAGAGAAGAGAAATTGTTTTTGTGTATGAAGTTTCACATTTTACTTCTTCATTGATGAATAAATCAATATGAAGTGCCCTGCAAAATGTGTGCTGTAATATGAATTAAATGTTCAAGTTTGACATGAGTAAATACTTTGCAATGAAAATGAAGTTAAAAAAAAAAATCCACACAAAATGAAGTTTGTGGAAAATTGTACTTGAAAATACATTTTGACATTCTCCTCTGAATTCACATGTTTGTTGACAGAAACGCTAATTTCTGAAAGCAGAAGATACATTTTTTTTAAACATGTTTTTTAAAACACACCTAAACTGTAATCAGTAAGTAGCTCATGTGGTGAGGCAACAGCCAAGGGAAAGAGTCCTATTTTTAGTTCAAAATCCGTTTCATAGGGACACCCCAATTTGGCTAAGAGAGTATTTGTTCAGAATAAATATATTATTGTCTCCAAAACAACTGTGAAAAATTCTAATAATTCTACCATTTTTCCATCTTCTGTTTTGGTGTAAACTAGGAATGCCATTTTGTGACAGCCTGTGCCATTCTCCTTTCTCCCTCCAACTTTGTGTGTTGGGCATTATCAGACTTTATGGAGACAATGCTAATAGAACAGAAGCTTCTTGGAAATGGTAGGAACGAAACAGGGGATGGGTTAAACCTTGTATCCCCTCCAGTAGCAACCCTGGTGTAAACCATTACAATTACCATGTTTCCACAAAAAGAATATTATGCCAGATCTGTAGGGGTTTTTAAACACATTTAGCTTGGTTTGTTTCAGCTGACTCCTAGTTTCTTATTAATTAAAATTAGGGATGGGACCTCAATACCTTGATACTCGGTGGTATTGAAGTGTCTAATACTTTGAGATAAGCCTTCAATACTTCTGTTTTGCACTATTGAAAGTTGTGTTTCACTCTATGCTTGATAAGGAATGAAAGAAGCCAAGATTTCACGTTATTGCCTCACAGGTCTCCCCAAAGAGTTGCTGGATTATAGTTCTTTAATGACCTTGATTGCATTTCCTGTGGGTGAATGAATGCAACATTTCATAGACTTTTGTGTCTAAATGAAAATCTGCAAAACAACAGGGAAAGGAGTATAGGTACTCATGTTTATGCAGCATTAACCGAGTTGTTCACAAGCCAATACACTAAATCATGTTTCTGCAATAGCCTGGCTTCGTGACTCACTCTTAGCCATTACATTTACTTACTCTGGTGACCAAAATCTGTGAATCCAGCAGAAGCAAATCAGAACTTACGACATGAGATAATACAGTGCAAGGAAATGTTTGTTTTTTTCCTTCCATTTGTTAGTCTGTATTTACACAAGTCAAACCTGGGCCATGAGCATAGCTTACAGGTATACTGTATGAATAATTTCCATAAATATTTTTTTTACCAAATGTACAACAGTGATATTGAATAAAACATGAGTGAAATGCGGAGCTATTTTGAAGTAGACAGTACTAGTAACAATGGAGCAGTATGCAAAATATGCAGAAAAACATTTTTGCGCGGTGGTAAGTCATGCAATGACAAATTTTAAGAAGCATGTTACATTCATACACCCAGTAAAGTTTACAGAAACTTTGTTGAAAAAGCATGGTACAAGTTTCCCATTGCTTTCAGAACATGATGCCGCAACATCTGAAAATGATGAGCAAAGTGAGTCTATCTGTATCTTCAAATCAGTCACATCAAATAAAATAGTGCAAGGTACTTACATTCAGCCCACAATAAACGACTTCATTATTAGGAAAGCTGCATTTAAACGAGACGACTGCAGGTCCAAAGTAATCCCCAAAAACTAGCATACATTATGTGTAAAGACAATCAACTGTTTAATATTGTTGAAGATCAATCATCTCTTACAACATTTAAGCCAAGGCATGTGTTGCCCTGGAGAAAACACTTTGCTAATCAAGTTATTCCAGAGATGTAGAATGAAAAAGAATCCCTGAGTTCAAATGCAACTTCTTGAGGCTGAACACACAGTTGTGACAATGGGCTTGTGGACTTCAACAGCATGTGACAATTATCTCAATGTGACAGTGCATTTCATCAGTGGACAATATAAACTGCATCACATATATATCGAGGTGGTTTGATAAAGTAAGGTACACAGCTGAGAATATTGCAATTTTTTGAAGACGATTGGAAAGTTGGAATTTGAATCACAAATTGATAAATGATAATGGGCCAAATATCGTAAGCACTATGAACTAGAAATTTTCCCCACATCATGCTTAGCTCATAGCTTACAGCTGGTGGTGAAAGGGGCCTGCAAACCAGTGATATAGCAAAACTGATCACTTTATGCTGTCATCTAGTTGGAACTTTCAAACACTCCTCAAAGGCAACAAAGACATTAAAGGTTGCTCAAAAACATTTCTCTCTTCCCAAGCATCAGTTTATTCAGGATGAACTTAAAAGATGGAATCCAATGCTACACATGCTTCAACATCTTAGAGAACAAAGGAGAACCATTGTGTTTGCATCTACAGACTTAAGTTTACTAGGGCAACCTACATCAACTCAGTGGGCTGAATTTGTTTGAACACTCTACCTTAGCGATTAACTCATATACAAGGCTATACCCACTGTTAATAGCACTATATCAGAACTAGAAACTAGTACCATCAGATTTAAGTATCACTATGGCAAAGAAAATATGTTATCTTCATTGAAACATCACTATAGGAACACTGAAGTGGATCAACTATGCTCCATAGCTACATTGTTAGATCCCTGTCTGAAAGGTCATGTATTCAGTTCCCAGGAGACCTTCGAGACAGTCAAGAAGCTTCTTCCAACACTTATGGTTCAAAAGGCAGTCAGCAAATACTAAAACTGAGGGATGTGATTTACTTTTAATATTTTTGTTGATTAATTTGATAAAGGGGTTTATATTTCTAGTTAATAGTATTCTGCAAATGCACTATTTTAGATTTACGATCTCTGTAGCTTTCTCCACCAATCTATGGACAAATTAGTTTCAACCCCTACCATATTTATTTGAAAATAAGCCATAAAATGCTGCATTAGGTGCAAAGTACTCCAACATAATGTAGTTGTTCACGTGGTTTTTGCTAAAATGTCATTTTATTACATATTGTGTCAAACTGTTGTGCTTTTATTATTGCTTATATTTCTATCATTGTAACTATTGACTCGAGTCATTTTTTTATTCATGTTATGTGTATGGTGTAACAGTGTAGAGCCAGTTTGCTTTCAAATGCTCCAAGGTAATGAAAGTTTCACAGCAAATTTCAAATTATGCTGTAAAAAATTACACCATACCAGACTGTAAATTTCCATGATGTACTTGGACAACTAATACAGTGTTCCCACTGTATCTGCAGCCAGTATGATTCCATTAATAATTTGCTAGTCTAAGACAGAAAAGACAACTGTTATATCTGTACATGTTTTAGCAAAACTGTATAAATGTCCTATATAAACCAATTAACTTTTTGATAAAACTAGATAATTAAAATGCATGTAAACTGAGACACACTACATTAACTTTGGGTTTCCTTATGACATTATAATATCACTTCTCTCCCGAGGCAGAGAAAGCATTGCAGTTTATCCGGCAATTTACTTAATCTTGCAAAATGTGCTAAATGCAAACCAATGAAATAAATGCATTAAAAAATATATATATATATATACTTCTGCCAAAAATATGAAGGCTAGCAAATTCAAGTTCATTGCATATTTTTGTCAATGTCATAAGTTCATAACTATATGGTAGCAAAATAGAAAAGGCAGTGACTGAAATTAGCTTTTGTTTGTATTGTAACATGTATTAAATTTATGTAGGCTGGTTTTGGCTCTAAATGGCACAAATGCATACCGTAAACTCTTGATTATTAGGGACAATGGTGGGGGAAGGTGCATGAAAAATAAAAAAGCACAAATAATCAAGAAATTACTTTTTAAAAAAGGCTTACTTTCAAACATGTATTTTTTGTTTGAAAGCATATCTAAGTTCTGCACTGCTAAGTTATATCACATTAACATAGGTACTGTAGGCCTGTTTATTTCTTAAAATAGTTCAGATGTTGGTGTGCTTCTGAGAGAAGTTATTTTTTCACATGGCACTTTGAATTTTTCTTGCAGCAATAATATCATTGTACTGAAACCCCCCTCTGGCCCATATAATCTACAAGAGTATCAATACATTGCAATGTGGTACAATGACTGACAAGGTCGCTGCCTTCATCCCCACTTTCACATTCACTGTCTTCTTCTTTGTTTTGTTGCGAAGCAGCAGTCACAATTTTGACATTGCTCATGTACTGTAAGCCAGGTTCACATGCGTCCATTCTCAGCTACTTATTAAGTTTTCTTCATTTACAGCTTCAAAGCCATTTAAACCTGTTGTCAGATTCATTATTTGTGAAGTTATTTCTTAATCACTGAAACTTTGAAAATCACTTTTTTCTACATCTGGAAGAATTTTCTTCAATGAATGAACTAATGTATGTGGCTTGACTTCCTGCCAGGAATCAGGAATCCCATGTACGACATCTAGAATTGTCAACTTCTTCCAGAACACCACCAAATCATCTTCATTTTCTAGCATTCTCAGTAGAACAACACAATAGCGCTGTTTCACTGATGCAATTATGCCTTGGTCCATTGGCTGTATAATGGCAGTCACATTAGGAGATAAAAACTAGTTTTTTTTTAAAATGTCACTATCCATCCATGCTACTTTTTGGTTGAAATAATGGCTAGAGAAATCCTTAGCCTGTGGTACCCTTGAATGATCAGGGGTTTTTTGCTTTTCCAATTACTAGTGGTTTCAGTTTGTAGTTTCCAGAAGCATTACCAGTACACAAAATTGTAATGCATTCTTTAGCCAACTTGTGTCCAGGAGTATGAACTTTGTTCTGAAAAGCAAGGATTCTGGTTGGTAGACATTTCCAATACAGATCACTTTCGTCTGCATTACAAATTTGGTCTGGTGTGAAATTCTCTTCTTCCACAAATTTCTGGAACTCTTCCTGGAAGGAATCAACTGATGCAACATTTGAACTAAGCCACTCTGCTTGCACAGCAAGTTCGCAAATCCCATGACCTTAATTGAATCTCGTTACCAACCAGTTCAGGCATTAAATTCTTGCCGTAACCCTAGAGCTTCGTAAAAACATTTAGCCTTTTTTGCACACATCACACCTGAAACAATGACACCAGCTCATTTTTGGCTAAACCACTGCAAAAAAGAAACATCTAATTTATTGAAAAAGGATTTCTTCATGTTTTTTTTTTTTTTTTTTTTTTTTTTTTTTTTGCAGATGGTCCAGAATTAGGATCTCAGTTTCTGACAAAATCCTCTATTTTCTGCTTATTCTTTTTAACCCTTTATAGCCTGGTTTGTTAGGTGCTTGTTAATGGGCTGCTTCACCTAATTTCATGTTATACTAACCTTCAGTAATAAAACTAGGCTATTAATATCTGTTTAATATTGTAAAATTTTAATTTTTTTGCAATAAAACTGTGGTGCTTCTTTTTAATAATAATCAGCAAAATCCATGTAACTGTAGTCAAATGTAAACCTGTCAGAATCCAAGCATGCCATTACACCAGTTATTTTACTTGGGCCCTCCACATCCTTTACCACAGGTCACATTCGACTGCAGTCGCTGGGACTTGAACTTACATTTGGCTTGGAATGGATGGCCAGTCCATTTTGTATCGCTCTAACGATCACAATTCAAATCACTTTGGTTGTAGTGCCCCTGAAAGGGATGTCGAAGCCGGTTTAGGAAGTAGAGGAAGAGCGGCATATGTAGCAAAATAATTTCGGCATTAAAGCGTTGGTGTCCAAACAGTCTGCACTCCAATCCCATAATCGGCACTTAGTTTTGCAGCGTTTCCCCCCTTCTCAAATCTTTCAATTAATTCTAATTTTTGTTTTAATGTCAACACATGTTTTTTACATTTCTCCACCATCTCTTTTACAAACTTCTTTTAACTTGCTTCATTGACACTTACACACTGATTAACACCACAAAACTGAGTTTGTTTTTGATTTTCACAGAACAGGCAGGCCAATAACAATGGAAACGGTTTTCTATTGACATGCAGCAGTTGGTTTATTGCTGGCAAGTCAAGCACAGAAAGCTTAAGTTCACAAGTGAATGAAAAATAATGATAATGTACTTATTACTGTTCCCTTTATATCTATGATGAAATGTGTAATGCAGCTATTTCCAGAAAGGTTTATCTCAATGAAAATGAAATATGAAAAGCCAACATTCCAGATGGTCGAAGCGGAACCGGAACTGGAAGTGGCTTTGTTGCTGGATGTAGCTATTCCCAAACACGTGCTTCAGTTTGTGAATCTCTAGCACAAGTGTCGAGTTGTTCTTTGCAAGCTACATATTGTCCATTGTTGTTTATATTTGTGGTTATTGTTTCATTGTTTTGTTATTGTTCACTTATATATATATATATATATATATATTATTTATATACATTTATCTATTTTTAATTATATTTCATTCATATTTATTTATACAAGATTTAAGTGCAACAATGTCTGAAAAACAACGGCAATTGCCGAGTGATGGTTCACAAAGTGAAAATCCTTTGCGCCGAGGTGTGCCACTTAATTGTCAGGCATTGGAACTATTAAGGACCCGGCAATTCTTTGAACAGGAAAAGGAGTACATGCAGCTTCACGGCCATGCCTCTATTCCTGCTGATAAAGCTGTACAATGAACTGCAGCAGCTCTTGGACTAAGCGCGAGAACTGTTATTCACAAGGGAGCGAAACTCCTAGAGAAAGAGGACAAAATTCCTGAACCATCTGGAATGCAGCAGGTATTTCTGTCAACTCCAGGGAAGAAAACAAAGCAGCCTCGTCTAGTCACAAATCTTGATGCTTTCTAATTAGACACCATACGTAGGCACATTTATGCCTATTATCATAAAAAGGAGTATCCGACCACACCAAAGCTACTTATATCACTTAGAGAAGCAGAGCTGTTCACTGGGAGCAAAACGTCACTGAAAGCGGTGCTAAAAGACATAGAAGAAAGTAGATCATGTGAATATGCTAATACAAAAAGCACAAGAAATAGACGGAATTATTAGTACGTGTGAACCATTAATGATATGCCTTGGTGAAGATGATGAGGCAGTATTTTTATGATATCAGTCTAATTATATAATATAAAATATAACAAGCAAAGCAATACTTAAAGCAATATGTGTATAATATAATATATAAAGTGTATGTTACAGTCATTGTATTATGTTTATATTATTATGTACAGGTATAATAATGTTATGTGAATGTATTACGTAGTTTAACAATGTAGGAGCTGTGAGAATAGAAGCAAGCTGCCCTCCGTAGCAAACAGAATTATAAAGTAAAAGCTGAAAGTTGCTAACAATGAGGTAACCTTGAGGCAACAATAAATTAGAAAGTTTAATAAGGCTACTAATAGTTCTTGGAACAATAATAATGTAATGTTTAAAACAGTTTATAAATAGCCAATCAAAAACTAGAAAAACTAAAAGTTGAATAAAAGTATTCTATTGGAGTAGGCTTAACCAATCAGAGACTTGAAATAGAGAAATTGTACAAATTCAAGTGGTAGACGCTACAAGATTGCATACCCGATCGGTATGGTACAGGTTCAGTGAGACACATGAAATTTTATTGCGGTGAGAATAATATAAAGTTCACATGTTAAAAAGTACAATTAACAATAATCTCACAGCTCTATAGTAGGATACATCAGTGAAGTGTTATTTAATCGTGTGAAGGATTAATAAAAAAAGTACAATACAATTATAATTAGTGCAAGCCTTCATTCTTTAGCCACACCAGTCCTGCTAAGAGATACGTGCTTTACAAATTACTACTGATGCAGCTGAGGTATACATACATATATAATACATAAATAAATAAACGTTACAAATAAAAAGTTGATTCTTAAACGTGGGACAAAAGTTTGTACCGTATGTGGGGTGAACACTCCTAGAAACATATCCCCCACAATACGTGGTGCAACAACAACAATAAAACCCCTTCAAGTTTGACTACCATACATGCGGCTGCAACTACTGCAAGTTTGGTGTCCAACGTGGGGCTTGAATAGGTGAAAAGAAGAAAAGAATCAACGAAGAGCTACCAGAATTGACGAAACTACAAAACTTAACTACAAGAACTTCAAGATCAACATACAGCAACATCACCCAAGGACAGCAAACAATTCTTTCAGGAGTACAGGGCACACAGTAAACAATTCAACTAGAATCTATGCGGGAACACCAGAGTATAAAGGTTTACTAACACAGCCAGAGAAAATGTCAGAAAATTCCAATAATATATATTTATATAATTGTCAAGATAGTTATGAATATATTGTTATTAAAATAATTTCATGCTGTTAGAAAGTGGAAAATTAAAATTCAGCAATTCCAAACCAAATATAACAATAGAAAATATACAAAATAAAATGGAAACAGAAAACAATGGAAATATAGAAGTAGGAGAGGATGGGTCAGCCATTACTGATTATAATGTAAATTTACAGTTAGAGCTAGAGTAAACAAATAGGTTAGATGTAGAAAAACAATCATCTGTAAAATCACAATTAGGCATAGAAAGAGATAGCAGTAGTATGCAAGGTCAATCACCTTTACATATGTTAGTGCAGGGAACAACAAATGAAAGAAACACTATCCCTCACACATCTAGCTAACATGAGCAGGAAAATTCCTCACAACAAAATCTAATGTGTATTCTAAAAGCAATAACTGAAATTAATAATAAGTTAACTAAACAAAATAATAAGCTAACTGAAACTAGTAATTAATAAGTTAACTGAAACTGAAACAGAGCTGAGAGTAGAGTTAAGTAATAAGCTAATTGTAACTAGCACAGAGTTAAATAAACTACAAGAAACTAGTCAGGAAACTGAAGAATTAAAAACAATGGTGGCAAATACAAATGCAGATCTTGTGCAAATACAAATGGATTTAACAGGGGCAATAAGCAAAAAGCATGAAATGGCAAAAACAAATGCAGATGCAATTAAAGAAGCAAAAACAGGGCAAGGACAAGTAATGCCAAATGATAGACAAAATTAATGATAAAGTACAGGAAAGTAGCAAAGAAATAGATAAACTTAGAAATAGTTTTGAAACTTTAAGTACCAGTGTACCAAAGGTAAATGCAAATGTAACTAGGTCAGTAAATGCTAATCAAATGCATGATAATAATACAAGTGCTGAAAGAAGTGTATCAGCTTTATTAGCTAATAATACAAGAGGCGCTACTGCTTTCTCCATAGCATCAGCCTCTCAAACACAAAACAATAATGACGACACACATGTGCATGTAACAAATCAAATGTCAAACTATCATTCTGTGCTCAATGCATTACCTTTACCTTATTTTAATACTTCAAGTCCAGTAAAATTTATTAATGATCTAGTACAATATTTTAAATTGAAAAATGTGCCTGAAGTATTAAAAACAAAAAAGAGTATTTAATAACTACAGTATAATATGCGCAAAATCACTTAAATAATGCAAGGTAGTATTTATAATATATTTACTAAACGTAACCAATTGTCAATATAACAAAAGGGAGTATAAATAAAATGATGTAATAGAAAATCCATTGTTAGTAAAAGAAATCTGAATAGCAACTACATTTATAATGTATAAGATATAAATTGTTAGAAATATAAATATATTTAAGAAATAAGTTGTAAATAAAGGATAACAAGTGTTAATATGCCTAATTAAGTATTAAATGTCTAGCAAATAGTATACTTAATAGTGACTGTGTTAGTAAGTAAACAAACTTTACTCAGGTCATTGATACCAGATCGTTGATCTTAAAAGTGTCAAATATGTGAGTGTACACTCTGCTCTGTGAGTGTAGTGAAAACCAGTGAGTGTTACATAAATAATGACAGTGAGAAATAGCGAGTGTTATAATAAAAAAGTTATATTTCTTTCTTTCTTTCTTTCTTTCAGGAGACTTTCAGAAAATATTTAAAAATTTAAAGAACAAAAAACAAAAAGAACAATTTTTAAATATTTTTCTAAAAGGGGGCAATTTGAGGCAGTATTTTTATAGCTTAAATGATATCAGTCTAATTATATAATATATAAAGTGTATGTTACAGTCATTGTATTATGTTTATATTATTATGTACATGTATAATAATGCTATGTGAATGTATTACGTAGTTTAACAATGTAGGAGCTGTGAGAATAGAAGCAAGCTGCCTTCCGTAGCAAACAGAATTATAAAGTAAAAGCCGAAAGTTACTAACAATGAGGTAACCTTGAGGCAACAATAAATTAGAAAGTTTAATAAGGCTACTAATAGTTCTTGGAACAATAATAATGTAATATTTAAAACAGTTTATAAATAGCCAATCAAAAACTACAAAAACTAAACATTGAATAAAAGTATTATTTTGGAGTAGGCTTAGCCAATTGGAGACTTGAAATAGAAAAATTGTACAAATTCAAGCGGTAGACGCTACAAGATTGCGTACCTGATCGGTACGGTAAGGTTCAGTATGAGACATGAAATTTTATTGCGGTCAGAATAATATAAAGTTTACGTGTTAAAAAGTACAATTAACAATAATCTCTCAGCTCTATAGTAGGATACATCTGTGAAGTGCTATTTAATCGTGTGAAGGATTAATAAAAAAAAAAGTACAATACAATTATAATTTGTGTAAGCCTTCATTCTTTAGCCACACCAGCCCTGTTAAGAGATATGTGCTTTACAAATTACTACTGATGCAGGCGAGGTATACATACATATGTAATACATAAATAAACATTAAAAATAAAAAGTTGATTCTTAAACGTGTAGCGAAGGCCACCGGAAACTTTTTAGCGTACGTGGGGTGAACACTCCTAGAAACGTATCTCCCGCAATACGTGGTGCAACACCAACAATAAAACCCCTTCAAGTTTGGCTACCATATGTGGGGCTGCAACTACTGCAATGATGACTATGACCATGATGGCCACGGGGATTTGGATGGAATTGAGCCATTGCAGTTTTAAATCGGTGAGTAAAAATAACTTTGTTATCGCATGCTTATAATTTGTTTTATTTCTCCTCATTGTAGCAGGCAAGTTTGCATTATTTTGGTTCTATATTGTCAAAAGCACGTAATTTATTCTACATACGCTGCAATGTATATGCAGAATTATTTCAATTAACAATAAGAATACAAAATAGTTATTATTCATTGACGTTCGCTACTTATGTGCACTTTTTGTATGCGGCTTAAGACACAATAGAAAGAATTATCAGCTGTTGTTTACTAGCCACTCTGGCAACATCCAACCACAATATAGCCAACCTTATGCAAAGTCGCACAAACTGTCAAGTGCAAAGATTCAGCAGCGGGGATATAGTAAGCTATAGAAGGTAGAGAAAGTAATGGAAATGTAGCAAATCAGATTTTTTATAAAGTGAGTATAAAGTATTGATGTTGAAAAATCAGTATAGGTATTGAGTATTAAGAAATAGTGGTATTGTCTCATCACTAATTAAAATTGTTTATAATTTGTCCTTATTGTGAAAAATTAAATTAAATGGAGCTTTATTTATGGACGCTCTTTAACTGCTGTGGTCCTCAGTGTCCCATTCTATATTGGGTGTGAAAGATAGGTAATTTTGCTCAGAGGCCTCTTTATCAGGCTTGAGGTTCTTTTACATGCCGTAAATCTGCAACACAGGACCACCAGTTTTACTTCCCTTTCGAAGGAAGCCATGCTATGGATTTTTAAGCCAAAAAAAAAAAAAAAAAAAAAAAAATCGTCCTCTGCCAGGTTCGAACCCATGACCTTGGATCTTATTGTGGAGGGTTCCATAGTTTATTTCTTCAAGCAACTTTCTGTTATCTAGTTTCACCTCACTGCAGCCTAGTGCCACTGCTCTTACCTACACTGAATCACCTTTGTGGTTTTTGCACAACATAGGTCAGGGTTGTGCAATATGAGGCAGAGGATGTAACAAAATGGCATTACCACATGGAGTATGTCATGAAAATTATGACTGTGTGGAAACTTCTATTACAAGTCGTGAGAAACCTGATGATTGTACAAAAGAAATGCACTGGAAAAATCTTTTCAGCTTCTTTTAAACCGTCCATATCCTAAACTATGTTTTGATATCCAAAGGCATGAAGTTCTGATACAAAATAATTTTGGGGGCAAAAGTAGGCACCCTGAGTAAAGAATGTTACAATATACCATGTCGAATCATCCTTTTAGCTACCGATGTCTATAATCCTCCTGTCCTGTAATGCAATTTACCTACAAAAACTCCATTTCTTTGAAATATCCAAATATACAAAACCCTTAACAATGAGAATTTCTTTACCTAAAATTACAATCGCTCATTTTCTCATCTTGACTTAATTTATTACTTTTCCAGAATGCTACAAATTTAGTTTTAACAGCATTAAGATCTCATTCTATGCATTAACACTCAATTGCATTTACTGACCTACTCGGAGGAGCAGTCCGAACTATAGTTTATCATCAGTACGATTGTCTATAAATGGTGAAAAAGATTATAAAAGCACTGAATTTTGTGCAAACTATGTGATTATGTAAAGCAAAAACACAAGATATGTGGCATCACTTTACTCATCAGCTGTATACATAATACAGTCATTTGAATGTACTTTTGAATGATAAAAACACATGATATAATATAATTAACTCTGAAGTTATACTTACATATGCATTAAGTAGTAGTATTCACTCACCTTTCTAAATAAACAGCTGTTTAGCATGCATTGTTCAAGCATTCCTTCATATGAAAAACATTATCACATTTTGCTTTATAGAAATATTGAAAACGTATAAGGTTTTCAGCATGCTAAACTGACTTCAGGCTTTCTTTCCAGCTATTTTAGAATCCCAAGACTGAAATTGTTTGGGCAACTTTTCATAATTACGAAATCTGTGAAGTAATTCCACTGCTGTATGCAACCCCTTAACACTGATGTAACACTGATTTACAGTAGAAGTGGCATTAAAATGTTCTACATTGATTATGTAGGTCTTGAACAAATGCTGGGATTTTTATAGGGAAAGTACTGTTGTACTTTACTCACATTCAATGTCTTTGAATGTCTTTCTTTTCAGGTTTATATGGTTTTACACTAGACTGCTCCTTTATATCTACCAACAAAAATGAACTTTTTAATCTCTCTAGCACCTCATCTAGACATAAACTGAATAATACAGGTCTAATCTACATCACTTAAGCTCACAATGTCTGTAACTTCTCCCTCTCAAACCTTAATATATGCCTGTGTGTGTATCTTTTTTTTAAAAAAAAGTACTTTGCTTAATTATGTAGATCTTTATAGTAAGTAGGGGAAGTATTGCATTCCACCCAAAAATTTGATACCGAGATTTCAACGGAAATCCATGTTTTGAGACCCCCTGAATCCAAAACGTGTGTGTGTGTGTGTGCGCGTGCTTTTTTGTGTGTGTGAGAGAGAGAGAGAGGGAGGGAGAGGGAGGGAGAGAGAGAGAGAGAGAGAGAGAGAGAGAGAGAGAGAGAGAGAGAGAGAGAGAGAGAGAGAGAGACTGGCAACACTTTTGATCTAGCTCCTTAAATAAAAATGAGTTTAGTGCACAGAATGTTTTGAAATTGGGCGAACACAATGAAAGCAAAACTGTTTACCCCTCCAACACCATTATGGATTCATCAGCCCTAACAGTAAGTCAATTCAGTAAAAGTAAATCTGTTCCAGTATTCCTAATTAAGGTTTAAATATGAAGCAAATGCTGTCCTTTGCATTTATTAATTTCACAAAATGATGACTTACGTTTGGTCCGGCTTGGAGTATTCTGCTCACTTTCCACCATTTCAATGCTAACATTTGATACAGAGCAATCTAAGCTATCACCAGTAGCAGAGGTAGAACATGCTTCTTCACTCCCTTTTTTTTCCCATTCTTCACTTTCAATTTCTGAAGGTGTTGCAGGACAAATTCCTGTGGCCAAACTTAACTGCGGTAATGGAAGTTCACTTGGATCAGGTGCTAAAGGAAGTGGAGTGCCTCTCAAGAAAGGTGGAGATGAAGTATCTGGCAAAGGGTCTGGCACATGATGTGGCCAATGAATATATGATGTGCTTTCCTGTAATAAAAATAAACTTAATTTTCTCTCTGAATTACATTGTAAAATAAACATTTTCCAAGCTAACCTATGTCAAAAACATAAAGGAGACAGCAGCAGAACACCTGTGCTGTAAACAGCAACATTTTTCAACTTTCAATAAAGATATCCATACTCTTGAAATGTCTTCTTAGAAAGTTAACAATAATCTTGCATGATAAATAAATTGGACTGATTACTATGTTACACTTATCTAAAACACATGCTCAAAGTAAAAAACACATTGTCTTTCAAACTACATATTATGAGGTACACCCAACTTGAGCATAAATAGAAATAAACACACAAAAATATATACACAAGTAGGGTGTTTGTTTTGCAATGTGCATGCCCAAGATTTGTGACTGGAACATACCTTGAATGATTGACTTATTGAGCACAAAATTCCTCTTTTCTTGTAACGGAAACACACATATGTGTAATTTTGACTAATTTATCTTCATATACAGGGAGTTGATGACATTGTTGAAATAATTTAAGAGTTAAAACTGAGTCAATAAATGTCACAAACCAACACACACTTTTTAAATTTCTGGGAAACTTTTGGAAAAAGAAATTTAGAAAGAACACTTTCCAGGCCTAAGTTCAGGGTACCTTCCCAGCATTTGCCAGTTAGGACTGAGGAAAAAGCCCTCAGTCAGTAAGGATGGTCCTGGTGGGATTTGCACTGTGGATCTATCACTCACGAGTCCAATGTGATATATCTTAAGAGATCAGCTGCTCTGCATTCTTTTCTTCCTAAGGCTTTTGGTATATCTGATAGCACATGTGAACATACAATAGTTGGCATTTTCTTGTTTTTGCTAGGATTCTTACGTACTTTTACTCTTGATCTAGACTTGCTACAACCTGGGCACTCAGTTATACATATGGCATTTTCTGAATTGTTTTTATGAACCTCCATAACAGACCACTCTTTTACTGCAATCTTGTTCCTGCAAATGCTGGCACAAACTGAGCAACTAACAGGAGTTGTTATTGAGTTAACCATTAATTTGTACTGCTGGTTTTGGTGGGAAGTGCTTGCCAATAATTGACTTCCTTATAATGTATTCTCTCTCAGAAGTAAAACGCATTTTGCAGTTATCAACTTTTGCTCTAACTGGCACAGAGCAAATATAGTTTTGCAAAACCTCTCAGTTTTCAACATCCTATAATCCTGACAAGTATCGGATTTTGATTAAATCATTTCAACAGGATATGCATGGAATAAAGTTCATATGTAATTATAAACATCTGGATTTTCAAAATTTGTGCATTTAACTTTTGAAAAACTGCTCCTCAATTCAGCCAGCATAATACAGGTTAACCAATTTTGAACTTTCCAACAGTCATCCCATCACTGTTTCCAATTCCCTCGTGAAAGCATCATTCATATTACTATAATTTTTAAAACTATTTATATCTTAATACAACTACTTAAAATGTAATGAGTAATGTGCTTAAAGATTTTAAAACACTGTTTAAAGGAATATTTTACCAATGTCAATGTCCACTTTCAAGGCAAAATTGTTTATTTAACATGAAAGGTCAGTAGTTGCAAGAATTATTACTTCAAACTGGCACTCATTCTTTAAAAACTTTTCCTATTTTTTGAGAATTATCTTAAACATGTTTCAGAGATCATCAGTGGCTCTTATCTACAATGGAGACAAAATGCCTCTGAAATGCATTTGAGATAATTTCTAAAAAAATTTGATGTGATACATTCACATGCTTTCTCTACCCTCTATCTTTATTAGTGGGTATACAAATTATTCTTACTAAAGCTTATTTTTTTATCTACTACATTTAATCTAAATAAACCTTTGCAAAAATAGCTACATTACACATTTCATTATAAATACAAAGAGAACAGCAATAATAATCAAATGTTTAAGAACTGGACGCTATATGCGGGCCTTAAAATTCCATGCTGTTTCCATGCAATTGCGAGAAACAACTAAAAATCGATGGAACTTTAAAAGAATGACAAGTACTGAACAATTCTAACCTTTAATAATGAATATCTAGAAATGGCTTATGCCACAAAAAAAAACAATTTTAAGTAAATTGTGCATTTTAAAGAGATCTACATTTTTTTGTGTGGTACGTTTTCATCTATTGCTTAACATTTACAAGTTATACAAGATTATACAAAATTCCTTCCGAATGAAGAAGACTTCCTAGGATGTTCCCAGAAAATTCAAGATATATATTTTATTTCTCATGTAAATGTTCCATATAGAGTAGTTGGGAGGGGGGGGATTTTCTTGGAAATATTTATGTCGCATGCTTGGAAGATACTTCACTCAAATACTAAGGTTGGTATTTATCCAACACTTCGTTTACGAGTTATCCTGCACGCACACTCACACAGACATGTTTCCAAAAATGCTTTATTTGGATTCAGAGGGCCTCAAAACATGTATTTCTGGTGAACTCTTGGTATCAAATTTGTGGGTGGAATGCAATACTTCCCCTACTTATCACTTACTATACGTAGTAGAGAAAGTAAAAAATAGCTTGTGTGTGTCGCTTTGAAGTAATTCTTGTAATTATATTAGTTCAATGTGTTTTTCCCTATATTAGTAATAATTTAAAGGTCAGTAAGTTTACTTCTCTTCAGACACCTATTTCCTCTAGTTTCAAAAAGCTATGATTTTCAACATTCCTGGTGAACTGCAGTCTCTGTTGGGGTTTTGGCACAATCTGCTATCACTGTAACTGTTTTGACAGAGGTCAAGGTGTAGTCAGGCCATTTACATGTATTGTAGTGTGTCAACTGCACAGCCTAATACTTCTATAAAATTCACTAATTTGATTTTTTTTTGGGTGGGGGGAAGGCGAGGCATAGCCCAATACCTGTATTCCATATGTCTATACTAACATTTGTTGATATATATGGACAACTGGGATCGATGTCCCAATATACCACACATTTTTTACAAACCTGAAATTTAGTTCCTTTCTTTACATGCTTTTTCCGGAATAGCTGAGAATCCAGAATTATCCCAGATACTTTGCCGTATGGGATGTTGGAATGGTTTCATTTGATATTAACTGGCACTGCACACTTTCAAGTTTAAAAATTCATGTGCCGAGACTTGCTGTTTAGTTTGATGTCGCCTTTCTCACCAATCAATGACTTTATTGACTGCCTTCTGAAGTCTGTCACTTCTTGTGTATTACCAACAGAACAGTTGTATCATCTGCAAAGTTTGTTGTTCCTGTTTTGCTTTACAAGCTTGCAATTAGACAGCTCTAGTGGTAGTTATAGTCATGACCTCCTTGAGTAATGTTTACTAGCAAGCCACAATATGTATTCAATAAGCTTA
Organism: Deroplatys truncata; assembly: GCA_030765065.1. NCBI lineage: Eukaryota > Metazoa > Arthropoda > Insecta > Mantodea > Mantidae > Deroplatys > Deroplatys truncata. The sequence goes on along the minus strand of CM060984.1, from coordinate 48,921,716 downwards.
TCCTGTAAGGAAAAGTTGAAATTTGATCTGGTTATTGTGAACCAGCTTTTATAATACAGAAGAGATAAGTGCTTTCTTATTGGAGCATAATTCCTGAAAAATCACTATTTTCCATAATCCATTTTTAGTTTAGTTACCGTCAAAGAAGAACTAATCGAATAATAACACTTATTGCCCTTGAATAATTCATTCAAACTACCTCCATATCTGCAAATATGTTACAAGGAAAGCACGCCAACATATAAGAAATATGAGGCAGAAAAGCTAGAATGAAAGAAAACAAGCGAGCACTACAAATTATATTAGAATAACGGCTGATTAAATTTATATTCCTTCTCCCAAAAGCCAATATCACCTATTTATAAGAGTTTCTAACAACATTATTGGTTACCGTCAGAAAATAATATGCGCACTAAAGAAACAGAGGGGTTGGGTAAGTAAATGAATATTTTCAATTTCATACAGTTATTGCACAAAGAAATGTGTTTAAACTTTAGATATACAGTTATACTGTATATGAATTAATGACCAAAGTAAACACAATAAGCTTACAGTTCTCTGAAGCGATAACTGTTACGCTCAAGAGAGTACTGAATTACAAATATGTTTTCTTAGAAAAAAGAGTGTGTGTGTGTGCACAGCATAACTCAAAATGGAAAGTCGGATAAATACAAACTTTACATGGAGGAATTTTTTTTATTTTCGGAAAACAGCTCTAGCAATTTTGATTAAAATAACATATACTAAAGATATTTAGATAAATATTTACATGACACATAAATATATATCTTGAATTTTCTGGGAATAGCTTGTGAAGTCCTCTTCAATCGGAAGGAAGGAATTTTGTATAATCTTGTGCAAATGAAAGAGGGCATGAGAGAGAGAGAGATAGTATATGCAGCATAGCTCAAAACCAAAATGTAAGGAAAATACCTAACTTGGTATTTTAAGTTCAGTATCATTCCAAGGATGCAACAAAGATTTTCAAGAAAATCCCTCCCACTCCAAACTACCCTTTACATGGAACATTTTTCCAAAACTTTTGATTTTCTCAAATATGTTCTAACAATTTTTATGAAAATACCTCTGAGATACCTATATGACAAATAAAATGTATATGTTGAAATTTCAGGGAATAGGCTGTGAAGTCTTATTTGGAAGGAATCTCGTACAATTGTGTATAACTGAGACAAAAACTGTATATAACTGTAAAAAACAATTTATTTCAAATCATTTTTCTTGTGGCATTGACCATTAGGAAGATATCTGTTGTCATTGGTTTGAATTTTTCAATGTTTTGTCCTGATCTGAAGTGGTCACATGTAGTTGTCACTGGGAAGATTATTGGATTTCAAGGACATAAAATTAGTTAGAAAAATAAGGTTCTGTATGTTAGTATAGTTCTGTATAGTTTGTAGAAGCTAAATAAAAATCTATAGTGGGTGGACAAAGTCATGTGAATGTAAACGTCAGTTTTTAAGGATGCAAAGGAAAGATTTTCCAGGAAAACTTCCCATGATGTGCTCTTCATTCATTCTAAATTTTATATAACTGGGAAACCATGATAAAGAAAATTACTAAAGCGAAAATATAAAGTTCTTTACAATGCAGAGCTAATATCAAACAACGTTTTACATAGTATTCACTATTTCTAAAATATTAATGTTTAAATTTTCCAAAGTTGGACTATTTTGATTTTATCTATGCACATTTGAAAATAATCAATTCTTTTCACATTAACTCTCTACAATACAAAAACAGACTTGGGATACATACAGATAAGCAATTTTTCCTCAACTTGCACCTAACTGGTCCATACTACTAGTACTACTTTTGAAATTATTTCTATATATATTTTTTGTTTGTTAACGACATTGTCAATTGTCAGGATCATACCAGCACCACCAACGTGCTGGAATTTCCACCCACAGGAGTTTTTACATGATAGTAAATCTAGTGACATGGGGCTGTCACTTTTAAGCACACTTATAAACCATCAGTCTGGGCTGGGTTTGAACCCACAAGTTTGGGTTCACAAGGCTAGCGCCTAACTGACCCACCCAGACCGACGAAATTATTTCTAGGTGAACATTTTTTGCAACAAATATAAAATGGATATAAGGCATATTTTTATGTGAACAGTGTAAATTATAAGGGATACTTGTGAAATGATAAAGGGTAAAGGAAGCCCTACAAGTGTTAAACATTACATACCTCTCCTCTCTTTCGTCACAAAACCCATTCAAGAGGCTTGGTTGGCTATTATGTCATTCATTTGGCTTTTGGGAAAGTCTGAATAAATTTAATCCCCTTGTATAAACTTATGAATACTAAGAATGCAGTCATGCATACCATGAAAGCTGTAGAATGGCCATAGGGGGTGTAATGTGGAGGGCTCGAGCCTCCCCACATGCTTCCCAGCAAAGGTCGCCTTTCAGAACAATCCAAGAAGCTCTTTGAATAATGTTCCTGTAGCAATAAATCATGCAATAGATAAAACAAACAGAAAAAGAAAGAACATGAATTTTTTAAAAGTTATATTTAAGCTGCTAAATCAGGCCACTGTAATTGCTGTTTCACTGTCATCTTTTCATCCTTACAAAGTAAAAAGCATGTTATGTTGATAAAAACAAAAAGCAGCTTGTGTATGCAAAGTTGAAAACTTGTACAAGATGTGTAAAATATTAATACAGCAAGTTATAAGAGGAGCTTCATTCATTCATTGGTATAGAAACTCTCCCGGAGTATTCTTTAAATTTAAGCATAAACTAAGCTGCAAATTAAAGACTAATTGAAGACCTGAGTGCAAGAACCAGATAATGACAACTTTTTGTGAAATTTAGATTTTTGTGCCAAATTTTAGCCCTGTCTGCCCTCTATATGTCACTATATGCATTTTAACAAATAACAGTTCCTTTACTCACAAGATGGAATTTAAGTTTCGGCTAAGTCTGCTTTGAGTGCAAGAAGTAGATAATAACCGGAAGTATCCAGTTCTTGCATTCAGTTGCTATCTTGCATTGTCACTGACAGAATGATGGCAGAGAATAGTGAAGCAATGTTGGATGATGCTAATTCAATTTTGATACAGAGGTAAGTTAGTAATAGCATTTCTTTACTAAGTACAGTTTATTAATAATTTTATTACTATTTAAAGATGATTATTTGTTAGAGTAACAGGTTTGTTGTAATCTGAATGTTAATAATATTGTGATATTTTAGGTACTGGTGCCAAGTTCTGTTGAATGTTCCCCGGCAAAGCCCAAGAAAAAGGCAAGGAATGAAGACAATTGGAGTATAAATGTTAGAAAAAGGAGTACCTTGCATGGAGAAGAGTATGTTTCAACATCAGGAAAACTTATTCCTGCAAAGACAGTTGTTAATGCATTGTGCATGTAAACGGAAATGCACATCCAAATTCTCTTATGAAATTAAGCAGAAAATTCTATGGTTTCAACAATCTCACTGAGAAGAACACTCAGGATGCATACTTGATGAGATTAATTACCTTTTATAATGTTCAGAGGTTAGTATTTCATGAAGTAAGATTACTTTACATTCAAATATCCATGAAAGAGTACTGGTACTAATTATGCCACATACTGTGTACTGTATTATATTTTTCAAAGCAGCTACTACTACTAACTACTACTAAACCTAGATTTCATAATCCCTATTTGTCTAACAACATTTATTCTTGATTTGCTGGTTCTGAATTCGTCCTATGCAAGTCAGGATTTTGCAATCTACATGGTGTAAGAAAGGGAAGAGCACAACGGCTAGTTCAACATAAGCGGAGCTCCATTACCCTACCAACAGATGAGCGAGGGAAACACACTTCAAGACCAAACAGAATAGGAGGTAACACTGTGCAACAGATCTGTGAACACATAAGGAGTTTTCCTGCATGCTCCACCCATTACTCTAGAAACTCAAGTAAGAAGAAGTATCTCAATACAGACTTAAATGTGATGAAAATGCATAAGCTATACCTGGAGAAATTTGAACTAGACACATTTCTAGCTATGAGAAGCAAATCTAAGCTCAAGCCAAAGGTTACTTATGAATTTTACCTTAGTGTGTTTAATACAAGATTTAATCTTTCTTTTGGATTTCCCCGGTCAGACACTTGTGAAAAGTGTGATACTCTTAAGTTGAATTTAGAAAAGGAAAATGGAGATACAGTTACAACTTTAAAGGCAGAAAAACACTTGCAACTACTGAAGGCTCAGCAATTCTATGATGTCCTCAAGGAAGTAACAGAGCTCATTCAACATGATACAGCCGTCGAAGGTTTGTGCTTCGATTATCAGCAAAACCTTCCAGTTCCCGTATTAACTACAGGTGAGCTGTTCTATAAGACAACTTTGGGTGTTCAACATGGGTATATTTTCCTGCACTACTGGAGATTCGAAAATGTACATGTACGATGAAACCTGCGGAAGAAAGGGATCTAATGAAACTGTTTCAATTTTGAAACAATACATAGAGAACTACGTTGAGAAAATTAAAACCCTGCATCTCTTTAGTGACAACTGCGCGGGGCAAAACAAGAATATGTTGATGGTGCAGTATTTAAACACACTTACTGCTTTTGGAAGATTTAATAAAATATATGTCCCAGAACGGGGACATTCATTCATGTCCTGTGATCAAGCATTTGCACAAATTGAGAAGATCAAGTGAAAGAAAGAGTATGTCTTTGTGCCCGAAGAATGGTATGATATTGCATCATCAGCATCAAAGAAATTTACAGTAGTGAAAGTAGATCGAAAATCATATTGGATCTTAAAGGACATTTTCAGTCATTTTTCAAGAAAATAACAAATAAGAATGAATCATTTACAATTATTAAATATCGTCAGTTTAATTATGAAGGGAAGGAAGTATTCCGTTTCTGTTGGTCAAGACACACTGGCTGGCATATTTAAGAAAACTCAAATCCCTACCTTACATGCCCATGAGCTGTATCAGGCTCCATTGCCACTGAAAACAAAGTAGTACTGTGATGTGATGTGATGGATTTGGCTCACAAATAATTCCTCCTGTACATATGAACTGGTACAGAACCTTAGAGAAGAAAATGGGAATGGAGACTCTGAAGCTGAAAGTGATGTGCCTTACCACGAGGTATAAACCTCTACTGAAGTAATATTTGTTGAATTTCTATTAAGGAAGCCTTAATACATGGATCTACAAACATTTGGGTGCAAGAAATGGATAATTCCAGCACATATTTTTCTTGATTTTATACATTTCTCAGTTAATTAGCAGCTAGAAAATTGTCAGACTAATGCACTTTCACTTATACTTTTATACTAAATCAATATAATCCATGAAATGTAAATATTAAAAGTTTTTCTCATTTTTCTCACAACTATTCCTTTTGGTTATTATCTAGTTCTTGCACTCATATCTTCAATTGTTGAAAGCAGAAATGTGTTTATCAAGAATATTCATATATTTAGTTGCACATGGCTTGAAAAAGAATATTGTGGGCAAATTTCCACTCTGCATTAGTTTTCATTTTGAATAGTCACAGCCTAAGGGACATGCATCTTTTTCACTAATATTGTGGCCCTCATTTGTATTCTGGATATTGCTGTTGAAGAATACCTTAGCACTATACCATGCTGACGTGGACGTCCTCTTAAATGACGAATCATTATTAAAAACACACATAAAATAAACACGTAGTCTAGTATAACACATAGAACAGAACAAAATGATACCGTATTTATGCAAATGTAATGAAGCATTGAATCTAATGCACACCCCAATTTTGAAACTCGAAATAATGAAGAAGAGTTAGTTGATTAATGTAATGCGCATCAATGGTAGCATAAGTTCATTTACATTTATTTTGTACAACAATTGATTTGTGCATAACATACCTAGTATTTATAAGTAGTTCATTGTTACATGTTAAATGTAACATTGTTAAATGTTAAAGAAATTACCACTACTTATTAAACTGAACATGAAATACCTATGCTACATGAACAATGTTAAGAATATTGGACAGAAAGTGAACAGTTTGTGGATTTAGAAAAAAATGTTTCATGTTGACATCTAATCCTGCTGGCAAAACTGGAATCTATTATATATATAATTGACCATAAGATAGTAGGGAATTTACGAGCTTAATTAAGTCTGATATATCTATGATTCTGTCCCTGAATCCTGAAATGTAAGGGCCTACTCTAGAAATATGACTACAGTTGGCAGAAAAGGAAGCAAATGCCATTGCACTGTTATACTCTTGTGTGTTTCAAGTTAGCATCATTTAATGTTAAATCCTTAAGATCGTTTAACTGTGGCTGCAGAAAATGAAGCAAACCACTAAGGCAACATGAATTGAAATGTCCATTCACAATTTAATTTTTAAAATGCCTTGCTTCACAATGGTTGCATATTTCATTTAGCAGACCTACACTGATCTGAAATAAGAGTTTTTATTTTCAATACTGTTATGGCCTAATGGACTTCTCTTTCACACATATTTTGTATCCTCATTCAATTTCTGGCTCTTGCTGGCTCTTGCACTGTACCATGCAGTCTTGTACATCCTAAATGATGACTCATTGTTAAACAAACCAATGTAACACAATCAACAGAACAAAATAAACGACACTTTTATTCCTGTGGCACCATCTTGTTTTTAGCAGACAAACATTTGATGACATAGTTACCAATGCTGTGATCAATATATTGGTTACAATTTAATATTTTTGCAGCACCATAGAGACTGAGCAGCTTCGAATGGTATGCTACTCTACAAAATAATTTAGTTTTAAGCGCATATTTAGTTTTAATCTTGTGGCACTGTCTTTTTTAGCAGGTAAACACTTGGTGACATTACCAACGCTGTGATCAACGTATTCTTTTGCTTGATTGCAACAAATATAGGTGGCAAAGAACTTACAACAGTCAACTGTGTGAAATTGATGCATATTTTGCAAATCTTTTGGCAATTAATGAAGTAATTTTAGAATTTAATATTTTTGCGACATTGTAGAGACTGAGAACTTTCAATTGGTACGCTACATTTAGGCCATACTTTCAGAATTCATGCATAATTTCGTGTACAGCTCCAAATTATGTATACAGATTTCACGTGGCATTTGCATACAAAATGGGGAAACTTACCTGATAATTTGACACATTATTTAACATTTGTAGCACTAGCACCTTAAGCTATATTAAACTCCACAGTGGGGGAGCACCTCTGGAGTGGCTCAACAGCCCAAAAGCCCATAAAGGGAGGGAAGAGAGGGTACTGGACACATTGGTGGGTGGAGGATTGTCAGAACCTGCTTGGTGATGTCGACTGACTACTAACACACTAGGCAGGTTTGTCTCTGAATATCAAACAGGAGACCATGAACCAAGTATCCAACTTCAAGGTGTTTAGCAAGCCATGCTGAAGGGGTGCACAACACATGGGAGATATGTTAACGGAGCCTCTGTGATACTGACAACCTCTCAAGAGTATAGTCTTATCCAGGCACTATGGGGTTCTGACTGGGTAAACCAAAGTAAAACTTAGCTACTCATGGGATAAATATAGACTGTTTTATATCCACTGGGGACTGCGAAGATGCATATACAAAACTGGAGGTAGCACGGACTCCAACTACCCAGAATGTTCCAATAAAAGTGGGGATGATATCTCCCAGAGATGTGGAGACTCAGGCTCTGCATTCATAGGATGCTGAGAACATAGTTCAGGGAAGTTGGATCCCTAAAACTAAAGTCAAAGAATCTGTGTGGTGTCGAAAGGAAGAGGAGAAGATCTAGGAAACTGGCTCGGAGTGGCAGGAAGGAAGCAGCTCCCTGTTAAGGGGGACCCTCCAGAAGCCCACTTGAAGCTAAAGCAGGCCCTTCTGGCACCTCAAAAAGAACCAGATTAGTAGATACTCTGCTAAAGACTGCCCTCCCCCCCCAAAATTGGAGGCCCAAAGTTCTATTGAGGGAGAACTATCTTCTCGAAGAGTGTTTTAGCGTGTAGTAAGGATGGGCTCTGATGATCTCTTTCATTCAGGCTAACTTACAGCATAGTAATACTGTCTCTAGAGTGCTATGGAATGGCATAACAAAGCAATACTTTGAAGCTGCCATAATCAAGGAACCTTGGCTTAGACAAGGTCAGATTATAGGACTAAATATAAGGGTTATTCCATTTTTAGCACTTCTGCTGACGATAAACCCAGAGCTTGTGCCTTGACAAGACATAGCATGCTTGGACTCTAACCAGACATTCTTGAGAGGGATCTGATGGCATGCTAGCAAGGTACAAAATAAGGGGACTGCCCAAACAGGTGATAGTGTGATCTGCCTGTTTCCTATATGACTGAGGAATCTCTGCCTCCACAGGAGTTCAATTATCTTGTACTATTTTGCGGGAGTAGAAATCTTAATTTATTAATTGGCTGCGACACCATTGCCTACTGTAGAACCTGGGGAAGCATGGACATCATGTAAGGGAGGGAAACATTTCTCAAGTTTTGAGCACAACTGATCTTGAGATCTTAAATCAAGGGGCCGTTCCAACTTCTGAGAGTTATCAGAGGGAGAAGATCCTAGATTTGACGTTGGGGTCCTTTGGGATACTTAAAGTCAAGAATTGGTGGGCATTATCATAGGCATATCCACTTTGATCTTGAGGGAACAGGCAGGACTGCCTATACAGCAACCACAAGAGGACCAGTTGAGACTCATTTAGGGAGAACCTGGAGAGCAGGCTCGGGAACAGATCAGGATAGCTAATGCTGTAAACCTAGTTGTAGGTTCACACCCGGCAGAGGGTGGTGAATTTTTTTGGGGATAAAAATCCTTAGCATGGCTTCCTTCAGAAGGGAATTAAAGCTGGTGGTCCCGTGTCATAGATTTACAGCATGTAAAAGAACCTCAAGCCTGACAAAGCGGCTTTGCAAAATTTCTGGTCTTTCATGCCCAATATTGAATGGGATACTAAAGTTAAAGTGTGCCCATAAATAAAAAAAAAGCTCAACTCGGAAGACCTGGAGTTGTTTGTGGAATTTTTCATTAACACCTTGGTCTCTGCCTAAAAACACAGCTCCTCTCTCATCCAAGAGAAATGGACAGGAACAAAACTTAGAAGACAACAGCTATATTTTGCATATGTGGCTAATAAATATCGTGTAACATGGGAGTTATACCAAAATGTCTCAAAGTTTGTATAAAAGAGAGATCAGAAGGACTAATCTATAACACACAGCAGCAGTCTTGTTCTGCTCAATACCAAAATTACTGGTCTCGGGAGGTTAAGTCAGGCTGGCCTCTTTAAAGGCTTCCTCTGGTGTTAAGTGCAATCAGAGGAGGGGGGGGCAACCTTGAGGCTGTTGCTTGAAACACACTTCCCTGGGACCTGTATGACTAAACAAGAACTGTCATTACACACTTACTCTGACATTACACACAGGCCTTTGCAAAAAGGCTGGAATGTGGCCTCCAAAAATATGGTATGTATTTTATATAGACAAGTGCCATTTACCTCCGATGTGCATATTTGTATATTTGCATAATCTCTATGCAGAGGATTTAGTAATTTTCCAAAGTGCAGAAAAGCTTAACCTTAAGAAATCCATAAATTGCAGAACATTGTGCTGGTGAAACTGAATTAGATAATGTGAAAAAATGCCATGTCACAAACATGGAATGCAGTCAAAGTGAAATGATGGAAATGTGATAGAAGTGCTCTGAAAGAGGTTTTTGTATTAATTCACACTTTTGGAGGGGGGGGGGGAAACACTTCTCAGTTGCTTACTGTAAATTGTACTGAATTAATGCAGTTTGCAGACATTAATGTAAACAAGAGCAATAATAATAATAATAATAATAATAATAATAATAATAATAATAATAATAATAATAATAATAACAACAATAATAACAATAACAACAACAACAACAATATATATCTGTAGCAGAGTCAAGTAATGGCTATTACTTCCATGACGTACAGCATGTTGCAGAAATAAAACAATTATGGTGCCTGTGCTTCTTATATGCCATTTCATTCTTCCATCATCCAATTTAAATGCTTTAAGCAGCCACCTTTGCCTTTAACCTTCTCTGCTATAGTAAAACCCTAGGTAATAATCTTTAAACATAAGTAGTAGTACTGTAGTGTTCTAAATAAGCTATATGCCTTTCAACATGTTTTTATTCATATGTTTTATAATAACTATTTTTCAAATACATCGCAATTTAACTATTATTAGTATAGATTTAATGCAGCATACCTTTATTTTCTGACTACATATCTCTAGCCTGCATTTACATAATGCATATTTTACAGATGCGACCTGGAACTACCCCAGATAACATCAAGTCCAAAATCAATAGGTTTGCGCAGGGGGTCTCTTCCCGCACCGTTTTCGCTTGTACTGCTTTCGGTCCGCCTGCTGCATGACGTCGAGAGTGAAGTTTTAGCTAGCCAGTATTCTGCACCGTACTTTTCGGCACGAAAGTTCATATAATATTCTCGTTATATGATCTGTTTCGACCCTATACTACTTGAAACAAAATCGCATCTATAACTAGACTTAGTCTTGGAAATAATAAATACAAACCTGTCTTTTTACAGCTAAATATCCAACTGGCGCCAATTTCATTTCTCCTTGAAATATTCACTAAAAAGCTGTTGATATATGAAATTTGGTCTTGAGGGATGACTTACAGCATATGTTATTCAAAGAAAGATATGTAGATATAAACCAGATATTTGTTATATTAAAGTTTTTCAGAAGCTCTAAGTTGCAAGCTTTAAAACCATTTTCTTAGTTTATGCTACTGCTTGACTTTAATTATATTATGTTAAAGAAAACCAATAACACATTATTCGGCCAATTTTAGCAACGAAAATAAAATACGTTATACGCTTTATAAAATTCAACGTTATATGCTATCGGGTCTTAAACTTTGATTCGAAATTAAATTGTATTGTTTGTTTATGGATTGTGAAAAATGCAGCTTAATGAGAGAAACTGTATGTTGATCATGCTATTATGTAATATGACTTAAACATAGCAGTTTTAAAAGTCATGATAGCTGAAAACTTGATATATGTGCAATTTTTCCGATACTTTTTTTTCGCGTCTAGGTAAAAGCATGAATAATCGACATGCATATTTAAAATAATTTTTTTAAAAAGAATTTTATTAATATAACTATTTTGGCAGAAAAGAGTAACTCCAAAAAATGAATTAAATTCACATAACATTTGACTACTTGAAGTATATAATCGACACATGCTGAAAAACAGTTATCTGCACAGCAAGTCTTGCAAATATCCTCCAATTTTCAAATAAACCGAATTTACAGAGTAGTGCACATTCGAATGATGTGTACAGAATTTGGATATTTTGGCTTCATTATTTAGACTGAGAATGTGCTTATATAAACCTAGTTTCTTAATTATTTCAAGTATAAAGTTGTTTTAATTTTTTAATTAATGAATAATTAATTGTACATAGTTCCCATTTGATCCTTCCTACTTGAAAGAGTAAGAACAAGGATGCGTCTAGCCTTAATATTTTGGAGATATTAATTTTAGAACAACCTTTCCTGTATGCTTTACTATACGCTCGCAACCAATACCCTTAAAAGCACACAAATGTAATCCTTTCACCCACGGCAAAGTAGGTGTGTTAAAAGGAGGTGTATTAGTGTATTGCACTGGCAATCATTGAAACATATTACATTGATCTTTTTAAAAGGAGGTAGATCTAAGGAACTTGCCAATTGTAATTAGGTGCCTATATTATTTAGTATTTATGCAGGGAAAGTGCAATAACTTACTCGTATCTTAGTTTTCATTATTTTGTATAAAACATGGACACATTTCACGCCAAACTGGCAGGAGAGGCTTTACGAAACAAATCAATATTATGTGAGCAAATACAGGGGAGATGAACGTAAATACATGAGAAGAAATAAGATCAGAGCGGTGTTTTATAAGCAGGGCGCGGATTTTGATGACTATTTTTTTTAAATGACTTTGTAATTACAAAAAATTATCTAAAATGAGATTTATTTGAATTACTAAAATTAGTGTACAGAAAGTTATAAATTAATTTATATATTGATATAACTCCTATACAAAAAGAAAAAAATAAGTAAAAGAGCAGTGAAAATGTTCTTGTTCAAAGAATCTGAAAAGAAAAGAAAATTTTCTTACTTTCCTTTTCAGATTCTTCAAACAAGTAAGAACATTATTTTCTTTGCTTTTCAGATTCTCCAAACAAGAACATTGAACAAATATTTTCAATTAATTTTCTAACTTATTGTGTTTTTAAACAGGTCTTACAAAAGTGTAGCATTAACTCTTTTGAGAACTCAGAATATGCAATGTTTATTGAAAATGAAGAGGATTTCACAGTCCATGTCATACATAAATAAGAGCAATACGCACTTATTAAGCAAAAAAGGGAAAACTGACCTCCTCATCCCTAATTTTGGACATGAATTCATAACAGTAGTTATACCTGTTTCCCTGACAATAATCATCTCTCCACCCACAAGTAACTCTTTCCAGACCAAGCAATAATCTTTATATACTCTATACTTATGCAAGAAAATTACCAAATAAAGCGGCAAAGGACAAAGAAATTACAAATTAATGATGTAATATCGAAAAAAAAGATTATCCAAAATAGAACACTTGAAACTACCAAAATGACTAATATATATATATATACATATATTTCTTAATATGGAACCCATGATAAGGATTTATGTACACTTAAACAATACCTTTATTGCAAGAATTAAAAGATGGCACGTCATCAGAATCCGGATCATGCTTATATAATTCTTGGTCTTCAAATAGCTTCTGCTCACAATAATATACTGTTTAATACGCATTCCTGAGGAATATAAAGAACTTACTTTTTGGCAGGTAGGCCGACTCATAACATGAAAACAGGTGTAATGCGGGCCAAATGGCAAGCTTTTCCAGGTATATAATCCTTTACAGAACCACAGTGAACGGAAAAAGGTTGTTAAACTTTGGCTGTAAGAGCAAACAGCATTTCCTTTGAAATAATTATGCCGCTCAACTGCATAAAAGGCAACAGATATTAATCTGAGCTTCTCTTCGCTTTAAAAGTCACGTACAAGTGCAATAAATCAAGATGTACTCATATATTGGAAGGGAATATATGCTTCTGGCTTTATTTTGAAAGTATTTTAAGCTGTTTTGGTAAATTATTCTAAATTATCCTACTTTATCTCGCTATGTTGGCGGAAACTTCACAACTTAACAACAGATGTACGAAAGTGCATTGTTCCTTATCACTCAGTCATATACCCCCCCACTTCAACAAATAAGTTGCACACACATATTTAAACTAGAATCTTGAATATAGATTCAGTTTTCTCTGCTTTGGTGAAGTGTTTAAGTCGGTGTGCAATGAGTGAGAACGTTAAGAGTAGAATGTATTGTGCTGTAGCACAATACCGTAATTACGGTTTTAAAACGGTTGGTGTGAATTATCACACATTTCCAAAAAAATGAGCAATTAAAGCGCGTGTGGGTGTCTCACTGTAAGCGTACTGACAAATTTAACGCTGATAATTCACGTGTATGTTCAGTGTACTTTCTTCCTAGTGACTATAAACGGGATTTGAAGATTGAACTTTTAGGTTTGCCGGTTAAGAAAATTCTGCTCCCAGATGCAGTTCCGTAGCAGTTCATTCCCAATTGGCATGGATATGCACTTAGTGAAGGTCCAAGTACAAGTGGAATGTTGCAGGTATGTCTTTTTCATTTTTACATCCTGTAACAGAATAATGTATTCTGGAATTGTTTTCATTTCTTACGGTAAAAAAATACAGCAGCATATCCATTTAGCGATTCCTTTAGAGTAGTCGTAAATTTTCCTTTAGTACTAAAGTAATATATGTTTGAATCTCTTGTAGCGCCTACAGTTTACGTTGAAGTACTGCATGTGTTCTAGTAGTTTTGTTTATACGTAAATATATTACTAAGGTAATGCAGTTTCCATTCGTTTTGCTTTATGGTTAGCCCACAATGTTTGTAGAATGCTCTGAAATAGTATACCTTTTAAAAAAAACTGGAAGAAGTGCTAATAATAAACAATTGGGAGTTAATCGGGAGGAATTTAGTGTGTTCACTGCACTGTGTATGTATTCCGCGCGCTCGTCTTCACTCTCACTTACGTCACAGGCGGGCAGCCAATGGCAGCTCCCACCCCGGAGTGGCTCACCTTAGTTATCTAGCCACATTGGGGTTTGCGGACACAATTTTTGGTGGAGAATGCTAAAATTAAGAAAAAAAAAAGTGAATGTTCCATAGATGTCTATGAGCCATCATTGTTGTGCTACCAGATGCTAGCATTTCTAAATGCTCACCTTAAACAAAGGAACAGCATTTCTAACATAACTCTGTAACAAGACACATGTGCATGGGTAAGTATATTGGAGTTACCTACATACATGCTGATAGTGCCTCTGATCTGTCTCTCTGCTATCTTGTGTCTGCCATACTACACTATCAGTAGAGTTGAAGCACTCCATAAGCACATTTCTAATCACAAGAGCATCATCTGTACAGTGGTTGCCCATCTGATTTGTTATATAACTAGCGAAATTCATAAATGAGCTCAGTTCACCTTCATTTGGCATGTCGCTGTTATCTCTTTCTGTACATAAGAAATTATGTAGAGTCCATGCTGCCAGGGTTATAAGCTCAACCTTTTCTGGTGACAATCAAATTGTGGTGAGAAAGATGCGGAAATGGTTAGCTAAAATACCAAAGACATTTTCAACAGTACGTCATGCTCTGCTCAAATGATTATTGAAAATCTGCTTCTCTTGTGATAAATTTCGATTTGGAAATGGTTTCATAATGTGCATCTGTAGAGGGAATGCGTCATCAGCTACCATTACATATGGAATTGGTATTCCTCCTCATTTCAAAGGTTCATTATTTGGCAGATAGAGAAATCCTGCTTCCAGAGCTTCAGCTAAGTCACCCTCTCTGAACACTTCATCACTTATTCTACCATTTACTCCAACATCAACATATATGAACTTATAGTTGGCATCTACTAGTCCAAGAAGTACAAAGCTGTGTGTATTCTTGTAATTGTAGAAAGCGGAGTCAGCACTCCTTGGAGGCCGAAATTCTATGTGTTTACCATAAAGGGCTCCAATGCAGTTTGGAAAATTCCATTTGTTGTTCATTTCTGCAGCAATTTTTCTCCAATCATCAATAGACTACGGTATCCAAAATCAATTGTAAAAATTAAAATTAATGTCATTATTCTTTATTTACGAATGAAGAGCCTCAAGTAATAGTTGTACAGGTAGAAAATTTTGAAATCTAGATGAGTGCTACACAGATGATATTACACTGCCTGAACAACCAGGTCCAAGTTTTACTCCGAACACAAAGAGGAAAAGGAAGGAAACTGTTGCAGAGGACAAGTTCCTCATCAGAGCAACAGGGCTCCTCAAAAAATCTGCCTCTGCTCCAACATAGAGAAAGGAAGAATGTGTGTTCGGAGAATTTGTTGTCCAAAAGTTAAAACAGCTAAAAAGTAACAGTAAAAAAGCAAGGGCAATGTCAGAAATCCATCAGATATTGCACCGATTCCTGCAGATGTTGTTTTGGATTTATCACAATAAATTAATATGAATAAAACAAACTTGTATGCATTTATTCTGCTCCTAATTACCAATCTTTTCTTTTGAAGGTTCACTGTAAAGTGTAACTTTCAGTATCAGCTTCAAATGGGTAGGTGTATATCGAGCTGCCATGAATTAAGTTGGATTAGCTACTGTAATTATTAAAATAATACTATGTACAGTGATGTAGCCAAGATATGTAGTTCTAGGAGGGGTTTGAACATTTTAGAATTTAAAGACTGGTAGATGAGCAGTTGAATGTAGAGAGCTGAAGTTTTACATATCAGGGTATGAAAAACATATATTATCCTTTGACTCTTGACCGATTGGAATAAAATTAAGGGTAATTCATACAAAGCTTCTTAAAAACTTGTAGCAATAGTTGAAAATTGAAAATGCCATCTCCTGGTTGACATATTTTCAAATGAGATGGGAGGTAGCTACTTATTTGAACTATGATTACTTCTTTGCATAAACGGGTTTAGCTTATTCTTCCTCATTCATGGGATGATACGAAATAATGGAGAAATGTTCACCTGCATCTCTCCCATTTTAATCAATTTCAGACTTAATATTCATATATGAGCATCCAGGAATTCATGTTTTTTGGTGTGCTACCTCAGTTTTCAGAAATAGCATTGTTTTATGAACTAAAGGCAATGCATGACTGAGATTTGGTCACAGAATAGCAAACAAATTACTTATTTAAACATTTTTTTACCTTCACTGCTACTTGTTTCATAGCAGGTTTGAAATTATTTGAATATTTATGGCATAATGCTAACTCTGAAAAAATGTTTGTTTCACATTAATTTTGTCTGGTGAATAAATAAGCCTATAAGAAAGGCATTCCAGAAAGGTGTTGCACTTACCTTCAGATATCTGTCTCAGAGACCATCAATTTGTCAATATTTGACAATTTTTCTTATACACTCTTGAATTGCAAAAAAAGGTTGATCACATACAAGGAGCTTAACAGGCACAAAGGGCTCTAAGAGTCAACAAGTAAACTTCAGAAGAGGCTACTCATTTCATCGTATACAGCATGTTTCCAAATTCTACTGCACAAATTCAATGGGATGCAGAGAAATAATAACTGTTTTGTAGACTTAAATTTCCCTGTAATGGAGTAAAATCTACAAGAGCCGTCTGAAAAGTTCTTGTCCTTGAACAGAAATGGCAAGTGCTATGCAGTGGCTTTTCCAAGATCTGCTATCAGTGTTTCTGAAAAATTTCAAGCCTTTCTATATTGTTGCTTGTTGCATACAACTATCTGAAGCAAGATATTTGTGTACATTTGTTGATACTGATAAAATCAAGTATCGTGCAGTTATCAAACTCTTTCTAAAAGGTTTGAGCTTGAATGAAATTCATGCAAAGTCCATTTAAGTGTATGGTAGAGCTCTGCCTTCATTTTAAATGGTGAAAAAGTAGGCCGCCGAGTTTAAACATGGATGCATCAGCCCAGAAGATGATCCTTGTGAAGGACACCTAAATTATGCTATTAACATTGGAAGTAATTAAAAATAAGTGTACAATATGGTGCTGGATGACTAATGAGTCAAGGTGCATGAAATTGCTGAGGTTATAGGCATATCTAAAGAGTGACTGGATTATATCTTGCATCAAGATTTGAGGATGATAAAGCTTTGCATAAGATGGGTGCCGCATTTACTCACAGAAGTTCAAAAGAGAATGTGCACGAGCAAAACTGACTTTATTAGCAGATTCATTACAATGGATAAAACTTTGATTAATTTTCATATACCAGAATCCAAAAGCACTCAAAATAGTGGACAGGGGCTTGTTCAATGCCATAGAAGGCAAATTCAATTCCATCATGGAAAGGTCATGACAATAGCATTTAGGGTTGCTAAGGGCATTTTAATGATTGCTTATCTTGAAAAGGGTAAAATAATCCGAGAGTATTACTTTGATCTTTTAACCAGGCCAGATACTCATATTTGAGAGAAAACACTTGGTTTACAGACGAAAAAGGTCATCTTTCATCAGGACCACCTGCCCACACAAACATTCTGGCAATTTCAAAAGAAGAGTTTGTACTATGAATTGTTGGAACATACACCATACTCCCCAGAACTACTCCCTTCAAGTTTCACTTCTTTCTGAAGCTCAAGGATTTCTTTGCAGGACAGCATTTTTTTCTTCAGCTGCAGATGCCTATTTTGTAGACCTTTCAGAAAACCTTTACAGGGATTTGATAACGATGCTTCTAGAACAAGTGCATTGCTCTTGAAGCAGATTATGTTGAAAAATGAAAATACCCCTAAAACAATAATTTTACTTTTTCGTTGTTAGGCCCTCGTAGGCCTAAGGAGCTGAAAACACACACAAGATTAATGATAACAATTCAAATCTTCACAAATGCATTATATTTTAATTTATCAATTTTTTCTTCTTTCTTTCTTTTTCTCCTTTCTTGAGGAGGGGGCGGAATTATTGCAAAAAAACAAACTTTTAGATTCTCCTCTATAGAATTACTTCTGTGGTTCTGGTTTAGTAATTTTGTGAAATTTGGTGCCACATAGATGTGATTGTAATGCAATTGTTTTTCAGCAGTATGTAGTGCACTTGATATGTTTGAAAGGAGTTAAATAGAATAAATAACAGAAACATACTTCTACAAAGTATGAAAAAACAAACATTGTGAACTATCAATGATTTAACTTCTGGAATATTCACAGTGAAGCAAAACTATAAAGTTTAAAATGAGTTACACTATCACTCAATTTAGTTCACTTTATTTATACCTTGTTACGACATTTTTTGTGAACCCTCATTTACATACTCAGCTTTGTTGACCTCAGACTAAAAATTTGGTGATTGCACTTTCTGCTTCCATCTGTTGGGCCTTTGATGAAGTTGAAGGCTGGGTTCTCTTCTAATAGGATATTGATGCTCATATTGAATTTTTTGCCTGGTGACATCGATAGTTTCCTGTTATCCAGTTCTCTAGGTTTATGTATTGATTTCGGAAGCTCTGCTTTGTCTTCTACTTCATAATTTTTGACTACAAAATGTGCTGCCACTGCTGATTTATCAATACTTGGTGACACAGACAACTGAAAAGTTCTTTTTTGCCTTTCCTTTGTAAATGTTTTCACAATCTTTGCATTTTATGTGGTATATACCCAATTTGTACTCTGGTCTACTGTGTTGCTTTTTAAGAAATTCTTGATTATAATTGTTTGTGGGTGGCAGTATTATGTTATAATCTTTAAAAATCTTTTGGAACTTTTTTGTAGACCATGGGTGTTTTATTCCAGCATACAGTAGTAAGTGTATGATAGACAAACACCTATTTAAATTCACTCCCTTCTTATCTCCCCTTAGCCTATATGCACTTAATCTAGACCAGGCCCACCCTTCTCTCACTAGCCTATTACCTACATCCACATACTTCTCCCTACCCCAGTCCACCTTTAATTGTCTATATAGTTCCAAACTTTGAAATAATTCTTGTTTCTCTATATCTTCTACTCTGTTCCTCACTTCTTAGCAGAAACCTTTAACTAACCCCTCTCTCTCCTCCCATAAGTTACCCATTCCTATTTCCTGTAAAATTCTCCTTATTCCTTGAGCCCAGTGCATTCCATCACTGGAGTTTTCTTGTATTATTAAACATTGCCTCAAGATATTATGCTCATCCAATGATTTCAATCTATGCCAATATTTAAGCATCCTTTCTACTATCATGGCCTTGCTACCTACTCTTCCCAACTCCAGCATTGCTGCTCCATTAGGTGATGAAATAGATAAACCTAACATACATTTACAGAATGATCTATGTGCTTTATCAATCATCTCCCATCCTTTGTCGCTTCCCCAAATCTCTGATCCATAGACCATTTTTGCTTCAACTACAGCTTTGTAAACCCTTTCCAACCATTTAATTTGCATATCTGGTATTTTCTTTAAGCATATTCTTATAGCAGTCATTGCTAATCTTCCCTTAGCTAAGGCACTTATCTTGTGATCATTCCATCTCCCATTACTACTAATTCTCACTGCCAAATAATCAAACTTGTTTACTATTTGCAACTCTCCCCCTTCCACATACCACTTTTCCTCCTCCAATTTATAGCTCTTTTTAAATACCATTATCTTTGATTTTTTAAAATTTATTCTTAAACCCCATTTCTTACAAAATGAATATATGATATGTAACACTTTTGTTAGAACTCCTACTGAAGTAGAACCTACCACTAAATCATCTGCAAAAAGTAATCCTGGAATTTCTCTATTATTTACTGTGGGTAAATATAAGTTATCCTTATTCAACTCTTCTAAGATATAGTCAATAAGTTAAAACAGTATAGGGCTAGTTTGCAACCTTGTCTTAACCCCATATTACTATAAACCCCATATTAATATTCATCAGTTTAACCAGTATCTCAGTCCTATATCTATTCCCTATCCATTTTTTCCAAAATTCGCCTGATAGACCATCAATCCCTGATGCCTTATTGTTTTTAAACCTTTTAGTTTCCTCTCAAACTTCCATTACCAATGTTTCTTATCTAGGCTATGTATTCTATATCTAAAGATAATGGGATTAAGTTTGTTAATTTGGTTTGCATACCTAATAGGTTTTTAACGTAATTACACCATATTTCTGGCACAATAACATTCCTCCTTTTATTCCTATTATACATTCCTCGGATTATTTGCCATACTCTACAGTTATCATTTTTATTTACTGCTTCAAGCAAATTCTTTCTTAATCTCCCACCCCATTCCTTCTTTTTTACTTCAATTAAACATCTATAACTTCATTTCATTGTTAAATAATTTTTCCTTGAATCCTCATCCTCCTGTAGCTGATATCTAATTCCTGTTCCACTTTCCTCTTAGCTTTAATACATTCCTCATCAAACCATCCCCTTCTTTCCATTTGCCCCTCCTTCCTTTGTTTCATTTTACATCCTGCTCTTTAACTATCCACTCCAATCTCCCAGCAACTTCCTCTGACTTTTTCCTTTGTAATAATACATTTATATTACTCTTTGTGTCTTCCCCATAATTAAATTCAGTCTACCCAAATATAATTCTTCCTCCTCTCTTCTCCATTTAAATACTTCTATCTTTTTTCCCACCCTAACAAATTCATCATCCACCACCTCACCCTTTACCCTGAATGTAGTCTTCAGTGGAAAATGACAGTAGTAAACACTTCCTGAACTACTTCAAAATGTATGACTGCATCCTCAATACCCAATGAATAAAGTAAGTAATCAACTACACTCTCTCCATTATTATTTACAAACGTAATTTCACCCATCCTATCTTTTCCTTTAATTCCATTACAAAAATTCAAATTGTTTTCTTCACAAAATTGGAGTAATTTTCTGCCTTCTTTGTTTACTGTCCTATCTCTACTTTGTCTTTTCTCAATTTCCTGCCTTATCTTTATATTTTCTTCTGTCCTTATTTGAGATTGTTCACATCCTAGCCTAGCAGTGAAATCGCCTACTAAAACAATTTTTATATCAGTATCTATGTTACATAATATCTCCATATCCTGGCTTAATTTACTTAATAATTTAGGCTCATAAAATTCAGATACACTTGGTGCGTTGTATACAATGCCTAAAGCCACCTTATTAACTTTTCCTAATAAGCCTGTTGTTAATAGCCACTGAACCTTAGCATCACATAACTCCTCTATCATCTTAGCATAAAAATTTCTCTCCTTTATAAAAACTCCTAATCCCCCTGATGCTCTTTCCTTCTGACTGATTCTCATTGCTAGTTGACTGAAATAATCATATTCGTCCATATCTATTTTCACACTCTTCCATACCCAAGTTTCAACTACTGCAAGTATATCAGCCTCTTTTAACAATTGCTTGATTTCCCCACTTCTCATTACTGTATTTAAGTGATGTGCTGTTAAGTTGTTTCATGGGTCCATTGAGAAATGATAGGAACCAAAGGCTCAGCATGTAAAAGTGTTCTCCTTTGAAGTTGAATGCCTGCACACAATAAGTCACAGCTGTATTCAGATTTTCTATGGCTACAAAACACAACCTGAAGCGCACATTTGGTTGGGGGAAAGGTTATCACCTGTACTCGAGTACAAAGAAAATTATTAATTCCAAAATTTAAATTTTAAACTTGATGTACATATTCTGTGAAAACGGTCTCTTATAATTAATATTCTTTTATGTAAATGAAGAACACCTGTAAATGTCACATGATCATCTCCATACATCATATTTTTATTTACTTTAATAAGAAAAATAACCTAAAATTGTAGATACAGATAAAAGTTAAATTAGCATACCAAAACAAATGTAAATCATTTACATATAACAAGCATAACCTTAATGTATGAAACAACAATGTTATATTGGCCAAGTGTTAATATGAAAAACATGAGAATAATCTTAAAGTAAAAAATTTAACATCCAGATACTTTTCGTTTATATCTTATTTGCGTGTAATTGCAATGTTAGGTATGTTATTATAAAGCATTACCAGTTTGAGAAGAACTTACTTAGAGTTAAATTGAGGCTCTTTAACTGCTGTGGTTCTTAGCGTCCCATTCTATATTGGGCATGAAATACCGGTAAGTTTGCTCAGAGGCCTCTTTATCAGGCTTGAGGTTCTTTTATGCGCCGTAAATCTATGACACGGGACCACCGGCTTTACTTCCCTTCCAAAGGAAGCCATGCCAAGGATTTTTTACGCCCAAAAAAATCCATCGCCCTCCGCCGAGCCCGCGACCTTGGGAACTAGAGGCTAGCACGGTACCACTAGTCCACGGAGGACGACGCTTACTTAGAAAAGAAACATAATATTACTGCTCTTTTTGTCATGTACAATGAGGCCCAAAAGTCAGTTGACAAATGCAACAATTTTCAGTGATGCTAAAACGTCACAATTAACCATATCAAATGCTTGTCATGTTCATTTAAGAGCTAACGCAGATGTTCAAAATGGCATCCATCAATAATAAGACAATGCCTCACTTGATCGTGAACTTCAGCACTCACATTGACAAATGTAGCTGGTGAAATATGCAGAATAACGTGATTGATTCACACTTTAAAATCTTCTTAAAATGAAAAAAATCCCATTTGTTCAATGGCAGGTCATCTGGAAAGTTTAATAAAGTAGGGTCTAGCACTTCAGTGTAAGAATATTGGTCCCCATTAGCTTCAAAGAAATATGGGCCAAGAACTTTGGGAGCACCTGGATAATTAGCCTCGTGCATCCAATCTGGATTTTGCACAGATCATTATCGTGCATTTTGGGTACAGCATGACCATCCAAGTAAACTAAACACTCATCACTGAATATAGCACACTTAATAAATTGATTATCATTGTCCATTTGATTGAAGATCCAATTGCAAAATCGACGCCTGTGTAGAGGATCACTGTTATGCATTGTATAAACATATTGCAGTTAGTACAGATGAAAATATGTTTTTAAAATTTACCAAACAGATTCTTTGCCCATTTCTTTCTGCCTACACACATAGCAAATTCAAGTTTTAGAGCTTGTAATCACCTTTGCAATCTCATTAATAGTGTTACCTTCATCTCCGCAGTAGGAGGCCTCTGTAGTGGTATGTGCCCACAAGCCCCTAAAGTCAGACCTTGAGCAGGTATCAGATGCATCAGGGGGTGATGCATTGCCGGGACCTGCACTGTGGTTTTGGTTGATCACCAAACCACTGCACTGTGGTTTTTGTTGATCACCAAACCACTGTGTAGGTTTGTCTCTGAACAATGAATAGGAGACTGTAAACCAACTCCCCAACCCCAAAGTGTTATGCAATTCTGTGACGAGTGCATGGAACATGGCAGTTGTATCACTAACGGAGCCTCTGGGATACTAAGTGACCTCCCAGAAAGTTCAGTCTTGCCCCAGTATAGGAGACTCTGCAAGTCGACTGTCTTTCCTCCATACTCATGGACTTAAATGGACATGGTGAAACAAAATCTAGAAATTGTTCAAGGATCTCTAGAAGAAAATTTAACAGTACAAAACATCTCTGAACCATCTGTAGAGAATCTACCTGCAGGTATTGCAAAAACGAGACTACAGGCCTAGAGACTATCAGGGACTCAAGAGGAGTGATGAAGACCTGTGCTGTGGCACTCATCCAGGAGCCCTGGTATTACCAAGGGAAAATTAAAGGTCTTAAGGAGATTGATGGGAAATTAATTTATAATAGAACTGAAAAGACTTAGAGAGACTGCACCTTAGTTAAAAATTAATTAAATATACTGCTGTTAATGAATCTCTGTTCCAGGGACCTTACGGCACTCAAAGTAAAATCAATGGGGGAAGGTGGACTGAGGGAGTTTATACTCAGATCAGTCTATCTCCCATATGATGTCATTTTACCTCAGCTGATAGACACCTGTGCCCTCACCTTCTTTTAGTGCAATAACTATGCTCTAAGGAAACAATGGAATTGATGAAACCTGTTATCGGTGGATTTAATCCATGCTGAGAGGCAGAATGGTTCATACAAGTATCATGGATAGTAGGCTATCTGCAAGTGGTTGTCCACAAGGTAGGGCATTATCACCCCTACTAAGGAACCTGGTGGATGATAGGCTATTTGTTCAAGTTCAAGCAAGTAACCTAGGCTTTGATACCACAGGCTATGCTGATGATATCATTATCATACTTCAAGGCAAATACGCAGGAACAGTCAGGGAACTCGTGCAGTCAGCCCTGAATACTGTGACAAAATTGGCTGTGAATGAGGGCTTGACCATTGGTCCTCATAAAACAGCCATACCACCATTTACTAGAAGAAGAAACAAAGCGATCAGGGCCTCTATTAACTTCAAGGTAAAGGACTTAAAATACCTGAGGAATTTAATACTTGGGATTCACTTTTGATTCCAAGATGGACTGGAATCAGCATTTCAAGAAAACAATAAAACATTGAAAACAACCCTTGAAGCAGTTAGATGCATGCATGGTAAAATATGGCATCCTGCTTGGTCCATTGGATATATATGGGGATAATCATATCATTGATAACCTATGGAGCATTGATTTGATGGCCCAAGGTCCTTCAAAAAGGCTCTAAAAATCAACTAAATAAAGTTCAAAGAACAGCATGTATGGCTGTTACAGGAGTCATGAAAACAACTCCTACTGCAGCAATACACACACTCTTGAACCTGACTCCACTGCATTTAGTTGTAATGGAGTGTCAAGAATGGCACTCTATACACTGCAACATACTAAGCAACTGAGAATTCCTCAAAAAGACTCAGTTTGCTAAGAATTAGGAAATACATAGGAGATGCAGCTTTAGAAATGCCTTCAGACTATATAATTCCAATTAAACACTTTATAAAAAACGTCAGTCATTATTGATCCTGAACGTTGGACGAATAAAACTCTAGGAACTCCTGAGAAAACTTTCGATGTATTTTACAGATGGCTCAAAGCATAGCCCAGGAACAAGATCTGGGGTATATGACATAACACCAAGCTACAAAAAGTTTTGTTTCCCCTTGGATAAACATGCTACTGTTTTTGAAACAGAAATTTATGCTATTATTCAATGCATACATGAAAACATAAGGAGAGCTTACACTGGTAAACAGATCCTTATCTTCTCAGATAGCCAGGCTGCACTTAAGGCTCTAAGTAGTCATATCATAACATAATGCCAGGACTGGTTTTAAACTGCCTAAATATGCTCACAAGCTTGGCAAAACAGAATGAAGTTCAACTCATCTGGGTGCCGGGTCATAGTGGCATAGAGGGAAATGAAAAAGCCGATGAACTTGCAAGACAAGGAGCAGCTTCACAAATTATTGGGACAAAGCCGGCTCTAGGAACATCTCAATGTTTAGTAGCCCAAAGTAGATCATAAAGCCTGGCTTAAAATTCCAGAAAACAAACATGGTAAACTATTTATTACAAAACCACCAAGAAAAGAGCTGAAAGCTTACTTAAATGTAACAGACTTCAGCTGAGAATAATTATTGCATTTCTCACAGGACATGCTCCTGTGAAAAAGCATCTTAACACGATGGGAGTGTTTCAGGCTAACTTAGATTGCAGGCTGTACAAGGAAAAAAACTGAAACAGCCTAACGCATTATGTGATCTTATAAAGCCTTGGCTCATAGGAGATATATTGCTTTTGGGAAAATGTTTTTAAAACCAGAAGAACTTTATGCCATATCTGTTATGAGACTGTATTCCTTAGTGCAAGGTGCAGGCATAATGAATTGGCTTTAAAGCTATACACATAGCACAACACATAGCGTCCAGAGCAATGACGGAAATCTGTATCGAACACAAGACAAGTTATATCCACTAGTAGCCGTCTTTGGCCTTCCACTTCGTTTTGCATCCATCACAGAAAAGATCCTCTTAAATGTATTTAAAAGTATACTTACAGCTTAAAGGGATGATTATAGAATTTCTGGATGCCTCCTGTGAAACTCTTTTGCAGCCTGTCTCACAGTTTTGTAGTTATCACCATTAAGCAGTACAAGTTCAACTCTTTATTCTGGAGTAGGCATGATTGATTTGAATGTTTAGCTAATCTTTTAAACATTTATCTCTTGGCATCACATTCCCTTTGTCAAATGACTTCTGGGTAGCACATAAATATTCAATATGTTTAATTTACATTTTTAAACACACTGAAAATTATTGCATTTATCGACTGACTCTTGTGCTACATGGTGTAATTTAACTAAAAGAAGTGAAAGACCATTTGTCATATTGAAAAACAGATATCCAAATTATAATTGACATGTTATAGTGAGAATTAATATTTACAGCATCAATTATAGGGGATAATTTATGAGACATAACAGCACAATCAATCAAGAACTTAAACTGCTCTTGCTATAGACACAATGTTGATTGTGACAAAAAATCTATTAAGTATATTTCCTTGTTAATAAACAAGAAACTTGTTCCTTAAAAATAAACAACAGCTTCTTAAAACATCAGCACCATAAACTGCCAGCAAATTGGTGCCCAACAATGTGAAGTGCATTAATCCAATTCTTCCCAATGTTTATACCCACTAAATGCATACCAACCTCTACAATAAAGTCCATTGAACTTCATCTTCCGTGACACATTGTCTTAAAGCAATGTGTCTTCAAAAAGCTTTGGATCCTGTGAAATGGTCCTACAGTACCGTAGTCATCACATAATACTTCTCAAAGGAATGCATAAATTTTGTAAGCATAGGTCCACAAAGGTTCAATTTTATTGAAAGATCTTTAATCAACGACTATAACATGACAAGTAGCTCAGAGACAAAGTAGTTTTATAACATTGAATTAAACCTGCACAGTCTTGTTCAGAGTGACTCCTACAGTTAATACAATGAGCATGGAAGTTCTATGTAGAACTGTGGAGCGTGCATTATTTCTGGGGTCATCTCTTAGAAATGTTACAAAATAAACTAGAATAAGAAACTATCTTATGTCTTGTTTGGTTACACTTTCTATGTAACTGTTCTGCTGTATAATGATCTTTCATGCCATTTATGTTTTATCAATTATGTCAATCATTTGAAAAGTGGAATTACACTTAAAAATTTCAATGCAAGATTTCCAACCATAGATCAGATGAGAAGCTTTAATAATATAAGGGCATCCCACCAGGGTAGCTAGTGGCAAGAGCATTGGTGCAGTGTGTTGAAGATCTGAGGTTTGAGACCTGGCCATGATATTAAGCTTTTCATATCTAATTCAACTTTCTAACTTAGTGCCTGCACTCAGCTAGTATGAAAGAACAATTATCAAATGTCAATTATGTTCATAAGCAGGTTGGTAATCAGTTATATACTGTGAAGGTGAAAAATTTTTACAGCTAGAGCAGTAGTTACTCTTTAACTAGAACAGAATGCCTGGTGATCCTATACACTGTGAGATGTTATGTAAATCTTGCCTTTGTCCAACCAAAGATGACCAAGAGAGTATCTAAAAATCAGGAAAATCGGACTTAGAATTTGTAAAACTGCCAAATGTGGTGGAAGTTCTAGTTAGTTTCCAGAGATCTGTTCTAGTGTTGCAACATTATCATTATTGAAAAATATTAGCTGAATTGCAATAAAACACAGCAGTGTCTTATTATCTGCAGGCAGATTAACTGCTTTGTGGATTATTGCTGCTATTTTAGGATTTTGTTTTTCTAATTCTATTATCAGGTTTTATAGTTTGCATTCCATGGCCATCTCATGAGTATCTCGTGTTTAGGTGGACTACGATTTGCTAAGGACTATACAGTAGTTCTCTCTGAGTAAGCTTTCACTTTTACAGTACTTTACTGCAACTCTGTCCATTCACCCTTTAAACTGGAATTCCTTGGTCAGAATATATGAAGGAACAGAAATAAACCTTCAGCATTAAAAGTTGCACCCACCTACAAAACTGTAGTAGTACAAACAATGAAGAATAGTTGCAGTTAACTGGACATTGCTGGGTCAAATAGTTAGAACTGACAAAGAAATTTTGATGTGTGCAGGGGTGAAAACAATGGTTTACATGAATATCATGATGATCCCATGAAAGCATGTCATTCAACACCTATTGAATGGACAGGCAATTTGCTAGACTCCCTCAAACAAACAACAGACTTCCTTGCTTCTAACAAATTAAGGCTTCATAAATTAGGCACTGTGATACAGACCAAAAAAAACTACTTCTTTAAAACAAAAGATGATTAAAGACTTTCTCAGTATGATTTGAAAGATGTCACTGCTGTGTTTGTGTGTAAATAGAGCAGAACACATAATATAGTTTTGTGAAGTGTAAATGACTTTTTTTTGGGTAAAAAACTGCTACAACATTGTTAAACACTTGATATGCAAAAAAGATCAACAATGGATTCTTGCTAAATAGAATGTATCGACAGAGATGTCTTCCACAAACTGAAGAGTTAAATGACAATTTCTGTATTGTAGTTACCTTAGTACCATATAAACATATCTCACATTAATACATATCATAGGGGTTACTTTTTTTACTGTTTTGCTTTATCTGCAGTAGCATTCCCCTCCATTACCACAGATAATTGAGTCTACTGTAAAGGTATTATGGGATCAGATATCAGCTTCTTAATGATCATAGCAATCATTTTCAGCAAGGAGCTGAAGAACTCAACTTGCAAAGACAGAGCTCATACTCGGCCTGTTGTTTCGTCATCATATCCCATATATGATATATATGGCCCTTTCGTTCACTAATAGTAAAAACATTTATAAGCCTTTATCTATCTTTTATAAATGAGTAAAACATTGATAACTTTTGGATTTTTATTGTTCAAAAAGCTTACTTGTACTTTAGAGGAGTCAGCTTTCTGCATGTCTGCAGGTTCATGCTGCATTCCATTGCAAATTATACTTTGCAAGAATTTTTCAGCCATTGAGTCTGACAACAAAGGCTGTTGTTCCTGGAGGTTGGGTTCTGAAAAGAAAGAAAAAAGTAATTACAACAACTTTTTATATAAGCAGACTGAGAATGTTTGAACACTTTCAGTTCCCAACCCCAATGCCGTCCATTTTCAAACTTCAGGTCATTTTCTCCTTGCATGGTGGAATTGTTGCTTGACTGAGAATACACACAGATGAGAATGAATGCCTAGTTTCTAATCAAGTCCAAAAGCAAATATTACACTTGGGGTCCAGAATGGCAGGCAGATGTGCACTCCACCAAACCAGAAAGTTGCTACGATTTTTAAAAGGTAAAATCTAGTTGGATTCCTGAGAAATATGCTACCTCAGAATTTCTCAGCAGCTTAATGCAGAAATGAAATTAATTTGATTTGCTGTTATATACCCTATGAATCAGGACAAATACTTCATTTAATGCAACTGTTTCATATTTTGAAATTCATGTTACTGCAGTTTGCCATAAGTTTATTTGCCTAATTTCAGAATAGGCTTTAATATATTTAGATAGATGAAACTGCAACAAACAAAAACATGTTCAGTTCATTATAGAAGTTTCAAATTATAATTTATTTATTTATTTTACTCTGAATACTAATTTTTATATTTTATGGGGTGGATCTGAAAAAGGTTACATTTTGCTTAAAAGGTGGCAGTGATGGTTTTATCTTGTTTAGTGTATGTTTAACATAAAAATACACTTCTAGGTGGCATATTTTTCACATAAGCATAAGGAGAAAAAAATTAATAAACTGAACTTTTTTTGATGAAACAAAATAACATATGAGTGAACTTCAAAAGTAGATTATGGGAGAAGTTTCACACAGCAAAGCTATTATGATTCTAGAATTTAAAATTGAGTCACTACGTGGAGCAAGTGAAGCATTGTTAAAACTCTGTTTTAAATTCGGATCATGGGTAAAGTTTTTCTTATCACCATCTCATTCAATTTCAGATTTTCTAATTTATTACGGATTAAAATCCAGTCATCTTTTAGGAAGAGAGCAAGAATTTAAAACACCATACATGTAATGCAAATAATATTACACTTCTGCATTGGGTATAAATGTTTATTTTAGTTGTGCGTTGTCTGCATACTTGATAATGGATTATTGGTCAGTAAATATGTAATAGCGCAGAAGAGTAGTAATACAGGTGGCAATCCCAAGAAGTTGCCTGCGGCAGAAACCACTGAACATACATCACCACTATTGACAGGAAGAAGGGATTAATTCAGATCTTACACCTTACGGTCAAGTCCGAGTCTTTGTGAATAGCCTCTTCAGTCTCATTGAATTTTAAATGGAAACCATTATGGATATCAATGGCTGTCTAGCTTACTAAAATGAATGAAATCCAATGCAAATGAAGTGTTGGAAGCATGCAATTATGTGATATTAATAAAGAATCTTAAACTCACAGTTACAAAGTTTTCCGTAATGAAGCATTCCATTTTATACTGGAGTTCAATTCTGTAATGTAAATTTTAACACTGACATTGTCCTGCTATTATCTCGTATTTCTCTGATGGAAGATAAAGGCATAAATACCCTACATTCAAATGAGCAGCAAACTATACTTGCAAAATTCTTCATGGGTTTTGAAAAATAAATGCTTGAAATTTTCATTTCCTTAAGGACTTCATATAGAGCTGATCTGTTAAATTAAGTAACTCTGGATCTTGATCATTACTAAAACTTTATTTATTGTTGGCAATTCATTTTTAAAGAAAGCCCTATGAGCATTCACACACATGGTTTTAACAAAATGGGCACATATGCCAATGCAGCATGTTTTTCTGCTGTGAAACATCTTTTTATTTAATCTCAATGCTAACCTGTGATGGTTAAGCTCTGACATAGCTAATACGTTTTAGCCTTGGTTCAGAGGTAACCCCAGATTCTGCCGCAATTATACACAATGTATGAAAAACATACACTTTCAACCTTCTGTGAATAACATCAAACTTACTGTAATGCAGCAAAGCACATAACTGAGCTCCAAGGGATAAGTGATGTTTACTTGTGAGGCAAATTTAAAGATAAGTAATCTCCCATATGATTCAAACACTAAGAAGTTAACATACATATAGCCGATGCATCCATAATTTAGTTTTTGCACGTGCTTATGAAAAATATAAATTTTTGAGATTCTTTGAACATATAAGGACAAATAATGACTTTAAACAGAGAATTTGTACAACAATAAGTGGCAATGCAGCCAGGAACTAATAAAAGAAGACTTGAGAATGCTGTTGTTGATATGCACAGTAAAGCAAAGGAAAAATGAAAGATATTCACTGCTGTTCATATGAATTTTCCAATATTTTAAGAAGTGCTACATTTAGGTATCATGGTTAACAGGAAATAAATTAAAAAAGGGCAAAAGATTATGAACATTTTGTTACACCACAAAAATACACAACAGTGGGCAGAGAAAGTTGTGTCATAATAAAATTCTCCCCCCCTTTAATATCTGGACCAATATTCTGGTTTAAGTGTTCCATTAGATAGAGAATGCTCAGCTTTATGCCATTAAAACTATAACCCCAAAATTATAATTTCTGATCTCTGTTGGTTTTTGTAATAGGCATGTGACACAGCCTTATAACTACTTATCTCATTACAGCCGGCTATGAAAGGTGCTTTTCTTAACTTAAGATTTTCTGAAAATACACAGTACAAAATTCTACAATACTTCTGATTTCTAATCCCTTCCCAATAAAGATGTAAGCCTAAAATATATTACCTGGCAAAGGAACTTCATCCTCAGATGTTGATTGCTGACTATTTGTTTCACTAACTGCAGGTTCAGAATCTCCGTTAGATACTTGGCTGCATTCATCTGAAGATTTGCTTACTGCCTGCCCAAAATTCTCAGGCAGAGGGATTCCTACAACTTAAATAATAAAACCAAGTTGCAAGATATTTGTTAAAGTAACAAAGGAATCACCAACAGTAACTTGAATGCAGTAACCTACTCGTGTAAACCCCATTGATACAAGTTTATAATCATATATGTTTTATCAAAAACTGATTGTCTATGAGGTAAACTCTTTAAGGTCAATTGTCAAGTGGCACCTGAAATTACAATTTTGTGGCTCTAGACATACATTGGGCTACACCCAGCTTTACAATTTTCTACCATAGTAGTGTATCAGCCAGTTCCCAACATCATAAATTTCTGCTGTAGTTGTATGTCTGCCCAGGCAACAATAATAAGGTGAGTAACATCCAATTTACAACCTTTGAAAAGTATCATAGTTACAGTACCTACTTTAATAATCTAGAGAGAGATTAGTACTATAACTGTTTAGCCACCAAAGTGAAATGATTCAGTGCCCAGCAGAACCTGGCATTCTCACGATTAACTAATT
This sequence comes from Deroplatys truncata, assembly GCA_030765065.1. Taxonomy (NCBI): domain Eukaryota; kingdom Metazoa; phylum Arthropoda; class Insecta; order Mantodea; family Mantidae; genus Deroplatys; species Deroplatys truncata. The sequence continues at coordinate 48,889,234 of CM060984.1, read as the reverse complement.
AATTATTTTACAAAGGCAGTTTTACGTTATATCAATTGCAGCTTTGCATTTCAAAATTATGATTAAAAATCCTAACAATAGTGAAACATTTACACAAAAAAGAAGAATTAAGCTGTGTGTAATCAAAAAGCTTAAGAGAATAAACAGCAAACAAAAATGTAAACTACAAAATATTTTCTTAGAATGATAGCTGCATCTTTTACTTTATCCATCTAGAATAATACGTATTGGTTTGCATACTCATCCAAAAATGTTATGTTGAGATCTCACATTTTTCCCCCCCAAAACCAATGTGCATTTGTAGCCTCATTGGCCAATGTCATGACAAATGCTATTTTTCATTAGTTCAACTGAATAACAGTGCAGCAGTTGGCAGCAAGCAAGCGACAATACATACACACACAATTTTGGTATTTATACAATGCACCTTTCTAGGATGCAGACTTTCGGAACATTTCGGGTATCTAACCTTACCTTTATGTGAAAAAAAAGTATTTTCTCAAAAATGTGTAACATTATTTTATTAAAATATAATAAATATGATAAGGTGACAAAATATGCATCTGTAAAACACTTGTCCCTCTCATTTCTGGAAGGTTGAAGAAGACAGAAAGAAGCTTACCACAGGAAAATTGTGAGTCATTAGAATTTGGGGGAATGGGAGCTTTACTATGCATTTTCTAAAAATATGCTCCTCTAATCTTAAATGTTTTTAGACCTTAAGTATTACACTTGGAAATGATAGGGGTTTTCTTTCTAATGAGCTCACAGCTAAAGTATACCCACTTGTGTGAACAGATGCTGCTGCCTAGGCCTCCTACATGCAACAAAAAGTGTACCAGTGATATTGCCAAACTGAAAACTATTTAACAATAAGCAGCTACTTACTGCAAACATGAAGTAGATACAAAGTAACCTTTTATATAAACAGAGTGAAGAATTACAATTAAATTATGAGTAGACAGTATTTGACCAGAGCTGCCAGGGGGCAGAGTCAACATGTATTGGGGTCTTCTTCTGCTTCTTCTTTCTCTGTTTACCCTCCTCGTATGTAGGATTTACAAGATGGTGCCTAGGGTCAGAGGCCTGTTGAGGAGCAGACATTTTGGATCAGATAGAATATCCAGGATAGATAATCAACCCAATGCCTCGTATGAGAGCAAGGAAGTAGATGATATGAAATGATTGAAAGGAAAGGTGATGGAGTAGTTGGTGGAATGAATGGTGGGAAAAACCAGAGAATCTTGAGAAAACCCACCCAGACACTGCTTTGTCCACCACAAATCCCATATGTGGGTCCCTGGGATCGAACCTGGGCCACTTTGGTGAGGGGCGAGTGGTTTAACCACTCAGCCATGGTGCTGGTACCATAAGAGTCTAATACAATAAAATATCATAACAGCCAATATGTCAGTTTATCATGATATACAATTCTGAACTCTTCTCTCCTCCATTTTCCCCATTATTGTGCAAATTGTGCATGACTTTGTGACCAATGGGGGACCTGCCTTGGACTTTGTGACAAGCCTGCCACCAAGAGACATTGGCCCTGCTATGACTGATACTATCAAATTATTATTATTATTATTATTATTATTATTATTATTATTATTATTATTATTATTATTATTATTATTATTATTATTATTAATAATAATAATAATAATAATAATAATAATTTTTTGTGCTTCACATCAGTTAAGATCAAAGCTTTTAAAAATCATGATACACGATTCTGAAAAGGAAATCTGAAGATTTTACCTTAGAAAATCAACAATCAATCTTGTATTTATCATATATGAAGCAAGGCTTACTCTCTTGCTCTGATGAGCAGCACCTTTTTAAGAAATGCTATTAGAATATACAAATGCATACATTAATTTTTATCCTTGTACACTTATTATACTTGTTTTGTTATATAATAAGGGTACAGTTTAATGGTTAGGCAGCAAATGTTTTGTTTCTGGAAGCAATTACTCTGCATACAACAGTATAAAATATTTGCAAGGAGGATGCAAAAAATTAAATCAAAAGGTGGGAAGAGGCAATGAATTCAAACTGAGTCTGGTTCATGCCAATGCTAAGAGTATGGTGAAGCACACTATTATAGCTTACTATGCAGTTTAACTACACTTTTAGCACCACATTAGGTTTTAAGACATATCTAGTTTTATTTGAATACCTGGTATTACACCCATGTATCAAAACTTATATTTTAACAAATGGAAAGAAGTAGAATGATATTATTAAACAGGAAACCAACCTTTCAATAACATAACCAAAGTCTTATTTGTACTTCAAGTTGTATCATAATTTGTAAAAGTAAAATGAGAACATGGGCTTTGTATGACACTAGGTCAGAGAAAACTCTGCTTTTACATAACAGACCAAGTCTATAATCCTACTGCAGAAGGAAAGAAAGGGGGGGGGGGGGGGGAATTAGGCCCTGAGAAACACAAGGGTCACTAATTTGATGATGTAGCTGGACAACTTCTACTCTGCAGCTTTCATTGGCACTTGGTGGCCCTGTAATAGTAGGTTTCATGTCAACTATCACTCAGAGCTAGAAGCATCTAAGGCTTGTATTACAATCTCTGGTTGAATTAAATCAAGTTTTATTTATGGACGCTTTTTTTAACTACTGTGTCCTTAGAGTCCCATTCTATATTGGGCATGAAAGACCGGTAATTTTGCTTAGAGGCTTCTTTATCAGGCACAAGGTTTCTTCATGTGCCACAAATCTACGACATGGGACCACCGGCTTTTCTTCCTTTTCGAAGGAAGCCATGCTAAGGATTTTTACATCCAAAAAAAATCCATTGCCCTCTGCCAGGTTTGAACCCATGACCTTGGGAACTAGAGGCTAGCATGATCTCATGTTCACAGCCGAGGTTTGCTAACCTATGGTTATAACTAAGGGCTGGATTTTTAGGTTTGTATAAATTCCCTTTTAGTTTTTTTAACAGCTTAAAGTAGTTTTTTTTTTCAATTATTTTAACCTTATGGGTTTTTTCATATTATTTGTTAGTTAAGCTGTACTGCTCATGAAAACATTATCATACTTTATATATACATTTATATTATATATATTGCATACAGGGTGGATCATTTAAGTTGGGACTGTACAACATCTCCAAAACTAAGCATTATAGAAAGAAATGTCTTTGATTAAGGGGGAAAGTAAATGCCATTAGTCGTGTTTTGTTTGGAGGATGTTATGATAGTCATTTTAGGGTCAATTTAATTTCTTTTAATGGGAACCTACATTTAGGATTAAATTAAATTGAACGCTAAAATGACCATCACAACATCCCCCAAATATAACACGACTAATGGCATTTACTTTCACCCATAATATCAATCAACTTTTGTTCCAGACATTTCTTTCTACAACACTTAGTTTTGGAGATATTGTACAGTCTCAACTTAAATGGTCCTCCCTGTATATTCCCCTTGCACCTACAAGAAAATTAGCAATAAGGTAATTTCTGCAAATGTGTATCGCAATTAACATTAAGTAGATGGAGGAATAAGCATTTGTAAAAAGAGTTTGTACAAGAGTAGAGAAAGTCTTAAGATGTTTTACATCAATATCGCTAATGGAAATGGGATGAATATGTGGGTAATGCAATGTGTTACTTATTTAAGGAATACCTTACAGCATGCTATGCAAATCAGATACAGACAAAAATGTTGTAAATGGAGAAAAAAAATTGAAAATATTTTTAATGCTGTATTTGAAAATTGGCAGGGTATATTAAATTCTTACTGCTTTTGACAGAACAATATACAACTTTCCCATCTGAGGTGAAATTTGGATTGTAGTGATCCACTGACAAATCAACCAACTTAGAGATGTCTTGAATTAATGCATGTTGCCTGCAGTCTTGCTACTTGAAAGTAGGTACCTTAGATGAATGTCTAAGGAAGAACTTCAGTTTGTCATGCACAATGTGTTTAATGCTAAACAATGCAGTATTATCAAAATGAGCATGGCTGTCTAAACTGGCACATTACTGACGTCACTTGTTTGTGTTCTGCAAAAATTATGACTAAATTTGTATAGTCTACACTACAAACATTGACTCAAACAGGAGAAATCTCAGTAACGGACTTTCAGGGTGAAAGAGACATACTTTTCTTTTAGAACCATACAGCAATATTGGTGCAGAGGGTTTGTGTGCCTGGAGGCTAAGTGACCATATACTTGCATGATTTTTTTAAAATAAAAATCATTCATATTTCGCTTCTCCTACTTTAATTTTTAAAATAATGTACTTTTTTTCTTTTGTTTGTTCTTGAATAGCAAATTTAGCCCTTTTTAGACTTTAACGTCCTTCTTAGCTATTTTTAGATTTTATAAGATTCGTGCATTTGATTTCCATGATAATTAAATGGATAATTATGTTAACATACTGCAGTCAACCAGCAGGGAATGGAATACTTTAAAACCCCATAATCCATGCCCTAGTTATCACTAACTGCTCGTTAAACAGAGTGCATCATATTACAAACACTAGGTAACTGTAGGTTATCTAATCTAATGTGTTATGTTTGGCAACAATTTCATACACGATTTCAAGTCACCTAGATGGAAACTTATTGCAATAATCTTCAAAATAAAATTCTGTTTTAATTTTTTGAAACTGTGGTCTGAATCACTTGAGTAAAATAAAATCTCAACTTTATCTTAATATGATGCACTTTCAGGATTAATATACATAGATCGTTTCGCGTAGCTTAATAATATGATGGATGCATTCAGGAAGGTAATATAGCATACTTGCTGTTAATATTATATTTTGTATAGGTTGGATAACTGTACATTTCTAAGTATTATGTTACACGGGCAAGACTTGTGCCACTAGATTAGTTTGCATGTGGTTTGGAATAGGTGCATTTCAGTATATTTAAAAAAAATAATGATTTGCCACTAATATATTCTTGGAGATAGTGTAAAATAGGATATATGTAACTTGAAAACAGATTAGGGCATTTCGGAGCTTTAGTTTATGTGGGATTTCACTCTGAATATGGTATACATATATAGGAATATGTTGGTAAACTTTCATTGTAGCAGAGAAGGTCTTTGATTGTAACATATGCTAACATGTATTTTATTACTGTTAAAGCATTCCAAACGGAGTAGGGGAGAAATGAAATGGTATATATGATGTACAAATATCATACTTATTTTATTTCTGCCAAATGTTTTATGGTACAGAGCTGTAAGGTGTACCCTGCTACACTGAAATTTGCACAGATGATATTTAAGAAATAATATTGGCAAGTGTGTTGAGTTAAAAAAGGTCCTGCACTCAGGAAAAAGTTAAGATGCTGCTAGAAATTATTACAGAACATAAGTGTAATAGAAAATAAAGACAGTGCAGTTTTTGTTAACCTGAATCATTTTCCAATTTCTTCATCCCTCTCCTTGAATTTATTTTTCTGAGAACTTTTTCAGCACTTCATTCTCGGGATTGCTACAAAAGCAGTAATGTCTATTTTAAGGTTTTAGAGTTTAAGAATGCCTATTTTACCACCTGTGTTGTGTAATTCATTTTTTCATGCAGTAATATAAAATGAAGTATTGATATCTGGGATTAGTTTTATTCAAAGTTTTAAATAGTTTGGTTATAAGAATGAAATACCACAGAAAAGACTGGTTTATTTTAATGCTTTAGCAGGTAGATCAATTTGTTTCATAGAAACAGAATGAATGCCCCCTCTAGGTCTCTTTGTCATCCTTTGGTATTGGTCGAGTGCAGTAGGACAGAAATTCCTTTCAAATGGTGCATTGCCCAATTTTTTTGTGACTCGCATACCTCGTCCCCTTCATTAACAGTTGATATATAAACTTTTGCAAGATTTCTGACCATATATTTTTTTTTCTTTGTTTCTTTTTGGTTGCTTTTCAGATGTATTTCAAACAATTCTTTTACATTGCTATTCTTAGTGATATATTGTGTTTTCACCCTTTTGGGGTGCGGGCTCCATACCAGTTCTAGAGCATTTGGGTCACAATTATATAGCTCTAGTGTATTTCCACTGTGATCTATTCAATTAGTTTTGAGTAGTCTTTTTTCAACTTTATAAGCTCATATTATGTATTAGCAAACATAAATTCTAACTGAAGACATAACATTTTCTAGCCATAATAATTTAGAAAATTTATTGTTTGTTATTGTGTAATTTGTAGCGCTCACTAATTGCATTTTTTAAACTTTCAGAAAGTGTATATACATTTTAGATCCATAAAATCTAATGTTTAGCTCGTGGAAGCCGTATTTTTTAGTGACTAAAACTGTGTCTTTATTACTTATTTTTATAATTTCAGAGCCTATTTTAGGTGTCTAAAAATTGGTGTTTAGGAGCCTAAGAATCTGAGTAATCATATTACACGCCCTTAAATGTGGAATGCACCATGACCATACAAGAATGAAGATGGACCAATGAAGCAGAATTTTGATTCCTAGTTTATGGAAGCATTAACATTTTTCAAAATACTGGAGAGTGAAAAATTCTATCTATAATTTTAACATGTCATTTACTGTGCAAGACAGCTTAGGTAGTAGTTTCTGTGTCTTGGATTTGGCAAATTCCAGGCTCAAGTCCTGTGTAGTTATCAGGTTATACCAAATTGGATATCAATACTAAGACCCAGAATACCACCCATAAAATTGCAAATAAAATTCGTGGTACAGGAAGGAAACTATGCAAGTAATGCCATCTACCGAGCAACCTCACTCAAGTGCATCAACATCCACAGAAAAAGTTGCGATACGACGTCACAGTTAAAGATAGACTAAAAAAGATGCATTTACCTTCAGTAAAAGGAGCAGTCAGCAGGTTTGTTAAATTCCAAAATGTTTATGGTAGAATGAAGAATGAGATAGCCATAGAGGTAGAAATGTTTCATTTCCTCTTAATAGTACAGAACTTCTTGCAGCAAAAGATTCCTTATCATGAATTTGTCTTGAACATGTTAAATGCATTGGATCATTGTACATGTCAAGTATAATAATTTAATATGTGAAATAAAAGATTGTGGTGCATAATTACGATTCTCTCTGTACACTTTTCTCAACAACTAAAAAACTTCTGAAGTCCACAAATAGGCATGCAAAAAAGACAGTACAGCAGTCAAGACTGCATTCTTTACAACTGCTCATTTTCATCTATTTATAATGTAAACTGTCCAGATTCAGTTCATCTTACTACTTCTTCCCTCTTGTTCTTTGTACTGCACATACTGCAGAAATAAGTACCTAAGTGGCACTCTTCTGTCTACCCTGTTTGCACTTCCCTGCAAAGCCAGGAGCCACTAATCTCTAATGTTGATGAAGTTTATGAAATAAAAAAGGAAATATAACATGACAAAAGAAATTACTTCTTATGCCCAAGAGCAAAACACTTACCAGCAAGATGTTTGTTTAGTAAGAGAATCCTTCTGTTAGCTCTGCCACGTATGATTACTGTCTCTGGAATTGACTGGAGCAAGGAATGCATGGTAAGATAACCATACTGTGCAGGCTGACATGTAACACCAAACTTCTGTACATATTTGGTTCCAAATGCAGATAAAGATAGACGTCCATTGTTTTCAAATAAAATCTGATAAACGTCTTTAGCGAATTTCTGTAATGGTGTCAGTTGTACAAATGTCTCACCATTAGGAAATCTCACCACCTGTAAAATCAGAATAACTAATGTACTATATAAGAGAAATTCAAAATTTATTTAGTAACATTGGGAAGAAAAGTTCCTTGGAATCATATATATTAATAAAAAATGTATGGGCTAGAGAACAGTATGTGGATAACTCAAATAAGGAACAAAGAGAAAGTATAGCGTGGGTACGAGCAGGTGTATGGAGACTAATAGGAATGAGAAATGGGTTCCCACAGAACCAGTGTCCAATATGTGGGGAAAGAGAAGATTTAGAACATATCGTTTTTTATTGTAAAGGTACACAGCATTGGAGAAAGGAAGCTATAAATGGGAAATGGTTCAAACTGGACAGGAAAGTAGCTTTAAGCAAGATTTTTAACAAGGATAGTAAAAAGGTAGGAGAGTACCTGTCCTGTTGGTTATGGACAACATAAAGAGATGTAAATTAATTTCATCATGTGATGTTAAGTTATGTAATTATATTATTATAATATTAGTATTATAAGATTATTATTTTGGTATCATTACTATTATTTTTTATTATTATTTTCATTTTTTATGTTATAATTAGAGAGGTAATATGGGTAGAATATGGGCTGATGTATAGCCATATTCTAAGGAAGATTGCTAGCACAAATAAATAAATAAATATAAGAGAAAACAAAAATATAACTATATTTTGATTATGAATTATCAGACATGCACTGGCCTAGGAACTGTGACACTTTACAGGTCTGTTACATCACAAGCTTTTTGATGGTACAAATTTGGATTTCAAAATAAACAGCTTTGTTTTTTGTTTTTTTATGTATGTTTCTAAATAAGAACAGCTACACCATTTGCTTAAAATAAGATCTTTATTCATCTTTAGGCCATTGTAAAGGCAACTGATTTTGTCAATATCATCTAACATAATACATAAACAATGCAAGTATTACAGTCCGAACACAACATTCATACAATTACTAGCATAAGTCTATTGATTGATCCATTTTACAATTTCAAAATACTCCGAGCACTGAGGCTTGTCTTTTAACCATTTATCTAACAAAGATTTAAATTTATTCATTGGAAGTGTGATGATGTATATTGGTGATCTGTTATTTAAATTTAATCCCAGAGGCTTGTAACTGAAATGTGTTTTGGGAAGTCTGGAATATGTACTTTTATTGACTGGTTTGTACGAGTATTGTGACCTTGATTGGTATCCGTTATTGTATTTGTTGAAGGTTTTAATTCATAAAGATTAAAATTTTAGTATATCTAATTCTGGTATTGTACAATTCATAACTATTTTTGCAAGATTCTATTCTTAGAAGTTCTAATATACTTCTAAGTGGCTTTTTTTGTCATTTAAAAATAATTTTTGTTCCTAGAAGTTCGCCAAAAAAGAATGCCATGTTAGGCATGAATGAAAATATGATTAGTATGAATGTATGAGCCACTTCTCACTTAATGGGATGCTAAGAACCACAGCAGTTAAAAGAGCATCCATTACAAAAAAAAAAAAAAAAAAAAAAATCACTTATATCATTCCTTAGTTTATAAAACGGGAATGCTAGTGTATATATGATCTATGTCAGGGGTTCTTAACCTTTTCCAGTGACATGCTTTTACATTCAACACAGGAAATTAAGTATACCAAATAAGCATATTTTACAAGGGAAATGCATGATTTTGTGGTGCAAGAGTCAAGATGATAATTTCTTTAAATTTACAACAATACTAGTGATTTATTTAGTTATTTCTTGTATGCAGTATTTAGAATTAGATATTTATTGTAGAAAAAAAAACTGTTCAATCTATTCCTATTCAATGGATTATTCTGTGACATGTCTAAAATTAATTTTGTTCAAGCTAAAATATAGTGAATGAATACAAAGACAAACTTTCACAAACACATATTCCTAATACTAGCACTCCAGTACTCAAGGCTTACAATCACTAAAATATATTACCTTTGTAATTTTAACTAATTTCCAACTCTCACTTTTGTTTTAGTGCAAAGTTTGTTCTACTTTAGTCAAACACAGTTCTTTAATGGTTGGTAACAACTGGTTTAATTTTAATCTTAAATCAGGATCTACATTCAACTTATTTTTGTAGTTTTTATTTATATATATTAGAGAAGCAAATTCACATTCACAATGTTAAGTAGTCACAAATACCAATAACAATTTTAAGACTTTTTTGATCATTGGATATAATTTTTTTCTTGCCAGCCAGAAGTTGGTTGAATCCATGTTCTTGATCATTTGTCTACGACTTCTGTCACCTGATAACTTTATCAATTTGTCTTTCTCAGAAAAGGTCAAGGTTTCTGGTATGAATGACAGCAGCAGGCTCAAGGTCATACCACCGAGAATAGGCTGGGTTCCATTTTCTTACAGTAATTTACTGTCCCCGCCCTGGCTGCAGTTCACTGCAACCACCTTGAACCCCAGATGTATTTCATTGTTTTTTTCAATCTATGTTGTTTAAAATGGAGCTTCAGTTATTATTAATGAATTAATAATTACTGAAGTTCTTCTTCTTCTTCTCCTCCTCCTTCCCCTTTCAAGGATTAGGTGATATCACCTGTTCTGGTCTCTAGCCATTTCTTGCGTGGTCTTCCTGAACTTCTCCTCCCCATCGGTTGGTAGTTCATTATCTTTTTTGGTATTCTATCATCTGCCATTCTATCAACATGTTTCCAACATGTAAATGTAGCCACCCTGTTTCCCTGAGAAAATATGCAGTACTGTTCATTAAAGCAGAAAATTACCACCAGTGAAGCTCTAGCCTAAGCTTATATAATTGTTTTACAATCTATAGAGGTTACAATATACAAGAATTTACTAAGGTGCAACTTGGACATTTAGACACCATTATGGGAAAAGTCACTAGAATCTGGTGAAATTCAATTGTTAGATTCCATTCATAACCGGTAACTCCTCCACATATACCCACCTGTTGCATGTATTGGGAAGGATAGTTATATTGTATCTATTACATTGGCGTCCTGTTTTTGTATTCCGTGTTCAAACTTTGCACACCGATCATTTAGTCACCAACTGATACACTGATTAATTACATTATTTATTATATTGGTTATAGTTATAATAATCAGGCTAATTATATAAGCATTTCATTATTATTATTATTATTATTATTATTTTTATTACGTTAGGTTCCTAGGCTATTAGATGATTATTATTGTTGTTGTTGGTATCCCTCACATGTAAAACGTATATTACTCATAAGTTCCAAACAGTTACAAACCAAAGTGATAATCCACAAAGACATAGAAGTCAAGGACAACCAACTAAAAGATGGAGTGGGCAACTATAATAAGGAGCCGGAACAGATAAAAAATGGTCTACACCTTGATAGATTATGATGATGGTCGTCGTCGTCGTCGTCTTACCCTTGCAGTTAACTAGAAATTTGAATTACTTTTGCAGTTTTTGGTGTAAGTGTTGCCTCTTTGTGTGGGGTTTTATTTTTAGAGGAAGAAAAAAATAAACTGAGTTTTACTTATGGATGCTCTTTAACTGTTATGGTCCTTGGCATCCCATTCTATACTGGGTTTGAAAGTCTGGAAATTTTGCTCAGAGGCCTCTTTATCAGGTTTGAGGTTCTTTTACGTGCTGTAAATCTATGACACGAGACCACCGGCTTTACTTCCCTTCCGAAGGAAGCCATGCTAAGGATTTTTACGCACAAATAAACTCCATTGCCCTCCGCCAGGTTTGAACCTGTGACCTCGGGAACTAGAGGCTAGCATGGTAATTACTACACCATGGAGGACGACTTAGAGGAATATGATCTACATTGAAGCAAACAGAAATTTCATTACTTGGTTTAGGTAAGCACACCAAAATCATATTAAAGCTTTAACCATAAGTTGTTGTTCTGTTAAGAGTACATAATTTGCAATATTTAATAACATACCTTGTTATGAGTTAAGTCCATAGCATGGTACAGTGTTTAATTTAACACTTAAGGCTGGTTCACAACAGCCTGAGAACAGTAACCAAAACAGAAATGAGAACGGGAAGCAATGCACCATACAAGATTTTGGTTCACAACAGCCCAGTAATGAGAACGGGAATGCATATCGATAATCGTATCCACCACAAAGTGGAAAGTCGATTTTGGGCATTAGGATTTCATTTGTTTTTAACTGACCAATGATATTTTTTCACCTGATTCCAATTCAGCCAACATAATGTGAGTTAGCCAACGTCAAAATTCAATAGAGTAAATATTATCTAAATGCACATCCATTACATTTCCGATTCCTCTAGTCATACCAGGTTTTCATTCCTCTATTTAATGGCAGACATTAAAATTTTTTATTGTTCTTTGTTAATTTCTACTCCTTATTGCTGTTGTTTGTAGCTTTTGCCATTGTTTTTGAGCCAATAGCCAGTTTTGAGTTACATATAAACTACAGATGACACTTTCACTACAAGAACCAATGCTTAATGGATCTATGGGTGTTAGGATATAAGGTTAGTAAGTACATATACTACTAATTTTGTGCTACTATAGACAGCACTAGTGGCTGTTGCATGTCAGCCACCTATAATAACCTCTGCACTGAAGAGTCTAATATGCAGAATATGGATCTAATATGCCATGCCCAGGAACAAGAACGTTAAAACTTGGCTAAATCTTCTTTCCTGTTCCCGGGGCCCGGGAAAGCTTCTCGTCGATTGTGAATGCCCCCATTAGAATACATGTATTTCAACTTTCTCATTTTCGTTCTGCTTACCATTCTTGGTTGTTGTGAACCAGCTTCTAAGGTGCATGCAGGTTACAGCAGAGAAGGAAGGTGATGACAAGTCTTTGATCAAAGAAAGAACATTACACAGCAGTATATATGGTAACAATGACTCACATTACTAGCAGAAGATGAAATGAGTATCCATACTACCTGCAGAATATATTTATATACTCTTTAAAAGCAATGGAATTGGGTCAATTTTGTGACTACTTGTCCAAAAATGCTGTCACTGCTGATTTGTCTGTCTGAATTTTATGCACCTAAGTTTATTTTTTAACTTTAATTTTTGATTTCCTCATAAGTTTTCCCTATTCTTCGATTATGGTTACAACATAACTGGATGAAAAGCATAAAATTTGAATTTTCTGTCAAAATTTTTGCTAAGTCCTCTTTGGCCTTATGAATTTTTAAATAACTGGAGCTCTAAAGAGATAAAGAATAACTTACTTCAGCTAAAATGCAGGCTTCATTAAAATATGTATCTTTTAGGAAAAGGAGAGCTTAACTATTTTCAAGAAGTCTGTTATGATTATTTACAAATCATAAAGCAGTTACAAATACTGAAGTAGTAAACATTTTAATTAACAAGGAATTTTAAAACATCACTCAAAAAGACTTAACTGTAAATACTACTGTTTTAAGTATTTTCCTCAATCCTAAGTATTACAAATCTCTTTTTTCATGAAATTACAATTAACCCACATCAACTTGCTTTATGAAAAATTGACTCCTGTTTGAGCTTCCTGTATACACCCTAAGATAAAAAAAAGTGAACAGACTCTCAAAGTGTATATTTGTCTAAGTCCAAAGTGCTTCCACATGGTGTTTCAGGAAGTGTGCCTTTAGCTTCGTTCTATTGCCACCTTTCATACTGAGTCCCAACTAATGAATATTTGTTGAAAGCCGAGCGGTTATAAGCAGGTACATACGTAGTAATGAGGCTTACGAAGGTTCATATTCCAAGCATAATTTTTTTTTCTTCAGAAAAACTGTTTATTGTGCATATTATAATTTTAATTGCTAAGGCTTATTTGAATTCAAGGCTGTCCGCATAAAGATTAAAGCATTCTCCTTTTTGTTTTCAAACTAAATAAGAAATAAGTAAATATTATGGTCCTAAATGAAAAAGCAAATAAAAATAGAAATTCACTTAATATTGGGTGTGTAAAACCTCTGTTTCCATTACTGCCCTCATTCTATGAGACATGGATGATCAAGTGCCTTAATAAATTTTCATGAGAGGATACTTTCTCCAAAGCATCCTGTATTTCATCCCACAAAACCTTCTTTGTCTTGCGTTGTTGTGCAGGCCAATTTAACTCCAAAGCTTTCTTCACCTCTGCTCACAAAATTCCAATAGGATTTAAATTTAGTGAGGAAGGAGGCCAATCAATTGCTGTGATATCTTGCCTTTGTAAGAACCAGTTTGAAATCTGCCAACTTGTGTGCACATGGGGTTATCCTGCTGGAACTAAATCAGTCCATTGGGATGTCTAGTCCTTACAGAGGAAACCACAATGTTTTCGAGGATTTCTTTATATTGCTGGCTATATTTTAATGTGCAATCAAGCTGCCACAATACACATAGATCATCCCATGACATCCAACCAAACACAACACAGATACACAATCTTGATGATCCATTAATGCCACGTATTTTGTGCCGTAACATTTTCCTCTGGGGCGGTAGACAATTGCATCCCCCCCCCCCCCAGTTGTAGATGTAAATATCACCTAGTCTGCAAATATAACCTTATTCCCATTATGGTTGACGTTTTCTTCTGCAAATGCGAGGTGACATAATCTGTAATCGTCTGTTAAGACGCTGTTTCTTAGTTGCCAATTGAGCAAAGAGACCTGCTGTAGTCAATGTAAGGCTGTGCGGTTCAACCGAGGGAAATTAGAATTACTTCTAAATGTAGATACATACTGGAAGGGATTGCTGTTCGCATCTTCTAGAAGTGCAGTGGCCTGCTGAGGCGTGGAAAAATGTTTTCAAGCCGAACGAGGTTTATGAACAATCCCTTCCCTGGACAACTGCATCCATTTTGTAGCTGTAGATATAGGCACGTCAAGTGTTCTTGCAGCCTGACAAAGATTATCCAATAACATTCACTAACGTAAGGGTAGATCTCCATGTAGCTTCATCCTTATATGTGCGCTCATCAAAGCCAAAGTCAGTATGACTGCTAACAGATCATGTAGAACTCCAAGGCTATGAGGTGTATGCGCATGATCACGCCAGCACATTATAACTGAAGAATGAAACATTGAGAATGAGATCCAATATTAAGTCAATTAAATATTTGGTTTAGTTTTTCACTTTAGAATTCTTACTAATATGGCATTTATTATAAAAATGTAAATATAATTTGTGTTTTATGCATGAATGCCTTAAAATTAATAGATACCTTATGCAATGAAAACATACATCATTGCCATATATTTAACAAATTAAAATGTAAGTAGTAATAGTAATAGTAGTAATAATAGTAATAATAATAATAATAATAATAATAATAATAATAATAATAATAATAATAATAATAATAATAATAATAATAATAATAATAATAATAATAATAATTTAAAAAAAATTACGTGAAAGACTTTAACCCCAGTTGTTCAAATTACAAGACACATGCATTTCACCACTCGGCTACCATGCACACAACCAAACTGAAAGGCAACTTTCTACTTATCACATAGCTTTGAAATGAATGCGGGATGGTAGTAAATTGTGTATTGAAAACTCAGCAAATGCTTCTACGTTTTCAAATTGAACTCCATCTTGGCTGTTGCTCGTTTATTTTATCTTAGGCTGTACAACAAATATATTATCATTGCTTTGCCTAACAAAACATTTTTGAGCAGATATTGCAAACAAAGTGGATACAAATTTAACTTTTAACCTTAAGAGGTTAAGTGACAGATTGTTAACAAAGTGATGTTTCTTTTTTTCACCTATTTTTTTTTTATTGTCAAAATGAAATATTCAGTTAGGTACAATAATATAGTAATAATGAAACAAATTTTTGGGAGCTTAATAATGAACATTTTAATCTCTAAATATTCCATGGATTTTTTGTCGTATGCTTAAACTGGTCCTTTTTTTTTTTTTTTTTTTTCTTTCTTTCTTCTCCCTGAACTTGCATATAAAAGCGATACTGGGCATACAAGAGCTAAGAAATGAATTGCAACACTATGAATACTAAATCTTGTTTAATATGTGAAATACCCTAAAACAAAGACAATACATAAAGCTACACCCCAATCTTTACACATGTATCTCGATTCCCTCTGTGCCTTCTTCCCTCTGACATCACACACACCTGCTGCACATCCTTGTTGTATTTCATTCTTGTTGAGAGGAACTGTAGGTGGAAAATGACATCCAATAAGTCACATTGGGGTTCCTTTGCTGATGGATGGCTCACTGCTTCTGGATAAAATTCCTCCCTCTGATGTTCAGCCACATGAAAGCTGAGGATGCTGTTTTTTCCTCTATGTTTTTTTTTTTTTTTTTAACAAGGATGAAGGCATTCTATACTGCTATACCCAAGAGATGAGAAAATATCTTATAGAACTCCCCTCCATGGCGTGTTTGCAATCTGCTGATCTACTTTATCCACACCTACTATTGTATCACTATAAGCAAACATAGCTGCTGGTTTTACGTCTTTATTTCTCACTTTGCATGTCTGCATTTCTGCATTATGGAAGTGGACAAGATGCAGACATCTCTCTGGTCTTTCCATTTCAGTGCAGTTAGTTTAACTCGCTGGAAGACTGCGGTCTCTTATTTCTTTAGTTTCTTGGTCTAAAAAGGTGGCATTTCCTTTCTTGTTGGACACATGGTGCCATACATATCTGTTCTGTTTGTTAGTAGGTCAGCAAGCTGGGAAGAACTATAATAGTTATCTACTGGCAATTGGTAATTATCTATTGGCAATACTCAGGATAAAGCAAGGGTTTCATTAGTGTTGTAACGATTTGTGATAACACTGGCAGATTTTGTATTTTTCTTCAAATTTAGCTCCTTTGCCTACATATATAATTAGGGAGCTGACTTGCACAACATGAATGTTTTAATGCTAAATCTAGCTCTCGAAGGCAGATATTGGATCCATCCCAATCGACCTTTATATAACATCAACCTTTCATCTATAGTCACGTCTCTTTCTAGAATAAATATTTTAAACTTAGCAGATAAGTAGCTCACAATAGGCCATACTTTATTCAGTTTGGTTTGTGCCCAACAATTCAATAAAAATCCTCTTTTTAATAACCTTAATTAGAGGTGTGTTAATTTCATTATGTGCTTATTCATGAATAGGAGCTTTCTGAATTTTAGGTTGCATTATTGGAAAAATTAATTTTTTTTTAAAGTTTACAAATATCTGGAATACCAAAAACTTTAAAAAAAAATCTGTGTGGCTAATGTATGTCTTTTTGTCCAATACATCTGATATGTTAATTTTTTTTTTACAATCTTTGCAACAATGTTATACCAATATGTAGTACATTTCATCAATTGCTGTACTCTTTCATGTCAGTACATCTGTCTATTGCACATTTGTTGGTAACCAAAATTTGTATGAATTCATCAATAAATTGACTAAAAAACAGTGCATGACACACTCCATACACAGTTGAAAATTAATTTCAGGTTTACCTATGAAAGGACGACATGATGGAGCACATGGCAGTGGTATAGAAGAATCAATTTTGCACCACACTCTGGCGTTTGCAATATCAAACAAAAATGAAGTTTATATACCATTTTCTTCTCCTCAGAACTCTCAGAGCTGTTACATTCAATACTGAACTCTTTGTCCATTTTTATAAAGAGCAAGGAAGAAACACATGAAAAACTGTGAGAGTTGGTTGAAACAGACACATCTACTATTAATGAAACATGTGGAAAGAAAATTCAACTGAACAGGCCAATTCAGAAACACCTGTTGCAGAAATATGCATGTCAAAAAAATGAGATTATGGTGAAATCTAGGACGTATCAAGAAACTTTAAAAAATAAGATAGAACATTTGGTAAATTTGGTCTTTTAAAATAAACGATACCACTTGAAAAATACATGCTTAGTATACTCATGGGTTTCCTATTTTGCCAAAATTAAAAACTTGAATATACTCAGAGTTTTATGTTAGAGGTTAACATAAAAAGATTGTAGAATACAATGATATGGTAATGAGTAGGCAATGCTTTAAACTATTACACAACAGACTTCTTTTTTCTGGCTTCACATCAGATAAGATCAAAGCTTCTAAAATCATTAAATGTGATTCTCCTAAGGGAATCTGAAGACTCTACCTTAGTAAATCAACAATCAATCTCGGATTATCATCATGTGTGAAGAAAGATTTATTATTTGGATCTGATGTGCAATAGGAACTATAATATTGCATCTGATTTCTTCCACCTTTTTATGAAATGGTGCAAGTCAAATTAGCATGCTATAGAGATTATGCAACTTTAGCATGCACAAATGTCACATATATTAACACAAAAACAGCTGCAGTGCAACCATTTTGCAATGGGCAAAAATCAATCGCCACTAAGGTGCTTTAAAAGAGTATCTCCTGAAATAGTGAACAATGTAATTTAATTATATTTTGAGTTGTTTGAGGCATACTACACATTATAAAAACTTAACAGGAACATGTTTCAAAAGCAATTGCTTCTATCTTCAGCATTGGTTTATTAAAACACAACACATGCACACACATATGCACTTTTTAATTGCTTGAGGAAGTTGCTTTTAAATACGGTGGTGTGCTTCTAATGCATTATTTGTGCTCACATATATTTTTTTTGTATGTTTCATTTGTATAGTCACTTTTAACTTCTATGGTTATGCCAGGGACTTTGACTTGAGAAGTACCTGATGATGATGTTACTTGAACTGTAGTATTAACAGTTTTATTCATTTTTACTTTCCCTAGCACTTCCTTATAGTAGGTAGGAGGAAGTTTATTCCAACCAAAACTTTGATATCAAGGTTTACCAAACAAAACACATTTTAGGATTCCCTAATTTGGAATGTGAATTTACATCTGTAAATGCAAATGGTCAGAGTAATAAATTAGATATGTAATTAATAAGGAATGGACAAGAACCTTATTAACCCTCTTAACGGCAGAGCCAATCTGATCGGCTTTCTGAAACCAGGTGTAAAGAGCCAGATGCCTGCCTCCTTTTACAGGTGTAAAGTGCTAAGGGTTTTAGGCAAAAAAAATTACTGTTGCGATAAACTGCATATAACTCACCAGATTTGATTGACAATGTCTGGAAATTTATTTAATAATATTGTCCATGTTGTGTAACATAAGTTTATAACATTTATAGACAAAATAACTCCATAACAGCTCCAAAATGTAGCAACAAATGCAATATTTTTATGAGGATAAAATTATTTTAGTACTTTAAGTTAAAAAAAAAAAAAAAATTGATGCACATAAGATTCATAAAAATATATAAATTTAAAGATTGACATCCTGTAAACAGGTCACATGCATAAAGATAGCTGGTTTTTTTAATTATATTAACATTTTAGATCATAAAACAAAATGTAAAAGTGTAAAAAAGCAGACTTTTCTGGTACTCATCAAAATCTTGAAATGAGACAAGGTATGTTGTGTAAAGTCTTCTGTTGAAATGTAAACATTACGAATTGTCCCCACTCAGCTATATTAATGTATTTTTTTTATATTGAAAGCACTAATACACACTAAATAATACTTATACGAATTAATGAAGTTGGGCTGAATTAATGTAGTATGTGGTATATGAAATAGAAAATGTGTCTTCAGCAAATTTAAATTACACATGAGTCTATGCACAAAATTGTTTACAAAAACACCTCAAATTTATTTTGAACTCTTATGAAAGGTTGCACATTTTGTATGCAATCCTTTGACACACTTCACACATGCAGTTCTTGATCGATGTCTTTGTTTTGGAGTATGACACACAATGCACTGCCTTTCTTTTTTTCCAGGTAGCAAATTTCACACCGCACACAGGTCTGTTGTCATTTGCAAGGGTCAGTAATGTTGAATATATATTACTTCGGGCACATAACTACTCTTCACTTATTGAGTTTATAATGGAAACGTAAAACTGTAGCCAAGTAGTTTGTTACATTGCAGTTTTCAAGATACAGCAGATATGCATTTAGCACCATTCTTGAAATAATGTTAAATGCACCTTTTTTCAGTATTTCAAAGTTTGCATTCATCTAAATAAAAATACATCACTTCACTGACATCTATTCCCCCCATATAGCAATTGTAGTCCCAGATTAAGTCGGACTTCATTTTAGGCTCGTGTGTGCTTCTAACTGTGGGAGTCACATTAGATTCTTTTGCAGTTCCGTAGGTTGACAAAAGTATTACCCGATTCTTTTGAGATTTTTTTGCTTAGATGCTAAAAGTAACAAAGGTCCTTGCCTGAAGTATTTGTTTGATAATGTATTAAATGTATACTTCACTTCTTTCTGCTACATCTAATTGTGCCAGTTAAAAAAGTTCCTGCCAAATATAGATATTTGGCGAGAGGAATGGATGTAAAAAAATTGTCTATGTCTAGGTAATCATAAATGTACTAAAACATGGGCATTTTAACCAAAAATGCCAAAATTATTCTAAAATATAAAAACAATTCAATAAATTATTTTTATAAGTTAATGGAAAAGCTAAATAAGATGCCCTTTCATGAGATAATTGCCAATTGAAAGCAGTTTGTTAACCACTGTGTATACTAAGCCATCGGTTTTTATAGCCGTTTTGTCCTTGGAAGATTTTGCACCCCTATAAGTGTAGACTGCATCACATATCATCCAGAATTTTATCTCCCATTTATGATGGTGCTTGTTTGACATGTACTGCATGAGCTGAGTGTGACATTTGGTTCCACTAAACTTTCATCAATTGACAGTTGTTGATGAGTGTAATGATGCTGAAATACTCTGTTTGCATGTTCCAAAATAGGCTGGAATCTAGCACATGGGTCATAATTTGGAGAACCAGGAGGAGAAAGCTTGGTGTTATCTGTCAAATGAAAAAATTTCAAAAGAAGTTGAATTCTGTTCCTGGAAAACATTTTTCCAAACCAAGGAGTATGGAAAATGTCTTTGGTACTCCAGTAGGAAAACATGGTTGGTTTTTTCCACAAGCCAATGTTCAAAATAATTGCAATGAAGGTCCGTATCTCCTGCTCGGTTGTTCTTAGCCAGGATCTTGTTCTTGAACTCGGTGAGAGATCTCTTGCCACAAGCACCTGATTTGCGTAACAATTTGTTTCGGCAACAATGAGGTTCAAGAATTACAGATTAAAGTAAAATATAGGTGAAGAATCAGGGTTAGGGCATGGTCAGTAACGTTAGGATAAACTTCAGTGAGGTTTCCTGCAGAGTGTCATTTTCCTCATTGTTGCCGTCATGATCAGTAGAACTTTCTTTGGATTCTGAATCAACTCGATTGTTAAGTATGTTGTTTTCTTCAAAGGAAACGTTCAATTTCATTTCTTTTGTGGTGGAGAACTAGGGGGTGTAGCCGGGATGATACCATTTGAAGAATTGATATCACTATCACTATCCGATAATAGTACATCTGCATTAACTTCACAATTATCGAAATACTCACTGAAGGTTGTTTGTTATCATGAAAGCCAAATATACTGTTATAAGATATTATAACATGAGTTGCTGCCGAGAAGCGAGAGGAGACAGACGTGCGTGACGAGCTCTAGCGCAGATAAAAAATGGGAGTACAGTTGGAAGCTTATAGAACCAGAGTAGGTTTATTTAATGGTGGACGTACTTTGGGAAGAAAGTGTTTGGGAGAGTTAAATGCAACGGTGGAGTGGTATGTGTTGGTGATAATTGTTATATTAGTGATTGGAGGAGTGGAACTAAACCCAGGACCGGAAATGGAACAAATTATGGAAATGTTGAAAGGTATTGCAGAAGAAATATCAAACCTCAAAGGAATGGAGAAGAGAATTGAAGATAAAATAATAAAGCAATTCGTGTACGTGTGGGAAGGAAACAAATCACGAGGGTTTAGCTGACTGGACTGGCCCTCAAGGACATATGCCAATATGCCTGATGAGACCTATACCATTGTTCCGACTTCCCACCACTTGACGGATTCAGCGGTCCCCAGTATTCAAATATCACCGCAGTTATTACCACATTTACATGGGGATTCATTATGTATTGAGAATACGATCTGCGTAGGTCAGATATAAAATCAGAACGCAGATCGGATTCAAATTTATTCCATTGCACCATGTAAACCAGTCTTCTATTACACAAGTAATCAGAAAGGAATTTTCAAAACAAAAACCGCAGCATGCAGAAGTGGCTTCAATAAAGAGGATGAATTAATATACATACCTTTGCTTCTTTAGCCCCATCAACAGCTTCATATATAGCAATTTGTTATTTGCCTTTTTCTGCTTTTGTGGCTTCCACGTGGGCTCTGAATGCAATGTGCTTTCTAACTGAATCACTAGTATCCCATGAAACACTCTTGTTGCAGAAATGATATAAACATTACCTCCCCTGATTTTATCATGTAGTCACTAGCGAACAGTTTTGCTCACTCACCCAATTTTATTTTTGGTGGCATTATTTACCCTAAAAAAATGGTACAGTGCACACAATCACACAACACCTGTGGTATGTGGACTGATTCCTGTTCTGTGGTTGACTATGCTTAGGCTGATAGCTGGAAATATGCCTAACCTGCCTTCCGCCCGGCCCCACGCTGTTGCTTGAACTTAGTTACACGATCCATCAAGCAGCCTACCAGCTTTTTGCATTTTACCGCCTAGCGCTTCAAGCGCTGTTGAATAAAGATTTACCCAACAAGTTTTAGCCAATCATCTTCCGCATTTTCTTCTTCTTTTACCTTCGAAAAATGCAGGATTTATACTTTCCACAATGCAGACATATTGTACATAAATTTTGTTAAAATTTGCAAGTAAACGTCAAAATTCACATATAGTTGAATGTTTTAAGAAATTAGCAGGTTGAGACACCAGAAAACCAACTTTTACGTAATGACAATACATTTTATGTATAAAGTAATATGTTTTTAGCTTTTCGCAATAGACGAGGCATTTGGCAGAAGTCACTTCTCTTTAATACTGAAATTGCTTCTAAATAAACAGGCGATAAAGTATGATAACTAATAAAGTTGCAGAGAATATGAATTTTTTAGTAGAAAGATGTATTAGAGGAGAAATTCTGGCAAGACACGAATTCAGGAAAGGAAAATCTTAATATGGAGTATTGTAGATGCTATTAAGGATAGTAACAAGTGATATACAGGAGGTATTGGAATTGTTAACATGCTGTTATTAAAAATAGCAAGTTCAAACATGGAGCTCAGCAAACTGGAAATAAAAGTGGGGAGGGGTTAATGAGGAATGCAAACATCAAGGAGAGGTTTTTAAAGAGTTGAGATGGGGCCGGAAAGGGACAGCGACAGATAATATTTTTATACTAAGTAAATGGGAATGTTTGTTTTTTGGAATTTAAAAGAAAAGAATAAAATGGGGAAGTAAATAAAGCATGTTATAAAGGAGAAACATAGCAAAACAAATTGGGAAACAAACATTCATTAAAAAGAGAGAGAAAATGTTATTACACCAGAGGAATTGCTAAAATATTTTGGAAATTTACACAGAATTATAAAATGGGAAATGGCCGACTAAATCTTAAAAATGAAAACCTGGACCAAAAAATTACTACTAATGAGGTAGAGCAACAAATACATAGTATGTAACGGAATAAAGTAATAGGTATAGATGGAATTCCATGGGAACATAATGAAAGCTGGGAATCGCATGGTAAGATGTCAAAGAAAAATTAGCAATGAAAGGAGTGAGAGATTAATTATATAAAATACCAGAAAAATCTGTAAATTGGTTGGGTGTGTATTAAGCAGCAGTAGAATCCAAGATGTTATATTGGAAATTTGGGGATTGTCAAGAGATTGTAAACAAAGTTTATATAAGACATAGGAAGTTTTGTAAGAGTTATTAGTGCTACCGAAAACATCAAGAGTAGTAGTATTGGTAGAATGGCAGAATTAGGTAGAACAGGATGAAAAAGAATGGTGGTTGAAATAGTTTTTAAATACTGGTAGAGGAATCTGAAACTAGAGGATGATAATATAATTAAAACTTTTATGAATTACCGAAGAACAGTTTTGCACAATGATAATTGTGGAAGAGACTGAAAGAAACATTGGAATAGATTGGTATGTAAGAGAGAAAATAATTCAATTGGATTCTGGAGGAAAGTAAAGCAATAGAAGGTAGAGACAAAAGATACAGTTAAGTTTACAGAACAAAAGTACTTTGCGATTGTACAAGATACTAAAGAAAGACTGGAGAAGGGAAGTATTTGACATTATGATAAGAAAGGGCAAGAGGGATATGCATGGATTTGAACAGGGGCAATGTATAGTAAAACATTTAAGAACAGCAGTTTGCAAGTATGTAATTATAAGTAATAATGTAAAAGCGGTTGATAGTGAAGTATTTCAAATGAAAATGAACGAGGAGTAGGAAAACTCATTTACACTCTTCACTTAAGTAAAATTGCCTGGACATGTCTCGAGAGTCCTTTGCTCTCATCATCAGCTGCTGACCTACTGGATGGTGGCTGTTTGATCGTCCTGTATCTGCTTGTGTTGACCATCTGTGGTGGTATCTGATGAGGGTTTGATGTACTTGCGGAGTTTGTCTTCTCCTGGGATGTCAAAATTCATTGCGATATTCTTGTTCTTCCAAATGTAGATTTCCTCCCAAGCGGATAGTTCCATAGGTTTTGAGACTTCAACAGTTTGATATCCGGGTCTATTTTATGGTTTTTCTCCCAAAATTGATTTGCAACAGCAGATTTTTCAATTTGTTTTTGGTGAATATTCCTGAAGTGTTCTTTTCTGCACGTTTCAATATTTCTTTTGGTTTTCCCAATGTAATTTCATGTTGCAATCTAGCCATTCTATGGCATATATTCTGCTTTTTTGTTTTGGCGGGACTTGATCTTTCAATTTTGAACTTAAGAGATTTTTAATGCTGTGTTTGTTATATGGTGCAAGTTTTACATGGAATTCTCTAAAGATGTTTTCAAATTTGTGATAAAAATGTGGGTGGTATGTAAATTTGGGGAAACTGTATTGTATTTTGATTGGTTTGAGAATGGAGACTTCTGTAATCATCTTCTTTCTTTTCAATTTATTTATTTTCTTGATTATAGTGGATTTCCTGAAACCATTGGTGACTGCTGTATTTAGTATGTGATCAAATTCTGTTCTGTACTCTGTGTAATTCATGGGGATGTTAACTAATCTATATGCTATGCTATTGAACAACGCATATTTATGACTGCCTGGATTGTAGCTATTACTTTTTATATAATTGTCTGTATGTATGGCCTTCCTATGCCTACTGAAACTAATCTTAGAGTTTTCATTCTTCATAATCTTCAGATATAAAAATGGGAGGCAGCAGTCTTTTTCAGTTTTGATTGACTTTTCTTGTAGGTTTAATAGTTTGAGTGCATCTTGTAAATGTTTCTCTGGAACTATTGTGAATATATCGTCTACATATCTATGCCAAATTTTAAAGATCCAAGGGAATGCTATTGTGATGTGTTTTTCAAAAAATCCCATATATAGATCTGCGAGTAGAAAGAGGGTATCGAACAGAGCGAGTTCATGTCTAATGAGAAAAATTATAAATAAACTTCAGTCTTGGCAATGGGAAACCCTCCTCCTCCATTACTCGCAGATCTATATATGGGATTTTTTGAAAAACACATCACAATAGCATTCCCTTGAATTTTTAAAATTTGGCATAGATGTGTAGACGATATATTCGCATAGTTCCAGAGAAACGCTTACAAGATGCACTCATACTATTAAACCTACAAGAAAAGTCAATCAAATTTACAATAGAAACTGAAAAAGATGGCTGCCTCCCATTTTTAGATCTGAAGATTATGAAGAATGAAAACTCTAAGATTAGTTTCGGTATACATAGGAAGACCACACATACAGACAATTATATAAAAAATAATAGCTACAATCCAGGCAGTCATAAATATGCATTGTTCAATAGCCTAGCATATAGATTTTCTAAATATCATTAAATATACTGAAGTGAGAAGGTGATAATTTTTTAAGTTTTAAAGGAAATAGCTAATCGAAACTATGCAATTTTGTTTCAATTACTTTTTTAATCACCTCCACCATCTGTCCAAGAGCTGTCTCCACAAGAGCTGTCCAATGCTCTTATGTTACTTGTGTTATATTTGACAAAACATTAACATAATATTACACATCCCGAGCAGATGTGTTTTACGGCTCTAAACGGAAGGTAATTTTAAAAAAGAATTAAACTCTGCAAAATATAACTAAAAGTATACAATCATGCTCAAATGTATTAAAAAACATATTATACTTTGGTTTTTGTTCAATTGCACCATTGCTGTCTCCCGGGAGTTAAGTTTTGTTAATTTGCATAAAAATGTTGCTCCAAAAACGGCATAAGTAGCACTCTTCCATTTTGTATCACATAGTTCATACATATACTCATATTGACAAATAAACCAGGAACTGTTCAGGAACTAAATACTGTTGCATAACAATATGCAACACTTACATTTGTAAAAATAATCATAATGATAATAATAAATAGTAATTTTGATAGAAATGTGTGGTTACACAAAGTCAGGCCAGGGTATCTAAAATATATATATAATTTTGAAACTGATTCTTTTATCTCAATACCATTTACACCAGGAAGTATGTGAATAACACATGTTCAGAGATGTGCGCCCGTTTCCTAAAAAAAAAAAATGTGCAATATATTTTGTAATACACATCTGGATGAAGGGGAGGCTTGGAAATACAAGTCTCAAACAGTAAATTGTTTTCCTTGTTTCCCTGTTGGATATTATGCACTGATAAAGTAAGTGTGGGGCCAGGATCAAAATGATTCACCTCTGCCCAGCTAGGTACACTGTTGTCTGCAGTATCACCTGTATCACCCTGGCACTCACTTGTGCTTATACACAAATTCTTGCACTTTCATCATCACTGAGCACAAAATCTTACAACTCACTATCACTTTCGTTCAGCACAGCTAAAATTTCTTTGTCCGTCAACTCTTTCTTTCTTGCCATTATGTCAAAAAACGAAATAACATCTGGCTTACTAGCTGCAAACACCAAACTGTTTATTTTTTCACTGGTGAGAACTACGAGAGGAATTCCTGACAAAGCAAACTCGGGGATTTACCGACCACGAATGTCAGAAAGAACATTTCCTGCCATCTGTTGGCAGCATATCTGAATTATTTCAGCGAGAAGAGTAGGCCACAATAGCTCTGTAACTGCACACCATATATGGGTTCTTACTCATGAGGGTTTGGACAAATCACCCATATATGGGTCTTCGCTCATGAAGAGTTAAGAATAAAGGGACAATTTTTTTCATTGCATCCTAGCAATATAAAACGTATGTAAACTCAAAATACAAACAAATCAGAAAATCTAATTCAATTTCAACTCTTCCAATAAATCGGCATCTGTGCCTTATGTGCCATATAAGATCTAGCAATTAACTTTTGAATAAGCATGTTACACTTCAGGACAATCCCATGGATCACATCTCTCAATATATGGATCCACAGCAACTTCAAATTAACCATTCATGGTGAGTGGGACCTTCCTGGTTACATACCGATTCCTCCACCTGACCAACAGTGATCATCTCACCCAAGGAAGTTCCTGAACAAGAGGCAAGGGTATGCTTTGTCACCACTAGAGACCTGAAAAACACATTCACAAGGTTCTCAACTCGGACAAAACCACAGAAAGTCATAGCATAATTTTGAGGTATATTTACAATTCCAAGCAGAAGAGGGAATCATGGCAGTTTGAACCAATGACTATGGTTGAACTTTGTAATTTTCAAACTGTCATAATTCACAATGGCCAGCAATTATACTATAGCCAGGAAATCAGTGAGTTGTAACAGCAGTAGTCTTGCAGTAAGCTGTTAACTGTAAACCCATTCCTAGATGGCAACAAGCTCTTGAGGGTGGGCGGTAGGCTGGAAAATGCTAAGGTATCCTTCTCATAAAAACATCCTTTAATACTGCCATTAACACATCACAAGGCTACTCATTTGAAATTACCACATTACAACTACTCCATGCTGGAAGCCAACTTGTCCTAGCTTCACTTAGGCACAGGTTCTGGGCAACTGGATAACTAACGATCACTCAGCAATTAGGCAAGAAATTAAAAAATGTCTTGCCTGTTACAGATTACAATCAGAGCTGCCACCAGCTCATGGGGCAACTACCCATGGTTAATCACAAGCAAACCATTCTCCCATTGTGATGTGGACTATACTACTGCCATTTTATCTCCGGCTCTGACATTTAGTGCGACCGAGAGAGGTAGTGTTGCCAATTCTTACCCCTTCTGTGAACACGTGTGTATACCTGTGCCATCTCCTCGTAAATTGCAAACAATGAAATAGTTGTCTATGTTAGACTATTTAAAGTATGTAGATAGCATTTACACTTAAACAAGGATGACACAGTAAATTGCATGCGCACAAAAAACCAACTTCATCTGGACTACAGCAAATGGCTACTGACGACACGTGCTTCACATTACAAGAGAATCAGCAACACAGCCCAAACTGCAGTTAACGCACATGGAGAGGGAGCCTATAATTGGTCCTAGCAGACAACTTTCACCCTTTGCTGTGCAAGTCAACCCAGCAATGCAAACCTTGCCAGATTTTTTATTCTTTTTTTTCATGTTGTGTTTTACGTGCAGCAAAGCTCTAAGCAAAAACAGCAAACTATATTTATTACAGACTTACAAGAAATCAAATTACAGTCTCGATTTATCTGTTGAAACGGATCAGAATAGCTTCCTTTACTATGGAAATTCAAGCACTAGTATTGCTAAAGGTGGCCATTTTGATGTATACCTTATCTCTTTCTTTACCCTCACAAAACATCAGGGCTGGAGATACAGCAGCAGAGGTATAGGTGGTCCAATGTACATTGTGGAATATAGCGGATTATTTAAATATATTTGGGAGTTTGTATATTCAGGGAGTGGTAGCAGTGACTGGAGCTGACATAGGTATTAGGGAAGGATAAAAGAGATAGATATTGGCACGCTGCTGTCACTCTTCGTCTTTTGTGTGCTAGCAACGAGGGAGTGAACATGAAGGGAATCTGCAACTATCTCCCACCAAAATCCAGGTAATCATGTAATATTTGTTTTAGAATAAATGTGCCAATTCTGGTTTTGAAATGTGTTGATTATTGAAAGTATTCTCAATCCCTTACTGTTAATGTAATATATCCTATATATTTCCAATGATGCTGTCTCTTAAGTCACACTCTGGTCAATGCATTGAATTAAAGGAGTTCTGCTGGGAGGAAGATATAAGGCTTTTATATTCACCTTAACTAGTTCCTCAGATGGGCAACATGGAACATTGTCCAATAATAAGATTAAATATAGAGGGAGTTTTTTTAATTTCAGGTATTTTTCAACTGCAGGAACAAAGAGGTCCAAAAATCATTCCTTAAAAAGTGCAGTCCGTCCATGCTGACTTTTGAGCTCAGTAATGTACAAGCAGAGATGGCATGTTAATATTTTTAGTGCTCTTGGTGTTTTGGCCTTTCCTGTCACAAACAACATTTTGTGACTACATAAAGCAAGTGTCATTCTTATCCATTAGCATTACTACATGAAGCAATAGCCATTCTATCCTTGGAAAGCTTCATACTCTAACATTTTCATTTTATGCAGCCAGGGTTCTATTTGGGAGCATGTTATAAATCAAAACGGATTCATCAACATTGTACACTTGTTCAGGATTTATTTCATATTGTTTAACAATGTTTGCAAATTTTGGAATCAATTCACTTGAAGCTGCTACATCAGAAGAAAGCTTCTAACCCGAGATTATAAGATCTTGAATGTCATGCCATTTTTTTCCAGCAGTGAAGCCAACCTTCACTAGCTGTAAATTACTTGCTGTCCTGGTCTCCTAATGATTTTATAAAAAGTAGGCCTTTTTCTTTTATGATTGATGCAGAATATGGAGTTCCATTTCTTCTTTCCTGCTCAAATCATACTAAAAATGTAAAGTCTAACGTATTACATTTTGGCTTTTTCTTGGGGGGATGGGGAGCAAGTTTTCAGTCCTTTTCCATCATCAACCGTGACTGTATGAATTTCTAAATGTTTCCTAATCTTTCTCCAGTCTTTAACAGCCATTAAGACAACAGCTACTTCATTGGCAACTTTTTGAACACTCGTCTTTATCTAACCTCTCAAGCAGTTTTAACTCTTCTGTCAAAGATGGCGTAACATATTTAAGTTTTGTTCTGCCACATCAATATCACATACACTGTGTTTCAATAATTGTAAACAGCACTTATAAGTATTTTTCAAAACACACAAGACATCAACCATAATCTGTTTAGTATTATCACAAAACAATCTGGATAGCATACTGTTGAGATTCAAAAACCAACTGACTTACTGCACAGGAAATGAGCCACTGACAGGTACAGACACAACCGAAGTAAGATACAAACAATGACATTAGACTAAGTGGGGACGTGATCATCAGAAGTCAGACTAACGGGATTCTACTGTATTTGCTTTTGACTCAGTCTTACACTTTTACTTCCAAGCTGTAATAAACATGTGTAGAAACCACCTGCAGCACAACAGGAGGTGGTTTCTTCAGATCTCGCTGAACAGCATGAGCAGAAGTTTTGAAAAATTAGTAGCAACGAATTGCCTTCTTTCACTGCTGCAGAGCAAACAAATAAATATCGAAATAAATATACAATGAAGTTGCAGATAGAGAAAGTTATTGCTGCAGAATGAAAATTTAAGTCCAGAATCTTGCATAAGACTAGAGAACAAGGAAAACAAGATGCAATCAAACACTGATAATAAGCAGCCAAAATATCCGGAAACAGGAATGGGCAGAAAATAAGGCAATAGTTACATTGTAATGTTACCAAAGTAATGAATAAAAAGTAACTAGTTACCCATTAACGGTTACCAAAGTAACAAAAACAATTAGTTATTGCATTAACAGTTACTTAAGTATAGAAAGACAGTTACCAAACCTGGATGACATCATTCACTGCATGTGCGCAGCATTGGTATTGCTTATGGGAACTAGTTACCTCAACTCGTTTATAACTTGAGTCGCAGATGACAGGTCAGTCAGCACTGCATTGCATTTAGATGGTTATTCACATACTATTATAGGTGGACGAGTTTCATACATCACAGAAACAATGCTGTTTAATAGTGCAATATGCGTGGGCTCCAAGTCCCCAAAACAGCAGTACATAAATTTTAACAATGGCAAATCAAGATCCAGAGTTGCACAATTTTAGCAAGTCCACCCTTCAAGATTACTTAAAGAAATATGAAATTTCTCCAACTTTTGAATGAAGGTGTGTGCCTACAGTTTCAGTTCTTTTGGATTTGTTATCATGGATATTTACACATTTAACCTTGCATGGCAAAGAATGAAAGACCAATAGACATGACAGGGTTACTCAGTATTTCCTGAATCAAGTGTGAAAAGGGCTGCCTCATTATCAAACACACTGTAATTGTTAGTTGAATATTATTTCTTAATACTGTACAACTGCATGCTTCTGACCTCAATTTGCATGAATGCAATAATTTGTTTAATTTACTCATTGCTGTTCCCATCTACATATGTTAAGAGTGGTGCACTTATGGCGTGAATAGTTTTTAGCCAATATGGAGAAGTTAACACGGAGGAATACATCTTGGTGTGTGTGCGCACTAATCATTACTGGTAATCATTAATGTAACTAAAAATTACAACCATGAAAATAAATTACTTAATCGTTACTGGTAACCGTTATATTAACACATTGTAACTGCGACAGTTATAACTGTTACTCAAAAATAACTGTTTGTCACATCCCTACCCAGAAATGTAAGAAAAACTTTGAACTTTTCTTAAGCATAGGTGCCAATTTGGTTATGCTGTTTCAACTTCATGCCATGAATGTTCCACAAGAGCTCAGAGTTTCACTGAATTTTAAAGCAAGCAGGTGCTGAATTCAATGGCTTTCTGTGAGATTCAGATTTTCAATTAATGTTTGACTCTATAAGAAACTTGTGTGTTGCCCTCCTTACCCTCTGAAAAATAGGTTTGCATGTGGTATGGAAATAAATAAATATCTTAACTATGAAATGCTTCAGCAACTTAAAACTGAACTCATTCATAATGTGGTTTATGCACTTTATATCTATAGAAAGAAAATCCCATCAAATTACATACCTCTATAGTGCCATTCAAGTCCTTCTCAATGCGCTCAACATCCAAGATCAAATTGTAGTAATGCCAGAGCATTCTCAGGAACTCTCCTACAGTCATCTTTCCTCCTGAGCTTTCCATAAGTACTCTACGAACTTGAAGGCTTAACTGATATAGCTTTCCTCTGTCTACAAGTACCACTTTTGGACCTGCCTGTGATGGTACTAACTGAAATGTATAATATGACATTTACCATTAGTGCTTTCAAATACAGTGCATCTTCCAAGTACATTGTTATAAAATATTTACTGCTTCCAACACAGTTTGCTTGGCCCAACATCTAGACTTGGAAGGCTCTTGTATAGATAGCCTTAATTTTGAATTGCAACAAAAGCCAAAATTAGTTTTAAGTTTGCAAAAATTATTCATTCTTCATTCCATGTACCCAGGATAGATGGTGACACGAGTCTATTGTTATAGTTATACTTAACTAAAGATTATATGAGTGCTATAAAACGCACGCACACACGCACGCATGCATGCATGCATCTTACTTAGCAAATTATTGAGTTTTATACATGGGA
This sequence comes from Deroplatys truncata, assembly GCA_030765065.1. Lineage (NCBI taxonomy): Eukaryota > Metazoa > Arthropoda > Insecta > Mantodea > Mantidae > Deroplatys > Deroplatys truncata. Next base: position 48,856,802 of record CM060984.1, on the reverse strand, counting down.
AATGCACATATGCCAAAACCTCACTTTTTGCAAAACGTGGAGATGCTGGGGTTTGCATGTAAGTGCCTCATATATAAGGAGTACGGCATAAACACCTGATGGTTTATAAAGTAGTCTGAACTCTGTGTGCATGGTCAAAGATACGTTTTAGTCATGTTGGAAGATACTCCATTGCAGGGTTTTCAGATGACATGGTTCACCAACAATTTGTTGATTGTGTTTGTGTTACAGGTTGATAGTAGTGATATTACCTAACTGTGCTCTGCTTGGATTTCAGTTGCAATGGAGCATTGGGCTATATGGAGTGTATTCATGCTGTTGAAATGTTTATCCATAAAACTCAGTGGAGCTGTTCAGTGGGAGTTTCAGAGACATTTCAATAGAGGTAACACACCCTCTAGGAACACTGTGCTACTGTGGGTTACAAAATCGTGTGAAGAAGATTCTGTTCATGAAGCAAAACTGACTGTATCAGTCGATACACCTGAGAACATTAATCACGTGTGAGCTGCTATCTTGCAAAGCCCAACAAGGTTGGCTCTGCACCAGACCATGGTACTAGGCATAACATCTAAAAGTCTACATCAGATTCTGCACTAAAGCATCATCCCTACAAAATTCAGGCTGTTTATGCATTGAGAGAGTGAGACAAAGTAGACTATTTTTGCACGGGTTTCTAACCTTGGTGAATCACACTCCTGATATTTTCGATTCATTTTTCATGTGGGATGAAGCTGCTTTCCATCTCAATGGATATGTGAATAAGTAGGACTAGTGCTACTGGGCTAAAAATAACCCCCAGCAGTAGCACTCACAACTGTACAGTGCAAAAGTTTGGTGTGCAGTGCATTCAAATGCAATTGTCAGCCCATTCTTTTTTGAAAATGAGGCCAGTGAGTTTGCAACAATTCATGATATTATGCAAAACTAGATTCTTGTTTATTGTCATTTCTTGATGGCATGAAAGATGCAAGCCACTGCCCATACAGCCAACGTTAGCATGCAGACACTCAGAAGGATGTTTTCCAGACACCTTATCTCGTGGTATTGCAACATGCTGTGGCCTGCCTATTCACCAGACATAACACCAGACTTTGTCTTGTGGGAATTTCTGAAAGGATGTACGAAACACATCCAGCAGCCATCACATTCATGTGGCAATATACAGGAGATCCCATAGAACATCCTATGGCAACTAATGTATTTGTTTTCCATCAGGATGGAACAGTGTGTGCAAAATCAGTGTGAACATCTCAATGTTCATTATTTTTCACAAGTGAAACATGCCATCTGAAACTCTGTGCATTGTGAACCTTTCAACATGACTTGAATCTATCTTTGACCATGTACACAATGCTCAGACTACTTGAAAACCATCAGGTGTTTAGGCCGATCCTGTAGTTTGCATATACAGTGGAATCTCATTAGCACGTTCCTCATTAACACGTTTTCCCGTTTATTACGTTGAATTATAAAAGTCCCAGTACCAAAATTACCAAATGTAATAAATAACATTCGCTTAGTGTGTCTTCCCGATCCCGCTTACTACGTTTGAAGTTTGACGTCCTCATACGCTGTTTTGGCCAATCCTTGGTCAGTCCAGTGGGAATAGGCGCTTAACACGTTCAAAGTTTGACGTCCTCCATTTGCTACTTTGGTCAATCCTTGGTCACGGGGTGGATACCAGCAGCCAATCACATGCATGTATGTAAATATTTGTGTGAAACAATTTATGTGGGTGGGATAGAGAATGCTTTACCTGGCGTGGTAAATGCCAACGATAGTTTCTACTGTTGAGTGTTGACTAAACATATGTAGATTGTATTTTAACTTTTCATTTGCAATGAAAAGAAGAAAGTGTAGTAAATAACCAAAACTGAAAATCCTTGAAGTTAACCACAATCCAAATATGAAACATGGGATATAATGCGCAAGTTAAACATTCCTCCATCAACCTTAAACACGATTGTTAGCAAACCTAAATTGATTGAAACTGCTTTTAAAGAAGGGAAAAATGCTAAAACAAAACTTTCCTCTTGGAAAATAGGATCAGAAAAGGATCGGAACGAAATTTGTTGCATGGAAACACCTACCGTATTCAAATCGTATTGAATACGCCAGAGTTACTATTGTCTATTGTACTCTTAACACGACGCACGCACATAATTTTGCTTTCTTTTTTTAGCAGAAATTGTTATCATATGTGTAATAAAACACACAGCAAAACCGCTATTGTCGCTTCCATAATTTGCAATTTATTTTCTCAAAAACATTCATAACCTCAAACATACAAGTTGACCAACATAAAAGCTTGAATTATTTATTCTCAGGTTTTGTGTATCCAAATCCATTTGAACACACATTGAATTTAACATGGAAACACGGATCGTATTCGGTATAAAATTGTACTTGAAATCTATTTCAACTGCCCATGAAGACGTAGTAATTATTAGATTTTATTACATAACTATGTTCTTAAATTGCAGATTTTCTGTTTTCATTAACACGTTTTCCCGCCTATGACGTCCAAATCCTTAGGTCCCTGCAAAAATGTACTAACGAGATTCTACTGTATAGAGTAGCCCACATAAAAGTGTTACAGGTGAATGTCCCTTAAATGAATAGAAAAACCAAATGCCAAGAATTCCAAATCACCTTGAGCAAGGGCCTTCCAAATTGAGATACAAAAACCACAGGGAATAGGGGGGCAGGGGGAGGTCAATCTCAGAATTTTAAATGGAACCCCCCCCCCTTTTTAATATATATATATATAATTGTGGTTCCTCTCAATAAACTAAGCAACTTGGTCTCTAAAATGCAAAAATGAATGAATTCTTTCCAATGATTTCATGACTTTTATAAAATAATGGGTAGTAAAAGTGGGATCATTGGTTTAGTACAAAGGTAGATCTAGCTTCCCAATGATCCCTATGACAAGCATCAATTCCAAAAGTTGCTTCATTTCTGTTACTTTCACAGCTTTCCAGGTTTGCACCTGAAGATGCTTAGTACAAGCCTGCAGTGCCACACTTATTACCTGGATTGTTTGGTTTCTAAAATACTCTAAAAAATCTTCAGATGAGAAGAAATTCATAAAGGACATATCACTATAATTTTGAATGTCCGCCCAGAGTTTCAAACAATGGGTAGCAGGCAGCTGAAATGATGGCTATTCCTCAATAAAACTGGCATTATTCACTTCACATGCTAGCGCTGCATCAACTTTGCTATAACTCTCCTCACTGTCTTCTAATTTCAGAATAAGTTCATCACAATTGTCACTGAAAAAATTTGCAATGTTTTTTTCAATACTAAGATCATTACGCGCCATGTTTCTAATGCACAAAGATAAATACTGAGTAACATACAAACTTCATTGCACTGGGTCAAAGAGCAGCTGAGCCAAAAGGCACAATCAGCATTTGTTTCGAAACTCGATGGTAATTATCAATATTGATTTAATTTGTCTTTCTCTGCATTCCCATTCCTCTAATTTCATTCCTGACAAGGTATTTACAATGTTTATAAGGGGAGCTTTTCTACCACTTCTGATTTGTAAGAGGATAATATGAGAAATAATGTACAATTGCTTAATGCAAACAATTTGTTTCAATTGCTTAAATTAACATTATTCAAAATAAATCTTTGGTATTCACGACTGCAAATCGATATCAAATGGTTTCAATTTTCATTTGATATTTAAATTACAGTTGCATCAGGATGCAGTTGCATTTGGCTCATTTAATGCTGTAAAACACTTGCACTGAAGTGGATTTTTCATTTTGCAGTAAAGGTCCTTCTCTCTCTCTCTCCCCTCGTAATACACAATATTTCTGAAATACTAGGGACTATATGCAACGCATTATGCAAGCAGTCAAGTAGGTTACAGTTGACTTGGCTTTCTTATAAAATTCATTGATTGTTGAAATGTTTATACTTAAACTTCACTGACATCGTGTAACACCATGACATCAGTGAAGTGAAGATTTTGACAATCAATGGATTTTATTATGGAAGTAACTTCAACGTTAATAGGGCTTTTTAATTTTTAACTTGGCTTTGTTTGGATTCATTACAGAAATGGGATCTTGGCATCATCTACTGCTTTAAACTTAAGGCAATGCATCAGTGAAATTTGGTTTAAAAAAAAAAAAGAAAAGAAAGAAAGAAAAAAAAGGAAAATGTTCTATTTGTTGTTTTTTGCATTTTTATTATACTTATAATTTGCACTTAAATGGTACATAGTTGGATTTTTTAATATCAATTTTAAAGCAACAAATGGCTGTTCAATTGGTCCTTACCATTTAGATAAAGCATTGAACTTTAAACTCAATTTTTCTCGTTCCTTTTTTCAGTATTTTTCACTTTTCAAAATTTTGGGCCACTTATTAGCTTGAAATTTTCAAGGAAGCCTCATGAATTATGGATTTAAAAACTTTTGTGCATTAGTTAAAAAATATCAAATAGTTCAACTAAAACTAATTATTTTCCATAACTCAAATCGAAAAAGTTGACAAATTCGACAGGTAATCAAAACAAATTTTTCTCTTATTAATTAAAATTAATAAATGCCTGCACAACAATTTCTTTATATTTGTACACTAAGCTCAAATTAAAAAAAATTGGGAGTGATGCATTAAACCATAGGGTCTAAGGAGCATTTTGTATTCCATATCAAAAACTGATTAATTATGAATAAAAAATTAATATCATAACAGTTTAACCTAGCTCATTAAATTTTGTGTGCACTACATGTTTCATGTTCCGAGTATATTGTAAAAAAATCAAAGCAATCAGAAGCAAACTGCAGATTTTTGGATTTTTCACAGATGCATTGCCTTAAGTATATGATTGGGGAGCTGCTTAATCAACTGATCAAAGAAAAGGATACAAGTAAGTTCTGAATTACAATCAATGCAACACTAGTTGATAATCAGGCCTGGGTATTTTTAGAGATTGTGATAATTACATATATTCTACACACAAGTTATTTTTGCTAACATTCGCAAATTAGAGTTGTGATAGATATAATCTGTATAGTTAAATTGTGACAAATGGCAAAATGGGGCAGTTAAAAGAAAAAGCAAAACATTAGCACATTTCCAAATTATACATGTCGTTTTATAACAAATATTTCACCACCACCGCCGCCGCCGCCGCCGCCGCCGCCGCCGCCGCCACCACCACCACCACCACCACATATGATAATTCTTATGATTAATTTCAAATTTGTTTCATCCAGGCTTTGCTCTTTCAGCAAATGCCAACCACGATACCATAAAGGAGATGCTAGCCCAGATTCCCTTTTTCAGTTACTGTGAAGACAGTTCTTTATTATGTTTCTTTTGTTGGTATCTTGAGATATCAATTTAAGTCTGGGAATACGATGTAAAAGCTTCAATGCTTCTCAAACTGAAAAACTCTGTATTTGCCAAGTTTTCAGTTCCTATTCGCAGAAAATGTGGTTACCAATGCCTAATATAGACAGTGAATGATTTTTTTTTCAAGGTATAATTTAATCGTAACAGATTGGTGCATTGGAAAGCTAAAAAGAAATTTTGAAACATGTATAATAATCCAGTTTGGGCATACTTAGAAAGAACTGAAGATTGGTCAAAATAAAAGTATGTTATTAGTAACATTAAGTTAAATGAAACATTGTAGGCATATTATATGAAATATATATTTACTGTACAAAAATATTGACCTCCATGGTCTAAAAGTACCATGCTAACCTGGTTTCTCAGGTCATGGGTTCAAACCCAGCAGAGGGCAATGGATTTTTCGAGGCGTAAAAATCCTGAGCTTGGCTTCCTTCAGAAGGGAAGTAAAGGTAGTGATCCTGTGTCGTAGATTTACAGCACATAAAAACTTCAAGTCTGATAAAGAGGCCTCTGAGCAAAATTTCTGGTCTTTCACGCCCAATATAGAATGGGACACTAAGGACCACAGTAGTTAAAGAGCATCCATAAATAAAACTCAATTTAATTTAACTGCACAAAACATAACTGTAACAATTTTATTTAGAAAAAGAAAGAAATAATATAATGTAATGTAGGATCTAAAATATTTCACCAGTTTATATAAACTGCATTAACACACACAAAAACAAAGATAACATTTGCATAACCACTCGTAATTTAATGTTGAAAGTATTGTAGGTTTCACAGTAGTGTACAATTAGCCTTATTTTTCTTTTCCATACTGCACCTTTACAAAATTCAAAGAATCTTGCATTGTTAATCTTGGTAGGGAATATTACGTGTTTATATTGGAAAATATGAATTGGAATAATTAAAAAAAAAAGCTTTTTCAGCGCTTTACATTAATCACCATCAATGATATAAAAACAATCTCCTCTCACACAAAAATTAAAACATGCAAAAGACAATGTTAATTTCCATACACACCTGCCCCTGCTGATAATCCTTAGAGATGAATTTCAAATTTCTGTTTTCACTTTCCTTTTTAATCTAAATGAAGATTGGAAACTATTGTAGTGATACTTTTATAGGAAAACTGTTCAATTTAAAGCAAGAATGCACTTTTTTGTCATAGCTAGTCTTAGGCTGCTTAAACAAATGATTTTCTTTACCTTAACAGCATGATGGATGCAATCTACAAGCTGCTCCAGAGTTGAACACTTATAAGCCTCTGGACGCAGAGCATAGCCATGTTCCTTCAAAAAGGCTGCTTGCAGAGCAGAGATTGCTAAAGCGGAATGATTTGTGGAGCGTACCAATGCCACAATCTGTTCTGCTAGAATGCGTAACTTCTCCTGTAATGTTAATGTGATTCTTCTTTCCCCTTCACTATCTTCTTCAACCTGAAATAAGCACAAACTTTTTTTTTTGTTGTTCTGCAGACATCAGATAAAAATTGAACTAAAATCTGAAATGAAGGCAGGATTACAAAGTAAAATTCAATTAAAAAAAGGAATTTTACCCCAAAGTTCCTTACATTTTAAGTTTAATTTTTGTGTACGCATCTAGCATTTTGTATTCTCATACATTGGGTACATTCAATGGGGTAAGGACTGCAGCAGCTCTTTACACAGCAATGCATTCAGAGGGCCTCCTGCAGTGCACCAATGGAGCAGCGAATAAAGCAAATACTTCACTGCACAGGAAGCAGAAAGAATCAAAATGGCGGAATGTCTGCAACAATATTTAATAGGGGATGTATCCTACGAGATATTTGGCAGCGAGGAGCTGCATAAAAGAATGGAGGAAGACAAAGCTTTATTTTACTCTTAGGACTATTTAATAGACTTTAAATCTCATCATCTATAGTATTTATACAGCAATAACTGTGTAGGCAGTTGTTTTAGAGACCACATGCACATACCACATAATGCTAATAGGAACCAATTCCTATTCCTGAGTGTCTAGAAACACAATAGTATATTTTAGTATTTAAACTCACGGTCATTAATAATATTCTACAGAATACAAATATTTTACCCGCTTGAATTTTTATATTCCAAATTCTTTAATAGCTTCCAAAATAGATAATTTTACCCGCTTGAATTTTTATATTCCAAATTCTTTAATAGCTTCCTAAATAGATACATAACCTTGGCTTGTATTAAATAAAATCAAAATTCTAATGCGTTACATTCACATGACTTGATTAACCCTCTATAATTTATTAGTAGGTGCACAGCTATTTTTATGAAAGCTTATTTTCCTATTTCATTTTAATTCAAATATACCTTTGCAGAAATAGCTATATTACAGATTTTGTTAGAGATACAAACAGAACAGTGATAGTCAAATGTTTTAAAAACTGGGCAGTATATGCTGTCCTTAAAATTCCATTCTCTGTCCATTCAATCAGATAAAACAATGAATATTGAGAGGACTTCAAAAGAATGACAAAGTACTGAACAATTTGAACCAATAACGGATGTTGGAAATGGCTTATGGCAGTTATTTTAAATAAACTGTGTGTTTTAAGCAGATCTACATTTTTTGTGCAGCACATTTTGTCTATGGCTTAACACTTACCTGTTACACAAGTTTATACAAAATTCTTTCATATGAAGAGGACTTCACATGCTATTCCCAAAAAATTCAAGATATACATTTTATTTGTCATCTAAGTATCTTAATATGTAGTATTTGAATAAAAATCATTAGCTATTTTTTAAAAAAAATCGAAATTACGGGTGGGGAAACACACACACATATGCACACACGCTTACTCACTCTGTCTGTTCTTAACATTTTTTATTCAAGAAAATTAAATTGAGTTTTATTTATGGACGCTCTTTAATGACTATGGTTCTTAGTGTCCCTTTCTATACTGGGCATGAAAGACAGAAATTTAGCTTAGAGACCTCTATCAGGTTTGAGGTTTTTTACGTGCCGTAAATTTACAATGCGAGTCCAATGGCTTTACTTCCCTTCTGAAGGAAGCCATGCTAAGGATTTTTACAAAAAAAGTCACCCTCTGTCGGGTTTGAACCCCCAACCTCGGAAACTAGAGGCTAGCAAGTATCCCTAGATCATGGAGGACAACTTTTTATTCAGGAAGCCTCAAAGTATGTATTTCTCATGAAATCTCTGTATGAATTTTTGGGTGGAATAAAATACTTTCCCTCCTTACTGTAAGTATGTATTACATAAAGTAATACTGTGGCACTTGGCTGCAGCTAACACAGGCAAATTAAATTCAACACATGCAATAATTTATGGAACTTTATTCAAAAAATAAACATAAGGGCGAATCATAATTTGAATCTATCTCTGCTGTTGCTCACAACATCCAAAAATGACTCCGAAACTCATCTAAAGAATATTTTGGTGTCGTTTTCTCAAGATCCAAGCTCCTTACAGGAGCTGCCTTATCTCCTTCCCCATTTTCTTCATTAGCGATGGCCATAACATTGGCATTCACAAGTGTTATTAACTTCATCAACAACATCGATGTCATCTTCCGCTATTATCTGCAACCACAAATCGCAAAATTTCTTCTAGATCCATATTCTACAATAAATGTATGTCTGTGCTTTCACCACATGAATTCAAAGTAAAGTGGTCTGGAAAAAAAATTACGAAATTTCTGCTTCCGCTTTCAGCAATGCATTCAACAAATCCTGCAGCACTGTTACAGTGCTTGGCCTGCTGAATGTACCCAATCTCTTTAAAGCAAAACTTCATTGCTGTGGCTTAACCAATTACTTCCTATGATAATGTACAGTACTTTTCTTTCGCACTGTGGCTACCACATGGTGGCTCTTGTGCCGGCCACCGCAACTTGGACTCCCGCTGTATGGTTATAATATCGCCACAACTGCATTACGTTCCAATAGTTACAAATGCAAGATAATAAGCATATACTTTATGATGAGGGATTTGGAAATAATGTCCTTTTCTATCCACACATTTTCATCATCTTCTCAAGAAATAGTCATTCACATTTTAGAATTCAATATTCAAAACTGAGTGAATTTCTTGCCTTATGTTTTCTTTCAAGTCTTCCAATGTATAGAGGTTTGATACACACACTATTACTTTCTCTACCATATACATAGTAGAAAAACGTCCATGTGTATGTGTGTCTGTGAACAGCATAACTCAAAAATGAAAAGTCGGATAAATGCCAAACTTAATATTTAGGTTCAGCACCTTCCTAATATACAACACAAAGATTTTCATGAAAATCCCACCCCCAAACTACCCTTTACATTGGACATTTTTCCAAAATGTTATTTTCTGAAAAATTGCTGTAATAATTTTGATTAAAATATCATAAATTAAAGATATTTACATAAAAAATAAAATGTATAACTCATATTTTCTGGGAACAGCCTGTTAAGTCCTTTTCATTTGGAAGGGCTTTTGTATAATCTTGTATAACTGGTGAACATTAAGTGGTAGACTAAAACGTTGACACAAAAATGCATAATTTATTTCAAATAATTTTTTTGTGACAGCCATTTCCAAGATATGTTATTAATGGTTCAATTTGTTCAATACTTTGTCATTCTTTTCAAGTCCCGTCAATTTTCAGTTGTTTCTTGTGACTGCATGGAAACAGTATGGAATTTTAAGGCCAGCATATAGCATCTAGTTCTTAAACATTCAACTATTGATATTCCCTTTGTATCTATAACGAAGTGCATAACATGGCTATTTCTATTTACCTTTATTAAAATGAAGCAGATAAAAAAATTAACTTTCAAAGAATTTGCATATCCACTAATAAACAATAGGGGGTAGAGAGTTATGTTAATGCAGCACATAAGTTTTTTTTTTCAAGTTGTCCCATAAGTAAGAATCACATATAGTCAAATCAGGGAATCTTGAGGGCCATTATCATTTACTAACTATCCTATTAAGAAATTTCCTGAATTAATTTAATGACTCAACAGCTGTATACGTGGTAGCAGTCTTGTTAAAAAGAAATCCAGATTGACATTCAACCGGTCAGCTTTGGTTTAAGTCGTTTCTGTAGTTCTCTGCATTTATTTGTTTGTTCAAAAAATATAGGTCCTATTATTCTGTATGCATTTATTGCACACCACACAACAATATTCGCACCATGCAAAGGAATCTCATGTATAAAATCGGTTTCTCTGTGCTCCAATATGTTATTTTGAGATGAAAGGTAACCTTGTACGTTATGGGAGAAATTTACAGTTTAGCAAGATGTATAAAGGAGAATTATCCCAAATCGCGAGTGTTAGTGAACGGTATTGTGAGAAGCAGGGACGTGAACCACACTTATGTAGACAGGGTAAATGAAAACATTCGATGGATTTGTGAGACATTAAAGTGTATATATGTAGATATTAACAAACGGATAGAAATGGACTGCCTAGGTAGAGATGGACTACACCTGAATAGGAAGGGATCCTTCAAGCTAGCAAGTGTAATGAAAAATGTAATAAATATCTGTATGGGACAGGGAAACTAAAGCCATGGGGATGTGAAATAAACCACTCAGGAGGAAAGAAGAATGTAACTCAAATGGAAACACAGGAAGGTGAGGTAAATGATCGCATAAACTTTGCCAAAATAGATGAAAATTTGTCAAAACAGAAATACTTTAGGGTTTTCCATCAAAACTATATCAGTATATAGTTAACAAAAGAGCAGCAATTGAACACTTAATCATAGAACTATAGCCATATGTACTAATCTTTACAGAACATGGGTTAAAAAATTATGAAATGGAGGCAAATTGTTATGGAAATTATGTTTTGGCTTCAAGTTACTGCAGAGTAATGCATAAAAGTGGTGGGGTTGCAATATATGTGCAGAGGGATATTAAGTATAAGAAATTGACTGTAATATTTATTGTGAGGAAACGTGTTGTGAACTATCGGCAATTGAAATTATTTTTAAGAAAGGAAAGCTCATTGTATTAGGGGTTTACAGTCCACCTAAAGCAGATAAAAAGCAATTTTTAAATAAATTAGAGTCATGTCTAAATAATTTGATAAAAAATAACAAATTTATTGTGGTGACTTCAATACAGATATCCTGGTAAAAAGTATGAAGAAAAATTTATTGATAGAAGTGATGAGAAGGAGTAATTTAAAGTTAATAAAAACAGGGCCAACAAGAGTGACAAATCTATCATCTACTTGCATTGATCACGTATATACAAATTTGGGAAGGGATGATCTAAAAGTATCCATAATTAAGGGGGGGGCTTAGCGACCATTTTGGTTCAATTAATAGAAAGTGAAGCAATAAAAACACTAAGGGTAAAAGCAAAAAGACTAACGGAAGTAAAAAGAATTGTAAATAAAGAAACACTAAACTCTTTAAGATCCAATCTTGGTCTGATGGAATAGAGGGAAGTAATTGAAACAGCAAATGTACACAATAAATTTAAGCAATTTATGAACATATTAACATCATGTTTAGAAAAAACACTTCCATTATGCAAAGTAGTTTGCAATAAACATAAAACTAGCAATTGGTCTATGAGAGGCATACATAAATCAAAAAAAAGAATGGAGTTCCTAAATAGCTTAAAATCTCCCAAGCTAAGCCAAAAATCACATGTATTCATTGAAAATTATAAAAAAGATATTAAATAAAGTAATAAATGAAGCAAAGGTGTTACATAACAGAATGCTTCTTCAAAAAGCTGAAAATAAAATTAAAAAAACGTGGAATATTATAAAAACTGTACAGAAAGAAAACACTGCAAAATGGGGGGAAAATATTACAATTGTGATAAAAGATTTGACATTATCAGATCCAGAAGAAGTAAGTAATGCATTTAAGGACTATTATGTAAATATAATAACAAATCTGGGGATTAAGAAAGTAAGGCTCCAAGCTACAAATGATAAAGCATTTGTAACTCTATGGTAATCAGGGAAATCACAAAAGAAGATGTACTTAAACAAATTAATACATTAAAATGTAAGAAATCCAGTGGCCTAGATGAATACTCAAATGAGATGGTAAAATATTGCAAACAGGAACTAGCTGAAACTCTCTCACATATAATAACTGAAAGCTTTAATGCAGGAATTTTCCCAAATGGGTTTAAAAAAGTGATAGTTAGGCCTATATTCAAACAAAAAGGGTGTAAACAAATGATGGAAAATTACCGGCCAATATCTCTATGCTCTGCTATTTCCAAAGTGATGGAAGGAATTTTTCTAGAACTACTCCAGAAGTACTGTAACAAATTTCACATTGTGTCAAGAGTTCCGATTTGGCTTTCAAAAAATGAAATCGTCTATACATGCAATAAGTAAGGGAAATGACATAATTATTAAAGCATTAAATAGAAAAGAATTAGTGGCAGCAATTTTTCTTGACCTGTCTAAAGCTTTTGACTGTGTGGATATTGGAAAATTAATGGTAATACTTGAAAACAATGGCATTAGGGGCATTCCATTAGACTGGATAAGATCGTATTTAATAATTAGATGTGTAGAAGTAATGCAAAACAGAGATGGACAGTTAATCAAAGTCCAATCATTGTTTAAACATATAGCTTATGACATACCACAAGGGTCAAAATTGGGGCCATACTTATTTATTTTATATATAAATAACCTATTCAAAAAAATTCAGGAAGCAGGTGGACAAGCCATTGGATACGCAGATGACACAACAATTATTGTTACAGGCAAAACACAATTACAAGAAAATGCAAAAACATTGTTGGAGACAGTCGTTACATACCTGGAAGAATTAGGAATGGCATTGAATACAAAAAAAAAACTGAATGGATGCAAATCAGTATAAACAACAAAACACAAGCTAGCATATCCTTAGAAATAAAAAGTGAGCCAATTAGGCAAGTTAGAGAAACAAACTTTTTAGGGCCTGTCATAGATAACAATCTGAAGTGGAACAGACATATAGAAAAACTCTCTAAGAAACTCAATAAGGGTATATATATTCTAAAACAGGTCAAACAAATCATGGATGAAGATAGCACAACACAAGTATATTATGCATTTATGGACTCACACTTGAGTTATGGCATCATATTATTGGAATCAACAGGGAAGAAACACATATTAAAAATATTTAGGCTGCAGAAAAGAGAATCCTTAGAATCCTTAAAAATATCCAAAAGAGAAACACATGCAAATCCGCATTTAAAAAACTCTGTATACTAACACTGCCTTGCCTTTATATATATATATATATAAAAATGTCTAAAATATGTTATAAAATCCTATAAGACAAAACTACAAATGCTCATTAACATAATACTAGAACAAAGAAAAATTACTTTAGAAATAGATTAAGAGGCTCTCTTGAAAATAAAAGTATTGAAAGTAAGGCAAAAGATCTGTACAATCATTTACCTCACTGGATTAAAGTAACTGATGAAGAACGAACAAAAATCGAACAAATTAAGTTATATCTAATTAAGAACGCATTCTATACAGTGGAAGAGTATAAAACTGGAAAAATAAATTATCTTTAAAATTGTAATGCTAAAATTGTACATATAGATTAGTACCTCTCCATTATTAATGGTTAATAATGTATATTTCTTTAAATTTTACTTGACGAAACCTTGTAAATTTTTACAATTGGTGAATAAATCTGAATCTTGTAAAGAACCATACTTTGCCAGAGAAGAATTTTAAATGTGAGTCACTCGTATCATTGACATTTCGCAAAATCTTATTACAGAAATTTATGCAACTCTGTTGATCACGTGGTAGGAATTCCTGGACCAATACTTTGGTGGCTTGCCATGCTGAGTTCATCAAAACCAAGCTGCCATAGAGATTTTCGAGGAGGGTGTTCTAAACATTCTCCAGTTTCATTCTGTTTCTCTTCAGTAAGAACTTACTTGTTTACCCTTCACTTTCTGTCAAGAATAGACCCCATTTCCCTAAATTTGTTCACAAGGTTTTTTTTGTGTGGGATAGTTAAATTGGGAAATTGCTTCAAATTGCCTTCTAACTTCCCTACAGGAGTGTTATCACTTAGCATGTGCTACTATAATTTTAACTAACTATTACAACATGAGGCACTTGTGGAATATAACTGTTTCGACAGGAGGTTGAGCTACAGCGACCAGTACGCAAGCCACTGTGTGGTGGCCACAAAGTTAAAGAAAACCCTATATAAGGCTGCAACTCAAATGTTTTTCAAGAGTGTAAAGAAAGCCTTTAAAAGACAAAGTATACACACATACAGTCACAGTTGACAGTTGGTAAAGAATGGCTATATCCTCCTCTTTCAAATGATTTGACAAATATCTTATTAGCTTATATAAAGGCAAAATTAACTGGATAAAAATAAGCAAGTGAACTTAGAATACATTTTTATCAAAATTAATTGACTCCCAATTGCCATTTTATTTTAAATCTTTGTTGTGAAACAACTAAACACTTTTAAAAAAATCTGATGTGCTACACTCACATGACTTTCTCTACTCTTGTACAAACTATTTTTACAAACGTTTATTCTCCATATGCTTCATGTTAATCGAGATATCGAGATGTCAATCATATTGCTAATTTTCTTGTAGATGCAAGGGGAATAAGGTAGGTTATAAGCGATAGTCAAATCTTTTAAGCATTGGTTGCTATGTGGCGCATTCCAATCTCTTTGCATGTCCAGGACATAAAAAAATGAATAACAAATTTGAGAAAAAGTATAAGTATTGGAAAATTTAAGGGAATAACAAGCAATATCTCGAAAATGGTTCACTCTACAAAAAAAATGTATACGACATAAATTGTGTATTTTAACGCGATCTACATTTTTTGTGCAGTAACATTATGTCTATTTCTTATGGTTTACCAGTTATGCAAAAGTCGTTTACAATGAAGAACACTTTTGGAGACATTCCCAGAAAATTTGAGATATACATTTCATTTGTTCTGAAAATATCTTAAACATATGATATCAAAATCGTTAAGAGCCATTTTTGAGAAAATTAAAATTTTCGAAAAATGTTCCATGTAAAGGGTAGTCTGGGATGGGGGAATTTTCTTGAAAACCTTCGTGTCGCATCTCTGAACCTAAATACCAAGTTTGGTGTATATCTGACTGTTCGTTTCTGAGTTATGTTATTCACAGACACACACGGACATGTTTCCAAAAATGCTTTTTTTGGATTCAGGGGGTCTCAAAACATGTATTTCCGGTGAAATTTCGGTATCGAATTTTTGGGTGGAATACAATGCTTCCCCTACTTACTATACATAGCAGAGAAAGTAAAAATGAAACAGAGCTAAATACTACTTTTATATAAATAAAATAAAAAAAAAAAAAAAAAAAGAAAAGTAAAAGGTTCTTCAATGATATGTTCAGTTTGAAAGAACTCAAGAAGTGATTACAATGTAACTTTTCAAGAGGCTCTTAAAGCATGTATAATCATCTCTCTCAAGCCTATTTAATTATTTTCTCACTACTTTGCAGATTATTTTTTACTGTTACAATAAAGAATAATGGATCAGAAAATACATCTTACCAAGGACATGCTACAAATTAACAATATAAAAATTAATTTACCTTGGCCACTTCTGGAATGGCTTGAAACAGTTCTATAAGCTTTGTAAAACCATAATCTGCCACACGACACTGATGTCCATAATGATGGTGATATGCAGGAATAAATTTACTAAAAAGCATGCTACACTGTGGTGCATGACGCAAGAGCTCTACCACCTATAAATCCAAAATTTATTAAACATTAAAAGTGCGGCAAATACTGAGAAAATACTTTGTCAAGATAATTCTATACAACATGATTAATATTCTACTACCAAAAGCATAGCAAAGGTAGCTGGATACTACACTACACTCCAGGATACATCACATGTTGCTTCCATTTAATACATTTTGAAATATAGCATTTCAGCATGTATTTAAGGTTCTATGCAACTCAAAAATTCTGATGTGCAACAGTCAACACTTTATTTATAGTCTTAAATAGTCTATGAAATGTTCTGTATATAAAAGATCCCTTTTCTATTCTTGTAATACTAATGACAAATATAAACATAGAAATAATAATACAGTGGAATCTCGTTAGCACGTTCCTCATTAACACGTTTTCCCGTGTATTACGTTGAATTATAAAAGTCCCGGTACCAAATCACCAACTATAATATATAATGTTTGCTTAGTGCATTTTCCTGGCACCGCTTACTACGTTTGAAGTTTGACGTAGTCATTCGCTGTTTTGGCCAATCCTTGATCGGTACAGTGGGAGTAGGCGTTTAACACGTTCATAGTTTGACGTCCTCATTTGCTACTTTGGTCAATCCTTGGTCACGGGGTGGAAATCGGCAGCCAATCACATACATGCATTTAAATATTTGTGTGACACGATTTCTGTGGGGGGGATAGAGAATGCTTTACCTTGGCGTGGTAAACGCTAACGATAGTTTCTAATGTTAAGTGATGACCAAACAACCGTAGATTGTATTTTAACTTTTCATTTACAATGAAAAAAAGAAAGTGTAGTAGGTAAATAACCAACAGTGAAAAACTGAAAATCCTTGATGTAATCACAATCCAAATAATAGGATCAGAAGAGGACCAGAACGAAATTTGTTGCATGGAAACACCTCCGTATTCAAATCGTCTTGTATACACCAAAGATAATATCGTCTATTGTACTCGTAACACGATGCACGCTCATAATTTTTTTCTTTTTTAGCAGAAATTGTTATCACGTGTGTAATAAAACACACAGCAAAACCACTATTGCCGCTTCCACAATTCGCAATTTATTTTCTCAAAAACATTCATAACCTAAAAAATCCAAGTTGACCAAAATAAAAGCTTGAATTATTTATTCTCAGGCTTTGTGTATCCAAATCCATTTAAACATATTGAATTTAACATGGAAATGCGGATCATATTCAGTATGAAATTGCACTCAAAATCAATTTAAATTGCCCATGGAGACGTAGTAATTATTAGATTTTATTACCTATGTTCTTAAATTGCAGATTTTGCATTTTCGTTAACACGTTTTCCCGCCTATGACGTCCAAATCCTTAGGTCCCTGCAAAAATGTACTAACGAGATTCTACTGTATTCCCATAGACAGTATACCTAATAAAATGTAGTATGATTATGTTCGCTAGCAGCTTTTTTGAAACAAGGGAATGAACCCTATTATTGAAAATTCACTACTATAAATCCCAGAAAGTTTAAACGTATAACATCAAAGTTTTGATAAACTAGCTTAAAGGCACAAAAACTTATTTAACATGAGGTGTATATGTACCTTAAACATCTCACATTTAGTCCACTGTTTGATTTTCCAATTATGTGAAGTTTCAAAGAAATTAAAACCACGTGAGATTTTACAGAAAATGTTTATATATATAAAGTACATTTTTTAATAGCGCATGGAAAATATGGGGAATTAAGTACCTGTCAGAGGAAATTGCTGCAGGTAGCATGCATATATATTCCACAGCTTGGAATCATTAGCATTTAAATATTTTGTTACATCTTACACATCTTGTTTGCCTTACATTCAACTACTAACTCATAATACTAAGAGTACACAAACAAAAGTGGTTTATGTATACAAAAACAAGCTGGATAGTTTGGCAGCATAGCTAACTATCACCTGTGATTAAAGATATTGGTTTAAACTGTTGCAACTTTAGGTTTCAGAAATTATTGATTTCCATCACTAATATCAATATCACTGTTTTTACTTTTAAACTTTTAGGGAAGCAAGATACAACGCCTACCTACACCCAAGTGCACACTCTGTGAAGAAGATGTCATCCTGAACAAACAGCATTTTGCCAAATGCAAAGGCCTTAAAAGTAATAACTTACAGACTTTATATTAGGAAGCCGAGGAGTGCTAAGCAAGCAGTGGAAGAGAGTGGATGTGTGTGGAGGAAGCTCCTGGAATGGAAGAAAGAAGGGCTTAAGTAACCATGGGAATTGGTATTGAGGTGCACAGAGCAAGAATTGGAGTATTTAATAAATTAAAATGGAAGGATTTCAAAACAAACAAAGGTGTAGAAGAGATGGTAAACATGTTTCTGCTCACATGTGTAATAGGTATACTATTGGTAATTGGTGGAGTTGAAATTAACCCTGGGCCAAATGGGGATCGAAACGTCATGGAACAAACATTTGCATACATTAAAGATATGGATGAGAGATTAGGAAATAAACTCAATGGAATGGAAAAGGAACTAATAGATATCAAGGGAGAGATTAAAAATGAAATGCAAGATATACGAAATGAGGTACAGAAAGTTAAAAGAAGAGTTGAGCTGCTGGAAGAGAGACACCGAAGATTTAATTTGGTTATAGCAGGAGTGAAAGAAAGGAATGGAGTATGGCCTGTAGATGAGGTCAGAGAGATTATAGAAGGAAAGCTTGGTTTGAAGGTACAGGGCTGGGAGATTAGAGAAGCATTTAGAGTGGGGAGATCAAGAGGAGCCAGAATGATAGTTGCAAGATTTACGTCAGTGCAGTTTGTTTATGAAGTATTGAAGAAATCAAAGCTACTAAAAGGAACAAATATCTTTATAAATAGAGATTTATCGGTGGAACAACGGGCCTTGAAGAAGGATTTAATACAACAAATGAGGCTGGCAAGAATGGAAGGGAAACGGGCCTTCATAAAGAACCTACGATTATGGGTCGATGGGCGTATGGTGATGGGATACGAAAGTGACACAAGGAACAGCAGATCGCAGGGGCAGGATATGATTCAGCGATATTCATCGGCGACTAGAGAGAAGGAATGCAGAGGAAGTCCAAAGAGCAATCGGAGACCAGAGGATAAGGTTAGACATACGGAAGTTACGTCACCGGCACGTGGGGCTGGCGGAAAGAAGATGACGGTGTTAGAGGGTAGGCGTGGCCAAGACGCAGGCAGAACGTCAGATCAGAGTGACGCAAGGGCATCA
Source organism: Deroplatys truncata (assembly GCA_030765065.1). Classification (NCBI taxonomy): domain Eukaryota; kingdom Metazoa; phylum Arthropoda; class Insecta; order Mantodea; family Mantidae; genus Deroplatys; species Deroplatys truncata. Next base: position 48,837,446 of record CM060984.1, on the reverse strand, counting down.
GCTGGCGAAACAAGGAAAATGGAAGTTATGTCACTGCTAAGTGGGGCTGGTGGGAAGAAGATAGCCGAGTCAGAGAAGAGATCAGGAGCCGAAGCAGTGACGTCAGATCAGAGTGATGTATGGACAACAGCTGGCAAAGTTAGGAAAGTGGCATCATCGAGGAGGGAGGGAGTTCAATCGTCACGTGATATGATTGCGGGCAGGGCAGAGGCGGGGTTTCAGAGTGGTGAATTGGTGGAAGAAGAAACTATTGTGTTAACACCCAATGGGAGTCTACGGATTTTGGACAGAAACACTGCGGGACTGTTAAAGGAGCCACCAGAAATGGATTTATGGAGTAGGAAAGTGAGTCATACATATAGAAATAGTGCAGGTTCTGTGAGAAATACGGGAAAACAGAAGCAGTAATAATGAGGAAGTATATAGAATAGGAAGGGAGAGTGACTATAGAATGTATAGAAAGCTACAAAGTAGACAAAGTAAAGACAAGGTTTTGATAGGCAAGTGATAGATTTTATGAAATCGTGAAGTGAATGATTTAGATATAAAGGACGGTAAATACGAGAGGGTTAGGAGGGAGAGGTACATTTCTTAGTATGAACGAGCAAGTGTTGTTATGGACGATCAGTGCGGGGTACAAGTAAACATTCTCTAAATTGCATCTAATAGTTCCCATTTCCCGCTGATAGGGAGTATTAAAGACGGCGGAGGAAGCAAGGGAAGGAGATGGGAAGGGGACAAGAACAGTAAGCAATATAGTGAATTTAAATGAGAAACGTTAGCGATATGAAGCTAACTCAACACACATGCCTTGTAAATGCGGAAGCTTGGGTACGATCGGCAAAAGGAGCTAGGGCTCGACGCTGATCATGCCCAAATGTATTGTATTAGCTCAACACTCAATAAAGATATCATATCATATCATATTAGGAAGCCAGAGGGAAAATGATGCAGATCAATTAATCCCCAGTGCCATTGGTGAACAACAACTTTTAAACTTTTATGAGTCAACAATTTAAGAAAATGGCAAGCATTATAAGTTAGAAAATAAAACAACACAACACAATCTGAGCAGAAGCAACAGTTCTCCATCACTAACAACAAATAGTTCAATTATTGTTAAACACCAGCTAACAAAATCCATTGTAAATCAAAGCTGATCATGACAGATTTGTAGCCCCAATTTGTGTTGTTACTCTACTGAACTTGCAACTTTATAACAAAAGAGAACTTGCTATGCTGCAATATGCTACACTCAATTGATTTATCACTGAAATAATAAATTGTGAATCACTTTAAGAAAGTCTGCAGTAGTAGCAGCAAATAAATAAGTACATATTACTTATAAAGAACATACCTAATTGGGAGGATTGGATAAGCTAAAGTAAAAGGTTAGCTGCCATTGGCATTTTACGTCAAAGATAAGCTACTTTTGCAAAGATTTACAAAGATAAATGAAGAATTGCTACAAATATTTGTTATATAATTGTGTTTGCTTCATTTATATGTGCTATTAAGTTGCTTTTTCTTATAATTACAAACGATTTGATTGTTAACAGCTTCAACTGGAAAGGATGAATGGCCCGCATATTTTATAGATTAGAGATTATATATGTTTATACACAGTTTGAATACTACAATGAAACAGTCCTTGAATACTGTTAATTTACGAGTTGCTTACATGAGGTACTAGTAATGACATCAGTCACAAGTTAAAAGTGGACTGTTAAATTCCTAAGTCAATCTTGCCACGTCTTCTATCGCACAAGGAGGATTCTTTTCCCATAATTTGTTGAAAAAATTGTTGAAAAAATAATTGTTTTCTCCGCACATTTTAATGGTTTTCAGCATTTATGTTTTTCTATAGTGGCAGAGGATTTTCTCGGCATGTCACTTATTATCCAAAGGTAATATTTTCACAACACATGCACCACATGGCAAACAATACACTGATGGCTTATGCTAGAAATGGACCCTAGCTACAGAGCATATGAATAACCTCATCATGCTCTGCTGTAATGGTTGAGTTAGTTATAAGTGAAATGGAACAAACATTTTCTTTCACACTTTAACTACTACATTTTTTTTTGGCAGGGGGGGGGGGAGTCCCTCTGTACAAGAATAACTTGAAAAGTTACAATCTGAACCAAACTGTTTTATGCAGAAGAAGGGATGATATGCTAATTGGGAAAACTGTAACTCGCCCACCAACCAATAAGGTGCTCCTTTGTCACATGGTTTGGTTTACAACTACTTTGAACTTTAAATGAAAATGGTATAGGTAGGCTGGGGACAAATTTATTAAACATTTTCACCCTACTTCCTGCACCTCAAAATTTCGATTCCAATACAGTCTCAAAATTGAATTTTGGATCTAAAAGAGAAGAGCCATAAAGGGAGACTAAAGCATTGTAAATGTATTTATCAATAAATAATGTCTTAAAACAAAATTTCCCCTCAAAAAATCATCCTACCCACACATTCAGACTATTGGCTAGCTTCTATTACTGTCACATAAAGCAGCAGCATATCCTGTACCCCGTAGCATAATCTGAAGGTTCAAACATTGTCTAATACTTGTGATAATCAACAATTACCTCTCCAGCAAATTGCCTAGTCTTTTCTTTCTCTTCAAGAGTTTGTTCTCTCTTGGGTATGGAAATGATTACATCATTTTCTTGAGGAGTAACTACAACTGTATTTTCAGACACCTCTGCTAACATATCGCCCAGCTCACATAGACCATAATCCACTATATCCCACGGCCTTCCAAGAACACGCTGGTACACTTGTGGAAATTCTGATAATGCTACTTGCTTGCTGGCCTGTGATTTTAGCACACGAAGCAGGTCTGAAGTGAAGCGACGAATTTGGGCTTTGTGGGAAAGTGTTATTACTTTTTTATTTCCTTCACCAAGAACCTGCAAAACATACACACAAGTGTATAATAAAATATTTTCAATTTTAAGCATTAATCTTCAGTAATCAGTTGTCATGCTCATTTCTTTTCTCAGCATACATTCTCTGGATTATTTATATAAATATTTAAGACTAGATCTGAGAATCACAAAGTATTTTTGTTCTCTTGCTGAAGATTATTTCCAAAACAGGAACAACTTGAAGATGAAATAAATGCCACCTTTGAAATAAAATTAATATAGGAAAGGTAGAATCAGATGACTGAAAAATTCAATGCCATAGCCGGGATTTGAACCACGGATCTCCCAGTCTCCGACCGGTTGCTCTAACCACTGAGCTACCATGGCAACATGCCGACACGACATTAAATTCTCCAGCTGATTCGCATTTTTCCAGCTGATTCCATTAATGGAATTGACCTAATAGTGGTTGCAACTATAAAGCCCGGGACTTAAAGTACTTACAATGAATGTAAGTTGCCATTGGGGTATGACATCTCAATACAATTTGAGATCTCCTTGTGGTTTACCGGGAAAAATGCGAATCAGCTGGAGAATTTAATGTCGTGTCGGCATGTTGCCATGGTAGCTCAGTGGTTAGAGCAACCGGACAGAGACCGGGAGATCCGTGGTTCAAATCCCGGCTATGGCATTGAATTTTTCAGTCATCTGATTCTACCTTTCCAACCCTGCCCAACACACGGCTTGTGTGAAAGAACAATTAATTCCAAAATTAATATACTTTCTTTTTCAGCAACACACATATACAAGTTACTGAGGTCCCTGGTAATTAATTGCCAATATTTAATCATTTAATTAAGTAATCTTATTCTTAAAAGTAATATTTTAACACACTAGTTTAAATGCACCATGCTGAATACCCACAGGCCGGTATTATAAACAAGGTTTAACCCTTCCCAGGCAAAACACACACATATTTGCTACTGATGGCTATATAAGACTCATTTGGATACTTAATGTGTCTGATTAAGCAATCACGGCTGAATTTTGTTTACATAATGATCGCTATATGTCACTAGATTCACAAAAACATGTTTCTGTGCATCTGCTTTCATTTTGTTGGTTGCAGAAAGACTACAGCTAATAAAATTACCAAGAAAATCCTGAAAATAATTCCTCCCGGGAAGGATTAAACCCTCAGTTAGGTTTAAATTGTTGTATTGTGTACTTTAATCTGTTTAACTTACAAGACACTCACCCTTCATTTAATTGCAGTTTTAATCTTATTTGTAAAATGGAGTCCCCAGTTGGACAAGTGGATATGCAGGAAGTACAGTAGAATCTCGTAAGTACGTTTTTGCAGGGACCTAAGGATTTGGACGTCATAGGCGGGAAAACGTGTTAACGAAAATGCAAAATCTGCAATTTAAGAATATAGGTAATAAAAATCTAATAATTACTACGTCTCCATGGGCAATTTAAATCGATTTTGAGTACAATTTCATACTGAATACAATCCGCATTTCCATGTTAAATTCAGTATGTTTAAATGGATTTGGATACACAAAGCCTGAGAATAAACAATTCAAGCTTTTATTTTGGTCAACTTGGATTTTTTAGGTTATGAATGTTTTTGAGAAAATAAATTGCGAATTGTGGAAGCGGCAATAGTGGTTTTGCTGTGTGTTTTATTACACACATGATAATTTCTGTTATAAAAGAAAAAATTATGAGTGTGCATCGTGTTACGAGTACAATAGACGATATTATCTTTGGTGTATACAAGAGGATTTGAATACGGAGGTGTTTCCATGCAACAAATTTCGTTCCGGTCCTCTTCTGATCTTATTTTCCAAGAGAAAAGTTTTGTTTTAGTATTTTTCCCTTCTTTAAAAGCAGTTTCAATCAATTTAGGTTTGCTAACAATCGTGTTTAAGGTTGACGGAGGAATGTTTAACTTCCGCACTATATCGACATATTTTATATTTGGATTGTGATTACATTAAGGATTTTCAGTTTTTCACTGTTGGTTATTTACCTACTACACTTTCTTTTTTCATTGTAAATGAAAAGTTAAAATACAATCTACGGTTGTTTGGCCATCACTCAACATTAGAAACTATCGTTAGCGTTTACCGCGTTTACCACGCCAAGGTAAAGCATTCTCTATCCCGCCCACAGAAATCGTGTCACACAAATATTTAAATGCATGTATGTGATTGGCTGCCGATATCCACCCTGTGACCAAGGATTGACCAAAGTAGCAAATGAGGACGTCAAACTATGAACGTGTTAAACGCCTACTCCCACTGTACCGATCAAGGATTGGCCAAAATAGCGAATGAGGATGTCAAAATTCAAACGTAGTAAGCGGGACCGGGAAAATGCACTAAGCAAACATTATTTATTATATTTGGTGATTTGGTACCGGGACTTTTATAATTCAACGTAATACACGGGAAAATGTGTTAATGAGGAACGTGCTAACGAGATTCCACTGTATTTGAGGAATTGCTGCTGAAGTCATTCAGATAATTAACAGACCTCACAGACCCAATATTTTCCTAAATAGATCTCATCATTTTTAAATGTGGAATCGCCATGAGGTTTTAGACTTATGAAGCAGACAGTTTTAACTTTATTTGGTCAAATTCAAAAGCAGATACAGCATGCAACGAGAAGCTATGAACTGTAAAACCAAGTACTTTATTATTGGCTTTCTATTAAAATAGCAATATGTGCATGAAAATTAAGCATAAACATAAATGCTAGGGACCACGAAATACAATTGACCTATGCATCACAAACATGGGACATGTTTTTATACACATTTTCCTGCCACCTAGCCTCCTATGTTCTGTATACCTATGTGAAAATATTCCATTCCAGCCAACGTTTACCATCACTAACTCAAAGTAGCTAGAAAATGAGTTTAGATGAGTAATTTGTATAATAAATATGAAAATAAATTGTAGTGAGTAGAGAGGGTCATATGAATGTATGACATCAGATTTATATGCTGATAACAATGGGCTATTTCAGAGCATACATAAATGCACTGCATCACGCATTTGTATCTTGTACTAGTGGTAGCTCCTCTTGCCCCACAGTAATTATCACTATCATGGGAGGAAAATGAGGCTCCCCATGAGCAAGATGCAGTCAACTTTTCCCATGGTTATAGGTATTCTAGACTGCACTCACATTAAAATACAACTTCCTGATAATGGTAAGATTTACTGGCAACTACCTACTCACATTTCTCTCTCCCCTTATAGGAAATAATATAAAATAACTAATTCCTAAACTTACTTTTAGGAGGTGAGAATGTGAAGCAGTACAGGAACAGAAAAAGTTTCTTTTCTTTAAATGTGTACATGGTGGCAGGTGCTGCATTAAAAATTAAGAATGTTATAGCAAGGTGGCCAGAATATCAACATATCAACATATTTGTGGGGAGAGTTTGAATCGGGAACCTTTGGTGATTTTCTACCAAACAAACCTTCTGTGATTCTCAACTTCATTTTGAAAATGCCTTGTGGTTTATTGGAAAAAATTTCAATCAGTTGCGGAATTTGGTGTTGTACCAGCATGCTGCCATGCTCAGTGGTTAGAGCAACAGCATGGAAAGCAGACAATCTGTGGTTCAAATCCTGGCTATGTTACTGAATTTTTTCAGTCTAATTCTACCTTTTCAATATTTTTGCAACTGCATAATATTCCTAGAGAAATGAATGACCCTGAACCAAATGTACTTGCCCTGAACATGAAGAGAGGGCTGCTGCGAATAATCAGCAAAATACAATAAATGGGAGGTGAAATCACAAGGCAAAAATTAATACAAGATTACTTTGCAAATTTATTGTAACCGATTCAAAAATTAATTTAATTTCAATTGCTTATAGCATTTTTTTTAGTAATGGAATTTCCAATTCGTGTTCCTCCATCAGTTCATTTTAATGTCCATACATTTTAATTTTCTTTAATGTTCTTCCTTTCTAAATCTTATCTTCTGCTTGGCACTTCCTTTCTGTAATTCAGTGGGCTAACTGCAAGCATCTAACAGCTTGCTGTATATTTGTTGGCAATCTGCGAGGTCAAACATCATCTTCACAGTTCTAGGGGAAGGAGTTGCAACTGCAACTTCAGGGAAGTCTACCTTTTCATATTGTTTTCACTGTCACCTCACTAAGTTCTAACTGCAACTTCACTAAGTTGATTTAGTTCAAATTTTCCTTGTTATTTCACTTTTCTTCGTGGCATAATGAAATATGTGCAACACAGCCTGCCCCTTCTTCAGATGCTTCACTTTTTGAGGATTCAAACACAAGATGTGTCTAATCTCTTGCAGTAACAGCATTCCCTATATGTCACAATTATCGTCACAAACACACTTGTAGAACTGCCCTTGATGTCACTCAGAAATGCACTACCAACTCATTTACTCACTAGGATGCTTGCTTACATAGCAACTAGAATCTTCCACAGAGCTCCAAAATGATTGAGAAGTGGGGAGAAGGGACACTTCCAGAAAATTCTGGTTATGTGTCGATAGCGCTTGGGTGAAAGTACTGCCATCTCTACTATTTCCTTTTCTCTCTACAAATGCCCCTTGGCAACCTCCCTGGGCCATAGCCACTGCATCGCAATATCAACACTGGCAAGAAGAGGTGGCAATGGGCTCATTTAATGTTGTTGGATCCCATGTGGTACATTTTTATGATGAATTACTTGCACTTGTCCTGGCAATATCATCGCTCTTGTGTTATGAGTAAAACCATATAAAATGGTGAATAACATTCTTAAAAATTGCTAAAATATTTATGAATGACAGCAAAAATTTTGTTGGTTTCAAAAAAGCTCACCTATGCTGAAAGTGGCAAATAAAATTGTTAAATAATTTGAGGCAGTTTTAATGTTTATAATATTTAATGACCTAAACAGATCTACTTGACATCAGAAGAGACCATTATGTGGTTAACAGGCATTCTAGTCTTTGGTCTTGCTGACCAGCTCCAGTGAATTTTTGATTCCTAGACTTTCAATTTTATTGTAGGTTTTTAATTTGTAAACTGTCACCCATCCTAGCAGATTTGTACATGAGCCACTTAGAAACACACGTAGCAAAAGCCTTTCATCTTCAAATTCTGGCACATGTGGAAAGGGCTAGGCAACTGATGTTGCTACTAGAACCTTGGAGAAGTTTTTTTGTGAATTTTATTGACCCTTTCCCAGAACCTGTCCAGGGGAATACATGTATGCTTCAGTTGTAGTGGATGCTTTCACCAAGTTTGTTTGGTTCTGCACTATTCCTAGTGCTACTCCATGGAATACAATAAAAATACTTTCTGAAATATTTGCAACTTTTGGGGCACCTCGTTTCCTAGTCTCAAATAATGACACGCAGCTTAGCTCTGTCGCTTTCAGGAATTTTTGTTTTATGTGGAACATTAAGGCTTTTAGGACGACTCCTCATTATACTTGCCCTTCCCTTACTGAAAGGTTTAACAGGAATTTGAAGTCAACTCTCACTGCCTTTCCATTATCAAAAACATAGTTAAGTGGGATAGTAATGTTTCGCATTTGCAGTTAGCATTTAATTTAGCTAGGCATGAGTCCCAAGACACCACACCTTTCTGCCTTACATTTACTTTTACACCGAATTTTCCTTTGGCTAACCTGAGGAATCTTGACAACTTGTTGCCTCGGGAATTTGATCCTGAAGTCATACATTGTAATTAGCAACAGATATTTAACAACCTTAAGAGAGCACAGCTCCAGGTGAAAAGGAGGTAGGATGAGAACAAAAAGCCTTTGCTGTATGCTATCTGTCGAAGAGTAATGTGTAGGACTCATCCTATAAGCTCCAAGACCAATACATATGTGGCTAAGTTAGCGCCGAGGAATACCGGACCATTTGAAATTGTTAATTTGTACAAGGGTGTCTCAGTCAAAGTTACAGATCTCAGCTCAGAACACACCTATGTAGGGTTCATGTTTCCCAAATGAAATCCTTCCCATAATCCTGCTTTGGGTTTTAGTGGAGAGGTTTACTCATTTTTGTTATCCTACCTTGTGTTATTGTTTATATTTACATTCACTGTTTATGTTTTGTAGTTTGCTTTAAGTGTCTATCTTTTAGTCTTTGTTTATGTTTGGGTAGTGTGTTTGGGCCCTGCGAGTTGCAAACTATTACAGCACTATCATTATGTTCACTTTCCTTTCTGTTTTATTATATTCTGCATTAGTGTGCACACACCATTTCTGCGTGCTGGCCAGCGTTTATGTGTAATATCCTGCTTATTTGTTACTTTGTCAAATTCCTACATTACTGGCCTCTTTAAGTGCTGTGTGTTAAGTGTGATGTGCAACTGCGCACAGTGTATATACCAGATTTAAGTTCTTATATTTAACAGTATGGCCATTTGTATTTACTCAATTTGTATTTCATAAATTTGCTACTTAGGATTATTGGATAGCTATCCAAACCCAAATTAAAGTGAAAAAAGAAGTAATTCTGTGATATCTGGTCAATGCTAAACTGAAAATTTGTGCGTCATTTTGACCAATTGTAAATTGATAATCTGTATCACCCATGACACCTTTGTAACAGTGATTATTGTAAGGGAATCTTTTGGCTCCATTCCTCGCTGTTTACTTTTGCAGCCTTCTTGGTGTGGGGGGGGGGGGGGGGGGGGATTGAATTTAGTTTCAAACTGAATTGTTATTATTTGGTACAAGTAATTGCAATAATATGCATTCAATTTGGAATGTTCTAGTAAATAATATACAGGTATTTACTTTATTTAGACATTCTCCTTTCACACTAACTACCACGAGACTAAAGGTAGAGAGTTTAATCAGGTTTGAAAAATCTAATGTCAGTGCTTGCCACCACTCTGCTAACTGCAGTAATTATTTAAACATTTGAATTATTCATTTATTTGTTTTATAAACAAATTATGTGTATATTGAAAAATTCCAAAATAAGTAATGCAAATAACCTATTTCCTTACACTTGTTTCATACTAGCACACGTACAACCAAAGTGCTACCTTGCATAGCACAGTGAGAAGAAAATTAGGCAAGCAAGCTAGGCTTGCCATGGCCTTCCAAGCAGGTTGTGCCTGTCTTAAGGAGAGGGTAAAGCCTGCATTGAGTTAATGTGTGACTGGCTTGCAGCATTTGTTTACCCTCTACTTGACAACCAATACATATGCAGAATATACTATAAGAAAGATTGGCTAAAACCAGATTGCTATCTGCAATGTGATCAAGACTTACTTACTTGAACAATATGAGGCAAAGCTTCCATGAGTTCTATAAGTTTTGTGAAACCATAGTCAGCCACACGGCACTGTCGTCCAAAGTGATGATGATATGCAGGAATAAATTTGTTGAATGGAAGCTGACAATGGTGGGAAGTCTTCAATAAGTCCACTAGTTCTCGACTAAACAGTGCTAGCTGTGTAGCTAATGGTGGGCTAATGCTTTTAATTGGATCTGCAAAGTTAATTAGTTTTCTAGGCTTCATAAGCAGTAACAGCAAAATGAACTAAGGAACTTAAATTACATAACATTTTAAAATTAGATTTATGCACACTTTTCTGAACACAAGGAGAAAACTCCATTTAAAATATTTCAAAAGACATGAAATGCAGGAAAATTATGCCATACCTTCTGCTTGTCCTTTGTCCGCAGTACCTTCTTTCCATCGAAGGTATTTTACACAACCTACACCCTGATACAGCTCTACATTGGGTAAACAGCTTACAAGATGTTCTAATGGTACACCTCCCTCATCTACTGGTAAATGCTGAAACTTAGCTTTGTAGCAAAGTGGTAAACTGAAAGAGCATAATCATACAGTGAATAACTAAAACTTGGCACAATGCACTTGTGAATTTATGTAAAATTGTAGGTGACAGCTTAAAAGAGATTGTAATTCTAGCTTCTAAATTTGTTGTTCATCTCAACATTTTATCTTAAGCTGTCAAAGGAATGGAGAAGAGAATTGAGGATAAAATAATAAAGCAATTCGATGCAATAAAATCAACATGGGTGAGTTTCGAGCACGAGGTGAATAAGGAATTTATAGAATGTAATAGACAAATGTTACGGTTGGAGAGAGCCGAAGAAAGAGGAGTAGAATGAATGTTATAATATTTGGAATTGAGGAAACAAGAGGAAAAAGAATCTGGGAGCAAGTGGAGGAAATTTTTCAAGATAAATTAGAAAAATAAAGTTGGGCGGCTGGGAAATAATAGACATTTTTAGAGTGGGAAGAACGGGCATGAACCCAAGATCGGTACTAGTCAAGTTGGCAACGATGAAAACAAAATGGACAATTTTAAATAGTGCTAAAAAACTAAAAGGGACACGGTTATTTGTGGAACAAGATTATGGAAAAAAAGAGAGAGAGAATTATAACAAGTGTATTAATAAGAGAGATGAAAAAGGCCAGAGCTAGAGGAGACAAGGCATATGTACGAGGATTACACCTTTGGATCAATGTTAGAAAATAGGATATCCGCCAAATAAGTTGGAGTGATTCTTCAGAAAATTCACGAACCAGAGGATAGGAAGAAGAAGCCAGGGAAAAGAAAAGGAGCGGAGAAAGTAGCCTTGATGGACAGACAAGGCGAAGGGAGTTAATGATGTCACCGGGCAAGCAAGATGGACTAGAAAAACAGCTGAGAGAGGATTCACAAAGGCTGCCAGTGGAGTTAGTCACGGGATCAAGCGAAATGGACGAGACAGAGCCCAACATATTCTCTTCACCAGCAGGAAGCATCATACAGGTGGAAAAGGGAACGCAAGGCCAGAAACTTGTGGACAGATTTCCATCGACAAGAAGCAAGGCCAAATGACAGAAATTCAGGCTGAGAGGAAGAGTTTGGTATAGCAAAAGGCATTGGGGGTTATATTCTGGAATGTACAAGGATTCTTTGAAAAGTTAAAGAATAGAGAAATAATGCAGATCTTATGATTAGGTGATGTGATAGGGGTGGTAGAGACTTGGTTGGCAAACGACATTCATGTGGAAATAAGCGACTTTGAGTTCTACAGGAAAAGTGGAACAAAGAAGAGCGAAAGAGGACGAATGTCAGGTGGGTTAGGGTTATTTGTTAGGAAAGATTTGAAATGCAAAGTGAAAGTGTGTAAAGATTTGGGAGAAAATTCAGTGTTGTGGTGCATATTAAGTGTAACAGGGGAGAAGAAAGAGATATGTCTTGCAGTGGTATATAACCTGCCAAGTGCCTCCGATTTTTATAATCCAAACTTATTCAAATTAATTGGACAGGATATTGAGGAGTTATCAAACAGATATTTGGACAGTAGCTTTATGATAATGGGTGATTTCAATGCCAGAGTAGGAGTATGTCAAATAAAGCTAATAGATCCCGAGTATGAATTAATGGGGGAGAGAAAGAGATGGTAAGAAGAATGAGTAAAGATAAAGTAATGAATGGTGAAGGAAAAAAGCTGGTGGAATTTTGTGAGGAGTTCAATATGGAGATGTGTAATGGGGTAAAAGGGAAAGATGAAATGGGAGAATTTACCTGTGTCAATTATAATGGTCAGAGTATCGTTGACTATATATTATACTCAATAGTCTTAGATATAAATATTGCAGATTTTGAAGTCTTGAATACAGTATGTTCTAGTAATCATTTCGCATTGAGGCTAAGTTTTATAAGTACATATAAGAATGAACTAAAACGAGAACATAAAGGAGGAGTTAAAATTGATAAATATAAATGGAGGGGTGAGGAGGCAAAAGTTTTTATGAAGGAATTAGGGTCAGACATAGGGGTAATAAGGGAGAAAGAGGTAGAAGAATTGCTGAAAGAAAATAAAACGGACGAAGCAGTTTTAAAGGTAGAAATGTTAGTAAAATATGCAGGTGTAAGGATGAAAGTGAAAGATTGTATAGATGGGAAACAGAAGGGATGGTACGATGAAGAATGTAGGAGGGCAAAACAAAGAGTTTTAGGGGAACTAAGAAGGTGGAGGCAGGAAGAAGGGCAAAAGGAAAGAGAGGAGTTTTTGATTACAAGATGGGAATACAGAAACTTGTTGGAAGTAAAGAGGAGAGAAAGTGCCGAGAAGATGAGTATAGTTACATGAGGCAGCAAAAGCAAATGATAGTAAAATAATATCGATGTTGGTGAAAAGGATGTATAAGCTTAGAGCAAGAGAAAATAATATAAGTGCAGAAGAATGGTTCAAGTATTTTAAAAATTTGCTAGGAGGGCAACATGATAACCAAACAATTTGGGTAATGGAAAATAACAATTATGTTGAGCAATTGGATAAGCCGATAGATGTAGGGGAAGTGAGGGAACAAATTAATAGATTGAAAAGGGACAAAGCATGCGGTATTGATGGCTTACCAGGGGAGTTTTGGAAAGCTTGGAGTCTAAATGAAAATCGATTAGAATTGCTGGTTAGGATATTAAATGCAATCTTTGAAGGGGGGGAAGGTTCCTAGGAGTTGGAAAACAGCAATAGTGGTGCCAATATTTAAGAATAAAGGGGAGGTGCATAACCCAGAAAATTATAGGGGGATTAGTTTGTTATCAGTGTGGGATTTCGGAAAAACAAGAGAGCAATAGACAATATTTTTATAATATCTTCAATGGAAATAAATATTTATCAAACAAAAGGGGAAGATTGTATATCTTATTTGTTGATTTAGAAAAAGCTTTCAACACAATAACTAGGGAAGCCTTATGGACCAAATTGGGTATGAAAAGAATGAGTAACAAGTGTATAAGAACAATACACACAATATATAAAAATAATGATTTTTGCATAAGATTTGATAAAAATGTAAGGACAAAGGAGATTAAAAATTGTATAGGTTTAAGGTAAGGCTGGAAGTTAAGCCCTATATTATTTAATTTGTTCATTGACGATATTCTAGAGATAATTAAGTTTAAAAATAGCCACTCTCCAATAATTGGGAATGAGGAGATACCAGGGTTACTATTTGCGGATGATTTGGTTGCAGGATCAATAACTACTGTGGGATTAAACAAAGTAATTGCTCCAAGAGCAATTTTAGAGAGTTTTTGTAACAAGTGGAGTCTTAGGGTTAATACAAGCAAAACAAAAATAATGGTATTTAAAAAGGGTAATAAGTTGAGAAAGGACAAAAAATGGAGTTGGAAAGGTAAGGAAATTGAGGTTGTCAGAAATTTTGATTATTTGGAAGTAAGACTAAGTAGCAACAGTAGATGGGGAGAACAAAAGAAACAGACTTTAGCAAAAGGAAAAGTGTCAATGAAAGTTATTAGAGCATATTTAGATCAAATACCAGGGATGCACGTAAAATGGATAGAAAGAGTATATGGAGCAGTAGTTGAGGCAAAAATGCTGTATGGTGCAGGGATTTGGGATATTGAGGAGGGTTGGAACAGGTAAATAAAGTGCATAGGAGCTAATGGGGTTGCACAAATGGAGTTAGGGAGATTTGGTAGTAAGGCGAAAATTATTGAAAGAATAGTATAATATTGGTTGAGAATTGAGGAATCGGAGAATAGTAATTTTAAAACAATGTTTGGAGGTTCAGCGAAAGTTAAATAAAGAGGATATTTGGTATAAACGCCTAGAAGCAATTCTCAATGAAATAGGGTGTGGGGATACTTGGAAATATAGACAATCACGTGAGAAGGGATGTTGGAAAAGTTAGATTGAGGATTGAAGATATGGAAAGACAGGAAATAATTGGTAGTTTTAATTCAAAAAGATCATTACATGTATATACAGAGATTAAAAGGACATGGGAAAGAGAAAACTATGTTGATGTTTGTAATAAAATAGCAAGAGAGGGCTTTGCATGGGCCAGGTCAGGGGTGGTGAGGTTAAAAGGCATAGGAGAAGGAGAAAATGAAGGTAACTGCCCATTATCTAATAGCAAATTTAACAATTACTGGCATTTAATGTTAGAATGTGAAGGAACAATGAATATGAGGAAAAAATTACAAAGAAGCAATTGGTCTATATTACCAAATGAAATTATAGGTAAAAGGTTGTTAAGAGTTAAATCAAGGAAAGTTTATTTGAAATAGGAAAATATTTAGGTGTAGTGAGAAATAAATGGTTGAAAAAAATTAGGAATAGGGAATAGAAAGTAAATGTAGATAGTTGAATCATAAATTAAATAGGACCTAATGACTCAACAACCATGGTGTTGGATATTTGCGGGCCCTTAGTAATGAAGCAACTTAGTGAAAATGATATGTAAAGGGTAATGTGCAGAGATAAAATTATGTATTATAGAACTTATATGAGAATTAATTTATGTAACTAACGAAGTGAAATAAAATATCTATATCTATTAAGCTGTTATAAATTTACCCAATTAAAAAATTATTCTAATGTTAAACAACACATTTTCCCATTAAAATTCAAAAGCAGTTCACTATTAAAGAAGAGTTATTCTTGGATTATACTAAACTATGATTTATAACTCCTTATGCCCATTAAGTGAAGTACATGAGAACATCTATGAAAACAAGGCATTTAAGATGGTATTACAAGCCATAATTCTCACTGTAGTACACTTATTTGACATGGAGAAACAATGGTAGCTAAATAACAGTTTTTGTATATTGTCTAACTATACAAGTTGCCTATGTACTAAAGCTTAGATTTCCTAGGGTAATCGCACCATAAACTAGCACCATCTATGCCAGGAAGAAAAAATGGCTATCTTGGTAGTGAACAGTGTTGTAACATTAAAGCTGGTCTGTGATGGTCTTCATGCATTTATCAAGGATTTCCTAGAAATTTCTTTATTCTCAGGGTGGCGTGCACCAATTTAGAGTAAGCTCTACTTTCGCAGTAAACTACAGAGTGAGCCAAAAGACTCCGAACCGCCTACGCGGTGTTTTTCCTGTCTGCGTCCTTGGCACTCGTTGCCGTCTGCTGCTGTTATAGAAAGTTGCGGATGAAACCTTACAACATTTTTAAAACTACTTTTAAAGGAATTACTTACAAAATTTATGAAAGGAAATGCTGAAACTCCACCGTCGCTGTCCATACATTTTTGACACATCTTTAGGAAACTACCCATCATGGAATTTTTAGGGGGAATTTTCCAAACAATGACCGATGTCGTCTAATGTTTCTTCGGTAAGAACCGAATGCCATCTTTTAGATTTCTTAGCCTGAACACTTCCTGTGGCCTGAAATTTACTGTAAAGTTCATGGATTGTTGTACAACCTGGAACTTTTACACCTGGAAATCTTTCTGCAAATCGTACTTTCACTTGGCAAGTTGACCAAGTTAACACATACGAACCATACACACTGTGCAGTAGAAAACATATACTGAGCCAGAATATACTTTGTGACTAAGTACAGGACAAAATAATAAATAACTCATAAGAGCTGAACCACATCACATCACTGTCAACTCAAAACTACACTTCACACTGCAAAGCAAAACCACAACAGCATGACTTTGTTTATAGCAGCAGTACATTATCATGCTTTTATCATATTTCCACACGCCCAGTGGAAAAACACTGCGCAGCCGGTAATATTGTTCATAAAATACCCCTCCAGGGTAACTTAAAACAAAGTGTACAAGACAAACCCACACACCCTGGAAAAATTAAAAAAAAAAAATATCTGCCAGGAAACTGCCAGCATTTCTCAACATGAACTATGGCAGGTGATGGATAGTTTACTAAACAGGTGCCAAAAATGTGTGGACAATGATGGCCAGTTTCAGCATCTCCTTTCATAAAGTTGGTAAGTAAAGCCTTTTAAAAACGTTGTATGGTTTCATCCGCGCCTTTTTATGATAGCGGGAGATGGCAACGAGCGCCGAGGACGCGGACAGGAAAAACACTGTGCAGGCGGTTCGGAGTCTTCTGACTCACTCTGTAGTATTCAATTCAACAGTTGCCGACTTGCATACGAGAGTAAACTACTTCCAAAGCATTTTACTCCTTTCAGATATTCCCAGATTAAATTACCGCAGAAGTAAATGTGTGACAGCACCGTCATGTAGTATGTTACTACGGAATTAAATAGAGCACAAATATACATTAGAATTTACTCTCGCGATCTGGATGGAGTAACTAACACTGCAATTGAACTAGAATACTATATCATATTTGGAGGAAGATATTTTAACGTGTTCATGGATTACGTTGATCTCACAAAGAAAACCCTGAGAATGCAATAGTGGTATGCGGGAACCATATGCTACTTATACAGAGAAGAGTGTTTAATGAACATTTTGGTATTAGGAAAGAATCTTTTAAATGCCTTTTGAACCTGCTTGGAGACTATTTACAACAAAACTCAGACAGAAATTCAACTCTATAATCCAAACTGCAATTATTGTTATGTGCCCTGCGAGTGTTTCGTACCAGAACATTTCAGATACTTCAGCCGGCATTACGATGAATTTAATGCAACATGACAGTCTAACACTGTATTACATGGAGATATTTAGGATTGATTTAATGCGATGTAACTTAACAGTTTGGCAATGTCAAACTTTTCCTTTGCGTTACGCCAAGTTTGATGTCACATGGTAATTAGAAAACCAATCGGCATGAAGCACTAGCTCAAAGTAATAAAAGAACTATCAATGAAGAGTCCTTCCCATTAGTTAAGTGCATGCCAATTAGACCTTTAGTTTACTAGCATTTCTTAACTTCATGTCAGGTTAAGTAAATTTCATTGTAATCCCGGCATTACAAGCTAGCTTATAAATAAATGCTCACCATGCATGTGCTGGTTGTGTGTTTCATTGCGTTGTTAGAGCGCTTTTGAGGTTAAGAGCAAGGTACCTACACATATAAATACACACAAGTGCTCGGAAAATAAAAGGCAATTCTTCTTCACTTTTGCCGATTTCCCACACATTGTGGGTGGAATTGATTACATGCATGTTACTATTTTGTGCCCATCCGAGAATATGATGAACTTTTTCCGAAATCGGAAAGGGTATTTCTCTATCAACACTCAAGTGATCTGTGATAGAAATTGAAGATTAGAAAACATTGTTTGCAGAATTTTAAGTTGCACTTGAGTACATTTCCCGTCACTCGAAGCATTAAACCCACCGTCACAACTTTCCAGCATCTAACACGTTTTTTACACTCATGTTTAAATTGACTTTCTTTATCCCTACGAACAAATGGTGCACGCTGCCCTCATGATGTCAATCATTTCTCAATAAGAAATGAACTGCCTGCCAGAATCATTACTGTAAAGCTATGCAAAGTCATTCCAGAAAACAACTACAATAGGCACTCCATTTTGTTGCTGCTTGCAGTTGCATTTGCTTTTGCATATACTGCTGCTATATTTGAGAGCTCTGAAACTTGTGCATTAGTAAAATTCACTGTTGTTAACTACAAATGCATATAACAAATGCGAGTTTTGTTCAGTATTTATATAAATTCAAATGGTTGAGCAGGATTAATGTTTTTATTTATTTGGTATCTATTTGATTACTATTATTATTATTATTGTTACTATTATTATTTTTTTTTAAAGGCGGGGAATGGATTTTATTCTTTGACCAAGGCAGTGTGCAGAAAACCAGCTCAGATTTGTTAGATTATATTCATTATAAACAAGTATTTTCATTAAATATCTATACCCCGTCTCTTGTAACCTTGCTCCATTGACATGCATCCTTCCACATTCCCCTTCCTTCCCCTTTCCCCTGGTTATCTATTGCACACTTCTGAATGGTGGTGGAGATGACAAGTCCTGTGCAATGCAAGGTCAGTCAATAAGAGCAGTATAAACTCACTGTCATGATAAATGCATGTGCTTTCATCATCCTAAGAGGCAGATTTAAACCTACGGATCTGCTATCTATTTCTTGAATAAGAATTAATGCATTGCAGATGCACTGACTCTGTTAAATAATTTGATTCATATGGTTATAAAAATGTAAATCTGACAATTCTCTTTCAATAAATTAACATGAATGATGTTAAATAAGGAACTATTTTGCATTGCACAACAATCTATTACAAGATTTTGGATATATCATCCATCTTTTCCAGTATGTAATCAATTCCAGTATACTTTCAGTATATCCAGTATGTAATAACAATTCAACTATATTTCCAGTACCAGTACACACTCTACAACATTGAATATTTTGGAAATGGCTGATGGCATAAAAAATGTTTTTGAAATAAATTGTGTGTTTTAGGGAGATCAACTTTTTTTTTTTAAAGCACGTTTTTGTCATTCTCATGTAGCTTACCTGTTGTGCAAGATTACACAAAATTCCTTCTAATGTGAACTTTAACAGGCTGTTCTCAAAAAATTCAAGATATACATTTTTCAAGTAAATATCTTAAATATATGCTATTTTAATCAAAGCACTGGCTTCTTGGTCCTAAATCATAACTACCAGTGGTAAGCAAACTAACAATTTACATAATTATCCTTAAATAGGTATGGACATACAGAATTCAATTATGGAGTACAACATGCAATTCAAATATTGAGATGCTAGAGTGCTTTTAATCCAAAATTCTCTGAACCACTGTTAACATCCCCTGGTACATCAGTAATAAATGCATTTACCATTTAAAATAGAGAGAGTTGAGGGCTGTTACACTACATCACTAAAATATAAATATTTTAAATTATGACACATCACTGTTACTAGCTTCTAAATCTTCTAAATTAGTCAACATTTACCATTATTTACAGCTTACAACAGTCAAATAGGAAATCACAGCATATAGTCTCTCCTACCAGAAACGTCTCAGCAGTCATCCCAAAACACTGGCGACAAATCTACTACGAACAGCACCAACCAACTACAGAGGAACCAGGTTTTGGAACTGCTTTACGGGTTTTGAAAAAAATAAGCAAATATATGGCCAATGTAATTATTACTCATTGTTCAATTATTGAACAGAAGATTGTAATTTTGCAGGTATTTAATAAATAAATAAATAAATAAATAATAATAATAATAATAATAATAACAACAATAATAACAACAACAATAGTTATTTTTTGAGTAAATAAAAAAATTTTCCATGTAATGAGAGGTTTGCGATGGGGGATTTTCTCTAAAATTTTCTTGTCGCATATTTGGAAGATGCTCAACTTAAAATATCAATATATTCTCTCTCTCACTCATGGACCATTTTCTAAAAGTGCTTATTCTGAATTAAAAAACCTCAAAACATTTATTTCTGGTTAAATCTTGGTATCAAATTTTTAAATGGAATATAATACTTCCTCTAGGTACATGGCAGAGAAAGTGTAATTTTGTCCTCCGTGGAAAACGGGTACCATGCTAGCCTGTGGTTCCTGAGGTCACAGATTCAAACCACTGAGGGCGATCGATTTTTTTGGGCATAAAAATCCTTAGCATGGCTTCCTTTGGAAAGGAAGTAAAGCCAATGATCCCGTGCAGCGTATATCAACTGAGATAGGAACTTCCGGTGTAGCATCAATGTTCCGGCATTGACCTTCCGAAAGGTACATTTTCAGCGCTGCATATGCCCATTGCCTCAAATGCAGATGTTAAATTGACACTGTGAAGCCCGTACATATAACATTCAGTGCTGCCAACAATTATTCTAAACTGCTGTGTTGAATATTAAATTGTTTTAAAAATAACATATTTAGTCCAAAATTTGATATAACAGTTTACCTTGTATAAAGTAGTTTTCATAATATTAGTGGACCGGTTTGTACAGTATTTGAGCTCAATGTACGATGTTAAAAAAAACCTAAGGTTGACTAAGTGTATCCAATTTGAGACAAAATTTTAAAGCTGCGGATTGTATTTCAACGTATGCAAGAGTAAATCTGAGAAGAAAATTCTTCAATTTAGTAAAATTGGCAAGATTTAAAAGGTATACAAGAGCGTATAAATAGCAAGAAGGAAGCGATCTATTTTTTCAAAGGCTTGTTGGTAAGTAGGATGTTTGAATGTAATAAATAATTTAGAATAACCAAAATTAAATCCATAACATAACCAAAATTGCATTACATATATATTTATTTTGAAAATAAAATTGTATTGAGTACTCATGAGTAATATTACATTTTGTAAGTCAGCTATAGTTCAAATCTAGTCAACTTATGCATGATAACTAATAATAATGGTCATTTGATGACTAATAATTGAATTGCTACTATCCAGGCTTGCAGGCCGTGGTCTAGAAGGCATCAATGCCTTCTAGACCACGGCCTACAAGCCCGGATAGTAGCAATTCAATTATTAGCCATGACGCCAGCCGTGAAAGCCTCAGTATGTATATGTCATTTGATGAGTGAAATACTAGTGAAAAATAAGAAAAGTCCATTTGGTATCCTAGTTGGGCTTTACAGTTGTTAGAAAGCTAGAATTGAAAGGATTTCCCTTCCCATTTAAAATGCAATTTAATTTTTAGAGAAAGTATATTGATATCGAAGCAGCTCATGTCTGACATACAAATCAAACTTCTCTTCTTTTGTGGCAAAGGCAGTCTTGAAATCTGGATAAGTGCTCCATTTGTGCTACAGACTTTTACGACATCATACTACGGTTACTAGATCATGGTGCAGCACCTGAAGAAACTATATGTTTAAGCTTCATTTAGGCTCATCCATCTCTCGTGCAATTATAGAATTAAGAATGTAACAGACCTGGGAAGCGGTAAGCTTCCATTGTGAGAATGGAGTAGCTCCTCAATGCATAATGTGAACCTCCCAAAGCCAATACGGATATTAGGTAGCACACCTGCATCTTGCTCAGCCCAGCCTTTGTCAGACCCTGGCTTGTTTGCATGAAGTACACAGTAAGGAAGTTCCATGGATTGGGGATCCTACAAAAGGTATGAGAAACATGTAATTAAGATTATAATCCAAATGAAATCTAAAAGGACTAAAAATTCATGACAGCTGAATATGTCATTTATCTGATACACAGATTCATGTCAGAGATAGTTATAAATGCCATGCAATGTTGCAGGGAAAAAAAATTCCTATTTGTATATGTAGGAGTACTTAAATTTAATTTAATTAGTCAAGAAGTATTAATAAGGCAAAAAATCTACAGCAGCAGTGTCAAAAGCTTTATATCTAAAACAGGCAAAGCATTTCCAGAATCATTCTACAGTGGAAAGCATGCTGCTCTTTGGTTACCACATGCTCATATAAATGCCATTTTCTACATATCATCCTGCTAACACATTTACTGTTTACCTTGTGGCTGCTTGATATTACATTATTCTAATATACTAAGAACTTACCAAACCAACAGAAGGTGAAGGTGTATTTCGGTGATCTGGATTTAAAGCTACCATTCTCCCAGATGACTCCTCTGTAATTAGGCATACATCTTTCATTTTGTACATGTCCGATACACTGACAGATGTCAAATATCGGTTTTCAAATAGCTCACGAAATTTAAAAAGAGGTAGACGATGACCAGGTACCTCCAGCAGCAGTGAAATTATTTGTGACCTGAAACAGAAATGCATTAAAACAAACTGCTATAAAATTCCAATACAAGTATCATATTTCTCCAAATACAAGACTTTTTCCTAAATTTTCATATTGAAAACTGTAGATCATCTTTCATTTGCAATATATTATACTTTCCAAATAGTCTGTGGAAAGAAATAAGTTTCAAAATTTGTTTTGGATTTTTTTATTTATTTTTTTGTTTTGTTGCAGGAAATGAGATGAATTCAGGAAAAATTACCATCAAAGTCAGTGTATCAACCAGCAGAAGCACGTTTCATTTCCCATCCCTAAATGTCACCCTCTATGGTCTAGTGGTACCATGCTAGCCACTAGTTCCTGATGTTGCAGGTTCAAATCCGGTGGAGGGCGATGGATTTTTTTGGACATAAAAATCCTTAGCATAGTTTCCTTTGGAAGGGAAGTAAAGGCAGTGGTTGCAAGTTGTAGATTTATGGCATATAAAAGAACCTAGGCCTGATAAGAGGGAGAGGCCTCGGAGCAACATTTCCAGTCTTTCACGCCCAATAAAGAATGGGATGCTAAGGACCATAGAGTTAAAGAGCATTCAAAAATAAAATTCAATTTAATTTAATTTTACAACATCCCTAAGTTACCAAAAAGCCTAGCAGATTTTAGAGAATATTTGAAGGTTATAAATATTCTCACTGGCACAAAAAGTTTCTTTACAGAGTCAAATAATATTTCCTTTTATAATCAGCAGTTTGGTAACCAATTTGTCATGCCAAAAGAAGTGTTACATGACTCCCATTCTCCATCACTTCATTCATTTCTGCATGTATACACAATAACTGTGTTATACGTTACATCAACATAATTCACAGCTATTGATCTCTTAATGTATTTTAAAGAAAATCACATCCTCCTTATTCTGATGACAGAAATTTGGAAACATGAGGGAAGGGATTATTCACAACTGTATCCCATGAACTATAGATGTGATCATGTCAAAGAATTGTAACTGGTGTTATTACTGTCACCACATGCCAAAAATCATTGGCAAGTTGAAAATAACATTTGTTATGTCTATGTAACAAGTTTGCAAAATACATTTTTAAAAGCTTTTCATCATAATGTTCTTTTAATTTTGAAGATTTAACTTAACAGTTCACACCCAACACACTTTTTATGCCATCCAAAGCTTTCTATGCAATTCAATTCTAGTAAGATGGAATAAGAGTTCTGAGATATAATTTAGTTTCTGTTGACTCAAGCTCTAAATTAACACTAATGCTTTTGAAACCACTGAGAAATTTGATTTCTAGTGCTTCAAGTTTTCTTTTATATCTTTGTCAAGACACCATGACAACAGTGTGGTGAGTGTGTGGTACAGATGTTCAATGTTCTGTATCTTCTTTCAATAACAAGCAGAGTTGTTCATCTGTTGCACAGTCATGAAGCAGAAACAATAACATCTTTATTTACAATTTTGTTTTCACTGGTTGCTTTGTTTAAAAAGCATTTGAGAAATTGGCATCAGAACAAAACTTACAATGGCAGTGCAACTGCATGAGGTTGCTAACATTGATGACACAATGAATGATATTGCAGTTGAATGTTGGGAGTTAAAAGCTTAGTTCTAGTTGAAATGTTAAAGAGTCAAAGCATTATATGGACGAACAATTCAAATATTTAAAAAGAATAGTAGGAGAGGTTAAATGACACCACTCATGATATATAGAAGTGTCTTGATTCCACAAAAAACATTACAAAATCAATCCTGGAAGGAACCAAAGACCTGAAGCAATACAAATTAAGGAATTCCAGAGGCACCCAATGAAGATTATTATGACTTAACAATCATGACTATTAGGGCCCTTGGTGTTTCCATGGATTATGGCAATGACTTGGCGCATTGCATATCATTGAAAGAACTAGGCCCAAAGAAAATTGTGCTCAGAACTCAACAGAAAGAAAGAAGATATTATCAATGCCAGAACCCACAAAGGGTACATTACAAGTGACATAGGTTTTGAAGGTCAACCAGTGAACATATACCTGAACAATCATCTGTATGCAGGAATGAGTTCCATGCAAAGAGATGTGAATTATGCAAAAAAGGAAACATATGGACAAGGGATTGCAAGTTTTTTTGCAAGAAATGAAAGTGTCAGAGTTGCAACAAAAAATGAAGCACCTTTTTAAGAACTTGAAAAGAAGCTGTTACAATAGCGACAAATGAATAACAAAGTCCTTCATAAACTATGCCATTGCTCAGTCTCCTGAATTTAGCTGTGTTAATTTACTTCATTATTTTTTAAATTTTTTTTTTTGTTATTGTATAAATTAATTATACTTTTAATAGGTCTTAGCCTGGCCTAGGCCAGTTTTTAATATACAGTCAACTGAAAAATTCAACGCCACAGCCGGGATTTGAACACGGTTAAAGCAACCACATGGAGAGGAGAACTGTACATTAAAAACTGGCCTAGGCCAGGCTAACACCTATTAAAAGTATAATTAATTTATACAATAACAATAAAAAAATTAAAAAACCCTGAATAAATTATGTACCCAGCATTGAAGTACTTGTAATAAACACGGTCGCCGCTAAGTTTGTCATCTCGAGGAGATGCATTGGTAGGTATGTCAGGGAAACAATTTGAGTCAATTGGGGAATTCAATGCCCCACTGGCATGTTGTCACAGTAGCTCAATGGTTAGAGCAACCACACAGAGAGCGGGAGAACCGTGTTCAAATCCCGGCTGTGGCGTTGAATTTTTCAGTTGACTCTACATTAAAAATTACTTCAGTATATCTTTCAAATGGGAAGAGTTTTAAATCAGACACTGTTATTAACTATGTGCTGCCATTTTGTTACCCCACTCTTTTCATATTTCTCTCACTTGCACTGTCTAGCACAAGATAATTTATGTTCCTCGCGAGACATACTTGCTTTGCCTATACCACATGCTTTAGCAGCAAATTGCTGAGCATTTTTGAATTCAAATTGATTTCTCCTTTCTTCACTGTTGCATTTTTTAAATAATGTGTATACCCTAAAAATAATATTTTGAGGCTGGCTTCATAATACCTGCCTCTCAGTCTAGCCACTAAATTCACTGTTTAAGGCCATCGTATGAATTCACACAGTAAATGTAAGTAAATGCTGCTTATGCATCATAAACATGCCACAGTTGATGTTCTCCAGATGCAACATTCTGCTTACCAGGCTTAAGTGAACTGTTAGCTCTCATCTTGAATAGAGAGAGGAAACAAACAAATTCCTGATATTTGTTCAGCATAGTTCTTTAGCACCTTCCTGGCAATAATTTATTATAATACTACGTAATTACAAATATATATATATACACAGCCTAAGGCAAAATAAATGAGCAACACCAGAGAGGGAGTTCGATTCGAAAACGGAAGCATTTGCTAATGCTGTGTTAACAATACATGATTAATGCCACCTTGCGTTCAGTTCAAAGCTATGCGATAAGTAGGAAGATGCCTTTCAATTTGGTTGTATGCATGGTAGTCTAGCGGTGAAACGCATGTGCAATGTAGTAATTGAAACAACCTGAGTTTGAATCCTTGGCTTTTAATTTTTAGGCATTCATGCATAAAAACACAAACAAATTACCTTTTTAATTTTCAAAATCAGTGCCATATTAGCAAGAATTCTATAAAGTGAAAAGCTAAACCAAATATTTAATTAACTTAATATTGGATGTACAAACTCTGTCCCATTCTTATGAATACACTGGCATGATCATGTGCATGCACCTGATAACCTTAAAGATCTGCATGTGTTAGCATACACACAAAGACGAAGCTACAAGGAAATCTCCCCTTACATTAGTGAATGTTGCTGGATACTCTGTGTCACAGGCTGCAAGAACACTTGAAGTCTGTATACCTATGGCTATGAGGTGGGTGCAGTTGTCCAGGGAAGGGATTGTTCGTCAACATTTTTTTGAGAAGTACAGACCCCAATTTGGCAGGATGGAAGGTATTCTCTCCAACAATGCCACTGTCTCTAAGTGCATGCTATTTAAAGTTACACTAGAGAACAAAAGAATAAAGTTATATAATAGCCCAAATCATTTTCCTTCCAGTAGCCCCACCGAGAGAATTTTAACTTATCAAGTTGCATGTCACCAAAACTATAGCAACTGGACAAGACATTGTCCTATTACAGAAAGGGTAATAAATAATTCTAAAAATCATACAATAAAGCGATACAAGTCATGCTCATGTTTAATAAATCATCTGAACCTCTTGTAGAAAATTTATCGACTGAAATCATGAAGTCGTCTCCAGAAATGAGCAATGTCAAAAGGCGCAGGATTACTTTTAAAAGAATTTAGAAGAGAGCAGAATGACGGCAACGTGCCAAAGGGCATATAAGAAAATAAAATCCAATGGTACTCGTGAAGGACAAGCCTTGTACAGCCTTCTACGGTGCCATCAGATAAAGTGGCAATGCTGTTAGCAGCACTGGGTTGCAGTTGCGCACCACTTCTCTCCCAAGGGTCCAGTCCCCGCTATTGCACTGCTTCCCTCATACTCGTACATCAAAGTCCACTACATGATCCTGAGGTCAGTGTTTGGTGGCTGTGAGGGCGGCTAGAATAATTGGCCCTATTTTCTTTCACAAAACAATTAATGCTGCACGGTACCAACCTTTATTTTGGAGTAGTTTTTCTCTCGATTGACAAATGAGTGAATGCATGGCGTATTTCAACAAGATGTGGCTACAGGTCATAAAGCTTGGACTTCTTTGGATACAATTGCTGACAAAGTGATCAGTGCAGGGGTGTGGCCCACTTGATCCCTGGACGTCGCGCCCTTCGATGTTTTATTTGTGAGACAATTTAAAAGATAAAATGTATAACCAGAATCTTCAAGCATTACAAGACTGCAAAATAATATGGGAAGAAATAACTAACATTTCCTAAGAAGAGCTGTATTATGTGAATCATAATCTGTAGAGGTGCTTCAATGCCTGTCTTTGAGCACAAGGAGAATGTTTCCAACATCATATTTGAAAAGGGACATTTAATATTGAAATTTGCATAATAAGAATGGTACTAGTTGGTCTTGTCCATTCATCCTATTTGTTTCGATGCATATGACAATTTGCCAGGGATGAAGTGTCAGTAGGCGAGGGTGCATGCAGCCTGCAACCCAGGTCCCGCTAGCAGAATTGCCGCTTAAAAATTGATGAAGTATGATACCACAGGATGGAGCTATTTTATAAAGGACCTGATAAGATTTCTCAATTTATTAAGACCGTACCTATAAATTCCGAAATCCAAGAAACAGAAAAATATTTGGACGTTTCCACAACATGTCGAAGTCATTCCACCAATAAGGGTGGCGTGCACCAACCTGGAGTAAGCTCTACTTTCGTAGTAAACTACTATTTAAGTCAACACTCGGCAACTTCCATGTGAGAGTGAACTACTTCTGAAGAATTTTACTCTTTTCAGATACTCCCAGATTAAATTACCGCAGAAGTAAATGTTGGAGAGCGCCAACATGTAAAATGTTACTACGGAATTAAATAGAGCACAAATATACGTTAGAATTTACTCTTGTGACTTGGATGGAGTAACTAACCTGTCGATTGAACTAGAATACCGTATCATATTTGGAGGAAGATATTTTTGACGCGTTTATGAATTACTTAGGTTACATTGATCTCGATGGAAAAAAAAACTACGGAAATGCGATAGTGCTATGCGAGAAGCATATGATAGTTATACAGAGAGAGAAAGAGAAAGTTCAATGAACATTTCGGTATTAGAAAAAAGAATCTTATACACATTCAGCTCTGTAATCCAAATTGCAATTATTATGCATCCTATGAGTTTTTCGTACCGGAATATTTCAGAAGCTTGAGCTGGCATTACGATGAATTTAACGTGGCAGTCTTACACTGTATTAAATGGAGATTAGAATTGACTTAACACGATGCAACTTGCATCAAACTTTTCCTTCCCGTTACGTCAAGTTTGATTTCACATGGTAATTAGAACCAATCGGTACTAGCTTGAAGTAATAAAAGAACTATCAATCAAGAGTCATTCCCATTACGTTAAGCGCATGCCAAATATAACTTTAGTTTACCAGCATTTTCATGTCACGTTAAGTAAAGTGCATCGTAATCCCGGTATTGTACGCGATCTTATAAATAAGCGTTCACCATGCGTCTGCTGGCTGTGTATTTCACTGCATTGTTAGATCACTTTTGAGGTTAAGAGCAAGATACCTACACAGATAAATATACGCGAGCGTTAAGAAAATAAAAGGCAATTCTTCACTTTCACAGATTTCCCACACATTGTGTGTGGAATTGACTGCACGCATATTACTATTTTATACCCACCCATGAATATGGTGAACTTTTCCAAAATCAGAAAGGGCATTTCTCTATCAACACGCAAATGATCTGCGATGCTAAATGAATATTAGAAACATTGTTTCCAGAATTTTAAGCTGCTCTTCAGTATGTTTCCCATCGCTGGAATTATTAAACTCGTCAATCACGACTTTCCAGCATTTCTCTTCCAGCATCTTTATGACACGTTTTGCTTTTTGCATTACTTGGGTCTTCATTAAAAACATTAAAGTTACTTTCCGTAATCAGGAACCTAAGCTTATATTTAAAAAAAAAACCTAACCTCCCGTAAATCAGAAATGTAAAAATCTAATAAACCTAAAATAAAAAGCAATTAGGAATGCATGTTTTAAGTGTTGGCACTATCTCACTGGCTTTGAAGACCAACATAATGCAGGTTATCGCACGTTTTTTTACACTCATATTGTTTAAATGGATTTTCTTTATTTCTACCAACAAACATTTATCTCTTTCGCTGACGTTTCTCCCATTTTCCTATCGCACATAACCTTATTCATGATTGCATCAAGTAAATCGCG
The DNA here is from genome assembly GCA_030765065.1 of Deroplatys truncata. Taxonomy (NCBI): domain Eukaryota; kingdom Metazoa; phylum Arthropoda; class Insecta; order Mantodea; family Mantidae; genus Deroplatys; species Deroplatys truncata. The sequence goes on along the minus strand of CM060984.1, from coordinate 48,808,188 downwards.
CAAACAAAACAATACCTTCGGAGGTAATGAGCTCTTACTTCCATAGTCTTAACTAAAAGAGTAAATTGTAATTGAGCTCTCCAACGTTACTTTTGGAGTAAATTGCTCCCATAGTAACCTACTTCCGCAGTGGGGACTTCTTTAGTAAACGTTACTTCCGAAGCATTTTACTCAAACATGGTGCATGCCTAGGGTACAATGAATGGATTTTCAAGCTTGCCAACCACTGTTAGCTATGCTCTGATAACTTAATTCAAATAACAAATTCCATATTGTAACATGAATGGCTCCAAATATATACAAATGGATACCTTAATAAAAAAAATGCCAGTGCAGGAGTATACTGTAAACATTTTTGCACAGTATCTAACATTAGATGAAACGTCAAACCACTATGATGGAGCATTACCAGCTACGTCAAACCACTATGATGCAGAATTAACAGCTATAAAAACAGCATTACGGAACATTTTATATAGACCATATATAAAACAAAAAATAGTCATCTTATCAGAGTCAAATTCAGCCATAGATGGGATATTAAATTACTATAATAAAACAAGAAATATTAAAGAAGCCTAATTAAAGCAGTTGAAACTAGAAATCATGTCACACTATAATGGATCCCAGCTCATGTCGGACTTTTGGGCAATGAACATGCGGATCAATTAGCAAAGAAAACTGCAATACAACAAATAAAACCTGTAGGATAAACAGAAATAAATAAATAATTAAAAAACATTAAACAGCAATTCAAAAGACAGCAGAGACTTGATGAAGATAAATTACAAGATAAAACTTATAAGAATATTAAGGATAGAGTTGATATACAAAAAATGCCTAGGAAGACTGCAGTGGCCTTATTTAGGATGGCAACTGGCATGATTGCCTCGCAGAACACCTCTACAAGATACGATGGCTACCTACAGCCAAGTGCACTCTCTGTGAAGAAGATGTCCTGCTGAACAAACAGCATCTCGACAAATGCAAAGACCTTAAAGGTGATAACTTAACAGACTTTATATTGGGAAGCCAGAGTGAAAATGATGCAGATCAATTAATCCCCAGTGCCATTGGTGAACAACATATTGTAACATTTTAAGGCTTATTATATATTGCAAATATCCTCTGAATCTTACGTAGTATATGACTTATTTTGACCATGTAAAATCTATGTAAATAATATAATGTAACTCATGTATTTATTCTGCTTTTATCCTGATTTACGACTTGAGTGATACCATTATTGCAAAATGGAAGAAAGAAAAAAATAAAACTGTTTTAAAAAGGGACCTGAAAGGAACTAAGAATGAAAAATATGACAGGTTTTATATATATATAAGAAATGAACATAAAGAAAATTTACATGGAACTCAAACTTTTGCTACTTTAGTACAACCTAAGGGACTTGCACAAAATGATTTTAATGTTTCCTTATAAGGAACTATTATATAAAAAAATCAACATAAAAAAGGGGGGGAACAAAAATTTTCCCGCTTACTACGTTAAAAGTTTTCACGTCCTCATTTACTATTTTGGTCAATCCTTGATCTATTCAATTGGCGTGTGACTGGCAACCAATGGCATGCATGCACCTGTGTGGCTTAGATAGTGATACGGTAATTTGTATCACAAATTACTTAAATGTAAATAATGATTGTAATATGAATATGCATTTTTTATGTGACATTGATTTCAGATGTTTGTTAATTGTAATTATTATTGGAAAGTGAGTTTATAAGGCTTTACTGAAACTGTCAATAATAACGCAATAATGCAGCGAGGGAATGAGTTGTTTATCGTTATTGGGAACAAGGAAGTTACGTAATGTTTGCGGGTTTTCGGTAGAAGCTTCTAGAATGTTTCCCTAAAAGCAATATGTATTCGTGGTTTTCATTGGATATTAAAATAGACGCTAATGTTGGCGCGTTTTATTAGCCAATAGCAGTTCATTTATAATCTTTAGGCATGTCGAGGAGTGGGAGTATATAAGCCAGGTCCGAGGTAGATCGCCCCACAGTTCAACTAAATTCTCAATACCTTACACGTCGGTCGCCCAGTTCATCAAAATTTCTAGCACGCTGTCTTCAGTTCGTCATAAGTTACGCGCAGCAGAATTACGAGAATCTAAAGTATTATACAGTTAAATATACACAAAGTTGAAGTACGTGAGTTAAAAGTGAGAAGTTATTACAAACAGTTTCAGTTTGGCGAGTATTTACATCAATATGTAAAAGTGTTGGTGCACGTGTTCGACAATAAAAGATTATAAAACAAATTTCGTCATTAAGTGTAATTTCTGGATAAAAGATTCCTTTCCGCTTCACAACCTGAATAGAGATACTAGTTCTACCAAGATAAGATGATAGCTAGCCGGAGGACAATATACGAAACTTAAAAATTATTTAAAAAAAAACTGATGCAAATTGCTAACGCCAGATGGAGCTACAAACCAAACAAACGAATGACGTCACAAGATGGCTTCAACAGTGATGTAAACAACATTACGTAAAGCAATTTCTCTCGCAAATTGGCTCCACAACGTGGGGCTAACAAACAAACAAAACATATACAATAAGTACCGTCGCAAATTGGCTCCCATACGTGGGGCAGTTAAAGTTATGTAAACAAACATTTGTAAGTAATACCGTTACAATAGATGTTTTAGCCTGGCAGGATAATTGCTGACGATAATTGTTAATGTTGAATAAACATACGTACTTTGTATTTTAAGTGTTCCATTTATATTTGCAATGGAAAAAAGAAAGTGCAGCAAATAACAAAGAGTGGAAAACTGAAAATCCTTCAAGAAGTAGATCATAATTCAAATATAAAATGTGTGCATTTAGCGCAGAAGTTAAAAATTCCTCCATCAACCTTCAACACAATTGTTGTCAAACGTAAACTGATTGATACTGCTTTTGAAGGAAAAAAATGCTAAAAGAAAACATAATCGCCAGAGTCAGCTTCCAGAATTACAAGATGTTCTACTACAGTGGTTTACATAAGCATGAGCTTCAAACGTTGCAACAGACAGTACTGTGGTTCAAGCTCAGGTGACACATTTAGCACAGAAGATGGGACCAGATGATTTTAAAGCATCCAATGGCTGGATTAAAACATTCAGAATCAACAGACTTAGTTTACAGATGTGTGCGAGGTGAGACTGCTGCCCGAGATAAACTGTGTGAAAATATAGAAATGTGGAAAAACACACTGCTCCCATCAGTTTTGAAAAGCTATAGACCGACAATGTTTACAGTGCAAATGAAACGAGACTAATTTTCCTACTTCTGCAAGATAAAATCCTGGATTTTAAGGACACTAAGTGTCACGATGGGAAACTTAAGAGGCTTTCAGATCTTCTGTGCTGTAGCAAAACTGGAATGGAGAAATTGGTAGCACTGGTTATTGGAAAAGTATGCAGTCTGAATGTCAAGTTTCTCTGAATATGCCAAGTTTGGTTTGCCAAGAACATCACTTCTTCTTTAAGTGCAGAACATCATACAAGGCCATCCACAAAAATAACAATTTATGGCATCAAAGTGTATATTTCTTTTGTGAATATGATGTTTTAATGTATGAAACTAAACTGTCAGTATTACAGAAAATGTTTAAACGTTAAAGATCCGAAATAAATTGCTGGTCATTCATATTTGCATTCACATGTGATTTAAAGCATACCTGACCATATACAATTCCTATTCTCTGCCTACATCACTGCAGATAAGAATCTCAAGCCAAGGCACCATGGAAGCATGAGGGATAAGCAGCAGCAGCAAGGAGGAGTCGCCATGTCTTTCTGGTAAGCTTCACCACCCATACCAAACTTCTTCCAAATATTCTTTCAATCATATTTTACCAACTTAACAACTGTTCCCCACTTCAAATACTGGCACTACAATGTGGTGCTCAACAACCAAAACCCTTTCAGTTTCCCATTAGACATCAAAGAATCACATAACTTATCTCAGTTCAAAAACCAACTCTTCAAATACCTACTTGAGATAACTGTAAATAACAGCTAAAATCTTTATGGTGATTGTTGAAATATTTTCAAAAATGTTAACTGCATAAACACACTACGTTAAAGCAGGTGATTTTCAATACTTACGTACATTTTTTTAAGCTTGTTTATTCTAATTTGCTTACCACTTTACTTGTAAAGAATAATTTGCTCATCAGAACCTTCTATATAAATAATTTAAAACAAAAAAATAAATAAAAAAATGTTGAAATTTGACTGCCCTCTACTAAAAACTGTTCAATAACTGTGGAGGTATGAACTTGAAGTAAAAGAGTTTTAGTCACAAAAAGTGAAACCTGGCAATATAATAAAACCGAGAGAAAAGAAAGATTTAAGACAAGATTGCCCAGAATTAAATAGGTATGAGTTTTTATTTTGAGGTGGCCTATTATAATCTACTGCAACTGTAGAACTTCAGGATTTGGATGTTGTAAAAATCAAGTTCAGTGGGGAAATTTGAAATTCCAACAAAGCATGTTAATGACCTCTGGATGTTTATGTCAAAAAGTTTTCACTAACACTTTTCTACTTTTACTATCCCTAACATTGCAGTAAGTACTATTAATTTGGCTGTTTTATGATAAAAGTCATTATGTAAAGCATCCTTTTGGATTTTAATCCTAATTTGGCCACATAAATTTTACTTATCATTAAGTCAGTGCTATGTACGGATCACATCAGAAAGCATTGTGTTGATGTTAATAAATAAATAAAATAATAATAATAATAATAATAATAATAATAATAATAATAATAATAATAATAATAATAATAATAATAATACCCTTTTTCAAATATTTTTCTTTTCCCCTATCACCATGTCATTTTCCTTGGGTTGCTTATAGGCCAAATTTAAAAGTATATGCTCAAAGGTAACAACAGGAAACAGTTCAACACAAATAATACTTCAATTTAAACCTATAACTTCCTTACTGTGAAAAATTTGCTCACCTGATCAGCTGAGGACGTGGCCCTCCAGTGTTTGCATAAGATATGAGAATTCGTTTGTAGCCCACCTTACGTCTATGCAACTGAGAGATTGCATACTGAGCATCTTGTAGTGAAGGCACTTTAACATATGCTGCGTAGTTACCATCAGACTGCATAAATATGGATACATGAAGCACCTGTGTAGGAATATGAGTATTATGTACTCATAGTCTAGTCTAGTGTATCAGTACTGTTACTTTAAGCTTAGAAAGCTTCCAAAATATGATATAATTATGATTAAATGAACAACTTAAAGATTATGACATGCTGGATAGATGCTTTAAGGATAGGAACATCTGCCTTTCAAAAAATAAAAGAAACAAGCAGTTCAAAATTAATATTTGAATTCAATAGCATGTAGAGCAACGCAAAAGCTTTAAATCAGATTGTAATCAACTTCATTTGATATTTAAGATATATAAATTAGGTTTGTCCTTTAGAATTAACAAGAATTGCTGCTCTTTGGTGATCCCTACAGTGTAAATATAACAAGCCAAAAGTAATTAAACACAGCAGTATTACATTTCTCAAAAGAAAAGAATTACAAGTTTAAGCTATTGTGTCTATACACTGCCCGAGTCAATTTCACCTTTCCAGCAATGTAATCTGTAAAGGATGAATTTTCAATTAATAAACATTTCATACAATAAATATTTCAAAGGATTTGTAAAATTTTGGTATCTTGTAAGGGTATCTTAATGAATTTACTTGATGCAGATTTTCAATTTGCACCTGAACTTCATGCAACTCTGCATGAACTGTAGCTGATTTGACCCGATGTTCATGGCAATTGCTGTTATATGCAACCATCATGCTCCCATTATTGCCAATTTTAGCCAATTACCACTTTTACTTTCTCTACTGGTTACCTATAAAGTAGAGGAAGTATTGTATTCCACCCAAAAATTTGATAGAAATTTCGAAAATATGTTTTGAGGATCCCTGAATCCAAAAAAATGCATTTTAGGAAGAAGGTCTGCATGGCCTCTGTGAACGGCATCATTCCAAAAATGAAAAGTCAGTTAGATATCAAAGAGAGTTGGAAGGCGTATATGCAAGAACAACTAATTATCATTGACTGACCAAGCTTAGTATTTAAGTTCAACATCTTTTAAGGATGCAGATTTTAATGGAAATCCCCATCCCAAACTACTCTTTATATTGAAAAATGTTATCTTTTATTTTCCCAGAAACAGCTCTATGCTATTAATTAATATTTAAGATATTTGCATGATAGATAAAATGTATACCTTGAATTTTCCAGGAATAGCCTGTGAAGTACTCATTATTTGATTAACTTTCTCGTAATTTTGAAATACAAGGAAACCTTAAAAGATATACAAAAACTTACTGAAGGAAAAATGTAGAGATCATTAAAATACACAACTTGTGTTCTATAACATTTTTTTTTTGTTTTGCAGCCGTTTTTTAAATATTCCATGCGAAAACATTCCATCCTGAGTACTATCTAATGAACATGGTTGAAAGTTTGTATCACCCCTCCTTTTCTTTCCATTGCTTGTTACCATGAATAAACATCTGAATACTGTTTCTGCATGTTGTAATTAAGCATGCCTTGCTTAATTTAAAATCATTCCTAAGCAAAAATATATTGTAATGTAATGTGGATAGAATAATTAGTTCTTATATGAACATAATATATAAATAAATGTATGTAAAGTTGTTATTGGTAGAGAAAGATAATTGCTTTGGTGGACTTTGTGACAGTGATGTGTCTATAATTAGTAATATTGAGTCAATTGTAACACTACATTACTTACTTGCTTTTATAACAAATACATGTTTAAGGAGCTAATTGCTCCCATCCTCAGTTCCCTGTCGACTGCCCGCATCATTCGTCTTGGTTGTAGGCTTGATCTCTGGTGGCGGTTGGAAGAACTTCTTCAAAAGTAAGTCTCCTGGCGGCATTTCAAAATTATAAGTGGCGTTTCTGTTCTTCCAAATATAAATGTTTTCCCAAGATGTAAGTTCTGCTTTTCCTGAGATGTTTTTTAGTATTTTGGGTTTCTGTCTGTGTGTGCTTGTCTCTCCAAAAGTGCCAGGTACTGCTGATTTATCCTCTTGTTTTTGCTTAATGTAACTGAAGTGTTCTTTGTTGTTTTTATATTTCTCTTGGTTTGCCCAATGTATACTTTTTTGCAGTCATTGCAGCTGATCTGGTATATTTCTGGTTTGTTCTCCTGTGGGATGTCATCTTTTAGTTTGGAGTTTAGTAGGTTTTTTTATGGTGTAATTGTTTTTTGGGGCAACACAACATCTCTTTGGTAGTGTTACTATCGACTCAATAATTACTAATTAACATATCAGATTTGTTATTCACTTTTTACTCAAATAACTTCTACGGTTCCATAATTTTGACAATAAGTTTACCCACTGTTTATCCTCTAAGCATATATAGCTTTAACTATCCTTTTCACTGCAGAATAAAGACAATATTGTAACAAATGAGAACACCAGTTACTGCAAAACACACTTTATATACCACTTAAGACACTCAGCATAGCACAAACGTTGCACTTGAGTCACTTTTGGCATATACTCAGAACACAACACAACTGATCCATCGAATCAAATCACAACTGAGCTACACTGGCATTGGCACTTGCACTTTCCACTTTGTTGTCCTCTGTGGCCTACGAGTACCATGTTAGCTTCTAGTTTCCAAGGTTGTGGGTTCAAACCCAGCAGAGTGCAATAGATTTTTTGGGGGGTATAAAAATCCTTGGTATGGCTTCCTTCAGAGGAGAAGTATAGTTGGTGGTCCCATGTTGTAGATTTACAGCATGTAAAAGAACTTAATACCTGATAAAGTGGCCTCTGAGCACAATTTCCAGTCTTTCACGTATAATACAGAATGGGACACTAAGAACCATAGTAAAAGAGCATCCATAAATAAAGCTCAATTTAACTGTCCACTTTTCACTTCTTCTGCTTAACTCTGAACTCAACTGAATTCCTGAGCAAGAGCAGCCCCTCTTATAAGCCCGCATATAAAGCTTAACATTCTACCAGTAAAACATACTCAAAACAGCCCAAAAAAATCCTCTGGAATGGGGAAGTGGCACACAATAGCTATTGCTCTGCAGCATGGGACCAACCATTAACCACACCCAGCTGGCCAATTAGGCAAGTCGGGTTGTGGTTGCACTCACACCACCAATTCACATGTAATTCACATGCACAGACACAATATCAACATTTTTGTGAATAGCTGGTGGTCAGGGAGGAAATAGGAATGGGAAAGAAATGTGAAGATTCTGGGGAGAAGTAAGAAGTAGAATGGAAGACAGAAAGGCAAGCGATATGGGGCAGCTTAGAGGATGAAAAGTATCTAAATTTCTATAAAATAATAAAAACAGATTGGGGAAGAGAAAGATGTCTATCAATGTAATAACCAGGAAAGAGAGGATCTAGCAGGATAAGAACAGATCGATATACTTAAGAGGGATGAGAGGTATGAAAAAGGTAACTGTGAGCTATGTGGGGAGGGAGAGAGAGAGAAAAAGCATAGAGCACTAAATTGTTGGAGGTAAGGAGATAGGAAAAAATTTCAGAAAAGAAATGGGAAAAAACTGACAAAAATATCACAGTAATAAAAATGCTGACAGTAAAAGAAAGCTAGAGCCATGGGAGAATTTCTAGGTAATAAGAAATGAGAGATAAGGAAAGACGAAAGGGCAGAAGAGGTAAGCAGAGGTGGAAGATGCTGCTCAGTGCGCTATAACGTCGGGGTACAAGCAAACCAAAAGCATTAAGAGTAACAACAACCAGACAATTATACAGGGGTAGGTAAGCTATGTAATTAAGTGGTACGATAAATTGAATTTAAAAAAAAAAAAAAAAAAAAAAAGCATTTTAGTGGTTGTCTTATCAATTGGCTCATTTCATTTACAGAATCTTTAAAAATCCCAAATTATGCGTGAAAATGACACTTAATTCAATTTAATACCTTTAAGAACAGAGATACTGAACTTAAAAAAAATTATTTCTCACTGTAATTTTAGTTCTAGAATGTTCTATACAAGCTTTGAAATTGTGAAGAACTGTTAAATGCATTAACAGGCAAGATGGGAAAGCTGAATCAGTAGTGCTAGAGGTCAAATAATAGAAAGTTAATCACCTCTGAGGTTATAATATTCTAATTTTGGCTTAATGGCTCTTCTGCTAAATTCTATACTTGCATATTTTACTTACTGTGACATGTTCTCTGAAAACTGCTGATAGGACATTTTTCAGTTCTTTGACATCCATGTTTTGATCCAAATTTGTCACCTGCAGCTCAATGGGGGTTGAAATATTATCACATGAACCTGACACACCTTTAGATGAGATAGGGTGGAAGTAACACTAAAACACACAAGAATAGTTTGCAATTTTACTCTTTAAAAAGAAATTCAGAGCCACAGACACTACAAGGAGTCTGTTTAACAAGTGGTACACTCACACATTGACTGTTTTACAGGGAGCAAGTTAAAAAGAAATTAAATGCATAAATAAAATGAAAACAGGAAAATCCTGAATCCATTAAAAAATGCACCAAGTCACTCCAAAACACATTGATTGAAAATAAAAAAAAAAAAAAAATTGAAAAGAAGAAATCCTGAATGTTCATAAATTACATATTTATTCTAATGGCAGAGACAAATGGGCAAAGAGTAGATAATTTAAGTCAGTGTATTAATCCTTTAGAGATAAGAATACATGTTAAATGAAAAAGGGAGGTCTAACTCGGAATGGCCAGAGCCAGACTCCAATGTAATGTGCTTAGCAATGAAATAAATAAATAAATATTTATTCTAATAAATACTACTCCCCCCTATGCCATTCTTTAAAAAGTCTTGAAATTGATATTTGCTTTATCACTGCTTTAAACATTTTGTTTGCATTAATTTGAAGATTCAGAAGCTAGTAACAGTGATGTGTCATAATTTAAAATAGAGTTGGAGGTTGTTACACTACATCACTAAAAGGTACCAAGCTGACGGTTATAAGCTGACGATGGGAGCAAACCGTTCTCCCGAAACGTGCTCAAAGTAAGTACTTTTTAGTGATGTAGTGTAACAATCTCCAACTCTTTATTTTAAATTTTGTTTGCACTTTACATACACCTCAAAATGAAACTAAAACACTTTGGCCCAATTCTTATATGGATCATCATGAGCCGGTCCTCTCTGATTGGCTTGCTAACTCTGCCCTGCCAACCAGAGAGGACTGACTTGGGCCGTTTAGCCCTGCCCTCCCGGCTGCAGGTATATTTAGCAGGGAAAGATCCCAGCTCATGTCAGTTCTTGAAGAAGGCCACAAAGTCAAGATGGCCGAAAGCTTGAGTGATTTCATTGATATAACACGGCTGATAACCCGAGAAGCTCTAATCAATAAACATTTCAGGCTGGTTGGTCAAGTTGCTTAAAAATTATCTGCAATTCCACTCAAAATTCAATTGCTGCCTCAAACACTCCAGTTTGAAAATGATCAACTGAGAACAAGAGTTTTGATGCGACTGCAATTTCTTAATGAATTATACAAGACAATATTTCAAGGAATGATAAATGCAGGTTTTATTAACATAAGTTACATAAACTGTTTTATAATCTCAGAACCTGCTATTACACAGTTTACTCTTATGTCGGAAAGCAAGATCTTTTTTCAACAGAAAAATTTACAATTTATTTTGCCATAATGATTTGCTTATAAGACAAGACAGAAACAACTCATAAAGCAATAAGGTGACACTGATTGGAGGAAAAAAAAAAAGGATTGGAGACTGGTAGAAATTACCAAAGATTGTAGTGAAAAATATTATCTACTTCCTTTTCACAGCTGATGTTCAATTATAGACAATGCTTTCAGGTTTAAACAAGTTACAGTTTCTGCAATCAGCCCAAAAAATTCCAGTTATCTTTGCATATGATGCCATTAGATCTTTATTAAGTTACTGTCATACTTACATCCTCAGTTATTTCAAAAACATGCTGAATAGGTTGAAAGTATAGTATTTGGAGCAAATAATTAGAGCCTAAAACATGCTTGCATGACCATTTGTCGTCTTGTTACTTTTACTGTACATAACTGAGATTGCTTTTGCCATATTTTCAAACCGCTGAATTTAATTATGCCCAATGCTACTAGATGGTATAATTTTAAAGGCATGCACTTGTACCTCTCTGCCATTCAAAAGAATGACCCTATTTTATACCAAAGCAGCTGTTACTAAATTAGTATTATTATTTTATCATTATTAATTATTATTATTATTATTATTATTATTATTATTATTATTATTATTATCATCATCATCATCATCATCTATTCAAATATGCCAGCTTTTTAATCATAAGTTAATTTATTAAGCCAACAGTCATTACAATGACATACACAAAACATTAAGAAGTTTATTTCATTTCATCTTCAGCATTAAAATGAGTTCTCAAACTTTTTTGTGTACACCAAATTTAACGTTACAACTTAATGTTGAGCCCTTCAATAAAGCATACTGAATTATATTTACATATTAGCATACCATCTATTATTTTGGTTGAAACCCTGTAGCTCTGCATGTGATTTACAATTTCCATGCAACAAGAACAGTAATATGCTCACCTCATGTTCACTGCCCTCAGCTTGAGCTCTGCGGTGATATGGCTGCCATCCTCTGCAGTTTTCCATCACTGTGTATGGTGATGGTGTTCGACATTTTCGGTTCATTATAGGGCCTGTGCTACTCAATGCAGGCATCTTCAACAAATCGTAGATAAACAAGTTAAATTATAAACATTAACAACACAGAAGACTAATTAAAATCAGATTAAGGCAGCTTCACAAAATGCATATGCAATTTTTAAGAATTTAAAAAAAATTTAATATTAGCTTAGTTAATATAGTTGAATATTATCAAATTTTCAGAGTTTAATTTCGTTCTTATATTGTCCTTAAGTTTATCTTGTGAGGATTGTTCCTACAAACTTCTGTCTATATATGCAGTATCGTACATAAAAATTCTTTGTTGAAATGTGAAATTTTTGGTAGGCATTTAATAACAAAACAAGAAGCAAAATAATAACAATACTCTAACACACAACACAGATGTTTGAATAAGCTTTCACTTTTGAGATACATAATGAACAAACTCTTGTCTTTACAGCTCGAATTCAATGAAGGAACTGACACAGTATAACACAGCTGATAAATGTAGCCTTGAGCATATCATTCACCACTAGCGTGCTAGCAGAACATACCGAGGTCACTGTAGTGCTAGCAAGCTATGCATATATGTGATTTGTGGCCTGCTATAAGTCGAACACATGGTATTTCCTGTCACACTTTACTTTCAACTGTCTCCATCCGCTTCAATACAACTGAAAGATTAGCACCTGTGCAGTTTAATTCTCTAACTCTTATTAGGTGTGTTTACCACTGCTTAGAACCTACCATCAGTCTTGTCCATCTGTAGGTATGAAACTTGCCAACTGCAACACATAGGGAATTGATGTTTTATATATACACGCGAGCATGCTGCAAATTTTCTTGAAATCACTAAAATTAAAGAAAGTTTATTTCAAGAAACTTCTAAAAATCTACATTTAAGGCAAATCACTGCATGTTAAGGATAAAAATTTTGAATTTTCTCTCTTTTTTTTTTTTTTGGAGGGGGGGGGAGGGTGTTCAGGAAACTTTGAAACATTATTTCTGATAAAATCTTGATATGCAATCTTTGGGTGGAAAACAAAAATTTCTCCATCATAGGTATGCATTAGGGAAAGTAAAAACAGACTAATTCTATTTAATTAGGTGCCTTACCTGGGAATAACTGTACATGCCAGTGCCAGCAAATGTAGGTGTTTGGCTTCGTCTCACTGTAGATGGAGGTCTATAATATGGAGTTTTGGAAGATGAAAGTGACAGCGAAGATTGTGATGAACCCACGATGCCAACATTTTCATCAGTTAGTGGAGCTGCAAATTGTTTCCTCTTTACTTTTAATACAGGCTGAACACACACAAATATTTATACAGAAGCAATGAAACTACTTTAGTATAGTCACATACTTCAAATACTATTTGAAAAATGTTTCTAAATACCAAACAAGGAAAGCAGTCCAATTTTGTTCAATCGCTATCGAAGTGTGCTAACTGGCAGGAAGGATAACATTAAAACAATCAAGGCTACTCGAATATTCTGGAACCAGAAACAGGAAATTAGCTGATAATCTTCTAAAAAGCTACACCTTTCCAGAATGGAAATGTCTGGAAACCACATCTATACAATGGACTGAGTCATGTCCATTATTACTTTAAATTTTGTAGTGAACAATTTGGTTTATCTTTCTTTTCACCTGTATATTTTATCAAATCTTATGAGAAACTGTTTCCTTTTAACTAAAATATTAGTTTTCTTCCTGCCAACACTAGCCAACAGAGTGCTGGAATCCATTGGAGCATTACATTTCAGATGAGATTTTGCACTTGCCTACTCATACAATATAGTTTTTATTTTTGCTATTTTTGACAGGTTAGTGGTTCCTTTGTATTGTCTATAAAATTACTGAATTTATACAACTGATATTTTGAATAGACATATACATAATTATTTCACATTAAAATTTGTATTTTGTCCTGCGCTTTAATATAAAAAAAGCTTACTTGTTCTTCTTGCTCTAGTTCTTTCTTCACATAGAAAACTACTGGGTCCATGCAAAGCATTCACATTTAACTCTAACACCAAAGAGAGAGAGACAGACAGACAGACAGAAAGAAAGAGAGAGAAAGAGAGAGAAATAGAGAGAAAGAGAGAGAAATAGAGAGAAAGAGAGAGAGAGAAAGAAAGAAAGAAAGAACTTCAAGAAAGAAAGAAAGAAAGAACTACAAGAAAGAACTACAAGAAAGAAAGAAAGAACTACAAGAAAGAAAGAAAGAACTACAAGAAAGAAAGAAAGAACTACAAGAAAGAAAGAAAGAAAGAACTACAAGAAGGAAAGCAAGAAGGAAATAAGGAAGGAAGGAAAGAAAGAAATAAGGAAGGAAGGAAGGAAGGAAATAAATAAATAAATAAATAAATAAAGAAAGAAAGAAAGAAAGAAAGAAAGAAAGAAAGAAAGAAAGAAAGAAAGAAAGAAAGAAAGAAAGAAAGAAAGAAAGAAAGAAAGAAAGAAAGAAAGAAAGAAAACTTATTGGAAACATACTTATTATAAAAAAATTGAGCACAAAGCTAAATGCATTTATATGCACACACTATGACAAAATTTTGGTGTACACAATGCTGGATGTAATAAATTCACAATTAATTTTTGTGAGGAATTTTTATCTATAGCGGCTTTTACATTCTTGAACAATCTATATGACTGGCATTGAATTTTTCAGTCGTCTGATTCTACTTTTCCAATCTATATATGGTTGACCATGAGAAAAGACTGGTCTCTATAAAAATGTTTTTGCATTTTGTAATGTTTGTCTTTGGGATATAAATGACATGTATCTATGTTCACAAAATTGGGTTATATGTTTGTATAAAGTGTATTCAATACAAAATGTATTTGTTCATCTGTAAAAGATGAAAATTACCTTATGATGGTTAAGGGATACTCTCCATGTTTAAGGTAAAACAAAAATTAGAATCAATATTTTAACCTATGAATCGAAAATATCATAAAAACCTCTGTATATCAGAATATCATACTGTATTCAGGCACTTCTTGCTGCAAACCAATGGCTATATCCACTACATTGTGGCTGGCAGAATACTAATGCCTGCCAGACTATTTTTTTTTATTAAATATCAAGGGGGGTTGTGTGCGCGTGCATGTGTGTGTGTGTGTTTTTTTTTTTTTTTTTTAGAAAACTTCAGTGTCGGGTGTTATATCTCAGGAAGGGAATGCATCAGAAAAATGCATCAAGGTTTGCAATGCTTAACAAAAAACAAATGTGTGTGTGTAAATAATTTGTTTAAGGTAGCTGAATTTGTAGTTAGTGTGGCAAGTTCAAACGCAAGAACAGAAAGATTTTTTTTCTCTAACATACAATATGTGGACAGATACACACATCAGAAGCAGTGCAGGTCGCAGAAAAGTAAGAAATTTAGGTAACTGTAAATTTTATTTATTCACAGAAAAAAATGTTTAACTTTAAGCGGGATGGCTCAAGCAGTAATGTCTGTGGTACTCTTTTGGGAGGTCCTGCATTCAAACCTCCAGGGACAACAAATCTGACCAAAGGTTTTCTGCGGTTTTCCTTGGTTGCTAGGCAAATAATGCTGGATTGGATAATTTGATCTGCAAATTTCCCTACCATCCCTTCCATCACTATGTCTCATTTCCTCCTTCACCATTGGGCTGATCATCCATCATGGATATGCTATGACCTAGAGTTTGCTTGCTCCTCGACAGGCTACTGACCCAAGACATTGGCTTGTGCTACAAAGAGGAAGATAAAAACAGATGAAGCGATACAAAAGTACAAAAGGAGGCATATCCCGTTGATAAGTGACGTATTGGCATTAAGGTGGCAAATGTAATGCAATCTATGATGTAGTATGTGTTAGGTATAAAAAAGTCTATTCACAGAATGTGTTATAGCACTTACCTACCTATCCCTTATTTTCATTACTGAAAGTTGGCAACTCAAGCTGCCACAGAAGATTTGTGGGGAAAGAATGAAATTGTATTAGGTTTTGTTATAAATTTCTTCCACTTAACATTTTCATTACTGTTTTTGGTTGGAAGTTGGTATATTTGGTTTATATCTGCTGTTTTATTACCATTTAATCTGCAATGTGCTGGGATCCAATGTAGTATGATTTTTTTTTTAATTTAATGATATTTTGAATTTGTTGAATCATGGCAAGTATTTCTTTTACCTTTTCCATTTGTGTAATCAGTGTATGCTACAGCTTAAATTGAAGCTTTTGAATTTGACAGTATTACAAAATTATTGCACTTATTTAGTCAGTTTAAGATGTTTTTGATTGATGTACATATATGTAGCTTCAATTTCCCAATCAAAATTTGTACTGTTATTTCCAACATGTGTGTAGAAGTAAATGAACATGTTCCTCCTAATCCAGAACTGTCATCAAATAGGGATCTATCTGTATAAATACAAGTTCAAAATCTCTCTCTCCTCTGGGCAGGGAACTGTGTCTGACATACGGTGTGAAGAGATTGCAGTTTTCTGTTTAAATATTTCTATACTTTCCTCATCATTGTATAGAGGAAGTGGTCACAGGTTGCTAGCAAATCACTACTAGCCATCGCCTCCAACACAAAACTCTCAATCCTGCCAGCCGACAAATGGAATGCCACTATGGTAAACGACACCAAAGATTATGAGAAGATGCATGAGCTGTTGAAGGACACTAATGAACGAATTAAGAACCCCACTACCACACTGGTAAGTACAACATCAGCTCTCATGAAAAAGTCCTCCATACCAGCAGAACTCCACAAGAAACTAAAACCACACGATACATGCATCCCAGTGAGACAAGATATTAAGGGGTTAAATAATTTAAAATCAAAGAAAATTGTTTGTAAAATAAAGAAGGAAATGGAATATTTTGAGGTGGGGTGATTATTGAGAAGTAGTTGATTATTAATAATTTTATAATTTGTGCTAAAATGTTAATTCAGAAGGAAAATTGTTAAGAGTATTTGTTTATTAAGAAATATATTTTTATATAGTTAGGATAGTTAAAAATGTAAGGAATATCAAATTCAAAGAAAAATGTTAAGCATTTGTGGAATCCATAGTCAACATTAATAGACACCATAGTTGTGGAAAACTTTGCATTGGTTAAAAACCTACCTATAGAGATCCTTCACAATACTTACTGAGTTACCATGGCAATGGCAGAAGGTCTACATAGGCCTGCTATAATTAGGGGAGACACTTGTGGCATCTCTTTGCATTGAGCTGTATCTCCATGCAAGTTATATTCGCAACCGCGGACAGTGATTTACTCATGCAAATTCAGAGACCATCGGCAGTAAAAAACATCGTAAAACTTTGTGAAATAGCGCAAAATGCTTTATTAGTGTTGAAAAAGTGATTATTTTTATGTTACTCTGAAAATAAGAATAAATTCAGAAAGTTTTCAGAGCACGCATTTTTATTTAAGAATTGCTTTCCCATACCCCAACCCAAGATAAAGTAGAGATCTCATAACAGGCATTTCAGAATCCACCATGCAGAGCAAAATTTGACACGGAAATGGCAGACATACATCAAGTGATACATCACAGATATATATATAGAAGATTCGAGAGAACTTCGAGTCAGGTGACTACCCTAAGTTAAAGTGTACTGCCAGTCAAACAACTGCGTCAATTGGCGACCAACGTGGGGCTTGGATAAAGAAAAAGGAACACGTCGAGAAAAATAAAAAATAAAAACATCCAGATTGATACAAGAAGAAGACAGCTACATGGCAACAGTCCAAAGATATGCCCAAGAAGCACACAACACAGCATCGGAATTACGGTGCCCAACGAGTGAAAGACACAAACCCAGGATGCTGGGATGCCAAATTCCAGAGCTATGCAAGTGAAGAAAGAAGATGGCGAGAGGACCAGGGACAAATGAAAAAAGAGGACAGCAAAAAGTAGGAAATCAAATTTAATTATTTTTGTTCATGCTCCTAAGAAGTGAAAAGAAAGCAGAAAAATCCAAAATAAGTTTAGAAAAAGTACACAGAAATGGGGGAAGTAGAGGTAGAGGAAACTGTAGGAGAAAGGGAAAGTGTAGTAAAAAGGAGAGGACAAGTAGAAGTAGCTAGGGGAGAATTATCTTTGATGCATCTATACAAATTCATAGCAGAGATGAAACATGACTTAGATCAGAGAAGAAGAGAATCGAAGCAGGATTTAGAGCTAAAAAGAGCAGAGTTACTCAACAAATAAGAGCAGAAACATCAGAGTAGAAAAGAAATAGAGCAAAGTAAAAATGAAATGGAGGAGGGTAGAGAAGAATGTAAGAGGAATACAAAAAGGATGCTAGGAAACAAAATAGAGGACTTGGGAAATAAAATGAATGATTTAGAGTTACAAATGAAAGAATAACAAAACATTAACAGATGCAATAGGAAAATGCAGAAATAAAACGAATGTAAGAGTAGTACACAGAATGAAAATAGTAAAATAAGAGTAGAATTAGCTGAGGAAGTACAGAATTTAAAATAGCATCAGCAGAATTCAGAAACAAAGCAGAGGGGAGAGGTAAGGAAAATTTTATAACAGGAGTTGGAAACTTTAAGGAAAGAAAATGCAGATGAGGAAAGTGTGAAAAAGCTAATTGCTTCAAAATTGAAAGATGTTGCAAATGTGATGCGATCACAACAACTAATTGTAGAGGAAGTAAAACAAAGCCAGTTGAGATAAATGAAATAGTAAACAAAATTAAGGCATTAAGTGAAAGTTTGCAAAATGAAAAAGAAAATATAAATGATATAAGTGAAAGTTTGCAAAATGAAAAAGAAAATATAAATGATATAAACAAAATGATGATTGGAGTACAAGCGCAGAAAAATGTTTCAGAATTGAATAATCCTGATTTTGATGCTTATGATGATATGAATTTTGAGAATGCTATGCACAAAAACGTAAACCCACACATACACACACCAACTATGCATGCTACACAAATACAGTGTTGGGCGAGATCACACCGCCAAGTTTTAATGAGAAGGGATATGACGCCAAGTTATTCATTAAAGAAATTACGTACTTTAGGGAAAGAGAATTCCCTTAAAGATGATAGTGAAAAAGAGAAAACAAAGCTTTGAAATGGTTGAGATTAACATTGGCAGGGCAGGAATCTTACACTTCATTTAGGAACCTATTTTTGTCGAGGTACTGGGGGCCAGTGAAACAGAATCAAGCCAGAGTAGAACTAGCTACCGGGAAGTACAATCCTTCTAAAGGACTATCATTGGTGTACTATTTCATGAAAATATCAAACAAGGGAAACGTGTTATGTTGGAGACTGAATTAATATCCAGTATAATAACTAGGGTCCAGATTTTTGGTTTTTAACCTATATTTTTCCTCGGTATTTAATTAACACATTTCAAGATATATACTCATTTCACACCTCCTGGAGCAGAATATGTGAATTTCATTACACCTAAAAAAACCTAAATGAGGGGTCAACACCTAAAATAACCTAAATAGCTATTTTTCCTTTTTCAAAATGAAGAATGTTATTTTCAGATTGAAACTCATTGTAAAATTATTTCCACCACATAGCTAGTAGATAGTTAAGTTACTACAGTTAAACGCAGCACATGTGACATGGTAACACCTGGATGCAGCTGATAGAAGGTCAGGAGGAGTGTGTTTGGCTGTCTGCTGTCATTTACTATGCCAAGCACTTAAAAGACATTAAAAATGTTGTCAATGAATTGCTTGAAACAAAAGCTTCCTGCATTGCCAAGCTAAGAAATCACTCAAGTGACCCACTCTTGCCGCTTCCCTTGCATACATTAAGACACATTTTTGTTTTATACCAGAAGCTACTCTCCGGTTGGAAAGTACAACTTTGCCACTGAAAGATGCTCTATATATCATTGGCAATGTTTCCAGTAAAGAAATACCTGGACCAGTGGGAGTTGCATGTTCTTCGAAGTTGCTGAAGATTCTTCAACAAAATCCTGCTTTTGAAGATATGAAAATCACCAATTCAGTATTGCAGGGAGAAAAGTATACAGGAGAACTACCCCTAGAACCTGCTGCCTGGCATTTATGTTCTACGCTCCAATGACATCATGTTCCACTGAAGGAACCTTTTCTTCATACAAGAATGTATTATGTGATAATAGGAAATCATTTACACCAGAAAATTTGAGAATGTATGTATCTACTGCAATACCAAAATAGAAATCTTACAACTAAGTACCAGATAAGCAAAATTATTGATACCTATATTGATCCACAAACCAAAACATAAAAAAACTATTTTAATCAAGAAAAACTTTAAAAAAAAAAAAAAAAAACTAAAACTAATTATTCCACCTAAAAATCCAGGCCCTAATAACACACTTCCCAGACACAGTAAAGACAGGATTGATAGAAGCAAAACCCATTGATTTCTCAGAAGTCATTTAACTGTTAACTTCATTCAAGGTGCAAAACGGAAAACCAAATGACACAAAACAAAAAGGTGACACACACAACTTCACACAGCTTTGTGCTAGATACCAAGATACACCAAACCACAACACACCTAGAAATTCAGAAAGAAATTCCTTCAAGAGGAGAGAGGCACAGCAACCTGTGTACTCCAATCACATCTATAATAACAATATTGAAAGAACTAGGAATGTGAGGGAAGATATAACCCAACAATTCCTAGGAATGAGCAAAATTTTGGGAGTAGAAACCTGAGAAATTACACTGGCAGGCAACCAAACAGGAATAACCAAATAAACTATGTGAACTTCTGTAGGGAATACCTGAAGAATCAAAGAATGGGAATACGAGAGGCATAGGACATAGGTATAGGAGCTATTGGGAAACTCAGGAATCCATATTTTTAAATAATAATGAAAGAACAATCCGAGTCAAATTCGACACCTGAAAGCACCAACAATACCTCAACAAACATCAACCAGGCAGAAAACTAAATCCAGATCAGTTTTACATCTAGGAGGTTGATCTTAGTGGCATAAAATCCTAAAACAGAAGGAACACACCTCCTGGGTCGATAAATGTAATTACATTGAGGAAATAATAAATACCTCTGTGAATGATGTAGATTGAGTCACACTTTTTTACACTCACCTTCACTAATTAAATTTACATAAAACAGGAAACGTTTTCGAGGGCATTCGTCCTCATCGTCAGCGACTGGATGACTAAGAGTCGCTTTCTCCCATGTCCTCTTCTTCCTCATCCTGCGAATTCTGACCCTATTGCCATCTGGTGTTGGGGGCACAAAGTTTTAACACATTGCTTACAGGCGGGATTTCAAAATTAATGACATTGTTGCTGTTTTTGACGATGTGTATTTTTTCCCAGATGTTCAATTCTATTGGTGTGGTGAGGGGTTTTAACAACTTTATACTTTGGCCAATGTTGTGGTTTTCAGTCCAAAAATGGTATGATACAGCAGATTTCTCAATTTGTTTTAGTTTTATGTTTCTTTGGTGTTCCTTAAGTCTGGTGTCCAAGTTTTAGTTTTTCCTATGTAGTATTTCTCACATTCCTCACAACTGATCTGGTAAATTCCGGATTTTAGTGCGTTTGGGATGGTATTTTTGAGAGGTGTGTTTAGTAAGTTCTTCAAGCTGAATTTGTTCTGTGGAACTAGTCTAATGTTAAATTTGTTGAAGATTCGTTCAAATTTTTTAATGGCCCAAGGGTGGTATGTGAATTTCTTGCATTTCCAATTTGTTTGAGAGAGGCGTTAAGAGTGGTGGAATGTGAAATTGCCTTGAGTTTTTTCTTCTTGTATATCATGTTGCTTATGAGATCTGAGTTGAATCCATTAGTTATTGCTATTTTTTCTATATGTTGTTGTTCTTTTAAAAATTCTTCTTTGCTCAAGGGGACGCTATGCAACCGGTGGATTAAACTTCTAAAGGCGGCTAGTTGGTGCAAAGTTGGGTTGCAACCATTTTTCTTTATGTAGTTGTCCACATGTGTGGGTTTTCTATGTATACCGAATTTAAAGCTATTTTGATCTCTGGTTATAATAAGGTCCAGGAAGGGTAAGGTGTTGTTCTCTTCAATTTCAATTGTGAATTTATAGCTGTTGTCCTGAAGGTTCAACAGTTTCAAAGCGCCTTCTGTTAGTTTCTGTGGTATGATGGAAAAAATATCAACATATCTCCGCCAAAATTTGTATATGTGGGGGAAAGCTTTCACTATGTGGACTTCAAGGTGTCTCATATATAGTTCTGCCAGAATGGGGGACAGTGGGCTTCCCATTGCTAGTCCTTTTGATTGTTTGTAGAATTTATGATTAAATGTGAAGAAGTTATGTCTAGTGCATAATTCTGTAAGGTTAATGATGTCATCTATTTCTGTGGAGTCTATTGTCTGATCTAACCATTTTCTAAGTAGTGTACGGATTTTTTCTATGGGAATACTGGTGAAAAGTGCTTTGACATCAAACGATACCATTATGTGGTTTTTTTGGGATGTTGTAGGTCTGCAGGTGGTTTATTAATTCCGAGGAGTTTTCAATTCCCAGGTTTTCAAACTTTTTGTAGGTTTTTAGTTTGTTTACTACCCACTTAGCAATGTGGTAAGTAGGTGAGTTAATGCCATTGATAATGGGTCTCATACTATTGTCATCTTTGTGTACTTTTGGTAAGCAGTATAATCTTGGTAAAGTGGGGTTAGCAGACTTAAGAAAGTATTTTTCAGATGTTGTAAGGGTGTTGTTAACAGAGAGAGCCTTATTTACAACATTCATGCATCTAGTTAAAGGGTTCTTGGAGATTTCTTCATAGTCCGGGCTATTTAGCATCTGGTTTACTCTATGGTTATAGTCATCCAGTTCCAGGATTACAACAGAGCTGCCTTTATCTGCTTTCAGGTAAACGACTGGCTTTTTGTTTAGACTCCTAATTATTTTATAGTAGTTATTGTTTTGTATTGTCCGAAGTTGTTTTATTATGTCTAGGCATTCATTCTTAACTTTGATTTTGTCTTCCGTTTTGAGGTTATGTGTGGCTATTTCTAAGTCGGCGATAAAGTCATCTTTGTTCTGGGAGTAACTAATGCAAGTTTTGAATCCTTTCTGGAGTAGCTTTATTTCTTCGGTTGAGAATTTCTGTTTTGATAAGTTAATTATATCGGTCGGATGCTTATTGTGCGAATTTTTTTGTTGCTTTGTATATCCAAATTGACGGGATATTAATTTATATAATCTCTGTGAATCCTATAACAAAATTTTCACCAGTTGAACTTACGTTAAATGTCAAACCTAAACTTTTGGTCATAGATATACCCACAACAATGTCAGCACAGAGGAAAATGTCTGATAAAGAAAAATGCCAGTTAGCTTTTAAAAGAATCCAGAAAAAGAGTGAAAAGAGAAGAAACAAAATGAAAAGATACAAAAACTTATGGTCACCACAAATAGGGGATAAAGTATTGTTAAGGAAATGTAGCATCTCCAAAGCATCAATGAAAAGGAATAGTAAAATGGACTATTATACACTGGACCATTGGTAATCACAAAACAATTAGGTGATCACACCTATGAATTATATAATTTAAATGATAAACCAATGGGTAGGCATCACAAACAAACTAACACCATTTAAAGAAATGACTGTAAACACAACATAAATATAAAACTGCAAAATTCCAAATTTTACAGTATTTACAAAGATAATACTGTGGTTGGCAATACATTTGTTATTTGTGGTTGGTAACATTTGTTGACTATGTTTAAAACTGGCAACACAGTCCGATAATGATGTAATAAGAGTGGGGGTAAAACCGCTTATCAGTAGTAAGCGTCTGACGCTCACTCTCTTGTAATGTAATGACAAAGTAGTGCAGTTGCTTTTAGGAGAGGACGCTCCGTCAGCAGAAGGTAAAATGTATTAGTTTTATTTGTAATACACAGTGTTCATCCAAATTGATTCCATGTAAATTAATAATGTAGATAGATCCTTCTTTACTTTCACACAATGTTTTAGGCATATTTTAGAAATTTTCAGGTGTTTTAGGAACTTTGTTGAGCTTGCCCCATCGGACCTCGTGTACTTTCTGATGATTTGAAATCCGGTACCATGCTCTACCCCCCGTGATATTTGAAACTGTAAGGGGTTACGACAATTTTGGTGGAGGGCCGGATAGAATTTGATATTTTGAAGTGCAACATTTTTTTTTCTGTTAGTTTTGGCAATGTAGTTTACGTGATTTGGTCCTCCACATGTTCGTTGGAACATTTAACTCCTTAGTTTTGGGTTAATGGTATGGGTTTCTATTTGAAAATTGTGGTTGTGTGTTCTAAATTCATCTAAAAGTGTTTCCTTAAAAGTCCCGTATCTGTATTATTATTTTGAGCTCACTTTAAAATTTTTACATTGTCTTCATGTTGACAGAGCGTCGTTAATTTTTGGCTTCATTCTTCCCCTTACCATTGTTTAAATTCTGTTTGTATGAAAAAAATGTTTGCACTGTTCTTTCTAAATTTCTTGTTTTTTGTGAATTCTGGAAATTTCCGTGGTATTTTAAACTTTAATAATGTGTTTGCCACGTGTTAGCTGGTGTTGCGTTTTGTTGCGTAATCTTTGCGTGGTTTAGCTCTTCAGCAACAATTCTAGAATGTGAAGCAAATCTTTTACAATTCACGTGTTTTGTGTTTCAAGTTGTGTGTGTGTATAAAAAAAAAAGTGAGGTGCATCTATCTTTTTAAAAAAAAAATTCATATTTCTGCATCGTACTAAGATACGCTCGCCGTGGGCGCTTAGTAGTAGTACTACGAATAATTTTGCTTTACCGTTGCCATGTTTGGTTTTATCTAGTTACGCAATTTTTTTTTTTGAAAGTATTTCAAATGACTAATTTGAGTGAAAGTTTCACCTACCACCAGCTGTGCCAGTGTCAAACACCTATACAGGTTTAATGAGCATCCAACACGGACCAGCAGGACTTATTCACCTCCATTGGTTGTCGATGGTGCAGTTACACGAGTGTTACCAAAATTTGGAAAGTTGCACTGGAATTTTGTGGTAAAAAGAAAAGAAAAAGAAAAACAACCTGAAAGTATGTGCACATTGTGTGTACCAAAGTGTGGTACGTATATTTCGAACAATTGAAAAGTTTCACAATGAAGACAGGTATGCTAAATTTTTATTTTGCGTCACTGACAAATGCTCAATTAGGCTTTGCTTTTCAGGAATGAAGTGTGCTATGTATGTCTCTGCTAAATTGAAGGCCTTGTCACCACTTTGTGTCATGAAAATGTTGGATTTTGCTTTGGGCAATAGAGATTATTTGGTTTGTTATTTTATGCTGCAGTGTATTTGTCTGATGTGTACTGTGTGTTTAATTTCCTTTGACTTCCAGGAATGATATATGAGAGTGTTATTTTGGTAATGATGTGCTTTATTCCATTGCATTCTTTTGGCTTGATTTTGTATTTCATTATGATGCTGTGATTTTTCTTTGTGGATGTTGCATAAATTTTGTATGTGTGTGAGGTTATGTGAACAGTATATGGAAGATTTGTCTTAGTGGGAGTGCCAAAGAGATGGTGGTAGTGAGACGTGACGAGTGTGTCAGCTTCGATGGGATAGCTACAATGTACCCTTGAAGTTTGAATGTTCGAGTTTTCAGGAGGCCTAACACGTACCTGGAAATTCGTTGTGATGAGTCGAGAGATGTTCTGAATATTGGTGCTGCTGAAATGTACCCAGTATAACGTGTTTGATGTGCTCACAAAAGAGATTTAATGCAATGAGAATAATTTATTTTGAGTTTATGCAACAAGTTTTAGTACCATCTATTTTCCAGCTTCATCTTGATTCGGTAGTTGTGGATGCAACAGTGTAATGCTATATTATTTGTGTCATTCCTGAAATGTTAATCTGATTTGTTCAGTTTATGCCTGTGTTAGGTATCTTTGATTTTGCAGCTAGTTGAATGAGACATGTCGGTGAATATTTTCTTTGCTCGATAATTATGTGTATGCTGATGTTGAAAACTGGGATGACGATGATAGGAATGATGATACTCATAAGAATGATGCTAATGAGAAGGATGGGAGGATAAAGATAGTAATGTGAAAGAGAATTTGTGTTATTGAGAGTAAAGCATGAGTATTTGTAGTTTGACGCATGTAACGAGGTGTTTATTTTTTTGTAGTAATGTTTACAGTAGCTTTGGTAGTTATTAAAGCGAGTGTGATGTATTATTTGAGACAAGGTTATTGTGAATGATTTTGTTTCGTGTGCGCGTGCGTGAGATAAGTGCACTTATTTATTTTGTTAGTTGGTTAGATTTAATATTGGTATCCCAAAAGATTTGCTATATTTGTATTGTGTTCTTATGTGTAGACAATGGATATAATTGACATAATATTCATGTATTCTGACCCTTTCATGTCTCTTTACTCTGATTCTTAAGCATTTGTTGTAAAATTTTGGCTTGTACCCCTTTGAAAAATTCAGTTTTTATGTCAATATGTAATCAATTTTTTTTCTCTTCTTGGTACTAAGATTAAATGTTTGTAAACTTTTGCCAAACTTGTGGCATTTTCTGTTCTTATTATTTTAAATGGCATACTATTTTCTTATTCTATGCATGTTGTTGTTTTGGGAGCACAAGTTATACCTGTTTGTAATTCATGTTGTAGTGATTTTGCTGGTTGTGGGGCACGAGTGTCCACTGCGGAGTGACCCCGCTGTACAGAAACACACCAGAGGCTGCCTAATACACCAAGGAGAGCTGCTGCCTGTTCATTAACTACACTGTATGTGGCAAAAGGAGTCACTATAGGGGGGGGCGGCTATCCAAGCCAGCGATTGCACCCCACATCATCAGCGACTTGCATCAACAGTTGGTAAAAACTCTGCGGTTGAAACTTCGTCGTTGTGGGTGATGTTGGAAGTCCCACCCATGAACAGTTACGTCGAGACTTGGTGCAGTGCAGTGCGGGTGTAACAGTGGCAGCAGTGTATAATGTGCATGTGCGGGGATCGCTCAAACAGACCGGTAATGAGTGTCATCTGTGGCAATCGGGACTCCATTCTGTTTGTATTAGCTTCACACACATGTTAATACGCATTTAAATATTCAACTTATTCTTTGAAAGACATTTCTGCTCCCACTTACCTTGTAAACATTCAGGTATTGTTTGGTTTTTTTTTTTGTAATAAGTTTGTGAAGTATGTCATTTCCTTTTCTTTAATTTTATTTAAAAAAAAAATCCTTCTTGCTTTGACGGGGACGTCAATTTGGGTAGCCAGGGGGAGATGTGGCATTTGGTTGGTAATACATTTGTTATTTGTGGTTGGTAACATTTGTTGACTATGTTTAAAACTGGCAACACAGTCCGATAATGATGTAATAAGAGTGGGGGTAAAACCGCTTATCAGTAGTAAGCGTCTGACGCTCACTCTCTTGTAATGTAACAACAAAGTAGTGCAGTTGCTTTTAAGAGAGGACGCTCCGTCAGCAGAAGGTAAAATGTATTAGTTTTATTTGTATTACACAGTGTTCATCCAAATTGATTCCATGTAAATTAATAATGTAGATAGATCCTTCTTTCCTTTCACACAATGTTTTAGGCATATTTTAGAAATTTTCAGGTGTTTTAGGAACTTTGTTGAGCTTGCCCCGTCGGACCTCATGCAGTTTGTGATGATTTGAAATCCAGTACCATGCTCTACCCCCCGTGATATTTGAAACTCTAAGAGGTTACGACAATACTCAAACAAATAAAGCATGCAAATAAATAAAAATACCTACCACACATTTGGAAATGGGTAAGGAAAATATAATTTTTATTAAAATTTGAATACGATTTCTGGAAAGGAAACCAAAATAAACCAAAATAAACCAAAACTTATAATAATTTAGTATCATCAAGCAAAACAAAAATCTAATAGCTGAAAACAGGAACAAAGTGTATAACATAACCTGAAAATTCACGTAAACACCATAAACGTTGGTAAAACCAAGTTATTGCAGAAATATGGTAATGAAAAAAGATTACAGTAGGAGCTCAGTGCTTAAGAGAAAAAGATTAAAGAAAATTAAGATTCCACATTCACTATTGGCGAAAAGGAAGAAAAAAATAATCCAACTGAGAAAAATTATGTGACGTGAAATGTATAAATGTTTATGATGCGATATGATCAAAAATTAATATGGGAAATAAGAAGCTACAAAAGGGAGAATAAAGTAGAATTATGTGTGAAATAAAGAAAGAAATAAGCATTCAACGATTAAAGAGAAATAAAGCTATGAGGGGCTTATATTGTTGTGGCTGCACCCGGTATTGCAGGAGATATGTTTCTTGGGAGTGTTCCCCACCCCCATGGACGTGTACGTTACAAACTTTCCGGTGGCCTTCGCCCCATGTTCACTTTTCCGGTGGCCTTTGCCCCACATTTAAAAATCAACTTTGAAATTTTAATGTTTATTTAAATATGATATATGTATGCCTCGGCTGCATCAGTAGTAATTTTCAGAACATGTATCTCTTAGCAGGGCTGGAACGGCTAAAGAACAAAGCTTATACAAATTATGATTGTATTGTACTTTTTTTTTTTTATTAATCCTTCATATGATTAAATAACACTTCACTGATATATCCTACTGTAGAGCTAAGAGATTATTATTATTTGCCCTTTTTAAACACGTTAACTTTATATTATTCTCTCCGCAATGAATTTTTATGTCTCATATTGAACCTATACCATACCGATGAGGTATGCAATCTTGTAGCGTCTGCCATCTGAATTTGTATATTTCCTCTATTTCAAGTCTCTGATTGGCTAAGCCTACACCAATAGAATACTTTTATTTAACTTAAGCTTTTTCTAGTTGTTGATTGGCTATTTATAAACTGTTTTAAATATTACATTATTGTTGTAAGAATTATTAGAAGTCTTTATTAAACTTGCTAATTTATTGTTGTCTCAAGGTTACCTCATTGTTAGCGACTTACATCTTCTACATTGTAATTCTGCTTGCTACGGAAGGCAGCTTACTTCTATTCTCACAGCTCCTACATTGTTAAATTACGTAATACATTCACCTAACATTATTATACATGTACATAATAATATAAACATAACACAATGACTGTTACATATACTTAATATATTATATTATATACTTATTGCTTTAAGGCGGGCTGATATTATAATTTTTTTATATTATATAATTAGAATGATATCATTTAAGCATTAAAAATACTGCCTCAGCTATATGAAAAAGTAATATAGAAGAAAAAAGAAGTGATATTCTCGCAGGGATTAATGCTAGGACAAAATGAAGTATTGAAGAGAAAGAAGAAATAATGTGAGAAAGATGAAGGAAGAACAAAACATAACTGAGAGTGAGAAAATATTAAAGCAGAAGGAATTTGCAAAAATGTAGGAAGCTTGGAAAAAAAAACGAATCAAATATACACAAAGAGAAGAAAGAAAGCAAAGAAGGAAAGAAATGCTAATAATTCCTGAGAATAACTATTTCAGACAAAATATGACAAACTTTATTAAAGAATTACCAATACCTGCGAGATGAACAAGATAAATGAAGACGATATCAAAACATGCTAACATAACCTTAAAATCACCAAGAAATTTCAAGATGGCATAGCGATTGATGTTAACGCATTGGTACCAACCCAAAAACAAAAAAAAATGCAAATATAAGAAACACTCATGTGGGTAAATAAAAATAGTGAGAAATGATGGAAATTTTATTGTATGATAAAAAGGAATTATTCCTTAAATTAAAATTCAATAATTTTAGAAATATAAATAGTGAAATGTACAGACAAATTGTAATTTAAGAAATAGAGGCAGTTGAGACAAATGTTAAGGGGTTAAATAATTTACAATCAAAGAAAATTGTTTGTAAAGTAAAGGAGGAAAGGGAATATTTCAAGATGGAACGATTGTTGAGAAGTAGTTGAAGATTATTAATAATTTTACAATTTGTGTTAAAATTATAAAAGTTAATTCAGAAAGAAAACTAAGTATTATTTGTTCATTAACTGAAATATATATTTATATAGTTAGGATACTTAAAAACGTTCAGGAATATTAAATTCAAAGAAAAATGTTAAGCATTTGTGGAATCCATAGCCAACACTAATATAAACCATAGTTACAGAAAAGTTGTGTTGGTTAAAAAAACAACCTACAGAGATCCTTTACAATACTTATTAAGTTACCATGGCAACACCAAAAAGACTATATATAGGCCTGCCACAGATAGGAGACACTTGTGGCGTCTCTTTACTCCAAGCCCTATCTCCGCACGAGTTATATTTGCGACCATGTACAGTGATTTATCTATACAAATTTAGGACCATCGACAGAGAAAAACAGCTTAAAACTTCATGAAATAGTGCAAAATATATTATTAGCGTTGAAAAAGCGATTACTTGTGTGTTATTCTGAAAAATAAGAATAAATTCAGAAAGTTTTCAGAGCATGCACTTTCATTTAACATTTTCTTTTGCATACTGCAACCTAGATAAAGTAGAGATCTCATAGCTCAGGTATTTCAGAATCCACCCGCATTCCAAGATTTGACTCAGAAATGGTAGACGCACTTTAAGTGTGATACATTGTGAACATATAACAAGGCTTCGAGAGAACGAGTGAATGTGTGACTCCTATCATCTGGTAGAAATCCTAAGAAATTTCAAATTCAAACCACATCATCTTATGGTCAGCTTTGATATATGATCTCTGTTCACAAAGACACTAACCAAGGATGCGCTTGATATAATTCAAGAGAAGAACAAAATCCAAAACTCCCAGAAGACTGGATGGGCCTACTAAATCACTGCCTCTCAGCCAACTTTTTTCAGTTTTGAAGACCAACTCTTCCAGCAGAGAGGTGCTCCTACTGGCTCCCCACTCTCATCTGTAGGGGCAAACCTTTATCTTGAATTTGAAACCACTGCCATACACAGCAGATCTGAAATTGAAAGAGAGTTTTATTTATGGGCACTCTTCAACTACTATGGTTCTTAGCATCCCATTCTACAGGGTGGTTTATGAAGAACTTTAATTGTTTCAAAATGAGTTATGCTAGCGACAACTTATTATACCTGAAATGCAGAGGAATTTTGGGAGATTATTTACCTTTATAGCAAATGTTGAAAATGTCCTCCATCCTGCATAAGGCATAAGGCACAACTCAACACGTCATATCATGTTACTGGCCACTCATTGGAGGACTCTGTTGTCAATAGCTTGTATCTCCTGTGTAATGATGTGCTTCAGATCATCTAAAGTCTGGGGGACATGTGACATAAACCCTGTCTTTTAAGTAACCCGATAGAAGTCCGGTGATGTCAAATCCAGAGATCTCGGTGGCCACAGGCTATTGGAAATTATCTGGTCATCAAAGAAACTTGCAATTAGTGCCATGGATTCATTTGATGTATGGCAAGTCCTGCTGAAAATATCCTTGATTCAGCTCTACATCGTCTAGTTGCTCAGCAAACTCCATGAAAATCTGTAGGAACTCTGCAGTGTTCACAATGTTTTAAAAAAAAATTGGTCCCACTATTCTCTGTGCAGATATTGCACACCAAACTCAGATTTTAACCGGGTGCATAGGTGCTTCATGAATAACATGGTATTTTTGCTGGCCCAGAGTTATTTGAGTTCACATAGCTGGATAAATGTAACCATCCTTCATCTGTGAACCATGTGATGGACAATATGGCAGGATTTTGCACAATGAATGCCTGAAACCAACAACAATAATTCAGTCATCTATCCTTATCTGGTTCCTGTAACTGATAGACAACCGTAATCCTATACGGCTTTAGGCAAACTTTTCACAGCTCTCTGACACATTGAGTAGCTGTAAGACTCTCCTGCGACAAACGTCGCAATGATTTTTTGGGTGACTGATCCAGTTGTGCTCTTACGTCAACAACCGTGTCGCCCTCCATGGTGTAGTGGTTACCATGCTAGCCTCTAGATCCCGAGGTCGCAGGTTCAAACCTGGTGGAGGGAAATGGATTTTTTCGGGCGTAAAAATCCTTAGCATGGCTTCCTTCAGAAGGGAAGTAAAGCCGCTGGTCCCATGTCGTAGATTTACGGCACGTAAAAGAACCTCAAGCCTGATAGAGGCCTCTGAGCAAAATTTCCGGTCTTTCACGCCCAGCATAGAATGGGACACTAAGAACCATAGTAGTTAAAGAGCGTCCATAAACAAAACTAAATTTAATTTGATTAACAACCGTGGGAAGCCTAGATGAACGAGTTTTGCCTTTTTCACTCATCACTCACCAGAGATCCATTTATTTCCAATTTGTTTGCCAGTCCCGGTATTGTTTTTCTTTGGGGAGGATTCTGAACACCAAATTCTCTCTGGTATGCCCTTTGAGTAGCTGTAATTGAATTTGTAATCCAGTATTGCTTTACAAGGAAGAGTCATTCATTTAATGTGTACTCTATTTTCACATTGATTAGAACAAAATCTCAAAAACAGTTGCCGACAATAAAACTAACAATTACGAATAAAATATGAACATTTGTGCATCTAGTGACAGGCAATCGAAACTCCAGAACATTCTGCTAAAATTGGGTCATTGAGTAAATTTTGAACATAACAATTAAAGAAAGAGATGTGTCAGTTCTTCATAAATCACCCTGTATATTGGGTGTGAAAGACCAGAAATTCTGCTCAGAGGTCTTTTATCAGGCTTGAGGTTCTTTTACATGCCGTAAATCTATGACAGGTATATATAGGTCAGCAGCATTGCACCCAGCACAATTCTGCAGTTTTGGCCCAGAAGAAGCCCAATATAGGATAGGCAAAACATTGGAAAATAGACAAACAAGAACATGACCTTCTCCGGAAGACCTAGAAATTACTTCAATTGTCTTTTCCAATTCTCCGCTTGATATGGATCCAATCACTAAATCTGTAAAAAGTAACCCTAGTATTTCTTTTTTATTAATTACTGGTAACTGCACACTTTCTCTTTGAATAGCCTCCTAAATAATATTAATACATACATTAAGCAATGGTCGATTTAATTTATAACTTTATATCACTCCAGTTTTTCTCTGCTTAGTGTCTTTATCCCCTGAAAATTGAATGCAGAACATGTCTTGGTATATATTTTGCAACAATTCTATAAATTCCTACTGATCTCTCAACTTTTTAATCTGATCCACAACTCTTCTCCATTTATGGTGTCAAATGCCTTCTTGAAGTCAATAAATGTCTTTATATAGCTGTTAGTATGCATAGGTTTTCTATAAATCCCAAATTCTTGTTTAACAAGATGAGAGGTATTTACCAAATCAAATATGATGATTGCCAATTAAGTTATATAGGTAAAAGGAACATTAGTTTGAGGCTTAAAGAACACCTAAGACATATAAAATATAAGAAACGGACAGTGGTGTTCACTGCATTCTTAATCGATGGCAGTAGATCGCTGAAAAACTCTACACAGTTGCAAAGTGAGACTGTGGGAGGGCAAAACCCACAATTGCCAATCATTTTTGGATAAAAAAATCAACATTCAAAAGGAAGTAAAATTAATAAAGGTGGTTCAAAAGCCAATACATTTAACTATATGGGAAAAACTCTGGATACAAAAGAACGAGGATTATAATGTAAACTTTAGTTTACCAACAAGGATCTCATTACCAAATGCATCAAGTCACAAGAGACACCTACAGTGAAACCAGGAAATTTGTCAAAGGCTCTTAGCTGACGATGGAGACAAGCCCTTTTGAAATAATTCTTGCAAATATATCAAGAACTAAATAATGTTCTGAAAATAAAGAATAGAAAAGCTCTGGGAATCAATATGGAGCTTATAAAACATGGAAGCCCAAAATCTAAAACGTTGTCTATTCATAAATGACATTGACCAAGGATGTATGTCAACGGAATGGAAGATGGCCTTACTAGTAAACATACATACAAAACAAAACGAGATAAACATAAATGTTACAATTAAAAAGGAACTTCTCTTCTAAATCCTGGGTACAAAATATATGCAAACATAATAAAAGGCAAACTACAACCAATTGTGGAAAATATATTGAAAGAACAGTATGGATTCCATAAGGGGAGGTCTTGTATTGATGCCATTTTCAGAATAAAACAAATAATGGAGGAACAAATAGAACATAATTTAACCCCCTCTCCCTTTTTTTCTTTTGTCTGCATGAAAGCATATGATAGAGTAAATAGATCCAAACTCTGGAATATATTAAGAGAGTGTAAAACACCTCCAAACTTAAATTAATGCTGTAAAGTCCTTGTATGGTCAAACAGAAATTAAAATTAGAACGCAAAATAAACATAAATCCAATTTGAGAACAAGGGTAAATACAGGACAGCAACAAGCATGTGGACTCTCTCCTTTTTAATTTGACATTTATATAAATAACATTTTGGAAGAGTTGAAATTAACAGAGCCTAGAGGCATACACCTAGGAAGGAATAAAGATATTAAAACTACACTATTTGTAGATAACCAGGTCCTGTTGGCTAGTCAAGATGACCTCTGGTACAATATAACAAAACTAAATAATATACTAAAAGAATACACAATGGAGATATGCTGTGATAAAACAAAAGTATTAGCAATGGAGGACAAATCAATGAGGAGAGCAAAAATAGTGATAGAATATAGAACAGCTGAAAGTTTTCATGTACCTGAGCTGTAATATAAAAGTAATTCAGATTAAGAAGAAACCTTACAGAAGTACAACAGGATAAATGGAATTATAAGGAAAGAGTCTGGAAAAAATATGACTAAGGCTGTGCAAATTAGAGTCCATAAGTTTTATAAAGCCTGTACTGTTACATGGTAGAACAACGAACAGACCTAAAGCAGTAGTAACCAAGGCGAGTGCAACAGTGACTCTAGAAAACCCACCAACCCAAAGAAGCATTTCCAGGCCGCATTGGAATTTCCAAAGGGACCATCTATCGGATAATAGAAGGCAATTTGGGTCTAGAATGGCGCCATAAAGCATGTGGACATGCCTGAAAGAGTGGCACATCAGAGAACACTTCAACACAATAAAACTTTATGAACACCACTGGCAGGTGAAAAGTGGCAATGGGTGGTTTCTTTAGATGAAGCATGGGTTTATCTAGATGACACAAAAAGCCCTGAGTCATTTATTTATTAACCATCAATTGGGCCAAAAGGGGCGTTCCAACTTTATTTGAGAGAACAAGGAAAAGTTTTCCAAGGGATTCATGGTGGTTGCAGGTTATTGCTCTCGGGGGAAACTAGACATACATAGAGTTGCCAACATTGTAAAACTTAATGCAGCCTATTATCAAAGGAATGTTATGGACCCAATTTTTTATGAAGAGATTCCTCGGTTGTATGGTGGGGATGCCCCAAATGTTTGGATCCTCATGCATAAAGCATCCAGTCACACTTCTCGGTCCTCCCAGCATTACTACCACCGGAAAGCTATGGAAACACGTGTCAATGTGATACCATTTAAAAGGATCCCTGTGAAGTCACCAGATGCATCGCCAATGGATTTTTGGAGATTTGCTCTGCTGAAACAGCGCCTTGCTTCTCGGTGTCCCACGACAATTGAAGGACTCTGGAAAGCCTGCCTGGAGGAGTGGGTTAATATCCCCCTTCCTGTTCTTAGACACAGCCTTTTTCAATGGAAATTGCACTGCGGAGCCTTAGTTAAAGCCCATGGAAATCATACTGAACACAATAGGTGGTGGCAAAAGGGAATCTCGCCATGAAAAAACATAAGCAAAAACGTCCAAGCTTAAGTGGGGCAACCCTCCGTATTACACATTTTGTTACAAATACAAAGAGAACAGCGATAGTCAAATGTTCATATGCTGGCCTTAAAATTCCATACTGTTTCTATGCCATCATGAGAAACAATTGAAAATCGATGGGACTTTCATGATATACATTTTAGTATTCATGTAAATATCTTACACAGATAATATTTTAATCAAAATGTTAGAGCCATTTTTTAGAAAATAAAAATTTTCGAAAAATATTCCATGTAAAGGGTAGTTGGGGTGGGGGAATTTTCTTGAAAATCTTTGTGTCACATCTTTGGAAGGTACTGAACCTAAATACCAAGTATGATATATATATATATATATTATATCCGACTTTTTGTTTTTGAGTTTTACTGTTCACAGACACACACAGACCTTTTTCTAAATATGGTGTGTTGCACTCACAAGACTATTTCTACTCTTGTACAAACTAGTTTTACAAACACTTATTCTCCATCTACTTCATGTTAATTAAGATAAACATTTGTAGTCTTCCTCTGTGGATCTAGGGGTACCATGCTAGCCTCTAGTTCACAAGGTCACAGGTTCAAACCCAGTGGAGCAATGGAGTTTTTCAGGTGTAAAAATCCTTAGCATGGCTTCCTTCAGAAGGGACGTAAAGCCGGTGGTCCCATGTCATAGATTTACAGCATGTAAAGAACCTCAAGCCTGATAAACAGGCCTCTGAGCAAAATTTCCAATCTTTCACACCCAATATAGAATGGGACGCTAAGGACCATAGTAGTTAAAGAGCATCCATAAATAGAACTCAATTTCATAAATATTTGCAGAAACTGTCTTATTGCCAATTTTCTTGTAGGTGTAGGGGGAATATGGTAAGCTTTAAACGATAGTCAAATGTTTTAACAGCTGGTTGCTACGTGGAGCATTTCATTCTCTCTATATGTCCAGAACATAAAACAACGAATAACGAATTCCCATTTGAGAAAAAGTATAAGTATTGGAAAATTCAAACAAATAACAAGGAATATCCTGGAAATGGTTCACTCCACAAAAAAAAAAAAAATGTCTATGATATAAATTATGTATTTTAATGAGCTCTACATTTTATCTGCAGAAAATTTTTGTCTATCTCTTACAGTTTGCCAGTTATGCAAAAGCCATTCAGAAAGGACTTTTGGGGACATTCCCAGAAAATTCAAGATACAGTAGAGCCCGGTAATTCAAGCCCTGACATTTTGAGGTTCCGTGTAATTTGAGCTGGTCTTAAGAAAATTAAAATTTTTACATAAAACTAAGAGTAAAATC
This sequence comes from Deroplatys truncata, assembly GCA_030765065.1. NCBI lineage: Eukaryota > Metazoa > Arthropoda > Insecta > Mantodea > Mantidae > Deroplatys > Deroplatys truncata. The sequence goes on along the minus strand of CM060984.1, from coordinate 48,771,421 downwards.
CCATTTTTATACGTTGTCCGCATGTACGTTTTATGCACTTCCAAATGTGTTACATTTTGAACTTTCTTTCAATTTTCCATGTACAATATAGGTAAAACTATCCCACTTAAGAGTTTTCGTACATAATGCACAGAAATAACCTTGAGCTCAGACTGCTATTACAGATTTCTATTACAGATGGACAAGTACCATTAGGTTTCGAGGAATGTGCTTGCTCTTTCTATGTCGACCCTTCACTAATTGGGACCACCTGACAGTCAGTTGTACAGTGCATACCATCCTTATTGTTAACCCTATTGTTGTACCTACACAGTGACAGTGTCATTAAAATACGCTTATGTAAAAATACACATTTTACAACATAGGCTGACCATTGTTGTATGTAGATGGTTGTGTAGTAACATCTGTACTGTAGTGAGCCCTTCTGTGTCACGTTAATTTTAAAGTGTAGTACGTATGCACATATGTAACTGAGTGTTTCTTAATGTTTTAATTCATACATTATAATGAGTGGTAGAATAAGAGAAAAATTGTGCTAATGAATGTGAAACTGGAGACTTTGAAAATACTAGTAAAAGGAGAAACATTAAAAAAACTTGCTGATATGGAGTCGGTGAAGTGACAGTTGGAGATTGGCATAGCTACAGATACAAAATTGAGAAATTTTCATCTAACAAGTGTTCTATTTCGTCATTTGAACGGAAGTCGAAAAAATCTCAGTATGAAAAAATGAGTGAAGCTTTGTTCATTTGGTTTACTCAACAAAGACAAAAAGGAGATTCAATTTCTGCAAGAAAAAGCTGTAATTTTTAGGAACGAGTTAAAGGAAGGTGAGGATGATTTTCCTGCAAGTTCAGGATGGTTGGATAGGTAGAAGAAGCAATATGGCATAAGGCAGCTTGAAATTTGCAGTGAAAAACTTTCTGTGGATTCTCAAACTGTTGCACACTTTGTGAGAAATTAAGACAAATTATATAAGAAGTAAATCTTACTCCTGATCAACTGCATAATTGTGATGAAACAGGACTAAATTATAAAATGCTTCCATCCAAAAACTCTTAGCCTCAAAACAAGAAAAGGCTGCCCCGGGCTACAAAAAACGTAAAGAGAGGTTAACAGTTCTTGCTGCATCAAATACAAGTGGAGACCATAAACTGAAGCTACTGGTAATAGGGAAGGCTGTTAAGCCTAGAGCATTAAAAAAAAACACTGCTTCTGCACTGCCTGTTAATATGTCCACCAAAAATCTGCTTGGATGCACAAAAATATTTTTAAGAAGTGGTTTTTCGAAGGTTTTGTTCCAGAGACCAAAAGATACCTAAAGAAAAGGTGCTTGCCTTCCAAAACAATTTTAATGCTTGAAAACGATGTTTCACACCCTGATGAGGAAGAATTATAATGTATTCGCGCATTGTTCTTACACCCTAACGTGACGAGTTTAATACAGCCTATGGACTAAAGGCATTTTATAATGCTTCAAAAAAAAAAAAAGTCGTTTGCTTCAGACACTTCTACAAACAGAAGATGCAGGAACCATAAAAGAATTTCTAAAAAAAAACTACAATAACAGACGTAGTTTACTGGATAACCGATTCATGGTCTGAAATAAAGGCAGACACACTAAAAAAGTCTTAGAACCAGATTTTACGGAATGAAACTGATACCAACAGTACAGACTAAGATTATCTACCATTGGCAAAATGGATGAAAAAGCTTGCTGGGTGAAAATGCGATTGGGAGCGAGGTTTCAGGATGGATGAACAGTGATGGAACAGTTTGAAATGACCGATCTTGCAATTGTTGAAATGGTTAGTAAGCCTGCTAAAGACAGTGGTGACGAGGAATTGACTGAAGAAATTGTACCGGTTATCACTCACACCGAGGATTTGGCAGCGCTAGATGTGGCATTGCGTTATATCGAGCAGCAAGCGGAAGCTACTTTAACTGACACCATGCTTCTTGGAAGATAGCATGACATTGCTGCTAAAAAAGAGGTTCTACTTTAAAACAAAGGACTTTGGACAATTTCTTTGAAATATAATATATTTTTGCAACTTGGAAATGTGTGTCCATTATGTACATATAACACAGATATGTACTACATTGTATTGTTTATTTATTTAACCATTATTGTGCTCATTAAAGATTTTTTCATGATTTACCCATTAATTTAGTGATATTTCTGTATAATCACAAGTTTTTTGTAATTTGAGGTAGCCTCAGACCCAATTAGCTTGAAATACCAGGGCTCTACTGTATACATTTTGTCATGAAAATATCTTAAATATATATTTTAAACAAAATCCTTAGCCATTTTTGACAAAATCAAAATTTTCAGAAAATGTTCCATGTAAAGGGTAAGTCTGGGGTGGGGATTTCCTTGAAAATCTGTATGTCGCATCTTTGAAAGATACTGAACCTAAATACCAAGTTTGTTATTTATCCAACTTTTTGTTTTTGAGTTATGCTGTTCAGACCTTTTTCTAAAAGTGTTTTTTTTAAGGGGTTCAAAGCATGTGTTTCCGGTAAAATCTCAGTATCAAATTTTTGGGTGGAATGCAATATTTCCCCTACTTACTCTACGTAGTACAGAAAGTAGGAGATAATTAGTTTTACAATAAATTAAATGGAGTAATACAAGAATTGCAAAAGGAAGGGAGGTTATAATTGCAGGAGATTTTAATAGTAGAACAGAGAAGAATAAAGTAAAATTGTAGATCCATATGGATAAGACGTAGTGAATGACAATGGTAATTGATTGATATATGTGAATAGAATTCCTTAAGAATGTTAAATGGATATTATCAGCATAGGGATATCCCTAGATTTATAAGATACCAGGATACACTTCAACAAAAATCAATTATTGATTACATTATAGTGAACAACAAACAAAATTAAAGGTGCAAGATGTGACAGTGTATGGAGGGTAACCATTTCTTAGTCAATTCCAAAATCTTATTTCCTTTTATAACAGTGAATGGAGAAATTCAAATTGAGTGTGATAAGCAAGAAAAAACAGAAATAAGCACTCGAATATAATTTGACAAGTTTAGAAGATGAAAGCACCATTTACCTGTATAGAAAAAAAAAAAAAAAAAAAAAACAGAATGAGAAATTAACAGAAAACATTTGTTTCTATGCTAACTCCATACCAGTACATTTTGGATAAAATACATGAAACTGCAAAAGCAGCTATTGGTGAAAAATGTGACAATCAAAACGAGAATAGGTATTATTAGCATGAGGAAACAGGAAAGGAAGTACAATTAAATAGAGCTCTTTATCTAAAATGGCTAAACACAAAGGACATAGAACATAAAATAGAACTTAGAAAACAAGCCAAGATTAGGAAGAAAATATCAGAAGCAAAAAACAACAGCTGGGAAAAAACATGTCAAAAGATAGTAACATTCATTGGAGGAAAAAGAAGTACAGAAGCTGGAGGACTTTTAAAAAAAATTAGAAGGAATGAGAAAGAAGTGTTTTGTACATATATTAATTTTCAATCATGGAAAAGGTATTTTAAGGACTTATTGATAGAAAACAGAAAGCAATATATGAGTACAATGGAGGAAGAAGCTAGTGAAAAATTGAATGAGTATATGCACTTGAACAGATAAACTTTACAAACAGAGAGATTTATTTGAAAAATGCCTAAATGGTGAGTATGTGCCAGAAGATTGGAAAATAGGTTATATTTCCACAATACATAAAAAGGGAGAAAAGAAGGCACTTTAAGAAGGCTATATGGTAAAATAATTAAGCATTTCTTTGAGCTAAATACAATATGGAAGCAGAAGAACTGTCAGACTTTAGAGCAGGCAGCTCAACTATTGATTCTTTATTTTGTTTACAACAGATAATAGAGAAAAAATCTGATGTGTTACACTCACATGACTTTCTCTACTCTTGTACAATCTAATTTTACAAACGCCTATTCTCCATATGCTTCATGTTAATCGAGATATCGAGATGTCAATCTTATTGGTAATTTTCTTGTAGATGCAAGGGGAATATGGTAGCTTTTAAGCGATAGTCAAATATTTTAACGCTGGTTGCTATGTGGCGAATTCCATTCTCTTTGCATGTTCAGGACATAAAAAAAATGAATAACGAATTTGAGAAAAAGTATACGTATTGGAAAATTTAAGGAAATAACAAGCAATATCTCGAAAACGGTTCACTCAACAAAAGAAACGTATATGACATAAGTTGTGTATTTTAACGCGATCTACATTTTTTGTGTAGTAAAATTTTGTCTATCTCTTATGGTTTACCAGTTATGCAAAAGTCGTTCACAATGAAGAATATTTTTGGAGACATTCCCAGAAAATTCGAGATATACATTTTATTTGTCATGACAATATCTTAAACATATGATATTTTAATCAAAATCGTTAGAGCCGTTTTTGAGAAAATTAAAATTTTCGAAAAATGTTCCACGTAAAGGGTAGTCTGGGGTGGGGGGATTTTCTTGAAAACCTTCGTGTCGCATCTCTGGAAGATACTGAACCTAAATACCAAGTTTGGTGTTTATCCGACTGTTCGTTTTTGAGTTATGCTGTTCACAGACACACAGACAGACACACAGACACACACACGGACATGTTTCCAAAAATGCTTTTTTTGGATTCAGTGATTCTCAAAACATGTATTTCCGGTGAAATCTCGGTATCGAATTTTTGGGTGGAATGCAATACTTCCCCTACTTACTATACGTAGTAGAGAAAGTAAAAAACAGCTAGAAAACACAACCCCTCCATTTGGTGTTCATTGCTATAGAAAAAGCCTATGATAATGTGCCATTATCACAATTATGGTTAGCTTTAAAATTAATGGAAACTAGACCTATTTTGATAAGATAAATTCAAAATTTATATAAAAATGCATATGTAAAAGTCAAAATGGGAAAATATTTGGCGTGCGGATTTCATGTTAATGAAGAATTACAACAGGGATGGCATGTATCACCTACATTATATAAAGCTTACTCAGAAAAAGTTATAGAAGGTTGGAAAAATAAGTATAAAAATATGGGAATTCCAACAGATGATGACTCAACAATGCAATTTGCAGATGATCAGTTAATTCTGACCCAAGAATACAAAGACGTAGAATATCTTACTAGGAAATTGATTCAAGAATACAACAAATTGGGCCTAAAAGTAAATATGAATAAATCCAAATATATGGTCATTGAAGAAGTTCTTCAAGATTTTGTACAGAAAGATGAAATGGGGATAATTAAACACACAGGAGAACATACTCTTAAATATCTGGGAGTAACGACTACACAAAATGGGAAACAAAAACAAAAAGGAAATAAGATCAAAGATAAACTTACAAAAGTATGCTATATCTACTTTGAATGGTACATCATGGAATAAACAGGTCTCAAAAGAAACTAAAACTACAATTTTTAAAACAATAATTAGAAGTACCTATGGCTCCGATGTGTGGACTCTGCAGTATCAGTTAAAAAGAAAATTATTGGCAACAGAAATGGATTATTGGAGATCTGCTAGATATCTAAAAGAGAAAAAATTAGAAATGAGAATACAAAAGAAAATATGAATCCTCAAAGCTCAATTTTAGATTTTATTCAACAGAAACAATTAGAATGTTATGGGCATGCTAAAAGAATGGAAGATGAAAGATTACCCAAAAGAATGGAGTGGATGCCACCAGGAAAGAGAAAAGGAAACCGCATAGCACATGAATTCAAATAATTAGAGAGGCAATGATGGATTGGGTAATTGAAGAAAATGTATGGTCTAACAGGCAAGAATGAAGAAAAGTGATAAGACGACATTAAAAGCTGTAGTCTTCGGTGCTAGAAAAATGTTTGGACATTGTAAACCCCGAAATATATATATTTCAACTCAATCACCAACTGAAGAGTCCTGGATGAACCATCACTTTCAGATCTTAACTATATATCATTTAATGTTAACATCGTTAAAAATGCTAATCCCTACAGGAATCCCACGAAAACCTGATCAGAGCCGTATATGCAGGATCTCTCTGGTGGGATTGGGCAGATCAATAGGACATCTTTTGGTGATATCGACATGCTTGCCTACTAAATTCAAGAGGATACTTGACGGCTATCATAATTGCCGCATGCAAACGGAGATGAAATCCAAGAAAGTGACATGTTGGATTAAAGACCTTGAACATAGGAGAATCAGAATACAACATCTCCTTAACAAGGTAAAAAGAACTGGAAACTGGAGCAAGTATCATACAGCCCTCACAGATTAAAATAAAAGAATATGCAAGACCAAACAATCTTCCTGATAAGCCTTCTGCCAGGGAATATCTAGCTTGTCAAGAGGCAGCTAGGCTACAAAGAGCATTGGCCCACAATCCAATAAATCCCATAGGAACAATATGGAAGTCTACAAGTGGTTTTACATGCTTGGCTGAAGAAATGCTCAAAGTTCTCTTTGAGGTACACTTACCCAGGTACATATGTGACAAACTCTAGGCCCAAGGGCATTGCAGGACTGGGAACTTGCATGTCAAATAGTCACAATACAGTGTTAAATGGGTAGCTCATAAATTTAACCCATTTAAATCTCAGGTGGAGACTGTCTTTCCTGCAATGCTGTAGAAGGGACCTGACTTGCTTTATAGCCTCCTCTGTAACCTCTTCAATACTGTAAGCCAGTATAGCCTTTAGTTATATTTCTCTGGACTGAGAGCTATCATAGTAGTATTTATTCCTTAGTGCAGGCACAGTAATTATGCTAAGGCCTATTGACTGATCAGTCTTGCGTCATGTCTTTTAAAGTCATTAGAAAGAATGATCGAAAAATATATTTTGAAAAGAAGGTACTGTTAAATAACCCCCTCCAGCAAAATCAATATGCCTACCAGCCATCTAAGTCGTGTGTAACAAGAGCTGCACAGTCTTATCAGTAGACTCAATAGCCCGGAAGGAAACAGTCCTATGGGTCTTCCTAGACAAAAAGGGTGCTTTTGACACCCCCTATGGTATTGGCTTCACAAAGGTATTGAATTCAAATTAACCCTTGATACATTTTCATAAATATAAAAACACAAGCAGAACAAAAATGTTAATTAATTAAAATTAAAAAGCTAAACCTAGATTGACAATCTAATAAGTCTAACATCCATCTTTATGAAAGTTATCTTTATGATAAAGTCCCCCCTACTGTTTACATATCACTGTTTAACTATTTTATCAATTTATATCTCAATATTCTACCATAATTTTATTCCTATTTTTCCCCATATCAGTTAACATGTACAGAAGTATGAAGTAGTTAGATAAACTTCATGCTCGGCCTCATTGGGGAAATGAGGGGGGATCTCACCATGAAGGGTTGTCCACAGGAGGGAAGTTCTTTCACCTCTTTGGAGTCTCATGGTGGACGGTCTACTCAGAGACATGGCCCAGGAGAGATATTATGTACTACGCTTTGCAGATGGCATAACACTGGTACTTTAGGGAAATTTCCCAATAAGTTTCAGACATGATGAATCACGGACTGAAGAAAATTCACAACTGGTGCAGGAAGGAAGGTCTTTCCATTAATTCCAGCATAACAATTGTTCCTTTTATTAATAGGAAGCATTTAAAAGGCCTAGGAAATCAAACTAGGCAATTCAACCCTGGAATATTCAGAATGTAGCCTCCTTTTACTGGATAAGAAACTGACCTGGAATAATTATATTGATATTACTTTCCATAGAGCTAGATGGTGGCTTCTAATACTGGAACAATCTGGGGCATAACACCACACATCAGCCATTGGCTATATGATGCAATAGTTAGGCCTCAAGTATCTTATGGCACCATTGTTGGGTGGTGGAAAACACCACTAACTACTGTAGCAGGTAAATTTACCAAGCTACAGAGATTAGATGTCTTTGTATTACAGGGGCCTTCAGCCGTACTCTAACCATAGCACTGGAGACTCACACCCAAACATTTATTTACAAATGGAAGCTTAGTCTTACTTCTTCTGCCGAGTTCAAACAGGGAACTGAAGAGGTAGCTGCTCAACAATTGGACACCCCTCTACTCTAAATTCCCTGAATATCATAGTATTGAGTATGCAGTCTGACCTATGAACACTCAATATTACAATTTCCTTCCATTTAAGGTAACTCTCAGATCTTGAGAAGACTGGATGGAAGGATTCATGCCAAATTGGGTGGCTCACAGATAGATTCCAAAGATCACAGGTTCAAACCCGGCTCAGACCAATGTCTTTATAAGTGTGCTTAAAAGTGATGACAGCCCCATGTCAGATTTACTAGCATGTAAAAGAATTCCTGCAGGATGAAAATCTGACATACTGGCGGCACTGATAAGATCCTGGAAATTGGCAGCATTGTTAAACAAAATATTTATTTTTTACAGATGAATCCAATATATATGCAATCGGGCACAGGCATGTATCTTATCTCCAAGGACAAATATCAGTATAAGCCTTGGGAAATATTGCACAATTTTTCAGACAGAAGTATTTGCTATTCTGTGCTGTGCTCTCAAACGACTTGAGAAAGGTTACCACAGTACACAAATTCTCATCCTCACAGATAGTCAAAAGTGCTTTAAAAGCACTCTCCTCAGACCAGGAGCCTCGGGTGCCTCCTCAGACCAAGGAATGCCTAAACATCATGACTGCCCTGTCATCTCGCAACAGGCTCAAAATGCAGTGGGTACTGGGGCTTCAAGGCATCCCTGGAAATAAAGCTGAAGCTGATCAGGTGGCTAAAAAGGGTACTGAGATACCTTAAGTTGGCCCTGAACCCACAGTTGCAATCAACACACATACTGCCAAAACCTCAGTAAAAACATAAATTAGGGAGAAAACATCAACTCAGGTGGCAAACCTATCCTGGACAAAGACAAGTTAGGCAATTGGTCTTAGGCCCATGCAACACTATCCTGGGATTGGATGAGAGAGGAACAAGGAGAGCAGTTGCAGTAATTTCTGAACATGGTCACTTCAGAAACCTCTACATCTAGGACTACAAAGATGAACCCATCTGTAGAATGTACAAAGAGAATCATGAGAAAACTGTCTCGCATATCCTGTTTTGATTACCCATTCCTGACAAGATAGATTTTTCTCTTTCTATAACCAGGGAAGACCTAAGAAAGGATGGTGATATTGGAACCAAAATATTGCCTGCTTGTTTAGGGAACAGATTTTGGGAAAAAATGAAAGCATGTCTTCCAATGAGGTTGCAAAATAAGCCTTTTAGGTTGACATGTGGAAGGTCAATAAAACTCCAACTCCCCCCACCCCATTATCTAATCCACTGAATACAAGTTAACTTCTATAAAATATGGGCCAACTATTCATAAAATTTAAAGGCAAAATACTGTTTCTCATTCTTAATTTCTCAGCGAGTCTTACCTTTATGTGTGCCTCTTATTCTTCTCATTCCATCTGGAGTCTTTTCCAGGGAAACATTTGCTCCCACTGTTGATTGTTCTTCGCTCTTTTGTTGCTCCTCTAAAACAAAAATTAATGTCAAGTACGTGAATAGGCTTTACCTGAATTATTGGCTGCCATCAATAAAATAAATTGCCCTGAATTCAAAAATCAAGTGTGCTTTTGACTATCACATCTAGTTTTTATGATATGTGCTAAATTCATTCAGCTTATACAGCTTACTGCTATGTTTCATTGTTATTCTAAATCTGTTGTCGATTTTCTTCCTAATTGGCTCACTTCTGTCCTCCTTTATCACCCAGATGTTTATGTTTATATTCCCAGCACCTATCAGTTTTGTTCTATGGGTCAGGTCTGTCTTCTTATGAGGTATTTATGTTTACATTTACAGATATCATAGATCTTCTCAAATTTGGTTGAGCTGAAAACTTGTATTAATATGCACGTTCTTCTTCTATATGTGTAGTGCTAAAATAAAAGTTTGAGTATGACTGCTACACCAGGATTATGCAGCAGTGTCTACAAAGTCCTCAGAAGTTTTGTTACATTTGTAGAGTGTTGTGTGTTTGGGAGGAAGGTACGTAAAATAGACTCTCAAACAAAGAAATTATATTACTCATATTTCAAAGAGAAAGTTGATCAGGATAAATTGTTCATGTCTCATATTGCATGTAACTGTTGTGTTGAGGAATTACGTTACTGGTAAGAAGGAAAACAGAAGGCAATGCCATTTGCCAAACCAATGATGTGGAGAGATCAGCAGAATCACCATGATGATTGTTACTTTTGCATGTGTAAAGTTGCTGCCTATAACAAAAAATAAGGCAGGAATTAAATATCCAAATCTGAACTCAACTACACATCCTATTCCTCATAGACCCAAACTATCCATACCTATTCTTCCACCAGCAGACCTCAATTTTAGTGAATTTCAAAGCAGCTCGGTGACTTCTGACAATGAGTTGGTTTCTGATCCAGGAGAATTTGACAATTCACCACAACAGCTTAATCAACTTGAGTTAAATGATTTAGTGAGGAATTTAGACCTCACAAAACAAAAACTTGAATTACTGGGCTCAAGACTACAGGAGAAGAATTTATCATCACCTGGCATTACATTTTTGTGGTATAGGAATTGTGAAACACAGTTCCACAAGTACTGTGCAGAAGATCAACTTGTGTTTTATATGGATGTGTGTAATCTTATTCAACAATTGGGCAGGGAAGCATATGAGCCCAATAACTGGCGTCTTTTTATTGATTCTTCCAAACGAAGTCTTAAGGCAGTGTTACTTCATAATGGCAACAAGTAGCTTCAATACTGCTTGCACATTATACGAACCGTGGAGAGTATTAAACTCTGAAGCATGTTCTGGAAAAAATTAAGTACCGCGACCATGAGTGGCAAATATGTGGTGACTTGAAGGTCATTGGTCTGTTACTAGGACAACAGGGAGGATGCACAAAATGTCCCTGTTTACTTTGCACATGGGATAGCAGGGCAAGGGACAAACATTGGCAAACTACCAATGGCCTGAGAGGCAGCAACTGGAACCTGCATCAAAAAAATGTTACTAATGTGCATCTCAATCAAAAAATTCTACTCCCTCCATTATACATAAAACTTGGCATGATGTAACAATTATTCGTGAAGGCACTTGACAAAAGTTGCCCTTGCTCCCAGTACTTATGCACAAAGCTTCCATCATTGTCACAGGCTAAAATCAGAGACAGAGTATTTGATGGACCACAGATAAGTAAATTGATTAAAGATGTTAATGTTACAAGGTCTATGAATGAAACTGAAAAGATGCATGGAATGGATTCAGAGAGGTTGTTAAGAAATTTCTGGGCAATGTGAAATACCTTCAATACAAAGAAATTGTTAGAAATATGCTGTAAAATTTCAGACTGCTTGGCTGTAATATGAGTTTGAAGCTTCATTTCCCATCGAGTTTAGGAGCTGTCAGTGAAGAGCAAGGTGAAAGGTTTCACCAGGACTTGAAAGATGTTGAACAAATTATCAGAGACGTTGGGACGTACATATGATGACTGATTACTGTTGGTGTCTTACATGTGACAAACCTACCAAAGAACACTCAAGAAAATCACATACTGAAGTTCCATGGGAAAAGAAAAAGGGGTACACAAGATAATATTAATTGTCAAATTCAGGTATGCTTTCATGTTATTCTTCTTCTTTATTTTATTTAAAAGTTGTATATGAGTGTGTAATATTTTTGCAAATTTTACAATTATATTTTCATTGAACATTGTGATATTGCCAAAACGAGATGTACTACGGAAAAACTGAAAGCATTTTTTTTAATTCCGTGCACCGAAATTAGTAAAAATCACCTATTTTTAATCGTACCACAGAAAACAAGTTTTCATTTGTAACCTAGTGATATTATCTGGCTAAAGATAAAATACACTGAAGGCTAAAAATATTAATGTCCTTCATGAAAATTTATATTTATTGTAATAGCCAAATTAAAAAAACATTATATGGTTGGAACACCTATTTTCTCTTCACATTCTTCAGTAATCCAGGTTTCCACACAGAGCTAACTAGATTAAAAAAAAAAAAAAGTGGAATGTTCTTAAGGTTTTCTTAAAGCTAAATTCCCCCCCCCCCCATACAGCTCTTTTTAGAATATTAAACAGAATAGGCATGAATGCAATAGGAAGAAACACTACTCTAGTTTGGCAGAAAATAGCCTAATAATGGAAGCATCACACAAGGAGAATGAGCATATTATTTTCTTCTGTATTAATTCTGTATATCAAGATTAACTTTAGGTTTCTACAAACCCACCACCCACCAATATTATGAACTCTGAAGAGAGGGATTTGTTTAGCCCACTACATGAAACAGTTCTATGGAACAAAAACAAACATTTAACTAATTATTTATGCACTTAAAACAGAGCTTATTATAGAGTATGAGCTGAAGCTTTCCTGTTGGTGTAATCACTCAAGATTCTCTTATTCTCAAGTTTCCCGCCTGGTGTAGAACAGATGTTTCAAAGGTGTTGCGGTGAACGTAGACGTGGAAGTTTGAAGCCCTACATTTATAATGCCAGAGGGAAGAGTAAGATGCGAAGCTGGACATACAAATGCTTACCATGTTGTTGACTGAAAAAACTGTTGTATATGGACCTGGCAGAAACCCTGCAGATGTGTTCTGAGCACTCGGGATTGGGGGGGGGGGGGCTGCCAATGAAGTGTTGAGGCCTTTCACTTTGGTATGCAATCTAAACATAGCTAGACCAAGGTTGAAAAACCAAGGTGTATTCGGAAGATATGGCTGGAGCTGCTTTCACTCTTCTTTCTCAACTGGTCTAACACTATGCAAATTACTGTGGTATTTTTATTTTTCAGGCTGCATAAGCTTGATGCTTCTCTGGTGTTCAATAATGCCAATGATAGGAGATGAACACCTTTGAAATGTTGGTTTAAGATCATTTACCTGTTTGAGGGTAACTCACACATTTACAAGTATTACATTCTCCATGGAAAAAATCTTACATGCACAGTTGCTAATATGCAACATACATAGGAACTATCTAGTGCAACGATTCTCAAACTGTAGGGCATAACCTCCCTGCACCCCCTGACTGCAAATATATGGGGGATATCAGTGCTTCTTTGACAGCAATAGTCAATGTTGGCAAAATAGGTTCACATTCCTAGGTATTGGGTCATCACTATCACCACCACCTTTTCTTTCTGTCTTAAACTATGCAGGGGAGCACAGAGTTATTTGAGGTAAAAAGGGGATTGCAAAAGTTTGAGAACTAGGGAAATCTAGGAAAAGAACCAACACTCGTTGCAGGCCAAATACAAACAGAAATCAGGGCAAATGCAGACTAGAGAGGGAATGGGTATTGGAGGAGTTATAAAGGACATCACAGAGCTAATCTACTGTAAGAAAAGAGAGGAATGGTGAATCTGAGAAAACTGAGAGTTTAAATTTGGGCAAACTTAAGATCTTTGGAGCAACATTCTACTTATGTTAATTTCATAAATGAATGCCCAGCTTTCTGCCAGTTAAGCCATAACTCTAAATTGTCAATTTTTGAGATGTGTTGCTTTTCATTGAGAATGCACGGGCACAATATGCACAATGGATCCAAATGCAAGAGCAAATCACCGTTTTCCTCACTTGTGTGCTGTATATACAGTGCCTTCATTTTATGCCAAGGCCACAACCACCTTATATGCGTAGCAGCCAAGACAGCAGTGACCTCGGCATTATGCTACAGCGCAGAAGTGGTGGAGGACATGTCAAGGGTACGTTTAGCACTGAGCCGTTTCAGTCATTGCTTTATCTTCGTGTTGTGAAGTGTTTTGACAATAGGTGTGTTGTGTGCGATTTCCTTAGGAATGTTATTCTCTTATAGTCCATGGAAATGCCTGCCACAAATTCACAAAAACAGTATTTTTATGTACCATACATATGTGAAAACTGAATCATGTTGACAGGTGAGCAGACAATTTCAGCAGCAATTTCCTGCTTATCCAGTTCCAGGTAGACACACTGTGAGATGTTTGGTCAATAAATTTGGAGCAACGGGATCGCTAAATGCTAAAAAATAAAGTTTATAGGAACAATCCCCACACCATAGACAAACTTAAGGACAATATAAAAGCAGAAATTATGAACATTATGCAAGAACAACTTATGCGTGTGAATGGTAATTTCATCCGACGATGGTCTTTGCACCGATGGACACCACTTTCTACAACACTTATAACAAGGTAAGTACTCATTACATGTGTGTTACTAACACTCGTGAGTAAGTAACGCGGGAGTTACAGAACAGAAAACCCTGCAATGAGTATACTGTGTGTGGAGCATGCATTTGCACAATCCGCAGCCTTGGCATAAAACAAAGGCGCTGTATCTGTTACAGCATGCTGTATACTGCTTTGGTTTTTTTCAGTTTGGTCCTATTGAAAAAGTTATTGCTGTAAATGCAAGAAACAAAATACACTACATTACTGCATGAAATCTGAAAAGGCAGGGGAAGAGGAAGTGAGGGTCACTGAATCCATACTAGAATTTTTATTTTAAGTGTATATTACAAACAAAATTATCTTATACACTGGCAAAGAGGCAGTAGCTCCAAAGAAAGAATTCTATGGATTTCTTTTTCAGGAAAGAAAATAATGAATCCCCCTCTTCAGACTCTAGTTAAGAAACTGCAACACCATTGCTGTAACCATGTGTCTTCTGTCTGCTATATAAGCATATAACAGAAAACTTTCTTTCATGGAATACTGAACAATGAGCCTTTCACACATGTCTAAGGTATGAACTTTATAATTACATAAACATTATGGTATGTTTATTTGTATTATGGAATGCTTCCAGAAAAATAATGCAAATATATAGAACATTTATAGGAAGTGTAATGCAACACCACATAATTTCCATCATTAAGCTTCTGTAGGGGTACTTATGAACAAAAACTATTAAAGAAACTTATTGAATTCAGTTGAATCTGTCAAAATTGGAATGTCACATTTCAATCATACCTGTAACTGATGAATGTTGGTACAAATTAAGTGCTGGAGTCATCCAATGTGCCTCTTCTGTGTCTACATGTTGAAAAGAAATAGTGGTAAACGCATTTCTGTTTAACAAAGAAATCCTATTCCAGTCATTGTTCTGCAGTGTGGCAGAAATAGGAATACTGCTCAAAACATTTAGTGCTGGAGGATTAGAATTGCAGATGCTTACTGTTGACCATGGCAATTCATGCTCACTTTCTTCTTTCAGTTTTGATTTTCTTGTAGCTAATTAAAAAACAAAAAGAGAAAAAGAAATAGGGGGAAAAATAACATAACTCAAACACAATATTAAAACTTGCTATATACTCCCAGTTAAAGCAACTAAACTTAATATTACATAAATATTTATTGTTTTTTTAAGGGAGAACATAAAACAAAAATTACAATTTTTTAATTATTAAAGCTAGAAGTACAATTTTTGCAAGCTGTTGGAATGTTATGGAGTTTTCCTTGAATTCAATTTTATCCCTGTACATATGGGTCAGCATTTAGACTCTTTTTACAATGTTCATACTAATTTATTTTCAAATTTTACAGCTCCTTTCATTTTAGAGACACTAACTGAATTTTCTACCTTAACTGCTTAGCTTTTATTCCACTCCAAAAACCAAACTTCTTGTTACAGAGCCTTTATTACAATCCCAGTTAATGTTCAGATCAGATGCTAATTGGAATTAGGTACACATTTTCATATCACGAGGTTCAGTTTACAAAATGCCACCTCAAGATGTTACCAACCATACAAAATTGTTCAACACCAGGTTACCTACCGTTACCCAGCATTCTTAATAGGTGCACTCCATTTCACCAGCAGCTAGTAATAACCATAGATTAACAAACATCAAACGTCGGCTGTTAACCAGAGATTGTAATGCTAAATAAATCGAGCACTGTCAAAGGATGAAACACAAAAATATTCCTCAAAATCTCAAAAAAAAAATTAAATTGAGTTTTATATATGGACGCTCTTTAACTGCTGTGGTCCTTAGCATCCCATTCTATATTGGACGTGAAAGACTGGAAATTTTGCTCAGAGGCCTCTATCAGGCTTGAGGTTCTTTTATGTGCCATAAATCTACGACACGGGACCGCCGGCTTTACTTCCCTTCCAAAGGAAGCCATGCTAAGGATCTTTACGCCCAAAAAAATCCATCGCCAACCACTAGGTTTAACCTGCGACCTTAGGAACTAGAGGCTATCATGATAACCACCACACCACGGAGGACAACTCTCAAAATTTTCCCCACTCAAACCACCCTTTACATGAAAAATGGACATTATCTTTCACTTTCTCTGAAATGGCTTTCACAATTTTGATAAATCATCTGTCAGATACTGACATTATAAATAAAGTGTTTGTGTTTTGAATTTTCTGTAAATAGCCAGCCAGTGAAATCTCTGAATTCTCATTGACTTTTATATAATTTTGTATAACTGGGAACATTATTATAAATAGATGAAATTTTTTGTTGAATTAGGAATGAGTCAACACTATTTTTACACAACTTTAACTAATTTAGTCACGCTATTTTTAATTAACTTTAGTAAGTGAAGGTTTTGTGTAAAAATAGTGTGACTCATTCCTAATTCAACATGAAGAAAACTTTGTTTGTAGTGCTTCTGTTTTTAATAGCAAGATAAAAATTTACTAAAGGAAACATTTGAAACTCATTAAAGTACATAATGTTAATTTTGTTTGTAGCTCTAGCTACCTCAAAATATTCCCTGTTGTAACACAGGGTGTCTACTGCTTTAAACGTTTAAAATTCCAATATATTTCCCGTATAGATTGACGAAATTCCAGTATTGCATCAAGTCACATGCAGCAGTATTCAAATGTGTAATATGTAAAACTGAAGCTAGTGACAGTGAAGCAAACACAAATATAATATTGCAATTTATATATTTTGTGACAATTCTTCACTTATCGTTTTAAAAAATACATTTAAAAACAACAGCACGTGTTTCGTAATCCATCAGTTACATCTTCAGCTTCTTTGACTCATTTATTTACATTATGGTTACTACTGCTACACGATTGATTGTTCGCTATGGTATTGCCATCTACTGGAAATAAAACAGATTTTTGACAGGATCAATTGGTGGTATTTTAAAATTCATTATGGGATCTCCTAAATTATTAAAACATTTAAATGGACTCATAGATATAATGGTGTGGTGTGGATTTTGAAGAATGGAGATCGCGTAATGAATTCTGAAATGCAATTGACTGATTCTGTTAATAAATTTGTTTTACTTAATATTTTCAATGAATGATTTCATAGATAAAAAATTTATGGGAAAACATATATCATGCAAAACAATAACTCATTCAAAAAATACTTATTTGATTTAACATCATTCTCCAAGAACCAATCACCTGAAAATTTAATCTGAAGTAAAACAATGTTATATGGATATTTCATCCAATTTTTCCAGTATGTAATCTCAAATTCCAGTATAATTTCAGCATATTCAGTATGTAAAAAAATTCAAGTATATTTCCAGGATTTTCAGTATCAGTAGACACCTTGTAACATATGTTATGGAGAAGTGAATTTGTTATGGGTAAAGAGCCATGTGTCAGATCAGAATTGTTGTTGCATATTCTTCATGCCATTACTAAATGTATGTAAAGTGCTTTTCTTTCATACCACAGCGGCTCACATGTCAGCCGTCACAGCTCAGACTCCCACCAAAACAGTTATAATATCCCTGCAACTGCCTCACATTCTTATATTTACAGTTAAAATTACAATGATATGCACATACCTTATCATAAGAGATGTTGGAAATGTTCTTCTCTATACACAACTTCTGGCATCTTATTGGGAAATTTCCATTCACACTAGAGAAATTAATATCCGAAATTGCGTGAATTTCTCACCTGTTTTCCAGTAGTTCTTCCAATTTTTGGGGTTGTTGCACACACCTTATTTTTCAAGTTTCCCATAGATAAAAATCACAGGATAGCGAGGGCCATAATTCTTTACTAATTACGCTATCTTCAAAAAGTCCTGAATTAAATTTAATTATGTATCAGCTGTAGGTATGCATGCATCAGCAATAGCTAAGTCTTATTGGAAAAATCCAGACTGACATTCAACATCGGTCAGCTGTTCATAAAACAGTGAGAATAAGTCATACTTATCTCTCTCTGCATTTGTTTGTAAAAAAAAAGTTCTATTATTCTGTATGCATTTACTGCATACCAATTTTTGCATCATACAAGGGAATCTCGTGCATAAAATCAAGTTTCTCTGCACTCCAATATCAATTTGCAATGGAACATAGCCATATAAATGGAATCATGCTTTGTCAGAGAAGACTATTAAATTACTCTATCATTTTGCAAAATCAAGTTACAGAAATTTACCAGACTGATGAAAAATAAGCTATATGCAACAATTCCCCATACATTGCAAGAAATAAAAGAAACATCAGACAAGAAATTCACTCAATTTTGGATACTGAATTCTTAAGTGTGAATGAAAATTTCATGTGAAGATGCCAGAAATGGGTGGTTAGAAACGAATGTACATTACTAAGATCTCCTATGATAAGATATGCACTTCTTATCATTGTAATTGCAACTGTAGCAAAGAGAACGTGAGGCTGTTGCAAGGATATTGTTTCAGCGGCAGTCCAAGCTGCAGTGGCTGGCACGCAAGCAGCGGCCGTGTGTAGGAAAAGCACTGTACTGTTATATGATACAAAATAATCGCCTAACTGCTGATTATTAATGAACACAGAATATCAAAAAGTGCTGATGTTCCTTTGTTGATGTTGCTATATACAGGAACTTTCATAAATATGAAATGAATTTGTGCAACTTATTTTACAAGGTTTACACAGTATTTCTCATAGAACTAATTTAACCCATGTACAAATAGTCTGGTTGTCTAAGCAGGTTGTGCTACTCAGTATGCATGGCTCCCTGGCCACTGAGCTCGCTGAGTAGCCCTTTTCCAATTCATCCCCCTCCCCTCTTTTGTTGTCCTTCCTTGCATATCTTACTTTTCTAATACATTTTTCTTTTACTTTCCTCAAAAGCTCTTCCATGTCTCTCATCTTTTCTTCTTTTCCTGTCAGCATTTTTATACTTATTATTTTTGTCTCCATTTTCCCCCACCTTATCATTAGTTCTCACATATTCCTTCTCCACTTACTCCTAACCCTTTTTAAGTACATTGACCTTGTTCTTATCCATGCTAATCCTTCCTTTTCCTATTACATTGATCAACACACCCTTCTCTTCCCCACTTCCTACCACTATTTTATTGAAACTTAATTTTTTTCTTTTAAGCTTCCCCATATGTCTTACCTTTCTGTTTTCCATTGTGCTTTTTACTGTCTTCCAAAATCCATTTATATTTCTCTCCCCTAGTACTCGCATATCTCCCATTCCTATTAATTCCACTCCAGGCCACCAACTATTTTTGTTTGTCATACTCTTTTGCAGGTTCATGCAATCTTTAAGATTTCTCCCTCCTCCTTTGTCAAACATTTAAAACAGAATTTTGAAATTTCTGCTAGAATTATTCCATATCTCCTTGTTATTCCCAATCCTAAAGGTACCTCCCCTGGTCTTTCATAAGTAAGCAATACTGCAAATAAAACTGAAATTAACTCATTTTTTAAAAAATGCTCAGACACATCAAATACAGTAAAATCTACCTTCAACGGACCTCTTGTTAAACGGAAATATTTCATGGTCCTGTGAATTTTGGGGTGGAAAACATGCTAAATTCCCTTAATTAAACAGAAATTGTCTTACTCGGACAACGGAAATCAAAGTATGCCTTTTAACAGAAACTTTCCAGTTCCAGAATGCAGAGTTAAGAAAATTTTCAGGCACCCTGTGAAAGCCTGCGTTATCTGCTCTAAGTATGTAATGTTTAAATTGAAACTTGACCATTTTGCTGCTACCTGACCAGTCTAGGAGGGGGATGTGCTAATGATGGTCCAAATATTGGGAAACCTGTCACATTCATCCTTCACTGCATAGTTAAATTAACAATAAGCAAAGCTGATTGTCTTTTATTGTTCTCTCCCCTTTCCTTTACCTGCTCTAATGGCTTGTCAGACAGCATAGAATACAGTTCTTAACAGTACACTTCTAAACTTACATAGGTGATTTAGTTCAGCAGTAGTCAGCATGGTTTCGAAAACTACAGTTGTGCTACATCTTAACATGAGAAAAAAAGTGATTTATGCTAGTGAACATGATAAATTGAGTGTAAAGCAGATCATGAAGGTATTTAACGAAGACAAAACTCAAGTTTACGAGATTCTAAAGAAGAAAACAAATTCTGAAGCGGTGGGAAAATTACGCTAATGGAAAAATAAAGAGAGAACTTAAGAAAACTGAAAACCAGGACATTAATGAAATAGTGTAGAGAGGTTTGTTAGTGTTAGGGCAAAACATCACCGCATATCGGAGCCTATGTTGCAGGAATATGCTAAAAATGTAGCTGAAAAACTGGGTAAGACAGAATTCAACGTATCTAATGGATGGTTGGAGAGTTTCGAAAAAAGACATGAGATAGTTTTTAACAAGCTTTGTGGTGAATCGAATAACGTTAATATTGAAACCATCGCTGATTGGATTGCTAAACTACCTTCAATAATCAAAGGATACTAACCTGAAAACATAACAAATGGCGACAAGATGGGACTGTTCTTCCATGCGTTACTGAATAAACATAGTGTTTAAAAGTGGGAATAGGTGTATGTTTATGGTTTAATTTTATTAATAGCCTAGGCCTACCTTCGTTAAACGGAAACCTATCTTTAACAGAAACGTTCAAGAGCCCCGTTCAATTTTGCTGAAGACAGGTTTTGCTGTATAATATTCTGGAAGGAAAATTATACAAAGCGAAAACAAAATTTTCAGCCATTATTGTACAGGATGTGCCATCGAAAAAAAATTTAAATGGCAATATATTTTTTTTTTAATTTTTTCTGAAAGGTATAGTAATCTTATTTAGTTGCATGAACAATTTAATTTGTCTCATACAAAGGATTTGGTTGCAATGGGATCAGATCTCTCTCCCCTTGATTACTTTTTATGGGGATATCTGAAATGTACTCTTTATTACGAGGCCTGCTAGGAAGAGAGAGAGAGAGTGCATATGTATGTGTGTGTGAGGAGAGAGAAAGAGACAGAGGGGAGTTATTTTTTCTTAAGAGGTAAAACTACTTACCAAACTGATAACCTAGCAATTATTAAATGAAGTATCCATGTGATCTCAAACAAGTTGGAATGAAATGCCAATTCTACTTAAACATTCAGAAATGCTAAATTGCAATTGGAGTATTAACATATATGTAACTCTCATGAGTTTTGTGAGGTTATGAGTCATGTTGGTGAAAATAGAGTAGATATTTTTAGAGTATAAATAATTGAAGAGCATACTTGATCTTCCGCAGGCAACAATGGAATTTGTTGTGCAAGACAATAGGCCATTTGCTGTCTTTTGTTGAGAGCTCCACCTGTCAACTTCTTGGAATCACGTGGTGGCAGTTAGAAGCACAAAGCATACAGACTATATGTGGTAAAACCAGACACAAAGAAACAAATGGCATGCTAGAAGTTTCTATTACATTTTAAAACTTCTCATTACTTTGCTCCTCCAATCTGTTGCAGTTCAGTTAGCATTCAATTAAGGATTGAAGGAGATCAGTATTGTTTACTTGTGAGTGTTTTTAGTGTGTCATTTTAATTTAACATTGTCAAGTTCCATGCAGTGTACTGCTGGTTTAAGACTGGGTCATTAAAAAACATACTCAAAACTTCTATCATAGTAGCTAGAGGTAGGAAAGGTATGTTCAAAGACTATTTTTATTATTTTAGAATGATAGATACATTTTTATTAGTTTTGAGGCATTATTATAACCTTATGAAGTGCTTATTACCATTCTTTGTCCTGCTCTTACATATGAAATAACTCTTGAATTGTTTATAATACACATGGAGTTTAAATTAATACAAATAGTTTCGAAGAATATTTGTTAACACTTATCAAATGCAGTTGACATTTAAAAACAAAATACTGTTTTGTCTGTTATTTCCCAAGACATCTACAAAGTTGTACAGAATTAAAATATAAATTACTTTCTTCCTTGCTATTTGTCAATATTTACTGCCAAAATGCTGTAATTGGTTGACCAAGTTAATTACAAATGAATATGACTGAATTTCAACACTAGCATACATTTCCCATGTTGTTCATTATTTGCTCAAGCATTATTATATATTATTGTTAAGCATATTTCTGAATGTAAGGCCCACCTTTAGGCACATTATTGGCTATTCTAAATTGGGATGCACCATATATTTACACACAAGTAACATTATCACTTATAGAAAGAATACAATTTTAGGTTATGAAACAGAAAAATACCACCGATACCACAAACCAATATTTTTATTAAATTTCAAGTTACCAGTATATTCATATGACATCACCTCAAAATTAAGAAGTTCAAAGATAACCAAAGCAAAAATATTATGATATTAGTATCACCGTCATTCGTCCTCTCATTGGTCTCTCTATTGCCATTTGATTTGCACTAGAGTATGTCAGAATTGTTGTCAGTAACAAGGCATCACACTTAAAATGTCCATCGAGCATTTGTTTTTGCAACACTGAATGCACAACTGGCATGCTGATTTCTGCATTTTTCTGTGTGCAAGATGACTTTTCTTTTGCAACACACATGGAATGACATTTGCTTCATTAGTATCATATATCCCTCCATTACAAGCAATCATAACTTACAAACTTACTTCTAGCTTCTGATTTACCTTTTAAATTAAACATGATAATTCTCCACTTTCTTGAATGGAAGTTTATATGAAGTGATCTAGTAATTAATTTAATTACGTTATTGCAAGTAGGTTTATTGACACTACATCACTTTTTATAAAAATGGGACATGTTTTGAGAGCTCAAATGCTCCCATCAACCTGTTGCCAACTGCCAGAACATGGTACCCTGTTGCTGGAGGTTGTTGCAGTTATTGTCCTCTGGTAGCTTCTTGAGGAATTTCCTGTTGAGGTTGTCACTTGGAGTTACCTCAAATTGAAGACTCAATCTTAGTTTTTCAAAACGAATATGTTATCCCAGACTGTTAGTTATTTTTCGTTTGAAATAATTTTTATAAGTTATATTATCAATTTATAAGTAATTTACAAGTAATATTATCAATTTCATGGTTTTCTTGCCAAAAGTGATCTGATGCTGCTGATTTTTCTTCCTGTTTATATTTCATTTCTGAGATATTTTTCTGCCCTTGTTTTTAATTTCCTTTTTGTTTTCCCAATATAGATATTGTTGCAGTCTTTGAAGTTAAATTGCCATATTCTTGATTTTTATATTGTTAGTATGATATCCTTTAGTTCTGATTGTGGTAAGTTTGGAGTAAGGGTTTTTGGGTGCTAGAATGATGTTACGCTCTTTAAACATTTTCTGGAACTGGTCAAGGGCTTTGGGGTGATATATGTGAACTTCCTGTGTATTTTTCTTTCTGCTGAGAGTTTGGTGATTTCTTGTATTGTCTTCAGTTTTCTTGCTTTCTGGATCTTTCTTGTATATTGTGTTTCTATTGAATCCATTGTTTTCGCTATTCTGTAGATTGTCTGTTTTTATTTGTTGAATTCTGCAATGCTGAGAGGTAAGTGATAAAGCCTGTGTATCAGTCACACCAGGATGCAGTCTTCAACAGTTTGATTTGTTTGTAGAGAGACAATAGAGCAGTTGCTGGTGTAAGAATTTCTGGAAAAGTGAAAGTTTTGCGGGCAATTCAGCAATAGTGGATGTGACAGCACCTCCTGAAGCTGAGAACCAAATACCAGTTTCTTTGGAGACAGGTGTAAAAATAGTAAAATGGAAGTATCGCAATTCCTACTTAAACACTGGATTCATTGAGACCAGTGACAACAAACTGCAGTGCATCATTTATTTGCAGAAAACTTTTGTCAAACAGTGCTATGTTCCCAGGAAAAAATGCAGTCATTTTGAGGAGCTCCATCCAGAATGCAAGGTCAAACCAAGTGACTTTTTCAGAAGGAAGAGCAATGAACTTGCAGAATCCCAGAAAATTGTCTTGCATCATTAAAAAACAATTAACAAAAAGTCCTTGATATCATACTTAGTAAGTTAGTCGCTCAAGCTGGCAAAGCCCATATATCACAGAAAACAAAGGACATAGCTACAAGGGACATACCATATTGATTTACACTTTATTTTTTCCTCATCATTCACGATACAGCATTTGACTCAACATTACAGTTACAAGTATGTAGTATACTTTGGTCTAACTGTAGGTGGCAGGGCAATCACTAGAAATGTAATCTGTGCACAGTACAGCCCATTATCCCAACTGCTGTCATTACCATGAGCGGACAACATGGAGTGTGATCATCAAGAACAGCACTGGATGTGGTTTCTGTGGAAGAAGGAATGTAAATACTGTGGATATTCAAGGGCAATTGGTGGCAGTGTATGGAGAGTGTGCACCATCATGAAAAACCATGTACAACTGGGTGGATGGTTGGAAAAGTGGCTGCACATCAACAGAGAAAGGAACCAGTTCTGGAAAGAAAGTGACTGTGGTAACAACAGTCAACATTTCAAGAGTGGAAAAGCATACTCAGGAACGTTCACGGAACTGGAGATGGCCACAGGACTTGCCAGAATTACTCTGCACTGCATAGTGCATGAACACCTTAAGCTTGGAAAGATGTCTGAAAGGTGGGTTCCCGAATCTCTGAATGCAGCACAGCACAACACAACAGCGCAAGGTTGTGAGCAGTGATCTCCTTCAATGCCACAGCCAGGAACCAAAAGGTTTCATGTCCAAACTCGTGACTAGTAACAAGACTTGGCTCCACTGCTATGAGCTGGAGACTGAAGTCAATCAATGCAGTGGAAGCATAAAGGCAGGCTCCTGCCGAAGAAGTTCCATACAGCACCTTCAATAGGAAGACAAGGCCACAGTCTTTTTGGATAAGGATGGAATCCTCCTCATTGTCTGGCTGGAACCAGGGACCACCATTAACAGCACGGCATATATGGTGACTCTTCAGAGGCTGCACAGTGCAATTCAAAAGAAACAGCCAGGAAAATGGGCGGAAGGAGTACTCTTGCAGCATGAAAACGCTCGTCCCCATACAAGTCTGAATATCACTGCTGCCATCGCTGAAATGGGGATCCAGATACTGCCACACCACATCCACCCTACTCTCCTGACTTGCCACCTATTTGGGGCTATGAAGAAACCTCTGCATGGACATCATTTTGCAGACTTCCAGGAACTGCGAGCAGCTGTCCTGCAGTGGGTGCAAGACTCCAAAAAAGGTTCGAGGAGGGGCTACAGAAGTTAAAACATCGGTGGTGCAAGTGTGTGCAGCTTAATGGAGACTTTGTTGAGAAAATGAATGTTATCTGCCAAGGCAGAGGTTCTTAGTGAGTGAAAAAAAAAAAAAAAACATAAAAAAAAAATAAAGTGTAAATCAATATGGAATGCCCCTCATAATATTAAGTCACAAAATTAATACACAAAATTCCTTAACACTAGTTTACAAGAGCTGGTCTTGAGGCTCAGTTGGTAGAGCACTGCCTTCTGTGCGAGGGGTCCCAGCTGGGGGGCTGGGAATTTTTCTCTAGCCAAGATTATTCCCTATCCTCCCCAAAGTCTGGAGTATGAATGACAGTGTGAATGTATGTGTGATCTAATGAATAAAACCCAAAGTTTACCAGAAATTCAACGACAAGCGGTTACAAGTTAACACCATTGCCTAAAAATGGAACTTAAAAAAACAACTATTTCACAATGCATCAGGGACTTAACAGGTGGTGTTAAAGCTAATTACTTTCTCAAATAAAATTCATTAAATTTCTGCTTCAAATGGATAAAATAACAGAAGTAGCTCAGTTGGCTAATTGTAATAGTTTCTGTACCAGTACTTTGAGTCTTTTCAAGCTTTTCTGCAAAATGTTAGACTATCACAACTAGTGGTGAAATTTTTAAATAGATTAATATAAAATTAAAAATGAAGATGCTTTTAAAACAGTGGAGCATGTAATCAAATTTGTTAAAAACTTAGTCAACCTTTAAAAACACTTTATCAAACCACGGAACACATTTCAAGGAGACTTCCTCCTCATTCTCAGCTGATTGGTCAATTGGGCTCATGTTTGGTATCTGCTTCACCCTTCCCTGTTGCTTGGTCTGCTGTTATTCCCCTTGGGGAGACATATGATGTCATCTGAGGCTGGTATTTCAAATCCAAATCAGAACTTAACATAATTCACACATAATTAATGTTCCTGCATGAATGTTAAGAAACCCATGAATGTTAAGTCGACCAATACAAAGCCTTCAATGTTTGGTATTTCAAAACTGACTATTCAAATACTTAGTAATGTACATATTTCCCCACATTATTAGCTCCAAATGATCGCTGGTTTTAAATGTTTTATTTCTTTATCGATGTTATGATTATGTAACCAAAACTAAGTTATGGCTGATTTTTCTGTTTGAATTTAATATTTTCCAAATGTTCCTTCAATCTTTTTTCCAAATTCCTTTTAGTTTTTGCAATGTATATTTTTTATGCGATATATTCCTGGTAACTTATTCCTAGCAGTAGTATCTTTTATCAGATGATTGAGTAGATTTCTCACACTATATTTGTATTGGGGGAGACAATTTAATATTGTAATCTGTACAAATCTTGTTGAATTTGTTGAACACTTTTGGGAGATATGTAAATTTGCAGCATTTTTCTTTTGAATCTCCCATTTTTAACTTTCTCATATTCCCAATTCCTTTATATTTTCTGTATTTATTAGTCATTTTAGTTACAAGGTTTGATTTAAAAGCATTCAAATTTGTAACAAGTTTAATTTGCTCCAGTTCTTTATTACATTCATCATTTGTTAATGAGATGTTAACCAATCTGTGATTTAGACTATGAAAGTTGGTGTGTTTGAGTCATTCCACATCAAACCGAACACACACAAAACATCACTTTCTCTGAATTTTAATTTAAGTGTTCTATACAAAATAAATGTACACGCATTTTGTATTTTGCGGAAAATCAAATTATTTTAGGATTTACAGTGTACTTAACATTCTTATCACACACAAAGTTACATAGAAGTAATTTATTCTCGGAATACAGAATGGTCAGGAATAAGAACAATGCATCGTTTTGCAGATAAAAACGATGTGGTTTTCCTTATATAAAATACTATTTTTTTGGAATAAGAAAACAATCACTTTTTTAAGTATGAATATTTTAAACCGCAATATCATATTTAACCCCCAAATATTAGAATCTGGAAAAAAATACAGGAGGAATCTGATATATATTTTGTTTTAAATCCGTTAATATCAGGATGGGATCTTCCTTAGAAGTACGCTTTTAAATAGTTTATTTGTGTTAGTGCATAAGGTTTTAGAACAAGACTGCTGACTGAGAGTTTTACACTGCAGCAGCACACCCGTCTGATGCATTATGCAGTACCACCGTGATAGGCTATCACTTGCGGTGTTCGGTGTAACTGCAACTGGAATCTGATATTGTATAAAGCCTCTCTCTGCTGTTTCATTTTAAATGTTACTTTGTGTTCAGCTTTTTGCATTAGAAGTTCTTTCTTAGCTCTGTGATTTCTGAAAGTACATGAGTGAACTGAAGAAACGTAGCTATGACTATTGCTTCAATCCATTTAATGTTTCCAAGCATAACACAAGGCAGAATCATTAGTTACCCACAATATGCTTAAAAACTGTAAAATCGAGAACTTAACTTTGTTACCAAAGAAAGCAAAGAAAGGTGCAATATGACAAATAAAACCTGTAGGACGAATAGAAATAAACAAACAATTAAATAAATTAAACAACATTTTAAAAGACAGCAGAGACTGGATGAAGATAAAGATTATAAGAATATTAAAGATAGAGTTGATATACAAAAAATGCAAAGAAAAACTACAGTAGTCTTATTTAGGATGGCAACTGGCCACGATTACCTTGCAGAACTTATCTACAAGATACGATGCTTACCTATACCCAAGTGCACTCTCTGTGAAGAAGATGTCATCCTGAATAAACAGCATCTCGCCAAATGCAAAGGCCATAAAAGTGATAACTTACAGACTTTATATTGGGAAGCCAGAGGGAAAATTATGCAGATCAATTAATCCGAAGTGCCATTGGTGAACAACAACTTTGTCACCAGACCTAAAACTATGCGATAAATCTAAAAACAAAATCTGATGTTACACTCACATGACTTTCTCTACTCTTGTACAAACTATTTTCACAAACGCTTATTCTCCATATGCTTCATGTTAATCAAGATGTTAATCTTACTGCTAATTTTCTTTAGATGCAAGGGGAATATGGTAGGTTTTAAGCGATAGTCAAATCTTTTAAGCGCTGGTTGCTATTTGGCGCATTCCATTCTCTTTGCATGTCCAGGACATAAAAAAATGAATAACGAATTTGAGAAAAAGTATAAGTATTGGAAAATTTAAGGGAATAACAAGCAATATCTCGAAAATGGTTCACTCAACAAAAAATTGTATATGACATAAATTGTGTATTTTAACGTGATCTACACTTTTTGTGTAGCAAACTTTTGTCTATCTCTTATGGTTTACCAGTTATGCAAAAGTCGTTCACAATGAAAAATACTTTTGGAGACATTCCCAGAAAATTCGAGATATACATTTCATTTGTCATGAAAATATCTTAAACATATGATATTTTAATCAAAATCGTTAGAGCCATTTTTGAGAAAATTAAAATTTTTGAAAATGTTCCATGTAAAGGGTAACCTGGGGTGGGGGGATTTTCTTGAAAACCTTCGTGTCGCATCCCTGGAAGATATTGAACCTAAATACCGAGTTTGGTGTTTATCCAACTGATCATTTCTGAGTTATGCTGTTCAGAGACACACAGACACACACACGGACATGTTTCCAAAAATGCTTTTTTTGGATTCAGAGGGTCTCAAAACATGTATTTCCAGTGAAATCTCAGTATCGAATTTTTGGGTGGAATACAATATTTCCCCTACTTACTATACGTAGTAGAGAAAGTAAAAAAAAGTGCCAATGCAGTGAATAATCCAAAGTGGTTTTGAACATAGTGCCCGTTTTAAGGCAAGATACAGCAATACGAAAGGGATTCCTAGTACCTTAGAGCTAAATTCATTTATTCCATCAACTGATAATGCAATAATAACCAGATGGTATTCACCTGAGCCTGAAGGGGAAAAACTGCATATTTAAATTTTAGTTAAGTTGCCTCCCATAGGATAAGATTGAAAGTTTGAATGTTACTTAACTGTATGCCAAGTTTAAGTTACATGTGAACAAACTCGTGCAACTAAACTGTGAGCAGTTGACAAAGCATCCAATGACAGGCTGCTGCCACTCTCCAGCCACGCTGCAATGGAATCCTGCTACTCAACGCTTTCTAAGTTATTTTATTTAAAATTAACTATACACGATCCCATCTGATTTTATGTAAATATATACAAAAAATTACAAGATATTTATTTATAATTTTTATAGAAATTTAAATTTGGGGGTTAATAGGGATATATTGTTTTTAAAAGTTTGGATTTTAAAAGTTGATGTAAATAGTTAATTATATCAATTATAATAAATACTAAATAAAAGATTACATATTAAGCTTTGCATTGCACTTTATAGCATAATTTTATCACTTATCGCCTGTGAGATATTCTAATTTAAATATAGAGACTTTTCACAAGTTGAATTGCGCAATATTTTTAAAAACATTGCTATTTAAAAAATTAAGAATTTAAAACATAATTCAATTTGGTTTTGTAATCCCTGGAAAAAATTTGAAGTGAATCAGAGACATGATGGTCAGATTTTCTGAAAATTTGTGCGACTTTACATGGAATGACTCATTTTTGGATTGAAACTGTTTTTAATGTAATTATCTACATGTGTTGGTTTCCTGTATATATAATTATTGTTGTTTCTCAATTTTTAAATCTACGAAAGGTATCCATCTACTTTGTTCTATTTCCGTGGTCAACTTTATTGATCCATCTTGTACATTCAACAGTTTCAAAGGGTTCTGAATTAGTTTTTTAGGAACAATGGTATCTTAACCAAGTTTTAAACATGTGTGGAAATTTCTTTGTAATGTATATTTCCAAATTGCTCATATATCTGCTAGCAATGGAGACATGGGGTTACCCATAGTTAAACCTGATGCTTGTTGATAGGACTTTTTATTAAACATGAAACTATTTTGCTTGATGCGCCAATCTATTAATGAAATGAGTAGCTCATTTCCAGAACTCATCATATCCACTGCATGTTTTGAGATAAATGTAAAAACTGCTTCTCTTCCGTGTTTAAAGAATAGTACTTTTAAAAACAATGATTTAAAAGGTATTTATGGACGCATTTTAACTGCTATGTTTCTTAGTGTCCCATTCTATATTGGGCATGAAAGACCGCAAATTTTGCTCAGAGGCCCTTTATTAGGCTTGAGGTTCTTTTATGTGCCATAAATCTATGACACGGGACCACCGGCTTTACTTCCCTTCCAAAGGAAACCATGCTAAGGATTTTTACTCCCAAAAAAATCCATCGCTCTCCACCAGGTTCGAACACACGACCTTGGGAACTAGAGGCCAGCATGGTACCTCTAGACCACAGAGGAAGACTACTACTCCCCTGAGGTGTCTGAACTGTCACATGCCACAAAATGAAAGCATCCTGACATATTTTGTTGTGTGATGCATAAAATCCTTGAGGAAATCAGTAAACATCTTTAAGATTAAGATCTCACAGGAATATGAAAATCTTTATGCATGTCTAGATGGGTTTACCCGAAAGTGACTTTGAAGAGTGCCTGAAATGAAAAATAGTATATTTTAGGTTTAGTTCTTTAATTTATTTTGAGTATGCATTAAATTTGCTAAAGGCATAAATGAAATAGGTTTAATCAAATTATTAAAACAAAAAAATACCGACCTTTCTTGGTTTTTCTTCCACAACCTTTCATCCCTCGTTTTCTTCCGCGCCCTTTAGTAGCTTCAGTGATTTTTATTACACTGCTGCGCACACTTATTTGTGCATTTATTCTTGACAAAAACAACTCGCAGAATGACAATGGACATCCGCTTATCAGCAGGAATGACAATAATAAGAGTTCAAGTGCCTTACCATATTTCCTTGCAACAATATCACCAATATAGATAATAATAAATAACGAATCCCCTACAACAGTTTTATAAGGAATCTGGAAAACGTTGAGTTATGGAACGCACAGGTAAGTGGAGATGTTAAGTTTAGGGAATGCATCGCCTTCTTCTAGGCCTCATTAAAGCGGAATCTTCAGATTTGGAACTCTTCACTTCGATATGTTATAGTGGCTATAACAAGAATTGCAAAACCACCATTAACTCAATGTTCATGGTGGATATGTTAAGTTTTGGAAATGACCTACTCAAATACATTGAATATTACCATGTACATGAAACTACCTGCAGGCTGCCAGTAATTGCATCCCGGCCCAGCACCTGTGTGTGGCTCGCAACCAGCTTTCAGAACAATAGCTCATTATGAGCCACTTCCCTGCTACAGAGGATTGGGCAGTTTGAGTAGGTTCCCTTTCTAGAACATTCTGTTTGTATGAGGGTCATATATAAGGGGGAAGAGGTTACAAAGTTAAGTGCTGTAAAGAAGTTAAAGAGTTTGGACACTACCAAGTACAGCTGAGTTGTGACTCTGTAATCAAGTTGTTTGTTGTGACCCAGGAGTTCAATTGTGATTCAATTCCATGGATCAGTTGTGTTCTGCTCTGAGTGTATGTGAAAATATAAAGTTTGTGCTATGCTGAGCATCTGAGTGACAAAGTGTGTTTAGCAATAACTAGTGTTCTCAATTGTTACAATGGTGTCAGGAGTGGGACATAGAAACCAAGATGGAGGAAATGCTTAAAAATTATTGAAGATGGAGACAAAAATGAAATCCAGGATGAAGAAGATGGAGGCAAAAATGGAACCTAGAATTGAAAAGGTGCAGACAGAAATGTCATGTTACAAAAGTGAGAAATAAAGCGTGTTCAGCAGCAAATGGTGTTCTCATTTGTTACAATAAGTAAGCATGTATGTATCTAATGCTCAGGGC
Source organism: Deroplatys truncata (assembly GCA_030765065.1). NCBI lineage: Eukaryota > Metazoa > Arthropoda > Insecta > Mantodea > Mantidae > Deroplatys > Deroplatys truncata. The sequence goes on along the minus strand of CM060984.1, from coordinate 48,739,200 downwards.
TTGACAATGAAGTCATTAATCTTCTTACTTCCCAATATTTGGGGACTTCTTGAATGATGACAATGCTTTGCATGTTAAGTGAGCTTTGTTCATTTCTTCTTCTTTAAGACAGAGTGCAGTTTGGTGACTCCAATCCTGTGCAAGTATTTGCTCAAACTTATGGTCCGTAACCAGTCCGAATGTTGTTGTTGTTGTTCACCAATGGCACTTGGGATTAATTGATCTGCATCATTTTCCCTCTGGCATCCCAATATAAAATCTGTAAGTTATCACTTTTAAGGCCTTTGCATTTGGCGAGATGTTATTTGTTCAGGATGACATCTTCTTCACAGAGAGTGCACTTGGGTATAGGTAGGCATCCTATCTTGTAGAGGTGTTCTGTGAGGATATCGTGGCCAGTTGCCATCCTAAATAAGGCCAATGCAGTCTTCCTTGGCACTTTTTGTATATCAACTCTATCTTTAATATTCTTATAATCTTTATCCTTTAATTTATCTTCATCAAGTCTCTGCTGTCTTTTGAAGTATTGTTTAATGTTATTTAATTGTTTGCTTATCTCTATTTGTCCTACAGGTTTTATTTGTGTAGTGCACCTTTCTTTGCTAATTGATCCACATGTTCATTGCCCAAAAGTCCAACATGAGCCTGAGATCCATTGTAGTGACATGATTTGTAGTTTCAACTGCTTTAATTAGGCTTCTTATTTCTTTAATATTTCTTGTTGTTTTATTATTGTAATTTACTATTCCATCTATGGCTGATTGAGTCTGATAAGATGACTATTTATGTATGATCTATATAAAATGTTCTGTAATGTTGCTTTTAGGGGAACAATGTAGTTCGCATCCACGTGGTGTTCCCTGGGTAATGCTAAATGGACTACAACACAGGCATGCTTCTCAAGCCAAAAAAGTTAAAAGAAGAGCACTTCTTAGTGCTATTTTGGAATGCCGGTGGAATGAATCAAAGTCTGAATGTTACCACAGAAGATTTGCAGAGAAAGCCTGGAATTGTATTAGGTTTTGTTACCAGTTTCTTCCACTTAGCATTTTCTTACTTTTATTGATTTAAAGTTGGCATGGTTGATTTTATTTTAATTATCTGTTTTATTGATTCATATGAAAAATGTTGTACAGCTTTTCGTTTGGGTTTTGCTCTTTTTCTGCTAACATAACTGCTGTTTCATTACCAATTACTCTACAGTATGCTGGGATCCACTGTAGTATGAATTTTTAAGATTTTTAATCTGTTAAATCAAGGCATGTATTTCTTTTATCTTTCTCATTTTTGGACAATTGGTGTATGCCTATAGCTTGGAATATTTCACAGCTGCAAATTTCAAAACAAAGTACACAATACTTGGGGCAATATACAATATTTCATCTTAATAAGTGATTTTTGAACTCGCAACATATCACAAATTTGTTTAATTTGCAAATTCCACTGAACTTGCAAAAATCGTTAACAAATTTTGAAGTTTCAAGCATCCCCCCCCCTTCCCCTCTTCGTAGAATACTGGAACTGAAACCAGAGTGAAAGTTCTGCCGATATTTCCATACGCAAATGAATGTGCTAAGATAATTAAAAATGCTGGCAGAAAGAGCCGAACATAACAAATCAAAGTGACAATGGAAGGTATCTTAGTCGCAAAATGCAGCAAAACTGAATTTGAATTTATTGTACAATTAATGGAATTAATTGTTCTTCCACACAAGCTGTGTGTTGGACAGGGTTGGAAAGGTAGAATCAGACGACTGAAAAATTCAATGCCATAGCCGAGATTTGAACCAGGGATTTCCCGGTCTCCGTCCGGTTGCTCTAACCACTGAGCTACCATGGCAACATATTCCCCAACTGATTCACATATTTCCCGGTAAACCACAAGGAGGTCTCAAATTGTATTGAGATGACATACCACAATGGCGACCTACAATGCTGTAAGTACTTTAAGCCCTGGGCTTCATGGTTTCAACCACTATTAGGTCAATTAATGGAATTAATTGTTCTTCCACACAAGCCGTGTGTTGGACAAGGTTGGAAAGGTAGAATCAGATGACTGAAAAATTCAATGCCATAGCCGGGATAGAGCAACCGGACGGAGACCGGGAGATCCGTGGTTCAAATCCCAGCTATGGCATTGAATTTTTCAGTCTGATTCTACCTTTCCAACCTTGTCCAACACACGGCTTGTGTGGAAGAACAATTAATTAAATTAATTGACCTAATAGTGGTTGAAACTATGATGTACTCATATATATATGCACAATTTGTCTGATGCTTATCTTCCTATTGAGCCACTCAGATTGCTTGGCTCCCAGGCCTTATAGCTCACTGAACCATTATCCTATTAAGCTCACTGAAGTTCTTTCGTTGCCTCTTTCACTTTTCTAGACCATTTTTCTTAAAAATTCTTCCATACCGTTGAAGCAAAACTGTATTTACTCCACGTGGAGTCAACAGCACGCCCATTCACAATTTCTTAGATCTCATTGGCCAAAGTAACATGCTCATTTGCACAGTGCAAAAAAGTATTGAGTATTTGATACCAGAAATTAAACAATGCATGTGGCTCTATTGACACGACATTTAACGACACTCTGGAATGCTCTATGTGACAGAATTTGGAAGCCAAAAAAAATGTTAACGAAAGCATAGAACACGAAATGAAACTCTACGCACAAATTTCTGGATTGAGTTCATTGCAGTAGCTCACTGTTGAAATTAAATTGAGTTTTATTTATGGATGCTCTTTAACTGTTGTGATCCTTAGCATCCCATTCTACATTGGGCATGAAAGACCAATAATTTTGCTCAGAGGCCTCTTTATCAGGCTCGAGGTTCTTTTACGTGCCGTAAATCTACGACATGGGACTACTGGCTTTACTTCCCTTCCAAAGGAAGCCATGCGAAGGATTTTTACATCCAAAAATATCCATTGCCCTGTGCCGGGTTTGAACCCACAGCCTCAGGAACTAGAGGCTAGGATGGTAACCAATACACCACGGAGGACGACAGTAGTTCACTATGTTTGCTAGTGTTGGTTCGTTGCGCTTATTTTGTAGAAACAGTCTGTTGCATTTTTAAGGTACGCAGTTTTAACTTACTAACATTTTCTCAGGGTAAACAATGCCTAACCCGAAGATAACAGCAAGGGACCAGGCTTTTCAGTACAAAAGACATGGATTTTGTGTGTTAGACAGAAGCACAGTTATGCGTAAATTCTGCCACTGTCATGGTGCATGTGAAAGGAAAGATTCTATAGAAAACCATTGAAGTCGGCAAAACATATAGCAACTGTATATAAAAATATGCAACCACTGAAGCTGCACACATCGATTTCAACATGCTTAAATAGTGCTGTGCAGGAGAAAAAAGATAAGAGTATCTAGGAAGATGCCTAGCTGAGACTTTCATGAAATCCTATATCCCAATTTACAAATTGGAAAATGAGTGCATGAAATCATTCATTAATGAATTTAAAGATAGGTTGAATATTTTTTTCTTCCTTTTAATTTTCTGCAGTAAATGGGAAACCTTTCAGGTGGAGTTCCCATGAAGTGGATGACACACAGCTGATGCATTGTGTGTGATGCAGAATACTGCCACAATCGGATGTTAGGAAAATGATTCCTTTCTTGCATCAGCACTTTGTGTTGATCATTGATCAAGCTGAGCTGCTTGGTCTTACTCCTTTGAGAGCATAATTGATGCAGCCATCGAGGAAACAAGGCCTTCAATTGCATTTTTGTATAAGAAAATTTCCTTAACTTGCATTGTTTTGTAATGTCGGGAAGCAAAAGTTATATTTATAGTTGCCAAAGATGAAAAATTAGCGGAAGCGGTATCAAAGTACCATGCATTTTGAATACCAAGGCAGATCTTGAGGGACAAACTGCTAAAGATAATGCATGGAAGGAAATTGGTCATAAATATGGGATGTACTTAGGAGTTTCCCTCATTTAACAGTTGGAGTAGAATTTCCTCCTATTCACTTTCTTCCTAGGAAATTATCAATTTACACTCACTGATTGTGCAAGTACCCGTTCACTACCAAAGATCATATTAATACTCAACTGACAGTCTTGCTCCATACCCTTGACCAAAGCATTCCCCCTGCCACAGGATAATAACCATTAACAAACAAAGGTGACCCTCATTAAGAGAATGGGAAGCAACCTGTATGTTTTCAGTATTTCCTTCAGTTTCGTCAGCAGTCAGTCTAGTTTCTTGTTTGATGTTGTAAGTTTGCAAACCAGTAAATTAGTACACAAAATGTCGTTCCTTTTCCGACCCTAGATATCACTGAACCTGAATCTGATGTGAATAAACACCAGCAACTGTCTTCACTAAAGATTCTCATGAAAAATAAAAATAGCCCTGTCATGCAAGAGGTGCTAGATTATGTAAAGAAACATTTTCATATGTGCCACCCGAGAATCTTGTTCTACAGTTTAAGAACCACTTAAAGATTTGGCAACTGTGAGGTTTGTTGTGAACTGCAAACCTTGTAAAACCAACCTTTAAAGCTCTGCCTACTTAGGATGGGGTAGAAGGCGAGGCATCATGTTTTGAAAAATACTGTATATGTTGTAAAATATCCTTTTTCTCAGAAACCACTAAAGCTAGAGACTTGAAAAGCTTACTGTGTGCACAGAGATATGATTTGCCCTCGTAGCCAGATTGCTGCAGCATTTGGATTCGGCACTCTGCTGTCAGAGGGTCGTGGGTTTGAGTTCTGTCACGGTCATGGCATATTTTGGTCTATGTTGTGTGTATAATGTGTGTATCAGTAAAAACCAGCAAATGCCAGAAAGAAAAAAAGGAAACCAATTTTATTCCATCAAAATGTTCTTTTTTTCATAAGTTTTTTACAATATTTTGCTATATATTTTCAAACAAATATAACTTAACTTAAACCTGAACACAAATTTGCATAATTGAAAAAACCATGTCTTCTATGGGAAGTAGATGCTGAAAAAAAGGGATTTTTAATATGAAAAAAAATTAACTTAAAGAGAACAGGCTTCAAAACGGATATCACATGTTTACATTAAGACCACAACCACAATTAAAATTGTTACTTTTTTATGTCCATGTTATACACACCATTTAAAGAAAGTTGCCAGAATCAGAATTACAAATAAAATAAAAATGTATTTTCTCACCCAAAATTTGATTCCATTTTACCTTAATGTGGTTTGTTGCACAATTTTTTTATATGAACAGAAGTTTATACTGCTGTAGTAGTTCATGTATTGTCCTTAAAGGATAAGGAAACACAAAAAGCATGTTTCTTCTTAAATGAAGGAACCACTGTAAATACAGTGGTAAGATTGTTTACTTACTCCACCAAAACGTTACCGCTGAGCAAGTGAAATAATAACCAGCTTATATGTCATCAGAGTCAGCTGTGTGCTGGAAGCAGTTGGGAGATCACAAGTCAGTCACTGCTACACGTGCAGTAATATGTTTTTAAAAATTGTTTTTGTTGGTATTTAAGTTCATGAGTAGTGTACTTTGTGGTGGTGTTTTGGTGATTATGTTACTGAGTCAGTTTATTATACAAACCACGTAATATTGTGAAAAATAAAATGCCTTAAGTTGCGCATATGACTAATGTGTGAAGGGAAACACACAAGGAACTCATTTTCATGCGTTTCCAAACAGAGACAAATATCCCAAAAGATATAGGATATATTATTACATACAGGAATTTTGCAAAAGAAAAGATGTTTTGCCTGGTTCCGGTGCTCGTTTATGTTCCTTCCATTTTAAGAACACAGATTATAAACTGATGAGAAACAGCTTATGCTGGATGAAAATTTCAGAGGGTCTTTAAAACTTGGAACTATTCCTACTAAAAGGAAATATGAAGAATTTCCAGATATAAAGTTCTAGTAAGACAACTGATCCTTCACCATCTTCATCCAAGAGCAAACAACAAAATACAGAACGATATGAGGCTAGAAATAATAAAAGTATAGTTTCTAAGCTATGCAATAGAGTTAGTTGCAATAGACTGACAAGGAAGACGATAATAAAACTAGTGGCAGAGAATTCAGAATAGAAGATGATGAAAGAACCAAGAATTCAGAAGTACAATGTGAACTAGGTACTGAAATCCTTAGGTAATATATATTGTTAGAACTTTAAAATATCCACGAAAGAAGCAATGATATGAAAGATCAGGATAAGCTCAATTTAAGTTTCTATAAACCTGATACTTCAGATTGTATTAAAACAGTATGCTATTGCAGTAGTACATTCACTTGGAACTCGCAAAGTTTATCAGGAAAGGAACAGAAGGAAATGCTTTAATAGCAAGTTATTATTATCCGGTATAGTTTCAGCAGTTTAAGTTCTGAAAATCACTGGGTTTGGCAATGTTTTCAAGGCATACATTGGATAGAATCATTCAAAACATAGGAGCACCAGTTGTTAAGAGCATTTTGGGTGACGAAAGAGAGAAAGAGAGACAAGACACAGAAGGAAGGAAAGAAGGAAAGAAGGAAAGAAGGAAAGAAAGAAAGAAAGAAAGAACTTTAATTCATTAAAAGGTTGTGGTACACCTATATGCTTGGCAGGGGATGGGCAATATGCCTCCCCAGGATTTTCAAACAAGTATTGTCATGGAATTAAATTCCATGAAAATTATTGATTTTGAACTTGTTCAAAAAGGTGAAAGGTGATTTGGAAAAGCCTGCTTGTGACAACATAATGACTATACTCACAAAACAGGAAATGTGTAGAGTTGAAGTTTTCTCTCCCAAGGACATAAAGGTGTAAGATACCAGTTAAAAATTACTTATCCAGAAGCTGAACATGAATCTGATGTATGGCATTCGTACAAAAACCTAATGAAAAAAAAATTAAAATGGTAGAAAAAAAATACCCAGAGCCAGTATAAATAATCATTTATGGCAGGTTGCACAAAACTGCAATGACAATGGTACCATATTAATTGAAAAATTCAAATCAATTCTTCACCATATAAATATGAACATAAATGTCTAGAAAATGGTGAATAGAAATCTTGTGAACATGATGGATTGTTGGAAGAAGACCAAAGAAATTAATTATGGATTAATATCATCTCTGAAGAAAATTATTTTGGTTAGCACCTTATTAAAAGATTTGGCCTATTTTCAACATTATCTACACACTGGCGGTTTAGAAAGTTATCAGTTTTCGTCTCATATGCTCCAAAAAGAATACATTTTTCATATAATGGCCTTGAACTTAGTTCCTTGATAGCAGCGCTAGATCACAAATTTTGTAAATAAAAAAATGACTGGTGTCAAAACTCAGTAATCCAAAGCATCTGGGTCTTGTATAATGAAAAATAAATATGAGGAATCTAACGAAGAATGGAAACTGCTGATTAAAAAAAAAAAAAAATTATATATATATATATATATATATATATATATATATATATACAGTAGAATCTCGTTAGTACGTTTTTGCAGGGACCTAAGTATTTGGACGTCATAGGCGGGAAAACGTGTTAACGAAAATGCAAAATCTGCAATTTAAGAACATAGGTAATAAAAATGTAATAATTACTACGTCTCCATGGGCAATTTAAATCAATTTTGAGTACAATTTCATACTGAATACGATCCGTGTTTCCATGTTAAATTCAATATGTTTAAATGGATTTGGATACACAAAGCCTGAGAATAAATAATTCAAGCTTTTATTTTGGTCAACTTGGATTTTTTAGGTTATGAATGTTTTTGAGAAAATAAATTGCGAATTGTGGAAGCGGCAATAGTGGTTTTGCTGTGTGTTTTATTACACACGTGATAACAATTTCTGCTAAAAAAGAAAAAATTATGAGCGTGCATCGTGTTACGAGTACAATAGACGATATTATCTTTGGTGTATACAAGACGATTTGAATACGGAGGTGTTTCCATGCAACAAATTTCGTTCCGGTCCTCTTCTGATCCTATTTTCCAAGAGAAAAGTTTTGTTTTAGTATTTTTCCCTTCTTTAAAAGCAGTTTCAATCAATTTAGGTTTGCTAACAATCGTTTTTAAGGTTGACGGAGGAATGTTTAACTTCCGCACTATATCGACATGTTTTATATTTGGATTGTGATTACATCAAGGATTTTCAGTTTTTCACTGTTGGTTATTTACCTACTACACTTTCTTTTTTTCATTGTAAATGAAAAGTTAAAATACAATCTAGGTTGTTTGGTCATCACTCAACATTAGAAACTATCGTTAGCGTTTACCACGCCAAGGTAAAGCATTCTCTATCCCGCCATTCCCGCCCACAGAAATCGTGTCACACAAATATTTAAATGCATGTATGTGATTGGCTGCTGTTTTCCACCCCGTGACCAAGGATTGACCAAAGTAGCAAATGAGGACGTCAAACTATGAACGTGTTAAACGCCTACTCCCACTGTGCCGAACTGCCAGTCAAGGATTGGCCAAAACAGCGAATGAAGACGTCAAACTTCAAACGTAGTAAGCGGGACCGGGAAAACGCACTAAGCAAACATTATTTATTATATTTGGTGATTTGGTACCGGGACTTTTATAATTAAACGTAATACACGGGAAAACGTGTTAATGAGGAACGTGCTAACGAGATTCCACTGTATATGCAAGCACATTATGTGGATCCATTACCGGACGCAGCAATTGATCTGTCACTACCGAAGAATATAGCTCCCACGCTTTGACCTCCATTACAATACGTTGATATTGTAATGAAAAGAAGCTAGAAACAGTGATGTGTATTGAATTTATTTAAAGGTGAGTCGGAATTGTTACACTAACATCGCTTAAGTTTACTCACTTAAGTGATGTTAGTGTAACAATACCGACTCACCTTTAAATAAACTCCATTACAATTATTACAATTGAAGCGCTTCCAATGTTTTTAGTCAATATAAGGTTGGTCACAGACACATTATACAATTTTAAATTAATTAATTAATTAATTAATTAATAATGGTGGAATTTAAAACTTACTATTTTAATTTGTATGTTTATTATTGAAGTTTGAAGCCTACATATACTTTATTGGGTTCTAGAAAAGCACTTCTAATAGTAAGCATTATACATGATGGTATGACAACTCTTCTTCTGTGCCCAATAGCAGTCCATGAATTAATCATGCTGTAAATTGTTTGTAGCAGGAATATTGCCAGGTCTTATTAGCAGGATTGTTGGTGGTGATTAATTTCTTTTTAGCTCAACTTTTTGTTTTAACGCCAAATTATGCCTCACAATATTTAACTAATTTATGAAAATTAGGATGCTTTGTGATACAAAATCACTCTTCATCAAGTTTGTTTTCATAGTCCGAGCTACACATACTTTCCTCATCATTATTCATAGGATGCATTCCTTACACTTAAACCAATGAATGGAACCAGCACAATTTTCAGTGTTCACACTGTCTCGGAATCACTGTCAGAATGGAGTAAATCTTCAAAATCGCTCTTTTTTGGTTCAACAGATAAGGTCGGATACCACGTTCGCTCATTTTCAAAGCAGATGTTGGACTATGTATCACCTAGTATTAACTGGATTACGAAAAGTAATTGGCTAGCTTTAGCTCTGCTCTTAGTTATTCAGAGAAGTTAGGAACTTCTAGAAATGTAATTAACACGTAAACTTGTTAGTTGTTTAAAACACCTTGTCTGAGTGCAGTGTGGCTCTCATGACATCACGCGTCTACTCAAAAACAGGCTGTAACTCAATAACCATTCATCTTGGGATGGTGAAACTGTATGCGTTATTTATTCCTGTCCACAAATAATCTAACGTGGTGAATGAAATATTCATTTTTGTGTTTCGTTCCTCTTTAAAGTGAATCTCTAGCTCTTTAGAACATTTTAAATCTAAATAAATAAAAAGCAGCAGGTAGGTATTATGTCAACTTATTTTATATTTGTTGAATGTTGTAGAATCTGGAGACATTCCATGCACTGGATACTCAGAAGTACCTCCAAAAAAATGCAGGAGGAACGTGAAGCCGAAATGAAAGCCAAATTGCATGGAAACTTCTGGCCACATTTTGTGATGAGACAACAGACAAGCGGGGAATGCATATTTGTTATGCTTTTTAAAATCATTGAAGTTGGAGATGAAGATGATGTAGTTGATGTTCACACCCTTGAATCTGCATATAGCAAAACATGTCCAAGGGCAATATTTGACTATGAACAAACTAAACACCCAACATGACAATGTTGTGGCTGTGGTATCTGATTCGGCAAGCAACATGGTGAAGTGTTTTGACATGCTAAAGTCATTCATATCGGACATCTTAGTTGTTCAGTGCAGAGCTCACAAACTCAACAGTGTTGACTGTACTTATCTGAGCTGCAAGCCTGTCTCCAAGGTAAAATTTGCATTCGAATACAAGGAAAAGAAAACTTCAGGAACTTTTTGGATAAAATCTACCTCGGACAGAACGTGCCCCAATTGCCCAGCCTGTACTAACAAGGTAGTCAACTTGGTTTGAGTCAGTGGCCTACATATTGGATCACCTAAAGGATGTTGTGACCTTCATGAAAAGTGAAGATGTTTTGGAGGTTAACAATGCCTGGAGACTTTCTGCATACCATGGAGGAGGTTGAGATTCTTGCTGCTCAAGCGGTAGCTACTTTCATGCAGGATGTCGGTCAGGGCATTGTAGATTTAATCAGATTGTTGGAGGGCCAGTCATATCCAACAATACATGTGCTAGATGGTCACTTGCAGCGCATTGACCAGAGCCTGCAGCTAGCAGCTACTGGCAATCTTGCATCATAATACTTGCATTAACTATGATGCAAATGGAGGCATGCTCAAATGTTGCTACCAAACAAAAAATTATGTCAACTCTCAGCAATGCAGTTTCACATGCAGTAACCAAGTTAATCTCTATGTAATCCTCTGCAGGTGCCTATTACAAGGCAGTGAGTGTACTTGATCCTGCAGAGATTTTTTAATGAATGTTTTGTCGGACATGACTAAGAGGGTGAAGAAGAAACATTTCTTCTCTGATTTGCAAGAGAATGAAATTGCGAAGGGTTATAATGAACTCCAGTGTTTGGTTTAGAACAAAATCAGAGTGGAAAGCAAAGTGAATTTAGTTCCAATATTGGTAGGGATGACCCCAACATCCAGACTTTGCAATGGCATTAAAGTTAATTTGGACTACCTGTGCCAATGCATATCGTGAATGGTTTTTCTCAAGTTACAACAATGTGCTAATGGACAAGCGTCACAGCCTGCGGCAAGAAAACTTTTGTCTTCTCAGAAATATATTTTGAAGACTGATATATTCAATAGTTTAGATGTTTACTAAATCATTTAGGTGCATCAACTACATTTTTATTTTAGCACATTATAATTTTATATAATTTGTATTCGTGTTAACCGACATTTCTAACATCCCTTTTTTCAAGTCGCCAAATTTTTGCACCTGAAGGATTTGTAAATGCTGATTTTCATGCTTTCAACTCACTAAAAAATTCCAAGCTCTAGCTATAGCTTGAATAGCAGCTTTTGAATCTGACAGTATTACAAAATTATTGCACCTATTTAACCAGTTATATATATATATATATATATATATATACATATAAAGGAGTAGACAAAGTTTTAATCATCACCTCGAAAAAATGAAGTTCATTAATTTTTTTGTTTGTTTGCACATACATGTCTGCAATCCTGGTAAATATTGAAATCCCTGCACCAAAGTACCATAGCACACTGCTGTCTCCTCCATGGTCTAGGCACCCTAGCCTCTAGTTCCCCGAGGTTACAGGTTTAAACCCAGTGGAAGTAAAGTGGTCCTTTGTCATAGATTTACGACATATAAAAGAACCTCAAGCCTGATAAAGAGGTCTCTGAGCAAACTTTCCGGTCTTTCATGCCCAATATAGAATGAGACTTTAAGGACCATGGTAGTTATAGTGTGTCCATAAGTAAATTACAAAAATAGCACATGGCTATAGAAGCCAAAACAAAATGGCGCAGCCCATTGATAAAGCGGAATATCATGTGGTAATTTGTTTTCTGCATTTGAAGGGGAACAATGCTATAACAATTCATGCTGAATTGGTGGAAAGGTGCAGCAACAATGCACCATCATATGACACTGTGGTTAGATGGTGCAGATGCTTTCAGTGTGGTCAAACAAGTCTGAATGACAAAGAACAAAGTGGCAGAATATCTCTCAGTGAAGAACCAGGAATCACAAGAGAGATGGAGGCCCTAGTGCTGACAGAATGGCGTATCACAATTGAGAAAATACTGGAAAAAGTGAAAATCAGTCATGGAACAGTTTTCAACATCTTGCATAACTAGTAATTAGTAATTATTGAGTCGATTTGTAACACTACATAACTTACTTGTTTTTAAAACGAATACATGTTTCAGGACCTAATTGCTCCCATCCTCAGTTCCCTGTCGACTGCCCACATCCTTCGTCTTGGTTGTAGGCTTGATCTCTGGTAGCGGTTGAAAGAACTTCTTCAAAAGTAAGTCTCCTGGCGGGGTTTCAAAATTATGTGCGGTTTCTGTTCTTCCAAATATAAATGTTTTCCTAAGTTGTAAGTTCTGCTTTTCCTGAGATGTTTTTAAAGTATTTTTTGGGGATTTCTGTCTATGGTGTGTTTGTCTCTCCAAAAGTGCCAAGCTACTGCTGATTTATCTTCCTGTTTTTGTTTTATGTAACTGAAGTGTTCTTTTGTTCTTGTTTTTATATTTCTCTTGATTTGCCCAATGTATATTCTTTCGCAGTCATTGCAGTTGATCTGGTATATTCCTGGTTTGTTCTCCTGTGGAATTTCATCTTTTAGTTTGGAGTTTAGTAGGTTTTTTATGGTGTAATTGTTTTTTGGGGCCAAAGAGATGTTGTGTTGCTTGAAGATTCTCTGGAATTTGTAGAAAGCTGTTGGATGGTATGTGAATTTTTTGAAAATCATCCTTTCTTTTCCAGTAGGGATGAGTGTGGTAACTTCTTGTATTTTCTTTTTGCTCAAGGCTCTGTTTATTTTCTTGTATATTGTTTCTGGCCTGAATCCGTTTTCTGTAGCTATGCCCAATATCTTGTTTAGTTCAAGTGTGTATTCCTCTTTGTTCATAGAGATGTTGATTAGCCGGTGTGTCAGACTGTTGAGTGCTGCATGCTGGTGGGGAACAGGATTTAAACTGTTTTGTTTTATGTAGCTATTTGTGTGTGTGGGTTTCCTGTAGATGCCAAATGTTAGGTGGTTTCCATTCTTGATGATTTTAAGGTCAAGAAAGGGGAGTTGTCCATTCTGTTCTTTTTCCATTGTGAAGTTTATGGATTTTTCTAGAAGGTTCAATAATTTTAGTGCGTCTTCCAAGTGTGAGCACTAGTGGTGGTAGCAGTAGTAGTAGTTTGAGTGGAGCAAAACTACTGTGGTCATCAGCGCCACTCTCTGGCTGTAGATTTATTTATGTCAAATACATACAAAGCAATTACAGCATTAAGCAACTGAGATTACAAAAGTAGAAAAAATAAACAAATACATAAGTTATATGGGAATAAAAAAAAACTCACAAATCAATATATATCAGAACTAATTCTCAGCAAATACAAGCAGTTAAGTCCATACTGACACAGTTTGAAAGTCATTAACACACCAGAAACTACACAAATTTTTGTAAGGAAACCGCTGAATTTAGCTTAGCAAAACAGCGTGGCGATAGAGACAGTCATCCCCTAAAACCACAATTAAATTAGGAGAGAGTCCAAGTAGTTCGCGAAGGGCAGAATAGTTATGACACTGGCAAGGAAATGCTTCACCATAAAGGGCACATTGCAGTGGAGACAGCGAGGTGGGGGTTCACCCTTAAGGAGGTTGCCATGATTAAAATAACAGTGGCCAATATGAAGCCAAGCAAGCATGGTTTCCTCACGATGTGATGGAAGAAAATAACAATATCAAGGAAGCGTTGCAGCCTTGACCTTTCAGAGTTTGGCAGTAGATGTAAATCACTACTCATGCCAGTAGTATCTTTCTGCGCAAAAACCTTCAAATCCATACATAGGCAGCGGAGAACACATTCATCACGGTGTAGAATCACAGCCTTAGCTGCCTGTTTGTTTCCTACAATGTCATGATGCACAAGAATCCGGACAAAGACTACCCAAAAGCTAGCAAGAGAGAGTGCAACTGATCACGGATTTTCTGAACAAGTGGGTGTTGGCTATAGAGATCCCGTAAACTAATAAAGCACTGAGAGAATCAGAACAAATGACACTGGAGTGCAGGGAAAAGGAGCAAATGAAAAATGTGGCTTTAAATGTAGCATACATTTGGCAGTATAAACGGAAGTGCTAAGAGGGAAGCAAGTCTTGTGATCTAAATGTGAATCAGTAACCAGAGTGCAGCCTAACCATTGATCCACTTGAGAACCATTAGTATATAGAAAATGGTATCCAGGAAAGTGTATTTTTCAAAGTCACAAAATGGGTTGCATATATAGGAGCAGCAGCAGTATCCTTGGGCAATCTAGCCAGATCAAGATAACACAGAGGAATTTGGTGCATCCATGGAAGAAAACGATGAAATCCCCTATAGATGAGCAATGGAAGTACGCATCCAACTTTGACAGCAAGTTCCGAAATCTACACCCCAGAGAAAGCACTACAGGCAGACAGACTATTGCGATAACAATAATCCAAAGTGGCACCAAAGAACATAGAATAGGTGGAGTGTGAAGGCATGGTATGCAAAGCAGAGGCATAATTACAAAGACGAATATCCTGACCTATCCACAGGGATGGTTCACCACAATGCACGTACAAACTACAGGTGGGACTAGTACAAAAAGCTCCCAGAGCTAGTCTTAAGGCCTTGATGATGGACAGGATCCAATCTATGCAGAATAGATGACCGAGCAGAAGAATAGACCATGCACCCATAGTCGAGTTTCAAACGTATTAAAGCCCAGTAGAGATGCAACAAGAGTACGCAACCGGACTCCAAGAAGTGCACACACAGACACAGTAATTGCAGGGAGAGAGCACAGCATCCATGAACTATAAAATATGAGATCCCCAACACAGCTTATGGTCCAAAATGAGGCTGAGAAATTTCACTTCAACAAACGACAGTTCCATTCCACCAAGAGAGAGATAGGGGGCAGGAAACTCCTTACGGTGCCAAAAATAAGGCAGTATGTTTTCTCCGCTGAAAATTTAAACCCAACCTCCATACTAAGTGGTTAAGATATCAAGAAAGCACTGAAGGTGCCATTGGATAAAGCGCATATGTCCAGAGCTACGACAAATTGAAAAATCACCTACAAAGAGATACAGAGTGATGCCCAATGGAAAGTTCGACACTATGAGATTAATGACTATAGCAAACAAAAGGAACACTCAACACAGAGCCTTGCAGTACACCGTTCTCCTGTCTAAAGACCAGGGGGAAAGAAGATCCCACCTATACTCGAAAAGTATGCGCATTCATAAACTGGTGCAAAAAGATACGTAGATGGCCCCAGAAGTTCCAATGAAAGAGCTGGCAGCAGATTCCCATACATTAGACGGTAATGTAGACCTTTTTCAAGTCAAAAAAGACAGCTACCATAAATTTGAGTTGCCAATGAAACCAAGTGATCAACAGAAGACCACAGTTGTCGAAACCAGCATTGTTCAGGAGTGAGAAGAGCATAGGTTTCAAGACAACACAATCGCTTAGCAACCATCTGTTCCATTACTTTAAAAGTCGTCCTCTGTGGTGTAGTGGTTATCACACTAGCCTCTAGTTGCAGAGGTCGCAGGTTTAAACCTGACAGAGGGCGATAGCTTTTTTCGGGTGTAAAAATCCTTAGCATGGCTTCCTTCGGAAGGGAAGTAAAGCCGATAGTCCAGTGTTGTAGATTTATGGCATGTAAAAAAACCTCGGGCCTGATAAAGAGGCCTCTGAGCAAAATTACGGTCTTTCATGCCCAATACAGTTTAATTTAATTACTTTACAAATACAGTTTGTTAGAGAAATGGGTCGGTAGCTAGTGGGTAATCGTGGATCTTTTTCCAGGCTTAAGAATAGGAACAATAATGGAATCATGTCACTGAGATAGGAAAGTGTCATGCAGCCAAATATAGTTAAAGGTGTCTAAAAGAAAGAACTGTTTAAGCATTAACGCATGTATACCATCCAAGCCAGGGGCAGTATCAGGAGTGACTGATAAGGCTAATTCCAATTCAGGTAATGAGAAGAGTAGATTATAGTCTTCCAAGTTTCTGAGAGGTGAGATCAATTGAAGTGGGTGATTTGTTTGCATATATATATTTACGTAAACTTGAAGAAGGTTATGTTGTGCTGTCTTTGTTTTGTTTGGTTACATAATTTTAACTGCCCCCACGTATGGAAGCCAACTTGAAGTAGATGTTTAGCTCCACGCTTGGGAAGCCAACTTGAAGTAGATGTTTGCTTCACGCATTGTTTTTATGTAAATATTAGTTGCTTTAAGGAGTTTGCAACATGCTCAGGGTGTCAGTTTTAATTTGTTGATTATGTAATAGTTACTATTATTACGCAATATGCTACTACATATGAGAAGCTGATTTCAAGATGTGTTTTTGTTATTACACTCCAAGTTTTACACTATAATAATTAACTTTGTTATTAACACTACTTCTATATATTACTTATGTTTGAATTTTGCCTCGGCAGCTTCAGTAATGTTTGTAGTCACATTTCTTAGTCAGGGTGCAGTATGACAATGATTGTAGACATCACAGAATTTAAGTTTTTAAATTCACTTCTTTTATTAATTCTTGCACATTCTTTTTTTTTTATATAAAGCACTCACTTTTTAAGAACTGTGAGAATCTTTAATACTTTCACTTAGCGCATATACATATTTTACGATTCACACATAATGTTTCTGTAGAGAACACATCTTATATCTGTTCACTACCAAGGTTTGCCAGCAACTGAGTAACTTTCAACGGTCAAAAATCATAAGCTTCGGTATCTCAAGTCTCTGATTGGCTAATTCTAGTCCAATAGAATATCTGCATTTTACTTAAAGCTTTTCTTTGCTGTTGATTGGCTAATTTTAAATTGTAACAGAAATTACATTATCGTTGCTTTAATCATGACTAGTAATTTACAAACTTTCAAACTCATTATTGCCACAAGGTTACCTCATTATTACCTCATTGTTAGAAACTTAAAACTTATTATTCTCACAGCTCTTGCATTATTAAAGTAAATAATGTATTCATATAACATTAATAAAACATGTTTACAATAAAAATAAGCATTTGCAATGACTGTTACATACAATTCAAATAATTATTACATACATATTGTTACTGAATTTAATTATTATAAAATACAATTGAAATTATTCAGGTATTAAAATACTCTCTCAAAACCAGACGACTCTACCCAATCCTTGACAACCAAGTATTGGGAATCATAGTGGGCAGAACTAGAAGCAGAAGCAAAGACTCCACCCAGGGAATTGGCTATATGATAGGGATCAGTAACAATATTGCCAACCACAGAAAGTCGAGGGATAGATGAAGTAGAAGCTTTACCACAAAGTCTAGGATTTTATTCCACACCCAGGAGGATAAAGTGCAGCATGACAAAGTGGAGACAAAATGTCCCAAAGAAGACTTCTTACACTGTCAAATTATTTTCTGAGACTGGGTTGGGTAATCCCAACACTTTCAAGGCCTTTCAGCGAGCTCGGAGAGCTGCACTACATTCCTCCGATTACCAGAGTACGTCGTCCAATAAACAACATTTGAGGAATGAAAAGCTCAGCACCATCTAGTATCATGTCCCAAAGATATTGGAATCTTGCATCAATATGAGGAAAGGAGACAGTGTTATCTCGGGCCACAAGTTGTGAATAAAGGGTCCAGCCTGCTCTACTGAACATCCACTTCATTGGGCAAGTACAGTCAATACCGCGAACCATATGAAACAAGACAGGGTAGTGGTCACTGCCGTATCAGAAGCCACAGACCAGTGCAAAGAGGCAGCGAGCTGTGGCAAACAGAAGGAAAGGTCAAGACAAGAAAAAAAGCCAGTAGAATCACAAAGAAACATGGGAAGCCCAGATTTGAGTGTAACTAAATTGTGGAGATCTACAATTGCAGCAATCTGAGTACCTCTAGGACACTCGCGGACCAAGCCTCATAAAGTATGATGGGCACTGAAATCCCGTAAGATAAGGAACAGTTGGGGGAGCTGGGGAAGCAAATCTAGAAAGCTCTATGCAGCCCCAGAAGAATTAGATGGAAGGTACAAAGATCAAAGTGAGAGATGGCAAAGTAATACAAAGAGCTACCGCTTGTAAATCCGTATATAGCTGAATCGAAGTGTAGTCAAGATCCCGACGCACCAAAATACAAGTCTCCCGGTGGGCATGACCACCATCAGGAATAGGGAGATCATTACAAAAAGCTGTATAGTGAAGAAAGTGCATATAGTCTTCAGGGCAGAGTTTAATCTCCTGAAGACACACAAACAAAGGCTGATTAGAAAGCAGAAGATCTAGCTCCTCCTTATGGGAATGGTAACCATGCATATTCCACTGAAAAAAGGCCATAAGAAGTAAAGGAGAAAAGGGAAATTAATCACAAACTGTGGGAAAAGAGTAAAAGCCCTTAAGTCAGAGTCTGCCTCTACAGTTCCAAACGATTTTGATACATGTCTGATTTTTCATTTGTGAACCTGAAGAGGTCAAGTTCTTCTTCCTGGAGTTTGGCAACAAAGATGGCTTAGCAGGCTTCTGTTTGAAAGATTTATCCATAGTGCTGACAGCAATAGTGGACTTCACAGCAGCTTTGGACTTCTCCTGAGTCTAACACTGGTCACGGCAGGTAAAACTTTTGCTGCAAAAATGTTGGTAGTGGCCTGAGACAGATCCACAGAAGCAGCTGTAAGCAACTCCTTGGAAACAGGACACACCACAATGAGTGGTGTTGAAGAAATGTTCCTATACACACCACTCAATGTCCTCAGAACTGATGTCCTAAGTGAGGGGCGAAGGTACAGCAGAAAGCACTGGTGGATGAGAAACATCCAATGTGTCTAGAAATGTAGGCAACAACTTCTTGAGAGGCCGTCTAAGGCGGAGGAAGCTACAACACCTCGGCAGACATTCAAGGAAGCATGTGGCTCAACAATAACTTCGTGGGTTCCAAAGTGATGTACCTGGAGCAAACAAAGGGACTGTGGATCATCCTTAGTCATTATCAATAAAGACCCATTGCATTGCAGTTACAGTTCTGCACTGAGCCAGCGATTTTGTCCAAGGTAGCCTGAACCACAGAGGGGTTCAAAGAGCTAAGCGGTGTTTGATCTGGTGTAGTCAAGCACATAAATAATGGGGAGTGTTACACTTTCCTTCCAAGACAAGATCAACCATACATCTCTTTTTGGAGGTTACTAGACGAAAATCAGTAGTAATGTCCATAGCTGCAGTGAATGCCATGGATGGAGAGATGCCACTAGACCCAGCTATCTCCATGCCAGGTCGAACCTCATGGTGGTTCCAAACAGGGTCGACCTGAGACCCTGTGCCGGCCCAGCTATCCTTCAAAGGAGTAGGAACAAAGCTCTTTCTACAGGCAGGGTAGTTAACCCTAACCCAAACCCCCGAAACCTGGAGGACAGGTGACTGGGGACCCCGGGAGTGAACAAATGTTTTCAACATAAACCAGGTCGACAATGAACAATCCCATCCCTGGATAAACACACCCACCTTGTAGCGGTAGATATAGGGACTTCAAGTGTTACAGCCTGAGATGCAGAGTATTCAGAATGTTCACTAACTTAAGGAGAGATCTCCTTGTAGCTTCACCTTTGTGTATGCACTCAGCCATAGCAAAAGTCAATATGACTGATAACATATCAGGCAGAACTCCAGGCTATGAGGTGCGCGCACACAATCATGCCAATGCCATTCATAACTGAAGTGAGACAGAGTTTGCACATCCAATATTAAGTCAATTAAATATTTGGTTCAGTTTTCACTTTTACAATGTTTACTAATATGGTATTTATTTTGAAAACAAAAAGAGTAATTTGTTTGTGTTTTATGTATGAATGTCTTAAAATTAATATATATCTTATGAATGGTGCTAAGGTGCTAAGGTTATTTATTGAGGAAATTACCTGGTGCCGGTACATTAGGCCCGAAGTATGGCAGGCCATATGTTTAGCAACTTAAATGAGAGAGGAGAGGAGACAAGAGAAGAGAAGAGAAAAGAGAGAGGAAAAAATCAAGTATTCCAACCCAGGTTGTTCCAATTATGAGACAAATGCATTTCATTACTCAGCTACCATGCATACAATCAAACTAAAAGGCATCTAAATTCCTACTTATCGCTAGCTTTGAAATGAATGCAGGGTGGTGAACACAGCATCAGCAAAGTTTTCAATGCTTTCCAAATTGAACTCCCTCTCTGGCTGTTGCTCATTTATTTTGTCTTAGGCTGTACACTGTAACTCAAAACTTTTACTTTTGTCATAGTAGAGGTTTAAATGTTTTGATTTCTTGCTCAGGGAGAAAAGTTGAAATTTAGCTTTTTTTATTTACTTTCATAATGTTTTCTGCACGCCAGTCTTGGAAGTTGTTCTGATGTTCTTTGAATACTGCTTATAACTGATCAACTACTTTTGCTTTTTGAGAATTCCAAATAACTAGATCCCTAAAAGAGCTATCTTCACTTTAGCTTTTTCAAGTGTATGTGGGAGGTCATTTACATAAACATTATAGAGTGCTGTGCTTAAAACTGCTTCTGGTAAACCAAGGCGAGTCTGAATTTAGAATAGCTGGTCACACAAAAACCTTGCGTGTTATGAATTCAGAAATCCATCTTAACATATTAGATTTGACTCCTAACTGGTGTTTACTAATCAGTTTACTTCTCCAGACATTGTCATATGCTGATTGTGTCTTCTTTTCCATTAAAAGCTGCCTTTATATCTTCACTTAAGATAATGACTTGTTCATTTGTAGAATGTTTTCAAAATTCTGCCTGAGATGGTGACAACAGATTGTTTCTAGGCACCAGCTTAGGTACCAATGCCTTCTATTAATTTTGCTAAGTGACTTGTTAAACATGTCTGTAGTTTATATTTTCTGCTGGTTTTTGTATTGGAATTATAACATTCTTCTAATCAGCTGGTACTGATATCACGCAAATGTGATTATAAAACTGTAATACAGTGTTTCTAGCTTTTTTAGCTTAAGTGTGTAATAAATTCTGCGTCGATTTTGTCACATCCAGGAGCTTCCTGATTCTTCATTTCTTCTTACTGCTGTTTCAAGTTATATGTAGTGAAATTTTCATAGAAAATTGTATCTTTTCATTTCAATTATTGTGAACCTTCAGCCCGATTATGTTTTTTGGTATTTAATTTTAGTAGCTTTTGTTCCTTTACCTATATACTTCCTTGGGATTTTATTTGAAATGAAAATTTTATTGAAGTTAGATGCAATCTTCAAATCGTCTGATTCTTTTATCTTTATATATAATAGGTTGTTTTGTAATGCATTTTCCTTCAGTTCCAGATATATAATTACACACTTTTTTCATCTTTTCTATATGGGGTGTAAAGAGTAGCTGACCTGCCATGGCATACAAAAGCATCCTCTCGTGGTGAAGAGAGGATATGGTCAGTGGAGTTGTCTGACAAACCTCCCGACTAGATTAAAGTGACCTGCTAACCAATGGCAGATGAGGTCCTACAGACAGCGTGGGGGTTGTGACTAGGTGAATAACCTCACATATTAAAAATATGCTGCCTACTCAAAAATAGTTGTGATAAGCTCATTTAAAAATTTAATCCAATGTAAAACATTCGGGAGTAAGGGTCTCACATTTGAATCTCTGGGAGGGGACTGCTTTGGGAATAAGAAATGATGAACTGGTAAATATACTTCAATGGAATACTCAAGGATTAAGTAATAATAAAAAGACAGAACTTATTAAAGAACTACATGACAAAGACATATGTGCATTTGTTATAATGGAAGCTAACATATCAGATGATCGAAAGTAATATTTCAACATAAGAAGATATAACACCTGCAGAGAAGCAAAAGCCAGGAAATTACCTAGCAGAATGTTGGTAGGAGTGAAAGAAAAGTATATATATATATATATATATATATATATATATATATATATATATATATATACTTCTAATCAAAGAAATTAACAATATTGTCAAATCTTGAAATTGTCAAATTGGAATGCCGGAAAAATAAAGAGCATCTAATAGTTTACTTTATGCACAATCCATCAAAAGATAACATGGATTTCAGTTTCTTCAAAGCATCCTTATTGAAGACTTCAATGCCCATTCAAAACTTTGGGGTTATACAGACACAAATACAGCAGGAAAATTAGTAGAATAACTATTAAATGCCAGTAATGTAGTTAATATATAAAGTAGGACAGGAAGCTACATCTACACCACACTGGCAGCAAAACAAATCCCAACCTCTCCATTGTATCCTTTCAGAACTGCAGATAGATTAACTCAAAATGTGATAAGAATAATGGGATCAGATCACAGGGCAATCATTGCAACAATAAAATATATAAAACACACAAAACTGTTAAAAACAATTCCTGGAATTTTAAAAAAGAAATTGGAAACAATATGCAGCTGAACTGGAAGATAAATTACCCAATGTTACTGTGAACCAAAAGCCCACAAATAGCACAAATAAACTTATGTGAAAAACTATCATACAAACACAAGGAGAAATTAAATCATTTTGGTCAAAAGAATTCGTCAAGTTAAAATATGAGCAAGATGAAGCTAGTAGAAAGGCAAAAGAAGAAAACAGCAGCACTTCTATACTAAAATGGAAAAATAAGACTGCAAACCTCAAAAGAAATTATTTCAATACAAAAAGAAATGCATATAAGTTCACACATTCAGAATATAGAATGGCCCTAAAGAGAAGATGCTGCAAAGCTCCGAGGTACAGTCATAAAACACATTATAGCAGATACCTGGCAGAATTTATATGCAAAAGAGCATATCCATACCACCAGCACAAACTTCACACTTTCTTCAAACATGTTCGACAGCTGTAGACTCCACATCACGTATAAAAGGTAAGACTAACTCAAGAATTGCTTCATTTATGTAAATTCAGCACTTTCTTATCCATGAATTACACTATTCCGCTGAATGGCTGTTAACACATGAAACACACTCACGCTCCTGTACAGTAACACAGCATCTAGCAACATATACCATTGTTGCACAGCATAACATTGAATGTTTTCTAATGACAAGAAAACAACGATTTAGGACCTTAAAATTAAATTTGTACTATATATTTTCACTGCAAATGTACCACAACACTTCTTTATTCATATCCTACTCCTTCTAGATTGCATGCTTAATAAATATCCACAAATAAGAGTTGCTATGTGCACGTAATAAATTGGCTTCTAACTACATTACAGAACTTTACTGACAGAAAAAAACTGTTAAAAACTTAACAGCATAAAATAAAATACAGTAACACCACAATTTGTTAATTTTTTCGAGTGGACCAACTTCTGCATAATAATCAAGCTCAAGATAAGGCAATTTTTAAACCCCCACTCCTTGTGTGCCCTAGGACAATGACCTGCTTAGCTATCCTTGCTGAATCATAATTACTGTGCTGTTCAATAATATTCAAATATTTGCTTAGTTAAACTAGTACAGATTGGAAATTTTAATCAGATTTGAAAAGCTTTATACCACAATCAAGACTCAAACCAAATTTGAGCTCTGTCCTGAAGACCCTGTAATTTACATTAGTTTTTCAAAATGATTCAATAACTTACTGTACACAAGGTCAGTGTGAATTCCGTATAATGCACAACCTAGATTAGTTTGAATAAGAGAAAGTACAGGACATTACAGATGAAACTTACATCATCAAACTCTGTACATACGCTAATAAACAGAACTCTGCACAATACATGCTAAAAACCTTGAAACAGGCAGATACTTGGCACTACAAAAAGTTCAAAATAGGCACTAATATATAAGCAGTAACAGTAATAATAAGCACTGAGGTAGGTACAATCATTATTTACCACTTAGAAACACATTGACACGATAGAACAGTATATCAAAGTCATATCCCATACCTTCAATTTACTAAATTCCACTATTCTCTTAATGGAGTGTAAACTGTAAACATTATTTTTATAAATTTGCACTCTTCAGTTACTACATATTTCTTTATGACAAACACTCTACTCATCCAGATTATTTCATGTTTGGCTATGCAATTTCAAATAAATTAACAATTTAGATGGAGTGTGCAGTGAACTTGACAAACTTTATTTCGACAAAACAGATTTTCATACTGTACTTAACACTCCAATAGCAAGAAAAAACTGAACTAATCAATAATTAAAAGGCAACTTTACATAAAACCATTTACTATTTTGTATCGGAAAGGAATGCCAGTATTGCACACTTCCTAGGCCATGTTGTCAACAATGGCTGATTTGCTCACTGAGGTTAACATCACATTAATAAATAACCACCAATAACAAAAATAATGAAATTACAGTAGGCAAAAGCCTTGATAAAACTACTCATTAGGGGGAAAAAAGCCATAATAGGCCCTTAAGCTATAAAAGACAATTTTAGGCACTATAAAATTAGTTTATTTTACTCCCATAAGCATGAAACATATTTATACACTGGTAAGGACGAGATAGATAAAATAACAATGTATTAACTACTCGGTGCAAATGAAAGTGCAGGAGCATGTAGCCAGAGGTCTCCCACACGTGCACAGAAAGCTGGATGTCACATGGTGCGAAGCCAGCATGACCATAGTGCCAACATGAGGCAGTTGAAGGAACAGAGCAAGACAGTGTGGGTCAATAGGCTGTTATGATGCATTGTGGTGGTGTTCATTTCAGCATGGCCCAGAGACAACATTTGGAAGACTTCACACTGGGAAGTCATTGGGAAACTGGAAAAAAGACTAAGTATGACAGAGTAGCCCAGGAGTTTGGTATTGCTCACAGCATTGTTTCACATGCATGGGAAGCATTCCAAACCACAGGCACAGGAGGAAGAGGTCAACCACGATCAACTACAGCAGCAGATGACCACTACATTGTGCAACAGGCAAGAACAGACCCCAACCAAACAGTGGGTGCAATTGCAACCACATTTAACTGGACTGCAAGACATGCAATCTCAAACTTCAGTGGCACACAGCTGAATGGGGATGGAGTTTTTGCATAATGACCAATATGTTGTGTTCCATTGACATCTGCGCATTGGCAGCACTGTTTGCGATAATGCCAAGAGCATCAGGACTGGACCAACTTGGAATGGAGTTGCGTGCTCTTCTCGGATGAAAGCAGATTCAGTCCGAGTAGTGATTCTCAACCTACCCTCATCTGGCAAGAGGTGGAAACACGTAATGCACCCAGGAACATTGTCGAACATGATCCTTTGGGGTCCAGATCTTATGGTGCAGGGAGGCACAATGCTGCATAGGCGTAGAAACCTCCAAATCTTTGAATGTGGTACACTCCCTGTCAACATATTGCAACACTGTACCCCGTCCCCATGTGCTTCTTTTCAGGAGCGCTTAAGCCGCGAGTTCATTTTTATGGATGACAATGCACGACCGCATCGAACAGCACAGGTGGAGGAGCTCTTGGTACAAGAGGATATTCGGCAAATGGCCTAGACTGCCTATTCCCCTGACTCAAATCCCATCGAGCATGTGTATGTTCAGGAGACATATTGCAGCATGTTCACATGCACCATTGACATCCAGCAGATGTCAACCACGCTGGTGGAGGAATAGAACACCCTACCACAAGAACTCCTTACCAACCTTGTGGCCAGTATGGGAGCACATTACAGAGTATGTATTACTGTCCGTGGGGATCACAACCCTTTTAAGAACCATGTCCCTCCTTGTGTAATCCCCAGGAGACCATGAGTTGCAGTGACTTCAGTGTAATTTGTTGTCTCTGTTCATTTCATTGCATATTTCTTTTAGTTGCCTACTGCACTATACTGTAGCAGTTCTTTCTATGTATGGTTCAAGTTTCATCGAGCTATGATGCTTGGCAAGGCCACAGCTTGTGAACGTTATTTACGTCCTTAAGTTTTGCATACCAGTGCATAAATAAAGCCTATAATTCTAAACAAAGGAAAAAAAAATATGCAAATTCTGAGCTCTACTAGTAAACATTTTAAGATGTTCTCTGAACTGCTCCTACCTTGTAAATTCTTAGAAGGTGAATCTTCTCTATGAGACTCTGGAACTCTGGTAGGGTAGCTAACTGCAATTTTACGACCAAACACATCTTCTCCATCCATGCGCTTCTGCGCCCTAAAATAATTGCAACACCAGTATAAATGAAAATTCAGTCAAGAGAAAGAGACACACATCTAAATGCCAAATGATGGAAGCATTATTTGAAAAAACATTTCCTTGAGTAGACAATTTTAAGTCAAAGTCTTAGAAAACAGTTCGTATCTCCCAAGGTTTATAACATAGTTATCAATCTTTGCACAAAAATTTAATAAATATTGTAGCAATTCAAAATTTTGTTAAATGCATTTTTAATCACTTGGGTGCATTCTACAAACCATCACTTTTTAAACCGCAATTCCTCACAAGAGTGCCTTTACTGGGAATAGCATTTGATATAAAGTTTTATCAGTATACTGCAAGTACATCATAAAATACCATAGAGTGACTTATTTATTCCTCTACAACAATTTTAATAAATTTGTAAATTTCAATATATAATACAAGCAAAGTTTTGCCTTTGCAGCGATGCCAAAAGAGAATAAAATGAAGTATTAGAGTTCCATTGCACAAAAATCTGCAACTACTTCTGCTGAAGGCTGAAAAATTTCAGAATTTAACTTGCATCATTTCAGAACAGAGTTTGAAAAACATTAATTCTGGGATAATGCATTTAAGCTTAACCCTCCGTCAGGTGCAACCGGCCTAACAGACACAGCGTGGAAATTTTTGTTGCCCTCTCCACCGCTAGGATGCATTGGGTGTCTGTCCGTCCTGTAGTCTCCTTCCTTTATCTGAAGTTTACAGTCCTAGTGCTCAGTTGGCTTGCTTGCTTCCTGGAGTGCAGTTACCGTAATTTTGATCTCACAGGCACATTGCGCCCGAATTCGTCACAGTGTTTTTTTAATCTGTTTATCACTAGTATTTTTTTTTTTTTTTTTTTTTTTTTTACAAATTTCCTGACTACGTAATGTATAATTTGTGAATATTTTTCGGAAATACGTCAATTTTTTAACCTGACCTCAGGCTCATTGCGCCCGACCACATATTTATGTTGATGTTTTCTCTCATACATTTCATGTTTTCGTATAAAATATTGCGGAAATTCTACGATTTCTCTAATTCGAGTCATCTTGACGAGGTAGATCCCTCAGCGAGGAAGATCCCTCAGTGAATGAGGATTTGGGGGAAGTGAGTGGCGTTGCTTCTGAAGATGAGGTGGAAGAACATGAAGGCAATTCAGAAATCGAACAAGATGGTGAGGCATCGTGCTCCGTGGTGTAGTGGTTACCATGCTAGCCTCTAGTTCCCTAGGTCGCAGGTTCAAACAATGGATTTTTTCGGGCGTAAAAATCCTTAGCATGGCTTCCTTCGGAAGCGAAGTAAAGCCGGTGGTCCTGTGTTGTAGATTTATGGCACGTAAAAGAACCTCAAGCCTGATAAACAGGCCTCTGAGCAAAATTACCAGTCTTTCACACCCAATATAGAAGGGAAGCTAAGGACCACAGTAGTTAGAGCGCGTCCATAAATAAAACTATTTAATTTAGATGGTGAGGAGTCTGAAGATGAATCCGAACCAGTTCCAGGAGTCAACGTTTTTGTGGGAAAAGATAAAAAGACCAAGTGGAACGAAAATCCTCCTGCAAGAAATGTTCATAGGCAGGGTCATAATGTTGTAACGCATCTTCCTGGAGTCATAGGAAGTGCTAAGAATTCTCAAATTGTAGTCGAATGTTGGGACAATTTATTCAGTGACGATATCCTGAACACGATTGTTAATGCACAAACCAGTACATAGAATCCATCAAGCACAAATTTTCCAGAGAGAGGTACATCACGCCAATTGATGTCATTGAACTAAGGACTTTCATTGGCTTGTTGTATCTAGCAGGAGCTCTCAGAGGTAATCGTCAAAGTTTGGAGGAACTTTGTGGGGAAAAAAGGTGACGGTGTGGAAAAATTTTCCCTCGTGATGAACATCAAACGGTTCAAGACTCTGATACGTTGCCTTCATTTTGATGACTTTACTACCAGGGCAGAACAAAAAGAATTCGACCGTCTTGCTCAAATTCGTGACGTGTTTGAAAAATTTGTAGAAAACTGTCAGAAAGTCTATACCGTCAGGGAGAACGTCACAGTGGACGAAATGCTTCCAGGATTCTGAGGAAGGTGTCCATTTCAGCAGTATATTCTGTCGAATCCGAACAAGTACGGCATAAAATGTTTTGTACTTGTTGATGCAAAAATGTTTTATACGCTGAATATGGAGATATATATGCTGGAAAACAGCCTGAAGGTCCCTTCTGTGTCAGCAATAAACCAAGTGAAGTGGTGAAAAGAATGGTCAAGCCATTATGTGGGTTTGGTCGTAACATCACTGCTGATAATTGGTTCACTGATATGGATTTGATCGATTATTTGAAAAAGAAGCTGTCATATGTTGGAACTGTGTGAAAAAATAAAAGACAGTTGCCCCTGCAATTTGTTTCGGTCAAAGGAAAGATACAATACACCAGGCATGTTTGGCTTTACTGCTGGAAAGACTTTGGTGTCTTACATCCTGCAAGTGAAGCATGTAATTCTGTGTCTTCGCTTCATGACAACGCCATCAACCTTGAATCTGGATATCAAAGGAAGCCAGAGATAATCAGTTTCTACAATTCCAATGAGGGCAGCATTGATACTGTAGACCAAATGTGTGCTACTTACAGAATGAGCAGAAATGTCAAGCGCTGGCTAATGGTGATATTTTTTACAATGTTGAATGTGAGTGGTATAAATTCACAAGTAATTTACCTTGGCAATCAACTGGAACCCTTGCACAGAAGAGTTTTCCTGAAGACGTTGGTCCACCAACTAGTGCTTGGAGAGCTAAACTGAAGATGTGTGAAGACAGTTGAAATCCCTACCAGCCTACAAATGCGACTGAAAAGGTTTCTTCCCAACGGTAATGATCCAGAAATGTTATCAAAAGATATAGGTGCTCTAGCTGCATAATGGAAATGGGTTTCAGGAGGAAGCCAAACTATGAATGCAAAAAATGTCACACCTCAATCTGTCTTAACTCTTGCAAATATGGTCTGCAGAACATGCTGTGGCGGGTGCATATGCCCTTCTTCTGCTCAACTTTACTGACTGTAAATGAGCTAATCTCGATTCTGAACTATGCACTGCAATGTTATAATTGTTTTTTACCATACTTTGCAATTCGTTTAATGATAATGGCCTGGCAATTTGAGAAGAAGGTTGTAGCCCCACGTTTAGGTACCAATTTGAAGGCAAGTTTACTTTGAAGGAGGAAGTTGTATTGTAGTTCGACTGTTGGGGAGCCAAAAAACTTCAAATAGTTTCTTGGAGTGTTCGCCCCACATACGATACAAAGTTTCCAGTGGTCTTCGCCCCATTTAAAAAAATCAATGTTTCTTATTTTTGAATGTGTCAGTATTAATTTGTAGAAATATGTATCTCTAAGCAGGGTAGTGCGGCTGAAGAATGTAGGCTTACACATATTATAATTTTTACTTCACTCCTTTTATTAATCCTTCACATGATTAAATAACACTTCACTAATATAGAGTGCTGTAAGATTAACACGCAAGCTTTTTAATACGTAAGCTTTATAATATTCTCACCATAATGAATTTTATGTGTCTCACTGAATACGTACCGAGCAAACTGCTCAGGAAAGTTGCCTACTAGCGATTGACGTTTACCACTTAAATTTGTACATTTTTCTATTTCATGTCTCTGATTGGCTAATTTTACTCCAATAGAATACTTTTATTTAACTTTCAGCTTTTCTGGTTGTTGATTGGCTATTTATAAACTGTTTTAAATATTACATTATTGTTTCCAAGAATTACTAGTAGCATTATTAAACTTTCCAATTCATTATTGCCTCAAGGTTACCTCATTGTTTAGCAATTTTAGGCTTTTATTCTCACAGCTCCAAAATTATTAAATTACTTAATAAATTCACATAACATTATTACACATGTACACAATAATATAAACATATACAATGACTGTAATATACACTTTTTATATATTGTAGTATACATATATTGCTTTAAGGCGGGCTGCTGTTATATTTTATATTATACAATTAGACTGAAATCATTTAAGTGTTAAAAATACTGCCTCAAATTTAAGCCAATTTGGTGGCAGATTAAACATTTTGATACATTCTCTTTTATATTTTTCTAAAAAATAAACGAGTTTTTTTTACAATAAATTTAGGGCTATTGTACTTTTAGGTGGTCTTCATTGAAAACGCTGAAAAAGCAGAAGGAATGGAGTAAATTACCTTAAGAGTGTATTTATAAGTAGATGTGATCTCGTCAATACCTGGTGCCCATCTGCCCGCCCCTTTTAGGTGTTTTACTTTTATAGGAAAATTGCAATATGAACACAACAAACGTAGCCATCTTCCCAAATACACCTACTGTCAACCTAAATAAGAAGTGAAATCCACGAAATAAGCGATGTTACTACTACTTCATTTTGTATTGACTTTTGGAAGGAATTTCTGCTGACGGGAATCATTCGAGTTTTAGACACGCAGATCCCTCGGCTACTCTTTGAGGCTGAGGGCCCTCAATCCCTCGGCTATGCCTTGAGGCCGAGTATCTTACCGGCTTTGGCAGCATCAGTTATTCATATGTTGCCAGCATGCGTTAGAGCTAGAGAATGACAGTGTTACATCTGTAGGACATATAAGACATCACTTCCATCGCTGTTGACCACCTAAATGCAAGCTACCCCAAATTTAGTTTTTTTCACCTTTAAACATTTCCACGAATGTCAGTGAATGCTTTTATAACACTAAAATTAAAATAAGTGTGTATTAATTATGACTGTTTTAGCTGTGCCCAACAGGCGCATTGCGCCCGAACTCGCCAGAGCATATATTGCGCCCGATGGAGGGTTAATAAAAAAAAGTCTTAAAAGGTGAATATAGTAAAATATTTCAAAAATTTACACAGCAGGTCTCACACTAGGTGCTTCCACCTGCCCATTCAACATTAAGGCATGCCATACCTACACTTATTTAATGTGGTCACACCTCATTCAAATCCACAGGAGAGAGACAATAACCAGTGGTTCTAGCTATCCCACAGACAGCATATTTCAAGCTGTGAAATAGAGTATCTAACAACAGAGGGCAGTTCAACTCATACAAAGTAGCTTCTGCTTCTGGCACTGTACAATGCTGGGAAAGAAAGAGTCCACAACAGTTTGAGTTATAAAAGTATTTAAAACTTTCTGCTGCTTTATCAAGATAAATAAGCCTTTAGGGCATCATGAAATAATGAAAAAGAACATTCTGGTGTGAGAAAAGCTGGTATTAACTTAAGTGATTTATCCAAATGTCATACAGAACAAAGATACAATAACATCTATTAAGCTCTGTCATTTTTATTAATTTCTGAAAATTTAATAGTATAAAATCTATATGTCCAATTGAAAGTACCACCTTAAAAATAAAATATCTAATTTTTTTTTTTTAAATTTGACACACGTCCCCCCCCCCCCCAGAAGAATTCATCAAGTTTATTCTGCAGTCACACTGTTAAAAATATTTGTGATTTTTTACATTATTTCGTATCTGTGACCAAACCGGCAGTTGCAGCTTCCCCTACAAAGCCACCAAGTGGTGCTTTGGGGACTACGTTTCAGATTCAGTGGAACTTAGGTTAGAGTTAGTTTTTTTTAACATAAGCTCATTACTGAATAGGGTTAGTTTTCTGATAGGGTAGATTTCTGATTATGAGGATCTTAGGTTCTCAGTGTGAAAAAAACTAATTTTCTGATCAGTAAAAAGTATTCATTTCGCCACTGCTGTTATAACAGCCAACAATGTAAATTGTAAAGTCTGACAAATGTATACAAAATGTTATATTCAATATTCTTTATGTATTATTAATAGATAACCCTGAAAATCACACTTCACTCCTAAAGGGGACTAAAAGAACAGAGATTCCATTAAACTTATTCAAATTTGTCATTTCAATCCTTGGTTTGGTGAACTACTGTTGCCAAAATGGAATCTGGTTACATCAAAATAAATGAAATTAGAAATACAGCAAATGGTATTTTGGAGTACATTTTAGTTAAAAGTTCAATCAAAAGAATTACAAAATAAGACAAAGGTGCCCTTTTCAAACAATTTCAATACAAAAATGTGTGCATAATTCAAAATGTTTTAAAACTATCTTTCTACAAATTTATACTTGCTGCTTTATATTATCAGAAATAACATTAATGGCAACTCTTCATTGCTGAATTCTTTTGCTCTTTCACAAAACCAGGAAATGTGGCAGGCATTAATTCAGATAGAAATTCATTACCTATAACAGTATCTTTTCTCTACTTTCCTAACTGCAATATGATTCTTTAATACCACATGTTTAGTTTTTAGAAGATTCAGTAAAACATAATTTGCTCATTTTCCACAAGTTTTAAAACACTGAAGAATAAAATAAAGAGAGACAAATTTCAAACTCTTATCACTCATATCACAAGAAACTTACCTCAATCTATAAAAATATGGAGGAAACATTTTAGTCCTACTTGAGAATTATACAGCAAGTTCAGTAGCTACTTGCAATGTATTATAACATCACCACATGAAACTTCAATAGTATATCCTGCATTATGTTCTTTCTGTGACAGACTAAGACACAAAGAAAGAGTACTGTTGCTTAAAGACTGCAAAAGTATGGACATACAGCCATGAAGAGAAAAGAAAAAAGTTAAAAAAAAAAAAAAAACAAAGCCAACATGCAAATAAAAAATTGCCCTTCTTTCCTATCTTATGTTTGAAGCTTGTAATGCAGCAAGCAGCTAATTTCAATTTAGTCCCTTTAATTATTAAAAAATAAAATAGGAAACAGCAGTTGGTATTAGAATCTCTATCACTATGTATGTTACAACAAATTATGAAAACCATTTTCACTAAAAATGAATTTAAAATATTTGTCTGTCCTAGAAAGGCATAAGTAAACACAGTAAATTAATCATTATGATTGCAATCATGCATTGAATAATTTAAAATTCAGCAGTAAAGTTTTAAAAAAAAAATATATATATATACAATTTTGGAGACAGTAGAATGTGAGATGTCTTAGGCTTCCTCCTAGCACTAAAGCTCCTTTATGCTCAAAACTGACATAACTCAGTGCAACTAATACCTCAAGTTAAAATGATCTTTATATACAATAAACCAATGTTGAAGCTACTTTTAAAACATGTATGTATTATATTCACAAGGAATATCATTTCCTCTTTTATCAAACTACTTTCTTTTGAAAATTATTAACTGTTTTATCAACATATTTAAGGTGCCATACTATTAAAGAGCAGCACTTTCACTCTCCAACTTAGTTAGCATTTATGGGGGGGGGGGGGGGAGAGAGTGTGTGTGCAAAGTGTTGCCAAGAAGCCAGGCTGCTGACACTATGAAGTAGATTCAACACCAAATCATTAACTTGCAGCACACACCAAAATATCTGAATTCAATACTGACCTTCATTCTCATCAACACTTTCCACACACACACACACACACACACACACACTACTATTACCAATTATGTAAAACTTGGAGAGAACCAAATTTATTTAGAATAACTCGTTTCCTTAAGTATACAACTAATATTCCTTTTTGTATTATGCTACTCTATGGCTCCAACAATGCATTTTGGGCTTTAGTTGCTATGTGTATCATCACTACAATACTTCCACAAAGGATTTGGTCCATTTTTATGTTAAATCCATCTTATGCTAAAATAAACTTACCATATATTTTAATGACCTAGTTCTAGTTCTCCTGAAACAGCTCTGTAAATATTTGCTCTTCTTCTTCTTACAATTGTCTAAGCCATTGACTAATGGCCCAGTATTACCATGCAAATGGAATCATTTAAGAAAAGAAACATAGAAGAAAGGTGATATGGATAGGTGATAAACAAATGAGGTTAAAAGGAAACGATTTGTTTATAAAAGTTACAGCAACAGGCACATTAAGGCTCAAGAGGTTGGACTACAGAGATTGGTAAAAATATTCTTTGTTCGTAGCACCATCAAGTTTAATTTTACTAACTCCAAAGTACTAAACTGAGTATCAGACAGTTGCAATTGATTTGTGACTGTACTACAAAGCTATTGCAATCAAAGGAACTTCTTAATGCTATGGGGAATAGGCAGACATTCCAGTATGAAACAAGTTAAGGTGCCTGGGTGACTGCACTGATATATGGTGACCATCAGAATTGAGGAGCATTTTTGCGAAAGTCAATAGATGCAGAAATCCAAATTTTACAGGAATCTTCACATTTTTTTTTTATTTTAAACACACAATATATGCTTTATAACAAAAGTTTTTAGCACAAAGCACCCTGTTCAGACACAATGAAAGTGGATTAAATAAAAATATGAGCACTTTTTCAATATTGGTCTGTTTTACTCCCAAAAAACTGAGATTTCTTCAAAACTTGATATATGCAGTCTTTATTCATACGCATCTCATTAGTTACAGCACTAATAAAACTGAAAAAATCAATAATTTTAACACAAAGCTGTAATTTTCATAAAAGTCAATGTGACACCTCTGCTAGAACAGTTGTGTAGAAGTCCTTTGTCTCATCTCTTATTTCGTAAAACACTTCACACTGCTTACTTCCTTTAGTTTTTGGACTGCATGGAGAGTCGTGTCACTAGTGCATGGGAACATTTTCTTACTGTATGAGGATTCTTCTCTTTAGATCTTGATTTTCCACCAGCTACTGTTTCTTGAACCATAATCAATTCACCCCCTGTATCCATTATTCTCACACAAGTAACAGTCAGAAACTATGGTACTGATCTGCAACCGGTAAAAAATTTGGAGAGGAATCTGCTAGCTTTGCACCTGCATGGTTTGAGATACGACGGTTACGTACGTGCAGTACAAGTGAAAAACAATAGCTCACGCTTACATTGAAAGCTTTACATATGACCATTTTAGCAGCCAATATATGTCCAAGGATAGATTCATATTTCTCTCCTTGCCAACTGAGAACCGCAGAACCCTCTCATAGAAACACAGTTATTGGGATATTATGACACTGGAGAATGCTCTTACTTAAAACCTTGCATGAATCAGGTTTCACTAAATCTGATTTCATAGATCGATTCAGATACTAAAATATATATATAGATTTAATATATAATCATTTTCAGAAATTTTTGCATCTATTGACTTTTTGCAAAAATGCTGCTCAATATTTCAGACTGTGTAGCTGCTTTATATTGAAGATAAAATGAATAACAAATATATATATTGCTTTATTTTGGTTACTCCTGAAATGAAAAGTTACACTTACAGGTACCAAACACAAAAATGCACTTCATTTCATGATGCACTATATATAATGAATTTAATTACAATACAAAATTGCCTGTTTAAAAATATTCTGACAAAAAATATAAGCACAACAAAAATAAAAAGAATGGTGTCCATATAAGAATATTAATACTTCATAATTCTTCTTCGCAACACTCCAGTCACCCATCTCAGCATGCTCTCCACGAGTTTGCTTGTGGTAGAATAAAACAATTTGTTCCACTCCTCTTGCAATCATCTCACATCAACTTTAGAATCGATGGGAAGTTTTTGTACGCTGTTTTTCAGCACTTCCCACAGGTTCTCTATAGGGTTAATGTACAGACTCTGTGGGGGAGGATTCAAAACTTTAGAACTTTACAACCACCATAGCCGTACATTATAGGCCATATGTTTGGGGTTGCCATCCTGATAAAATTTAAAACAGTCTCCTATGCCCATACTTTCTGCACTTTTCTTCAGATTATTTTAAGAATCTGAAGATAATGGCAGCGATCCATGTTTCCATTTATAAAAACGAACTCACCTTCTCCTTGAGCTGACATACAGACCCATAACATGTCCCCTTCCATGTTTTACTGTCGCCTGCATGTTTATTTTCTTCAAACTCTTTATTGGGCTGTCTCCAAACTATGATGTGCCCATCTGAGCCAGAAACATTAAATTGTATTCATTATTTTCTTATTACTACCCTCTCTCCTCTACTAGTAAGGACGGTTGGGCGACCTATCTGTGGCAAGTTCTCGATCCTGTCTTCAAATCTGTATCGATAGATTCATTAGCAGTACTTTGTTACATGTTCAACAATCTACTATTAATTGTCTTTGCTCAAATGTAATGTTCTTTCGTCTGCATCCCATTTCACTCATGAATGCTTGCATCTGCTTTGTGCATGAGAAAGGCACAGACCAGGACCTCCCCACACAATAAAGAACAAGTGCAAAGCATGCCTTGAGTTGCTAAACATGGTCTGAAAAATATTGACGAGCAAATTTTCATACCTTACAGCAAGTAACTTTGTAAAATCATCTACAAATCATAACTGCATTATTAAGTACCTATGAAGTGCATAGAATTCAGAGTAAAGCAATTTCAAATTATCACCTGCTTTTTCTTGAACAACAGGAATATTACACATACATACCATGCTGTACGAAAAATTCTGACTGTCACTGTAAGTTGCTATCCTCATTGTCAGATATGCAAGTTGAGAACCTTCCATACTTAATAATAGTGCCATGGTAAAAGTAAAATTATGTAGAAATAATTTATAAAATCAGGATTTGTGATGAGGGAGTTCAGAGAAAGTTGTGTGGCTGAATGATATAAATTTATTCACATTTCAATCATTTCACCATAAGACAGAGAAATGTCAAGTTCTGACATGCAAAGATTTCTCTCTCTGATACCTATAATCACTTGAATGTGCAGATGTGCATGTACAGCCTAAGACAAAATAAATGAGCAACAGCCAGAGAGGGTGTTCAATTTGGTAGAACATCGGAAGCATTCGCTGACACTGCATTCACAATACACGATTTAATACCACCCTGCATTCATTTCAAAGCTATGCGATAAGTAGGAAGATGCCAGTCAGTTCGGCTGTATGCATGGCCAAGCAGTGGAACACATGTGCCTCATAATTGGAACAACCTTGGTTGAATCCCTGGCATGTTTTTTTTTATGACTATTATTATTATTTTAGTTTATTAAATATATGGCAATGTCATATGTTTTTCGTGCATAAGATATCTTTTAACTTTAAGACATTCAAGCATAAAAACAAATTACACTTTTCGTTTTCAAAATAAGTGCCGTATTAGTATGAATTTTAAAGTGAAAAACTAAACCAAATATTTAATTGACTTAATATTGCATGTGCTAACTGTCTCATTCTTCAGTTATGAATGGCGCTGGCATGATCATGCGCACACACCTCATTGTTTTGGAGTTCTGCATGATATGTTAACAATCATACTAAATTTGTGTGGCTAAGCACACACACAAAAACGAATCTATAAGGGGATCTCTCCTTAAGTTAGTGAACGTTGTTGGATACTCTGTGTCTCAGGATGCAAGAAAATTTGAAGTCCCTATATCTATGGCTACAAGATGGGTGTGATTATCCAGGGAAGTGACTGTTCGTCGTCAATATGGTTTGGGCAAAAAAGTTTTTCCACTCCTCAGCAGGACACTGCACTTCTAGAAGAGACTGACAGCAATCCCTTCCAGCATGTGTCTACAATTGGAAGTAATTCTAATTTCCCTCGGGCAAACCGCACAGCCTTGCATCGTTTGACTCAAGACTATGCAAGACAAAAGAGGTTTTGAGGGATGAAATACAGGATGCTTCGGAAAAAGTATCCCCTTGTGAAATTTTAACTTGGCATTTGATATCATCATGTTCCATAGATTTAGGGCAGTAATGAAGCAGAGGGCTTACACACCCGGTATTAAATTAACTTCTATTTTTATTTGTTTTTTCATTTAGGACTATATTTACCCATTTCTTATTTGGTTTGAAAATAAAAAGGAGTGTGTTTCAACTTTCTATGTATGAGCATAAATGCCTTGAAATCAAATAAGCCTTAGCAATTGGAAATTATATTATACGAGGACAGTCCAGAAAGTCCCAGACATTTTGGCCTATTGTGGCAATGAGTAGGGCTAGAGGCGCCATCTTGGTGTCAGAACATTCCTACATTCAGCTGTGGTTGCATGAGGACTGTGCCTTCCTTATTGTGCTCTCTGTGAGTTGTTAAAATGTGCGCTGCAATAGAAAATCCCACCACTTGTGAAGTACGGTTGGCTAAAAAGAACAAACCAATTGAAATTTATCGTCAACTTTGTGATGTTTACGGGCAGGAAATAATGAATGAAAGCCCAGTCAGGCAATGGTGCATTGATTTTAAAAATGGCCATACCAAAGTTCACGACGAGGATTGCAGTGGTAGGCCTAGCTTTATGACTGATGAACTGTCAATGCAAATCAATGACAAAATTCGTGAAAATCGTCGGTTCATGATTATAGAACTTTTGGAACATTTTCCCCAAATTTCACGGAGTTTGGTGCATTTGGTGCTTTGATACTGACGCTGAACTGCATGCCAGTGTAAACCAGTGGTTGAAGTCGCAGGCGGCAGATTTCTAGAGAGGGTATTGATAAACTTGTGCCACGGTATGATAAATGCCTCAATTTGAATGGTGATTATGTAGAAAAATAGCTTAAGAGTGTACCTTTCAAATGTAAATAATAAACATTGATATTTGCATTTTGTTAATTGTTTATTTCAAAATGTCTGGGACTTTCTGGATTACCCTCATAATATGCATAATAAACATTGCATTTTTCTGGAAAAAAATAAATAAAATTATGCTCAGGATATGAACCTCAGTAGGCCTTATTACTACAAACCTGCTTATAACCACTCAGCTGTCAATGCATGTTCAGTAAGTGGGACTCAATATGAAAGGTGGATGAAAGATGGCAATAGATCAAAGCTAAAGGCACGTGTCCTGAGACACCATTGTGAACCCATCGCAGAAACGATTTGGACTTAAACAAATATATGCTTTGAGAGTCTGCTCATTTTTTCTTTCTTTCTTAAGGTGTACAATTCTAGCACATACAGCAGGATAAACAGGTCAACTTTGGCTCGGTTCTGGTATCACTTCTATAAAATTAACCATAAATTTTCATAAAGCACTAAGGAAAGGTGTAAACTGTATGCTTTTTATTTTCATCTGTGCCTTTATTGTGCTTAAAATGCAATACTACTTATTAATTAGTTTGTTATCTACATTATAAAAATAAAAGGAATGTCAGAAAGACAAAAGGATTTTTATCATACAGTTTATCCAGTATAGAGCTGGGATGAAATTCCTACAATGAAGTTTCTTGTCGGCATGGAAAAATATTTTAACATCAGTTTATTTTCTTTCTGGAACATGGTTTAAAATGTATGCCTTTTAGTTGTTGAAGAGCAGTTTTGTGGCATAATATACCAACTGCAAATGTTGTCTTAAAAGGGAGGGAGGGCGGATTTATTGTTATGTTTATGACAATACATCTTAGAGACAAGGGCTTTACTACTACAAGTTACAACAAAACCTGTCTCCACCTAATTTATCTAGTATTAGCATGCTAAAGCTCCAAGCCTGGGTTACACTGAATGCTGGGCAACACCTGAGCAGACACTTTTTTAAAGATCTTAGTACACATCCAAAACTATCACACAGGTTTGTACATATGCAAATTTCTGTATACATTTCTCACTGATGTGTTTCTGTTGCCATAACCTGGTCTTGGAAAGTAAACAGCAGTATCACAGTATATTAATTGCTTTTTCATCACAAGGCTTAACCTGGCCTAGGATTTCTGAAGGTGGAATCAGAATGAAAAATTCAATGCTATAGCCAGGATTTGAACACACATATCCCGCTTTCAGTGTGGTTGCTAACCACCAAGCTACCACGGCAACATCTCAGGATGACATTGAATTCTCCAAAAGACTCAAATTTTTCCTGGTAGACAACAAAGTGACTCAATTCAGAGATAACATACCTCAATGGCGACTTATAATTAATATGTAACTTTCATTCCCAGGCACGCATAGTTTGTCTGATTCTACCTTCACAAAACCCTTAGGCAAGGTTGGGCCTCGTGGTGAAAGAACAACAAATATACACTAATTGACCTATAGTTGATTAACTATGTGTGCCTGGGAATTAAAGTACTTACTAATTTGTAAGTCACCAATGAGGTATGTTAACTCTGAATTGAGACACTTGGTGGTAAATAAAGGAATTCAATTCAATAGTGCATTGTTAAGACATATGAAAGCATAAATATTTTTCCCTTCACTAATTTATAATTCTTCCAAAAACATTGGTACATTTAATAAAACTTGAAAAATTAAATATACCAACTTACTGCCCACACATGTTAAAGAATATTTATCATATACTTCTACAAACGGTTAAGTGCTTTTTGTGATTCTTCTTACAATTAAATGCCATACATTTTTAAACAAACTTAAAAACCACAAAAACTGATGTTTCTCAATTTTTCTAACATTCTTTAAAAGCATTCTTCCCAAACATATGGTATTTTTATAAATGTTTATTAAAATCATGTCCAAAATTTTGTTTAATTGTTTTATTTAGCCTGGATTTCTTGGCAACAAAGGTGAATAACTAGTAGAGGTGCAAAGCATATTTAAAGAAGAACCATGAAATACATTAACTTGGCTTTCTCTACCCACTATGTTCATTACTTTCTCTACTATGTATAGTAAGTAGGGGAAGTATTGTATTCCACCCAAAAATTTGATACAGAGATTTCACCGGAAATACATGTTTTGAGACCCCCTAAATCCAAAAAAAAGCATTTTTGGAAACATGTCCGTGTGTGCGTCTGTGTGTGTGTGTCTGTGAACAGCATAACTCAGAAACGAACAGTCGGATAAACACCAAACTTGGTATTTAGGTTCAGAATCTTCCAGAGATGCGACACGAAGTTTTTCAAGAAAATGCCCCCACCACAGATTACCCTTTACATGGAACATTTTTCGAAAATTCTAATTTTCTCAAAAATGCCTCTAACGATTTTGATTAAAATATCATATGTTTAAGATACTTTCATGACAAATAAAATGTATATCCTGAATTTTCTGGGAATGTCTCCAAAAGTATTCTTCATTGTGAACGACTTTTGCATAATTGGTAAACCATAAGAGATAACCAAATTTTACTACACAAAAAATGTAGATCGCGTTAAAATACACAATTTATGTCGTATACATTTTTTTTGTTGAGTCAACCATTTTCGAGGTATTGCTTGTTATTGCCTTAAATTTTTCAATACTTATTTTCACAAATGGGAATTTGTTATTCATTTTTACTTTCTCTACTACGTATAGTAAGTAGGGGAAGTATTGTATTCCACCCAAAATTTCGATACCGAGATTTCACCGGAAATACATGTTTTGAGACTCACTGAATCCAAAAAAAGCATTTTTGGAAACATGTCCGTGTGTGTGTCTGTTTGTCTGTCTGTGTGTCTGTGAACAGCATAACTCAAAAACGAAGAGTCGGATAAACACCAAACTTGGTATTTAGGTTCAGTATCTTTCAGAGATGCGACACGAAGGTTTTCAAGAAAATCCCCCCACCCCAGACTACCCTTTACATGGAACATTTTTCGAAAATTTTAATTTTCTCAAAAACGGCTCTAACGATTTTGATTAAAATATCATATGTTTAAGATATTGTCATGACAAATAAAATGTATATCTCGAATTTTCTGGGAATGTCTCCAAAAGTATTCTTCATTATGAACAACTTTTTCATAACTGGTAAACCATAAGAGATAGACAAAATTTTACTACACAAAAAATGTAGATCGCGTTAAAATACACAATTTATGTCATATACATTTCTTTTGTTGAGTGAACCGTTTGCGAGATATTGCTTGTTATTCCCTTAAATTTTCCAATACTTTTTCTCAAATTCGTTATTCATTTTTTTATGTCCTGGACATGCAAAGAGAATGGAATGCGCCACATAGCAACCAGCGTTAAAATATTTGACTATCGCTTAAACCCTACCATATTCCCCTTGCATCTACAAGAAAATTATCAATAAGATTGACATCTTGATATCTCCATTAACATGAAGCATATGGAGAATAAGCGTTTGTAAAAATAGTTTGTACAAGAGTAGAGAAAGTCATGTGAGTGTAACACATCAGATTTTTTTGTCTTGGATATGTAAAGAGCATTAATCTGTGGCAAAGAGAATGGTGCTGCACCTAGCAACCAGCTATTAAGATATATGTCGATGCTTAAAGGCTACTGTACTTCTATATTGCCCTTGCAATTACAAAACAAGGGGACCATAGTATGCCTTAAGCAATAGTCAAATATTTTTAGAACTGGACGCTATGTGTAAAATGTAATTCTCTTTGCATGCCAAAAGATCGTTCTGCAAATGTTTATCTCGATTAATATGAAATAGATGGAGAATAACAGTTTGTAAAAATAGTTTGTACAAGAGTAGAGAAAGTCATGTGAGTGTAACACACCAGATTTTTTATATATAACTTCTACAAATTAGTGCTAAAAAGTTTATTTTGTTCTATCTACTTCATATTGATTGAGATCAATGCTTA
Organism: Deroplatys truncata; assembly: GCA_030765065.1. Taxonomy (NCBI): domain Eukaryota; kingdom Metazoa; phylum Arthropoda; class Insecta; order Mantodea; family Mantidae; genus Deroplatys; species Deroplatys truncata. The sequence goes on along the minus strand of CM060984.1, from coordinate 48,696,354 downwards.
CAAACATGGTTCCATTACACATTTTGTTGCATGTACAAAGGAAAAACCGGACAATGAAGCATTACCCAGATCTTTGTGTGCTGGCTTTGAAATTCCATAATTTTTCCATATCATGAGAAGCAACCGAATAATGATAGCACTTCAAAAACTTAAAAGTCTTAAAACTTTTAAACCAATAGCACTAAAACTTGGAAATGGTAAGCGCATAAAAAGAACTATTTGAAACCAAATGTACCCCTTAAGATCTACATTTTTTTGTACAATAACCTTTAGTCTTCTCTTATGGTTTACCAGTATAGATCATTCCAAAAACTCCAATATATAAATTTTATTTGTGTGTAAATAACTTAAGTGTATGATACTTTAATCATAATCATGGAGAAATCATTTTTGAGAAAATAATGGGACATTTTTGAGAAAATAATGGAACATTTTTTATCTAAAAGATAGATTGGAGTTTGCAAGATTTTCTTCAAAATCTTTGGGTTGCATCTTTGGAAGGTGCTAAATGAATGTTTATTTCATTTTTATTTTCTCTACTACATATAGTAAGTAGGGGAAGTATTGTATTCCACCCAAAAATTCGAACCGAGATTTCACCGGAAATATATGTTTTGAGACTCCCTGAATCCAATAAAAGCATTTTTGGAAACATGTCCGTGTGTGTGTGTCTGTGAACAGCATAACTCAGAAACGAAGTTGGATAAACACCAAACTTGGTATTTAAGTTCAGTATCTTCCAGAGATGCGACACGAAGGTTTTCAAGAAAACGCCCCCACCACAGATTACCCTTTACATGGAACATTTTTCGAAAATTTTAATTTTCTCAAAAATGGCTAACGATTTTGATTAAAATATCATATGTTTAAGATATTTTCATGACAAATGAAATGTATATCTCAAATTTTCTGGGAATGTCTCCAAAAGTATTCTTCATTGTGAACGACTTTTGCATAATTGGTGAACCATAAGAAATAGACAAAATTTTACTACACAAAAAATGTAGATCGCATTAAAATACACAATTTATGTCATATACATTTTTTTTTTTTTGTTGAGTGAACCATTTTGGAGATATTACTTGTTATTCCTTTAAATTTTCCAATACTTATACTTTTTCTCAAATTCGTTATTCATTTTTTTTTTTTTTTGTCCTGGCAATGCCAAGAGAATGGAATACTCCACATAGCAACCAGCTCTTAAAATATTTGACTATAGGTTAAAGCCTACCAATTCCCCTTGCATCTATAAGAAAATTAGCAATAAGATTAACATCTCGATATCTCAATTAACATGAAGCATTTGGAGAATAAGCGTTTGTAAAAATAGTTTGTATAAGAGTAGAGAAAGTCATGAGAGTGTAACACATCAGATTTTTAGTTATGCACACACACATGCATATTTCTCTAAAAATGCTCTTTTTTTATTTATTTATTTACTTATTCCAAAATTCTCAAAACTTGCATTACCAGTGAAATCTTTATATCAAATTTTTTTTGTGGAATACAGTACTACTTCTACCTTCTAGGTATATGGTGAAGAAAGTAGAAAATTACATACAAACATCCTAGCAGGCTTGTCACTGCTGGAAACTAAGCCTAGGGTGCCAAATGATATGACCTCATTATAACTTCAGTCAAACAAAGGATGAAAATTAACCTGGTGAGTTTATATTTCAGAATTAGCAGCTAACCAAGAATAGTTTTTACACTGCAAGTTTTGAGACCTGTTTCTGATAACTGACCTCATAGTAGTTTGTTTGCTGATACGATTGGCAGTGTTTGTCTAAATCATTACATGCTAGATACAAGTTGTATTAAGATGACTGAACTGAAGTATTAACTGTAATTATATTTAAATTTATAAATGATCCATTCCTTTCAACTTTATGTCTCCATTTTGCTTGCTTTTTCCACTGTTGCCCAAACACACCTGTTTTCTTTGCATCATTGTGCTTTGTAGGCTATCTGCTGTTTCATGTGCTGCATCTTTGCCATCCATATCCACTGGAAAGATAACTTAAAACACTTCCTCTTCCATGCTGGTACTGTATTTGTGTGATCCACTTCCGCTTGTTATTACTTCAAGTGAATGAACTACTGCAGAATGTGAACAAGTGCAGTTCACACATTTGCAATCGTAATGCTGCAACTAATGCATAAGTGGATAGTGCTGCATCACAGAAATGAGAAAACCCTAACACCGGAGTAGCTTAAGCTTTTAGTGCAACAGTCTAAATGGGTCAAAACCTACCACATCCTCTGCCTCCATCCATAAGGGACATCAGGCAGTGTTGGGGTTGGCAATGCAGTCAGCATATGCTGTTTTGTCCAGCCTTTAGGTACAATTTGGGAGATGGGGTAGCTACTTTAACACCAAGTGGCTCAATTGGTCGTCAAGCACCTGAAAAGGTTGACTGTGCCCTTACTGGGCCTCCCAGCAGGAGAAAAATTACCATGCCAAAATTGGAACTGAACCAGATTCCCCTCGTACTGCAGGGAGCAATGTTACTACAATTCTGTGTGGATGAACTCGAGGGATTTAGGTAAACATTAGCATATAAAACCATGATGTATTCTACCAGTGCAGTTTATTAACCCTTCTCAGTCGGAAAACAGTTATAACTGTTGGCTATAAGGTGGGGTAAACTGTCATATTTTTTTGTTACTGAGCAAGCAGTTGTGGCTGATCCTCCTGGTATTTGACCTCTTTCTCAGTAGCTGTCAGGAGTATGCAGGGTTAGTAGCAGCAACTTGCCTCAACTCTCACATTTTATTTCAACCTTAGATTTGATGCAATATACCAGCATCTAAAACCACGTGTGCTAGCTTTGTGCATGTTTCAATTGGTGAAGTGCAAGTTTTTAAAGATTTTTTACATGTTATAGCATAGTAGCATCAAAACAAACCTTAACAGAGAGTGAAATGTCTAGTTCAACAAATTGAGCAATAATTTTTCAAATTTTGAGTCCTCTAGCTCAGAAGATGACATAATTGAAAAAAGAACATTCTACAGCTGGGTGAGCACAGCAGTGATTCAAGTGAAAGTAGTGACGGCAAGAATGATGCTTTGTCAGTTAGGAATTCCAATACTTCTGTATGCAAGGACGTAAATGACATGGGCCCTGGTCCACAAAAATATGTTCCTATTTATAATGTGGCTCAGGAACCTTTTTACCTTCCTCTTTTGATAGTGAAACCACCCCAAATAAGTACTTTTCACTTTTCTTTGATGATGAATTATTTCTTTGATTCAAGAAGATACAGCTTTGTATGGCAATATCAAAAAAATGAATACTGCCCCTAGAAAAAGATCTTGTCTTTCACACTGGTCCCATCATACTAGAGCAGACATAAAGGCTCTTCTTGGGGTAATTTTGTACATGAGGCTTCATCCTAGGATTTGTATATAGATCTGTAAATAGGCCATTTATGCTCCAATAACTGCAGTTTTCAAAGAATAGAAAGAAAAAAAAACTCAAATAATTTCTGGTATGGTTTTAAACATTTATAAAATAGTATTACTTTTATACATGAATGAGTTTGAATAGAGTAATATTCCTTAAATTTTTAGCATTTTAGAACTCCAGAATAATAATAATAATAATAATAATAATAATAATAATAATAATAATAATAATAATAATAATAATAATAATAAAAAATGTACAGCAATAGACAAAGCCAGTTCCACATTTACAATTGATGATTACTTTATGCCATTATTTATACAATTACAATATATATATATATATATATATACATATATTTATATTCTTTATCTATTTTATCAGTTAGCCTATTTAGTCAATATGAATTACAAAGAATTCACTTAAATCATAAATAGGATTTTCTATTAATTAGAAAATGTTAAATGGTTTGTTAGATATTTCAAGAGGGAGGTTATTGAAAAGTCTGATACCTAAAACATCATAACTGTTTGTTACTGTGGCTAATGTATGATACGGTATATCAAGGTGCAGTTTCTTTCTTGTATTATATGAGTGTACATTATATCTATGCTGCATATCAGGAAACTTATCTTTAATGTATATCAAGACATAGTATATATACAGATTTACAATGGTATCTTAATTTTCTTAAACAGAGGTTTGCAGTGAGCCGCTTTCAGTGAGTTTGTTATTATTCTTATAACTTTCTTCTGTAGTAGTAGAAGATCCTTAACATAGGTACTGTTTCCAAAATACCATATGCAATTATGCTTTGGAAGTACACAAAATATGCAGACCTTATATAGTTATCAGGTACATGCTGTTTAAGACACCTTATGAAATATATAACCCTGGACACTTTACTGGTCATATACTTTATGTGTATTTCCCAAGATAATTGGCTATCAATAGAGATAGCTAAGAATTTAACGTTCTCCCTATAATTTTCAATGTGGGTGCCTCTCAAACTGAATGATATTTTTTTGCGCTTTATCTTTATCTAATAGAAAACCATTTGCATTGAACCACTCTGAGGCCTGATGTAAGGCGTTTTCAGTAACATCTTTAATCAAATTAAAATCTACGCTAGAGCTAAAGAAGTTAGTATCATCCACAAACAGAATGGATAGAATCCGTTACATATGTTACATAAACTTTGGCCTAACTAATTCCATATGGGAATAGTCAACCTACACGTGATCTCAACCTATTAGGCTGTCCAAAGACATAAATGAACCATTAATTCATGTCTTGAGATATTTCAGTTCAATTAATGTTTTAACTGTAATCCTCTCCCAAGCAAAATAATGTACCCTTCACGCTGAAGCTACTCAATTCGGTAGAGAAATTACATCATGAAATGGTTGCATCCAAATAAATTTAAGTGCAAGTGACCAAAGTAGCTAAATCAGGTAAACTCCAGGTCATCTAAACTAAGTGTAACAGTATTAGTACTGACTGATTGGATTAGACGGCCCTTGTCTGCTTGAAAGAAATGTTGGGTGCAAGAGAAAGGAGTGAATAATTATCTTGCCATGATCAAGCAGTAAGAGCGTCAATCCATGGTTCAAGACCGGCAATAGCAATGTATTTTTTTAAGTCTGATTCAACATGGCAACATTAGAATTATTGTATGGTAGCAGGTTTCACTGCTCTATTTATTTAGCCTAGATGACAGGACCTTTTAGTTTCCCCTCCCATTTAATGTGTTCCAACATGCTGGTTTTCTTTCTTTCTTTTTTCTATGTATATTTAACTATTTCACCTTGTATATCCATTCTATTTTACTTCTATTGATATACGCACAAATTCTAGAATAAGAAGATAGAAAACAAAACATTTCATCACAATCCAATAATCCACATTCAACTTACCTTGTTGCAAACTCTAAGGATGAGAAACGGATGGTGGCAAAAGATCTGTGTATGACACCAATACGGCCTCCACAATTGCTGGATAGCTGTTTCAGTCTGGCTCTAATGCTTTTATGATCCCTATCCTCAGGCAGATTTGATACCAAAATTTCTGCTGGAGTGACGGCAGACTGCAGAGATGGACAACAACAAGAAATGCTAAACTTTTACTGCAAGACAATTATTCATCAAACTCTGAGGGTGGATTGCAGAAACAATAACTTGTTTTGAGCTTTAGACATTGTCTGGCCAAGCAAGGTTTATATTAGATAAGGATATCCATTGCTCTAACAATGTTCAGCCAACGATTTAAACAGTTTAAACCAACACATCAGCAAGGAGAATGAATATGGAATATCTTCCATTAGACTCTTGTTAGTTTCCACCAATTATAATTTTACATTAATGCAAAGAACATCAAGTGTGAGCAAGTCAGTTTACAAAGCTACGCTCATACAAAAATCATAGCTTAACATGTAGTAAGCATTTCAACTGAAGAAAAGTCTTGTATTATATGACATTATGGAATAGCAAGATATGGCTATAATGTTGAGAGCAAAAGCTACCTCCGAGTGGACACTGGGAGGGACGGCAGGGGATTTGGTGACTTGTGGGTGGGTCCATGTTCAAGAAGGCAACATAGCAAAAAACAAAGAAGCTTTCAACAATAATTTTCCACAACTTGCTATGTTACAGCAGATCTTTCTGGTGAGATAAAAGATATTCTGCAAATGTTTGTAGTTAACAGTGTGCTGATATGGGTAATGCAAAACTCCAGATAGAAGTTATATTGGTAAGGTTGATATTATAAATGATATTCTTTGTGCAGTATGCAGTGTTCCATGTTGAGAGATGCATTTTCCTGTAGACTGCATTGCTGTGCTATGTTACACTCCTGTCAACAGGAATTTCCCAATCTCTCTTTCAAAAATGCTACCCAGGAAGGAAAGTGGGCCTCAAATTTGAGATGAAATGGTCTTCTCAACACTGGTTAAACATTGTCTACAACATAGCTGCCATATTTAGTCACTGTTTAACATTAACCATTATCTAAACATTATTTCTGCAATCAGCCCTTGTTTTATTAAAATTCTTCTACATTTCTCCAAATTTAACTAACATTTTTAAATTCCTATATGATTTACTTCACATATGGTGGTATAATGCAAAATATGAAGATATGTTATTTGGTATTAAAAGGAAATTAAGAAGTTTTATGCTTCATGTGCAATTAATGCCTTATTGCTCCATCCTAAAACAAATGAAGCCTGATTACTGAGGCTGAACTGGGAACATTACCCGATTACTTGCTCTAATCTCTCTTCCCTTTTAACTCCTAATTCTGTCTCTAATACAAAAGGTGATATAGTTTTATTGTGACTCCATGCTTTACATAGAACAAGAATTTCTATTTTGTTCACTGATAAGTTGTTTGCCAGAAATTAATTTCTATATTATGTTTCAGGCACTGTAATATCCACATAGTAATGTGGATATTACAGTAAGTATAGTGTGTATATTCATATTAAGTCATTAATAGACAAAACAAAATGAAAAGAAAGAAAAAAATTCTGAAAGGTTACATTCACATAACTTTCTCTATCGCACTCTCCTAAAAACTATTCTTACTATATGGGCTTCACTTTAAGAATAAGTCCTGATGTAAACAAAACTCTTTGTAAACTAAGTGTAGCCTTATTGGCTGATGGTGCATCCTAAACCGTACAAAGGTCACAAAGTAGTTTGCTATGTGCTTACGAAAACTACTGGACTTCATCTGTAATATGCAACTAACTTATGTTTAACATATTATTGTGTACAAGTACTGCAAAATGAGTCCAGATTAAGTTAGAAATTAAAAACATGCACGGGCTGCCTTCTGTTGCTAAGTTCCAGAAGCAGGAAGGTGGAACTGTTTAGTAAACCATCATTGCTGAACACATGCAATATGAGAAACACCATATCACCCTTTAATGGGTGGTGAGAAACTTATTACTTTGACCATATATCACAAACGTTTTGAGAAGTATCCCATTCAAACATCTTTTTATAAGCTTGAAATGGGTTCTGAACTCTGCAGAGAAAATGGCAAGAACATCTTTGTAGAGTGTGAATATATATTGTTATGGTTAAGAGACTACCTCAGGAAAATTTGTGCGCAAAGATGGAAGGGATAGAAACTGTATTCTCTTGATGAAACATGGGTAAATGAACACCACACAAATTCAAAGGCTTGGTTAGACCCCAATATTAAGAGTAAAAAGCAAGTATTTCTGTCAGGGCTAAGTGCTAGACTAGACCAAAGTTGCTAGATGGCAGCATTGTTAATGGTTCTTTATGTTAGGTCATCACAAAGCCCTTTTTGCTACATTTTGGTGCCCAGCTTTGATAGTGGAAATTTCCATTTGTTCCTCTGTTTTTGATTTGTGATATTTAATGCTATTAGTACATCCGAAGAAGATAATGAAATTTCTGTTATCACTGCTTTTCTACAAACACAATTTTTCAGAAGTTAAGTTAGAAGCTCAGAAATTCATAAAAATAATTCCAACCTCACTATCAGTATCCACAAGTAGTTTTAGAAAAATTTAGATTAAGAATGAACGCCTAGTTTTGCCAAGATTATCTAAATATATCTTACTTATAAGCTACTTTTATCAGGTTACAAAGTGCATTATTGGTATGTTATTTAATTTGGATATTGTAAATGTCAATTTTCATTTTATCTGGGGATTGTCATACAGTATTGGTGCAAAGTGTCTCAAAGCAATATTAGCTAACCACTTGGTGGAAGTTTCATTTCATGTAAATGCCAAGAATATTAAAAAATGTCTATTTACCACATTGCATTCATTTTTATGAAAATTATAATTTTCATTTTATTCTAAATAGCTGCAAACAATACAGCATAATAAATCAAGTAAATATTTGAAATAAGGTGGAGTGTTTCTTCTTTTTATTCCTGTTTCTAAGTTACCTTCCTGTAACATTAGAAGTGCACTCTTTTTTTTTGGGGGGGGGAGGGGTTTATGAGTTGTTCATACATAAATAGTAGTTCTTAGAACAGTAATTTCTATTGAAATACAAGCTCTCGCTTTTAATATGGACTGCTGGTTATTGTTTTACTTTTTATGATTCTGTGGCATAATTATGATTTGTCAAATTTTCCTGGGAAGATATTTGTTGATCAGCAAAGGTGTGCAAAGATGATAAAGAGGTGACGATCAGGCTATGCAAATGCAACAGCAGGAAAAACCTAAAAAGGAATATGTGAGATGTACATATTGTAATGCTTCCAGTGGTTCAAACGAGCCTGGAATATAAGAGTAAATCAGGGTGGAGTACGCCAAAATTTGTCGGAATCAATATGCAGAAAAGGGAGGGGTTTTGATGTATTATGCTGTTTAATACAATACAACTGAATGATATGAATAATCAAAATGCATGAAGAAAAATATTTGCTGTCAGCTGGAATTTGTATTGCCTATAAAACAAAAGCTCAAATGCTATCGAAGGAAAGAAACAAGAAATATTAAGTTTAGGACTACAATTTTCGTATATTCATTTCTGTCAACAATTTATTGTAAATTTATATTTACAACATATAAATTCCTCATTTTTTTATCTCTTCTAGTTTCCTGTTACATGTTTTAAACGAAAATGAAAGGACTTTACAGTACTGTTTACATGCATTTAAAAATATTTACTTTATTTACTATGCCAATCAATAACTGCTGGCATACAACTCCACACATTCTAACTTAGAGAAGGCTGTATGCTATTAGTTTAGGCAAAAATTACAACCTAACTTACAAGCTTAAAAATTACTTTTACCCATATTTTTTAATGTCTTACAAACAAAATTTTATAGCCAAATATATCGCTCTGACTGATCTGCACACTTAAACATGAAGTCAGGTGAAAGTTAAGGATTATACCATATAATTTTAAAAATGTCACCATATCTTCAAACCCTGATATAAAAATGTAAACCCAATTCTTTTGTTTTATTTTTATGCTTCTGTATGATGACTTATTTATTACATTTATACCTCAGAATTTTACATGTGAAAATTGTTCAAACCAATAACGTAAATCATTCTCCTGTTAACCATTTTGATTTCTGATTTTGATCAACTGTTGTCGAAGGAACCAGAGAAAGTAGCTCTTTTTATATAGGCAAGAATTGCAGAGTACCATGGTACAACTAGTAGATTATGCAATTCATCTATAGGTATTTTGTATGTATTTTTATTGTGGACCTATCATTTGCTTCTCACAGTTTCTGTCCCCCCCCCCAAAAGAAAAGTTTGTACTTTGTACAACATATTCTCCAATCATAACTATATTTTGCATCATGTTTACATGTTTAGCATGTTGCATCGTTCGAACTGTAGACAAGATTAAGTGACGCTTTAACTTTACAATAATTCAAACTACTGAATTGCAGTAGGCACCAAAATGTAATCTCGTACTGGACGTCAATTTGATGACCTAACATACAGAAACATTAATCTTGCCATCTAGCAACCTTGGACTAGACTAGAAAGTCCCACAGGTAAAGGAAGATGCCTCATATTTTACACAGTGGTAGTGATGATGGCTTTTTACCATGAAGGAATACCTCTTAAACATTAGATGTGTTAACATTTTATTTTCAGAGGAACAATGTAGTCCGTCATCACATGGTGTTCCCTGGGTAACGCTAAATGGATTACAACACAGGCATGCTTCCCAAGCCAAAAAAGTTAAAAGAAAAGCACTTCCTAGTGCTATTTTGGAATGCCGGTGGAATGAATCAAAGTACAAAAATCATGATAGACAATCTTTTAAGAGACAATGACGTAGATGTATTCATCATAACTGAAGCAAATATAGATCAACAAAAAGGGAAAATTCTATCAATTTCCAAAATACAACACAAATATATTAGAAAAAAACAGACAGATAGCAAGTGGCATACTTGCTGGCATTAAACAATGCATAAATGGAAAATTTGAAATTATAAAAGAAATGAACCAGGATGACACTTCTGAAATAATAAGGATAACAGCTTGTAAACAAAAACATAAATTTAAAATCTATGGTATCTACAGCCCACCAAATAACAATCACCTCAACCTGGATATAATTGTTATTGACAATAAAACAATCATAATTGGTGATCTCAAAGGACATTCTCCAAGATGGGACTATAATGACAACAATAAAGCTGGTGAAATTATTGAAGAATTTATAGATTCCAACTTAATGACAATATTACATAGAGATGAAGACCCAAAAACCTACATACACTACTCAGGACAGTCAACCAATCCAGACATTGCTATCATATCAACTGATTTAGAAGATAAAACTACAAAAAAAGTAATCGAAGATAGTGGTAGTGGACATAGAGCCATAACAACAAAAACAGATCTAAATCAACCGCCTAGAACAAAGGGAAAAATAAGGCCTAAATGGAATTTCAAAAAGACACACTGGGAAGAATATAAAACAATAACAAACTTTTCAAAGAAATTAAATTGGAACAAAACAAACAAAATTAGTGACAAAACTAAATACCACAATTCTAAAAGCTACAAAACAATGTATCCCAAGAGGGAAAATTCATAAATACAAACCCTTCTGGAATGAACAGTTAGCACAACTCAAATCAAAACGAGATAAAACTAGAGAAAAAGCAGAAAGGACACAAGACACCAGATGTTATAGATTGGCGAAAAGCAAACACACAGTTAAAACAGGCTATAAAACTGTCAAAAAAACAGAGTTTTGAAGAATTTATAAACAAACTTGGACTATAGAACAAATAGTACTAAGGTAGATAATTAAATTAAACAAATAGAGAAAACCAACTAAATCAGCCATTAAATGTTGATAATAAAGAAATATACGAGGATAACCTTATAGCAGAAAAATTAGCAATATACTATAAAACTAGTACTACATTAAAAAATAAAAACAAACAACAGAATAAATACTTAAATAGCAAACTCGAAGATACGTCAAACTTTCAAAATATCTTCAATGAGCCATTCACACTCCCAGAAATAAAGCAAACAATAAGGACATTAAAATCTAAAAGGAGCCCAGGTCCTGATAACATACATCCAGAGCTGCTCGAGAATTTAGGACATGAAGCACTCCACACTTTATTAAAAATTTTCAATAAAATCTGGACAACCAAAAATAACATACCAACACTGTGGAAAAAAGCAAAAATTATATCCATTAAGAAGAAAGGAAAACCAACTCAAATTATAGATAGCTATAGACTGACATCCTTAACATCAAACATAACAAAACTCTTTAAAAGAATGGTAGCTACAAGACTGACATACTATCTAGAAACACAAAATCTATTAGTCCCTGAACAAGCTGCATTTAGGAAGGACAGCTCAGCAGCAGCAATAATAATAATAATAATAATAATAATAATAATAATAATAATAATAATAATAATAATAATAATAACAACAACAACAACAACAATAATAACAACAACAATCATAATAATCATCATAATCATCACCATCATCTAGCACTGTTTGTCGACTTCAAAGATGCCTTTAACACAGTATGGCGAGAAATGCAACCATACAAGATGAAGACATACGGCATATCAGGCCACATGCTAAACTGGTTTCAAACCTTCCTATCCCAAAGATGGTTTGCAGTGCAATACAAAAAAGCCACATTTAAATAGAAACAAACGAGAGTTGGACTACCTCAAGGGTCTGTTACAAGTACTATTCTGTTCAATATATATAAACAACCTAGTAGATGTACTAAAGAAAATAGGTAACATACAAGTAGGAATGTGTTTGCTGATGACGTGGTAATATGGGCTTCAAAAAAGAACATATGATCTGGGAAACATTACAAAAAACTACAAACAACAATGGAGAATACAATCATAACCCTAGAACAATGGGCTAATAATAATATGGAAATAAATACAGGAAAAACTCAATATACTAATTCACAATGCAGCATAAAACAGAAAATATATGCATGCGAATCAACAACAACAAACTACAAGAAACTACAACAACAACATATCTAGGGATAGAATTAGATAAAAAAACTATCATTGAAAGAACATGTTAACAATGTAATGAATAAAATCAACAAAAAGAACAACATTTTAAAATGTTTAGCAAGAATAAAATGGAGTGGAAACATGGACCTCCTTAATAATACATATAAAACATACATAAAACCTAGCCTATTGTATGGAAGAGAGATACTAGCAACAGTAAACAAGAGACTTAAAAGTAAACTAGAAATTTCACAAAATAATTCACTAAGAATAATAACGGGAACGCCACCAATTTCAGTACTACAAAGTTTCACAAAAAACATGGCTATAGAATTGGAACATGAGTTGAAAGAAATTACTCTAGCACAAAAACTGCAAGTCAATTGAAACAGATACAAGTGGTACCACACAGCAGATACTATAAGTAATTTAAAAACTCAAGTAAGCTTCAAAACATATATTAATAACTTAAAATACAAGAATATAATTACAAATAATATAATTGCAACGGAGGTAACAAGTCCAATAGAATATATTGATATACAATATCAGAATGACCTCATATATACAATACACAAACAAAACAATATACCAGATGAAATGAGAGCCATAGCAATAGCTACGGAAAATGAAAGATACCAGAAAAAGAATGGCTCCGAATATATACAGATGGATCCCTCATCAATAAAAAAATGCTGGTGCAGGACTATACTGTAAACATTTTGCACAGTATCTAACATTAGATAAAACGTCAAACCACTATGATGGAGAATTAACAGCTATAAAAGCAGCATTACAGAACATTTTATACAGACTATACATAAAACAAAAAATAGTCATCTTATCAGACTCAAAATCAGCCATAAATGGAATAGTAAATTGCAATAATAAAACAACAAATATTAAAGAAATAAGAAGCCTAATTAAAGCATTGATACTAGAAATCACGTCGCTCTACAATAGATCCCAGCTCATGTCGGACTTTTGGGCAATGAGCATGCGGAACAAATAGAAATAAATAAACAATTAAATAACATTAAACAACATTTCAAAAGACAGCAGAAACTTGATGAAGAAGATAAATTAAAGGATAAAGATTATAAGAATATTAAAGATGGATTTGATATACAAAAAATGCTAAGGAAGACTGCAGTGGCCTTATTTAGGATGGCAACTGGCCACGATTGCCTCGCAGAACATCTCTACAAGATACGATGCCTACTTACACCCAAGTGCACTCTCTGTGAAGAAGATGTCATCCTGAACAAACAACATCTTGGCAAATGCAAAGGCCTTAAAAGTGATAACTTACAGACTTTATATTGGGAAGCCAGAGGGAAAATGATGCAGATCAATTAATCCCCGTGCCATTGGTGAACAACTACACTTTATTTTCATATAGTATTATTTATATATATTTATTTATGTTACAGTTTTGCAGTGCTATCTGCATTTATCTAAACAGTGCCTTGTTTCTAAAACTATGTCTATTTCCATATAGTGTTATTCATATTTATTTATGTTATAGTTTTGCAGTGCTATCTGCATTTTTTATCTAAACAGCGTCTTGTTTCTAAAACTATGTCGCAAGAGGAGGCTAGTGAGACAAATACAAGCAATTACAGTACCCAGTGCCAATGGTTATGACAGTAGCACCATTACTCTGAGCAAGAAGGTGATGAGTACATTTTGTGCATTGCTTACATGAGGACATATTCTCAAAGTTAAACCACTTTAAAGGTTTTTGCGTCTATCTATCCACTTGATAAGCAAAATAAAAGTTTGCAGAAATGCTTTTATTACATATTGCATTATATATACAAGAGGGATACAAAAAGCTTACGCGGCAGTCAAATCTTTGAAAATTGGGTCCCGATGTAATGGGTTTGAAATCCTAATTTTTGCATGATCACGAGAGAAAAAGAATTCTTGAAAGACTTAATGCTTGAAAAATAATATAAAGTACTTGAAAAGTCAATCCAATAATAAAGTATATCTGGGAAATCGTAAATGGCACAGAAAATGTATTTGACATAAATCATGTGTTTTAACATATACTACATTTTAGTATAGTAAGTTTTTGTCATGGTTCACAAGTTCTACAAAATTCATTCAAATGAGGACGACATTACAGGCTATTCCCAGAAAATTCAGGATATAATATTTATATCTAACTCCTTAGAACCATTTTTGCGCACGCACGCACGCACGCACACACCTCAATTCAGTGATATTGGATTTTTGGGGTCTGGTTGCCAATGGAATGCATTTTTATAATAAACTAGTACAGGAATTAAAACAAGACAAAAAAATTTATTAAAACGCAAATGAAAAAGTATTTCATGAGAATTGTGTTTACAGTTTGCAGAAATGCCCTATGACCAACAATTATTGCAGATATACTGTAAAATTTGTTCACATTTTTATGTACTATATTATTATTCTGTTTGTACATTATTTGAAACATTTATATTTACTCACAAATTCTGAAATGTTCATCAAGAAATAGTCAATAAACTATTTATCTTCACAATTGTATAAGTCTCAGCATCACAAGATAAATTCCCGTGTAAATCAATTGGAATTTTAAAATTACATCTGACTTTTCCTTGGCTCTAGCACTAAAATTGACAGATAGGGGTGCATGCATGTGTGTGTGTGTGTGTGCCGTAAATCTACAAGGGACCACCTGCTTTTCTTCCCTTCACAAGGAAGCCATGCTAAGCATTTTTACCCCCGAAAATATCCATTGACCTCCACCAGGTTTGAACCCACGACCTTGGGAACTAGAAGCTATACCTTTTTCACTATAAGCTGAAAGGAGAAGTAAACAAAACTTAAATGTATCACTCCGCCGAGCACATGGCAGCACCATGTGGAGGATGACGTACCCATGAGTGGAAATAGCTTCAGACAGAATGCGAATACAATATATTGCGCAGCTTGGGGATCATTAGCTTTTTACATTGTATGGCTTATTCCTATATTTTGCCTTACATCCTAAACTTCTGACACATAATACTAAAAGTAGACAAGCTGTACCTGAACTCTGTTCGCCATCTGTGTCTAAAGGTGCTGGATTAAACTGTTCTTAACTTCAGGCTTTAGAAATAATTCATTTAATGACTAATATCAGTATAGCACTTTTGCTTTAACCTTTTATGAGTCAACAAGTTATAAAGTAAAACGATTAGAACTATAGGTTAAAACACAACAGAAAACAAACGCGACCCAAGGTATCGGAGCAACAATTCTGCATCACTAACAAAGAAGTTCAATTATTGCTAAACAATGGCCAACTCTTAGAAAGTAGGATCGGATCAAAGTTTGTTGCATGGAAACCCCTACCTTATTCAAATCGTTTTGAATACGTCAAGGATACTATACTCGTAACATGCTGCATGCTCATCATTTTGTTTTTATTAGTGGAAATCGTTAATCACGTGTGTAATAAAACACACAGGAAAGCCACTTTTATTGCTTACATAATTCGCAATTTATTCTTCTCAAAAACATTCACTAACCTCAAATCTACTTAAAATATACAGAAAAACAAATTAACATATGTTTAACAGGTTCGGCAACCTAAATCCAAGTTGACCAACATAAAAGCTTGAATTATTTTATTCTCGAACTTTGTGTATCCAAATCGATCTTAATACGTATTGAATTTAACATGGAAATGCGGATCGCATTCGTATGGAATTGGACTCAAATCGATTTCAATTCCCCAGGGAAACATAGTGATTTTTTCAACATGTTGCGATTGCGAAAGTACACTGGCGGCTCATCCGGAAACGAACTGCAGCGCCTGCTCATAGCCTCTTAAACCCTCTGCTATAACGGTTCATTTAGTTATAGGTGAATCTGAACACATTCAGTTTCATAAATTGAACTGTTACAATAATGGCTTTTTTTAAATTTCTCTGCACGAGAATAACCACAATGTGTCATGATCTGAACCGAGCTGTTTTTTTTGTAGAGGAAGAGACGACATGCTAAGCGGGAAAGATTGTAGCTTGCCCACCAGCCAATGGGGTGCCCTCTTGTCACATGGTTTTGTTTACTTCTCCTTTCAGCTTATAGTGAAAAAGGTATAGCATGGTATCTCTAGACCATGGATGATGACCGATAACTAAAAAGAAAAGAAGTAAAAATAAGTAAAAAATAAATAAAAAATCCAAACCTCATACTTAGCTCATGCACCTTTTGTGGATGCAATTCAAAGATTTTCATGGAATTCTTTCACCTCAAACTCTTTATGTGAAAAAATGTACTTTTTTTTTGTTTTCTCACAAATGGTTCATAGTTTTCATTAAAATACCACATATTTGAAATTCTGCCGTAACAAACAAAATTTATATCTTCAATATTCTGTAAATGTTCTTAAAAGTTTCCTTCATTTTCACTGAACTTTTTAGAGCTGGGAAAAAATAAGAGAGAAAAACTTGACACACAAAATGCAAACCCTACTGAAGTGCAACATTTACTTAATTTTTTTTTTATATTGTAACCGTTTCAAGATCTTTCTTCCTGTTCACTCGAGTTTTCTGCTATTTTAAGCAATACACCTTTGAAATATTATTGCCTATTCTTTTGGTTTTCATCAGTCCATGTAAAGAGTGAGCAAATTAACATTATATAGTTTATTTAAAGGTGAGTCGGAATTGTTACAATATCAACGTAATTATATAGTTTATTTGACTTCCTTCTTAGCAGTGAACTGTCATTTCAGCATTGTCTATATGCACATAGCACTTGAGTTAAAACCATTTCTGGCAAATATTTATCATGATTAATTGAAGTAGACATAAAAAATAAACTTATGTATGTTTACCTTGTAGAGCAGTTGTGACAATATATGATTACTATACTCTCCAAGAATGAAGGTGGTAAATTAGCTGCATGGACAATAGCAAAGAGGGGGAAGAGGAGTGGTTGCAAGCACATGGCAGTTGGCACCAACAGGGCTATGTATTATTTTTTTTGTTAAATGATAATGCGCTACATAGTAGATATCTTACTTTTTTAAAATAAAGAGTTGAAGGTTGTTACACTACATCACTAAAATGTTCTTACTTGAACGCGTTTCGGGAGACCACTCCTAGAAACTTGGATATTAAACGACAGCTCACCTAGAGCACAAACAGAAGATTACTTAAAACTAACAAAATTATGTCTGGACCAGAATTTCTTTTCATTCAATAACAAAATCTTTAAACAAACCACAGGCCTAACTATGGGAAACCCCCTTTCACCATTTTTAGCAGAACTATATATGAGCCATTTTGAATGCCATATTACTAAATCTTTCCCACATCTATTCAAAACCTGGTATAGGTACGTAAATGATATTTTTGCTATTGTTCCAAAAAAACTTTCAGATGCTCTGAAATTATTGAATTTACAAAAAAGATCTATTAAATTCACAATAGAAAAAGAAGAAAATGGCCAATTACCTTATCTAGACATCAGGATCATCAGAAATAATGCACACAACAAACTAACATTCGGCATTTACGAAAACCAACTCACACAAAAAATGATATTAAAAACAATAGCAACAATCCTAAAGGCCACAAACATGCAATTTTAAATAGTATTACAAACAGGTTAGTACATATACCAATGGAGAAAGAGGAATACCAGAAAGAATACCAACACATTATCAACATAGCCACTATGAATGGATACCAGAAAAAAACAATAGATAAGAAGATAAAAGGTTTGAAAGACAGAAATACATCCAACAAACAACTACTTTACTCAGACAACCAAAACCACAAGCATATAGGAAATTCACTTATCACCCTTGGACACATCATAAATTTCAAAGGATTTTCAAGAAATACATCACCCTGTCTCCACAGAACAACCACAATATACAGAAACTACTATGCAACAGAAGAAAAGATCCTATACCCAACGATAAATCAGCTGGTATATATCAAATTGTTTGTAATGATTGTAACATGGTATACATAGGAAGAACCAAAAGAAATCTTGAAATAAGACTTAAAGAGCACATGAGATGCATTTACCAAAAGCAGCCAGATAAATCAGCAGTAGCACATCATTTCTGGTCTTCAAACCATGATATCACTCAGAACATAAAACTCTTAAAACCGATCAACAGCAGCAATGAATTGGACATCTGAGAAAAAATACATATCGTCAAACACAGGAATCACCTAATGAATTTTGAACTGCCACCACCCAGCAGCCTTTGGAGGTTCATCAGCCCAGCACCAGAGAACACCACTAGCCACACACATTCCCCAGACAATGACCGGCAAAATCAGTTGAGGACATGCTGACGATGGGAGCAAACCGTCTCCCGAAATGCGTTCAAGTATGAATATTTTAGTGATGTAGTGTAACAACCTTCAACTCTCTTTATTTTAAATTATGACACATCACTGTTACTAGCTTCTAAATCTTCAAAATTAGTCAATAGATATCTTACCTTATCTGAATTCTTCTTGAGAGTCTTAATCCTGAGGTTTTGACACAATGCAGTTGATTAAAAGTCAAAATTATCAAATTCCACTTAAACAGCAAGCAAGTTTACATAAACATACTTTGAAGCAGACTACCGCTGACTGGCTTGGAAACATGCGATTATTGTGTAACTATGACATCTGTGAGTTTTTGCTACTGTGCAATTGCCTTCGTTCATAACAAGACTGCAGTATAGAAACTCTTGATTGCTGCACATCAAATTATCTTATAATGATTATCAGGATGCCTGCATAAATTGTTGCTAACAGAGGGGGGGGGGATTTTATTTATACAACCACCAATCCTTGAATTCTCTCTTCCCACTTTTTTTCAGCAATGAAAACTGGAACTAACTTAATGCGCCAGCCACACATGCAGCTTTACCGTGCACTTACTTATGCAAACCTGTTTGTATTGGGAACAATGTGCATATGAACAGCAAGACAGTAGTTCGCACAAACCAGTAAGCTGGCCTGTGCAAACTTTGTAGTGCTGAAGATTTTGTTTGCGCAAACTCTTAAGTGTGTACATGTGGACAATGTGCCTTCAGCCGGAAGGGGAGTTTAATACAAGATGTCTGATGTACCCATCCATTTCAAGCAACTTAACACAGAGTTTATCGAATTATATAAATAGTTGAAATGCCTTAGAAGATAACTGTACGGAATATTCCAATAGAAATAAGATAAATGTGTCTTATCAAAAGATGATACATAAATTAAATCTTAAAATCTCTATATAATCTCCCAGTAGCTAAAAATCTAAAGTACAACTCATTCTTTCATGAGGAGAGATAGATTTGCGCATCAATGTTTTCTGTCATTCAATTACAGATACCACCAAACATAGTAATGTTTTATATTATGCACACTATTTACAACTTTTCAGTAATTATAATCATCTGGACCTTCTCTCAAGTCTTTCATTAAATTTATATATGAGTGTACCTTTCTTCTCAGAAGCCACTTTTTTACATTTCAATCGGGAGCTTTTGATACCCCTTTCTTTTCACCAATAAACAGTGCAGAAATGCTTATAACAAAAATAAATCTTCAGGTCTCATTGTCTCAGGTCTCAACAACCTCCTCTTTCAATGACTAACTTCATACTGATGTTTGCGCAAACTTACTCACAACATGTGGACACAGTATGCTGTTCCATCTTGTTTGTGTGAACTAAACTGTACAAGTAAGTTGCTGCCGTGTGGCTGACGCTTATGATTTCCATGTTGCTGGTAATGAACAAATTGAATGAACAGTATGCAACCATACAGTGCAATCCAGTTTAATTTATGATCTACTATAAGTCCAAGCAAAGTCCTTGTATTCCTGGAAAAACATTCCAGGCTGCATTTTGCTCTATGATGTTTTGTTTTTCTCTTTGATCGTATAAAGAAAATAAACAAAATGGGGAGGGGAATAGAAATGCTCAGTGAAAAAGACTGTTCTGGATTTCTTAAAAGTAGATTTTGATTGATTTAAAATGTAAGGACAGCTGTCACTACGATTTCCTTGGACATTCTTTACCTCATGCAACAAAGCGTATAAACCAAAATAGCCATATTTGCCAAATACCTATGCTTGTTAAAAAGCAAACATGCTGGAAGAAAGCAGAAAGCATGCAATCATCGTCTCTAAGATACCTTGGCAGTGCTTCTCATGGGCAGATCCTCCATAAGACTTGGAAAATTATAGTGTTCACTTGCACAAAGAATTAATGCTTCTGAGGCAGAACTGTTGTGCAACAATATCACATGTATTTTCTTTCTGTAATACCGAAGTTTGTATTAGAAAACAAAAAAATGTACATTACTTTGGAAAAAAGAAGCTATAATCTGTGATATGTTCAGCAAAGGCATTGCATATATGTCACTAAAGAATAAAGGCTCGTTCACAATAAAGGGAATGGAAACCAGAATGACAAACTATTGCCATGTGTGCATTCACAATTAGTGGGAAGCTTCACCAGGTTTGGGTATGCAAAAGAGACTTAGTCAAGTTTTAACTTTTTTATTCCAATTGCCAGAAATGGTATATTAGATCCATATTGGACACATCAGAATCTCTAATGCAGAAATTATGCAAAGAGACAATGACTTAAAACAATCACTAAGCTCTCTCTAATCAGAAGCTGTGAAAATCATGGCAAAGGTGCATCCTGAGTCTCTCAGATTCATTGAAAATTGGACAACAAATAGCTTTAGTGTATGCTATTAATAAAGAAATGACGCTTAATAAAGAACTTTATTAGAGGATTTTTAAATAGTAATGGCTCTATTTATTGAAATAGTAATGGCTCTATTTAGAAAATGTTTACTCTATCAAATTTTGACATTGGCTGAATTGGAAGCAGAAGAAAACATATCAATGTTCAGTTACAAACAAATAACATTCCTGTGTGCAAAATCAACTTTCCACTTTGCTATCAATATGGTCTTTAATATGCATTCCCATTATTGTTCTCAGTTTATCATGAGCCAAAATGTTGCATGTTACTTTGCTTTCCATTCTTCAGTTATTGTAAACCAGTCTTTAATGAAAACCAGTTAACACATAGACGACAGTGAAGTAAATTTGTAATCAACAGTTTCAGTCATGGAGGATGGTTTTAGCATATGTATTACCTTCAAGCAATATACACTCCTCTCATAAGCAGAACATTAAATTTTTATATTTATTATTTGTAACATGTATATCCTTAAAACTATTATTTCAAGTTAACCAAAATCACCCTAAATGAAAGCATGCTGCAAGCATTATTCTTGGATTCAGAATGTTTGAAAACTATAGAAATGGTCCTAAGTAATATTGCTCTCATATTTATACTGCAATCTATAAGACATTATTTGTATTAAAATCATCATTGTCTCACCAAATTTAAATAAAGTCATAACCTCAATTAAGAATTAAACATGTTCCTACAACATATATAATTTGAGTCCATTAATTGTAACCAGTGTTAGCCATAAACTTCAAATCAGTGTGATCATTGTGGTTTATTATAGGTGCTCTGCATCAGCATCAGCCTGCAGGAACCAGGCTTTTGCCACATTAACATGTTTCTACAATATGTGTTGTTGTTCTAAGTTGATAATATGGAGTATGATATATCTGCCCAGCTTCTTCTGATAAATGTCTTCAGTCTCTGATGTACTGCAAAAGAATACCATTTTATTGACCGTTGATGGTTATATTATGATGGATGTGATGGTATATTTGTAAACTGGCACATTCTGGTGAGTTTAGGTTTTGTTCATTCTTTTTTATTCTTTGCTGTTCTGAAATGAATGAAAGAAACAAAACAAAAAGATACAAAGAAAGACCTAACATATTTCTTAGAACTTCTATTCCCTTAACCCACCGCTAATGATAAGCATACTCGTCAAGAGGCTATCTTATTGTGCGGTCATTATATGTGATTAAGTTTAATTTCTTCTTCCTTCATGAGACCATCAGTTTAATTTCTTCTTCCTTCATGAGGTCATATGTGTGCTTTGGGATATGTGTTAATATGTGATGAAGGATCTGCATTAATGGCTTTTACCTTAGTTTCCAGGTTTCAATTTGGATTTCACTAACTACAAAATATGTTTACATGAATTTTAGACATTATTTGTTAATTTAAGTTTGCTAATAAGTATGCTAGCTTTGCTGCATGTTGACATACTCCAACTGACTTTCAGAGACTGCGAAACAAACAAACATGCCATGCACTGCACACATAGCAGTGAAAGAGTTAAGTGATACCTGCATCATATATTTCTTTTCTTACTCTAGCATTTTCACGATATAACTTATCGCTCACAAATTTCAGAATGCATTGGGCATCAACAATGCTTTAAATAATTTTATAAATTACACAGCAGTGTTTGTAGCACAATGCTTTCATAAATGTTCTAATCAGATGGACTTGCTTTGAAAAACCGCTCTTATCTTTAGCCAGGGCCACCAAAGGGGAGGGGGAATGTCAACCTGGACTCGTATCATAGGGTATGGGAATTCGGGAGGTCTGGAAGTCTAATAACATTATGTTATCATGAACCTGAAGAAAAAATGCAAGCTAAGAGCATTCACATATTTTAATGTTTCTTTTGGGTCTTGGTCTATTTATGATGCCTCAGCCATCATAAACCATAGTTATTACTTATGAAATTTTATATTCACAACTGCTAACATACTGCCGTAACAATGCCATGAATGTACATTCAAGTTCAATTCGGCATCAGCCACAATGAGTTTCAGCAGTTTTGTACTTTATGTCCCTGTTGCATGTGCTTCTAGCACAACATTAAAGAGAAGACTGCGCACCACACACTAAAGGCGTGTATTTTGATTCTTTATGCCTACATGCACATGCCGAAGTCAGTATCAAAATAAAAATCGAAACACTGGACATCACCCTGTTGTTAAACTTGTTTTGAAATTTATTTTGTGGGTTCCATTTCCAGACTGCTGCAGTTAACATACAATCATTGCCTTATGCATATTAGCTTGTACTTCTGACATTGGTGATTTTCATTTCAATCTCCATGCTGTAATCTAGCAATAGCATAGTGGAACAAATAGCCATTTTCTTAAATTTTACTGTCAGCAACAAAAACAAAGGTGCGTGCTACCAGTAAGAAGTGGTGTAACTATGTAAGTCTGGTAACGAAGTTCATGATTATTGGTGGGTTAATGACAGTCTTTCCTTATAACAGTGGCTAGTTTAGTCTGTGTTCTGAATAAATTTAAAATTAATTCAGTGCAGTTATAATTGCTTACACAGTAGTTAAGTAGGTATCAGCTATGTTTAGCTTACTGCTATAATTGCTAGTTGTCATCATAAATTAGATGCTAAAAAGAGAGCTGAAAAATGGGGGAGTACCAGTAAGAAATTAAGAATGTAAAACAATAACCGTTTACTTCTCAACATTAGCATCAAATTCTAAGAAATAATCAAGTACAGAAGCAGAAGATAATACATTTGAACATGTTCCTGTTATATCTCTTGAATGTAAGGTACCTATGTACTCACCATCAGCCCAGGGTAAAACAGGAATTAACTTTAATAAAGTGACAAACTCAATGTCTACCTTGACAGACAGTTGGGACCTCTCAGATCCTGCCCAGTGGCCATAAATTTTTTATTTAATCATCTCTGACCCTATTTACTGTCCATTCCAAACCAGAGTTCCTTCTGATGTAAGCAAAAGCACGTGCTTCTGCTTGTCACGAACCCAAGAACATAATCTTACGCCAAGTAAATAGTTCCTTAATACATGTATTGTATCATGAAATATTAGGGCACGAAAGGAGAACTGCACATTTTATTGCGGTTTTCATAAAAACTCATTGCTAAAGGTAATGGATATATACTAACTGTTAAAAGATTACAAAATATTATTTTCGTCTGCTATTGCATTAACGCTGAGAGTATCTTGCTTGTTAATTATCAACTGTATGCACGACTGCCATTCTCTTGCATATAAGAGAAATGCAGCAATGAATTCCCAGAGGTGCTATCTGAGTACCAAATAAACACTTTGCATAACACAGAAATATAAGTGAACAGTCATCCATAATACAAAGTGCACAGGGAATATAAACAGACATAATAGAACATAGAATACGAGAATCAAATGTGGGAACTTGTTATTGTGTGCAACAGTGTTGTGGAATTATGGATAAGCTTGTCATTATTGTAGAGAGTAGTTCTGATTCCGATATGGCAGCTGAGTCATCTTCAGAGGATTCAGATTTGGATGTTGCACTTTTGCCTGAGGATTGTCATTAACGTAAGTAAACTGTTCAATTCTGCATACTTATAAAATCAATTGTTACCTCAGGTATTTTGAACAATGATTCTCACGCAGGGCTCCTTTTTATAGATTGAAACAATGTTCAACAAGCGCATGAGAGGGGAACAAGCAGCCATTAGGGGCAGGGATTGCGAACTACTTTCACGCGAATAATACAAAGAGTTTGTTTACAGTGAGAGGCACTCTAGTTTGGAATGGACAGTATAGTTTGCTTAATGATACAGAACACTTAAAAAAAATGAATTATTCACATAAAAATAATGTGGTGATGGAAAGCAAACATGACAATGACAATAATAAAAATAATAAAAACAATAACTACAACTACTACAACAACAACAACAATAACAATAATAATAATAATAATAATAATAATAATAATAATAATAATAATAATAATAATAATAATAATAATAGTAATAGAATCATACAAACTCCAATTTAGATATACTTTTTAATTAAACAATGCATTTCCCATAAAGATGATTTCTCAAAATGCTACAGAATATTTTATCTTTGTGACAATCTGGGACTAATTGTTTTTTCTAATTTACATTTCCCCCGCCATGAACACAAAATGCTTTGTAATGGCTCCCGTGCACCAAAGAGGAGACCACACACAACAATTTTCTGAGTATGATATTTACTTATAAAATAAGGGATTGTGTTTCATGTATACTCTTCTGTTTTGTATCAACTTCTTCAGATTGTGTAGTTGTCTATTCAAACCAAATTGTGGATCTATAATTTCTGCCTCATTCTTCTTTCTGTTGATGCAGATGATGTCTAAATGCCTGTTACTCTCATTAGTAGCGATGCAATGCACTTCTTGCAGCGGTCAATTTTACATCGGATGACGGAACCTCATATGGGTACCAAATTTGTGATGGTCTTTGCCCCATGTTTAGGAACCAACTTTTGCAGCGGTGTTGTATGCTAATAAAATTTATGTGTAATAATTTTTTTAATGTTTGTTTATTTATTATTTATGCCTCAGCTGCGTCAGTAATATCTGGTAGAGCAAGTATCTCTAAATAGGGCTGGTACAGCTGCAGAATAATGTTTACACACATTAAACCAATTATAACTGTTAACTTTTAGTTCTTAATTAATCCTTCACGGCAGCTGAATAACAATTTACTGATGTATCTAAACATGGAGCTGAGAGATATTATTCCTAATTACACTTTTAAAAGGTCAACATTTATATATTATCTGCACTTCACTAAACTCTCACATCTACACACTCTCACATACAACCACCGAACCGAACTGCTTGGGTACGCTACTTCCTAGCATCTACCATTTAAACTTTCACATTTTTATATTTCTAGTTTCTGATTGACTAAGCCTACTCCAATAGAATACCTTTATTTTTACTTTGGCTTGCTTTCTGCACCCACATGACCATTTACAAACTGTTTTGAACATTACATTGGTATTGTTCCATGGACTGTTTGTAGACTTTTTTTAACTTTCTAAGTTATTGTTGTCTCAAGGTTACCTTATTGTTAGCAACCTTCGGCTTCTATTCTGTAACTCTGTTTGTTATGAAAAGCAGCTTGCTTCTATTCTCACATTACATTATTAAACTAATACATACATTCACATAACATTTTGTACATATACATAATAAAATAAACATAATACAATGACTGTAATATACACTTTATATACAGTAATATACGCATATTGCTTATAGATGGCTATTATTTTTTATACTATATAATTAAACTGATATCATTTAAGCAATAAAAAATACTGCCTCATTCTTTATGTACTTCCAAACCCTGAGAGTGGAGACAAATTTTCCAGCAAAGTTCCTATACTGTCATGCCTCTTGCTGTGGAGTAGTTGTCCCTGAGGGCAATTTCCTAGCATGTGAGGAGGGGTTTCAAACTCAACGCAATGTCTGCAATGGCTAGTACTAGAAGAACGTCCTGGGATTGACTGAATGCAAGGTACCATAGCATTCATTTTGATTACATTGCAGCATTTACTACCTGATAGATCATGTTTGGTAAGAATCCATTTATTTGCTGAGGGTACTTGGAAAAGAGTGTAATTCCCTTGCTTTTGTGGGGGCGGGGCAGCACCATTGTGTAAATTCTCTCTCTCTGAGATGTTGCCAAATTGTCTGCTATTTTTTGACTTCTTGAAATAGTTATTTGTTGTAACACTGTTGTTATAATCTCAAAAAACGTTTACACGAGGCTGATTGACTCCTTCTAGGGTTTGGTTTATGTTTAACTGTTACTTCCCACAATGTACAAAGAAGGTAGAGACTTTTGAACTTATAGCAAATGTAAAGCATGCTATTTAAAGTGTCGCTGGGTAGCTGAAAAATTTGCTTGACAGCACTGTGTATCATTTTATATAATTTTATTATATTGTAACAGTATTACTTATAATGTTATTACTTGTGATGTTTGTGTATGTGTGTTTACTTCATGTGAAGCCATCTTGTGACGTCATTCATTTGTTCGGTTTGTAGCTCCATCTAGTGTTAGCAATTTGTGGTAGTATCAGTGTTTGAAAGAATTTTAAGTTTTGTTTACTGTCCTCCGGCTAGCTATTATTTCTCAGTCGAACATGTCTCTTGATCAGAGTGTGTAAACGGAAAGGAATCTTTTATCCAAATATAACACTGATGAAGAAATTTGTTTTACACATTTATTGTCAAACACGTTAACTATCACATTTATACATTGATCTTAACACTCGCCAAACTGAAACTGTTATAACAACTTCTTACTGATAATTCTTTTAATCCACGTACTTCAATCTTTTGTATAATTAACTTTACCATACTTTAGATCTTTCATAATTCTGCTGCGCGTAACTTGTGAATCTATATCCGATGTATGACGAACTGACTGACTGAAGACGACGTGTAGTGTACACAGATTTTTGATGAACTGACATGACGCTACCTCTAACCTACCCTATTTATACTCCTTCATCCAGATACGCCTAAAGATTATAACTGAACTGCTATTGGCTAAAAAAACGCGCCAACATTACGTAACTTCCTCGTTTCCAATAATGATAAACAGCTCACCCCCTCACTGCATTATTGCGCGCTATTATTGACAGTTTCAGTAAGGCCGTATAAACTTACTTCTCAACAATATTTACAATCAATAAACATCTGAAATCAATGTCACATAAAAATGCATATTCATATTACAATCATTATTTACATTTAAGTAATTTGTGATACAAATTACTGCATCAATATATATACAAAATTATATTTTTATTTTAGACAATCTAATTTCTTGTAATAACACAATGACTATAGTTACAAGAATACTTGCAGATTCTAAATCTTTACCAATTATTACAAGTCATCAGCAAAATTCAGTATTGTAAGAGCATTTGTCTTTTCTGAAAGTTTGAAACCATAAGATTTTGCAATGGTATGTACGAGTAATATTTAAATTGAAGAAGAATGGCAAAACTACATCACCCTGCATTACTTCACATCATATGTTAATTTTGTTTGTTTTCCACCTGTCTGAATTTGAGTGATGTATATCAGTAGATGTTTCAACAATGTTTTCTACAAAAGTCGCAAGGAAGTATGTTCAACGGCAAAACAAAGGTGATTATGACCAACACTATTAAATGCTTTACTGACATTAAGAAAGACATGGCATGCAGAAAGATTATTAGTCACATGGTGTAGAATTCCATCAACAACACTGAATATTAATAAATGTATGGAGTCATTAAAGTATCATTAAGCACAAGTTCTATCACTTGTCGAATCATGAAGTCTAAGGTCTTTGATATTACTTGAGGCAGTATTTTTAACACTTAAATAATATCAGTCTAATTATATAATATAAAATATAATAACAGCCCGCCTTAAAGCAATATGTGTATAATATAATATATAAAACGTATGTATTACCCGGGACAAATAGCTTGAGCTTTGTTTATGCGTGGCAAAAGCGGGAACTACACGTGTTGTGTCAATGGCTATAGGCTATGTATTAAGTTGTTAGTCTAGTTGTTAACTGTGGTGTGACGAGTGAGTACCATAGTGCAGTGTGGTGCGTATCACAAAGTGGGTATCTCAAATAAGTTTTAAACATGGAAACCCCAACAAAGTCACTGTGGAGTGTTGTAAACTCCCAAAGTAGAAAGATTATTCACAAAGTTTTCCAGTTCTGCACGGAGGAAAAACAAAACGGTCTACTTCTTCCTTTGCAAAAGGCAGTTGCTAGAACGGCTACAGCAGTAGGAAAAAGTGAAGCGACAGTAAAAAGAATCGCTAAAGAATTTGAAAAAGCTAGCATTTCAGGTACACAAGTTACTACTCCAGGAAAACAACGGAGTCAGAAAAAGAAGTTTGAAATGGACGATTTTGATAAGTGCGTCGTTCGCAGAACATTTTTGGAATATTATGAGGTGCATAAAGAAATTCCAACAGTGAAGAAGTTGTTCTATGCAGTAAAGGAGAAAATTAATTTCAGTGGTGGGCAGAAAACATTCTGGCGAATATTACACAAAATGGGATTTACTTTAAAAAAATGCAAGAACATGCGGCAGATTTTAGTGGAACACCAGGATATAGTTGCTCGCAGAGCAGCCTATTTGCGAGCTCTACGAAGTAATGAAAAGGGCCACAGGAAGCCGGTAGTTTATACTGACGAAACTTGGATACACACCCACTACACTGTGAAGAAGTGTGGGCAACATGAAGATATTCCTGAAGTTTTGGTGAATAAATATGCTGGGCAAAGAGCAATAGTGGTGCATGCTGGCAGTGAGATGGGTTTCATCCAAGGAGCAGAATTAATCTACGACTAAGTGTGTAACAGAAGAATACCACAGTGAGATGAACAAGACCAACTACGAAAAATGGCTCAGTGAAAGGCTTATACCAAACCTTCCGCCCAATAGCATTGTTGTACTTGATAATGCGCCTTATCACACCGTGCAGGAAAACAAAGCTCCAACAATGGCATCTCGAAGAGAACAGATTGTTCAGTGGCTGAAGGATAATGGTTTGGACTTCGAAGAATATTTAACGAAGAGGGAGATGTTAGAAATTGTCAAAGCAAACATACCACCTCCAGTGTATAGCGCAGATAAACTTTTGAAAGACCATGGATTTGAAGCCCTCAGATTGCTGCCTTATCACTGTGATCCAAACCCTATTGAACTGGTATGGAATATAATGAAACAAAAAATAGCAGAAAAAAATGTGTCTTCCATTACTTTAAACACACATAAAGGACTAACCAGACATTGTTTAAATGATATCACTGAAGAGAATTGGAAAAACGTGTGCATCAAAGTGAAGTCCATTGAACAAGAATACTGGCATCGAGATGCCTTGATGGAAGAAGAAATAGAAAGAATAGTAATCAATGTGGGTTTGGAAGCAGTGATGAAGAAGAAACAAATAATTTGGTCAGTTTTGTGGATTCCGGAGATGGCAATCGCAGTTCTACAGATACAGCAAGTGATGCAGACATAACAGCAGATTTCCATCCTTTAGATGACAGCACCACAGATGGAAGCTCTACAGATAAAGCAAGTGAGACGGATATGCAGGAATCAGAATCTACACATCAGAATTAAGTAAGTCAATTTTGTTCTGCTCCTTAGCATAGCATATTTTCTGCCTTCAATAGTGTACATACTATTGTGACATACTGTTCGCCTCTCCTCCCATCTGCAGGCCAGTCAGACGGTGTAAACAGATAACAGCGCCTCCACCGCGAGGTATCTTGTTAAATGTCCCGGGTAATAACAGTCATTGTATTATGTTTATATTATTATGCACATGTATAATAATGTTATGTGAATGTATTATGTAATTTAACAATGTAGGAGCCGAAAGCTGCTAACAATGAGGTAACAATGAGGTAACCTTGAGACAACAATAAATTAGAAAGTTTAATAATGCTACTAATAATTTTTGGAACAATAATGTAATATTTAAAACAGTTTATAAATAGCCAATCAAAAACTAGAAAAGCTTTAAGTTAAATAAAAGTATTCTATTGGAGTAGGATTAGCCAATCAGAGACTTGAAATAGATGAAACATGCAAATTCAGGCGGCAGACGCTACAAGATAGCGTACCCAAGCAGATGCTATTAGATTGCGTACCCGATTGGTACGATAAGTGTTCAATGTGAGACATAAAAATTCATTGTGGCGAGAATTAATATAAAGTTTACGTGTTAAAAAGTGCAATTAAACAATAATCTCACAGCTCTATAGTAGGATATATCAGTGAAGTATTATTTAATTGTGTGAAGGATTAATAAACAAAGCACAATACAATTATAATTTGTGTAAGCCTTCATTCTATAGCCGTACTACCCCTGCTAAGAGATATGTGTTTCTGCAAAATACTACTGATGCAGCCGAGGCATAAATATATAATATTTAAATAAACATTAAAATACATAGTTGATTTTTAAATGTGGGGAAAGTGAATGTGGGGCAAAGGCCACTGGAAACTTTGTACATACGTGGTGTAACAACACAACTTCTTCATACTCTATGCAAAACAGATAATGTTGTTATAGGTTGCCATTTATCTTGAGCATCACTGTCTACACATTTGTGGATGAGTACAGTTCAAACTTCAGCCAGGACTGTGGGCACATAAACCGATCTGAATCATTCTTTTCATAAGCAAAGCTGCAGAGGTATCAGTAGTCAAGTCTCTAACTGCTTTTAGAAGGACTTTATCAGGTCCTGGACTAGTGTTAACAGTAATTTTTTTTAATTGTTGAATATATCAAATCATCTGTAATTTCTGAGATTAGCTTATATTCACTTGGATACGTTTCATAAGAATCCCACATATTTTGATTTTCAGTTTCAAAAATGCTAGAGAAAATATTCAACTGTTTCAGTGTTAATATCATTAGATGTTTTATTGCTGTTATGTACTACTCTCCAAAAGGTTTTCCTTCATTGGCAAAAGTGGTAATGTTGGCTCTTTGATATTCAAGTTTCCTTAGTTCCGTTGTTTCCTGCAGATCTTTTGAGGATTTGTCAAGTTTTTGTACCGTCTGTTGTTATTACATAATTTAGTTTTGATGTATTTTGTGGCTTAGAAAAGGCTTAGGCTTAGAAAATTTGAACGAATCTTCAACAAATTTAACATTAGACTAGCTCCACAGAACAAATTCAGCTTGAAGAACTTACTAAACACACCTCTCTAAAATACCATCCCAAACACACTAAAATCCAGAATTTACCAGATCAGTTGTGAGGAATGTGAGAAATACTACATAGGAAAAACTAAAAGAAACTTGGAAACCAGACTTAAGAAACACCAAAGAAACATAAAACTAAAACAAATAGAGAAATCCGCTGTATCACACTATTTTTGGACTGAAAACCACAACATTGGCCAAAGTATAAAGTTGTTAAAACCCCTCACCACACCAATAGAATTGATCTGGGAAAAAATACACATCGTCAAAAACAGCAACGTCATTAATTTTGAAATCCCGCCTATAAGCAATGTGTTAAAACTTTGTGCCCCCAACACCAGATGGCAACAGGGTCAGAATTCGCAGGATGAGGAAGAAGTGGACATGGGAGAAAGCGACCCTTGGTCACCCAGTCGCTGACGATGAGGACGAATGCCCTCGAAAACGTTTCTGTTTAGGTAACATTAATTAGTGAAGGTGAGTGTAAAAAAGTGTGACTCAATCTAAATCATGATGAATACTTCACTGTTAATAATGCTTCTGTTTTTAATCCTTTACTAATGTCACTTCGCTTCCTTCGTGCCACTTCCTAGCCTCTTCATGCCAGATGGTTCACTTTCTGGGGAGTTAAACACAAGCTCTTCACAACCTATCGCTCTGCAGCATTTACTCACTATTTCAACACTCTTGCTGGAGGAGAGGAGGCAGAAGCAGCTTCCAGAAGGTCCTAGTTATCTCCGATAATGCACCCGGTGTTTACTCTAGTGAGCAGCAATTATCGTTGTTTACTTGACCGCCCACCACCGACCTACCGATAACCTTGGGCCACAGCCGCTGCATCACAATATTTACCACAATACAAAGGTTTCTTTAATGGTAATGGAGTTCTTCAGATTATGAAGAGGACTAGGTGGATCTACATTTTGAGATTTACAGGCCATTAATATTGTATGTGATGATATTGCTATGCACTGGGTGACATTGTGTTATCTAAACCAAACCAATCCTTAAGCCAAATGCATGGAAAAATAAGAATGTTTATAAAGCCTTTCCAATATTCTAAAAGAGTCTTCCGGGCTGATTTGCCGTGATCTGCTGGAGTAATTGGATCCAGACGTTTCGTCCACTACTGCGGTGGACATCATCAGTGGCATGGTCGAAGTCTTCTTGGTGAAGGTACAGTTGTGTCTGAGGCGTCGACTGTCCGGGATGCGGTATTTATACACTACACGGGGGGGGTCTTCTCTGATTGGCTCGGGGCTCGCTGAGGCAGTGCGGTAGGTGGGAGGGGCCTAGCTGCATGCTTGGCACTACTAGATTCTGATTGGTTCGCGTTGTTTGACTGTCTGTTAATGTCATCGATGATGGGGTACCAAGTTTTGTTGAGCTTGAGGGCTTCTTCCTTCCTATTGAAGTTGTTGGAATGCTTATAAATTTCTATGGCTTCGCGCTGTAGTCGAGCATGGTAGTGTGGGATGTTAGATAGAATGCTGGTGTCCTGAAACGTGATGACATGCTCCCCCTCAGCTTCTATAGCATGTTCAGCGACCGCTGACTTTTCAAATTGTCCAAGACGGCAGCATCTCTTGTGTTCGTTTAGTCTGGTGTTGATACTGCGTAGCGTCGTGCCAATATATACTGCACCACACGAGCAGGGGATCCGGTATACGCCAGCCGAGGAGAAGCGGTCCCTCGGGTCCTTGACTGAGCGTAGTAAGCTATTGAGCTTTCTAGTAGGCTTAAAAACCGTCTTGATATTATGGTGTTGCAGGAAGCGTTCAATCCTGTCGGTGACGTTCTGAACATAGGGAAGGAATACCGTGCCTTTGCTCTTAGGTGGGGTCGGCATAGCAGAGATCGGCTGACATCTGGGTGGTCGGAAGGCTCTCTTTTATTTCTTATGCAGAATAGCCATTGGCTTGTAAGGCTTGTTCCAAATGGTGCAGCTCTTGTGGTAGTAGGTGAGGCTCACAAATGTGGGAAACGCGGTGTAGAAGAGTTTGGATCATGGCCCGTTTATGTCTCGGATGGTGGTTGGAGGTTTTGTTGAGATAACGGTCTGTGTGAGTGGGCTTGCGATAAACCTTGTGTCCAAGTTTGCCGTTGTCTTTTTTGCTGACCAGCACGTCCAGGAAGGCCAGCTGACTGTCTTTTTCTTTTTCCATGATGAGGTATTGAAGAAAACACAGTAGAGGCTGCTCGCTGTGACTCCATACGACGAAGGTGTCATCTACGTAGCGGAACCAAGCAGACGGTTTGTGAGATGCGGTGTTCAGAGCTGTGGCTTCAAAGGATTCCATAAAGAAGTTGGCTACTACTGGACTGAGTGGGCTGCCCATGGCCACGCCATCGATTTATTTGTAGTAAGAATGATTCCACTGGAAGTAGGTGGTGGTAAGAACGTGATGAAAAAGAGCTACAATGTCGTCAGGAAAAATTTTCTTCAGTTGAGTGATGGCGTCGATGACAGAGACCATGGTGAAGAGAGAGACAACATCAAAGCTGAAGAGTATGTCTTGAGGCTGCAAAGTGAGATTTTGGAGTTTCTCAATAAAATGTGAAGAGCCCTTTATGTAGGTATCAGGTTGCCTACATGCGGTTGCAGCAGGTTGGCTAGATATTTCGCGACGCTGTATGTAGGAGATCCAATACCGCTGACAATAGGTCAGAGTGGTACATCCGGCTTGTGGATCTTGGGTAGGCCGTACAGTCTGGGAGGCAGGGCTTCGGATTTTGTGATGCGTCGTTTGTCTTCCTCTGGTAGAGATGACTTCTTGATCAGAAGGTTGGTATTACGTACTATGCGTGCTGTCGGATCGCGTTGTATCTTGCGATATGTATCTGGTTTCAGAAGATCCTTGATTTTTAGCACATAGCCCTTCTGGTTGAGGATGATTGTAGCATTGCCTTTGTCTGCTGAACAGATGACGATGTCTGTGTTGGCATTCAGGTTCTTAATAGCTGTTTTTTCCTGTTTTGAGAGGTTGCTGGGTGGAACCTTAGTACGTTGAAGAATCCCGGCAGTTTCACGGCAGATCTCTTCGGCTACGGATGTGGGAAGTGTGCGGATACCAGATTCAATATTGGAGATGATATCCTCGGCTGGTAGAGAAGATGTGGTAACTGCGTAATTGCCCCCTTTGGCAAGTAGTGAAGTCTCTGCGGCTGATAATTGGTGATCTGACAGATTTACTACCGTCCGACTGATGTCCAAGGTAGTAGGCAGTTTGGTAGTGGATGCAAGTTGTTCAAATTTCCTCTTGTGACGTGCAGTGGTGGTGTTCTGGTTGACGATCAAGGAGCTGTATGTAATCCTATCAGCGCGATCCCAATCATGTCTTTGGAGAGAGTTGGCCAGCTTGACGTGCAAGGCTAGTAGCTCATGGTTGTTGGCGGCGAGTTCTCGGCAGGTTTGTATAATGTTTTAGTGCCAGTACTGGAAGACGGCATATTCTTATTCAGAACACACAAAGGTAACTTCACAAACTTTCAGAAATTCTATGGAGTTGAAGAGCAGATGCTGTAAAACCTTAAGCTGAAAGATGGTCACAGATGTCAGCTCTTCATTGTGTAAATACAGACTGTAACCTAACCAAAGCAGCTGTAGCAGGAATAATAGGATTGATTATTTCACTAAATTTAAGAATAATCTCAATAATCTCTCAATAATGTGGGCAGATGTTCTTGAAAAGATCAATTTTGTGACTGTTATTTTACAAAGCTAGGATATAACTATACTGCAGGAAAAGCAAAATATAAACAAACTTAAAGAAGACATGCAGAAACTGAATGTTAATTGGACCACTTTTGTTGAAGAATTGCAGCTGAATTGCACACGGTCCTGAATTTGAGGAATAAAAGAAAAAGGAAAAGTAACGTGTTTCTCAATGAAGATGAAGTACAGCTTAGGATGGCAGTGGTGGTGAACACTACTTCAAGAACAACCAATAAGCTCACTAAAAATATCATATCCCAATTAAATGTTAGTTTTAAAGAAGTTCAAGATTTGTCTAAACCTTTGACCTGATTCTTGACATGATAAGAGAAATGTAAGACAAGGATTTGTTTAGTTTCACCAGGAATGTCACTTCAAAATACCCTAAAGATCTGAGCAACAAACTGAAAGGTGAACTAAAACTTTTCCAATATATGTTTAAGGTGGCATTTCCAAGTCTCGTCAATAAGTCTGGAAAAACTTGCTCTCTTGAATTCCAATTACAAAGTCAAGCTTCAATCAGTATTTCCAGAACTGTGTATTGCTCTAAGATTATTTTGTACTTTGCCAGTTAGTGTTGCTTCTGGTGAGAGAAGTTTTAGTGAACTCTCATAAAGAACCATTTTAGATCCGCTTTGGGAGAAGAGAAATTGAATCAAGATAATACCACATCAAAGTCTCTCTAAAATGTGCCATGCAACAAATCTTCAGGATAATCACTTAAAATGCTAGTATTTGACATTAATACTTGTTATTATCACTTATTTTAAAAAAAAAGCATTATTATTATTATTATTATTATTATTATTATACTATAGACTTATACCCACTCTTATTCTTTACTATTCTGTACAATAATTATGCAGGATTTTTGCTTTTTAGGTTATCTTAATGTTTGTGTGTTTTATCACCATCATTGCACCATTGAAATCATTGCACCAACTTGCACTGCCTTCCACATGTAGCTGTAATGAATCGATCTTATAATATTTAGTATATAATTGATTATACAATTTAAAGGAACAAATAATCCTTGCATATTTTTTCCAAGATTTAACAGCAAGTAATTGGGGTGAGGATATTATTCGCAATAAGGGTTGGTACCACTACTGATGCACCAAAGCCCAGAAGTCTTCTGTCACAAGCAAGAACTGCATGCAAAGACTGCATCTCAAAGTAACTGCGTAATGCCCAATGATGTAAAAACACATTCAGGATGCCTGGTGTGAAACATTGTTACAAATCATTCACAGCAAAAGAAAACCTCTGCATCATTCAAGAGGTAGAACATGCAGGCAATTGTGCTGCTGGGCAAAAATATGACGTGAATGAGAACTGTAACCATGACTAGTGACCAAATAAAGTTCATCTTGAGTAGATGAATAGTAACCGGTGAGCACTTTGTAGACAAAAAGCTACACATCCAGAAGTGGAGAACAGATAATGTTTGTGACTGAAAAGAGATAATTTGAATGTGCTGTTATGACTGAAATGTGCCAATTGAAAGCTATGGCAATAGCAAGAGAACATAAACCATACTGATTTTAGGCTAGTTGTGGATGGCTCATATGTTTTTTCAAATGTAATGGCTTCAGTTTTTGTAAGAAAACAAGCATCGTTCAATGTCTCCCTGCCAATTATGAAAAAAACATGGGAAGTTCTACAGATTTATCATCAGATTGCACCAGAGGAATCAATATTTGCTTTTGCAAATTGGTAATGCAGATCAACCCTGTGTACTTTGAAATGCCGCTAACATACACAAAAAATAAAAGAGGTGAATCCAGGATGGTAATTAAAACTGGCAGAAATGAAAAAAGATTTCTGTTGTGCTTTGTGCAACTGTAGATGGAAGGAAGCTACCGCCATATACAGTGGAATCTCGTTAGCACGTTCCTCATTAACACGTTTTCCCGTGTATTACGTTGAATTATAAAAGTCCCGGTACCAAATCACCAAATATAATAAATAATGTTTGCTTAGTGCGTTTTCCCGGTCCCGCCTACTACGTTTGAATTTTGACGTCCTCATTCGTTGTTTTGGCCAATCCTTGATCGGTACAGTGGGAGTAGGCGTTGATTATAACACGTTCATAGTTTGACGTCCTCATTTGCTACCTTGGTCAATCCTTGGTCACGGGGTGGATATCGGCAGCCAATCACATGCATGCATTTAAATACTTGTGTGACACGATTTCTGTGGGCGGGATAGAGAATGCTTTACCTTGGCGTGGTAAACGCGGTAAACGCTAACGATAGTTTCTAATGTTGAGTGATGACCAAACAACTGTAGATTGTATTTTAACTTTTCATTTACAATGAAAAAAAGAAAGTGTAGTAGGTAAATAACCAACAGTGAAAAGCTGAAAATCCTTGATGTAATCATAATCCAAATATAAAACATGTCGATATAGTGCGGAAGTTCCATCAACCTTAAACACGATTGTTAGCAAACCTAAATTGATTGAAACTGCTTTTAAAGAAGGGAAAAATACTAAAACAAAACTTTTCTCTTGGAAAATAGGATCAGAAGAGGACCGGAACGAAATTTGTTGCATGGAAACACCTCCGTATTCAAATCGTCTTGTATACACCAAAGATAATATCGTCTATTGTACTCGTAACACGATGCACGCTCATAATTTTTTCTTTTTTAGCAGAAATTGTTATCACGTGTGTAATAAAACACACAGCAAAACCACTATTGCCGCTTCCACAATTCGCAATTTATTTTCTCAAAAACATTCATAACCTAAAAAATCCAAGTTGACCAAAATAAAAGCTTAAATTATTTATTCTCAGGCTTTGTGTATCCAAATCCATTTAAACATATTGAATTTAACATGGAAACGCGGATCGTATTCAGTATGAAATTGTACTCAAAATCGATTTAAATTGCCCATGGAGACGTAGTAATTATTAGATTTTTATTACCTATGTTCTTAAATTGCAGATTTTGCATTTTCGTTAACACGTTTTCCCGCCTATGACGTCCAAATACTTAGGTCCCTGCAAAAACGTACTAACGAGATTCTACTGTATTGCCTTCAAACAAAAAAGCCATTCCTAATGTGAAAGTTAAAGGTGTCATCATAATAGCTCATTATAAAGGATGGATGGCCAATGAGCTTGTAGTCAAATAGGTGACCTGAGTTTGGCAACATCATGCAGGAGCACTACTCAACTCAAAGGACATGGTTGTTCTGGGTAGCTACTGAGGTCATATTGCAGCCAATGTACAGAAGTTACGTTGATTCTCCAACCATTAGATGTTTGAGTTGACCATTTAAAGGCGCATTGAAAACATGTTATATGATACGAATGGCCAAGAAAGAGCACCAATTCACTCTGAACAGTAAAATCGAACACCCAGAAGCGACACAAATCTGTGAATGGATGAAAAGTGCATTGGACCCAAATTCTCTACCAATGGTGGAAAGAAGTTTCAAGAAGTGTGTAATTTTGAATTCCCTCAGAAAGAAGGATGTTGTGCTATGAGAGTGTAGAGTTTGTGACGTTAAGAATGATAACATCTTTAAAGTGATGGCAAAAGTGAAGGTGAATAGAGGTATAGTGGTCTTTAATGTTTCAATATAAATAATTATTTAATACAGCATATAAACTTTTTTTTTTTCAGATCTCCCTTCCTAAAATCTGAGTGCAGGGATTATTCACATATATACACTAAGTTATGGTTGCTACAGACAAAGAAGTAAAATAATCAAAATCTATGTAGAATAAAAAGCACAACAGTAACCTATATACATGTGACAAGTTTCCTTACTCATTATAATTTGTTACAGAATTTTTGTTTACCTCTAATTCAAAAAAAAAAAAAAAAAAATAATAATAATAATAAAATAAATAAATAAATAAATAAATAAACTTTTCATGAACATTCTTACATTTTTGCTAACTGATAACGGGTAACTTTCTTCCAAGGTAAGGATATTCAAATGGCTAACAGTCGAGAGGGTTAATTATAGTACACAATGCTGTTACAATTTTTTTTAAACTGATATGGAATGATTTATGTATTATGTATGCTTGCTATTTCTACAGTTCTCTTCTTTTTCCAAGGTTTGGTTTTTATTTCCTGTGGCTTATAATTTAACTAACTGATGGATAATTTTCTTATATTTCTGACTGAGCATTGTATTCTCTTAAAACCTTTACAAAAATTAAGTTCTCCTTCTGGCATTACTCTTTTTCAAGAATTAAGGCTGTACCCTGGTGTAATCATAACAAAATCAAAATAGAAATGTTTTCGTATACTTTTGATAAATCAAATACATATCGCTCAACAAGGTAGTAATAGAAAAGATCATGAAAATAAATATGAAAACTAAAAAATGGACTGTGTTTTTAGTGTCCCTTTATGAGTAAAAGAACAACTGTGCTGACCTACCGATGCCTTAGGTCACTGAGATCAGCTGCAAAGTTGATATCACCAGATATGAGAATGATGGCTGCTGGGCTGCCATGGATGTCTGCAAAACGCCTAATTGATTGTCGCAGCTTCTCATCTGCTGCATTCTTGCAGGTTGAAGCTACATGAATCAAATTTACCTGCAACAAGAGATTATGGGGTGGTTTCAATTCATAATTGAGCAATATGTGAATGAAGAAAATTTAGTTAAACATAGAGAGTTGAAAGTGGCTTTACCTAAACATTTCCTTTAATGCACCTGCATTTTCGTTTTTTACACAACTACCATATCAATGGCAATACATAGAAACAAATGAAGTTCAAAAAATTAACATGGTTAATTACCCTGCAAGTTATTTAAGTTATGTATAACATATGAACATGCGGTATAAGAATGAAAATTAAATTAATTCAGAAAGTGGTTTTATCCCCTACCTCTAAATTCTGAGAAATACCACAAGTCATTGAACACCTAAGGTGAACAGGTAAAAAAGTTTCTGTTAAAAACATAATAGATGGTTGAAATGATCCATTTTATCAAATTTAAAATGTCCATGTCCATGTTTCACCAAGCATGGCCAAACATAGCTTGAAGGCTGTTAAGTTAATGCTTCATCAAAGTTTGCCGTATCATCAATGCTAATAACCTCAAACTGGTGGTGCATCAACTTTAACAATTCCTGAAATAAGTTTGTTAAATTTACCAGCAGAAATGTTTGCAACATCTCATTTCATTGGCTGTAACTGAAATTTTTATTTATGGATGCTATTTAACTACTATAGTCCTTAGTGTCCCATTCTACAGTGGGCATGAAAGATTGGAAATTTTGCACAGAGGCCTCTATCAGGCTTGTGGTTCTTTTACATGTCGTAAATCTATGACACGGTACCACCGGCTTCACTTCCCTTCCGAAGGAAGCCATAAGGATTTTTACACTCAAAAAAATCCATAGCCCTCTGCAGGGTTTGAATCCACTACCTCAGGAACTAGAGGCTAGCATGGTACCCCCAGACCATGGAGGATGACTTCATTGGCTGTGGCTTCGAAAATAAGATGAGTGTAGTGCCATTGTACCTCATATTAATAACCACAATTCAGGAAACGTATCATTAAACAGAACATCCCTTTTGTCATCCCAGCAAAAATGCCCATAAGTGAGCAGTTTTTCCAAAACTCAATAAATGCAAAATGCTGAGTTTTTCAGTAAATGCATTTTTTTTTATTTTAGCCTAGAGAGAGACATTAGAAGAATTTAATATTTTCTCCAGTACTAATCTTACTGTTTTAAATAAAATGTCCTAGTAAGATATATTGAAACATGTTTTGTATTATGTAGGGATGATTTATTCATGTGTTTTTCAAAAGTCAATAAATGCATATATGAAAGATAAAAAATTGAGCAAATTATGTTACAGTTTTGTTTTTTATTTGTATGCAATTATTTATTTATTATTACAATAATTCCTATGCATATATAAGTTTTAAAGTTTATTATTGCTATATTGTCTGCACTATTGCCTGCATTACATTTAACTTTTTTAAATTTAATTTTGTTAACTTTATTGAGAATAAACATAAAAAAAGCATAACACAAAATTAATACAATGTTATCATGCAATGATTTAATTATCCTTAAAAGTGCACATAGTACAACACTAGTCTGCATTTTCAAACTTTTTGTCAGATGATTTCTTAAAAGTAGGTGTTCTTGAATTAAGTTTTTATGCTGATTCCAGAAATAACTTCCGTTGTTTTCTATGACGTCCAGTTTTTACACAAAATAAGAAGTAATGTTTTGACAATTTTACTAATGAGCGTAGAAAAGTATTCAAATACCATTTCACACAAGGTAAGTTTTTATTCAAGAAACATTTTAAGAACTCCCCTAATTTATTTCATGACTACATTTTAACAAAACAAGAAGCAAAAGTGTTTCATTTAATTTTTTTCAAACTTTCTCTTCTTTGACTTCCTTGCAGATCCTTGAAGATGACTG
The DNA here is from genome assembly GCA_030765065.1 of Deroplatys truncata. Lineage (NCBI taxonomy): Eukaryota > Metazoa > Arthropoda > Insecta > Mantodea > Mantidae > Deroplatys > Deroplatys truncata. The sequence continues at coordinate 48,654,308 of CM060984.1, read as the reverse complement.
TCCCTCCTCAACATCCAACAGTAGTCAGCCATCATAGTTTCATTCTATCTCCCCTGGTACCTCCTCTCCATTTCCTTAATATCTTGGTCGTCCTCCATGGTGTAGTGGTTACCATGCTAGCCTCTAGGTCCCAAGGTCGCAGGTTCAAACCCGGCAGAGGGCGATGGATTTTTTCGGGCGTAAAATCCTTAGCATGGCTTCCTTCGGAAGGGAAGTAAAGCTGGTGGTCCCGTGTCATAGATTTATGGCACGTAAAAGAACCTCAAGCCTGATGAAGAGACCTCTGAGCAAAATTACCAGTATTTCACGGCCAACATAGAATGGGACGCTAAGGACCTCAGTAGTTAAAGAGTGTCCATAAATAAAAACACAATTTTTTTTTTTTTTAAATATCTTGGTGAAAATGTTTACCCTGCTCTTCACTATAATGTCCCAGATTTTCTGGAAAGTAGTCAATATGTGAATGCAGAAAATGCACCTGTACACTCATGTTACAACCCATCTTCTTGAAATTTTCCAACATTGTTTAGACAATGGCCTTGTAATTAGGATTTTTGTTATTGCCTAAGAAGTTTTCAGTAACTGATCAAAAGGCGGTCCATGCTTCTATTTCTCTCTCATTCATTGTCTTCTCAAAATCTTCATTCTTCATCAATTTCTTTATTTGAGGACCAACAAAAATTCCACCCTTTAATTTGTCTTGTGTATTGAAGGGAAATTGCTTGAAAGGTACTTGAAGCAGGGTCCATCCTGTGGTAGAGCCATTACAAATTGCTTCATCAAACCCAATTTTATGTGTAGTGGCGGAAGCAATATCTTTTGTCTCTCTACAAGCGGTTCGTGCAGGATGTTTTTAGTTCCAGGCAACAAGTTTCTCCGCTGTGGCCATACTTTCACACTCCAATGTCTTTGCTTTGCCCGACTGTCCCATTCACACAGAAAACAAGGCATTTTTGTGAACCCAGCTTGTTGTCCTAATAGTATTCCAATAACTTTGAAATCACTGCAGATATGCCATTTGTGTTCCTCATATTGGATACTTGTTAAAAGTATCTTCATGTTTTCAACTGTCTCTTTCATTTGAACTGAATGTGCGACAGGAATGGACCCATACACATCCCCATTATGCAGTAACATGCCTTTCAGGCTCCTCTTTGATGAATCTATAAAAAGTCTCCACTGAGTAGGATCATGTTCAATGTCATAAAAGTGCATAACTCGTTTATGTTATTGCAGTAAACCAAGGACTCGATCTGTCAGAAAAAAGGAACTAGCTCTTGTTCTCTGTGTCTGTACCATGAGTAATGTGTTCCTGGTTCCAGAAGATTCTTATTTTTAAGACGGGAGCCTAGTAACTCTGCAGATTCCTTAGACAAATTCAACTCACTACTAGATCATTTAGTTCACTCTGAGAGAACAGTTGTGGAGTCACGTCGTATTCAGGGCGAAGACATCATCAGAATCATCTTTGGTGATTGCATGAGATTCATTTTCAACACCATCTTCTTCCAAGTTCTCTAAAACAGCTGGAGGAAGAGGAGCAGGCAGATCTTCTCCGTGTGGAACTGCCTGATGGCTGAAGGAATACTTGGATACACAATGTGTTTCTTATTTTTCAAATTGCACCCCTGAACATTAACTAAACAGAAGTAACAGTCTTTTAAGGTGGTCTTTAGGCTCCCTCCACACCATAGGAATTCAAATGGATGCATGATTTCTTTCCTTTTATCCACAATTTTAACCTCTCAACACAATAGCAGCAAACTGTCTTTGGAGCCCAGGCCTTGTCTTGGTCAACATGTTTCATTTTAAAATAAGCATGGTACACTTTTTTCACAAAGTCTGTTATATCAGTTCTCTGCTGAAGCATTGTGTAATTTCCACAAATGTAGCAGAAAACCTTTGAATTGTTCACATACTTGCGTGTAGACATAATGTATTTACAACTTCAATCACGATATAGCACTGGTAATGCAAGCCTCTGATATTAACACAATGCCTAAATTATAAATAGCAACCAGCATCTACAGGTGTAACAACCTAAAGACTTACAAGTCTGTATTGAGAAATTTCCCTCCAAGAAGTGATAAATGTCCCTTCAACAATACTCGTCATCTACTGGCTCAACTCTAAATTTTTGAAGTGAAATTGTGAAAAAAAAACTGTATGTGATAGAAAAAAAACTAAATGCAGTTCTGAAATCAGCATAAAAAGTGAGTATTAGTTTTCAGTCATACGATATCATGCAGACTTGTGTAATCTAAGCTACTGAAGTCATTGTATCATTTATAGAATATTGATCATTCCTACGATGATACCTACACATGGTCAGATTTGTTGTCTCCTAGGACATCTTTGTGGAATGCAATTGCATCATCTGGTACCTCAAAATACTTTAATAGTGCAGAAATGACCTTTTCTTTGCTAACCACATTTTGCTTGTAGAACAATAGATGATTATAGTGCTGGATGGCATGATTTTTCTCCTAAGAATTTGAACTTCAACAGAATGTCTGAAGTATTTGCCTTATACAGATACATTAACATTGTTCTTTACTTTCTTGTATGTGATGACACGCTATTCACTTTTAATTCTAGCCTAGGTTTTACTACTTTTTGTGCACTATCCTTTATGCTTTTAATTTCCCAGAGCATAGTTCAGGAACTTTGCATTCTTTCTTTCTTCCCTTTAGCTTTTGCATTTGAAGGTGAAACTGCAAGCTCACGATTGCATTTAATATTAGGGTTGTTTATACCTCTATTGTTTCGCTTTTCAAGAAGCGTGGCTCCCTTCTTGTCTCTAGATCTTCTGCCACGCAAAGATTCTTATACTTGTACACCATATTTAGTCACTAGAATCATTATCCATTCTGATTTAACCGGAAATATTGCTCTTTATACTCAAACACATTGCACATTTGAAAACTTCTCTAAAAGTAATCCGGAAATAAGCTAGCGACAACAAAATCTGGTTGTGGGATTATAAGCAGCCAAAGTAAGCACAAACATTGTTACAATAATGAGTAACATGTGTTTCTAATATTGCCAACTGCTCAGGTGAAACAAAAGTAAAGAAGAACTTATTGCATTTGTCGAATTTTGTTTTAACTCTCAGAGTGCATATATTGTTTTTTAGAAAAACCCAATTCACAGGATGCTATTGGAAGTCAAAATTATGTTATGATGTATAACTCAATTTTAGAAAGAAAGAGAAGAAAAAATTAAATTAAAAAAAAATCCTGCATTCATAGTTTTGAAAAAATGTGCCTCAATTAGGTATTACTTTTTGGAATAGCATTTTTAGTTGACTGTTGCCAAATATATAACTGTTATGAACACAACCCGACAGTTGTGCCCACATGTTGATTCAATGATGCCAAAAAATTCCCTATGTGTAAAATTCCTGAATTACTGCAGTAGGCTTTTCATATTCCAGACTTAAATAACATGGGCTTAAAGCAGCAACAATTGTTTTCAATACTTTGTTCACCTATCTGTACAGTGTGGATTTTGAAACTCTGATGACGTCACTATTAACAACACATGGGAAACTTCTGAGGAATAGTAGTAACTGATGTATCGGTAGACAAGGCAGATTCTGTTGGTAGGGTATATCAGTCTTGATTCAGCTTCCTACAGTATTTTGAGTACCACCTGTTTTTATAAGCTATATCGACACAAATTTTCTTTCATCCATTTCTTATGGTCGTGCGCACCATCCTCATTGAACAAACCCTTCAGAGACCTTCAGCTTACTGTGGTAAGAATTTGACCGGGGTAATCATCACACAGTGGTGCATCAATGTTCACTGCAGTTTAGGTGACCATCATTACCTGGCACGCGCTCACTTTGGTTCAACGCATCATTCATTGCAGGTAAACTCTACTGAACACACCTGGATGTACATCATGTTGTCTGTTTTTCACTTGTTCTACCTCTTTGCTTAAGTGAATGCATGTAGTTCAGCGTGCAATGGAGGAAAGCAAAAGCAGATCAAAGTTTCTCTATTATGTTATTAAATTTAACATGCAATTCTTAAGAAAAGATAGAAAGTACAAAGACAGAAGCAATAACTTTAAGATGGACACGTGGGAAAAGCTGGCCTTACAGTTGATTAGAAAAATATGCTGGACTATTATAGATTTATTTTCTTTCTTTCCAAACTGGCTAAATACCAAATTTGAAACGGGAACCTCTTGAATAGGAGGAGCACAACATGATAACTTCAGATTTCAGACCGGCACTGCCTCTTCAGGTTACCGGATTCCTTATCTGTGCAATTAATGTACATAATATTTCTGGAAATGTACTAGTTGCACTAAATCCATTCATTACTCCCTTTATTTCTGGCTTGTTCGCTTCAACTATATAATTACGATGTGTAACGCCATGATCGTGTGGACTTTCGTAATGTCTTGGATCAGGATATTTAAGGCACCTGTCACATAAGAAGACCTTAAAGAATTAAAAATTATAAAGTACATTAAAGTAACTTTATCAGCATGTATTCATTGGCGAAAATGGAGTGTATCTATTAGTTGAGAATTCTAACCTATACCCTTCTGCCATTTTAACATTCCAGTACAAGTTAGAAATAATGGACGAAAACCAGCCATGAACGCTTGGTCAGAACTGCGGTAAAATCCTCGATAAACTTTTACCAGTGTTGACACACCATAAATGACTGTTCACCATGGTAAAGTCCACATTTCACCACGGTAAAATCTTAATTGAGAATGGTGCACACATCCATTAGAAGTAGCTATTTCTAACATTGGATCACTATTTTCAGTAAGTTCAACAAACATTTCAAAGTCGGAAATATCCATTATTTACTAGTTAAAATGAAAATAACTGTGATGTCATTTCACAACACTTAAATTAAATACATAACATTAAACAAAGAACTGATGAACTGCCAATACTTTGAAGGGAGAAAAATGGCTCTTAAAAAAAGCTGACAGGAGATTCGGCAATCAAAATGATGGCACACCTAAGTGAAAAGGAACTTCTGCTTTTAACAAACCACCACTGGCTTGACATTCCTCAAATATCTTGACGATGGTTGCTAAAACCAAGCATCAGTCTTCAACATTTTAATCTTCAAAGTAAATTCTACATCTTGAGGCTATTTTCTGCCAATACTTTATCCCTCTTTATTGTAACCTTCTTTAAACATATAGCAGCAGCATCATGGCAGAAAAACTCAGAAATCATAAGTACTATACTTTTGTCAGCAGCCATAATGCTGACTGTAGAAAAGGAGATCTTCAACCCATGCTGGAATCAAAATTTTGTCATACTGGGACATATGGAACACGATACTTCAACTTTGTTAGATCCTATCACACTAAATGAGGAGCTACATGATGGAGATGTTGGCAACTCATGTTTCCCATGTTTCATGTTTCACAGACTCTCAATATAAATTTTTTGTGTCAAATGCAATGCTTCCCCTACCTATCTCAAATAATCAGTAGAGAAAACAAAATATGGAGGAACAATATGTCAGAATATGCTCTGTATTTGAGACACTAATTTGCTCAAAAATCTGTTGTGTTACATTCACATGGTTTTCTCTACCCTTGTACAAACTATTTTTACAAACGCTTAATCTCCGTCTACTTCATGTTAATTGAGATAAACATTTGCAGAAATATCTTATTGCTAATTTTCTTGTAGGTGCAAGGGGAATATGTTAGGCTTTAAGCGAAAGTCAAATCTTTTAAGAGCTGGTTGCTATGTGGAGCATTTCATTCTCTTTGCATGTCCACAACATTAAAAAAAACCGAATAATGAATTCCCATTTGAGAAGCATACATATTGGAAAATTCAACAAATAACCAGGAATATCTCGGAAATGGTTCACTCAACAAAAAAAAATATATGACATGAACTGTGTGTTTTAACGAGCTTCACATTTTTTGTATAGAAAAATTTTGTCTATGTCTTATGGTTTACCGTTGCGCATAAGCCATTCAGAAAGAAGAGGACTTTTGGGGACATTGCCAGAAAATTCAAAATATACATTTTGTCATGAAAATATCTTAAATATAAGATATTTTTATCAAAATCATTAAGAGCCATTTTGAGAAAATAAAAATTTTTGAAAAATGCTCCATGTCTGGGGTGGGGGGATTTTCTTGAAAATCTTTGTGCCTCATCCTTGAAAGATACTGAACCTAAATGCCAAGTTTGGTATTTATCAAACTTTTTCTAAAAGTGCTTTTCTTGGGTTCAGGGTGCCTCAAAACCATGTATTTCTGGTGAAATCCCAGTATGACTTTTGGGTGGAATACAATACTTCCCCTACTTACTATACATAGTAGAGAAAGTAAAAAAGGTGATACTGAAAACTGGCATTTAAAAAGTTTGATCACATACTCTCATATGTTAGCATTTATAGCAGTTTCCTTTTTTATTTTCTTTGCTTTGCTTTCACTTTCTCTTACAATAATAAGCAAAGTATTGTATGCCAGCCAAAAATCTGATACCGAGATTTCATTGGAAACACATGTTTTGAGGCTCCCTAAATAAAAAAAAAGGCATTTTTAGATAAAGGTCCAAGTGAATATTGCGTGCGTGCGTGTGTGTAAACAACATAATTCAAAGTCGGTTAAATACCAAACTTTGTACTTCAGTTCAGCATCTTTCAAGTAGAAACATCACTAGGGTGAGGGGTGCATTGCAAAAGAGTGCATAAATACCCAAAAAATATTAGGGCTCCCCACTGCGTACACCCAAGGGCATTTAAAACTATGATACACGAAATTTATTTAAAAATTACTTTCCATATGTTAACACCCCAAGGAATTAAGCGAACCATGCCAAAGGGGTGCATGGCACAAGAGAATGCATTCTTAACAGAGACTCTGAGCATACCCCACTGCTATCTTAAGAGCCTCAGCAGTTGGCTGCTCTCTTGTTAAAGGTAATAGTTCTGCTACTTGCTAATTGGCATTGAATGCCGACTATCGCCTGTTCAGTGACTCACTGCTGTAACATAATTGCAGAAATTTTTTATTTTTGAGGCTTGATATTTAAGTATTTGGCCTCTATCATTACTGTTGTAGCCGCAAAAATGTTGCTGAAATAACGAGAATGAAGTGTCTTCATATCAGTTCACACTTGTACAGTACAGACAGTAGTTCTATGCCGGTGACCTACTTTCATAGCGCACTGAAGAGAGCCTATGCCTAATGCCAGTTACTTTCCAACAGGCAGCTAGCTGTCTGTCTGCTGAAAGACGTGGGACTTCGCTGACATGACATAAACACACCACTGGATGACTGGGTTATTATCATTATGTTCAGGTTGTATATCATTCTTTTACATTTACACACTATACACAAACCTTGTCACACGAATGCATTGCCTTAAACTAGCAGGGGCTTTATTAGTGTGATAAACATTCTACACCAGAAATATCACCATCGTGGTTTTCTTCTGCAGGAATTTCCCTTTCATCCCAAGAAGAAGAAGAACAAGAAGAACAAGAAGAACAAGAAGAACAAGAAGAACAAGAAGAACAAGAAGAACAAGAAGAACAAGAAGAACAAGAACAAGAAGAACAAGAACAACAAGAACAAGAAGAACAAGAACAAGAACAAGAACAAGAACAAGAACAAGAACAAGAACAAGAACAAGAAGAAGAAGAAGAAGAAGAAGAAGAAGAAGAAGAAGAAGAAGAAGAAGAAGAAGAAGAAGAAGAAGAAGAAGAAGAAGAAGAAGAAGTTTGTGAATCTCTAGCACAAACGTCGAGTTGTTCTTTGCAAGCTACATATTGTCCTTGTTATTTGTGGTTATTGTTTTATAGTTTAGTTATTGTTCGTTTATACATATATACATATATATATCTGTTTTATATACATTTAAGTCATATTATTTATTTATACAAGATTTAAGTGCGACAATGTCTGAAAAACGACGTCGATCGCCGAGTGATGATTCACGAAGTGTAAATCCTTTGCGCCACTTAATAGTCAGCATTGGAACTATTAAGGAGCACCCGAGAATTCTTTAAACAGGAAAAGGAGTATGTGAAGCTTCACAGCCATCCCTCTATTCCTGCTGATAAAGCCGTACACTGTCACTTCAACCCCATCAAATTAGTGTGGAACGACATTAAGGTTCAGGTGAGGGAGAACAATAAGTCATTTACCATTACCGAGGTGGAAAGGCTTTTGTGGGAAGGTGTGGCGACGGTGGACGCGGCTTCATGGAAGAAGAAAGTAGATCATGTGAATAAGCTAATACGAAAAACACAAGAAATAGACGGAATTATTAGTGAGTGTGAACCATTAATGATATGCCTTGGTGAAGATAATGATGACGGGATTTGGGTGGAATTGAGCCATTGCAGTTTTAAATCGTGAATGAAAATAAGTTTTGTTATCGCATGCTTATAATTTGTTTTATTTCTCCTCAATGTGACAGGCAAGTTTGCATTGTTCTGTTTCTATATTGTCAAAAGTGCGTAATTTATTCTACATACGCTGCAATGTTTATGCAAAGTTATTTTCAATTAACAATAATAATACAAAATAGTTATTATACATTGACGTTCGCTACTACGTACACTTTTGTATGCGGCTTAGACACAGAAAGAACTATCAGCTGTTGTTGTTTACTAGCCACTCTGGCAACGTCGCAACCACAATGTAGCCAACTTTATGCGAAGCCACATGAACTGTCAAGTGCAAAGATTCAGCGGCGGGGGTATAGGTACACTTTCATGAATAACACGCATGATGTTATTCAAAAGATCATTTACTGTTTCTCGAAACTCGAAATTTAACATAACCGCACAAGAAGTAATCCAACAGCGTTAAATCACGTGGCCTTGGGGGCCAGTTAACATCACCACCATGGGAAATGATGAAACCTCTGAACTTCTCCTTCAAAAGATCAATTGTTTTGAGAGCAGTATGACATGTGACACCATCTTGCTGGAACCAGATGTTTCTGAGATACATACCATCCAATTGAGGCCAAAATATTCCCTTATAAGAGGCCAGTATCTTTCTCCATTCACAGTTAGAGTTTCTCCATCTTCATCTTGGAAAAAATATGGACCTGATTCCACCATACCAAAATCCACACCACACAGTAACCTTTTAGGGATGAAGTGGTCGTTCTTGAATCTGCATTGGATTGTGATTGCTCCAATAGCGGCAATTTTGTTTGTTAACACATCCATCCATTCAAAAGTGGGCTTAGTCACTGAAGATGATTTTTCGACAAAAATCCGGGTTAGCTTCCAATTGCTCCATAGCCCAGTCAGCGAATACAAGGCACAACCTATGGTCGTTGGGCTTTAGCTCTTGAGTTAACACCATTTTGTAAGCGTGAAACTTCAAGTCCAGATGCAGAATTCACCAAGTTGGGGTCGGCGAAAGCCCCAATTCTTGTGCAATTGATTTGTTTCCGTTCTCGCGTACACTCTCATGAACGGCACCTATGGTTTCGTTGGAGCGCTTACATCGATTACATACAGGCGTTCTTTGATCACTGACAGAACCACTTCTTTCAAATTTATCGATCAAACGTCAAATTGTTTTCTTGCAGGGACGATTATGCACACCGTAAACTCACGCAATACACGGAAGGTTTGGCGAACAGATGATCCATTTTGATAATAAATTTTCACAATTTCTGAGCGTTGCTGAATGCTGTAACATTCCGTGCCTATTTGTCAATAACAACTGTAACTACATAAAAACAATGACTGCTGTAACTCAATAACAACGGCAGCTATCACATGTTTAAGATTGTTGAAAGACCCTTTACATGGAGTTGAAGATTGATTCTGAAATGAGTGAGAGTTGTAAACTGAAACTTTAATGGTTGAGTGCATCATTCCTGGTTAAAAGAATACTGTGGTACGTTCATAGTTTACAAGGATAAAGTTGTATTTCTGTTGTATCAATCTCAGTTTTGACTGAAATCATGGTAAGATCTTTAGCGCTCACAGCGCAAAGAATCGAAAACTGAGCTTAACTATTAAATTTGTATTTTCAATATCTTCACTGATTTACAGGCCATTAAGGAAGAGTAATAGAAATGAGTGTACACATTTGAAGAACTGAAAACATTTGATTTCGAACATTCCTGTTGAAAAATGAAAGGGTAACTGCAATTTTAGATGCAACTGGTGAACAACTCGAGTTCCTTAAAGAAAGAAAACATCCAGTATCTCCAGAAACCATCACTGTGTAGCTCTGCAATTTAATGTGATTAGAACATTTCAAGAAATAAGAGGTGATGTGAGTGATAAAAGACAGAACTATGGCATGTCACATAAAACACAGGATTTTACATGTAATTGCTTCGTTATTACCTCAGTGTTAAAATTACCTCTTGCACAATGGGAACAAAGATGCGACAAGAAGATTTTTAAGCAAATCCCCCAACTCTAAGCTACCCCTTAGATGGATAATTTTGCATTTTCTCAAAACTACCTCTTTAATGATTTTAATTAAAATATATTGAAGATATTTACATGCCAAATATATCATGAATTTTCCGGGGAGTAGCCTGTTGTGAAGTCCTCTTCATTCTGAAAGAATTTTGTGTAGGTTTATTTAACTAGTAAATTTTAACAGATAAAAATGTACTACACAAAATCTAGAACTTTTTAAAACAGAAACTTTATTTTAAATAACTTTTTTGTTGTACCAGCCATTTCCGAGATATTGGTTTGAATTTTTCAACACTTTTCTCATTTTTGAAAGCACTATTAGCAGTGGTGGCTCATGTTGCCCATACCTATGGGGGCTGCACTGGTTATTGGAATTTTAGCTTACCTTAATTATTTGAAGATGAATTGCATATAGTGATCTTTCTTTGTAGCAAACATTAAGCACTCTCTCCTTGAACTTTGGGATTTTTCTATCATTTCCTTTTCTATGGACAACATAGCAAGTGCAGTTAGTCTATCTTCTCCAATAGTGTTCCTAAGGAATGTTTAATTCTTTTCAGTGTAGAGAAACAGCATTCAGACTCACTTGTTGTTAAAGGCTATTTTCAAAAGTTTTAACACTTCAGAAAAAGTGGAAGAAAGATTATTAACTCTAAGATATTGAAGCAATTTTACAGCACCACCGATATTCCAGAATTCTTCTCTTGAATAGATGACTGAAAGTTCTGTATGTAGTTTGTCCTTATCAAACACTGGAAACATTTTTACGCATTCACTGAATGCATTTTCTGGAAATATTGAATTAAACTGCTCAAACTGTGATTCTTGCAGCAGGGAAGACACAGAAAGATGTTCTCTAAACTGGAAGCAGAGATTCAATTAAGACAGTATAACATCACATACTTCCTTGGCTGCTGCTGCTCTGGTCTGTGGGTTTGAAACAATTTCTCTTTTGCGTAGGTTTTCTGCTGCCAAATCACAGGACTCCACTGTGTTTCTTACTTTTATAGTTTCAGCAGTGAAAGTAGATGTGTACACTGGAACTTTATCAGCATCTATGTGGCGATTCTGTAGTTGTTTGTACAGTATTTCTACATGAGGCATAATTAAATGAAAAAAATTAAGCCCGAAGTAAAACTTATTATTTTCAAGATACCCCAATATAGCAGATGCCTCATTTATTGTCGCACTGCTCGAAGTCTCTGATTCTGACAAAATTTGAAAACATTCTTTCAATGCCTCCTCCTTTTCGTAAACAACATTTACAGTCCTGGATTTATAGTTCCACCTCATTGATTCACCACTGGGTATTCTCTTCTCAACATACGAATCTAACAATGATCTGTGTGGAGAATGGGAAAAGGTGGGTATAGCAGAAAGATTTGAAAAGAAAATCCTAGCTTTTGTGTTTTGCCTGGCAGCTCTCTCCATTATCAGATTTAATCGATGTGCTAAGCAATGTACAAAGTACACATTAGGGTACACATCTCTAACTTTAACTTGCATTACATTGATAGCCCGGCTAATTACCGCTGCACCATCAAAACTTTGGCCTATTAGCTTCTTCTTCTTCTTCTTCTTCTTCTTATCTTTTAATATATTGCCCAGCTCAGAAATTACAACTTCTACAATTGCATTGGAATTTTTCCCATTCGGAATAAAAAATTCCCAGAATCGCTCAAGAGGACTACCTAAGGCATAACAATACCTTAAGACTATTACAAGCTGGAACATGTCAAGAATATCTGTAGTTTCGTCGGCCATAATAGACACAGTCTGCTGCTTCAATTTCTTCTAAAATGTTTTCTTTACAAACTTCAAGAATGCACTGAAGTAACTCATTTTGTATTTTCTTAGAAGTTCCTTTAAAAAATGAATGGTTAAGATGGCACTTAAATAGGGAATCAATTTCTGCTGTATAATTAATCAACCCCCTGAACACCCCTTGATTTTGCAGCCCTTCATGTTCATGTTCTCTTAGGGATAGCTCATGATAACCACAAAATTTCACACAGTTGATTATCTTTATAAGAATGTACCTATTTTTTTGGACTTGATCATTATGAGATCTATTGATTCTTTAAAGGCTTGCCTTAAACATGCCTGTACATTTACTGACCCAAGTGTAGCAAAATTAAGCATGTTTATTAACATGGTTTTTGACATTTCATGTTTATGATATTTTTCATATAGTCTCTTCAAGTCTGAAATATCCTTTTGAACCCAAGCAATGTTGGCTGCATCGTCTTTAATTCCAAATAAAAGCAAAGAAAACAGAAAAGGGAATTGCTGACTTCACAGCCATATACCCACTCATATTTCGTGTAAATTTCAGGACTGAAACACCTACTATATTGTTTTTGACGGCTTGTTGGAGTTTGAATAATATTTAACACAGAAGTCGGTCTTCCAAGAACTTTAATGTCACATTTCTCTTGCAGTGTTAAAGTGCCAAAACGAAGACTTTAAATACTCAACTGAATTACTCATTGCTACAAGCACACCATTGACACCAGTATATCACATTTGATTATACTTTACTGTCAGGAAACAAAAATATATTTGAATCGCAGTGAAAATATTCACAAACAGTCTGATTTCACGAAAATCCACTTAACACCACTTTTGGGACTGCAAACATTGCAGTCCAATGAGTTCACTAAACAATGGGATGTGAGGTGTAGCTGGGCTATCAGAGAGGGAAATGGAAGCAATATGCACATTAGTGAGTTGTACTGGCAGTCCTCTGAGGGAGAAGCGGCTTCACATATGAACTTGCCGCACAGCCTGATATGAACAAGTTATAATGAATTACATATACATACGGATGTAATCTATTCAATTTAGACAATTAAGGCAACAATATTAAATTTGTCTGGGGGGCTGCGGGCCGCCACTGACTATTAGGTTGTTTTTCGTGATATCATTTAGCTAGTGTGGAATTTCAAGGCCAGCACATAACCACTCACTTTTGAACATCTGACTATGATTTGGTTTTCTCTATCTCCATTGTATGTACAATGAATTGTATAATGTAATTATTTTTGCAACGGTTTATCTTGATTAACATGAAGTAGATAGGAAAATAAGCTGCTGTATGGATGGTGTGCAGAAGTTATATAAAAGTTAATGATAATGGGTAAAGAAGTGCTAAGTTTTCACATTGTCTTTAATATATCACCGATCATCTTTTAGTTTACAATTTTGAATTTATCTACTAAATCCAGTAACACAGAACTCTCACAGTAAAATTTGGCGATCTTGATTATTTATTGCCTGCATCCTTCATTGGGTCCAGTATGAATGTATTTAGAGACAAAATTGCCTGCAAATGGATAAGATACAGGATAAATGTAGGCTACTAATACCAGCCATTATCTACACTGTACACTTAAACACTACAAGCAAGTGACTGTCACAATTAATCAATACCTTTTGAATACTACTATGAACTGCTTCCGAGGAGAAAAACAGTTCGGCCGTTGTCGTCAGTCAGTTGTCTGCACATGGCATCAATACTTTGAAGTGAGTTTATCACTAGTACTTCTGGTGTTGGACTAGCGAAAGATCAGTGGAAGGAGTGGATGTCTACAGTTTGAGGTCACCTTAGTGAAATAGGACTTGTATTGTACCTTTCCAGTATTTACATTTGGGACATATTTCGCTTACGTGTTGTAAACTCACAATCTCAGTTGTTTCAAAACCAAATCAAACCCATGGTGCGCCAGCCCAGAATCAGACCAAGGCCTACCACTCCAATTGCTGCATCCCCCACTTCCACCCATTATAGGCATCACTGGAGAGTGGGATGTGGTCAGCACCCCAGATCCCTCCTGGCCGGTTAAGGCATTCTTCTCAACCAGGTCCGTTACGTTGCTAATTAATAATGCAAATAATTGCACAGTTTTTGTAGTGTAGTGTGTCTCGGCTTAGCACTTAACCATGCAAATTCTGTGATTGGTGGTTACTTCCATTTCACATGCGAAGAACATACAAAATGTCTTAAAAAAAAATAGTTCTGTGTTACAATATATCAACCTGTTTACGAAGTTGGAAACACATGCAGTTTGAGGTTCAATTCCACATCTATCCTTTGAGACAAGGGGCTCAATGAACAAATAATGACATCATTCATTTAAACTGACTGGCAATAAAGACCAAATAACTCTGAAGACCCATTATTTACCGAGATTGATTCACTCGGCCATTAATGCTATAAACGGTGCTAATGTGAACCAAAGTTTAATTTGACAAAGGCAAATCTTAGCTGTAAATAATGAAGATTATAAACCGAATGAATATTTGATGGAATCCAGAGAAGATGTCCTGAAAATATTCTTTTGTGTTTGTATGTGTAAATGTTCTCCTATGCTCTATTCAGTACTTATCACACATGTTGTGGGCCTGTCACTGAAAAAAAAGTTAACACACAAGAGCCATTAATGCAAATTACAACTAATTGTGTGAATAGGCACACTTATGAGTGGTGCTTTGAAGGAGAAAGTGGAAGTCTGAAACGTGTGCATAGCTTCAGGAATGTATCTTTGGAATATGACATTTAACTGTTTCCTATCATTCTCAAAAGAAATAAAACTATTATTTTTTTCTGAATTCACTTTTATAGACTTATTAAAAAATCCGTTTTGCCTTCTATACATACAGCCTGGTAAAAAGGAAGTAATTTTACAATTGGCATGAATGATTCAAATTTATGTTTATGTGGGGATGGACAGTACAACTCCCCAGGATTTCCTTTAAATATGTGACTATTCTATAATGAATCTGGCAACAAATAAAGTATTAGACTTCATAATTGTACAGAGAGGAACTGAGAGTGGTGATATTCAAAAAGTTGCTTGCGAAAATATACAGAGTCCTATGAATGAAAACCTGCTCATAAAAGTTGTTCCTGACAGACAGGTACATGGGTATTACAGCTTTGATAAAAAAGAAATTTCCACATATACACCAAGAATTTGATGTATGGCATCTTGCCAAATCCCTTATGAAAACGTTCAACAATATTCCAAAATTATCGGTCTTTCATGAATGGAAGCATTCTATTTATAATCATCTGTGGTAGACATCTGCTACTTATGGAAGTGACAGTATACTCCTGGGTAGGTTTTGAGAAATTTCATTCATGTGCTCATGATGTATTGAGCGAATAAAAAGTTAAAACACAAACTGGTTATGTAAGAGTTCCATAGAATACAATGACTTGTGCAGTATCGTAAAGAATGAAAGATTTTTAAGTGATATTACACATACCGATCATTTTCACCATACAGGAAGCCTTGAACTCTTATCACAATGAGCTCTTGAAGTGTCACAGAAGGAACACATTTTTCATTTCTAGGCATGTATTTTAGATCAATGATAACTGTTCCAGATCATAATTTCCAATTAAGAGAAAAAAATTATATATTCTAACTCAGTTGGAGATCGGATGTATAAAATGAAGTATGAGAGAAAAACTTATCAGTGGAGACAAAACCTTGAAACACAAATTGTGAGTGAAATAAATAAACACAAGTTTCAATACGAGTATGTTGTACCAGCAGTTACTGATCATAGTGACATACCTTGTAATAAGATCAGTACCTCTCTGTTTGGATTACCTTTGTGAGAAAACAGTGAAAAAGAAAAGAAAAACAAATATGTAAATAATGAGATGAGTTCAAAGAAGTGAAATTTTAAAGCATGGATATTCAAGCACACACATTCCTGTTGAAACTTAAAGCTATACTGATAGCTGCTCCGGCAGAAGATACCTGCTTCAAGAATGCTGGCTAGCCTATGATGTCGCCACAATACGCTGCCGGTGTGGAAAATACCTTGTAAATCCTGAAGGGTAGTCATACATTGTTCTGGTTTTCACCATCGTTATGCACAACCTAAGATCTTTTAGAATATTAAATAAAATAGACATGTGAATTTTTAGTTGTCCACCTTTAACACTTTTCAGGCTCCCTAAAAATAGGAAATATTAATGGCTTTATCTTTAAAGTTATTACAAGCAAAACTACTTAACCTAAGAACTTTACCTGGGCATCATTCAGTTCCTGAATTACTTGACTATTCTCCTTTTTCACATCGCAAACAACAAGGAACTCTGCCTCTCTATATCCTGTGAAGAACTTATCACGTATAACCTGTGCAACAGCCACTGCTGATTTTCCTTTTGGAACCTATTAGGATTATAAAACAAGAAAAGAAATGTTTTTTCAATGTGCTACCTTCTGCATTATAAAGCCAGATACTATAAAATATATAAAGTGATTTTTAAATTAGCCCTAATAAAAAAGCATCTCAAAAGTAACAAAGCTGAAATTCTTACTTTACTCTTTCTTGGGCAACAGCTCATTTCAGCAGCACTTTGAAAACTTTGCTTACATAAACTATTGTAATGCACTCCAAATGGAAGCTTCAAAATATGGTATGGCCATATTCACTTTTGTGCCTTAAACATTGTCTGGACATGGATTTAGCAATGCAAGGTTAGACATTCAACTGAACATTGTATTTTGAAAGCAGCCCTAAGTATTTTTAAGTGTATTGGCTACTTTCGGAAGTGAGACGTTGTTTTAGAGCTACACAACTGAGGACTGTAATTCTCAGCGGAAAATTTACAAAATTGAAATATTTCTTTAGAAAGGTGCCTTAAGCCAACAATTTTTCTCTCCTCTCCTGTTCGTCTTCTAGTTGAAACTGGTGGCAATAGGTGGTGCTGATGTTAGCTCCAGCAGCCACAGCCTGTTGAAAATTAACTACCACACTGATAGTATCTTGATGGGATGAAAATGAACATTGTTCATGTTGGTAGTTCTGATTTCAGCATGGTTTATTAATGCAAAATTATATACTTTGATAGACATTTTAATTATATTATTATTTCAAAAATATGTTTTTGTAAGTTCAGTCACATAACACTTTCAAAGGAAATCCAAATGTGAGTTTAGCACTTTTCCTAGTTTCAGATTTAAATATTAATTTATATACTTTATAGCTCAATGTTATTTACATGCTTAATACGATAAATAGTCCAGTGAGAATACTTTAGTTTGACATAGTTCCTTGTATAAAAACCAATGAAAATACTTAATTAAAACATATGAGGAGCATTGAATCAAAAAGCACCAAGCGCATAATAAAAAACTTTTCCAGAGTGAGGAAAAACTGATATCTCCTAAACTTACTAGCACTTTTTAAAGCTCTTCACGTTTAACTGTAGTGCAAATGCCACCTTCCTAAATACTGTTATCATTGTTTAATACTACACTTATAATGAAAAATGTCTAGGACTTACTTCATTTTGAACCAATTATACTCAAAACTATTATAATGAGCATTAAGAAAAAAATGGCATAAAAGTATATTTAATGATATATTAATAAACAACTAATTGCACTTACAAAAGCAGTTTTATGCTTTGCTTTATGCATTTTTGGGCAAAAAAATAGTTTTCAAATTTCATTTGTCGGTTTTCGGTGAACACTTTATGTCAATAAACACCAAAAAAAAACACACACACACAACAAACACAACCATGTTCCTGTATTTAAGCAATGCCCATTTCTTCCTCCATACGGTCAAATTCTTCATTCTGGTTTTCGCTACAGAATGCAGACTCTTCATCCACAACCGCACGTAAAACCACAACTCAGCCTCACATCTCCATTCACTCCCAAACCTCTTCTGTAGAGTGCATAAACATCCTCCTTCTTTGCATCTTTTGACTCTGCTTTGGAGTGTTAAATCCTGGACCTGTGGTATACACTCAAATGTAACTCCCCAAATTCAGTGGAGATATGAATGATTTAGAGAGATGCAAAAAGTAAATTAAGTTTGGATCTTATCACCATATCTTAAGGGAAAATGCAAGAAAAAGAGAATTTGATACTTTTCACCATTTTTTACTTTCTCTACTACGTATAGTAAGTAGGGGAAGTATTGCATTCCACCCAAAAATTCGATACCGAGATTTCACCGGAAATACATGTTTTGAGACCTCCTGAATCCAAAAAAAACATTTTTGGAAACATGTCCGTGTGTGTGTCTGTGTGTGTGTGTCTGTGTGTGTGTGTGTGTCTGTGTGTCTGTGAACAGCATAACTCAAAAACTAACAGTCGGATAAACACCAAACTTGGTATTTACGTTCAGTATCTTCCAGAGATGCGACACGAAGATTTTCAAGAAAATCCCCTTACCCCAGACTACCCTTTACATGGAACATTTTTCGAAAATTTTAATTTTCTCAAAAATGGCTCTAACGATTTTGATGAAAATATCATATGTTTAAGATAATGTCATGAGAAATGAAATGTATATCTCGAAATTTCTGGGAATGTCTCCAAAAGTATTCTTCATTATGAACGACTTTTGCATAACTGGTAAACCATAAGAGATAGACAAAATTTTACTACACAAAAAATGTAGATCGCGTTAAAATACACAACTTATATCATATACATTTTTTTTGTTGAGTGAACCGTTTTCGAGATATTCCTTGTTATTTCCTTAAATTTTCCAATACTTATACTTTTTCTCAAATTCGTTATTCATTTTTTTTATGTCCTGGACATGCAAAGAGAATGGAATGCGCCACATAGCAACCAGCGATAAAATATTTGACTATCGCTTAAAAGCTACCATATTCCCCTTGCATCTACAAGAAAATTACAAATAAGATTGACATCTCGATATCTCGATTAATATGAAGCATATGGAGAATAGGCGTTTGTAAAAATAGATTGTACAAGAGTAGAGAAAGTCATGTGAGTGTAACACATCAGATTTTTTTAAAACTAGCACGAAAGAGAAAATACAGAACCTTTGCAGGCGTTTCACTGCATAAGAGTAATACAATAACTACATTTTAATGACATGACACAAGCTATTTACCTCAGTTTTACTTCTTTGCTTCTCTTCATTTCCTGCATTTTAATTTTTTTTCTGGTAGTTTTACTGTTGCCTGCAACAATTATTTCCTTTTCTATGCTGTAACACTTCAGAAAATCTACTATTAGTGCTTCCTTGACACAGCTCCTTATCTCAGACCTTCATGTAAGCAGATTTGTTTTCAGTAGTTCATTCATTTATTTAGCATAATGTAATATTGCTAACAAGACCCAAGGAAGCAATATCTGATATTGTTTGGTTGCAACATGTGCATTTGTAGTTCCACAGAATGCAAATACAGCAGTCAAAGTATGTATGCACACAGTGAAGCATAAGCAATGATGATGGAATAAAATGATACATTTTATTCCATTCAGGGAACTTTTGAACCAAATATTTGCTATTTGAAACAAATGGATTGCATAGATCAACTCAGCACTATCAAAATAAGGGGAATCCATATAAAAAAAGTATTTCATCCATGGGTGAACTTGGTGCATTTTGTTCTGATGCTCCTCATATATTTATAACCAAAAAGTCATGTTTTGTCACCTAACACCTTTGAGAATATCAGTCCTCAATTATGTGGAAAAAAACTAGTGAACTATGCTGGAGCCACATTTGTTGGACAGACAAAAATTTACTGGACTGGATACATAGTTCATTGTTGTTATAAAGTACTTCCAAATTTGTTGCACCTAGTGTTTAGATCTTTCGTTCAGAATTAAAGATTTCTAATATTTCAAGCTAATAGCATTTGATTTTAGCAATTTTTATCTTCACTCCAATTAGGTAAGAAACAACATTTGGTCTTAATATGTATACTTTTGCACTTATGGTTTCTTAATCATGTTTCACAAATGACATTTTTTTATATTTTTGGGGTCGAGAAGATGAAAAATAAAATAAATGCATAACTGATATTTGAAAAAGAAGCTAGAAACAATGATATGTTATTGAATTTATTTAAAGGCGAGTCAAAATTTTTACACTAACATCACTTATGTTTATGAAAAAAACATAAAAAAAACATAAGTGATGTTAGTGTAACAATTCCAACTCACCCTTAAATAAATTAAATGTATAATTTTTATGAAAAACAGCATCAAATTCTATCCCAACTTTCCAAAATTAAACTTTTTTGGTAAATATGCTATATTTGTCACCCCAAAAAATGTAAAAATAGATGAAACTAAAATGCATATAACAGGGCTTTAAGAGAAGTTGTGAGCACTTAACAGCATGGAACCCCTTGCCCTCCCTTTCTAAGACAGCTTCTTTTATAGCAAAATCATTGCAGAATGTCAACAAAGGACTCCATCTTGTTAGTACTGTGCATGCACAGAAGAAACTGCTACCCAACCGTACAAGTGTAATCCACATGAACCTGTTATTTGAATCACATTCATCACACACTAACCTAAGCATCGTAAGCCTAACCTCTGGCTAAATTTCCAAAGCACAAGATCCTGTCGTTTTACTACACCTCATCTCATACTTGTTTGTTATTTCAGTCTAGCTGTATTTTTCCCTCAAATGTCGGTAGCTCTTCAGTTCTGAACTGCGAGAACTACAAGGGGCACAAAGTTTCCCCTACCTAACCTAACCAGGGGGTGTGACAAATAAAGCACCGTGACAAGATTTTTATTTACATAGATTCCTGGTAACATTCACTCTTTGTGGTACAGAGATCCAGCAGCTAAACCTATCTCCACTGGCAAATAAATACACACATTATGATGGCTTTAGCTCATTAAAAGAGTATTTTCACCAAAGCATTTGCATGACAGTTTTTGTGATTTAACATGCACTTAATATTACACTACAAATGGTACATTGAGGCTTGTAGTATAACCATAATTGAGGCATAACAGAAAAATAAGCTATTACATATTATACTAAGAGTATTTATGTACAAGGTGTGCCCATAAAGTAAGTTTCCTTCCAGCCAATAGATAGCAGACCATGCACTAGAATTAAATTAAATTGAGTTTTATTTATGGACTCTCTTTAACTACTATGGTTCTTAGCGTCCCATTCTATATTGGGCAGTGCGCATGTGTAACAAAGTAATTATACTGCAATCGAATTCATCACATGGCTCTTCATGATTGCTTACATTAGCATTGCAGTATCAGTTTATGTGATGGCACTTATCCTACTCCCCACCAACAGCAAGGTTCCATCAGTGATAAAAGTTTTTGAGCACCAAGACACAGCACCAATCAAAATTCATCATCAGTCCTGTCAGGTGTATAAGCCAGATGTGTACAAGCAGATGGAGCATTACTGGTGCAAGCAGTTTTCAATATGTTGACATAAAATTCTTGTCTATTCAACATTTTGACTGCCACACAGTGGTTCTGATCTCAGAGGTAGACTTCTACCACATGTTCCCAAAGAAACTTACTTTGTTGACATACCTCGTAAGTTACACATATCTTTTAGTACAGATATATATACTTCAATTTTAAGGACATTGCAGAGAAGAAAATCATAAAGTTCAAAATCAGGTACAAAAATTTATTACACAAAATATGTTTGATTATTTAAGAAACATATATGGAATAAAATATTAAAATATCACTCAATAAAACGATTTCTAGAGACTGTAATAGAATGCATACCAGAAAGTAAAGTATGCTTGATGCAAAACTGCAGTCCAGGTTTTTCTCAGCCAGTACACTAAAATTAAGCCTGGAACATTTCCTTTCCAACATCATTTCATTGCATGTAACATCAATGTCCACCACCTGTGGTGTCATATGTAGTAAGACTGGGTGTTAAACACTACTTTGAAAAAAAAAAGAAAAAAAAAAGGGGGGGCAGAGAGCTGCAGTGACAAACAAATACATGGATGATTTAGATTAGCTCTCTCATACAGCTTTCACTGCACAGAATAAAAGCAGGTTCACAATAACCAGGAATGGAAACCAAAACAAAAACAATAAAGCTAAAATTGTCCTCGTAAGCACTCAGAATTAACAG
Organism: Deroplatys truncata; assembly: GCA_030765065.1. Taxonomy (NCBI): domain Eukaryota; kingdom Metazoa; phylum Arthropoda; class Insecta; order Mantodea; family Mantidae; genus Deroplatys; species Deroplatys truncata. The sequence continues at coordinate 48,631,998 of CM060984.1, read as the reverse complement.
GAAGCGTTACCAGGTCATGGTAGCAGAAAAGAGGATTTGGCCACATTTGAGCTTTTCCATTCCCACTGCCAGGAATGATATACTAGACCATTATTGCACAAACAGGCTCTTCGCTGTAGAAATTATTCAAGCTAATTCGTCACAAGCTGGGAAAATCAAACTGGAAGGAATCCAGTAAATGTACATTCATGCTCCCTATATTCATTAAATGTTGATTTTTCTAGCGAAGAATTACTTGTAACAGATAACAAGGAGGTTTTTTGTAGGAGTTTTCTCGACCTCCAACATGTCAGCCTCAAAGGCTTATTGTGCAATCCCATTATAAAGGATGCCTTCATTGTTTACCAAAATCTGTCTCCTCAACAAGTTACTGCATCTTGTCAGCATCCTTTCCTACTTGTAGTAACAAAATGGTACAAATTAGTAAACAACAAAGAATTTTAATGCACACTATATTAATGAAGAAATGACATTTGGTGATATGCTTTTGCTGGAAGATTCAGAAGTAGTAATGTTCTGCACTTACAAAATGTATATTCTATCAAATTTTAATGTTGGCTAACCTGTTATTTGGCTCAATTCAAAACATGAGAAAAAAATACCATTAGTAGTAAACTAATGACATCCCAATACACAAAATCAACTTTTCACTTTGCTGTCAATATGGTCATCATTAGGCACTGGTGGAACATATACATAAGCCAAGTGCCAAATTTTAGAGGATATGATCTCAGATCTTAAGAGTCTGTCTATTTGTCGGTCTCACTAAAATGATCACATTGTGATCATTAGGGGTTGTGGCAACAGCATTGATGCTGATTATGGGTATTCAATCAAGGAAGATCTGAAGCACATTGCCAAGGTAAGCCCTCACGCTAATGTTAAATTTGGTGAGCCATTTCAGAGACATGATAAGCCAGTACTTAAGCAATGTGATAGCCTGAGCAAAGGAGGACCTGTGGAAGAGAAGTACTCCCTTTCATCACATTTATGTTTTGCCAACGTTCAGCCTCCATCGAGAGCATTTCACACAGCACAGGTTGCATTTCAACTTCTTAGGCCAGAGGGCACTTGTGTGTCTCTTGGCAGAGGAGTTCAAGTTTAATAATCATGAGAGGCATGCTCTTGTTGTTGTGGATGCCAGATTTCGTTTTTTATGAAGGTAAAAAGAAGGCCAACACAGGTAAAATCTGTTTCATATGTAAACATTGATGCCTCTCCTTCAATATCAAAAAATTCATTTGGTTTATATTGTGGCATGTGCACAGATGTTAATCTTAAGATGCTCTCTGGACTCCGAAGCTCGGCAGTGTCTGTGAGTAGGGGCGAATGAGGGGAAACAGTGTCATTGGAAGGGATATGGCGTTACTGACGCTTGGGTATTTTAGCGTGGCTTCTTATCATTCTGAGAGTAGGCTTCGAGTGAGTCAGACGGACAACTGCCTAAGACATGGCGTCCTCGCCCGGCAGACACATGGGGTAAGAAAACTTTTATAATAAATCTACCAGCTATCCATTCTCTTGCAGTTTTAATTATGATAGTGTAGAGTTCCTTTCCTCTCCCTTCAGCCAGATAATATGTTGGTGTAGTAATTATTTTTGTAAAGTTAACTTAGCTGCGTCCTTGTCGTTGCCTCGAGTTTAAAGTTCTTTGTTAATTTAACGATCCCTCTCACAAGCGAGTTGCTCCCATCTGCATTTCTAAGTTAATATTAAGTGAGGCATACGACAATATCATCAAAACATAAGAGAGTTAAAGAATAAAAATTATACATATTCAAAGCATAAATTATGATATCACAGTAATTTGCACAACATAGCACCACATGACAGAAGCAGAATGTGTGAGTACACATTATGTTCCAGTTTTTGTAATAGTGGATTAAATTGTGGAGTGACTTATATTTGCTAAAAGCACAATAAAGTTCAAGATAGACTCCACAATTCACAAAGAGATAGAAAAGATTATTAGCTCGTTGAAAAGCAAAACCTCTCATGGGTGGGATGAAAAAATACCAAACTGTTAAAATATTGCCTACCACAGTTGAGCAAGCCTCTTAATCATATATGCAATCATTCTGTTTTGTCACTGATATTTCTGGAAAAAACAAAAAAACAACAAAAAAAAAAGCAATCAAACAAACCATTGTTAACCTTCTAAATAAAAAAGGAGACAAAAGCCCAACTTCCAATTATAGGCTCTTTCGACAGCCTTTTCTAAAGTAATGGAAAAAAATATATGTAATCGGGTTATAAATCACATGGAGTTCAACAACATTCTATATTATCCCAGTTCAAATTTAGGAAAAACTGTCAACAGAAAACGTAACATACATGCTCACTTCTGAAGTATTAACAGCCTTGGATAAAAAGGAACTACCATTAGGAATACTTTGTAACTTAGCTAAGGCATTTGACAGCATAGATCACAACCTTTTACTGCAAAAGTTAAAAAGTTTATGGCTTCAATAATATGTCTATAAATTGTTCAGATCTTAACACACAGAATTCACAAAACCAGAATCAATGGTTGTGATTCTGAGCCAGGTGTTATTACTAAAGGTGTCCCACAAGCTTCTATACTAGACTCTTTGTTGTTTTTAATATTTATAAATGACCTGCCATAGTATGTTAGCAAAGATTCAATAGCTCTTCCTTTTGCACATGATACCAGTGTACATAAAGTTACATCAGCAATTAAGAGATACTGCCAGTACAGTGTTTGAACAACTCACTATTTGGTTTGAAGCTGATAAGCTTTCATTAAACTATGATAAAACAAACTTTATTCAATTTCAAATGAAGCATAAACAAGTGAGTGATGTAATAATCAGGTACAACAGTTACACCTTAAATAAAGCATGATACAAAATTTCTTGGGCATCAAGTAGATGGAGAGCTCAGCTGGAGAAAACAGATAAAAATCATGCTACCAAACCTTAGGTCTGCTTGCTTTGCCTTTAGGAAAAACAAAAAAAAAAAATCTGCTTAGCCAAAATGCCTTCAGAACAGCATATTTTGCTTACTTTCACTCCCTGATACGCAATAATCTTCTGGGGTAATTCAGCACACAGCAAGCATTTGTATTACAAAAAAGCCCATGTATATTATTTGTGGTGATGAGCCTGTCCTTCTGTAGGCCCTCATTCAAAACCCAAAAAATTCTTAATGGTGAATACACATATTCTCTCAAGCTAACTTAAAGATAATTGTGACACCTTCACAACAAACCTTACTGTGAATGACAATACAAGGCATGCAGGTTATTTGCATAGCTTAAAACTGTTCCAAAAAGGATGTTATTCTGCAATAACATTTTGTAACAGCTCGCCACATAGCTCAGTCAGTAGAGCACCTGCCGGCTGTGCAAGGGGTCCCAGGTTCAATTCCCAGTTGTGGGGGTGGGAACGTTTCTCTAGCCGAGATTATTCCCTATCCTTCCCAGTCTGGAATTACGAATGAGAGAGAGAGAGAGTGTGTGCGTGTGCATGTGTGATCTAAATGAATTAAAAAAAAACAAAGAAAAACGAATACAAATCAACTATAGCCAATATGTTTCAAAAGAAAGGCCACCGATAAGACCATTGTAGTTAAAGGTGGAGTATAAATGGAACTTAACTAAAACAAAATTATAATAACCTTCCATGTTACCTAAAAGTATTGGGCAATCCTAATCAACACAAAATCTTCAAGAAAGATTAAGTCTTTCTTATATACTCACTCCCCATATAATATAAAGGAATTTTTTTATATGTCATGCAAAGGTGAATATTCAATACATAGGGCACATTGCATGTGGTGGCAATTTATATTTATCTGTTAACGTTTTCCTACTATAATGCATGTTGAGAAGTTTACTCTTGAAATGGCGAGGATTTAAAACAAAAACAAACAGACAAAAAACAAGGTTGTTTTTGGTGTTGGGTACATTATTATAGTTCATCTATTCCCCCTATCTAACTGCCTTGAGCACACATGCCTCTCTTGCTCTGCATCTAAGTCACTGCTTAAGCACAACACACCATAAGTTTTCCTAGCCCGTGTTTTATTTTATTCTCACAAAATCGCTAATTGCATAAACATACCACTGGTGTAACAAACTGTAGAGACAGGAATAAAGCCACAAGGGCATTGCAACAAAAATGCTGTGTTTGTAGATTGTTGTGACGGGTCACGCAAAGAGTAAAGCGCAGCAGGAGTGAAAGCAAGTGCTTGCATATAACTAACGATAGCATTTCATGCATGCTTAATTATTATCATGGGATATCTTCCAAAAGTTAATTCACACTTTTTAGGGTATTTCATAGTCTTCACTCCCCCTATCTCTTCAAGAAAAAAAATTCCTCACTGATTGATTTTTGTAATACAAATTATTTCAACTGAAGTTTTACAAAGAAAACTAGCGACTTTAATTTTTTTACAGGGAGACCAACCACACATCATCTCGAAACATGCCTCTTACAAAATTGGAATAAAGATTTTAGTTTTTGAATTTTCACGATGTAAACAAGATCCTATTAGTTTTCTACACTATAAAATTGGTGTATTCACAACAGTGACATAACACTTGTTTCCCGCCTAACAGCCCACTTCCTTTTTAAGACATCTCATTGAATAACTCAGTAAGTAAATGCCAAAGCAAATAGAATGGGGGTGATTCATCCCTCCTGAATACCGGCACAATCTATAGACCGAGGGATTTTACTAAGTTGTTACACTATAGTTATACTGCATATCTCATAAATGTATGTGTTGAATGTCCTTTGGTGTTGCTCAAAGTGGGGCCAAATGAACAAACACAAATATTCCCAATCTTGTTCCCAGTGAATTTACACTGGTCAACACTGATTCTGCAATAAAAAGGAAAATATGTGACTTTAATGGAAATCAGTGCCCCAATTTCAAAAATGAAGTCCGTTTTTGGCTATCACATCTAGTTTTTATGATATGCGCATATATGTCTATGTGCTAAATTCATTCAGCTTATACAACTTACTGCTACGTTTCATTATGTTATTCTAAAGTTGTTGATTTTCTTCCTGATCGGCTCACTTCCACCCTCCCTTATCACCCAGATGTTTATGTTTATATTCTCAGCACTTATCAGTTTTGTTTTATGGGTCAGGTCTGTCTTCTTGTGAGGTGTTTTGTTTACATTTACAGATATCATAGATTTCAACTTCAGATGAGCTGAAAACTTATGTTAATATGCATGTTCATCTTCTATATGTGTAGTGCTAAAATAAAAGTTCGAGTATGACTTCTACATGAGGATTTCACAGGAGACAGTGTCTACAAAGTCCTCAGAAGTTTTGTTACAATTGTGAGTGTTACATGTTCGACGGGAAGGTACGTAAAATAAACTTACAAATAATGAAACTATATTACTCATATTTCAAAGAGAAAGTTGATCAGAATAAATCATTCGCGCTTCATATTACATGCAACAGTTGTGTTGAGGGATTACGTTATTCGTATGAAGGAAAATGGAAGGCAATCCCGTTTGGCAAACCAATGATATGGAGAGAGCAGCAGAATCACCATGACGATTCTTACTTTTGCATGTGCATAGTTGTTGATTAATACAAAAAAAAAATAAGGCAGGAATTGAATATCCAAATCTGAACTCAGCTACATGACCTATTTCTCATGGACCCGAATTACCCATACCTACACCACCAGCAGACCTCAATTTGAAAGAATCCGAAAGCAGCTCCGTGACTTCTGACAATGAGTTGGTTTCTGATCCAGATGAATTTGACAATTCACAACAACTTAATCAATTTCAGCTAAATGATTTAGTGAGGGATTTAGGCCTCACAAAACAAAAAAGTGAATTACTGGGCTCAAGATTACAGGAGAAGAATTTATTACCTGGTGTTAATTTTTTGTGGTATAGGAATTGCAAAATACAGTTCCACAAGTACTATGCAGAAGATGATCAACTTGTGTTTTGTGTGTAATCTTATTCAACAGTTGGGCAAGGAAGCGTATGAGCCAAGTAATGGCATGTTTTATTGATTCTTCCAAACAAAGTGTTACTTTATAATGGAAACAAGTTAGCTTCAATACCACCTAAGAGTGTCTTCTGAAACTCTGAAGTGTATTCTTGAGAAAATTAAGTACTGTGACCATGAGTGGCAAATATGTGGTGACTTCAAAGTCATTGGTCTGTTACTAGGATAACTGGGAGGATACACAAAATTCCTTTGCTTTCTTTGCAAATGGGTTAGCAGGGCAAGAGACAAACATTGGGAAACTGACCAATGGCCTGAGATGCAGCAACTGGAACCTGGATCAAAAGAATTATAAAAGTGCCTCATGTGATCGTCAAAAAATTCTACTCCCTCCATTACACATAAAACTTGGCATGATGAAACAATTTGTGAAAGCACCTGAAAAATTCTGATGTGTTACACTCACATGACTTTCTCTACTCTTGTACAAACTATTTTTACAAATGCTTATCTCCATATGCTTCATGTTTATCGAGATATCGAGATGTTAATCTTGCTGCTAATTTTCTTGTAGATGCAAGGGGAATTCCTAGGCTTTAAGCGATAGTCAAATATTTTAAGAGGTGGTTGCTATGTGGAGTATTCCATTCTCTTTGCATTACCAGGACAAAAAAAAAAAAAATAGAGCTATAGATTTTAACTGTGCAGTAAACACACTGTAGTGATAGCACTGGAAAAATGTTTTTAACACACTGCCTAAATCCCTCGGTATGATCCCTTGTAATGCAAAATTATTTGTCACTGCATTGCAGATTACTTTACATCATCAATTACAATATCCTGCAGCCAAACCTCATCAGCACACAAGTAAGACGATATGGCATAACACCATCATAATTTGAAATTGATTTTAAGTGTAAATCATGGCCTAAATGAAGAATTTTATCAATTACTTCAGAACTCCAAGCATCAATATTTATTTTGGTTGAAAAACATAACGCCATCACCGAGTTGCTTGTGCACTGTGTGTTTTTAACCTCACCAAATATGCCGTTATTTTCGCTCAAGATGCCAGCAATCACTTTGGCTACTTTCACAGAAAACAACTTAACATTAACATTAAAATTAAAGCTGGTTCGTTTCTTGCTAGGCATTATGAAAAGTCTTAAAACGTAAACCAGTAAACAAAGAACAGAAACACCTGAAAATGGTACTATAACAAATAATATATGAATGAATAAAATTAAACAGCCCTTAAACCGTGGAAACAAAAAATATAAACTAAAATAGGAACTATATCGAACAATAAGATAGGAATTAATAAAATAAATGATCTTGCGAAATTGGTTCAAATCAGTATTCCTTTGAAGCAAAAGCCGCTAAAAGATTCACAAAATCATAGCAGTTTGTTTATTTCTCAGTATAAAAAATATTTGACTATCGCTACTATGTTCCCCTTGTTTTGTATTTGCAAGGGCAATATACAAATACAGTAGCCTTTAAGCATATACATCTCTCTTAATAGCTGGTTGCTATGTGCAGCACCATTCTCTTTGTCAGAGATTAATACTCTTTGCATATCCAAGACAAAAAAATGAATAGCGAATTCCCATTTGAGAAAAAGTATAAATATTGGAAAATTTAAGGGAATAACAAGCAATATCTCGAAAATGGTTAACTCAACAAAAAAAATGTATATGGCATAAATTGTGTATTTTAAGGCGATCTACATTTTTTGTATAATAAAATTTTGTCTATCTCTTATGGTTTACCAGTTATGCAAAAGTCGTTCACAATGAACAATACTTTTGGAGACATTCCCAGAAAATTCAAGATATACATTTCATTTGTCATGAAAATATCTTACACATATGATATTTTAATCAAAATCATTAGAGGCATTTTTGAGAAAATTAAAATTTTCGAAAAATGTTGCATGTAAAGGGTAATCTGGGGTGGGGAGATTTTCTTGAAAACCGTCATGTCACATCTCTGGAAGATACTGAACCTAAATACCAAGTTTGGTGTTTATCTGACTGTTCGTTTCTGAGTTATGCTGTTCACAGACACACAGATGTGTTTCCAAAAATGCTTTTTTTGGATTCAGGGGGCCTCAAAACATATATTTCCGGTGAAATCTCGGTATCGAATTTTTTGGTGGAATAAAATAGTTCCCCTACTTACTGTACGTAGTAGAGAAAGTAAAAAGTTACCCTTGCTTCCAGTACTTATGCACAAAGTTTCCATCATTGTCACAGGCTAAAATCCAGATAAGGAAATTGATGAAAGATGTTAATTTCACCAGCTCTATGAATGAGACTGAAAAAAGTTAAGAAACTTTTGGGAAGTATGAAAGACCCTCAATACAAAAAATCGTCAGAAATATGCTGGACAATTTCAGACTGCTCAGCTGTAATATGAGTTTGAAGCTTATTTCCTCAAGTCAAATGTTGACTACTTCCCGTCAAATTTAGGAGCTGCCAGTGAAGAACAAGGTGAAAGGTTTCAGCAGGACTTGAAAGATGTTGAATGACGTTATCAGGGATGTAAATATGATGGCCAATTACTGCTCATGTCTTGCACGTAACGAACCTACCAGAGAACACTCGGGAAAATCACGTACACTCAAGCTCCATGAGAAAAGAAAAAGGGGTACACAAGATAACTAACATACATTCTTAAATTCAAAAATGCTTTCATGTTATTATCTTTATTTTTTTTTTGAAGTTGTATATGAGTGTATATTTTTGCACATTTTACAATTAAATTTTCCATTGAACATTGCCATATTGCCAAAACGAGATATGCTACAGAAAAATGGAATGTATTTTTTAATTCTGTGCACTGAAATTAGTAAGTTACTCATTTTCGTACTGCAGAAAAAAGCTTTCATTTGTAACATACTGTTATGCACAAAAATGTTGCATACAGTTTTGCTTTCCATTCTAGTTTTGATTCCCATTTCTATTCTTAGGTTATTGTGAACAGGCTTATGACTTAAGCCCTTCTGGTAGACAGGCTGCTCATTTTAGTTCCTTTGGTATCCTTTGGTATTGTAGAACTTATAGAATGAACAGGAATAAAAACACTGCTTATACCTCCAAATAATAGAGCATACTGCACATGTAAAAGAAATATATTGTTTGCAGCTCTCACATGACATTTCATTCATTTCCGTATGGCACATTTGTAACAGCTGTCATAGCAAGATATATTTCTGTATGCAGTCAAATCATGTACCATGCAACACAATAAAAATGTTCTCTAAATTGGCCAACTATTCCAGGTCTCAAACCAGACATATATCATTCACACCAACCACAATTACAACTCTGCTTATATACATTTAAAAAAAAAAAAAAAAAGACAACATAGTTGCACAATTTCATTGCCCTTATGAAGACCTTGATGTATAAGTGACAAAGCCTGGAGAGGTACAACATTCAGCTGCAATCCCACCAAGTTGGTAATCCTGTTGCCAGCCTCTCCCTTTGCTACATCACACCGCTAACAATGTTAAAGAATGAAATTCATGAGGAAGAATTTTTGCAAGGTTTGCAAGAAAGAATTTAAGTCTGAGATCCATAGGGGAACAGAACTGACGTATGATGGGAGCTTGTGTTTGCAGAAAGGACCAGAAGTGGATTGTAGGATAGATGAACTTACATCATGATTAAGATGCCAATTAAAATTGAGGCAGTATTTTAATACCTAAATAATTTCAATTGTATTTTATATAAAAGTAAATTCAATAACAGCCCGCCTTGAAACAATATGTATATAATAATTATTTGAATTGTATGTAACAGTCACTGCAAATGCTTATTTTTTATTGTAAACATGTTTTATTAATGTTATGTGAATACATTATATACTTTAATAATGCAAGAGCTGTGAGAATAATAAGTTTTGAGTTGCTAACAATGAGGTAATAATGAGATAACCTTGTAGAAATAATGAGTTAAAGTGTTTGAAAAGTTACCAGTCATGATTATATCAAAGATAAGATAAATTCAGTAACAGTTTAAAATTAGCCAATCAATAGCGAGGAAAAAGTTTAAGTAAAATGTAGATATTCTATTGGACTAGAATTAGCCAATCAGAGACTTGAAATACCGAAGCTTACAGGTTTAACCATTTGAAGTTGCTCAGTTGCTGGCAAGCCTTGGTAGTGAACACATGTAAGATGTGTTCTCTACGAGTGAATCGTAAAATATGTATCGCACTAAGTGGAAGTATTGAAGATTCTCACAGTTCTTAAAAAGTGTAGTGCTTTATAAAAATGTGCAAGAACTAATAAAAGAAGTGAATTTAAAAACTTAAATTCTGTGATGTCTACAATCATTGTCAGACTGCACCCTAATTAAGAGATACGTGACTCTACAAACAAGATTGACGCAGCAGGGGCAAATTCAAACATAAATAATCTATAGAAGCAGTGTTAATAACAAAGCTAAATATTATAGTGTAAAACTTGGAGTGTAATAACAAAAACACATCTTGAAATCAGCTTCTCATACATAGCAGCATATTATGTAATAACAGTGACTATTACGTAATCAACCAAATTCAAACCGACGCCCAAAGCGTGTTCCAGGAACTCCTTAAATGCAACTAAATAAATATTATGTAAAACACAATTAAAATAACAACGTAAACATAACTACTTCTAAATGTAGAGGCAAAAAAGAACATAAGATTTTGAATTTATGCAAACTAGAAGACATTAATAGTTACCATGCATTTGCAATTCCCTTTTTAATCCCCAATAATTTGCTGTAATCAATTTTGGTAATATGGGATATTTAAAGCATACCATTTGTCAATCACACTACCACATGAAACTGCATGATGGTTAAATAAGCATATATATTATGAAATGTATTCACATTTTAAGGTTATTTACCTATTGCAAAATTGCATGAGGTTATGATTTAATAGTTATGTGGTAAGTGCATTAGCTTAAGTTTATTTCATCAAAAATGATGTAACCCCAGCTTTGAAATTAATCACATTTTACCTATTGCGGAATTACGCAAGGTTATGATTTAATAGTTTGTTGGTGCATTCATTATACCCCCGCCGCTATAACGTTGCACTTGACAGCTAGCGTTTAAGTTGGTACACTCGCGAAAAAACAGATGAAAAGCTTCAACCGTTTGACTTCCTAAGCCAATGACAAGGCAGCATTCCGGATGGTCGATGACAAAGCGGAACCGGATCTAGAATCGGCTCTGTTGCCGGATGTAACTATTCCCAACCACGTGCTTCAGTTTGTGAATCTCTAGCAGAGCGTCGAGTTGTTCTTTACAAGCTACATATTGTTCATTGTTATTTGTTATTTAGATTTATGGTTATTGTTTGATAGTTTTGTTATTGTTCGTTTATACATTTATTTATTTATATTTATCTATTTTATATATATTTCAATCATATTATTTATTTAAACAAAACTTAAGTGCGACAATGTCGGAAAAACGACGCCGATCGCCGAGTGATGATTCACGAAGAGAAAATCCTTTGCGCCGAGGTGTGCCACTTAATAGTCAGGCATTGGAACTATTAAGGAGAACCCGGGAGTTCTTTGAATAGGAAAAGGAGTACGTGAAGCTTCACGGAAATCCCTCTATTCCTGCTGATAAAGCCGTACAACGAACTGCAGCAGCTCTTGGTTTAAACACGAGAACTGTTGTTCACAAAGGAGTGAAACTACAAGAGAAAGAGGACAAAATTCCTGAACCATCTGGAACACAACAGGAAAGAAAAAAAAGAAGCCTCGTCCAGTCACAAATATTGATGCTTTCCAATTAGACGCCATACGTAGACACATTTATGCCTATTATCATAGAAAGGAGTATCCGACCATGCCAAAGCTGCTTATATCGCTTATTTTCAATTAACAATAATAATATGAAATAGTTATTATTCAGTGACGTTCGCTACTTACGTACACTTTTTGTATGCGGCTTAGACACGATAGAAATGAGAACAATCAGCTGTTGTTGTTTACTAGCCACTCTGGCAACGTTGCAACCACGATGTAGCCAACCTTACACGAAGCCACACGAACTGTCAAGTGCAACGTTATAGCGGCGGGGGTATAGCTTAGGTTTATTTCATCAAAAATGACATAATCCCTGTTACAAAACGTATTTACATTTTAAGATTATGTGGCTATTGAGGAATTGCGCAAGGTTATCATTCCTTTATGGTACATGCATTAGCTTAAGTTTATTTCATCAGAAATAACGTAATCCCCGTTACAAAATGCATTAAGTTTATTTGATCAGAAACAATGTAATCCCCATTACAAAATGTATTCACATTTTAAGGTTATGTACCTAATGCAAAATTGTGCGAGCTTATGATTTATTAGTTTTTTTGAGCTTTTGTTGTACACGAACATGGATGGATTTTCCCATCTTTTTACCCTCAGTGGCATAGCTTACATATTGCCAATAACACTCCTATTCTGTAATACACATTTGGCATAATTTTAGCAATTTTAATTCACAAAGGTTGCCTGTGTACAGTGACAGCAAAGGGAGAGGCTGACACCAAGATTACCAAAAAAGACGTATCTTCATACTATAATTAAATATACATCCTTAGTAGAACATGCTATTTTCAGGTATTATATTACAAGCTTAGCTTAGTAGTTGTTTCTGAATTGTACAATACTTATTTTCTCTAATTTCATATTATTACAACTTCAGAATTTCTAATTAAAAATGCACGTCTGTAACAGGATTCAAACCTGTAATAAATGGTTAGAAACTGCAAAATTCAGTAAAGAAGAAATGAAATAGCACATATAAGGCATCATAGCTCAGAATATTTCTTTTATGTCAGATATGCTTAAGCTTAAATGCGACAATCTATTTTAACGAATAATAAAATTTATTTTGTTGAGATAACCATTAAAGGCATTCAACATTATTCATGAGGTAAAGCATCATCTATGTTTTAATTCTTGAAAAATATGGAGATATTAGTCACAAAACGGACTCTGCTAAAGCAAAAAAGGTATCTGCAGTGCTGTGTGTGAGACAACAAAGTATTCATTTCTACATCTTCAAAATGAAGCGACTAAAGGCACTTCCACTAAAGTGAAGTATTAGGTGCATTATTGCTACACTATGGTGGCCTACAAAATCTTACTTTTTCAAAAATGGCTTACCTGACAATTTTCAATGTCCCAAAAGACACCAATTGGTGGAAGAAACCGTGGAAGGGAATGCAAAGCAACTGGGCTTACATTATTCCGGAAACTATGGAATGTAAACAATGGACGATAAGCAGTAACTGGTGAGCATCTTCCAGGAATTACACCAGATTCTGATTGACTATCCGAATCAGACACATTGTAGTAATAAGAAGAAGCCGACACAGACCGCCGGGGAGTAAAATACGGCGGTGGCGGAGGTGGTGGAAATACGAATCGTCCGTCTTTTCGTCTTTCAGTCGTTTTGTGGGTTACTTCTAATTCATCACAGCTACGAGTAGAATCAACCCTTTTCCGCGGAGCTAAAACATAAAATTAATAAATAAGAAACTGCATAAGCATCCTGTATATGCCAAAGTTGCTGCATCAAGTTACTTACATTTATATTTTTTTTCTTGCACGATTCGTTGGGCCATAGGTATAGCAAATTGTCCTGTCTTTTCTATGCCTAGTTGAAATCTGCAGGTTTCTGTCTTGCAATTTTAATCTTGCTATCATGATGAAAGAAGCGTTATCGAAATGTCTGAAAGTAACAATTGGTTAGTTTATTGATACCACATTGCTTTATATATGTAAACCTTACAAATGATACATATATTATTACATGAGATTAAGATTAAAACTTACCCAATTCCTTTAGCAGAAGATTAATTCCTCTCGTTTCCATTTCAAGGACCCGCTTCAGTTCTGTTTCATGTTGCATACACATCCATCTTTCTCTTCACGCCATTTCGTTTTCATTTCAATTCAACAAGGCTTATGTCTTACTGGCTTATTAACAAGCGCTTGGAGAAAGCCACCCGAAGGTGTACGAACACCACGCTTCCAAAGCGAATGTCGCGAACTCTACCATGCTGATTGCTGAGGCTTGAAACTAAAGTAAGATGGAAGTCAGCTGATAAAATAGCAATGCCGAAAATATAAAAATAAAGTAGAATTTTCGTATCAACGAGCAATTGTGTAAATTTAGGAGTGTATAGTGATACATTATTTAATATTGAGTACCAAATAACGCGCATTCGATGTTTAAAACTGGAACATGACCTGAAAACCTAGTAAGGTGGAAGACAGGTTATGAATCAGTTTAGTTGGTTTTAATGAAGAATTGAAATATATATAGCGAAAACAAGCTAACCTTAAATATAAACTATAACTTAGTATCTTAAGGTGTTAAGATGTGTTCGAATTAGGGACTGTATTTCGAAAAGTTTATTTTTATGGATTGCACACTAATATCGTAAAACGAACAAGAGAACTCGTGCTCAAAGGTTATGTCTGATACCTATTTCAATTTTGAATGTGATGTAATGATAATATTCTGGGATCCATAGTTTGATTTTGGATGTGTATTAGTGTTGTGCTCAAACACTATTTCCTGCTGTTATACCAAATAAATAAATTAGGACATAATGTTCTTTTCATTGCAAAATAACTTAAAGCATTTCATAAACAGAAAATTCTCCATATGTACTGTATATCTTTGGGAATTTTTTGTCAATCTGGGATAACTCGGTTAAGCGCTGACCTTGGAAGCACAAATAGTTACATAAAACTTGTGTATTACCACATTATTGCTAAATGATTTCTACATATCGAAATGTCAGCTACCATATAAATGACAAAACACCCAACTTAAATTATATAAATGTATAATATATATATTGCATGGCAAAATATCTGCTGAAATAGTTATTCTCTCATTTGTGAAGTCATAGTGGGAGCTGCCTTGTAAAACAACTTCTTGGTTTCATTACTTGATAGTATTGAGTAATGCTATCTCTGTTTTAAATGTTGTCTCATTCATACTTCTAATTGGGCAGCACTATGGCCTCTCACAAAAAAGCCTGGATTCAATCCTAGGGATCAGAGGTGGGATTTTGTGGTAGATAAAATGGCACTTAGAATGAATGTTGTCTGGTTTTCCCCACCATTATTCCATTAATTGCACCATCTTCATCATTGTCATCCCCCCTCCCACCAGTCTCGAATCTCTGTAAACCTGTGAAGTTAAAAGGGACATTAAAATTAAAAATACTATGGAGGACAGAGAGCAATAGTAATGAACGAGTGTCTCATCCAGCCACCCAAATTTATAAACCAGCATGTGCTGTTACATTCTTTCTGCAGTCAACATATGAAAAAACAATTAATACTGGCACACTAAACTACATGTTAAAGTGATTGACAATTATGAAGGATGGGTGTGATATGGCTAAACACAAAGAGACATTGTTATTATTTAGAGACATTGCATTCACATTCATATTTAATAATACTGTATAATACATTTGTATGGTATTTTAAGGAACATGTGCCTACATTAATATACATTTAAATGGCCTACCCAATTAAAATGTCCATTAAATTCTAACCTCTTGAATGTCTGTTATTACAATCTATTGGAATGATCTTATAGGTAATTGCACTTAGTCACTTATGCATACACAAAGCCAGTTCTAGTTAATAAAACTTAGTTATTGAATAGAAAATACACTTTGATTCCTTTTCCTGGGAAAGGTTCTATATATAACATTTGGTATAACACAGTGGAGGTCCTACAGCACATGGGAACTTTAAATTTATTGACAGGTCATATGGGAAAAAAACAAATTGAGCCCATACAGTGATGTTTGTTTGTGTTTGTTCATTTGGCTCCACTGTGAGCAATGCTCAGGGAAATTGAACACATCATACAATTATGAAGTATACAGAGTAAGTAGGAATATACCCAAAGCCAAGAACAGCCTTTGGGGGGGGGGGATGCTCCCCTCCCCATCATGCATTATCTAAGAGAGAAAAATTTGTAAACCATCACCATTTCAACAGTAAACTTCTCGACACGCATTACAGTAGGACAACAATAGCAAATAAGTGTTAATCACCATCACATGCAATCTGCCCTACATAAAGTGCTTAACATGAGGTTGATACTATTATGATGATTAATTCACTTTGAATAAGCTCGAAATTATAACTTTATACTTATGTTATGCTTAAATTTCAATTTCCCATGTAATTTCTATTACCTTGAAGACATGTTTGAGAAAGACATCACTTGAAACGAGAAATTCTCATTATTTCTGCATGGGTATTATTTGGGAAGACAGTATACAGGGTGGAAGGTACTGCTTGAACTGTACGTTAATCATGGATTCTATATAATGATTAGTGCAAATATGTCCAATACAATTTTTGTCATTAAACCTACAAAAATGAAACATAGTGATGTTCCTTGTGCCTGTGTCTATTAGCCATTTTATTACAGTTCAAGCAATACCTTTCACCCTGTATAAGAAAACATTTAGAAAATGGTGGAGTTTGCATATACATAACACATTATAACATATAAAACTGGGATGCAACAGATCCATCTATCCCATTGACTAACAATTATACAATCACTGTGTGCTACCGGTATTCCTACTACTTTCTATCCAGCAATAATATTTACATGGTAGCTTAAGTATTTAAAGTCCAATATCAAACCTGCTATGTCTATAGAGACTGGCACTGTAGCAAGATGACAATATCACAAAAGACATGTCAGGAATGGGGAGGAGTATAATGGTTATTTTGGGTGGGGAATTTTCTTGAAAATCTTTGCGTTGCATCTTTGGAAGGTACTGAACTTAAACCGATTTGTACTATGTATGTACAAATTCATGCTTTGAAGCGCATGGCTTTATGTATTCACTTTCAATTGCCAGTCGAAATGCGCGCGCCAACGTTCCACGTTACGTATTTGACCACAGCCAATGGGAGCAAAATGTGCCGGAATGGACTACCTTCTCCCTTGCTGTAAGATCGTTCCCTTCCGTTCATTTTCGGTATCGCTCGAACTTCGTCGGGCAACTTCCGGTGGCTTATTATTAAACACTGCTGCCAAATATCGGGTTGGCTACGCATACAGCCACAGGTGGTTATGACGGTGAAACGAAGGCTTATGGAAGATGATGAAATACTGCGGAGGTAGTGTAAAAATAAAATTCATCATTACTTGCTTTGTTGTAAAGTCAAAACGGTGTGGAAAAAGGAATCAAGATCGAAGGCAATTTAAAAGCGCCAGAAGCTAATATCACGTGCAGTGGATTAAAAGCTCAGCTCAAATATCAATACAATACAAGAAACTCGGCAAAAAAGCGAAGACAGGGAATACTAGCGCTAAAAGTGCAGCGGCCTGGAGGTCTGCTGTGTACTGGTGAGAATATGGAGAATTATGTGTTAAGGTTTGCTTTACGGAGTCACCTGATCACAGAGCTGCGCCTGATTTGTGTATCGTCATATGGTAATTAGACGGCGAAAAGATGACAAAAGGAAGACCACGATAGATATAACGCAACTTTTCTCAACATCTTACATATATACCAGGTGTTAAAAAAAATGTATTCCATTTTTGAGAGGTGGTAGTGAGGACCAATACATGAAAAGTCCAATAAACATGGGTTCTAAAATGTATACGTTAAGAGCTACGAGCACTTGTTCATCTTCGGTTTTGTGAAACGTCTTCTACTGCAAACTATAGACCATAGTGAAATCTAGCGGCACCAGTGACTATCATCACAAGAGACATACCACGACAGACACACTTGTTATAGTGCAAAAACGGCACTTAGCCATGCTGCGGTATTCTAGGCTTTAGCCCTTATTTGTTCTAATGGAGTTAGTTTGTGTTTTGATAAGTTTGTGAAATGCTTCAACATTGTAGTTTTATCTTGAAATGTTTAGTGTATGCAACCCCCAACAAACACTACAGGAAGGCGTCATCAACGCTTGCCAGCGTATCCGTAACAAACCTGAAGTCTTTCAGAGAGTGCATGTGTTATCTTGTGTTCAATTGCAATAATACTCAAATTTGAGAGTGGTCTTGCCCTATGTTGCTCCTTAAATAGTTTTTAATAATTTTCAATTTACTAAAACTTCTTTCGCCTAAAGCAACAGTTATAGGAAGAGTTAAAAATATTCCGAAGGCTGTGGTCAAGTTTGCAAATGAGGCTCAAGAGTGTTGCTGCAGGTGTGGTTTTCATAGCGTCATCAAGTGCTAAAGCGTGGTGCTTAAAGCTTTCCACTTCTTCAAGCAGCTCATAATTATTTTAAGCTATCTTTGTATATCTCTGATAACTTATGCACTTCATTCCCTCAAATATTTCACAACCATCTTGTATATTACATTCCCATTTAGAAAGCTAAACTTAACATTAACTTCTGCAAGAACTCGGAACCTAGTTTTTAGCTCGTTCACAATACTGTCAACGATTTCTAATAAAGCTACTCTAAACGAAATCATTTCTGATAACTAGTGAATTTCATCAACCATTTTTCTTTCCTCCTCTTCCGTTTCTCTTGGAAAGCAGCAGGTAAATTGACCACTCCAGCAATAATTTCGGCTTCTGCAAAAGCATCCGATGGGGCATAGTCCCTAAGTTGATTACAAAAGACTTGAAAGACAAAGATTTTGCTTTTCATAATTGATTTTACTGTAAATGATCCTTATGATAAATCTTTTCTCTTTGCTGACGACACAAACATCTTTGTGAGGCCAAACGACAAGGAAAGTTTTTTTAAATCAATCTACCAAATGTCAGGTAAAATAGTAAATTATTTTAATGACAACAATCTTATTATAATAACTAGTAAGACTGTTGCATTGGATATTCATACAAAAAGAAATAGCGAAAACCTAGCTCCATAAATTCAACTCTAATCAAATCATTGAGAAAGTAGAAACTGCAAAATTTCTCGGTCTTTGGGTTCAAAGTAATTTAAAATGGGAAAACCAAATAAATTATATAAAGAAGAAGTGAGGTACTACATGCTATACTAGCAAGTTGTACAAGGAGAGAGACAGAACAGCTTACTTTGCATACATTCATTCTCTGCTAAGATATGGTATAATGTTGGGGGGGAGTCACCTGCAAGTAAAATTTATTTCATAATGCAAAAGAAGTTAGTTTGAGCCATGATTGAGGCCAGTCCAAGATCATCATGCAAACCCCTATTTAAAGAACTAGAGATATTTCCCCTCCCTTGTATCTATATATTCGAAATGATAATGTTCATCCATAAAACCCATATCAATACTAATTCCCCTTTCATAAAAAATGAGCAAATACACCAGTATAACACAGGGCAAATCAGTAACTTACATATTCATCAGCATAATTCATCTTTGTGCCAAAAAAGTATATTCCACTCCGGAATAAATATATACAATAGCCTACCAGAATTTTTGAAAAGAATACAGCAAAAAATAAATTTCAAATACTTCTTCAAGGCATACCTAATCAACCGCTGCTTCTACTCAATCCAAGACTTCCTAACGAAAATAAATAATTAATTTCATGTATATATATACTCTTTGTATATCATACCTTTAATTTTTATTCATATTATACATATTTTAGCGATAATTTTGTAAATATTTTGTTAATTTTAACTTGACGTGTCCAACATTGATTGTACTTTCTGTACCTGACAATTTACTGGATCAATAAATTACCCACCCGCCTACCTACCTACCTACCTACCTACCTACCTACCCACCCACCCACCCACCCACCCACCTACCTACCTACCTACCTACCTACCCACCTGCCTGCCTACTTACTTATTAATGCTTCCGATTGACGTATCTACAGTTACATTAGTTCTTTGCAAATTACAGGGTCAATTTTTTCTGGAATTCTGCACCAGAAACAGGTAAATGCACTAAATTATTTTTTATATCTTTCTTTATAAAGAAATAGCCTCATTTTTTGTCTCAGCAGTGGAGAGAGGACTGGCTAAAAGTTCTTCCAGTGCCGTATTGATCTTGCAGAAATATTTATGCACAACCACAACAGCTTCCACTCTTGGCGACCAACTGATTTTACTTTAGTATTTCAAAAAAAGTGGGACGTGTCTTTTTAAAATTTCCCACTTTAATGTAGAGGCTGAAAAAACGCATACAGGCAATTTAGTGAGAAAAAATGTGTGAGCATCAGGTGACAAAATTATATGGAGTCTTATTTGTGGACGTTCTTTAACTACTATGTTTCTTAGCATCCCATTCTACATTGGCTATGAAAGACCGGAAATTTTGCTCAGAGGCCCCTTTATCAGGTTTGAGGTTCTTTTACGCGCCTTAAATCTACGACATGGGACCACCGGCTTTACTTACCTTTCGAAGCAGATATGCTAAGGATTTTTACGTTCGAAAAAAATCCATCGTTCTACTTGTGGTTTGAGCCCACCACCGGGAACTAAATGTTCCCCATGGTACCCCTAGTCCACGGAGGACACCAAGTAACGATTCAGCGGCACGTACTCCTACTAAATTCAGAGTGTGCCGCATACGGCACAAAATAGGCAAGTTTGTGTTCCTTGAGTATTCTCGATTATACTCCTTTATAGTATCATCCATGTTGGTTCCATTATCACACAACTATCCTCTGCAATTATTCATGTTCAAACCATCGTTTTCTACATTTTTCAAAATCCCTTCAGTGAGACCTAAACCATTTTGTCCGGACAGTACAACATCAATGAAGTTTTCTGAAATTTCTGCTCCATTCTCTATCATTTTCTCATAGCGAATTATTACTTTCATTTAAAATAAAAAATACAGTTTATTTATGGACGTCCTTTCACTGCTATGGTCCTTAGTGTCCCATTTTATATTGGGTGTTAGAGACCAGGAATTTTTCTCAGAGGTCTCTTTATCAGGCTGAGGTTCTTTTCGTGCCGTAAATCTACGACAGGGAAACCCGGCTTTACTTCCCTTCCGACGGAAGCAAACTACGGATTTTACGCCCGAAAAAAATCCATCGTCCTCCGCCTGGTTTGAACCCGCTACCTCGGAACTAGATGGTAACCAAATCACCACGGAGGACACTTCAGGTGACGATTCAGCGGCACATATTCCTACTAATACACCGCACACGGTACAAAATAGTGAATTTTGTATTCCTGGAGTATTCTCGATTGTGCTTCTTTATAGCTACCAGCCACTTTTGTTCCATCATCACACGATTGTTCTCTGCAATTATTCGTGTTCAAGCCATCGTTTTTTCACTTTTTAAAATCCCTTCAGAGAAAAATTAATTAAATTGAGTTTTATTTATGGACGCCTTTAACTGCTGTGGTCCTTAGCGTTCCATTCTATATTGGGCGTGAAAGAATAGTAATATTTCTCAGAGGCCTCTTTGTCAAAGCTTGAGGTTCTTTTAGGTACCGTAAATCTACGACACATTACCACCGGCTTTATTTCCCTTCCAAAGGAAGCCATGCTAAGGGTTTTTACGTCCGAAAAGATCCATCGCACGCAGCCAGGTTTGAACCCGCGACCTTGGGAACTAGAGGCTAACATAGTATCCCTAGACCACGGAGGACGACATTTCTTTCATTTACCGTTATGGCTGATATCAAGTGTTGCATAAAAATGCGAAATATTTGGCCTCTGCTACATCATTTAGTGCATCTTCTCTTACTTGTTTTGCTATAGTGTCTAGGAATTCCTTTTGTACTTTCCATTAAAAGTAGCTTAGTTGTCCTTTTTATGACGTTCGATATGTTCGCGTAAATGAACATTGTAGTGGGATATCAGCTCAATTTATTAAAACATTTGTCACTACTAGAATCCCCAAAGTTACACGTTCTTGTAATCCTCTTAAAGGGCTTCCTTGTTTGTCAGAAACATTACAGCGTCCAGAATACAAGGTAGGACTTCTTTCCAGTGACTTTCTTCTTTTGCTACCTGATCCTGAAGCTCTTTGTCTGTTTCTCCCTTTCCAAATGAAGATTTGAGAGTTTTTCAAGAGAAAAAACAGTGTTTGTGGCTTTGAGAATTCTCATGAACTATAATTCGTTCACTGAGTTTTTTTTCCAATGTGTGAATCCTTCTTCTTTAACCAAAAATGACAGCTGTCTTTGACTCTCTGGAGAGGTGTGAAAATAACCCAAATGGAACACAGAATAATGCTCTTTTTATTCTCGCCATGAGCTAGCCATGACCACCTTATGATATGTCCATTTTCTGTCTTTTAAAAAACCAATCCTTTGTGAGATTCAGTCATTTCTCTGACCTCTACTTAAAATCGGGAGGTGTTCAACTTCTGTTCTCATTTTTTTGTGATACGAACATCTCTGAGATTGCGAAACATTACTTGGCAGCTTCCTAGGGTCTTGAAATTCGACATTAAATTCACTGTCCCGAATCGCCCGAGATCCTAGTAAAGTTTTGGGATTAGGGCCCTTGGCCTGGATAACGTTTGATGCTGACGAAATGTTTGTAACCAGACTTTTCAAATACCTTAGAAATCTCATGCGCCTTTGTCTCTTGCTGCTCCTTCTTATCTACAACGGTTTCTCCTAAACCTCGGTCATAATTTTAGTGAGAGTACGAAATAAGATTTATATGTCCACAACGGGAAATAAAGGTTTTATGTCGAAAGAAAACTCAGCCAAGTAAAACAATCTGACGTAATACATTCACATGACTTTCTCTACCTCTTACAAATTCAAGGTACCATTTATATAAAACGCAATTCTCTCATTGCATTGTCGTCCTCCGTGTACTAGGGACAACATGCTAGCCTTTAGTTCCCGAGGTCGCGGGTTCATATTCGGCGGACAGCGATGGATCTTTTCGGGCGTTAACATCCTTAGCATGGCTTTCATCTGAAGAGAAGTAAAACCTGTGGTCCCCAGTCTTAGCTTTACGGCACGCTAAAGAACCTTAAGCTTCATACAGAGGCCCCTGAGCAAATTTAACTTATTTTACGACCATATTAGAATAGGACGCTAATAACCATAGATGTTAAAGAGCGTCCATAAATAAATACATAAATCCATTGCCTTTGATTACGACAAAATTCTTTACCAGCAGTTATTTCAATTATAGTGGAACTAACTTTTGGCACATGTTCACATACCAGGCAGGCAATATTACAGGCCGTTTTTGTTTGTCGTGATAATGGAGTTTATAAAAAAATCTGATGTGTTACACTCACATGACATTCTCTACTCTTGTACAAACTATTTTTACAAACGCTTATTCTCCATATGCTTCATGTTAATCGAGATATTGAGATGTCAATCTTATTGCTAATTTTCTTGTAGATACAAGGGGCATATGGTAGGCTTTAAACGATAGTCAAATATTTTATTCTCTTTGCATGTCCAGGACATAAAAAAATCTGATGTGTTACACTCACATGACTTTCTCTGCTCTTGTACAAACTATTTTTACAAACGCTTATTCTCCATCTACTTCATGTTAATCGAGATAAACATTTGTAGAGTCTATCTTATTGCTAATTTTCTTGTAGATGTAAGGGGAATATAAATTTACAAGGGCAATTTGGAAATTGCCATTAAGCCAGTAGCCATTAAGCACATACATATCTCTTAATAGCTGGTTGCTAGGTGCAGCACCATTCCCTTTGCCACAGATTAATACTCTTTGCATATCCAAGACAAAAAAAATGAATAACGAAATCCCATTTGAGAAAATAAGTATTGAAAAATTTAAGGGAATAACAAGCAATATCTCGAAAATGGTTCACTCAACAAAAAAATGTATATGACATAAATTGTGTATTTTAATGCGATCTACATTTTTTGTATAGTAAAAGTTTGTCTATCTCTTATGGTTTACCAGTTATGCAAAAGTCGTTCACAATGAAGAATACGTTTGGAGACATTCATAGAAAATACAAGATATACATTTTATTTCTCATAAAAATATCTTAAACATATGATATTTTAATCAAAATCGTGACAGCCATTTTTGAGAAAATTAAAATTTTCGAAAAATCTTCCATGTAAAGGGTAGTCTGGGGTGGGGAGATTTTACTGAAAAGCTTTGTGTCGCATCTCTGGAAGACTAGAGATGCCGTGCACACAGGACGGTCGGTTGAGGTCACAACAGATGAAATGGTGAATATGGTTCCCAATATTGTGTTGGAAGACCCGAGTGAAAATCCGTGGGATAGCCAAGACCGTAAACATTTCGAGTGAACGGGTGAATAACATTCTGCACGAATTTTGGGTATCTCAAAGCCGTGAGAAAGATGGGCGCCGCGATTACTCACAGTTGCGAACAAGCAATATCATGTGACCATTTCAGAGGGATGTTTGAACATATTTCAGCGCAACCCAAATGAGTTTCTGCGGTGTTATATCACGGTTGATGAAACTTAGATCCATTCCTATCAATCTGAAACCAAACAACAATCAAAGCAGTGCATTTCCTTCTGCGAACCTGCTCCAAAGAAAGCGAAAACAATTCTGTCGACAGGAAAAATCATGACAGCAATCTTTTGGGATTCACAAGATGTCACAGACACCCACTACCTGTAAAACAACCACAGGGTCATATTATACCGCAATGCTGGATCAGTTTCACAGGAATTGTTAAAGAAACGGCCCCATTTGATGAAGAAAAACAATTTCTTTCACCAGGATAATGCACCGTGTCAGTCATTGTCACCGCAAAATTTGTGGATTTGGGCTACGAACTGCTACCTCACCCACCATATTCTCCCAATCAGGATTTTATTCGTAATAAGTCCATTTAGCACTTTCTCCAGTCAATACTCTATCTCCATGCTTAAAACACGCATAGCTCAAGCTGTAAAGATTTGAAGATGTAAAAGCGACGCTGTTGCCACATTCCATCGAGTTTAGAGGAGTAGTGCCGTCGGTTTTATATTACCGTATATATGTTACGTTCAATAGCATTCAAAGAAAAATCAGCTAATAAATACGCAAGAAGTCAAAAGTTAGGGTGTTTACGTGTTCGTATGCAACTGCTTTGGAGTATTCTTGAAATATGGAAGTTGCAGCAAGCTCTCTGAATTTAAATTTTGTATATTAAACGTTCTTTCATTTCGAACATTACATTATCCAATATTTCATAAAACACGGACTTCATTTTGTGTTTATATTACACTAAACACAATAAGTAAATCCTCATAAGCTTTCTCGAATAGCGTTGCAATTTTGTTAGCGTTTCTTTGATTTGTTGTTTTTTCTCAACTCCTTTAATCCCATAGAATTCCTTATTAACATTTTTAAAGAAACTTCATGTTTTCGGAATGCTCGGTAATATTGTTCAAGCCCTCCACGCCATTGTGGTTGCACATGGAAAAAGTAAATATTTGGTAATAGCTACTATCGCACAAGCTTTTATATACTTCATACCAATGCGATTTAAATTTTCTGTTGGAATGTATTTGATTTTGAAGTTGCCCCATGCAATGATTTTCTAAATACAACTTTGCTGTTGGCCTACCAACATATTTAACACGTCGTGTTTGTCATCTATCCACAAATTAAATGGTGCCTAGAGTAAAGAACACACCAAATACAGTTTGTTGGACTCATTATAAATCCCCTAAACAACAACAACAAATAATAATAATAACTTATGTAGGGAAAGTCACGTTTTAGCGATATAACCAATAGCAGTGGAACCTGCTCTAAGCGAGTCTACCAATCTAGTTCACTTCAAATAGAAGGGAAAATGTTAAAAAAAAAGCTTCTGTTGGTTAAGAACACTGGCTGATGTGAAAAGCCTCCCGACCACGAAACGCATCCTCAGTCATGGCAACCAACCATAGTTCCTCACGCCACCAACCACTTTACTCTCCACTCTGTGACGCTCTGCGTTGCGACCGGCTTCCCGTTTTAAAATCGCATCAAGGCCAATAAAGTAGGCAAGTTTATGACCAACCGGCGGGTCATAAAGATAACCAATTTATCCGAAAAATGCAATTTGTAGAATTTCTATAAGTGAAGAATAAATACTAGAAGATAAAGTATAACCAAGTAGGTTATTCAAAAAGTAGGCGATTCGCGATACTAGCGCTTCAATGGATGGTCACATCTGCACATAATAAATAAATAAATAATATATATATCTGCACGCACCCCCTCCGAGGTTTTTGAACCACTGGTAAATAATATATGGGAAGTTTCTAATAAAATAGACAGACGCATATGGTGTATACAGGATGTTAATAAACTACACCGAAATACTTTCAGAGATTGTAGACGTGTCTGATATAAGCAATTTGAGACAGGCAAAGCATGGTCCACAGTTAAACATAACGCAGTTACATGATGTTAAACATACTGATATCAGATGCTGATAAGTCGGTGTTAAGTCAAAGCCGGATGAAAAATTGGCTTAGAATGTGTTTAAAATTGCTGCCCGAGTATAGAAATATCGATACTCAGCAGCTCATTGTTAGCGTTCTCAAGATTAGAGCCATAAATATCTCTTCGAATCTCTAAAATAATCAGTTGACAGTGCAAAAATCTTCTTGCGTTATGCAGCCTACTCTACAGGCGTTTCCTTAACTGCTCGTGTGACTCAATGCGTAACGCCAACAGCTGATGTCCCGAAAGTCGTGGGTTCGTTTCCTGTCATCCAGTTATTATTATTATTATTAATATTATTATTATTATTATTATTATTATTATTATTATTATTATTATTATTATTATTATTATTATTATTATTATTATTAGTGGTGGTTGTGGTGATAGTAGTAGAAGTAGTAGTAGTAGTAGTAGTAGTAGTAGTAGTAGTGGTGGTGGTTGTGGTGGTAGTAGTAGTAGTAGTAGTAGTAGTATATTCCATACGAAGACGTGCTGTGATACGTACTCAAGACGCGATTCTGATTGCCCAGTGCAATAAACTACTATAGTTTCCTTGATTCGGCTTACTGAGGTTAGTATTGTAGCGTATGCGTGTGCATTGTCGCGTCGTACACATTATTGCTTTGTAGCATGACATTGCTGAACTAATGATTTTGATTGGAGGTTGAAATTTCGTCCGGTGCGGCATCTTTCTCTCCCCACCTCCTGGCCAAGGAGTGGAGAGAGGAAAGGGAGGGAAGTTACCTTATTTACCTAGTGGCGTGGGTCAGTCGTGTATGTCTTCAGGGCGAGTGGTTGTGTGTAGGAATGCGTGTTTCAGTGTTTGTGTGGAACATCTACTAACTTGTGCTTGTGAAATTGTTGAAGGTTATGAATCTTGCTTTCTCATGACAAATTTGTCACTGTAGTGCATTACAGATGTGTTGTATATCCTAACGTTTCTGACCAGAGCTCTGATTGCATTTTCTTTTCTTTACAGTCAGTGTGCTTACTGTTTTACATTTCAGATAACATCAGCATCATTTTGTTTGTATGATTTTAGCACAGGCATGGCTAGTTTATGTTAAGTACTAGGAAAATTTCTTTGTTATTTACTTTGCTACCTTGATTTGGTTCATTACAGTGCATTTGACTTATGTATTAATTTTTCAGCATCACATTACTAATTTAGCATACACTGCTACTTTGTGTACTATTGTACTATTTAAGTTGTGTTCATTTTGGTCATATTAGCCTCATTGAGCTTATTTTATTTTGGCTTCACAACATAAGTATTTTGCTTTAATTACACTGTGATATGATACTATAATTCTTTGTCCCCGTCATGTCTGTTTCTGTGAATGTTACTGGGCTACACTGCTTTATACTGAGTGAGTAATTCTAATCTGTGTGTACCATTGACATATATATTTGATTTATTGCTAATTTCTGGCATTGTCTATGGAAATTTACTTCTTTTTAACTGTGTTGTTTTATGAATACAATGTCTGCCTCTCTTACAGCATTGATATTTATGCATTTTACTCATAGCTATATATTATTTATTTTATAAATTTTGTATTATATATTATTATACTATATTATATATTTTGTCTCTGATGCAATAATATTTTACATGGTGTATTTCCACTCATATCTTTCTTACAGCCATTGTTGATTACAAGCCTGTGACTAATTAATTTTTGCCTACATTTCTGTGTTAATACTGTACTATATAGTTTCACTATGCCAAAGAGAAATAACAGACAAGCTCCAGACATGCCTGTGAAAGACTATCCTCCTACGCTTTCCTCTGGTGCAGGGCCATCTACCTTGGTTGCCACTAATAATGATTTAATTACATTTGTACAAGCAGTTGTCCATAGTACTGTGTCTGCTATTCGACCCCCTTCCTTTAATGCTGCAGTAGACAATCCTTTTGATTTTCTGAATTTTTTTAAAAAAGTAGCTTTTGCTAATAACTGGTGAGATTTGCAAAAAGTTAAGTATTTGCCTTGCTACCTTAAAGATACTGCTATACAATTGTTTCAGACATATCACAGGCATCCCTCGCATGATTGGGCTGTTTTAAAATCCTCTTTTATTACAGCTTTTCAGGTTGCTCACCAAGATGAATTGTTGGAAATCAAACCCCAACAAAGAATTCAATTAGATTCTGAACCTGTTTCGCACTATGTTTATGATGTACTGTCTTTATGTGATCAGGTTAATCTAAGTATGACTCAAACAGAGTAAATAAGAAATTTACTAAAAGGTCTGAAACCTGAGTATGTAAGCATTATACTCCCAATGAACCCTCTTACTGTAGATAATCTTTTATAGGCACTTAAGTGGGTGGATAAAGCACAATTTATATGACACAAAGAGAGCACCAGGTCGCTGCACAGGTACAGCCTACAGGTCATTTGTCGGCTCCTCCACCTCGGGCTCTGCAAGCTGGGACTACTAACCCTTTTCTTTCAAGTCATTCACCCTTGCCTGCTCTTCCAGCTCCTCCTACTAATGATGTCACCGATTTAGCTGCAAAAGTGGACCAGTTGGCCAACCAGTTATATGCAATGAATACATCATCTCATCCTGAGAGGACAATGGCAACCACGTTCACCACCTCCACATCGGTGCCAACCCCTGATTTGTTTTAGGTGTGGCAAAGCAGGGCACACAGCAAGATTTTGTTCAGAGCAGGTACCCCAGTCAAAATAAAAATGTTAACTGCTCTCACTCTCTCTCTTACAGATAACAAATTTTTGTTTGATCATTTTTCTATGTACTTCGTTGTAACACTACATTTTGTTTTTGGTGATAAATTAACATGTACTTACCAAGATTCTTTAATATGTTTCTTTCCAACTTTGTCAGGGTATTTTAAATGTTGTGTGATTAGAGGGTAATATTTTTGTTTTGTTTGATATGTTCCTGCTGAAGTGCCGTTGAGTACTTAATAAGGTTAGATCGTTACTGTGTCTGCTGTATGTCCACAGTAATGTTGGGTTGGTTTTCAAGCACTGTTTGAGCTTGCTTACAGTCGCTACAGATGTCATCATTGTGCTGAATAACAACCCCCTTGGTTTTTGTGAGGCAAAGAGGGAAATGGTCATAGAGTAATCCTTCTGTCCAACAGCAACGTTATGCCCCTTCACTACAAGTTTATCTGGGTGAGTTGGGTTTCCAAAATTTGCAGGTCGTGTAATCCGTAACATGTGATAATATTTACCTACAATAATTTCTTTCTTTTAGTCAGTTCAAACTAATTTTCATTTTATTATTTTTTGTGTCTGCTTTATGAATGTATTTTTCAGAATCTATTGACTAGGGCTTGGTCCACACTCCAACCAAGACAGAATATAGAGGTTTATATGTATCCGTGAAAAAAAAAAGACTCGAGCCAGCCACTTGCGAACTACACATAGAGCTTTCCTTGGGGAGTAGATCCTTAGCATACTTGGCGATGGTTCCTCTGCCTATATATGATCCTGTAGTTAGTATGTCTATAGCTATATTGTAGTTTGTTAATAAATTGATTTAACAATTCTTTTTTTCTGAGGATGATTTTTTAAATTCTTAGTACCAATGTCTCAATGTTTTGTGGTTCTTACTTATATTAATCTCACTGTAATACAATTTCTATGGTCAGATGTCAGAGCAATAAATGTCATTGTCATGTTAAAAAATTGAAAATTTTGTCATTAAAGTTTGACTTGGTGTATCTAGTTCATCTTGGTGTATCATGAATAGTTGTCAGTCATATCCAAAAATTGAACGCTCAATCAATGCATTTTTTTGCAATGCCCTGCTCTAGATTTAGGTTTTATTAGCTTTGTGTGTCCCCTGCCTTTTGTTTCTGTAATATTTATCTTGTGTATTTTTTTGTATATTGTGAACCTGACGCTTTCCACAAATCTTATTCCAGTCTGCCGGTAGCCCCAAGAAACACTCCTCTCCACAGAAGAGGACAGCTCCAGATCGTCCGGAGAATGGTGGTACTTTCCGCAGCAGTTTGAATTTCGTCCAGCGCGGCATCTTTCTCTTCCCACCTTCTAGCAAAGGTGGAGAGAGGAAAGAGAGGGAAGTTACTTTCTTTGTCTACTGGCGTCAGTCAGTAGCGTAAGTCAGTCTTGTGTGTGTCTTCAGGGTGAGTGGTTGTGTGTAGGAATGCGTGTTTCCATGTGTGTGAAACATCTCACTCCAATGTTTGTCCTGTAATCTGTTGTGAAAGATGTAGTGACACCAAGGTAAATTTATAATAACCACAGCAAATGTGAAATCAGTGTATTGTTGTTATGAATATCGCACGCCTGCTTTAAATTTGTGCAGCTAAATTACTGGTCCTCTCGTTGCCACTGCAGCTACGCTCCCCAATGTTTATGCCGGGTAACTAAATTTAATATTTTAACTGCAAAACCTTTTGGCCTCACCCCGGTGTATAACAGTATGCTGAGGAATTTCTGTGACACAACACGGAGAACATGTATACCTTCTCTGAACTTGCAGATGTGCGCTTTATTTACGTGAAACAAGAAACAGTGGTTTAGCTGTTGCAGCCTTGTACAGGGAATGGTTTCCCTATAGACCTCAACCATAATACTCCACTTTGCAGTCCATCGATAGGCGTTTGCGAGAGTGGAAGCTTCAACGTAAACAAGAGCGACATGGGCGTTACATGAACTCGAAGCACAGCGCGATTTGAGGAGACTTTTCTACAAAGAAGCGCAGACGAGTCATTTACCAGCACGTGGTGCACGTGCACTAATCATGTTAGCGTGTGCCAAATCATAAACGAACATAATCCATTTCACCATAAAAGGTTCAAGCACTAAGCCCGGGAGACTGGCCGTTGTGCACAGTTTTGTAACTGGTCTTTGCTCCAGCAGCCTGAATTCCTTTCGTTTACTGATGAGGCCTTGTTCACCAGGGATGGTTCTAGTTTTCAACTCAAGAAACAACCATTTGTGAGACTATGTTAATTCACAGGTTGTTGTGGAGAAGAGTCACCGGCATACGTTTTCGGTGAACATATGGATCGGATTATTTCAGACCATGCCATTGGCCAATATCTGCTTCTCGTTCGATTAAATGGACATGTTTATCTTTATTTGTTGCAGAAGATGTACCTCTGCATATTCGTCAACGAATGTGGTAACAACATAATGGAGCTCCTGCTGTGCGAGAGAGAATATTTGAATCAAGCTTTTCCTGCCCGATGGATCGGAATGGGGAGGAGTCCAACAGTAGCTTGTACACAGGTATGTGTTGGCAATAATTTAACAAGGGGCTCGTAGAAACGAGCAAGAGTGGTGCAGAGTGGATCGGGCAGATATGGAACAGGCTAGGGAAAGGGGAAACAATGTCATTTTCACAATAATACGGTACAATAACAATAATAATGTTTAACTTTAAAATAGGTACCAAACTGCCAATTCGTTCGCCGACGGAATCAGCATAGAAGTAGTTCGCACTCGAGTGTTAGAAGCTAGGCGATGACTTTTCAACCAGGATAACACAAACGGTACCGCGTCCTATTCTTTCATAGGTTTGCCGATAATCTTAATTGTAATTAAATTGAACAAGTGGGATACTGTGAGATTATTTCTTTAACAAGCGTCAATGTCACTCATTACGCTAAGGCCTCTTTCAGTTTCTGCGCTGTTAATGGGGACAGAACTAACGATCCATTTCACTTTGACTTTAGTTAATGGCAGAGCGACATTAATATTTCCTAATACGTTATTCTCTACAAAATCTCGGAAACCTTTTTTATCAATGTTGGATTTTAAGATCAGTCTTCATTTGCTTAACTTGCTTCCCTCCTCTAGCCAGGGCGATGTTCGCTCTTCGTAATTCCATGAAGTTGGTTCCAATCAATCAAACAATTCCGTTAAATTCTTATACTGCTCATTGTTGTCAGTCGTTAAATATGTTTGCACATTGGCATTAAATATACTAAAATGTTCTGTTGATAATAATCTTGCCGAAAGATTGTGAATCGCACTTCGAAGTAAACCCTTTGGAAGATTTCTGTTCCTTCTTTCCTTGAACTGTATAAATTAAATGCATCAGATTCCACTAGATTCGACCCTTCTTTCTCCTCGATTCCCAACCCATCTTTAAGAAGGTACATTGCTTTCATTGTTTGTATTATAAGACTATCTGCTTTCTTCAAAGCTGTTGATCGTGACTGTAACCATCTGATAAAACCGAAATGTGCTGCAAAATATCAATAATTTAATATCAATATTTAAAACATTTTTTATTTTACTCACTTCTTAGCCAACCCTGACCAATTCTTCCTTTCGAAGTACATATACCAGGTGAGTCAGCTGTCCCTATTTATTTTTGAATTTGTGCAACGTGCTAAGGCACATATGTGATAAACGCCTTTCTTGAATGCCTTCTAATAGCTGATTCGCATATCACTTTATAAAGGACGGATAGATAACTCAGTGCATAAGTGTTTTATAGGACATATGCAAATGCCATGTATGTCGATGCCAAAAACATCACACCTTGACACTGAGAGCTGCAGTAGCACTTTTAGCTGATTTTACAAACTTGTATTCTATAGCATACATTCATACACACCTTTGAAAACACCCCTGAAGGAACAACGTATCACATACATCAGTTGACAAAACTATTTGAAAACAAAACGGCAGATCTACGCAGTGCGACCAATTGGATTTAAGCCGTCAGCCAACAAAGGTTCGTTGTACAGCCTTGTCAAAAAATGTTAAGTATTAGGTACATAATATCGCTTCTGTCACAAAATATGACATATTTCAGTTCATACAGTAATTGAAATGGCTGATGTAGTTTATTTAAGTCAAAACTACCAAAACAAGCTCCAAACACTGTATGAAGCTGCAAAAAGCGTGTAAAGATTCGAGGTAGGGTCTGAGTTCTGCTCGGAAGGTGGCATGGTTGCTTTACCACTGTGCCACTTTGTTCGGGCTCAAATTCTTTGTGTCAAGTTCAAATCTTTTATTACATTTTGTTTTATCTTTTTGGTCCTATAATTTGATATTATGATACAAAGAACATGTTGTAGCACAATAAGGGTGTACAAAATAGAATGATTGCCATGTTTTCTACTGACAGGTGGATAATTCATACTTCGTAGTAGGTATTTTGTTGTGCTCGGTATTAAGCTTGACACATTCAACCAAGTTTAAAACACTTCACAAAAGCAACGTGGCTTTGGCTATTTGCGCCTGCGTCAATGCTTGGCGTGAATAAACTCTCCATTATCTACTGGGTATTTGAAACCTTTCTACGAGACACGGCTGCTGTCATAATGTATACAAACGACGAGTATGTTGACATGCTGTTAACCTATGGAAAAACAAGGTGTAATGCACTGTCAGCAAAACGCCTGTATGAAAAACGGTTTCCAGGAAGGAGGACACCTACTGCAGACACTTTTCCAAGGGTTGAAAGACGCCTTTGTGAAACAGGATAATTTGAAAGAGCACCACCTGCTCGCGATGCTCCAGTAACCTCTGGAGGCCATGAAAAAGCTGTGCGAAACCCAATAGAAAATTATCCGCATACCAGTTAAGGACCATAGCACAAGATTTGTACATAAGTCTAAGTCGGTCCTCAGTGATGCGCATATTCCACCGTAATAAATATCATCCGTTCCATCTACAACTATACCAGGCTTTCTACGGACGCGGCTTTCAAGCGAGAGTGATATATGCACAGTGGCTACAGCAGCGAGCGCAAATGGATGCAGCGGTTTTATGAAATGTTCTCTTCAGTGATGAAGCCACATTCCAAAATAACGGAATTGTTAACCGCCATAATATGCAGTACCGGAGTATAGGCAATCCTCACTGGATGTGAGAAGCTGTACTCCAGAGGTGAGCATCAATATCTGATGTGAATATAAGTCGACCAGCTAATTGGACCACGTTTTATTGAAGGCAACTTCACAGGGCCACGTACCTTGCATTTCTACAAGAATTGCCATTGCTACTAGAAGACGTGCCGGTAGTGAAAAGGACAAGAAAGCGGATCCAGCAAGATGGAGCTCCACCACACTGGTCACTGATTGTAAGGAATTACTTACATAGAACATATCCGCAAAAATGGATTGGCCGAGGGGGCCCAATTGCATGGGCCCTTAGATCACCTCATCCCACTGGATTACTTTCTGTGGGGTCATTTAAAGGAACGGATCTACGCTTAAGAACCGCAAAGCCCAAATCATCTACTGGCACTTATGCGTGAAGAATGCAGGCAGATTACACCGCGCATGTTACAGCATGCAAGGTCTCTCCGCCAACGTACCCAAATGTACATTGATGAAGGAGGTTGTCATTTTGAACATTTACTTCGTTGATGAAATCACGCTCTTTAAAACTTATTATTCTGTTTACCCGTAAACTTAGCACATTTATAACTCCTTTGTCAGTAGTAAACATAAAATTTAAACATAAAACAAAAAATATTAGATTTAATAGCACTCAAAGCTAACTACGTTAACACGATTTACAACAGATACGGTACAGATTATTAGGGTAAACATGATCCACAATTATTTTCTGATTGTACTTCTTGGTCTATGGCTCACATGAGAGCCAATAACAAAAATAAATAAGTAAATTAGTATACTAAAATACAGAAAATAAATACAAGAAAGGAAAAAAGAAACCCAAAACAATTTGATGTGAGCATTAGATTCGAACCTCCGAAGCTCACCTTTGCTCAACACATTCCATCAGCTAACTCACTCGGCCAGAACCTATGTATTCTGTCCCGCCCTTCGGGAGAACATTCCTCTGCCTCCTTGCAAGCATTATATCCATGAAGAGCCGTCTTTTTTAAGCCTTTCGCAGCTCCTTGGCTCATTCAAGCCGAAAAGAAGGGCAGAGCTACAATAACAGTTTGCTTGCTAAAAGGGTCAATGTTTTCACATAAGACTATGAATTGCGGGTTGCATAGATACGAACACCTAGGGGCAGTTGACTCACCTGGTATAATGCTGGATCTGCTCACCAAACGGCCAATGCTGCCCTTAAACTTCATGCCACCCACCGTGAACCAAAACGCTCCTTTTTTATAATTCAAATTTCTAAATCCACTGCAATTTTATGAAGTTCTATTTGGTTTTTATTGGATTGATGATACATGGAATAAATTTCATCTAAGAATACCTTAAAATGGTTGACTTCATTAACATCTTGAATAACAGAATTAACTGATGGTGATCACTTGGACTGTATCATGCAACAACGTTTGGAAACTAGTCAATCAACAATTTTTAAATGCCGAATTTCCGACCAAGCATAGTGCTTGCGCCAGCTTAGCAAAATACCACTAAATTGTTGGACAAATACTCTTCATCAAGTCCATAATTATCCAAGCATTTCTTGAGGCAGAACACTTAAATTGCTGTAGGAGAACTAATTTCTGTAAGAACCACAAAAATGTTTACAGGTTTAGGTTTAGAATCAATAGCAGACCGTAAATAAATAATAAGTAGGTATACTATGTTTGGCAATAGTTTGCGCCCTATCTATTATAATGGAAACTTTGGCATTGGCTTTAATATTGCTGAATAAGGTGTATCGCATCTGTTCAGAAATATGTTCAATAATACGAGTACCTGAAAATCGTGAGTGCTGACAATGACCTACATTAACGGCATTTTTCTTTTGCAGTTCTAGCAAGGCATTACTATTGACATTGGTCTGTTTCACAAGACAGTAAACTGTGCTGAAAATTTTAACAGTGGTACCTACTGGTTTACTACGAGGGGTGTCTCAAAAGTGTTTATTTTTTAAATCCGCGCGGTAGGCGGGAAAAGTCCGGCAGTCGCAGAGAACTTTGGTCTGGGTGTAGTGGCAGCACTGTAAAACTCCTAGGCGCCTACCTTTACCCTTGGACATTAAAACGGCAGTAACAATGGAGATTCCACTGGCTCTTACCGCCGATTCCGAAGTTAGCGCTGTAATCCGTTTTTTACGGCAAAAAATAAATGTGAGGCTGAAATTCATCGTGAGTTGTGTCAACACCAATGGTTTCTCGTTGGTGGCGTCAATCGCTCATTGAAGGGAGAACATTACACGGTGATCAACGAAGCGGCCGACCCTCCACTTCGCGCTCTCCGGATATTGTTGATGAGGTACGAAGGGTACACTATTGTATGAAAATTGAAAGAGTAAAATAAACAGAAAAAAGGGTCATTGACACCGATCGAGGTTTTATGCTTGATGCAATTCTGTTTGAACTTCCTTCTAATGTAGAAATAAGCCGTACATCGCTTCACAGGATCATTTCTAAGGATCTGCATCTATTGAATGTGTGTGCAAAATGGGTTCCTCGCGGCTTTCAGAGCAACACAAGGAGCAGAGAGTTGATGCTGCATTGCAATTTTTGCGAGTGATAGGAATACTTTATTCGACCGAATAGTGCCTGGGGAAGAGACATGGATCCATTACCATCCGAAACCAAAAGACAGAGTACGGTGTGGCATCGAAAGGATGAGCCAACACAAAAAAGGCAAACGTTGTTGCATCTGCTGGCAAGGTCATGGCAACGATCGTCTGGGATTTGAAGAGAGTATTGCTGATCGATTATCTGCCCCGATGGACCACGATGACATCGACTCACTATTGGAGGTGCTGAGAAAACTCAGAAAGGGCGATTCAAAACAAACGGAGG
This sequence comes from Deroplatys truncata, assembly GCA_030765065.1. Classification (NCBI taxonomy): domain Eukaryota; kingdom Metazoa; phylum Arthropoda; class Insecta; order Mantodea; family Mantidae; genus Deroplatys; species Deroplatys truncata. Next base: position 48,595,008 of record CM060984.1, on the reverse strand, counting down.
GGAAAGTTGAGCAAAATAGTTTATTTGTTCCACGATAACTCTCGCCCGCACGCCGCTCGTGAAAATCAAGCCCTGCTTGGGTGGTTTCGATGGGATGTTTTCGATCATCCACCTTGCACCGAGTGATTACCATACGTAGCTGCAGCAACATCTCGGAGGAAGGAGCTTCGTAAATGACGATGAGTTAAAACAAGAAGTGGAAAGATGGATAGTCAGTATGGCGGGAGAGTGTTTTGACACTGGATTAAAAAATACTGTAATCACGATACCAAAATTGTGTTGAGATTCAAGGAGATTAGTTATTGAACGTACTTTCAAAATATACCTTTTCAATATTTAAACGGTTCGTTATTTTTTTAAAAATAGTGTAACTTACTTTTGAGACACCCTCATAAAATACTGTCAACTAACGTGTGCAACATTTTCTTATTTGATTGTTCAATTATCTAGTCATTGTTAAATGTGACATGGACAATGCATATTCTTAATTTATTTTTTCATGAGAGATGCGTGCCGCGTTTGTTTGTTATTTCCGTTAACAGTTACTGTAGAGTACGCCCATTCACTAGGCAAACGGGTATGTAACAGTTGTCCCTTACTAATTCCATGCTTGCTACATCAGAACATATTTTACATCCCACCTTTTTATGTTTTATAACCAACCATTCATATTGATTCTTGAAATCTTCGAATTGACTATTTAACAATGCAATTGAGGATATCACTATTATTAACACTGAAGTCCACTATAGATATTTAATCTCAGAAACATGCTTGTTTCTGCTTCAAAACCTGGACTGGGTGCGTACAATGTCTCATCAGGTAAGAGGTTTTTCGTAACATTGTCTGTCGTACGTTTCAAATTTAACTCACTAATGGATGTATTGGTAACTTTACATTTTTACAATAACCTGCATTGGTTTCGTTTATGGTTTTTCCCTTAAAAACACATTAACGAACTTTACCCCTTTGCACTAGAATTACGATTCATTTTACCTAACACTATAACACCATTGGGAAAAAACTATATTCTTTTTTAAAAAAACTGCAAAATTAATACTGGCATTAATAATGACAATGTAACGCTAAATCCTATCCGCAAAACGTTTAAGTTAAATTGAGTTTTATTTGTGAGCGCTCTTTAACTGCTTTGGTCCTTAGCGTCCCATTCTATATTGGGCGTGAAAGGTCGGTAATTTTGTTCAAAGACCTCTTTATCAGGCTTGAGGTTCTTTTACGTGCCGTAAATTTACGACACGGGATCACTGGTTTTACTTCCCTTCCGAAGGAAGCCATGCTAAGGATTTTACGCCCGTAAAAATCCGTCGCGAATTTTTTGAACCCTCGACCTCGGGAACTATAGGTTAGCATGGTAACCACTACACCAGGGAGGACGAAACGTTTCTTGATCCATCTTTTAACATGATGAGGGAGTCGGAGGGAACTATTCCCAACCAACGGTGAACTAAACAAATAATAGGAAACCTGTCCGAACCGCTATTTCTCTGCTTCACTATGGGCAGTTCGTTTCCAAGGTGGAATCCGAAGTGTTCTTGTGATGTATCTCAACCATTGTGATAAAGAATACTAGGCCTATGTTGGAAAACCCAGATATGCCTGGCGTTCCACATGTGGAACGGTTTATATTTCCCTGTGTTGAAGTAGTTGTAACAATATCCGCTAGATGGCAGCTGTGCAAACATGTTAAGGAAAGATAATTCAAGGCGCCCATTTTGTGTGCACACTTCTGGAAGACTACAAGTAGCGTATGTCAACTGGGATAGGAACCTCCGGTATAGCATCGATGTTCTCGCATCAGGCGTGCATCGGGCTCTCTAAAGGTACATTTTGAGCGCTGTATATGCCCATTGCTTAAAATGCAGGTGCTAGATGACGCTGTGAAGCTCGTACATATAACTTTCAATACTGCCAACACAATAATTCTAAATTCCTGTGTTGAATATTAAATTGTTTTAAAAATAACACATATTTAGTCCCTGATGTAATATATTATAACAGTTTGCCATGTATAAAGTCGTTTTCATAATATTAGTGAACCGGTTTGTACAGTATTTGAGCTCATTGTACGTGCGAACAAAGCCTAAGGTTGTCTAAGTGTATCCGATTTGAGACGAAATTTTAAAGCTGCGGATCGTATTTTAAGGGTTGCGAGAGCACACGGGTGAAGCTTGTATTGGAGAAGTGGAAACCAAGGGCACTAACTTCCCACATGAACACGGTGCGTCACTAGTTCTACTTTTGCGGGAAAGGCGAATTTTCTGATTGGCTGTTTCAAGTTTCGAAGTTCGTAACGAACTAAATGGTACTTTGCTGTTCTGTGATGGTAGCATAGGGGTGAAGGTTGTATTGGAGAAGTGGAAACCAAGGGCACTAACTCCCCACATGAACACGGTGTGTCACTAGTTGTACTTTTGCGGGAAAGGCGAATTTTCTGATTGGCTGTTTCAAGTTTCGAAGTTCGTAACGTTAAATGGCAGGCACGAAAAAAGGGACCATCTTGGATTTTTATAGCTGGAAGTTTTCGTCCGATGTTTTTTCACCAGGAATAAAGCAGAGACGGTAATCATACATTTACGCTATTTCTGATTGAATGTATATGCTTTGTAATATTGGTATTTTCTATTAACTTCAGTAAAATTCGTAGAATGAGGTAGAAACCTTTGATAGGTTATTGTGTGTTGCAACATTTTTATATAACGAATTAATTTTCAGATACATTGAGCCATCCAGACAGAGTGGAATATGCCTACGATTTACATTCCTTCCAGCGTTGTGGTTCGAGTCCCGAATGGTGACATAGAATCTGAAGGTATGTTATTTAAGTTTGAGTAACATAAAATGATAATGCTGGATGAAAGGTTAAGATTTTAAGAGCTTCTTATGCTGAATTTTATATTGTCCTGATTTACTTTTCAGATATAGTGAGTCATCCAGACAGTGGAATATAGATTAATTTTCTTGTTTGCACTACATAATTGATGGGTGGAGATCACAGCCAAAGTGGGTAAGGTAAAAATCAACCTTTAATGCAAATTAAGTTGCATGTTACAGTGCCAATATTCAAACACGTAGATACAGATCATGCAAGTGATACTCGTGTTTAATTTAAAAATGTAGAATTATTGGTGGACTGACACTAATTATCAAAGACAGCATGCCAACGGTACTATAATACTTTTAAGATTTTCCAATACAGAAGGCAGAAAGATATTTGATATCATTCATATATATATATATTTCAGTAATTCGCTTGGTTTTGGGCATTTTTATATAACTGCCACTATGCCCTTTTGGACTGCCGTCCTTTTTTGAACTGGGCATGGTTTATGAAAATAAAAATTCTGGTAGCTTTTTTGATAATTAGTGTCCTTGTAATCTGTTAGTACAAGTGCCCAAGGTAAATTTTCCAGTTGCCATGTTGATTTTTGGTTTTATATTTTTTACTTCAGTATTGTCTGTAGTAGTACTTTTGGACCCTTTGATCGGTCATTTATAGTGACCACTTTAACACACTTTAAGGATTTTAAACGCTTTTCATATACAACGCATTGCATCCGAGGTACTATGGGAGGTTAGTTTTATATATATATAAGCTTATTTTCTGAATTCACGGAAGGTTAGCATTAGTTTTTTTATTATTATGAAAAGTGTTTTAAATTTCACAATAAATAACATATCGAAGGATCATTCAAAAGATCTGATTCATTGAACCTTCAATGAAAAGATGCATGGATCCTTTGCGTATACTGAATTTTGTTCAAGTAACAAAGTGGCGGTGGTTTTACAATGAAAGTGTTATTTCCTTCTCGTTTAACACTTTATCAACCAAACACGAGCCCAGATTCCAATTTTCTCATTTAATTCCTGTTTCTTTACACTTTAGTTATTTGTAGTGTGTTTCACGTCATTAGCTGACTAGTTAATTCACTCAAATCAATATTTGCACATTTAAACTTATATGTGTTTTTTTAAACTGTAAGCAGGAAATGGCCTAGCCTCTCTTCACCCCAAAGCACTCTCGTTACTTAAGCTGCTGGTTGCATAAAAATGCTGCTAGACACTAGCAATTACTAACTGATATGTTAAAACTCCTCTAGGTATAGTAGCAATAGTGGACCTACTTTCCATTCCAAACTAGAGTGCCCCTCACTATAAACAAATTCTTTGTATTATCCGTGCGAAAATTGTTTGCAATCCCTGCTCACTTACAACTGCTTCTTCCTCTCACACATACTTGCTACATATTTTAGCTGAACATTGTTTAAGTCTATGAAAAGGTGTCTTGTGTTAAAATCATAATTAAAATGCAACCTGAAGTAACAATTCATTTTATAAGCATGTGGAAAATGAACATTTTACTTATATTAATTGAACTCCTCAGGCAAAGGTGCAGTACCATAATTCAAATCCTCCAAAATGACTTAGCTGCCATATTGGAATCAGAACTATCCTCGAAGTTAATGACAAGCTTATCCACAACACTGTTGCGCACAAAACAGGTTCCCTATTTTAGTCTCCTATTATATCTGTTTATATTCCCTGCGTGCTTTGGATACACATTTTTGCTGAAAAGCCTGTAAACTCAGATGTTAGTGTCGTAATATCTACTATTGCAAGTGTCAGGTGTTTTTATAATAGTGTGTTGAACACATTAAGTATTTCTTTTTTGCTACTTTTTACTTTCTCTACTACGTAGAGTAAGTAGGGGAAGTATTGTATTCCATCCAAAAATTCGATACCGAGATTTCACCGGAAATACATGTTTTGAGACTCCCTGAATCCAAAAAAGAGCATTTTTGGAAACATGCCCGTGTGTGTGTCTGTCTGTGAACAGCATAATTCAGAAACGAACAGTTGGATAAACACCAAACTTGGTATTTAGGTTCAGTATCTTCCAAGGATATGACACGAATGTTTTCAAGAAAATCCCCCACCCCAGATTACCCTTTACATGGAACATTTTTCGAAATTTTTAATTTTCTCAAAAATGGCTTTAACGATTTTGATTAAAATATCATATTTTTAAGATATTTTTATGACAAATAAAATGCATATCTTGAATTTCCTGAGAATGTCTCCAAAAGTATTCTTCATTGTGAACGACTTTTGCATAACTGGTAAACCATAAGAGATAGACAAACTTTTACTACACAAAAATGTAGATCGCGTTAAAATACACAATTTATGTCATATACATTTTTTTGTTGAGTGAACCATTTTCGAGATATTACTTGTTATTCCCTTAAATTTTTCAATACTTATTTTCTCAAATGGGAATTCGTTATTCATTTTTTGTCTTGGATATGCAGTATTAATCTGTGGGAAAGGGAATGGTGCTGCACCTAGCAACCAGCTATTAAGACATATGTATGTGCTTAAAGGCTACTGTATTTCCAAATTGCCCTTGTAAATATATATTCCCCTTACATCTACAAGAAAATTAGCAATAAGTTAGACTCTGCAAATGTTTATCTCGATTAACATGAAGTAGATGGAGAATAAGCGTTTGTATAAATAGTTTGTACAAGAGTAGAGAAAGTCATGTGAGTAACATCAGATTTTTTTAATGATTTCCCACTTTTGTGTTAAAACAGGTTATTCACACTACAGACTTCTTCCTCTATCATGGTAACTCAAACTCTAATTGATAAAATCACAAGATTTGAGCTTAGCTGAGCATATGAGTGCTAGCGTATTATGAATGACTGTTCACTTATATTTCCTGTGTTATGCAAAGAGTTTATTTGGTACTCAGATAACACCCATGTGAATTCATTGCTGCATTTCTCATATAGGCAAGAGAAGGCAGTCATCCATAGAGTTGGTAATTAACAAACCGATACTCTTTGAGTGTTAGCGCAATAGCAGTTATGATTAAGGAAATCCTATTTTGTAATCTCTTAACAGTTGTTATATATCCATTACCTTTAACAATGAGTTCTTAGGATAACCGCAATAAAATGTGTCACCTTTCCACTCCAATATTTCATGATACAATACATTTATAAAGGAACTATTTACATTGGCATAAGTGTAGTGCTTAATTTCATGACAAGCAGAAGCATATGCTTTGGTTTACATCAGAAAGAACTCTGGTTTACAGTAGATAGTATGCAATGCAATCATAAGGTGCTTGTAGCCACAAATGTTTTCTTAATGTAAGCAATTTCTCTTTTCAGAAACCTACTTTTAAGGGTAGTTTAAACATGTGTTTCTCTTTACTTCTAGGATATACACAAGGAAAGTTGGAGTTAAGTTGTGCCTATTTGTGTCCAGTGATAGGGCTTCAAGCCAGAGCCAGAGAGTTACAATGACATTAATAGTGTTAAATGGTGTGGTGAAACTGTTGCTAATGATATTTATTGCACTGCTAATAGCGATTTGGTGAATGACAAACAATAGCTACACTACTGCATATAATGTGTGCAGAAGTTTCTTTGTAGGAAATGGGATTAAGTTATTCATGTTACGCAAATATGTCAAATTGTGTTGCACTATCTAGAGAGTAGAATAAAATGACAATGTCAAACAAGTGTTATTCTTCCAATTTTCCTGTCAAAATCCACATCCTACTGTTGGTTGGTTGCAAGTTTAAGTGCAAAAGATTTTACAATGAAGCATGCAAAAGAAATTATTGCAAGGTACTTGATCTTCTCATTCAGCCTCAAAAATTTAATTGTGACCATTACGTATTTTGGCACAGAAACATTCTGCAACCACTATTAACCACAATATTATATAGAAGCAATGTACCGACTATTGGATAATTTAAATAAAAAGAGTTACATAAGAATAAACAGTTGTGTTTTTCATACTAGCCTAGCTGTTTGGTTTCAGCTGATCATAATTATGTTCTAATATTGTATTGCTACAGATGACAATGACATTTTATGTGAGCTTTAATCGATTCCTTTAAAATGAAATTTGAATAACTCAGTGCAATCACGATTACTGAAGCTCACGTAATTAACTTTGTACGTCGTCAGTAGCGATACAGTATTAGAACATATGATCAGCTAAGCCAGGCAGGTATGAAAAATACAGCTGTAGTAGCTACGAGTGACGTCATTGTCCGAGAGCGCGATTTTTCATAGTTTAGTTCCATCCCAGATCACTACTCACGCTGCGATTGCCTTCGTGTTTCCACCGTTTAACACTACTTTGCTGTTCTGTGAATACTAGTTTGCTGTTCTGTGCTAGAGTTGCTGATTGGCTGTTTCAAGTTTCGAAGTTCGTAACGAACTACATGGCAGGCACAAAGAAAGGGACCATCACAGGGGTGATGGTTGGATTGGCTAAGTGGGCACCGAGGGCACTAACTCCCCACATGGACACGGTATGTCACTAGTTGTACTTTTGCGGGAAAGGCGAATTTTCTGATTGGCTGTTTCAAGTTTGGACTTTCGTAACGAACTAAATGGCAGAGGCACCACAGGGGTGACAGTTGTATTGGCTAAGTGGAAACCGAGGGCACTAACTCCCCACATGGGCACGGTGTGTCACTAGTTGTACTTTTGCGGGAAAGGCGAATTTTCTGATTGGCTGTTTCAAGTTTGGACGTTCGTAACGAACTAAATGGCAGAGGCACGACGAAAGGGACAATCTTGGATTTTTATAGCTGGAAGTTTTCGCCCGAAGTTTTTTCATCAGGAACAAAGCCGAGACGGTAATCATACATTTACGCTATTTCTGATTGAATGTATATTTGTTGTAATATTGGTATTTTCTATTAACTTCAGTGATATTCGTAGAATGAGGTAGAAAACTGATAGGTTACTGTATGTTGCAACATTTTTATATAACGAATTAATTTTCAGATACATTGAGCCGTCCAGACAGAGGGGATACGCCTACGATTTACATTCCTTCCAGTGTTGTGGTTCGAGTCCCGATTGGTGACATAGAATCTGAAGGTATGTTATTAAGTTTCCAGCATGAGAGTGCTAGATGAAAGGTTAAGTTTTTAAGAGCTTCTTAGTGTTGCTGAATTTTATATTGTCCTGATTTACTTTTCAGATATTGTGAGTCATCCAGACAGTGGAATATACGATTAATTTTCGTGTTTGCACTTCATAATTGATGGGTGGAGATCACAGCCAAAAGTAGGTAAGGTAAAATCAACCTTTAATGCAAATTAATTAGCATGTTACTGTGCTAATATTCAAACACATAAATGCAGATCATGCGAGTGATACTCTTGTATAATTAAAAAATGTAGGATTATTGGTGGACTGACACACTAACTGTCAAGGATAGCATGCCAATGATACTATAATTCTTTTAAGACAGTGCCCAAATGAAATTTTCTAATACAGAAGGAAGAAAGATATTTGATATCATTCACATATATTTTAGTAATTCACCCTCTTTTGGGCATTTTTATCTAACTGCCACTATGTCCTTTTTTGAACTGGGCATGGTGTATGAAAATAGAAATTCTGGTAGCTTTTTTGACAATGTCCTTGTAATCTGTTATTACAGATGCTCAAAAGCATTTGTTTCCAAGAATAACTGAAGTGTTTGTTTTGAGTGAAATTAGCAGCTTGAGTATGTGTTCTGAGGCTTTGAAATTCCAAAGTGGTTCCAATCTTTCGTGTCTGTTTTCTACCATTTAAACTTTGTAGCAATTTTGATGATACAAAATCCTTCCCTTAAAGATACATTGTGCAGTAGTAATTAAGTTGCAGGATATTATAAGAAATGTATAGGCATTTAAATGATGGTGTTGTTTTTGTGCAAAAATCAAAGGTTTTGAAATAATGGGCATTTAATATTTTTTAAATGTATTGAAGCCTTTTAAGTTAACACACATGATAAACATGAAGTTGATCACGATATATGATGAATCATTTGTAGAATACTTATGAAAATAGCTTACTGTGAGTAGAGAAAGTCTTAGATGGCAGAGCAGTGGTATGGCAAGTTAAAGATTGCTGGTTTGAATCCCAGGCATGGCATTGAATTTTTTGTCTGATTGTATATACTCATCCACTATTGTGTATCTGCAAACAACCCATGGCTCTTTTCAGTGAAGGTTTCATGAATCTTTTCAATGAATTGGATCTTCTGAATGATCCTTTGATCTGTTATTTATAGTGAACATTTTAACACACTATGTATTTTAAACACTTTTCATATACAGCACATTGCATCCAAGTTACTATGGGAGGTTAGGTTCTTTTTATATAAGTTTAGGTTTCTGAATTTATGGAAGGTTAGCATTAGGTTTGTTTATTTATATATATAAGCTTAGTTTTCTGAATTCACAGAAGGTTAGTAATTTTTTTAATGAAAAGTGTTTAAAATTTCACTATAAATAACAGTTCGAAGGATCCTTCAAAAGATCTGATTCATTGAACCTTCAATGAAAAGATCCATGGATCCTTTGCATATACTGAATTTTATTTTGTTCAAGTAACACAAAGTGGTGGTGGTTTTACAATAAAAAGTGTTGTTTCCTTCTCATTTAGCACTTTATCAACCAAACTTTTTTGCCACTTTTTAACGGTTTCCCAGTTTTGTGTTAAAACAGCTTATTCACACTATGCACTTCTTCCTTTGTCATGGCAACTCAAACACTAACTGATAAAGTCGAAGATTTGACTTGAGCTGAGCATATGAGTGCTAGCGTATTATGAATGACTGTTTGCTTATCATATTTCCTGTGTTATGCAAAGAGTTTATTTGGTACTCAGATAGCAATGCTGAGAATTCATTGCTGTATTTCTCATATAGGCAAGAGAATAGCAGTCATCCATACAGTTGATAATTAACAAAAAGATACTCTTTGATTGTTAATGCAATAGCAGGTAGAATTAAGAAAATCATATTTTGTAATCTCTTAACAGTTACTATATATCCATAACCTTTCACAATGAGTTCTTACGATAATCACAATAAAATGTGTAGTTCTATACCTTTCCTACTCCAATGTTTCATGACACAATACGTTTAAGGAATTATTTACATTGGCATAAGCGTAGTGCTTAGTTTGAAGACAAGAGGAAGCATATGCTTTGTTTACATCAGAGAGAACTCTGGTTTACAGTGGATAGTGTGTAATATAATCACAAGGTGTTTGTAACCACAAATTTTTCCTTAATGTAAGTAATTTCTCTTTTCAGAAACCTACTTTTAAGGGTAGTTTAAACATGTGTGTTCTATTTAATTCTAGGATATACACAATGGAAAGTTGGAGTTAAGTTGTGGCTATTTGTGTCCAGTGATGGTGCTTCAAGTCAGAGCACAGAGAGTGACAATGACATTAATAGTGTTAAATGGTGTGGTGAAACGTGCTAATGACATTTATTGCACTGCTAATAGCAATTTAGTGAGTGACAAACAATAGCTACACTACTGCATATAATGTGTGCAGAAGTTTCTTTGTAGGAAATGGATTTAAGTTATGTCAAATTGTATTGCCCTATCTAGAGTAGAATAAAATAACAAGTGTCAAACATGTGTTATTCATCCAATTTTCCTGTCAAATTCCACATCCTACTGTTGGTTGGAAGTTCAAACAAACCATGGAGGCAGTTTAAGTGCAAAAGATTTTACTATGAAGCATGCAGAAGAAATTATTGCAAGGTGCTGGATCTCATTCACTCTCAAAAATTTAAATGTGACCATTATGTATTATGACATAGAAACATTCAGCAACCACTATTAACCCCAATAATATTATATAAAAAGCAATGTATGTGCCGACTATTGGATAATTTAATAAGTTACACAGGAATAAACAGTTGTGTTTTTCATACTAGCCTAGCTGTGAGTGTTCAACTGATCATAATTGTGTTCTAATATTGTATTGCTACAGATGACAGTGACAAGTTATTTTATGTGAGCTTTAATCGACTCCTTTAAAAAGAAATATGAATAACTCCAAGTGCAATCACGATTATTGAAGCTCACGTAATTAACTTTGTACATCGTCAGTAGCGATACAATATTGGAACATATGATCAGCTGAGCAGACAGCTAGGCAGGTATGAAAAATACAGCTGTAGTTGCTACGAGTGACGTCATCATCCGAGAGCACGATTTTTCATAGTTTAGTTCAACCCCAGATCACTACTCACGCTGCGATCGCCCTCGTGTTTCCAACGTTTAACACGAGAGTTGCACTTCTAATAGTTTGCTGTTCTGTGAGAGGCACGAAGAAAGGGACCATTTTGGATTTTTATAGCTGGAAGTTTTCGCCCGAAGTTTTTTCACCAGGAACAAAGCCGAGACGGTAATCATACATTTACGCTATTTCTGATTAAATGTATATTTGTTGTAATATTGGTATTTTCTATTAACTTCAGTGATATTCGTAGAATGAGGTAGAAAACTGATAGGTTACTGTATGTTGCAACATTTTTATATAACGAATTAATTTTCAGATACATTGAGCCGTCCAGACAGAGGGGATACGCCTACGATGTACATTCCTTCCAGTGTTGTGGTTCGAGTCCCGAATGGTGACATAGAATCTGAAGGTATGTTATTAAGTTTCCACCATGAGAGTGCTGGATGAAAGGTTAAGTTTTTAAGAGCTTCTTAGTGTTGCTGAATTTTATATTGTCCTGATTTACTTTTCAGATACTGTGAGTCATCCAGACAGTGGAATATACGATTAATTTTCGTGTTTGCACTTCATAATTGATGGGTGGAGATCACAGCCAAAAGTAAGTAAGGTAAAATCAACCTTTAATGCAAATTAATTAGCATGTTACTGTGCTAATATTCAAACACATAGATGCAGATCATGCGAGTGATACTCTTGTATAATTAAAAAATGTAGGATTATTGGTGGACTGACACACTAACTGTCAAGGATAGCATGCCAATGATACTATAATTCTTTTAAGACAGTGCCCAAATGAAATTTTCTAATACAGAAGGAGGAAAGATATTTGATATCATTCACATATATTTTAGTAATTCACCCTTTTTGGGCATTTTTATCTAACTGCCACTATGTCCTTTTTTGAACTGGGCATGGTGTATGAAAATAGAAATTCTGGTAGCTTTTTTGACAATGTCCTTGTAATCTGTTATTACAGATGCTCAAAAGCATTTGTTTCCAAGAATAACTGAAGTGTTTGTTTTGAGTGAAATTAGCAGTTTCAGTATGTGTTCCGAGGCTTTGAAATTCTAAAGTGGTTTCAATCTTTCGTGTCTGTTTTCTACCATTTAAACTTTGTAGCAATTTTGATGATACAAAATCCTTCCCTTAAAGATACATTGTGCAGTAGTAATTAAGTTGCAGGATATTATAAGAAATGTATAGGCATTTAAATGATGGTGTTGTTTTTGTGCAAAAATCAAAGGTTTTGAAATAATGGGCATTTAATATTTTTTAAATGTATTGAAGCCTTTTAAGTTAACACATACGATAAACATGAAGTTGATCACGATATATGATGAATCATTTGTAGAATACTTATGAAAATAGCTTACTGTGAGTAGAGAAAGTCTTAGATGGCAGAGCAGTGGTATGGCAAGTTAAAGATTGCTGGTTTGAATCCCAGGCATGGCATTGAATTTTTTGTCTGATTGTATATACTCATCCACTATTGTGTATATGCAAACAACCCATGGCTCTTTTCAATGAATTGGATCTTTTGAATGATCCCTTGATCTGTTATTTATAGTGAACATTTTAACACTCTGAGTATTTTAAACACTTTTCATATACAGCACATTGCATCCAAGTTACTATGGGAGGTTAGGTTTTTTTTATATAAGCTTAGGTTTCTGAATTTATGGAAGGTTAGCATTAGGGTTGCTTATTTATATATATAAGCTTAGTTTTCTGAATTCACAGAAGGTTAGTAATTTTTTTTAATGAAAAGTGTTTAAAATTTCACTATAAATAACAGTTCGAAGGATCCTTCAAAGGATCTGATTCATTGAACCTTCAATGAAAAGATCCATGGATCCTTTGCATATACTGAATTTTATTTTGTTCAAGTAACACAAAGTGGTGGTGGTTTTACAATAAAAAGTGTTATTTCCTTCTCATTTAGCACTTTATCAACCAAACTTTTTTGCCACTTTTTAACGGTTTCCCAGTTTTGTGTTAAAACAGCTTATTCACACTATACACTTCTTCCTTTGTCATGGCAACTCAAACACTAACTGATAAAATCAAAGATTTGACCTGAGCTGAGCATATGAGTGCTAGCGTATTATGAATGACTGTTTGCTTATCATATTTCCTGTGTTATGCAAAGAGTATTTGGTACTCAGATAGCACCGCTGCGAATTCATTGCTGCATTTCTCATATAGGCAAGAAAATAGCAGTCATCCATACAGTTGGTAATTAACAAAAAGATACTCTTTGATTGTTAATGCAATAGCAGGTAGAATTAAGAAAATCATATTTTGTAATCTCTTAACAGTTACTATATATCCATAACCTTTAACAATGAGTTCTTACGATAATCACAATAAAATTTGTAGTTCTATACCTTTCCTACTCCAATGTTTCATGACACAATACGTTTAAGGAACTATTTACATTGGCATAAGCGTAGTGCTTAGTTTCAAGACAAGAGGAAGCATATGCTTTGTTTACATCAGAGAGAACTCTGGTTTACAGTGGATAGTGTGTAATATAATCACAAGGAGTTTGTAACCACAAATTTTTCCTTAATGTAAGCAATTTCTCTTTTCAGAAACCTACTTTTAAGGGTAGTTTAAACATGTGTGTTCTATTTAATTCTAGGATATACACAATGGAAAGCTGGAGTTAGGTTGTGGCTATTTGTGTCCAGTGATGGTGCTTCAAGTCAGAGCACAAAGAGTGACAATGACATTAATAGTGTTAAATGGTGTGGTGAAACGTGCTAATGACATTTATTGCACTGCTAATAGCAATTTAGTGAGTGACAAACAATAGCTACACTACTGCATATAATGTGTGCAGAAGTTTCTTTGTAGGAAATGGATTTAAGTTATGTCAAATTGTATTGCGCTATCTAGAGTAGAATAAAATAACAAGTGTCAAACATGTGTTATTCATCCAATTTTCCTGTCAAATTCCACATCCTACTGTTGGTTGGAAGTTCAAACAAACCATGGAGGCAGTTTAAGTGCAAAAGATTTTACTATGAAGCATGCAGAAGAAATTATTGCAAGGTGCTGGATCTCATTCACTCTCAAAAATTTAAATGTGACCATTATGTATTATGACATAGAAACATTCAGCAACCACTATTAACCCCAATAATATTATATAAAAAGCAATGTATGTGCCGACTATTGGATAATTTAATAAGTTACACAGGAATAAACAGTTGTGCTTTTCATACTAGCCTAGCTGTGAGGTGTTCAACTGATCATAATTGTGTTCTAATATTGTATTGCTACAGATGACAGTGACAAGTTATTTTATGTGAGCTTTAATCGACTCCTTTAAAAAGAAATATGAATAACTCCAAGTGCAATCACGATTATTGAAGCTCACGTAATTAACTTTGTACGTCGTCAGTAGTGATACAATATTGGAACATATGATCAGCTGAGCAGACAGCTAGGCAGGTATGAAAAATACAGCTGTAGTAGCTAAGAATGACGTCATCATCCGAGAGCACGATTTTTCATAGTTTAGTTCCATCCCAGATCACTACTCACGCTGCGATCCCCCCTCGTGTTTCCAACGTTTAACACAAGAGTTGCACTTCTAATAGTTTGCTGTTCTGTGGGGACCATCTTGGATTTTTATAGCTGGAAGTTTTCGTCCGAAGTTTTTTCACCAGGAACAAAGCCGAGACGGTAATCATACATTTACGCTATTTCTGATTGAATGTATATTTGCTGTAATATTGGTATTTTCTATTAACTTCAGTGATATTCGTAGAATGAGGTAGAAAACTGATAGGTTACTGTGTGTTGCAATATTTTTATATAACGAATTAATTTTCAGATACATTGAGCTGTCCAGACAGAGGGGATACGCCTACGATTTACATTCCTTCCAGTGTTGTGGTTCGAGTCCCGAATGGTGACATAGAATCTGAAGGTATGTTATTAAGTTTCCACCATGAGAGTGCTGGATGAAAGGTTAAGTTTTTAAGAGCTTCTTAGTGTTGCTGAATTTTATATTGTCCTGATTTATTTTTCAGATATTGTGAGCCATCCAGACAGTGGAATATACGATTAATTTTCTTGTTTGCACTTCATAATTGATGGGTGGAGATCACAGCCAAAAGTAGGTAAGGTAAAATCAACCTTTAATGCAAATTAATTAGCATGTTACTGTGCTAATATTCAAACACATAGATGCAGATCATGCGAGTGATACTCTTGTATAATTAAAAAATGTAGGATTATTGGTGGACTGACACACTAACTGTCACGGATAGCATGCCAATGATACTATAATTCTTTTAAGACAGTGCCCAAATGAAATTTTCTAATACAGAAGGAAGAAAGATATTTGATACCATTCACATATATTTCAGCAATTCACCCTCTTTTGAGCATTTTTATCTAACTGCCACTATGTCGTTTTTTGAACTGGGCATGGTGTATGAAAATAGAAATTCCGGTAGCTTTTTTGACAATTAATGTCCTTGTAATCTGTTATTACAGATGCTCAAAAGCATTTGTTTCCAAGAATAACTGAAGTGTTTGTTTTGAGTGAAATTAGCAGTTTCAGTATGTGTTCTGAGGCTTTGAAATTCTAAAGTGGTTTCAATCTTTCGTGTCTGTTTTCTACCATTTAAACTTTGTAGCAATTTTGATGATACAAAATCCTTCCCTTAAAGATACATTGTGCAGTAGTAATTAAGTTGCAGGATATTATAAGAAATGTATAGGCATTTAAATGATCGTGTTGTTTTTGTGCAAAAATCAAAGGTTTTGAAGTAATGGGCATTTAATATTTTTTAAATGTATTGAAGCCTTTTAAGTTAACACATATGATAAACATGAAGTTGATCACGATATATGATGAATCATTTGTAGAATACTTATGAAAATAGCTTACTGTGAGTAGAGAAAGTCTTAGATGGCAGAGCAGTGGTATGGCAAGTTAAAGATTGCTGGTTTGAATCCCGGGCATGGCATTGAATTTTTCAGTGAAGGTTCCATGAATCTTTTCAATGAATTGGATCTTCTGAATGATCCTTTGATCTGTTATTTATAGTGAACGTTTTAACACACTGAGTATTTTAAATGCTTTTCATATACAGCACATTGCATCCAAGTTACTATGGGAGGTTAGGTTTTTTTTATATAAGCTTAGGTTTCTGAATTTATGGAAGGTTAGCATTAGGGTTGCTTATTTATATATATATATATATAAGCTTAGTTTTCTGAATTCACAGAAGGTTAGTAATTTTTTTAATGAAAAGTGTTTAAAACTTCACTATAAATAACAGTTCGAAGGATCCTTCAAAAGATCTGATTCATTGAACCTTTAATGAAAAGATCCATGGATCCTTTGCATATACTGAATTTTATTTTGTTCAAGTAACACAAAGTGGTGGTGGTTTTACAATAAAAAGTGTTATTTCCTTCTCATTTAGCACTTTATCAACCAAATTTTTTTGCCACTTTTTAACGGTTTCCCAGTTTTGTGTTAAAACAGCTTATTCACACTATGCACTTCTTCCTTTGTCATGGCAACTCAAACACTAACTGATAAAGTCGAAGATTTGACCTGAGCTGAGCATATGAGTGCTAGCGTATTATGAATGACTGTTTGCTTATCATATTTCCTGTGTTATGCAAAGAGTTCATTTGGTGCTCAGTTAGCACCGCTGCGAATTCATTGCTGCATTTCTCATATAGGCAAGAGAATAGCAGTCATCCATACAGTTGGTAATTAACAAAAAGATACTCTTTGATTGTTAATGCAATAGCAGGTAGAATTAAGAAAATCATATTTTGTAATCTCTTAACAGTTACTATATATCCATAACCTTTCACAATGAGTTCTTACGATAATCACAATAAAATGTGTAGTTCTATACCTTTCCTACTCCAATGTTTCATGACACAATACGTTTGAGGAATTATTTACATTGGCATAAGCGTAGTGCTTAGTTTCAAGACAAGAAATATGCTTTGTTTACATCAGAGAGAACTCTGGTTTACAGTGGATAGTGTGTAATATAATCACAAGGTGTTTGTAACCACAAATGTTTTCTTAATGTAAGCAATTTCTCTTTTCAGAAACCTACTTTTAAGGGTAGTTTAAACATGTGTGTTCTATTTAATTCTAGGATATACACAATGGAAAGTTGGAGTTAAGTTGTGGCTATTTGTGTCCAGTGATGGTGCTTCAAGTCAGAGCACAGAGAGTGACAATGACATTAATAGTGTGAAATGGTGTGGCGAAACTTGCTAATGACATTTATTGCACTGCTAATAGCAATTTAGTGAATGACAAACAATAGCTACACTATTGCATATAATGTGTGCAGAAGTTTCTTTGTAGGAAATGGAATTAAGTTATTCATGTCAAATTGTATTGCGCTATCTAGAGTAGAATAAAATAACAAGTGTCAAACCTGTGTTATTCTTCCAATTTTCCTGTCAAATTTCACATCCTACTGTTGGTTGGAAGTTCAAACAAACCATGGAGGAAGTTTAAGTGCAAAAGATTTTACTATGAAGCATGCAGAAGAAATTATTGCAAGGTGCTGGATCTCATTCACTCTCAAAAATTTAAATGTGACCATTATGTATTATGACATAGAAACATTCAGCAACCACTATTAACCCCAATAATATTATATAAAAAGCAATATATGTGCCGACTATTGGATAATTTAATAAGTTACACAGGAATAAACAGTTGTGTTTTTCATACTAGCCTAGCTGTGAGTGTTCAACTGATCATAATTGTGTTCTAATATTGTATTGCTACAGATGACAGTGACAAGTTATTTTATGTGAGCTTTAATCGACTCCTTTAAAAAGAAATATGAATAACTCCAAGTGCAATCACGATTATTGAAGCTCACGTAATTAACTTTGTACGTCGTCAGTAGCGATACAATATTGGAACATATGATCAGCTGAGCAGACAGCTAGGCAGGTATGAAAAATACAGCTGTAGTAGCTACGAGTGACGTCATCATCCGAGAGCACGATTTTTCATAGTTTAGTTCCATCCCAGATCACTACTCAAGCTGTGATCGCCCTCGTGTTTCCAACGTTTAACACGAGAGTTGCACTTCTATCTGTGTACTTTGGTGTTCAGTGTGCGAGAGTGTATCTGAGAAGAAAATTCTTCGATTTAGTAGAACTGGCAGGATTTTAAAGGCATACAAGAGCGTACAAATACCAAGAAAGAAGCGATTTATTTTTCAAAGGCCTGTTGGTAAGTAGGATGTATGAATGTAAATAATATAGAATAACCAAAATTAAATCATAGCCTAACCAGAATTGCATTACATATACATTTATTTTAAAAAAAAATTGTATTGACTACTCATGAGTAATATTACATTTTGTAATTCAGTTGCAGTTCGAATCTAATCAATGTATGCATGATAACACTAATAATAATGGTCATTTTACAAGTGAAATACTAGTGAAAAATAAAAAAGTCTATTTAGTATCCTAGTTGGGCTTTACAGTTAGAAAGGTAGAACTGAAATTAAATATTACAATTTAAGGTTTAAATTTTAAATTCAGTTTTGCATTCTTTGAACTGTTAATTTTTTTATATATGGGTTCATTCTCCTGTTCAACACCTCCAGAAGTAGTATCCTCAGGATTATGGCACAGATTTCCTTCGTTCATCAGTTGAAGTGAGTTATATTTAACAGAATTTTCATTTTGCTCTAATAAGCTAATGGCAGAGTTGTTGCCACATCTTTCTAAATTATGTTTTTGTCTTTGCTTTTTCACAGTGAGATTACATTGTACGCAACCATGAACATTTCTGGGACATAATTATGCCATGGCCTAGTACTATGTGCTAAGGTTAAACACTTGCAAACTGCACAAAGTAATAGTGCTGTTTTATCAAAGAAATCATTTAAATTTTCAAACTTTAGTAAAGAAAGATGTAAAACTTCTGGTATTGGATACTTCATAAGCTGTTTCAGTCTGCACAATCTTACCATTGGTTTACTTGATATTTAGCTTAACTTATACGCAGTTTGTGGTATCTTAACACAGAAAATATTTCTTTGTAAATCCATTGAGTTCTCAGATTAAGTAAAAGAAACTTTAAATAAAAAAGCAAGTTTTTATAGTAAATAAGTGAAAATACTGTGCCATATTTATAAAATTAAAGAATGTTTTGCTCTGTGTTGCTGAATAATGAGCAAAATAATTGCTGCAAATGAGCAGAGGATATGTTAAAAATAACAGGATATTTTATAATTCGAACTCTTTGATTAATGCAGCAATTAGTGATGAAATGTCAGTCATAGATGTTATAGATACAAAGTCTATCACCTTCAAAGCTCTTTTATTAACCTTATTATTTAATTATTGAAGCATTAATTAGGTTTTTTTTTCCTTTTGTTTGTTTAGCGCAGTCACCATCTCAAGCTACCAGAGGTATGCTGGCAGATATCCAAACCATGGAGTCAAGGTAATTTGAGTATGCTGAGTTGCAGGATCACCCCCAGGAACATTATTAATATAGTATGAAGCTTTCTCTCTACTATCAGCAATTTATTGCCATGTATCATCAAATATTCCTTACAATTTGGAGTTTCATTTCAACATTAGTTGAAAAATTAACTAAAACATTAAGGACTATTCCTGGAAACATGTTCTGAATTTTCAGAAAAAGCGAAGTTTGTGTTAGGCAGTTATTTCAGTGTATTGGTAGGTTTTGGTGATTCTCTGTTAGTAGCTTTAAAGCTACAATTTTTGAGTTAACGTTATTAGTAACTACTGACATGCTTTGTCTAAAATGTTTGTTATCCACTAAATAAACAAAATAGTAGCAAGGATTTCAGTTACCTTTGTGATTCTTTAACACTAAGAAATAGCACCCTCCTGTTGCAGAGAATGTAAAACGTCACCATTAACAGTGCCCATTTAATGAAAGTGGTTTTGAGCTTAAAGACAATAGCTTTCTTAAATTACAGCTACTCTGTAATTGTCATTTGCAACCTAGATTTGCTTTCACTGTCTTCATATACAATGACATTAAAGCAACTTCAAAACAAAAATGTATATATTGTTTGTTAGGTTTCCTAATATAACATTACTGGCAAATTCCAACTAGGCAGCCTGATTAGAATTTGTGTATTTATCTGAACTTTGTGTTTGAAATATTTAACTTAATTTCATATGTCGTAGGGTTTACAACGCATTAATAACAATATTACAGCAGGCATCATAAACTGGTTAATAGTTCGGGTTGTACCATTTTTCTCTATGAAGTCATGTAAGTGTTCTTTTAACTGCCATACAAAGTGATGTTGGTATGGGAAGTATGACAAATGATGGTGCACCTCAAGTGGTTGTGAAAAAACTCCTTTCATTTAAAAATTGTGAGTCAAGAATAATGCTAAGGGAAATGTGTATTATTTATTAAGTTGTTATTATTATTAAGTCTTACTTAATGTCAATATATTTAAAAAAAAAAAAAGGCATAATCAGTGCAACTTCATGGGAGGGGCAAAAAGTTTTATAGTAATGAAACATATTGGTTTGCTGAGGAAACAAAAGTCATATGTATTGCAGTTTAACTTTTTTTTTATTTCCCTCATGGTTTAGTAATGTATTTGCAGCACATTAATAAAATATTTTAATCTGCTGCTGTAGAAAGAAAGAATAATTAGTATTTTAAGTATTAAGAATTTAACAGTACAAAGAAAACAAGGAGAAATTATGTCTAATATGGTGCTTGTAAGATTGTCTTTATGTTCACAGCTGTTTGGTTCGAACCTGTATTAAGCACAAAGTTGTTGAATATTATGATTCTATAGTCAAACTGAAAAATAATTTTCACTTCCTTTACCTCTGTTTTTTTTAAACTTAACTTTTACCTATGTGCTATCTCGGGCACAGGTATGAGTAAATGAGCACTTCTCTGTGCACCATAGAGCAGTGAGTTGATGCCCTGCATATTACAAGTTTTTATATTTAAGCTGGACTAATAGAAAATAGCTGTAAAACATTTTTAACCTTCTTTCATTTAAAAAAAAAAAGAAGAAGATGAATCCATGGTGTTAGTGCTTATTTTAAGTGCCTTGGAAATAGATACTAGATTAGATTGTAACAGATATTCCAAATAAAAACCCAACAAAGAGCAATAACTAATCACAAATTATTTGCTAAGAAATTTATTATTTGGATAATGTAGAAGCAGCTATTAAAAATGTAATGCTTGTTAAATCTGCATCAAGGGACGTTAGTGTAGGAAATTTTGCTCAAGTTTGTGTTGCATAAGATGCTGGCTTTATTTAAAATAAATTTGTGTAACTGAATAGTTGCTTTTTGTTTTTGCTGATGTATTTCACTTATTTTTCAATACACGTGATAAAGTATTATGTGGTGTTTTGTGTATAACCAAATGCTGACATTCTTTGTACATGGCAGGATATCATTTATGTTATAATTTGTATATTATTATAGAATGCAAATCAATGACATTTCTGTTATGTAGGTTAACAGCTGTTAAGTTGATGAATGGTAAACTGCTGTATACAAAGAGTAACATTACATAATACCATACCACAACCTTTCCTATTTTCCCACTTTACTGAAAATGAGTATAAAAACATTGTAAGACAATTAAAACCGATTTCAGTATTCTAGCAGATGAGTAAAAACTGACAGGAGTGCAAGTTCTAAATAAAGTCACCTGTGCGTTTAATGGTTTTCTCTCCACATTGAGAAAACCATTAAAAACGCAGATTTTATTTGAGACTTGCACTCCTTTCAGTTGACTTGCGCACGTTTCGAAAGCGGGGGGCGGTGCTAGCAGCAGGCATGATCAGTTGATAATGACATAAGCTGCATTACTGACCGCAGCATTAGTTCCGCTAACGGGCACCTGAAAGGTCCGTAAAAGCACCCTATGCAGCACCTTACCTCCACCATTGAGTTGACAATCTGGTTAATCTGTGACTACAAGGGAGCTGGATTTGAAGCTAAACTCCAGAAGTTTTGCAGTGTGTCTCCAATGGTAACATTTTATGGGCTCATTGTAATAGATTGCTACAATGTACTTAGTTTTAGAAACAAACCGTGTCTAAATCATTATCATTAACGCTAATACTTAATATCATGTAATCTACTAACAATGGGGTTATGATAATGTTAGTTAAATCAAATTGAGTTTTATTTATGGACGCTAATTACTACGGTCCTTAGCGTCCCATTCTATATTGGGCGTGAAAGACCGGAAATTTTGCTCAAAGGCCTCTTTATCAGGCTTGAGATTCTTTTACGTGCCGTAAATCTAAGACACGGTACACTGGCTTTACTTCCCTTCCGAAGGAAGCTACGCTAAAGATCGCCCTCAGCCGGGTTTGAACCCGCAACCTCGGAAACTAGAGGCTACCATTATAACCACTACACCACGGGAGGACGACTGATAATGTTGGTGTCCCACATATGGGACATAAGGCACATGTATTGCAAGGGAAAGGAAAGTTGGTACTCGGACAAGTCAGTCGTTCAAAATTTAACAGTATTCAGTATATTGCCATACATGCATGCTGTGTGCAAATTATATACTCATTTAGTTTTGTTTATTTTAGGAGATTAAGTGTATCGGAAATATTGCCACTTTTTAGGGAGCAGATAGACTTTGATGCCTACAATGAAATTGACATCCTGCTGCAACCACCTGAAAATGCTCGTGGAGATGTTACCAACAAAGATTCTGGCGAAGCAGACAACCTGAACATCAACAATCTCCCTGGAAGTGTTTCGGAGTGAGGCAGAAATACATATTAGGGGTAATTCTGCAGAAACTGAGGAGAATTCTGAGCCTAAATCCAAGAAGAACAAGATTTATAACTGGAGTAATAAATTGTGCTCCTTTGCAGGCATCTTGGAATGCCCAAGACGAGTGCTTTGAAGATTTGTCACCAGTAAAAGGGTTTAATTGTTTATTTGATAATGCTTTAGTGGAAGCTATTGTGATGGAGTCCAACAGGTATGCCAGTCAGCACAACAGAATAGGTAGTATAACCTCAAATGAAATGAAGTGTTTCATAGGTATATTGCTTGTTAGTGGATACATTCAAGCACCACGAAGAATAATGTATTGGGTAAATCAAAACGATACTCAGAATGCACTCATTTCTAATGCAATGTCGACAGATTTGAGTTCTTAATGTCAAATATACATTTGCCAACAATGGTGCTCTTGACAAGAGTGGTAAATTTGCTAAAGTGCGACCTCTTTTCACAGCATTGAACAGACATTTTCAGAATAAGGCACCTACTGAAAAGCATCGTAGTTTAGATGAAGCGATAGTACCATATTTTGGATGGCACAGCTGCAAACAGTTTATAAAAGGAAAGCATATCCAATATGGATATAAACTGTGGATTGGAGCTACACGTTTGGGCTATGTCCTGTGGATGGAGCTGTACCAAGGCAAAGGTACGAAGTTATCTGAAGAGTATAAAGATCTAGGCCTCGGAGCATCTGTGGTATTAGAATATAGCAATAAACTACTTGCCTTGATGAAATTGCCATTTTATCTATATTTTGATATTTTTTTCCTGTTTCTTGAACTTCTGGAACAGTTACGCGAGAAAGGAATAAATGAAGCAGGGACAATCCACGAAAATAGAGCGAAGAAATGTCCTTTGCCAGACATAGCGCAATGAAGAAAATAGCAAGAGGATCCTGTGAATTCTTAGTTTCAGAGAGGCAAAATATGACTGACTGCAAATAGAATGACAATAATGTTGTTACCATAGCTTCAAATGCTAATTCTGTTGAGCCAATTCACAAGGTTTCTAGATATTCTCAAAAGGAGAAAGGGAAGATCAGCATTTCTCAGCCACAAATGATGCATCCGTACAATAGACATATGGGAGGAGTAGATAGATGTGTCCAGGATGTGAGCCTTTATAGAATATCCATTAGAGGCAAACATTGCACTTCCCTCTCCTTTCACACTGCATAGACGTCACTGTACAAAATACATGACAGATACACAGAAAACGTGGTGGGAAACTGGACCATTTACAGTTTCGCAGAAGAAATGCAACAGCAGTACTTTGCAGAGATTGAGTTCCAAAACGAAAAGATGGTAAACCTTCAAAATATGAAAATGTGGACTCCAGATATGACCTTAATTTATCATTTTGAAGCACCACAAGAAAACAGAACACGTCTATTGTGCCACATGAAGACTCCAAATAGATGTAACAAATGTGAAGTGTTTCCTTGCATACCATATGATGCAGTAATTTGTATCACAAATTACTTAAATGTAAATAATGATTGTAATATGAATATGCATTTTTATGTGACATTGATTTGAGATGTATATTGATTGTAATTATTGTTGAGAAGTAAGTTTATACGGCCTTACTGAAACTGGCAATAATAGCGTGCAATAATGCAGCGAGGGGGTGAGCTGTTTATCATTATTGGAAACGAGGAAGTTACGTAATGTTGGCGCGTTTAGAATCTTCTGGAACATTTCCCTAGAGCATATGTATTCATAATTTTCATTGGATATTAAAATAGACGCTAATGTTGGCACGTTTTATTAGCCAATTGCAGTTCAGTTATAATCTTTAGGCATATCGGCGTGTAGGAGTATAAATAGAGGGTAGGTTAGAGGTAAAGTCCTTCAGTTCATCAAAATTCTTTGTACGCTACACGTCGCATTCCCGTCAGTTCATCAAAAATATTTGTAAAGTACACGTCGCCTTCAGTCAGTCAGTTCGTCGAAAGTATTTGTACGGCACACTTCGGATATCAATTTGCAGGTTACACGTATAAGAGTTATGAAAAATCTCAAGTATGGTAAAGTTAATTATACAAAAAGTTGAAGTACGCGAACTAAAAGTGATCAGTAAGAAGTTGTTATAACAGTTTCAGTTTGGCGAGTGTCAAGATCAATGTGTAAATGTGATAGTTAACGTGTTCGACAATAAAAGTGTAAAACAAATTTCTTTCATCAGTGTTATCTTTGGATAAAAGATTCCTTTCCGTTTACACAACCTGTATAAAGAGAAGTGCTCGACCCAAAAGCTAGCCGGAGGACAAAGAACCAAAATTAAATAAAATAACTAGCATTTTTTTTTAAACAAAAAACTAATACTGCCGCAAATTGCTAACACCAGATGGAGCTAACAAGCCTAACAAATGAATCACGTCACAAGATGGCTTCACCATGCTGAATAAACACAAATACAAACATATACAACTAATGTTACTTCAAATTGGCACCCAGAACGTGGGGCAGAATGACCAGGAAAGGGGCATAATGACCAGGAAAGGAGTGAGATAACCAGGAAAGAGCAAAATGAACCAGGACGTGGAGCGAATGGAACAGTGAACTGAACTACAAGACGCAGATTCCAGAAACAACTATAGGAACGACAGACTACGCGGATGATTGGACATTGGAATTCCGAGATTAAAAGGCAACAGGGGAATTCAAATACAGAACATCAAAACGACGTAGATTCATCATGATACGATGCAGAAGCGACATACAAACCTAGGAGAGAGGGGCAGGAAGCTGGATATCAAAGTAACAGCAACAGACAGCATCACAAAGGTCAGAGTATCGTAATTTTTTTTAGAAAACAAAATTGTAACATTAAATGTACCTTAGGAGCGGTAGGATAAAGAAAACAATGTCCACTAATAATACAGAAGAAATAATTATGGAGGGAGATAGTGTAACAGTTAGCTGTAATTCAATACAGGTTACAGAAAATAGCTCAAACAATGTAGGATTTGAGGGTGGAAATGTTAGTGCAGAAAGTCAGAATAGAATAGCAGGAAATGTTAATCTTGATGCTAGTATGATGATGGAAATGCTGAGAAATATGAATAGGGAATTGAGGGAAGATTTTGATAGGAGTTTAGAACAAAAACTAACTCAGAACATGGAAATGAATAATGAGAAATTAGAAAAACTAACTCAAGATATTGATAAAAATAATGAGAAATTAGAAAAGAAAATAGATCAAAACAGGGAAGATATAAAAAAAAGGAATAGGGAAATAATGGGAGATATAGAAAATAGAAATAGGAAAATAATAGAAGGATTTGAAAAGAAAGTTATGAAGCTAGATAGTAGTATGCCAAAAATGAGAGATGAAAATCAGGAAGTGATAGCAAGTGAGATAGGAAAGGTTTCAAAGAAAATGTTAGACATGAGCAGGGAAATAGGTAACAAAAAAAGTGAGGTTAATAATAAAATCGAACATGTTAATGTAGAATGTACAGAGTCAGGTAGTAGAATGAGTAGCATTTCAAGTGAGATAGAGATGAAAGAGGTTATGAATGTAGATGTGAATCAGGTGCAAGTTAATTTCAGAGGGGAGATACCAGAAATACAGAAGGAGTGAGTAATGCAAAGAAATAAATTGTACGAAGAAATTAAAGTTTTGCCTGTAAATAATCAAAAGCTAACTTCTGAAATTAACAAGTACCAAGATGTTCAAAATGAAAACTCCAATCCAGTACAGCTTATGACAGATTTGTCAGAGTACTCTCAGATTAAAGAGAGAGTAGAAGAATTGAAAATGACAGTTGTTAAAAGATGTGTTGTTCAGGAAACTTTAGATTGTTTTCAAATGGTATCAGGGGGTGAAATTTCATATGAATCCTTTAAGAGGTTATTCATGAACAAAAATTTGAAGGTTAGGATACGGCTACGAGTAATGTTTAGCCACACACAATTTGATCCAGGAGGGTAAATAGCAATGAGATGTAAAGTAAATGCTGGATAGTTAAAGATGAAATTCAGAGCAATGTATTGGATTGTAAGAGGGTTAATTATTTATATATGTCATCTGAAAAGAGAAATAAATTCTGGACAAAAATTAAATGTTTAAAAGAAAAAAATAACATTTTTAGTAACTGTAACAGTATTTGAAATTAAGAATGTAAAAATTGAAACTTATTATGATATTAAAAGTAAAAGTACGTAAATATAATTCCAAGAGTATTGTGAATATAATGTACAAAACAACAAAAATGGGGTAAAAATAATTAAAAAAAAAAACAAATACTTATGTAGCAAACAGAAAAATGTGAAACAGTGTCTAGATTTAAGAGATGTAAATATATTTGTGTAGAGGGTGAATATTTTGGTAAATATGTTTAATAATTACAAAGATTCTTAAATGTATAAATTTTTGTCAATAACTTAAGAAAGTAAACAATTTTGTAACAGTAATTAAATAATTCAGGGTACAGTATTTGGTATAAAAAAAATTTTGTAATGTCAGATTAAAGTCCAAACACAATAAACCAGAGCCAGTAAGTAGTGGCAAGATAGAGGAAAAATATGTCGTGTGTTAAATACGTGTGAAGTGTTAAGTGAAAGTGATAGCGTGTGTTCCAAGATTTAGGAGACTAAAAACCCAATTATAAAATTTCCAAACAAGTTGTAAATATTTATAATTATGTTTCTAGTGGGGCATATGATGCAGTAATTTGTATCATAAATTACTTAAATGTAAATAATGATTGTAATATGAATATGCATTTTTATGTGACATTGATTTGAGATGTATATTGATTGTAATTATTGTTGAGAAGTAAGTTTATACAGCTTTACTGAAACTGGCAATAATAGCGTGCAATAAGGCAGCGAGGGGGTGAGCTGTTTATCATTATTGGAAACGAGGAAGTTACGTAATGTTGGGGCGTTTAGAATCTTCTGGAACATTTCCCTAGAGCATATGTATTCATAATTTTCATTGGATATTAAAATAGACGCTAATGTTGGCGTGTTTTATTAGCCAATTGCAGTTCAGTTATCTTTAGGCATATCAGCGTGTAGGAGTATAAATAGAGGGTAGGTTAGAGGTAAAGTCCTTCAGTCGGTCCGTCAGTTCATCAAAATTCTTTGTATGCTACACGTCGCATTCCCGTCAGTTCATCGAAAATATTTGTAAAGTACACGTCACCTTCAGTCAGTCAGTTCGTCGAAAGTATTTGTACGGCACACTTCGGATATCAATTTGCAGGTTACGCGTATAAGAGTTATGAAAAATCTCAAGTATGGTAAAGTTAATTATACAAAAAGTTGAAGTACGCAAATTAAAAGTGATCAGTAAGAAGTTGTTATAACAGTTTCAGTTTGGCGAGTGTCAAGATCAATGTGTAAATGTGATAGTTAACGTGTTCGACAATAAAAGTGTAAAACAAATTTCTTTCATCAGTGTTATCTTTGGATAAAAGATTCCTTTCCGTTTACACAACGTGTATAAAGAGAAGTGCTCGACCCAAAAGCTAGCCGGAGGACAAAGAACCAAAATTAAATAAAATAACTAGCATTTTTTTTTTAAACAAAAAGTTAATACTGCCGCAAATTGCTAACACCAGATGGAGCTAACAAGCCTAACAAATGAATCACGTCACAAGATGGCTTCACCATGCTGAATAAACACAAATACAAACATATACAACTAAAGTTACTTCACATACCAAAGCATAGAAGCCTAATGGTAATATTGAAAATACTTTTAAGATTCCCCATTGTTTATGCTCTACTAGCAAATGTTCTGTATTTTCAATGGCAATATAATTTATTACTTGCCTATTGAAACACAAATATTGTATTTAGTATCCAATATGCAGCACCTTCCCTTGAAACATAGTCAGCATCTTTACCTGTCCTTTTTCGTAATGTCCCACATATGGGACACTTTGTTTCCCATTGACAACTATATGTTCGGCAGTGATAACTGCTAAAATAGCAAAACTAACTTAAAACAACACAATGTGTTACAATTAAGAAAACATTTAAGCTGGCACTCACTTCAGGCATATGTGCATTTATTCAACTTTCGAACGCATTACTTTCCACTGTCCATTGAACAAAGTTAGCAACTGCAATATTAAAGACTTTATAATTATACAATCAGATGTCACGGCGTATACCTATGCGACTCAATTTTAGTGTTTGCCACTGCTTGGGAATAAAGATAACAGAATCTTAACGATTGCCTAGAAAGTCCCCAAAAATCAGTTCAAATGTCAATATTTTTATATTTTCAAACAGTTGTTTTAGCAGAATGTAAAATATAATATTTTTAAATTAGAAAAGACTGTTCGTTTTATTGATTTTTCCTTGGGAGCTATTTTAACACGGAACTCTGAACCTACACAAATGCTTAAAAAGGGACTCGCGTGAGTCTCCTCCAGAACCACGGTCTCTGGACCTCAATACAATTGATTTCTTTTTCTGGGGTCATCTCAAGTCTGTGGTGTATGGAACACCTATTACCTCAGGAGTACTTAATTGCCCGAATGATAGCAGCAGAATTATTCGACACGCACCAGAAATCTTGTATTGAGTACGACAATCGTTCTTTTGGCGCTGTCAACCTTGCTTTGAAATGCAGGTCACAATTTCGAGCAGTTCCTATAAACTTGATGTAAAGACTGTGATGTGTTTATTCTTTCTTTCACCCTTTAAACCACTTCCCATTTTGAAGTGGAGCATGTGAATTTGTTAAGCATGATTCAACTTTTTGTTAGCAAGGATTGTAATTAATTGTACGCAGGACAAGCCCGGCAACTGCCTAGGGCAGCAGGTTTTAGGGGTGGTAAAATTTCTGGAAAACTGTACAAAAAAGCATGGGCTCAGTATCGATTTTGATGAAAGAAAAAAAGAGAAGCATTAAAAAATTTCTATGCCTTGAAGCTTTTTATAAAATCAAAATATTTAGGTCAAGAAAAAACTATTGAAATGTTGAAGATCAGGAGGAAACACTCCCCCCAAATAAACCTACAGAAGGTGAAAAGATACTTCCACCAAACGAAAGTGAAGATGAAGCATCCATCGTTGTTGGCAAACTCTTCACATTCAGTGATGATCCTTTCCTTTTGGGGGAGACTGATAAATCACGGGACTACATTGCTATGAACGGAATTAAACAAAATAAAGAAATTGGTTTTCAAAATCAAAATGCCAGTTTAAAGATGGTGCCACAAGATGATGCTGTAGTGCATTTTTTCAAGAAAGCTGGCAAACAATGAAATTATCAATAGGTATTATTTAGTTTACTCTGAAAGTCAGGGAACATTTATTGTGCTTCATGTACTGTATTTAGGAGAAGATCAGATTTGGTAGGACTTCGTGGTTTCTCGGACTGGAAGCATTCAGAGCTAATTACAGTTCATGAAAACAGTTCAAGACACTGAGACCATGTTGTTAGTTTTAAACACAGAAGCTATGCTCTGACCAGATTAGATGAGAAATTATTCACACAACTTGAAAATGAAGTGTAATACTGACGTAATGTGTTACAAAGGGTTGCTGCAGTTTTGAAGAAAATCTCTTCTCGAGGACTTTATTACCGTGGTGATGATGAAGTACTTGGAAGTGTTCATATTGGTAACTTTTAATGTACACAAACTTATTGCTGAATTATATTTGTTGCTAGCCACATGCCACAATATAAGGATTCTGGAAGTGGAAAACCTTCGCACCCCTTTTTTGCTACATACGAGGAAATAATAAAAATTATGGGGAAAGGAGTAGTTAGAGAAATAGTGAAAGAAGTTATTGCAGCTAAATATTACTCTATCATTGTTGACTCAAGCCCTGATATTGTACACAATGTCCAGTTAAGCCATGTCTTGCGTTGTCACCAAGGAGGAGTTAGCAGAAGAGCTGTTTGTTGAGTTTGTACCCAATCAAGAACATGGGGTCAGGACCTGACAGATGCAGTAATCTACTTTCTGGATAGACATGGATTGGACATAAATAACTGCAGAGGACAGAGTTAAGACTGCTGAAATATGTCAAGGTATTTATTCTGGCTTGCAAGCTAGAATCAGAGTTGTCCCTCCTTACGCCTAATACATTCCTTGTTCAGCATATACTCTGAATTCTGTGGGTTCAAGTACAGCAAGATGTTGTAACCGAACGTCTTCTTCTTGGCATTTTGCAAGAAATATTTAACTTTTTCAGTGCTTATGATCATTGATGGAATTACTTAAACACATTTTTCAGTAAAAAGAACTTGAGTGCCAAATCCCTCCCTATAACAATATATCTGTTAGAGAAGAAGCTTGAACAAATATGGCGAGGCACATGTCTGGGCACTGTTACTAATGATAGGGAATGAAAATAAGAAGTCTTTGGTGAAATCTGAGGCTACAGACATAATGAAGAAATCTTTTATGACTGTAGTTTAGGATTCCATTCTTGAAAGATTAAGTGTTTTACGTAAGCAATTACAAACCGCAGACATGGACGTAGCCACTGTTATGAACTTGTACAGTTCTTTAGTTAGTTTCTTGGAAGAAATGAAAATGGGAATGAAGTTTTCAAGAATCTAGGTCACGAAAATTTTGAATTGTTTTGAATCTTTTACTAAAACTGAAAAAGTAAAGAACAGGGACAAGAAATGCATTACGAAAAAGAAAACATTATTTGATGAACCTGATTCAGACATTGAAGAAACCGATGAATCAGATGATAAACGAATATCCTTCATTTTTATTTTGAATAAATTGATTGAAGGACTGAACAGGAGTTTCTTCCTTGAACCATTAGGTATTTTTTTTTTCAAACCTGAAGAAGCTTAGTCCACTTGAAATCCAGAAAAAGTCATCCAGACTTTAACAAGTCTACAGTTTGGATCTTGAAGACTCATCAGCATTTCTATTGGGTGCTTACACTTAAAAAGCTACACCTCTGATGTAAAGAATGAAAATGTGTCGCTCTCTTCCACAGCTCTGCAAAATAATACAACCTAAAGAGTGTTTGGGTAAACTTAAACATAGCTCTAAAAATACACTTGAGTACTCCTGCTTCCAACTGCTAAACAGAAAGATCGTTTTCTCCTCATTTTAAGATGCATAAATAATTATTTAAGGACATCACAAAAAAGGATCATCTTAGTCATTTTGGTGTCCTTGCTATTGAATCTCAGTTGACAGTGAAACTGGACTATGAAGAAATCATAAGTTTGTTTGCAAAGGGCAGGAAAGAGGAAGCACCTTGTTATTTAAATAATTGATGTTTTAGCCCAGGTTGTAATGATGTCTTTTAAAATTTAATGTATTTGTGTTAAGGTTTTTTCTATTTGTAAGTTTGGTAAATGCATATTTATAGTATTTGCCACTTATAGTCAAATACACACATGTGAAGAAATGTAGTCCTCTGTGATCTAGAGGTACCATAATAGCCTCTAGTTCCCAAGTCGCGGGTTCAAACTGAGGCAGTATTTTTAACACTTAAATGATTTCAGTCTAATTATATAATATAAAAAAGATAACAGCCCACCTTAAAGCAATATGGGTATAATATAATATATAAAATGTATGTAACAGTTATTGTATTATGTTTATATTATTGTGTACATGAATAATAATGTTATGTGAATGTTATTAGGTAATTTAATAATGTAGGAGCTGTGGGAATAGAAGCCAAACGTTGCTAGAGGTAACCTTGAGACAATAATGCATTTGGAAAGTTTAATAATGGTACTAATAATTCTTGGAACAATAATGTAATATTTAAAACAGTTTATAAATAGCCAATCAGAGACTTAAAATAACGAAATTTGCAAATTCAAGCGGTAAACGCCAGTCGCTAGTAGACAGCATTCCCAAGCAGCTAAATACGTATTCAGTGTGCAAGATATAAAATTCATTATGGCAAGAATATTATAAAGTTTACGTGTTAAAAGGGGCAAGTAATTAATAAATAATCTCACAGCTCTCTATATCAGTGAAGTGGTAGTTAATCAAGTGAAGGATTAATAAAAGGAGTGAAGTAAAAATTATAATTTGTTAAGCCTACACTCTTTAGCCACATCACCCGTTGCTAAGAGATACATGTTTCTACAAATTAATACTGGCACAGCCGAGGCAAACATAAATATATATAATATTTAAAGAAACATTAAAATACAAAGTTGATTCCTAAATGTTGGAGCGAAGGCCACCGGAAACTTTGTATCGTACATCGGTCGAACACTCCAAGAAACTATCTCAAGTTTGGCTCCCCAACAGTGGAACTACAATACAACTCCTTCAAAATTGGCACCTAAACGTAGGGCTAATAACGTAAACAACACCTTCAAATTGGCGCCTAAAATAGCTGAAAAGAAGAAAAGAATCGACGAAACTACAAGAATTTCAGAGAACTTCAAAATCATCAACAGATAAACAGGGTAAAGAATTAAAAACAATGGTAGAAAATACAAATGCAGATCTTGTGCAAGTACAAATAGATTTAACAGGAGAAATAAATAAAATGCACAAAATGGTAAAAACAAATGAATATGCAATAAAAGAAGCAAATACAGGGCAAGGACAAATAATGACAATGATAGATGAAATTAAAGATAAAGTACAAGAAAGTAGCAAAGAAATAGATAAACTTAGAAATAGTTTTGAAAATTTAATTACCAGTTTACCAAAGGTAAATGCAAATGTAACTAGTTCTGTTAATGCTAATCAAATGCATGACAATAATACAAATGCAGAAAGAAGTTGATGCAGTAATTTGTATCATAAATTACTTAAATGTAAATAATGATTGTAATATGAATATGCATTTTTATGTGACATTGATTTCAGATGTTTATTAATTGTAATTATTATTGGGAAATAAGTTTATACGGCTTTACTGAAACTGTCAATAATAGCGCAATAATGCAGCGAGGGGGGTGAGCTGTTTATCATTATTGGAAACAAGGAAGTTACGTAATGTTGGCGCGTTTTCGGTAGAAACTTCTGGAATATTTTCTCCCTAAAAGCAATATGTATTCGTGGTTTTCATTGGATATTAATATAGACGCTAATGTTGGCGCGTTTTATTAGTAATAGTAATTCATTTATAATCTTTAGGCGTATCTGGACGAAGGAGTATAAATAAGCCAAGCCAGAGGTAGATCGCGGGCAGTTCATCAAAATTCCTAGCACATTACACGTCGTCAGTCAGTCCTTCAGTTCGCCGAAAGCATTCATACATTACACGTCGTATTTAGGCAGTTCATCAAAATTCTTTGTGCAATACACGTTGTCTTAAGTTCGTCAGTTCGTCAAAATACTTGTATGAGATACGTCGGCTATAGATTCACAAGTTACGAAAATCTAAAGTATTATAAAGTTAATTATACACAAAGTTGAAGTACGTGAATTAAAAGTGATCAGTAAGAAGTTATTATAACAGTTTCAGTTTGGCGAGTATCCAGATCAATATGTAAAAGTGATAGTGAACGTGTTCGACAATAAAAATTATAAAACAAATTTCTTCATCAGTGTAATTTTTGGATAAAAGATTCCTTTCCGTTTCACAACCTGTATAGAGATACATGTTTGACCCAAGATAAGATAATAGCTAGCCGGAGGACATTTGAAATGAAATCAAACAAAACTAACACTGATGCAAATTGCTAACACAAGATGGAGCTACAAACCGAACAAATGAATGACGTCACAAGATGGCTTCAACACACTGATGTAAACAAACATTATAAGCAATACCGCATCAACGTGGGGCTACAATAATGTTAAATAACATTATAAGTAATACAGTCGCAAATTGGATCCCATACGTGGGGCAGTTAAAATTATGTAACCAAACAAAACAAAAGCAGCACAATATAAGATCTTCAAGTTTTAATAATTTACGTAAAAACATATTACGTAATCATTTTGTCATCTCACAAATTGGCTTCCAAACGTGGGGCTCAAAACAAAACAAACAATATTGTTACTACAAAGTGTATCACCTTTGTTAACTAATAATACAAGAGATGCTACTGCTTTTTCCATGGTATCAGCCTCTCAAACACAAAACAATAATGATGACACACATGTGCATGTACCAAATCAGATGTCAAACTATTATTCTGTGCTTAATGAATTACCATTACCTTATTTTAATGCTTCCTCAAGTCCAGTACAATTTATTAATGAGCTGGTAGAATATTTTAAACTGAAAAATGTGCCTCAAGCATTAAAGATGATACTTGTTAGAAAATGCTTGGATAACAAAACCTTAGAATGGATACATATGCTAGCAGACAGTGAAATGAATTTTGAAACATTTACAGTTTTATTTATCAATAAGTTTTGGAATACTACTGTGCAACATAAGATTAGGTTAAGCCTAAGTTATTCACAATATAGTAAAGTTGATAACTTATCAATGACAGATTAACTTATAAAGTATGCAGGATATGTCAGATATTTAACTCCAGCCATGCTTGAGGAAGATTTTATTAATTTAATTACCAGACCCTACCCTCTACACATACAAAACTACATCCTAATTGCAAGACCCAAAACTATTTATGAGATGACAGAGATTACAACAGAGAGAAAATAGTAATAGTAATAAAATTGGAGTTCACACAGACGAGACAGACAAATTAGACACGATAGGCGTAATGAAATGCCTTACAATACACGCTATCACCATGAAAATAGGAGAAATAATGAATTTCAGGGCCAAAATAGATTCAATTACACTACCCAAAATATCAGAGATTCAAGAACACATATACTATGTAAGAATGGAAAGGATGAATCAGCAGAATTCTACTTCACCTAGAGGTAATAATCAATTTCAGCATAGAGGAAGTATGTAAAATGGGAAACTTCCACAACTATAGCCATACAGACAATACAAATACAGAAATATATACACATGGAGAACATAGCAATTATAGTGAGAGAACAAGAGTGAAGGGGCGTGGCTCATACACAAATGTTAAATGATAATGAAATAATAGTAACTGCGGTACAAAATGGCAATCCTGTAAATACTGATAATACAGCACCTTCTGCTCTAAGTGGCAAGAATAAAATATCTATACACTTTGATTGTTACCGTCTAAATACAAACACAGGGAATTGTGAAAACCAATATGAATCACCGTATATACAAACTATTATAGCAGGAAGGGAAGTAAATGTTGCAATAGATTCAGGATCATCAAGCTCTATCTGGACAAAGAAATTTTATGAACAGCTGTTAAATGAAGGGATAAAACTTATGTCAGCGCCAATAAGTAATGTTGTATGTAGGGTAGCCATAGGTACAATGACCCAAACTATAAAATTTCAAGCATTGATACCTATACACATACCAAATATTACATTGGAGGTCATGTTTCAATAGTTCCAAACTTAATATGTGAAGTTATAATTGGATGTGATGTATTAATAGAGTTCTCTGTGATAGTTGATTTTAAGGAGGACAGACTTATATTAAATAAAGAAGAAAATAATATATACGTGCCTTTTATAAAAGATAAAGTATGTAGAGTGCAAAGAATGGAACAAGAAAATGCTTCATACAAATAGTAAATGTCCAAGCAAGCAGGAAAAATAATGAAAGGTTATTGACTCTTAACTTCCAGGAACAAAACACTAACCCTACCAAGAGGAATCCTTATACAAAGAAACCGATGGCAGAAGAAAATATGCTAGAGAAAGTAGAAAATAGCTATGCAACAGAGATAGAAGACAGGAAAATACACACAGATACACTAATGACAAATACAATACTGACTGACCGTGAAAAGATAATAATGAAAAAGGTATTAGAGGACAATAAGCATGTATTCAATAAACTCCAGGACGGTGTACATCATATATTCACACATTCACAGTAGAAAATGTACCAACATTTAGAAGAAAATATAATAACCCGGGTTAGGATTTTTAGTGCGCACCTTTTTTCTTAGGGTAAGTTAAAGCTGTGCGAGAAGATATCACAGTGTGAAATTTTGTTTCTAGTTGCAAAAAGAGGCATTTTTTCTCGCACTTTTTTCCCTTTTTTGGGTCCTTTACCCTTTTTGGCACCTTTATCCCATTTTCCCCCAACCATGCCCATAATCCCCTTTTCCCCCCTTTTTTCTCTTAAGTTTCATTCCAATTTATTCTTTAACTTTCAATTAACGTCTCCTCAGCTTGCTGTGTACGTGTGAATAGTAGGCCTACCTCTTTCAGTAAATGCCGCGCAGGAATTGAAAGCACACCCACAACAATGGAAAATAATTGTGTGTTCGACGAAAACCTCTTTCTCTCACTTTACCGCTATAAAGTAACCCACAATAATGCAATTGACAATGAGTGACTCTATCCCACCAGAATCATTAGCCTGCTATTCATGAATGTGAGTTTTTTACTGTGAGGGACGTCATCTGTTTGCATGGGGAGTTCCGAGAATTATTAAGACTGGGTTCTGCTCGAAACTACTAGAAATCGCTGAGAACATTCTGGTAATTGTCGTGGTGTTATAAGAGAATGTAGACAGTGAATGGGCACAAGAGTGAGTTGTGTGACAGTCTCATTGTGTTAGCAAGTGAATTAGTGTTAGCTCTATGTTACATTACCATACAAGTGTACTAGTACTAGATTTTAACATGCCACAGGTGTCCAGTGCTCAATTTGTTGTTCTGGCTGAGGAATTCAAACAAGATTTCATAGACACTGATGGAACTGTTATGCGATGTACTATTTGTGATTCAGGAATTTTTGTTAGATGAAAAACACCAGCCAGATCGCATCAAACAACACATTTCCAGCTCTAAGCATCAAATGAACAAGACTCTTTAAGCAAACAAATCATGGCAACCTCTATTACGAAATTTATTTCAACAGAGTTCTTCAAAAAGCCAAATTTTGAAGGAATTAAACATTGATTTGTGTGCAGCTCTTACACAAGCAGGAATTTCACTCAATAAGGTGAACCTTTCAGCCCTCAAGGGATTTCTTGAAAAATACACAAAGATGTCAATGCCCAATGAGAGTACTTTAAGAAAAAACTACATGGAGCCTGTTTACCAAGAAACCATAGAAAGAATCAAGGAGAAAGTGTCTTATTGCGATGTGGGAATCATTGTGGATGAAACCATAGACTCAATGGAATGGTATGTTTTGAACATTTTAGTTTTTCCCTTAGCAGGGAAGAAAGTTAGTCCATGTTGTTATAAATGTACAAGTTGCAGAAAGCCAATGCCAGTACAGTAATGCAATCCATTATGGACTTTTGCCAAAAACTCTGGCCTACTGGCATCGAGTTTGAAAAACTTCTTCTTGTGGTTATGGACCAGGCTCCATACATGGTATCAGCTGTTAACCAATTGAAACCTTTATTTCCTAACTTCAAGCATGTGACATGCTTGGCTCATGCCCTTCACAGGGTTTGTGAATCCATAAGGAGCGAATACATTACAAATCAATTCATCTCTGCCCTGAAGAAATTCTACTGAAAGCTCCGAGCTGTGTTGTTTACTACAGGGAAATCACTGGCCTGCCCCTTCCAAATTTCCCGGTCATTACTCGCTGAGGATCTTGGATTGAGTGTGCTGCTATGTTGTGTGAGAATTTTGACAAAATTAGAGTTTATGCTTTCTTTGGATTCATCCAACGCAGGAGCAATTTCTAAGGCACAGCAACTTCTGTTACCGGAGAAAATACATAATTTGCAGACAGAACTATATTGTGTCCATAGTTACAAGTACCTGCCTGCAACTATTAAATGATTTGAAGAACAAGGTTTGGAAAAGGAAAAACAATGGGATATTTTTACTTCCATGAGGGAGCAGTTAGATGGCTTTGCCAAAGACAAACTTGAATCTAGTCTTCAGAAGAATCCAGACATTGAGGAATTTGCCACATCTGTAGAGTTGCCATTCTGAGTGAATACAAGGTTTGCCCCACTGATTTCTGTGGATGTTGAAAGAAGCTTTAGCATCTACAAAGACATTCTATCTCTAATACAAACAGACTTACTTTTAAAAATGTGGAGATGCTTAATGTCTTGAAGTACAACAACTCATGTTTTTTCCTTCTTTTAATGAGTGATAATTTGATGTACTTGTTTGTAGTTCAATAAATTAGAATAGAGGAAAGAGAAATCATTGAATTAGTTAAGGGAATGCACAACTGAAATTAACCCAAAATCTCAAAAAATCTAAAAAAAAGAAGAAAAGATTAGGTTCCCAAAAAATTCTCCATTGCTTGTAGTTTTAGAATCCACTTTTATTTTTGACCTAGCGAACACTTCAGGATCATTATGAGACTTTTTAAATACCCTTGTGCATTTGGTTGCTAGCTGTTTATATTTTTAAAACTTCATTTTAAAGCGTTTCTTATTTTCAGCATTTCTGCATATTCAAAATGTTCCACACAATGTAGTTTTCTTCCATTCATATTGACATTTTTTATGCTTATTTCAAAAACCCAAATAAATAAAACTGTCATATAATTTTTCTGTTTAATGAATAGTTTTTGCGCTACTAATTTTTGAAGATAACAATGTATACAAAAAATGAAAAAAAATGCAAATACAAAACTTTTTTTCTCTTAAACTAAGAATGGTAGAAAAACAATATATGACAGATTTGTAGTTCCTTGACATAGAGGCAACATAAGATTTTTTTTTTTTTGAAAAATGCATCATGTGTTGCATTTTGCATATATCCATAATTTTATATTTTGAAAATTAATAACTTGAAAACTAATTAAGATTTTGGATTGAAATTCACAAAACAATAACTGAGATGTGGTTAAAATTTCAACCCAATTGAATGCATAGTTTAGAAAATAGCAATCTCAGTTGTGCACCCCCTTAAATAAACCACCACCTTATTGTCCCTTTTTTCACCTTATTTGAGCACCTTTTCCCTTCCTTTTTTCATCTGAAATTTGCACCCAGAAATCCTAACCCTGATAATAACCTACCAGTAAACCTAAGAAATGAAGCCTAAAAAATTAATAGCCAATATGCTAGAAAATAACATCATTGAGCTTAGCAATTCACAATATATAAATAGTGTTTGTTGGACAGTAAAGAAAGATAATAGTTTAAGAATCACTATAGATGGAAGATATTTAAATAAATTCATGCTACCAGACCACTTTCAAAATGAAAGTATAGAACAAACAATTGCAAAGTTTGTGGCAAATATATTTCTTCTATAGATCTTACAGCTTCATTTTGGCAAGTCAAGCTAGATCCCAAAGTACGTGATTATACAGCCTTTCAAGTTTTTGGATTACAATACAGGTATTGTGTAAGCCCATATCGATTAAAGAATAGTGCTAGTGGATTCCTGAGAGCAATCTTTGGTGACACAGCAGATGATTTCTTAATCAGATACACTGATGGTTTTCTGATAATAAGCCAAACTTTTGAGGAACATTTAAAGAATGTAAACTACGTATTAAATAAATTACATGAACATGGTATGACCGTAAATATAAAAAAGTCAAAATTCTGTGTACCTGAAATCAAATTCCTGGGATATGTAATTCATTTTATTTATTTCTTTGTGCTAGCAATCTTCCTTAGAATATAGCTATACATCAGCCCAAGCTGTTATCTGGCCATATTCTACCCATATTACTTTCTTTAATTATAAAATAAAAAATGATGATAATAATAATATAATAATAGTAGTAATACTAAAATTATAATCTAATACAATAAAAACGATATGTTCTAAATCTTCTCTTTCCCCACATATTGGACACTGGTTCTGTGGGAACCCATTTCTTATTCCTATTAGTCTCCATACACCTGCTCGTACCCAGGCTATATTTTCTGTTTGTTCCTTATTTGAGTTCTCTAGCCCATTCAGTTTTTATTAATATATACGATTCCAAGGAACTTTTCCTCCCAATGTTACTAAATAAATTTTGTATCTATATCTTCAAACCTCCGCCTAGCTTCTTTCCAAAAACCCTAAAATTATTTTCCCTCCTCCAAATTTCTCCCAAACCACTATTTTCCAAATTAGTTTGTATACTATAACTCCACCCATTTTCTTTAAGGTCCTTTCTAGAAATTCCAAACACTGCCTCAACAAGTTCTTCTCTTCTAAATTTAATAGTCTGTACCAATATATAAGAGCTCTCTCCATTATTACCCCTTTTCTCCCCTCTCTCTGCATTTCAATTACAGCAAATTCCTTAACTTTGGCATTTGGCAGGCCTAAAACTTCTCTACAGAAACTCCTGTGTACCATATCTATCTCTTCCCAGACTCCTTCTACTCCCATATTTCACTTCCATATAACATTTTTGCTTTAACTACTGTGTTATATATTTTCTCTAGTCATTTAACATTTATATCTGGTATTCTACATTTGCACCCTCTAATCGCTGACATTGCCCCTTTCCCCTTCGCCAATACCAGTTTCTTCTGTTTCTCCCATTTTCCACCCCCATCCATTTTAACCCCTAAGTATATACAATCTCTGACCACTTTATATTCCTTCTGTCCATTCTTCCACTTTTCATACTTGCCCAGTTTGGCACCTTTCTTAAACACTATAATTTGGGTCTTCTCTTGGTTTACTTTCAGATTCCATTCATCACAGTGATATGTAATTAATGAAGTAAGCATTCGACCAGAAGAAGAAAGAATAGAAGCCATATTAAAAATACCACCACCTAAAAATATTCGACAGCTACGATGCTTATTTGGAATTTGGAATTATGAAAGTAAATTTTTACCAAGATGCACTATAGAAGTAAAACCTTTAAGACAGTTTCTAAAGAAAACAAATAAATGGAAGTGGACAGCAGAGCTACAAAATATTTTGAAAATGTAAGAAAGTTATTTGCAAATACAATACTGCTGGAATGTCCAAGGGATGAATTAGATTATCAGCTGTACATGGATGCATCTTGTCAAGGATATGCAGGAATACTAGGCAAAGAGAACATGACAACACATTTCATGTAATAAGTATTGCTTCACGTGGCTTAACCAATGTTGAAAGAAATGCATCAGTAACAATGTTAGAAATTGGAGCACTATACTTTTCATTACTTAAATTTAAGACATATATATTTCAGAAGAAAGTGAAAATATATACAGATCATATTAGCTTGACTTTCATTCAGAAATGTAGGTTATTTAGTGGCAAGTTAGCTAGAATGATTCTTGCTGTAATGGAATTTGATGTAGAAATTATACATATTCCAGGCAAACAAAATACACTCAGTGATTTAATATCAAGAATCAACCACAATGAACAATTTCCTGAAAGCTGTTCTAGACAACAATATGAAATTAAAGTGCTTACGATAGACATTCCAATGAAGAAAGAATTAATGAATCAATTTAAAAATATTAAAGAAGAGCAAAATAAAGACATTAAACTAGCAAGTTTGAAAGAAAAAGCTCCAAGGATAGAAGAGGCAAAGATTAGTACAATCGCTGTTAAAAATGGTATATTATATAAGAAGCATGGAAAGGAGATAAAGAGGTGGAAAACATATATTCCTAACTATTATGGAAAATTTATATATCTCTAAACTGGACATAAAGTA
Source organism: Deroplatys truncata (assembly GCA_030765065.1). Taxonomy (NCBI): domain Eukaryota; kingdom Metazoa; phylum Arthropoda; class Insecta; order Mantodea; family Mantidae; genus Deroplatys; species Deroplatys truncata. The sequence goes on along the minus strand of CM060984.1, from coordinate 48,552,583 downwards.
AGAAAATACATATCATGATGCGATCTTTGTCAGAAACCAAAACAAATTAATGTAGCTTATGAATATACAATGAACTCAGTACTTAGAGATAAACCAAGATGTTTATTAAGTTTAGATTTACATGGTCCAATGCCTGTAACTACATTTGGGTACAAATGTTTATTTGTATGGTATGAGGTATTTAGCAAATATGTACGAATATATGCACTCAAGAATGCAACCAGCATAACATGTTTAAACGAATTAACAAAATCATATTTCCCAGAGGAAGGAATAGTTCAGGCCATACTTTGTGATAATGCATCAGTGTTTACCAGTTCTAAATTTATGAATGGAATCAAAGATTTGGGAGTCAAACAGTATTTCTCATTAAGATATAGACCTAATGCCAATCCAGTAGAGAGAGGGAGATAAAAGAAATTTCAAATTATCTACGTGTAGTATGTCATAACAAGCAGAGCAGTTGGTACTCATACATTAATATTATTCAAAATCTACTAAATCAATCCTTAAATACAGTAACAGGATTTAAACCAACAGAACTTCATCATGAAAATTATACAATACTTTGAGCCATAATGTACCAGAAGTTATTGAAGGCCAATCAGTTTAATTGCCAGAAAAAGAGGAAATTTTTAAATTAGCATTTTTAAAAATACAAGCAAGGGCCCTGAAGAGAAAACAAAAATATGAAGAAAGAAAAAGAAGAGTTTGGAAGGTAAAGATAGGAGATCAAGTGTTAGTGAAGAACAAGAGGTTGTCAAATAAACTTTGTAAAGAATATTGGAGGTTGTTTCTTAGTTATCATGGTCCTTATGAAATAATAAATATATTTGGAACAGATACATAGGAACAATAAAACATAAAGTAAGTAAATGGAAGATTCCACAAACAAATGTTAAAGCCGTAGAAATGTAAACAGTCTGTGGCACAAGAAGAAAAAGAAAATAAAGTATCTGGAACATAAAAGGGGAAAGCAATGTAACTCAAAATTTATAATAATAACCTTACAAGATATTAAGAAATGAATATTTAATAACTAAAATATAATAAGCACAAAATAATTTAAATAATGTAAAGTACTATTTACAATATCTTTACTAAATGTAACAAATTGTCAATATAACAAAAGAGAGTTTAGATAAAACGATGTAATAGAATAAAATCCATTGTTAGTAAGAAAAAAATATAAATCTGAATAGCAACTGCATTTATATTGTATAAGATACAAATTGTTAGAAATTGTAAGAAATATAAAAATGCTTAAGAAATAAGTTGTAAAGAAAGGGTAACAAGTGTTAATATGCCTAATTAAGTATTAAATGTCTAGCAAATAAAATACTTAATAGTGCTGTGTTAGTGAATAAACAATCTTTACTCAGGTCATTGAACACCAGATCGTTGACCTTAAAATATCGAACATGTGGCAGAACAAATATGAAGTATTCTGCTATACACGAGTGTAGTGAAAAACCAGTGAGTATTAAATAAAAGTGACAGTGAAAAATAGCAAGTGTTATAATAAAAAAGGTTATGTTTCTTTCAGGAGACTTTCAGAAAATATTTAAAAAGACAAAACAAAAAGAACATAATTTTTAAATATTTCTAAAAGGGGGCAATTTGAGGCAGTATTTTCAACACTTAAATGATTTCAGTCTAAATATATAATATTAAATTATATAATATTGCCTTAAAGTAATATGTGTATAATATATAAAATGTATGTAACAGTCATTGTATTATGTTTATATTATTGTGTGCATGTACAATAATGTTATGCGAATGCATTAGGTAATTTAATAATGTATGAGCTGTGAGAATAGAAGCCGAAAGTTGGTAACAATGAGGTAACGTTTAGGCCATAATGAATTTGGAAAGTTTAATAATGCTACTAATAATTCTTGGAACAATAATGTAATATTTAAAACAGTTTATAAATAACCAGTCAGAGACTTGAAATTGAGAAATTTGCAAATTCAAGCGGTAAATGCCAGTCGCTAGTAGACAGCGTTCCCAACCGGATGCTAGACACGTTCGCAAGCAGCTAAATACGTATTCAGGGTGAGACATATAAAATTCATTATGGCGAGAATTTTATAAAGTTTACGTGTTAAAAGGTGCAAGTAATTAATAAATAATCTCACAGCTCTCTATAACAATGAAGTGTTATTTAATCATGTGAAGGATTAATAAAAGGAGTGAAGTAAAAATTATAATTTGTGTAAGCCCACATTCTTTAGCTGCATCACCCCCTGCTAAGAGATGCATGTTTCTATAAATTAATACTGATGCAGCCAAGGCAAACATAAATATATATAATATTTAAAGAAACATTAAAATACAAAGTTGATTCCTAAACGTTGGGGACGAAGGCCACTGGAAAGTGAACGTTGGGGCGAAGGCCACCAGAAACTTTGTATCGTATGTGTGGGAAACACTCCAAGAAACTATCTCAAGTTTGGCTCCCCAACAGTGGAAGTACAATACAACTCCTCCTTCAAAATTGGCACCTAAACGTGGGGCTAATAACGTAAACACCCTTCTTCAAAACCCGGCGGAGGGCGATGGATTTTTTTCGGGCGTAAAAGGAGTCCATTACGCTGAGGACAGCATTGGGCAGAATCCACACGCTCCATCTCCTCCACATGGAAGAACCTTTTTCCAATAGAAAAGTTAGGTTCGAGATTCTCGAACTGATTGGAAGTAGAGATCAGCGAAAATGAAGATCACCGATCTGAGTCCTTCCCAGAAGAGGATCTCCGAGGAAATGATCTTCCGTTTAATGTTCTGGGTGCAGATTTATCGCTTACCTTGAAGTCGGTTCTGTCCCAGCTGGTCCTGAACTTTAGCGATGATGCATTATATATTACAGGCTTGCCAAGTCTTATTGGTTGAGGTCGACGGTTTTGATGATCATTTTACTGACATGATCTTTTCAGTAACAGACTTGGCAGATGTTGATGTAGACATCGGTGTTGGCTTTAGAAGTGGTCTATTGCGAGAATCTTTCCTGTTAAGGTGGCCCCGTTAATATCGCTGGTCTGAGTAGCAATTTCCTGACTCGGTGCGATTTAGCTGACACTGAGCTATAGTAGACTTCGGGACAGAAGGTTGGCGGATACGCAGAAATTTCCGGGCTTCCGAGAGGGACACCTTCTCCCTAACCTGGATCTCTTGGATCGCTTTTTCCTCTGTAAAACGGAGGCATTCTCGGGAATATTATGGATGTTCACTCTGCAGTTAACACACGTTGGAGGGGATGTACATACTCCGTCGTGAGAGATATCTCCATAGTTAACGCAGGTACCTTCACCGTTTCACAGATCACTAGTGCGTCCAAAGCCAGACACTTATTGCATTTCAGCGGATTCGGGATATATGACCTAGCTTTAATGGCTTCATACCCTGCTTTAATCATTTGAGGCAGATCTACCCTATCAAAGGCGAGGAACAGAGTACGACTGGGCACAATTTCACCTTCTTTCCGCTGAACCCAATATGGGAGTGTCATACCTTGCTCTTTAAGATTTTCTTGAATCTCCTCGTTGGACATAATGTCCAATGCACGGGTGTTTACCATATTGCGCGATGAATTCAATATCCTGTAAATCTCAACTCATACAGAGGTATCCGCTAACATATTTGCTCCGAGTATTTTCGCTGTCTGAGATGTTGAATGTGCTTCAAACATGAGCGTGCCATTGCGACGTCTAATGTACGTCTTAACAGGACGAACAATTTTATCGACACTATTTTGAATTGTAAATGGGTTCACCGATGTAAATTACTAAGGAGTACGAACAGCACGACTCGACTACTTCTTTTCCGTTAACCTGAGGAGTTTTGTTTGAGGTTTGACGATAAATTCTTTCACCATTACAAATGTCTCTGATGGCATACTCGTATCCTGTGCGTCATCCCGGCTTTGGTGAGTCTCTTGGCCTAGACCTTGCTCATCTCCCATTTGAAGACAAAGGGACCCAATCGCCTTCAGGAGTGTTATAGCTCATGCAATAACTCCTCCTCGGGACTGGTCTTTATCAGCGAATAGGAACAGCCCTACGTGATACTCAGAGGCGAGCAATTACGCATTAACCAGTCACCCTTTGCGACTCCTCTCTTGCGTTCTGCGCAGCAGTATCCGCTAGACTGTGTTCAGGGAGATAACCTGAAGTTGGTCAAACACGCTTGTGGACCAAAGCTGATTGGGCGTTTGGCATAAGTCCTCTTACCATTCAGAGGAACTCAATCGATAGTGTGGTTCGAGATCCCAGGATCGCCAATGCCGTACTTACTGTAGTAGGCCCCTGGGGAGATAGAGAAAGGCTGAAGAAGTAAGAGGCTCTGAAAACGGACGTTAGGGGCAGCGCCCAGCAGATGCTTCTTCCCTTTTCCCTGACTGCCGAGAGACGGTTATTTGGCTCATCCGTGGAAGAAACCAGACCCGCCTCACTATGTATCTATATCCTAGAGTAATTTGGCGGCCGTTGTACTGAATTTTAGCCAATTAAATTTTAGTCCAGAATATGAAAATGTTTTAATAAACTTTGATAAATAATTGATTCTAGTTCATTTTGCGTTACCTTGGTGGGTGTTCTGTGCATCAATATTCCAATTTAAGTCGCGCAAGATCAGTGGTTGAAATAATCGAAACAAGAACAGTGGATCGGTGCCCCAATACCTCGCCGCCCTGACTTTAAAAAAAAAGTCGTCAATGAGGTAGAAGCGCTAGAAAAACTGGGCTCTGACGGATTTAACATCATATTTTACTTTCGGAGAAGCAGCTTGCGAATTTATTAGCGGTATAAGAGGGTAGGACCTGAAATTGCAGCTTCTTCCGGCAATTTCCATCCGCATCGAATCGGAAAGGATGACATCCAGAGCCAAAGCAGCAGTTTAACTGTCGTAGAAGTCGGGGCGAGAGACCTACATCTTGATGTTATGGAAGCCCGGTTACCTAAGGGTGGACTGCGGGCGTACCCCGACCGAGGATCAGGAAAACTCTTAACAGCTGGAGTGAAAAGGGACACGTCGGCGCAGTTATCACCTTTCCCTCGCTTCATTTTGAATATCATGGCTGCGAACGGCGAAAATGGTCTGATAGCGCAAGGATTCGGGACCATCGCTGCAGGGTGTTGATATACATGGGGATCTCGTATACTATCGCCAGGACCAATGTTGTGTAGGAACTACTCAAGAGGACGCCGATCAGGCGCTATGACTTACGAACCGCCTACTCGTGAGAGAGGAAGCTTGCCGGAGATGACTCGGCAAGAGTAGGCTACAATTGCGGATTTTCGTTGCTGCAAACACCGAGGAAGTCATCCTGGGCCTGGATGCCATTCAATTCTTCGATGCCAAAGTAGACGCTGGGCGGCATATCGTGACGAGATGCTGTTGAGCCAACCGCAGGAGAGGTTGCCATCAGTGAGAATCTTATTTGCAGAGAAAGAGGTGGTTCCAGCGTGGAGCGAAAGAGCGTTGATGGCGCGGACAGAGAACTCCCTAATGAACACGATTTTGAATGGACTCCAAAGAGAAGGGCTTTTAAGTTGCGAGAATGCTGCTTCCAGCTCGGGAGACCGTCCTGGTGAGGGTCCTTAATGCCTCCAACCGGAAAGGAGCTCGTTAGCGGTCTGCGGTGATATCCTGGGGAATTTTAAGCTGCTCACCCGTACCTGCGTCCAGGGACACCGAGGGCCAACCGATTGCCAAGAAATTGGACAGTCCAGGTGACCCTATCGCAGACTTGAGTTTTTTTATTTATGGACGCTCTTTAACGCTGTGGTCTTTAGCGCCCTATTCTATATTGCGCGTGAAAGACGTAATTTTGCTCAGAGGCTTCTTTATCAGGCTTGAGGTTATTTTACGTGCCGTAAATCTAGTGACACCAGACGACCGACTTTACTTTCCTTCCGAAGGAAGCCATGCTAAGCATTTTTATGCCCGAAAAAATGCATTGCCCTCCGCCGGGTTTGAACCCGCGACCTCGGGAGTTATCGGAGAGGAGATAAACTCTCACAAGGCGAAAAGAACCAAAAGCTTAATCTGTTCACGGTGTTCCAGGACATCTTCAATCTGTATGATTATGGTCGTACCCGTGATGCGTTTGGACATCGGCAATGCTAGGCCGATCAGACAGCCATCTCGCAGTGTTCCGCTGGCGAGGCGGAAGTGAAAAGACAATCAGATAGCGGACATGAGGACCAGAAGTATAATAGAATAATCGGATAGCCCGTGGTCGCTGGTAGTGCTAGTGAAAAGGGATGGAGATCTGCCCTGCGTTGACTACTGGAAGCTGAATGACGTCGTTAAGAAAGACTGCTCTCCGGTGCCGACACCCTAGATACCTCAGCGGGGCCAGTGATTTTATACCCTGGACCTGCAGTTGAGATAATGACAAGTGACACTTCCCGGAGGACAAGAAGACACAGCATTTTCTACTGGAAATGGACTGTGCCATTTCAGTAATGCCTTTTGGACTCTGCAATATCCCCGTAGCGTTCCAGAGACCCATGGAGCCTGCGATGAGGGACTTTATCTAAGATGCTTGATTCCTTTGTTTCGACGTCATTATTATAGGTTGTACAACCCTGAAGTAGTACGAGTACGTTTACGGCCGCAGTCACCTGAACGAACCATTCCGCCCTAACCTGGCTGTTGGGCTCTCGTAACATGGAAGGACGGACAGACTGCTGGGTCCAGTAACTGCAGGAGTGCAAATTTATCTCGGAGCACCGGGCAAGGAAACGTGCCCTCCCGAAGACTGCAACCTGGCTTGAATATGGAAACACAGAAGCGTGCTGCAACCCTACGCCCGATCTAGTACAACCTGCAGTCGAATTGGATGAAGAGAGCTTGAGGAAGCAAATGGAGGACAGGGACAAGGGCCTATCCTTATGATAAAGAATTTGCTGAATGACCTGCGTGGGTGTCGCTCCCTGATGCCCGACCTATAAGAACTACTAGGCGCAGTGCACCTCTAGTCAGGAACGTGTGATAAAGAGAATGTGGGAGTTCCACAGATGGGAAAACCAAGGTGAAACAACTTCTGCAAATAAGGTAGTCCGCAAAGAGACTCATGCCGGTACCAGCAGAGGTGTTAATAAAGCCTTCGTCGCCAATTTTATCGTCGAAGAGACGAGGAAAGGCTGTGCCAACAATGCATCATTTTTACGGCAACTCGTGAACCGCAGACATGCAGTGGGAGCGTACTTCGAAAGAATGCCCTTGACGTGGCAAGCCCTTTCCCAAGAAAAGATACAGAAAATCGCCACCAGTTACTGGCTTGAACTATTTCATCAAGAGGCCGAATGTTTGTGATTCCCAAACAAGGGGCTTCCATTGTGGTCAATGCGCATTAGACAACTCCTTCTGCCCGTTTGAGGTCCGTCAAGAGCTCCGTAGTGAGCAGTGGACCAATTTCGAACCCAACCTTATGCAAAAGCTCCTACAGGGTCTTGGGATACACAGGGCCATACCACTTCCCTTTATTCATATTCGGACGAAATTGTGGGACGCTATATCAAGAGAGTCGAACACTTTTGGAATGTGGTATACAGCCATCAACGGAATGGGACTGTACACTGGCATTGTTTCTCCTGGATTACCGATTCCCAGTACACGAGCCCACTGGCGTGACACTGGCCAACGTGGTATTCGGACAGAAGCTACGGCAACCATATGATCTGTTCTTCGCCACTTCTCCCGATGCAGATCAGTCAGCAACAGATTGTGTCTGGGCGCTAATGGTCAGGTAGAATACGTCCACCACCTTGCCAGGGAACACCTGAAGTCGGCAAGTGACCGGAAAGGCACGTATAACCAACTGGCAAACACTGTCGAATTTCAGAAAGGTAACATCGTGGCTCTATCCCTCACAGGGATTAAAGTGAAGTGACAATGTTCCCAGGACGGCCCATATAAGGTTATCACCCAGATCAACGATGTGGTGTACTATTACCATAAACCCTGAGGAACGCTAATTACCAACACCTTGACTGTCTACCATGGAGCTTTTCGGGACAAACAGCCCTGAGGAGGTAGCTATGTGACGGAGCTCTCCAAGCGGACTTCACCATAGATAGCGAGGGTATCCTTCAGCACTTTCTGGCATATGTTTGGTAGAGAGGGAGGCTTCTCAGCCAACGAACGTTCCAAAAATACAATCAAGGCGCAAGCCTCTGGTAGCTTACCTCCCTTTCTACCAGAGTAATCTGTCTGTCAGTCTGTCCATCCATCCATTGAACCAATCCATTTATTCTAAGTGTGCATGCTGTTTATTCAGCGAATTTTGAGCGATAAGGAGTGTAGAAGAGGAGTCTGTGTTCAACAGTTAGTAAGCGCCGGAAGAGAGAAGTGACTGCTTTGCATATGGTTCGTTACACTTTTATGCTTATCGAAAAAAAACAACTAAATGACAGAAAATTGAAGAAAGTCGCAAAATCTAGGATCGTTTACATAAATGAAACACTTTCTTATACACTTTCTGCTGAGAATACAAACGTTGGCATATATAAAAAAAAAGTTACAATTTCTACAACTGAAGTTAGGAACTACACTGATAATAGATAACTCAGCTCACAAAATAAATAATAGAATGCAGCCTGCTGATGCATTATGAATTGACATTGCCGCTCCTATTCTAGAAATATGTTATGTTTTGAAATCATACTCCCTCCCTAATGACAAGTTGCCAACACCCTGAATGATCTTTTTCAAAAATCCGGTTTTAGGAATATTAATACTATTAAAACCATAGTTTGAATTGCTTCATTAAGCTATTCGGCATATTGAGGGTGAAAACATTGTAATTCAATAAAGCATACTGTGGAGAGCTGACATAACAGGATTTATGCTGTGAACATAAACTGAGATGTTACTGATTTGCACCAGAAACAGTACAAGGTGTTGAAGATTGAGAAAGCGTTAGATAAGCTCTGCTTATTAATTAATTAAAAATGACAGAGTTTAATGGTGGCCGAGTCCTGGCCATTACTGGAGTTACACAACACCGCCACTTGTTAAAGTGCAGAGCAAAGTTAAAAGATTGAATAGGGAGAATAGATGAAATGAATAACTCATAGGCATAAATTGCTGTAGGTCTTAGGCAAACACAAACTTGGCTTGTATTCCTAAATTAACCAGGAAAGTAATCTGAAATAACTTGATAACACTAACGAAACTCTTACAAAGAAAACATAGAAAACTCCTTATGACAAAGTATTTACATCTATATCATCATCTTCACTCTCACTTCTGATGAATTGCTGGAATGGTGTTTCTTCTTGCAGGTTTATAATAATAAGTAATTGAAGTACTAAGATATTACATGTATTGGACTGTCCACTGAAATTGGTCCTGGCCTCTGTTTAGGAAGGCAGTTCATACTAAGTTACAAACTACTGGCCAAATCCATCCATCCATCATACTTGAGGGACACTCATACACAAATCTCATTTGGGTGCCAATATCAGATTCGAAACAAAACTTAACTGAAAAGTGAATGAGTGAAAATTGAGTGAGATTTGAGTATTTTTCTAATGAAGTCTGATGTAGACTTGAGATGCACTCAAAGCACATTTTGAGGATTGTTAACTGAAAAAAAAAAAAGATTCAGAAACACTATTAAACTTAGTAGCATTATTCAAATATTTAAGTAACAGCTACAAGTGTAAATGTTGGTGCTATTCCACGTAATTTGCTAATTTAGAATTTGGAAGTTGTATAAATTTAACAGTGCAGAAGCTAAAGGCCTGGTTGACTTTGTGATGCAGAGGAAAGTGATTACTAGGTTTCTAGCCTGTAATATAGAGCTTCTTTCTAACATGGATGAATTATGTGCATTTACAATGTGGATTTACTTCAAACAAAATGCAGAAATAAACTCATTGTCACTATCACTTGTCTGGGTATGATGCAAATGCAGCTGGATGACATTTGAAATAATATTGTTTGTGGAAAAACAGAGAACAATGTGACTGAACATATTGAAGAGATCAGTGAAATTGTTTGTTGTGGAAAAACAGAGAACACTATCAGTAAATAATAACACTCTGAGTGTGATTACTCGGATTTCTTGTTGCACTCAGTACTGCGAACACAGAAGTGTGAGGTGTACTGAGAATGTGTTCCTAACGATCCTGTCAATGTTCTAACATTTATGTTTTTGATAACAACTAAAAGTAGTTTACTTTACTACTTAGAAAGTAGCTTACCTGATCTCTGTGCTGTGATTCAGTCATATAAAGTTTCCTGTGATGTCAGCTAAAAGTATTTTCAAATATCAAATTAATAAAAACTTTCTAAGGAGCACAATAACAGAAGCAAGTGCTCCAGCTGTTGTGAGCACAGTAAACGAAACATGTCCCAAAAACAAGTCTAAAGAAAATTGTGAGCAAATCCATGGCATTGAAATGGAAATGCTTTGAAAACTTGTACTATCAATTAGCTAAGTTACTTAATGTATTTACATGATTTTAAATCAACCAAGAGAGACATTACACATCTACTTACAACACTTTACTTTTGCCACTGTATCCTTGTAGTATATTTTTGCATTTTGCTTCACACAAAAGCTATGACTATTAATTTTTACTTTCTCTACTGTGTATAGTAAGTAGGGGATGTATTGCATTTCGATACAGAGATTTCACCAGAAATACATGTTTTGACGCCCCCTGAATCCAAAAAAAGCATTTTAGAAAGAGGTCTCTGTGTGTGTGCATGTGCGTGTGTGTGTGTGTGTGTGTGTGTGTGTGTGTGTGTAAACAGCATAACTGAAAAACAAAAAGTCAGATAAATGCCAAACTTGGTATTTAGGTTTAGTATTTTCCAAGGATGTGACACAAAGATTTTCAAGAAAATCTCCCCATCCCCAACTACTCTATACATGAAACAGTTTTTGAAATTTCTGATTTTCTAAAAAATGGCTCAAACAACTTAGATTAAAATACAATATATTAAAACTATTTACATAACAAATAAAATGCATATTTTGAATTTTCTGGGAATAGCCGTGAAGTCCTCTTCAATTGGAAGAAATTTCATATAATCTTGTACAACTGCTAAACTTTAAGCGATAAGACAAAAACATACTACACAAAAAATTTAGACATCTTTAAAACACACAATTTACTTCAAATAAGTTTTCTTATGACATAAGGCATTTTTGAAATATCTGTTATTAAAGGTTCGAATTGTTCATTACTTGGTCATTCTTCAAACTCCTTTCAGCATTCAGTTATTTCTCGCGATTGCATGGAAACAGTATGGAAAATTTACAGTCAGCATATAGCGTCCAGTTCTTAAACATTTGACTATTGCTGTTCCATTTGAATCTGTAATGAAATGTGTAATGTAGCTATTTCTACAAAGGTTTATTTCAATTAAAATCTAGTAAATAAAAGAATAAGCTTTAGTAAAAATAGTTTGTGTACCCACTAAAAATGATAAAGGGTGGAGAAAGTCATGTGGATGTATCATATCTGATTTTTGCATTTTATAACTTATATTAATATGTTTTCTTCAAATGTAGTCATAGATCACTGGTCTACTTTCCACTGTCATAATTTACATTAATTTACTCCATATTTACATAAAAATACCCTGATACTATTTTTAAATGTATACAAATACAGACTATTGCTCTTAAAATACAGCATTAATGAATACATATTTTTCTTTCTCCTTGAGATGCTCAATTTGGCCTGTACATTGTTACGTTCATTGGTAATAACAATATTACCAATTAATTATAATTTAAAAATTAATTATAGATAAATATTTAAAAATGGCAATAGAGAATGCAGTAAACCACCTGTTAGTGATTACTATTTGTAAATAGTAATTAAATATACACTATGTGATCAAAAGTATCCGGACACCCCCACAAACATACATTTTTCATCTTAGGTGCATTGTGCTGCCACCTACTGCCTGGTACTCACTATCCGCGACCTCAGTAGTCATTAGACATCATGAAACAGCAGAATGGGACGCTCCGTGGAAATCACGGACTTCGAACATGGTCAGGTGATTGGGTGTCACTTATGTCAGAGGTCTGTATGCGAGATGTCCACACTCCTAAACATCCCTAGGTCCACTATTTCTGATGTGATAGTGAACTGGAAACGTGAAGGGACATGTACAGCACAAAAGCGTACAGGCCGACCTCGTCTGTTGACTGAAAGAGACCGCCGACATTTGAAGAGGGTTGTAAAGAGTAATAGGCAGACTCTATCCAGACCATCACACAGGAATTCCAAACTGCATCAGGATCCACTCCAAGTACTATGACAGTTAGGCGTGAGGTGAGAAACCTTGGATTCCATGGTCGAGCGGCTGCTCATAGGCCACACATCATGCAGGAAAATGGCAAAATGCCTCGCTTGATGTAAGGAGCGTAAACATTACATAATTGAACAGTGGCAAAACATTGTGTGGAGTGACGAATCATGGTACACAATGTGGCGATCCGATGGCAGGGTGTGGGTATGGTGAATGCCCGGTGAACGTCATCTGCCAGCGTGTGTAGTGCCAACAGTGAAATTCGGAGGTGGTGGTGTTATGGTGTGGTCGTGTTTTTCCTGGAGGGGGTTTGCACCCCTTGTTGTTTTGCATGGCATGATCGCAGCGCAGACCTACATTGATATTTTAAGCACCTTCTTGCTTCCCTCTGTTGAAGAGCAATTCAGGGATGGCGATTGCATCTTTCAACACGATCGAGCACCTGTTTATACTGCATGGGCTGTGGCGGAGTGGTTATATGACAATAACATCCCTGTACTGGATTGGCCTGCACAGAGTCCTGACTTGAATCCTATAGAACACCTTTGGGATGTTTTGGAACGCCGACTTGTGCCAGGCCTCACCGACCTACATCGATACCTCTCCTCAGTTCCATTCCCCAAGGAACCTTCCAGCACCTGATTGAAAGTATGCCTGCGAGAGTGAACGCTGTCATCAAGGCTAAGGGTGGGCCAACACCATATTGACTTCCAGCAATAACGATGGAGGGCGCCACGAACTTGTACATCATTTTCAGACAGGTGTCCGGATACTTTTGATCACATAGTGTATGTTCATATTAAATTCACACTAATTTAATTATGCTGCCAATACTTCCTAAGTGGATTTCTTTTTTGAAATGCTTATTTGCTACTTCTTATTTTCTAAAATCATCGCTGTGCTTCTCTACAAGCACACATACGTTTCTGTGGAGGAAATCTTACCATTGTCCAAAATGTTAATCCACAAATGAAAATTATGGGACAGTCGCCCACGTGGAAGCCTGTGAACCTAATGCATAAAGTGATAACCACAAAATTCACAGCCCTCTCTAGCGTTCAAAGTTAACATCTGTTCTGGAAAAGTCAAATTATCCACCTATCAAAGTCTGTCCATGGTTATTTGATCTTGCAGTGAAAGGCCTCACACTAATATCATATTCACTTAAGTAAATTTCTCTGGTTACCAAAGTGAGGAAGAATCGGCACTCATACTGGAGAGACTGACGGAAGAGTGGAGTATGAGTGTCCCTCAAGTAAGGACTGTGGATTTGGCCCAACATTATATATTACTACTTTAGTTCTTATTTAGATACACATAAATTTTTGTTCCTTTCCTCTTTTAACAGCCCATTTCTGTTTATTTTTTACTTTTTTTCTTTTAACTACCCATTTCAATTATTTTTTACTTTCTTCAAATATTGCCCTATGTTCTTACAGTCTAAACTTTTATTTATGTCATTCTTCCTATTCAATCCTGATCCTTTCTTTCATTTTCTCTGAATATCATTTTCCCTGCATTCAAATACTATGCATTGTACATCTTTTCTCCCACATAATGGGGAATGGGAGTAGCCTTGTGGACAGGCTTTTGCTTCCGTGCTCCTGCTCTTAGCCATGCTATCTGCTCACTTTCTTCTTTAGTGGTGTTATCTACATAACCCTTTCTTTTCTATTAAAACATAGAAAGATGGAATACTACTGACCTGTCACTGAAAAATGTATCTCAATATCTTCATATCTATTTGCACCTTTCATAAACCTTTATTATTTATCTTTTTCTCCAAATATTCCAAAAGCCAATATTTTATAAGTTATTTCTTAAATTGCTTATCCAACCTGTACTTTAGGGACTTGTTTCTTGGTATTTTAAACATTGTTTTAACAAACTGTCATTATCTAAATCTCACTCCTTAATCAATCAGTTTCTTGCTACTTTTCCGATTTTTCAATCTGAAATTGAATAACTATTTCTATTGGCAAACCCACAACTTTACAAAACAACCCGTGTGCTAAACCTACAACTTTCCACCAATTTTCAAGTCCTCTTATTTCAATACCGTATAACATTCGAGCCTCAACCACTTCATCTCCATCTCTGGCATCTTATACAAACATCCTCTCAAAGCCACCATTGCTGTCCACTTTTACTAATCTCTTTTGTTTCTTCTATTTTGCTTCTTAAGTAAGAACAGTCACACACCACTTTATATTGATTACTTCCCATCATGCATTTCTCATGTTTAATTAATCTCCTTTCTTAAATATACAATTTATGTTCTTACATATGTGCCCAATACCAAATGATTGTGAAAACAGAACAGGGATCTGCACATTATTTATTACAGGCAGTCTACATAACTTCCTCTCAAATGAATTTCCAATTTATTTGTTAAAATTTTCATTGCTAATGTCCAGTGGCCAAATGCAGCTTCTCTCTTCCACTCCCATGAATATCAAATTGAACCTGCTTTTTCTTCTTCCTTACATTCTTTCTTTGATTCCATCTACTTCCACTTTTATTCCTTGCCCATCTTTTCTGAAATCTTCTCTTGCTTCTTTGGCTACTTTATTCAGGTATCTTTTATGTATTGTTCCATTCCAACCATTCTGTTCATATTTTCTACCAGGTTCTCGGAGTTTGAATATCCATAGGTCCTAGGTTTAGTTCAATACTGCCTATCACTAACAGCATGAATATTACATTTCCTAATATTAAACAATTCATCAACACATTATGTCCAATTTTACTTTCAATAAATTTATCATGAATAGTCCTATTTTAATTCTGTATATGGCAAGTTTCACTCCCATTACAACTTCTTTCATTTTTTTCGTCACTATCAGAGCATCCTTAAGATACAACCTTCTTCCTCCACTGCTCACTTGCAGTGTCTTAAAGATTTATGATAAATTGCTGAAGGGTCTCTTTGCATGCTACTTCTTTATCATAGTGTTTATTATTCCTGCAGTTCTTCTATATGTCGCACTCTGGAAATCCAATTTTCCTTGGTAACTTGCTCAATCCCAACATTCACTAATAATTCTATGTCTGCCAATCTAAATGTTTAGTTTGTGCTGCAACTTCCCTTTAAATTTAGCTCATTCAACTCAATGGAATTATACATACAATGATGAGTTAGCCTTACTTGATGGTCCATTTTGGCATCTATTTCATCAAGTTCATATACTGTGTTCATGGTTTTATAAGGAACAACATGCTGTAATAGTTCAGCTTTTGATTTGGTAGGATTCTAAGCAATATTTTTGTACCATAATCAATCTTGAATGGTATTTGGCATTTTCCATGATTATTATTTGTGAACCTTCTTCAAGATATTTATGAACCACTGCTTGAAAATAAACATATTTATTTTAGAATAATAAGCTGAATTTCTCAAATGTGGCTGTGTATAACAAATCCATTTACTTTCAAGAATGAAACCAATTTGCATTACATGAATCACTCTGCCCTCACCCCCCCTTGCTTTTTGGAACTCCATTTCGGAGTTTCACACATTTTTTGTGAAACGAATGTTTCACACATTTTTTGTGTGATTCAAGTTTACAGTTACCTCATCCAAATAAAGAAATAGGACATTACCTGAAATTTGTAAATTATGCATTATCCTTATTATTCAAAATGTGATGCAACAACATTTCCACTTTCAATTAAAAATGCCTGTCCATCATTGGATTTTCTAAACTTAAAACCAAGGGGGCTTCAACCAGCATACACAGATGACAAAGCCTTTGTAACCAATTTTCTCCCTTGTTTCATGTATAAGCTTTGTTACAGGGGAAAATTCCCCTCTCTCACAAGTGGAATGTTTAACATAAAATGTCTACTGGAAACATCATCTAAATACATTACAGCTTTTTCAGGGAGATGAACACATTGTCCTTGAGCGACAAAATGCTGTATCTGCATAAATGCACTGTATTCAATGACTACTTCCTATGCCACAAGCTTGTGCAGTCAACTTTTGGATGCAACAAATTTTTTTACATCTTTGTAGATCTTAAGCTTTTTAAAAAAAGGAATTCAGATTGCAAATCATATTCCTGCTCCAGTGAAGCAACACCTCCTGCACATTAGTGCTTCACTTATCATTCATATTTTGGCTAAAAATCTAAAGTAGAGCAAACACAATCACTGTAAAGTTCTATCAGTGCTTATTGAATTTACTATCACTAACATAAAAGCTACCAATGTGGTATCTCACCATATCTGGTATTATTGTGCTACTCTAATGGTTAAGGTGCACTTTGCCTCTGTTTATCAGAAGCCTCTTGGATAATAGGCACTGTATGCATTTTGTAATGAAAAGAAGCTAGAAACAGTGATGTGTATTGAATTTATTTAAAGGTGAGTCGGAATTGTAACACTAACATCACTTAAGTTTACTCACTTAACATGTTTCGGGAAACCGTCACGGGCCAGTCGAGTTAACCTTCTGAGGATGGGAACAACGGTTTCCCGAAACATGTTAAGTGAGTAAACTTAAGTGATGTTAGTGTTACAATTCCGACTCACCTTTAAATAAACTGTATGCATTGTTTATTCTCAGAAGTCGATGTTTCACACTGACCATGTCACTTCAACCAAAGAAAGCAAAGAAATTATGAATGACACATAGTTGTTGTGGTGTGGTGGTGGTGGTGGTGGTGTGGAGTTTAAGGGCCCTTCGACAGCTAGGTCATTTGGGCCCAAAGAAAAACATAAAGACAGTTAGAACTGAAAGTGGTTGATCAAAAAACGCATTAGAAGAGACTAAAACGAGATAGCCGTAAGATCATAAATTGGGTAAAAGAGAATAAAATCCAGGACTAAAAGTATCGGTAAAATGGAATAAAATCTAGGCTAAAAACAAAACTAAAAGGCAAGTTATACCTGTGGAAAAAACCCGATTTTGGTGACAAACCGCAGGGTCTGCCTTACTGCCACTGTGTCATCACCTAAAACTGAGGGCAGCGTAAAACCCAGGCCATAAAACTGACGATCAGGGGCGTATTTCGGACAATCAAACAGTACATGGGACACGGTAAGCGGCACAGCACACGTCGAACAGACAGGGGCCGGGGCACCACGCAGGAGATGACCGTGTGTGGCGCGCGTATGCCCGATTCTTAGGCGGGTCAGTACTACTTCTGACCGCCGTGATCCCCAACAGGAAGTGGACCAGGGTTGTACGGTGTCCTTGATTGTCCGGAGTTGAGTACCAGCCAGAGACTCCCATGATAGCTGCCAAGCTAAAAACAGAGGACGGTGGAAGTACCGCCGAACATCTGTAGAAGGCACAGTTAAGGTGGAAAACCCCGGCAAACGGCATGCGGCCTTAGCAGCTGCATCCGCCTCCTCATTGCCAGCACATAGTTGTTAACTCTACTTGGAGTGAAACACAGTATTTCAATATCTTTCATGTTTTCTCTCTCATTCAGTTAGTTTTCCTGTGTGTGTCACAAATGTTTTATTGTCCATTCTTAAATATGTGCAGGCCTTGGAAGAGGAAGTAATGCTTTCCAGTCAAAAACTTGATGTCAAGATTTCATCAGAAATACGTTTTAAGGTCCCTGAATAAATAAATAAATCCTTTTAGAAGAAGGTGAAGAGGGTGTGTGTGTGTGTGTGTGTGTGTGTGTGTGTGTGTGTGTGTGTGTGTGCGCATGAGAGAGAGAGAGAGAGAGAGAGAGAGAGAGAGAGAGAGAGAGAGAGAGAGAACAGCATTTACATTCAGGACCTTTCCCCCCCTCCCATCCAAACTACAGTATTTTTTCCTCCTGGCCCTACTCAGCTGGACGAGCCTATTATCTCCGGGGAGGGGTTTTAGGTCACTTGTAGGAGAATAGCTGATACATGGGGCATTCCTATTGCACTGTGCTAGGGGAGTGATGCTGGTCTTTTCTCCCCTCGCCTCTCCAATCTTCTCCTTGTTTGCATTTCTGCAAGGCAGGTCGAAAAAAGTGTAGTATACCCTTTACATGGAACATGTTTAAACATTTATTATTTTCTCAAAAATAGCCCTAATGATTTTGATTAAAATACCATATATTTAAGCTATTTTCATGAGAAATAAAATTTATTTCTTGAATTTTCCAAGAATAGCCTGTTAAGTCCTGTTTTAATTTGAATGAGTTTTGTATAATAAACCTTAAGAGATAGAAAAAAATCTTACTATACAAAATTGTGGATCCTGTTAAAGCACACAATTTATTTCAAATATAAATGTTTGTGGTGTTAATCATTTCCAAGATATTCTTTGTTATTAGTTTGAATTTTCAAATACTTCATACTTCTCTCAACTGCAAATTGCAAGGTATCTTTTTTTATTCTTCTTTCCTTTCTTTCTTTTTTGTCTTCATGCAAAGAGAATGGAATATTCAAGCCATCACATAATGACCGGTTTTGAAAAGATTTGACTATCGTTTTAGCCTACTGCATTCTACTTATACCTACAAGAAAATATGTAAATGGGCAGCGAAGGTTTATCTGTATTAACAAGAAATAGATAAAAGAATAATTTTTTGTAAGAATACTTTGTAGAAAGATGAGTAGAGAAAGTCATGTAAATGGAACATATAAGATTTTTTCTGGTAGTGTGATAACAATAGTACTGTCAGTAATGCAGCTGTTTTCCTTGTGATAAGTCAGAGTATCAATAATGCTAGAATCGCCACTTCAAGAGTCTCTAGTGGGGGAAGGAAGTGAAGGAAGCAAGCAAGCCAATTATAGGAACACTGACTAATCAGTCCCAACAAATAATATGTAACATGTTTCAGTACATGGTAGCCAATTAAATACAGAAGGGACCTATCACTGAAACTGCTAAAGCAGACAAACAATCAGTAAAGTTGAGTGGAGGCTTACCACAATACCCCCACCCCCCCAAAACAAAACAAAAAAAAAAAAAAAAAAAAAACAAAAAACAAAAAAAAAAAAAAAGGGAACAGAAAACCAAAGTTAGGGAAGGTTGATACTTTCATCTGTGACATAGTTTGTTGAGAAGTGTATATGTTTAATAAAAAAAGGACAAGCACCAACAGTGTTAGAATTGTTGAATGAATTTCAAAACATGCACCATTTTTCTTACCAAAGAGATTCACTTAGACAGTTATTACTGAAGTTAGGGTTTCATTTTCGGATGTTAAGTAAGAGGTGCATCATTATGGAATCAGAAAGGAATGTGTCGTGAAGATATTGGTACTAGAGTAGCTAAATATCTCAAGCATGAAGGGTATCATATAATTTATTTAGATCAGTCCTGGACAACACTCGTGATGTAAGAAAAGGTTGGGACAACCGTTGTTCATGTTGCCTTCCAGTCCCTGTCAGGTGCAAACAGAGTAATGATATTGCATGCAATTGGCAATAAGGTTTGGATGCAGGCTGCTCATATTGAACCTCCAAAAATATTTGAGAACACTTGGCTGATCCGCATCATGAGATGAATGTTGAAATATTTGAAGCTTGGTTCATGAAAATCCTCATCTTTTTCTTTTTGGAGTTAACACTCTTAGAAAATACCCTTCCTAAGTATGCTAATATGCTAGACAATGCTATTTATTATTCCTGGCTAATGATCAAAATTCTCATCACAACTGCAGGCTGTTTCACATACCATTGCTTCATTTGCTATACATGTGAATGAAAATGACAGCGACAACAAGGAAGGTTGATAAGACAGAGCAGTGTAATTAGAAAGTGTCCTTTGATAATAATTTACTGCTAATTTACTGTTCACCTTGGTATTCTAAGAAGTAAATGTCCATGTGTAGAGTGCAATTGCTTACTTGGAGAAAATGCGATGTTAGTTTTTGCACTTTGAATATCTTCATCTTGTTATGCAGCTTTGATGCATCACATGTTATGCATTACAGTAGCACAATAATACATTTCGTATCACATTGTGATATGATAAAAAAAAGAGGCAGAATGAGAAAATGATAGGCAACTTGAAAACTTTGGTTCATAGCAGCATCCCTAGTAAACAATCAGTTCAAATGCACTTTCTTATTTGAGCAAACGGCATAGGAAGCTTGTTTTTGGACTGCAAATTTGCATCTTAATAATTGTAAATGTCAAATGTCATGCTTATTGAGCTTTGCACTGGCCAGCTCTGCCTATCATCCATCATGAAGTTCTGTTTGCCATAGTTTGCATTCTGATGTATATCTAATTCCTTTACAAAAGTCACAAGATACAATTAGGAATTCGTATTGTGCTTCAAAAATGTTGGTCACAAGATACAATAAATTAAGAATTCATACTGTGCTTCAAAAAATCTTTTACTGATAATATATCCTTCTGTGTTCCTAATCTTTGGTTCACATTAGAGAAAAAATAGGTAATTTTAGTTTTAGCTTTATGCTAAATTTATTACTGTAATAATTTCTAGTAAAATGATGATGGGAGTTTTTACAAGCATTACCTTTCAGTTTTATCATTTGGAAGGGATCCTCAAGGGGTATTTAGAAAACTGAATTCAAATGGGAAGAGGTAGGGAATAAATAATAATGGGAAAAGATTGTCTACTTCAGATTTGCAAATGTCATGATGTTTGCAAAATCTTTAATTGAATTACAAGATGCTATAGCTGAACTGAGAAGAAGGATTAAAGTAGTAGTCTAAAAATGAACTTGTAAAAGACAAAGTCAAACTCTGACAGACTAACCTGTACCATACAGTTAACTCAGAAATAAAAAACAGACGGGGAGAGAGAGAGAGAGAGAGAGAGAGAGAGAGAGAGAGAGAGAGAGAGAGAGAGAGAGAGAGAGAAAAGAAAAGCACAAATGGCTTCCAACATAAATAAGAACTGCCTTTGAGCAAATTTTGGTGCTTAAAACTGATACTCCTGGGCAAATGCATTGATCCTAAAAGCAGGTTAGGAATTCTCAAACCTACATCATCCCACTCCAACTTTAATGCAACCATACTTGATTGTCAAAAAAGCAAGAAACTGTCATGGCTTTGTAATAATGATCTGTTACAGATAAACATATTCAGATAAGTCTAATAATTCCAACAATATAGTGCTGTAGAAGAGATGACAAAGAGCCTACCTACTGCCACCTTCTAACTTCATATAATATTGTAAAACCAAATCTGAAAAGCACACCATTAAACAAAACAAAGTTCAATGATGGGAAGACTGGGATAAAAATGATAGGCAAAGTACATGCTAGTCTTACTTTACTTTTTAATGTTCTGATCATTATTTGTTAACTGTTTCTTATTAACTGTAACACCCATTTGCAGTTTACCTTTGTTTCCAGAAACACAAGTTTATTTAGTAGTAGGAAATAAAATACAATGTACAGTCATTAAAAAAACACGGAGAAAAAGAGATACAAGATGGACATCAGTCTCCATTAAATTCTTACATGGAATCTCTCCATTTCTTTCCAAACATTCATTCAGCATATGAAAACACTAATTACAATTGGTTTTCTACTACTCACTTGCATTCACTTTGAATAAATAATATTAGAAAACAATTTAATTGGTTGCTCTACCAAATCTAACTTGCTTTAGCAAGATGAAACATCCCTCTTTAGTAACAGTTATCACATTTGAGATACAAAACCCTCATTTTGCAGCATTAGGGAAATCTACAAATTTGTCAGCAACACTTTGGCAAAAACACGGAATTATTGAAAATGGCTTTTGATTGCATGTATGCAGATTGCGTGTTAGTTACATATGTTATGAGGGATTATGATGCAGGTATCTTAACCTAGCTTTCATGCACTCTTGAGGCATGACAACACAGTAATCTGCCATCTTGTATCATCATGGCAATGGGTTAAGGTGAAAATGGAATTACTTAAATGTTTCTCTTTTCATCTATGCATCTGATTGATCAATGAAATAAAATTAATTAATTATTGTAATTTGTTCCAAGTACATCCTAGGTGTTGCTACTTTTTTACTGCTTTTCTTAAAAAGCTTTGAAACACAGTACTGTCTGAACACTCTCTAACATTGCCTTTGCAATGCACAAAAAAGCAGAGAGAGTTAATTTATTCATTTGGACGAGGTGCTATTTCTGCAGTCCCACTCTTAATTCAGTTCTTGGAGAACATGCCAGCAGAGCTCTACCTTTGGAAATCAATTTCAAGCCAAATATCCTTTGCCTCAAAGGCAAAACTGTGCAATTCCTGGACAACAAATACAAAAATAATCATCATTTACAAAGTTTCATCATAATAGATGTTTCTGATGCAGAAAAATCTATACGGTGGTCAACCCACTTTTGAGTTTTCCAGAAATAGTGGTTTAAAAATTAATTTACATTTCTTAAGGATTTCATTAGTGATAAGAGAAACTCATGTCTCCTTGGAGAACAATTATATGGCAATGGAAAAATGGCTCATGTTTCTAAAGTTCAAGATAGAGCTCTGGTACTGCACAATAATTGCTTCTGACATTACACCACTGTCACCAGCTGCTAATCTGAGAACACAGAGACAGACAGGCACTCACAGTCTTTGATTAGTGTTCTAATGGTAAGAGATGATTCATGAAAACTGTGTATATATGTATTATTATGTCCTTTGCAAGTTCAGTAAGACAACCTATGACCTGAGTTAAGATCACCTAGGTGTTGAATATGGTATTCACTCATTCACCTATTCAGAAATCTTACTTAGTTTTGATTTCTGTCAATTTTTTTTTTTTTTTTTTCCTCTCGCTCACTTGTCACTGCACAGTTGTGAAAGCTATTTTCAAGTGATAACTTGCATCTATTATGATACACTTTGTACAACTCAGGCAACAATTATTGATGATAAGCAACAGTTTGTGACTTTTTAATTCTGTGTTTACAGCTTCCTCTCCCCCACAGTTGCAAGTTCCTTCACTGGGCCACCAAATTTGCCTTTCACATTCCTTGGTGAAACATTTCACTTTCAAAAATTTCCAGAGAATCTTGTAAATTTCTATGACACACTTTCTGCTTTACTTGAAGTTTTCCAACTATTTTGTTATTATTTTCATTGCAATATACCTTTTTATGTAAACTTAAGCTGTCACCTCTAGCCAAATTTTATGCCATATTTGCAGAAAAGTCATGCACCTATTTAATTAGCAGATGTCTCACAGTGATTCTTCCAGAAATTTCATCAAGTATGAATTTATTATTCACCATAAGCCAATTCCATTTTTCATGACCATTTTGCAAAACCTCCTTCAACATAATTTAGACAGGTTGCAAAGTAGAGTTCATGTAATTAACATATGTTTAAATTCACATTAACTTTTACTTTCTCCTAGATTTTTAATTTAGATTTCTTCAGTCTTCTCATAGCAAGCAGGTAACTGACACATGTTCTATTACACATCTGTGTCCTCTGAGCAGTGCCAACCAGCCACATCATGCTGCAGTGCTATGTCCGAGAAGTACTTGAAGTTGTAGTGATGAACAGAGGAGTACCACCTAGTTTGGGAAGGCCAACATCAGTTGCTAACACAATTCTCTTTGCTGTCAGATACATGATTAGTTTCAATGTTGACAGCAGACTGGCATGTGGCTGGCGACGGTGGGCGGAAGACTTGAGCATAAGGAAACAGAATATGGCAGTGAGCTGCATAATCTGCTGCTTGAGCTGGGCAAGGACCAAATTCCTCACTCCTGAGAGCCTCGAGCACCCTGGTACAGTTCTGTGAACAAGATTCAAATGTGTGAAACAAACATTCTTGATGCCATCCAAAATGCAGTGGAATCAACACTCAGTGAAACAATCGATAAAATACACTTAATGAAAGTGGAGTAAACCTAAACACCGCAAAATAAATAGGTAAGTGAAGCTAGTAAGAGTGTTTAGATTGACTCCACTTTCATTAAATGTATTTTGTTCTTGATGCTTCTTACATTGATATATCAAAAACCCTGCCAATCCAAATCCTTTAAGAGAATATGTATTCAGACTAATTCTACAGATAAAGCTGTTACAGCTTTCAGAGAAACTTGCATTTTATGTAAGAAAGAAAGAAAGTAAGAGAAAGAGAGAGAAAGAAAGAAAGAAAGAAGACTATACACCAGAAAGCATACAGAGAAATGAGGAAAACAAATGTCAAAAACATCCTCAAAAAAAGTAAATATTTGTATTAATACTAGAAAGATTGAATATGATTTTGAAACCTTTTGCTCAAAACCATGCTTCAAATCAAAGGCTTAGAAACAAAAAAAAAAAGATTGTCTGAATCCAAGTGTGACCTCAATGTTTCAGATCTGATTAATCCCTGTTATGCATTGTCCATCATATGGTTAATAAAAAGGAACTATTTCAGCATTTTATTAAGCCTTTACCTGACTGTCATTTAAACCTCGCAGTTTGATTTTATGCTTTGTAGAAGATCTTCTTTATTTGTTAACATAATACAACAAAGATTGAAGTAAAGTGCATAAATTGCAACAAGTACTGACGGTATTAAGATTCTAATTAATTACAAAATTTTGAAAATATTTAAATACTGATACACACTATTATGTGTTTAATGAAACTATAGTTGCTACATTCCATGTTAGCATTACTCCTGACTTTTGATTCATCATTTGTTTTGCTTAAGAAAGAAACAATGAAACAGTGGTAATTAATTGATCCTTCACATAAGCCGTGTGTAGGACAAGGTTAGAAAGGTAGAATTAGAGTGAAAACTTCAATGCCATAGCCAGGATTTAAACCATGGATCTTCCAGTTTCCATCTGGCTGCTCTAATGAACTGAGCTACCATGGCAACAAGCTGGCATAACATTAAATTCCCCAACTGACTCATGTTTTTCCCAGGAAACCACATTTGAGATCTCCTTGCGGTTTATCAGAGAAAATTTTATAAACAGAAGGGCCCCAAATTACTAATTTCTATCTCTATACTCTAGTTTCTCAAAAATAATGAAAGGTTTATCTTTAAGTTCTGAGTAGGTGGCTATCTGTCTTGTATAGCAGAACATCAGCAAACTGGGCCATGTCGATGCTGGAAAGTCTGCTGTGAATAGGCTAAACGAAGTGTGAGGGTAAAATAATGCCTCAAAGACTTTGCCTTGTATGAGTTTATGTATAGATGATTGCCTGTAGTAACTACGACAATGGTGCATTGATGTAGGAAGCTATGTAAAATGATGATTAACTGTCAATGTATGCCAAGCTGGGTGAGTTTATACAAGAGCTCAGCATGCCAGGTTGTGGAGAAGGTATTTTCGACATCCAGCACCTCTGATGTGAAAGCTTGTCCTGGAACCCCAGGGCAGCTGACAACCTGCAGCTGCTGCTGAGTGTCGAGTGCCCTGGACGAAACCAAACTGGTAGATTGGGATGACTTTGATGACTAGCAATATTTGTACTAAAAACTAAAGGCTTGTGTTGGTGTTACAGTAACGAGTCTTATGTTGAGGAATGTAAAACCATACTTGGTGCATTGCTTTTCCTCACATGTCAAACAGCATTAATAATAATCAACTGAGGAAATTCAAATCTTTAATAAACATTAGATGCATATTCCAGACACATCAAACATATGTGCATATTGCCCAGACTCAATTTTACTGTGTACATATATACATTTGCATTTGAGAAAGAAGTCATTGTTGTCCCTTTCTTTTTACATCTAGTATTAGTTCTTGAATATAACAGTTTACACTAGTCAGCAGAACTAAACATTCTACTCACATTGCTTAAGGAACTCTAATAGAATCTACAAAAAGGATAACTCACAAACAGGGGTGGTAATTTTTCGCAAATGTAATATAGAGCAAAGTGCTCATAAGGCTTGTGATCTTGTATTTTGATTTTCACAACATGTAAACCACTTTATAAAGCTGTTCTGAAAATGTGATGAAATATGAGCATTTGAAAATTATACTAAAACATTATATAAATGCAAAATCAATCTTTTTTTAAAAAACAAAAAACTTTTTTTTCTTCCAAATTTCTTTCTTTTTTTCTGAAAATTTCAACTTGAGTTTGTACATTCTTGGGATGCTAAGGATGCACTTAACTACAATTCTGGAATATGGAAAGGTAATATGAAATATTGAGCAGTTTTCATTATTCCCTGAAATTAACCAAATAAATTTTACTTATTCTGTTATGACATTTAAAATAAGCTGGATCTGAATCTGCTGAATCTAGATTCACCATGCCTACTTCCAACTCAGCCTTACAGATGCTACCATCTTGAGCCTACCTCCGGATCCAGTCATACTGCTACCAACATCAGTTGACCTACAGCTGAGGATGAGAGCAATAGCTCTCGAAACATGTCCAAGTTTAAAATGCAAGTGAAATTATGTGACAAAAATCGACTAAATAATTTCTCTTAGTAATTACAAGCTTCACTGTTACTAAAATTAATAATAAAGTCTGTTTAAATCTGAGCTTTTGGGCATAGGGAAAAGACTCCAGCTGTGATCCTGATGATGAATGTAATTATTTTGAAGTACAGTGTGACGCTAAATTTGTGACTCACGTTTCATCACAATTAATTACCTAATTGAAGGGCTCTTTCTACCCATTTGCACATAAGTTGTAGGACAAATCGTTAATTCTATGCACTGTGCTGAAATTGTATGCTGGACATTGGTTACTCACAGATATATTGCAATTCATGAGCTCTTTTTCAAAGGAAACTGTAAAAAAGCAAAATGAAAAACACGTTTATGGAGTGTATGCTTAAGTGGGACAAAAATTTAAGTGGTAACATATGGAAGAAAATGCAACAAATGTTCTTTTCCCAAGAGGTTGCTAAGCTTTCTAATCCTGTCACTCTGGCCAGATACTGTCAATAGACTTGAAAGATTTAAGTTAAAGTAAAAGAAAGATGACATTTTTTGGTTATTAAATGAATAGTTTCCTTGAAATACATTAATACTTTAATTCCCAAAAGTACAAATTATAAAGTAAAATAAATATGTAGACTGCTTGAAAATACTGTGGGTTGTTAGCTCAAATACCCAAAGTGTAACCAAGTAGTTCTGCAATGTATTTGGGGTCCTACCAACAGCAAAGATGCTGACAGAAATTTCAGTCAGCACCATTTAATTGTAACCAGAGAACACAAATGATAGGTTAGAATGACAAGGTATATTCTATGATTTCATTTGATAGTGTTGCTAATTCGTGAACTTTCACGACTAAGTTAATTTTGAGCATTTTCTTTGTGTCATTCTGGTTTTGCATCAGCATAAATTCTTCTTACTCCTTACTCTGATACCTTGTATCAATTTGTTCTTTTTTTCTCTAAGTTATTTTATTCTATATTAATTTACATTCAATTCAAATGTTACTGTTTATGTTAGTTCAAAGAATGAAAACAATCAGTGAGTAAAAAAATGTCCACAATGCATTGTGACTAACTCAAAAAACCACAAAGTGAAATTTAAGTTCACAGCTTTAATGATATTTGAACACTAGTATTGTGGTGATTAAGAAATGCTATAATGTGTTCTGAAAGTTAGCTGATGCAACCATGATAAGCCAGCAAGTTGTACTGGTCAATGAGCGCATTATGACATTGCAGTTTTTTCATCAGTGACAAACAATATGAAATATTACTGTGTGCGCATGCGTGTGCATGTGCGTGTGTGTGTGTGTGTGAGAGAGAGAGAGAGAGAGAGAGAGAAGAAAATGCTCAGCTTCTTAAAAACACCAACCAATCTCTAATGACAAAGCAGTATTATTGTCTTAAATGATATGTCTTAAAAATTGGTGACACCAAAAACCTGGAAAAATTACATACTAGCATCGGACACAAGTGGACAACAGGTAAGTATATGATTGATGGAACTCAAACATTTTGTCTGTTCATTTTCTCTACCAACATAGTAGCTCAACTTACTACGTACATAGTAGAGAAAGTAAAAAGAAAGTGATTTACCACTTGAAAAAGTATATTTATTTGAAAATTCAAACTAATAGCAAAGAATATTCCGGAAATGGTTAATAACACAAAGTTTTATTTTACATCAATTTTTTGTCATCCTCCGTGGACTAGTGGTACCGTGCTACCTCTAGTTCACAAGGTCGCAGGTTCAAACCCGGCAGAGAGCAATGGATTTTTTCGGGCGTAAAAATCCTTGGTATGGCTTCCTTCGAAAGGGAAGTAAAACTGGTGGTACCGTGTCATAGATTTACAGCACATAAAAGAACGTCAAGCCTGATAAAGAGGCCTCTGAGCAAAATTACCGGTCTTTCACGACCAATATAGAATGGGACGCTAAGGACCATAGTAGTTAAAGAGTGTCCATAAATAAAACTCAATTTAATTTAATTTCACATCAATATTATATTTTCTGCATATTCATGTAGTGCTTTACCAGTTATAAAAAAATTATATACAAAATTGATTCAGAACGAAGATGACTTAATAACAGGCTATTCCCAAAAGATTCAAGACATATTATATTAATAAAATATGTGAAATATCTTAAACATTTAATATTTTAAACCGAATCATTAGTGTTTTGGGAAAATTAGAAAAAATGAAATTTTTTCCATTTAAATCATAGTTTAGGGTGAGAGTATTTGCTTGAAACTCGTGTCAAATATTTGAATGAAGTTGAACTTAAATGCCAAATTTTGTATTTATCCGACTTTTCACTAACACCATAGCTGAGATAGTTAAGGCATGATCGGGAGGTCTGCAGTTAAAATCCTATCAGGACCATCCTCCCTGACTGAGGTTTTTTTCTCCAGGTTTTCCTCACCAAATTTACTTTCCCGATTTTCATTTCATTTATCACCAGTTTCCAGCAAATGTGGTGCCATATGCGATAAGGGGGATTGTTAAACATTACTATAAAAATATCTAATGTGTTACATTCACATGACTTCGTCTACTCAGTTTCAACAAACTATTATTGCAAAAGCTTGTTCTTCAGACTTCTATCTAGCTTATGCTAATCAAGATAAACATTTGCAGAACGGATTTATTACATATTTCTTATAGGTACAATGGGAATAGCAGAATATAGTAGGCTTAAGTGATAATCAAATCTTTTAAGAATGGGTTGCTACAAGATGGCTTCAAATTCCTTTCTTTTTGCATGACCTACAGAAGAAAATGAATAACAAGGAATATCTCAGAAACGGTCAACTCCACAAAAACGATTTGCTTATATAAAGCGTGTACTTTATCGAGATCTACATTTTTTGTGTAGTAAGATTTTATCTATCTCTTAAGTATTGTCACCTATGCAAACATCATTCACAAAGAAGAAAACTTACGGCTATTTGCAGAAAATTCACGATATATATTTTGTCATGCAAATATCTTAAACATATTGTATTTTAATCAAAATCATTAGAACCATTTTTGAGAGAATCAAGATTTCTGAAAAGTTTTCCAAGTAAAGGGTAGTTTGGGATAAGGGGATTTTCTTGAAGATCTTCGTGTCGCATCCTTGAAGATGCTGAACTTAAATACCAAGTTTGGTATTTAAGGGTCTTTTCTTTTTAGTTATATTGTTTGTACGCACACCAACACACACATACACAAGGATTTTTGTCCAAAAAGGCTTTGGGGGGGGGGGTCAGGGAGCCTCAAAACTTATATTTATGGTGAAATCTCAGCATCAAATTTTCGGGTACTTCCCCTACTTATATAGGTAGTAGAGAATGTTAAATGGAAATTGCATTTTCAGTATTCTAGTGATGCTTCCTATCCCTGCAGATTAAGCAAATATATTGCAGCTTTAGTTATTCTTGATGAAGCCAACACTGTTCTAGATATCTTGCAGAATTGCAACATTCAGAGAGCAAGTGTTGTTGCTGAAGTTACAGATTCTGCAATGTATATCACAAAATGTGTCATATACCTTGCTATAGGGACTGATAGAAAATATGTGTCATATGCAGTGTTGGAGTTGCAAAGTTGAGTAACATTGGCAGTGTCTCAAGGTGATCTGGATGACATGTACACTGCTCTTTTAAAATTAAGAACAGCTTCCTTAACACCAGAAAGAGGAAGAACATTTATTTATCTTGAATTCTTGTAGGGAAAATATCAAGATCCAGTGAGCAAGATAAGATTACTTTGTTCCCCATGCCAATGTATGCAAGATGGAACTCCTGGAGTCAACATTTTTGAGAAAGCTTCTACTGCAATAGTTCAAATAGTGAAATTGAAAGCTGGTGTTTGTTGCTGAAATTTCATCCCTCTGGCAGATCTTATTACATTCCTAGAAGATCATCTTATACAATGATCCAAGTTCTCACAGGGAAACTCAATGATATTTAAGTAAAACAAAACTTCTAAGTGATGGTGTCTTTAATCAATATATTCTATACAGGCTTCAGGAGCTTATGCAACAACTGAAGGGATCAAAACAAGTTACATTAATTTGTGCGTCACAAGCAATTTTGATGAAACTAAGAAAATATAATTCTGGATCCAGCCAGGAAAATTGTCGACTCTGTAGGCACACTATTTGATCTCCTTAATGCTGCAAAAAGCAGATCTGTGGCACAGTTTATCACTATACAGAAAGATGTCATTCGTAAAGAAGGTACAGCCAAAAGTTCTTAGAGGTGCAAATAATTTTCCTAGATGCAGTTAAGGAGGAGTAAAGACTATGTTGCAGTAGATGTTATAGGTTTCCTAAATGGACTAAGGTTATTGCACAAGGAATATGCTGCAGCTCCTGTTAGATGTATTTGGCTTCTTTATTCAAATACGGACTTGGATAGATCTTTCTGTAAGTACCGTTTGATTGTCAGTGATAGAAGTAAGATTGACAGCAACTAATGCACAGAAACTCACAATGGTAGCATTTGAATAAGGATGCCAACAAGGCTTGTTAAAAAGCCAGTATATTAAAGTGCTAATAACAATTCTAAAATATTATAAACCTATATTTTTCTTTTCCAGGATTGGAATATGTTATCTTTATATACAACCTCATTATACTGATGACTGGCACTTGAGAACTAGAGCCAGTGAATAGAAACACGTATACCTCTTTTTGCATTTTATATCGACAAAAGCCTTAAAAAATAAAAATATTTTTAAACACCTTTAAGCATTACAGAATTTAATTGCACAAATTCTAAGGCTGGTAAAGGAAAGGCAAATGTATGAGAAAGCAAAATTATAAGATGTTAAAAGTCTAAAGATATATGCAAATTAAGTCATTGAAGATTGACAATGATAATAATAAGCTGGCCTTAAATCCAAGTATTATTCTAATTTTTCCACCATGTTCTTCTTTTTCTCTTTCTCAATAAGGAAACACTGCTGTCAGTAATTATAAACAGCCATTGCAAATATAATGGCATTGCTTTTTGTTAAAACTTTGCTTGCAACAAGGATGAAGTTTACCACTGCTTAGGATCAGACAGACATAACTGCATTTTTACTGCTTTTTACATATTTCTACATATGGGATCCCAAAGTTCATATCTATCTTGGGATCAGATGAATGTATCTCTAGCTTCCACATTTTAGAAGTTAGGAATCAACAAATCTGCACTTGATAAATTATAATAAGGATCATACAGATGTAAAAGCCTTTCCATTTGCCTGATCCTAGCCACAACACAGGTCAAAGAGACGGAAAAGCTGTTCCATCTCTCTGACTCTAATTACAGCATGGATCAAATAAGCGGGAGTGCTGATTCATCTTTTCAAGTTAAAATTACATGCTACAGGATCATTGTTGACAAAGGTTTATCAACTGTTACCGATTGAGTTCTATGAGTAATTATGCTCAATAATGATTCCAACTGAAGGAAGCCAGTAATGTTTCATTCTTTGAGTAGTGTGTGAGCATCAAGCATTGCAATGGAATCAAGAGGAAGGAAGATGGTTAGAATGATACTGATGATGCAGAAGAATCAAAGAAATGTTGGTAAATGTTGCGAGTATTATTATTATTACTATAACCGTTATAACACATACTGGTATAATCTTTATTGGTTACTAAGTTACAGCATCCACAAAAACTGAAAGGAAGAATAATAGTGAAGGAAATTCTCTAAGTTGCAAAAAAAAAAAAAAAAGAAAGTCATCTGAGAATACACAAAGAGTTGCAGAACAAGGAGATGTAAGATTTGCTGAAAAGTCAGCAGAAAATTCAGGAGAAGAAGCTGAATACACAGCAGCTCTTGCCACTGTAAGGAAATGAAAGAAGACTCCAGTTCTAGAGGAGTAGAAAAGAAATAAAAGAAGAAATAATACGCAACTAGGAAAATTTACAACATATGTTGAAATTCCTGCAAGAAGCTTAAAAGAAACAGATTGTTCTAAATGTATTAGACGGTACAATATTACCTTCAATGAACATGATACAGGCAACATTCATCATACCTTTTGGGAACTTGGATCTACCGAGTTACAAAGATATTATCTTTACAACCTGGTGGAAGAGTACAATAAAACAAAGTTTAAAGACAAAAGTGTGTACATCACAAAGGAAACAGAGCAAGAGGTACTTTGTAATTAAGGAGAATGAAAAAATCCAAGTGTGTATGGAATTCTTTCTGAATACCTTGGATGTTTCTGAGACTTTTGTGTGATCAACCATATGAAAAAGAAATGAGCACAACATAATTGAGAAGAAAAGAAGAGGACAACATGAACCCAGTGAAAAGAGACCAGAAGACACAAAAGAAATCATAAGAAATATCAATAGCTTCCCTACTCTCTCTTCACACTACAAAAGAAAGGACTCCATAAGTGATTAATTACCTACTGATTTGAATTTGACAGTAATGCATGATTTGCACAAGCAGCAGTGTGAAAAAAAAAGAACACCTGAAAGCTTTAGTTATATCAGCAGATATTTACTACGGAGTTCAATATTAGTTTTCACAGACCAAGAAAAGGCATGTGTGACAAAGACTTAAAATTTTTGCATCTTTCGGCACAAAAACAGGAGGATGAAACTTTGAGGTTTGAGCACAATGATCATTTATGAAGAAAAGAAATGGCCAGGGACTTCAACAATACTGAAAAAGTGAAGGCAAAAAACTGTGAAAGCGTGCTTGTGGAGTTCTCAGCTGTCCGAAAACAAATTCCAAGGCCATTTTCTATAAGCGACAGCTATCAAGTACAACCTTACTGTTCTTGATGTAGGTTAACAAAGATGATTGTTTTATGTGGGATGAGTTTAATGGGAAAAGGGGTTCAATAGAAATCTCAATCTTGTGTTTGGATCTTCCTTCTGAAGCATGCAAATAGAAGGGAAGTTAATGTTGTTTTCTGACACATGCGGAGGTCAGAACCGAAATGTTAATATGAGTACTATGTGTCTTCATGCTGTTAGTACCTTAGAGATACCACTGATTAACCAGTGCTTCTTTGAGCC
Organism: Deroplatys truncata; assembly: GCA_030765065.1. Lineage (NCBI taxonomy): Eukaryota > Metazoa > Arthropoda > Insecta > Mantodea > Mantidae > Deroplatys > Deroplatys truncata. The sequence goes on along the minus strand of CM060984.1, from coordinate 48,518,997 downwards.
TGGTCATTCTCAAATGGAAGTGGAACGTTCATGCCACAATAGAAAGAAAAAGTAAGAATATCAACATTTTCGATCCAAAAGGGTGGTATGCAGTCGTGCGCATGTCATCACAAAGCACATGGTGATAGAGATGCATGAATCAAAGTTCTTGGGTTTTGCCAAGCTTTAAAGGGAAATTATGACGAACAGGAAAAAGGAAGAAAATGGAGAAAAAGTAAATTGGATGAAGGTGGTGTGAATCCCATTGCAAATGTGAGCCATACATAATGTTTTTTAAATACTCATATGATGAAATAGAATTTCATGTTCTTCCTACAAGGGGTAGAACCAGATAGCCACGGTTAAATAATTCAGGAAAAGAGCAGCTGTTATCAGCAGCTTATGAGGGACAACACATCAGTACAAAGAAAAAGAAAACTCTGCTTGATTTGTGTCACATCAGTATAATACCAGCTAGATACCACAAATTTATGAACGACTTACAACCTGATGTGTTGCCCAAGATACAGAAAACAGGGAAGAAAGTTTGGGGGAAGTTTCAGAATTAAAACCATAGCTCAATGTTTTCACTGTGAACTGCTGTGTTTATTTCTTGTAGTTAATTTCACTATTTATATCAACAAGTTTCTAAAGTCTGTCTATTTGACTTTGATTAACAATGATACCTTAATTTTGATCTAATGCCTCGAATTTACTGAGTTTTATGCGGAGATTTAGATTTTGTGAGTGAAAAGTGTTAAGACAGTGCAGTAATACCAGAGTAGGCAAAGTGCATGTCAGTCTTCAAAAATGTATACCCCTCAAATAGTTAAATCTTATCAAATATAAGTGATTAATAAAGCAGAGATCAATTGTAGCTTGGGCTATGCTTCAAACAACCAGTAAAATTCCTTCTAACCTAGGAATAACTTTGGCACTGTCTTCGGTTTAGGGTTAGAGGAACATATTTACATGCAAAGATTTATGCTAAAGAGACATACAACATTTTAGTTAATTATTTTTTTTAATTGTATTGGAGTGCCCTAATTACAGGAAGATGGTACACAACAATAGGAAATCAAATGTGCTTTGATCTTCTGACAACTACGCCTATTAAACAATGTGACAACGTGTCTTTTTAATTTATAACATGTATACAATGATTACTTAATTACCAAAGTTTTTTGTGTTATGTACTGTTAAGCTTTACCCTAAAATATAATTTATTGTACACTTTAGATAACATTAAAAGAAAATAATTTCTTTAAATACATTAACAACAACAACAACAACAACAACAACAACAACAATAATAATAATAATAATAATAATAATAATAATAATAATAATAATAATAATAATAATAATAATAATAATAAGCTATAATGCACAAGTGGAGTCAAAACATCACTCTTGTCTCATCATAACTGTATTCATTTGTGCTAAGGCAAAGCCATTCTGCTAAGCACAGAGTTTCCACCCCATAATTTTCTTTCTTTACATGCATCACAATATCAATTGAGGCCAAATCAGTGCATACTAGTTCCCTGTAGTATTAGTTCCACTGTAGAGAATTTTGAACCCTCAGACCACAAGTTCTTCATCTCAAAATATTATCCTTGACTTTTTGCTCTCTTGGAATTTATGCGGTTGAATTCTACAATCTGTGTATACCAGGTGTTAAAAAAAAAAAGTATGTCATTTTGAGAGGTGGTAGTATGGACCAAAGTAAGAAAAAATATCCAGTAAACAAGAGCTCTAAAATGCATACCTTAAGAGCAATGAGTACTTGTTCATCTTCAGTACTGTGAAACATTTCTTTTACTGCAAGCTCTGCTATTACCTACGTATGACCTGCAGCGGCAGTAAACAAATGAGCACACATTATTCTGTTATTGTCTATGGATACCGCATGCAGTAAACATCTGTTAGTGTTGTTACTGTAAACCATATTTACAGTTCTGGGTAAGTGCATATTCTTATTAGTTCTAATGGACTCAGCTTGTGTTTTCATAAGTTTGTGAAATGCTTTTGCATTGCAGTTTTATCTTTAAATCTTTGGTGTATGCAATCCCTATTAATGATGTACAAATACTACACAAAGGTGTCCTCAATGCTTGCCAGAGCATCCATGACCAACCTGGAGTGGTGAGAGTGTATGATTCCTTAAGACGTTGGACAGGAGCTTGCCTTACTAGAATGGGCACCACATTGAGCACCTTCTTTAGTGATGGTTCACAAGTGCAGGCTGTATGTAATCACGAGCATGCCTTACTAGAATGGGCACCACATTGAGCACCTCCTTTAGTGATGATTTACAAGTGCAGGTTGTATGTAATAGCAAGGATCCCCTTACTAGAATGGGGGAGTTGCTGCCGACGAGTGGTGGAGTACGGACATGTGTTGACGAGCTCCGTGATGGGTGTTCCGATAGAGAATTACTGTGCGAGAATCGGAGTTTTCAACAGTGTGAAATGGAGAAAAAGTGGGAAGACTGTTAAAGGAACAATATCGGCAGGATATGGTAGGCTATAATTTTGGTGTTTCTATTGATTATCGGTGGAGTGGAATTGAACCCTGGGCCGGAGACGGAGGATGTTATGAATATGTTAAAGAAGATCACAGAAGATATGCTAGACATAAAGCAGATGGAAAAAAGAATCAATATGAGATTAGTCAAAAACTTGAAAGAAATTAAAAAAGAAATGGGAAATTTTCAAAGAAAAGTGGAAGAGAAGGTATCAGAATTAAACCTAAGATTGACATACTTGGAGAGAATGGAAGGTAATAATAGAAAGAGAAATATAGTAATTTTTGGATATGAGGAAGAGAGAGAAAAAAGATGTTGGCAACAGGCAGAGGATCTTGTGAGAAATAAGCTGAAGATTGAATTGACAAGATAGGAAATAATTGATTCATTTAGAGTAGGAAGAAGAGGAGCAAACTCTAGACCTATAATTGTAAAACTGGCAACAGTAAACTTCAAATAGAAAATTTTAAATAATGCATCAAAGCTACGAGGAACAAGCATTTTCATTGAACATGACTATGGGGAAAAAAGAGAGAGAGTTCAGAAACTTTTTAATAAGAGAGATGAAGTGGCAAAAGATCAAGGAAAGAAGGCATATGTAAGAGGACTTACATTATGGATAGACAGCGTCAGGCAGGAAACTAGTCATCAGAATTTGATACGGGAGACACACGACCAGGAAACAACAGAAGTATGCCATTTTGTTCACCATCACATGGCTGATGACGCAGGAGAGAAGAATGACTACATACGGACAAGTGACGCAGCGTGTGACATCAGAGGAGGGGAGGCATGTGGGATTGGAGAAAGAGATCAGCTGATGACATCACTGGGAAAGCGTGTTGAACCAACCCAGCAAATGAGGAATGACATCAGGCGACTAGTGTTAGGGGCAGTGGCAGGCTTAGACATTTGGAACCAAGGCAATATGAGTGTAGTGTCAATACCAAGTGGTAGTATAATACAAATCTAGGGTGTATAGGGATGAAGAAGAACAAAGAATGACACATAGTAGATCTAAGCTGAACCAATTTAGATTTGAAAGAAAAGATTCAGTATAGGATAAACATTTGGTGGTGTTATATTGGAATGTCGAGGGTCTATGAGACAAAATTGAGAAGTGGGGAAATCAAGCAATTGTTAAAAGAGGCTGATATAGTTGCCGTAGTTGAAACTTGGGTATGGAAAAGTGTGAAAATAGATATGGACGACAATGATTATTTCAGTCAATTAGCAATGAGAATCAGTCAGAAGGGGATAGTATCAGGAGATTAGGAGTCTTTATAAAGAAGTAGAGAAATTTTCATGTTAAGATAATAGAAAAGTTATATGATGCTAAGGTGCAGTGGCTATCGACAACAGGCTTATTAGGAAAAGTTAGCAAGGTGGCTTTAGGCATTGTATATAACCCACCAAGTGTATCTGAATTTTATGATCCCTAAATTATTAAGTAAATTAAGCCAAGATATTGAGATATTATGTAACATAGATCCTGATATAAAAATTGTTTTAGTAGGTGATTTTAATGCTAGGTCAGGATGTGAACAATCTCAAATAAGGACAGAAGAAAATACAAAAGTAAGGCAGGAAATTGAGAAAAGGCAAAGTAGAGATAAGATAGTAAATAAAGAAGGCAGAAAATTATTGCAATTTTGTGAAGAAAATAATTTGAATTTTTGTAATGGAATTAAAGGAAAAGATAGGATGGGTGAAATTACCTTTGTAAATAATAACGAAGAGTGTAGTTGATTACTTACTTTATTCATTGGGTATTGAGGATGTAATAATTGATTTTTAAGCAGTTCAGGGAGTGTTTACTAGCTGTCATTTTTCATTGAAGACTACATTTAGGGTTAAGGGTGAAGTGGTGGATGATGAACCTGTTGGGTGGAAAAGAAGATATAAATATTTAAATGGAGAAGGAAGGAGGAAGAATTAGATTTGGGTAGACTGAATTTAATTATGGGGGAAGACACAAAGAGTAATGTAAATGTATTATTAGAAAGGAAAAAGTCAGAGGAAGTAACTGGGAGATTGGAGTGGATAGTTAAAAAAGTAGGATGTAAAATGAAACAAAGGAAGGAGTGGCAAATGGAAAGAAAGGGATGGTTTGATGAATGTATTACGGCTAAGAGGAGAGTGGAACAGGAATTAAAGAGATGGAAACTACAGGAGGATCAGGATTCAAGGAAACATTATTTAACAATGAAATGGAGTTATAGATGTTTAATTGAAGTAAAAAAGAAGGTATGGGGTGGGAGATTAAGTAAGAATTTGCTTGAAGCAGTAAACAAAAATGATAACTGTAAAGTATGGCAAATAATCCGAGGAATGTATAATAGGAATAAAAGGGGGAATGTTATTGTGCCAGAAATATGGTGTAATTACTTTAAAAACCTATTAGGCATGCAGACCCAATTAACAAACTTAATCCCATTATCTTTAGATACAGAATATATAGATAGCCTAAATAAGAAAATATTGGCAATGGTAGTTTGGGAGATAACTAAAAGGTTTAAAAACAATTAAGCATCAGGGATTGATGGTATACCAGGGGAGTTCTGGGAAAAATGTATAGAGAACAGAGATAGGACCGAGATACTGGTTAATCTGATGCATATTATATTTGAAGGAGGAAAAGTACCACATAATTGGAAGGCAAGTATAATTGTACCTATTTATAAAGGGAAAGGAAGTGTCACAGATCCAATTAATTATAGGGGTATTAGTTTGTTGTCAGTCTTAGGAAAGATCTATTCAGGAATATTAGCAACTACATTACAGAACTGGGTAGAGGAAGAAAATAAACTATTAATATTTCAGAGGGGATTCAGAAAAAGTAGGAGAACAATGGATAATATTTTTATTATAAAATCAATTATAAATAAATACTTAAGTATTAAAAGAGTTAGGGTATATATGGCATTTATTGACTTAGAGAAGGCATTTGATACTATAGATAGAGAGGCACTATGGGTTAAACTGAGAAGTAAGGGATTAAGCTTAAAATTCATTAGAGCAATACAGAACATATATATAAATAATAAGTTTTATATTAGGTTGAATGGTGATGAAATTATGGGAAAAATTGATTGCAATATGGGGTTAAGACAAGGTTGCAAACTTAGCCCTATACTGTTTAACTTATTTATTGATGATATCTTGGAAGAGTTGAATAAGGATAACTTATACTTACCCACAGTAAATAATAGAGAAATTCCAGGATTACTTTTTATAGATGATTTAGTAATAGGTTCTATTTCAGTAGGAGGTCTAACAAAAGTGCTCCATATCATATATTCATTTTGTAAGAAAGGGGTTTAAGAATACATTTTAAAAAGTCAAAGATAATGGTATTTAAAAAGGGCTATAAATTGAAGGAGGAGGAAAAGTGGTATATGGAAGGGGAAGGGCTGCAAATAGTAAACAAGTTTGATTATTTAGGAGTGAGAATAAGCAGTAAAGGGTGAGTAATGATCACAAGATAAGTGCCTTAGCTAAGGGAAAATTAGGAATGACTGCCATAAGAATGTGCTTAAAGAAAATACCAGATATGCAAATTAAATGGTTGGAAAGGGTTTACAAAGCTGTAGTTGAAGCAAAAATGGTCTATGAATCAGAGATTTGGGGAAGTGACAAAGGATGGGAGATGATTGATAAAGTACATAGATCATTCTGTAAATGTATATTAGGTTTATCCATTTCATCACCAAATGGAGCAGCAATGTTGGAGTTGGGAAGAGTAGGTAGCAAGGGCATGATAGTAGAAAGTATACTTAAATATTGGTATAGATTGAAATCAATGGACGAACATAATATCTTGAGACAATTTTTAATAAATGCAAGAAAAATCCAGTGCTGGGATGAACTGGGCTCAATAAGGAGAATCCTACAGAAAGTAGGAATGGGTAACTTATGGGATGAGAGAGAGAGGTTAGTTAAAGGTTTATGGAAAGAAGTGAGGAATAGAGTGGAAGACATAGAGAAACAAGAATTATTTCAAAGTCTGGAAGGAAAGAAAAGCTTGGAACTATATATGCAATTAAAAGTGGGCTGGGGAAGGGAGAAGTACATGAATGTAGGTAATAGGTTAGCGAGAGAAGGGTGGGCACATTAAGTGCACATAGGCTAAGAGGAGATAGGAAGGGAGTAAATTTGGATAGATGTCCTCTTTGTGGAGAGGCAGATAATGACTTACAATATATAATTGAATGTGAAGTAACTAAGTTGTGGAGAGATCAGTTTTTACCTAAAGAATGGGAGAATGTCAACAAAGAAGTATTAAAAGTTAGAATAAGAAAATACAAAAGGAGGGGGATATAAAAAGGATAGGAGAATATATGGGAAGAGTAAGAGAAAAATGGCTTAGAAAAATAAAGCAATATGTACGTACATATGTATAAATCTTCAGCAGGCTACTACTCTACATCATTATTAAAGGTAAAGATGTCTACCCCAAAAATTTATCAATTTGATCTAAGTGTTAAAAAAACATATTCTGTAATTCCACAAAAATGCACTTATTGTATACATAGCTACACTATGTGATCAAAAGTATCCGGACACCTGGCTGAAAATGACATACAAGTTTGTGGCGGCCTCCATCGGTAATGCTGGAAGTCAATATAGTGTTGGCCCACCCTTAGCCTTGATGACAGCGTTCACTCTCGCAGGCATAGTTTCAATCAGATGCTGGAAGGTTTCTTAGGGAATGGCAGCCCATTCTTCACGGAGTGCGGAACTGAGGAGAGGTATCGATGTACATCGGTGAGGCCTGGCATGAAGTCAGCGTTCCAAAACACCCCAAAGGTGTTCTATAGGATTCAAGTCAGTACTCTGTGCAGGCCAGTCCATTACAGGGATGTTATTGTCATGTAACCACTCCGCCACAGCCGTGCAGTATGAACAGGTTCTCGATTGTGTTGAAAGATGCAATTGCCATCCCCAAATTGCTCTTCAACAGTGGGAAGCAAGAAGGTACTTATAATATCAATGTAGGTCTGCGCTGTGATCGTGTCACACAAAACAACAAGGGGTGCAAGCCCCCTCCAGGAAAAACACGATCACATCATAACACCACCACCTCCGAATTTCACTGTTGGCACTACACACACTGGCAGATGACATTCACCGAGCATTCGCCATACCCACACCCTGCCATCGGATCGCCACATTGTGTACCATGATTCGTCACTCCACACAACGTTTTGCCACTGTTCAATCGTGTAATGCTGATGCTCCTTACACCAAGCGAGGTGTCGTTTGGTATTTTCCTGCATGATGTGTGGCTTATGAGCAGTCACTCGACCATGGAATCCAAGGTTTCTCACCTCACACCTGTCATAGTACTTTGGATCCTGATGCAGTTTGGAATTCCTGTGTGATGGTCTGGATAGATGTCTGCCTATTACTATTTACGACCCTCTTCAAATGTCGGCGGCCTCTGTCAGTCAACAGACGAGGTCGGCCTGTACTCTTTTGTGCTGTACATGTCCCTTCATGTTTCCAGTTCACTATCCATCACAGACTTCTGACACAAGTGACACCCAATCACATGACCACGTTCGAAGTCTATGAGTTCCACGGAGCATCCCATTCTGCTGTTTCACGATGTCTAATGACTACTGAGGTCACGGATAATGAGTACCAGGCAGTAGGTGGCAGCACAATGCACCTAAGATGAAAAACGTATGTTTGTGGGGGGTGTCCGGATACTCTTGATCACATAGTATACATCAGTATTTTCTGCATTTGTAAAATCACACAAAATCTAATGTGTACGAAAGGGAATAAATCAGTTGATGCACAATCCAACACTACACTTCAAGCATATTGTTCTCGCACTTGATTTACAGTTGTCATTAGCACGCTTTTTCCTTTTTCCTCCTTCCGGTGGCTGGACAAGGTGGCCAGTTCTGTCAAATCTTATAGAATCTGATATGCGATCACTAAGAGATATCCGTGAAGCTGCTGGTCTTCCAACTCCTTCTGGTACAGTATGGTATCTCTTGAGATAGATGGTAGCCATTTCTCCTTAGAAATCCAGCTGAGGTATTCTTTGTCTTCTGGCTTTATTGTACAAAATTCAGCTGTTTTGAATGGCCACATCTAGCATCATGGGTGCAGCTGCCTCTGGTATTGGTGGCTGTACCAATGGTTGTACTCGTTTTGGTCAACATGTATTCTTTTGTTGTTTGGTAACCTTATTTCAGCGTTAGCCAGTAATTGACGAGATGTCAGGTTGTCAGATAATCCGCCTTCATCCTAATCCTTATCTGTGTCAACGTTTGATACTGGTGATTCAATAAACACACTACCATCAATATCATCACTGTAAATTATCTCCAGTGCTTCAGCAAGTGAAAGGCCTTTCCTGAAACAACATAGTGAAATACATGTCTTACTGAGTTTATCTGCCTAACGTTGCCATATGGTAACATTGGAATTAGGAAACCATAATTTCATCTGTTTTTTCTGAATCACCTTGTAAGTCCCTCAGAATATATATTGCACTATACAAATAAATATACTACCAATAAATAATCCACATAATACCTCTAAGCATATAAAAATATACTTACTTGAAACGAATGTCCATTTCTGCTCCACATTCAGCGATACCAGTTTTCGAACAATCTGTATATTATTATTATTGTAACAATCACGACAATAAACACTATATTGTCGTAAATGTGGTTCCTGTACAGGGTGATAAGAAGCAGTGCCAAACCTCCAGCATAATTTTTGAAAGCGCAATAACAACTTTAAGAATGTGTTACGTGCGTTACCATATGGCAACGCTAGGCGTTAATGGGTTAACATGCTGTATATGTTGGGAAACTCACAAGTCCTTAAAACAAAAGTTCTCTAGAGTGGAAACAAGCTAATGTTGTTAATTTGTATTGCTGACTATTACAAGAGTTGTTTAGGGTGTATACAGCAAGGGGTATATAACAAGTCCTAAAAGCAGTATACATTTTTGCAAGGACATGAGATGAATTGATGACCTCCGTGTATAACGCTTGCAGAACTAGTTACTTCTAGAGTTAATCACATATTCATCATCATTCTTTTCAGACATGTAGGTAGGAGAGGCAACCTAACAGCAACTGAAGTGGGCTGACAGAGCAAAGAGTTTCTGTGATTCTTTTCCTCATACATTGTATGACAACCATTCATAAAGCAGAGCAGGAATCATCTCTCTTCTTGCCAAGCAAATTTTAATTTTTAGCAGAGCTAAAAATCAACAAGGAACACAGTGTAGGAGAACTTCTTTTGATTGCTAGCAGACAAGGATTATTTCCATTATTTCTTTTCCCTCACAGAAATGATTTCACATTACATATGTTACGTACCTGCAGATTTATTCCATTAATATCTTTGTCCAAAGAAGTTACCAGCATAACGACAGCTTCCTGTTTTGATGTATCAAGATGATACATCATTCGAGCACCTGTAAATTATAATATAACAAATTATTTTTTATTATTGGTATTTTTTCACTCCTAGAATTGTATGCAATTATATTGAATAACCAATGCCATTATTAGGTGCAATGGGAATTAAACTTCATTAACTTGTTCACAAATTATGACTATTATCACTTATTACTATAAGCTTTTCTACCATTAATATGCATATAGGTAGTAATGACAATAGTAAACCTGAATTGGTTGAAGCTAAAAGGTATCATGCAAAAAATACCACATTTTTTATGCTATTCTGTAATTGGATTTTTAATAGAGCTGAAAGAATTTACCGCTCTGGTCATTATTTTCCAATTTCTTTTATGATGTTCTATGAAAATGAAACAAGATAGAACAGGATGGCATGGGACACAACACTATGTACCTTGGAAACATTTGTTGTTTATGTACTACAGTATACAGATCAGTTCTCTAAACCAATAAATGGCTTATGATTTTTAATGATATAACTTCTTTCTCCTGAAATGTTGCAAAACCTGAAATAATGCCTTTCACCTCTGACAATTCAATTCCATGCCCATTATTATTCTGTGGTCAGAATTACAAATGCTTTCAGATTTAAGTAAGGCACATCTGGTGGAATACCATTTATTTGCTTCCCAAGCAAACTGTGGGGGTTTAATGCTCAGGATTTGATAATAAAGCCATTTTCCTTCTAGCTTTCCCTGGATACATGTTCAAAACTTGGCATGATTTAGGTGTTCCATATTCATGACCTCATCTCATGTACTCATTGGACAGTTGATGTAGAAAGATAAATTCTATGGCGATGGCTCCTAAAACAGTCAAGAATAGCTTTGAGATTAAAGGTTTGAAACTAAATACTGCTGATTTTCATTGTAGTTTTGGTGTTATTTACAAAGTTTGTGCAATCTGTATCCATTTAGAGCCTTTACTTTCATGTGCTGTTTTACAGGTATGGCACTTACAATTTTTTTTCTTTTACGTCTGATTGATTCATATGGGAATTTTGTAATAGTTGTTTAACTTGGGTTCTTTTCTTTGCTAAACAAATCAGCCTTTTCGTTACCATTCACCCCACTATGAGATGGAACCTGCTGTAGTGTAATCTTTTTCCCTAATTTTAGTAATTTGTTGTACCATCTTATACATTTCTTTACTCTTTTCTGTTTTGTGATGTGTTACTATTGCTTGTATAGCAGCCTGTGAATCTGATGGAATAATTACATATTTAAAGCCTGAGAAATATATTTTGTAGTCCTATGTAAAACAGCTTCTAAATCCCCATCAAAATTTATTTTATTTCTTCCAAAACTTTTAGTGTTGGAAGAATTTCACCGATTAACCTTAAGAGATTATAGAGGAGTGTTGGGGTACAATTGGAGATAGGACACTTATGGTTCCAGAGTGCATGATTTTGTGCAACAAGCCAAAATAAATTTGAGCCAGTATGCCACTGATATCACCTCAATGATATATGCAAGCGTTTGCTGCACTGCCAAGAAATGTGCATGTGTGGCTCAGTGTTAAAGTAGGGAGCTCTCAAGCCAGCGACAACAAATTCGAAGCTCAAGCCCTGCCGAAAGTTTCTCTATCTCTTTTTTCTGTTCCTCAAATTGTTGATTGTGAAGGATATCGAATACTAGACTGCTCCATTTGTTATTACTGCTGGTGTTAACTGTAATCAAGCAAATCAAACGAATGAATTTTAAACAGGAATGTACAATATAAGACTGTAATGCTCTAAACATACAGACAATATGTAATCAGAATCCTTTATGGGGGTGACTTTAAAAATGGCATTACCATGACCTGGGACTAATACATTATTTTGCTTATGAATTGGAAGAATGCACTGTTAGCCCTGGAAAAGAAATAAAATGTGTGCAAGGCAAATCACAGTCACATTCCTGCTTAAGCTTTATTTATGCACTTCCAGGAACCATAGAACAGCATATTTCTTCTTCAGACATATGGAAGCAGCTAACGTGAGCATTCCCATTTGTGAACTCTGGTTTTCTGAAATATTTTCCTTTTGGGAAGCACCAGAATCACGAGATAGCACTCCTATAGATTTGCAAAAAGTCAAATATACTATGAAAGCACCTGTTGCAGCACGCACGGATAGTTCACTTGGTAACATGGTTGATTATAGTGAAATAGTACTGTGTTCAATTGCCTCTGTAAAATAACTTTTATTGATCTTCTTGTGTTTAAGATGAGAAGTGCATGCATATGTGAATAGCAATGATAATTTTAATTTCTGAATAATCCAGAAGAAAAAAATTTAGCATTAGTGTAATAAAGTCATTTCCAAAGAGAATTTGCTATACAGTTCAAATCTATTGCATATGAACACCTACAATATTCCTGTTTGCAAAGTGCAGCTGCAACACCTAAGCACATGCACGAATCTGAAGGTCCCTACAGCTGTCAGCCTTGCTGTGTCATTTGAGTTATGTCGATCGTATTCAATGAAATAATGGCTAATGGTTACAGTTTTGAGGAGTAGCAGGCATGCATTTTGTTTATGAGAAACTAAAGGCAGCACGTATGAAGCTGTGTACGGAAGAAGATATCCTAACAGATGACATCCACACCCCTCAAGTTTACAGTCTGTTCACTAAGAGAAACTGGATCCCTGGAGGTGCATCAAGCAAACACTGGTGCAAGATGAACATGTCACACTCCAGTATTTGAGGAAGATGTGTTCAGAAGGTTTCAAGAGACCTCTACAGCTAGTACGCATGCTATTGCACATACAATGGACATACAGCAATTAAGTGTATGGCAGGTGGAGGAGGAAGACTAACTCCATCTGTTCCATCTTTTAAAGGTACAGTCCTTGACACCAGGAGATTTTGGTTGACGAATGCAGTTCTATAACTAGTCCCTGAACAGCCTGATTTCTTTTCCCAAGTGCTCTTCATTGATGAGTGTTGTTTTACAAGGGATGGAATGGCATTCAACCAGAGAAATAGCCATGTGTGAAGCCATGATAATCCACAGGCCATTGTGCAGAGGAGCAGTCAGTACATGTTCAGCATCAACATTTGAGCTGGCATAATTTTCAATTACCTTGTTTGGTCCATATCTTCTTCCATCTCAGTTAAATAAACACATATATCACAAGTTCTTGATTCATGTTCTACCTGAGTTTCTGGAGGACGTTCCTCTTGTCCTCCAATGCCATATGTTGTTCCAGCATGACGGAGCTCCTGCCCATTTTGACAGGGATGTTAGAAACCATCTAAATAATGCATTCCCAGGACAATGGATTGGTCATGGTGGTACTGTTGCTTGGCCACAACGTTCTCCTGATCTCACTCCTCTAAATTATTTCTTATGGGGTCACATTATGAGCCTTATACATGATACCCCAATAAACTCAGAAGAGGAAGAATGTACAAGGCTCATATAAATAAAGACTGCCTGTGATGTAATCTGCAACACTCCAGGCATCTTCGAGAGGGTACGAGATGCATTTCTTCGTCATTGCAATCTATGTTTGGAAGTTGAAGGATGTCACTTTTAACAGTTCCTTTGAGCTGTTTTTTGCATGAAAGCATGAATAATATGTTTAGTTTCCTTTACTTTTTCTTATAATTTTCAAGCTTCCTTCACTCCCAGGATAAATAGGAGCTTTAATTTTCCTTGCTTTTATAAATTTCTTCCATCCTGAGAATAAATAGCAGCTTTAATTTTCCTTCGTCTTCCTCAATTTCTAAATCTTTCTTATGAAAAGAGGTGTGAACAAACAAATTTCCCTACTAATTCATCATTTTCCAATTTCCTCCAATCTGAGGATAAATAAGAGCTTTTATTTTCCTCTATCTTCCATAGTTTCTACAACATTCCTCCACTAAGAGCTGTGAATAAACAGTTTTTCTCGCTATTTTATCCTTATCGTTTTCCAGTTACCTCCACTCTAAGGATAAATAAGAACGTTAATTTTCCATGATCTTCCTGGATTTGTAATGTGCTTATGTTTCCTCCAGTCCGAGGTTTGAACACCCTCCCCCTTTTCTTGTTATCACTTTCAAGCTTCCTCCGCTCCAAGGATAAACAATTTTAATTTTCGTTCTTCATTATTGTTTACAACTAATTTTTCTCCAGCCTGAGGTATGAATAAAAAGCTTATTTTCTTAATTTCTTCTTGTCATTTTTTAATTTCCTTCACTCTGAGGTATTAATAACTACTTTAATATTTCTTAATCTTTCTTATTGTTCACAAATGTAATTCTCTATGAAGTATGAGCATGTGTGGTTTCCATTGTTGTTCATCTTTAACAGCACATTTCTTCATTCCCTAAGGGGGAATGGATGGAGTAATCAATTTTTGCACATTTCTCCCTTAATATTTACATAATGTGTTCCCTCTATTCATGGCATATACAAGACTACATAACAAGTAACCAATGCATTTTACCATTAAAACCTGTTCTTTTTATGATTACTGGCATCTACTTATATGTATGTGAGGCATGACTAAGGAATTATCTTTGTGTGTTTACTCCGGTCCATTGTGAAATTAAAAGTTACATTTCTTTCTTCATTCATTATCTCTAACATTTCGACTTTGTTTTCATAAATTTATACTACACCACCGTCATGTTATTGCCATTGCATTGTTTAAAACGCATGTGCTATATCATTCCCTGATTATTTCTATATCCATGTAACAGAATATTTATTGCAGCTTCTTTTGTACAGTGTTTTTTATCAGTAATTAATTTCTACATTTAACTAAATAACACTAAATATTGCATAGTAACCTTCAGAAAGGAGCAGGCATCTATGCTCTGTGCAAACAACAATAATACACATATTGCTGAGCAATAGATTTAAACATTGCATGACAAAACCATGTGTAGAAAGGAATTTATTACACTAAAGCTAACATTTTCTTCCTCTGCATTCAGAAATTAAAATTATTATTGCTATTTTGTGTATTCATGCACCTCTCATCTTAAAACACAAACAGAATATAAAAGTTATTTTACAGAGGGAATTGAAGACAGCACTATTTCACTATAGTCAATGATGTTATCGATTAAGCTATCCGCACAAATGGCAATAAGCACAATCTACAAATGTATAAGAGTGCTATCTCGTGACTCACTGGCACTTCCCAAAGGAAAATATTACAGAAAAACAGAATTCACAAATGGGAATGCTCACTGTTAGCTGTTTTCATACATATGAAGAAGAAATATGCTTTTCTAAGATTCCTGGAAGTGAATAAGTAAAGCTTAGGCAGGAATTTGACTGTGATTTGCCTTGTACAATAGTTATTTCTTTTCCAGCTAACAGCACGTTCTTTCAATACATAAGCACAATAGTGTATTAGTCCATGGTCATGGAATGCCATTTTTAAAGTCACCTCCATAAAGGATTTTGATTACATATATGTATGTTTACAACATTACAGTATCTTATGTTGTATATTCCTGTTCAAAATTCATTCACTTGATTACACTTAACAACAGCGTAATAACAAAGGCAGTGGTGCAGTATTCCATTTCCTTCATAATCAACAATTTGGAGAGAGAAAGAGAGAGGAGAGCGATTTGGCAGGGCTTGAATTTGAAATCTGTTTTTGGCTTACTGCACAAAATCGTGCACCCCGAGATCATAAGTGTCCTATTTCCAATTGTTTCCCCAACACCCCTCTATAATCCCTTTAAGTTAATTGGTTGAATTCTGAAACACCTGTATAAGGAAAAGAATGGCATATGCCTGTTGCTCCACACCCATAACTACTATCAAGCAAAAATTAAATAAAATCTGTAACACTCCATTCTGGTACACCTACACCAGGATGTGTATTCCAAATGTTGTATTTATCCCCTTATTCTTATTAATTTATACAATATTGTTGTATGGATTTAACTATTAATAAAATATTAGTAAATACTATTTATTTTAGAATCCACTATCCACAATAAATGGAATGCAGTTACTATCCATTTACTAAATTATTAAAATGCTAATTTACTAAATACTCCTACTAATATCCAACACACATAAAATATTCTAATCTGCATATATTACATTTCTTTATAATCTATGTACTATTAATTTTCTGTAATCTATGTATTAAATATTCTGTTCATAATTATTTTTATATTCAATGCCTTAACTAATCATTTATACATCATAAATATGCTTCACTTCACTGAGCTATCAAACTAATCTATATATTATTTTTATCTATATTAAATATTTCTTACTTCACTACATATCTAACATCATACTATTTCTAATTCTTTACCATATTCACCACAATTTCACATTTTGAACTTCTGCTATAACCCACTTCACACCCGAATTTGAGCACTTTCTTCCCTTTTAATTCATTTCCTACTCACTTTCAATAACCTTAATGTTTATCATTATTCACTCATTGTCCTCTTCTGCCTCCAGCTTCTCTTTTCACTCAATTCCTATTATCCCTTCATCATGCGCTCCTTATTCACCACTCCATTAAGATCCCCTGGCTCCTCAATTCCATATCTCCAACTCCATGCCCCAGTCTTCTTTCACTCCCAGTTCACCCTCCTATCAGCAACTCATCACACGCCAAGCTCCCTCATTCTTCATTTATAATCTAAATATAATTGTGGTTCAACATTTTTACTCTTTATTCTGTTATCCTCTTCAATGTTTTCTTCCTAAATTTATCAAATATTTTCTTCTTCCTCTTCCTCTCCTTCTTGTTGTGTTGTATTTAATGTAGTGTATAATATATGTTGATTTTATAATCTTTCTGATCTTCTAACTTCCTCTGTATTGGTGGCACTTCCTGTACTATAACCTCTTTCCAAGCTATTTTACTTATCTTGTTTGTTAATAAATTTAACTGATCATAAACATGTTTTGTTCTTAATATTTACGATATCTGATAACCACTTAGTACACTTCTTTCTTTAAAGGTGTCATTGTTGGTAATAAATACCTTCAACAAGGTCTATTCAGGTGCTCCAATTTGATTATAACATTTTCAAAGATCATTTATGGTTTTATTAATAGTCTTCCAATAAGTGTTATAGGACCGTACCACATAAAATAATGCCATAAGTCTTTAATGGGCTGAACGTATTTTAATTGTAATCTCTCAGAAATGTTGCTAAATATATGAAATGTTCTTCTTTGCATGTCGATACTTTCTCATTTCATCTGCCATGATGATTTTAATATTTGTTTAATTTGTTTAACGATATCACATGTTGTTCCAATAACTTGTTACTTTTTCCAGATTTCTTATTTTCATCCAAAAAATTGCTCCCCTTATTTTTATTATTAGATCAATGGGCCAAATGCTGTAGTACCCAATAAGGTTATAGTTGGGACTCTACCCTGTTCCTGTATATGTTATTAAAATTTTCCTTTGTGTTCTTTTTAGTAATGTTTTAAAGTAGAGCACCGGTAATTCAAACTAACTGGGGCTGAGGCTATCTCAAATTACAAAAAAACTAGGATTATATGGAAATATCACTAAATTAATGGGTAAATCATAAATACATGTTTAATGGGCACAATAATGGTTAGAAAATAAAACAAAACAATTTAGTACATACCTGTGTTACATGTACATATATGGGCACACATTTCCAAGTCGCAAAATATAAGTTACATTTTAAAGAAATTGTCCAAAGTTCTTTGTTTTAAAATAGAACCACATTTTTTAGCAGCAATGTTGCGCCATCTTCTAAGAAGCATGGTGTCAGTTGGCGTAGCTTTAGCTTGCTGCTCGATATAACGCAATACCACATCTAGCGCTACCAAATCCTTGGTGTGAGTAATACTGGTACAATTTCTTCAGGCAATTCCTCGTCACCACTGTCTTCACTCGGCTCACTAACCATTTCAACAATTGCAAGATCAGTCACTTCAAACTGTTCATCACTTTCATCCATTCTGAAACCTCACTCGCATTCACATTTTCACATCCAGCAAGCTTTTTCATCAGTTCCGCCAGTGGCAGATCATCTTCGTCTGTACTGTTGGTATTCGTTTAATTCTGTAAAATCTGGTTCCAAGACTTTTTTAGCATCTCCACCTTTATTTCAGACCATGAATCAAAGCCTCCAGTTTTACATTCAATGCCACAAATTTTCTCTTACTCCTATCACTCATTGTAATGTATGAATTAAAACATTAAAAAACACACAGTTACATATGTACAACACTTTAAAATTGACGTGACATAGGTGGGCTCACTACAGAACAGATGTTACTACACAACCATCTACATACAACAATGATCAGCCTATGTTGTAAAATGTGTATTTTTACTTAAGCATATTTTGATGACCACTGTTGCCGAGTAGGGACAACAGGGGTAACAATAAGGATGGTATGCACTGTATAACTGATTGTCAGGGGTCCCGCTTAGTTAAGGATCCACAAAGAAAGAGCAAGCGCACTCCTCAAAGTCTAATGGAACCTGTCCATCTGTAATAGAAATGCATTAGCACTCTCTGAGGCCAAGGGTATTTCTGTGCATTATGAATGAAAACCCTAAGTGGGTCAGTTTTACATGTATTATACATAGAAAATTGAAAGAAAGTTCAAAATGTAACATGTTCGGAAGTTGGTAAAACATACATGCAGGCAACTTACAAAAACGGCATTTTACTCTAGTTTCAAACAAAATTTTAATTTTCTTAAGACCAGCTCGAATTACATGGAACCTCAAAATACCGGAGCTCTACTATATTTACAAATTATTCATTCTGTGCGCCCATACTTCTGCCGCATAGGTTATAATTGCTGCAAAAATACTCTTGTGGTATGTTATTATTGAATTTAGCAAAATTTGAGGTCGATTCTACTATTCTTGCCAATTTCATCATTATTATCTTGGAATTGTTTCTTATGCAATTTTTATGTTTTCTAAAGTGTAATTTCTCGTCCAAAAATATACCTCAATATTTGGCTTCTTTTTGGCATCTAATTGATTGTTAAATTTATCACATGGATTTTTCTTCATAAGCATATTCCAGGATTTAGCGGAGCTATTTGCAGTCTCATCATATTATACCAATTCTATAATTTAGAAGTTAAATTATTTGCTCGCAATTCTTTGTTCCTATTTTCTCCTTCTATGATAAAAAGAACATCGTCTATATAAGCTATCATATTATTCATTTCTATATCATTATTTAAATCATCCAAAAGAGTTTCCAAGATAATGTACTAGAACAACAGTCCTAGAATTGAACCCTGGGCAAACCTTTGTAATTTCCTTGGACACTACTTCATTTTTTCCTTTTATATAGACCTTTCTATTAACACAATAATCCATGTGTGAACAAAATACCATAAATGCAAATTACATGGCTAGAAAGGATAAATAGCACAGTGATAGAAGCAAGGATGTTATACAGAGCAGAGATTTGGGGGCTGGAAAAAGGATGGGAAAATGTAGATGCTATACATAGAAATTTTTGCAAAATAAGCCTGGGATTACCAAGAAGCTCACTGAATGGCGTAGTACAAGCAGAACTAGGGAGGATGGGAGCTAAAGGCAAAATGGTAGAAAGGGCAATCATATACTGGTTCAGAATAAAGCTATTGGAGGAAAATGAGATACTAAAGCAATGCTCGGTTATACAGGAGAAAATGAGAAAAAAGAAACTTGGATGCACAATATACAGACAACATTGGAAGAAATAGGATGGGGGAAACATGGGCAGAAAGAAACAACAAAA
This sequence comes from Deroplatys truncata, assembly GCA_030765065.1. NCBI lineage: Eukaryota > Metazoa > Arthropoda > Insecta > Mantodea > Mantidae > Deroplatys > Deroplatys truncata. The sequence continues at coordinate 48,499,324 of CM060984.1, read as the reverse complement.
ATAAGGGTTTCTGGAAAGAAATTAGAACAAGAGTGGAGGATATTGAAAAGCAAGAAATTATGAGTAATTTCAAGGACAAAAGGTCATTAATAGATTATAGATATTTAAAAATGGAATGGGGAAAAGAAAGATACATCAGTATGCGACAAAGAGGCCAGAATGGGGTATGCATGGGCGAGGACAGGTATTACTTTTAGGACTCTTATTATATGAATCTTGATCTACTGAAATCCCTAAATATTCTAGTTGAAAACTGTTGAATGTAACACATTAGATTTTTGTATCAGAAATTGGGAGATCCAGGGTAGAATATGCCCCTCTAAAACCAACCTCTGGGTCTTTATCTTGAAGGGTGGGCAACTGGAAGTAGGGGATTGCTTGCTAGGGTGAAGTACAGCAGGGCTTCAAGTGCCCATGACCACCATGATAGCCATGAAGGCCTTGCATGAGCCCCGAAAACCGACAGGAGAGGCAATGGTATGGGTACAGCAGACTCATTATCTGAGATGAAAGTAGCCCTGAGAACAAATCCCTGGCCTTGCAAAATGGCAGTTGTGGAAAAAGGCAGGTAACCCTTCTATGTAAAAGCTACAATTTACTCATAAGCCTCAGGAATAAAATTGAGTAATAATAAGTACATTAATACTATGCTTTTTGCAGATAATCAAGTTATCCTGCAGGAAGATGAAGACAAACTTAAAAAATTAGTACATATGCTAAACAACATTTGCAAAAGTTACAATCTTCAGCTATCTAGAACGAAAATCAAAGTTATGACCTGACAAGGAAAATATCCTATCTCAGTTAAGATAGTAACTGACAATTGACTGATAGAACAAGTTTCAATTTTCACTTATCTTGTTATGAAATATCCTTTTATGACGACAAAGTGAAGAAAAAGTTTCATAGATTTCAATATATGTGTGGAACAATTCGACAAACACTGAAAGGTGCCGTGCAAGAACAGACTCGACTCAAAATTTATATAAGACAATGGCTGTGCCAACTTTGATATTGAAGCAACACTTAGGTGAATAAATAAGCTAGAGAAACAAAATACAATCATTTGAAATGAGGTTCCTTAGATTGATGAAAGCATACTCCATAAAGGTTAGAAAATGTAGTGAAGAAATAAGGCAGCAATTAAACATATTTTCATGAAATGATAAAATTTCCCAAAATAGGGTACATTGGAGGAAGCACAGTCAAAGGGTGGACGACAACAGAATCCCAAAGCTAGCCTTCAAATAAAGGAAAAAGAAATTTTGATTGATCTATGAAAACGTTGGAATGGGTTTGTTTGTTTATCTATTTATTTTACATCGCTTTAACTACATGGTCATATTGCGACAGATCTGTTAGTAGGTAACTTGTGGATCGATGTGTGGCAGATAGTTAGCCTTCTAGACTCATCCCTGTAAGCATACCATCTTTGCTTTGTCACATGTCCCCCACAGAGACCTTAGTGCACAGCAACTGAATCTCCATTTCTGTAATGGGCAGATGGCTGCTTTGACACGTGTCCACAGACCTTAGTACATAGCAACTGTATCTTCTGCTTTTACACGTGTCAGGCAGATGGCATTAGGGTGTTATCCAGTCTACCTGCTTTCACATGCTAATGGCCTACTCCATGATGAAGTGAGTTAGTGAGTGAGTGAGTGAGTGAGTGAGTGAGTGAGTGAGTGAGTGAGTGAGTGAGTGAGTGAGTGAGTGAGTGAGTGAGTGAGTGAGTGAGTGAGTGAGTGAGTGAGTGAGTGAGTGAGTGAGTGAGTGAGTGAGTGAGTGAGTGAGTGAGTGAGTGAGTGAGTGAGTGAAGAATATTATATTTTACTCCAAAGTTTTATCACCTTTTAATTAGGTTGTATCTCCAGAATAGAATCATACGCTGATTTAAAGTCCAAAAATATAGTGAGTGAATGTACGTTTTTTTTTTAATTTCTCTATCACATGCATAGTAGGTAGAGAAGGTATTGCATTCCACCCAAAAATTTGATACCAAGATTTCACCAGAAACACGTTTTGAGGACCTCTAAACAAATAAGTAATAAAAAAAGCATTTTTAGAATAAAGGTTGTGTGCGTGCATGTGTGTGTGTGTTTGTGCGCGCGCGTATGCATGTGCGTGCGCGTGTATGTGTTTTTTTCCCCCTAAATTTGACTATCGCTTAAAGTCTACCATATTCCCCTTGCGTCCACAAGAAAATTAGTAATAAGATAGTTTCAGCAAATGTTTCTTACTTAATATGAAGTAATATGGAGAATAAGCATTTGTAAAAATAGTTTGTATAAGAGTAGAGAAAGTCAATATGAGTGCAACACATCAGATTTTTTTTTAGTCTTCAGCATTTCTCTCTGGTTTTATAACTGAAATGACAATGGCTTTTTTCCAATTTGTTTAATAGGTCTCCAGATATAATAGAAATTTAATAAACATTTTTTAGTTTTTTGACCAAGAAGTTGCAGAAATTCAGGCAGATTTGTCTGGTTCAGGAGTTGCTTGTGGGAGGTATTTAGCTCTATTAGACTAAAGTCTTTTGAGGAGGTATTGTCTGTTGATGTTAATGAGGATTATTCAGTTTGAGTTTTAACTTTAATACTTAATTTACCTTGTGTAATTTGTTATAAGCAGTGGAAACCTTTTGTGCTGTGTACCGAGTGTTAAAAATTGATAAAGCTTTACAGTTGACTGTGAGATTTTTATTGTTATGTATGATGGTTTATTTCTTAGTATCCTCTTTTTGTATTCCTGAAATGCAAACATAATTTTGATGCTCTGCAAAGTTATTGTATGTTTATCTTTTTGCTTTATATATATTAAAAACTACACATTTTGTTCTTTTTCCAACTTACTATACTTTCTTTATTTTAAGTTTCTGCTTTTTCTCTTTATTCCAATTCTTTGATCTAAAAAGGTTTAAATATACTAAATTGTAAATCATTATGTAGTGTACATACTGAGGCTTTCACAGCCGGCATCATGATGAATAATTGAATTACTACTATCCGGGCTTGTAGGCCGTGGTGTAGAACATTCAGGCTCTGGCCACTGCAGACAACAAATCACTTCACCCTGAAGATGCCAAGCGCTGCACTTAGCGAAACATCGGTATCTACGATGCCTTCTAGACCACAGCCTACAAGCCCGGATAGTAGTAATTTAATTATTAGTCTTCTATGTAGTACTTGGATCTCTTTCATTAAGCAAGAGAGAAACTATCAGTCATTTCAACACAGAGTTGGAATTCAGCCATGCTGATGATTAAATAAGTTTACCGATTTTAATGTGTTTTCAATTAGGATACCTGATTTTAATTTCCATGAAAGTGTTTTATTCTTGTTCAAGCCACAAATTTGCTACTACTGAAATGCCTTGTCACAAAATAAATTATGCTCATAAGTTTAGCTAATTTAAAATGGTGTTATACCCGCAACAACCATTAAGGGATTTAAAATGATCTAAGAGATGTACACAAATCAAGAAATGCATTTGACTAAAAGGTATGACTAATCAGTAATTTTAAATAATGCCTTTATTCATTGTTAAAAAAGAAATACCAGAAAAGTTTCTACTTAATTGAATATTAAAAGGTATAACTCACAAATACTTAGAGCAAACAAAACAATTAATGTTTTACTTACCTTCAATTAGAGCCTCAAGAGACTTTGAATTTTTTGCTAGGAACTCTGCATTTATTTGGTGTGCTTCTCTTCCTCCAAAAATTGGCTCCATTTCTTGTTTGAGGACTGTAACAACTGGTGTCTCCAAGGAGCTCTGCCACCGAGTCAGGTAACCATGGAATTGGATCAGACACGAATGGAGTCTGGGATTGTTGGGTTCCAACCGATATGCCCGCTTAATTGACTGTAGCATAAGTAGCGGTTTCTCTGAGGAAGAAATTATCACATCATTTATACATACATGCACACAATATTCTATACTTCTGACACTCTGTAAAAGCATTGTAGAGTAAATATGCAGGACAAAGAATATGTTTATGGTGCATTGTTAATGTGATTCCTCAGTTTCTTAGCAATTAAATTCATTATCTGGATCAAAGCTGTGTGCAATATACTAAGCTATTCAAAATGTAATGGCAACAATGTTGTAAATCAGTGCTCCTAGTGATGAGCATTGGAAGGTGCTATTATTTTATACAGCAGCAAGTCTTTCTCATGGGCATGCAATATTGAATCCTATATTTTCCAAATGCAATGTAATGTATCACCAACAGTTTATCGCAGTTTTCTCTATTGGAAACATGTGCTGGTTTTGAAGCACTTCAACAGCTATATGTGGCACCAAAGACTTCCTACTGCAAAATTATATTGAACCCCAAGATTTTAAAACAACAATTGAACCTCACTTATAGATTATTCACTTCTAATTTTTTTTTGGGGGGGGGCAGATATATGTTAAATGTTTATGCACCAAAACTTTGTCCATTAATATTTAGATCAGTTTTGTGTTTTTCCATGATATGTTTTCTCAATAATACCTCACATTTTTCTGGTTCCCATGAATGAAGTATATTAATTTTCTTACAAATTTATTCATTAAGTTTATGCTATGTTAAGATATATTATGCATGGTATTTGTACACTGTATCTTTACTATCGTGGCACAAAATAGTATGCATGTGGGGAGAGGCATCAATGTTTTTGGGAATGTGTTATTGCAGCACACATGCTAGATATGGATAGGAAGGTCATTCTCCCCACTGTCATCATCTGATGATACTGATGATGATAGTGATGAAGAAGAAGGCCTCAATAATTAAAGTGCTCTCAATGTGCACGAGACAATTCAACCTTTTGAATTATACAGCGATTTCTATCATTGCAAAACCTAAATGATGACAAAATTTCTAAGATTGGTATATATAGTTGACTAGTGTATGACTGTGTGGAAAAATTAAAGCAGCAAAGAAAAATTGGCAATTTTTTTTTCAGTGTAAAACACCAGTATTCTAATTTATTTTGAATCATAAATAAAAGTACTGGCTGCATATAAGTACTCTAAATAACATATTATGTTTATTATTTATATGTTTGTTTCATTAATAATTAGTTTCAGTATTAATCTAATATAAGTTTCAGTTCCTTAAGAAAATTCACTTTTATATATTCTCATTTATATATTATTTTAGTCATATCCCTCTGAAAGCATATAATTGTGGTTATACTGCATTTTAACCCTTAGACTGTTACTTATAGAATGATGCATTGAAATTTTATTATTTCATACAGTGACAACATTCCTATAACCAATTAAAGTACTTGAAATAAAAACTGTATTCTTTCTTATATGCACATTTTATATTACAATAACCCTACTTAGAATTACATGTTCATGAGCATTCAATCAAACTTGCACATACTAAGATTGATTAACAATCATATCATATTTAAATATAATGACCACTTACTTTTTCTAGAATATATTTCAAAGGCCATAAGATGTGTTTCTATTCTTTTTGATGCCAGCGACTGTAATGGTTGCAGAAACTTTATTGCTTGTTCTAAAGGATCCTCAACCTGAAAATTCCCCAAAAGTGAAAAAAAGTAATAAAGCAGAAGTATAAGAGCTCCTTGCAAAATCATTATTAAATGTGATGTACTGCAACATATATAAACTTTAAAAATTCTCCATAGGTTTCAGATATGGTATATCTGTGGTTAAAATGGTCTTTCAGTTCCTTAAGTTAGCAACTAATGCAATAATGCACTGGAATACATTTATTTCTAAGCTTCAGTGGGGCTTTTGCTTTTTAACAAGCATGTATCTCTAACTAAAAGTTTTGTGTGCATGAATGTATTGTTTTCTACTCTCATACTTCCTAAGAGGGAAGGTAACTGAACTAGGGCAAATTTTATTTTGCTATTACCAATTTAAGTCTACTATGAAGTAGCTACTATAGCTTCTCTTGGTTGATACGCACCCTGGCAAGCTTTTCTGGGACCAGCTCATCCTGCTGTGGAGCATCAGGCTCTGCATCTCCCTGTTGCCTGGATTTGTTGTGCTGCTCTCTTTTTTCTTGTGCTTGTGCTGCTTGCTGACGTTCCAATTCAGCCTTTCGACGAGCCTTTCGCTGCTTGTTCCGCAGTTTCTTCAGCTCAGCTGGTGCGAGGTTTTCTGCAATGGAGATATTGGCATGAAGTTAAATTTTGTACATACATTGAATTACTGGAAACACCTGCAGCAAGAAAGAAGAAACCCTAACTGAATAAGATGGCTCAGGCAGTAGCATCTATGGCTCTTGTTTCACTGGTCCCATTTTCAAATCTTAAGTACCGTTGTTGTGGTTTCTCACAGTTGCCAGCTAAATACCAAAATAGATATTTCAGTACCACAATCCAAAGTTCCTCCAAATAAAAGTAACAGAAATAATTATAGTCCTACAAGAAGGTGACTATCTAATTAAAACCATCTGTCTGGCATCATAATATGTCTGCATCTATAGAAGAGACAGTTCCACGATTCAAAAAAGCATAACTTAAAAAATTAAATCAACAGCAGCAAAATTGAAGGCACAGAAACATGACTATGCTACTTGGGCCATCTGTCAACAAATTATTCAAGCAACTGGCACATGCTGACTCATGTGATTCAAATAACCTATACGAAAATTGCCATAAGACCTCACAGTTAACGCACAGTTTAAATAAGTGGGAGGAAGCTCAGGTAAGAAAACATCATTAAATTATATATATATATATATATAACAATATAACAATGTATTTATGTATCACAAAATCAAACTCTATAACTGCATTAATGGTTATTCTTGGTGCTTCTGTATAAAAATTCCAACATCCAGGCAATGCAATCATCAACTTCTAGTGAACTGGAATTTCTTAGAAATATCAGGATATAAGCCAAATTAGCCCTAAGAGACCACTTAAGAGTTCCAGTATATTGGAATTTCCTTTAAAAATCAATGTAAAACTATGGTCCTCACTGAGGGGCTTTTGTTATGTAAATGTTTTAAAACTATGAATAATTTCACATAGTGCTTCAGAAGAAAATCCCAGAGATATGCACATAAAGACTAAAGAATAAATGAGGCAAGATCACATGATAGTTGGGTGATGTCATAAATTGTCCTGATAATTGCTTTACAAAAATTATATGAGTGTATGTATTCAGTAAACACAAAACATATCTCTTCCATGAGATGTGCAAGATTTGTTGATATAGAGGTTACAATATAGGAGAAGTCACTAAAGTGCAGCTTTGGCATTTTTCCATCATTATGGGATATGTCACTAGAATCTGGTGTTGTTAGGATCCATTCATAACTAGCAACTCCTCCGCAAATACACACCTGTTACATGTATTGGGGAGGTTAGTTATACTGTAAGTTATGTTGACACCCTATTTTTATACTCGCATGTGTTCAAACTTTGCACACTGACCATTAAGTCACCAACTGACACACTAATTATAATATTAACTATATTACTATTTATTAGATTAGTTATCGTTATACATATGAATTAGGCTAATTATATGAGCATGTAATTCTTAATTACTTGTTTTAAGTCTTACCTTTGCAGTTAACTAGAAGTTTGAATTGTTTTTGCAATTTTTGTTGTAAGCATTGTCCATTTGTGTGGGGTTTTATTTTTAGAGAAAGAAGATCTGTGTAGAAAAAAACCAAAAGTTTAATTGTTTGGTGTACGGAAGTATGCCGAAAGCATATTAAAACGTAACTTGTAACGTAAAGTAACTTGTAACGTAAAGTTGTCCTACATACTATTACAGTATGCTGATTTTTAACATTTAATAACACCACATTGTTATATAAATTAAGCCAATAGCGTGGTTCAGAGTTTAATTTAAGTAAAAATTCATTTAGGTTATAGGTAAACAGCAATTATGGCAGAGAAGGAAGGTGATGACCCAACCTTTGCACCAAAGAAAACAGTAATACAGAGCAATATGTAATGCTATGACAATGATTTATAATACTAGCAGAAGACTGAAATAATGCATCTTTTGTAATCAGGTTGTCTGGTAATTGCTGTAGTTATATACTTAATGACTCAAGTTACAACATTGACCTCCCTGACATGTGGCATCAGCCCCATCTTGTAACTTAACCTGTGTCTCTATATGTCAGAATCCAATCCATAGTCAAGCTATTATATTGATTTAGTTGCTGATTCCACAGATACTTCCCAGAGAAGTTCTAATGCGTGAATCACACTAGTTCACACAAGTTAAATCGGTAAAGTTTCTGGTGATTTCTACAGTAGGGTTTGGTACTAGATTGGGTATAAAAAACTGGTACACAAATGTGTGCCAATAGCAGAAGTCAAATGCATCATCTATTCCCCTCTGCATGCGAGAGGGGTGTATTTCACAGAGTTCGTAATTTGCAACTTGCTTGCTTAGTATGATTAACACATAAGTCTATTTAAGGAGAACCTATGCCTTTTCTGTCTAAAACTCTTCTCTTTCTGCATTCTATTTTCCCAGAATAGGCTAATGACCTTGTTAGTGAAAGATATAAAATTTAATTAATCTTATTGGGATACACACTACTGAGCCCATATTCTAGAGACATTCATGAAGAAAAGTAAGGTAAATATCCCACCATCATATGAATCAAAGGCTTTCAGTTTGGAACATGTGCAATGTGATGTTCTTTGACTTAAAAGTTAATCTGCTCAACTTTATTAACTTACACTGATACACATAGGACATCATATCCTATGTGAATCCCTCAACCACAGTGGAATCAGCAACAATCATGAAAAAATGCCTAGAGTTCCTTAACTGCCACTAAATAATTGTGCATTATCATTTATAACAATGCTGGAAACTACATTTCTTGGTGTAGATTCAAATTTAACTAGTCCATTTTGAGCTTTGCAAAAAAAATCTTCACAGGACAAATCATACTATGCAAACTTTGCTGTGGCAAGGTTCTAGGCAAAAACCAATTCTGAAAATATAACCACCACTTACAATTTTAAGAGCAAAACTCCCCTAGCAACTGGAAGGTATTGGCCTTTTGTTAAAAACTATAAGGTTACTCACTATACTCATACAAGTGATGATAAAAACAACCTCTCACTCATTAAGTAGGGATTCACAATTTCACAGAGCATATCTTCTAGCAAATTCACCATTAACAGAATGACAACTTCCTTTTGAGAAACTATCAAGCACACACCCAAGAAAGGGGGGAAGCACATATGTGTGTGCGCACACACACACGTACATTTCTAACGTTTACTGAAGTATGCATTACAAATCAACTATTTTATGTAATTATTTATTCTGAGTAAAATCATCATTAGCCACTCTCTTGTACATTACCAGAAGCAATAATCTGATTAGCAGCCAAGACTTCCCTTCCCCCATTTTCTTCAGTGGAAGGAACTGCTAAACCCTTCTTGAAAACTGTAGACCATGCTTTCTATTAACTTTTTTGCAGAATAATCTTTGTGCTTGCTAGTGCCTCTATTGTCCTTATTGCTACTGAGTTGTAGCCCCTTTAATTCTGAGCTGGTCCCATCATCAATTTCAAAATCTGCCTGGAGGGTAGGGTTAAGATTGCCTGAAGCAGTTTCTTAAAATTTTGTGTGAATTCCTAAGGACACGTTTCACCTAAAAAAAAACAACTTTTTATTTCTTAAATGTGAAATATTTGTATTAAAAGTACAGTTGTCAATTTTTATTTTGGTAGAGCAATAATAATAATAATAATAATAATAATAATAATAATAATAATAATAATAATAATAATAATAATAATAATAATAACCTAATTATTTACTGTATGCCACGGGGACAATTGACTACCCAACTAAATGACGCTCCCGGGTCCCCACAAATTCTGGCCCTCTTCCCAAGTCTCATGCCCACATAATTTGTACAATAATGGAAAGTGACATGTGGGTATGTGAGATTAGCATTAGATAGCATGCAATTTTATTGTAAAGTGATATTTTATTCCACAACTTTTCCTGGGACTTCAAAATTTCTGGAACTGTACGTTCTCCTGCCCTGCTAAGCATAAGAGCATTATTACATTGAAAGATACTTTCAAAATACAACCACTAACTCCTCCCATTCTCTAAAAATAATTGTCCTGGATTTATAAGTACTTCATAATTTCTCTTGAAAATTTACAATTTATTTATTCTTTATTTGCACATGGCATGTCTTGTCAGAGACTGCAGAATGTAACCAAACAGCAGGTATGTCAGAACTACAGCAACACACCCTTATGAGCTGATTTATCCCTGGAGAAACTCCTATTGGATTGGTGCTAGAAAAGTACAGTGCGGTCGTTTTAAGGTACAGCCACAGACTGGCTATATGCGTAGCACGCTGTACTGCAGTGACCTCTGTCACTGTTACTCCCGATAAGCAAATGGCGGCATATGACGCTTTCAAGGTTATCTTTAACAACTGTGCTTCAGTCACTGCTTTGTCTTCGTGAAGAAATTTGTGCATTGTGCATCTCAAACGTGAAAGTTTATTGGAGACATCTGTCTTGTGTGTGATTTGCTTAAGAGAGTTAATGTCTTGTTATTATTCCACTGCAATGCCTGCTGACAAATTCACACTTGAACAACGAATTTTTATGTACGATACATGCGTAAAAGTCAAATCATGTGCCAGGTGTGAAAACAATTTCACGAGAAATTTCCTGATATTCCAGTACAAGGTACAGAAACTGTTAGACGTCGGGTTAATAATTCCAGGACAAAAGGATCACTAAACGCTAAATATAAGAAGCAAAAACGAGATGATCTAAAGGAGGAAAAAGTTGACGTATCTATTTGTGGGGAACCCTAAAAAATAAAGTTTATAAGAACAATCCCCACACCATAGACTAATTTTAGGAGAACATAAAAACAGAAATTGTGAACATTACGCAAGAAGACCTTATGCGTGTGAATGGAAATTTCATCCGAAGATGGTAGGAATGTCTTCCCATAGATGGATACCACTTCCAAACCACCCATAACAAGGTAAGTACTCATTATAGCGCACGTTACTATTACTCATAGGTAACCCGGGGGTTACGGAATGAAAATCACCTCAGCGTAATAGATGGTGTGCGGAGCACGCATGGTGTGATCCGTAGCCTCACTATAAAACGACTGCACTGTAGTAAACTGAGTCACTTTGTACAGCGTTGTAAGAGAAAAGGTAGTAGTGAGCCTTAGAATTAGGAATTGTTACATCAACCAATTTCTCCAGTACAAAATTGTGCTTTAACCATATGTAACAAGGTCGTCTAATTTTTACTTTCTCCTCTACGTATAGTTAAGTAGGGGAAGTATTGCATTCCACCCAAAAATTCGATACCGAGATTTCACCGGAAATACATGTTTTGAGACTCCCTGAATCCAAAAAAAGCATTTTTGGAAACATGTCCGTGTGTGTGTGTGTGTGTGTGTGTGTGTGTGTGTGTGTGTGTGTGTGTGTGTCTGTGAACAGCATAACTCAGAAACGAACAGTCGGATAAACACCAAACTTGGTATTTAGGTTCAGTATCTTCCAGAGATGCGACACGAAGGTTTTTAAGAAAATCCCCCCACCCCAGACTACCCTTTACATGGAACATTTTTCGCAAATTTTAATTTTCTCAAAAATGGCTCTAACGATTTTGATTAAAATAACATATGTTTAAGGTATTTTCATGACAAATGAAACGTATATCTCGAATTTTCTGGGAATGTCTCCAAAAGTGTTCTTCATTCTGAACGACTTTTGCATAACTGGTAAACCATAAGAGATAGACAAAATTTTACTGCACAAAAAATGTAGATCGCGTTACAATACACAATTTATGTCATATACATTTTTGTTGTTGAATGAACCGTTTTCGAGATATTGCTTGTTATTCCCTTAAATTTTCCAATACTTATACTTTTTCTCAAATTCGTTACTCATTTTTACTTTCTCTACTACGTATAGTAAGTAGGGGAAGTATTGCATTCCACCCAAAAATTCGATACCGAGATTTCACCGGAAATACATGTTTTGAGACCTCCTGAATCCAAAAAAAGCATTTTTGGAAACATGTCCGTGTGTGTGTGTGTGAGTGTGTGTGAGTGTGTGTGTGTGTGTGTGTGTGTGTGTGTGTGTGTGTGTGTCTGTCTGTGAACAGCATAACTCAAAAACTAACAGTCGGATAAACACCAAACTTGGTATTTACGTTCAGTATCTTCCAGAGATGCGACACGAAGATTTTCAAGAAAATCCCCCCACCCCAGACTACCCTTTACATGGAACATTTTTCGAAAATTTTAATTTTCTCAAAAATGGCTCTAATGATTTTGATGAAAATATCATATGTTTAAGATAATGTCATGAGAAATGAAATGTATATCTCGAAATTTCTCGGAATGTCTCCAAAAGTATTCTTCATTATGAACGACTTTTGCATAACTGGTAAACCATAAGAGATAGACAAAATTTTACTACACAAAAAATGTAGATCGCGTTAAAATACACAACTTATATCATATGCATTTTTTTGTTGAGTGAACCGTTTTCGAGATATTGCTTGTTATTTCCTTAAATTTTCCAATACTTATACTTTTTCTCAAATTCGTTATTCATTTTTTTATGTCCTGGACATGCAAAGAGAATGGAATGCGCCACATAGCAACCAGCGTTAAAATATTTGACTATCGCTTAAAAGCTACCATATTCCCCTTGCATCTACAAGAAAATTACAAATAAGATTGACATCTCGATATCTCGATTAATATGAAGCATATGGAGAATAGGCGTTTGTAAAAATAGATTGTACAAGAGTAGAGAAAGTCATGCGAGTGTAACACATCAGATTTTTTTATGTCCTGGACTTGCAAAGAGAATGGAATGCGCCACATAGCAACCAGCGCTTAAATATTTGAGTATCGCTTATAACCTACCATATTCCCCTTGCATCTACAAGAAAATTAACAATAAGATTGACATCTCGATATCTCGATTAACATGAAGCATATGGAGAAGAAGCGTTTGTAATAATAGTTTGTACAAGAGTAGAGAAATTCATGTGAGTGTAACACATCAGATTTTTTTTGGTGTGGAGTGATTGTTATTAAATTGCTATGACCCCATTCCAATTCTATTTATAGAATAGCTTGCGCATCATACAATACAAACAGGATTGTAGAGGGGATCTTTTTAACTATGAGACAAAACATTTCCGCACCAATGTACATTTCACATATCTTCATTCTCTATATGAGAAGTTTATGTTACAATGCGCAATGGTTTCGATATGAAATACATCGGTTATGTATACTTCGACAAATCGTGAATCATCGATCTGCTGATTAGTACGTGAACGGTTCAAGTTTAACGCACTAACCTAGAGCAAGGTTTGCGTTTTGTTTCCGATATGAAAGGCGTTGCAATAAAACGCATGGTCTCGCTGAACTTTATGGTGAATCTGGAGTGAAGCCACCACACCCAAACCTGCACTGCTTGTGGGCAATATTCCAACTGACCCAGTTGTGCAATATCTGCTTGTGGCGCCTTGTCCACTTGTAGGGAAGTCATCGTCGTGCCCTTTCAGCTCAATTTCTTCTACAAATTATTCCGGTCTACGTGTAATCGGATCTTTCATCAGCTACATGATGAAGATGGTAACATTAGCCATCCACTCATGCAGTCTTCCTGATGATGTGGCAATGATATGCTTTGATGCAGTTCCAGACTTCCAGAAGAAAACTTTTATGCCGGGGCCGGATCTGGGCATCTCGCTTTTACGTATCTCAGAAATCTCACAAAACGCTTTGTCTATACGACATTGCATGGTTGCATTTTTATGCTTGAAATGTTTATATTCAGAAAAAAGTACCCACCTAAACAGTCACAAGGGTAACCCTAAGATATGGAGATTTGTGGAATATAACTTGAAGATAAATAAAAATGTAATAGAATGTAATTAAAAGTTTATTTCGAAGTTATATTTTACTACATTTGTTTTGCTCCTTGCAAAAGACATTAACAATGCGTTGACACACACACATATAGAATATATATATATATATATATATATAAACCAATGCATAAAATAAAAAAATCAGATTTCGTAGGCCTTCATAACCCTTACTTACCATGATTTAATCAGATTGGTGTGCAAGAATTTATAAATATTAGGATAATTTCTGAAAACTATGTGACGGCCTTTGATTTTCGCCATACAAAATAGTGTAAATGTGCAATGCATCGAATCAAGCAAATGGGGCAGGTTTTTGGAAGTCTTACGGTGACTTGTAAATTTTCGCCGTGTACTAAAGCCTAAATATCTGGAGGAATGTCTAGATAAGTCAGACGCTTTAGATTTGTATGCAAGAGGTTGAAAATCGCATGAGATGGTTTTTGAAGGTGTAAGGTGCTTAATATATAATTTTTGCTAAGTACCAAAGTACGACTAAAGTTCTGCCCAGATCGCTCAGAAGGTGTAGCTTTCATGCAGTAGTTGAATATAACATAGTGGTTGTTTTACAATCCAAGGAATTTCTATTATATTAACACTGTGTCGCCGTTAAGTCCAACCACATCCAACACACGAAGTCGGAGGGAGAAATGAGGAGAATGACACCGAGTGTCACAAAAGGACATGCCTGGATTAAAAACTTTGTCCAGACATTTGTGTCTAAAGAGATAAAAACATGAGGACAGTTAGTTTTGACAGTAGTAACGTAGTTTATTATTTTTTTGCAGGATGCTAAGGATAGCATGAAACGATCATTATCAGAAATCAAGGCCTGAAAGCTTCTTTAACAATGTACATTTATACATGATTGGGTTGAAAGTAGTGGAGACCGGGGTTTGTTGCCACACCTTTTACATTTTGATTTTTCCTTTCTTTTTGTATTTGTGATACAAATATAATTTGCATTTCTAAGTAAAGATTGGATCTTGGAGTATACTGTTGCTAATTATCAAAGTCCTTACCACACCAGAAGTACTTGATAAATATAAATATATATATATATATATACACACACACACACACACACACACACACACACACACACACACTGCCGTTTATGAAAATTGCAACACCAAGAAGGAAACGCATGAATTCAATGAATTTAATACCACAGGTTAGGTACATGACAAGTAATAAATGATAAACTTTTCAAATCTATATATGACCTTTGAGCCCTAATATTCAGTATTTGGCGTGGCCTCCATGCACTGCAATTAGAGCTGCTATACGCCGTGGCATTGAATCAAAAAGGTTCTGAATAAGTTCCTGAGGGATTTCCCTGCACGCAGTTTGTATTCGAGCCCACAAATCCGTAACAGTGGTTACCGGAGGACCGTGACGCACCAGGTGCCGACCAACCATATCTCAGACATGTTCGATGGGCGACATGTCAGGCGAACGTGCAGGCCAGGGAAGCAATGGTATCCGTCGCTCTTCGAAGACGGCTTGTACATTCCTCGCAATATGTGGCCGGGCATTGTCCTGTTGAAATGTGGCCTGTGGAGATGCCTGAAACAGGGGGAGTACCTCAGACTCTACAACTACCGTTAGGTACCGGTTGCTGTTCAAAGTGCCCTCAATTCGTAGCAGGCGAGATCGGTTGTTGTAACCAATGGCGCCCCAAACCATCACACCTGGTGTTTGTCCGCTATGCCGCTCAACAATGCAGCCCTTCAGGTTGCTCTCACCACGGTACCGTCGGACACTTATTCGGTCATCACTGTAGGACACGTTGAAGCGGGACTCGTCCGAAAAGACTACATTTTGCCACTCAGCACCCCAGTGACGGTGTTCACGTGCCCATTGCAGTCGGAGGAGCTTGTGGTTTCTGGACAATGGAAGCCGACGTAATGGCATGCATGCAACGAGTCCAACCTGCAGCAGACGGCGACGAACTGTTGATGCAGACAAGTTCACACCTGTTACAGTGCTCCAGCATCGAGCCAACACTGTAGATAAAACTGTACGGTCCGTTATGGCCATGCGGAGATGATGGTCATCCTGTGCTGTGGTCATGTTCCGTGGTCCAGTACCCGCTCTTCGCTGCGTACGACCTTCAACTATCCACTGCTTCCACACATGCATCACTGTCGTAGCAGCATGCCCTGTGTGAGCCAAAATGTCACGGTATGACAAATCCGCTTCCCGAAAACCAATCATTCTGCCCCGTTCGAACTCACTCACATGTCGATATGGTTCCCTTTGATGTCGACGAGACATACTGGCACTCACTTTATTGTTTCTACCTTGTTTGACACCTATGCACTGACTAAACTGGGCGCAACACTGACCTTGTCGGACCGACACCGGAGGGCTCTGCTCGGCCTACGTGTACCCCATATCTCTGCAAACCTAATCACTTATTGCTTGCACACTCTTCTACACTTTCACCAAGTTTGGAGTTATTCGGGAAATTCTTTCTTGGTGTTGCAATTTTCACAAACAGCAGTGTATGTACACAATGGTGTGCAAAACCTAAGGACGAAAGTAATCTTCGCATGCTGTGACACTGCCAAGTAGCATAGCTCGATGAAACTTTAATCATACATAGAGGGAACTGCTACGGTATGCTACAGTATGCAACTAAACGAAATATGCAATGAGACGAACAGAAATGCCACTTTTATTCATAGACCATAAGCTACACTAAAGTCAATACGACATATGATGGCTCTCTAGATTTACAGAAACAGATACATGGTGCTTAAAAGGGTGTAGGATCACAACGGACAGCAATGCATGCTCTGCATCGTGCTCCCACGCTGGCCACAAGGTTGGTAAGCAGTTCTTGTGGTAGGGCGTTCCATTCCATCATCAGCGCTGTTGACAACTGCTGAATGGTCGTTGGTGCATGTGGATGTGCTGCAATGCGTCTCCCCAAAGCATCCCACACGTGTTCGGTGAGATTTAAATCGGGGGAACAGGCAGGCCGGTCCATTCGCCGAATATCCTCTCGTTCCAAGAGATTCTCCAGCTGCGCTGTACGATGTGGTCGCGCATTGTCATCCATAAAAATGAAGTCAGGGCCGACTGCACCCCTGAAAAGACGCACATGGGGAAGGAGTACAGTATCACAACAACGTTGACTAGTGAGCGTACCGTGTTCAAAGATTTGGAGGTCGGTGCGCCCATGCAACATTATGCCTCCGCAAACCATAACACCCGGACCACCAAAACGATCATGTTCAAGGATGTTCCCGCGTTCCCACCTCTCGCCAGATGAGAGGGTACGTCGAGAATCACTACTCAGACTGAATCTGCTCTCATCCACGAAGAGCACGCGAACCAAGCCACAACAATTTTAGTAAGCAATTACACATATTATAGAAACGCATTAACAAAATAATAATAATAATAATAATAATAATAATAATAATAATAATAATAATAATAATAATAATAATAATAATAATAAATAAATAAATAATGGTGACTGCATTTGTGCGGATGTATGTCATTTCAACCACTTTCAGATTTATAACACCCATTTAACTTTGACTTCATTTTTCTCGGAATTAACTCCATGAGGGTTGGCTGCCTCCTAAGGCAAACGCATTTCATCGGACGGCTAAAGCTGCGATAAAATTTATCATGAGGAGCTCCAGGAAGTTTTAAGACGTCTGAAAGCTGAAAATAATCTCTCAGGAGTACACGTTGACTTGGGCACGGTGAAAAGATCTGAAATGAACCTAGTGAACTCGGTGAACAGATTTATCCACCAGTTATCACCACAGTTGAGCACAAACGATAACATGTTGGCCACGGAGAAAACGCGATAATGTAAAACGTCTTGTCTCGTTTAAAGCCCGCTTAGTTTCGCGCTCTCGTTATTAAGTGCATATTAGAATTTACATTAATTTATTTTTAGATGGCATAGCCTAAAAGTAGAAGTTTTAATACAGTGCACACGAGCTAAAAGCTTTAGATTATCGCTCCAGTGCGATAACCTTCATTGTGACCAACTTGATTCCAAGTCCAATCACATGGCAATTACCCTTGTATTTGCACGAGTTTAATAACTTGGTTTGATTAAGTTTTACTTTTCATTCTGTCTTTTTACTCGATTAATTTCTTATGGCGTTCGCATAATCTGTTCACAATACAATCATCATATTTCAACTTATAGCAATTTGTTGTAGAGTTAACCTATACGTTATACTGCAGCCTTATGCTTTCTTTTATGTTACCTATATAACTATTAAATAGTGACAACTATGTATTCAGAAGATACTAAAATGGAAAAGCCAGGTAAAATTACAGAAGCAGCAGAAAGAATAACACTAGAAGCACTTACCCAAAAAATCCGAAAAACAATATGACAACATTTAATGGATTCATTGGCTGGTGAAAGACAAAACATGTTAAAATAATTTCACTGAAAATGACTGCTAGCGAATCAACAAAACATCTGACATCTCGCTTTTTAAACGTCATTTCTCGTTTCAAGAACCGCGTTCTAAACGTGATCTCTGTTAGTTTCAGGAATCAATATAATGTTGATATTTTACAAATTCGAGCGCTGTCTAAAAAAATGGTACATGCCACACGTTAAAAAAGGTTTTATTTTGCTTGTAGAGTCAGCTTACGGCTTTCGTTTTGCAAATATTCCTACTCGGAAAATAAAACCCTACTTTTACCCCTTGTATGCTAATCTACTATTTTACATGTAAATGTGTTCGTTGCTTTCTATTAAGGTTCCGTCAATGTGTTTGTCTCTGAAGCAATTGACAGGCAACATTCATTGCGGGAAGCATATTTAATTAATAATATGTATGATAAAACGGTTCGAAATCAAATATTAGGGATGCTTGTTATAAGAAAATCAATTATGCAGATATAATGACGATCGGGGAGAAATAAATACTAAAACTGATCCATACTTCAGCTTACAAGCCATGGCGCCTCAATTGTTTTATGGGAGGGAGGTGACTGACACCCTTGGCTCCCTTAAATCGTCGTCTACGGGGAAAAGTCTTTTCTGCTGAAATAGGCGTTCAAAAGTGAAATGGTATTATAATTTTTTATCTGTTCTTGTACAAAGGACATCTCTCCTGTCGTCCTCCGTGGTGTAGTGTAGTGGTTACCACACTAGCCTCTAATTCCCGAGGTTGCGGGTTCAAACTCGGCGGAGGACGGTGGATTTTTTCGGGCGTAAAAAATCATAGCATGGCTTCCTTCTGAAGGGAAGTAAAGCCGGTGGTCCCGTGTCGCAGATTTACGGCACGTAAAAGAACCTCAAGCCTGATAAAGAGGCCTCTGAGCAAAACTACCGGTCTTTCACGCCCAATATAGAATGGGACGTTAAGGACCACAGCAGGTAAAGAGCCCATAAGTAAAGCTCAATTTTTTATATCTCTCCTTCTGGGGGGATATCTACACACCTTCCACCTCGTGTTGGACGCGCGCGTACACGCACGCACACACAGGTGAACTTTAAATAGCAATTTTTGTGTCTTAATGTAAAGTAACTTTAATTTTGTTTAGATTTAAAAGCAAACTGAAACATGTCTATAAACCTTTTCCAAACTCTTAGGTTTTCGACTCCTAATGTACAGTGCTGTTGCGCAGTACAGACAGATGGAGACAGACGACCAAGTGAGTTGACTGACATTTCAAAACGGAGGTCTAACAATGTAATCTGGAATTCTTCTTGGCTGATATATAGAGAAAAGCTGAGGGGAGGCTTAGTATTTCTAACATGGAGCGCGGCCATACATGTCTATTTTGAAGAATAATACACTCCGCCCTCCTGTATGTTCGTTTAGCGATATATCAAACAACGACTCCCGTTTCATTTTCGCCAAGGTCATACGAGCTTGTGCACGGCATTCTTATTTTATATTTTTGCACACGTTTTGACTCACGTGTAATTTTGACAGCAAATATTTAAGTGTTTAATGCACGTGACTACTTGGGCACGAGTTCAGGAATGGACGTTTCCGGCATAGGGATTTTTTTGCGTGTGTCTTCCTTCTCTTTCTCGCCAGTCTTCGCTGCCAGTACCTGCGCTAACAAAACGATTGAAGAAATCTATAGCTTGTTCCGCATATAAATGCCTATGCTAAACTCTAAATGAGCAACGGTGATTGTCACACTATCTGGGGAGGTGTATGGTGAAACCTATCCAAAATGCTCATAAAGAAGATGTGGAAAAGCTATTATTAACCCGTTTAGCTTTGAAGGAGGGTGGGCAACAAAACGTTACATTTTTCGGAATCGATCTGCCATTAAGGTGAATGTAAATTAAAACTGCCTATAGCACGGCTAATTTCCAGCACGGCATACGGAGAACAGAGCTATAGCCTCACTCTAAATAAGACAGTAAAACAACTTGCATGCCAAAGATAAACCCAGAACTATGAAAAACAAAAAATAACGTCACGAATGTAATTGGGACAAAAAGTAACACTTGCCCAGTGACGATTGCAAAAGCTACAGGTACAGAAATAACGGAGACGGACGCAGAATCTACGAGTAGGTAAATTAACTTGTATACAGTAGAGTCTCGCAAATTCGAGGTTCCGTTAAATCCGAGCTACTTGAAGACACTATTTTATTTATTTATTTATTTATTTATTATTATTATTATTATTATTAATTTTATTTTATTTATTCGCCAGAGGCTAGTCATCAGTTTACACGGACCTGATACGTATCTACATACTTTTGCACCTCCCTACCTCTCGTCTGTCGAGTGTGTGTTACCTGGCAAGGATTAACTTCCTTTCAATTAGAGGCCAGCCGAAAACCGGGAAAACCCTTCCATAATATGTACATACATTGTATCAAACATTCCCCACCGGAAATACTTTTCAGCTACAATAGTAACAGACTGACTAGTTTATGACTGCAAATGTTTGACAGCTATTATAAGAAAGCAGCTACCCTTAACAGTTAACATGTGTTTGTTGAGAGGGAAAGTATCCCTTATAACCCAAACAGCAAGGTTTTGCCAAATTAAATGAGTGTTTTATTTTAGTGTTTGGAACCTTCTTTGTGGATATAGTACGTTAGATGTGGTTGCATATCTTATTCCTAATTTGTTTCAACAATTAGTGCTAAATGTAAGAGGAAACTTGTACCATTACAGGTGAAATTACAAGCTTTAAAAGACTGGATAAAAGGAAAACGATTAAAAAGCTTGCAGCGGAATACAGTGTTGGAGAAGTAACAGTTGAAAGCTGGCGACGAAACAGGAGAAGTATTTTTCAATAAAGTATTCAGATAACTCCTTTAAAAGAAAGTATATGAGGAGGTCAGAATACGAAAAAACTAGTGAAGCATTGTTTATCTGGTTCAGTCAACAAAGGCAGACGGGAAGTCCAATTTCCGGCCCAATGTTGCAAGAAAAAGCGTTATTTTTTGGAAACGAGTTTAAAGAAGGCGAAGACGATTTCAGCGCGAGTGTAGGTTGGTTACACAGATGGAAGAGTAGGTATGGTGTACGACAGCTTGAGATTTGTGGAGAAAAGCTTTCCGGTGATTCTGAAGCTGCAGTGAATTTCTGCAAAAATTTGAACTCATAAAAAGTAAAAACCTCACAAACGTGACGAAACAGGCCTCACCTTTACAATGATACCTTCTAAAACATTTGCTTCACGCGAAGAACATCATATTCCGGACCACAAAAAAGTAAAGAAAGAGTGACAGTACTATACTCGGCGCCAATCAAGAAGGTGATTGACAGTTACTAACCACGTGGCGGAAAGCTTTAAATGAATGGGAGGGGATGAATATGTCACAGCGGTCGTCATGGCAACCATTAGAAGGACCAATTAGAACTAAGACGTTTCCATAGCAACGATACACGCAAATGCCCTGTTGCGATATCGTAACACGTGATTGGCATGACGTGGCGGACGAGAGACCGTTGCAGTAAACATGAACTGCAGTCTTATCTTCTGCTGTCGCTGCAGTTATAGCTGGCGCAAAACCTCTGGAATCGTGACCTTGAATGCCACCCCATCTGCCGAGCCTACGAATGGTTTATGTTTAGCTTAATCAACGAAAGCGATATAATACCCTTGCTTACTCACAGTGCGTAACACATACAGTCTGCATAGAAAGTGTTCGCATCTGGTTGTAATTTCAAAGAGAGCAGTACCTAAATAGTGGTTATTTTATATTTATTATATTTATAACCATAGCTCCTACGTTTTCAAAGTTAAGTGGTAAGGTGTTACATAGTCAACGCAGGGAAATAAATGCAAATGTACTCGACTTCATAAAGCAAGCAGCAGAGATGAGGGAAGAAAATATATGTTCACCCAAGTTCCACAAAAGCCTTAAGAGAGTGAAAGAAAGAGTAGCCAAAGCAACTGGTGTTTCAGAGTTCCGTTTCCAGAGTTCTCAAAGATAAGGAAAAACACATGGATGAAGGAGTACCATTTGGCACATGGGAAGAAACATATTGATAAACGTATTACAGAAATAGACGATTTCGACAAATGCGTCATTCGGCGCACGATACACAATTTCTATGTGGAAGAAAAACTGTGCCAACAATAAGCAGAATGCTCATCAAGCTGAAAGACAGCATAAATGTTCAAGATGATGCTACAAGTCTCAGAAAAACTATAAAAGATTTAGGGTTCAGGTGGAAGAAATCGAAATCAAATAGAAGAGTTCTAATAGAAAAGCAAAAAACTGTTGCCATGATAGCTTAGTCGTTAGAGCAATGGCTAAGATCCGTGGTCCAAATCCCGGCTATGGCTTTGAATTTTTCAGTCTGATTCTACCTTTCCAAATGACCATAATTTTATATGTACTTATACTAGGTGTATCAGCATAAATTTTCAAGGTGGTGCTACAAATCTCAGAAAATTTGTAATAGATTTAGGGTTCAAGTGGAAGGAAATGAAATCAAATAGAAGAGTTCGAATAGAAAAGCACGACATGCGATCTCACCTGGAAGAGTACCTTACAAATTAGAGGGTCAAACTATAGTGTATGAAGATGAGTCGTACATACACAGCAGTCATACAACATCTAAAAGTTTGAGTGACAATAGCGAATTAGGTTTGCAGGCACCTGTTGCTAAAGGGCAACTACTTATTATGGTTCATGCTGTTGGAAAGATCGGCTTCGTTCCAAATGTCCTTCTTTTACAAGTCGCAAAAAAAACAAAAAAAAAAAACAAAAAAACAGGAGATTTTCATTAGGAAATGAATACAGAAAATTACACGAAGTGATTCAACACCATGTTGATACCTAAGATACCTGCTGGGTCCGTTCTGGTTATCGACAATGCTTCTTACCATAACACTCAAATTGACAAACCTACCAGATGATTGACAGGTTTTTATATTAAGTGCTTTTACAGCGGTGGATTTAAATATACTGTATATAACTATAAGTTTATTAGTGCATAACCGGTGTGCGCATATTTCACAATGACTGTCCCACGCACTCCTGCAGCATGCAGACGACCGGTCACCTGATCTGGTAAGTAACTCGCTTCATAGCTGTCATTAAGATTTTCACATGTCTAGAACTGTTGCGCCAATTATATAAACAGTGTCCTCCTTTTCGCCCCAGCTTGCTCATGACTTTGTATCAGTTTAGAGATTGCCTGCGTACTGAAAAGTTCTTTTCCATCGACCTATTTGTATGGTATTTGCCTTGTGTTATGTTTGTTTGAGTCCGTGTATTTCTGCGTGCGTGTGTTGTGTGAGCATTTATAATTGTGTTAACACGTTTAATGGATATTTAATAATGTCCAAAAATAGTGACAAGGATAGTGCAGCCAAACGAAAAACTGAGCGCACTCGGGAAGCGAATAAAACTGTATTTGGTAAAGGTATCCAAATTAAAAGACAGGCGCGGGAAATAATATGATCTGTGAGAGAATATTTCGAAGAGGAGAAAATAATTCAGTGGCTTGTTCGCCGCAATATACCGATGAAGGAGGGACTGAAGAAAAGTGAGCTACTGGAACTTGTGAAAGCAAACAAACCGCGGTTTCCAAGTTATGTAGTCGATGGCATTGCTGCAGAGCATGGTCACAAAATAGTTAGGCTTCCCCCATATCATTGTCATTTTAACTCGATTGAATTAATTTGGGCCGACATAAAGTGTTATGTTGGGCGAAACAATAAAGGTTTCACTGTGTCACCAGTAATAAAGCTTACAGAAGAGGTACTAACAGCAGTAAAAGCTGAAAACTGAAAAAAAAAGCGGTGACTCATACAAAGGGCGTAATAAGTGCAGCTTGGAAAAATGAAGAGGTTTTGGAAGAAACTATAGAACAGCTTGTCATTTCGGTGGGGAATTCTAGCAGCTCTTCAGATGATGATGATGACGACGATGGCGGTGGCAGCATTGTCTATCAAACGAGCAGCAGCAGCGATGCAGTGATTCGGAAATGGCATTTTTTCCATTAGAATAAGCATCAATATTTCACAGGCATGTCTCTTCTGTTAACGCAGATTTTTACACTGATATATTCTTGTATTTTCTATCTTCTGCACGTAGATTTATTATTTTACAATCGTCTTCGTATACGAATATAAATAATACCCGCTCTACAATGCAGGTGCAACCCGGTCGCCTTCGACACAGTTCTAGCACGCTCTCCAAGTGGTCGCGATGAGCGGCAACGTCGCCTCTCTCTCTCTCTCTCTCTCTCTCTCTCTCTCTCTCTCCGAAATGTCAATCACCTTCTTGATTGACGCCGAGTATAGCTGTATCAACTGCATCAGGTACACACAAATTAAACTTGTCGTCACTGGCAAGCCCGCGAAGCCTAGAGCTCTCAAAGACATTTTCTTGTCTGCACTGCCTATCTCTTACAAGAACCAAAAGAATGTCTGGATGGATAGAGAAATATTTAAGAAGTGATTTTATGAAGAATACGTGCCGGAAACTAAAAGGTTTTTGAAGAAAAATGGTTTGGCTAGTAAAGCAATCTTATTGATAGACAACGCTGGATCACATCCAGATGAAGAGGACTGCAGTGTGATGGAATTCGGGCTTTGTTTTTGCCGCCTAATGTCACAAGTTTGATGCACCGATGAATCATGGGGCTTTGGAATGTTTAAACAAAGTATCGATGCGCCTGTTGCAGTCACTTCCACAAGCAACGGAAGAGGATGGAAACATAATTAATTTCCTAAAACGAGTAACCATGAGGGACGTAGTGTATTGGTTAGCACTCATGGGATGAAGTGAAGCCTGTGACACTCGTGAAATCGTGGAAGAACATTTTAGAGAGCAAATCGATTGGTGAGAGTGAATTCGATGATGATGCTGATGAAGATGATGTACCCCATCACACCTAATCGCACAACTTCCAGGTGGTAGTGAAAGTGAAGTTACGGAATGAATGAAGAGTGATGAACAGTTTGAACTTACGGAAACATCAATTGTTGAAATGTTGAATGAGCCGACATAAGAAAGCGAGGAGGAAGATATACAAGAGAGAACACCAAAAAATGAGTCATAATGAGGGTTTTGCTGTGTTGAGGTGGCATTGCGCTATGCAGAACAACCAGAGGCAAAACCAAACGACACCATGTTACTCAAACGATGGCGTGACATTGCCGCGCAAAGCGATTCAGTATCCTGAAGCAGAAGACGCTTAAAGACTTTTTTTTTAAAAAAAAATAACCTTATGTATGTACATATTGTGCTTATTTCTATAAAAAATATTAAAAACTTAAAGCAAATAACTTCACCTGATTTGTTATTGGTTTCAATTAGTCTTTAATGAGTTTTCCTATGGTGCTCCGTATAGTCCGAGTTATCCCAAATCCGAGGTAGCCCCATTACCTCGGATTAACGAGACTACTGTATGTACCCAAATTCCACGGATTAGTCTGGTCATTAAGCGCATGAAAAGTAATTATTTCACACGTATAGATATAAATTACACAAAAGAAAATGTTTTATACTGGGCAAATAATGAATTACGTAAATATATTCATACAATAATAACATTCATTAATCTAAAAGTTCAATGATTTGGATTGTTAAGTGCGGCCATGATCCTCTGCTATAAGAGAGTAACAATTACTTCACTGTAACATACATGCATTAGGAGAAAAGCATAAACTACAAATATACTAATCGTTACTTGTTACGGTTAACGCGAAAATATTACGACAGTTATAACGCTAAAGGTATAGGTTTATCACACCTGAAGATATGTCGATAGAACCTATAGGTAATCTGTTATGTTGAAAATACAGGCTTGAAATAAAGCATCATCTTAAGACTTAACCGAACAATCAAACTGTAGGCGCTATGCAGTGAGACGAGGACGAGTCTTGAAAAGTCCATTTTGCCCCTACCACCCACAAAATGCAAGGTTTGACACGAAGGGCCATTTCCTTTTCAGTGACGGATTTTACAAAGATTACAGTAGACAGTGAGGGAACTGAAGTGAGGCTGCTAGCTTCCTAATATTTAACTGGGAAACGTGACTACTTGCCACCTAACAATATTGTAATAGAGCTGAAAGTATACTAATTTACGTATAATTGCAACTAAATTTCTCTAAACTGTACTGTTGGACCCATCATTTGACAATACCGCATGTAATTCACGAGTATCAAATAACCGCTATGGTTTGCTCTAACTAGATGATAGAATATTATACGAGGGTAATTTCAAAAGTCCTGCACACGGCACATGCGCGACCGTTACGGTGGCCTGATCAAGTTGGAATTTGTCAGTTGTGAGTCAGACTTTAGGCTTGACGGTTGTATATACGGGTTCGCTGGTTCGCGTGGCTGTGTCGTGAATAATTCAGTTTTAAAATGAAAGTTGAAACAGAGTCAGGTCGGATTACACATAGTGACCAGCGTTCCTACATAAAAATAGAACCCCTACGTGGAAAGAAAACAACTAAAACTTACAACGCTTTGGGAGAGGTGTGTGTGGGAATAGTGTATGTAGTAGATCGCAGCACAGTATCACGGTGTCTGCTTGTTCCTGTGAAGGTCGGGTAAGCATTGAGAACAACCCATGAAGTGGAAGGCCATCAATTGCAACAGACTAACCTCTCAGATTTGTTAATGACATTTTGAGAGATGATCGACGAAAAACATGTGAGGAAACTGCATATGAGGCCAGAATGTTAGTCACTTCAGTTTACAGAATCATTACTGAAACGTTAAAGATGAGAAAAGTTACTACCAGATGGGTTCCGCATGATCTGAGTGAAGAGCAGAAAACAGGTCGCAAAAAATCGTAGAAGAATTGCTTCAATGTTATCGAACAGAACGAGAATAGTTTCTAAAAAGGATCGTTGCACTTGACGAAACCCGGATACGAGATTTTGAGCCAGAACTGAAGTCTCAGTCGTTACAATGGAAAAGTTCCGACTCTCCATGTCCGAAAAATTCCGCCGCCAACAATCACAGGTGAAACCGATGATGATCTTTGCATAAGACATGAATGGAGTTCATAGCTACAAATAGTGCCCCATGTAACGTCTGTAACAGGCGCGTAATACAAGCTGTTTTTTTTGCAAAATATTTTGCGCCCGAAAATTCGTCAAAGAAGGCCTACATGCTTGCAGCTGGTGTCCACATCTTGCACGATAATGCAAGACCGCATGTTGTCCTACCAGGAGAGAAACGCTCGACAAATATGGATGGAAATACTTCCCCATCCACCATACAGTTCTGATATAAGCCCACCAGACTTTGATTTGTTTCCAAAATTGAAGGAACCACTCCGTGGAAAACGTTTTGATACAATTGATAAAGCTTCCAGTGAGGTGACCAGAGTAATCAGCTCAACAATGAAGGTGCCCTATCCGGAATACTTTTTACTTTCTCTACTACGTATAGTAAGTAAGGGAGGTATTGCATTCCACTCAAAAATTCGATACCGAGATTTCACCGGAAATACGTTTTGGGGCCTCCTGAATCCAAAAAAAAAAGTATTTTTGGAAACATGTCCGTGTGTGTGTCTGTGTCTGTGAACGGTATAACTCAGAAACGAACAGTCGGATGTTGAAAAATTTAAGGGAATAACAAGCAATATCTCGAAAATGGTTCACTCAACAAAAAAAATGTATATGACATAAGTTGTGTATTTTAACGCGATCTACATTTTTTGTGTAGTAAAATTTTGTCTATCTCTTATGGTTTACCAGTTATGGAAAAGTCGTTCACAATGAAGAATACTTTTGGAGACATTCCCAGAAAATTCAAGATATACATTTTATGTCATGAAAATATCTTAAACATATGATATTTTATTGAAAATCGTTAGAGCCATTTTTGAGAAAATTAAAATTTTCGAAAAATCTTCCATGTAAAGGGTAATCTGGGGTGGGGGGATTTTCTCGAAAACCTTCGTGTCGCATCCTTGGAAGATACTGAACCTAAATACCAAGTTTGGTGTTTATCCGTCTGTTCGTTTCTGAGTTATGCTGTTCACAGACACACACACACACACGGACATGTTTCCAAAAATGCTTTTTTTGGATTCAGGGGATCTCAAAACACGTATTTCCGGTGAAATCTCGGTATCGAATTTTTGGGTGGAATACAATACTTCCCCTACTTACTATACGTAGTAGAGAATGTAAAAAAGTCATAGGGTGCAAGATCGGGGCTATAAGGTGGATGTGGTACACAGGTAAGGTTGAATCGAGCCAGAAACTGCATGACTTGATTTGCGACGTGAGGCCATGCATTGTCATGATGAAGTCGCCACCCAGTCCGAGAAAGCTCTGGTCGTTTCTTTGCAATGTGCTTCCTCAGTGTGGCCAATACTGACGTGTAGTATGCTGCTGTAACAGTAGTGTGAGGGGGAACTGCATGCTGGTAAATCATTCCATTACAGTAAAAAAATGTGATCACCATCACTTTCCCTGCAGATGGAACAACTTTTGCCTTTTTTGGTGTTGGAGAACCAACTGTGCTGGCTTGTTTTCCTTCAGGATCATAATGACGCGGCCATGACTCATCACCGGTGATAATCGATTTAAAAAATGCATCCCCTCCATCAGCAAAGAGACGCAGCACCTCACGGCTAGTCTCCATTCCCACAGCCTTTTGTTCGGGAGTCAACAGACGTGGCACCCAACAAGCACAAAGTCGGGTCATATGGAGATGGTCGTGCATAATTGTAAACACACTGCCATATGAAGTTCTCAACACTTCACTGAGGTTACGTAATGTTATACGCCGATCCTCTCGGACAATCACAGCAGCTGTGTTGATGTTGACTTCAGTCACAGCAGAAGCCGAAACACCAGGCCCACCTTGCTTAACACTGACAAGTCGGCCTTCTTTGAAGTCCTTGAACTACCTAAACACTGTTGCATCTTCACTGTACGCTTGCTTCAGCTTTTCGTATGTTTCGGTGGCTGTATGGTTTAAACGAAAACAGAATTTGATTGCGCTGTACTACTCCTCTCGCGTCACCTCCATTGTCTGGTATGCGAAATGCACGTAGGGTCTACAAAATAGAGCATTACTACCAACCTACCAATTACGAGAGTGCTGCCGCCTACCAACATTATACATAAAAACCCGCTCTTTTCAAATATTTATGTTACAGATACGAAACTATCACGGAAGCTACAGGAAAAAATCAGTCTCAGTCTTTGTTGATCAGCCCTCGTATATTGCCCTTGCAAATACAAAACAAGGGGAGCATAATACGCCTTAAGCGATAGTCAAATATTTCTAGAACTGGTCGCTATGTGTAAAATGTAATTCTCTTTGGATGTCAAGAACATAAAAAAAAAGAACAACGAATTCTCAGTTGAGAAAAAGTTACTGGAAACTTCAAAGAAATAACAAGGAATATATCGAAAATGGTTCACTTTAAAATAAAAAAAAGTGTTTATGGCATATATTGTGTATTTTAACGAGATCTACATTTTTTATGTAGTAAAATTTTGTCTATCACTTGCGGTTTACCAGTTATGCAAAAGTCGTTCAGAATGAAGAGGACTTTTGGGGACATCCCCAGAAAATTCAAAATATACGTTTTATTTGCCATAAAAATGTCTTAAACATATGATACTTTAATCAAAATCGTCAGAGCCGTTTTTGAGAAAATAAAAATGTTCCATGTAAGGGGTGGTTTAGGGTGGCGGATTTTCTTGAAAACTTTCATGTCGCATCCCTGAAACATATTGAACCTAAATACCAAGTTTGGTGTTTATCCGACTTTTCGTTTTTTGAGTTATGCTGTTCACAGACACACAAGACATACACACGGACATGTTTCCAAAAATCTTTTTTTTATGTCCTGGACATGCAAAGAGAATGCAATGCTCCACATAGCAACCAGCTCTTAAAAGTTTTGACTATCGCTTAAAGCCTACCATATTCCCCTTATACCTACAAGAAAATTAGTAGTAAGATAGAGTCTGCAAATATTTATCTGGATTAATATGAAGTAGATGGAGAATAAGCGTTTGTAAAACAGTTTGTACAAGAGTAGAAAAAGTCATGTGAGTGTAACACATCAGATTTTTTTGGATTCAGGAGGCCTCAAAATATGTATTTCTGGTGAAATCTCGCTATCGAATTTTTGAGTGGAATTGCAATACTTCTCCTACTTACTATACGTAGTAGAGAAAGTAAAAATAGTTCACTCAGACTATCCTTTACTTGGATATTCTTGAAAATCTTCGTGTCTTATCCTTGGAAGAACTGGACTTAAATACTAAGTTTGGTATTTACCAAACATTTTGTTTTGGAGTTATGCTGCGCGCGCACACACGGGCGAATTGATAAAAAAAAAGTTTTTAAATTTATATAGGGCGCGTCAAAATATTTCCGGTGAAATCTCGACATCGAAATTTTGGGTATAATGTAATACTACTACTAACCTGCTATAGGTGACAGAGAAAGTAAAAATACCGACTTCCCGCCGGAAAAAAGTGCTTAAGTATTTGCAACTTCAAACCATTAACGAAGACTATCTTGGAAACGCTTAACGACACGAACAATGAACACTATTATACGACATAAATTTTATTGTGGCTTTAACGAGATCTATATTTTTTGTACAGTACGATTCTGTCTGTCTCTTACGATTTACCATTTACACAAAGCGTATTCACAATGAAGAGGTGTTCCCAGGTTATTTCTAGAAAATTAAAGATTTAATTTGTCACAGAAGTATCTTAAACGTATGGTATTTTAACCAATAGAGCCATGTTTTGAGAAAACTAAACACCCGGAAGAGTTTTCAATGTAAACACTAGTTTGGAAAATGAGAATTTTTGATTTTTAAACTTCGTGTCGCATCCTTGGAAGACGCTGAACTAAAGTACTAAGTTTGCTATTAAACCGATTTTTCGTTTTTGAGTTATGCTGTTCTCTCTCTCTCTCTCTCTCACACACACACACACACACACACACACGAGACCTTTCTCTAAACCCCTCCCCCCCAACGTGTGTTTCCGGTGAAATCTCGGTATCGAATTTATAGGTCGAATGCAATAGTTTCTACTTACCTACTACAGGTTAGTAGGGAAAGTAGTAAACGGCAGTGGGTAGAGAAAGTAATGTGAATATAACATTCTTGTTGTAACAAAATCAAGTTAGCAGGTGAATTATCCGAGTTCTTAACAGTACATTCTACAACTATTCTTATGAAATCTTATTTTTTTTATCTAGTTCATGTTAATCACCACTAATTTCGTTGTAGCTACAAGGCGGATAGAGGAAACACAATCGGTAGTCCAGTTGTCTAAAAGCGGATCCTTATGAATTGGCCTTGAAATTCCATACTCTTTTTTAGACATCACGGGAAACAACTGCGTAGCGTCGCTTTAAAAATGCGTGTGATGTATTACATTCACATGACTTTTCCACCCACTATCGTTTGTTCTTATGTAACTTCTAAAAACTATTCTTGTGAAAGCTTACCTTTCTATTTCACGTTAATCGCGATAAACCATGGCCGAAATAGTTTCATTACACATTTCATTGTAGCTACAAGGGAGATACAGGAAACCGAGTGATAGATGTTTAAAAGGGTCAATATACGTAGGCCTTGAAATTCCATACTTTTTTATTCATATCGCGAGAAATAACTGTATAGCGACAGCACTTCTGCCTTGTACATATCTTAAAAGACATAGCGTTTAATCAAAGTCGTGAGCCATTTTTAAGAAAATAAAAAAATTTCGAAACATTTTCCAACTTAAAGGCAGTTTGGAGTGGGGGAGATTTTCTTGAAAATATTCGTCGTAAGTTTGGAAGACACTGAACTTGAATACTAAGTTTAGTCCCACTTTTCGTTTTTGTGCTGTCATTCTCTCTCTCTCTCTCTCTCTCTCTCTCTCTCAGACACACACACACATGTATATATATATATATATATATATATATATATACACACACACACACACACACACACACACGCACACATGGATCTTTTTATAAGAATGCTATTTTTATTCAGGAAGCCTCAAAACATATATTTCTGGTATAATATCGATATAGAAAATTTGGATGGAATGCAATACCTTATCCAACTACTAGGTACGTGATAGAGCAAGTAAAAATGACCAACTATTGAACAATTCAAATCAATAATAACACATATCTTGGAAATGACTGATATCACGAAAAAAATAAATATAAATGAATGGTAATTTTTTAAAGAGATCTGTTATGTAGTAATGGCTTACTAGATATACAAAATTCCTTCCATGAAGAGGACTTCATAGGCTATTCCCAGAAAATTAAAGGTATACATTTTATGTCATGCAAATATGTTCAACATATAGAATGTTAATGAAAATCGTTGGCCATTTTTGAGAAAATAAAAACTATCAAATTTTCCATGAAAATCTTCGCAGGGTCTTTGAAAGATACTGAACTTAAACATCCAGTGTGCTATTTATCCGGTTTTTCGTTTTTGAGTTATGCTGTTCACAGCGACATCACATACACGATCTTTTTGTGAAAAAAGGATTTTTTTAATTTAAAGGGCCTCAAAACACGTATTTCCGCCGAGATCCCGACATCAATTTTTTGGGTGGAATGTAATACTTCCTTCTAGATACGTGGTAGAGAAAATAGATAACACTCTAGATCTAGATTCCCAAAGTAGTCTATAAGGACCTGAAGGAGGTCCATGTTAGGAAAAAGAAAAT
The DNA here is from genome assembly GCA_030765065.1 of Deroplatys truncata. Lineage (NCBI taxonomy): Eukaryota > Metazoa > Arthropoda > Insecta > Mantodea > Mantidae > Deroplatys > Deroplatys truncata. Next base: position 48,466,253 of record CM060984.1, on the reverse strand, counting down.
TGGGGGTCTCATTTAGATAGGTCGTTAACAAAATTTTGGCTTTCCATAAATGTAATAATCTACCTAACACAGTACGAGGAGCATTTTTAAATACCGATAATTTTTTAAAAATTAACAGAACATTATTTTCCAAATACTTTATCATTCATTACTTTACACCTCCTTACACTACTTTTAAAGTCACCGCCACTATTCAGACACTTGTAACGCGAAACCAGTTTTTGTATGCCTTCGTCAATGATGCCGCCTGTATGAAAGCCAAGTCGGCACTTCTTGTTTCACAGTGGAGATACAGAAGAGCAATCAACATCGTCGTTGAAATATTTTCCACCATAGAACTTGTTCAGATAAGAAACAGATGAAAATCGCTTGGTGCCAAATCCGGATGTAGGAAGGGTGGTCGAATTGTTCCCAACCAAATGATGCGATCAGATCTTGTTTGTTTGACTGTGTGTGGCTGGGCATTGTCACTCATTATTGTTCCCCACAAATCTCCCACAATAACCGGCGATGAATGTTTGCCGGCGTAATATTTTTCAAAAAACGAATCACTGATCTGACTTGATGGTCGGCGGGTTATTCGATTGTTTTGAACATTTCGAAACGCACTAATAACAGGAAAACACAAAGTGACGATCACTCACAGCTGCGTCTGGCTTACTAATGAATCAAGGAAATGATTGCGCATCCTCAAAATCGACTGAAGCGGCAAAATATTAAAACGGTACTTTAAAACACGCCTCGTACCTATGTACTTATATAATACTTTCTTATAATAGACATAAATTACCCAATTATGTATTATATTTCATAAAATTAAGAAGTCATTCATTTTGCGGTAGCAGTACGTGCAACTAGTAAAATGTTTGCAAGTTTTAGCAATGGTATTATGTACTTCTCTATTTTCAAAGACAAAAATTCTATGGTACATAAAGCCTCTCTATATATAGGGTCTTTCAACAAGAATGTCATATCTTTGAACCTAAATAAAACACGTTCTATAAATGATAAGAGTTTATTTCTTTTTTTATTTTGGAACATAATTAATGTCACTACGTGTGGAATAGAACATCTGTTAAGTGACCGCCACGACTTCGTTGGGTTGCGCGTATACGGTTAACCCAATTTTCAATGACAGGAGAACGTAAATTAGGTCCAACTTCACGAATAACACGCGTGATGTTATTCATAATGTCAGTTACTGTTTCTGGCTTGTTGACATAAACTCGAGATTTAACATAGCCCCACAAGAAGGTCATGTGATTTAACGCTGTTGGAAAGAAGTAATCCAACAGCGTTAAATCACATGACCTCGGGGGCCAGTTAACATCATCAGCACGGGAAATGATGAAACCTATGAACTTCTCCTTCAAAAGATAGATTGTTTCGAGAGCAGTATGACATGTGGCACCATCTTGCTGGAACCAGATGTTTCTGAGATCCATACCATCCAATTGAGGCCAACGATACTCCCTTATAAGAGCCCGGTATCTTTCTCCATTGACAGTTAGAGCTTCTCCATCTTCATCTTGGAAAAAATATGGACCAATGATTCCACCATACCAAAATCCACACCACACAGTAACCTTTTGGGGATGATGATGTGGTTCTTGAATCTGCATTGGACTGATTGCTCCAATAACGGCAATTTTGTTTGTTAACACAACCATCCATCCAAAAGTGGGCTTCGTCGCTGAAGATTATTTTTCGACAAAAATGCGGGTCACCTTTCAATTGCTCCATAGCCCGGTCAGCGAATACATGGCGCAACCTATGGTCATTGGGATTTAGTTCTTGAGTTAACACCATTTTGTAAGCGTGAAACTTCAAGTCCAGATGCAGAATTCGCCAAGTTGTGGTCGGCGAAAACCCAAATTCTTGCGCTTGACGAACAATTGGTTTGTTTCCGTTCTCGCGTACACTCTCACGAACGGCGCCTACGTTTTCGTTGGAGACGTTCTTTGATCGCTGACAGAACCATTTCTTTTAAATGTATCGATCAAACGCCGAATCGTTCTCTCGCAGGGACGATTATGCACACCGTAAACTTCACGTAATACACGGAAGGTTTGGCGAACAGATGATCCATTTTGATAATAAATTTTCACCATTTCTACGCATTGCTGAATGCTGTAACCTTCCATGGCTATTTTTCAATAACAACTGTAACCACATGAAAAAAATTACTGCTGTAACTCAATAACAACGGCAGCTATCACATGTTAAAGATAGGACACTCTTGTTGAAAGACCCTTTACATATGTACAAAAGATCTCTAAAGATTAAAATAAGCTTTTACACCGGGAATCCCTTTGATTGCTATTTCTTATATTTAATAGCTTAATCATTGTTCACAGATAACTGCTGCTAAACACGACCGAGGTTAAAAAGAAATGCAGGCAGTACAGCGTTGAGTACATGAAGTTTGGCTACATTTCATCATTGTCGGACAAAATTTGCCTTTTAAGCAATGAAACCATACAAGCTGGAGGATCATCTGAGAAGGGTGTCACCCTGATAAAACAGCTACAGATTTAAAATATTTTCAAACATTGATAGAAAACAGGCCACCCACGATAAACAGTACGTTCGTTTCAACGTCGAAAAAATACGATGATGGTTGCAGGTGTCTTACAGTAGCTCGCTATTCCTGGCAAAATCAGCAAAGCCGCATTCAATCGGGGAAAAGCTAATTTTGTGAGCCACTGAAGAGGTTTTAAAACTCTTCTACACAATGATGTATTCAATTTTCAATTCTTATTCTTTTGAGCAATAAAGCAAATTATTTTGAGCAACAATATGGTTCAAAGATGCATTGATGAAATGATTATGATGATGAAATCTTCTTATAGAATTATCTGCAAACAACCCACTTCTCCATACAACTGGACGAGTCAACTTTATCTAGTAAAGAAGGAATATGATTGGGTAAGTAGGTTTTGTTGTGGATCAAGAAATCCATGACGAATTGCTCTTCTTGGGAACTTCCGACAGCAGGTACCAAAGGTGAATCAATATTGACTGAGAGATTATTTTATACAAAAGCTATCCTTTTATCAATTATATTTGCGGCAGCAAATAGAGCATCTGTCATGTTTGGCTCTATCGTGTTTTTCCAGCATTTACGAGTAGCACAAATTATACTCGGGGTGTTTGCAATTCACTGAGTCGTCCATCGACGACATTTAGTTCCTGCTGTGCGAGGGGTCCCTGCTGGCTGGGGGACATTTCTCTCTAGACAAGATTATTCCCTATCCTCCCCAAAGTCTGGAAGTATGAATGAGTGTGTGAGAGATCTAAAGTACAAAACCCAACGACAAATGCATACGAGTTAACACCATTGCCGATAAGGCGGTATGTTTCAAAGTTGAAAGGCCGCCGAGATGACCAGTGCAGTTAAAGGCGGGGTATAAATGGGGGGGGGGATTAGTTAATAAAAATCTGAGTGGCAGATTGCACCAATGTTTTCAATTCGACATAAATACAGTAAACAGAATTCGGAGCAACGCGTTGAATTCTAGGTTATTTAAATAGTTGTGTGAAGAAAATGAGAGGTTTCATCGATTACATTGAAGTGAAAAAAAAAGTTCATTTTTTGAGATTGTTATAGAGTTTTTGGATACTAAAGATCCCGTTTTAAAATAAAATTTTGTCAAATGGAAACCAGACATTGCTTATTTAATAGATATGTTTACTAAATTTAATGAGGTTAACTTGCAATTACAAGCTACAGTCTGAATTTTATGAAAACGAAGTCCATCACTGCAGCTTTTCTTACCAAAATTAAATATTGAACCAAAACATAGGACGGCGCGAATTTTCCAAGTTTCCAATTTGCCACAAACTGCCAGAATGGTGCGTTTCAGTCTATGTTCAACATTTAAATGCCCTTCACACAAACTTTGAAACTAGGTTTGAGGAGGATGTTTTGATAATGGAAATACAATACCTCAGTAGATTACACAGGTCTACAAATAAAAAAAAAATTGTGAGCTGTTTTATATTTGAAAGATGTTTCTTAATTTTTCAGTACCGCTGATTTCAGAAATGACTTCCGTTTTTCTCCATCACATCAGGTTCTTTTTGCAAGTCAAAAATGAAGTATTCACATATTTTCTTCGAAAAATGTATATACTCATAAGTTATATAGGAGCTACAAATGAATTTGTTAGGGTTTTTATTGCCAAATATCACATTTAAATTAATTTTATACATAGCAGATTAATGAAATCTTGTTCGTTTGGAATGTTTGTATCTTAGATATTCTCTTGTGTGTTTCCGTGGAATCCCTACACAGCATCTAGCAGTAATCTGCAATTGAAGAATTCCATCGTCCTGGTATCTCCTCTCCATTTCTCGAAGTTCCTGATGAAACCTCTCCCCTTGTTCCTCACTGATTGCCCCCAGGTTGCCAGGAAACACGCCCAAATGTGAAAACAAAAAGTGTAATTTGAGACTAATGTTGCATTCTAAGTTCTGTACTTCTGTAGCATGTTGTTCACAATTTTAACGTAATCAGGATGTTGATTGTTTCCTAGAAAGTTGTCCACAACTTCTTTAAATGCATTCCAAGCATTTTTCTCTTCAGAAGTCATAGTAGCTTCAAATTACCTTTCTTTAAATACAGCTCTGATTTGCGGACCCACAAAGATTCCTTCTTTTATTTTTGCTTCAGAAAGAACGGGAAATTTGACACTGAGATATTTGAAACAATCAACATATTCATCAAGTGCTTTTACGAACTGTTTCATTACACCAAGTTTTATATGAAGAGGTGGTAAAGAATTTTCTTAGGATTCACTAGGCTTCCCTTATTATGTTCTTACTACCTGGCGTTAAACTTTCTCTTTTGGGCCATTGTCTTTCTTTATCCCACTCGCATAAATAACATGGACATTTTGTGAATCCCTGTTGTTGGCTTAATATCAGACAGATTACTTTCAAATCTCCTCACATCAACCACTGATGTTCAACATATTTAATTCTCTCCAAAACATACTTCAAACTTTGATAATTCTCCTTCAGCTGCACTGAATGGGCTACTGGAACTGAAGGAGCATTCCCAATGTGAAGCAGCACACATTTAAGACTTCTTTTACTAGAATCAATAAATAGCCTCCATTCATGTGGATCATATGTAAAAAAAAAAAAACCAATTTCTTTATTAAGTCTGGAATGTTATTACAGTAAACCAGATTCTCTTCTTCGCTGAAGTATTGCAGGAAATTCTTTTCTGTGTTCCTGTAGAAAGTCGCTGATGTATCAGCTGCAAGTAAATTGTTTTCCGGTAGTCTGGGATCTAACACCTCAGCTCAGATGCATCCTTGGGAAAATTTAAATCCCTAACAATATCATTTAGCTTGGCTTGTGATAATGGTTGTGGCGCATTTGATGTTTCAGGAACGAACTCCTCGGACACAAGTGATGATGGTGAATCACTGTTACTGCCTGTATATGAAATAAGTTCACTGCTGTCTGTAGATGGCTTAGGTATAGTAATACCAGGGCCATGGGCCACTGGTCTCATAGCAGATGACAAGTTTGGGTATACAATTCTGTTTTGTTCTTTGCATTAAAACCCTTCACATTGCATGTACAAAAGTAACAGTCAGTACTGTGATACTGAGGTTCACGCCACACCATTGGTATTCCAAAACGTTGTGATTATTTCTTCCCCTACGTCCAATTTCGTAAGTCATCAACACAAACACTGCACACATTATGAGGAGCCGAAGACCTGGATTGGTCTCCTATTTCAGTTCCGAAGTAAGCTTTGTATGATTTTCTTACAAATGAGTTATGCTTCTTTTTTCTGTTTCTTCACAATAAAACTACCACAAATATAACAAAATGAATTTAAATTATTTACAAAGCACCTTTCCATTATGGTGTATTGAGTTACATACCATAAAGATAATAAAATTGTATTAATTAAATGCTAATTTCTTGCTTTACATCACTATTAAGCCTTGTAACAGATGAATTCCCAATACAAAATGGTGTAAGCAGCTTAGAATGTGCTGCCACCTGCCATAAAACAACAATTTTCTTTCAGTGGCTTTATTCCAATAGATGGCATTGTTGTAGTAGTGCAATGGTTCATGACCACATAAAAGATACAGAAATAAATAAAAATTGAATATACGAATTTTGAAAGAAATGGTATGTGATACGACAATATGGACTTCGTTTTGGAATTAGGACATGGATATTACTATAAAAAGACCTGAATATCTAAAACAGCAAAATCACTGTTAACCTGTGTTATCAATGCATACGGTGACACTGAATAAACATCCTATAACAAGAAGAAATGATCGGAATAAGGACTAAGAAGAATTTAAGGTGCAGTTTAGAAAGGGATATCAACATTCTAGCTTCAGAGACACATACCTACCTGTTACTTATCCTATATTATGGATGATCGAAGAGTTGTTTGTTTGCTTTTTAATAGGTTTTCCATCTTCATATCTTGTGGAAAAGAGGTTTCAGCACGGTTGCCAATCTTCTTAAAAAAATCTGATGTGTTACACTCACATGACTTTCTCTACTCTTGTACAAACTACTTTTACAAACGCTTATTCTCCATATGCTTCATGTTAATCGAAATATTGAGATGTTAATCTTATTGCTAATTTTCCTGTAGATGCAAGGGGAATTGGTAGGCTTTAAGCGATAGTGAAATATTTTAAGAGCTGGTTGCTATGTGGAGTATTCCATTCTCTTTACATTACCAGGACAAAAAATCTGATGTGTTACACTCACATGACTTTCTCTACTCTTGTACAATCTATTTTTACAAACGCCTATTCTCCATATGCTTCATGTTAATCGAGATATCGAGATGTAAATCTTATTGGTAATTTTCTTGTAGATCAAGGGGAATATGGTAGCTTTTAAGAGATAGTCAAATATTTCAACGCTGGTTGCTATGTGGCGCATTCCATTCTCTTTGCATGTCCAGGACATAAAAAAAATGAATAACGAATATGAGAAAAAGTATAAATATTGGAAAATTTAAGGAAATAACAAGCAATATCTCGAAAACGGTTCACTCAACAAAAGAAATGTATATGACATAAATTGTGTATTTTAACGCGATCTACATTTTTTGTGTAGTAAAATTTTGTCTATCCCTTATGGTTTACCAGTTATGCAAAAGTCGTTCACAATGAAGAATACTTTTGGAGACATTCCCAGAAAATTCGAGATATACATTTCATTTCTCATGACACTATCTTAAACATATGATATTTTCATCAAAATCGTTAGCCATTTTTGAGAAAATTAAAATTTTCGAAAAATGTTCCACGTAAAGGGTAGTCTGGGGTGGGGGGATTTTCCTGAAAACCTTCGTGTCGCATCTCTGCAAGATACTGAACCTAAATACCAAGTTTGGTGTTTATCCGACTGTTCGTTTTTTGAGTTATGCTGTTCACAGACACACACACACGGACATGTTTCCAAAAATGCTTTTTTTGGATTCAGGAGGTCTCAAAACATGTATTTCCGGGGAAATCTCGGTATCGAATTTTTGGGTGGAATGCAATACTTCTCGTACTTACTATACGTAGTAGAGAAAGTAAAAATGAAAACCCCTGGCCAGAAGGCTTAAGTTTAAACCCGACTAAACTGAAGCCAAATATTAAAAACTTCTACCAAAGTATCAGGCTCATCCCTACCATTAAAATAGCATTAATTTCTTTGTGTGTATTTATTTTATGTAAGAATGTTACAAGCTATGCATTCTGAGTCGTTTTAATTAATAAATGTATACGACTTAATATGCTTTTTCTTATTTTAAACATTTTCACTCTACAGTAAACCCCATTAAAGTGAGTAGCTAGTAGTAGAATAGTAAAAACCTATTAAAATGAATGAATTTGTAAAAATTCAATATTAGGAAGTTAGACGGAGTCTACCCAAAACCCGAAAAAATCGGCACGTGGCTTAGGAAGAAAAATGTTTGGGGACCTCTGTCCAGCGGAAGGAGCATTTGGCATGGCCGCAGCTTCTACAGAGCGGTCCCTCAGCGCTCTGGCCGGTAGTCGCGATGCAAGTTCCGCGCGCTATATTCAGTGTATCTGTTTATTATTCTCATTGTTGATACTGATACCACATTATTACTGATTTTATGATTATTACGATATATTGATTACCTATTGAACAAACATAATTACTTTTTATTTTATCAGTACTAACCTTTTTCACATTCGGTGTTGAAAGTGGTGTCCTTCGGCAGATAAACATTCTTGGCACCTTCTGATGAAATTATCATTCACACGCATAAGTTCTTGTTGCGTAATTTCCCCAATTTCTGTTCTTATATTGTTTTTAGGATCGTCTATGGTGCGAGGATTATTCCTATAGAGTCTATTTTTGAGATAAGTCCCCACAGATAAGTCACACACAGTAAGATCCGGCGATGGAGCCGGCCATAACCCTTTAGAGATTATTCTGTCATCAAAAACATTCTTGATGTCTTCCAAGGAAGCCTCCGCAGTATGAGTGTGGTAGAATCTTGTTGAAAATAGCCATATTCCCCTCTCATTATCTGTCAACATTGCAAAAAATGGCGCGAGAATATTTCTGCAGTACCTATCGGAATTTACGGTATCGTAAAATATGGGGCCTATTATCCGTTCTGCTGTTACAGCACACCATACACCAATTTTTACATCATGTAAAGGAACCTCGTGAATTAAATTTGGATTTTCAGTACACCAATACCTATTGTTTTGTGAAGCAAATGGCCAGTTAAATGAAACCATGCCTCATCTGAAAAAATTATTAGATGTGGGTCAACAGTACCGCCAGCAATATTTTGTAACATCCAGTTACAGAACTTTACGCGGGCTTCATTATCACGCGGTCGTAATTGATGGACAATAGTTACTCTGTATGGTTTTAATTTCAACAGTTTCGTAGACCTATGTATTGAGGTTTTTGAAACACTGACTTGTGCTACGCGTCGTAAAGATTTATTCGGAGACCGTTCAAATGCTTCGCCAATTTCATCATGCTTTTCTTCCGTTAGAACCCTTCGTTTCTTCTTACAACATTAAATGATCTTCATTTTACTCACTAGATATCTAACTGTTTCTCTACTCAGAACTGGAACACAAGGAAATTTATCATGAAATTGCCTACACACCTGCCTACATAATGTGTTATACATAAAGTCTTTGTTCAAGCGAAAATTTGAGTACCATTTCTGGGTTAATTCAATCGCACACAAATACACATGCGTCTCGCGTCTATACACAAGAAGCAATAATAGCTGACTGAAGCCCGCTGCCACATGTCCGGTAAGTGGAAGAGCTTCATTCAGACGTGTCGCACAAGACTGCCGTGCAATTCCCGGCTAGAGCGCTGAGGGACCGCGATTAGCGGTGGTTAACATCCGCTTTCATTGCATACACACGGCAGGGAGCGATAGAGCAGATGAGCTAGAACTCAGGCATCTCTACCTAACATGCGTATTTCAGGAAAGAAGCTGCAGAAAAAGCTCGGTCGGTAATTGGGCCGACAAGAGCATCTTGTACACCACCGCCGATGATAATAAGCTTACGGGAATTAAGGTTTCTTCCTCTTCGTTTTTCCATAGATGTGAATAGAAAACGTGCTACTGTTCTAAAGCAGTGTTATCCAACAAAGGGTTATGTCACGTCCGAGAAACCCTTTCTTGCTTCGAAGCAGAGAACTAAAGTAGTGTAGGGCAGGTGGAACAAGCACAAATGCGAACGATAAATGTTATAAGTGAACGTAAAACACATCTGAGCCAGTATGCTCTTTCCCAAAGTAACTAAACAATTAAGACTCCTTGCCAAAAGAATAAGGAGCGTGACGTCACTGCGGAGCAATTCCAAACGCTAAACAGTTCGAATTCTATTTTCGTTGACGTCTCACTAAATGTTGTAATTTTACATTAATGTAATCCTATGTTAGTTAACATTCGAGTGATAATAACATATTCTGGAAATAACGTTATTAAAAGATTTCGTTTGAAGCCTAATGGAAGCTTACTTAAATATCCAAATTGTTCTGCTTTAACTTATGTATATACACAATTTCTTCTATTTTGCCATATGTACAGGCGTTCAAAGATCAAGAGTATTAACTAAAGTAACCACAAACTGCAAAAAAAAGTTATAACATAAATTAATGCAGAGTCCAAGTGAATATGAGTAATACAAGAAAATAAGGATATACAGCCTAAAATATTTTCAGAACAAAAAGAGCTGGTGCGAAACTATTTTACTACTTCTGTGGTTTCCATGCATTAACCGCAATAAATCCTAGATAATGGTTATTAAAACTAAAAGAACATTGGCATTTAAATATTCAATTTCAATATTTTGGTAGTGCAGACGTTTAAATCTTGGACGCAGTCTCTTTACGAAAATTATACTAGCTCTTACTCGAATAATATTAATTTTATCCTTGTGTTTGCGAGGATACAGTCAGAATATTTATGAAACTCATGACGACTGTACCTTCAGTTTTATTATCATTAGTTTTACAAATAGTGCGGCGTAGTTTGGCCCAGACAATATATGAAAGAAAGGGGGGGGATAAAAGAAAAGAAGAAAGAGCCTGTATGACTGCTAAGTTTTTTTCTCATAACTTTTTCTTCCTTGTTTTTCAACATACTAGCAAGTAGAAAACGATACATTAAATACAAATCTGTCGCATGTAAATTTACCTATGCAAACGAACTAGCAATACATACCTTCAGCTAAAACACAATTTAAATAAACCGCATGTCACTTAGTTTACTTATGTGGAATACCACTTCCTGCTCCGGAATGACGTTACGTGCAGAGCAGAATAATTAGGTATTCTGCGCAGAGGTTATGAGCCCCTGCGGTTTCGTCCCTTCGGTCCCCGTACCCAAGATTCTCAAGAACTGTTCGGTTGCCGTAGTCTTACGTCACACTGCCTCTAATTGGCTGATTCCGTTCTGTAAGATAATTTCACAATTACGGAAAGAAGTGTCAATCTTTTTAACTTTCTGCTTATTCTGAAATATACAATGTATGATTTCGCAATCACCTTCTGAACTGTTTTACACTCTATTCCCAAATATACTTTTCTAAACAATGTTGATGATATAGGTGATTTACAGTTGTCAAACTTAACGTAATTGTGGATAAAAAAACCTTAAGTTTTGAGTATCTATCCCCGGGAAAAAGTCTTAGATGAAGGACAGATATATACATCCAGTGTTTTAAGCTCAATTTCTCTGTGCAATATTAATTCTTACATGTATGTCAGTCCACTGGTGAGTATTTCCCGCTTTCAAGTTACATAAGAGCTCATGGTCTGCCGCTCGTCCCTCTAAAAGTATTTAAAATATGCTTTTACGTGCGTGTTCTGATTATACAACCTATGGATCCTCTCATATATCCGATGTGTGATGCTCCGTTATAGACAGATGCATAAGATACGTCGCACAATTTCACCTTACTGCACTAGTTGGCCATTATTCCTGGAAGGGTTGATCGCAATACGACTATAAACTCTTAGCAATTTGAATAGATTTGAGTATATTCTGCAACCTTTTAAAAGCATTATAAGAATCACATACGCCCTAAAAGCAACGACTGGGGTTTTGTATCTAGCACGTACCTACTTAAAACGGCTTATCTCTCGTATTAAGATAGGCTTAGTATCTACATAAATTACTTCATGTTGGTTAATTCATTAATTACGACTTTTTGAGGCATAGTGCGCGTAACATGAGTCCACTGAGTAAGGACACCTAGGATCATTAAAAAATGCTTGCCTTTGCAGCCATTTCACTGGTCATACATGAATATCTGCAAGCAGGCCTCGTCGTCCGTCACTCCTTACTCCAAGCCCGGACTATGCAGAAAAATCAGCACGTGTCTGTTTGCATTTAGTATGCAATTTAAGGGGATTATCAACAGGGTGATTCTAAAATCACTATGCATTTTGTGTTCAAACTGGCTTTAATTACACGCAACAGTACTAAAACGTATGTCGCAATAAAACATAATTTCAGTACATTTAACTGTGATCAGTGATCACCTTGTACGTCTAGACACAACCCCCAGCTTCCACTACAAGCCCAAAAGCTTTCTCAAGCACAGCTTGTGTAATATCAGCAGCTGAGACTGAAATGTGCTGTTTTAATTGTTCAATGCTGTGCATCTTCACCTGGTAAACTTTAGACTTGATAAACGCCCAGACAAAAAGGACTAAAAGGCATCATAGACCTTGAGGTTTGGACAGCGAATGTATGAAGTTAACAGCATCGCGAACCACATATAGCGAGTTGTTTAAAACAACCCAGAGGAGAATGACAGTACACTATTCTGTCAATTCCGTCATGCGTATATCCCTGACGTATAGAAGTAGAGGGCAACAAACCAAAGCTTAGTACCTCGCAACGCGATACGCTATGACCAATCCATTGATCTGCCGGAAAAGCTTGATTACCTAGGTAGTTCCGAACAATGATGAAAAAAATAGGAATGTGGTAAATCCTCTTAAAACCACAGTATCCCATCAGATATCAACTGGGGTTCCAAAATTCTTCCAACATATCCAGATATGTTTCCAGTAATGAGCAGAAACGACTATTCGCTCTTCTTTGATTAGCGTTCTGTCAGGTTACTTGCAAGAAAGAAAGAGAGAGAAAAAAAATCCGTAACTGTATCACTGAAATGCAGAGTGACTTTAGATTCATCCTGTATATGTTACAGTTTACCCTGGAAGGTCACAAACCATGAGTGCAATAATAGTATGAGCAGTGGTCAATCAAATGAACGGCTACATGCTTTTACAATTCGAAGAGAGTTCCTCTTAAATGCATGTCGGAAATTTCAATTATGTATTTGCGAGAGCTTTATGTCTTCAAAGGTTACTTCACGAATAAGTAGTGTTTTTAAACCATTCTCGGAATTTGGTTGATAACTGTGCATAATTTGCGTTTAGATGAATTAAAGGATCAGTTATAATGCTGGTTCCGACTTACCGTTAACACATTGTGGGCATCTCTTCTAAGGTGTACCTCTCTCTCCTTCCAGATCAAGTTTTGGAATCGTTGTGTTTGACATAATGTCTATATGCTTCTTCTATTTCTATATATTTTCTTTTATTTATCTATCACTGAAAATGTGTGTTCTTTTTATATCCTCACCGTTGATGTGATCTTTTAAGGGTATACCCTCTTAAAAAGAATAACCCGGACAGTTTACTTCTGCATGTTGTCGGCTCATAGTGTTATAAGATGTCAACATCGTTAAATACCATTCTACTAAAACGCAATTTAAATATTCTACACAAACATCGTAAATGGACATCACACAGCTGTAACTCTTAATGTCAGCAGTTTTAATACACTTCTAACAAATACGTATAATAATGCAAGTAATCAGTCAAAATGATACATTCTTCTTTCTTTTGAAGGATTATTGAAGCCAACTTTATATCTTTGTACACATTCATATGATGGTTAGCTTTGCCATTTCTGTATGCTTTGTAGTTATCTTCTAATGAGTTTGTGTTAAGGGAACAATTAATTATTATTGCACAATGAGTATTGCACAATGAGTAAAACTTAAGCAACTGTAAAAAACCTTAAATCGAAAGTTTTCATTAAGACTTGAATTTTTTGCCAAAATATCGTAAAATGACCGATGTGCGTTTATTTAGGAGAATATTAAATGTTTTATTTCTTGATTTAATAAATTGTTATAGGTTAATTTAAAAAGGTCCACAGCTCAAACGGTTTGTTACATATTACTTAAAAAAATGTTCCATTTATATCCCGCCTTTAACTGCAATGGTCATATCGGCGGCCTTTTACCTTTGGAACATATCGGCAATAGTGTTAACTCGTATACCGTTGTTATTGGATTTCTCATTTTTCTTTGCGCTTTACACTTAGGTATATATTTTATACACACTTCCAAAGTTTCGGGAGTATAGGAAATAATCTTGGCTAGAAAAAATATTCCCACCCCAGCCGGAAATCGAACCCGGGATCCCTTGCGCAGCAGGCAACTGCAATATCTACTGGGCTACAGGCCCAGCCTCCTACTAAAATATATATTTTTACCTTAAAATATTACAGGAAGAACCATCTTGGAATTTTGGTTTTTAATTCTACATATAAAAGAAGACAACCTGCTTCTTTTCATATATCTACTTTTCAATTTTAAAAATATCAAACTATGAAAATATTTGATAAAACACAAGCAGCGTTTTAAGCAATGCAAAATACAGACGGAAACGTTAGGAGCAAACTTACTATTAAAACTGGAATGTCCATTACAACACTATGCTCGGCAGAATGTAAATGTTCGCAAATATATTTAAATGCTGCCGAAATTAGTAAATCAAAAGTGACAAATGAAAGTAAGTATAGGGTGTAAACATAATGAGTCAAGAACACGATTTTCGATTTTTTTTCCATCAATATTTTCACCGTATTTCACAGGTGCATTGCCTTAGGCAATGAAGAAAACGAACACGCCTGTTGGGAAATGCCACATGACTCAAGTAAATAATTACAGCTTGACCAAAATCTTAAGACAGAGCAATCACGGTAAAATTTTTGAAAATAAATATAGCAAATAACCCTTTTGTCTTTCTTTACTTTCTGTTTGGCTCCTCGTGTTTAGCATCTGTCTAAATTTGGAATGCAAAGCTTCAAAACAGTTATAAACTTATAATGAAATTCAACTTTTATGCGGAAGCAATATATTTTACTGTCGGTAGATCATTGCTGATGCTTACCACGTGTAAGCACTTCTAGAAGCGTACGCAGACGTCCTTGCACGCAACAAATATTCCAGTTATGAGGAAACAAAGTACAACAACCGTGGCTATTTTCACGAAGGTTTGCAGTGGACTGCATTCTTAGCTCAATTCAAATGAATAGAAGATAATTAAATAGGTAGTATAGACCATGATGCTAAAATTAGTTTTTTTTAAACATCAGCCACTATCCTTTGAAAACCTATCACGCTTTTCCTAACTATGAGAACTTAAGAAATGATATCTCTAAACCATCAATGTCCTCCGTGATTTAATATGGGGTACCATGCTACCCTCTAGTTCACGAGGTTCAAACTCGACAGAGGGTGATGGATTTTTTCGGGCATAAAAATCCTTAGCATGGCTTCCTTCGGAAGGCAAGTAAAGCCGGTGGTCCATTGTCGTAGAATTACGGCACGTAAAAGAAGCTCAAGTCTGATAAAGAGGCCTCTGAGCAAAATTTCCGGTCTTTTACGCCTATGTAGAATGGGACGCTAAGAACCATAGTAGTTAAAGGGCGTCCATAAACAAAATTCACTTAAATTCTAAACTATCACGATTAAAACAACAGTAATTAGACGTTACAGAATGAGACGAGACAGAAAGGACTCCAAATATCACAATAAAGTAAAACTAATTCTTACCATCTTCCTTAAAACGTGTTAATCCTATTTTGGTACTAAGTACTTTAAAAATTTAAATCCTTCTTTAGATTTCCAAAAGAAATTTATGTGGCAATTGTGGATATGGAAAAGACATTTGAAAGAGCAGTAGAAAGAGAGAAGAGTCCTAAATAATTTCTTTGTATAGCAACTAATTAGTGAGAACAGGTACATGTCAGAGGAAAGTAGAATACAAAAGGACATAAGACTTTCACTCACACTGTCCAGCGTCTTATACGAGAATTTTCTGCAGAATTGTTTCCAGAACAAGGGAGAAGTGGTTAAAACTTAAACCTTGTAGGATTTGGTCTACCGACCAGGCTATCGACTTCAAACTCAAGCGCGCATGGTGGAGGTGGACGATCATCGAACCGATAAGGGGAGATGATATGGTCAACACCATGCTTCCCCAGCAGGAATGTAGGATTTCATGACCTACAGACCGCAATCTACCGTAGCACTGGTCCTAGACATGGGCAGAAAAAACGCACCTGCATGGGTGGGCTCGGACACTCATGCGCATTCTTTGTCTGGGAACCGGTGCCCACGTTCCCCTACACTATGTCACGACGCAGGGAGGAATGGTAGGAGGAAGAATAAGCACAGAATGCTATACGCTTGCTAACTGGTATTGTTAACACAAGAGGAAATGAACCTAAGAAACCTGTTAATGGATATAAATGACTGCTTTTAGGACTATGGGATGATATTAAATAAATAAAAAAAAGCCTTGTGTTACATTCATATGACTTTCTCTATCATCTATTGTTTATTAGTGGGTACAGACACAAATCATTCTAACGAAAGTTTATTTTTCTATCTACTTCATTTTAATTGAGATAAACCTTTGCAAAAGTAGCTACATTACACATTTTGTTGAAGTTACACAAGGGATAGCCATATTCAAATGTTTAAGAACTGGATGCTATATGCTGCGTTAAAATCTCATTCTCTTCCCATGCAGTCGCGAGAATCAACTGAATAACAACAGGACTTTAAAAGAATGACAATTCGAACCATTAATAACGGATATCTCGGAAATAACTGATGCAAAAAAAGTTATTTGAAATAAATTGTGTGTTTTAAAGAGATCTACATTTTTAATACAGTATGTTTTCGTCTATCGCTTAATGTTTAGCAGTTATAGAAGTTTTATATAAACTAGTGGCTAATCGCAGCTTTAGCTGTGAATTAAAAATCGTTGAAAGCAGAAATGTATTTATCAAGAACGTCTATATACTTAATTGCACCGTGCTTAAAACACAATATTGTGAGTAAATTTCCACTCTGCAATAGTTTTCCTTCTGAATAGTGTTGCGGCCTAGGGTTTTGCATCTCTCACGAATAATTTGTAGCATCAATCGTATTCTGGCTCTTGCTGTTGAAGATCCCTAGCACTATACCACGCCGTCGTGGACGTCCTCTTAAACGACGATTTATTATTAAACACAGGACATAAACACAGAATAAAGCATGTAATCCAATATAACACAACGAATAGAATAACGAATACCGCGTTTACGCAATTGAATATAATATGCACTCCAAATTTGAAACTTAAAATAACAAAAAAGAGCTGGTTGAGAATGTAATGCGCATCAATGATAGGGTAGATTTATTTAAATTTATTTTGTGCAACAGTGGATTTGTGGATAATTTCAGAACATACCTATTATTTATAAGTAGCCTATTATTACGTACAGTCAATGTTAAAGAAATTACCACTAGCTATTAAAGTGAACATGAAACTACTGTGCTATATAAACATTTGAAATGAATAGTTGCTACTGCCAGTGTTGCACGTTTCTTTCTGCTAGCTTTAGCTGCAAATAATACCAATTCCTGTTGCCGCCATAAGCGAACGTTGCTCTCCCCTACACTGAACTCTCAAAGTTGCTCAATGTTATAAATTAATATGTGATAATCTAAAATCGTGCACGTAAAACAGAACGTCACTGCATGCGCAAAAAAGTAAACAGATACACACACCACCTCCTTGCTACAGATACATACTCCACCTATGAAGGCAAGTATAATATCCCCTAAAGCTGCGGTGAAGCATAAATGGAAACGAGTGTAAATACAGTCTCACCTCAAAATATCAACACTGCGTACGTAGAACTCGACCACAATAGTAGAATCAAAACACGGGTTTGGACACAGCCATTTCAATGTTTTAGAACCCGCGATTGAAATAAACGGAGTTAGAAACCGTGTATGTATTGTGTGGGATTACGTGATGTTGATAGTGTAAGGGGAAGTCGGTACGAAGCCCATCCCTTTCCTGCAGCCCGCTACAGATTTCCGTGAAGCTGTTGGGACAATTTTCTGTGTGTACTCAATGAATAATAAAAAATATTAAAACAAAAAAAATGTGAAACCGCCGGTGCGTGCGTGTGTGTGCGTGCGTGCACTCACGTCCCCCGCGACAGAAAATCTTTTTCGGTGTGTATTCTAATCAGAAGGCAATGAAGTATAAAATAAAATGTTGATGCGTGCTTCGAAGAGAAGAAAAGACATATGGTCTTATAGTATTCGAGTTATGTGTACGGTTATCTCGTCATATCAGAGTATGTTTTTTTTCCACAGCTAAAACTAATGTATGACTCCCCCGTTCATGCTGGGTCAGTAACAAAAAAAGCGAAGGGCAAGAAGGCTATGAAATATAAATTACTAAAATTAAATGCTTTTTTAAAAAAATCAGAAAACCGATGCGTGCTTCGTCAGTACTCAAGAGAAGAAAACCATGTGAATGATTCCTATGGGCTAAATTATACTAATAATATTCGAGTTAAGTGTACGGTTATCTCGTTATATCAAAGTATGTTTGAGTCCCCGCAGCTACACTTGGAATCTTTCATCAAGAAGGCAATGAACTATAAATTACTAAAATTAAATGCTTTTAAAAAATCAGAAAACCATGTGAATGATTCTTACGGTTATCTCGGCATATCAGAGTATGTTTCGAGCTCACAGCTAAAACTCATGTATGTCTCTGAAGCATGCGTAATGCACCAAGAAAATGTTCATGTCGGTGAAGGCAACATCTTCTCGTCTCTGTAACCCCAAGGCAAAGAGAAACCAGAACTTCCTTCGGTACGTCAGAATTTATAAATTGAACCTAATGATAGGTTAAGTAAAACTCGGATGACAGTAGTGTAAAAAATTGCCTGAAGCAAAAGGAAGAAACATCACGGATCCCCCTGTCTATAATTATCGTAAGTACAGGGGTCAGCTCAAATGTGTGATCGGTGGACAAGGTAATTTTTTAAAAAAAACTTAGTACGAAAGTCCATCATCTTGAAAGTAATCCGCCAATAGTCAAAGAACTGCACACGTATATGTGATCTACGAAGGAGAAATCCTAAATCCAGAGCCCTCATGAAAGTATAAAACGATGGCTATTAAGAAATTAGTATTTATTCCGGTGGACATGTGACTGAAGCATAGAACAAGTGTGTGGGGGTTAACATGCTTTATAAAATCGTCGGGCACATATAAAATGCGTAAGTGAATACAAAATACCATTGCAAGAAGAGCACCGCTCGATACAACACAGGAAAAACATTAATGTTACGTGAAAAATTATCATTTGTTACATTCCAGAAAAACAATCGATTCAATATTTATCATTCTGCGTGTCTTTTAATTCCGTGTTATTTTCGTGATTTGTACATATACTTCAGTGACCTAAACAATCGATTAAATGTGTCTTTTATTTCCGTGTTTTTTTTTTTTTTTGTGACCTAAATATCAAATCCTGTTGAAACACGTCTGTATGTTTCAGATCAAATCGTAAGCCAGCTCAATGAACTTGCAGAGGGTACTCTGCAGATCTGGAGATAAACGTACCGTTCAAAATAAACAAGGTGAAGACGCTTTACAGAAGATATGAGGCAAGTAATATAGGCGTGGTAGTAATATTAGAACAACATCAGATCTTTCTTCCCGAACGATTTAAGAGTATGACTACAGAACGAAAACCACTATAAACGAAGGCGGCTATCAGCGTGTGTATATGGGTATCGACGCCACAAGATAACTTTTTTACAAAAAAAAGGTATATAAAAACATTACAATAATGTTAGCATGATAATAAAATCAGTTTTGGAAAACATAATGCATCTCAGAAAGAGAAAAAAATCATTAATTCTACAAAAAATTCTTAATATCATTTTTTGCATGTGTTAAATGGAATATTTCTAACTTTGGCGTTTTAAGATTAATTTGTAACAATTTGTTATTAAGATGTGACATAAATATACTGCAAAGACAAAATCTTGTCGTTTTTTGTACGTGTCAAATTGAATATATCGAAATTTCAGATTAGAATGATGTTTATTTTGGCATTAACAATTTTAAATTCGACTCTTAAATTAAATTGCAAAATGTTATAAAAATTACAATTCTAGCCAGTCATAAATGTAAAAATGAACATATAGCGTATGTCATTTATGACTTACTATTTCGCCTTCTCAGATCGTTACAATAATGAATTGTATAATTTTCAGGCAGTAACAGCGAGTTCAAACATGCAGGAGAATCCACAAGTGGAGGAAACACATTTGAAAAAGGTGAGTTTTAAATCAGTGTAGCTAAGCAGAAAAAACGTGTGTTGTAAAAACTGTGAATACTCAAATAGTGTGATGAATGTGTGAATACTTCCCTTTAAGGCTATATAAAGCAACAGTTTTTGAGTTATATCTGTTTATCGTTTACATGTGTTTATTTTCGATATATCTTTATATTTTTAAACGTTTTCTAAAGTGTTAAATGGAACATTCTTTCTGTAATATCAGCTTAGAATCTTGTTCAAAAATGTATTTTATTCACAGCCCTTTATTTGTACCAGTTTTCAGACACTGCAGTAAAACAAGAAATCCACAGAACGTTCCACAATAGAGACTCCATGACAAGAAAAGGTGAGTTATTGTTTTCGTGGAAAAAAGTCTTGTTTGCATGTATGTGTTAAATATCTTGAAGAAAAAAAACATTCCTTTGAAAATAAAGTTAATCAGATAAGAGAATAATTTTTTCAGCTTAAAAGATATCAAACATCCAACAAAAATATAATTTGATATTTTTACTTTTCAGCTATAAAGAATCTATTTCATTTTTTAAATAAATAACATGAAACATTACTTTGAAATAAAATGAACAGGTGTTATATATGTGCACAGATATTTTCAAAGTAAAAGGTATCAAACATGTTTTCATTTGAAACAATTACTATTTTAACTTTAATGGCAGTAGCATCAAACATTACTTTTAAATAAAATGAACCATTTGTTGTATAAATGTATAGATTTTTCAGCTTTCATACATGCTTAAAAAAGTGGATTAAAAAATTAGATTTCAGTTTTTAAACTTTACTTTGAAATAAAATCAATATTTTTTACATATGTACATAGATATTTTCAGCTTAAAAGATACCAAACATGTTTTCATTTATATAACTTGAAACAAGTACTATTTTAATTGCATCTTATCTATTTTTTAACTCTAATGGCATTAGTAAAAAATAGTCAATAAGTTTTATCTTCTTCAGCCTTAAAGAAAATTAGATTTTAGTTTTTAAAAAATATGTAGTATCAAACATTTACTTTTAAATAAAATGAACTATTTGTTATAGATTTTTCAACTTCCATACATGCTTCAAAAAGTAACAAATTAATATCGTGAAAAAAAACAAAATCAACATTTTTTACATAAGTGTGTAGATTTTTCAGCTTAAAAGTTCTCACATCGAGCAAAATAGATATTTTGATATATAGCATAAAATGAACTATTTGTTATACATTTTTCAGCTTTCATGCATGGTTCAAAAAGTAACAAATTAATGTCGCGAAAAAAGCAAATTAGATTTCAGTTTTTAAACTTTAGTTAGAAATAAAATCAACATTTTGTACATATGTGTATAGATTTTTCAGCTTAAAAGATATCAAATAGGTATTACTGATGACACCTCATTTATTACAATTTCAGAGAAACACGTGCACGCGATCCCAAATAAGACCGGAGCCGAAATCACCCCGAACAAGAGCACAACCAGCACCTCGAAAGATGACAGCGCGTCTCCATCAAAGAAACAAAGATCAGATTCGGTGAGTGAACAGAGGCAAAAGGATTCTACATGCATAACTATTGAATACGCATTTAAAAATCGGATCTATACGAGTCAAATACAAAACTCGCTGGGGATGATAGATCCTGAAACATTTCTAAATGAATGTGAACCGCTCGTTAGCAGCGAAATTCGGAGCAATCTCGCTCGTCATTTGTCAGGAATAAAGTTGTGCTACATTAGTACGCAAATATGTCTTCCAAACACGCGAAAATGAAAAGATCGAGAAATTTAATTTCAATAGTAAAATGGCAGCTATCTTACAAGGTACAAGTATTAGCGAGTGGTATGGGAATGAACTTACACATCCCATAATATTGAACACTGATACATTCGAATCGAAAAGCAGTTCGAAATCACTATACCAAATATGTTCGTTAATTCTAAATTTCTGTCACTACGATCCGTTAAATGCAGGTTGTAACATAAAAGTGCCTGATTTCATAAAACGCAAGAGAGCAGTGACCAATATTAGGAATACTGATAACAAATGTTTCGGATATTGCCTACTGGCATCCAAATTTCCTGTAAAGCGTAACAGCTATAGTGAGTTCGTACTCCAAGTACAATATGTTTAAAGAATTTAATTTCAAAGGAATAAAGTTTCCAGTAGGTATCTTTAGATGACATACAAAAATAAGAAAAACAAAATGATAATATATCTATTACGGTATATGGTATAGATGAATGTTCAATTATTCCCCTATATCAAACCTCAGAACGTAAAGAGCATCCTGTGAACCTTTTAAGAATTGCTGATGAAGTTAGATCACAGTATTGCTTAATAAATGATCTATCTCGCCTGTTGTCGCAGCTAACTAAACGGAAGTGTAAAATGTCTATATGCGAAGCATGCATGAAATACTTCTGGAATGAAAGCAACCTAGCTAAACATAAAAGGAGATGCATGAAATTGCAAGTTATTAGTATGCCTGAAATAGGGGTAAATGACACAATTCGATTCAATTCATACTCGAAGTGCTCTCCAGTGCCGTTTGTCATATATGCAGATATTGAATCAATACTTAAAAAGTGCATTCATGTCAGCCCTCCGCAGATAGCAGTTGAACGAGGTCGCTAGAAAGACACGAAGGAGTATCAATAGCTTTAAATCTTGTATGTAATCATGACGATTCCTTGTCAAAATTCAAAATCTTTAGAGGTCGTAATGCGATTCAAGATTTTTTCAGCGAAACAACTGTAATTGCAGACGATGTAATAGATATTTACTCGAAAAACAAAGAGTTAAATATGACCGATGCAGATAAAATAAAATTCAGAAATATGAAATATGGATTTCTGTCATCTGTGTGAACATAAATTTGAGTCCGAATCTGCCAAAGTATTAGACCATTGTCCCCTTACTGGTAAATTCATAGGGCCGGTCCACAATTCGTGTAATATGAATAGAAAGTTACCAATTTATATACCGATTTTTTCCATTGTCTGTCAAACTACGATTCACATTCTCTCGTGATAAATCTCGCTTACGATCGAGAACCCATATCTTGTATTTCCCAAACATCTGAAAATTATCTATCATTCAGTAAGAGATATACATCCAATGGAAAAAGTATATATTTCAGATTTCTTGACAGTTATAGATTCTTCGATGATAAATTGAGCAATTTAGCTGATATGCTAAACCCCGAGGACTTTAAAAGTACAACCAGAGCATACGACAATCCTGCACATCGGCAGCTAATAAGACGCAAAGGCGTATTTCCACACATATCTGGATTGCGTAGAGAAATTCAAACAGACCGCATTACCAGATATATCCCAATTTGATGATATAACAACGGAAGATTACTTGCACGCTCAAACAGTATGGAGAGAGTTAAATATCAGAAACGTAGGCGAACACAGTGATCTATATCTTAAGACTGACACATTGCTATTGACTGGCATTTTTGACACTTTCAGAAACTTATGTCTAAATTTATATAAACTAGACCCGTGCCACTTCTACACTGCTCCAGGGTTGGCCTATCAGGCGATGTTAAAGACAACTAAAACCAAATTATCACTAATCATTGACAAAGAAATGCTCGAGTTTTTCGAGTCAGGAATATCAGGGGAGGGTTTTGCACGGTGTCGCGGCGGTACTCCAAAGCCAATAACAAGTACATGCATGAATACAACCAATCACTACCAGCTAAATACTTAGCACTTTTCGATTGTACCAACTTATACGGCTTTGCCATGGCAAAGTATTCTATCCCTTGCGGCGAACTCAGATGGTTAAATAGAGATGAAATTAATGCAATAGAATTCTTAACCGTACCGCCAGATTAGGAAACGGGTTATCTGCTCGAAGTCGATCTCGAAAATCCTAAAGCCATTCACGACGAACACAACGATCTTCCACTGTGTCCAAACAGCGAAATACTCCAAAGGATAAATACAATAAGCTCCTTGCAACACTATCTGATAATTCTAAGTATGTCTTGCATTACCGTAATCTACAGCACTGTCTAGAATTAGGAATGAGGTTGAAATACGTACATAGAGCAGTGGCTTACAAACAATCCTTCTGGTTAAAATCATACATTGACTTGAACGCTGCAAAACGTGATGAGGAGAAATCTAAATTCGGCCAGAATCTATGGGAAAAAAATGAATAATTGCGTTTATGGAAAATGTACGTACGTATAACGATTTTCGTCTCGTTACCAGTTGGAAACGAGCGAAAAAGCTCACATCACGTCAAACGTTTTTGCGTTACATTATATTTGACGAGAACCTTGTGGATATCGAACTGTCAAGGGAGGAAATTCACATGTGTTAAGCCCATATACATAGGACAGGCAATACTTGACATTTCTAAATATGTGATGTACCACTTCTATTATAACATTCTGAAAAAGAACCTAAATGATTTGTCTTTAAATTACATGGATACCAATTCATTTTTGTTTGAAACTAGTACAGATCTTTATGATTTTATCAAGCCCAACATTCAGCATTTTGATATGACCAATTACCCACCCGATAACATATATTCGATACCTCTGGTAAACAGGAAAGTAATGGGCTTATTTAAAGGCGAATTATCGGGTAACATGACAGAATACGCAGGGTTAAGATCTAAATTGTATGCATACCGTTTTGAACGGTCAGATTGTTAAAAAGTCAAAAGGTGTTTCAAAGACAACAATGCGTCCAATAACTTTTGATGATTACCTATCTTGTCTCAATGACATGAATGTAGCACATTATGCTAAACAAACAAGATTCCGAAGTTTTGTAGGCTATTCCTAGAGAATTCAAAATATACATTTTATTTCCCATTCTAATATCTGAAACATTTGGTGGGCCCTTTTATGAAAAGCAATAGGTAGGCTACAGAGAAATTAAAATGTCGCACTTATATGCTGCATCGTAACGAGCATTTTAAGTGCGAAAAATTATAATATACAATTTCTGAGAACATTGGATTTTAAGTTATATATTTCCATAAACAATACATGCAAACGGGAAACATTGCAACAATTTTTTAGCAAATGCGGGATAAATGAGGAGTAGAGATTTCGAGAAACGCACAAATTCCCTACCACGTCTCTCAGTAACACCATCACAGATGTTTGATAGTGTTACTTCAAATTCATCGAGGTAAATTGTTTTACACAAAACTGTGCCTAAATAATAAGTATTAATATTAACCAAATCAAATTAAATCTTTTACTTAACATTTTCCCAATTTCTCCTTGCATATACTTTTATACGTTGGTATGCATGTATGTATATAACGCATAAAATTATTACTTTGCACAAATATACAGTTATACCAATGTTTTGTGAAGATTTGTTTCATCCTTTTCTTCCTATCTGTGGTCTTAGTTGTCTAACCGGGCAATTTTTCCTTAAACCGCATTGATTGACAGCTCTTTCATAATGACCTCATTAGCCGGGTCGCTAATGGAAAGTGGCCATCGGCGCAATGCACTATTCCCGTTATGGCACGGGTGCTGGTTGACGATTCCTCTTGCATATTGCAGTATGTTTTCTTCGAACTCCGAAGCGCTAAGTTGAGTTTTTATTTATGGACGCTCTGTAACTACTATGGTTCTTGCGTTCCATCTTATATTGGGTTGAAAGACCGGAAATATTGCTCGGAGGCCTCTTTATAGGGCTTGAGGTTCTATTACATGCCATAAATCTACGACACGGGACCACCGGCTTTATTTTCCTTCCGAAAAAAGCCATGCTACGGATTTTTAGCTCGAAAAAAAATCCATGTCCTCCGCCGAGTTTGAACTCCGGAGTGCGACGAGTACGTCTTGCACCACAATCTGCTCAGTATCACAGAATCAATTTCTCGCAAACGATGATCTACAGACTCGAAAGTAGTCCGATGGGGATGCCGTCTATTGGGGTATCTTTCACTGTACATCTGTGCACGACCTCATGCTTCGCCGTATACAAGGTGCATATTAGAGAGTTCCGCAAAAGTGTATTTTTGCTCCATGTTCCCCTAGTGTTTAACATAGTGTTGTGTGCTGAAGGCAAATAGGAAATGAGACGTGAGTGACGTTACTGTATTGGAGAATATAGCTGTTACCTATGACTTGAGTAAGAAACAACTATGCCGTATGGCGGTGTTAGTGTCTTGTCAGGTTATCACGCTGTCACATTTTCAGCTCCTCTTTTGGGGAATCACTTTGTATTATTACTTGGTTCAAATATGAGTAGATTTGTTCCACCGGGTTAACTGTTAGATTCAAATTGTCCTTATTGACCTCACATACAAACATCGCCAATCAAAAACTTCAAACCAGTCTCGGTTTAAAGCTCTTCAGGTTTAGACGTGAGAAGATGCAGCAGTAAGTGCATTGCGATGGTGATGATACTTTGCCTGTTTTAGGGAAAGAGCCTGATATTGTTCCCAGCATGAAAAAAATTAAATTAAACTAAAAGGAGGAGCAGAAGTAGTAGTTCACCTATTCCAGATTCGAACTTGAGTTCGCATTTTGCATGTCTATGTATTCTAGTTCACAGTCGATCGCTTAACCGTTCGGCCACACAAACAATTACGCTTGTTTAGCTGTCCCCCACAACCTGTTAACCTTTGCAGTGGCGAACAGCCGTATGTGTGGCCCACACATTCAGCTTATTCAGAGAGTTAAAAGACAGGCCTAAGTCCCTAACGAGCTATTCTTCGTTTCTAATACATACTATCTACATATTTTGGTTCTCGCTTTGATTTATTGACTTCAGTCTCTGATTACTTTGATAACACATATCCCGGTAACTTGGCTTCGTAGACCATTGGTCTACCATTGACCTTGCGGAAACCTGCATTTGAATACACGCGGAAGCCAGCCCAGCCAAGTGCAATAATACTGTGGTCAAGTTGTATTTTAAAATATTTATTTTGTATTATCCTTATACTAAGTTGCTTCTCCATAGTCCCCATTGTCAAATTATTCATGGTTTACTTTCATCGTAGAACTCCATGCCACTCCTCGACGCATATTATTTTCTATAATAATTTTTATATAGTAAAGGTGCGAGCGAGATTGTAACTCTGATATTAGTCAAAATAGGCGGTTTTATCGATGATCTTCGATAAGCTTTTGCACTAATTCATTTATCCATTCTTCTAATCATGATCAAAGTCAATAATTTACAACGAAGAAAATCTTTACTTCAGAAATAGCTATAAGCTTGTTTAATTAACCAGCGGCGTACAACTATGAAAGGGTTTTACAAAAGCTCGATTCATGCCGTGACGCATGTTTAACTAAATATTAAAGAAAACGTCATTACGGGAGCAAAATGGGTCAAACACCAAGCCTCCAAAAGTAGTTAAACGGCCTTTGATTAAATATAATCTTAGTGCATACTTCAACTTCTATGTGAACAACACTCTTAGTTCAGGGTTCACATTAGACAAATCGCAGTACCGAAAAATGCTGCACTCACTATACTTTTTCACAAATTATACTCGGCGGTCTATAACAATGTCTACATACTCAAAGTTTTGAGTACTTCTAAACCAACTGAGCTCCACACTTTCTTTCTAATGTGGCCAATTAAATTACTTTTACCTTCTATTTAGGATATAGCTAAGTGAGACGTGAAGTTCAGGATCTAATGTCTACTTTCCCTACTACTTACCTAGAGCAAGTAGAAAAAGTATTGTATTCCACCCAAAAATTCGATTTCGAGATTTCACCGAAAATACGCGCTTTCAGACTCCCCGAAAATAAAAAAAAAATATATAAAAAAGTTAGGAAGGGCTCCGCGTGAGTTTCAACAGCATAACTCATATAAAATAAACTCGGTTAAATACCAAACTTGATATTTAAGTTCGTCTTCCAAGGATGCGGCATGAAGATTTTTCAAGAAAATTCCTTCACCTCAAACTGCCGTTTACATGGGAAAATGTTCGTTATTTTTTATTTTCTCAAAACAGGCCAACAATTCTGACCAAAAATACACTAAAGATATTTGCATGACAAATAGCATGCATATCTTGAACTTTCTGCGAATAGACTGTGAATTTCTCTTCATTCTAAATGATTTGTATAATTGATAAACAGTGAGAGACAAAATATTACAATGCAATAAATACAGATCTCGTTAAAGCATACAATTTACGTCTTCTTTTTTTTTTTTTTTTTTTTTTCGTTAATCATTTCCGAGTTGCTGTTTGTTATTGGTTTGCATTTTTAAATACTTACACTTTTTTCACGTGCTAAGTCGTTCCCAAGCAAAGACCAATGAATTTCGAAGGTATTACATAGCCAGCCGCTTCCTGTATCCTTCTTATACCTATATGGCGGTTCAACCAAAAACACACACTGCCATCCTCCGTGGTCTAGGGCTACCTCTAGTTCCCGAGGCCGCGAGTCCAAAACCGGCGGATGGCGATGGGTTTTTTCGGGCGTAAAAATTCTTAGCGTGGCTTCCTTCGGAAGGGAAGTATAGCCGGTGGTCCCGTGTCGCAGATTTACGACATGTAAAAGAACCTCAAGCGTGATAAAGAGGTCTCTGAGCAAAATTTTGCGGTCGTTCACGCCCAATATAGAATGGAACGGTAAGGACATTAGTAGTGTCCATAAAAAAATTACAACAGCATCATTTATTTGCATATCCATATATAATAATAATAATAATAATAATAATAATAATAATAATATAAGAGGGAATTTGTAGATGTATTACGATCATCACAAAAACACTCAACCGATTTTGATAATTCTTTCACTATTACAAAGTCATATTCCTTCTGACGGACATGGGGCTATACAACTCCTAATTTCAATTCATAAGTTACTAAAAGACTAAAAAGGATTTACAAAGTTTTCGTTGAGCTTGCCATGGAGTCCTTTTGCTAATACTGCAGATGTGCATGTAATGAAACAGAATCAAAACCTCAGAATAGCCTTTATTCTAATTCTATGGATATATGTACTGAAGTTTCTGGATGCGAAAACCTTCTAATAACCCTCGTGTAAATGTTTTGCTTTGTTTCCTTTGAACTCGTGCTGTAATCAAGCTCATTATCAGGCCATGCTATATTGTATAAAGAGAGGAAATTACTAACATTAGAAATTAGTGAACCGATATTTTATATTAACAACCGAGAAGATTATTTTTCTCCATGGTAACAGACTATGTTATCTTTTTTGCAATGAAGTTAATTTGGTGATCTGGGAGTGCGGAATCTTTATATTCACCAGTTTCACCTCTATTTCGTTGCATATGTTAAGGGTTTCTGCATTATATACAAACTATATAGCTTTTATGTTATTAAATAACTACAGGACCAAACAGAAGGTACAAAAGTTTAAACCTTCAGCTGTTTTATCTAAACAAATTATTCGACCATTCCGACCGACAATTCTTCCACCGCCAAAGGGTTAGGTACTTATAGGCTGTGCAGTATTTCCAGAACTTGGAAGACTGTTGGGGGAGGTTAAGGAAGTCAGGCATTCCGCCGATATTTCATATCCTTTAGAGCGAATATCAGGGGATTTTCTTCCGTTATTAGGAATAGCCGGAGCTCTAGGAAATTACAATTATAAGGGGTAAAGGGGAGGATTCACCATAAAAATCTTATAGGTTATTGTACAATAATTTGATAAATATATCCGCATTTATAACACAACGTTTGTAAAGAAATAATCATGCATTGTAATAGGCATGATTTCTTTCCAAACTTTCATTTACGCACACACTGTCGAAATTTCTAAATCTGAGGGAAACAGAAATCATAACCGTCAACAGATAATTTTTTTTTTTTTTTGGGTTAGTAGAATATAACACATAGTGTGTTTTATTGATTTTAAAAAGGGTTTCAACTTTATATGTAAATAAACTTCGGTGTGATTCGAACATAGACTTTAAGAAAACTACTTCAACCACTTTCTCATTCACTGAGCTGAGAGGGCAAATGGGTCCTGGCCGGATGTATAAACCTATAGCCATGGGCACCGGAAGGACTGCGATAGTTGGAAAGGTGAAATATAAAGATGTCTTACGTCACGTCCTGCAAAGGGTGACTCTCATTACCACAGGCAGTTCCCGATTCCACATGCGTACTAATATGACCTGCGAAAAATCTGGCGAAGGATAGCAAAGGAGGGTCGAAGGTTTCTTTATTCTAAGTATATTAAAATACAAAGTTAAGATTCGAAATTAATTTAGAAGGCACCACAATATTCCTTGTTCCCTAGGATAAACTGCGACACAGTGCAGAGAGTTATTCTGAATTCCGACAAAATATGAGACTTACTACAGAAGCAATGTATTGCGATCTTTGCCTACGCAAAGGGCATACTTCTTCCATGCTGCTGATGGCACTGG
Source organism: Deroplatys truncata (assembly GCA_030765065.1). NCBI lineage: Eukaryota > Metazoa > Arthropoda > Insecta > Mantodea > Mantidae > Deroplatys > Deroplatys truncata. The sequence goes on along the minus strand of CM060984.1, from coordinate 48,435,860 downwards.
CAATATTTTATGAACTCGGAATAAACCTCTTAAGACGTTATTCCATGGTTAAGCGCTAAATTGTGTCGTACGACATCGGGATAGAGCCTATCAATTCAAGTTGAAATAATATATAGGGCTGAGATAATTGAATGGTTGTTTAGAACATAATTATGACAGGCAGATGGATAAAATAAAGTTACTATTTAAAACAGTATAATGTACCTAGAACATTATCAGCAAAATACGTATACTTTTATGGAAACATTGAAGTTAAAAGCTAACCAAGATAAACAAAATACAGCGTAGCAATTCACGCTATGACGCGTAGGGATGTAAAGAGTGACGTTACGTTATTATCGACAAAACACAAAAGGGCTGGTAACTTCACTTTCTTTCTCTGTTTATCCTCCCCGTTGTTAGGGCTTACAAGCGGGAGCCTGGGATCAGACGCTGTCGGGGAGCACAGACACAGATCAGAGAGAACACCCAGGATGGTTGATCAGCCCGAAGCCTGGTATGAGAGCGAGGAAGGAGATGACGGTGAGATGAAATTAAAGGAAAGATGATGCTGGAGCAATTGATGGAATGAATGCTGGGGGAATCGGAGAACGCGGAGAAAACCCGCCAGACACCGCTTTGTCCCCCACATGCATACCCTGGGGTTGAACCCGGCCGCCCTGGTGAGGGGCGAGCGGTTTAACCACTCGGCCACGGCGCCGCCTCTGTTAACTTTATAAGGTACAAAACTATCGTACAAAATGTAATATAGCCACAAGTGTATCGTACGGCACCGGGATAGAGCCTTTCAAGAGAATAATCATGGAATAACTTATTCCGCAATTCCTTGCGGGAATAAACCATTACTCCGTGAATACAATATAAAAAGCAAAATGACTGGTTGGCTATTGGAACAATTATGTCCGGTATAAACGATGAATACGTCAATGAGATTCAAGTTGAGAAAGGATAACGCGCTTATCATAATTTCATGTTATTTAAAACATATGAGATGCAGATAGATAAAATAAATTACCATTTAAAATATTATAACATACCTACTAAAATATTATCAGCAAAATACATCTAGTTTTATAGAAAACAGTGAAGTTAAATACTACCCAAGATCAACGCAAAATACAATGCGGTAATTCACTAATACGCGTAGCGATATAAAGAGTGAGGTTAAGCTATTATCGACAAAAGAAAGAGGACTGGTTACTTCGTAAGGTACAAAATCATTCAAAATGTAACATAGCCACAAGTGTGAATGTTGGTGACATTCTGAGAGAGACATTCAGTATTTGGAGGTTATGGTGAAGCTAATGATACTACAAGCTTCGCGATGTGGGGAGGAGCTGCCGGTGATAACCAGATTAGTAGAGCTCTCCAGAGCTTCCATATCTAATCTAAGATTAGCTTAAATTATTTGAGAACAAACTCATAATTTGTGCGTGTTTACAATGTGGGTTTACTCGAAACGAATACGGAGACAAACTCACTTTCATCACTGTCGCTTGTCTTCGTAAGATACAAAGCATCCTTAAGAAACTAGTTTTGATCGAACGCGGTCAGTAAAAAATAATACTCTCAGTGTTACTGCTTTGATTGAGCATTTCTAGCTGTTGCATTAAGCACTGCCATCCAACAAATTTAAACTATGTTGGGTACCTGGTCATACAGGTATTGAAGGTAATGAGAAAGCTGACTCTCTGTCCAAGAAAGGGGCTTATGCTTCATTTATAGGTCCAGAACCATTCTGTGAAATAACCCTCAAATCAGCCAAAACCACAGTCAAAGAGAACCATCCTTCAAAGATGGTTACGAATCCCTAGTAACAAAACTTATAGGATCTTAATCAAAGAACCTAATGAAAATCGAAGTGATTGCCTTATTAAATTAAATAGACAAATCATAACGAAAGTTATTAGCTTTCACACCGGACACGATGTATTCAAGAAACATCTCAGGACGGTAGGGATACTCCACGAAGAACAAAAATGTCGCCTCTGTAAACAACTGATGAAACTGCAGTTCATCTTCTTCTGTAGTGTGAAGCCCTAGAAAGGAGACACCTCATCTCGGAGAAGGGACTCAACTTGTAAGGCAATTAACTCGGCTCACTGAATGAGTTGAACTAAGGCTATAACAAGCCAAGAAAGCGCACAAAAAGCTTTTAAGGCTGAGGTGCATCGAGTTGAACTCGCTTCCAACATCATCATCAAGCACTATCATCAGCAAAATGCGAGCTGTAATGGTGATGTTTTCTTAACATTCTATTCGTACTGCATATTTCTGTTGGTTAATAATACCTATTCAGCAAATTGTTTAGGTAATTGATCTCGGTGCAACAATTCAATTGATACAAGTTGCCAGTACCGTCGGCAACAGTTAAAAATGTAATTTTCAAAACTCCAATTAAAAAGGTGTTTTAAGGAATACAATGACAAGCAGGTTAAGTGCGTTAGCTGTTTTGATCACTGAAAACGAAAGATACGGTAAACTCGTGTTATATCAACATAAGGCACAACTTTGCACAGAAGGTACTATTATACACACCAACACTCTTACCCTATTGCAAGAAGTCGCAGTGTCTGTGCTTATATTTTGTAAAACGTAGTTGTAAAATCATAAGTTTGTATTTCACATTATTTCACAGCACCGTAAACAGTTCAAATAAGAATTAATAACAATAATAATAGCAATAACAATAATAATGATAGTTTACGTGCAGTCTATTGTGAAAACAATGTGAATTGCTACACAAGTTTCAGCAAAATAAAGCATTGATTACTTATTACGCTGGCCATGAGTGATCGCAATATAGCCAACATAAGTTTTAAGTCTGCAATCAGACGAATAGATATCTAAGGAATAAAATTGCATCGTACAACTCCTCGCGTCATTTATATCTAGATAGGTTATTCCAAGATTCATTCCGAGTTCGCACAACTGGTCTTAATGAAGCTGGAAAATCCCATCTGATATTCTCAAGGTTTCAACAAAATGTATCGAGCATTGAATCTGCAGACTTCTAGGACGATGATTACCACAAGATATAGACGACCTAGAATTTCCTTCAAGCAAGGAAATGCGCTTACAAATGCGTAACGTTCGCATTTATCTGATGCCGCTAAGTGTATCAACCGAATCGTCAACTATTTTTGCCAACAACGCTCTCCTTTTCGTTTTTGAGGCTAATATTTCACACTGATGTGGCCATGAATGATCAAGAAAATCTTTGAGTATCCTATGGTGCTGATGGCCAGTTGCGAATGTTAATGAGAGGATCTGGGTATTATTATTATTATTATTATTATTATTATTATTATTATTATTATTATTATTATTATTATTATTATAACAATTGGACTGTCAACTCTCAAGTCCTCTACACTGCTGCATCGTGCAATTTCGAAATAGATACCTATCGTGGCCAAAATGGAGTCAAGCAAAGAGATTGGGGTTATAGGCTTAGCAATATCCTCCAAACCAACGCCCTCACCTGCCACCTAGATAGCCTAAGAACATCTAAGGCCATATCAGTGGTTTTGGCTCTGTGAACACTGGTCATCAGCAATTATGTTCATTCGTGTTACATATGATTCTAATCTCTGTACTTTATTTTTATACCTTAAAACTTTGTATCACAGACATGTTCACATTTCCGAGACTGGGTAGGTTAGAAAATAATCCTCATTAAATAAAGATTCTCCCCTCTGGACGGGAATCAAACCTGGAATCAGAGTTAAGGGCCAGGACAATGACGACTAGAACTACAGGGGCAGTTACAGCAGTATTGTGCCTATCGATATTGTTATAAAAATGTCATCAGTATGTACACATATTCAACAGAATTTCCTCTTGCTATATTTTCCACGCTGTCTTATAAATACGAAAAGATGACTCATCAAAATGAGGATTAATAAAGAGGAATAAAACTACAGCATTTTCTTTTTACAGGAAGCTTTATAAAAATGTTTGTAGTTCATTCCAGATAACAATTACTTTTTATTTCCAGACTTCGGGGATATACTTGCTGTAAATATTTGCGATCCTTACACCACACCTTAGTTTTCACTGCTTAGTAACTAAACGGGACTGAAAAATACAACAGAGTTTGGAATTGTTCATTTCATTAAAGGAACATCTTGCCCTAGCCTTGCTTTGCGTCGTTAGGCCTTTGGAGTGCGCATTTTTGGCTGTTGCCACATTTACTGTTACTTTTTCCTCATTGCCTTCCTAAGCCAAAAAGGCAACGTCAAATTGTTAATTATTGGACTTCCTTTGCAGGTCACTTTCTAAATTAATGATGCCGCATGCTAGTTAGATTTATGGCCTCTTCTTGGGCAGGGTTTTCTAGTTAAAACGAATAGTATAACTGCGTGTTCTACAATATACGATGAAGTGATGAGCTTTACATTATTTCCTTAGACAATTCACGTAGGTCAGATTCACATTCGTATTTCAACGTCCTAAACTTTTCCACGCATAAGAAACCGAATCTAATACCGGCAACCGACTGGCCTACTAGGCCAAGCTATTCCTAAGCCTTGCAGGACGACGCAGCGGGGCTTAGACCTCGGTTTCCACCGGAATATCACGTGCGCATATAGTTTCTTTACGTTTGTTAACAAAGTTGCAAATCAACCGGGCTACGGAATACGTTAAAGTAAAGGAGAGTTATACCATTTAAAAAATAAAACGAACAGTGAAGCTGTTAATGTAAAGCTACGTATACCTATGCGGCATAATCTTTGATTTCTAACCACTGATGGCAGCCGCTAAACTACGCCTCCGATCATGGGGTATATCTTTGATTGAGTCAATCAATGGCATGTTTCTTTCGTGTGTCTACTGTGCTGATTAGAGGTCTGCATTTCAGTGTCGTCCTCCATGGTTTAGTGGTACCATGCTAGCCTCTAGTTCATGAGGTCGCGGGTTCAAACCCGGTGGAGGGCGGAGGATTTTTATTCGGGCGTAAAAATCCTTAGCATGGCTTCCTTCGGAAAGGAAGTACAGACGGTGGTCCCGTGTCGTAGGTTTGCGGCACGTAAAAGAATCTCAAGCCTGATAAAGAGGCCTCTGAGCAAAATTTTCGGTCTTTCAAGCCCAATATAGAATGGGACACTAAGGACCATAGTAGTTAAACAGCGTCCATAAATAAAACTAAATTTGATTTAATTTCAGTGAAAACAACCGAGCGTGACTCAATGATAGCTTGTTACGCTCGATTGTCGAAATGAATCTGCAGATGATTGCGTATCTATCAGGCTCAACTTCTTTGCTCTCCTGTTTCTTGTCCGAAGCACTCCTCTTCACCTAGAGCTCACGGGCGACTTGGTTCCCGTGGTTAAGCGTGGCGTCTCAGTAAAACGATTAACCGTGTCTATTCGGAGCAATGGCGGTGCTTTGGACTGTATAGGCGAATGAAGCAACCGTTACGTTTAGGTACTTCTTTATTCACTCAGTACCAAATGTGTAGGCTTATTTAGCTATTCTCCATTACTTTTGACTTTTTTGAGCTGGCCAATTTATTATTTCATTATTACTTTATCTAGAGTCCAACTATGATAGAGGAAGTACTGTATTCCATTAAAAAATTCGATATCAAAGTTTTACCGGAAATACACATTTTGAGATCCCTGAACCCAAAGAAGAATTTTAAGAAAGAGATCCGTGTGTGTGTGTGTGTGTGTGTGTGTGTGTGTGTGTGTGTGTGTGTGTGTGTGTGTGTGTGTGCGCGCGCGCGCCAGCATAACTCAAAAAAGAAAAGCCGGATAAATATCAACATTTATATTTAAGACCAACTCTTCAACGGATGCGGAACCAAGGTTTTCATGAAATTCTCCCCTCCCCAAACTATCGTTTACATAGAATAACGTTCATTGTTTTTTATTTTCTCAAAAACGGTGATTTTGATTCAAATGCCATATGTTTGAGATACTGACACGACAAATAAAGTGTATATTTTGAATTTTCTGGAAATGGTATATGAACTCTACTTTACTGAAAACCAAAAGAGAAAGGCAAAAAACCTGATTACAGAAATAATGTATATCTACAAAAGAAGACGCAATTTGTTTCAAATATATTTTCACATATCAACAGTTACTATTAAACATTTCATGCTGTATGTTTGCATTTTCCCAAGTACAGGCGAATGTGACGAAGAACGTTTAAAATTTTGGGATACTATTTTTGTTTTCTTTTATTTCTTCTCACAGAAGTTTGATGACAAAAACAACTTAAATCAGTTGAGTGCCTGTTCTACATTTTGTTTAGATGGTGGTAGTTGATGTACGGTAGTAGTTTTTGTAGTATTGGCAGTATTAATGGTAGCAGCAATATATTAGTATTTTTATTACCATTAATGTTCATGATTAGGAATATCATTTTTGTATATGCAAAACACACAACAGTTATGCCCCTACTTCTACGCTAACTTACATAGAATGCACACATAAAACGTGTTTGGAGAGATACATGAGAATTTCGTTTCACCATCGAAAATAATGCATCAATCCTATTTATCTCAGCGCTAGAACCGATCCACTACTATGCTTCTTATTATCGGTGGGCCTCCAGACCTAATTGAGCCTGCGCACCATAAAATGCGGCTATACGAGTACTGACAAATAACAGACCAGCTCCGTTCCCACTCCCAACCTTACCTGCGTTTGTAAACAAAGTTGTCAGTATTTTATCTCTAGTATGTTGGAAAGGTTGTTATTGCAATAGTGATCATTTATGATCATAAATGTAGTTTAATTATAAGAATGGCACTTAAGTAATGAGTCAATTTTATTTATAATTAACATAAACGACCTACCCGTTGTAGTACATTCCATAAAAAGTATTAATTTTTGTTCTGCAGAATCCCTCCATAATAATCACTATTACAATTATTATCTAAGTAAAGTTTGTGCCACAGTTTTTTCTGTTAGCTTTTCCTTGTTTGTTTCTGTTTATACACATGGACAAGTAGAAACAAATATTTCAGATGTTATTCTATTATGCTCATGGGATTAACTTTTAAGGTAATTCTAAAGTCGAGTATAAGGTAATTCTAAAGTCGAGTATAACGTAATGTATTCTTTCTTTATTACTTTCTGTACTGCGTATAGTAAGTAGGAGTATTGCATTCCACTCAAAAATTCCATACCGAGATTTCACCTGAAATACATGTTTTGAGGCCTCCTGAATAAAAAAAAGTATTTTTGGAAAAATGTCCGTGTGTGTGTCTGACTGTGAACAGCATAACTCAGAAACGAACTGTCGAATAAACACCAAACTTGGTATTTAGGTTCAGTATCTTCCAGAGATGCGACACGAAGGTTTTCAAGAAAATCCCCCCACCCCAGATTACCCTTTACATGGAACATTTTTCGAAAATTTTAATTTTCTCAAAAATGGCTCTAACTATTTTGATAAAAATATAATATATTTAAGATACTTTCATGACAAATAAAATGTATATCTCGAATTTCTGGGAATGTCTCCAAAAGTACTCTTCATTGTGAACGACTTTTGGATAATTGGTAAACCATACGAGAGAGACAAAATTTTACTGCACAAAAAATGTAGATCGCGTTAAAATACACAATTTATGTCATATACATTTTTTTTTGTTGAGTGAACCATTTTGGAGATATTGCTTGTTATTCCCTTAAATTTTCCAATACTTATATTTTTTCTCAAATGGGAATTCGTTATTCATTTTTGTTTTGTTTTTTTGTTTTTGTGCTGGTAATGCAAAGAGAATGGAATACTCCACATAGCAACCAGCTCTTAATATATTTGACTTTGGCTTAAAGCCTACCAATTCCCCTTGCATCTACAAGAAAATTAGCAAAAAGATTAACATCTCGATTAACATGAAACTTATGGAGAATAAGCGTTTGTAAAAATACTCTACAAAAGTAGAGAAAGTCATGTGAGTCTAACACATCAGATTGTTTTTAGTAATGCCGTAGTATTACCAACACTCAGTAATATCGAAAACTATAATCACACACACACACACACACACACACACACACACACACACACACACACACACTCACACTCACAAACACACACATACTATATAATACCTTTATTTAAAATCTTGCAAATAAATACAAACTGTATTACTGGGAACAATAAGGATTATTCATATAACTACATTGTTTAATAATGAACACTTTCATTTTCAAACCACTCCTTTTCGCGTCGCCTGATGTGTAAGAATTTATTCAAGCCGATATTTTTTTTTCAACGTAGTAAAATATGATAAATTTACTCCGATTTTGAATCCCCTTATAATGTTAATTATAGATGTAATATCTGTAATTTTTTATAAAAACAACTAATTTTTTAAAAAGTACTGCAACCCGTTTGATATGATCTACGCAGTTAACAGCCTTAAAGCTACAAAAATAAACAAATAATTACAATGTAGTACATCGGATTATTCAGATAATAGATTATACACGAGCGATAAATTGGATATTGGCGATTTGTATATTTATGAAGTAAGTATATTTCTGCCCCACGTTTGGGAACCAATTTGAATAAGTTGTTTTGTTGTAGGAGGAGTTTATTTAATTATTTAGCTCCACGTATGGACGTCAATTTGAAGTGGATTGTTCTTTAAGTTGATGTTGGAGTTTGCATCACGCTTTGGGCGTTAATTTGAAATTGTATTGTTTGTTACGCAATATGCTACTACGTATGTAAAGAGTATTTTAAGATGTATTTTTGTTGTTACGCTCCAAGTTTAAAAATAAATATTAACTTTGTTATTAAACTGCTTCTATTATAGTATTTATGTTTATGTTTGCCTCGGCTGCGTCAGTATTGTTTTAGAGACACGTTTCTCTTAATCAGGGCGTGGTGCAACACGAATGTAGGCTTTACACAGATTTTAAGTTTAAATTCACTTATTTTTTATTAAATCCTTGACACAAATTAAATAGCACTACACTGATATCAAGAGATGTGAGATTGTTTAATTTAATACTTGCACTTTTTTTTATCGCGTATACTTATGTTACGTCTCACATGAATACGTAATATTTCTCTAGAGAACACATCTTCCATCCGGTCACTATCAAGGTCTGCATACAACTGAACATATTTCAACCGTATAAACTTTTAATTTTCTGTATTTCAAGTCTCTGATTGGCTAATCCTAGTCCAATAGAATACCTGCATTATACTAAAGCTTTTTCTGGCTGTTGATTGGCTATTTTTAAACTGTCACAAAATTTACTTTATTGCTGCCCTAATCATGACTAGTATTACTCGCGCAAAACTTCTGGAATCGTGACCTTGATTGCCAACCCAGCTGCCGAGCCTAGGAATGGTTTATGTTTAGCTTTATCAACGAAAGCGATATAATACCTTTGCTTACTCACAGTGCGTAACACATACAGTCTGCATAGAAAGTGTCTGCATCTGGTTGTAATTTTAAAGAGAGCTGCAGTATCTAAATAGTACTTATTTTATATTTGTCCTATGTTTTCAAAGTTAAGTGGTAAGGTGTTGTTACATAGTCAAAGTACGGAAAAATTGCAAATGTCATCGACTTCATGAAGCAAGAAGCAGAGATGAAGGAAGAAATTATATCCGAGTTCCACAAAAGTGAGAGTGAAAGAAAGAGTAGTCAAAGCAACTGGTGTTTCACCGAGTTCCGTTTCCAGAGTTCTCAAAGATAAGAGAAAAAAACATATGGATGAAACAGTACCATTTGACACACCTGGGAAGAAACATAAGGTCCCTAAACGTATTACAGAAATAGACGATTTCGAATGCGTCATTCGGCGCACGAATCACAATTCCTATGTGGAAGAAAAAACTGTGCTAACAATAAGCAGATTGCTCATCCAGCTGAAAGAGAGCAGAAACCTTCAAGGTGGTGCTACAAATCTCAGAAAAATTATTAAAGATTTAGGGTTCAAATGGAAGAAACCGAAATCAAATAGAAGAGTTCTAACAGAAAAGCAAAATAAATAAATAAAATAAAAAATAATAATAAAATAAAAAAATAATAATAAAATAAAAAAAATAAAAAGTAAATGTTGTCATGATAGCCTAGTCGGTTAGAGCAACGGCATGGAAAGCCTAAGATCCGTGGTTCAAATCCCGGCTATGGCATTGAATTTGTCAGTCTGATTCTACCTTTCCAAATGACTATAATTTTATATGTACTTATATCAGTGTGTACTTATATCAGCATCAATTTTCAAGGTGGTGCTACAAATTTCAGAAAAATACTATAATGTATGAAGATGAGTCATACATACACAGCAGTCATACAGCATCTAAAAGTTGGAGTGACGATAGCGAATTAGGTTTGCAGGCACCTGTTGCCAAAGGGCAAATACTTATTATCGTTCGTGCTGTTGGAAAGATCGGCTTCGTTCCAAATGCCCTTCTTTTACAAGTCGCAACAAACAACAGGAGATTTTCATCAAGAAATGAATACAGAAAATTATATGAAGTGAATCAACGCCATGTTGATACCACCTAATATGCCTGCTGGGTCTGTTCTGATCATCGACAATGCTTCACAATGCGTCAACACTCAAATTCACAAACCACCTACCTAAACTTCCTTGAAAGAAGAAATGAGAGCTTGGTTACTTAGACATAATAAAGCTTTAGATGAAAGCATGAGTAAAACAAAGCTATATAACTTAATTAAAGCCAACAAACAGCTTCAGAAGTCATACATACTTGACCAGATAGTAATACAACATCGCCATAATGTACTTAGACTGTCATCGTATCGCACAGATCTAAACCCAATCGAATTAATCTGGGCTGATATCAAAAAATGGGTGGCATGCAGAAATATCACTTTCAAATTAAAATATGTGGAGCAGTTATAACGCCAGCAATTTGCTGAAATTGGAAGGCCAGATTGGGAAAATGTATGGCGACATGCTGAATAAATTAAGAATCATTATTCCGAAAAATACGGAATTGCAGAAAATCAAATAGAAATAATTCTCATCCAGGATAATGGTGCAGAAAGTAGTGACAGCAGTGATGACGGCAACAATGTGAGTGATTCCGCAGAAGAGGAAGGGTTGTTAGATGTGGAAGAATTGGAGGCAATGATTGACAGCGTTTTTTATATTAAGCGCTTTTTACAGCGTGGATTTTAATATATGTATATAACTAAGTTTATCAGCGCAACACAGTGCATAACCGTTGTGGATATTTGACGATGACTGTCCCGCGCACTCCTGCAGCATGGAGACGACCGGTCACCACCTGATCTGATAAGCAACTCGCATCATAGCTCTCATTAAGATTTTCACGTGTCTAGAACTGTTGCGCCGATTATAGCATTGAAACTCTCAAAGTCATTATTGCCTCAAGGTTACCTCATTGCTAGCAACTTTAAACTTATTATTCTCACAGCTCTTACACTATTAAATTACGTAATGCATTCACATAACATTATTGAACAGTTTACAATAATATAAGCATATGCAATGACTGTTAGTAGGCTATTTAGAAGAGATCGAGCGCAGTTTTTTGGGCAGATATGGGAAAGGATAGGGAAAACGAGGCTGGATGGGGCGGTTCAAGGAGGAAAATGGAGAGATAGGGAATACGACGACCGATACTACGCTAGACAAGGTTGAAGGAGGGAAATGCGTTTATATGGAAGAGATAGTAGAGAGGTGTTAGACTAGACAGAGGTCGAAGAGTAGAGTGTGGTTTATATGAAAGGTATAGGAAAACGAGGACGGGTGTTAGGCTAGACAGAGATTGTGGAGTAGAGTGTAGTTTATATGAGAGGTATAGGAAAACGAGGAGAGGTGTTAGGCTAGATAGAAGTCGAGGAGTAGAGTATGGGTTATATGAGAGGTATAGGAAAACGAGGAGAGGTATTAGGCTAAGGAGGTTGAGTATGCGTTTATAAGGAGAGACGAGAAAACGTAGAGATCCTATAATAGGATAGACAGGTGTTAAAGGTAGAATGTGTGTTATATGAGCGGTATAGGAAACCAAAGAGATATACTCAGCTAGAGAAGGGCAGGAGAAGAATGCGCTTTATGAGAAGTAGGGATACGAGGAGAAATGCTAGGCCAGACAGATGTTGAGGAGTAGATTATGTGTTTATAGGGGGAAGATAGGGAAGATGCTAAACTAGAAAGAGGCTGAGAGTAGAGTATGCGTTTGTATGTATGAGAGGTATAGGAAAACGAGGAGAGGTGTTAGCTAGACAGAGGTCAAAAATAGAGTATGGTTTATATGAGAGGTATAGGAAAACGAGGAGAGGAGTTAGACTAGACAGAGGTCGAGGAGCAGAGTATGGTTTATATGAGAGTCATAGGAAAACGAGAGAGGTGTTAGGCTTGACAGAGCTAGAGGAGTCTAGTATGGTTTATATGAGAGGTATAGGAACAGGAGGAGAGGTGTTAGGCTAGACAGATACTAAAGGAGTAGCAATATGGGTTTATATACAGGAGAGATAGGGAATAGGAGGTGCTAGACTTGAAAGCGACTTTAGACGTGAACTTCATGGAAAACTGTTTCATGTCAATGTTCTAGACATGCTCATCACGTAACCTATTCAGGGAAAAGGTGATTCACTCAGGGGAAAAAAGGTGACCCGCTCAGGGGAAAAAGGTGGCCTGCAACGGGTAAAAGGTGACCAGCAAAGGGAAAAGGTGACCTGCAACGGGAAAAAGGTGACCAGCAAAGGGAAAAGGTGACCAGCAAAGGGAAAAGGTGACCAGCAAAGGGAAAAAGGTGACCAGCAAAGGGAAAAAGGTGACCAGCAAAGGGAAAAAGGTGACCAGCAAAGGGAAAACAGGTGACCCATAAAGGGAAAAAGGTGGCCAGCAAAGGGAAAAAGGTGACCAGCAAAGGGAAAAAGGTGACCCACAAAGGGAAAACGGTAGGGAAAAGGAGACCCTCTCACGGGAAAAGCTAACCCACTCACACTAACAGGTAAGCAATTCAGTTAGTATCACAGGGTAGGACAGATCCCGGGAAGCGGATATAGCATAGTTCCGTATGATGTTACAGGTAATTCAGAGAGTATCGTAGGTATTTAGGATAATTCAAGTAACATAGGTGTTTAGAGTCACTCAGCTAGTATCACAGGAGGCTAGTTTCCAGGGGCAGAACGTATCATAGCTGCATATTTTTCAAGGCAATTCAGCTAGTATCGGGGGCATTTAAGCTAATTCAGCTAGTATTACAAGAGGCTGACTGAATCATAGCAGTGTATGATTTCACAGGTAATTCAGTCAGTATCGTAGGTATTTAGGCTAATTCATCTAGTATCACAGGAGGATAGATTCCAGGGTTGGGTATAGCATAGTTTCGTATTTCACAGGTAATTCAGAGAGTATACAGGTAAGTAGCATAATTCAAGGTGTTTAGAGTAGGTTCCAGGGGTCGGTTATAACGTAGTTTCGTATTTCACAGATAGTTCCGGTAATATCGTAAGTATTTGGGTAATCAGCTTAGTTCACAGATACTCGTGATAATTTCGATCAGAGATTTGTATCACAGCTATTTAAGGTAAATGCAGGTGATTCAGGTTGTATCAATGGTATTTGAGTCATTTTAACAGGTAATTCAGATAGTATCACAGGTGCTAGTGCTAATTTAGAGCAGGAATTCGCATCAGAGATAGTTAAGGTAATTTCACATGATTCGGGTAGTATCACAGGTATATAAGTCATAGCAGTAGCAGAAGCCTCATTCCATAACAGCTGTAGGAGAAACAGCAGCAAATCCCACAACTGTAGATTCAGCATCCTCAGCAACAGGAAGAATCACAACAGCAAATACGACAGATGTAGTAGCAGATACCGCATCTATAGCAACAGCAGCTACAATGATACCAGCAATACATCCTACACCTACAGAAACATCAGCCGCAGCCTGTACAATAGCCGTAGCAGAAGCAAATACAACAGCTACCGTAGCAGATACAGCAGCTATACAGCAATAGATGTAACAGATCCTACAGCTGTAGCAACATCTGCTACAATAATAGCAGTGACAACAACCGGTTACATAAAAGTTGTAGCAGCAGCAGCAGCAGTCATCACGGCAGCTGTAACATCAAATACGAGAGCTGTAGTAGTAGATACAACGCTGTAACATCAGCTACAAAAATAACAGCATCAGATCAGGTAGCTGTAGCAGCATTAGACACAGTCAGCACAATAGCTGTAGCAGAAGCAAATACAGCAGCTATCGTAGCAGATACAGAGACTGTACAACTATGACTAGCAGATCCTACAGCAGCAGCGTCTGTTACAATAGCAGCAGCAGTCGCATTACATAACAGCTCTAGATTCAGTATCCTCAGCAACAGCAAGCATCACAACAGCAATAGTAAATACGACAGATGTAGAAGCAGATACAGCATCTATAGCAACAGCAGCTACAACGATAGCAGCAATAGATCCCACAGCTACAGAAACAGCCTACAGCCTGCACAATAGCCGTAACAGAAGCAAATAAAACAGCTACCGTAGCAGATACAGCAGCTGTACAACAATAGATGTAACAGATCTTACAGCTGTAGCAACATCTGCTACAATAATAGCAGAGACAACAACCGGTTTGTTCAGCAACAGCAAATACGGCAGATGTAGTAACAGATACAGCATCTATAGCAACACCATCTAGAATGATAGCAGCAATAGATCCTACAGCTACAGAAACATCACCCGCAGCCTGCACAATAGCCGTAGCAGAAGCAAATACAACAGCTACCGTAGCAGATACAACAGCTGTACAACAATAGATGTAACAGATCTTACAGCTGCAGCAACTTCTGCTACAATAATAGCAGCAACAACAACCAGTTACATAACAGCTGTAGCAGCAACGGCTAATCTAACAGCTATAGATTTAGCACTCTTAGCAATAGCAAGCATCACAGCAATGATATTCCAGCTTTAGATTCACCCACCACAGCAACAGCAGTCATCAAATACGAGAGCTGTAGTTGTAGATACAATGCTGTAACATCGACAACTATAACAGCAATAGATCCTGACTCTGTAGCAGCATTAGACACAGTCAGCACAATAGCTGTAGCAGAAGCAAATATAGCAGCTTTCGTAGCAGATACAGAGCCTGTACAACAATAGATGTAACAGATCCTACATCTGTAGCATCTGCTACAACAATAACAGCAGCAGTTGCATTACATAACAGCTGTAGCAGCAGCAACAGCAAGCATCACAACAACAGCAAATACGACAGATGTAGTAACAGATACAACATCCATAGCAACAGCAGCTACAATGATAGCAGCAATAGATCCTGACTCTGTAGCAGCATTAGACACAGTCAGAACAATAGCTGTAGCAGAAGCAAATAAGCAGCTTTCGTAGCAGATACAGAGCCTGTACAACAATAGATGTAACAGATCCTACATCTGTAGCATCTGCTACAACAATAACAGCAGCAGTTGCATTACATAACAGCTGTAGCAGCAGCAACAGAAGCATCACAACAACAGCAAATACGACAGATGTAGTAACAGATACAACATCCATAGCAACAGCAGCTACAATGATAGCAGCAATAGATCCTGCAGCTACAGAAACATCAGCCGCAGCCTGCGCAATAGCCGTAACAGAAGCAAATACAATAGCTACCGTAGCAGATACAGCAGCTCTACGACAATAGATGTAACAGATCTTACAGCTGTAGCAACATCTGCTACAATAATAGCAGCGACAACAACCAGTTACATAACAGCTGTAGGAGCAGCAACTAATCCAGCAGCTATAGATTTAGCACTCTTAGCAATAACAGGCATGACAGCAATGATATTCCAGCTGTAGATTCAGCAACAGCGGTCATCACGGTAGCTCTAACATCAAATATGAGCTGAAGTAGTAGATACAACACTGTAACATCAGCTACAACAATAACAGTATCAGATCAGGTAGCTGTAACAGCATTAGACATAGTCAGCACAATAGCTGTAGCAGAAGCAAATACAGTAGCTATCGTAGCAGATAGACTGTACAACAATAGCTGTAACAGATCCTACAGCTGTAGCAGCATCTGCTATAACAATAGCAGCAGCAGTCGCATTACATAACAACTGCAGCAGCAGCTAGAGATTTAGCAGTGTTAGCAATAGCAAGCATCACAGCAATGATATTCCAGCTGTAGATTCACCTACCACAGCAACAGCAGTCATCACATCAACATTGAATACGATAGATGTAGTAGCAGATAGAGCATCTATAACAACAGCAGCTACAACGATAGCAGCAATAGATCCTGCAGCTGTAGCAGTATTAGACACAGTCAGCACAATAGCTGTAGCAAAAGCAAATACAATTGCTATCGTAGCAGATACATCAGCTGTACAACAATAGATGTAACAGATCCTACAGCTGTAGCAACATCTGATACAATAATAGCAGCTACAACAACCGGTTACATTACAGCTGTAGCAGCAGCTAATCCATTTTTTTGCTCAAATGTAGCATCTTTATCAGTTAAATAATTGCTTCATTAAACAAGGATTGTAAGGGTAGACGTCTCTTCCCTTTATATAGGCCTGAGACTAGCACTAGTATCTGCTCCTAATGACAATGGTTACCGCCTCCCCTTGCATCTTCTCCTTTCTTCACCATTTGTCTGCTATGTGCATACACAGCACATGAGTAAAGTTTAATTTTTTTAACATTGCAGACTCTCGGAGATCATCAAAGGGATTCAATGTAATTTTATTCACTTGCACAGTAGTAACAGCGTGCTTTCGTGATAAGATTAGATTCATAGGCGTTCTGATGATTTCACAGGTTTTAAGACAGTCTGTATAGCTGTCAAACGTAATGTACTGCTTAATAGCACTACGTTTTATACCCTTAATCTTTTTTACCATTGAGCCATGGATATCTAAGGCATACATCTTAGCTCGTAGTCCGACAAAGCGCGGGAAGATTTTAGCATTAGCCTCATCTTTAGATTTCCCAAGCACTTTGTTTAGAGCTGAATAGCATATATAGTTGTAGGATAATCAGGAGTATCCAGATGCTCAAGTAAACGTAACTTGTCATGGTACACATCTCCAGTTGTTACACGATGAATGAATGAATGAATGAATGAATAAGTATCCATGTACATAAGCTTCAGGTTTCCAGCTCCGTAATATGGTAACAGCACATCATAATGATGGTGATACATTGTCTAGGAGATGTCCAACACACTCACACCAATGTATATGGGCTTATTGAATGCAATCTGCCGAGAGATCATGTGTACAACAGCTAGAATAGCAGCGTATATTGTCCTTATCGATAACCGTAGGCTTGGCGATCAGCTTCTCTAGAGTCTTCTCATTTATCACCAGTCGTATATCCATACGATCAGACAGATTCTCCATAGTTTTTCCAAACATGACGTTGTTAAAGAGCTTGTAGAGGTCCTTCTCGAAATCATTTGCAGCTTATTGTAGTAGCCTGTTGTTAAATTCAGCATAAGGTTTTAACCGCTGTGACTGTTGGAATTGCAGCACACGATGGATTTTTTTTAGTCGTAACCCATGATTAAGAGCTTGCTTCAAAGCCATGTAATGTACTACATACATCGTATAGGTTCAAGGCGAGGTATCAGTTTCTTTGTATATGATTTCAATGGTTTCATACACTCAGGCAGGAAAGGTAGATCGTTGCGTAGATCGTGAAGTTCTATAGGATGCTCGATGTCTATGACGTCACACCCAGAGACAGGATGTTTGGCAGTATCAAACACGTTTAAACTCGTCTCGAAACTACCTGTATATGCTGTCACACCAACAAGAGAAGTATTCCCATACGCTCATTCAGTCAGATGTTCCATTCAAAGCCTACCACCACCCATTACACCAAAGCTAGCACAATCTCTATTATCACAATGCTTAAAAGTAAAGGCTTAAAAGGTAACGTATAAGATTTTCTCCATTGTGTAGTTAAATGTATGTATATACTACATTATTTCATGTTTTCATTCCCTTGTCAATTCTTCCTTTCCATCTTCCCACATTTCACTGCAATCACGAGCAAAGCAATTTTTCCAGAGTTACAGAGATTCTAAGCTTCTAGAATCGAACCCGGTAATACTTTCAATAAATGTATTTTAGTAATTTAGCTCCCCCGCATCAGCATCAAGCATTTAATCTTTACTCGAACCTGATATGATCTATAGGCTTGAAGATATATGAAATCACCCCTTCGGGATTCGATCTAAGTACAGTAAAGTAATTTTTGTTATGATAACGATATTTAGGAACAAGGTAATCTGTTTACTTTATACTTAACGTGCCCATCTAAATTAAATTACGAGTTAATTATATTTGTAAGTAAATTTCATTGAATCGGTATTCGAACCCAGAACACCAGGAATAAAATAATTTATAATATTAGTTTGGTATGTTAAGCAAAGCTGTATACAGTTACAGCATCTGTAGCTGTAGGATCTATTGCTGCTATCATTGTAGATGCTGTTGCTATAGATGCTGTATCTGTTACTACATCTGCCGTATTTGCTGTTGCTGAACAAACCAGTTGTTGTCTCTGCTATTATTGTAGCAGATGTTGCTACAGCTGTAAGATCTGTTACATCTATTGTTGTACAGCTGCTGTATCTGCTACGGTAGCTGTTTTATTTGCTTCTGTTACGGCTATTGTGCAGGCTGTAGGCTGTTTCTGTAGCTGTGGGATCTATTGCTGCTATCGTTGTAGCTGCTGTTGCTATAGATGCTGTATCTGCTTCTACATCTGTCGTATTTGCTATTGCTGTTGTTATGATGCTTGCTGTTGCTGAGGATACTGAATCTAGAGCTGTTATGTGATGCGACTGCTGCTGCTATTGTTGCAGCAGACGCTGCTGCTGTAGGATCTGCTAGTCATAGTTGTACAGTCTCTGTATCTGCTACGATAACTGCTGTATTTGCTTCTGCTACAGCTACCTGATCTGATGCTGTTATTTTTGTAGCTGATGTTACAGCCTTGTATCTACTACTACAGCTCTCGTATTTGATGTTACAGCCGCCGTGATGACTGCTGCTGCTACATCTGTTATGTAACCGGTTGTTGTCACTGCTATTATTGTAGCAGATGTTGCTACAGCTGTAGGATCTGTTACATCTATTGCTGTATAGCTGCTGTATCTGCTATGGTAGCTGTTGTATTTGCTTCTGCTACGGCTATTGTACAGACTGCGGCTGATGTTTCTGTAGGTATAGGATCTATTGATGGTATCAATGTAGCTGCTGTTGCTATAGATGCTGTATATGCTACTACATCTGTCGTATTTGCTGTTGTGATTCTTCCTGTTGCTGAGGATGCTGAATCTACAGTTGTTGAATTTGCTGCTGTTTCTGCTACAACTGTTATGTAATGAGGCTGCTGCTGCTATGACTTAAATACCTGTGATACTACCCGAATCATGTGAAATTACCTTAACTAGCTCTGATGCGAATTCCTGCTCTAAATTAGCACTAGCACCTGTGATACTATCTGAATTACCTGTTAAAATGACTCAAATACCATTGATACAACCTGAATCACCTGCATTTACCTTAAATAGCTGTGATACAAATCTCTGATCGAAGTTATCACGAGTATCTGTGAAACTAAGCTGATTACCCAAATACTTACGATATTACCGGAACTATCTGTGAAATACGAAACTACGTTATAACCGACCCCTGGAACCTACTCTAAACACCTTGAATTATGCTACTTACCTGTATACTCTCTGAATTACCTGTGAAATACGAAACTATGCTATACCCAACCCTGGAATCTATCCTCCTGTGATACTAGATGAATTAGCCTAAATACCTACGATACTGACTGAATTACCTGTGAAATCATACACTGCTATGATTCAGTCAGCCTCTTGTAATACTAGCTGAATTAGCTTAAATGCCCCCGATACTAGCTGAATTGCCTTGAAAAATATGCAGCTATGATACGTTCTGCCCCTGGAAACTAGCCTCCTGTGATACTAGCTGAGTGACTCTAAACACCTATGTTACTTGAATTATCCTAAATACCTACGATACTCTCTGAATTACCTGTAACATCATACGGAACTATGCTATATCCGCTTCCCGGGATCTGTCCTACCCTGTGATACTAACTGAATTGCTTACCTGTTAGTGTGAGTGGGTTAGCTTTTCCCGTGAGAGGGTCTCCTTTTCCCTACCGTTTTCCCTTTGTGGGTCACCTTTTTCCCTTTGCTGGTCACCTTTTTCCCTTTGCTGGCCACCTTTTTCCCTTTATGGGTCACCTGTTTTCCCTTTGCTGGTCACCTTTTTCCCTTTGCTGGTCACCTTTTTCCCTTTGCTGGTCACCTTTTTCCCTTTGCTGGTCACCTTTTTCCCTTTGCTGGTCACCTTTTCCCTTTTCTGGTCACCTTTTTCCCGTTGCAGGTTACCTTTTCCCTTTGCTGGTCACCTTTTTCCCGTTGCAGGCCACCTTTTTCCCCTGAGCGGGTCACCTTTTTTCCCCTGAGCGAATCACCTTTTCCCTGAATAGGTTACGTGATGAGCATGTCTAGAACATTGACATGAAACAGTTTTCCATGAAGTTCACGTCTAAAGTCGCTTTCAAGTCTAGCACCTCCTATTCCCTATCTCTCCTGTATATAAACCCATATTGCTACTCCTTTAGTATCTGTCTAGCCTAACACCTCTCCTCCTGTTCCTATACCTCTCATATAAACCATACTAGACTCCTCTAGCTCTGTCAAGCCTAACACCTCTCTCGTTTTCCTATGACTCTTATATAAACCATACTCTGCTCCTCGACCTCTGTCTAGTCTAACTCCTCTCCTCGTTGTCCTATACCTCTCATATAAACCATACTCTATTTTTGACCTCTGTCTAGCCTAACACCTCTCCTCGTTTTCCTATACCTCTCATACATACAAACGCATACTCTACTCTCAGCCTCTTTCTAGTTTAGCATCTTCCCTATCTTCCCCCTATAAACACATAATCTACTCCTCAACATCTGTCTGGCCTAGCATTTCTCCTCGTATCCCTACTTCTCATAAAGCGCATTCTCCTCCTGCCCTTCTCTAGCTGAGTATATCTCTTTGGTTTCCTATACCGCTCATATAACACACATTCTACCTTTAACACCTGTCTATCCTATTATAGGATCTCTACGTTTTCTCGTCTCTCCTTATAAACGCATACTCAACCTCCTTAGCCTAATACCTCTCCTCGTTTTCCTATACCTCTCATATAACCCATACTCTACTCCTCGACTTCTATCTAGCCTAACACCTCTCCTCGTTTTCCTATACCTCTCATATAAACTACACTCTACTCCACAATCTCTGTCTAGCCTAACACCCGTCCTCGTTTTCCTATACCTTTCATATAAACCATACTCTACTCTTCGACCTCTGTCTAGTCTAACACCTCTCTACTATCTCTTCCATATAAACGCATTTCCCTCCTTCAACCTTGTCTAGCGTAGTATCGGTCGTCGTATTCCCTATCTCTCCATTTTCCTCCTTGAACCGCCCCATCCAGCCTCGTTTTCCCTATCCTTTCCCATATATGCCCAAAAAACTGCGCTCGATCTCTTCTAAATAACCTACTACTGTTGCATACATTTTTACAAATTATTATATACATATTGCTTCAAGGCAGGCTGTTATTGAAATTACATATTATTCAAGTGTTAAAAATACTGCCTCATATAATAATGTTATAATTAAATTAATCACTGCAGTTTATAACAGAATGCAGCGGTTTTATAATTCACCACTCCCAAATTTTTCCTCCTCCAATAAAAGCTCTAATTTTACTGTACATATCTGCTCTTAAATAGTATTGTATTAGTGCCCGGTTCTGAACTCGCCAGCAGTTGTTTTACAACTGGGACGCACGAAAGTGCAGCAGCATTTAGGTTGTTTTCGAGCTAGCGACCTATACTTGGCCGTAACCAACCCGTTGTCTCCGTCCGGCTAAATCTCTTATCAGCCGCCGTACATGGCCACCTAAGGTGGCCCGGTGAGTCACGGTCGGTTGTTTTCATAAGAAAACAGTGCTGAGATCGGTAAAAATACCCTTTGGCGTTGTGTGCAGGAACAGCAAAGTAGTCTCCACTATTTTCAACAGTTATTTTTCTAATCTTACTCGAGTTACTAATTCATTTGAAACTACAGAATGTTTAATTCCTCAAAATGTAGGGCATTCCAGATTTTTCAGAAATTCCCTCGGTACGTCGGACAGAAGGGAAAGATGTAGGGCATGTTCCGGATTTTCCAGACGTCTGATAACCCTAGACAAGTGCATTACTTTAACGATTGGCTAATTATGAAACTAAACGACAATGGCAGTGGAATAAGTTAGAATACGCTGCTTTCAAAGTTTAATAATTCTACGAAATAAAGTTAAATAAATAAACAAAAACTTTTTGTTTATTTGTGGTGTAGTCATAAATTAAAATTTACTTATTCGTTTATCTCCATTCATATAGTAAAAGTGAGCAATAATTTAGACAATGATAACACTATGCATGTTAGTCAGGGATAGATGTGGCTAATTACTTTCAATATACAGTCTTCTTGACCTATAGATATTAATATTATAACTATGAGCCAGGTTAACCTAAACTATCCACTACAGTGGCATTACCGAACTGCATGGAAGTTCTTCTACAAACACTGCACATTATGGGGTGGAATCCTGTTCTTGAGTGTCTAGACGTGTCACCCATGTTCTGGAGTGTGTAAAACGTGTTGCAGGTCCCGCGCGTCGAAGTTTCAAACACGTGACTTCCATAGCGCGATATTGCAGCTATAACTAAAAAATGACAGATAGTTTTATTCCTTTTCAACTATTTCTCTAAGTTCAAACAAGGAAAATGTTTTATTTCAAACTTGCACATGTGTGGTTACAACGAGAAATTTATTAATCAATAGAAAAGTAGCTTAAATATTATACAATCAAGGCCGCACCTGTGATAATCTATGGAAGTGAACGATGGGTTTTACAAAAAAAGAGGGAGGGGAGCGAGAAGTCATATCCAAGGAGCACAGATAGGTTACTTTAATAGTTCTTGGGGGGACTTCGAAACCAACAGGATATCCAAGAGTAGTTAATTACTGCTATGAAAGAAATAAAGTTATAGATAATCACGAACAGTAAGATCATATTTAGTATGGATATCACTAGATTACTAAAAGACAGTAAACCCTAAAGAGAGGGCAAAATCTACAAGCTTACAAACAAAAATATCGATAAGGGACTAGAAAGGTCCTCTTCCTCATTAATTAAGAGAAGTAGAAGCAGACATGTTTTTTTAGTGACTGGAGATTATTCAGAAAGGTTCCTTTTAGTAAAATTAAGAGGTAGAACAATCTGCCTTTTAATTGTTCCTAACTTAGAACAGGATTGTTTCCTCCTTCGAAACTAAAGATCCAGATTAAGAAACTGCAGTAGAGCAGATCACAGTGGAATGCAGCTACTAGTACCAGCAGTATCTTACTTAAGAATGCGCAAGAAATTCCTTTAGAAATAATTTTCTCACGATGCTCTTCTCTGAATTGAGCATGTGCCAAAATTACCGACCTTGATGAAACTTATTCCAATGCGTGTATCTCATGGAGATGAGTGCGTATAGGAATTTTTCACCTTCTTGCAAGTGTGGGAAAACCGCTCACCTGGTGTGCTCGTTTCAATAAGGCCAAAGAAAGACAACATACGCCAAATATGCTATGTGGAACCCTTCGAAATCGATCACACAATTTGGGTCAGGTTTACTTTATGTACATTACTGCGTTCAACACACGCGTGACGTGAAACGTCATCTCATTTACTAGGCATTATATTGTGCAAGTTTCTACGCAATGAAGACAGGTTTAATGTGGAGAGACCTGGTATAAACACGGTATTTTTCTTTTGAAATATTAAATTTTTGTCAACAAAATTAAACAGTAAACAATTATAGCGTCAAATGCTTTCTATTACGGATGAGCACTTTCTGGAGACTTTGAAGCACCCGAAAGACGGTTTCGTAAGCTTCAACAATCGCGTCGAATTAATGTTAAAATGATTTTATGAATTAGAAAGATCTAGCATCAACCTTAATCCTTCATTTGAGCTGGAAAAACAAAGTTGACGAACCTATTCATGCAGGCGAACAAGTGGTATTTGAAGCCGTTTTCAACCTTCCTCTTCTCTTTCCTTCCTAATTCTGGGAGGTTTGAATGTCTTTTATTTTGGTTTGTTGCACAAATATGGGATTATTTACTGGTTCAATGCAGAAATATTATACTTATCCTCTGAACGAAGTTTTCCCTTAGCTGGAATCACCATCTCGAGATATGTTCTCTTGCTAAGGAACGCGAAAAACCATCCAGACGTGCTACCAGGCAGTTAGTTTCTGGTGAGTCAGGATATCTTTCCTAAGCTAGATCTGAAGATATTTTATATCACTTATTACAAATTATTAAACTGTTCTTAATACACAGGAATTATATGGTTCACAGAATTTTAGTTTACAAGAAATTCAGCAGCAACTGTTGATCCGCGTCGATGAAGACATGTTGGTTTTGGATTTCACTTTTCAATGTCCTTCGTCGCGAACAATAGTTGTGGGCGCGTAAATTAAACTTAAGTTGCAGTTCCCAGCCACGCTCTACACAATACAAAGAGCAGTGCCAAATACGAACTCGATTTCCTTCGAATGCAAGCTTCAGAAGACCCATGACCCGCGATTGCTCTTGGAAAGTCGTGTTTTACTTCTTGCATTAAGTTTTGCTTTTTGCTGTTTTCCTTTGTAATACCTGCAACGGAAGTTCAAAAGTTCATTTGTTTAATTATAAACGTTCAGAGTGCATTTTTAATCCTCGCAGCTCAGAAACTACAGCAATGTTGAGTGGAAATCGAAGCGACAGCTGGATTAATGCAATGCGACAGACACAACTTGTCTGCAGGTTTGTTAAGCAGTAAATCAAGCGATAAATCCGAGAATTCATTTCAGCTAATATTTGAGAGCGTATATGTCAGTAACCACATCAGTATGGAGAAAAGCAGGTTTTTATTGTTTGCCATTTGGCCCAAGTTTGAAATGAAATTATGTTTATAAACCAGCATGAATTTTAATCCCCAAAAGATTAGGTTTGAAACATGTTATAATCCAAATGTTACATCCTGTAACTTTTTGGAATAGAAATTTCTACTAGAATTCTTGTAATTCTAGATCCCTTAAAAATTCAATTTATGAGTATTTTGGCACAGGAAATAATATATTTTATTCAACCTTTATTCTGCTATGGATAATGCAATGACTAGCAGCCTCTTAATTTGGTGATGAGAAACAGGTAGCCGACTAGACTGTAGATGAGGAGTGGGCGAACGCCGACCAGAGCAAAGAATCTGCAACCTCCAAGGCACATAAATGTCTGTGACAGCGAAAGTCGTCACTATTTTGGTAATCATGAGTACTTTCTCATGACTGTTTGGACTGTTCAATTTAAAGAGCTGAAATTAAGATGAAAAATGGAGCGTATCACATTTCTATAGGATAATAAAGTAAATATGCATACCAGTAAAGAAAATTACCTAATACGAATGATACACTAGCCAAACAATTGGCGCCGGCAGCGCCGTCTGTGAAGATAATTTCCGATTGTGTGGAAAAGAAAGAAAAAAAAAATATTGAAATGAAAACGAGACAAGGTGCCGGTGCCGCTGTTTGAAGACTTAAGATTGTTTCAATTAGATCCGAAAAAAATACTCTTAGGTAATCATTCCCGACGGAAACAGTAACCATACGCAACAGTTAATACAACCAATTATCCCCCAAAAAGGCAATTAAAAAGCTGTGGGTTATGTTCTACTTAACATTACTGCTCTTAAAAACTTTAAACGCGAATCAACTGGCTACTCTAAAGTTTGTCATTCAAGTGCACAAACATTTTTTAAGAATACTTTTACCTAAAACACCTTACTCATGTGCGGACTTCCACATCGTCGGTGTCTTACAGCATTTCCTCAATTCTCAGAAAGAAGTAATAGACATACAGTCCACCAACTGTTAGTCAAAAACAACACACATCTGTTCGCCTTCAGTCTACATTTCAGGGAAATCTAAATTAAATATCCTGTAAACGTGGGAAACTGAAACCCATGCACACGGCTTGTATAGTGTATGATCTCCTGTAGAATGCATGTTAAAACCGAGAATTATAGTAAAAACACAATTACCCACGTCAATTGTTGCTTAAGATACAAATGAAACACTCTCCTAAACAGGAAATAAATGTAATTGCGGAATGTACCTAAAATAATAAACGAAATGTCTTCCGTATGTGGTATTGCAACAATGAGATCTGGTGTAATGATTATACCCATGGTCGGCTAGTAATCGGAATGGGGTCCGGGAACACCCTTCTCTTGCCACCACGCCCGCCCGCGCGCCTGTCTCTTTTCCTGAATATATTCTACTCCAAACAGTGAAATGATACCGATCGTGCCTATTAGGTCTATTCGCCCCAATTCCAGACGGAGAAAGGTGCACCTTAATTCATCACAACTCACGTATTACGTCATCTCTGTCCTACAGGACTGTGACCAACCATTGTTTGTGTTTCGCGGTGTGAGACTGCCTTGGTAAAGCATTTCAGTTACAATTATAAACATTACGATAATTACATTGCGTCTGTTGTAAAACATTCTGGCAATACGGAGAAAATTGTAAATTATATAATACTTTTCCCAGTATAAACCATGTCTGCTTGTCATACAAGCAGTTTGTAAATATACTGGAATGCAGTTTAGGTTACGCGAAGCACCGGGGTTTGGGATCCACCACCCCCTAGGTTTCTGTGAAATACTAGGTAATTGACTTAACATTAATGGTCCCTCTTGCTCTGTAAAAGAAAATACTTGTCAAGCTCGTTTAGAATTATAATACAAAACAATGCGCCCCATTTGATATAATTTAAAATTCTTGCTCACATAAAAGGTTTTCTTTTTTTTTTTTTGTCATAGTTAACATATTATTTGCAGATAAGTGCCAATAATAATTATTATTATTATCTACTCGTTTTCACTTGTTAATTACAACTTAAGAAATAACAGCGCAACAATACAATATTATCACCCATTGTTTAAAAACATCGAAAGTACAAGCTTGTTTTTATATACACGAAATACATACTCCTTAACTAAAATTGTAATAGCTTAATAGGAAAAACTGCATGAAACACAAATCAAAGGTTGATATTTTTATCGATTATCTAATGATCATTAAACGATTGGCTCTTCCATAGAAAGATTTACTTTCAACTATTAATACGAAGAGGATGTACAGAAATCTTCAGGTATAGATGTGCGGACTGGCTGTAGAGAATACAATGTCGGGTTATACGCGCGTGTGCACAGCTCTGTGTGTGTGTGTCTCAGAGAGAGAGAGAGAGAGAGAGAGAGAGAGAGAGAGAGAGAGAGAGGCAGACGCGAAGGTAGTCAACGAGGTGAAGAAACGTAGCTTTCACTGCATTTGTTTCTTCAATATTTAATACACTGCCTTTCATCCCTTTAGGTCAATATCATAAACTCCTTATCTCAAGCGCAATTGTGTCTTATTTTAAAGGAAAATACTGTGTATGTACACTCCCCCTGTTAATGTCGTCACAACGGAAACAGTGTCACTTCCGGCGTTGTGTGGACGTGCACGTCTAAACCTACTAGAAACAGAGATGCCAGTGCAGTGGCGGCCTATAAGATCTGTAATATAGGTCGGTATTTATGCCATCACGCAGGACGGAGTCTGAGTTTACTAAGTTTATACAATCGTGATATCAAAACAGGCACATACGCAGTGTCCCAACAACTAAAACGGAACGCTTACAGAGAATGCATAATACTCTCTTATGTCAATGGTTAGGACTTTGCCCTATTTGCCTATTTAATTTTCCCTGCGTATAAGAGTTTAGACAACTTAATCCTAAATCCCTATTGAGCTTCTGTGTGAATTTTATAGTGCCTATTTGAGGGGTTATCGCCAAGATATGGGATTTGACACTTAAAAAAAAAAAGTTTTTTTTTCCGATCTGATTATTTATTTTCATAAATAATACATGTGTAAGCAAGAGAAACTCTTTTATGCCTTAACACAGTTTACACTTGGGAATTACCGAGTTTACTCAAACTTACAAGGTGTTTAGAATTACAAAACGCAAGCTGACAATAACTAAACGGCTGAAATAGGAGCTGAAGCTTTCCTGGCATTGTGAATAATAATAATAATAATAATAATAATAATAATAATAACAACTAAAAGCCTGTTTCACAAAAGTTGACAGGTTAGCCACTGTTTTTTTAAAAGGGTATGTAATTGTAGTTTGTAAGAAGATTACAAGCACTGGATATTTAAGAAATCCATTAACAGAACATAATTTTCACGTAGAATAGATACTGTTTCCACACTGACAACAATAGATAAGGGCACAACTGTTTGAGGCAGAAGAATGCAAACCATCTTACATCTAACAATGAGGGTTTTTCAGAAATTCAAGAACGGACTGGTCACTGGGCTTTTAAAGTAATTGCCAGCTTTCGTGAAAAAAAATTACAAAAACAAACAATGAAGTAGCAATATGAAAAAAAAACTATTTTCATTGAAGTATAGTTGGAAGCTACGCATTAGGAGAAAATGATTCGTGAAAAAAGAAAATGCTTTAAAGTAGATAAGTCCTGTTTATTTATGCATATTAGACAATAATGCAGTTGATGTACTGTATTTCGTCCGAGATCGTTAATTGGAAACATTTTAAACAGTTCATTTCTGCTTGTTGGCTGAGTAGCATCAACATGCAGAGAGAGAAGCCGTCAAGAAGCACATTATTACTTTCTCTACAACGTACAGCAAGTAGGGGAAGCATTTTTTTTAAAATTTTATTTATTTAATTTCACTTTAACAACGTCAAATCACGACTACAATAAGTTTTATTACAATTTCCTTATATGACTGGGCTACATTAACAAAGTTTTGAAACAATGGATTATTGGAGAACAACAATTTACATCAGATGGAAAGCTAATATTTTGTCAATATTGTTGCAAAGAGGTAATTGAATATTTCAATTCATAAAGGATGTTTAATATAAACGTTAAAGTAATGTGTATTATGGATGAAATGCAGTATAACCACAGCAAATAAAATTTTTTACGTTTGGCCTCACACACTGGCCACGTGCACTGGCTTTGGTAGGCTAATATCTTTTGCCTAAATTGAATTGTGAATAAACCGGTAGTAAGCAAAGTACATAATTTACGTAGGCTATTCTATTTGTTGGTGGCGGCGCCGTGGCCGAGCGGTTAGACCGTTCGCCTCCCACCGAGGCGACCCGGGTTCAATCCCAGGGATTGCATGTGGGATTTGTGGTGGACGAAGCGGCGTCTGGGCGGGTTTTCTCCGGGTTCTCCGGTTTCCCCCGCCATTCATTCCACCAACTGCTCCATCATCACCTTTCCTTTCATCAATTTCACCAACATTTCGTTTCATCTACTTCCTTCGTCCCATACCAGGCATCGGACTGATCACCCATCCTGGATGCTATCTGATCCATGAGTGTCTGCTCCTCGACGGGCCTCTGACCCCAGGCACCCGCTTGTAAGTCCTGGGGGGTGTAAGTCCTCCATAAGAGGGGGGTAAACAGATAATGAATGAATATTCTATTTGTTGTCTAATTGTTATTGAAGATAAAATGTGAGAAAAAGCGCCATCAAACACAACATAAAAACACTGCTCAGTATGTAAGAAATGCTGTAAAGAATAAGGAGACATTTTAGCCCTTTCTAAAGAATGTCCAGGACCAGAACATAGATTAGGAACAAAAGAATTTTGCTCTCAACTATACAGCGCCCTTATAGCTGCAAACATTCTGTTTGGAAAGTTGAACGAAACATTGGAGCAGGTTTTGGCTTCCAACACTAGGATGAGGACTCCTGATGAATTAACACTTACAACATTATCTAACTCTACATTTAGAATCGTTAACTTGTACTTTGGAAGTCATTTCTGACGGATGCTACTACCGTATTTTGTCAAATTTTTATGTGTGCGTCGTGTTTTTATTCAGTTCATTGTCACAAATGTAGTTCAGTCCGGAACGGAGAGAAAATAAAGAATAGCTATATGTTTTTTAAACAATAGATCCAAATGTGTGTTTTTTTTTCTAATAGGTATGTTCCAAGTTTCTGCCCCCCCCCCCACAAGATAGCTGAAAACCTCTTAGAAATACTCCATTATGTGCGGAAATTAAAGTTTTTTAAAAACTTTTAAATAATTTAAGGCGATTGATGAAATAAGGGATGAAATATGTTCTTATTTCTGGGCATCTGTTAACGAAACAACTGCATGCAAGCAATTGACTACATTTTAATTGGAAAATTAAATTCTAAGGTAGCTAGTAAATCTCATTTGATTGCAACAAGAATGTTTGAAGCACCAACCATTCAACAATTGCTCGTGCAGTAAGGGATACTTTGCATAAGTATTGGTAAAGTGTGTCCGCGTGTGTGTGTGTCTAATGCTCAAGAGTTAATATGAAATCATTCTCCTTCTTACTTCCCAATATTTTGATGTTAGATTTTCAAAAGCCACAAGAGAGTCACGATTTTTTATACGTTCCATCTTCCATTTCTTCCCTGCACAATGAACAATTTGGAGATATTACTATTCCGATTTTGTAAAGACGTCTATTCAAACATTGATGTCCTGTGATAAGTCGGAATGCAGATTTTCTTGGTAAATCAAGAACTATTGATGGATCATTGAAAATTTTCTTCCATTTTGACTGTTCATTTTGAGTGTTATTTGTTGGTTATAATCAGAAATGGTTTTTCTTTTTATAATTCCTTTAATTGATTCATATGAAAAGTTTTGTTTCATCACGAAGTTGATTTTAGTTCCTTTCTTTACTAAAATGTCCGTCATTTCATTTCCAAAA
Source organism: Deroplatys truncata (assembly GCA_030765065.1). Lineage (NCBI taxonomy): Eukaryota > Metazoa > Arthropoda > Insecta > Mantodea > Mantidae > Deroplatys > Deroplatys truncata. The sequence continues at coordinate 48,404,915 of CM060984.1, read as the reverse complement.
ACACCACAGTGTGCAGGAATCCACTGTAAGACTATACTGTATTTATTTGATCACATCATGTGTTTCTTTAATCTTCATCATTCTGGTAAAATATAAACAGCTTTAATTTTTAAGAAGTTGAAGTTTTTTATTTGTTTATTTTTATTTTATTTCTTTCTAAACGGATATTCTCCGGCCAGATGAAGCAAATGACAAATTTCGTATTTTCTTAACAGATGGCGCTTCACAATAGGTTAAAACTGCAGAATGTCTGAAAGTATTTTATCTAAATTTTGATACACACCGCCTGTGTAGCTCATGTCCTTCACCGAGTAGTGGAAGAAGTTCGTCGACACTTCAAAGAAGTCAACAGTTTGTTCTCAACTTTCATGATCTCTGATTTTATCGAGAAAAGTAATTCTCAAGATTTTCAGCAGAATTTCGGCCTTCAAAACAGCTATTTCCACTATACCACTGCCACATTAACCAGATAGGGGTCTTGGCTTGAAGCAGCCTTATATTATGCAGGTAATTTCTATATATTTCACAAGTAGGTCCTATGTTAAGATCAATACAAAAGCTTTCTTAGCTGGAATAATCAATAATTTTATATTAACTTTACTTTCATGACCATTCCTATATTTTATTTACTTAATTAAATAAGACTTATTATTAATCTTAGAATGAAAATTGATTATTAGAAATAGTTCTATGTAAACTTTTGTTCAGTTTTTAATTTACAAACAACAGGAGATTCGTTCAATTTTTCACTGCTCAAAATATTCCTACACTTAAATACTCCTGCTATCCGTAATTTTCAAAACCAACATCATAGTAAAATAGAAGTTCCATTTTCTTCTGTTAAACGTAAATGGTTTCAATGAAGACGCAGCTGCCGCTATCAAGGAAGCGAAAGAGGTTCTGTCATCCCCAAACATCACAACCGAGCTTGCTTACATAAAAGCAAATTTTTGGATACATATCAGTAACCATTAGAAAGCTGTAGATGAGAGGTCTTCTTCTAACAGAAGAAACTGAGGTCACTACATGCAACATAAGTTGGATAATGCGGTGATGAGATGGGAAAATCACTAGGGTTCTGAACCGTAATCTAGGCTGGAAGGTAAAGTGCAACGTAGCTCAATTCTTTCTGGGGAAACTCAATAAGAAGTAATTCTTGATCTTGCAAACATTGCTGCCTTAAAATATGCACCAATAACTTCTTGCGAGGTGGAAAGTTCCTCTCGATACAGGGGAATACCAAGCACACACAATTTTTTTTTATAATGGAAAGTCTGGAAAAACACATTATAGTTCATTGTCACTTTAAATTACAGATCATTATCAGAGTTATCAAATGTAAGATTTCTTCCTTTCCTATGCTAATGTAAAGTGTTTAAATTATCAATGTTAAAATTATTAAATATAAAATACAGTGCAGTATTTATTTCGAGTAATAAAAACAAATTTTTAAAACAAGTATGTGTACTATTCCTCATCAATCCTAATAAAACGCTATAATTTAGTATATTTTGTTATTTTAAGCACCTATTTTGGACACTTTTAGTGCTTTTTGCCTGTCTATTTTTTAAGTTTTTAATGCCTACATGTCCGAACTCTATTTATGTCATACAAAGGGTTATACATAAACCAATGCCTAATTCTAGTTTTAATTATAAGCTTCATGTGGTAATTTATTAAACAAAGAAATAGCAAACGAAGTGCTGGGAGTCACCTTCGCGTTTCCTGCGTATGTTATCAGGTGCCGCCGCAGTGGCGGCCTGCTAACAGTTAATCCTTGTGTCCCAAGCAATTTTAAGGGGTTATACGGTTGATTGCGAATATGGAGAACCATACAAATAAACTTATAACATAATTTATAATAATACAAATTTTAAGGTTTACAGTTAAGAACACAGAAGAATAAGTTATGTGTGGTTTCCACTTGCAACACAATCATCTAAACCTTAATCATTGTTTCAAAGATAACGAAAACAAATAGGCAAGAAATGGAAATTCCATAGCTATATCACTAAAATAAACGTGTTCCACATGAGATTAATACTCCGCGTTATCCTTTTAAACATTCCCGCAAATTGAAGGATACCAAAATCGGTATGTTTTATTAATATTTCTCATAATTATGAACAAAGTCTTATTTAACTTACATGAGACCCATTTAACAAACAAGTAGTCAATAATCCGTCCAATTACCTTGCCTATGCAGCACTTGAGTGACTCGGGAAGGCACAGATCAATCAGAAATAGTTGGGCTTGTGTCTGAAGTGTTCCCATTGGTTTCTTCAGTGATCCAATAATAACCCATCTCTAGTGCACCCTTGATTGTTGCCACACCTACCCTATCCGTGACCAGACGTTCTCTATAATATTGAGGTCCAGAGATTTCGGGGGCCAGCTCAGAACCTGTATATCAGGATGTTCCACCCATAGGTATATACGCCACTGTTGTCCTGAACCAGGCGAACTGTAGGCATTTCATCCGCGGGATATAGCAGCCTCACATTTGGTAGAACAATTTTCTCAGTACGGCCACGTACTCAACCAAATTCATTCTGGGGGATGTCTCAACTAGTTCTCACGGCCAGCCCCACTGATCAGCATTGAATAAACAATGAACCCCGATCGTCATATCATCTGTTGGTATCTGGGATCCATCCTAGAACCAGTTAGTCGCTATGGTCAAGTACTGCCTGGGACAGATAGCTTTGCGTTTGTTTATCCGTGGCTAAAGGAGGAACTACGCATGCTGCTATACGTAAACACGATAACAGCAACGGCAAACCGAGTGCACAGTTATTTGTCCCGCGTAATACAGAAAACCACCTCGTCAAGCCATATAGTGCTTCCCACACATCCAGTGAGGCCCTATACTCAAGTTACCTTGCCAGTGAGGTTGGAAGCTCCTCCAAAGGAAACCGACTCACAGCTCTCTATGGTGAGGAATAAGATGTTGCTTTATACCCGTACGACAACTGCGTATGCCTGCTGATCTTAGCCTGAGAGAAGCCGTTTTCTCACTAATGGCAACTGCACCTGCGCAATCGTATCCTTTAGTGACTGAAAAGGACGAGCTTCCACTTCTGCTAAAAGAGCAGCATCGTCCTCCGTAGTGATTTTCATTGGCAACAGATTTGTTTTTCTGTGATTACGAGGACCGTCTTCTCCTTCGTCTTGCCACGCTGTAATCCATCCTTGCACAGTACGGAGCGTGGTAGGTATTGCTGCGGTGACATCACGAGGAGCCATGTTCGCCCTCCAGATCTCCACACTCATGCCACGTTTCACTTCGGATATATTTGAATACATCCTTGTCGTATGCTGAAATTACGAAAATGCAAATGTCACAGGACGGCACTGAACAAACAGCTGCTACACACAAGGCTGCGCAGCTAACAATGACACGTCCACATAGCGCCAGGGTTGTAGGGACGTTGTAACGCATTAACGGGGGAGAGTGCACTTCTGTAGTATTGCAATAGACATAATGCATAGCCAAAAACGTTTTTTGGGGCATTGCCTTTCTTCTGAAAGATCTTCGTTATACTGCTCAACGATAAGACAATATGATGTTTAAACCAATTATGTACATAGCAGCCAGGATGTGACAAACTGGCCACGAATTTAGCTTTCCTATATCATTTGCAAACATTTCTAAATTAAGAAAAATCGTCAAGATCTATCTCACTAATCTTAAAGCAGCTATATTAATCATCCGTTATCTCTTAACTAGAGCCCGGACTCATGTAATTGCATATTCTGTTCCTTTATATATGGGCACAAGGAAATAGAAAATATCTTACGAATCGAGGTAAGGATTTGCTGGACTCAAGATTAATTTTAAATATTTTTACTTTCTCTACCATGTACCTAATAGGTAGAGAAGGTATTGTATTCTACCCAAGAATTCGGTACCGAGATTTCACCGGAAATACATGTTTCGACGCCCCATGAATAAAAATAATTTTTACTTTATCTACTAAGTAGAGTAAGAAGGGCAAATATTGTATTCCACCTAAAACTTCGATGTCAAGATTTCACCGAAATATGTTTTGAGGTTCCCTGAACCCAAAAAGACCATTTTAGAAATAGGTCGAGCGTCTATGTGAACGGGGTAACTCAAAAACGAAAAGCCGGATAAATATCAAATCTGGTATTTCGTTCAGTACCTTCCAAAGATGCGACACGAAGATTTTCAAGAAAACCCCCATCCCAAACTACCCTTTACATTGGACACTTTTCGAAATGTCTTATTTTCTAAAAATGGCTCTAACGATTTTTATTAAAATCCATATATTAAAGATATTTACATGATATGAAATATACGCACATCTTGAATTTTCTGGGAAAAGACTGTAAAGTCCTCATTCTGAAAAATTTTTATGTAGTCTTGTATAGCTGGTAAATGTTATTAGGATAGACGAAAACCTACTACACAAAAAATATAGATCTGTTTAAAACACAATTTATATTAAACAACTTTTTGTGTCATAAGCCATTTTTGAGATATCCGTTACTAATGGTTCCAATTTTCATTCCTTGGTCATTCTTTTAAAGTTCTGTCAGTTGTTTCTCGAGATTGCATGGAAACAGTATGGAATTTTAAGGCTAGCATATAGCATCCAGTCCTTAAACATTTGACTATTGTTGTTCCCTTTGTATCTAAAACTAAATGTATAATGTAGCTATTTCTACAAAGATTTATTTGGATTAAAATTATGTAGGTAGAAAAATAAACTTAAGTAAGAACAGTTTGTATACCTATTAATAAACGATGGAGTGTGAAGAAAGTCATGTTAATGAATCATATTTTTAGAAAATTGCGGGTGTCTGTGTGTGTGTGTTTGTGAACAGCATAACTCAAAAACGAACAATCAGATAAATACTAAACTTGGCATTTAGGTTCAGTACTTTCCAAAGATGCGACACGAAGATTTTCAAGAAAACTCCCAACACAAACTACCACTTACATGGAACATTTTTACAAATTTTTATTTTCTGAAAAATGGCCTTAACGATTTTGATGCAAGTACCAATAAGATTTTTATATGACAAATAAAATGTATATCTTGAATTTTCTGGGAATAGCCTTTCCTTCATTCGGAAGGAATTTTGTATAATCTTGTATAATTAGTACACGTTAAGCGATAGACGAAAACGTACTACACAAGAAATGTAGAACCTCTTTAAAGCGCACATTTTATTTCAAATAATTTTCATTTGGTGACATTAGCCGTTTCCGAGATATCCGTTATTAATAGTCCGAATTGTTCAATACTTAGCCATTCTTTTAAAGTCCTGTCAACATTCAATTGTTTCTCGTGATTCGTTGAAACAGTATGAATTTTTAGGCCAGCGTATAGCCTTCAGCTCTTAAACATCTGACTATGTATTATCTATAACGACCATTTATCTATAACGAAATGTGTAACTTAGCTATTGTTGCAAAGATTTGGATTAAAATGAAGTAGATATAAAAATAAGCTTTAGTAAAATATTTTGTACACCAACTAATAAACGAGAGGGTAGAGAAAATCATGTGAATGTATCACGTCAGAATTTTTCTTGGCTCTCCTCAGACAACACATTTGAAAATCACTGTAAAACTAGAATACAACTGCAGGTCCTTTTCAGCTGCAACCTCATTATTAACTTATCTCCCAACTTTGGCTGCGCACAAGAGATGAGTACTTAAAAAAAAGTGTATTTACATGACTTTATCTACTCACTCTTCCACAAACTATTCTTACAAAGAGGTATTAATCCAGCTACTTCTTATTAATCCAGATAAACTTTCATTAACATTTACATATTTCGTTGTACGACACGTAGGTAAAGGGATAGTCAGATTTTTAAACAGCGTGATGGCTTTGAAACCGTATGATCTTTGCATGAACACGAGGAGCCCCCCCAAAAAAGGTGGGGGAAGACTTCCCATTTGAGAAAGGTATACGTATTTGAACTAGCAACAAGGAATGTCTAGGAAATGCTTAATCCCACTAAAAGTTTTATTTAACATAAATTGTGTGCTTTAGGATACATATTTTCTCTGTAGTAAGATTTCGTCTATCTCTTACGGTTTACCAACTATGCAAAAGTCATTCACAATAAAGAGGACTTCAGGGGCTATTCTCAGAAAATTCAAGGTACATTCCATTTGTCATGAAAATATCTTAAACATGTGGTATTCCAATCTAAATCGTTAAGCGCAATTTTTGGGAAAATCAAAACTTTCTTAAAATTTTCCATGTAAAGGGTAGCTTGGGTTGGTGGGATTTTCTTGACAGATCTTCGTGGAGCATCCTTGCAAGATATTGAACTTAGAAACCAAGTTAGGTATTTAATCGACTATTAGTTTTTGAGTTATGCTCCTCACCTCACTCACTCTCTCTCTCACTCTCACTCTCTCTCACACACACACACACACACACACACACACACACACACACACACACACACACACACACACACACAAGCACGCGCATACTATCTAAAACTCTGATGGGTTGCATTCAGACAAGTCTGTTCTCACTCTTCAAAAGCTATTGTTACAAAAACTTATTCTTCTATTTATTTCTTTTAATACAAATAAACCTCATTACTCATTTGCCTGTTTCGTTGTATGTGTAAGAAGAATACAAACTAAAGAGATGCTCATTTTTATTTTCAAAGCCCGTCGGTATATGATGGCTTTGAAATTCTATTTTCTTTGCACGAACACGAAATAGAAAAATAAATAAATAAATGAAAACAATAATGCTATTTGCAGTGAAACAAAGTGTACTGTATCTGAAAATTCAAACGAACAACAAAGAATATCGGAAATAGTTTACGCTACAAACATTTTTGACATAAATTGTATGCTTCTACGAGATCTATATTTTTTGTGCAGTGAGATTTTGTCTATATCTTACGGTTTACCATTACATTTATGGGTTACATACATTTTGTCATAAAATAGCTTAAACATATGGATTTTGATCAAAATCGTTAGAGCCATTTTTGAGAAAATAAAAGATAGCGAAAATGTTTGCATGTAAACGGAGTTTGGGGTGGGGATTTTCCATCATCATCGTGCTACATCTTTGGAAGGTCCTGAACCTAGTTCCCGAGTTCAATTCCGGCGGAGGGCAATGGATTTTTTCGGGCGTAAAAATCCTTAGCATGGCTTCCTTCGGAAGAGGAGTAAAACTGATGGTTCCATGTCGTGGATTTACGGGACGTAAAAGAACCTCAAGCCGTCTGAACAAAATTTTCGGTCTTTCATGCCCAAAATAGAATGGGACGCTACAAATCATTGCAGTCAAAGAGCGTCAATAAATAACACTCAATCTAATTTTAAGGCCCTGAACTTATTTCAAGTTTCATTATTGAATTACGCTGTTCACAGACACACGCGCGCCTATCTTTTTCTAAAAACTTTATTTTGGGGGAGCGGGTTCCAGAGGGTCTCAAAACATGTATTTTCGATGAAATTTCGAATTCGAATTTTTGCGTAAAATACCATACTTCCCCTACTTACTGTAAGTACGCAGTGGAGAATTTTTTTCTCTCTTTGCGGGGGATTCAGAAAGTGTAAAAAACATGTTTTTCCGGTGAAATCTCAGTATCGAATTTTTGGTTAGAATACAGGACTTACATAAAAGACCGTAAAAGGAGATAAGATAGGCACTAAAGGACATCTAAACTATCTCAGTATCAAAGGGAATTGAAAATGTTATATAAGAAGGTCGGAATTTGACTTTTTTTCTAGCATGGTTCTAGATTCCTCCCACTGTGGAGTGGTACAAGTAATTGTGGGTTTCCACCGTATTACGGGGTAACTGATAAGCAGATGCCTCGATACAGGCTGTTATTACGAATGAAGCGGGCTCAAGGGTTAGTCTTTATTTCAAAGCACTGGTAAAGCATCATTGCTTTATTCAACCATTTGTAATGACTGACACAATAATTTCAGAATACTATGTTGTACTCATTTTCCTGCACAAATATAATGCTGTACTGAAAACAGTTGATCTTAAAGCCACATCCTTGAGGATTCAAGGATTGAGGAGCTATGTAGAGCAACAGAATGGCAAGAATGCGCTATTTTTGCAATAAATCTAACTGTACCTCTGCAAATTGCTACGCCCCGATTGCCCTAACTTTTAAAATGTTAACCTCATTATTGCTACTTACAAGATGCACCACAGAAACGTTCAGTATTAATTCCCCGTAACAGGGAAACAGGAAAGGAGGAACAACGCCATGTTTAGCTTCCTTACTCTGTAAAACCATCGGTCAGGATCTAATGAACACTGCGATATGTTAGCAAAGCACTCACTGTATTTCCGTTCCGGTGACCGCGAGCGTGTTTCAAAGTGGTACAGAACACACACATACTGTGCTTTTAGATGTAAGCGAAAGTTGTGGTTTGATTTTACTTCACCAGGCGTATTTTAGTACTGAGAAGATTACAGGTTTACTACTTGTCAATGTTAAGCCTAACTGCACTCGATGTTAGGCTTGAGGCATCATGAGCTCCTATTAGAAAGCAAAACGCACGCTGCCAAGACAACATTTTATCTCATAACTACAATGTTGGTTCTACTGCCGCTACTCCCCCAAATAATTCTGATTGTTTTAGATATTCACAATAAATGGTTGCCAAAAATTAAGGGATCAAAAGTGATTGGGGGAAAATAAATATTGCGATGAATCGATTTGTAAGAATGCAGCACAAAAAGGAATTTACCAAAAAGGTTCTAATAGAAAATTTTTTGCTGTATTCTCTCATCAATGCTAACTTTTATAGCCAGTCAGCCTAGCATCATGTTTGCCTTATAAGGAGAGTAGCAATTTCTGACAGTATTTACATGGGTGTAAATGGAGATATGCATGTGTTTCTGAACCACCATCCTTCTTAATCAAAGAAGTCGTCGAGCGTTTTGTTTTGGGAAGGGCGTTGCTCTTCTAGTTACCTAAACTACGGCTAATTTACCAAACACAGGCAAGTCTTCGTTGAGATATCACCAAAACTCTGAGGTTAACGACAATGAAGGCTGAAGTGAACGTAAACCCACTTTGGTTATTAATTCTTTTGGGCCTTATTCCTATACTAAATCGCGATTCCAAACATTTGCAGCGAGCACGTACACAGCTGCATAAGGCAATCTTCTTATGCAGACATCTTCAAATGAGAGTATGCGGAAAATACACGCACTTGCAGTAAACTCTCGATTATTCCGGGTAATAGGGGTGAGGAGAAGTGTACGAAAAAGTGAAAAACACGAATAATCGGAAAACCTGTAATTTAATTTTTTAAAGGTACACTATACCTACATAAATAGGAAATTACTTTTTAAAATAGCTTATTTTCAAGCATATATTTTTTGTTCGAAAGTTTATCCAGGATCTGTACTTAAATCACATTAACATAGATGCTGTAGGCCTATTTATTTCTTAAATAGTCCGCGATGTTGGTCTGCTTCTGAGAGGAGTTGACATTTTTTTGCATGGCACTTCGAATTTTTCTCGCAGCTATAATGTCATTCTACTGAAATGGTTAAGGGGGTTTCTTATTATCATTTACTGCAAGCTTTAATGTGACATTTTACAATTCCTATTAAACAAATTGGATAAAAGCCATTGTCATTTCAGTTATTAAACCAGAGAGAAATGTTGAAGACTAAATAAAATAATCTGATGTGTTGCACTCATATTGACTTTCTCTAATCTTATACAAACTATTTTTTCAAACGCTTACTCTCCATATTACTTCATATTAAGCAAGATAAACATTTGCTGAAACTATCTTATTGCTAATTTTCTTGTGGGCGCAAGGGGAATATGGTAGACTTTAAGCGATAGTCAAATCTTTTAAGCTCAAATTTTACAATTTTTACTTCAGCATACATCACGGTGTTTAGTCGATGACTTTATTGTTGAAGCGACTATAATAAATAAATAAAGATAAAGAGGATAGTGAATGTGAAAGTGGGGATGAAGACAGCGACATTGACCGTCATTGTACCGCATTGCAATGTGTTGATACTCTTCTAGATTATATGAGCACCTCTTTAAGAAACCATCAATCACTCGCCGTAGTTCACGCTGAGAAATGCTAGCAATTTCCTGGCCGATATTTTGTTTTAATTCTTCCAGGGTGTGTGGGTTTGTCTTGTACACTTAATGTTTTAAGTTAGCCAAGGGATAGAAATCGCAGGGTGTTAGATCGGAGAACTGAGGGGGCCACAAATCTCTACTAATAATTCTGTCCTCAAACACACTTTCAATTGTTCTCATCGAAATATTGGCCCTATGAGCTGCTGCACTCTTGTTGAAAAAAGGCAAAACCACGCTTCCTGTCTATTAATTCTCTAAAACAAATGGGGAAAAGTTGTATTCACGTATGTACGGACGTCAACTGTTGACTCGAAAAAAATGGCTCTATAACTCTTTCTCGAGTACTTCATGAACAACATTAGGTTTGTCAGAGCTCCAATAACGATTATTTTGTGTACACACGAAGGTGGAACCAAGCCTCGTCCGTGAAAAATATTAAATATGGGTCTATTTCACCACTGCGTACGCTATTGAGACTCCACTCACAAAATGTGCGCCTAATTACAGGTTCACCTGGTTGAAGAGCATGTACCACAGTTATTTCAACTTCAGCAACTTGATAGCTCTTCAAGTAGATCCATAAGAAATGCCTGCCTTTGTGAAAGGCGCCTAAGTGATTTGGGGGGGGGGATTCTCCAAACAATGACCGATGTCGTCTAATGTTTCTTCGGTAAAAACCGTCAGCTGTCTTTTAGATTTCTTAGCCTGAACATTTCCTGTGGCCTGAAATTTATTGTAAAGTTCATGGATTGATTACGGTCTGGAACTTTTACATCTGGAATTTTTTCTGGAAATCGTACTTTCACTTGGCGAGCTGACTGAGTTAACACATACGAACCATAAATATACAAGCTGTGTAGTAGAAAACATATACTGAGGCATAATATACTATGTGGCTAAGTACAGGACAAAATAATAAATATCCCGTAATAACTGAATACATAACATCACAGCCAACTCAATACTGTACTTCACACTGCAGAGCAAAACCACGTCAACAGCGGACCTTGTTTATAGCAGCAGTACGTTATGTTTCCACACGCCCAGTGGAAAAACACCGCGCAGCGGGTTCGTAGTTTCTTGACTCTCCCGTTATAATCTAGGACAAAACGGATGGGAAACTCACAAGCGAAAATGGTGATAGTGTGTAGCAGACTATAGAGCATGGCATGGTAAGAGGCAACCACAGCATAGTAGTTACTGTCACACCGAAAACCATTGGTGTAAATTGGTCCACAGTTATATCTCCCACGCAATTCTTTGAACAAAGTGGTGTACAGAATGCTTTGGGTATCACTTTTGGCATATTTTGTTAGAGTGAAGTTGATAACAGGGGTTTTAAGTCTCCATGATACAGCATTTATGTTGAAGAAACGGGGAATCAGAGAGGTATTGTCAAATTAAACTCTTCCATGTATGTAGCCATTGTTTGGCAGAAGGACAGTATCGAGAACCGTCTAGAGTGAGCATTGTCTTGTAGTGGCTTGAAACTCAGTTACGTGGGATGAGAGTTACGTCTGACGAAAGTCTTGATGGCATAAGACAGACTTAAAATTGTATGTCAGAGATAGAAGAGGTGGTTCATCTGCCCAATTTGCAGACTCTTTGTAAGCCTAGTATGGAAAGCTCTATGCGCAATCCTCAGTGCCAAGGTCTGAACAGTGTTGAGCATTTTAAGGCTAGAAAGACTAGCGGAGTTATAAACAACAGAACCGTAATCCAAATTGGAGAGGATTGCCATTTTATAAGTGCGAAGTAGAAACTGAGATCGGCTTCCCATGTTTTGGCCGACAATGCTTTTAAAAGATTCACACGCCGAACACAATCAACTTTGAGAAATTTAATATGGTGGATCCATGTCAGCTTGCGGTCAAACTGCATGCCCAGTATTTTCACGCTATTTACCACTGGGAGCAGGTAGTTGGAAATGTGTAGTATAGGGTTTTGGATAGTTTTTTCTAACCTGGAGAAAACACTACTTTGACATTTTTCAGGAGAAAATATAACACCGGTAATCTGATTCCACTTTTGGAGGTTATCTAAGTTCACTGTAGTAGTTCTTGTGTAGTAGTGATATTCTTCCTTTAACAATAAATGGTCAAGTCGTCAGCAAATAACGCTGCTCGTACTGGAGGTTGAAGGAATGAAAAAGACTGTATTAATAGCCACAAGAAAAGAGTTACACTCAATACCGATCCCTGTGGTATACCGTTGTCGCGAACACTTTGCGACAGAACACCACTGGCTCTCCACGTTCTCTCTTGTAGAACGTTGGGATAAATCCAACATATTTCCTTTGACATTGGCTTTAAGAAGTGTCTGGGTAATGGGGAGACGTCATATCGTAGGCTTTTGCAAAGTCGACACTTATAATGAACATGCGTTGGCGGTTAGCAAAGGCGTCGCAAATTTCAGAATCGAGAATGGCAAGGTATTTAGCGTAAACTGGTACTGGCGGAAGCCACATTGTAAGTCATTAAAGAGTTTGATGCATTCCAGAAATCACCATAGTCTTGTTAATAATTTTCTCCAATAGTTTGCATAAGGAGCATGCAATGAAAAAGGGTGATAGTTGATAGGAAGTAAGTGGTCCTTATTAGACTTGGTTATGGAATCACTATGGATGACTGGGAAGCATTGTGTTTGTCCATATATGATTGGATAACCGAAATAAATACAGTAAGCCATTCTGGGGAACTGTCTTAATTAGCGCATAAGGAATCTGTCAGGCCTAGCGCTTTTACTCGTGCAGTTGTAATTCAATTAACATTTCATCCATTGTTAGATTTTCATTGAATGATTGAGTAGAGTCGGAGAAAGCCAAGGAAAGCGTGGGAGGGGACTGGAATTGCGGAGGAATGTAGCGTCATGATCAGAGTCGCTGGATCTAGTAGAGAATGTAGACGCAAACATAGCTTGAGGTTCAGTGATGGCATGGTCAGAGAGTGTTTGTTATTTGAAGATGAGATATCACAGATGTCCGACGTGTGCCACAAGCAGCTTGTGCCACATATTTCAGCTTGAGGAGTCCTATTAGTAAGGGCGGAGAGGAGGCCAACCAAGGACCCCTTTTACCGCGTTTAATTGCACCCGCGCAGCAGCGCGAAGACGTTGGAATTCAGATTTTGTAGCTGTGGTAAGATTTCGTTTGTATTTATAGTAAACCTTTGTTTTAGCTTAATATTTTCTGGGCATTTTTCGTTCCACCATGGAACAGTCCGTTAATAAATAGCGCTCACAATTTCGAAGTCACCCATGTACTGGAAGCCGAGTTCACATACGTCCATATTCAGACATTCATTCAAGTTTTCTTCATCGACATCTTCAAAGCCATTTAAACCCATTGCCAGATTCATTAATTGTGAAGTTATTTCTAAATTACTGAAACTCTGATTATCGCTTTCTTCTGCATATATCTGGAAGACTTTTCCTCCATTATCGAATTAGTGCATGTGGTTTGACATCCAGCCAGAGCGTCAGAAATCCCGTATATGGCATCTAGAATTGTCAACTTCTTTCAGAACGCCACCAAATCATCATCAACTAGCATTCTCAGTAGCGCCATTTTACCGATGCAAATACGCCTTGGTCCATTGACTGTATAATGGCAGTCACGCTAGGAGGTAAAAACTTAGTACGATGAGTTCATCAACAGATACGAGAATGCTCTCGACTGGAAGTGAAGGGGCGTTATCAAGCACTAAAGCAGCCTTCTGTGACAACCTTTCTCTACTAGAAATCGCTAAACTTGACATAAAATGTATGTGAAACCAGTTTTTGAAAATTTTACTATGCATCCATAGTCCTTTTTTGGTTGTAATAATGGACAGAAAGATATTTAGCTACGGTAACTTTGAATGATCGGGTGTTTCTTTCTTTCTTTCTTTCTTTCTTTTTCGATCACTAGTAGTTTCAGTTTGTGGTTTCCAGAAACATCACCAGTACACAAAATTAATTTCTGGGACTCTTCCAGGAAGGAATCAACTGCAACAACATTTTAACTATACCACTCCCCTTGCACAGCCAAGTTCGCGAATCTCGTGACGTTGTTTGAATATGGTTAGCCTACCAGTTGAGGTATTAAATTCTTCCTGTAACCCTGGGCTTAATGAAAAAAAAAGTTGGCCTTTTAGGCACACAACACGCCTCAAACAATGGCATCTTCTGCTCGTTTTGGCTAAACCATTGCAAAAGGGCAACATCTAATTAATCGAATGTGTATTTCTTCATGTTTTTTTGTGCAGATAGTCCAGAATTAGAATAGCAATTCCTGACAAAATCCTACATTTTCTGCTTATTCTTTTCAATGTCCCGAAAAGTTTGCACTCCAATCCCATGATCAGACTTAGTTTAGTTTCCCCCTTCTAAAATCTTTCAATTAATTCTTATTTTTGTTTTGATGTCAACACATGGTTTTTTTTCTCGTTTCTCCGCCATTTCTTTTACAATCTTCTTTAAATTTTCGTCGTTGACACCTACACGACATTAAAACCAAAAAACTGAGCGTGTTTTCGATTTTCACGGAGGCAGGGCCGATAACAACGAAAACGTTACTCTATTGTCACGCGGCGGTTAGTTCACAAACGAACTAAAAATAATGTGCTTTTTCTGTAAAAAGATGCCCGAATAACCCACACACGAATAATCAAGGCTGTGATATTCAATGCATTAAAGCGCAGTTAGCACATCACGATGACGGTAACATATGCCGTTCGTTTCAAACATCATTCTGCAGCACGAAGGTCTTGCCTGTGTACTCTCGGGCTATGCCCACATTATGTGCAGACATTAAAAGTTTAATTTTCAGCTACAGCACCAGTGCTTTTTCGATTCTAGAAGATTGAGATGTAAAGGCATCCATCCCCTTTGCGTACTTTAGATCTCAGCATCTCATGTCTGACAGTAGAGGTAGGGGGATAAAAAGAAAGAAAGAAAAACTGATGCCTTCCACGACTTTCGTTACCCACTTTTAATTTTTCAATTACTTTTATATAGTTCCTAAAAACTATTCTTACACAAATTTGCTTTTCTATCTACTTCATGTTAATCGAGATACACGTTTGCAGATATAGTTTCACTACACATTTAGGTATATGAGTGATAGAGGAAACGAATCGATAGTCAAGTGTTCAAAAGCGGCTCGCCATGGCTTTAAAATTCCATATTCTTTCCCTAGCATTACGAGAAATAAGTCCTGTTTGATAGCGATAGGACTTTAAAACATTATCAGTACTGAACAAATGAAACCAATATTAACAGATATTTCGAAAATGGCTAATGCCACAAAAAGCTATTTGAAATAGATTATGTATTTTATAGAAATCTGCAGCGTTTACTTCACAGGCTATTCCCAGAAAATTGAAGATATGCATTTTATTTGCCATTAAATATAAAATATATGATATTTTAATCAAAACCGTCAGAGCCATTATTGAGAAAATAAAAAAAATTCTAACCATGGATGTTGTTACTTAGATAACTACATTATCATTATTCAACTTCTGGTGGTTGCAATCACACAGAAATGCTGGATGAAATGACCTTGACAGCAATCCTATATATATCGGTCAGCAATATCTGAGTTTTCCTCCATTAGCTGGGAATATCTATGCAACCGCTCGCCCGGGCACGTTGCAACACGCGTGGCTTATGCCGTTACACGATGGCTGGCCTTGTTTGTAGGAATTTTTCTTTTGTTGTTTTACCAGAAAATTCTCACTAACCTCCAATCCATCGGATATGCTTTTACAATGCTGTATATCAATATGGAGTTATGGGGTTAGAAGTCGTAACGTGCAAGTAGGTAAAGCTGGCTGCTAATACTACTACTCCGTGGCGCATCAGCCCTAGAGGGGCAAAGGTTAACTCACACTACTGTTTCCTCTGCCCCCATACATGTGGAGATTATGAGCATATGCACGTATCGGGATGATGTGTGTCAGTACAGCCAATTTCACGGCCGTTTTGTTTGGATTTGGTAGGCCAGGAGCCGCGATTTCTCAATTAACTAGCTCCTCTATTCGTTCAGAAGAATCACAAGAAGCTGAGTTCACCCCATACCAGACCTTCCAGTACGAATAAAATCATAGCCGGCTGGCCCCGTAATTCAGTCAGTAGAGCACCTCCCTGCTGTGCGAGAGGATTCGATTCCTGACTGGGGTTGGAAATTTTTCTTTATCCAGAATTATTCCCTATCCTCCCCAGAGTCTGGAAGTATGAATATGTATGTATGTGTGTGTGTGTGTGTGTGTGTGTGTGTGTGTGTGTGTGTGATCTAATGATTAAAACCCAAAAAGTGCAAGAAATCCAACGATAAGAGAATACGAGTTAATACCATTGTCAATAAGCAATAAGTTCCAAAGGAAAGGCCGCTGATAAGACCAATGTAGTTAAAGGCGTGGTATAAATGGAACTAAAAAAAAATCATACCATCTCTAGTCATGGCTCGGCCCTGGTAAATGTGGCAATGTCGCAGCCCGTCTTATCAGTTGAGCATCGATACACGTGTTTCGGCGCAGGACGCTCTCCTCCCTTGTGTATCTCTGACAATATTTCCATTGTTATGGTGTGTGTTTCAATATAAACATTGCATAAACATGTCAGATGTGCAGTACCAAGGTGCGTAAGTAATTACGATAAAACCGTAAAAGCTGAAGGATATGTAAGTTGAACCTTTCAGTTCCCTAAGGAACCCGATCTACGGAGTAAATGGATTCGTTCTGTTCCACGAGCAGATTGGTCACCATCCATTAGATCCGTTGTATGTATCGTGCCCCTACCCAGAAAAAATTTCGGGGAAGGTTTTCCATAACTAGATCTAAACTTAACATACCCCACACAGTTACCATGTACCTACTCCATAATAAATAGATGTTACGTAGATAAGAAACATGCTTGGAGACATTATAGAGACAGGAAAACCTCACCAGAATGAAGATAGTCTATCTTACAGCACAAAACATTGAGATTGCTTCGAAAACCAGGATGTGTGGTCACTTTACCTATGTAAGGTGGCAATATTAAGTTTCCATTTTTCTTGTAAATGTGCTACTAGCAGTAGACCTACTGTTATCTAACGACATTTTTCCATATTGGTTTGATATGAATTTAAATAAATAAAACTGTCAGAAGTTTCAGGGGGAGGGTTGAACCCTAAACCCCCCTCTAAATACGGCTCTGGTATGTATGAAACATTTTCAGGAAAGTGACTTGAGCTTTGTTGAGAAATACGCAGATAAGGGTGGAAACTTGTGTTTTCGTAAATACGATCATCCAATTTTGTATGAACGTGCAACTCCCAAATTGTTTCCGAATTTACCAAGTTGTGCGAATGAAACTAAACGAAAAAATCCACAACAGAAGAAAGTGATAATCGCCTTAAAAAGCTGAAGAAGAATGAAAAGAGACAGGCAGAAGAAGAAAACCGTGTGCATGAGTTTTCTAATTTGCAGATAGTGTATCCAAGAAACTACCTAACAATAAGCTGATGTGTTGCACTCACATTGACTTTATCTACTCTTATACAAGCTATTTTTACAAACGCTTATTCTCCATCTACTTCATGTTAATCGAGATAAACATTTGCAGAAACTATCCTATTGTTTTCTTGTGGGTGCAAGGGAAATATGATAGGATTTAAGCGATAGTCAAATCTTTTAACAGCTGGTTGCTATGTGGAGCATTCCATTCTCTTTGCATGTACGGGAGTAAAAGTAGAAGAAAATCCCATTTGAGAAAATGTATTGGGCATTTAATCAAATAAGAAGGAATATGTCTAAATGGTTCACTGGACAAACAAAAAGAATGATATAAATTTTTGTGTAGTAAAATTGTCTGTCTCTTACGGTTTGCCAGTTATGCGAAAGTCATTCAGAATAAAGAGCACTTTTGGAGACATTCCCAGAAAATTCAAGATATATATTTCATATGCCATGAAAATATCTTAAACATATATTTTAATCAAAATCGTTAGCCATTTTTGAGAAAATCAAGATTTTCGAAAAATGTTCCATGTAAAGGATAGTCTGGGGTGGGGGAATTTTCTTGAACATCTGCGTGTCGCATCCTTGCAAGATCCGACTTTTCATTTTTGTTATGCTGTTCACACACACACACACACACACACACACACACACACACACACACACGCCAACGGACATGTTTCCAAAAATGCTTTATTTAGATTCAGGACACCTAAATACATGTATTTCCGGGGAAATCTCGGTATCGAATTTTTGGGTGGAAAATGCAATACTTCCCCTACTTACTATACGTAGTAGAGAAAGTAATAAAAATTGAGTAGTATTAAAAAACGAATGCTCCTAAAATAACTTCCAGCATTGGATAAACAGGTATCTTAGTGTGGAAGTGCACATGAATGGTGGATGTCTACCAAATGAGGTCTTTAAATGTACAGCTTCTAACACGTTGATACGTAGGGATGCGTTGCTTACAGAATGGATTCAACTTTCATCCCTATAAGGCTTTGTGATTGTTACGTTTCACGAAATATGAACAACAAAATCACTCTTTTGTCCCAAATGAAGTTAGGTTTTTTATGTAATGAGTTTGAGCTAATATTTATGAAAAGTATTATGTATCCACTATTATACACTCTTTTTAAATTTATATTCAGAGTGAGAAGTATTATGATGTGATGAGATTAATTCAAGATGAATGTAAAAATAAAATGTTAACATTTGCAAATATGATTTAATAAACACACATGCATATGATGCTGCATACTTCAATAGCATAAGCAGAGGTAAACTAGCTCTCTCTTCTGACTTCGTTTCAGGTGTGTGAAACATGCCTTTAGAATTGTACAGGCTTGGTTTCAAAAGAGTATGAGCAACAGTTTTTGTTAACAAATCATCAAAAGAATGTTATGGAAGTGCTTTGTAAACTTGCAGTCATAAAAGACGATAGTTTAATGGCAAATTTAAATGAAAACAATGAGATCTGTGATCATTTGAACGACATTATAATTGAAAATATAATATCAACTGTCAGCAGCATACTATTAAATAATTACTCAAGGGCAAAGAAAGATTTTTCAGATAAATTGAACAGAAGGAAATTGAAAATATTGTAGT
Organism: Deroplatys truncata; assembly: GCA_030765065.1. Lineage (NCBI taxonomy): Eukaryota > Metazoa > Arthropoda > Insecta > Mantodea > Mantidae > Deroplatys > Deroplatys truncata. Next base: position 48,385,719 of record CM060984.1, on the reverse strand, counting down.
GATTTCCTCATGTAAACCAAAAAGCCTATAAAATAAAGCTGTGTTAAATAACTGTGTTTAAGATTTTATTTCATTAATCTGTCTAAAAAAAAAAGCAATACAATACAAAAACAGCCTTAAAACAAAATGTCCACTGTGTAATGGTAAGTCAATAGCCATGCTCAATGTGTCAAAGATTACAAATCAGTTCCCTTTAAAATAAAAAGTCATGTGGAAATTTTCAGGCATTTAACAGATGTGTAGCAAGACGCAACTCGCTGTGCAACGTTGCCAGGTAGTTAGGATCGGGCCTCGACTAGAGACGGCTATGATAAAATCCATGCTGATATCAGGGATCAAAACCAGATCCCCTTGCACCGCAGAAACAACGCTACCGAACTGTCACTGTTACACTTACCGAAAAAATCAACAACTTAAATCGTATCACACACACCGAAAAAATCTTGCACGTTCGACAACCGCTGCTACATGATCCTAGATCATGTTATACCAAAATACTCGTACTGAATATTCACCACTCCTATTTCAATCACCACACACAGAAAGAATCGAATGTACTTCAATAAAGCAAGGACATGTGCTACAGTCACCTAGTTCAAACCATATAAACTGGCTTTCTGTATATTATTTGGCACCATATCAGTCAGATATCACCTAATGTATGCCAGTTCAAGACTGCTTTCAACGAAAGACAGAATTTTGATGTACAGCCTTTTCCATCGATGCCAAGAAGTTGAACCCTCGTAGTTCAATGGTAGTTTTATTGCATTGGATGCACAATATAGAAAGAACATAAGCTATGTGCAAAGTAGAAAATTATCTAGGTATCTAAACAAGGGTTCAAAATTGTTAATTCTTCCCAACCTGTTGCTGATTTACAGTTGCCAGTAATTGCCAGATGTGCAAGACAAATTTTGTCAAATGAGAAACATCTTCAATTCAAGAAACAACTACATAATTCGGCTCTAACACTCGTTCATAGGAAGGCTTGATTGGATTTTGCAAAAAAGTATGTCATGAACTTCAGAATGGGAGTAAATGATCTGCAGTGATGAAAAGAAGTGTAATTTAGATGGGCTAATATATTTCAATATTATCAGCATGATCTTAGAACAGAGCAGCCAATAAGAATGAGGAGAAATTTTGGTGGCAGAGGAGTTATGATTTGGGAATTCTTCATTAAAGGTAAATCGTGTGTTGCTTGGCTGAACAATAGAATGAATTAACATGTAATCTAAGATGCTAGAGGAAGAATTGATTCAAATGTATGAGAACCTAGGGGAAGAAAGTCTAATTTTCGACAAGATAATGCATCTGTGCATTCTTCTGTTACAGTCAAAAAGTGGTTTGAAGAAACAGATATTTGACTTGCCCGAGCCAGCATGTAGGCCAGCTTTGATTCCCATGGAAAACCTTTGGTGAATATTTGCAAGGCATCTTTTTCGCAATGGAAGGCAACTTCAGGTCATATCTAAGCTGAAAAGAGCCAGAAGAGTGGGCCAAAATTTCAATGCAAGAAATAAAAACCCACCAAAAATGCTTAAAATACTTCTTAATGTATATATGAATAAAAAAGGTTCGACAAAGTACTAATAATGCAATAACCAGTAGGACAGAGGGTGCCTTTATATCAATTTCCATCCAAGAAATGCAAAGTTCTTATTTTGTTATTAGTTTTATGATAGAAACCAATTCTGCCATGACATACTGCTCACATTTACTACTTTCATAATAAATTAGATGGCTAAGAAATTGTACCTACTAACCTTTCAGTAGGAAACGCAGTGCCTTTATACTGATTTCCACTACTGTAGCAATGCTTTAAGAGTTTTAAAAATTATGTTCCAAGCTCAGCATACTGGTTGATTCTGCTACATAGATCTCCTAAAATAACAGCTATGTGACCTCTTGCTTCCAAACGAATTCAACGCCTTTCTCTTATTTTCAGAAATGCTCGATATGATTTCAGTAGATTTCAGTGCTGTTAACTGTTTATTTTAACAATCACTCAGGTACCCCTTTAGTGACTGACTCCAGCATGTAGCTGTCACGACTGTATGTATCTTACACCGCCCCCCCAAAAAACTCGGATAGTATCAGTATCAGAACTTCGGCTGTATGGTCGGAAGAAAATCAGGCTCTTTAAACACTTCACGAATGTGCACTTTACTCAGGCCTGAAGCAACGAGAGGAACTACAGGCTAACTCTCGACATTTCCCGCATTACACCATGCATTAGATGAAAAATTGATGAATACGATAGTTTTGCTGTGATGAACACATGAGTGACTTAGAAGGTATCCAATGCACCTAGTTGCTCTCATAGAAGATTAACTTGAGATATGGCTTTACAAAGTAATCTTTAGCGCTGCTTTTAAATAACGATGCCGTATCGCCCCATAATCTTAGTAAAAATATTAAATAGCATTGATAATGTCATGCACCAAAGATAAGAACATGCAATGTTTTAATACTTTATTGTCCAATTGTTCTGCATATCTACTGAGGCAATCCTCTTCTCACAGTATCACTTTCGCGTTTGCCATCATTGATGGTAAGCTATCTTTGATGAACATCAGCAGCCGGAGCCTGGAAGAGTGGGCTAAGCCATAACTATCTAATAAGTTTACAGAAATCACTTTTTGGGGTAAGCATTGCAAGCATTGCAAGAATTGCAAGAAGAAGCATTGCTTTCCTTTTTGTGTTTGCCGTATACTTTATTATATTTTCATTTTAACATAAAATCATGTATATAAACTGCGTTTAGATTCAGGTTAACAAATGTTGTCATTTCTTAACAATACATTATCTACACCAAATGTTATAAAAACAACAATATTTTACTGTAAAAGGCAGAGCTTCCTCATCCTATGACATTTTCAAACGATCTTTACCAAACGGCGGAATGGATATGCTTTGTCAATAGGAAAATTCTTCAGCAACAACAGTATTAATTTTAAACATTAATTGTAAAATACCAAAAGGGGATACAACCAAATAAGTCTTAGAGAATGCCCTTCTGAGTATTGGCTCGAGGTTCCTCCAAAAGAAAGAAAATTTAGTAGCAGGTCTGTCTGATCTTCGAAATATGTTTCAGGTTGCAAAACCTTCCTTCAATTTTTAAAGTATTATAAATACACTATTTAAGAATGAAGAAATAAAACATTACTCTGCTGGTAACAATACGATTTGGATTTAAAAAATGAAAGTATTGGGAAATTGTTTGCTGTTCCCGTGCTCAAAATAAACTATTATTTCTGCTACATCGTACACATATTCTGCACACGTCATGGAATACTGGCACTTTTTGCAAGATAACATTTTGCGGTTGATGTGGAGTTGGTGGCTGTTCAATACGCAAATAGGCAATTCTATTACCAGAGATCGATCAGATTGAGATCTGGAGAACGTGGAGGCCATATAGTTCTTAAGTGTCTATTGAATGACATGATCGTCGAATACTTGTTCCTTAAACTTTGCAATTTACGAATTAAACATGGGCGTGCTCTAAATGGCTGACATCTAAATTTTCTCAGACCTTGAAAAGACTCCTATTGTATTCATAATACCATTGCCACACTGAATGATAGAGCCTTAGCTTACAAGTTACAAAATATAATTGTTTTATTCAACAAACAGTTTACTACAGTAACTATGGAATGTAAACAAATAAAAGCCAAAACCAAACAGAGATGTTTTCATTTTTTAGACAGTATGGCCTAAAAGTAGAACTTCTAACAAGTGCGCACGAGCTAAAAGCTTTAGATTATCGCACTAGTGACCACTTCGCACTTCGTTGTGACCAACTTTGGTTTCAAACCCAATCAGATGACAATTACCCTTTGTATTTGCACATGTTTAATAACTCGACTTGGTTTGATTAGGTTTTACTTTTCATTATGTCTTTTTACATGATTAATTTCTCATGGCGCTCGCAATATCTGTTCACAATACAAATCGTCATACTTCAATTTATCACAATTCGTTGTAGAGTTAGCTTATACGTTATATTGGCAGCTTTCTGCTTTCTAAAACGTTAATTTTTACCTACTACTTTGGTTTGGTTTTGTTTAAGGGCGCTCAACTTCTAGGTCATTAGTGCCCTTCTGATACAGATCATGACAAAGGCCAGAGATAAAGATCAGTAGAACATTTGATGGCAAAAACCAGAGATAAAGCTGAATAAAAAAAATTAAATAATTAAATAAATAGAATCAAAGCAAAAGCCAGAGATAAATATCAATATAAAAACATAGCAAAAGCAAGAGATAAATATGAATATAGAAATATAGCACAAGTGATACATAAATATAGACATATAAAACTAAACCGATCAGTATAAAACACCTTCTATTAAGATGACTAAATCCGCATTTGGAAATTTACTTTCGAAACTAAATTAAAAATCTTATCAACGGCTTGCTTATCACCCGTAAGACCTCTGCAAGACTGTCCGGCAGTTGCAGAGTCCCGAAGATGTGCTAGAGCAATGCATTCTAACAACACGCAACGGACGAAAGACCTTCGCCACAAAGCGGACAAATAGGAGCAGCGTCACTGTGAGTAAAATTAAAGTGACCAATACGCAACCGAGCCAAAATCACCTCCTCAGGACGAGATACGCGAGAGGAAGTAACCGAGTTTATCGGAATGTCCTTTACTACCCTAAGCTTGTTTCCGTGGAGAGCTAACCACTATTCGCGGCAGCACGACAGCACCGCTCTCCGCACAAGCCTGAAGTCTTCCGACATAACCCGAGATATTGTAACACTGGCTTCTGTGGTTGCCGCCTTAGCTGCCAAATCCGCAAGTTCATTCCCCGGCAAGCCAACGTGACCAGGTATCCAAGCACACTCCAGATTAACCCCAGAAGCGTGTAAAACATGGAGGGCATCCTGGATTCACTGAACAATGGGGTGGTAGTTGTACAGCTCACGAAGGCTCTGAAGTGCACTTAGGGAAGCACTCAAAATGAGACAGTCTTCCAATTTTAGACGGCGCACATGCAGAATGGCTCGGTATATGGCATACAGCTCTGCACTATAAATGGATGTGCTATCATGAAAACCGAATGCATAGAGTTCGGTTCCATGAACATAAGCACATCCAACACCGTTGATGCTCTTAGATCCATCGGTGTAGATAAAAATTCGGTCACTGTAACCGGACAGAAATTCTAAAAAATAGGTGCGGATACTAAAAGTAGGCATCGTAGACTTCCGGTATGCCGTCATCCCAAGATCTAAGTGAGATGTCTCATATAACCAAGGGGGAACACCCTCTACCCCTTAGTAAACGTGCTTTCTTAGAAGCTCCGGAAACCTACAGGCCTTGGATTAATGGAGCGGTTTCTATAACCTTCGTCCAGCGCAGTGTGAGAAAACGAAGCGAACGTTGGATGTTGAGGTATACATTTACGCACACAGCCATAATTTCCCAAGAGGATTTCACGCCGGTAACGCAGAGGAGGTTCTACAGATTCGGCGTAAATACTCATAACTGGGCTAGTGGGAAAAGTACCAATAGTCACTCGAATGCCCTGGTTATGAACTGCATCTAATCTCCTCAGTACAGATAGATGGTCGTGCTGAGGAATAAATTATACACCCAGTCTATTTTTGATCGGACCAGCGCGCGATACAATCGCAGCAAAATAGTCCGATCCGCTCCCCAAGATTTGCCATTTAATATCCGCAAGATATTCAGAGAACGGTCACATCGCGCTTTCAACTGTGCTATATGCGATGACCAGCTAAGTTTCCTATCAAACATCAACCCCAGGAATCTCATCGAATCTGCGAATGGTAGTAAATCTGGACCGAATCGGAGGGAAGGTGGTAATCGTCTCCTATGGCGCCAGAAGTTCACGCAGACTGACTTCTCAGTTGAGAAACGCAAGCCGTTTTTACAACTCCAATCTTGGAGATGATCTAAGCATTGCTGCAAACGGCGTTCCAAAAACGGAGTACGCAAAGAAGTACAATAAACGGCAAAGTCGTCTACGAATAAGCATGACGATACCCGGGGGAACACATTTAGAGATAGAATTAATTGCTATAGCAAACAGTGTAACGCTTAGTACCGGTCCCTGAGGTACTCCATCCATCTGAACAAAAAGGTTCGAAAAAACCGAGCCGATCCTTACTCGGAAAACGCGCGCCTTCATGTACTCCCGAATCAATAATGGTAAGCGTTCACGTACATTCCAGGCGAGTAGGAAACGTGGCATCCCTGCTCGCCAACACGTATCATAAGCCTTCTCGGGGTCAAAAAATATCGCTACGGTTTGACAATTTTTCATGAAACCGTTCATGATCTGTGTCGAAAATGACACACGGTAGTCCATTGCTGAACGGTGCCTCCGAAAACCGCAGTGGGTGTTGGTCAGCAGGTTGTGAGTTTCCAACTACCATACCAACCGTCCATTGATCATGTCTTCCATCACCTTGCAAACGCAACTGGTGAGGGAAATAGGACGGTAGCTGGACGGGAGATGATGGTCCTTTCCAGTTTTCAAAACGGGTATGACAGTGGCCTTCCGCCACTTTTCTGTAAAAGTGGCATAAACCCAAACACGATTATAGACCTCGAGTAGGAAAGCCTTACGTTCAGGAGAGAGCTGTTGGTGCATTTGTACGTGGATATGATCAGGTCCTGGTGCTGATAGCCGCGAAGATGAAAGGGCCTGTTCTAACTTCGCCGTGGTGAAGAGGCAATTGTAATCTTCAAGATTTCCTGAACGAAAAAGGAAAGCTTGAGATTCAACCTGAGTCTTAACAAGAAGGAACTCGGGCGAATAGTTATCTGAGCTAGAAACATGAGCGAAAGCACGGCCAAATGTGTTAGCCACATGAAATACATCAACAGCAGCTCCAGCAGCTGCTTTAAGACCGGCAATTAGCATGTAGGTCGATTTTCCGGCCACACACCTTATCCCAAACGACAGAGGAAGGTATATGTCGTTTAAATGAAGCTACAAACTTGCTCCATGGTGTATTTTTGCTATCTAGACTCTCACGCATTTTCTTGTATTCAATTAGGTTATCCAGTGTGTGGCATCGCTGGAAAGCCCTAAGAGCACGCCTGCGAGCACGCATGGCATTTCGGCATTCTTCCGTCCACCAATAGACTGGAAATCGACGAGGATTGGCAGTCGAACGTGGAATAGCTTGCTCAGCAGCAAAAAGAATCTTCTCTGTGAGATGCTGGACCAAAACATCCACACAGTCGTTCTCATTGTAATTAAACACAGCCAACTGGGAGTAAAGATTCCAGTTGGCTTGCTCTAAGCGCCATCTAGGAAGGCGTGCGGAACATATACCTTGTGTTAAGTGACTAATAAGACATGGAGAGTGGTCACTAGAGTGTAAATCAGAGATGACGTTCCATTGCAAGGAAACTGCTAACTGATGCGGACAAACTGCAATATCTGTGAAAAAGTGTTGTAGAGTCCGAAAGAAATGTAAGCTCTCTGGTGTTCAGAATAGCTATGTTGTTATCATCATCATCCAAAAATCAGCAATTAATTTACCTCTCGCACAAGCCCGAGGTGAGCCCCAAAGAGGGTGATGGGCATTAACGTCTCCCACCAACAGAATAGGCGTTGATAACTGAGAGACTAGATCTTTTAAATCCAAGAGCGAGAGGTCATCGGATGGAGGCAGGTAAATGTTACAGATGGTAAATCGGGTAAGTGGCAGTTTAATCCTTACAGCCACTGACTGGGTGTCAGACTGTATAGATACAGATTCCACAAATGTCATTTCTGATGAGCATCATAGTGCCCCCGTGCGCAGGAATACCCTCTTCCGGTGTGAGATCACATCGTGCTAGGGTATATCGTCTATGTTGAAAACTGTCTTGCGGACGGAGTTTAGTCTCTTTAAACACACGACCAAAGGCTCATACTTGTTGACCAGAAGTTCAAGCTCTGGTCGATGAGTTCTAATTCCACGGATGTTCCATTGTAGAATAGCCATTAGAATTATAACGGGATAAGTTCTTAATCGTAGAAGCGTATTACGTTGTGGAAAGCGGTGGTCGAATCAACTTTCCCTTTTTCTTTGGTGTCGGGCTAACACCTTTAACGGAGGATTTATCCTGCCTCAATTTCACTGTCGTTCTGGTAGTGTGGACAGAATTCTCCTGCTCTACGGGTAGAGACTTTGCATTTTCTTTCAGGAAGTCAGTTCGGTTATAGCTGGTCTTAAACTTTATCTGTGGTGCATTATAGGTTACGAGCTTGCCAGTCTTATTGCTTGAAGTAGATGGTCTTAATGCTGAATTTACTGAAGGGATCTTCGCAGGTGTAGCAGACGTAGATATGGATTTTGTGAGCTTTGAATGTGATTTGGCTACGAGAATCTTTTCTGAAATTGTGGCCCCGTTTACATCGCTGTTTGAGTTGCGATTTCCCGACTCAGTACCGGTTTAGCTGCAACTGAGCTATAGGTATCGGACCTCGGGACAGAGGGTTGGCGGACACGCAGGAGTTTCCGGGCTTCCAAGAAGGAAACCTTCTTCCTAACCCGGATCTTGTGGATCGCCCTTTCCTCTGTAAAATGGGGGCATTCTCGGGAACTAGATGGATGTTCACCACTGCAGTTAACGCATGTTGGAGCTGTGCAGGCTCCCTCGTGTGAGAATTCTCCACAGTTAACGCAGGTAGCTTCAACGAAACAGAAATCACCTGTATGACCAAAGCGTTGGCACTTGTAGCATCTGAGCGGATTGGGGATATATGACCTAACTTCAATGACTTCATACCCTGCCTTAATCCTTTGAAGTAGTTCTACCCGATCAAAGGTAAGAAACAGGGTACGAGTAGGCGCAGATTCACCTCCTTGTCTCCGCTGAATCCGATATACAGATGTCACACCTTGATCTTCTACATTCTCTTAAATCCCCTCATTGGATATCCCGTCTAATTATGGGCATTTCCTACACCGCGCGAGGAGTTCAAAGTCTTGCGCATCTTCACCCTAACTGGATAGCTTCCTAACAAGTTGGCTTTCAAGATAGTTGCTGCCTGGGATGCTGAATTTGCTTCAACCAGGAGCGTGCCATTGTGACTTCTAATACAGGATTTTAGTGCACCAGCAATTTTATCCAGACCCTTTTGGATAGTGAATAGACTAACCGTACTGAACTTCCTCAGTTCTACTGATAACTAAGTAGCGAGGACCACAACACTCGACTACTTCCTTGACAACTACTTTGGTGGTTTTTTTTGGTATTTTTTGTATCCATAGCGCTTGGATCCTCCAGCATTACAAATGTCTCCGATGGGCGCCACTCCAGCTTAGGTGAGAGTCCTTAGGTCTGGACCTTGCTCACCTTAGGGTCTCACCTCCCAATACATAGGGGGTCCGAATCGCCTTCAGGGGTGTAACAGCTCATGTAATGGCCCTTTCGCGGGACTGACTTTTATCAGCGGATACGAACACAGTACATGATACTCAGGGGCTGGGAGTTACGCATTACCCAGTCACCCCTTGAGACTCCCCTCCACCGTCTCGCGCAGCGGTATCCCTCAGACTGTGTTCAGGCAGATAACTAGATGTTGGTCAAACACGCATGTGGACCACAGTTGATTGGGCGTTTGGCATAAGCTCTCTCACCTCTTCGAGGAACTCAATGGAGAGGGTGGCTCGGGACTCCGGGAGTGCCAATCCCGTACCACCGTAGTAGGTCCCTGGGGGAGTTTTATCTACTACAATCTACATAAAGATTAAGTGGCGGAAATTATGAATTCAGAAGAAACCGAAATGGAAGAGCCAGGCGAAATAACAGAAGCAGCAGAAAGATTAACACTACTTATCCCCCAAAAATCCAGAAAGCGACATGGTATAGCATTTAATCGCCTCATTGGTTGGTGTAAGGCAAAACAGGTTGAAAATAATTTCACTGAAAATGACTGTTAGCGAATCAACAAAACATCAACACATCTTACAATTCGCTGTTTTAACGACATTTCTCGTTCCAAGAACCACGCTCTAAAAGTGATACTTGTTAGTTTCATGAATCAATATATTATTGATGTTTTATAAACCCGAGCGCTGTTGCCTAAAAATGCCACGCGTGTTAAATGATTTTATTTTGCTCGTAGGATTGCGAAATGAAGGCCGTGCAAAACAAAACCTTAATTTTATTCTTTGTATAACAATCTACTATTTCCTAACTGGAATATGCTTAAAGACTTTTGAACGCCACCATAGATTATCAATTAATGAAATAAAACTGTGCAGTGTATTGGCTCTTGCTCACTTCAGACGTAAACTGTGCCTATTGTTCTATTTTACTTTCTCAACCGGGTGCCTACCTAGTAGCTAGGTTTGCATTCCACCAAAACATTTGATATCTAGGTTTCATATAAATGCATGTTTTGAGGTGTTCTGAATAAAAATCATTTTTAGGAAAACAAGATGCGAAACGATGATTTTCAAGAAAATCTCCCACCCCAAACTACCCTTTATATAGAAGATTTTTGGAGATTTTCATTTTCTAAAAAATGCACCAACGGTTTTGATTAAAATACCACACGTTTAAGATATTTACGCGGCAAATAAAATGTGTACATTAAATTTTATGGAAAATAGCCTGTATAGCCCTCTTCATTCGGAAAGAATTTTGTATAATTGGTAAATCAAAAGAAACCGACAAAAACGCAATACAGAAAAAATGTGGATTTTTTAAAGCGCACAATTTATTGCTATTATATATATATATATATATATATATATATATATATATATATATATATATATATATATATAAAACAAATAAGTTTTGTTTCTGGCATTAGGTATTTCTCAGATACACGTTGCTACTGGTTTGAATTTTTCAATACTTTAGTCATCTTTTTAAAGTGCTGTCGTTATTCAGTTATTTCTAGCCGTCATGGAAAGAGTATGGAAGGTGTAGGCCAGCATACAGCGACTAGCATTTAAACATCTGATTATGGATTCAGTTTCCTCCACCTCCTTGCAACTTTAATGAAATGTGTGATGAAAACTATTTCTGTAGAAGTTTATCTCGATTAACATGAAGTGGGTAGAAAAATGAGCTTTCGCACGAATTGTTTCTGGAAGCTATAAAAAAATCTTGGTACATTCATATGACTTTCTCTACTCTCTATATTTATTAATGGGTATACAAACTAATCCACTAAACATTATTTTTATATCTTCATTTCAATCCAAATAAACTTTTGCATAAATAGCCACATTACACCTCTATGGATACAAAGGAAACAGCGATAGTAAAATGTTTAAGAACTGGACGCTATACGCTGCCCTTAAAATTCCATACTACTTTAATGGAATCGCGAGGAACAACTGAATGTTGGCAGTTGAATGACTAAGTATTGAACAATTCGAACCATTAATAACGGATATCTCGGAAATGGCTGATGCCACAAGAAAGTTATTTTAAATAAATTGTGCGTATTTCTTGTGAAGCACGTTTTCGTATATCGTTTAACGTTTAGCGGTTATAAAAGATTATAAAAAATTCCTTCCGAATGAAGAGGACTTCAAAGGCTATTGCCAGAAAATTCAAGATATAGATTTTATATGTCGTGTAAATATCTTTAATATATGACATTTTAATCAAAATCGTTAGGAAATCGAAAATTTCGAAAAATATTTCATGTAAAGGGTAGTCTGGGGTGGGGGATTTTCTTAAAAAATCTTCCGTGTAGCATGTTTGGAAGGTATTGAACTTAAATACCAAGTTGATCAGACTTTTCATTTTTGAGTTCTGCTGCCCCCTCACACATGCCCTTCTCTAAAAATGTGTTTTTGGGTTCAGTGGGCCTCAAAATATTATTTCCGGTGAAATCATCCGGTTTTGGGGGGGGGCCCCTTACCAACTACTTACCTATAGCAAGTAGAGAAAGTAATGCATTCCACCCAAAAATTTAATATACAGATTTCACCGGTAATGTATGTTTTGAGGTCCCTGTATTCAAATCAGTATTTTTACTTTCTCTCCTGCTTACTTATAGTAAGAATTGCAATCCATCCAAAATTTCGATACTGAGATTTCACTGGAAAGACATATTTTGCGACTCCCTGAAGCATTTTTAGGAAAAGTTCGTCTGTGTGTGTGTGTGTGTGTGTGCGTGTGTGTGTGTGTGTGTGTGTGTGTGTGTGTGTGAACAGCAAATCTAAAAAGCGATAAGTCGGTTGAACACCAAACTTGGTATTTAAGTTAAGCGTGTTCCATGGATACGACACGAAGACTTTCCAAATATTCCACCCAAACTACATGGGATAATGTTCGTTATTTTTTATATTCCCAAAAAGGTTCTAACGATGTTGAGTATGATGTATGCTTAAGATGTTTTCTTAACAAATGAAATGTATATCCTCAGGAGTAGCATGCAAAGTCCTCTTCATTCTGAAATACTTTTGTATAATGTTAAACCTTAAAAGATAGAGTAAAATTCTACTGAGTAAAATTGTAGACCTCATTAGAGCACGCAATTTATATCAAACACTCTGGGGGGCGGGGGTGGAGTTAACCGTGTCCGAGATATTCCTTGGTAATCGTCTGAATTTCAAAATACTCATAATTCTCTCAACTGGTAATCGTTATTCGTTTTACTTGTGGTCAGGCAAAGATTATGGAACTTCAAAGCCTCCACATAGCAACACGCTCTTCAAACTCTTGACTATCCTTTACCCGCTGTATCCTACATCGAAATGTGTAATGAAAGTTTATCTGGATTAACAGAATAAGCTTTTTAAGAACAGTTTGTAGAAGAATGAGTAGAGAAAGTCATGTGAATGCAACACATTTTCTATATTATAACAGAATCCAAATAAAGTATGATCCCTCTGCGGTACTTAAGTTCCCTTACTCCTCAAGATAATACTGGTTTACCTAAATTTGCAGAATATATCTTGCTACACAACCTTTATTTTACTCAGCATACAACTAAATAGATAGGAACACGTTTTAAGATTATTTAAATCAAAATATTAACGTATGCTTTTTCTCTCTTCAAAATCAAAATAACTGCAATAGCTCTTGCAGTAAGTACGACGCCTTATGCTCCGAGGCAGAACAACTTTTCCCTTTGTCGCTCTTAGATGAGAAGAGCATTTATATGCAAGGTCGGCAGACTGGGACAGTATTATATCATAAAGCATCAAAAGTCTGACTCTCTCCGCTTCCGCATTTCTTTGTCTCATTATGAGCATTACTATAGCATTAGATGACGACGGTTCGAAATGGAAGTCATTTCTGAAACATTCACCACTGTTTTATAGTGGTGTATATTTTACACGACTGGGAAAACCACCGAATGATATTTGTTATTTATAAACTTAAACTCAACGGAACCAATCGGAGCCTCAGTGTTATGCATATGTAGCAAACTGACCGCCGCAGTGATTTGCTAGTATTGCCAAACGCGAATAAACTCCCTTTTATCAAATTGGGATTTTTCTACTGCTGGAAGGTCAGATACAGGATATGCTAAGGTCTTGAGGTCTTTGGGGATCAACTGGTACCTGATAGGAAGTAACGACTACTGGTCAGAGAAAGAAAAATAACAGTTTTATTATATAGGCACTGTAAGAGAGGCAAGTTCTGCAACTTTGATTCAAGTAAATTCATATTAGCTTAGGATTACATTAGCTAAGCGCTTTCTAAACGTCCAGAAACAATGTTTACTCAACAGTAATTTTATCGAGTCACTGTTGTTCATTATCGAAAAACGAGAAGACAATTTTTCTTCCTGAAACCAAAATGCACTTTACTATAGCCTTTGCATCCCATAACCACGCTTTGATGTTAACTTCAAGAGCAATTATTTTAACGCATTTTGAGTAGAAATGTTCTGAAAACTTTCGGTGGGCTACAAAATAGAATAGCTATTTCGTTATACTTCCAGTTTCGTGCTCCAGTAGTAGTGAGTTTAAAATTGTAAAGTTGAAAAATAACGTAAGCTTTGGTAATAAATAATAATAATAATAATAATAATAATAATAATAATAATAATAATAATATTGGGTTAAACTAACTGGAACCGTACTATACCTTCAACAACTTTTAAATTGGACACGTTAAGTATTTTCTAATAATATCTCGGCAGCAGCCCCAGGTGTCCTCGAAGAACTAAGATCAACGGACCTAAAAATGTGGAATTTTCAGCATGTGGAATGAAGTGCATCCTTTTGAGTCGTTCCACACCAGCACTTCTCAAGTGGCAGTTCGCGGACCAGAACCAATGTCCCTGAGCATGAAAGACGGTTACGTTCCACTGACTTTTACTGAATGGGCAACAAGTTACCACTTCCGAAAATCAGCATATCCTCCGAAACTGAAAGCCACCAAAGCCCATTACAAGCATTTTTGGGTAAGTAGTATCATGTGATCTTAAAAGGAGTAATTAGTTCCAAAATTACGAGCTGACTGCACTGCGGGCAAGGTGATAAACTGCTTTTCACATCAGACATTTCATGGTGCGTACTAAAAGCGTGTTCTTCCTTAGACCATTTTTCGTTTCGTTAGCATTTTAATGTTACTTGCTCTTTTGTCTGTTACAAATGCGAAATGAAAGTTACAATTACAAGTTCGGAAGGTAAAGTGGTCATTAACTACCTTTATTCACTTAAAATAACACAACAAGCATTCAGTAGCTGCTTGAATTTATTGCTTAAAAATAAAACCGCGATAAACATTAATGGGATTTAGAAGAGGCGTATGAGATATCAATTTATCGGAAGGAGGCTGCGCTCTCAAAGCCTTATGGGTGGAAGCTTCAGATTCACCCTGCACAAAACATGGCCGATAGTTGGTGGCAAACGCGTGAGCTCACCGTACATTACTCCCGCAATTTTAGATTAGTAACTCCACTCTAAGGATATTTATTTTAAATTTAACTGCTAAGGATAAACACACAATTTCTTCACACATAAAATCCATGAATTGTGTTACCCTTAATTACACATCTGTCTGAAGAATACTACCTTCATATTCATCAGCTATCAGCATGAAACCTCACTGATATTGTTTTTCAAGTTGTAAAATGCATGATAATTCTACATGACGGGTCATATGCATAAAACGACAGAATCGAATAATGAACTGCCGTCTCATTTTATAAACCATAATCTGGGATTACGTGAGCCTTCCTTCAATCTACAGCATGTCTATTTACTGCTGGCTGACACCAGCGGAGCTACAATATAAAGATAACATTAGAAGATAAAAAGCCAGTCAGTTCCAGACTGCTCTAGCCTCTGCAACTAGGTCTACCTGACGCATCGATTCCGAGTCGCTACGCATTATTTATTAGGGGCCTTTGAACTTCTAGCGCTATATTGCGTGTCTGCATTCCAACATATCCTAGACAAAAATAGGCTCAACAAAAACTCCAACGGATTCAACGTGGACTAATCTTACAGATAATACGAGGATACCGCACAGTTTCAAATGATGCAGCCCTAATCATAGCCGGAGTACCTCCTTTAGACTTAACTGCTATAGCCCGAGCCGAGTTCACCTGTGTCAAGAAAGGAATTAAAGTATTAGATCAACGTCTAGATTCTTCGAATGGAAAATAATGCAAACTTCATAGAGATAGGCCACCCTCATTATTTCCCAAAATTCAACAAGTTACCATTGCCATTACCGAACAACAGTTTGCAAGTGTATACAGATGGTTCCCGAACTCCAAAAGGTGTAGATGATTTGGTAGGATGCGCTTTTGTTGTATACTCCAGCAACAATGAAATACATTCAGATACATATAAGTTGGCTCCTTTATGCTACATATTCCAAGCTACATACATTTTCCATTCAACAGGCGGTTAACTGGATCATCAATAATGACTATATTGCATGTGTACAGGGTGGAGAACCATTTAAGTTGAGACTGTACAATATCTCCAAAATTAAACATTGTAGAAAGAAATGTCTTGAATAAAAGTTGCTTGATATTATGGGGGGAAAGTAAATACGATTAGTCGTGTTTTATTTGAAGGACGATGTGGTCTTCATTTTAGGGTCAATTTAATTTGAACCTAATTGTAGGTTCCCATTTAAAAGAATTAAATTGACCCTAAAATGACTATCATAACGTCCTCCAAACAAAACAGACCAATGGCAATTACTTTCCCCCATAATATCAAGCAACTTTTATTAAATACATTTCTTTCTACAACGCTTGGAGATATTGTACAGTGTCAACTTAAATGGTCCACCTGTATATACCGACTCTCAGTGTACTATTAACGCAATTACAGATAAATTCAATCCCCATAGCTATCAGAAAAAAACATAAAAAAATAATAATCTTATATCCTTGTCATGGGTCAAGGGTCATGAAGGATTACTAGCAATGTCCAGCATCACGTGTGAAGATGGGATATTGGAAGCTATTAATAGATCTTGGAATGGATACTGTAAATAGCACCAAAGGACATATCACAAAGACTTTATTTTTTCCACACTTAAATACTCCCTTTAAATGCAAAAACCTCCATCCACATTTTGTATGCCCACAGTTCCTGACAGGCCACGGAAAATTTCAAGATTACTTCAAAAGGTTCCACATCAATGATAGAAGTACTTACCAATGTCATTGCGGCAGTGAACAAACATTGAAACATTTATTTGACTATCTGATTTTTGAAATTAATATATATATATATATATATATATATATATATATTAGTTGTTTATCTTAATGTAATAATCAATGCTGTACAGCCCTGTATCATTTATTTAAAAAGCAATGTAGTTACAACCATTTCTTATGTCTTATCCGACACATTCATGCCAAATTGTAATGTTATAGTTAATGTTTAGTATTTAGGTTTTATTTTTGTAAACTATAACCCTAATATGCATCTTTATGTAAAATAGGCTTGACAATTGTTGACATAAAAAATAAATAAAGATAACGACAGAGTAAGAACGGAAACGCAATCTCCGTCTTGCGGTGTAAAATAATTAATGATTGCGGTACATTATTTATGTTCTTTGTACTTTTTTTACAGTTGTTCTCTTGGTTAGAAGAACGCATTAGAACCAGGATGTTACGAAGTAAAATTTCAACAACATGAGACTTCTGACATTTCTTGGAGGGGCATGTTTCAATGGCAACGTTCTTTCCCTTCGCCAACAAGCTGAATTTGTGATGGTGGGGTGGGGGGCATGTTGTACTACATTGTAGTACATGGTTAGCTCTGCTTACTAGCGTTAATTTCTATTGCATTTATTTTCGTTATTTACTGTTGAGTGGTCGTAAGTTTGGAGAGAATATCAGTATATAATAACTATTAATAGCCCTTAACATACAATAATTCAAGAGTATTGTGTAAAAGTCAGGTATTACAGCAATTGTAATACTGTCTTAAAAATATCTCAACCATCACGCAAACGAGGAAGACCTGCAATATTGTGGCATTTGGTTATGGTAACATTTGTAAGAACACACATTGTTATGGCAACATTTGTTTGGTCTATGTACAGACCGGAATGACGTCATGGGAGTGGGGGTAAACCGGTTGTACTTGTGGTATCGCCTAGGACGCTTTCTCTCTCTTCTAATGTAACTAGCGAGCAGTGTAGACATGTAGGACAGGATGCTCCGTCAAGCAGAAGGTAACATGTATCTTCTTTTATTGTAATATATATTGTACATCCAAATTCATACCATGTAGTTATTTGATGTAGATTGTTCCTTCCTCCCTTCCCCATAATGACTTAGGAATGTTTTAAGAGTTTTCAGGTGTTTTTAGGAATTTAGCTCGCTCCGTCGGACCTCGTGTAGATTATTATGAGTTACATCCTGGTACCATGCTCTATACCCCCCCCCCGTGATATGTGAGAATATAAGAGGTTACGACAATATGCCTTACAATACATACAAGACTATGCGGCTAAAAACAATAAAAGGTTCGCCAAAATGGAGCAGTTAACAATGGAAGCAATAGAGCTAGTAGGGTCAGACAATTGGGTGGCTGTATCGCATTACAAGAGACTTGTCAAAGAACAATGGAAAAAAGGGTTTTTAGACGAATGCATATATAAAATGAACATCTACATCAGCGGTTCGTCTTCCCCTTCTTCTGCTTACGAAGAAACAGACTCGTCTCTTGGAGTCGCCCTGTCATCACCATGAACGTGAAGAATTTAATTATTGTAGTAATGGTAATTCACTATAACTAGAAAGCAGTTTGAGCTAAATCGTTACCTATTATAGATTACGAAAGTTGATTATTTTCTACACATCTAGATGCTGCATAAATTAGGCGTGACAGAGCCATCAAATGTAATAACATAAAGGTCCGTATTTTAAATACAAAATGTTAGGAATAAAATAAAGATATTGGAGTCTTAAGGTACTTTATGCACAGAAAAATTTGCAATTTAGTTTATGATCATCTATTCGCATCGGACTTATTAAATGGTAAAATCCCTGCGAGGTGTTTGCTATTCGACGGGCTCCTAACAGCTGACAGAAACTCTAATAGAGTACAGAGTGGCAACGCAGCTCTCCCACTTTTCCGCTTCGAGTGAGCTGTCAGGAGTCTCAAATTGTTTAAATGGCACTGCAGGCATTTATAGCAATCAAAATAGGCAGGAAACAACGGCAACAAAGGCATAAAAAGGGCACGGTAAATTAAAACAATCCTTATGTGTTACATTCACATGAGTTTCTTTATCCTCTGTCGTTTATTTAGTGCCTATACAAATTACTTATAAAAAAGTTTATTTTTCTATCTATTTTTAATCGAAACAAATCTTTGCAGAAATAGCTACATTGTCATTTCGTTAGGATACAGAGGGAACAGTTGAAATGTTAAAGAACTGGAAACTGTATGCTGGCCTTAAAATTCCATACTGTTTCTATGCAATCACGAGAAACGACTTACGCGACAGTAACTGACCATCACTATTCGACGGCGACGCCGGACGGCAACCCGAAGGTGTGTTAGACGTGTGTTTGCCCCTGATAGGGCATATCCACTTTATAGACAGAATGCGGGAATTGTAAGATGGCGGGAGTGACTGAGATAGAGGGGGTGAAAGGAGGAAGCAAGATTAGCTCCTCAACTGCTGCTGGTCAGGGTGCAACGGCTCTTGTGCACCGCTGGTGTTATGGGGCTCAAAAAAAAAATTATAATGAATTTTGAAGTCCAAGCATCTCCTAAATGGATTATACAGCTCAGTCTTAACAGCTCGTGGAATCACTATTCATCATCAAAATGTTTCCCTACAATACTTCCTGATTCGAGTGAACCCACTTTCAAGAGAAATGCAGATAGCAAACATTCCAACATGATGTTCAAGTGGTATGCATTCAGTTCCCTTAATGTAACAGACAAATTTAAAATAAACTGAAGAAGTTTAGGTTGGTTAAAAAAAAGGCAAATATTGACACTTATCATTCAAATAGGCAACTAAACCTTAAAACGCAAATAAAATTGGTTTCATCACTTCCAAATACCTCAAAACATAGACTACGTGATCAAAAGTATCCGGACACCTGGCTGAAAATGACGTACAAGTTCGTGGCGCCCTTCATCGGTAATGCTGGAAGTCAATATGGTGTTGGCCCACCCTTAGCCCATTCTTCACGGAGTGTGGAACTGAGGAGAGGTATCGATGTAGGTCGGTGAGGCCTGGCACGAAATCGGCGTTCCAAAACATACCAAAGATGTTCTATAGGATTCAAGTAAGGGCTCTGTGCAGGCCAGTCCAGTACAGGGATGTTATTGTCGTGTAACCACTCCGCCACAGACCGTGCAGTATGAACAGGTGCTCGATCGTGTTGAAAGATGCAATCGCCATCCCCGAGCTGCTCTTCAACAGTGGGAAGCAAGAAGGTACTTAAAATATCAATGTAGTCTGCGCTGTGATCGTGCCACGCAAAACAACAAGGAGTGCAAGCCCCCTCCAGGAAAAACACGACCACACCATAACACCACCACCTCCGAATTTCACTGTTGGCACTGCACACGCTGGCAGAAGACGTTCACCGGGCATTCGCCACACCCACACCCTGCCATCGGATCGCCACATTGTGTACCGCGATTCGTCACTCCACACAACGTTTTGCCATTTTCAATCGTGTAATGTTGACGCTCCTTACACCAAGCGAGGCGTCGTTTGGCATTTTCCTGCGTGATGTGTGGCTTATGAGCAGTCGCTCGACCATAGAATCCAAGGTTTCTCACCTCACGCCTAACTGTCATAGTACTTGGAGTGGATCCTGATGCAGTTTAGAATTCCTGTGTGATGGTCTGGATAGATGTCTGCCTATTACTCTTTACGACCCTCTTCAAATGTCGGCGGTCTCTGTCAGTCAACAGACCAGGTCGGTCTGTACGCTTTTATGCTGTACATGTCCCTTCACGTTTCCAGTTCACTATCACATCAGAAACAGTGGACCTAGGGATGTTTAGGAGTGTGGAAATCTCGCGTACAGACTTCTGACACAAATGACACCCAATCACCTGACCACGTTCGAAGTCCGTGAGTTCCACGGAGCGTCCCATTCTGCTGTTCAACGATGTATAATGGCTTTTGAGGTCGCGGATAATGAGTACCAGGCAGTTGGTGGCAGCACAATGCACCTAAGATGAAAAACGTATGTTTGTGGATGTGTCCGGATAGTTTTGATCACACAGTGTAATTATACTATTTTTTACTTTCTCTACCACGTAGATAGTAAGCAGAGAAGGTATTGCATTCCACCCAAAAATTAGATAGCGCGATTACACCGGAAATGGATGTTTTGGGGCCCCCTGAATCCAAAAAATTCATTTTTAGAAAAAGGTTCATGTGTGTGTCTGTGAACAGTAAAAGTAAAAAACGAAAAGTATGATAAACACAAACATGGTATTTAGGTTCAGTATCTTCTGAAGATGCGACACGAAGATTTTCAAGAACATTTTCCCACTCCAAACTACACTTTACATGGAACATTTTTCGAAATTTTGATTTTCTAAAAATGGCTAACAATTTTGATTAAAATACCACACATGAAAGATATTTACATGACAAATAAAAACGTATATATTGAATTATCTGGGAATAGCGCTTGAAGTCCTCTTCGTTCAGAAGGTCGTCCTTCGTGATGTAGTGAAGACGCTATCTTCTAGTTCCCGAGGTCGCGGATTCAAACCCGGCGGAGGGCGATGGATTTTTTTCGAGCGTAAAAATCCTTAGCATGCTTCCTTCGGAAGGAAAGTAAACCCGGTGGTCCCATGTCGTAGATTTACCTCAAGAGGAGTCTGAGCAAAATTACCCGTCTTTCACGCCCAGTATACAATGAGACGCAAAGGACCACAGCAGTTATAAAGAGCGTCTTTAAATAAAACTCAATATAATTATAATTTTGTATAATCTTATATAACCAGTAAACGTTAAGCTACAGAGAAAACGTATTAAACAAGAAATGTAATCTCTTTAAAACACACAATTTATTCCAAATAACTTATGTGGCATCAGCATTTCCCGAGGTATGAATTATAATTGTAAGATTTTTTTGTTTTAGTTCCTTTAACTAAATTCATCTTATCGGAGCCGTTTCCTTTGGAACTTTTTTGCCTAAGGCAATGGTGTTAACTCGTATTTCCTTGTCGTGTTTCTTACATTTTGGATTTTAATCATTAGATCACACACACACACACACACATACTTCCAGACTCTGGGGAGGATAGGGCATAATTTTAGTCACAGAAAAATTCCCAACCCCCAGTCGGGAATCGAACCCGGGAACCCTCGCACAACAGGCCACCCCTCCACCAACTGAGCTATGGGGCCATCCCTGTACAAACTGTTCATTACTTGGTTATTCTTTAAAGTCCTTTCAATATTCAGTTATTTCTCGCGATTGCATGGATACAGTATGTAATTTTAAGGCCGCGTATAATGTCCAGTTCTTAAACATTTGACTATCGCTGTTCCCTTTGTGTCTATAACGAAATATTAATGTAACTACTTTTGCAAAGGCTTATTTGGATGAAAATAAAGTAGATAGAAAAATAAGCGTTACTAAGAAGGGTTTCTATAACCACTAATACAGATAGACGATAGAGAAAGTCATGTGAATGCATCACATAAGTTTTTAGAAAAAAAATCTGATGTGTTACAGTCACATGACTTTCTCTACTCTTGTACAAACTATTTTTACAAACGCTTATTCTCCATCTACTTCATGTTACACGAGATAAACATTTGCAGACTCTATCTTATTGCTAATTTTCTTGTAGATGTAAGGGGAATATATATTTACAAGGGCAATATAGAACTACAGTAGCCTTTAAGCACATACATATCTCTTAATAGCTGGTTGCTAGGTGCAGCACCATTCCCTTTGCCACAGATTAATACTCTTTGCATATCCAAGACATAAAAATGAATAACGAATTCCCATTTGAGAAAATAAGTATTAAACAATTTAAGGGAATAACAAGCAATATCTCGAAAATGGTTCACTCAAGAAAAAAATCTGATGTGTTACACTCACATGACTTTCTCTACTCTTGTACAAACTATGTTTACAAACGCTTATTCTCCATATGCTTCATGTTAATGGAGATATCGAGATGTCAATCTTATTGATAATTTTCTTGTAGATGCAAGGGGAATATGGTAGGTTTTAAGCGATAGTCAAATATTTTAACGCTGGTTGCTATGTGGCGCATTCCATTCTCTTTGCATGTCCAGGACATAAAAAAATGAATAACGAATTTGAGAAAAAGTATAAGTATTGGAAAATTTAAGGGAATAACAAGCAATATCTCGCAAACGGTTCACTCAACAAAAGAAATGTATATGACATAAATTGTGTATTTTAACGCGATCTACATTTTTCGTGTAGTAAAATTTTGTCTATCTCTTATGGTTTACCAGTTATGAAAAAGTCGTTCATAACGAAGAATACTTTTGGAGGCATTCCCAGAAAATTCGAGATATACATTTTATTTGCCATGACAATATCTTAAACATATGATATTTTAATCAAAATCGTTAGAGCCGTTTTTGAGAAAATTAAAATTTTCGAAAAATGTTCCATGTAAAGGGTAGTATGGGGTGGGGGGATTTTCTTGAAAACCTTCGTGTCGCATCTCTGAAAGATACTGAACCTAAATAACAAGTTTGGTGTTTATCCGACTCTTCGTTTTTGAGTTATGCTGTTCACAGACACACAGACACACAGACAGACACACAGACAGACACACACACGGACATGTTTCCAAAAATGCTTTTTTTGGATTCAGTGAGTCTCAAAACATGTATTTCCGGTGAAATCTCGGTATCGAAATTTTGGGTGGAATGCAATACTTCCCCTACTTACTATACGCAGTAGAGAAAGTAAAAATGTATGACATATATTGTGTATTTTAACGCGATCTACATTTTTTGGGTAGTAAACTTTTGTCTATCTCTTATGGTTTACCAGTTATACAAAAGTCGGTCACAATGAAGAATGCTTTTGGAGACATTCCCAGAAAATTCAAGATATACATTTTATTTGTCATGAAAATATATTAAACATGATATTTTAATCAAAATCGTTAGAGCCATTTTTGAGAAAATGAAAATTTTGGAGAAATGTTCCATGTAAAGGGTAATATGGGGTGGGGGGATTTTCTTGAAAACCTTCGTGTCGCATCTCTGGAAGATACTGAACCTAAATACCAGGTTTGGTGTTTATCCGACTGTTCGTTTCTGAATTATGCTGTTCACAGACAGACAGACAGACACACACACACACGGACATGTTTCCAAAAATGCTTTTTTTTTGGATTCAGGGGGTCTCAAAACATGTATTTCCGGTGAAATCTCGGTATCGAATTTTTGGGTGGAATACAATACTTCCCCTACTTACTACTATACGTAGCAGAGAAAGTAAAAAAATCTGATGTGTTACACTCACATGACTTTCTCTACTCTTGTACAATCTATTTTTACAAACGCCTATTCTCCATATGCTTCATGTTAATCGAGATGTCGATATTATTGGTAATTTTCTTGTAGATGCAAGGGGAATATGGTAGTTTTTAAGCGATAGTCAAATATTTTAACGCTGGTTGCTATGTGGTGCATTCCATTCTCTTTGCATGTCCAGGACATAAAAAAAATGAATAACGAATTTGAGAAAAAGTATAAGTATTGGAAAATTTAAGGAAATAACAAGCAATATCTCGAAAACGGTTCACTCAACAAAAGAAATGTATATGACATAAGTTGTGTATTTTAACACGATCTACATTTTTTGTGTAGTAACATTTTGTCTATCTCTTATGGTTTACCAGTTATTCAAAAGTCGTTCACAATGAACAATACTTTTGAAGACATTCCCAGAAAATTCGGGATATACATTTCATTTCTCATTACATTATCTTAAACATATCATATTTTCATCAAAATCGTTAGAGCCATTTTTGAGAAAATTAAAGTTTTCGAAAAATCTTCCATGTAAAGGGTAGTCTGGGGTGGGGGGATTTTCTTGAAAACCTTCGTGTCGCATCTCTGGAAGATACTGAACCTAAATACCAAGTTTGGTGCTTATCCGACTGTTAGTTTTTGAGTTATGCTGTTCACAGACACACAGACACACACACAGACACACACACACACACAGACACACACACGGACATGTTTCCAAAAATGCTTTTTTTGGATTCAGGAGGTATCAAAACATGTATTTCCGGTGAAATCTCGGTATCGAATTTTTGGGTGGAATGCAATACTTCCCCTACTTACTATACGTAGTAGAGAAAGTAAAAAGAATAACGAACTCCCATTTGAGAAAAAGTATAAGTATTGGAAAATTTAAGGGAATAACAAGCAATATCTCGAAAATGGTTCACTCAAAAAAAAAGTGTTTATGACATAAATTGTGTACTTTAACGCGATCTACATTTTTTGTGTAGTAAAATTTTGTCTATCTCTTATGGTTTACCAGTTATGCAATGAAGAATACTTTTGGAGACATTCCCAGAAAATTCGAGATATAAATTTTATTTGTCATGAAAATATCTTACATATATGATATTTTAATCAAAATCGTTAGAGCCATTTTTGAGAAAGTTAAAATGTTCCATGTAAAGGGTAATCTGGGGTGGAGGGATTTTCTTGAAAATCTTCGTGTCAAATCTCTGGAAGATACTGAACCTAAATACCAAGTTTAGTGTTTATCCGACTGTTCGTTTCTGAGTTATGCTGTCCACAGACACACACACACACACACACACACACACACACACACACGGACATGTTTCCAAAAATGCTTTTTTTTTGGATTCAGGGTGCCTCAAAACATATATTTCCGATGAAATCTCGGTATCGAATTTTTGGTTGGAATACCAAAATACTTTTTGCGAAGCATCCGGGTTCTATTTATGTATCTGCATAATAAATAGTCCAAGCTGAAAGAAAGTCAAATGATTGCAAAGTTACATTACCATCTTCGTGTCTCCGGAAGTTTTGGGATAAACTCTTCTGCGTAGTTTATCTTCCTCAGGGGTCAAGAATATCTGCATCGAGCAGACATGTCAACAATGTCAGAGAGGTTAAGTCTTGGTGTTTTCTCGTAAAATATTTATTCCTTCAGGTACTTTTTATTTCTCTCCGTTGCACACACAGGCCTTAAAGAACCACTTCAAGGCTCCATTCGCTATTTGCCCTCCCTAAGGCAAATTTCGTCATTGTGTGGTTAATGAGAGCGGTCCACCGAGAGCTGCAAGTGTTTCAAGACAGTCGACCTTCGTCTCCTTGTAAGTAAGGGTTGCACAAGAAACTGCTACACTAGACTATCACTCGGATCACGCGAAATATCGTGGTTCGGTTTACGAATCTGCTTTTTATATGCAGACAAGCATATTCATACGGTTGCGTTAAAATATTAGCGAACACTGCAGCAGCATAATAGCTTAAACTGTCTTACATTCTTGACGTATTATTTAACAAATTTTTATTTCAGTTGGATTTTGTACCCCGACCGTTAATGTATATGAAACTCGATTTTTCGGTGTGAATCGGTTCAATTTGGGTTCAAAGAATCTTTTCTTCGGAGTTTCCTTTGCTTGCAAAGCAAAATTGATATATTTGTGACAATTTCACGTTCGACTATTCCATGTTACTGAACATTGGGTTTGATAAAGACAGAAAAATCTGCATAAATAAACTTGGCTAAGAAACTAGTAATTAACAACATTGTTCCTTAATGGTAATTGCCCACTATCTTTTCAGGCTGTATGAGACATCCATCAGAGGTGGTTTCCTACTGTAAGGACAAGATACGATCAGTTTTAATGTGTCGACTCCTCAGCAGGAAAGGAATAGATCTGCTTCTTAAATGTCGATTAGGAATTTTGCTCATTAGCTACGACTACAACAAAGTTCTTGTCGAAAACCCAGTTCTAAATTCGGCAAATCCCCCAAATTCCATACAATGTAATACATTTCACCAAATCATCCTCGAGTGCATCCTGGAACCTTTCAAGGCAATTTAACACTCCCGGGGTTATGCTTCTAACTGTAATCCTGAAGTAGCTAAAATAGTGAGGAAGCTACAAATAAATACAGAGCCAGGGACTCGAGGACCACAAGAAACACGGCTTTTGAGAAGCGCTAATACAGATGAGTAGGAATACGCATTACGAGTGCTTGGAGAGCTTAAGCTATAGTTATATGAACGCTAGTTTCCAACTTTTTTGGGATACATCCTGAAGCATGTGAAGTATTTGGAATTACGTACAATAAGTAAATCATACTTACCACAAACCATACATAATTAGCCCATTCATAATCATTCAAATAATCAGGTTGCAAGTGTACACCGATAGAAATATCAGTTGAGGAATAATTGGCAACAGAATACCTAACATTAATTCTTAGCAGATGTGTAATTTCACATGTGGGGAAACCTTTTAACAAACAAAGGTCGGGAGGAAACAGACAACAAGAAAACTATTCGTGTTTACATGGTGACTGCACGGAATGTGAGACATGCTTCTAAATAAGTGAAGGCCTCGACAAAGTTGTGCAGCCCTGAGTTTCATTGTAAAGGAACATTAGGTTCGGCGCGACCTTCAACTCTTGCTAATTCGCATGTCAAACGAATGAACCACATAGTATCCGTGATCGGCTGCGGCGTATGTGTGTTGCGCGCTCTGGAATCCGGAATACCATTTCTTTGGGAAACGCCCTTTCGTTAAGTTTCCTTCATAGTGACTTGGCAACATATGTTCCTTTGTGTTAACATGGGGGATCTTGTGATCACGTCACAATGCACGTGAATGATTCTGAAATGCTGCAGCCATGCATTCCACAATCTTGTTCGCAGGGTTGAGGTTACCAACCAATAGCATAATCCGTTCTAATTCTAGCTTAGCTTTATTTCAGAAAGGTGGCAACAACGCTTATAAACTAGAGCCTGCTTTTGATTTGTTCATCGCTCAAATCGCGCCAAGCATCCCAGCTAAGACAAATGCTTTAAACATAGTATTGAGAGAGAGAGAGAGAGAGAGAGAGAGAGAGAGAGAGAGCGTTTAACTGTATTTATTTTAACCGCCATTAGTAATGCGCCAGGATAACCGTTACAAATTCCTTTCGATTTTGGATGTGATAATGGCACGAGAATGAATGAATTATTTCACGAAATTAACTGATTTTAAATTACTCTTATCTATGGTTAGCGTCCATGTTTACTATAACTGCATTTTTCTCTGCTGGGCGGCTAATACAGTACACTTTGAGGTACACTTGGCAATTTGAGGGAAAGTAGCGGCTGCGATCTAACTGCTCCTATGACGCCATAGGAAGGCTACATTCTGACGTCACCCCCATTACTGCACGACCATGATGCCCTATGAGAGATAGAGAACTGCAGCTACCGTGCGGTAGGCCCTGGCCCGCCTGGGATGTTGCGTCAATGAGTTAAAACCTTACCTCTGACCTGGCTGTATTAACAGGTTGCAATCTCTGTGGCTAATAACAGGTTGTAATCTCTCTGTCACTAATAGGGCTCAATCTCTGTGGCCACTAAGAAAGCACTATCTTTGTTGCCATACAGGAAGCAGTCTTTGCGGCCACTAAGAGCGGCGGCTCCTGATACGACGTAATGGCTGTGGCCTCTTACGGAACTCAACTTTCTGGCCACTAACAGGCGCAATATCTGTGATGACTAAGATGAAGTCTCTTACAGGATGCAATATCTGTAGCCACTTAAAGGAGACAACTCTGTGGCCACTAACGGGATGCAAACACTGCGGCCATTAAGACGAGGCAATCTAATGCGCCTGACATGATGCAATCTCTATGGCCACTATCTTTGCGGCTAATAGGACGCAATCTCTGTGGCCACTAACAGGGCGTATCTTTGTGGCCAGTTAGAGAACGCAATCTCTAATGAGATTGCGCAAAATGATGCAATATTTGTGACCAAGTGGCAAGTTAATTTGTGTGTATCCAATTTTATAGAATGGAATGCAAACAGTGGACAGACGAAGAAACAAAACTTAATAACTGTAATGCGATACATGACATTTTACACACACACACACACACACACACACACACAAACATAGTTACAGTGCAACAGCTTCCTAGGTTAGATGGTCAGAAGCTTTGTTTTTAGAAGTTAAAAAGCCTAATGTCATCATCACTTGGTTCTCTGTAAGGAACTGCCTCTTGACTTTTCTTTTTTCTATTTTTTCTTCAAATCTGGAGCCCACTAAAATTGTTCAGTTGACATTCTTAAAAGTATTTGTATTGCTTAAGATATTTAAAACATAGTTCATTAAATACCGCAGAACATACTTCCATAGCATTTCTACGTTCTAATCCTTCTTAACCCAGCTCCATTTATTTGACTGCGTTTACGTCTTGTCTAATGTCTACATTACAATTATAACTGCGCTCTGTTCGTCCATTTTGTTTACGTTTATGCTGCACATTTACACGGCAGCCGAGTGGATACGATTCTGGGAGTAATTCGCGAGTGCTATCGAAAGTGCTGACTGCTTTAGCCAATAACTTTGGAAAGAATTGAGAAATTGAATTTTGGGCGAAATTCAACCGTGTTGCTGGGAACGGCTCTTATTACTTTCTCTATACTTCCTTAAGTACTTCCTTCCTTAAGTAAAGGAAGTATTGCAATCTACCCAAAAATTGGATGCCGACATTTCACCAGAAATACATATTTTGAGGCTCCCCGAATAAATAAATAAATAAAAAGAAATATAAAAAGGTCAGTGCGTGTATGTGTGTGTGTGTGTGTGTGTGTGTGTGTGTGTGTGTGTGTGTGTGTGTGTGTGTGTGTGTGTAAACGTAGTTACTCAAAAACGAAAAATCGGTTCAATATTACACTTGGCATTTAAGTTCAGCGTCCTCCAAGGATGCGACACGAACATTTTTTAGAACATCTCTCACTCCAAACTATTATTTAAATGGAAAAAATTGGTTACTTTAGGTCTTCTTAAACGTAGCTCTAAGGATTTTTATTAAAATACCATATGTTTAAGTTATATTGATGTAAATAAAATATCTGGAATTTTCTGAAAATAGCCTGTAAAGGTCTCGTCAATCATTATGGCTTTTCTGTAACTGGCAAACTGTAAGAGAGAAACAAAATCTTATTATAAAAAATTGTAGATCAAATTATGTCAAATAAATTTGGTGACATTTCCCAGATATTCTTTGTTATTGGTTTTAATTTGCAAATACTTACTACTCCCCCCCCCCCAGTGGGAAATTGCTATTAGCTTTTATCTCGTGGTCGTGGAAAGAGAATTTCAAAACACATAGCGATCCGCTCTTTAAAAATCTGACTATCGCTTTAGATTACTGTATTCATCTTATACCTACAACATGTGTTAAAGTGTAATGAAAATTTATCTCAATTAACAAGAAGTACACCATAGAGGTTCTGGATTAGAGTCCCAGTTGGGACGGTTTCGTTTTTTAATCTAGAATCATTCCCTATCCTTGTAGACCTGGTAGTATGAATGCGAGAGTGAGTGTATGTTCAATGTAAATGTTAATGAGAGAAAAAAAAAAGACGTTAAAATAAAAGCAAAAACCTTACAGTTCGAGTAAAAGCATCAGTAAGTTGTTTCTCAAACCACCGACAGGACCATAGAAGTTAAATAGGCTATACAAATGGGGGGGGGGAGATTAGATAAAAAATAAGATTTTGTACGAGTAGTTTGTAGAATAGTGTGTAGGGGAAGTCATGTGAATGCAAAATATCAGAATTTATTTTAAGCAATCAAACTCACTCAGATTGATACACTAGAATAACAAAAAAATCTGTTGGGAACTGTCTTTGGGGAAGCACTAGACAGAGGTAGAAAAGTGACGTTTAAGACATATCCGCAATAGTACTAGCCAAAGCGAGTGAAAAATGGTGACAAATAGTTAAGGAACTTGTCAGTATTTACTTCAGATATGGTAGTACTAAATTATGACAAAAACTGTTCAGGAACGAATGCGTTTCTTGAAATACAAAGAAAGTTTAGCGTCTATTAAAGATATCTTCATATTCATTCATAGAAATAGTCAGTTCCTTATGTTTTTTGAGTTCCCCTGGCCTGCTTGCCGAACTTTTTTTTGAGGAGGGCATTTAACGCCGAGTGGTGATAAAGGTGTATTGCCGAGCAATGAAATGCCCTCCTCTCTCCCCTCCAAAACATCGTGAAATTTCGAAGGTCCCTGTGTTTAACTACAAGGGTGACACAAATTTGTTTTACAAAATCAAACAAGAATTGGTTTTAAAAAATTTAAATGGTTTTATTTTTTCTCAAAATATTCGCCTTTAAATATCAATACATTTTTCCATTCGATGAAACCAGTTCTTAAAGGAATAATGCCACACTTCCTGAGGCACTTCAGAAACCAGGTTTTTAGTATCTTCCAATGCTTCATCTGATAACGAATAGGTGATTCCACGCATTTTATCTTTAATGTTTTGAAACAAAAAGTAGCTACTAGGTCAGGGCTGCATGGTGGAGAGTCTATGGTGCTGACCTGTAGAGCATCCAGATACTCAGTCGTTGGTTTTGCTGTATGCGAAGATGCGTTGTCATGATGTAACATTTTTCCTTTTGGGGTATTTTTCACAAACATTTTCAAAAATTTGCTGTAAACAGACATTTGTGTACCAATCGGTATCTATCTTCTAACGCTATAGTAGCAATATGGCCCGCTTTATAAAACAAAAAAACAGGAACCATCTTCTTACCAGCACTGCGAATTCGTCGAACTTCTGTAGGCTTAGGTTACGTTCGAAAGACCCATTGAGCCGATTGATTTCTTTTTTCACGATAACAATAAATCCAAAATTCATCGTCAGTAACGATATTCCAAACCAAATTTGAAGTGTGCCTTGGAACTTTTCCAGAGCTTTTCTACACCAATCAATGCTTTGTTGTTTTAGATCGGGAGTGAGTTTATGTGTAATCCATCGACAACAAAGTTTTCTCACGTCTAACTGTTGATGTAAAATGTTTTGGATTTGACTTATACCAATGCCCAATTTCGCCCGAATAAATTCATAAGATGCCCGTCGATCTTCTTCAAGCATTGCTCAAACAGCGGCAACATTTTCATCAGTAACAGCAGTTCTTGGGCGTTGAAGGATGAGTTGTATTGTAGTTCCGTTGTTGGGGAGCCGAACTTGAAGCGGTTGCAACCACGTACGGTACAAACTTTCCGATGACCTTCGCACCCACGTTTAAAAATCAACTTTGTAATTGGAATGTTTATTTAAATATTATATTTGTATTTATGTTTGCCTCTGCTGTGTCAGTATTAATTTATAGAAACATGTATCTCTTAGCATGGGGTGCGGCTAAAGAATGTAGGCTTACACAAATTATAATTTTTACTTCACTCCTTTTATTAATCCTTCACACGATTAAATAACACTTCACTTATATATATAGAGCTGTGAGATTATTTATTAATTACTTGCACCTTTTAATACGTAAACTTAATAATATTCTCGCCGTAATGAATTTTATGTCTTACACCGAATACGTATTTAACTGCTCGGGAACGCGTCTATCGTCCGGTTGGGAACGCTGTCTACTAGCGACTGCCGTTTACCGCTTAAATTTGTAAAAAAATTTTATTTCAAGCCTCTGATTGGCTAATCCTACTCCAATTGAATACTTTTTATTTAACTTAACGTTTTTCTAGTTGTTGATTGGCTATTTATAAACTGTTTTAAAATATTACATTATTATTGCTCCAAGAATTACTATTAGCATTATTAAACTTTCTAATTTATTATTGCCTCAAGGTTACCTCATTGTTACCAACTTTCAGCTTTT
This sequence comes from Deroplatys truncata, assembly GCA_030765065.1. Classification (NCBI taxonomy): domain Eukaryota; kingdom Metazoa; phylum Arthropoda; class Insecta; order Mantodea; family Mantidae; genus Deroplatys; species Deroplatys truncata. The sequence continues at coordinate 48,353,404 of CM060984.1, read as the reverse complement.
ATTCTGACATTTCCTACATTGTTAAATTACTTAATACACTCACATAACATTATTATACATGTACATAATAAACATAATGCAATGACTGTTACATACACTTTATATATTATATTATACACATATTGGTCTAAGGCGGGCTGTTATTAAATTTTATGTTATATAATTGGACTGAAATCATTTAAGTGTTAAAAATACTTCCTCAGCGTCCTTCACGAAATTCATCGCTAAGAAAAAACCGATCTCTCTTGAATTCATTGTACCAATTACAAATTGCTGCCATAGATGGGTTTTTTTTTTTCACCAAATGTATTTCTAAGCCATATTCACATTGTTTAAGGGTTAATGACGATTTAACATCGTAAAAAATCATAACCCGATAATGTTCTCTTTTTGAATGAACTCAAAATCTTTAAACGATAATTAACAAACTATTAGAGCAAGTCGAACAAAGTACACGGCAATCAACTCGCAAAACATTAGAATGTAGCTGCCAGTACAAACAAATTTAATTTGTTTTTAGAAACATGGCATTCTAAAAATGTTCGGTATGGATCTATATCGTAGTTATATATTAGTTTTAAGACGTAAGCAAAATTACTGCAAAATCATTTAGCTTAATTCGACCTGCTTTGGCAAATATTAACATGGTCTTTTCCCAAACCCTTTCTTGGGTTGCCCGTTTCTATTGGAAATGCCTCATTTGTCCCTGGTCAAGAAGAAAACCCTAGAACCAAAACGACTTAAACTCTTCCCGTTCGCCTTAATGAAAAAGTAAAGGATGTCGGATAACGGTATACCTTTCTTTCTCATCTGTAATTGAGTTTTACTAGATCTAATCTTGGCGTCCATTCGCCCTAAATAGTACAAACACTGCAAAAACCAGACCACTAAAGTAAGAATCTGCTCCGCGTTTAACTCGATATCCCTGTGTGTTGGTGTATATTAAACTATGCGTAAGATTATTATTATTATTATTATTTACAAGCTTCTTATAAATTAATATGGAAATAACCAAGTGGGTTTCTCGTTTTAAATATGCGCTTAATCCAAAATTCGATTGTGTTACACGTTTCATATCAAACTATTGCAATTTTCTTCTGTGAAAGAAGAAAATATTTAATGAATATTAATGAATACTATTTTCTCATTTCGATTCTCAGTTTACATCGCTGTACTCTTAGATTACTGCAGGATATAAAATAGGGATGGAAAGACCATTTTTCGATACCGATTCTGATTTTTGAGCTCCTCTAGTGCATACTCGATACTCAAGTTTATATTACAGAAATGCCTAAAGGCAACAACTTCTTCACTCATTTATTATGACATCCTGTTAGTTTTTACTCAGAGTTTTGTGGGTTGAAATTTTCTATTACCCTCTTAAACATTAACTTCATACAGCATACGCACTTTTTTTAAACCTAACAGTCACTCGACATGCTTGGGTAGCGTAAACTCAAACACAAGAACTGTCAACACTGGCGTAAATAAATAAATAAACAAATTTTTATGTATGGACGCTATTTAATTGCTGTGGTCCTTAGCGTTTCTTGGGCGTGAAGGATCGGTAATTTTGCTTTTGCTCAGAGACCTGTTTATCAGGCTTGAGGTTTTTTTACGTGCCGTAAATCTACGACACTCAACAATGGCGTCTGGAATAGGAACACTAAGATTTAGAAGTATCGAAGACTTATCGAAGATTTATCTCAAAACATTGGACGTGCAGAGTATCGAGATATCGACTTAAGTCCTATCCCTAGTATATTATTGTTAAATTCAACGCTGTATCTCTCTAAATCACCTTCTTGTTTCATCCCAACTGCCAGAATGGGACAATTTTATCTGAAGCATACTTTCACATCGGTCCAATCGTTCATAATCTTTTTTCTTTCCAGGTATGGCATAGTTTCAATGACAAAGTCTTCATAGTTACATAGGGTCAATGAGTTTTAACATAAATTAATGTTAATACAAAAGAGTTCTGTGTAATTCTAAGCATTTGTATCTGATTAAAAATTGCGACAGCAATTCACTGGTTAATTTGCCTCAAATGTGTCTTGTAGATGTCTGATGTTTGCAACATAACTATTTCCTCCACACCCCTTAACTAAATGAAGCCGAACATAACTCTCTCGTTTCCCACTTGACGACCCCTTCTACACAACATTGTGTGTGTGTGTGTGTGTGTGTGTGTGTGTGTGTGTGTGTGTGTCGAGGTCCCGCATTCAATCTGAGCACCAACTGAATGTCTAGCGCTAGCGCCTTCATTTGAATCATGAAGAGATTTGTTCTACCTCACAATTGCAGAGTTGGACCACTGGTTAAACGTTATACGAGGACAGTCCCAAAAGTACCCGACCTGACGTACATATAGCGGTTGTTGTTTCAAACAAATGACTATGGCAGAAAGTACCATCTTTATAAAACTTAAGTTTGAAGTTTGACGATGCTACGTTGTTTAGTAACTGTTTGGCAGCCATTAATAGTGAACTCTCTCAGCGAATTTGTAAACATGGATAAAATTGGCCATCGTTATATGATACAATACGTTCATTTGAAAGGTCTTAGCCCAACTAATATTAAAGCTGAGCTAGATTCTACTCTGGGGGAGTCTGCTTCTTCGTTTACAGCAGTAAAATATTGGATGGCAGAGTTTAAGCGAGGCCGTACGAGCTGCCAAGACAAACATCGCAGTGGTCGACCAAATGAGGTGACTACTCCAGAAATTGTGAACAAAATCCACAAAATGGTATTGGATGACCGTCGGCTGAAAGTGCGCGAGCTAGCAGACATTGTAGGCATTTCAAAAAGTGCTGTATATCGCATACTAACTGAAAATTTAGACATGAGAAAGCTGTGCGCAAGATGGGTGCCGCGTTTACTCACAATGGAACAAAAGCAGCGTCGTGAGGATGTTTCAGTCGAGTGTTGGGATGTTTCGCTACAATAAAGCCGAGTTTTTACGTCGATCATAACCATGGATGACACATGGGTCCATCACCTCGCACCTGAGACGAAGGAACAGTCAAAACAGTGGATTGAAAGGGTAGAATCGGCTTCAAAGAAAGCGAAGACAGTTCCATCTGCAAGCAAGGTCATGGCGTCAGTTTTTTGGGATGCGCGTAGGATAATTTACATTGATTATCTTCAAAAAGGAAAATCAATCAATGGCGAGTATTATGCAAATTTATTGCAGCGTTTGAATGATGAAATCAAGAAAAAAATGGCCGCATTTAGCGAAAAAGAAAGTTCTGTTTCATCAAGACAGTGCGCCAGTTCACACATCCATTATCAGCATGGCCAAAATCAATAAGTTAAAGTTCGAATTGCTTCCTCATGCACCCTATTCGCCAGACTTAGCCCCCTCTGATTATTTTCTGTTTCCAAAGTTGAAGAAATTGCTTGGTGGTAAAAGATTTGCTAACAATGAAGGGGTGGAGTTTCTAGTTGATGATTCTCACTATAAACACGACATCGAAGCTATTGAACATCGCTGGGAAAAGTGTATCGTGCTGAAAGGAGATTATGTAGAGAAATAAAGATGTTTTTTCCCAAAATGTTTGTATTTTCTTTGTTAGGTCGGGTACTTCTGGGTAGCCCTCGTACCTACATAAACCAGCTAGTTGAGTGACAGTTGTTTGTCATTTCGTCTGTTATTTTCTTTTCACCACACTTTTTGTTGAATGTCAGTATAAAAAATCTGTGTTAAATTCACAAGATTTTCTCTACCCATACTTCAACAAACTATTATACAAAACCTTATTCTTCTTATCTACTTCAAGTTGATGGAGATAAACGTTTGTAGAAATAGTTTTATTACATCTTTCCTTGTAGATACAAGGGGAATAGGGGAATGTAGCAGGCCTAAGCGATTATCAAATCTTCTAAGAGCGGATCGCTATGTGATGGTTTTGAAATTCCGTTATCTTTGCATGACCGAGAGAGAGAGAGAAGAAAGAAAGAAAATAAGGGGAAAAAAACGAATACAACAGCAAAGAATAACTCGGAAATGGTTAAACCAAAGCAAGGCAAAAAAGTAGAGACATACATTGCGTGCTCTAACGAAGAGATCTAATTTTTTTAACCCTAGACAGGTGGCGCATGACGTCTTACATTAGTGGTGGCGCGGGGTCACTCCCGACCCCAGGAATAAAACGATTGTTGTAAATGGACCGAATTAATAAATTTAGCTAATTATTGCTTACATATACCGAGTAATATATTATGTATTAAAATAACTTTAGGTTGTAGAAATCTACTTTGAAAAATAAAACAAAAACTTTGAATTGACAGTTCCTTGCAATTTGGACTGATGCGCAGCACAAAAAATATATTTAAATGTTCACTTTACTCATAATCATAAAGTATCACAGTTAATGTGTTTTTTTTGTTTGTTTTTTTCATCTCGACAGTAAGAACATATGTTGATGCTCATATTATAATTCACACACAGCTCCTACACTATGGTCTTTGTACACCTGCTGCTTGCATTTTACACATGAAAGTTTGGTCTTTCTGTCTGCATTCGCGGACACGTATTACACCTCATTCTTTTCTTCACTGGCAATTCCTGTTCTTGATTTTCTGGTTGTGCTGCATTTATAAAATGCCGTATTTTCTCAAGCATTAATTCTATAGGAGATTTTGCATTTTTAGCTGCAGATTTTACACCTAGTAAGTGAGTCACTATCTTGTGGGAGCGAGTACGTTAATTTTGAGGAGGCTGAACCATTTTCCATGCCGTAACTCGATCCTCTTCTGCACTTTGCTCTCTTTCACTATTTGAACTCGGTATTTCAAGTTAATCTTCGGTTTCGCTGCCTTCACCACCTAATGCTTCCTCTTCTTCCACTTCCTTTATTAGGGCTAATAACCTTGCCTGATGTTCCTCATAACACATATTGATATAAAAACAGCACTACGTTTAAGACTAAAAAATACTTAATATTTTAACCACAGCTTCTCGAAAGTTCAGCTGAAAACACACTGTAACTACAGAAATAACGTGCTAAGGAGACACATAACAGGCAACGGGAGAGGTGGCGTGGGGTATTTCCTGCCCTCATTTCAGCCGAAGAACACAAATAGCCTATATTCTATGAATGCATGACCTGTATTTCAATGCTAATGACCTCTAACAAAAGCCAAGGAATGCAGCGAAAGGTAAGGGAAAGGCAGGGTTCAGGTATCCCAAATCGTTATATATAACTTGCAAATAAAACTGACTGGGGTCAGAAAATACCCCGCGCCACCTCTCTAGGGTTAAGTAGTAACATTTGTCTAAACTAGTCGCGGGCATCCTTTCCCCAACCGGCTTCAAAGCGAACGGAAAGCTTTGAAGCCTGACCATAAACCCATCAGTAAACGATTAGTAGGGTCTTCCCATCCCTTAAACACAACACGTGGTCCTTTCTCCAGCTCCACCAAAGCAAAGCGTTGTTGCCGGTTTTAGCAGCTGTGACTGTTCGCTCGTGCTTTTCTTCCATGTTCAGCTAAGCTTCTATATTACTTCTTCAGAGAAGTTATATAGTGTTTTACTTAGTGCAGTTTTGTAAGTTTAGCAGTGTTTAATAGTTATTAGCGTTTAATAGTTTAATTAAGATGTGGAGACCTTGGGAAACGAACCAAGTTGATGCCCCTCCGGTCGCACCAGCAAGTGACCCTCTGCCGAATATCAGTAATGCCAAGACCACGAAGAAAAGGGCTACAAAAACTGAATAAGCAAAGCCAGATTTTTATGTGTAATGTTCAAGAACATGTAGAAAAGAACCTTTTATGTGGAAAAATGTTTGTTATTGTTTTGAATTTCTCAGAAACAGCTTAACGATTTTTAGTAAAATACCGCAAGTTTAAGATATTTGCAGGAAAAATAAAATTTGTATCATGAATTTTATATTCTGGGAATAACTTGTAAAATTTTCCTCGTTCTCAACTTGTTGTATTACTGGTAAATTCTAAGAGAGAGACAAAATCTTACTCTGCGTAAAATGCAATCTCGGTAAAGGACAAATTTTAGGTCAAATTGTGTTAACCATTTCCGAGAAATTTTTTGTTGTTGGTTTGAATTTTGAAATACAAGTTGGAAGTCTCTGTTTGTATTTTCCTCGTGGTCATGCTAAGAGCATGGAATTTCAAAGTCATCATATAGTCATCTGTATTCTAAAAATCTGACTATCGCTTTAGCCTATGTATCCTTATATTTACAACGATATGTGCAATGAAATTTTATCTTATTATTTAAGAAGTAGATAGAATAAGCTTTTGTGAAAGTAGTTTGTAGAAGAATGAGTAGAGATAATCTTGTGAATATAATACATAAGATTTTGTTTTTATTTTCTTTCTTTTGCCTTCGTATTTTTACTTATCCTGCATTTTATAATAAAGCTATTCATTTAAGTAAACAGAAGATGTCATGCTTATAAATCTTACACCTTAAACAATACACAACTTCTTGTATTAGCTTTATATTAATAAAACATTGTTGTGATACAAGTGATAAAAAACTTTTTACCATAGCTCCGCGCACAGCATAATCAAAAATGATGCTTTGATTTGGGAGTAAGAGTTCCTTTCAAAATAAATTAATATTTATGTATTTTAATTATTTAATGATAGTCCAACAATGTATAGTTTATTCGGAACATGTTTCTAAGTTTCTCTCGGATATGTTAACATGCATTTCTATTCTTGTAGCGCAGTATATTAGTTCAGATCATTCATTAGTTCAGTTATATTTTAAAGCGTTTGCAACTTAAATGTAATTACTATGCGATTCATAGTTATTTACATAGTTATTTTGTGTGTAAAGCAAGCAGACAAACTGCATGATTGTATTCTGTACATGTGGAAATCACCTGCAAAGTTTTGCTTTTAAATACTATTTTTAATTTTGGCAACAACGCGCATATGCACATGGATGTCACTAAGATTTTATGGTGCTTGCGGTTAGGGAGGGTAGGGAACAAGTGTTTGGCTACTGCACAAAGGTCGCCGCTTGGGGATCCGAAGGCTGCGATGACCATATCTCTTACGGTTTATGAGTTATACAAAGTCATTCAGAATGAAGATGACTTCAGAGACCCAGAAAGTTCAAGATATACTTACATTTCATCTGTCATGAGCAATTGTGAGCAAATCCGCAGACACACTATACATTCATATTAAATTTATACAAACGAAATTTGTAAAACTGAAAACAATTGTGTATGGTAAAATTATGTTAATTATATATATATGCATAACTGAATTATGTAGTAAGTTTTGCTTCTGCAGGATGTTCTCGGTGAATATCCAGCAAATGGAATGAAGCAATTCACAAGCTTTGCAAATAGCTTCCAATATCCTACCTGCACCAGTCAGACATCCAATGGGACCTCAGAATTTTACTATACCTTCGCGAAGATAGTATTCCTAATTACAGTATGTTTATACCGATGCCACAGGTATCTCCACACTTATCCTAGCAATCACAACTGCCAGCTGACTAGTAAGCGCACGCGCCTCATTTGATTTCGCTTTCGATTAAGAAACGTTAAAGAGCTTAAAAGAGCAGGGTTTTGTAGAAACCTAATACCTAGCCTCAGTAGTTTCGAGATGGGTTTCTTTATGAGCCACTGGTGGTTTCCTTGAATTATATTCCATACTTCGTATCTGATAGGTTATGAATACTATTTACGTTTCCAACAGCATTTAAAAATCTAAACTGTGAAGTTTCCATACTGCTATTGAGCAGTATTTAAGAAAGAAATGTTATTAATAGAACAATGAGTAAATTCATTCTGCATTATTCTGCAAACTTTTGCCTCAAATTAGTATTTTCACTCACAGTTAAACTACTCTACTCATCATCATATCGTGATCCTTAAAGGGAAGGTGAATGTTATTTAAACAAGTGAACATCTGCTAAAAACATAATCAATACAACGAATTTCCTAAACTGCGCGTCATTCAAAGATAAAAAATACGACGTGGTACATTCACACGACTTTCTCTACCCTCTATCTTTATAAGTGGGTATACAAACTATTTTTACTACAGCTTATTTTTCTATCTACATTTTAAACCAAATAAATCTTTGTAAAAATAGCTACATTACACATTTCGTTATAGATACAAAGAAAACAGCGATAGTCAAATGTTTTTGAGCGGGATGCTATACGCTGACCTTAATTTGTTCTTAGATTCGAGCTTGTCAACAATAAATTAAATTGAGGAATGATCTGCAGATAAATTATGTGACAGTTTCTGACGCAACCATAAAGAATTCCCATTCTATAAGCATATCATTGTTATTATAGGTATGTTCTTCAGTACTAAAAGCAGATTAGCTATGAACTAAATAGTCTCTGAAGCGAAACCGACATAATTCGCCTTCTAAACAAGCTTGGTGTTATAATTTTAAGGTTTCACTTCATAACGCTGGCAGTAATCACCTACTTTAAACTACATATCCTGAAATTCCTTAGCGTAACTTGTTGAAAGCAAAACGAATGGAAATTAATTCGCTTCCGTTGCCTTGAAAAGCGAGAGTGTATCTGCCTTAAGCTTGCTGCAGCTCTTTTCTGCTGCCCTTACCACCAGTTAGCGTAATGGTATCGTGACTGACTGCAATCCAGGGACACCCGGTTCGAGTTCTTGGCTCCAGAACAGACATCATTTGAATGTATCGAAGACCATCCAAGGTAATCCAAATGTAACCTTATTTAAGCAAAACCTTCATGCCATCGATAGCAGCTCCCAGCGCGAAAACATCGACTTAACTAAACTAGGGATGTTTAAGTCTCCTTACTTCAATGTAAGAACTTAATGCGTATTTTACATTTTCTATTAGATATAAAATACCACTGTCAACCATTTTTGGCTCCAATGCAATTTTTGCCCTACTAAATGAAAACTTTTATTAATAGACTGTACAAATGCTCTTCAAACGAAAACACTGAAGGTACTACTCTACCAAACTCAAAACTTTATTCACGGCACCTCGTGATCGACTTATGCATACGTAACACCTCTCGAGTAAATGATGTCGCAAGTCATTAATCATCATATATCACTCACGAATATGCAAACCTGAATGGCCCAATCAGTCAAGAATTAATTGTTTTAATTCCATTGTAGTACAAAAGGAGCAGAATATGGCAGTATGTTCTGACGCCTAATAGAACATGCAATGCCAATTGAAAAGACACCTGCGTCACCATCTTCCTTGCGACTCGGATGACCCCAGGTGGAATGGGAACAAGGATAAGACAGAAATCACTGACATTTCAATTTATCACAGCGCTATACTGTCCATCGAGCCGGATGATCTGATGACTAATACGTAGGCTCGAAATGTTCTTTGGAACTTTAAACCGTTATTTTGAGATAATGTTGGATTAGCAATTTATTCCTTACAAGCTAAGCTTCCAGACAACTGAGGTCACAGAGCGGGATAAGTGGAGACCCGATCAGTTTGTTGTGAAAGATTTACACGCCTTCAGGGTAAACAAGAGCTTCTACAGCGGAAGACTTCAGAAAGATACACATTTTAATAAGTCGCCAACAATTAGCCTTGATATGGTTTCCGGATAGGTGTAGGTCGAAATATTTAAAGAAAGGAAAAAGAACATAAAATAGCACAAAGGTAAGTACTGATACGAAAAGACATTGCTACTGCTTCTAATACACCTTCATACGTATGACACTAATGTATATATATTAAAAAAACATTACACACTTTAAACTTTACCAATTTTCAACCTTTTTATGTGTGATGCTTAGAAAATTATTTTGTATGCATTTAGTAGAGCAATTTTTAATGTAGTACTATGTCAGCGACAAATGATTTAAGCAAATACATTTTTGAAGTCGTAAAGCCTGAGGCATTAATGAGAAATTCCATTAAAACAGATAGTAATTCTTAACTTGGTCTTTCTTTCCCCTCCACCAATTTATACTCACTGAACTTTAGGTATTATACCCAAAGATTTGCTCAACTAAAACAGCATGTACAGTAATTTTGTGAACACCAAACATAAAGATGTTAAAAAGTAATAAAATGAAAAATCTTGAAAAATCCCGCAACACCCTTGCTTAATAGGTATAGTTTGTTATGTCTGCATACTAGGGATACTTTCTGAAGTCTGTATTTGATATTTATTGTGTTTAGCTGAATACAATACACAAGTGGGATTGGCGTTCAGCCCAGGCTCATTTGCCTCTCCCATTTGTGAGAACTTAAAACATTTACAATTTATTCTTACTTTTAATCATTAACTATATTATAAAATATTGTTTCTTTTCACTGCCCATAACCGTTTGCTTCTCACATTATTCATAAACACTCCAACCTTCTCATAGTCCTTCATAAACATTCCTTCACTGCATGTTTGAATCAACCTTGGCCATTTGTCAATCATCTGTTCCTCCCTCCACTTGTTAGTTAAATTAAATTACATTGAGTTTTATTTATGGACGGACTTTAACTGCTGTGGTTCTTAGCGTCCCATTCTATACTGGAATGGGACGCTAAGACGGAAATTTTGTTCAGAGGCCTCTTTATCAGGCTTGGGGTTCTTTTACGTGCCGTAAATCTATGACACGGGACCACCGGCTTTACTTCCCTTCCGAAGGAAGCATGCTAAGGAGTTTTACACCGGAAAAAATCCATCGCCCTCCGCCGGATTTGAACTCGCGACCTCGGGAACTAGAGCATGGTAACCGCTACACCACGGAGGGCGACTCCACTTGTTAATGGCCCTACATTTAAACAGTACATGTACTAGATCCTCCTGCTTACCACATAATGGGCATTGGTTTTGTTATTCCCATCCTCATTCCTTTTAAATCCCACAGTGCTGATCTTACCCATGCTATACTTTCTCTTGCTTCCTTACCTTTTTTTTTCTTTCTTCTATATATTCCTGTCTTCTCCATGTTGATCTTAATATTTTATAATCTATTAAAGAAGACTATTCTGATATTTCAATAAACATTTCTTCTAGGTGTATAATTCTGTACCATACTTCAATGCTCTCTCCATAATCTTACCCTTGCTTGATTCTGGGTCCATTTCTGTTTGACACTTAATATTGGTAAGCCTAGGGCTTTGTTACAAAATAATCTATGGACTTCATCAACTATTTCCCACCCCTCATAAAGTCGCCATGTTTCTACTGCGTATAGGATTTTGGGCACCACACTGTTATATAACCGTTCCAATCCTAGTTCGGGTACTCTGTATTTGCAACTTTCTATTATTGTTAACGCACGTTTTCCTTTAGCTAATGTTGCTTTTTTCTGTTTTTCCCATTTTCCGCCCCCCTTTTTTTAACTCCTGAGTAATTACTTTCCCTAACACCTTATATTCTTTTTCCCTTCCTTCCCATTTCTCATTTTTGCTCAATTTGCCTCCTTTCCTAAACACCACAATCTGGGATTTTTCTTGGTTAACTCTCAACCCCCCAGTCATTGCAATATTTTTCTATCCCTTGCAGTGTTTGTTTTAATCCAATTACTGCAAATGATCCCACAATAAAATCATTGGCAAAAAGCAACCCCTGGCGTGTGCTTATTGTCTCTATTTCTTGTAATATATCGTATATAAATATATTAAATAATATCGGACTTAATTTGTACCCTTGTCTGAGGCCTTTCCATTATCGAATTTTCCCCGTTACTTCCCCTCTAAGTCTGTATGTACTTGAACTAGTGTAAAACGTCTTTCTGTCTAATATAATGTTATCATCTTGAATTAATACGTTTCCCATGATTACTTTTTTTATCTCTTTTTTGAGATAATTGTCGCAACATCTTTCTTTAACCGTGGTTTCCGAAAGCAAATCACTTTATTTTCCGTGGTTTCCAATAGCAATCATTTTATTTTCTACTCGCAACGCCTATGTACCATCTCCTTTCTTCTTTACCTTCACTCAAACATAATCTTACATTTCACCTTTCTTTCCTTTGGAGTCTGCATATTCAACATACCAATTCAAAGTGGTTTTCCTCGTGTAGTTTTCTTTCCTTCATTCGTTTCCGAGGCTCTCAATATGCTTCGGGATTCTTGTTTCCAAATCCAGCTGATTAGCCCAGCGGTTCCGTCATCTCGGAGCAGCTGGTATCAAATTTTATATCCATTCAGAAAACGTGTTATCTGGCTATACAAAGTAATGGGTACCAGTTTTCCTCGCCACTTCCAACTCCAATGAATTACGGTGGAACTTCTTCAGATTTACAAGAGCAAGGAAGAATGCATACTATTTTAGTTAAGTTCATTATATTCTGGTATCATTCCGGTTAATGGTCTGTAGTTCAGTAAACTAAAATAAGTTCCTTGTAAGAACTTATATGTTCTTGTTTAAAGCCTGAAAATAAATCAGGACAGAACTTTGTATACCATTTGCACATACAAATTTATTGTTAAAACTCACACAGCTTCAATTGAACATTAACGAAAGAATCGTTTTTGTAACATTTGTCTCAAAAGAGGTCATTAGTGTATAGACTGCTAGCAGCATCCTAATGGAAGGATTGTTGGACTACGATAAGGACATCCTGTTCTCAGCTAACTACATCTTCAGCTGAAGACCAACAAAGATACTAAATGTTTAAAAAAGTTGTACTTAAGCAAGAGAGCGGATGTATCCCATCGGTGGTTTCAACATTCTACACTTAAGAGCATGCAGAACAACCTTGTCGGGAAGGACGGGACTGTCATATGCGTGAGCATAACAATTAGTACACCGTTCCTTCAGCTAAACATCTCTGTCGGTACATGCTATTAGTACCTCCAGACAACTTTCAAGGTTCTTTTTATGTGCATTCCAGTCATGTAAACACGGCAGTTCTCCCACTATTTTTTTTAACCATCACATAACCGGAAAAGAAAGATTACCACAGTGCACGTATTACGAGGGGCATTCGAAAGGTTTTTGAAGTGTCATCTTGAAGTCCAAACTAAGGATGGAATTAAAAAACCTATCCTCAGAATCCTTCAAAATAGTTTCCATCTCTCGCCATACGCACCTGTAGACGGTGCAACCACTTGTCAAAAGCACTACGATACTCAGAGTGAGGTATTGTAGACAGAGCTGAAGTTATATATAGCCTGAGCAAGGTCCTGCACTCGTTTAAAAGGTTTTCCAGCAATGCAGGAAACAGCCAGAAGTGTCGCACGGTGCAAGATGAGGACTGTAGGATGGATGTTCAGGCAACTGCGCTTTAGCGGCTTTCAGTTTTCTCAAACTTGCCGGTGTTCTGTGAGGGGAAACAATTGAATTGAGTTTTATTTATGGACGCTTTTTAACTACTGAGGTCCTTTGTGTCTCATTCTATATTGGGCGTGAAAGACCGGTAATTTTGCTCAGAGACCTCTTTATCAGGCTTGGGGTTCTTTTACATGCCGTAAATCTACCACACGGGACCACCGGCTTTACTTCCCTTCCGAAAGAATCCATGCTACATTTTTACGCCCGAAAAAAATCCATCGTCCTCGCCGGGTTTGAACCCGCGACCTCGGGAACTAGAGGCATGGTAACCACTACACCACGGAGGTTCTGAGGAGACGCTCTGTCATGCAAAAGGAACAGCCTTGAAGTTCCTGTCTTTGGACGCCGTCGCCTCAGCTCTTCAAATAAAGGATTAAAGTATTCTCCATTCATTGTCTTCCTTCTGGCATGCAATCAACCATTAATGGTCCTTCATAGTTGAAGAACACAGTGAACATTCGCTTCAGAGAACGAAAATTCTTGTCAAACGACTGGTATTGGATCATTCTTATTTACCCAGACAGAATTCTGAGCTTCATTTGGTGTGATATAATAATAAAATCAACTTTCGACACCAGTTCATACATCCGTCGAATGTTTCGGGCCATTAGGCTGAAACATGCACGGCAGTTTCCTTGCACATTCCTTTCTACTCTTCTTCTCTTCATTGGTTAAGGAATGCGGAACCCATTTTGCATAGACATTTTGCAACTTTAAATGTTCATGCAGTATAGAGTCAATGCTGCTAAAACTGATACCGACTTCCATACTTACCATTTCAACAGTAATGTGTCTTATTTTCCTCCAAAATTCCTCACTCTTTGAATTGTTCTTTCGTTCAAAGCTTCCCGAAGTCCGCCAGAATGAGAGTTGTCTTTCAGAGTATCTCGCCCTTCTTCAAACGATCGAATCCATCTTGCAATGGTATCAAATCAACACACTTGATCACCATAAACAGCTAAGAAGTCCTCATGGATTTTCTTTCTTTCTTTCCTTTTTTTATTTTTTTTCTTTCTTTTCTTTTTTTCTTTCACCTAGCTTGTAGCATGTAAAAATGTAGAATCTAATATTCTCTTTAGAAATTGTTCACTAGTATTGACACACGGGATTGAACTCAACAGACTGAACAACTATGAATATTAAAGTTTAAACTCGCACTTATGCATATTTTGATACTTAAGGTCAATTGTTGCCAGCTGCATTAATTACATTTTTGAACCATTATTCTCTAACAATGGATAGGCTGGTTGCAAAACTTTTTGAATGCTCTTCGTACAGCTGTTTCGATTCTTTAATGACCATTTTTTTCAAGGATTGTTTAGATCCACATGGAAAGAAGGTTTATTTGCAAATCTTTCTTGAAAAACAGTAATTTTGTTGCACCAATTAAGCGTGGAATAAACGAGAAAACCATTAGGTTTGGATTACACATGTAAACTTTCGGCGAGATTATTAAATTTGAAAGACGATGCTTAATTATTTAGTCCCCGATTACTGCAATGGTGTAGCTTGCATTCACAGTTTAGAAATTTATAAAAAGAATGAGCCACAGACCGATGTTTATCTCCTTTGTGGCGCAGCAGAGACAAGGGAAACCAAGCCTATTACCTAGGACTCACTTTTAAGTGGAGGTTATTGAAATGGTCCATTTTAGAAAACGAACTCTGCAAGTTGATTCAAACGTAAACCATGATCTGTTACAAATCCATTTGAAATGGTTTGCCAACATTTTAAAAATACGGTGGACAACTATTTAAATGCATGTGTTTTTACACAATCTAAGTTTCCCCCAAACCATGTTTTTCAAGACGCAATATATCCCATGCGTCATATTTTTCAGTAGTCCGCAACAAAATTGCCTCAAATATTTTAAATTATTCGAAACAGTGGATTACTTCATCCTAAAATTTGATAAAAAAAAAGTAGCTTTAGAATATGAAATACTATTCTTTTTAACTCTTGTTTCAGAGGATAGACTTTAAAAAACAATCAGTCCAAAAATATAAAATCATATGCATAAACAATAACACTGATAAAATGTTATGGTACGTTCAATATTTAAAAACTTGCAGAATTACAATCTAGAGGAATGTAACTTGTAATACATTAGGGTCTTTCAATGTTAATGAAATTTGTAAGGTATTTTATTAGGAATGTTGTTAGGCAGCATGCATGATTTGAAGTCTGTAGTTCAAAAATCCGCTGTTCTATGAATACTTATGCTTCACTATCTACTGTACCTTAAGATATGCCACAACAGTTTTGAAGAATAGGCTATATTCGGTAAAAGGGCGACGATTTCAGCATAGTTGACATATAGAAATGCTCGAAAAACTTGGGACACAGTATTTAGGATTATTACCTGAGCAGAAGATTTCCGGAATGTGCATTACAGACATGAGAATAGCAGCTTTGAAAGAGGACGTACCAAAAAAGTATCCAGGTGAACATAGAAAATGAAAGTGTTCTTAATGCCACTATTGGACTGTGCATTATACTTTCATCTTTTTGTAGGACATAAAGGTTATGTGCCTATGAACTTGGAACACAATATCCTGCTGGAACTTCGATTCGTCATCAAGGAAATGCTCTTACAAAACTTTTTCATGCACAATGAACACCGAATTCCTAGTGATAATTTACAATATGTGCAAGCATGCAATCCGAACGAAATTTGGGTGTCAAATAGTTTGTTTAGGCATGTCTTGTCAACCATGTCTAAACTAATTTTGGCCAATATATTGAATGGACTTCATTGTATACTGACATCTATGTATTCCATCTTCCGCATGGTAGGAGAAAACCAGAAGGCTCGCGTAGAAAGAATTGCGCTCTAATCTTGCAGATTTGAAGATGCATAACGTTATTCTTCTTATGTACGTATAAGGTACTTAAATAATCTTATAAATGCATTGTTAAGTTTTTAATTTTGGAGTGCCCGTGTGGTTATGGTTAACTGTGTTTCAAAATTTCGTTTCAGAAAACGGAGATGAAGGCAAACTTTTATACCGAGATTCCCAAGTGATAGACCTGCTACCACAATGGCATGAGGATGTTGATAATTATGCCCTGAAGGCATATGGCCCATAATAAAAAATCTGATGTGTTACACTCACATGACTTTCTCTACTCTTGTACAATCTATTTTTACAAACGCCTATTCTCCATATGCTTTATGTTAATCGAGGTATCGAGATGTCAATCTTATTGCTAATTTTCTAGTAGATGCAAGGGGAATATGGTAGCTTTTAAGCGATGGTCAAATATTTTAACGCTGGTTGCTATGCGGCGCATTCCATTCTCTTTGCAAGTCCAGGACATAAAAAAATGAATAACGAATTTGAGAAAAAGTATAAGTATTGGAAAATTTAAGGGAATAACAAGCAATATCTCGAAAACGGTTCACTCAACAAAAGAAATGTATATGACATAAGTTGTGTATTTTAACGAGATCTACATTTTTTGTGTAGTAAAATTTTGTCTATCTCTTATGGTTTACCAGTTATGCAAAAGTCGTTCACAATGAAGAACACTTTTGGAGACATTCCCAGAAAATTCGAGATATACATTTCATTTCTCATTACATTATCTTAAACATATGATATTTTAATCAAAATCGTTAGAGCCATTTTTGAGAAAATTAAAATTTTCGAAAAATGTTCCATGTAAAGGGTAGTCTGGGGTGGGGGGATTTTCTTGAAAACCTTCGTATCGCATCTCTGGAAGATACTGAACCTAAATACCAAGTTTGGTGTTTATCCGACTGTTCGTTTTTGAGTTATGCTGTTCACAGACACACAGACACACACACAGACACACACACACACAGACACACACACGGACATGTTTCCAAAAATGCTTTTTTTGGATTCAGGAGGTCTCAAAACATGTATTTCCGGTGAAATCTCGGTATCGAATTTTTGGGTGGAATGCAATACTTCCCCTACTTACTATACGTAGTAGAGAGAGTAAAAATGAATAACGAATTTGAGAAAAAGTATAAGTATTGGAAAAATTAAGGGAATAACGAGCAATATCTCGAAAATGGTTCACTCAACTAAAAAAATGAATATGACATAAATTGTGTATTTTAACACGATCTACATTTTTTGTGTAGTAAAATTTTGTCTATCTCTTATGGTTTACCAGTTATGCAAAAGTCGTTCACAATGAAGAATACTTTTGGAGACATTCCCAGAAAATTCGAGATATACATTTCATTTGTCGTAAAAATATCTTAAACATATGATATTTTAATCAAAATCGTTAGAGCCATTTTTGAGAAAATTAAAATTTTCGAAAAATCTTCCATGTAAAGGGTAGTCTGGGGTGGGGGGATTTTCTTGAAAACCCTCGTGTCGCATCTCTGGAAGATACTGAACCTAAATACCAAGTTTGGTGTTTATCCGACTGTTCGTTTTTGAGTTATGCTGTTCACAGACACACAGACACACACACAGACACACACAGACACACACACACACACACACACACACACACACAGACACACACACGGACATGTTTCCAAAAATGCTTTTTTTGGATTCAGGAGGTCTCAAAACATGTATTTCCGGTGAAATCTCGGTATCGAATTTTTGGGTGGAATGCAATACTTCCCCTACTTACTATACGTAGTAGAGAAAGTAAAAAATCTGATGTTACATTCACATGACTTTCTTTACCCTCTATCGCTTATTAGTGGGTATAAATTATTCTTACGAAAGCTGATTTTCCTATCTAGCTCACTTTAATCCAAATAAATCTTTCCGGAAATAAATGCACTACACATTTCGTTATAAATATAAAGCGAATAGTAACAGTGAAATATTTTAGAACTGGACGCTAGAATGATGGCCTTAAAATTCCATACTCTCTCCACGACATAACGAGAAACAGCTGAAAATCGATAGGACTTCAAAACAATAGCTGTAATGACCGATTCGAACCATTAAGTATTACCGGGTATCTTGGAAATGACTGGCGCCGTAAAAAAATTCTGATGGTTACACTCACATGACTTTCTCTACTCTTGTACAAACTATTTTTACAAACGCTTATTCTCCATATGCTTCATGTTAATCGAGATATCGAGATGTTAATCTTATTGCTAATTTTCTTGTAGATGCAAGGGGAATTGGTAGGGTTTAAGCGATAGTCAAATCTTTTAAGAGCTGGTTGCTATGTGGAGTATTCCATTCCCTTTGCATTACCAGGACAAAAGAAAAAAATCTGATGTGTTACACTCACATGACTTTCTCTACTCTTGTACAAACTATTTATACGAACGCTTATTCTCCATCTACTTCATGTTAATCGAGATAAACATTTGCAGACTCTATCTTATTGCTAATTTTCTTGTAGATGTAAGGGGAATATATACTTACAAGGGCAAAATAGAAAAACAGTAGCCTTTAAGCACATACATATCTCTTAATAGCTGGTTGCTAGGTGCAACACCATTCCCTTTGCCACAGATTATAACTCTTTGCATATCCAAGACAAAAAAATGAATAACGAATTCCCATTTTAGAAAATAAGTATTGAAAAATTTAAGGGAATAACAAGCAATATCTCGAAAATGGTTCACTCAAAAAAAAATGTATATGCCATAAATTGTGTATTTTAACGCGATATTTTTTGTGTAGTAACATTTTGTCTATCTCTTATGGTTTACCAGTTATGCAAAAGTCGTTCACAATGGAGAATACTTTTGGAGACATTCCCAGAAAATTCAAGATATACATTTTATTTGTCATGAAAATATCTTAAACTTATGATATTCTAATCAAAATCGTTAGAGCCATTTTTGAGAAAATTAAACTTTTCGAAAAATCTTCCATGTAAAGGGTAAATTGGGGTGAGGCGATTTTCTTGAAAACCTTCGTGTCGCATCTCTGGAAGATACTGAACCTAAATACCAAGTTTGGTGTTTATCCGACTGCTCGTTTCTGAGTTATGCTGTTCACAGACACACACACACACACACACACACACATACATACACACACACACACACACACACATGGGCGGACATGTTTCCAAAAATGCTTTTTTTGGATTCAGGGTGTCTCAAAACATGTATTTCCGGTGAAATCTCGGTTTTCGAATTTTTGGGTGGAATACAATACTTCCCCTACTTACTGTACGTAGTAGAGAAAGTAAAAAAAGGATAACGAATTCCCATCTGAGAAAAAGTATAAGTATTGCAAAATTTAAGGGAATAACAAGCAATATCTCGAAAATGGTTCACTCAAAAAAAAAATGTATGTAACATAAATTGTGTTTTTTAACGTGATCTGCATTTTGTAGTAAAATTTTGTCTATCTCTTATGGTTTACCAGTTATGCAAAAGTCGTTCACAATGAAGAATACTTTTGGAGACATTCCCAGAAAATTCCAGATATACATTTTATTTGTCATGAAAGTTATCTTAAATATATGTTACTTTAATCAAAATCGTTAGAGCTATTTTTGAGAAAATTAAAATTTTTGAAAAATGTTCCATGTAAAGAATAATCTGGGGTGGGGGGATTTTCTTGAAAACCTTCGTGTCGCATCTCTGAAAGATACTGAACCTAAATACCAAGTTTGGTGTTTATCCGACTGTTCGTTTCTGAGTTATGTTGTTCATACACAGACAGACACACACACACACACACACACACACACACACACACACACACACACACGGACATGTTTCCAAAAATGCTTTATATGCATTCAGTGCACCCCAAAACATGTATTTCCTGTGAAATCTCGGTATCGAATTTTTGGGTGGAATGTAATATTTCCCCTACTTACTATATGTAGTAGAGAAAGTTAAAAAAAAAAAAAAAAAAAAAGCTATTTAAACTAAATTGTGTCTTTTAAAGAGATCTTCATTTTTGGTGCAGTACGTTTTCCTCTGTCGCTTAACGTTTGCCAGTTACACAAGATTGTACAAAATCCCTTCCGAATGAAGAAGACTTCACAAACTACAGAAAATTCAAGAGACACACGTTATTTGCCATTTAAATAATTTTAATTCGTGGCATTTTAATCAACATCGTTACAGCCTTTTTCAGAGAATAAAAAAATTCGGAAAATCTTCCATGTAAAGGGCCTTCCAGAGGGGGAGTGGGGGATTTTCTTGAAATATATCACTTAGATTGATGCTGTAACTACATGCAGCTCTTTTAAAAATTTCAAACTAATATTGTAAATAATTTTGTTCCTGGTGTTCTGGGTTCGAATACCGATAAAATTAAATTTAATTATAAATTTAATAACTCCTGAACTAATTAAGATAAAGACGTCAAATAAACTTTATTACATTTATGTTATTAGGTAGTTTCTTTTGAATGTGTAGTTAGATACCTGGCGTTCTGTTTTCGATCCTTAATTTTTAAATCTCAATTATCTCAGAAACTAAGAGAGAGAGACGTGGACCAAAGCATGTTAGATAGCTCCTATGATGGGTGATTAATACTGTATATAATTGTTAATCAGTTGTTCTTAGTTCGAATCCCAATCTTTTGATGATTTCCTTAATTTCCCTCTACACTCTAGAATATATCACTTAGATTGATGCTGTAACTGCATACAACTCTGTTTAACATACCAAACCAATATTATAAATACTTTTGTTCTTGGTGTTCTGGGTTCGAATACCGATTCAATGGAATTTACTTACAAATTTAATAACTCGTAATCTAATTTAGATAGACAGGTCAAGTAAAACGTAAACAGAGTACCTAGTTTCTAAATATTGTTATCATCACAAAAATTACTTTAAAGTACTCAAATCGAATCCCGAAGGGGTGATTTCATATATCTTCAAGCCTATGGATCATATCAGGTTCGAGTAAAGATTAAATGGTAGATGCTGATGCGGGGAAGCTAAATTACTAAAAATACATTTATTAAAAGTATTACAGGGTTCGATTCTAGAAGCTTAGAATCTGTGTAACTCTGGAAAAATTACTTTGCCCGTGATTGTAGTGAAATGTAATGGTCTTTCTGTGGGAAGATGGAAAGGAAGAATCGAAAAGGGAATGAAAACCTTGGAATAATGTAGTATATACATACATTTAACTAAATAAGGGGGAAAATCTTCTAGGTTACCTTTTAAGCTTTTACTTTTAAATATTGTGATAATAGAGCTGGAGTTAACCTTGGTGCAATGGGTGGTGGTAGCTGTGGTGGTGGTTGTGGTAGGTTTTGAATGACATCTGTCTGAATGAGAGTGTGAGAATACTTCTCTTGTTGGTGTGACATTATATAGTTAGCTATGGAACGAATTTAAATATGTTTGATACTGTCAGACATCCTGTCTCTGGGTGTGACGTCATAGACATCGAGTATCCTGTAGAAATTCACGATCTACACAACGATCTACCTTTCCTGCCTGAGTGTATCAAACCATTGAAATCATCTACAAAGAAACTGATACCTCATCTTGGACCTCGAAAGAAGTATGTAGCACATTACATGGCTTTAAAGCAAGCTCTTAAATCATGGGTTACGTTTGAGTAAAATCCATCGTGTGCTGCAATTCCAACAGTCACAGTGGTTAAAACCTTATGTGGAATTTAACAGGCTACTACAACAAGCTGCAAATGATTTCGAGAAGGACCTCTACAAGCTCCTTAACAACGCCATGTTTGGAAAAACTATGGAGCATCTGCCTAACCGTATGGATATACGACTGGTGACAAATGAGAAGACTCTAGAGAAGTTGATCGCCAAGCCTACGTTTATCGATAGGACAATATATGCTGCTAATCTAGCTGCTGTTCATATGGCCTCTCGACAAGCCGATATACATTGGTATGAGTGTGTTGGACATCTCCAAGACATTAATGTATCACTATCATTATGATGTGTTGTTACCATATTACGGAGCTGGAAACCTGAAGCTTATGTACATGGATACTGATTCATTCATCGTGTAACAACTGAAGATGTGTACCATGGCAAGTTACGTTTACTTGAGCGTCTGGATACTGCTGATTATCCTACAAGTTATATATGCTATTCAGCTCTAAACAAGAAGGTACTTGGGAAATTTAAAGATGAGGCTAATGGTAAAGTCATCCAGCGCTTTGTCGGACTACGAGGTAAGATGTATGCACTAGATATCCATGGCTCAATGGTAAAAAAGATTAAGGGTATAAAACGTAGTGCTATTAAGCAGTACATTACGTTTGACAGCTATACAGACTGTTTTAAAACCTGTTAAATCATCAGAACGCCTATGAATCTAATCTTATAACCGACCCCTGTTACCACAGTGCAAGTGAATAAAATTACATTGAATCCCTTCGATAATAAAAGAGTTATTGCCGAGGATGGAATACCTACCTATGCGTATAGACATTACAGTATTACAAACAGTTCTTAAGAGAATGTAAGTCGAAGATGAACATTATCTCGTGAGTCTACACTCCTAAAAAATGAAATTTATCCTGTGCTGTGTATGCAACTAGCAGACACCTGATGATGAAAGAAAAATAATAAAAAGATGGAAGGGAAGGTGTTAACCCTGCCATTAGGAGCAATCCTAGTGCTAGTCTCAAGCCTAGATAAAGGGGACAGACACCTACAACAAACTAAAATAAGGTATGTTGACCCAAAGCTTTTCAATTTGTAAACCAATATGCAGTCTATCCCCCTCCGCCTCGCACACTAACTGTTTATCATATAAGATTTAGAAAAAAAGCATATAAAGTGTTGTAACGTTGGATGAGAAATGTTTATAATCTAATTACTCTCTATATTACCATGAATACCTGTGAAACTATCTGAATTATCTGTTAAAATGAGTTAAATACCTGTGATACTACCCGACTCATGTGAAATTACCTTAAATAGCTTTGATATGAATCCCTGCTCAAAATTAGCACTAGCACCTGTGATACTATCTCGTTTGCCCTAAATATCCCTGATACTAGTTGAATTACCTGTTAAAATGACTCCAATACTTGTGATACAACCTGCATCACCTGCAATTACCTTAAATAGCTGTGATACAAATCGTTGATCGAAATTATCACGAGTATGTGTGAAACTATGCGGATTACCCCAAATACTTAGATATTACCTGAACTATCTGTGAAATACGAAACTACGTTATAACCGACCCCTGAAACCTATTCTCCTGTAATGCTGGCTAAATTACTCTAAACACCTATGATATTTGGATTATCCTAAATACCCACGATACTCTCTGAATTACCTGTGAAATACGAAACTATGCTATACCCAACACCTGGAATCTATCCTCCTGTGATATTAGCTGAATTAGCCTAAATACCTACGATACTAACTGAATTACCTGTGAAATCATACACAGCTATGGTGCAGTCAGCCTCCTGTGATACTAGATGGATTAGCTTAAACTCCCCCCCTCCGATACTAGCTGAATTGCCTGTGAAAACATATACAGCTATGATACGCCCTCCCCCTGGAATCTAGCCTCCTGTGATATTAGCTGAGTTACTCTAAACACCTATGATGCTTGAATTAGCCCAAATACCTACGATACTATCTGTATTACCTGTTAAATCATACGGAACTATATACACACTAAAAACATGGAATCTGTCCTACCCTGTGATACTAGCTGAGTTACTCTAAGCACGTATGATACTTGAATCAGCCCAAATACCTACGATACTATCTGAATTACCTCTGAAATCATACACAGCTATGATGCAGTCAGCCTCTGGAAATCACCCTCCTGTGATACTAGCTGAATTAGCTTAAATGTCCAGGATGCTACCTGAATTGATTGTGAAATCATATACAACTATGATACGCCCTGCCCCTGGAATCTAGCCTCCTGTGATACTAGCTGAGTGACTCTAAACACGTATGATACTTGAATTATCCTAAATACCTACGATACTATCTGAATTACCTGTGAAATCATACACACGCTAAACCACAGAATCTGTCCTACCCTGCGATGAGAGCTGAGTTACTCTAAGCCCCTATGATACTTGAATCAGTCCAAATACCTACGACACTATCTGATGATGATGATGATGATGATGATGATGATGATATGCGGTTTAAGGGCGCTAAACTGCTATGGTCATCAGCGCCCTTACAATGTATAAAAGATAAGGTCAAAATATAAAACAGGTAAAAGAACCGCATATTTAAAAAACGGGACACAAACCCGCGATGTTCAAAAAAAACTAAAACTAACAATAATATAACAATAACAACAACAATAACAATAACAACAATACTAACAATAACAACAATAATAACAATAACAACTATAAGAATACAAATATCTGAAAAACCAACACACTAAAAGCATAGGCAATAAAGGATTAAAACGTGTCAGGAACTGTAGAATGCGAGGGACATGAGCGCCATATGTCCACTGGGGATAAGAGTTCCCATAAAAACAGACAGGATAAAAGTACTAAGCTAACAGACGCCCAACGCATTAAATGCGCAGATTAAAACCACTGTCATGAATAAAACGTAAAACACATTCCACAGCATGCGTGTCGTCTGCCAAAACGTTGGCTAGGCCAACAGGCAGACCCACACGAGCACGCAATGCAGCTAAAACCTGACACTCTGTTAAAATGTGACGTACCGTTAAGGGCACGTCACACTGCCCACAGAGTGGTGCGGGGTCACCACTGAGCAAATACCTATGACTAAAAACACAATGTCCAATCCGTAAACGAGCTAAAATTACCTCTTCCCGACGACAAGAACGAGAAGAGGTATCCCAGATCAACGGGAAAGGCTTAACCTCCCGCAACTTGTTCCCCCGGAGGGCCGTCCACTCATCGCGCCAGCGCGAGAGGATGCGGCGACGTAAAATAACACACGAATCTGACGAGGGAACAGAGGTAAAAAATCTGGGTAATAAAATCGCCGATTTCGCAGCGGCGTCGGCAGACTCATTACCTGAGATGCCCACATGACCTGGAATCCACATGAAGGACACGCTGATGCCAGAGAAACCAAGCGAGTGGAGCAGGTCATGTATGCGCTGTACGAGTGGGTGGTAATTGTACAGCGCAGTAATACTCTGAAGGGCACTCAGGGAGTCCGTACAAATAAAACAGTGCCGTAAGTCGTGCCGCTGAATGTATAAAACGGATTGATAAATGCTAAAAAGTTCGGCGGTAAAAATTGAACATTGTCGAGGTAAACGAAAAGTAAAACTCTGTACACCAAAAACAAAGGCACATCCTACTCCAACACCAGTCTTAGACCCATCAGGATATATAAAATGACAGTCCCCGAACTGCGCCTGTAGTTCTAAAAAGGCGGATCTAAGAACAGAAGCAGGGGTCGCATTTTTCGGCATCGACGTTAGCCCAAGGTGGATGTGGGCCTCAGCGCGCGACCATGGAGGAAAACGCGTTTCCCCTCGGGTAAGGGCCGGCGCTGGCGTAACGTCCAAATGCCGAAGTAGCAGTCGAAATCGAACCCCTGGAGGGAGCAATGCAGAGGAGCTAACGAAATATTGTCGATCAAGCGAATCCTCGTAAAATACATCGAAGGACGGGTGGTTAGGCAAGCTTGAGAGCCGACAAGCATAGCTGCACAAAAGCATCTCACGCCGGAAGGACAGCGGAGGCTCTGCAGCTAATGCGTACAGACTGGGTACAGGGCTAGTTGGAAAGGCCCCTGTAGCGACTCTTATGCCACGATGGTGAATGGCATTCAATCGACGTAACACAGATGGACGTGCCGACGAATAAACAATACACACGTAATCAAGCTTGGATCGGACCAAAGAGCGACAAAGGCGAAGAAGGACGGTCCGATCAGCTCCCCAGGATGTGTCACTTAAAACACGTAAAATATTAAGAGAACGGTCACACTTTGCTTTTAAAAAGGAAACGTGCGAGGTCCAACACAACTTCCTATCAAAAATCAACCCCAAAAATTTCGCCTCGTCTGCAAACGGAAGTATCCCTGGCCCAAGATGGAGAGAGGGCGGAGGGAAATACTTCCGGCGCCAGAAGTTGATGCAGACGGATTTCTCGGCGGAGAAATTAAAGCCGTTGGCGTTACTCCAGGCGTAGAGACGGTCGATACAGCTCTGGAGACGGCGTTCGAGTAGACAGGTCCGCCGTGAACTACAATAAATGGCAAAATCATCAACAAAAAGAGACGATGAAATGCCAGGTGGAATACAATCAACAATGGGGTTGATAGCAATCGCAAAAAGTGTGACACTGAGTACAGAGCCCTGCGGTACTCCGTTCTCTTGAATAAAACGACGAGATAAAACCGAGCCCACACGTACACGAAAGACGCGGTCCGTCATAAACTCCCGAAGAAATATGGGAAGACGACCGCGGATATTCCAATCGTGAAGTGTACGTAAAATGCCGCCCCTCCAACAAGTGTCATAAGCTTTCTCCAGGTCAAAAAATACAGCCACGGTTTGACACTTTCTCAGAAATCCATTCATAATATGCGTCGACAAGGACACCAGATGGTCGACGGTAGAGCGATAGCGACGAAATCCGCACTGAGCGTTCGCTAGAAGTTTCTGAGACTCAAGCCACCATGTCAACCGCCCGTTGATCATGCGCTCCATCACCTTGCAAATGCAACTGGTGAGGGAGATAGGGCGGTAGCTGGAAGGTAGTTGGCGATCCTTCCCAGGCTTAAGTATAGGGACAATGGTGGCTTCGCGCCAAATGGAAGGAAAAATGCCGTCTTGCCAAATACGGTTATAGACCTGTAAGAGAAATAGTTTACTGTCGGCTGAAAGGTTCTTTAACATCAGGACATGAATGCCGTCCGGTCCAGGAGCGGAGTGCCGAGAGCAATGAAGAGCGTGCTCCAGCTCCCTCATTGTGAATAGTTCGTTATAGCATTCATCATTAGCAGACCGAAAGGTATATGATGCGGAATCCAGCCGGTCTTTAATAGAGCGAAAGCCGGCGGAATAATGGTCTGAACTGGAAACCGCCTCAAAGGCAGCACCCAGAGTGTTAGCGATGGCAGCCGGATCCACTATGGTGGCATTAGAAACCTGAAGGCCAGAAACAGTACAATGTGACACTTTACCTGAGAAGCGACGAAGTTTATCCCAAACAACGGATGAAGGCGTAAAACGATTAAAAGACTCGACAAAACGAGCCCAAGATGCCTTCTTGCTATCCTGAATAATGCGACGAGCCCTAGCGCGCGATTGTTTAAAAGTCACCAAATTATCAAGTGTAGGGTGTCGCCGAAACACCCTAAGTGCAGTCCTACGGGCACGAACGGCGTCCCGACAATCCTCGTTCCACCACGGAACAGGTGGCCGCCGAGGTTGGGAGGATGAACGGGGTATAGCGCGTTCGGCGGCAGAGAAAATAATAGACGTAAGGTGCTGCACTAGTTGGTTAATGTCGGAGAAGGGCTGGTCGTCAAAATGCACGAGGCTGGAATACAAGCTCCAGTCGGCTTTAGCGAATATCCAGGTAGGTACTCTGGAATGCTGTACGTGGTGCGACAGAAGAGAAACGATGCAGGGGTAATGGTCGCTGGAGTAGGTGTCAGCGACGACGTTCCACTGAAGACGACGTGCAAGCTGGAGTGAGCAAATGGCAAGGTCCAGGTGAGAGAATGTACCACAAGAATCTGAAATAAAAGTAGGTGCACCTGTATTGAGGATGGAAAGATTGAACTGATAAAAAATGTCGGAAAGAAGAGTTCCTCTCGCACAAGCCCTTGGCGAACCCCACAGTGGGTGATGGGCATTAAAATCTCCCAACAGAAGAAATGGTGTTGGGAGAGCGGACAGGAGAGCTCGAATGTCCGCGGGAGCGAGAGGAGACGATGGAGGTGAATACACAGAGCAAACAGAAAACAAAAAGCCGGGTAAGTGAAGGCGAACGGCAACAGCTTGCAAGTCGGATGTAAGTGTGACGGGTTTAAAATGAACGTCGTTACGCACTAACAACATGACACCTCCATGAGCAGGAGTACCCTCTTCCGGTTCAAGGTCGTAGCGAACCGGAGTATATCCTCGGAGATCAAAAGGATCGTGAGGGCGAAGCTTAGTCTCCTGCAAACACACGACCATAGGCGAATGGGAACGCAATAAAAGTTGCAGTTCCGCCCTATGCGATCGTACACCACGTACATTCCAGGTCAGGATAGCCATTAAGAAAAAAGGGATAAACTGTCTACTTAGAAGGGCGGCTTAAAATTACCTTTTGTTTAACCTTGGGGCTCGGGCTTTTGGTATGGAGTTGGTCAGACTCCATAGCTTCCTCGGAGGGAGGGCCCACGCGCTCAGTGCCAGAAACCGATTCAAGCGCCGTGAATCGGTTCTGGGTGGCGATGGGTGAGGGGTGCCGCTGAGCGCGGCTTGTCCCAGGACCTTCCTGGGACAGCGACCTCCGAGGAGGAGAAGGTGAACTATTGTTACCGCGCGCACGCGGAGGGTCTTTCAAAAAATCTTCCCTACGAAGTTTCTGCTTGGGATTCTTTTCAGCGGCTTGCGACTTCATTGATTTTGGACCAGGTTTATAGGGCTTGGTAACAGTAGCTTTAATGGACGGCCGGATGGTAGTGGCGGTTAATCCTGTCATGGTCCAAGTCTCAGTTTCGGCATCTACTCGTGGTACTGGCGAGGCAACAACAGAACTAAATGTGCCAGATCGGAGGAGTGAAGGTTGGCGCGCATGGTAACGCCTCCGGGCTTCAGCGAAGGAGAGTTTTTCCTTTACCCGGATCTCCTGGATCGCCTTCTCGTCCAAGTACCGCGGACAGTCGGCAAACGAAGCAGAATGAGACCCTTTACAATTAACGCAGACGGGGGCTGTTGAACAGGTACCTTCGTGTGAGGGCTGGCTACATGTTGCACAGATGTTAACGGCACTCTTACAGGAGACTTGCGTATGCCCAAAACGTTGGCATTTAAAACAACGCAGAGGTCTAGGAATATAAGGCCTCACAGAAATCCGTTCGTACCCTGCGGAAATGCTCGTGGGCAGATCGACGCCATCAAATGTAATAAACAGGGTACGAGTGGGTACCAATACGCCGTCGCGTTTGGCCTGCACTCGATGGACCGCTGTCACCTTCTGGTCTGCAAGATATTCTACCAGGTCCTCGTCCGATATACCATCGAGGCTATGGGTGGTAATGACGCCTCGACAGGAATTCAATGTGCGGTGCTTCTCCACACGGATGGGATAGCCGTGGAGAAGCGTAGCGCGCAACAAGGTCTTACTTTGCTGATCGGATTTCGTTTGGGCTAATAAGGAACCATTCCGTAGACGAGTGCAGGACTGAACCGCACCAGCAATAGCATCAATGCCCTTTTGAATGATGAAAGGGTTCACCTTCTCAAAACTTTGTCCTTCTTCGGTTCGTGAAATGACCAAGTAACAACCAGTTGTCGGTGGTGTCACTTCTGTTACATAAAGTTTTCGGCGCTTGTTAGTATTAATGGAGGAAGGGTGCTCCATAGCGAAATAAATCCTCCACCATTGCAACCGTCTCCGACCTCGGGCTCTGACTTCTCGGGCGTTACCCCGGCTTGGGTGAGTGGCCTATCTATACCAGACTCACCCCAGGGTCACACCTCCCAGAACATAGACAGAGGGACCCAATCGCCGTCAGAAGTCAGCAGCTCATGCAATGGCCCCCCCCGCGGGACTGCAGTTGAACAGCGGATACGAACACAAACCCTACATGACGACCCCGGGTGGTGGGGATGACGCCATTACCCACTCACCCAGCTGCGCACCTGGTGCGCGGGTATCCGTCAGGCTGTGTCCACGGATGATTAAAAGAAAGATAAAAGAAACTAAAACTGTGTGGGCGTTTCGGATGCAAGGTAGGCCGGCGAGGAAGAAAAAGAGATGCGTAAATGAATGGACGTGGTGCGAAATGTGCAGAAGTAAAAGCGAAGAAAGAAACGACGGCGAGGGGCGACATGATATGAAATGCACAGAACGCACGAGAGCCTACCTTGATTCCCCCGGTCACGAGAACGAACCCACCTCGACCGGACGGGGGTGGAAGGATGATGATGGCGATGATTGGCTCGGGTACCCCGGGTGCGCCTAACCCGTACTCACAAAAGGTGAGCCCCTGGGGGGACGATACTATCTGAATTACCTGTGAAATCATACACAGTTATGATGCAGCCAGCCTCTGGAATATACCCTCCTGTGATACTGGCTGAATTAGCTTAAATGCTCATGATACTAGCTGAATTGCTTGTGAAATCATATATAGTTATGATACGCCCTGCTCCTGGAATCTAGCCTCCTGTGGTACTAGCTGAGTTACTCTAAGCACCTATGATACTTGAATCAGCCCAAATACCTACGATACTATCTGAATTACCTGTGAAATCATACACATCTGTGATGCAGTCAGCCTCTGGAATATATCCTCCTGTGATACTAACTGAATTAGCTTAAAATGCCCACGATGCTAGCTAAATTGCTTGTGAATCATATACAGCTATGATATGCCCTGCCCCTGGAATCTAGTCTCCTGTGATAGTAGTTGAATTACTTACCGTTTAGCGTGAGTGGGTCACTTTTTTACGTGAGTGGGTCACCTTTTGGCGTGAGTGGGTCACTTTTTACGTGTCTGGAATTAGTGTTCCAGCATTGTTAGGAAGCATCTTTCCGTGACGATCTCGTCTAAAGTCGCTTTCAAAGTCTAGCACCTCCCCTCCTTTTCCTATCTCTCCTGTATATAAGCCCATATTCATACTCCTTAAGTATCTGTCTAGCCTATCAGCTCTCCTCATTTTCCTATACCTCTCATACATACAAACGCATACTCCACTCTCAACCTCTGTCTAATCTAGCATCTTCTCTATCTTTCCCCCTATAAACACATACTCTACTCCTCAACATCTGTCTGGCCTAGCATTTCTCCTCGTAGCCCTACATCTCATAAAGCGCATTTCCCTCCTGCCCCCGTCTTGCTGAGTATCTTTCCTTGGTTCCTATCTAACCTATATAAAACACATTCTACCTTTAACACCTGTCTACCCTAGCATAGAATCTCTTCGTTTTCTCGTCTCTCCTTATAAACGCATAATCAACCTCCTTAGTCTAATATGTCTCCTCCCGTTCCTATATCTCTCATACATATAAACGCATACTCTACTCTAAACCTCTGTCTAGTCTAGCATCTCTCCCCGTATCCCCTACCTCTCATAAAGCGCATTCCCCTCTTGCCCCCTGTCTAGCTGAGGATCTCTCATTCGTTTCCTATACCTCTCATATAAAACACCTTCTACATTTAACATCTGTCTATCCTAGCATAGGATCTCTTCGTTTTCTCGTCTCTCCTTATAAACGCATACTCAACCTCCTTAGCCTAATACCTCTCCTCCTGTTCCTATTCCCCTCAAACATATAAACGCATACTCTACTCTAAACTTCTGTCTGTCCTAGCACTTCTCCCCGTATCCTCTACCTCTCATAAAGCGCATTCCCTCCTGCCCCTCTCTAGCTGAGTTTCTCTCCTTGGTTTCCTATCTAAGCTATATAAACCTAACTAATCCTAGCATGGGATCTCTCTCCGTTTTCTCGTCTCTCCTTATAAACACATACTAAAACTCTCCTAGCCTAATACCTCTCCTCGTTTTCCTATACCCCTCATATAAACCATACTCTACTCCTCAACTTCTGTCTAGCCTAACACCTCTCCACTATCTCTTCTATATAAAGGTACTTCCCTCCTTCAACCCGTCTAGCCGTATCGGTCGTCGTGTTCCCTATCTCTCCCATATAAACCCATTTTCCTGCATGAACCGCCGCATCTGCCCTCGTTTTTCCTATCCTTTCCCATATATGCCCAAAAAAGTGTGCTCGATCTCTCCTAAATAACCTACTTACGTTTTTACCAGTTATACAGATTATACAAAACTCCTTCCGAATGAAGAGGACATCACAAGCAGGCTATTCCCAAAAAACTCAGGATATACTCTTTTATTTGTCATGTAAGGATCCTTAATAATATGGCATTTTAATCAAAATCGCTAAGAGCCATTTTTAGAAAATAAAAAATTTCAAAAAACGTTCCATGCTAAGATTAGTTTGAGTGAGGGGATTTTCCTGAAAATCTCCGTATCGCATCTTTGGAAGGTACTGAACCTGAATATCAAGTTTGGTATTTATCCGAATTTGCATTTTTGAGTTATGCTGTTCACACGCGCTAACGCGGGCGGACATTTTTATAAAAATGCTGGTTTTTATTAGGGGACCTCCAAACATGTATTTCTGGAGAAATCTCGGTTTCGAACTTTTGGGGTGGAATGCAATATCTTCTCTACCTACTATGTACATGGTAGAAAAAGTAAACATGGATTTGTTCTCGTTCTATATCTAATAAAACAACTGCAAAACTAATCTCGATTAAGTTTTAGAGGAATAGGCAGTACATGTGAGCAAATAAATGTTATCTACTACACACTTAAAGGCCACGAAATCTAATTCCTAAAAGGAAATATGCTTTGGCTATCTCGTCTGGTACCGTGCATGGTGATGTTTAAACTAGTATTTTGCCACGTGCTTCTGCATCAGAATAAGAGATTATAAAACGGAATATTGCCGTTACTGGTAACATTAATTAATACCAGCGGCAAACCTGATCCCGACCAAAGTGTTTATCAACCGGACCCAACTGACGTTGGGCTATGTCGACACATTTGCTCTCTAGACCAGAAAACTGAAAGCTAAAAGCTACGAAGAAAATCAACGATTACTCCATTGCCTCGGGAACATGCAACACCAAGAAAATTGCTTTGCTAGGACTCCAAATATTAAATCATGTGTAACACGTACAGGTTTACGATGATGCAACTATGTACAACGTGGCACATATGCTGCGAAACCTTTAACATTACGTATTTAGTACAAACGAAAAGTAAGGTCCACTTCACACACGCAACCATTAAATGTGGCGCGATATGGAATGTGTTCACTACCTGTTAGCTGAACCTGTATTATTGTCTATTAATTTATCTGTAAAGAAGCACGCCTACTTCCAGTGCAGTCCAATATGACTAGTCTGCTATCGGCGAAGATTAAAAGGAATGTTTTATTTCAAAGTATCCATTTCGCAATTCCACCTGCTAAAATTCTGTTGTACAAAACTACTGCCAAATTACACAAGTGGAAAAGGTATTCGTACCGAGGAAAATTAGATGCATATTTGTTTATTGTTACATAAATATGGCACATGGTCAAAATTGCCTGACTTGGAATTTATAAACAGTATATCAATGTACAGCATGAACAAAAATATTTCCGATATAAGTATCATTGAACAAAATGAAAACATATATTCTCTATGAATGGGAATATTTGGCCGGACATAAATATTCATACACATCCTATTGTTAGTTTATAAAGAACATGAAAGGAGTTATTTTCACATTGTTCAGTAGCGAGTTTGCTTGCCTCTCCTATATATAATCCCTCTTAATCTATGTGGCATAGGATGTACTAAGTTCTTTGTGATTTCTGACCCAATAAGTAGCCAGTAGCTGTTTCATTTGAATTTTGCTTGTTATATGACGTTGCTTAATCCTGGTCTCTAGTTCATCGCACAGATGTTCGATGGGGTTGGTATCAGGATACTGTGGAGGTGTTTTCAATGCCTAGGGGGTGTAGAGCAACATTAACATTTTCTTTTAGGGTGTTCAAGTACATGTATTTGTCCATATTTGCTTCTGTAAAAACCAATTTCCCCTACATCTGAGGCAGCCATACACGCCCACACTATCACACCACCACCATGCTTTACAGTTGCGATTAGGTTCTTCTCATTGAACTCTGTATTAGGCTTTCTCCAAACCAAAATGCGCTCATCATGACGAAAAATATTAAATTTACTTTCGTCCGTAAATAACACATTATCCCAAAACTCATTATCTTTCTCCACAAACTCTATTGCAAACTGCAACCACTTCATCCTATTAGTTTTACTAATGTAGGGTTTTTTTCTTGGCACCCTAGCTCGGCATCCTGCTCGACGAAGGACCCGTCTTACTGTAAACGTGAAGAAACTGGATCGTGAAAATAATCTGCCAGTTGTGCTGCTATTTCTGATGACGTTGTTCTGGGAGTTTCCTTAAATTAAATTGGTTACTATATACCTCTGTTCTCTTGAAGACCGTTTCCGTGGATGTCCGCTCCTTTCATTGTTTATCATAAATGTTTTACTTTTGAATCCATTTACTATGCTTTTCATAGTAGATCGACTTCACCCAAATGAATTAGCTATGTCGGAATATGATTTTCCTTGATTATGAAGTCTGAGAAAACATCTTCCCTCTCCAACAGACGTTTCCTTGTGTTTTCGTCTCGTACCAAAACTGTATCTCTCCGTGACACCAGTCTGTCTCTCGGGGCATGTACTACTCAACTGAACCGCCAAACATGGGGCACTTCGTTTACTCGTGCATCAACAAGGGTAGTAACTAACTGTATGAACTATGTCCGGGCATTAATCCATGTAAACAAACAGAGGCTCGTCTTATACATTTGTTGTACACAGTAGCGGAGCATTTGCATGTCTGCATGGTAGGCATTCCAATATATTAGATATCTAGAATTAAAACTGACACCATTAGCATTATTTGTACGTAATAACTGATATGCTATGCATAATATGGGTGTGTATGAGTACTTTCGTCCATGTGTGTATGTTTTTGAGAGAAGGGTTGCAACTTTTGCTGTATGATAAATAGAAACGTATCACCTTGCGATTAAAAACTTATCCATAGGAATGTCATGAATGAATACAACTAGGAAAGCTCAAAATCACGAATTGTCTTTAAGATTATTTTAAAAATAAAGTTACATAATATATATATATATATTAGTCAAAATAATAAAATAGTAAGTAAGGAATTTGAAAAATACCGGCAAACTACTGTTTCACACTAAATATATTTACGTTCCTTTTGACATTACATGCTACAAGCAGAGTTTCGAGTTCCCTGGCATGGAAGCAACATCTTGACAAATTCTTAGAAGGGGGCATATCATTAGGTATATACTCGTATCAATGATAGATTTAAAGACTTTGAAATGGCGACTTTTGGTTGAAAGCTAATTGCAATATACTTCACCTTGTGCACCAGATCAGTATGGTAGGACTACTCACCACAATCTTCTTGTAATGTCCTAAATTAGTGGATTTATTTTCTCCTTTTAAAGTTTGGTTGTTTTATGAGCCACATTTGTTTACATCTACGAAAAATTTTTGGGCGGTGTTATTACTAATCACAAGCAGCCGAAGTATTTACAAACTATATCTTCAAGACTTTCAATGGTGTATATTTATGAAACCAACGCTACTCTATACATACTGATAGATAATGCAAGCATCGCTTTCAATAATACCTGTACAGCTCACAATAACGCGGTAACCACTAAACACAGCAGAACGTAGACAACTGTAAGAACTCAAGATGACATTGCTATGGGGTACACTTATTCATTCCATCCCCTATTCCCTTAGGTTTACCTATACCTTTTTCACTATAAGCTGAAAGGAGAAGTAAACAAAACTTAAATGTATCACTCCGCCGAACACATGGCAGCATCACGTGGAGAATGACGGGAGCTAAGACTCGTGAGAGGAAATTGCTTCAGACAGAATGCGAATGCAGTATATTGCGCAGCTTGGGCATCATTAGCTTTTAAACACTATATGTCTTACTCCTATATTTTGCTTTAAATCCTAAACTTATAACACATAATACTAAGAGTAGACAAGTAAAAGTTGTGGCTTAACAGTTCGGCATCTGTGATTAAAGCTACTGGATTTAACTGTTCTTAACTTCAGGCTTTAGAAATCATTCATTTAATGACTAATATCAGTATACCACCTTTGCTTTAACCTTTTATGAGTCAACAAGTTAAATAACGTTTAGTACTATAGATTAAAACACAACAGAAAACAAACGCGACCCAAGCAATCCGAGCAACAATTCTGCTTCACTAACAAAGAAGTTCAATTATTGCTAAACAATGGCTAACCATATTAATTGTCAATTAAAGGTGGATTCTTTTCACAGAATTTGTTAAAAGGCTTTAACACAATTGCCTTCTCTCCATTTCCCGTGTTTATGTTTTCCACAGTGGCAGAAGATTCTCAGCCGGAAACCGGAAACGAACTGTAGCGCCTGCGTATAGCCTCTTAAACCCTCTGATATAACGGTTCATGTAGTTATAGGTGAATGGAACAACCACTTTTAGTTTCATAAATTTAACTGTTGCAATAATGAGTTTTAAATTTCTCTGCAGGAGAAACCACAAAATGTTACGATCTGAACTGGAACTGTTTTTTGTAGAGGAAGAGACGACATGCTAAGCGAGAAAGGTTGTAGTTTGCCCACCAGCCAACGAGGCGCTGTCTTGTCACGTGGTTTTGTTTACTTCTCCTTTCAGCTTATAATGAAAAAGGTATAGCTGCGCACGTTTTCAATTAATAAAGAGTGATGTTAGTCTGATTTTGTCTCAATGAAGTATTAAAATAAGAATCTTTGGCATATTGGCAGATGTAGGTTTTCTCCTTTTTCAGATCATTGTTTGAAGTATGTCGAATACGTCGAACAAGAAATGACAACCACAAAACACACATCACCACAAGAACATAAGCTATGGTAAATATAAATCTATGGATCTGAGTCATTTGACACTTGGTAGAGATTTCGGTGCCAAAAATAGATTTTTCGTTTTTTGTTGTAATGGATTATAAATGGCATAAGGAACATATGTGTGTGTGTGTGTGTTTTATTTGTTATTTGGACCTTTAAAGAAATGTTATAGTCCAGAGATGTTATAGTATATTGGTATGTAACAATGTGCTCACCTTGTTTTTTGGCATTTCCCGTAAGTTTGATTTTCTAAACTTCAACACACCTTTCTCAAAATCTATTTAACTTAGAAGTTTGAAATTTTTTGCGGTTGTACAGAATGTGTAGCTGCATTTCGTAGGTTGAAGATTTTGATCCTAAATTACAAGCTTCCACTAAAAAAAAAAAAATCACAAATTTACCAAAATTACACCAAAATTATTTTATGACTATTTTTTAAAAATTAAATTATTCCCTTAAATGAACAAATAGCCGGCTATCTTAAGTTACTTATAAAAACTAATAATTAAAAAAATGGCAGAGTTCTGATCTTTATTTTCAGAGAAAAGTACCTATAAATGAAAGCATTTTTTTTTAGAAATTATTTTACGATGTATTTTTATAATTAAAAGATTTAAAGATAGGTAAAAATATTTATACCAGTATGCTCAGAAAACCTTCTTTAATAAGCAATAAAAAGTTAATTGTCCTAGATGGTGAGATTCTAGAGCAAGCTGTCTTTCTTTTAATTGCGAAAAAGCGTAAAAATACCCTGCGATCTCTACCAAGTGTCCTTAAAGGTATTTCAAACACTTCCATAAATAAAATAAAACTCAGCAAGGAACATACTGCCCATGGTAAGTGCTGTAAATCTGAAATTTGGCTGCAATCACGATTTACTTGATTAATGTCACGATAAAGCACCTCAAAACTAAGAAAGTTCCTTTACAATGCTTCGTTCAATATTATCTCAACTTGTAGCTTAGCTGCGAGATTTCCACAGCATTATATTACACAGTTATAATTGTAGACATCGTAAATAAAATAATTTTAGTTTTTAGTTATTTAAAGTCATAAGTAGTTAGTTTATATCTTAAATATTGACATGAGTATAATTTGGACGGTTATTAAACGCATTTTAATAACCTTAGTCGACAAAAGCATAGTAGCGGCATTTTGTAATTCTCCCGCGTAAACCTCACCTTCCCTCTATTCAAGCCTTTGGAATGCTTATAGTTCAGTGCTTTTATAATACGATAAAGGTCAAATTCTGCAGTCCACTGTCGAAGCCAGAGGTCAGAGTGTACAGCCAAATACACATACAATAAACTGAGAGTTGCTTCTGAGCCTCTTCTCTATAATGCAAGATACTAATAATTTATAGCATTGTTGCCAATACTCTTCACGTGCCGCAACGCGTTAGCTAGCAAGGCGCCAAATTCTAAAAGGTTTAGTGTGCTGGCGAAAACACTACAGTGCTGAATATCTAGCACTGGCGACAGTGTCCGCGTTTGCACATTGCAATTGCAGTCTTTCACAACTGCGATGCACTCGTATGCAACAGCTTGAACATCCTGCTTTCCCGTGATAATGTTTGCATTCCCCTTGCAACTTTATTTTTCCCCCCACTTCAAATTAATTTTTTTTTGGGGGGGGGACAAAGAGTCACATTATGGAAACTATACCGCCTCCGTTCTAAAAATATTTGACGATGTAAACAAACGCACGTGTGTGTGACGCCATTGGATGGTTCACGCTTGTACATGGTGGAATCATAGTACAGGTGTGGGACCAGCACTGCTTGTTTTCGCTCGGTCTGCGGAGTGGCGTCATTTTTACTTCAACATGTGGAAAAAAGCGAGCTTGCTTATGACTAGGGAACGGATTTTTAGGTAAATACATATTTTTTTCTGCTTGCGGTTACAAGCGCGAAACTAAGCATAAATACTGAATATGCTGCCACTCTCACAAATACAAAGTTTTACTTCACATAAAAATACATAATTTTAGAATAAAAATATGTAATTAAATATGTTGCACGATTTAGTTATTAGTACATATTTTTATGCATTTTACCAATATACTATACCGAGCTTTGTTTCTCCTTTTATTGTGTGTGGCAAAGAACATGATTTCGTTTTTGAGAAGAGAATCTATGCAACCTTCTGCATATCCTGTAACCTCAGATTAGATTACGTGTTGTCAACAGCTCGCTACATTATAAACATAATATACACGTAACACGCAGGAAAGAAGTTTCAGATGTCAGAGTATTGCACCATGTACTTGAACTCAACACGATTACGCGCTCGAGTTATTCTTGCTCCTTCAGTTCAGTTCAGGCCGGGCAATGCTTAATATATATGTTGAGTGATTCGTGTATCGTTACCAAAATGCCGAAGGTAAAAGGTAGTGTAAGTTTACGGTTGCAACAGTACGTTAAAGAATTCTCAAATTCATTCGGTACAGATGGAAAAATTCTATATTGTCAGCCTTGCGGGAAGTCTATAACAGCCGATCAACGCTCCCAAG
The DNA here is from genome assembly GCA_030765065.1 of Deroplatys truncata. NCBI lineage: Eukaryota > Metazoa > Arthropoda > Insecta > Mantodea > Mantidae > Deroplatys > Deroplatys truncata. The sequence continues at coordinate 48,314,026 of CM060984.1, read as the reverse complement.
TAACGCAGCATTTATCCGGCAACAAACATATATTGGCGGCTTCACGTTCTTCTATGAAGCAGGTGCTTTTAAGTGAAACAGGACCCTCCAGCTCATATTCCGGACCTTCCAAGTGTCGTGAATTTTATTCAGATTTATGCCGAACTTTTGTTTCGGCGGATATTCCTCTACATAAAGTGAACAATCCAGAGGTTAAAACGTTTCTCGTGAAGTACACCAACTTTGATCCTCCAGATGAATCTACTTTAAGGAAATACTACCTTCCAAAATGCCACGAAGAAACATTACGAAAAATCAGGGCTGTGTACGAAAATGAGAAAATATGGGTGTGTATTGATGAAACTCAAGACTCAACAGGAAGATAGGTGGGAAATGTAGTGGTGGGAGTTCTTAAAAATGACGAGACAGTTTCTAATCGTGCGTTTTTACTTGCTTGCAAAGAAATGTCGGCAGCAAATCACATCAATGTTGCTAGGCTCTTCAATGAAAGTATGCACATATTATGGCCAAATGGTGTTATGTACGATGACGTGCTTATTTTCGTTACCGACGCAGCATCTTACATGAAGAAAGCCGCAGAACCACTTAACGTCAGCTATCCGAAAATGATACTCGTACATGTGACTTGCGTTGTGCATACGCTACATAGAGTGTGCGAAACTGTTCGGTCACTGTATCCAATGTGGACAAATTGGTATCCAATGGAAAGAAGATGTTTGTTAAAGCCCCTAAGAGATTTGATCTCTTTAGGAACAAAAACTCCAATGTTCCATTACCACCAACACCAATTGTTACTCGCTGGGGCACTTGGCTTTCAGCAGTGGTGTACTATGCGGAACATTTTGATAGCTTTAAATCGGTTGTGGATGAACTGGACAAAGATGATGCTTCATCTAATAGAAATTGTTCAAAATCTGCTCAGTGATAGTTGTTTAAGAAATGACGTGGCGTATATTGCTGCTAATTTGAGTTTCTTGTGCGATTCCATTAAAAAAACTAGAAGCAACAACTAATCTCTTGATAGAAAGTGTTAAAGAAATCGTTAATGTAGAAACGAAAATCAACTCACTCGAAGGCTTAAAAATGCAAACTTCAAATCGGTGTTTCAAATTATGAGACAAGTTGCCCAAGTTCTAGGTCATCAAGTAAACATTGAGAATGTAAGTGCTAGTGACGTACCTCTTATGAAATATGCAAGAGTGACGTCATGTGACGTAGAAGGATCATTCTCCCGATACCGGGCAGTACTCCGTGACAATCGGCAGAGATTTCTAATGGACAATTTAGAGAAGGCATGTGTTGTGTAGTGTAACTCCAAAGAATTTCCAACAATTGACATGTGATATCAATAATCCATCACTGGTGAGTTATCAAAACATTTCTTTTTATTACAAATTTTTCATTATGTAAAATAAAAGAAAATATTTTTGTGGTTTAATAAATATTTTTAACTTTTGGGTAAATTGCCTTACTTGCCCCGGAATTAGCGACTGAAGTGATGTCTTAGATGTCCCTGGATGTCCTACAGATGGCACTGTATCTCATTCTCTGACTTTAACGCAATGCTGGCAACATATGGATAATGCCACCGAAGTCGGTAAGATACTCAGCCTCAAGGCGTAGCCGAGAGATTGAGGGCCCTCAGCAATGTGCTGTTCTGCGAACGTGAATCATTCGAGTTTTAGACGCGCAGATCCCTCGGCTACGCTTAGAGGCTGAGGGCCCTGCGCGTCTAAAACTCGAATGATTCACGTTCGTAGAACAACAGCGCATTGCATATTTAGTGCATTTCACTTTTTATTTAGGTTGGCAGTACCCACTTTACATGTGATTTATCGGAAAAATGGCTACGTTTGTTGTGTTCCTGACGCGATTTACCTATATAAGTAAACAGGCGGGCAGGTGGGCACCAGACACAGAAGAGACCACATCATATTCTAAACTCACTCCTAAGATAATTTATTCACTTCCTTATACCTAATATACGTCGAAGCAAGTACGGCATTTTCGCCAAACTTTTTAACAAATATTTTCTTGATTTTTAATGCATAAAAATAAACAAATTTAACTTTTTTAGCTCCTAAAAATCCGTCCCCTACTTATGATTAAGGCGAGGACAATAATAACACAGTTGTACGTGAAAGCCTGTATGCTTTCTTTATCTAATTAGCATAGATAATAATGTTCAGTTTATAAGTAGAAACTGCGTCGCATTTATTTTTGTTTACATTAACCTGGAGAATACACTCCATCGGTCACCACCTGATGACGTATTGCTCATCACATCGGCTCTCATTGTAGATCCTGTTGTGTCTGTGTTGGAAAACCTCTTATAATTGTTTTTGTGGTAGAAAAATGTTTTCGTTTCTCTCCAGGACGTTATACATAAAGGCTCAACTGGCTAACAAAATAACTGTAGACGACACAGTATATGAAATTGAACACACATTTTTCTTTTTATTGTTTCGTGTTGTAACAGGAAACCAACAAAAAACCGTTCATATTGTGTGTTGAAGTACATCGCTACACATTGGGTGGTATTAATAAAAGCGAGCCTGACTTAAAACTCGCAATTTCTGAGCCATGACTCACTTCTGTATTAATAAAACGCAACAACGGACTGTGACTTCACTTTAAGAGCCATAGCTTACGATTTCTTAAGCCACCTCAGTAGCTGTCTCAAACTTGAAGGCGATGGCTCAATTGCAAGTGAACGTCAACCTAAGAAAAGAAAAATACTATAAAATGCGCCGGGATTCTGAAGACTACAATTATAAACAACTTTATAGGTTTGAGAAAGAAAACGTGAGGTGGCTCGCCCAGCATTTCCTTCCGGAAACTGTGGAGACAAGAGGACCCTTATGTACTACGGAAAAATGAGAATATTTCTACGCTGCATTGGGAACCCCGGATTCCAGTCTGGCGTGGCAGAGGACTTGGGCGTTTCACAAGGTACAGTTTAAATATATTTTGGAAAGTTTCTTCTGGCATTAAACCAAAATCGAGAAACTGGATCAAATTTCCAGCAACCACTGCAGCACTACAAGCTGCTAAATTTGAATGGCAGCGTTATTTTACATTATTGCAACCTCTCAAGAACAGTAAAAAGTTTTGTAACCCTGGACTATTTCATAAAACAGAGCTTTACTAGTAGCATCAGTAAACTGGAGAATAATCGAAAGTCGTCCTTAGTATTCTTAACGAAACTATAGATGGATTTGATTCCCCTTGAATAAGGTCTAAAAACTTATTTTCCAGTTTTTCAGGGCTTGTTGCCTGTCTGTCGCAGATCAGACTTCACTTTTAGGCGACTTTTCATATTTCTTATTTTCTTCGCTGTCTGGTCTTCTGTTAGGCGAAGATTCAGATTCTCTGCACTTCGGTCATAGCAGAAGCCTTTTCCACTTGTCCGCAGACAGCTGAGATTTGCTCATCTCTTTTGGAGGTTAAGTTAACAAAAGAAGATACTAACTGATTGCTTTCTTCGGTCATTTCTGATGGATATAGTGCCACAAAAATACCTAAACCGAATCGAATGTTTACTGCCGCTCGACAATAATGCATTTGCAATCAGGAAGAGGGGAAACACGAGTCAGAGACTCGCAATCATAGAGCCAAGGCTCAGCACGGAGGGGAAGTTTTTATTAATACCAAATCTGTGACTCCCGACTCGCTGCTACCGACGACTCGGTTTTGCTACAAGCCATGACTCATGAGTCACGGTTCGCTTTTATTAATACCACCCATTGATTACCTCCAGCACGCATTACTTAATCACTTGTCTAACAATGTATATTAAGACTTCTACATGTTTATTTATTATCTTCGCGAATTTGTCTCTTTTAGCGCACATTACTCTCGCGGAAATTTGTCACTTTTAGCACATACGTATTACTCTCGCGGCTATGTTAAAAAATTGCATTACATTCTTAAAATTAATTCCGGTGCGAAAATCTTGTTGCGAGGAGCACCGGTTCCTCCTGGTTTTGAAGTCAAAAACTGCGTTACATTCTTCAATTAATTCCGGCGCGAAAATCTTGTTGCTAGGAGCAAAGGTTCCTCCTGTTTTTTGAAGTCCAATAGCTGCGTGAATTTTCCAAAAGCATCTCGTACATATACAATTTTGGGAGGTGCGAATGTGAAGTTAACAAGCTAATTCTATTGGTCCACGAGCGTGCGAATTTACTTTACATTTAAACATTAACAAATCTCTGTTAACATGATTGGCCAACTCGGGGAAACAGTAGAATACGGTAAAAAAAACTCCCGTTTGTGAACTATTTCGGACTGTCCCCAGCGTTAGTTACTTTTGTCCTATTTGCACGGCAACTAACAAAGACTTCTACAAACATGTAGTAAAGTGTGTCATAACCTTTACTGTTTTTCTTTCCAACGCTTGTTATATTTCTACTGGTGCGGAAGTCTAAAGTTACTTAAATCAAAATATAGGTTCAGATATATTTCTTTACATTGCACATTGAATGAACCTTGCTATATAAAAATATAACACAAATGAGACATTAAACATACAAACATAATAACATCGTAGTAGAGGTGTAAATACTGTCTCAATATAAAACACTAATTTTTCACTGTAAGCTACAGAGGAACTACTCCATTACTCTAAGACGCTTGTATGTGTTTACTCAAGCAAAATATCATTATACACAGCAGCTATATAATTATAATAAACAAGAATATTTATGAATTAAAATAACACTACAAATAAACTGAATGCAGTAAAATTAATTGTATTTTGGTTATAATAGTAATAATACCTTCCTATATAGAACACAAGATAAATAATGACGCTGCATATGAAGTAATTACCACGTTTATTATGTGCTTCTTCCTTCCAAACTGCCATTAAGGATATTAATCGATGAAAATAAGGAAAAAAAGGCTAAAAATAATAAACATTGTTTTTGTGTTATTACATACAACAAACCTTTTACTTTAGTTCTCCAGTTCTTATAGCCGTATGGGAGATGTACATTTAAACCATGGTAGATGTACAGCCTAAGTCAAAATAAATGATCAACAGCCGGAGATTCCAAAAATGTCGGAAGCATTCGCTGACGTTCACAATATACGACTAATACCACCCTGCGTTCATTTCAAAGCTATGCGGTAAGTAGTAAGATGCCTTTCACTTTGGTTGTATGCATCGTAGCCGAGCGGTGAAAGGCACGTGCTTCGTGATTGGAGCAAACTGGGTTCGAGTCATTGGCGTAAATTTTGTATTATTTAAATTTGTTAAATATATGGCAAATGCCGTATGCTTTCCATGCATAAGATCTATTAATTTTAAGTCATTAATGCACAAAAACGCATTACTCTTTTCGTTTTCAAAATAAGTGCCACATTAGAAGGAATTATTAAGTGCATTCCATACTATTTGCATACGTATAGAATTTTAAGGGCAGCGTATAGCGCCCAATTCTTAAACATGTGACAATCGCTGTTCTCTTTGTATCTATAATGCCGTGTAATAGCTGTTTCTGCGAAGGTTTATCAAATTGAGTTTTTATTTATGATGTGCTTTAACTGCTATGGTCCTTAGCGTCCCATTCTATATTGGGCGTGAATGACCTGTAATTTTGCTCAGAGGCGTTCTTTATCAGGACTGAGGTTCTTTTACGTGCCGTAAATCTACGACAGGGGACCACCGGCTTTACTTCCCTTCCGAAGGAAGCCATGCTAAGGATTTTTACGCCCGAAAAAATCCATCGCCCTCCGCTGTGTTTGAAGCCGCGAACTAGGGAACTAGAGGCTAGAATGGTAACCATTACACCACGGAGGAATATAAAGGTTTATCTGGACTAAAATGTAGTAGATAGAAAAATAAGCTTAGTAAGAATAATTTGTATACCCACTATAAAGATAGAGGGTAGAGAAAGTAATGTGAATGTATCACAGCATGTTTTTCATTTAGGATTATAATCTTTATTTCTTATTTAGTTTGAAAACGAAAAGGAATGTTTCAGTTTTTATGTGCGAGCATAAAATCAAATAAGGCTTGGCAACTGGAAATTATATTATACTATGCGTAATACACACTGCGTTTTTCTGAAGAAAAAAAATTATGCTCGGGATGCTAACCTCTGTAGGGCTCATTACTTCGTACCTACTTATAACTGCTCGGCTGTAAGCGCATATTGAGTGGCTGGGATTCAATGTGAAAGGGACAATAGAACGAAGCTAAAAGCACGCGTCCCAAGACACCATTATGAACCGGCCGCGGAAACGATTTGGATTAGACAAATATACTCTTCGAGAGTTTGCTCATATTTTTTGTTTGTTGTGTGTGTGTGTGTGTGTGTGTGTGTGTGTGTGGTTTTTTTTGTTTGTTTTGGTCTTGGGGTGTACATTTAAATGTCTGTAAACCCAGGTACCTATAAAATTGTGGTAAAAAAAATCAAGTTTTGCGTACATTAAAGTGAACAAATCATTCAAAGAAGCCGCAAAAATTTTCAAATGAATAACTTAGGTGCAGAGAAGCAGACGACGGAGGATCTGCACACATATTAAATGCTTCTTAACAGCAAAGACCAGAAACAATACTATTTAGCGTTACGTTTTAAACTCTGTTTTTTCGGGTTTTTAAATATCTGATATTTTAAAATTATTCCACATAATGCAGTTTTCGGTATACGTGTGTGAAATTTGCTATACTTCCTCACAAATAGCAACATTAAAAATGATGTGAAGTTTTTTTTTTGTTAACATGCTTAGTTGTGGAGTAATTAAACAATGATATCAATGTTGTGTAAATGTGTAAGCTAAAAATTGAAGACTATAAATATTTTCTCCCAACTAGTAGGATAATTAATTAAATACTCACCTCTATAGTTTATTCGTATACTTTTAAAGAGTGAAATTATAAAACATTACTCTTTTAAAAATATAATTGTACTTTATGGAGCATTTTTTCCAAAACCGTAAAAAAAGTGCGACTATCTCGGGAACCACGCTGAATAGATGCATGACATTTGATACGAATTAAAACCCTAAATGCTATATTAAATTTTGAAATGAATCGTACTGAAATTTATATTAGAAATTCCACAAATGAGTCTCCTTATGTAATCTCTTTCAATTTCTTTATGTTTTTTCTTTGTGATCTATTAGACATTTTTATTGCTTTATTAAATCCTCTTATACTAATAAAAGTTTTCGTTGAAATCAATGTTCTTAGTACTTCCTATGAAATAGCAGAAGTTATTTCCTAGTTGTGTTTTATTACTTCATTGAGTAATTTCACGGTCGTTTGATATGTTTATCATGGATAACAAAGTCCCCATGCACGTTTAAAAACATGCTTTCCATTACAGTAGTAACCAGATAGAGTTTCATGTTAGGCAGAAATACATTTTCTCTTGAAATAGTGCTAATCCAATATTTATTGTAAGCCGACATCCATTTTGTGTATATTCCTAAGTCAGGATTCTGATTAATGTGTTTAAATGCTGTGTAACCCGCAATATATTTAAGCTCCTCCTGAGATATTCGCTTCTGCGCCGATATTTCACAGTTTCCGGTGCATCTTCTTCTTCATGTTCTTGGGCTTCTACACCATCCGGTTTCAGGATTCTTTTAAATAATTTCTGCCGTTGCACAAAGCTCTGTTTGTAATGCATCCGCGCTTTGTTTCCTGGTTTATATCACAAATAGTAAGCATTTTTCCCCCTTTTAAGAAAGAAGATCAGAAGTATTATTACTCTGACGAAACTCAAACACAAAACTATTCCTGAAATTGAAATGGAAAAACAGTATCCTTGAATACAACGTTGTAATGTAAATACTAATATGCTACTGTTGCTAATTATAGAGCATCAAGTTAGGTAATTTAGTAAGTTCCCATTTTTCAGGAATCCATTTATCTTTCGGATATAATATGTCATTTTTGTTTTGTTTTGCTATAGTAATTATCACATCCATACACTGCACAGTGACTCATTTTAAAATTGGAGCTCACAACAGCGAAACAAAAGCTATTAATCCAGTATGAGTGACACTGTAAACGTTTCATTAACGCGCATAAAACACTATTAATGAATCGTCACCAAAGTGTTTGCAAGCAAGGTGACGTCACCTTCTCTAGCGTAACTCCGCCCTACATGCGCATCTTTACTATTTTTACGTTTTTACTTACCTATACTATGATTCCACCATGCCCTTGTAACACTTGCGGAAACTAAATATAATTTTAAAAAATTGAGTTTTATTTATGGACGCTTTTTAACAACTATGGTCCTTAGCATCCCATTCTATATTGGGCATGAAAGATCCGAAATTTTGCTCAGAGGCTTCTTTATCAGGCTTGAGATGCTTTTAAGTGCCGCAAATCTACGACACGGGTAAATAAATATAGTTCGCTATCTTATTTCAACGGCAAAAAATATAAACATACAGCTTACAAATGGAACAGTCAAATAGCCTCCAATTGTATTGCGTTACTTAAATGTTAAAGCAATCGTATGTATTATTTTGAGAACACACAGCCCTTGCGCAATTAAGGGGACAAGGAAGTGTGACATTCAATGAGTACAGCATGGCCATCATCTGTAATATGTGAAATATATCAAAAGGGAAACCGTTATAAAGTGGTGAAAAATAGATTATGATGAATGTTTCTACAAGTTGTGCGAAAAGTATCCTACATTAGCAATTGAGGACATACCCAATTTGTCAGCAGAGCCAACTTGTGTTTTAGTGCTAATGATTCACGCAGTGCAATACTGAAAACAAGGCCAGGGGCGATTCTTTCTTGAAGTGTTTGAATCGCCGAGTCACCTATTTTTTTTAACAGGCTTACTGTTATAACTTACCTACTAGCATTTATTCGTATTTATAAAAATTCTACAAATTGTAGTTTTCGTAATGAAATCCCTGACTTAGCGATCCGCCGGTCGGTCATGAACCTTGCTACCTCATCGACAATACTGCAACTTCAAAAGGGGAATCACAACGCAAAGCGTCATAGAGTAGAGCGTAAACTGGTTGGCGGGGAGGGAAAGCATACTTGATTGCCATGACCACTGACGCGTTTCGTGGCGGAGAGCTTTTCCGCAACACTCAGTGTTTTTAACACAGTGCAGGAAGTTTTTCACTTTTTCTCGTCTATTTGAAGTGAAATAGGTTGGTAGAACTGGCAGCGCTTAGAGCGAGTGCAATTATTATTTATATTGGTTTGCATTGTGTGTTAAAACGTGATTTTTGCCTTAGGTGATTAGCGGTTATTATTGTGTGTTATGTGATCGCAAAAAGATAAAAAAAAACAGAAAAAAAATCGTCTTAATATGTAAGCATTAAGGTGAAGTCTTATTTTAATTAACGAATAGCTGAAGTAGTAATTTCTCTTTGTTTTTTATCGCGATGTAGCCCATAAATTTATTCTCTGCATTTGTGCTGGTTCCCTCCCGCTCACAGTTCAACTGTTGCTTAACATCGATGTCATTCTATACTTGTAGACGATCAGTAGGTGACTGACGCCTACTTTTAAACTGGACGCATGGGCTACATAGTAGTAATAGTAGTAGTAGCAGTAGTAGTAGTAGCAATAATAATAATAATAATAATAATAATAATAATAATAATAATAATAATAACATCAATAGTTTCTGCGGAATAGGGATGCTTGGCCAATTCGTCCAAAGCCTCCCCTAAAACAGGCCGGAAAACCTCGAGAAAGAACGAAGAAGGTAAATGCGATGAATTTGTTAGAAGTACTTTTCTCGTAAGGTGCATAGCTTCTTAGAAGGAAAGAATAAGAAGGAAAAAAAGCCACCAAAGTAGCATATTATAGGGGAAGCAGGGCCACTTTTTTGCGTTTATATGGGAAAGGATAGGGAAAACGAGGGTAGATGCTAGGCTAGATAGAGGCTGGAGTGGGGATTACAGACCATTTTAATTGACGGTCTGTCACAAAAAATCTATTATTACCGTTAAATGCTTATATCTCCTGAATGGAAAGAGATAGCGATATTCGGTAAAGGCTGATTATATCCTTGGAATGTGGCGCGTCATTGACTGTTGTTCCAAGTTGACCTGGTGGTCTTGGGTTGAATCCAGTGACATAAATACAAATTTATCTTCGAATAACATCAAAAGTAATCAAGATAAATATGCCGAATAAACATTTATATCTAAGATAGTTTCTTTGTAATGCATATTTGACTACTGTCGTCCTGACGAATGTTACATCTCTTGGATGAATGCATGACTAAAAGGTAAAATAACTCAAAGAACACGCGGGACGCTGGCGCTTCCTAAAGTGAATACGAGAGCTATACTTCCTCCCTGACCGTAGCTAGACCAGGTTATTCCCACCCCACTCTGCGGTGCTACCAGCCCCCCTCCTTCCCTTTCCATGCCTGTTACTACCTTCCTCCACCTCCTTTCCGCGCTCGCTCACCCCTTCACCATGAGTAGCTGTGAGGAAGCAGCCATATTGAAGGGTTTAACGTAGATGACAGCCATGTCGGGTATATGAAGACGCCATTATATGCGTTAAACGCGCGCTTGAGTTGATTTTAAAAATGGATTGCGCGACATTATATTTAACAAAGACGAGCTTAAAAATGACATATGATAATCTTTACGCTAAATGCAAATAGCTGGAATCGGTGACTTTAAAATGTTTACGCACTTCGAACTGAAAATATATGATAAATTTTCTAATACGATACTAGAAGCTTAAAATCCGAGTAACCCTGGAAAAAATTACTTTGCTCGTGATTACAGTCAAATGTAGCGGTTTTCTGTGATAACTGTGTACTGATTCTTTAGGGTGAATGAGGGGGATGAGGGAGCGAAAGTACTGACGGATTGAAAACACAAAATAATAGGGTATATACATGAATTTAATTAAATAAGGAGAGAAAAACCTCTACGCTTTTTCTAAAGTATTATAATAGAAATTATGTTGACTTTGCTATGTAATGGATTGCGGTGGTTGGTATGGTAGGCATTGAATGTAAACATCTGTCTGAATGATCGAGCGCGTTTCAACATGTCGGTCTGATCCCAGACAGTCTGTCTACAGGTATGACGTCATCTGGCATGGTAGCCTATTGTTATGAGTTGTATGGTATAAACCTGTTTTTACGGTCTGGTACAGATGATTACGTCTGTGGTTTGCATCGGAGATCCCTGGTTCAATTTCCGTAGGGAGGGTCACTCTAACCTTAGGTTTCTCGCAGTTTTCGCTGGTCTACAGGCGAATGCCTGGGTGGTTTCTCATCTATCACGATTTACTTTCCCTTTCATTTACATCTTTCACGTCTACAATCCGAAGATCTCCCTGGTTCGATTAACATCGCCTGTTCACTCTGACCTCAGATTTTTCGCGGGTTTCCCTGGTCTGCAGGCGAATGCCTGGCTGTTTTCTCATCTATCGCAATTTCCTTTCCCTTTCATTCTCATCTTTAACGTGTGCTTCTAGGGCTCAGGAGTTCGATTACCGTTGGCTGCTCACTCTGGTCTCGGATTTTTCATAATTTTCCCTGGTCTGCAGGCGAATGCCTGAGTGGCGTATGCTAGCGCGATTTCCTTTCACCCTATATAATTTACATCTTTCACGTGTGCTTCTAAGGCCCTTGGTTCGATTACCGTCAGCCTCTCACTCTAGCCAGGGATTTTTCGTGATTTTTCCTGGTCTGCAGGCGAATGCCTGGATAGTTTCTCATCTATCATGATTTTCTTTCATTTTATTTCATTTATATCTTTCACGTGTGCTTCTAGAGTCCCTGGTTCGAGTCCCTTTGTCGCTCACTCTAGCCTGGGATTTTCATGGTTTTCCTTGGTCTGCAGGCGAATGCCTGAGAGGTGTATGCTATCACGATTTTCTTTCATTTTATTTCATTTACATCTTTCACGTGTACAATCTGGTCTCCCTGGTTCGATTTCCGTCATCCGCTCACTCTGGTCTCGGATTTTTTCGTGATTTTCCCTGATCTGTAGACGATCAGGGAAAATCAGGGTGGTTTCTCATCTATCACGATTTTCTTTCATTCTATATAATTTACACCTTTAATGTCTACAATCTGAAGTTCTCCCTGGTTCAATTCCCGTTGGTCGCTCACTCTGGTCACGGTATTTTTATGGTTTTCCCTGGTCTGCACGCGACTGCTGGAGTGGTGTATGCTAGCAAGGTTTACTTTCATTCGCATCTTTGTGCTTCGGTTTCGTTGCGCAGGGGGAATGCTTGCCTCTTGCTCGGTCGACGGATCGTTCACCACCTTCACGAGTCAAGCACCCGAATCTGTACGATTATACCCGAACAATACATCATTCTCGCAATACTTTACACTTTCTCTAAGCACCCGAACCTGTACGGAGACGCCCGAACATCAGTTAACACGAATTGAAATATAAGAGCTTATACGCTTCATCACCGTTTTAGTATTAAAATTCAGGATATAATTGATCTAAAAAGGTTCGTGCCTCCTCTATAAATAGTGTGATCTCGAGCATTGGACTTCATTCTGCTAAATAACTCTGAGGTGACAACGTTGTACTCTCAGAGAATAGTGGGCTTTCTAAAGTGTTATCAAGGTGAAAAGGTGCAGATTTCCTTGACAATGCTCGCAGTGCCAGAAATTCTGGCATATGAAGCAACAATGTAGGTCCTCAACCCCAACATGCGCCAAATGTGCAGGTACCCACTTCTCTGGGACATGCTCCGTTCCTCCTGCGGAACGTCAATGCGTTTTATGTGGCAATAACGGCCATGGAGCAACTTGGCGCGGTTGCTCCGCATACAGCGCAGCATGTCGTAAGACCATGCCCCGTGGACAGCCTCCTAGGGACCCCCATAGTGTAGGCAGAACGGCGAAATCATACGCAGAGGCTGTCGCAAATAAGTCAGGGTGGCTCATTAGGGACAGTAAAAGCCGGTCGCGTCCAGCCCCAGCAGCTGAGCCCTCTGAGGTTGGGAACCCTAGGCCAACTGCCGAGGCTGACCCAATCAGCAACGAGCGACCCCCTCGCACAGAACAAACAACCACTCCCCCAGTAAAGACAGGTACCTCACAAGTGGCTGATGGGCCTCACCCAGAAGCAAAGTCGCTCACCCCCGGGAAAGGAACCAAGCAAGATAAGGACAGGGATCCTAGCATGACAATGGTCAAACTAGTGAAAACACTAGGCATGTCCACAAGGAAAGTACAACTAAATAAGGTACTTGAAAAGGTTCAAGAGTTCTGCGATACGGTAGATCAGATTGGATCAGACCCCATCATAGTAGCTCACTTCATCTCAGAACTGCTGTTACAACTTCGAACGCCGTAATCATGGGTATTTCAGACACGATAAGAGTAATCTTCTGGAACTGCCACGGAATAAGGAAAAAGACTAAACACTTAGCAGATTTGCTACAAACACACTCGATACAATTAGCCTTATTATCTGAAACTCACATCAACAATACAGATCGCGTAACTATACCAGGCTACAGAATTTACAGGAACGATCGCGACCGTAGAGGAGGAGGAACCGCGATAGTTATACAAGCGAACATTCAACACCATCAAGTTAAATCTCCGGACTTAAATCACGCCGAAACCACGGCAATAAAACTCAGCATCGACAACACCGAAGTCGTAATAGCGTCTGTCTACAATCCCCCTGGGAACTTAAATACGGACGACTTGAACAAAATAATGAATTTAGGACCGAGAGTAATCGCGGCAGGAGACTTTAACTGCAAACACTTTGTATGGAATTGCAAGAACTCTAACGCACAAGGTGTTAAGCTACTGAATTACATAAACAATAGAAATTATTTAATAACAGGCCCGGAAGAGCCCACGTTTATACCTCATGCCGAATCACACGCCGGACATACTAGATATAGCACTTCTAAATAACATACGCTATAACATTGACGTAGAAGTCATGCAGGAGCTCACATCGGATCATTTACCGGTCTTGATGATCATTAATGCACCAATTGCATTTAAACCAGCTCCACTAAGACACAATTATAACGAAGTTGACTGGGAAAGTTCTAAAAACACAGTAGATCACTACCTCCCAGATCTTGAAATAAATTCTGCTGCTGAGCAAGACGCCGCCATAGGCAAATTAGAAACGGCAATTAAAATAGCCACCTCGGCTCACGTACCATTTATACAGCCACGCTCTATTAATGCCAAATTTCCCTATGACGTAAAAATGCTGCAACAAGCACAAAATAAGGCCAGACGCAAATGGCAAAGAACTAGAAACATACTACACAGAACAGAATACTATCAAGCCAAAGAACTCGCAAATGAACGTGCTAGAACATATATCCAAAACCAATGGGACAATACACTCGAGAATTTAAACTCTCAACAACACACGGTCTGGCGAATAGCGAAGAGCCTAGCGCGCAATCAGATTAATATACCTCCCCTCCACATCAACAATACGATAGCGGAAACTCCCCTGGCCAAGGCGGAAGCCTTCGCGGTCACACTCGAAAATGTGTTCTCTCCAAATCCTCCAGCTGTACAAGACGAATTTGTATTAGAAACAGAAACTGAAGCCGACAATATAGGCCAAATGCGAACACACAATAAGATGAGAAAAACAAACCCGGGCGAAATTGGCTGGATCATTAAACACCTGCCAACCAGGAAAGCACCTGGGCCGGACAAGATACCAAATGCGGTACTAAAGAATCTCCCGATCAGAGCGCTGAAGACACTAGCCAATATCTTTAATTATACGCTGGAACAAGGCCGGTTTCCCCCAGCGTGGAAAGAAGCTAAAATTTTATTGTTTCCAAAAGCTAACAAAAATCTCGCACATCCCATGAACTATAGGCCAATAAGCCTCTTGAACACTTTAAGCAAAATACTCGAAAAGGTTATACTAAAGCGAATAAATAAGCACATACACCAACATAATATTCTGATACCAGAACAGTTTGGGTTTAGAGCCCAGCATTCAACCACTCTTCAATTACTAAGAATGACGGAGGAAATCACCAAAGGTTATAATACGAATAAATCAACAGGAGCCATTTATCTAGACATTGAGCGTGCGTTTGATAAAGTATAGCACGCCGGGCTCTTAAAGAAGTTAAGACAATTCAATTTCCAAGACTCCGCTGTAGCCCTCATTAGGGATTACCTCCGCGATCGACGCTTTCATACGTCGGTAGAGGAAGCAGTCTCGAGCACTAAACCAATCAAGGCCGGGGTCCCACAAGGAAGTCTATTGGGGCCGACGCTCTTTAATTTATATATAAACGATATGCCCGATCTTGTAAGATCAAATAAATACATATATGCAGATGACACTGCTATAGTCACGCAGTCTACTCAACCCAAAATAATCCACTTGCGCTTGCAAAATGCGCTAAATGCACTTGAACCCTGGTTCACAAAGTGGAGAATCAAGGTTAATCCCAGAAAAACACAAGCGATAGTCTTCACCAAAAGATTATTTCACCGCAAAGATAAGCATGCTCTCCAGCCACTTAATTATCAAGGCGAGAGAATCGAATGGAAGGACCATGTGACCTATTTAGGTCTTATCATGGATTAGAGCCTGACCTGGAATAAGCACATTGCTAAAGTCAGAGCCAAGACAAATGGTCAGCTAAATAGACTGTACCCAATATTTAACATAAATAACCAGCTAAAAATAAATATGGGACTCACACTATACAAAACCCTAATTAGGCCAATCATGACGTATGCAGCCCCTGTCTGGGGATATGCGGCCAAGACGCACATGCATAAGCTACAAACACTGCAAAACAGGGTAATACGAATAACGAAACAACCGCCGGTAGCGCCGGCATATCTACTACACCAGGAATTAAAACTACACACTGTCGAAGAATTCGTAAAGAGCCTGAGCTTTAATCTCTATAAGCACAAGGGAAAGAATAAGAATAGACTAATACAAGAACTAGGTTCTTATGAAACCCACGAGAACAAGCACAAACGACCGCTGTCACTATTCGACAGAACCTTTGGCCCAGGGGAGCCCGAAATAGATATTCAAGCATACCTCGACTCATTAATAACATTACCACAATACCCATGACTGCGGCGTCACCACGTGACCGTTGGTAGCCCTCGAAGTCCTTGCTCTCCGAGCCAAGGCGGCCCCCGCGGACTGAGGGATCCCCCGCGAGTGGCATTGGCTCGCACCTACATTTTCAGACAGGCAGCCCGCCGTGTGCGCACTCTATACGACTATGCTAGGAATATGGATAATGAAACAGTGTATTAGATAAGGACGAGGCCAAACGGCTGTAAAACAAATACTCACAATTAATGTAACAAACACAAAATAATCATAAGATAATGACGACGCCACTAGGCGGAGTACAACACCCTTTAAACACAAATTAGCATTAACTATACACGATAAAGAGACGAAGCCATAAGGCGGAGTCAACTTCCAAATTAGAGCTAATCATCAAATAAATTCATTCTATACAACTAACGACTAATACAAATAAGTGTAAACATATGTATTGTGCATGCCTAGAATGATTTGTTTCAGGGACGCAGCCTCCGGCTCAAGATCCGACTCGCACACAAGGGCGCAACTGTGATGCTCAACACCTACAATATAACAAGACGACACGCCGAGGCGTGAACAAGGAATGACATATCACCAAACTTCCAAATTCGCCAGGGCGTAATCAGGGCTTCGGTCATGGTTACGTCCGACCTCCTCTCCTTGCCCAGGCTCAAGCCCTGAGGGCTGGCCAATATACCTACACCTCAAATCCGCAGGTGCATAGACGGTACTGCCACACCTATACCTGAAATCTCTCCGGTGGAGGTTTTTTAGTGGGTAGGGCCACGGCTCGCGCCGCGGTGGAGTCTCACACTCCCATCTATGGGGTTAGTACGCAAAAGTATTTTTCCTCCACTCGAAAAAAAATTGAACCTCATTCTGTTAATCATCTCTGAGGTGTTAACGTCGCTGTTCCCTCAGAAAATAATCGACCTTCTAAAGTGTTATCAAGGTGAAGAGGTGTACATTTCTTTGAAGAAAGGTTAATACGTTATTATATCCAGAAGAAAAATGAATAAGTCCTCATATAAGGATATCATTCCTAGTGCCTCAGGATATTCTTGTGGTAAATGCTGTAAGAAGTTCCTTCGTGGATATGATAAAAGACATGAGCTACGTTGTAAAAAGCCCTTCAAATGTAAATATTGTGATGTAGCCTTCAAAGACGGTTATAAGGGTCGCCGACACGAAGATGCGTGTGAAATAACCAGACCTGAGAAGAAACGTAGATTAGAACCTACTAAGCATGAGTTATTTTCTACAATGGATGACTGTGACATGAAAGAATATGAAACTTCATTCAATGGACGCTTGAAATCATATTTTATACCTTGTGAATCAACTAAGGACCTGAATATGTACCTGCAGGAGGCGAAACAGCGGATAATCCAGGCTGTACATAAAGAGCTTGGTATTCACAAACGTGTGAAAATTAATCTGCCTGCTGAGTGTTGATTTGTTAACAGTGTCGGAGAAACCTGCGACAAAACATTTAAAACACGGAATCAAGCTGTTTTCCTGGAAACGGACCTGGACTCTGTGTTGGAAACGAAAATGAAGAAGTTGGTTACTGAAATGGAGGAATCACAACTTAAGGGCAGCAACTGCTCTGCTTTCTGTAGAAGGAATTCGTCTTCGTATTAACAAGTACAATCCGTTAGGAGGAAGTGGCTACATACCCCTACCACCATCTGTTGAAGCAAGAACAGCCTGCATTAACATCCAGAATTTAACTGATAAGCTATGCTTTATGTATTCTGTATTAGCCAAATTTGTCAGCGTCAAGCCTCAACGTGTGAGCAAATACAAGCAACTTCAAAATAAATACGACTTCAGCTGTGTTTCCTACCCTACGCCACTTTCTCAAATACCTACATTTGAGAAGCTTAACAGGATGTCTATCAACGTCTTCGGTCTGGATGAGAAGCATGAAGTGTATCCGATAAAGGTTGCTGAGACTGAACTACCTTAACACCGTGATCTCCTACTATTGAGTGACAGTAGTGGGAGACATCACTACGTTTATATATAGAATTTTGAAAAACTTATTCGACGTCAGAAAACTATGCATAAAAAACGTGTTTATACCTGTAGGCGTTGTTTTACACATTTTTATGATCGGTGCTGTCGAAGTGGACTGGAAAAATTACAAGAACATACCTCCATCTGTAATCAGCATGGTGTTGCAAGGGTAGTTATGCCTACAAAGGAGAAATCAATTGTACAGTTTAACAATTTTGAAAGGATGTTGAAACTACCTTACGTCATCTACGCAGACTTTGAAAGCATTCTCGCCCCATGTCATACATGCATACCAAATCCTGAAAGTTCATATACATCCCCTTATCAGCAGCATGTTCCCATGAGTTTCTGCGTTTACGTTAAACCATCAACCGACGTTGAACATCTGGAAACTGGCCTCCCTAAGCATCCCTATGTATATCGTGTTGTTGATGCTGCTCAGAAGTTTATGGAATACCTGTCGTTCCTTGCAAAGGAAATTAATAATATATACAAATCTGCCATAGCTCTGAAACTTATAGATCAACAGCAGATGGATTTCAACTCCTCTACAGTATGTTACTTGTGCGGAAAAACCTTTACTGAAGAGAACTATAAAGTACGCGACCATGATCACATCAGTGGTGAATATCGCGGAAGTCTACATAAAGAATGTAATTTATCCTACAAAACACCTAAATATATTCCAGTCTTCATGCACAACCTCAGTGGGTATGACTCACACTTCATTGTTAAGGAGCTGGGAGGTACAAGTGAGCGGGTGGAAGTAATTCCTAGCTCTGAAGAACGCTATATATCATTTTCCAAGTATGTAGGAGATATAAAGCTTCGGTTTGTAGATAGTTTTCGGTTTCTCAGTACAAGCTTGGATAAGCTGGTGAAGAATCTAACATCGTACCCTGAAACAATGAAACACTTCGGAGAAGACAAGATGAAGTTGATGACACGTAAGGGTGTATTTCCCTATGATTACGTCACTTCAGGGATGTCTTGAACGAAACCTGCCTGTCTCCTAAGAACTACTTCTACAATAAATTGAATGAAGAAGAAATTAGTGATGCTGACTATGATCACGCTAGAAATGTGTGGGAGCTGTTTAATGCAAGAAACCTGGGTGAGTACAGCGACCTCTACTTAATCTCTGATGTACTTCCTCTATCTGATGTCTTTGAGACATTTAAATATCAAACCCTCAAAACACATAAAGTCGACCCTGCTCATTATTTTACCTCTCCAGGACTTATATGGGACGCCATGTTGCTGTATACAGGAATTCAGCTGGAATTGTTACAGGATTATGACCAATTACTTATGGTGGAATCCGGCATAAGAGCAGGTTTATGTCAAGTTTCCCACCGTTATGCCGAAGCAAACAATGCCTACATGGAGAAGTATGATCCGTCGAGACCAACCCAATTTATTACCTATGAGGACGCTAATAACCAATATGGGTGGGCCATTTGTCACGCCCTCCCTTATGGTGGATCTGAATGCGTGTCAACTGAAAAAATCGACTTAGAAAGACTACAAGAAGATGATCTTCATGGATATATATTAGAAGTTGATATCGAGTATCCTGCAGAACTCCATGATCTGCATAATGATTTACCATTCCTGCCTGAGTGTATGAAGCCTAAGGACTCGAGTACAAAGAAACTGATACCTTATCTTGTACCTCGAAAGAAGTATGTAGCACATTGCATGGCTTTGAAGCAAGCACTTAATCATGGACTACGGTTAACAAAAATTCATCGTGTGCTACAATTCCGCCAGTCACAGTGATTAAAACCGTATGTGGAATTTAACTACTACGACAACAAGCTGCAAATGATTTTGAGAAGGACCTCTATAAACACTATGTTTGGAAAAACAATGGAAAACCTTCGTAACCGTATGGATATACGACTAGTGACAAATGAGAAGACTCTGTAAAAGTTAATTGCCAAGCCTACGTTTATCGATCGAACAATATATGCTGCTAATCTAGCCGCTGTACATATGGCCTCTCGTCAGATCGTATTCAACAAGGCTATATACATCGGTATGGGTGTGTTGGACATTTCCAAGACATTAATATACCACTATCATTATGATGTGTTGCTGTCGTATTATGGATCTGAAAACCTGAAGCTTATGCATATGGATACTGATTCGTTCATTCATCGTGTGATGACTGAAGATGTGTACCAGGACAAGCTACGTTTTCTCGAACACCTAGATACAGCTGATTACCCTGTCAACCATATATGCTATTCAGCTCTAAACAAGAAGGTGCTGGGAAAATTTAAAGATGAGGCTAATGGTAAAATCATCCAGCGCTTTGTCGGACTACGACCTAAGATGTATGCACTAGATATCCATGGCTCAATGATAAAAAGATTAAAGGCATTAAACGTAGTGCTATTAATCAGTACATTACATTGGAGAGTTATACTGACTGTCTTAAAACCGGAGAAATCATCAGAACACACATGAACACCATGTCCTGGGAGCATGCTCTTGCCACAGTGCAAATGAATAAAATCACATTGACTCCGTTTGATGATAAAAGAGTTATTGCTGAGGATGGAATAACGACATATACGTATGGACATTACAGCATTACAACCAGCGTTTAAAAGAATGTAAGTCGAAGATGAAGATTTTCTCGTGAGTCTACAATCTTAAAAAATGAAGGTTATCCGTGTGCTGTGTATGCAACTAGCTGACGACGATGAAGAAAGAAGATGGAAGGGAAGGTGGTAACCCTGCCACTAGGAGCAATGCTAGTCTCAAGCCTAGATAAAAAGGGGAGAGACACCTACAACGAACTAAAATAAAGGCATGTTGACGTAAACTTTTCAATTAAAACTCTCGAATAATAAAACCTGAATAAAACATTGCAATTTCACTAAAAGAAAGTCGAAGTTATCTATGGTTAGCCAGATTAGGTTAGACAATGACTGAGTAGAATAGATGATGAGAGGAACGTTTGGGATTGGTCAGGTTAATCTAGGCTAGGCCCTCGTACTTATTGTCTAAGTTATGAAGGATGGATTAGTTTAGATTGCCTTAGTAATGGGTTGGTTACGTGTTGTTCTTACGTTTTGTTACGTGGTTACATGGTTGCTACGTGTTGTTACGTGGTGTTACGTCTTGACACGTGTTACGTGCTTATGTTACGTAGTGTAACGTCTTGTCATGCTATTATGTTACGTTGTGTTACGTCTTGTTACGTGATTACGTTTGTTGGTTACGTCTTGTTACGTGGTTATGTTAGATGATGATAGGAATGAATAGACAATGAGAAGATCCAGAGCATACAAGGTGGGAATAGGTTAGGACGTATACTTCACAGTAAACCGATATACAGTTTGTCCCTCTCCGTCTCGGGCACTACTGTTTAACATATAAAAAGTTTGTAAGGTTTAGAAAAAAACTATATAAAAATGTTGTAACGTTGGATGAGAAATGTTTTATAATCTAATTACTCTCTATATTACCGTATAAACATACATGCCTCCTCCTTCAACCCCTGTCTATCCTTGTATCTCTCCCGTTTTCCATATTTCTCCCATATAAACGCATACTCTACTCCTCAACCCCTGTCTAGACTAGTACCTCTCCTCGTATTCCCTACCACTCTCATATAAATGCATTTTCCTCCTTGAAGACTCTCTCAACCTAGCACCTACCTTCGTTTTCCTCGTCTCTCCATATAATGTCATTCAAACCTTCCTGACTAATACCTCTCCTCGGTTTGCTAGCTCTCCCATATAAAACGCCATATTCTACCCTTCAAGTCCTGTATGGCCTAGTACCTCTCCTTGTATTCCCTATCTCTTCCGTATAAAGCGTATCCCCTCCTCCTTCAGCATCTGTCTAGTCTAGCACCTCCCCTCGTATTCCCTATCTCTCCCGTATACGCCTATATTTCCCTCTTTCAGCATCTGTCTAGCCTATTATCTGTTCACGTTTTCCCTATCTTTCCCATAAAAGTAATACTCTACACCCTCAAACTCCGTCTAGCCTAGCACTTCTCCTCATATTCCCCTACCTCTCTCATATAAGGCGCATTCCCCTACTTCAGCCCTGTGTAGCCTAGCATCGACCCTCGTATTCCCTATCTCTCGCACATAAACGCCTACTCTATCATTCAAACTCATAGCCTAATACCTCTCCTCGGTTTGCTATCTCGCTCATATAAAACGCCATATTCTACCCTTCAAGTCCTGTTTAGTATAGCATCTTTCCTTGTATTCCCTATGTCTATCGGATAAAGCGTATCCCTCCCTCCTTCAGCATCTGTCTAGCCTAGCATCAGCCCTGGTATTTCCTATCTCTCCCATATAAACGCATTTTCCTCCTTGAACCGTCGCATCTACCCACGTTTTCCCTATCCTTTCCCATATAAACGCAAAAGTGGCCCAGCTTCTGTCTATCCTACCATCTGTCCCCGTTTTCCATATATTCCTCATATAAACGTATACCCTACTCCTTAACATCTGTCTACAATAGCACCTCTCCTCGTATGCCCTATCTCTGTCGTATATAGCATATCCCTCCCTCCTTCAGTCCTGCTCTACCTCGGAACTCTCCTCGTTTTCCCTATCATCTCGCTATAAACTCATTTTTCCTCCTTGAAGGTTCTCTCAACCTAGCATATGCCCTCGTTTTCCTCGTCTCTTCATATAAACGCATACTCTACTATTCAAACCCTCCTAGCCTAATTCCTCTCCTCGGTTTGCTAGCTCTCCCATATAAAAAGCCATATTCTACCCTTCAAGTCCTGAATAGTCTAGTACCTCCCCTCGTATCCTCTCCTTCAGCATCTGTTCACGTTTTTCCTATCTTTTCCATATAAACGCGCATTCCACACTTCAAACCCTGTCTAGCCTAGCACTTCTCCTCATATTCCCTACCTCTCTCATATAAGGCGCATTCCCCTATTTCATCCCTGTCTAGCCTAGCATCGACCCTCGTATTCCCTATCTCTGCATATAAACGCGCACTCTATCATTCAAACCTCTTAGCCTAATACCTCTCCTCGGTTTGCTATCTCTCCCAATATAAAGTCATATTCCCCCTTCGAACCCTGTTTAGTATAGCATATTTCCTCGTATTTGCTATCTCTCTCGTATAAAGCGCATCCCCACTCCTTTAACCTCTATCTAGCCTAGCATCAATCCTCGTAGTCCCTATCTTCCCCATATAAACGCATTTTTCCTCCTTGAAGGATCTCTAAACCTAGCATCTACCCTCGTTTTCCCTATCCTTTCCCATATAAACGCAAAAAGTGGCCCAGCTTCCCCTATAATCTGCTACTCACCAACAATCGCAAAAGTGTACAAGCTGTAAACAGTGATCCCGATTTGGCAAACTTTTGGAAATATACAGGGTGCGTCAAATAACCTCCAATGTCTAGTTTTTTTAGGGGGGTGTTTAGTACAATACTTGAGCTGTCAGGTAAACGGCAAAGAAAATAACAAGTTAACAACTTCGCCTGTACCATGACAAAATACAACTCTCCATCATTGAACCAGCGTACCAGAGAGAAAGACACGCAAACATCGGTAAACGACAAAACGACATGTTGGCAGGCTAAGGGCAGCCCGAAGGTATGTTAGACATGTACCTACCCTTGATAGGGCTTAACCATTTTATAGACAGGATGTGCGGATATAAAATGACGGGTGTGACCGAGGTAGAGAGGGTAAAAGGAGGTAGCAAGATTTGCTCCCGACGGTTGTTGGTCAGGTTATAACAACGACCCCTGTGCACTGCGATGTTATGGAGTACCAACATTCATTTTTCTTTTTCTTTTTTTTTCATTGGGGTTACTGTATTAAATTTTAAAATTCAAGTATCTCTTGAATGGATTGTATAGGAGCTCATCCTCAGTTGCTGGTGGAATTGCTCCTGTATTACCAGATGTACCCGCATGCCATGCTGGGGAAGCCTCAAGCGGCGTGTTCTGGCTTATAATCCCCAAGAGAGCGAACGAGTCGCTCCTACGGCGTGGGAATGTGTGTTAAAATTTTGCGGCCCGGCGACTAATTTCATCCTCCACGTAAGGAAAAGATGAGGCTTCATAGAGCAGTCTAACGGGGAAGGAGCAGTATACACAATATATAGCCAGGAAGGCTTTATTCCGTAGCCGTTGCAGTAGCAGCAGATTAGAGGCTGCAACTATGCCTCAAATCTCACAGGCATACAATACGATGGGGATTGTCAGAGGCGCAGCGGAAAAGGCGCAGCGTTAAGGGAATAGGCATTCCGGACCTTAGCATGGGGTACAAAAAGGCATAGCCCGAGTGGCCCGATGCGTCAGGTTCCTGATGTGTTTCCTAAAAGTTAGGTAATTATCTAGCTTAACTCCTGATTAGGTGATGGTATTCGCCCATTCAGTCCCTCGCCTGATAAAGGTGAATGAGGGGAGGTTTGCGGGAAAGCGGCGCTTAGAGGAATGGCGATACTTTTCTCCGGGTTGATGGACAATTGTCAACGCACACTCTTGGAGGAGGCAGAGGTGTGTCTGTATGGGTTGAAGGCTCTGCGAGAGTCCTTGTTAGTACAGTACAATAGCACGCCATCAACATATTGAGCTATATTGATCTGCTGCGCTCTAGGAAGATAGGCCACGAGCGTGGAGGATAGTACAGAGTATTTGGGGACTCTCCTCTTATTGACCTTTGTGTAGATTTGTTTCCCGCAACCGAGACAATAAAAGAACGGAACTTTAGGTATGTGTGTTGGAAGCTCCAGGGAATGAGCATGAACGGGAGATCTCATGCCAGGTCGTAGAGAAGCCTTCTCGACGTCCGGAAAGTCCGCCGCCCTTTGTCCCAGTGTTCCAAGGCAGCAGCTGCTGAGGCGAGTGCCCAGGACGGAAACCACATTGATGATCGAGGATGGCCTGAATGTCTCCAAGAATTCGGAGAGGGCGAGAAGTAATGTCTCGAAAACTTTCCAGAGGACACCGACAAGGCTGGTGGAATGGTGGCTCGTGGAATAAACCGGATCCTTTCCCTTCTTTAAAATGCAGGCAAAACAATATTGTTCTCATTCTAGATAACGCGCACATGTTGACATGTGGTCGCTAAAATAGCGCGACCATACCCTCCAATCACAGATGCTGGGGGAGTAATACATTTTAGGCGCTTTGTTTACATCGCCTTATAATCTTAGGACGGAGTCGGTACATCTGTTCTAGCAAGCATTACAGCGCTTACTGATGAAACATAAACAACCCAAATTCCTCAAGTTAATCATTCCACAGTAATTCCCCGTGGATCACTTGGTTTTCGCTGGAAATACCGCATATTACGTCAATAAATCAGCATAGTCGTGCACATTCTTGCTTACAAAGCTTTTCACAACGAATATAAAACAAAAAGAGCTTGAGAGAACTAATGACGACCTCTTTGTCAGAATGAAGCGATATAATCATAAGAAAGCAGTTTCGAAAGTTTACTGCACAGTGAGGAACGTCGTCTTTATGTGTCTACGGCCTGAAATACGAAGTGTAATTCTCAACATATGTGTTTAAGCTTTTTTTATGTGCGGATGATAAAGGACTGAACTAAATTTTTAAAAATATCCAACAATAAAACATAAACAATCCTGAGCACATTGTTGAAAACAGCATCATTCATTCTGGAAGCACTTTTATAATTAATACCCACCTCGCAGTGACGTCGTAAGGCTAAGATCGCGCCACGTTACTCATTGCCACATGCATTATTTAACCTTGGGTTTCATTTAATTCCTGTTATGTTGTGATTGTAGGACAGTTTTCCTTCCCTAGTGCTCTGTGAGGTGTAAGAACAAGAGTGCCTTCTTGGAGTGCTTATGGTAGCACAAATACTTTCAGCGTAGACAGAAATGTTGGTTATTATCATAGCCTTGTTTATAACTAGCCGTGAAATAAGTTGGTAATCCAGCACCTAGTCCGGCTACAGAGACGCGAGTGTATTCACTGTATTGTTTAAGCCTGTGTTTTAATGGCTAGTTGAATGTTCGCTGATGAAAATCCATGGGATATTACAATTAAATACGTTTGCTGCTTATTTATTACTCTTGCAATATCGCAGCTTGGAATACAACGGCAATATATTAATTTATGTGTTTAATTTATATCTTAATGATAAATAATATGATAAACTTTGTTTTCGCATACCCAAGCTGAAATTCAAACCTTGTTTCATTTTCGGGACCGCCGTGAATCTGAGCTACGGATTTTATTTGAAGAAGATTATTTAGTATTTATTGTCTCAAATCTGAAGGTTATTAATTTTGTCAGATACGTCTAAAAAAAAGTATATTTATAAAGTTGAAATTTAATAAAACCTGAACTTAAATTTGATTCACTTACTGTTAATGGCAGCCCTTGATTTATTTGAATATAACGTTTTAGCCATTATTATAAAACGTTTTTAAAAGAGGGAAGGAAATTATTGAATAGCCAAGATGATGTGTATGTATTTACATATGACTTCTTATTTCAGATACCGGCGTTGTGTGCCTGGATGCAAATCCAAATATGACAGTTTATATTCTGAGGGAGCAAGGACTACTTTTTCATTTCCGAAGGATGAACATCTTGGAGGTGCGTGACTACAAGCTATACCCAGGAAAAATTGGTCACCTAGTGCGTAGTCGTGTATCTGTTCTGAACATTTTAATTCTTCAGAAATAACATTTGAAGATTATGTGGATTCATCTGGCAATGAACAGTCAAGCCAGTTATTTTTCACAAAGTTAATTGAAGGTGCAGTTCCGCGTATTTTAAACCTTCCAGGATACTTATCGTCTCGTGGTGGTGGAGGAGCAGGAACAGATCATGCTGTACGACGTGAGAAGGTTATGCAAAGACATGAATACGATGTGAACAAATTTTTGTCTTCTGGTATTATTCCAACCTTTGATAGTTTTGTCAATTGTTTGTGACAGTAATTAAATCTAGAAAAGTGGACAGTAAAAGTTAGTAATAGGTGTGGTTTTATTTATTGTTTTACCTCCTTAACATTGGCTGTGAAGCTTACACAGTAAATAGAGAAGTGTTTACTGTATATAGCATTGCAGTACATGAAAGCCTGGTAGTTCGTGTGAATATAACTGGTTATCAATTGTTATCCAATAATTTAAAGTGGGTGTTACCAGTGGATCTGAAATTGAGTCTGTGGTCTCAGAAAAGTTCCTATCCAGGTATCTGTTCATGTACATGAAAGCAATTTTAAATAGTGTGTAACTAAGGCATGCAATTACTTAGAATTAGCTAGTATGAATGCAGATGACGAAATAGAAAATCATTTGAAGTTATTATAGACCAACTTAATCTTTTGTTGTCTTCTCGAAGGCAATATTCTGCCTGTACACTAGTAGTATTTGCCTTCGTCATTCTCTAGTTGCATTCAATGCATTATGAGGTTATTTTCTATTACCAAATAAAGGACTTTACAGATATTGTCAGAGGGCATGACTATTTCCCGAAACAGTGAGGAAAACAATGATAATTATGTGAGTATTTTATTTAAAAGTCTGAATAAAGAGAACCTATTGTTTCGGTACTAACTGATGAAATACACACCAAAAGTGGCTTGATTATGGAAGTCAGACCATTACAGGTTATGCAGAAAATAACACAAAAGAGTTAGCAAAATCTGTCCACACTTTAATGCTGGGATCGGCCTTTGGCAGTTTCAAAGAAGTAAAAAGGCTGATTCCTGTAAAAACCTATGACAGGAAAACAGTTGTATGTACTGACACTGTGTATTCGATTAACTGTGTTTAACATATTGGGTTTAAAGTTCTCTGTATTATCACTGATGATAACAGAGCGAATCAGAATTTGTTCAAGTTGCTTCTTCTGAGAAATACTATTTCCAAACCCCATAGCATGTCAATGAAAATACATTTCTCATGTTGACATTGTTCATATATTTAAAAATATTCATTGTTCATGTATTTAAAAATATTCATAATTATTGGTTAAACTTAAGATGAATAAAAAGCATTTGTGTACCCTTCTCTAGACGGTAATCTAAAAAAGCCTGTTTTATCCATTTACGTGTACTTCACAATAGAGAAAAAGAGTGTTATTAAAAAAAAAATAAAGAAAAAACACGCACATTTCAGTTGAACAAGAAATCACTGTACCCAAATAATTTAGAGACAAAATATTAGCTCAGTATGTAACATTTTTCATGATTCTACTATTGCTGCATTAGGAAGCAGAAATGGTTATGAAAGTACTTGTGAAATTTTACACATTAGTAATTGGTGGGCTTTAATGAATGTAAAAACACAACTAAAGGTAAAATAAAACAGGATGATTTTGCCAATTAAAAACTGGCCTCGATGATAAAAATTTGAGGATTTTTGTAGATCGGCTGGATAGAAGGAATTTGCATCTCGATTGTAGGGCACTCAGTAAATACACATATTTAGCACTGCGATATCAAAGTACTTTGATTCGCTGGTCTTTTCAGTTTTTCAATAGAATATTTCGTTAAGGATAAATTTAAAACTCACTACTTACAGAAAAGATTCAGCAGATACAGGAGTCTTTCTATATGCAATTAGAAATATTTCATACAAACTGTTGAATCTGAGAAGAAAATTCGGCTGAAACATTTTTTAAATGTAGGTGATATACAGGTGTACAGAATATACACGTGCATGCAAATATTGAATGCAATGTAAGTGATTTTACATGTTTATTAAATACGATTACCTAGAGACATGCGAGATTGGGGAGTCGGAAAGGGTGTACGTTGAGGTAGTATTTTATATCACAACACTGTGAATGCCAGAGAGATTGTAGTGTAAATTAACATTATTGTAAGACAGTGATTTTAGATGTTTGTTAGCTATAAGCATTGTTAGGAAATAAGTTTACACGGCCTCACTGAAACTGGCAATGGGAGTGGGTAACAATGAAGCGATGGGGTGAGTTGTTTATCAATTAGAAGAGACAAATGACGTCAGGGTAGCGCGCCTTTCTTTAGAAATGGAGGAAATATCTTCCCAAGAGCATATGTTTTAGTAATTATGATTGGCTTATAAAACAGACGCTAATGTTGGCGCCATTTAGTAACCAATAGCAACTCTATTATAATGTTTAGGCATATCGGGGTGAGGGAGTATAAATTCTTGAGCCAAAAGCAAGTATCGCGCAGTTCTACAGAATCATTCACGATGTAAACGTCGCGCAGTTATAAGAAATCTCTCGCGCGAGTTACACGTCAGACAGTTCTAAGGAAGCATTCATGAGGTACACATTACGCATTTCTACAGAATCTCTCGCGTCGTAAAGTTAGTTACAAAATGTGAAGTAAGCGTACCACAGTAATTATATTCGGAAATATAACAGTTTCAGTCAGGCGTAAAAATAAAGATTACAGATGTGAACTATTAATTAAGTGTGACGGCAATAAAAGCGTGAAAACAAATTCTTTCATCAGTGTTATGTTTTAGTAACAACTCCTTTCCGTTTACACGCCCTGATCAGAGATATTTGCTCGACTGAGGAATAATAGCTAGCCGAAGGACAAAGAACCAAAAATTCAAAATAGTAAAACAATAACAGGCGCTCAGCAAAAAAAAAAAAAAAAAAAAAAAAAAAAAAAAAAAAAAATAACACGAACAGATTACTGCGACAACGTTTGTGGTTATGCAGTTAAGTGTGTACTCAAGAAACTGTCTTGTAAATCTTATGTAGATCTTGTAGTAGCAAGTAAAGGCTACATATTTGATCAGTTACAAAGGGAAGGACTTTGTATTCCAAAAGATGATTCTATTTCATTTGCGTACAATTTTTTAATATATTGTGAACAGCAATGACTTGTTAGGTAAGTTTCTTAAAAAGCATCAACAAAACAAATATCAAATTCATTGGTACTTTTAAGCTTAAATTCCAATGACTATTACGTTGACTTTAATGCGGTATGTGGAATCCTAAGCGATATTATTTTGAATAATTACACAAAAATTAGCAATGATTGCCATCCAGATTTAAAGAAAAGAAAGCTCCTGATACTGGGCATGAACATAAGCAAAATATTTTGTCACATATACACTTTATGTTAAAGATGCCTGTTTTTCACGTGTATGTTTTGTAACTTCAATAATTTGACTATTTATAATAAATAGTTCCTGAATGCTATATAATTTGTTATTCCATATAGCAAATTACTTCCCTGAAAACATCTGTTTATATTTTATTCACAGCAAGAAACTCATACAAGTCGTCAAGCTAATGATGTCAGCATATTACAAATTGTATGTAATCATATTATCTTTAGAAGGGAATGGATGTCACATTTTCATTACCAACAATTGTAACATTTGTTGTTAGTAACCCTCGAGTAGTCGCGCGGGCTACAAGTGTAAACTCGTCATTATGTTTCTGCTCTTACGCACAGCTCCTAGTCAGTTTAAAGAGTTGGGTTTTTTTTCTACCTTTAGAACATTGCTTATTCTTATAGATCAGTAAGATTTTGGATTTGTAACAGCACGCATATTGTTATTTGGATAAATACTCCGGGACGACCATAGTAGCCCGTGTGACTACTGGTTCTAGGGCAGAGAAGCAAAAATGTTTCTGTGTAGGTAATGCAGAAGAGAAAAAAAGTACTGCAACAGTGTTTAGAAGAAATGCTAAAGAAAGTAATGAAAGTGCCGAAGTTGTTGAAAGTGCTGAGGAGGAATAGAATCACGTCATTGGCAATGAGCATCGTATGGACTCTGATGTGGAATCAGTCTCGTGATTTTGTATCGCTGGAGTCATTTATTCGCTGCATATACACCAGTGGAGTACTGTGGCAATATGCCTAAAGCAAAGATGAGCTCATACATCAAAATTGGTATCATTTGTGGCGGAATGTAGCAGGAAACACTTCAGCACAAATGGTAAAACCATCAGATGTAACACAGAACTCAATGGACATTTAAAACATCATGTTAAACAACACTGTAATTCAATGAAACACAAGGAACATGTGACATTATTAGAAAGGCAAAATTAGGAAATAGGACCTACAAGCACTTCAGCTCCAAACTACAAATTAGAATTTTTCGAGGATGTGTTTCATACACTAATAAGAGTGAATATTGCTTTAAAAATGTACAGCTTTCAAAATGCTTATTAATAGCCGTCATGAAAAAATTGCACACAAGATGTACTGCCTCATCACATTTGTTTACTGAGAGCACTGAAGGTCACAAAAGCCTTCCAACTTCCCTCGCCATCATCCCCTGGTGCGTTTCTAACTTGATGGTTTATTTACTAAAACCCCTCTGCATGGTAATAACGAAAAGCTTGTAGCATTCGTGTCGAATATTATTTAAAAAATTAGCTAGAAATAATAATTTTGTTCAACTCTGTCCGAATTCGATGCGATTATTTGAAGTGAAAACATGGAGCATAACAGAGAACTTCTGATGTCTATGATTGCGTACATGGTGAACGCATTTTAGTGCACTTCTTTATGTTAAAAGGAAGATAGAAAAATGCAATTAACACACGAAACTGCGCTAAAGCATCCATACATAGTTATAATTTGCCATTCGCCTTTCCACATAAACAGCAATTTAGAACGGTAAAAATCCTTGGCAGTGGTAAATCAGTGATACATTACTTTAAGTTCAGGTAAACGCGTATACTGACGTGCATAAAAAGTGGCCTATAATGGAAAGCAGTGGTATTGACAAATCTAGCCCCAACCTCTGCCAGCGTCACCTCTATTCCTCGATATTAATTCTGGCATTTGGATTGGTATAGTACTTTACCTCCCACAATTATGGCTGAACTACCAAAAGGTAACATCACAAGCTTAGTTGTTATGTTCTCACTAGAGGAGTACCGTTAAGGCAAAGCTTCGTTAAATTTTGGCGCAAAAATAAAATATAATGTATTAAAAATATACAAATAAATAGGAAAGTTAAGAACGTTTTTGTTATTTGTGCTTTCAATACACTTAAACCTTACATTTTCGTCATCCATTACCGTATTCTTTATGATAGTTCTCTTATTGCCGTTCAGTGGTGACAATAACTTCAACCTTCCTCTCCATGTTTTTTTTTTTTTTTTTTTTTTTTGAGTTTTATTTATGGACGCTCTTTAACTACTATGGTTCTTAGCGTCCCATTCTATATTGGGCGTGAAACACCTGTAATTTTGCTCAGAGGCCTCTTTATCAGGCTTGAGGTTCTTTTACGTGCCGTAAATCTACGACACGGGACCACCGGCTTTACTTCCCTTCCGAAGGAAGCCGTGCTAACGATTTTTACGCCCGAAAAAATCCATCGCCCTCCGCCGGGTTTGAACCCGCGACCTTGGGAACTAGAGGCTAGCACGGTACCACTAGTCCACGGAGGACGACTTCCTCTCCATGTTTCTGATGAAAGCTCTAATATAAATGTTTCGTCCAGTTTAACGACACACGCAATTAATTCTTCAGCTCATCCTCTAAAGCCGAATTATGCTGTACTGGTTTAGCTTTTCCTTGTGTACCAACTGTAGTGAAATCCTTTCATAGAGGCAGTCACATACATAACTGATACCGGCGGGTGGAGTCAAAGGTTGGTTACCCGAAAGTGGAAACCTTAATCAGCCCCTCCCAAAAAAAAAAAAACTATTGCCATCTACAGGAATTGACCTTCTTTTATGCACATCAGTGTACATAAAATAAAGTGGGTAGACAAAACTGGGGTGGTTCTTTTTCAGAATTAATCCCACCTCTCTAGAATCGAAGAAACTAACCAGTACTCTGGAAGGAGCAATGGAGCTGTATTTTGAAGGATCCCCCTTCAACATTTAGATTTCCGGCTTTCTTGAAGAAATTACATCAATATGTTGTAAAACATTCCGTTCCACCCTTGGTCCCAGGTAGTGGACTTCGCAAGTCTTTTTGTAACCCATTTTTCGTAGACTTGGAATGCTAAAACCCCAAACTCTTAATGTTACTACGAGGGCGTCACTGAACATTTTTAGAAAACCAAATAAGGATTAGTTTTAAAAAAATTAAATGATTTTATTTTTTTAAAAATATTTCCTTTTAACATCAATACATTTTTGCATTCGATGAAAGCAGTCCTTAAAGCAATAATGCCACTCTTCCTAAGGGAGTTCAGAAACCAGGTGTTTACAATGTTCCACTGCTTCATCTGATGACGAAAACGTGATTCCAAGCATTTTATCTTTAATTTTTGGAAACAAACAGAAATAACAAGGCGCTAGGTCAGGTCTGTATGGTGGAGGGTCCATGGTCCTGACTTTTAGGGCATCCAGATACTCAGTTGTATCTGTTGTTTTACTGTATGCGACAATGCATTGTCATGACGTAACATTGTTATTCCTTTTGTAGGTTTTTCACGAACTTTTTCAAACATTTGCGGTAAACAGACATTGGTGTACCAATGGGCAGTAACGGCACGTCTACCTTCTAATGCTATAGTAGCAATATGGTTCATTTTAGAAAAAAAATAAAATAAAAAACTAGTAACCATCTTCTTACCAGCTCTGCGAATACGTCGGTCTTCTTAGACTTAGGTTCTGTTTGAAAGACCCATTGGGTAGTATTAATAAAAGCGAGTCATGACTTAGAACTCGCAATTTCTGAGGCATGAACTGACTTCCGTATTAATAAAACGCAACGACTCAAGCTTAGCGTGACCTTCGATTTTTCAAGGACACATCTCCTCCTAGCGAGTCACGGCTCTAGCCATGGTATTAATAAAACGGAACTGTGACTTCGCTTTAAGAGCCATGGCTTACGATTTCTTAAGCCACCTTAATAGCTGTCTCAAACTTGAAGGCGATGGCTCTGTTGCAAGTGAACGTCAACCTAAGAAAATAAAAATACTATAAAATGCGCTGCGATTCTGAAGACTACAATTATAAACAACTTAATAGGTTTGAGAAAGAAAACGTGAGATGGCTCGCCTGGCATTTCCTTCCGGAAACTGGAGACAAGAGGAAAGGCCCTTACTATAGATGGAAAAATGAGAATATTTCTACGCTGCAATTGGGGGACCCGGATTCCAGTCGGGCGTGGCAGAGGATTTTGGCGTTTCACAAGGTACAGTTTAAATATATTTTGGAGAGTTTCTTCTCGCATTAAACAAAAATCGAGAAACTGGATCAAATTCCCAGCAACCACTGTAGCACTACAGGCTGCTAAATTTGAATGGCAGCGTTATTTTACGTTATTGCAACCTCTCAAAAAATAGCAAAAAGTTTTGTAACCTTAAATTATTTCATAAAACAGAGCTTTACTAATATCAATAAACTGGAGAATAATTGAAAGTCGTCCTTACTATTCTTACCTCTTAACGAAAATATAGATGGATTTGATCCCCTTTGAATAAGGTCTAAAAAGTTGTTTTCCCAGCTTTTCAGGGCTATGGGCTAGTTGCCTATCCGTCGCAAATCAGTCTTCACTTTTAGGCGATTTTTCATATTTCTTATTTTCTTCGCTACCTGGTCTTCTGTTAAGCGAAGATTCAGATTCTCTTTTAGTTTTCGCTGCACTTCGGCCATAGCGGAAGCCCTTTTCCGCTGGTCCGCAGGCAGCTGGGATTTGCTCATTATCTCTTTGTGGCTGGTTAATAAGTTCACAAAACAAGATGCAAACCGATTGCTTTCTGCAATCATTTCTGATGGATATACTGCCACAAAAATACTAAAAAACTGAATCGAATGTTTAATAGCGCTCGACAATAATGCATTTGCAATCAGGAAGAGGGGAAACACGAGTCAGAGACCCGCAGTCATAGAGCCAAGGCTCAGCACGGAGGGGAAGTTTTTATTAATACCAAATCTGTGACTCCCGACTCGCTGCTACCAACGACTCGGTTTTGCTACAAGCCATGGTTCATGTGTCACGGCTCGCTTTATTAATACCACCCATTGAGCCGATTG
Source organism: Deroplatys truncata (assembly GCA_030765065.1). Lineage (NCBI taxonomy): Eukaryota > Metazoa > Arthropoda > Insecta > Mantodea > Mantidae > Deroplatys > Deroplatys truncata. The sequence continues at coordinate 48,279,069 of CM060984.1, read as the reverse complement.
CCAAAAGCTTAACAATACATCCAAAGATTCATCATCAGTGGCGATATTCCAAATCAAATTTTAAGTGCCGCCTTGGAATTTTTCCAAAGTTTTTCTGCACCAATCAACGCATTGTTGTTTTTGATCGGGAGACACTTTATGTGGAATCCAACGACAACGAATTTTCTCACGTCTAACTGTTGATGTAAAATGTTTTGGATTTGACTCATCAATATCCAATGTCTCCCGAATAAATTCATAAGATGTGTCGGTCTTCTTCAAGTATTGCTCGAACAGCGGCAACATTTTCATCAGCAACAGCAGCTCTTAGGCGTCCTTCAGAAATCTATCACTAAGAAAAAACCGCGATCTCTTTTGAATTCGCTGTGCCAATTATAAGTTGTTGCCTTAGATGGAGCTTCTTCGCCAAATGCATTTCTAAGATGATCTTCACATTGATTACGCGTTAATGACGATTTAATCATAGCCTGGGAATGTTCTCTGGTCAATTTTATTTTTGGGTGAACACAGAATCCTTAAATTATGATAATTAACAAAGTACACGGCAATCAACTCGCAAAACATTTGAAAATAGCAGTCAAATATAAACAAATTTCAATTGCTTTTGGGCATGGCATTCTAAAAATGTTTAGTGTCGCTCTCGTATTATGATGCATTACAGCAAACATACTCTTGAAGCCTTCCTTCGTATAGAGAATAGTTTTAGGTAATTGTGATACTTCGTTGTGTTGATATGTCGAAAGTATCAAGTATTTTGAACATACTTTTGTTTTAGGCAGTTTTCTCTCGTCCTTCTAAGACTCCAGTATTGAAACATTCGGGAGATTTTCACGACAGGAAATTATAAAAAAGAGAAATGTTTTCCCCAAAACTAGAAATACAACGAATCGTTCAACAGTGCGGCATCTTGCAGCTGAACCGCAGCTATTTGGGAAGTAAGCCATAGAAATAGTAGGAAGTGTCTTTCCAGCATTCCATCCCCAGTTGTTCATCTGAGAAATGATTGCTCGGGGTTTTACGAGGAAATCTTTAACTTAATATAGTTTAACGCAGTTGAGCTTCGATTTTTTTTTCATGAACTTGGTAGGTGTCAGAGATTATAAAAGCATTTAGCTTCCAATGAAACCTGAAATGTAAAATATTCAATTTCTACGAGATCCATTGATGACGTGAACAGCCTTTAGAATACCCTACATAATATAAACCAATTACAATCAATAATGGTCTATTCGTAAATTGAGTTTTCGAATTAGCAAGTGATCCATAACTGAATGGCGGGCAACAGAAGTATGAATTCTAATTGCAGGGTTTCAGTCGTGACACAAATAACGACAGACTGTTCATTCGCCGGAATATTTCTAATGTGATCGTGACGAACACTAGAAGCAAAGTCATTTGATTTATTTCCAATGAAAATAACAGATAATCACATTTTGCAGAATCGAGAGAAGGCTGAAGCTTTGCGAACAATGTCCTCTAAACAGGATGGTTTACACTTGCCATATTTTTTGCATGATACTGGGAAATTTCAACATTCTACTGTCGATATAGAATTCAGAATAGAATGATGAATTCATCATCAAAGTACCTCAGTTTTCATTAGAGGAAAACATTGATTAAATTCAATTCTGATGGTTTTTTTATTCTCTTTTTTCACGAATGTGCATCCTCTTTCTTACCTGCTGCATCTCTTAGCACCTCAGAAAAGTCTGGTGTTACATTCAGATTACTTTCTCTATTCACTTTTCAACAAACTATTCTTAAAAGAGCTTATTCTTCTAGCTTACATCTTGTTAATAAATTTTCATTAATATTTATACATTTCATTGTGGGTATAACAAGAATACAAAGGCAAAAGCGATAGTCAGTCTTTAAAAAGCGCATCGCTATGCGATGGCTTTGAAATTCCATGTTTCTGGCATGGCTACGAGTAAAAAAGGAATAGCGATTTACACTTGAAAAATATATGCTACATTTACATGACTTTCTCTGCTCACTTCTACAAACTGTTCTTACAAAAGCTTATTATTTTAGCTCCTTTTAATCCAAACAAACTTTCGATTCCATTTGGACATTTCGTTGTAGGATATAGTATGAAAAGCCATAGTAGGATTTTTTAAACAGCGGATCACTATGTGATTGCTTTGAAATGCCATACTTTTCGCATTATCGTGAGAAAACAAGAATGATTTCCCGTTTGAACAAAGTATTAAGTATTTGAAAATTCAAACCAATAACAAGGAATATCTCAGAAATGGTTAACACAGGCCCCCTCCAAAATCTAGTTTCCGAGGTCGCGGGTTCACACTCAACGCAGGGCGACAGATTTTTTCGGGTGTAAAAATCCTTAGAATGACTTCCTTTGGAAGGGAAGTAAAGCCGGTGGTCCCGTGTCGTACATTTACGGCACGTAAAACAACCTCAAGCCTGATAAAGAGGCCTCTGAGCAAAATTGCGGTCTTTCACGCCCAATATAGAATGAGATGTTAAGAACCATAGCAGTTAAAGAGCGTTCATAAATAAAAACTCAACTTCAATCCCCCCGCAAACGGCATAAATTGTGTGCTTAACGAGATCGAAATTTTGTATGTAGTAAGATTTATTTTTTTCTATCTTTTAGGGTTTAACAATTATAGTTTTCAGAATGAAGAGGACTTCACAACTATTCCCAAAAAATTCAAAATATACATTTAATTTGTAATGCAAATATCTTAAACACACAGTATTTTAATCAAAATCGTTACAGCTATTTTTGAAAAAAATAAAAAATTACCAAAATTTCCAATGTAAAGGGCAGCTTAGGGTGGAAGGAATTTTTTTTTTGAATCTTCGTTCGCATCCTTGGTGGTAGCTGAACTAGATACCAAAGTTTGGTATTTAATCGATTTTTCGCTTTTGAGTTATGCTGTTCACAGACAAACATATACACACAAAAACGGCAATTTCGTATAAACTATTTTAACGAGATCTAAAGCTTTGGTGTAGTAAGTTTTTTCTATCTTTATGGTTTACCAATTATACAAAAGTCATTCAGGATAAAGAGGGCTACAAGTTATTCAGAAAATTAAGGATATACACTACATGATCAAAAGTATCCGGACACCTGGCTGAAAATGCCGTACAAGTTCGTGACGCCCTCGGTAATGCTGGAAGTGTTGGTGTTGGCCCACACTTAACCTTGATGACACGTTCACTCTCGCAGGCATACTTTCAATCAGGTGCTGGAAGGTTTCTTGGGGAATGGCAGCCCATTCTTCACGGAGTGCGGAACTGAGGAGAGGTATCGATGTAGGTCGGTGAGGCCTGGTACGAAGTCGGCGTTCCAAAACATCCCAAAGGTGTTCGATAGGATTCAAGTCAGGACTCTGTGCAGGCCAGTCCAGTACAGGGATGTTTTTGTCGTGTAACCACTCCGCCACAGACCGTGTAGTATGAATAGGTGCTCGATCGTGTTGACAGATGCAATCGCCATCCCCGAATTGCTCTTCAACAGTGGGAAGCAAGAAGGTGCTTAAAACATCAATGTAGGTCTGCGCTGTGATCGTGCCACGCAAAACAACAAGGGGTGCAAGCCCCCTCCAGGAAAAAACGACCACACCATAACACAACCACCTCCGAATTTCATTGTTGGCACTACACACGCTGGCAGATGACAGTTCACCGGGCATTCGCCATACCCACACCCTGCCATCAGATCGCCACATTGTCGTGATTCGTCACTGCACACAACGTTTTGCCACTTTCAATCGTGTAATGTTGACGCTCCTTACACCAAGCGAGGCGCCATTTGGCATTTTCCTGCGTGATGTGTGGCTTATGAGCAGTCGCTCGACCATAGAATCCAAGGTTTCTCACCTCACGCCTAACTGTCATAGTACTTGGAGTGGATCCTGATGCAGTTTGGAATTCCTGTGTGATGGTCTGGATAGATGTCTGGCTATTACTATTTACGACCCTCTTCAAATGTCGGCGGCCTCTGTCAGTCAACAGACGAGGTCGGCCTGTACGCTTTTGTGCTGTATATGTCCCTTCACGTTTCCACTTCACTATCACATCAGAAACAGTGGACCTAGGGATGTTCAGGAGTGTGGAAATCTCGCGTACAGACTTCTGACACAAGTGACACCCAATCACCTGACCACGTTCGAAGTCCGTGAGTTCCATGGAGCGTCCCTTCTGCTGTTTCACGATGTCTAATGACTACTGAGGTCGCGGATAATGAGTACCAGGCAGTAGGTGGCAGCACAATGCACCTAAGATGAAAAACGTATGTTTGTGGGGTGTCCGGATACTTTTGATCACATAGTGTAAATTTCATTTATCCTGCATATTTTCTTAAATATTTATATGGTATTTTAATTAAAATCGTTAGAGCCACTTTTGAGAAAATAAAAAGTAACGAGAAGTTTTTCATCTAAAAGGTAGCTTGGGAATTTTTTGTTTTTGAGTTATACCGTTCGAGAAGAACACACACACACACACACACACACACACACACACACACACACACACACACGGACCTTTTGCTAAAAATGTACTTTTTTTTATTTATTCAGGTAGCCTCACTGCGCGTATTTCCGCTGAAAGTCGGTATTGAATTTTTGGGTGGAGTGCAATACTTCCTCAACTTACTATAGGTAAGCAGTAGAGAAGGCAAAAATTCAACTGTTCGATTTTTACCAGCAGACTCCATATGTGCCTTTGCTGACGAACGAAGACGTAGCCTATTACGAAGCATGGCTAAGCGTTAATCAAATCTTGAGAGAATTTGCGATGGTATTGGCTGATGCCTCTTTGAAGACAGAAACATGAGAGCTTTGAATTAGCAGAATATTTCCTTCCTTTCACTCAGTTCAGAGAAACATGTCCAGGGATTAGCTTCACCGTATGTTATGTTCACGCCCTGAGCTGAAAGATTCGTCTCTTCCGGAAGAAGTCACGACAGCAGCAGCTTACAGAAACCCTTAGGCCTCGGGGCCCCTTCAGGCGCACCTGATTCATGTCGTAATTGCGTCATTATAGAGAATAAAACAAAAACAAAACACTATTTTCTTGTTATCAACGCTTGCTTTCACAACACAGTATGCGTAACACATTTTTGAATGCTTTAGGATTGCACCTTAGCCACTATAAAAATGGAAGACTTTACTTTAAGATATCAAACTTTTTTAAAAACAAATTATTCCAAAGAAATCTAACCAACAAATAACATACATCTTGGAAAACTAAATAAAACAGTTAATTTTATTCGGAGGAAAGTGAATCAAATAGCATTAATCTTTTAGTCTCCCAATGTAATTGGAAACAAATATTAATACAATAAGCAAAGAGGTCATTTACTGTTTATACATTATTAAGTGCTAACAAATTAATAGAACAATTCATGGAAAAGTGATCTGTCGCTGAAGAGTGGAAAATGGCACAACCTACAATTAAAGTGCTATAGGAAGAAATCACCGGTGCTCTAGAATAACTTCTCACATTGACTGTAAGAGCGCACAGGACTTCCTATCCTGTACAAATCGACACATTCTCCCATAATTCAAAACAGTACGAAACTCACCTGAAATCTTTAGTGTTAAGCATTTTTGTCATATGCATTCTCTCTTTCTCCTACCTTAGGCCCAAATATTTTCATATGCGACCCACGTTCACAGAATTAACAATGTGCATGACTTTTCTTTTGTTACTTTTCTCCCCCCCCCCATCAATGCACGCTCACACTAAATGTAAGAAGGTGGTGGGTTTTTCTGCTCGAAGGCAGGCCCGACCCCTTTATGTTAGGCCACTTCTCATTCACTAAATACACCAGCTGAGTCAGCTGCTCCTAGGTATTCATACCCGCAGTTTATAGTCTAATGTGAAAACATTGACCCTTTTAGCAAACATGCTGTTATTGTAGCTCTGCCCTTCTATTTGGTACTATACGCAATCCCCATTAATGAGAACCAAAGAGCTGCGAAAGCCTTAAAAAAGACGGCGTTTCATGGTTATAATGCTTGAAAGGAGATAGAGGAACGTTTTCCCGAAGAGCGGGATATACTAAGTTGGTTCTGGCCGAGTAGTTTAGCTACCGGAATGTGGTGAAGCAAAGGTTGGCTTCGGAGGTTCGAATCTGATACAAACATAAAATTGTTTTGGTTCTTTTTTTCCCCTCTCTCCTTGTGTTTATTTTCTCTATTTTAGTGTACTAATTTATTTATTTTTGTTACTGGCTCTCCTGTGAGCCAAAGACATAAGAATTACAATCAGATAATTGTGTATCAGCTTTACCCTAATAATCTGTACCGTATCTGGTGTTGTAAACCGTGTTACGTAGTTAGCTTTCATTCTTTTGGGCACATATCAACGATATTCAATCTAACAGTTTTTGTTTCATATTTAAACCCTGTGTTTCACTTCTTCTATTGACAAAGGAGTTGTAAATGTGCTAAGTTCACGGGTAAACAGAATAATAAATTGTTAAAGAGCGTGGATTTCATCAAGGAAGTAAATGTTCAAAATGACGACCCCCCTTCATCAATGCACATTTGTGTACGTTGCCGGAGAGACCTTCTTGCATGCTGTAACATGCGCGGTGTAATCTGCCTGCATTCTTCATGTATGACTTCCCGTAAATGATTTGGGCTTTGCGACTCTTGAGCATTGACTCGTTCCTTAAAATGACCCCACAGAAAGAAATCGAGTGGGCTGAGATCAGGTGATCTAGGCGGCCATTCGATTGGGCCCCCTCGGTCAATCAATTTTTGCGGATATGTTCTATGTAAGTGGTTCCTTACAATCAGTGACCAGTGTGGTGGAGCTCCATCCTGCTGGAACCACATTCCTGTCCGTTTCACTAGTGGCACTGCTTCTAAGAGCAATGACAATTCTTCTTGCAGAAATGTAAGGTATCGTGGTCCTGCGAGGTTGCCTTCAAAAAAGTACGGTCCAATTAGCTGGTCTCCTAATATTTCGCACCAGACATTGATGCTCCAATTGTGCATATTATGGCGGTTAACAGTTCCGTTATTGTGGAATGTGGCTTCATCATTGAAGAGAACACTTCCTTAAAACTTTGCATCCATTTGCGCACGCTGCTGTAGCCATTGTGCATATATCACCCGCGCTTGAAAGTCGCGTCCGTGGAGAGCCTAGTGTAGTTGTAGATGGTACGGATGATATTTATTACGGTGCAATATGCGCATCACTGAGGACTGACTTATGTACAGATCTTCTGCTATGGCTCTTGAACTGGTATGTGGATTGTTTTCTATTGCGCTTCGCACAGTTTCTTTATTGCCTCCAGAGGTTACTGGAGCATCGCGAACAGGTGGTGCTCTTCCAAACTATCCTGTTTCACGAAGGCGTCTTTCAATCCTTCGAAAAGTGTCTGCAGTAGGTAGGTGCCCTCCTTCCTGGAAACCGTTCTTCACACAGGCGCTTTGCTGACAATGCATTACATCTTGTTTCTCCATAGATTAAAAGCATGTTAACAAACCGTCATTTGTATACATTATGACAGCAGCCTTGTCTCGTAGAAAGGTTTCAGATACTGAGTAGATAATGGAGAGAGACTTATTTATTCACGCCAAGCATTGGCGCAGGAGCAAAGAGCTAAACCCACTTTGCATGTGTGAAGTGTTTTAAACTTGGTTGAATGGGTCAAGCTAATGCTGACCACAATAAAGCACCTACTACGAAGTACAAATTATCCACCTGCCAGTGGAAAACATGGCGATTATTCTATTTTGTAGACACTTATAATGTTATCAAAATGTTACATAATGTTATATGTTACATAATACTATCAAATTATAGGCCCAAAGAGATGAAACAAAAGGTAATAAAAAGTTTGAACTTAACCCGAAGGATTTGAACCCGAACTAAAGTGGGACAGTGTTAAAGCAACCATGATAATACCATTTGCCCAATGCTACATTGCGAGCTGAGGTTCCTATACGATTTAGTAATCGCAGAACTAGGTCCCACCTCGAATCTTTACACGCTTTTTGCAGTGTCATGCAGTGTTTTGAGCTCGGTTTGGTAGTTTTAATTCAAACAAATAAACTGAATCAGTCATTACAATTACTGTATAATCTGAAATACGCCATAGTATGTGAAATAAGAGAAATTAGCTACCCAATACTTAGCATTTTTTCACAAGGCTGTACAACATTGACTAACGGTTTAAATCCAATTGGTCGCACTGCGTAGATCTGCCATTTTGTTTTCAAATGGTTTTGTCAACCGATGCATGTGATAGGTTGTTCCTTCGGGGGCGTTTTGAAAGGGGTGCATGGATGTGTGCTAAAGAATAAAATTTTGTAAATTTGGCTAAAAGTGCTACTGCAGCTCCCAGGTCAGGGTGGGGTGTTTTTTGCATCGACATACATAGCGATTGCATTCTGTACCATAAAACACTTATGCACTGAGTTATGTATCCCTCCTTTATAAAGTGTTACGCAAATCAGCAATTGGAAGGCATTCAAGAAAGGCGTAAGTCACAATAGGCGCAGCTGACTCACCTAGTATAAGTGTGGCAGATTGATCTAAATACACGCCCCCCTCCAAAAAAGGGACAATACTACCTGTCCCATGCATCAATTATTGATATGCGTTTTCTATTACAAAATGTCCTATCCTATTTACCTACTATAGTCTTCGGATATTCATTGCGGATTTACTATCTTTATATTCAGATACTTAATTTTCTACTTGGCATTTACGTAGCTGTTTTTCTGCACTGCTATCAATAGCCTGGTTTGTTATTTCGGTACACACATACCATTTTCGTGGAATACCAACAAGTCTGCTTTGAAGGGGAATTCTTTTACTTCACGCTTGATGAAAAAATGCTTCATCATTATATCCGGGTTTTCCCTATCGCCTCTCTTTGGACGTCAATCCGCTTGGTTTGTGTTAATTGATATGCTATTAGGTGCTGTCATTCAGACTGCAAGAGGAATGAAGAGATTTTCGCCAAGTCTGCTTTTAGACATCAAATGAAATTGCTTTGACTATTTGGGCATTTCATATCTTCCAAACTAAGACGGGTTTTGATCAATTACAGCCGTTTGTCACTGCATAAGCTGCTCAACTGTCTGATTTTCACCTATTGCTCTTAGTAGGTCAACTACTTGTAAAATGAAGGAAATGCTCCTCCCTGTGTCAACTCGTAAAATCACTGGTAGAATAAACGCCACTTTGTTTTCATTTATTTTGTTCATAGAAATGGTTCTAAATAAAAATGAATTAAAAGTATATTCCATTATATGGGGTTAAATATTATTATAATATATAATAATACCTTAACAATTAGCCATCAGTCATGGTTTTATTTTGATCACAATACGTATTCTCGCGCTCTCGTGAAATTATCAAATACGTGAAACTGATATACTATGAGATTTTCGCGAAGAGTACTTGCAGCTTTATCGGCTTAAGAAAACTATGTCATGTGAGGAACATTGGAAGGTTAGCGGTAGGCACACTGCAGGTGTTGGGAAAAGTTTGTGCGGCACTATAAGAGAAAAGGACATTAAAAATAAAAAGCTGCTTAACTTCATTTATCACAAGACTTGGCTATATTCATTGTTTAACTTTCTAGAAAAGCAGCAATAAAGCGAGCGTCCTTGGCTTTTACTCTCATGACCTTGTTTTGAATACTTTCTAACAGTTTCCATATGACAATACTCTGCTTAAGCCAAAAATCTTAAATCGTTTTATCACTTCAGTCATTCACTGAACACATTCGCCAACTGCATAAACCCTTTTATACCAGCATCTTCACTATGATCAATCATCTTAATTAAAAACGGTGGTCATTCTTGCTTCACAAATGGAAGACGCCTAGAATGTGAGGTAGGTGCGATACATTCCATGTGAAAGTTTGGTAGGAAGACGTGGTCAAAATTTTGAATGCCTTTTAATTGTATTGCCCTTTCACAGTAGATATATTTTCACACTCCAATTTGCTTTCAGGTTCGTGGCCTTTAAGTGCTGTCATATGACTGGATTGTTAAGTTTAAAGTGAGGATACAAGTTAAACTTTTCCATTTCATTTTCTCTGCCTAGTTTTGCTTACACTTCTGCAATTCTAGTTTAAATTTTAAATGATTAGCAGATGGATGTTGGCTGAGTGTTTTAGAACAATTCACAGTGTACATGACGTCAATGTACCTACTGGTAATGCAATCAAGGTGCAGCAAGGGAGGAAAGCTTAATGCATACTCCTTGGATTTGTCTTCTCATTGTGGAAGGAAATCGCTTTTAATACGGATGCACAATAACATTTCTTCGAAGTTTTTGAGCTGTCTGTACAGTGTACTGTTCTGCTGCGAGAGGCTAAAGTGCACTGTTCTTGCAGGATATAACGCAAGTGACCTGACAAGTGCGTTCCCTTAGGACGGGAAAACATATCCAAAAGAGAAATCAAGGACGGCTTGCTAATTGGGGACGATTGACCATGCGTCCTGACAATTTGTCCGTATAGTAGTTTATTTAAACATACACGAAAATATTAGCAAAACACTTTCGACAGTGGTGTCCAGCTCATTAGTTTAAATGGTAAACCGTATTTAGTTATATCCTATTCATACAAGTTAACAAAAATACTATGATACGAAAATTAATATTTTCTAAGAAACAGTGCTTTGGAATTGGTGTTACAAGGTGGGTTTCTCCACCGCCTTTAATATTTAAAGCAATGTATTTTTTTTTGGGGGGGGGGGTTTGGCTACAGAAACAAATGCTCTTCAGCAACGAGTTCTTTAAGTTCTTTAAATTCTAATAGTTTGTTGTTACTTTAGATTTTAAAACCTGAATAGTTCTTTCTCTTTCCCTCCCACACAAATACACACATGCACACTTATTCCATTCTAGGGATGTACGTATTAATGCTAATTAAAGAAGAATTCTCCCCTACAGCCTGGAATCGACCTTAGCATGTCTGGATTTAGGAGCTGAACAGGCAATCTGTTTGCATTTTGTTTATATCTGCAATGCAGCAAGTAAAAGAGTAACAAAATTGGGCTACGTTTGCAGTAAACAGCAATTGTTCCAACAAGCAAAGAGCTTACGTTGTTCACCGCTGAGAAATAAAAAAAAGAAGAAACGGGAAGGGGGGAAAAAGTGACCTTAGAATTTCCTTGAAAATCCTTCAGAATTTATTTGATAAACTGATATGTTAACATAAAACATCCATTAAAGCAAATAAACAATCCTTACATAAATTTCACCTATGTTTTAAAGCAGTAATGAACACAATTCCTTTGATTTCCTTTTAGGATAAATATTATAGCGTGTATGTGTGTGCATTGTCGCGTCGGACACATTATTGCTCTGTAGCGATGACATTGCTGAACTAATCATTTTGATTGGGAGTTTGAATTCCGTCCGGCGTGGCATTTCTTCCCCCATCTCCTAGTCAGTAGCGTGCGTCAGTCTTGTGTGTGTCTTCAGGACGAGTGGTTGAGTGTGCGGATCGTCTGTGTGGAACATCTCCCTCCAATGTTTGTCCTGTAATCTGTTGTGAACAATGTAGTGGCACCATGTCAATTATTTAATAAACAACAGGTAATGTGTTAAATGTGTATTTTGTTATGAATATCCCACGCCTACTTTAGATTTTTGCAGCTAAGTTCCTGGTCCTCTCGCTGCCTCAGAGTCTACGTCCCCCAATGTTTATGCCCGGGTAACTAAATTTAATATCTGCAAAACATTTTGGCCTCACCCCGGTGTATAACAATATTACGTCCAAATGTGTTCGGTCCATTTTTACTTTCTTTACACGTATAAGCAAGTAGGGGAAGTATTGCTTTCCACCCAAAAATTCGATATTGAGATTTCACCGAAAATACATGTTTTGAGGCGCTCCGAATAAAAGCAAAAACATTTTTACTTTCCCTACCACGCACAGGCGGCTCCAAATGTTTTCCGTTCTACCTATAGGGGGGTAAGCGGGATGCCTTATCGAGAGGTTACACCAGGTACCTTAGTTCATACCTGCTCTACGAGGTTAGTGCGCTAAAGAAAATATCATTCCAACACATTTCCCTTAGACTTGGCTGTAAGAAAGTAATAACTGTGAAAAGAAATCAGCAATAACATTACAGCACAGCGACATAAGCAGTATACAAACTCATTTTTAGGAATTAGAGACATCATATTATTGCACAATACGCAAGTGTTAAAACAAAATGGTTTGGTTTACAATATTCACTACTTTCTCTACCCATTATCAACTACCCCATGTTGTTTATTTTCATTATGTCCTTATAAAGTATGAATTTTCCGTGCACTTTGCCCTAATCTGACAACAATTTAAGCCAGAAATTATTTCAAGTTACATCTAAGTTACACTTTTCCCTATTTGGTTGCATGCAAGATGCCGAAACGACAAAAAGCCGTTTATCTATACCACAACTCTTATTTTTGCAATCTACTATTTACATTAAATAAGTAGGGAATGTATTGTATTCCACGCAAAAACTATACAAAAAATGTAGATCGCGTTAAAATACACACTTTTTGTCATATACATTTTTTTGTTGTTGAGTGAACCACTTTCGAGATATTGCTTGTTATTCCCTTAAATTTTCCAATAGTTTTTCTCAAATGGGAATTCGTTATTCATTGGTTATTCGAGATTCACTGGAAAAACACGTTTTGCGACTCCCTGAGTCCAAAGAAAGAATTTTTACTTTCTCTACTACGTAGTTACAGTAAGTAGAGCAAGTATTGTATTCCACCCAAAAATTCAATAAAGAGATTCACCGGATATACACGTTTTGAGAACCCCTGAATCCAAACAAACACTTTAATTTCCCTACTACGTAGCTACAGGAGGCAGAAAAAGTATTGCATTCCACCCAAAAATTGAATAAAGAGATTTAGCGGAAATACAAGTTTTGAGACTCCCCTGAATTCGAAGAGAGCATTTTTACCTTCTCTACTATGTAGCTACAGTAAGTAGAGAAATTGTGTTCCACCCAAAAATTGAATAACGAGATTCAACGGAAATATCCCTGAATCCAAAGTAAGCATTTTTAGTTTCTCTATTACGTAATTACAGTAAGTAAAGCAAGTATTGTATTCCACCCAAAAATCCAATAAAGAGATTCATTCGAAATACACCTTTTGAGAATCCCTGAATACAAAGAAAGCATTTTTACTTTCTCTACTACGTAGCTACAGGAGGTAGAGATATTAATGTGTTCCACCCAAAAATTCAATAACGAGATTTACCGAATATACACGTTTTGAGATTTCCTGAATCCAAACAAAACATTTTTACTATCTCTACTGTGTAGTTACAGTAAGTAGAGCAAGTATTGTATTCCACCCAAAAATTCAATAAAGAGATTCATTGGATATACACGTTTTGAGACTCCCTAAATACAAAGAAACGTTTTTATTTTCTCTACTATGTAGCTGCAGGAGGCAGAGAAAGTATTGTATTCCACCCAAAAACTTAAAACGAGATTCACCGGATATACACGTTATGAAACTCCCTAAATACAAAGAAAGCATTTTTATTTTCTCTACTCCGTGTTTACAGTAACTAGAACAAGTATTGTATTCAACCCAAAAATTGAATAACGAGATCAATACTCGGAACGGAAATACTCGTTTTCAGACTCCCTGAAACCAAAGAAAGCTTTTATACTTTCTCTACTACGTAGTTACAATAAGCAAAGAAAGTATTGTGTTCCACCCAAAAATTCAATAAAGAGATTCATCCGAAATACACCTTTTGAGACTCCCTGAATACAAAGAAAGCATTTTTACTTTCTCTACTACGTAGCTACAGGAGGAAGAGATAGTAATGTGTTCCACCCAAAAATTGAATAACGAGATTGACCGGATATACACGTTTTGAGATTTCCTGAATCCAAACAAAACATTTTTACTTTCGCTACTATGTATCTACAGGAGGAAAGTATTGCGTTCCACCCAAAAATTCAATAAAGAGATTCGCCGGAAATACACGTTTTGAGACTTCCTGAAACCAAAGCAACTATTTAACAACAGTATTACGCCTGTTACTAAGTAACGAAGTTTTAGAAATAGCACCCTATTTAACAACAGTATTACGCCTGTTACTAAGTAACGAAGTTTTAGAAATAGCACCCTCCTCCATAGTTCCGGTCCTTTTCATGTTAGAGACTTTGTAAATATCTCATTTGAAAGCTGAGAGAATGCACTTTCTCTCTACATTATATAAATCATTTTAAACGAAACATACCTAATTTAAAAAAAACGCTTTTAATTTTAAAATTGAAATTTAGTCATAACATCACTCTTCTTGCTTCACATTTTTATAACAGTATGCCAAATATCAGGAGGGTATTATTTCCAGTTTAGTCGGATTTAAATTATTTACCAGTCGTTTTGGGGCAGTGAAGTCGACCCAGCGCTGGTAGACATCCCGGAGCGCCTGGCTGTCAAATCGAGCCTGGGATCCACTGTAGCTGATAATGAATGGGAGAAACGATGTACAAAGCGTTCAAGTTCGTTTCAAGGGACAGTGATCGCAGGAACCAAACAATCTATAGCCCGAAATCCAACTAGCATGTTCCGTTTAAACGGAAACCTTTTTTTCTTCTTCACTTCGAGAAGAATGCAGTTTCACTGCAGCTTCAGATATTGATAATTGTAAGAAACAATGTAGCTTTAACGTGCCTGTTATTGGTTTTCGGTTTTCATATTTCGCCTCAAAAATATCACTCTCTTGTTTGTGCTGGTTAATATTAAAAAAAATTAAATCCAATATTTGCAATATGATTCTGCGCCCAAGTAAATCATTTGAAGTGCTAAGATGGGGTCTTGTCCCAGCTGGAAATTGGCTTTCGTTGCTAGAAGTTTAGTGGTGCCCCCAATTCCGGCAGAACACTCCTTGCCGTGTGAAGTGGTAAAGAAATGCCATTTGGCGCTAACTCCAGTCTTCCTCATGAAAACGTGTTTACAAAACTTTTCTGTTCTTGCTCTGAGCACTATCGGAAAAGTAAATTATTCCTTCCAAATCTCCAATTTCTTCCTTTAGGATATTTATTAACTTGTGTTAGAACAGATGAACAGCATTTGTAACATGTTTCAAGCTTTCTAATATGGCAATATAAGTTTTATGTTTTGTTTAGGTGTAATGCCAGAATAGAACGTGACAAAATGGAATTTGTAGTAAATAAAAGAAGTTTTGGCCGTAATAGTAGGTAGGGACAAAGTCGAAAATGCAGTAACACGGCATATGATATTGTCATTCATTTGCCTTAACGCAATGACAACGTGACAACAACGTTATAATGTGAACTCTCAAACGAGCGAATACTGGAAAGAGTAAATGCCCATTTCCCACGAGAGGGCATATGATCCAGAAGCTTGACCATAGTTTGGTAACATTCGTTGCTGCTTTTCGAACGAGAGGATTCAAAGAAATGAGTGAGTCTCATACATCTGGTACCATATGAAACGAACACGTATAACTCATGTCCTTGACAGCTCTTGTCAGTGACATTACAGCCATAAATCGTGATCTGACTAAAGCGAGAGTAGAAGCTCCACCGTTTTAATACTAAGCCACACCAACCGACATTTATTATAAGAAGTGTGTGATTTCTTCCTTATTACTCTTGTAGTAATTAATTTTGTCCATCACGCTGTCTACTCTGATGAGCATTGGACTGCTCAAATGGTCAGTGTTTTGCTTCCGCATCTTAGAAAAGCTGGATTTATCTCCGTCAGAAGTTGAGTGCCAGAGTGCAACACACATGATGTACATTTCCCACCAGGGCTAAAATGTTTATGCTCTCTCTTCTACATTTTTAGGAAAAAGAGCGGGCTAAAAATACGTTCTAACAACCACCTGAATTCTTGGACTTTATGAGTGGAAGTGTAACACTTTCCCCACAATTTACTGCGCCGGTATACATTCTAAAGACTGTAGGAGTGTTACTTATGCATTCATGGACCGTAAGCCTGCTCGGACAATCGTACAGTATAGATAATCTTCGGGCGAGTGCTGGAAAGCTAATTTCTAACAAGTGCCTTCTCATTCTGCTTTCTAAACTTTCTCACAGCAAAATCACCCTGAAAGAGTAGCAAAAGAATGCAACAAAGGCTGTAGATTCATCAAAGGGCTCTCAGCTCATTCGACATGCACTAATTCTTACTTAACTCCAGCTAGAACCGAAGAGTAAAGAACCGCGCAGAATTAGTTCTGGTTGGCAAACATTTTAATTATCCAAACACGCTAACACACATAGCGTTTTGTTGAGCAACGGTATATGCTTATTTACGGCAATTAAACTCTTCTGTCACCTTTTGGCTAACCCAAAAAGATTGCCGCTGGGTCGCAAATTATTTCTAATATCAGGTGAACGGAAAGATCTTAAATTTCTTTTTATAATAGCCTTAATATATGAACACCTCTTTATAAACGCTTTATGCAACTTCAGATTTACGTTTCCATTATTTTGTATAAACACCCTGGTAGTGAAACATTTACACGTTCCTGCGAAAGGCTTCTCCCTGGTGTTGCGGATCCGATTTTTTCTTAATAAATGCAATAGGCTTTATATCATGAGTGAGTTTTTTGAAACTCCTTTTCAAGTTTCTCAAGTTAAAATTTCACCACATACAGCCTTAAGTTCACACTATCGATGCCGTTCGATCGTCTTGCTACAGAATCATAAACCGCTATTGGCGTATGGTAAGGGCCGTGTGGTCGGACCATACAGTCCTTTCCATGCTGCAAATTCAGTCCGTGCAATTTGTTTGAGACGTGGTCATCAGCCACCACAGAATCAGACGTCCTCGCCCACATGGATTCTGTTTGAATCAATAAAGAATATTTTGGGACCACCAACACTTTCTTTTAGATGACGTTACAGGATCCAGTTCAGATGGGTATACAACCGAGATACAGATTTCTCGATCGTAAGATGTTCAAAATCGTACCGAAATGGCGCAAAATGTCTCTAGCTACTTCGTTTTTAAGCTGAAAATTCGCCAATGAATGTAACTTGACTGTGTAATTTCTCCTTTCATTGCCTGGTGCTGAAGAAAGATATGTGCGTTACTTTCCGATTTGCCCTTAGTTTCCTTTCATTTTTAACTAGAGGAAGTTAATTTCTCTAGTGTACAACGTTATGTCCTTGACTGGCTTTCGATAGCCTCACGCAGTCAGGTTACTGTAGTAGAGGACTATTAACCTGAACCTGAAAGTAAGTCACGCTCAAATTACTTAAAAAGAATTGCACAGCTACAGAACTTTCCAATGACGTAACTTTGGCACGACTTGCCATGTTTACTAGTCCCTATGTTCTTGATCACTTATCGAACTGACGTATCCGAAATAACGGTGCTGAGTATTTATTTACTTATTTATTTATTTATGGACCCTTTTTAACTACTATGGTCCTTAGCGTCCCATTCTATATTGGGCGTGAAAGACCGGTAATTTTGCTCAGAGGCCTCTTTATCAGGCTTGAGGTTCTTTTACGTGAAGCTAATATACGACACGGGACCACCGGCTTTACTTCCCTTCCGAAGGAAGCCATGCCAAGGATTTTTACGCCCGAAAAAATGCATCGCCCTCCGCCGGGTTTGAACCCGCGACCTTGGGAACTAGAGGCTAGCATGGTACCACTAGTCCACGGAGGACGACTGCGGTACTGTATGGGGGTTCTTTGTCATTCAGAATGAAGTAGATACAAACAAGTCCCGGGCAAAACGAACTTGAACATCGACCCCCTTCTAATTAGTATGAAACAAAAGTGTCACGAATAAATAACAATGCTGCAAATAGCAATTTTTCCTCAGCTATATATATATATATATATATATATATATATATATATATATATATATATATATATATTGTAAAAAAAGCTGCATTACAAGCGTTATACTCATGCATCATGAGCAGCACAATGAAAGACATTGGTTGCGGTTTAGTTGTAAATGCCATTTTGGTCTGCTATGCAAATCCAGGGTTTGAAGGCGATTTTTTTCTCTTCGCCATAACAATACCTTTGACATATTGTAAGCATTTATTTATATTTAAACTTTACATGATCTTAAAAAGAATCCAAAACGGGTTTCTGAAACTATATATTGCTAAAGACTAATGCCCAAAGAAAGAAAAGCTGCGAAAAGAAAGTCATGGAATAACTCATTTTCTCTTAGAAATTAAATATTTTTCGAAATCGCCTAGCTTGTACAGCTTCCAAAACCAACTTAACCGCAAAAATTTCTAAAAATGACTTAATATTTGGGTAAAATAAACGCCATTCCATAATTATTGGTAATTTATTGAGCTCAGTTACATGTTTATATCACTATGAACACCAGAAGTTCAAAATGGCTTATTACAGATGTTTTAGTTCCGGTTTACCATCACTACAAAGATGGGCTGTGCTTTTAACGGTTACGTAAGACCTCCTTTTCCAGCCGCTGTGGTCGCGTGCCACCTTGTAATTCTGTTTGCATCCTTTCTCTTTCTGTTTTTATTTATCGAGAATGAGATCATCAGTGCGCAGGCTAGTAACATATCTACACTAAAAATTAACTTAATCGCTCAAAAGCGTTTCTCCTCCGTGCCGTGATAACAGTCGCCACAACACTAGACTATTAGATTATTTCTTTCAACATCTCCGATGAATAGTAGCTGATGTATTTCACGAATGATTCGAACTAAATATGTTCATGAGAAGCTCCTACTTTATCATTCTTGTTACTAAACAAACGGAACAAAAGAGGTTACCTGATAACCGATATAGCAGATAAATGGCCACTGAAGGTTTACTTTTCCTACTACGTATAGTAAGTAGGGGAAGCATTGCATTCCACCCAAAAATTTGATACCGAGATTTCATCTGAAATATGATTTGAGGTACCGTGAATCCAAATAAATTGGAAACATTTCCGTGTGTGTCTGTCTGTGAACAGCATAACTCAAAAACATAAAGTCGGATAAACAACAAACTTGGTATTTGAATTTAGTATCCTCCAAGAATGCGACACAAAGATTTTTCAAGAAAATCCCCCCACCCCAGACTACCCTTTACATTGAACATTTTTCGAAAATTTTGATTTTCTCAAAATGGTTGTAACGATTTTTATTAAAATATATGTTTAAGATATTTTAATGGCAAATTAAATGTTTATCTTGAATGTTTCTGGGAATGCCCTCGAAGTCCTCTTCATTCTGAATGACTTTCGTATGGCTGGCAAACCGTAAATGCTAGACAAAATTTTACTACACAAAAAAGTGGATCTCCTTAAAACACACAATTTATGTCATATATATTTATTTGCGGAATGAACCATTTCCGAGATATTCCTTGTTATTTGTTTGAATTTTCCAATGTCCTGGGCATGCAAAGAGAATGGAATGCTCCACATAGCAACTAGCTCTTAAAAAATTTGACTATCGCTTAAAGCCTATCATGTTCTTGCACAAAAGAGAAAATTAACAATAAGATAGCTTCTGCAATGTTTATCTCGATTAACATGAAGTAGATGGAGAATAAGCGTTTGTAAAAATAGTTTGTACAAGAGTAGAGAAAGTCATGTGAGTGCAACACATCAGAGCTGAATCGAGAAACGTTTCCTAGCAAAACATGTGTTTCTACTTCTTTTCAAGATCTGGTCTATGGAATTAACACTGATCCTAGGGTTTTCCTTAGTTCTTTCAAATGTTTCATATTCATGAATGATTAATCTAATGGTTTATCTATCCTTTAGTTTGTACTTTAGACGCCAGCGCTTTGTTAATGATCATGCAAACTTGCAATAGGATGTACCAAGAGTAATCAAGCATAAATCACGTATTTTTGTAATTTATGAAAGCAAAACTTTAACACACAATAAATTAATTTCCTATTTTTGTTGGCGGCTAGGAAGTTCTATGATTCATTCTACCAGATAGTATATCGTAATATCTGCAAAAGTTTGCGTATAAACCCCCCTGATACGACATTCCTCAAAAAAAATAATTCTACCTTTCAATCCTTATTTCATTAGCACCACAAACACGCGAGACTCAGAATATCCCTAGATCGAAAGCGATGTTCAGGAGCTCAGTGAATTTCTGCAAATTTTCCTGTTCATAACCAAAGATACATGGAATCTGTTCTGATAAATGATTATTTAGATCAGTGGTCGGCAGCTGCTGCGCTTGTGACTTAGGAGCGTTACCAGGAAAGGGCAGCAAAGAGCGAGCGGGGGCTATAAACACGAACCGCCATAGTAGCGGATACAACAGAACAGCAGATGGGTCGCGTTAGTGTTTATTGAAGTTTGGTATTGATTATGGTGTATATGCAAGAACGTAGTAGTGAAAGACCATCAACTCCCACATTTTCCGAAGTTGTATACAATATGTTACCCAATTACCAATATGAATAAGTATGTACAAATATTAGAAGAGCTAAGTCAAGAATTAGATACCAGATTTTAAGATATCAACAAATCTCCCATGTTTCCAACCACATTTTCAGTATATATTGACAGAGTGCCAACGTCATTGCACTTAGAAATATCTTGCTTACAAAATTATATTGACACGAAAGAGGCTTTCAAAGCAAAAAAGACTTGTCTTCCTTTTATAGAACTTTCCCCCCAAAAAGGTTCCCTCGGTTATACAAATTTGCCGCGAAGTTGCTGAGCATATTCGGATCTACTTACGTATGTGAACAGTTCTTTTCTTGTTTGAAGATCTGCAAACGACGACATAGAAACTAGTTTTGTGATAGTGTGAACTTGAACGTTCAACGCTTGCAGACTATGGCTATAGGGATTACAAACTAGTAGGGAGAAAGGAGTTCCAAAGAAGCTCGAGAAAGTACCCAGCTTGGGCAGGGCAATGATATAAAGTCATGGTGTGATTCACATGTATGTATACTGTGCATAGAACAAACCAAATTGTACAAAAACTGTATATTGCGTAGAAGAATTTGAGAGAGGGAGAGGGGAGGAAGAATGAAAAGAAGCTGCCTATTTTCAAGGTTCCAAACGGAAAGCTGTGATACTATTGCTTAAAGTGTTCGAAAAAGCTTTGTAGCAGCATTTAGTTATGTTATCGAATACCTCTGCAGTTAGGTTATATTGGATGCTTCTAATAACACATTACATTAAATCATTTGTTACATTACTTTACTGTGGGTGTTTTTTCATACAAATGTATCGTTATTCCCTCCGCGATGGGTTGGGATTTATAGTCATTGCAAAAATTTGTACTGCCATCAACATTTCAGTATCTCAGAAGAATAATGACTACTCGATTAAGGCATAGGCGCCGTGCCGCCACTGTTCAGTTGAAGCTTTAGAGACCTTCCTCTCAATGTTGTGCTCATTACAGAGATGTCGCTGGGCAAAGAGCAAGTTTGCAAGCGAATATGACGTCACAGAGCAAGTAATCTGTCTGCCGCTGATTTAGATATAGCATCTCTGCCGAGAAAAACCCAAAGGTTTTTCTCATTGACGCACATTGTAATCCATGTTTGCAGCTTTACTTTTAGAGTTTTTCTTTACTCAAAAAATATCTTGTGACGTCCATAAGCTGCAGTAGTTGAGTGTGCGCCCTCTAAAACTTAAGGCAACTTTACCACTTCTCTCGTAAGGTACTTACTATGACACATTGTGCAACCATGTCTTTTTCACTCATCGCGTTACGACTGCCATGGCGACCAGGCAAGGTTTCCGACTACATAGGCACTATCGTCTCAATTTCTCCAATTTAAATCACAGTTTTCCTGATCGCAAAAAACGCCTCTCTTATGTCTGACTGATCGTACTTTTAAATTTATGCCCTAGCGGGAAATACTGGTAAAATTGTAGCCAGAATATGCTCAGGTGTCTTCTAAGAAGCTTACTGTTAAGGCAGAGGGTACCATCCATAATGAAAATTAATAACCTGATCAACAATTAACTCCAATACCTTCAGTTCGTGACTAGAATTCCATAGTTAAAACAACTTATTTTCATATAAATGAACTAACGCTTATAACGTTATGTAAAGAGTACAGTTGCACCTTTTAGTAGAAATTATTGCGTTTGATTTTAGTTCGATTCGGCTTTCAAAGTAAATATATGTTCAGCGTTCACACTAGGGACAAGAATTTAATGATCTAATAATTCCTTTAATATGTGTGCACTTATGTACTGAAAACTTCCACAATATGCACATAAATATGCCCATAAAAAGTATAAAGAGATGTTGACATAAAATAAAAATGGAAGGCAATTTTACGTGATCTGAGATTGAATGGCCTAAGTTTCAACTGAGAACGATTGCAAACCTGGAAGAATATTTTCGGAACTGAATTTCTAAAACTATTACGGTTAAATATTTAGAAATGTTTTCCTTTGTGTTTATTAGTAGGTTACATTTTTAAAATTTACATTGAACTGAATTCCGAGAATTCCTTAGCAGCCACCTACAAGCCGTAAGGCAACTGCGACTATATAAGGTGAGAATTCAAAGATGTGACTTGACCTATTGATTGCGTTGCGTGTAAGCTACCATCAGTGTTTCCAAGATTAAAGACTGATTCGTTGGCACATAAGTAGTATAAAGATGAGAGAACCAGAGTACTGAGAGATATCGACAACTGATAAGATGTAATGTGATATCCTTTGTTATATGCCGCAGACTTCCGCCCCCTCCTTTGTGCACTGACCCCGAAAAGCCGCCAGCCACGCCCTCTCTTTGTGCGCTATTAACACGCCGCGCGATAGAGTATTAGAACAAACGGTTATTGTCCTTTTGTGGCCTGGCCCCGAAAAGCCGCCGACCACGCCCTCTGTTTGTGCGTTACTGTCATGCCGCCCTGCAGAGGTGCACAACCATTGGCTATTGTCCTTTTGTGGCCTGACCTAATGCCGGCCGGCAGAGGAGAATGGTGTATTGTGCTCGTCGCTAATGGAGGTGGGTCTTTGTGCGCTACTGATACTGACAGCCGGGTTCGTCGAACAATGGGGCATTGCTTGCGTCGCGTGACGCCGCCTCCGCAAATCGATGTAGGAGATAATTGTGTCAATCAATACACGCGAATGGATTTCCCCTAAGACGCCGGCATTACATCGAGAGAAACAACGATAATTTCTTTTCATTGCTGACGCTAAAATTATAATTAAATGATACGTTATAAATAATGAAATCTTTATAAGCGCAGGCGTAATATATTTCCTAGAGGGTATGGTGTATAGATCCTGTATAACACTGTCCTTAAACATTCGTAACTTTCGCAATTATTATTATTGTCAAGAAAGCTTATTTGTTTATTCCATTTAAACAGACTGGTCTTTCAGCCACTATATCTAAAATATTATTTGATTCCGCATCGCTTCAAGGCAATAATGAATAAATAGCGAGTTTCTCTGAGAGGTAGCGGTCCCGAGTTCGAATCTCGGTTAGGTGATTTACCGTGCAAGGGCAAGCCCTCCCATTAACTATCTTTATAAGCGTGGGTGTAATATATTTCCTAGCGGGCATGATGTATCGATCCTATATAACACTATACATAAACACTCGTTTTTATTCCCGTAACAAAAATGAAAAGACTGCAACAGACCCGTGGCTGTTTTAAAGTCCCTGCCTAAGCGTGTGCTTGCGCTGGCAGTGTGGTACTTTATCACCAACGTCTGTTTTAAAGTCCATGCCTATGTGCGTGATTGCGCTGCGGGTGGAGTGCTTTATCGACAACGCCTGTTTTAAAGTCCCTGCCCTGTATTTTACCACGACTGTCTTTATATATTTCTATTGAGTTTTATTTACGAGCGTTCTTTAACTAGCGTTAATTAAAAGAGTAACAAGGGAAGTGTTTTGTTTAGGGCACTCACCATATTCCATTATTTATTTAGTTCATTGTTTATTTATTAATAACATGTAATATTTCACTATGTTAACCCGTATTTATTTGTTTTTCAGAGCCAACCCGGCGTGTAAACAAACCTTAGAAAAATATCCTGAAGCGCGAAGTTCCTTATCACCCTTCTAATGATTTATGCTAGCTATTTCCCGGGAGCCAACATGGCTGCCATCCGCATGTTAAACCCAATATGGCGAACTTCCGTCTTGTCTCCCCGTGGGTGGAAGAGCGCATCTTCGTCGCTGTCAGCTAGAGCGCGCGGAAGGCCTTGTTAAGCATGGAGAGGATAGGGGTGTTTGGGAGCGGATACGAGGCAGTCCATGCCTGTAGACCCGAGAGATCATTAGCCGTGCGGGAGCACCGTGCAGGAGATGGACCGCACGCGCTCGGGTTTTCAGTGAAAGAATCACTCGTTAACGTCTCGTGTTAGCCATTGACGCCAACTCTGTCCTTTCAGTCATGGATACATCTAAGTGATGTAATATTCTTATAAACCCTCCAAAAATTGTTTCCCTCAAAAGTAGAATTAATCAAGTGTTATTCGTCGTAATAATTATGACGCGTAATAATCACCTTAACACACACACACACACATATATATACACGATGGCAACCAGGTGCGCGAGTCAATTCATATAAACTTCTTCACATTAGTCCGTCAAAAATACTTAATTGTATTCATCGATCGACGAGCAGCGTTTAATTACATTAATCAATCAAAATGCATGCGGTGGGGATACTTCGGTCTGCGTCCAGCCCTTTAGAGGCACGATGCCAGGACGTTAGCAGTATAAACCCTTGATTCTTTTTTCAACAATGTTAGACAATGTTATGCATGAAAGAACATTACCTGATTGATTGACACAATTCTCCTACATCGATTTGCGGAGGCGGCGGCACGCGACGCAAACAATACCCCATTATTCGACCACCCCGGCTGTCGGTATCAGTAACGCACAAAGACCCACCTCCATTAGCGACGACACAATACACCATTGTTCTCCTCTCCCGGCCGGCATTAGGTCACGCCATAAAAGGACAATAGTCAATTGTTCTACACCTCTGCCGGGCGGCATGGCAGTATCGCACAAAAAGAGGGCGTGGTCGGCGGCTTTTCGGGGTCAGGCCACAAAACGGCAATAGCCTTTGTTCTAATATTCTACCACGTGGCATGCTAGTAGCGCACAAAGAGGGCGTGGTCGGCGGCTTTTCGGGGTCAGCGCACAAAGGAGGGGGCGGGAGTCGGCGGCACAGAACAAAGGATATCACATATCTTATCACTTTTCAGTATCCCTTGTGCACTGGCTCTCTCATCTTTATACTACTCGCATATTATTAAAAAATATCATATTTGCAAATCAAATATTAAAATAAAATATAAACAGATTCATAAAATACACATGTAAAACAAGCAAATATGCATCATAATTTGTAAACTGCTAAAATAATTAACGAAACAAACAAAATATGCATTACATGCAAGATAAAATATTGTTTAAATTGTTGGAAATTTAGCAGTTACCTCACATACCAAGTGAGTATACTTTATGACAGCAGAGAAGAAATAAGCATTTGCATTAAAATCTTGGCTCTAGGCATCACGTAACTCCAGTAATTGCCAAAAGGTTATTGACCTACATTAGACACCATAGCCTGTCACCACAATAGTGGTGCATCGTACAGCCTGTGTCCATGAAGTAGATATTTATTTCTGTTCCAACTAAAATTCATAAAGATGTCCCCGGTATTCCTGCTCAAGTTTAAAAATAAAATATTAGTTCTTATGTACAAATCATGCAGCCGTGATGATGCAAATCAGAATACATGGCCCACTGCTTGAACAACCTGCAAAGAAACTAAACATATATTATACCATAAAGACAAATTGAAGTTGATGACTCGTAAGGATGTATTTCCATATGATTTTGTCACGTCATGGGATGTTTTGAATGAGACCTGCTTGCCTCCTAAGGACTCATTGTACAATAGATTAAACGAAGAAGAAATTACTGATACTCATTACATCCTGCTAGAAATGTATGGGAGCTGTTTAATGTGAGAAAGCTGGGCAAGTACAGTGACCTGTACTTAACCTCGGATGTACTTCTTCTGATGTCTTTGAGACATTTAGACATCAAACCCTCAAAACACACAAAGTTGATCCTGCACATTATTTCACCTCTCCGGGGCTTACATGGAAGGACATGTTACTGTATACAGGAATTCATCTGCAACTGTTACAAGATTATGATCAACTACTCATGGTGGAATCCTGTATAAGAGGAGGCTTATGCCAAGTTTCCCACCGGTATGCCGAAGGAAACACCTACATGAACAAGTATGTTCCGTCGAGACCAACCCAATTTATTACATACGAGGACGCCAATATCCAATATGGTTGGGCAATGTGTAACGCCCTCCCTTCTGGTGGATTTGAGTGGGTGTCACCTGAAGAAATCGACTTAGAAACGCTACAAGGTGATCCTCATGGTTACATATTAGAAGTTGACATCGAGTATCCCGTAGAACTTTACGATCTACACAACGATCTACCTTTCCTGCCTGAGTGTACGAAACCATCTGAATCATCCACAAAGAAGCTGATACCTCATCTCGGATCTACAAAGAAGTATGTAGCACATTACAGAACTTTAAAGGAAGCTCTTAGTCATGGGCTAAAGCTAACAAAAACCCATCGTGTGCGACAATTCCGACAGTCTAGGTGGTTAAAACCTTATGTTGAATTTAACAATGGGCTACGACAAAAACCTGCAAATGATTTCGAGGATGTCTACAAGCTCTTTAACAACGCCATGTTTGGAAAAACTATGGAGAACATGCTTAATCGTATGGATATACGACTAGTAACAAATGAGAAGACACTGGAGAAGTTGATCGCCAAGCCTACGTTCATTGATAGGACGATATATGCTGCTAATCTAGCTGCTGTGAATATGGCCTCTCGTCAGACTGCATTCAACAAGCCTATATACATTGCTATGAGTATGTTGGACATCTCCAAGACATTAATGTATCACTATCGCTGTGATGTGTTGTTGCCATATTATGGACTGAAAATCTGAAGCTTATGTATATAGACACTGATTCATTCATTCATTCATTCATTCATCGTATAACAACTGAAGATGTGTACCAAGATAAGCTACGTTTTCTTGAGCATCTCGATACAACTGATTATCCTGTCCGCCATATATGCCACTCTACTCAGAACCAAAAGGTTCTGGGAAAATTTAAAGATGAGGCTAATAGCAAAATCATTCTGCGCTTTGTTGGACTACGACCTAAGATGTACGCATTAGATATTCGAGGCTCGACGATAAAAACTATTAAAGGTATAAAAGTAGCGCTATTAAGCAGTACATTACGTTTGACACCTATACAGACTGTCTTAAAACCTGTTAAATCATCAGAATGCCCATGAATCTAATCCTATCACGAAAGCACGGTGTTACCACAGTGCCAGTGAATAAAATTACATTAAACCCCTTTGATGATAAAAGAGTTATTGCCGAGGACGGAATAACTACATATGCATATGGGCATTAGATTATAAACAACGCTTAAGAGAATGTAACCAGAAGATGAAGATTTTCTCCACGAGTCTACAATCTTAAAAAAAATTGCAGTTTACTCGCGTGTTGTATATATGCATAGCATACACCTGGCGAAGAAAGAAGAAGATGGAAGTCGGTAACCCTGCCATTAGGAGCAAATCCTAGTGTTAGTCTCAAGCCTAGATAAAGGGGAGAGACGTCTACCCTTACAATGCTTGTTTAATGAAGCAATGATTTAACTAATAAAGCTGCTACACTTGAACAAAAAAGTGTAAGAATATAAAACAATAAAGCTCTCTAAAATGTTATATCTCCTCAACCATTCGTATGCGCTAGTTATGCTACATCTATACACTCTGTTTCACCCTCACCGTCGCGTCTACTAGCTGTTTAACATATAAAAACATATAGGGTTTAGAAAAAAATTATATAACGGTAGTGTAACCTGTGATACTATGCGAATTATCTGTTAAAATGAAGTTTCATTTCGATAAATTTTCAGTAATAATCGTTCGTGATTGGTTCAAGCACGAGTTGGGACAACATATTCGACAGCTGCAGCAACATCCACTACAATAATAGCTACAGCAGCAACAACCGGTTACACAACAGCGTAGCAATAGCAACAGCTAATCCTGCAACTGTAGATTCAGCAGCCTCAGCAACAGCAAGCATCACCAGAACAGCATCAGCAAATACAACAGCTGTAGTAGTAGATACAGCAACTATAGCAACAACCGATCCTACAGTGTAGCAACATCTGCTACAATAAGAGCAGCAACCGGTTACATAACAGCTATAGGAACAGCAAGCATCACAGCAATGATAATCCAACAGCTTTAGATTCACCCACCCCCAGCAACAGCAGTCATCACAACAGCAACAGCATATACGACAGCTGCAGTAATAGATGCAGCACCTACAGTAACAGCAGCAGCTAATCCAACAGCTATCTATTCAGCCGCCTCAGCAACAGCAAGCGTCACAGCAATGATAATCCAACAGTTGTAGATTCACCCATCCCAGCAACAGCAGTCATCACAACAGCAACAGCAAATGCGAGAGCTGTAGTGGTAGATATACATCACTGCAACAGCAGCAGCTACAGAAATAGCAGCAACACATCTGGCAGCTGCAGCAACTTCAGACGCAGTCAGCACAATAGCTGTAGCACATCCTACAGCTGTAGCAGCATAGCAGCAGCAGCCATGCCCACAACACTAGCTGTAGTATCAACAAGACGTCGCATTGTAACAGCAGCAACTAATCCGCCAGCTGAATGAAACTGAATTACTTTTTAAAAATGGGCTCGACTATCTTTGATACTACATGTATCAGCTGAAATTACATTAAATACCAGTGATAAAAATCACTGATTGCAATTATCATGAACATGTGATACTACTCAATTCGTTTTAAGTACAATGAAACAACTATAACATTTCCAGTAAACAGCTTTCCGTGACGATTGCGTCTAAAGTCGCTTTCAAAGTCAAGTCTAGGATTTGAATAGGTAGCGAACAATCTTACTTCACCAGTTCCATCACAGCAGCTAAAAATAAATCACACTTAATGTATATATTCCAATGAATGTAAGCAATGACAGAGTATAAAAGAACAATGCACTAATAAAAATAAATTAGTATATCAAGAGAGCTAAGGGGATTAAGGTCGCAAGAGTTTCCGGTTTAATTAACTCTCTCATTAACCTGCTACCATTTGAAGCACATTTGCCTGGTCACAGATACAGCGGACCTGTCACAAAGCTAGAAAAAAGATTAAAGAGAGGAGACACCGGAATCAACCCATTAGGCGAAGCGTGCAAACTTCACGACATTGCCTACGGCAAGCATAAGGATTCTGCTTCGAGAAACATTGCAGACAAAATCTTGGCTGAAAAGGCGTGGAAAAGAGTGTAATCATCTGATGCTACACTATGTGAAAAGTTGGCAGCGCGACTAGTAACAGCTGTTGGTAGCTAGTAGCTGTTGGTGCTGGATATAAGAAGAAACGACGAGGATTTCTGCCTCTCATACCAATTATTGCAGCTCTAGGTGCCGCCGCTGGAGGTGTACCGCAAATTGCTACAGCTGTAAATAAGAAAAAGACTGCAGATAAGCAACTGGCCGAAATGATGAGACATAACAGAGAAATTCAGGGAGAGATGATTGTTGGTGCTGGATCCAAAAAGAAGAAACGGGGAGGATTTCTACCTCTCTTACCAATCATTGCAGCTCTAGGGGATGTCGCTGGAAGTGCATCTAAAATTGCTACAGCTGTAAATAAGAAAAAGGCTGCAGATAAACAACTTGCCGAAATGATGAGACATAACAACGAAATTGAAGCAAGCGGGAAAGTTCTACGAGTGAAGAAGAATAAGGCAAGGAACACCGAAAGGAGGCAGAACAAGAAAGAGAATTAAAAAAACTCCGGCAGAGGGCTATAATTGTCCCGGAAAAAGCTTTGAGTAACATAGATCTCAACTTGTATGCCCATTGTTTAAAGATTCCTCATTTTAGAGGTGTGTACATGATCGATCAGCTACTCTCAAGACCTCGTTACAGAGAGAGAATTATTGTCAATCTCGATACTTCAGAGAATGAAGGTACTCGGTGGGTTGCTATAAAGTGGGATGGCAACGTTTCATTTTATTTCAATAGCTTTGGAAATTTGAAGCCTCCAAAAGAGATAGAAAGGTACCTCAGAGGCGTTAAGGTGCTTTATAACACTAAGAGGTTTCAGAGTTTCTGCTCAGTCATCTGCGGGCACTTGTGCTTGCAATTTCTATCGCAATGAGTTACACTATTGCTGTCAGTGGCAACGAGTCTGTTCTTACTACATACCTGAATCCTCCTCTTCAGATAGATCCAAAGGGTCATTATGAGATTGCTCTATTGAATTTTGAAACCTTCAATTCCATTCCCAATGTTGATTGAAGTAATAATCACTTTCATTACATACACAATAATAAAATTAAGATCATTGATATACCTGATGGAACTTATGAGATTGCTGATATTAATAAATACATCAGAGATAAGCTAGTGGATGAGAATGTCTTCTTTATTAGACCTAATAATAACACAATGAAGGCTGAAATTAAATGTCCTTTCACCGTTGATTTTTCGAATGATCGTTCTATTGAATCGCTCTTGGGCTTCAGCGGCAAAGTTATTCCAGCTAATCAGCTGTCTGAATCTGATCTCCTTGTGAATATATTTAAGGTGACCATCATACGGATCGAGTGCAGTATTACAACAGGCTTTTTCATCGATGGTAAAAGTGGGCACTCGATCTATGAGTTTTTCCCATCTGTTCCTCCTGGATATCATATTTCTCAAGAGTCGTCAAATCCAATTTACCTTCCAATCATAAAAACACCAATGCTATAGAGCAAATTAGTCTTCGTGTAGTGGACCAGAACGGTAATATCATTGACTTTAGAAACGAAGATATAAGCACAAGGCTTCACATCCGTTGTAATGGCAAAAGATTTTAGAAGAAGTCAGCGACGTAGACGATATAATAATGGAGCGATACGTCGCACGCCTCATACTCTGCCCTTGACCCCCAGTGGGTTAACATCACGCAATCGGCAGTTCCTCCAGGTATTGGGCTTTAGAATCCTAATCATGGACATCTTCAATGTTATCGAGACACCGAGATTCGACAAGATCACTTAAGAGGAACATGTGTTTACACCGTATTATACATCAGCTCTGGACACCAATGACGAGATTAGAATCCCTTGTCAAGCTGAGAATTTATATACTTTACCTAATGGAAGTTATCTACATATCGAGGGGAATATTACTAAACCTAATGGAGCAGCTATACTGCAAAGCTTACCAATAACGCTATTGCATTCATGTTTGAGGAGATTCGACTGGATATGAACGGCTTAACTATTGATCGAACCAGAAACCCCGGGATCGCATCACCTTTACGCAACTATGCTGCTCTCAATCCCATGGAATCTGATCTTCTGCTGAATGGTGCTATCCTGGAGAAGACATGGACATTGTGCATGCATCAAATGGAGCCTACAACGCAATAGTACCGGTCTCGATGCTTCTGGGATTTTTTGACGACCAGAAGGAATTCATACTCAATAGCAAGTTTGAGGTGGTGCTGATTCGATGCAAGGACTCTAAAAACCGTATTATAGCACCCCAGGGTGAAGAGAATGCAATCGTTACACTTGTGCGATTCGAGTGGAGAATGCCTGTGATTCGAATTTCTGATGCTGGAAAGGTTGAAATCCTCAAGACTGTCAAATCGGACAAGGTTTGTATCTCCCATTTAGGACCATGGATCTACATACTCAGCCTAAATCATTCACCTGGAATGTCGCCACCACATCAAAAATAGAGAAGCCGAGATTTGTCATTTTGGGTTCTCAGACTTTAAGGTGGAGTAATGCATCTAAAGACTCTTCCCTTTTTGTTCATTGTAACATAACTATTTTAAGACTTTATCTTAATAGTGGATGTTATCCCTATCATGACATGAATTTGGACTTTGGAAACTCGAGATTTGCACTATTGTATGACATGTGCTCAAAGTTTCAAACCTCTTATTATAAAAAAGAGAATTATCCTTTATTGAAGAGAAAAACTTTTCTTAAATTTGCTCCTATATTTGTTATTGATTGCTCGCATCAACCACAGGAAGTTGTAGATGGAGGTGTCAACTTCAGAATAGAAATTCAAGGTAGTGCAAATATCCCTGCACAGAACTCATTGTATTGTTTAATAATTCATGATAAAGTATTTACATACAAGTCTCTGACTCATGTGATGCAGCTTATATTTTAAACTAATCATTGTAAGGATTGATTTTTTCATCAGAAATGTAAGGATTTTTAATGGATAAAAACATTATGTAAAAGCATAGCTTCATTCTTTTTTATTATTTATCATACATTTCCATCAGCTTTCCTCCTCCAACTCCTCGTACCTGCATAAGGCATTACACTTGCAAGAGTTAGGTCACCTAAATGGTAATCTATAAACAATTCAAGTCTTTTTAGCCTGCAAATTTCATCGCTATTTAAAAGTAATTCACAATCATTTAAATTAGTGATCAAAAATTTTATTTCGGACTCTTGCATATAGGCAACAATATTAAAACAGAAAACAATATTTTCACAATATTCCACTCGCGGGCACTTTCTCGATTGGAGGAATGCTTTGAATATAGGAAGGCACTCTCGAATTATCTCCAAGTCTTGCACTGTCATGTATACAAATTTGTCTGTGTTTTTCACTATAAGCACTGGAAGATCGTAGAAGAATCCTATCTTAACGTTGTCTTCTCGAGATGTAGACGTCTCGGCAGCCGCTTCTTACCGGCATGTTTCTTGGGGTCTCGATGTTGGTTATTCTATCCTCCAATAGCGTCAGCCTCCTTTGCAGGTTTACAAAGCTGTTCCTCTTCTTCCTCCCCTTATCTGAAACATTGCACAATGAAAGTCTTAGAAAACTGCTTTTGGAAGTAAAGGTAACCTGAAAATAATTAGTTTTTGTTATGATGCATGTAAAATGAAACACAGAAGATTTATATAAACATTAGGATATCGGGCGTTATTTCAATGTGATATATATCTGAATTCAATAGATGTGACATTGTGATTTCATGATTTTTTTTATAAATTCTATAACATGTATCTTTATATGTAATATCAATGAGTCAGCTTTTTGTTTATGAATCTTTTTCATAGTAAAATACGGAAACATTGAATACTTAAAGTTTGACATTTCTACATACCTTTGCTGCGGGTACAAAAGACAATTTACACGTCTTAAATTTCCCCATCTCTGCCATACCCTTATATTCGAGATAAACCTTTCCAGGCATTTCTGCAAGCTCTTCGTTGGTTAACGAATTATAGCGTTTAGGCAATACACTTGAAAATCCTCCAGCGAAGATAGATTCTGGTACCGTATCTTGTTTGAGCTCTCTTTAAGGTCTTTATCTCATATTTAAGACCTATTTCGAGATCTTGAACTCGCCGAGTCGGTAGAAAACTGCGCTCTTCAGCCATCTTGTTAAGTCTATCTGCTAAACATCCTGTAACAGACATTGATCATGAATCATTTTCAATGTATTATTCAGATGGAATGACAAATTATGCATTTCTTTATATTAGAACTAAAGTGTGTGTTGTGCTACATAACCACAATTTTTGTAAGTATGCTTGTATGTGTTCGGGTATACTCGTAGGCATTCGTATAGGTCCGGGTGCTTGGTAGAAGCGGTAGTTTGTGACAATCATGTAGGTTTAAAATTTTGTGATGATGAATGGAAGAAGAGTGGGTGTAGAAATTCCTGTGATGGTGAAAGAAAGAGCGGTAGAGAATCGTGTGAATGGAAGAAGAATGGATGTAGAAATCCATGTGACGGTAAAGCATAGAGGGGATAGAGAAAATCGTGTGAATGGAAGAATAGTGTGTGTGTAGAAATCCATGTGATGGTGAAATGAGGGGCAGAGAAAATCGTATGAATGTTAATGGAGGTTGAATGTGTAGAGAAACAAAGAATACGTAGAAAAAATCGTATGAATGTTAATGGAGGATGAATGTGTAGAGCAACAAAGAATGAACAGAGAAATTGTATGGATGTTAATGGAGGATGAACGTGTAGAGAAACAAAGAATGAGTAGAAAAATCGTATGAATGTTAATGTAGGTTGAATGTGTAGAGAAACAAATGAATAGAGAAAATTGTATGGATGTTAATGGAGAATGAATGCGTAGAGAAATGCATGTAAGTGTAAAGTTCAGATTAAAAAATATGATACTCATGCAACGATTCGTCTTTCATGCACTGCATCGTTTAAACAAAATTAAATGTATTGTAAAAGCCAACAGTGATTTTGTATAGTTATGTAAAAACTCACCTTGCATTGTTCGGTGTTGATGAATGCTGTACGAGTAGAACTCGATGTCTCTCACCTCTTCTTAAATTAAAAAAACACCTCACGTTGGTTTTTGAAGTTCTTTAAAATTTAAATGTAGAGTTAATAAGCTCACAATGGCTCTAGCATGTGTCGTTGGCTGTTTATATAAGGATCTAAAACCCTCCAGGCGATGTCAGCACATTGTCATGGTGGGGGATGTTCACAGGTCACGTGATTATTGCACGCAATGGAATTATCACCTGTTGCGCATGCGCAGAGGTTCTCAGCATTTCTATTCCTATTTGGTTCAATTCCCCTCCTCTCTCTCTCTCTCAGAGAGAGTACCTCCATAATGTCTTTGAGCTATAAAAAATGCGTTGGGATGAAAGTCATGTGAATGTGGTAGCTTGAAAAGAAATACATTTTGCTAGGTTACAGTGAAATGAAACAAAGATTTCTGAATTCTGTAAAGGCTAATTTCCAATGCTATCGTGTGTGTGTGTGCCTGCGCTGGTGTATGTTTGTAGGTGTATGAGAGTATGTGTATGTGTGTGTGTAAGTGTACTGACATACTTGTGTGTGTACGTGTGTACAGGTGTATGAGTGCGTGCACTGGTGTATGCGGGCGTACAGTTATGTATGTGCATATGTAAAGTGCACTGGTATATGTATGTGTAAGAGCTATGTGTATGAGTGTAAATATGTATGCGTAATGGCTCTGTGCATGCGTATATATGAATGCTTAGGTGTATGATGTCAAGAAGAAAGAAAGGGATAGATAGAAAGAAAAAGGAAAAGAAAGGAAAGAAGAAAGAAAATAAAGAATCGTGTCTAGGCATCGGGATACCAATGTATACACCAGGGTTTAATGCAAATAATTATATTTGTTAAATACATTTTAATCTGACCGTCCGTACTAGCGTAGTTTAATATTTATTAAGCATTAGAGTTTTGCAGGGGTAAGATTCGAACTAGGGCCTCAGGTCAACTAAGAATATCCTACATTAAGTATCGTGATGATATATAAAAATTAACACGATTTACCATTGCTCGTCTGTGTTCCTAAATTTTAATAGTTATTATAATTTATTACTTATTAAGCATTAATGTGTTACTACACTAAGACTCGAACTCGGACCTCTGAATGCCAGAGAACATCCTTTTATTAATCAGGGTAATGATATAATAATGTTCTACCCTATCAAAGTATCAATTTGGGATACCTAAGTATACGCAGGGGTTTAACATAAATAATTATATTTGTTAAATACACTTTAATCTCACCGCATATACTCTTATAGTTAAATATTTATTAAGCATTAGAGTTTCGCAGGGTAAGATTCAAACTAGGACCTCTGGGTATCCGAGAACGTATTTCATTAATCACGGTAATGATATAATAATGTTTTACCCTATCAAAGCATCAATTTTTCATTAGCAATTAAAACATTAATCTTTTTGATTGCAGTAAGATTCGAACACCGACCTATGGATATCTAAGTATACACATGGGGTTTAATAAAGGTAATGATATTTGTTAAACACATTTTTGATAACGCTGTTTGAAAGAGTCAATAGAAGCATAAACAGAGAGCTTGTTTAACTATGTTCGGTGATTCTCGTAGGTCTTCGTGTAGGCTCTGTTGCTCTCGGAGAGAACTGGCCGCGGGGCAAAGTCGACGCCATGATGGCGATGTAAGCGGGGAATTTATGACATAGCAGGTAGACGAAACTTGCCTCGGGGGGCAAACGGGACTCTCTCTCTTTTCCCACCGTCAAACAAAGACAGGGCCTCTATGTGGGCAATAGAGCTGGGACAATAGCGTCTCATCTTTTGTTTACGTGGCTCCAGCCTTCTCTATTGTTACAAGCGCAATTTATTATGCCTTTTGTTCATTTTGACAGGTGAAGGACAACCTTTGTTTTGCACGGGGTCGTTAAACAATGCGACTGGGAGGCGGGGTTGTTGCAGGTGCAGAAGTGCATGTGTGCGGATATGGAATGGGTAGAATGGCGTCTCCGTCTTTGTTACAAAGCAAAATTTATTATCCCCATTGCTCATTTTGACAGGTGATGGACAACTTTAATTGCTTACCTGTCAAGCTTTCTATTATACTCAACAAAATTTATGACCCTCAGTTGCAACCAAAAGGTATCAGAGGGACTTGACTGGGGGGGACCTAATTAGCATATGAATACACATTCCTGCATATTAAGTGGGCCAAAACTGTCATTTCGCTACTGGTTTTTCCACTAAAGACCCCTCCTCGAATACCTTACAAATGATCTATACTTGAGTCTTTTTGTTGTTAAAGTTCTTGAATAATGCGGTTTTTTGTATTACACTTTCTTTAACCATGATCCCTAACACCTATCATCGTTTTCCTACTTCTCCTGTATAAACGTATACTGCACTCGACCTCTGATTAGCCTAGCTTTTTTCCTCGTATTCCCTATCTCTCCTATATAAACGCATTTCACCTTTAACATTCGTCTATCTTAGCACCTTCCCTCGTACTTCCTATCTCTCCAGTATAAGCCTGCAGTCCCCCTCCTTCAGCATCTGTCTAGCCTAGCACCTCTGCACGTATTCCCTATCTTGCTCATATAAAGCGCATTCCCCTTCTACAACTGTCTAGCCTAGCATCAGCCCTCGTATTCCCTATCTCTCCCATATAAACGCATTTTCCTCCTTCAAACCCTGTCTAGCCTAGCATCAGCCGCCGCCGCCGCCGCCCGCCTCCGTATTCCCTATCTCTTCCATATAAACGCATTTTCCTCCGTGAACCGTCGCATCTAGCCTCGTTTTCCCTATCCTTTCCCATATAAACGCAAACCACTGTTCTCGAATACCTCTATATATCCTACTTATGGGGTAAGTGGCCAGGACTTAGTACCGAATAAATATTATTATTATTATTATTATTATTATTATTACTATTATTATTATATGGTTTGCATAAAAATAATTACGAAATAAGACTAAAAAAGGAGAAAAAATAAAAAGAAAGAAGAGCAACACGAGTAAATTTTGCAAGGTAATACTGTTCGTATAATAAAATATGTTCCAGAAATGTGGGATATGAATAGATCCGAAAGAGCGGTGATGTTTTTCAGATATGCTGTAGGTAATTTTAGAAGTTCACTCTACAAATCTATATTAATATTATGAGAGAAAATTTGTGAATGGATGCGTGCGAGTACATACGGTGATATCAAAAACCGCTCAACCAATTTTGATAATTCTTTCACAATTGAAAAGTCCTATTCTTCCAGATGATCACAGCCATATGTTGTTTCCAAAATTTTGAAAACTGGGTGAGGGGATGGTTGATATCGTTCCTAGCATCACATTTCATTGATATTTTATCAAGTAGTATTTTTTTGTATGAATTGATAAAACCGGGTACATTTGGATTCCAGAAACTGATAAAAAAGATAAGCTACCCTTACATTCAATCCCTATTTTCAACCCCTAATACACTAATCAACATTCTTTGGCCTATCTAGATGAAAGTTTTTATGCTTATATTATAGGACCCAATGAAAAATAAGCTACCTTACAATCTAAAACACTCCCCTTACAATATTTGCAACCACTTAAGTAGAAATCTGCACTGTTTAAACTATATGGTCAAAATACTGCACAATTATACAAAGAAATTGGCAAAAGTCATAGGTTACATCACAACTCAAAAAAAAACACCCAATCTTTATTTTGAAAATTATATAGTACTTGAAAGTTTTAAAATCTACCCTTACTTTATTTTCAACCCCTTGTACATAAAACTATTAATGCTTGGTCAACTAGGGCACAAATTTGTGCAGTTGGACTATAGGACTTGGCGAAAGTTATAAGACTTCCCCATGTATAAATTATCACTGCTTGACCAACCTGGACAGAACTTTGAACACTTAAGCTTTAGGTTCGAGTACAACTCTGTACCTTTTATGTTATGAAATAACTATGCGACCAACAAGAAGGTACAAAGCTTCAAAATTTCACCAATGGTAATCATCTAACAAATTACCCAACCGATCGATGATTTGTTCTACCGCCAAACGTTACTTTTAGGCTCTGCAGCATTTCCTTAGCTTGGAAGACCGTCGGGTGGGTGTGTGGTTAGGAAGTCCGACGTTCCGCCCACGTTTCACATCATTTTGCGTGAATATCAGGGAATATTTTTTATCCGTTATTAGGAATAGGCGGGGTTTTAGGCGATTACAATTATTAGGAGTAAACGGACGGATTCGCATAAAAAACTTATACATCACTGTACAAAAATTGCATTAAGAGCGAGGAGGCAAATGAAATTAATTCGTCATTCGAGATTAAAAAGCTATTCGTGCAACGTCGGACAGCAGCTAGTGAACATATTTAGGAGAAACTAAATATTATCAGCTTACTAAGATTCCGCGTTGCAAATAAAACTGACATGAGCATTTCTTACGAATGAACCATAATAATATGAAGCATCTATAGATATGCGAGACTGGCATTTTCTATAAAAACGGGCCTACATTTGCGAACCTCTGCACTTGATGGAAACATGAACAGTAAATAACAGGAAGGCGAAATCTTATCTAATTAGGAAGGATTGTAGAGCAACGTTTCTGGTGTTAGTGGCTATCATATCGGGCTGCATGACCGCACACCTCACAACAGGCACGAGTGCATATCAGTTATCAGCATTTCATGCTACACACACACACATTAATTAATGTCTTCCTCATTCTGTCCTTTATAAGATCACCCTCGCAGTTCCCTTTACTTTCACATGCCTTTCAACTTGTGTACTTTTTTCTTGGACAGAACGCATCTTTTTTCCCATAATTTCCAGAGGTCCCCACTTTCCCTTTTAATGCACACTCGATTCACTTGATGAGACAAAAGGACACCAGACACGCGAATCATCTGTGAGAAACAGCTCGGTCATGGAGAAACTGCAAATTCTTAAGTCACGACAGTGGGCTATTTAGATCTAATCGTAAAACTGGTTGTGCGTTGCTTTTTGAGAGTATAAACCAATAAATACGGCCCCATTTGATTAAAGGTAAATGGCAGAAATTTAAGTCAGTCACTATCAGACCTATTTTAGGATTATAATCTAATAATAATTATCAAAAGAAAATTAAGTGCACTTTGATCAAATGTCAACATAAAAAGACGATGACCAATAAGAATAGGAAACATGTACCTATAGTGTAAGGTGAAGAAAGCATATGCTTATTAATTTAGTAGATCTTATAGCTAAATTATTTGCAGGATATCATATGTATTGTCATGCTTGTCTTGCAACACAACTTGTGTGACCTGGAACAGATGAGCTGGAATCGAGCCATACCACTTGTAATAATTATTTAGTAATAAACTACAGCCACAATATCGTAGAATTACGAACCTACTTAACTACTGAAATCAGTGTGCAGAGATGAAGTAATTAATAAAGCATAATCTTAGACTAGGATGTTCAATTCCATTAGAACAACTATAACAGAAGAGCTTAAAGCTTCGACTTTTTGTGCAACCTTAGCATGGGATTCGAGATTTAATAATTAATTCATTATCCATATTTCATTCCATTACGAAGGCTTCTATGTATTCCCAGGTTAAAATTCAAGTTGCTAAATTATCTAACGATGTAAGAATACTAATTTTTAATATAATCGAAGAAAATAATGTCTTGGAGTATAAACATACTAAAAGCACGTTCACTTCTAAAACCTGTTTCGAAAACAAAAATCTGCCCAACTTCAGTCTTCTGAATATGCAGCTTTGAACCAATTCCGCATAACAATCGTTTGGCCCTGGAGTTAATACTTCAAAATCGTATTAAATTTCTGGAAAGTCCGTTGATCTGCTTTAATGTATGTATGTATGTATGTATGTATGTATGTATGTATGTATGTATGTATGTATGTATGTATATGCCTCTGACTAAATTCCAAAAATTGTTTCGAGCTTCAGACGTTATTTTTTCTCGTTCTATTACTGAGATTTGGAAATAGCTACTATAAGTAACCAAGGGCAAAAGGTTGCTGAAAATCTCAAAATACAACTTAAGACTACCTCGTAATGTTTTACCTGTATCCCCGTGCTGATTAATTGCGGTTTTCTCAGTGGTTTTCACGGTTCAAATTTCGACAGCCATTTCCTGAGTAACCAATTCCATTTTCAAGCCAAAACTACTGTGTTTACTTTTCAGATTATGCTTTGTGTGAGTCGTCGAAATGTTTACCGTATTAATTCCTCGCCACTGGTGATGAGAAGGAAGTATCAGCTGCTTCAGGTAGAAACTTGTGTAACATTTGAACCTGACCTCTCGGTATTCTCTCTATGGCATCTTCAATGAAACCGGTGATGAAAGTTACTTCAAGGAGAAGGTCAGGGTCTTCATCTGCCGCTCGGTCAATTACTCGATGCTGCTTCGGATGTTGCTCCAACGACCGGTCTTCCTTCGTGGGATGATTCCATCACCCGCTATGCTCCTCACCGGATTACATTATCTCACGGCGTTGCATCATACGAACCAAGTTTTGGAAATGACAACGCCCACCATTTGAAGAATCTTGAAAGATGGATTAAAGTTGCCCGCCTCCAATGTGGCATTTTGCCGCTTGTTGCATTAACGAAGTGAGTAAACTACAATATAGGAAAATTTTATTTAAATAATCATTCAAGCAACCCATTCCTAAACGATTGTTGGCGTTCTTCGGTCAGCATTTCAGTTTATTTCATTAGTCGAAATCCCACGTGTCTGTTTGCATTCGGCAATATGATTACTTACTCGGTGCAAGAAAGAGGGAAATTGTGGAAGCGTACGAGAAAACCCGCGAAAATTTCAAGGACAGATTTACGGATATAAGTCATCTGGAAATGAGATCAATGCCTAGATACAGTTTTGTTAAAAAGTGGGGCGCTAAGGAACGCTGCAGAGGACCTTTTCAACGTCTTCTATAAATGAGTCCTTTTCAGCACTTCAGTTGTGTATTTTTATTTCAGTCTATATTTATTGTATACTTACCCCGCCACTTTTATCTGTGGTGTTATTACGAGCTGTGACTAGCCACAGTTTTAATTCAGTGCATTAATATGTAATATTGCCATAAATAAATGTAGGTACTGATATTGTAAAAATTATTCCATTATCTAAAACGATAATGGTTTCTAGCCCCTGGTGGCCCGTCAAAAAGGAAACAAAGGGAAAAACAATTTCTAAAATAGAAACCAAACTGTAGTCCAGACATTAAACTTCGAATCCTCCTTCAACGCCATCACTAGAGCTGGGATTTCATGGTGGCACATGCATTGTTTGGTAAGAATATGTTCTTTAAATATATCGATAGTCTAGAACTATGTTGATCCAAGTCCTAATTTCTTCATTTTATAGTACGAGCTATTTCATTTTAGGGCGCTCATGTACTTATTTATTATCATAGGGTGGCCATGTGACTTTGTTATGTTCCTATGCATATATAAGGCCGATTAATGAACATAACATTCAAATGATTACAAATGTATAGGAGATATGGAGGTTATGCTGATGAACAAAATGGCTTGCACAAATAATTTTATTTCAGAGACGAACGACATAGAACATTCATTCTAACAAAATTGTACAATTCTCAGTTTCTAACAAAATTGATACGCGTTTCACTTCAGGAAACAGCTTTCCATACCTGCTGCCTTCTAATCAGAAATACTTGTAAACTGACTTAATGTCCTTTGTTT
The DNA here is from genome assembly GCA_030765065.1 of Deroplatys truncata. Classification (NCBI taxonomy): domain Eukaryota; kingdom Metazoa; phylum Arthropoda; class Insecta; order Mantodea; family Mantidae; genus Deroplatys; species Deroplatys truncata. Next base: position 48,237,010 of record CM060984.1, on the reverse strand, counting down.
GCGTCAATTTGTGACTTGTAGTGCAACTTACCTTTGGTTGTGGTAAAGTTAGTTTTATTGGAACTTGTCTTATTCTGCACTAATATGTTAACTTCATTAAACTTACCGAGCAGCATGTTTCAGGCGGTAACGTATGTGGCTCACATTCAAACCGCCGGGGCCGACCAATCTCACCGAAGATTTTTCGAGGTTTTCCTGGGTCGTTAGGCGAATGTTGGGTTGGATAATTTGATCCGCGAATTTTCATATCATTACATATTGTTTTGCTGTTGATGCCTGCTTGATATGCAGCACATGTTTTACACTGACCTTTCTTAGGTTTGATAATCCAATGTTAAAATCGATACGAAATATGTGCTCATAGTCACCTTTTCTCAGTTTTCTTAAACATCCCTATATACTAATCATACATTTTACTTAGATTTGAATCAAAATATTCCTCCGGAATCTTTAATACAACAATGAACTGAAATTCTTGGAAAGTTGTCTTGTCTCCCAATAGCAGTCCTTTTATCTTTCTTAATTCTCGGAAATGTATATTTAAATGTTTTTGTGCCCCTACGGTCAGGATCTGGTGTTTCTGTATTACCGGTTTTCTTATGTTCTTGGAAGTAACTAATTCTCCTTTGAGAAATGCCAAGTACGCTCAAATAAAGTGTTTTGCAAACTATTTTTTTTCTTCCCAGAATATATAGGTAAATGCATTTGTATAAACAAAACATTTTTATCACTATTAAAATGGATCGAAAACAGCTTTCTTAGTGTATCATTAACGTTAGTTTGGTCATAAGGAGGTCAAGTTATAACAATAAAATCAAACACATCATTTACGTACAATGTAGCGTTAAGGGATGTTGTATCTTACGCTGGTGCTTTAATACTTGGGCATGGAACAGTATGGTTTAAAAATTAAAATATGGACATGAAAAAATTGGCTCTGTTGATATTGGGTATTTTAAATTCGGCTATTTACTATCTGTTTTATTCACAGCATAGATCTGGACAAAGAACATTCGCCGAGTTTCTAACTAATACTCTAAAAGAAATGGACTTAGAACAGTATGGTTCTAGAACATCGATATATAAATGCTGCTTATGGAAAAATAATAATAATCGAGTTATAGTAATTTGTTACATCATATTTATGCATTTGGCAATTTCTTTCATATAGAGCATCTTTTAGTAAACAAATGCTAATATTTGTCGCATTTCCAGCCTTCTGTCATGAAATTTCTGTCTTCTGTGTTCATTTGAGTTCAGAATTACACGTCGCATTTTGTTTCCTAGAGAATGGTAAAACTGTATCATGCTCCCTTACTTGTTTGAATTCACAGTAATAACTTTACTCTTACATAACAGTGAGTTTGTGCAGCCTTTTGTTACACCACAACTCGTACCTATTTAACCACTCCTTTATAATCTGGGTACCGAACTGCAGATAAGTGCCAATTGTGTTACTGAATCTTGTTGAAGTTGGAAGGTGTGCAGTATAGTTCAGAAAAAAAAGTACCTAAAGTAAAGTAAAGCAAAGCACTGAAGTAAAATTAAAACAATTTTGTCTCAATCTGGTGTTTTCGACTGACGGTAACATACTGTACTGTAATACTGTGCGACGTAATTGTTAGAAAAAAAACGAACGGTCTCATACAGTGTGTTTCAATTCAATGGTCTGTTAGGTGAAACATTTTCTCTTAATCATTTAGAATTAGATTCAAATGATATCGTCTACTTTAAATATATGCTCCTCAAGAGTCAGCTGAAGTACAAAGAAGTTTTTTTTGAAGCACAAGGTTTTTTTGGTTGACATACGAAACCTTTTATATTTGAAAATTTGCACAAGGTATTAAGTTTATGTATATTGCAACTCAGGGTTGAAATAAAAAGCAGCATTTTAACAAAATCATAAGATACGTTAACTACTATGTATTGATAATTGTAATAAAATAAAAAGCATATTACAAAACCACATTTCGCAGTTTAACTTGCTTCTAGTACGCATTTTATTTTTAAACAAATATTCGTCATGAGTTAGTTAACTAATTATTTTACAACTGAAATTTCACTTCAGTATATTGTTATGTAGTTTAAGTTATTGGGCATATTTTTGTAAATTCTAGATCATAACAACATATTTTATTTTTCATTTTATGGTGAGTTTAGATCATAAAAATTCTAGGCCTAGTCATAAGTAAAGAAGTTGGTGAGACATACACATTTTTATATCTCCAAGTAACGGGTGAGCCAAAAAACTACGAACCGGCTGCGCGGTGTTTTTTCACTGGGCGTATGGAAACATGATAACGCACTGCTGCTATAAACAAGGTCATGTTACTGACGTGGTTTTGCTCTGCAGTGTGAAGTGCAGTATTGAGTTGACGGCGATGAGATGTAGTTCAATTATTACGAGTTATTTATTATTTTGTCCTGTACTTAGTCACAAAGCATCTTATGGCTCAGTATATGTTTTCTACTGAACAGCGTGTTATTTATTTATGATTCGTATGTGTTAACTCAGTCAGCTCGCCAAGCGAAAGTACATTTGCAGAAAGATTTCCAGGTGAAAAAATTTCCAAGGACTTTACAATAAATTTCAGGCCACAGGAAGTGTTCAGGCTAAGAATCTAAAAGACGGCGTACGGTTCTTACCGAAGAAACATTAGATGACATCGGCCATCCTTCGGAGAATTCCCCCCAAAAAGCACTTAGGCGTCTTTCACAACAGGCAGGCATTTCTTATGGCTCTGTGCGAAGAGTTACCAAATTGCTGAAGTTAAAACCTGGAAAATAATTGTTGCATATGCTCTTCAACCAGGCGAGCCTGTAATTAGCGCACATTTTGTGAGTGGAGTCTCAATAGTATACACAATGGCGAAAGAGACCCAGATTTAATATTTTTCACGGACGAGGCTTGGTTCTACCTTCATGGATATATGTGTACACAAAATAATCGTTATTGGAGCTCTGACAAACCGAATATTGTTCATGAAGCACCCCTTCATGACGAAGAAATAAGTGCGCCATGAGCGGAGAAAGAGTGGTAGGGTCAATGTTTTTCGAGTCAGCAGTTGACACCGGTACATATGCGAATACAATTTTGCCCCCCCCCTCTTGTTTTTAGAGAATCAACATGCAGGGAGCGTGATTTTGCCTTTTTTCAACAAGACTCTGCAACAGCTCATACGGCCAATATTTCGATGAGAACAATTGAACGTGTGTTTGAGGACAGAATTATTACTAGATATTTATGGTCCTAACCCTTGCGTTTTCTATCTCTGGGGTAACTTAAAACATAAAGTGTACAAGACAAACCCACACAACCTGGAAGAATTAAAACAAAATATCCGATAGGAAATTGCCAGCATTTACGTGAACTACGGCGAGTGATGGATAGTTTCCAAAAGAGGTGCCAAAAATGTATGGACGACGGTGGCCAGTTTCAGCAACTCCTTTCATAAAATCGGAAAGTAAAGCGTTTAAAAGTAGTTTTAAAAATGTTGTATGGTTTCATCCGCGCCTTTCAATGATAGTGGTAGACGGCAATGAGCGCCGAGTACATGGGCAGGAAAACTCCCGCGCAGCCGGTTCGTAGTTTTTTTGGCTCTCTCTGTAAGTCCATTCTCCCATTTGCGATTATATTTTTACAAGCCTGTAAATAATCAACAGTGTTCGCTCTTTAAGGAATACTGTAGCTCGTGGAGAGCATTTTAAAGGAGTCAATGTTGAGAGTAGAGGTAGAGAAGGAAATAACGTAACCATTATTTTTGAACGGTTCCATGAATGGAACCATTGGTTCAGTTATACAGTTCCGAAATCCTCCAGCCTTACACTAGCACGATCATTGCAGTATTTTTATAACCGATTCCAAAAGTAACGCTCGGATCTAGAGAGTTTATTATGTTACAGTACAACCGTTACAAGAAGTATGTCCCTGTTCCCAAGTTCTAATAGAGGACAACACCTACTAGTAATCTTCGGTCAGTCGTGTTTAATAAAGCTACTGAGTTTCTTCTACACACATGCGACGGCGACTTCTCGAGATGTCGTTTTGAAAAACACTATCTTGAGCGTCATGGAAACTGATACACGAGATTTACTAAGATTATGGACGTAATTCCTTTCACCTGCGTTAAGTTAAATAGTAATTATAAGCATTGTTGTTAACAGTGAGTTATTACAAATTCGTGCGTGCATGCATAAGGGAGGGAGGGAGGGAAGGGAGAGAACACCGTCTTCGGATACCGGAGCAAAGAATCATGATGTGAAAAAAATTCGAGTTAGGCAACTAACTCAACAATGGACAAAGAATATATTGCTGTTACGGTTGCCGTTAATACGCGTGGCCATTTGGACTTTTTATTTTGTAACGGTTATTTGGAACATAGTGCTTTTTGAAAGTGTATGATCGGAATTGTCACTGAGAAGCAATTTTTTCAACCTTTGGTTGAGACAGCTTGAGCCGCCTTGGCCTTATACACTTAGGAAGAGCCTACTGCATAGCTAATGAATCTGAAAAGAAACTTCTGGTTTTGTAGGTGCAATCAAAAAGACGACGCGACTATACGGGATGTACGAAATATTACTCGCCCTATATAAAGAATCCTGCTAGCTAAGTTCTACTGTTGCGCCGCGTTCAGAGGCGAATTCTGGGGGCGGAAGCTTTTTACCATACGTACGGGTTTCAAGCATATTCAGACTAAGAGGTTCCATCTCACGATTTAAAATGAACCAGCTATTTTTCTGCTCAGAAGTTATGGTAGCAAATTTGTGGAAACAAAATGGAAAGCAATGGCGAAAGGGCAGCAGCCATGTAATCTCGTTCCATAGATTCGATTCTAGTGCTCATTATCCTTTTTCAACTTATAAATTTAAATGCATGAATTCGGTGCTCATTTTCACTTAAAGGTATAGGAGGTGTTTCCAATGTTAATTATGTATCTTCTGGGCATTGTTGCTGTTCTAAAAAGCAACGCGCTCAGTGACCACAAACACCCATAAAGATATAAAAACTATGGAAGATGCGAATGCAAGAAAGTGGTGATCGTGTATTGCACAGAATGGACGACGGTCCAGCACCTTTAGAGAAAAGCGTTGCTACCGAATTATTCACAACTACGGCATTTCATTGTGACAACACGAGTGCTTCTCTTGTATAAATGTCACACGATAATATTACGGAGCAATTTAAAATAGGCACACATTATGAAATGGGAACATATTAAACAATCGTTATTGTTTACAAGCTGCATTTCGCGCAAAATTTAGAAAAATGGCATGTAGCATCAATTACTGCATTTTATCGTAGGTCAGTTTTTTCCCTCAATTGCAAAAAAGCCCTTAAAGACCAGAATCCAAGTAATAATATAGTAGTGTACTTCCAACTATTATTAACGGTCACAGCGGAAGTGAACTGACCTGGTTTGCGCGACCTGTTTCATGCAACAGGTCAAAGAACAATCCGCTTTGCACGTTCTGCCACCTGCTTACATTAGCACCGCAGTGTATAAGGATTGCATGTCTATTGAGATTACCTTCTCGATAAAGACGGGAACTTCTTTTGGCGCAGGAGTTCATCAAATGGCAGTCCTTATTCCAATTTTGTGCATCGTAAGTATACCTGTTCGTCAGAAAGATTCAATACGTGAATATGACACCATCAATCAATAGGTATTGCTATTTTGGATCATATTTTCTAAAACAAATTTCACTTTTAGTGCAATCAACGAGTAGGAGAATATTTGCCCTCAATGATACCGCCCCCCGCCCGTTTCTTTATAAGGACGTTTGAAGATTTCCAATGAAAGAAACTAATTATTTTTTCACTGAATGACCTCTTCAAGCTGAATACATGATTTCTCAGCAATGCTCATGGCCGAATTTCATATTGAGTAGTATATGAATATGCATATTTGGATCGAGGCGGCTTAACTCCGTATAACTTAGCTTTACCAGTTTCATGATAACGGCCGACTTCCATATATTTAATACATACTATGGACTGCAGTACATATTTCGAATACATTTTAAGGCTTCTAAACATAAGGCATATAAAATATCCTTAATGTCGTTAAAGATCACATCAGTATTTCTAGGAATTTCAGGTATCATTAAATTTCAAATAGCGTTGAAGGGCAATTGCTAAAAGCATTCTCATCAACGAATGCAACAGGTGACAGAAGGTGACGATATGAATGAATGGAATGGGGAGAAAAAAAACTGTTGGCTATCTCGTGAAAAATAAAGTTTGAGAAGCTGAGGAAAACTGGTTATTTACTACACGGAAAACTACCTGAATTTATTCCATAGGTTTGTTTTTCTTTGCTACTTTAGTAAAACCTTCACATCATGCTATGTTGGGATTGTTTCTTCGCTATACAAGTATATAATTACAGAGAGGAGAAAAATATCTGATTCTGCAAACAATGAAAACATTGTGTGTCAATGTTCCGTTCAATCTTAATTAAGGTAGATTTTCAATGATTTCGGTGGTTCGTTATTTCTTGTTATGCTATTCGTGGGATGATAATATATTTCCTGATTTTTCATGTTCAATAATCTTAACGCCATCGCTGAAAAATCAATGGGAGAATTCAACCTCTTTTCATTCACGTGCTCTTGATCAAAATACAATTCGATGACCCCTCCCAACACACACCATTTGATTGCAGCAGCAGCAGTACTTTAGGGCACAAAACTACTGAAGTGACTAGCGCCTTATTTCATTAAGAGTAGACACCCTGATACTGAGCTAGTAATATAACATTCTTCTGTTCTTCAAACTGTTTAGGAGCAGGGATCTCTTGGCGATTATGGATGTTGTGATTCATTGCTAAACGTGGGATTGCTTAGTTACTTGCAGAACCATCTCAGCCGAGTAGCTTTAAATTAACTTGGATGCCAGATCACCGACCAGCTGAAAACAGCAGGGCTAATCAACCACCGAATTTGTGAGGGTTACATTATTTTCAGAACCCGAAATCTTTTCTTAAAGTTGCCAAGAAATAGGTAGAGAAAAGGTTCGTTACAGGATAGTAGCATTCATGTAACGGGAACATTTAAACGGAATCTATAAAGAACCCGTTTGCAGGAAATGGGACATGGAAGAAGAAACCACTGAAAGCATTATTTTCGGATTTTTAGCTCTGACACAAAGTGCAACCCAATTGCTAGTACTCTAATGGCCGTGTGTACCATTCTCGATCAAGATTCTACTGTGGTAAAACACTGGCTTTGCCGTGATGAACAATCATTTGCGGTGCATCGACGACGGCAAAAGTTTGTCGAGAATTTTACCGCGGCTAAATCTGAACGGCCGGTTTTCATCGAATTCCAATTTCTCCTGCGTTGTAATGTTAAAATAGCGGAAAGATATAGGTTAGAATTCCCATCCAAAAGAGACACTCCATTTTTGCCAATAAATGCATCCTCATAAAATTACGGTATGTCTGGTACATTGCAGTTTTTAATGCCTTAAGCTCTTTATGCAATAGGTGCCTTAAATATCCTGACCGAAGACGTAAAGAAAATCACATAATCACAGTGTTACATATAATTAAGGTATACTAGTTGAAGCATAGCTTCAATAACATTATAGAAATAAGGGAAGCAATGAATGGATTTACAAATACACTTTGTCATTTAAATAGCTTCAATATCAATCAAAATCGTTAGAGCAATTTTTGAGAAAATTAAAGTTTTCGAAAAATTTTCCATGTAAAGGGTAGTTGAGGTGGGGGATTTTCTTGAAAATCTTCGTGTCACATTCTTGGAATATACTCAACTCAAATACCAAGTTTGGCATTTATTCGACTTTTCGTTTTTGAGTTATGCTGTTCATGGACACACACACGAGCGCATGTTTCCAAAAATGCTTTATCTGAATTCCGATGGCCTCAAAACATCTCGATGATATCTCGGTATCGAATGGTGGAATGTAATGCCTTCTCTACCTACTAGGTACGTGGCAGGCAAAGTAAAAACTGGCATAGAGTCATCTATCTACAGTAGTAGTAAATTATCTTCTTATGAACAACAATAATACAAGGATGTCCATGTTCTAAAGCTGCTTAACAGCATACTGTACTTACTCCTATCGAAATATCAGCCCTATTTGCCTTTAGGTACACAGAAAAATCTATTAACCACATTGTCGTTGTAGGGAGTTTCTAAAGGAAACTTTACAATGACAAAGCAGTCTTCATAGAGTTATGAAAGAAATATATTGTGCATTTTAACGCGATCTACATTTTTGTGTAGTAAAATTTTGTCTATCTCTTATGGTTTACCAGTTATGCAAAAGTCGTTCACAATGAAGAACACTTTTGGAGACATTCCCAGAAAATTCGAGATATACATTTCATTTGACATGAAAATACCTTAAACATATGATATTTTAATCAAAATCGTTAGAGCCATTTTTGAGAAAATTAAAATTTTCGAAAAAAAATTCCATGTAAAGGATAGTCTGGGGTGGGGGAATTTTCTTGAAAACCTTCGTGTCGCATCCCTGGAAGATACTGAACCTAAATACCAAGTTTGGTGTTTATCCGACTGTTCGTTTCTGAGTTATGCTGTTCACAGACACACACGGACATGTTTCCAAAAATGATTCTTACATTCTCTACTACATATAGTAAGTAGGGGAAGTATTGTATTCCACCCAAAAATTCGATACCGAGATTTCACCGGAAATACATGTTTTGAGATCCCCTGAATCCAAAAAAAAAGCATTTTTGGAAACATGTCCGTGTGTGTGTCTGTCTGTGAACAGCATAATTCAGAAACGAACAGTCGGATAAACACCAAACTTGGTATTTAGGTTCAGTATCTTCCAGGGATGCGACACGAAGGTTTTCAAGAAAATACCCCGACCCCAGGATACCCTTTACATGGAAGATTTTTCGAAAATTTTAATTTTCTCAAAAACGGCTCTAACGATTTTTATTAAAATATCATATGTTTAAGATATTTTCATGACAAATAAAACGTATATCTTGAATTTTCTGGGAATGTCTCCAAAAGTGTTCTTCATTGTGAATGACTTTTGCATAACCGGTAAACCATAAGAGATACAGAAAATTTTACTACACAAAAAATGTACATCGCGTTAAAATACACAATTCATGTCATATACATTTTTTTTTTTGTTGAGTGAACCATTTTCGAGATATTGCTTGTTATTCTCTTACATTTCTCAATACTTATTTTCTTAAATAGGAATTCGTTATTCATTTTTTACTTTCTCTACTACGTATAGTAAGTAGGGGAAGTATTGCATTCCACCCAAAAATTCGATACCGAGATTTCACCGGAAATACATGTTTTGAGACCTCCTGAATCCAAAAAAAGCATTTTTGGAAACATGTCCGTGTGTGTGTCTGTGTGTGTGTCTGTGAACAGCATAACTCAAAAACGAACAGTCGGATAAGCACCAAACTTGGTATTTAGGTTAAGTATCTTCCAGAGATGCGACACGAAGGTTTTCAAAAAAATCCCCCCACCCCAGACTACCCTTTACATGGAAGATTTTTCGAAAATTTTAATTTTCTCAAAAATGGCTCTAACGATTTTGATGAAAATATCATATGTTTAAGATATTCTCATGAGAAATGAAATGTATATCTCGAATTTTCTGGGAATGTCTCCAAAAGTATTCTTCATTGTGAACGACTTTTGTATAACTGGTAAACCATAAGAGATAGACAAAATTTTACTACACAAAAAATGTAGATCGCGTTAAAATACACAACTTATGTCATATACATTTCTTTTGTTGAGTGAACCGTTTTCGAGATATTGCTTGTTATTTCCTTAAATTTTCCAATACTTATACTTTTTCTCAAATGCGTTATTCATTTTTTTATGTCCTGGACATGCAAAGAGAATGGAATGCGCCACATAGCAACCAGCGTTAAAATATTTGACTATCGCTTAAAAGCTACCATATTCCCCTTGCATCTACAAGAAAATTACCAATAAGATTGATATCTGGATATCTCGATTAAAATGAAGCATATGGAGAATAGGCGTTTGTAAAATTAGATTGTACAAGAGTAGAGAAAGTCATGTGAGTGTAACACATCAGATTTTTTTTCTTTGATATGCAAAGAGTATTAATCTGTGGCAAAGGGAATGGTGCTGCAACCAGCTATTAAGAGATATGTATATGCTTAAAGGCTACTGTATTTCTATATTGCCCTTGTAAATATATATTCCCCTTACATCTACAAGAAAATTAGCAATAAGATAGACTCTGCAAATGTTTATCTCGATTAACATGAAGTAGATGGAGAATAAGCGTTTGTAAAAATAGTTTGTACAAGAGTAGAGAAAGTCATGTGAGTGTAACACATCAGATTTTTTTAATTCAGGGGATCTCAAAACATGTACTTCCGGAGAAATCTCGGTATCGAATTTTTGGGTGGAATACAATACTTCCCTTACTTACTCTACGTAGTAGAGAAAGTAAAAAACAGAAGCGAGTGGCGTAGCTTGTTCATGAATGTACCCATGTGATTCTGCTTTACTTTATGCAATAAAGCAGAGAATGAATCATCTCCGATACAGGTACCGCTTCTTTCCTGTAATTCTGACTCCCCTGATCCGATATAAAATGTCGTCCTCCATGGTGTACTGGTTACCATGCTAGCGTCTAGTTCTCGAGGTCGCGGGTTCAAACCCGGTGATGGATTTTTTCGGGCGTAAAAATCCTTAGCATGGCTTCCTTCGGAAGAGAAGTAAAGCCGGTGGTCCCTTGTCGCAGATTTACTGCACGTAAAAGAACCTCAAGCCTGATGAAGAGGCCTCTGAGCAAAATTACCTTCTTTCACGCCCAATATAGAATGGGACACTAAGGACCATAGCAGTTAAAGAGCGTCCATAAATAAAACTTAATTTTTTTTCCAATATAAAAGGTTTGCTTCAAAAGGGTATATTCTGAACAGACCTTGAAATGAACAAACATTAAGTATAGCACACAGAACGTTCTAAATTTCTCCTCAATAATTCAGTTCCTGGCAAATATAATAGATAGCGTAATTGTCGCAGCACCTTCCTATGTATGCGACCAGGAATCAGTTAAGTGCGAAAAGAAATCATTGGTGTTTTCCTCTCCAATAAAATTTCACAACTGGTACTTCCAACGTTTGACGTTTCCATTCTTCAATTATATTTAGCCTGTAATTCCCTGGTGGGCATTTCTACTTATCTCGGCCATTTCCAATACCAACAAAGTTTCACTGGAATGGAACTAATCCTTGGGCGCCCCTATGTTGAATCATTTGGTGGTTCCTGAACATCAGAGGGTATACGAGGTGTGATCAAAAGGTTTCCGGAATGGCTTCACAACAATGCTAACGCTGAGATTTCTTTAATTCTTACCCAGAATGTACATGCAGCGTTCCTTCCCGAGAAAAATGAGAGATCATGTGACCATGCAGTGACGAGGTAAACGCTTTGAAGTGAACACGTGTTTTGCTTGTGCTGCGACTTTTCCGCGTAGCAAAAATGTCAGATTACGAAGAACAAAGAACGAACATCAAATTTTGCTTTAAACTCGGTAAAACTGCAACAGAAGGCTATGAAATATTAACAGCTTATGGGAAGGAAGTTATGGGCAAAACTCAAGCATTTGAGTGGTTTTCGAAATTTAAAAGTGGTATGACATCAGTTAAAGATGCAGATCGTTCGGGGCGACCCTGTTCCCGCAAAACTGATTAAAATATCAATCAGGTGAGGGAAATGGTCTTAAATGATAGGCGCATTACAATAAGAGAACTTTCTGACTCATTAGGACTCTACTTTGGAAGTGTTCAAAGCATTTTGAAAGACAACTTGGACATGAGAAGAATTGCCGCCAAGTTCGTGGCCCGCGTGCTTTCAAATGACCAAAAGGAAAGGCGTGTGATTGCCTGCACAGATCTTAAAGAACAGCTACAAAATGGCCCACAGTTTATGGAGAAAATTATTACTGGTGATGAAACATGGATTTATGGGTACGATCCAGAATTCGAAGGAACAATCTTCACAATGGAAGAGTCCTGCATCTCCACGCGGGAAAAAGGCCAGACAAGTTCGATCCAAAGTGAAGTCAATGATGATTGTGTGTTTTGACATTAAAGGCATTGTACATAAGGAATTTGTGCCACAGGGTCAACTAGTGAATCAAGTGTTCTACAAACAAGTGCTGCAAAGATTAAGGGAGAATGTGCGACGCTAACGGCCGGAAAAATGGAGGAGTGGTGACTGGTTCCTACATCATGACAATGCGCCCGCGCACAAAACCCTTTCTGTTCGCCAATTTTTTGGATAAAAATAGGATGAGTACTGTTCCCCATCCCGCCTATTCTCCAGATTTGGCACCAGCGGACTTTTTTTCTTTTCCCGCGATTTAAAATGCGGTCCCGAGTACACCGAGAGTTTTGAGGACATTGATGTCATCCATCGCGAATCGCAGAAGGCTCTGAACATGTTGAAAGAAGAGGATTTCCAGAGATGCTTCTAGCAGTGGCAGAAGCGCTGGGACAAGTGTATCAACTCCCAAGGAAACTACTTCGAGGTGACAGTGCAGATTAGAAAAACAAACTGTTGTGTAGTATTTATGATGTCATTCCAGAACCTTTTTGCTCACACCTCACACATTCCCAGTAAAACCAACCTGTTTGTTAAGAGCTATGGTTACGGTTTTTGTCAGATCATAGCCCATTACTATGCTTAAGAACCTCGGCAGCTTGGGTGTTCTCTTCTTGTAATAGTTGCGTAACTTACGGATTGGAGCTGAACGCCGGCCAGCACCCGTCCAGCGGCTTGCTATTGTAACGTTATAATCGCAGAACTTTCCGACTTATGTTAAATTATTTGGCCCCTCTATCATTTCTGTTGTAGCCTCAGAATGGTGCTGAGAATAAAGAAATGGAGATCTCCGTATTAGTTCATATTCGCTGTAAAACAGCTAGACCTCCTTCACTCATAAGAAAACTTGTAACAGACAGGGTAATTCCGGGGGAGATGGCCAATGGCTTTCATTATGGCAGCTGTGGTGTGACGTTTTTTAAATTTGGCTGGACAAGCTTTCAGTCCTTGTTAACGACTGTTGATCACGTCCACTGATTATGGTCGCATTTCCGCCAGTTTATTTTTGTTGTTACTTTTCACACAGTCAATTATTTTTCGGCTATCGAATGAAGTGAAAACCCAACGTCCTTTCATGACAGCAGCTGGAAACTTTGTACACAAGTGCGAATTGGGCATTTTACTGACATTACTTACATTATTATAATGCTCTCCCAGATTTTGTTGTGGCTTGTGACTATCTCATCTCTACAAATGGGAGATTTGATCAACCTTTCCGAATACATTATCGTCGTATTTTGTATTTTTAAATACACATTCTCCATTTTAGTGTCTGCTCCTCGACGGGCCTCTGACCCCAGGCACCCGCTTGTAAGTCCTGGGGGGTGTAAGTCTTACATAAGAGGAGGGTAAACAGATAATGAATGAATGAATGAATTCTCCATTTTATTTCTTTTTTATTCTGATACACCGTTTCGTTATTATTACTCATTTTTATCACCGGTGTATAACCAGGTTGTAGTAAAGTAGATAATTTAAATGCTTTTCATATTTGCACGTGTTTCCTATGCGTTTCAGACGCTGACAAAATACAAAAGAAAGCCAGGCAGTGTTCGCGGTATTTCGAAAGATTTATCTATAACATTCAATATACCAAAAAAGACCCAGTAACGAAGGGTGAACAGTGGTAATGTCTCAAAAAGACCAATGGGACCAAGTGGTTGTATGATCAAACAAAAATGGAGAGAAGCTGGTGCGACGTATTATTCAATATACCAAAAAAAGACTCAGTAACGAAGGGTGAACAGTGACAATGTCTCAAAGAGACCAATGGAACCAAATGGCTGTATGGGCAGCGTAAATGGAGAGAAACTGGTCTGGCATATTAAGGAAATATAGAAGCATAGTTTTTCCTAACAAGAGATGATATTCACACTAGTAGTACAAATATGTTGCCTTTGAATCTATTTACACATGTAAGACACCGCCAATTAATTAGATAACATGAGACGTCACGCTTCCACCCACGCATGCCTATGACGTAAACACTTCCGGGATCCCGGTCACGAAAGCCGGAGTATTTTTAGATGTCGAGATTGCAGATAAGAGAGTACACGTGAATCCTCTTACGCGACGGCCAAGTCCGTACTCAATGCTGTGGGGAACAGATGAATGTCATACACATCTAGCATAATTAGAATGCCCGCGAGACATTTTGATTGAAAGGGTTACATGGCTCCGTTAATCCAATAGCTTAATAATTATAATAGGATCTCGATGTTGGTATCGATTTCAACTGACTTTTACCAGTGAATAGATTAATGCCATTGGATTCGTACTGTATACTGTCTTGGTACCTGTCTACGTCACAAAATGGATGGTATTGATCAGAACAGTATGAAATTCACATTTCATGTAAAGAGGTTACGTATTTAGTGCTTTGAAGCTTTGTGACTGTTGAAGAGGCCGATTCATGATTGGGTACTTTATTACAATGTCGCATACTTTATGTAAATTCATTTGAATGACTGAAGTTGCTATCATGCAATGTATACTGGTAAACATTCATATTCTATGTAAAAGTGTTAGGTATTTAAATATTATGAAGCTTTGTGATTGTTGAAGATGCCAACTCGTGATTGTGTATTTTAATATAATGTACACGCTGTTAAGATATAGTTAATTCTACAAGAGTTGTTAAAGGGTGTATAAATGTAATTTGTTCTGCATCTTTTTAACGGATCTTGCGTGCCGTGCCGTGCTTTTAATGACCCATTCGTTTCCAAGATCGTCAATTTTGCGTTTTAAGCAATAACCTACACACATATATACATACACATACATGCACACACATATACGGTACCGTGCTAGCCTCTAGTTCCCAAGGTCGCGGGTTCAAACCCGGCGGAGGGCGATGGATTTTTTCGGGCGTAAAAATCGTTAGCACGGCTTCCTTCGGAAGGGAAGTAAAGCCGGTGGTCCCGTGTCGTAGATTTACGGCACGTAAAAGAACCTCAAGCCTGATAAAGAGGCCTCTGAGCAAAATTACAGGTGTTTCACGCCCAATATAGAATGGGACGCTAAGAACCATAGTAGTTAAAGAGCGTCCATAAATAAAAAAAACAAAAAAAAAACACACATATACGTACATACACACATTTGTGCATACACCCCGTGGTGTGTGGTTATCGTTACTGGTCCCCATCCCGACATTCAAGAGGTCCCGAGTTCGAATCTCGGATCAGAAGTGACTAGCGTGTGTGACCGTTAAAGAATACGGAGTCAAAGTTAAATGGAACAAATTTTAAGTTATTTTGACTCAATTTAAAATACATTCAAGAGGACCCGAGTTCGAATCTCGGATGAGGGGTGACTAGCGCACGTAACAGTTAAGTATACTATGTTCATAACACGAATTAGAATCGATGCAGATCGCACACAAACGCAAAGTTACCTGCAGGTAAACATCGTTGCTTCAATAAAACTCGCGCCATAGCCCTGTTACCCATATACACCAAAGTGAGAAAATCATGAGTTTAACAAAGTTTTTAAAATAAATTTGTTGCGCAGAAATATTAATAAAATGTTTTAAAACACCAAACATTTTGCTTATGAAAATACAAAACAATTTTAATAGCCATACGTATAACTAAAGTAGTAGTAAATAATATTAAGTTTGCTTACTTCATCCATAAACTGTTCAATAATTTTGTTTAAAATAACTAGCTCTATAAAAACCTCATTTACCAAGCTAAAGAAGGACAGAAGTTAGGATTAACTCATTAAGAAATATCTGCACGCAGTTAGACACGTAGTATGGAGAGGGGAGAATCATAAAGCTTCGCATGTAGAAGATGAATTGCACTTGTATTCATTAAGAAATATCTGCATCCAGCTAGATGCATAGTATGGAGAGGGGTGTGCAATGTTAAAAATCGCATGTAGAAAATAAATTGCACTTGAATATTACAAATATTACGTAGTTCACGATTTGCATATACCATTTTTTAGTATCGAAAATAGTAAAAACAATTAAAATTACACACACACACACACACACACACACACACACACACACACACACACACACACACACACACACACACACACACACTCTTCCAGCTTCAGAACCTTATTATAATTCTTCCATATACCCCGTACGATGAATAAAAGCATTTGTCCTTCGCTTCAGACTCTTCGACCCCCCCCCCCTTTACCTACCTGCAAGGAAATCTATCTACATTTTGAGGAAGACAGACGCCCGGCATGGGAGAGACAGCATGGAGGGGAAAGAGACTACATTTACTGTTTCAATACGCATGCATATAGACACAGAAAAAGTGAGGATATGTGATTTTATGAATAATAGAAATAGCGTATACGTGGAGTGCATTAAGCAAAAACGGGGTACAGATATGAATATATACCCTTGGATTAAATCAGCTAATTGAATAATAATAACATGATCGTACACCCCTGCATCGCGGGCATTCTAATTACATGAGGTGTGTATAACATTCATTTGTTCCCCACAGCATTGAGTACGGAACTGGCCTTCGTGTAAGAGGATTCACGTGTACTCTCTTGTCTGCAATCTGGACATCTAAATACACTCCGACTTTCGTGACCGGAATCCCAGAAGTGCTTAACGTCATAGGCATGCGTGGGTGGAGGCGTGGCGTCACGTTATCTAATTAATTGGCGGTGCCTTTGATATTTGAATAGATTCAACGTGAACATGTTGCTACTACTCATGCTCTAGCATACAAATTCGTCAAAAACTTGGCCTGAAGCACTATAACAAAGAAACATTAAAATCATATTTATATTATAGTTTTCCCCAAACCTTTTTCTGCAGGGACCGTTACTTACAAGAACTTGACCATTAACTAAGAAGCAAAAGTGTAAAACATGTATTGCATAATTATTGTTGCTTTATTAAATCTTTAAACATGTTGTTTGAGTGCGAAAAAGCTGTGACATCTCTCCCCGATTCAGAGGGAGAGAATGTATAGGGTTTTGAAATTAGGGACTTTTTCATCCAAAATAAATGTGTGTGTTCATGAGCACTTACTATACGAAAATTAATCTTCAAAGAATCCATTTAACTATTTAAACACACTTTAGCTTCAAAATTCTTCGTATAATATAAAATTTTAAAAACTATGGCCATCTCACGTAAACTTACCCTAATACTGACAATATTGTATACATTTCCAGTGTCTAGTGACACAGAATTTTGGCAGTTTTGGCTGTAGCACTCACAATAAACTCTTCTAGCAGAAGCATTACAAATCTTGAAGTATGTGAAGCCTTGAATTCTCGTCCCGTTGAAAAGTAAGGCTCACGAGAGAAGAATTGCACTTCGTGACTGATACTATATCGCTACAGTACGCGCGTAATTCCTGCAATTATTTTACTCGCTATAAATTCTCCTGCATGTACAAGTTAAGAGATGAACGATTGATTTATATCTCATTAGGAGCTATAAAAGAAAAGTGACATATCTAAATATTCTTAGATGAAACAAGTGATTATATTATAATAATAATAATAATAATAATAATAATAATTTGATTAGCTGATTCTTATTGAAACAATAGAGAAATTCTCTTTACTGTCCTATTGCTCTTGTTTTTTACAATTTGTTTCCTTGGTGTTAAGTTTTGGATACTTTAAGATGCTAGATATTTAGCGAAAATATTTGATTCTGCTCATTTTAGGTATTTCTTTTTAGACAGCATGGCCTAAAAGCAGAACTTTTAACATAGTGCACACGAACCAAAAGCTTTACATTATCGCACTAGTGTGATAACATTTTTGAACCACTACATTGTGACTAACATGGTTTCAATCGAATCACATGGCAATTACCCTTTGTATTTGCATATGTTTAATAATTCGACTTGGTTTGATTAGGTTTTACTTTTTATTATGTCTTTTTGCACGATTAATTTATCATGACGGTCGCATTTATCTGTGCACAATAAAATCACCATACTTCGATTTATCGCAATTAGTTTACGGAGTTAACCTATACCTCATATTAACAACATTATGCTTTCTTTATCTAAAACGTTATTCTTTATATAATATAATCTACATAAAGATTAAATGGTAGCAATTATGAACTCAGAAGAAACAGAAATGGTAGAGTCAGGTGAAATTACAAAAGCAGCAGAAAGAATAACACTAGAACTAACCCCACTCCCCCAGTACAGGAACCAATAGCATTTGATCGCTGCATTGCCTGGTGTATGGCAAAATAGTTGAAAATAATTTCACTGAAAATGACTGTTAGCGAACCAACAAAACATCTGACATCTCGCTGCATACGAGAGATGATCTCGTTTTTAACGCAATTTCTCGTTTCAGGAATCTCGGTATACACGTGAGTCATCTCGCTCTAAACGCGACTTCTCTTTGTTTCAGGAATCAATATAATAGTATTTTATTGATATTTTACAAGTTTGAGCGCTGTCTAAAAATAGCATATGCTACACGTGTTGAAAGTGGTTTTATGTCGCTCGTAGGATTGCGAAACTCAGCCTACCTACCTCCGTTTCGCAAATATTCCTACTCGCAAAATAAGACTACATTCAACACTTGTATCATAATCTACTATTACTTTACGGTCAGGTTTGTAACCGCTTTCATAAAAATGTGCGCGGCAAATTACAAAAGATGTATTGTTTGGTTCGCAGTCTAACCGGGAAGTCATTAAGTCGTCATCCACAGCAAATTCATAATAAACAACTCCTTTTGTTTGGTCCTTCGTATTGTTACAAAATGACACGCATCAATGCAAAGTACGAAACGTATGCTAGTAATTTGAGACTTGTTAGGAATATTTCCCGTTACATTTAATTACTTTTTCCTCCTATATCTAATATACGTTAAAACCATCTACCGTTTACCCTTTATTAATGCAAAGCAAATCTGGAGATCACTAAATATATTTACCACTTCACATATAAAACCAAAAACACAAGCACGGACAAGAGAGCAATGAACCGAATATTCGGCCATCAGCGCCTCTCGCTACAGTCAGCAATCAGAAAATTCTTTCGTTCGTTTAGTTCCGTAAGGATCAAAAATTTGCCGAGGCTCTTAAGCATAGTAGAAGGCTATGGTCAGATACACAAAAACATCCTGTTTGTTATTAATACGAAGTGTGCTACGGAGAGCATTCACCCAACAGTCCTTCATCGCTAGTTGCTTAATTACAATGGTAGAGAAAGCTAGCATTGTTGCCACTTACGTCAAAAAGCTCCTTTTGGTACTGCGGCAGTTTGCTTACCTGCAATACAAAAAGAAAAGTCTGTAAATAACTGCAGATCACTACATTGTAGCCTGTTATAAACATAAGGGCAACACCAAGTAGTATTTAAGCTAAAAAAAGAAACAAACCTACAACATCGTTTAAATAAATAAAAATAATCATTTGGACCCTATGTCGCACCCCTAGAACAACAATGCCACAACTAAAAAATTTGCTGTTTTGAGTTACACCATTTCTTGCAGCATGAAACGGTTCTCTACCAAAAATGAAAACCGCCATATCTTGAACCGACTTCCGGAAGAAGTAAGTATCGGTGTTGCAATTCAGAATATTCTGTTAATATCATAATTAATAAGAGATTTCAAACGCAATTTTTAGGAACTGTGCTTTTTAAGTTGTGGCAGTGTTGTTTTAGAGGTAGACGTCGTTTTAAATAATGTTAATTATTTAAACTATTTATTTTGTACAATCTGATTAAATGGGGGTTTAAATACATTCATCCTAAGCCACAAGACAGCTATATTTGTTTTCCTCACGTATTCACAACAATTTATATAGGAGTGTCTGATGTTGACGTTCAGATATTACATTCCTCTGCTGAGAAAAAACTCAATACGAATTTATAGATTGAGCAGGTTCAAGCGATATGTATCGGAAGAGCCACCCTCCCTTTCCCTAGGGATGTGGAGCGGAAGTCACGTGAACGGGACCCAAAGCGTGATGTGCAGGAACCAGCAGATTGTTAAGACACAAATAATTGCAAATGCTGGCAGCAATCAATAACAAATTAATGTTTAATATGGAGCATGAACATTACAGCCCGACTTCGTACTAAAAAATCTGATCCACCTACAACTAAATAAACTTCTTTGTAAAGGCCCAGAGGAGACCAGGAAAACCGCACAATACACTGCGCCATCTAATGCAAATTAATGCACAGAATTGTAATGTGCAGCTGTATCACATATCGATGTGTAACCTTACATGTAAAACGATGTTGTGATATGTCTAGCCATATAAGTTATATGGAACTACAATTAAAGAACGCTCAAAGAAACATGCCATCAGATAAGAATTGATGAAAGCTTATCGGATAAGATCAAGAAAATTAAGAGCCAGAAGGAATTCAGAAATGGAGGTGGTATAATAAAAGTCAAATTGAACCAGATTCATAGTAATCAAAATTAGATTTAGTTGATCGTGACTTTAATAACGTAAAATAATTCGATCATACTGTTAGCCCTACATACAAAAAAAATGAAGCTTACATAGAGACAGTGTCACCTACCACTAGGATTGCAGAAAACCAAGTTGCTATAGTAATAGAAGACGTAAATGCATGAAAAGCTCACTTTTCTGCTGGCCTCAACACGGCGAAGTTGCATTTGCCTGCGTCCAATATTACCATACAGATACTTTTAACATTTCATATGTGCATTAATACATTGTGTAAAAGTAAAGTATGACTTTCGTATAAAAATAAGTATAATTCTATTTGTGAAAGTGTTCCTTGTTTCGGGTTAAATAAAAAGGAAAGTGAAATCTGTTCCGCGAATCCAAATCTTTTACTTTCTATTGAGATACACACTAAAAGTAGGTTTATTTCCACAGGAGACAAGGACTGCTCAACCGCTGATCTATCAATGCCGAGGTACATCCCAGTAACGAATCCACAAGACTCCCTGTTACACAACGCCAGATACATGCAAAACAGCTCGGAGACCACAACCCGATTCCCTTGTAACATTTTCGTTACACATGTAGAGCCAGCTATTGCACCACTGCCGACATCTACACAAAACGCATATGTGAAAATGTATGTGCTGTATGATTTAGTTGGTCTTCATTTGGAACGGCCTTTTACAATTAGCCTCTTCCTCGAATGCGCATGAATGGCTAACCCTAGAGATCTATACAATTCTGAGCCAGATGAGAAGCTGAATCTGGTAATTAACACAATAGAAACGTGTAAACGTTTAGCTGACATATTTAAGTACTAGTTCAAACGTACTAACTTAGCAATCATATATCAACCGTTTGGTGCTTCTTTAGCAAAATTTAATATTTATTGCGATTTTGCCTCGGCTTTCCTATCCGCAATAACTCGGCATGCTTTGCCTTTTTTGAACAATGTTCGGAGGTGATGAGGCAACAAAGGCAGTGGACCCCGACAACAATGTCACTTCATTGACTATCGACCCTTGGCACTGATCAAAGACTGTGGAAACTTGGGAAGAAAAACGAAAAAGAAACTCACTCAGGAAGTAGATTCTACCAGAATAAAAAATAAAAAAACAGGAGAGAGAGAGAGAGAGTTGTATTTATGGATGCTCTTTAACTGCTATAGTCCTTAGCGTCCCATTCTATATTGGGCGTGTGACGGAACATACATACATATTGTATACATGTTATATGCATATTGTAGACATAATGATTTAAATGTGTAAATGTTTTAGTTATAAAATTGTTTAGATATTTTAGTTATAAGTAACTGAATGTAAGTCTAAAGCTGGAACCTAGTGGTGCCACTAGTCTGACTTCCTGGACAGGCCTCCTTCAAAAGGACACAAGGGTGGACGAAACAAGTGGGATGAAAGACATGACACTCTCCAGATGGCTCGAGAATTCCTTGACTTGGGGGTGCGAGATTCCAGAGGTTTCCAAAGATGTGTGCGTGCTGACGTGAGCCAATAAGCATAGATGAAACAGATTTAAAATATACAAATGAGCGAATGAGATTCAAGGTATCTAAACGCCCGGGAAAAATATCGTCTGTAAGCGTTATGGCTAGCTTTTGTAAAAAAGGGAGTGCGAGGATGAAACTGCGCGCATTCTCAAGATTAACATTCTGCTTGCTTCGTGTAAGTCTTATAACAAAATGTGTTTAGAAAAGAATGAGGCGTGTGGCAACGACGTCACGTTAATGATAAGCAAAGTGCTAACAGTTAATAAAGCAGTGTAAAGTATTAGTGAAACCAAGTGCAAGCAGTTAATAAAGTCAAATGTCATTCAATAAAGCCAAGTGTCAATAATCAGCGTCCATTCATTCACCTGCACGGCCACATCTGAGATAAGAGCATATAGTCGAGAGCAGCGGAGACTACATCTTGTCAGTTATAACTTATAACCCATCCATACATATATATATATATATATATATTATATATATATATATATATCGTCAGAGAAACAGCCCACCGAACCATCCGTTTCATAGATGGCGCCCAACGTGTAATGTCGAAACAGCAGGTGAAAACCACGGACGCCAGCATCGACGCCAGAGTACAGTTTTTGAATATCGACTCCAGTAATACCAATCTCTTAGCATCGACGCCAGATATATTATCTTTTAACATCGACGCCAGAAATAGCGTATTTCAATATTGACGCCGAGAACAGGATTTTGCAGCATCGACGCAAGGATCACCGTCTATCAGCATCATCAGAACGAGAAAAATGG
Organism: Deroplatys truncata; assembly: GCA_030765065.1. Lineage (NCBI taxonomy): Eukaryota > Metazoa > Arthropoda > Insecta > Mantodea > Mantidae > Deroplatys > Deroplatys truncata. Next base: position 48,214,202 of record CM060984.1, on the reverse strand, counting down.
ACTACATACACCAGGTACTAATTATTTTGTAAACACTTCACATGCTATTAAGAAGTAGCAAAATTGTGTATAAAATGGAAAGTAACAACCAAGCTACTGAATCTAATTGTAAGAAGCAGAAGAGGAGGATAGGCAAATGTTAGAAGTAGGCAGTGAGTATGGGGAACGTGTGCTGAGGCAAGGTGTAGAACCACACAGCCACGAAATAATAGATAGAGATTCTATGGGTTTATTGTGGTTGATAGAAAGCAAATTAGAGGAAACGAATAGGGAAATAAGGGAAAACAATAAGAAGGTTAAGCAAATAAAAAGGGAAATAAAGGAAAACAATAAGAAAGTTGAACAGAATAATAGGGAAATAAAGCAAAGTAATAAAAAGCTAGAAGAAAATATAGTAAACTTGGAAAAGTGAATAGAAACAAAATGGCAGTCTCTTATAGCTAGTCAGGAGGACATAAACAAAGAAATGACAGAAGTGAGAGCAGATATTTCAGCAGTTAGGGGAGAGTTGTGTAATATGCGCAAGGGGTAAAAACAAAAATGCAAAGTCTTCACCAAGAGATATTTGACAAACAAACTGACTTGAAAAATAAAGTTGAAAATGAAGTACAGCTGATAAAAAACAGACAGCTCAGTAACAAGTAGAAATGCAGATTTTTTAAAACATACTAAAGAAATTGAATCCGTCAGATTCGTGAAAGATCGGTAATTTTGCTCAGAGGCCTCTTTATCAGACTTGCGGTTCTTTTACGTGCCATAATTCTATGACATGGGACCACCTGCTTTACTTCCCTTCCGAAGGAAGCCATGTTAAGGATTTTTACGCCCGAAAAAAACCTATCGCCCTCCGCCGGGTTTTAACCCGCAATCTCCGGAACTAGAGGCTAGCATGGTAACCACTACACCACGGAGGACGACTGACCATGTGACTGGCCGAACAACACTTAGTAATAGTTTTCTGCCCGCTTAGTAATAACGTTTTCTGACTGCAGTACATTTAAGTTGTCTGGCTACTGATGAATTTCTCTAATGACAGTCAGTGTAACACCAAACTTTGTAGCAGCTACCGCTGACTAATGCAAATTTAGAATTACAAACTGAATCCCAATCTTTTGTTTACTCCTTTATAAAACAAGGTGTACTTGCCTGTCCTTTATCTCAGAAGTTTAACTTAAATTGAGTTTTATTAGTGGACGCTGTTTAACTACTATTGTTCTTATCGTCCCACTCTACATTGGGCGTGAAAGACCGGAATTTTTTCTCAGAGGCCTCTTTATCAGGCTTAAGGTTTTACGTGCCGCAAATCTAGACACAGGACCACCGTCTTTACTTCCCTTCCGAAGGAAGCCATGTTAAGGATTTTTACGCCCGAAAAAATTCATCGCCCTCCGCCAGGTTTGAACCCGCGACCTCGGCAACTTAGAGGCTAGGCTGGTACCCCCAGAAAACGGAGAACGACCTCTCAGAAGTGAGCAACACAGCATGCAGCTAGCGTTTGTTAAGATTTTCGTTGCTTTCAAATTGCGAAATAAGTGCAACATGGTCTAGCACTTAAAAGAAAGCTGTTACTTAGCCAAAATCTTGCTACGAACCATGCATATTGCAATAAAGACTTCAGTTACGGCAAGCATTTACAAGGAACCAAAATTAAGTATCGGGTCAAGATTGAAACTCTTGCGGCTTTCATTTGTAGGAATACTAGTATATAAAAATAGAATCAAATAAACAAAGCTCTAAAAGTGTAGCATCACGTTGTGATATATGCTGTCAAGCGTCCCAACCTACAGCAGTGATTTAAATTTTATCTGAGAAAGTTGAGAAGTGCTCAGTTCCATTGTTTACATTGATCTTATTGGAAACTAAAGCATTCTATCCAGAATTGAATGCAGTGCACGGCCATCATTCGAAGTCCTCGTGGCACCGACATTTCCTTAACCTTGGATCGACCAGGTATTCCCGCGCTCTTCGTTCATTATGTATTCTCAAGACACTAATGGGTATTATTCAATATCAGGGACAAATACCAAGATGCGAATACGCCGTAAGCAAGAGGCTGAAAATTGCGGGTGCGGCACACCACAAGCTGACAGATAACTACTCACCAGCAATCACTACCAACACTCTGTAACTTGACTTCAGGATCTTCAAGAAGGGAAGTGCTTTAATGCGAGGCATTTAGCACATTGGGACATCGGTTGTGAATTCCATGGGAATTGGCAAATCGACAGAAGCTTAGCACGCGTGGCTTACGATCTGCGAATATCAATGCAGGATACCAATGGAATTTCTGCTCAATGGCTAAACAATTTCTTTCTCATTTAAGCAATTGCAAGAAGCATCTAAAAATACATTACCAGAAGCACTGCGGGCGGTATATCTGAGAGGATTAGAACGCAGAACATTCTCATGCATGTTACAAATTTGCTAGAAGACTTAAAACAGATCCGAAAATAGCTCACGACTGCTGAATGCATGTACTCGCATACAAATCGTGAGGAGAGGCAGGATTTCAGTATTATTAAAACATCGTTTCATTACGCACAATATGATTTGGAATGGCCAGCAAAGCCATTGTGCTAAAGATAAATGAGACCATCCCTGGTAGAAGCATTGCCTGCAACAGTTGAAATACGAGGACAAATAAAAAAGTCTTTGCCGCTATTTTTTTTTTTGTTTGGTAACATAAGATACATACAGCAACTAAACATTTAGATATTAGTCCTTGTACCTTTCACTATTTTTCCACATAGTCCCCGTGCCACTTCAGACATTTGTCCCATCGCATCACTAATTTTGCGATGCCGCTGCGGTAGAAGTCGGCCGTCTGACTACCGAACCACTGTCGCACTGTCGTCTTTACTTCGTCGTCGCAACTGAATCGCTGTCCTGCCAGGAACTTCTTCAGTGGACTGAAAAGATGGAATCCACTAGGGGCAAGATCCGGGCTGTATGGTGGATGCTCTAGGAACTCCCAGTGAAAGTTCCTTAGCTTGCCGACGGTGTTGTTTGCCACATGTGTCTCCCATTGTCATGGAGGATGATCACGTTGTCAACATCGAGAATCCCACGGCGCTTCTTTCTGATCGCAGAAGTGACAGTGTGGAACAATATCTGTCGGCATTGATGGTAACACCTCGCGGCATGAAATCCAGCACGAGCGGTCCACGGCAATCCCAGAATGCCGCTTAACATCACTTTGTGAACAGATGCAGTACAGAATTTCGTTTTCACAGGAGACTGCGGATGTTTCCACACCATACTCTGCTGTTTTGATCCTGGCGTGTAATGCAGTACCCACGTTTCATCGCCAGTAACAATGCGATCCAGGAAATTGTCACCCTCATCGGCATATCGTTGCAGATGATTCAAAGAAGCAATCATTCGCTTGCCTTTCATCACGTCATCCAACTGCTTAGGAACCCATCGACATGAAACCTTCCTTTACCCTAAGCACTCGTGAATGATGTCGAAAGCACTCCCAAAAGAAATGTCGAGCTCCTAAGCAATGGCTTTGATGCGCACGCGCCGCTCTGCTTTCACCATCGCATCCACGCGGCAATATTGTCATTAGTCACCGATGCACGCGGTCTCCCCGCACGCTCATTGTCATGCCGATTTGCACGGACATCTCACTCTTCTCAAAGCAAGACACCTTTCCCTATCTGCATTTCCCTGTGGATCTCGATAGGCGTTCGTCCCTTACTCCATAGAAAATGGATCACACTTCGTTGCTCGTAAGCCGTGGACGTGTTAAGCACACTTGCCATTTTGAATGCACTGACAGCAGCGATGCCGCCGACAGCAGCTGGAAACTCTATGAGAACCGGCCCATGAAAAGTCCACTACTTCGAATGTATATGCTGGTTTTTGTTTTACATTCGTAATTTGGCCGAAAAAAACAAGGGCAAAGACTTTTTGATTTGCCCTCGTAAGTGTACGCAGCACCGTTATCACTCAACATATTTTTTTCTCATTTCTTTTTTACCAATATTCCTAAGTACACCATTCGAAACATGTGATCCTTGTCATTCTGAGTTTATCTATAGCTGCACAAAATAATTCTCCACCCTTAACTCTATACAGGCATTTGTTTAAGTCCTAACCTGCTGGAAGGCTGTGAACGGACGAATACAAGAATTGTCAAAGCAGCTTGAAACACCCCAATATACAGAAAATAACCTTTTTTGTTTGTTTTATTTAAGCAATTATGTCTCGACACCAAAAGTAACTAATGTCAATTAGCACAATATTCCTAGCATGCTGATTCAGAACGTGTGGTCATACAGTTAATAACATAATTTCTATTGTTCTACTCGGTCTTGACGTTTTACAGCGTTTACGAAAGGAGATTAATTGCAGAAGTTGAAATGACCTCTGCTTTTATTAATGCGGAACTATTAAGAATTGTTGCAAAGTTAGTTACAGATCACTGAAATATAGTTGAGCTGCAACTTTCACTACCATGTAAATGTAATTACAGGATTCAAGAAATGAAATACACATGCATAAATACAGGTAATAACGCTACCAGAAACTCTGCTAAATACCTGTTCTACCTACAACAGAGCCAAGAGGTTCACTTAGCTCTTTATGATACCGCTGTGAAATATACGAACACAATATAATCCAAAGTGATCGATTGGAATGCGTTTTCTACCAGATTTTGCGTTGCATATGTTAAAATAAATTACTTCCATGGGCTGATTAAAACAGATGGGAGGTGAAGCTACTTCTTTAAATACTGCATTTTTACACATTCTTTACGGATTTAATCTTTGCCCTCTGCAACCTTCTCTGAAAACAAATTTTTGGAAGTCAGAATCTGAATGTTAGGTATGTATATCCAGGTTTATGTTCTTTCCAGGAATACGATTACAAAATAAATCAGTTGCATTACATTCTTATAATGGAGATTTCAGGTTAACTTCGACAATAGTACCACCGAAGTATTAGAAACATGAAAAACGTATTTTTCAGTGATCCTAAGAATGAATCTGTATTTAGAGCTTTAGAGCTGATTTCCATTCAAAATGTTATTAACCTCTGCTTGGTCTAAAATTTTAACTCTTGATTTAGTGATTATCTGTACCCATGGGATTTTCAAATGCTAGTTCCGTTATTGTATCTTGCTAATGAATTAAGCATATAAGAATTCAGCTTGCAGTAAATCTATCGACGCAAAGATTTTGCTTTAGTAGGATAGATTTAAGCAAATAAGTTCGCTTTTAAACAACCTTGAATTAATATTAGAAAGCAATAGGAAAATCACGAACTGTATCACGAACAGTGCCTATTATATTTGTAAAGCGAAAGGTGAAGGCTATCTTATGTACTCCCCAAATTACAAGAAGAAACAAGACAATGTTGACAGCGGGAATACCTAATGGGGTATTTGGTCCAGATTACAGAAATGAGGTCATGAAACGCAATTCAATGCGCTTGCCAGGATTCAAGTCTCATTATCACCATCATTGCCCTCAACCTCCGAATAAAATCGATTGTGAATGGTCAGCGCGACATCCATTCGTTACGCACTTAGGCAATCACAAATGTGGCAACTTACTCAACGAGAACAAAGGTATCGGAGCCACGTACTTTTAACATCTCAGTTATGTGACCATCCAGTTTCAATCCGAAGGCGGTAGAGTTTTTGTAATGAGGTGCTGAAAGTTATTTCTCTCCTCTTTCTTTTCATAAAAGTTAAGAGTTTTATGAATTGCATTCAAATGGGTTTTGGCAAAGTTATTCCTTCAATATAACTTGCGTAAGATCTATTAAAGTAATATGCAGCTTTATTTAATTTGGTCTACAAGCACACAGCATCAGATTATGCATTATTTTGAAAACAAATATTACACACTGATTAATCACGTGTTCTTAGTAACCTGCTAATCTAAAAGGTTTTGTGAACTGAAGAAATAAAAAAGTACTGCATTCACATGATTTTCTCTACTCACTGTAAACTATTCTTACATAGGCTTATTCTTCTTTTCACTTCTTAATAGTGACAAGCATTCTTGACACATTTACACATTTCGTTATAGTATATAAGAAGAATGCATCAGGTTGAAGCGATTGTCAATTTTTAAAAAGGTATGTTACAATCACATGACGTTCTCTTCCCATTATTCAACAAGCTATTACAAAAACTTGTTCTTCTATCCACTTCATGATAAACTTTTGCAGAAATGGTTTTGTTTGTATGTTTCCTTGTAGGTACAAGGAGGTTAGGAGATTATTAAATCTTTTAAGATCGGGTTGCTATATGATGATTTGGATATTCAGTTCTCTTTGCATGACCAAACCAAGAAAAGGGGGGGGGGATGAAAGAAAGAAAGGGGAAACAAATTTAAAAACCCGTGTAAGATTTTCGTCTTGAGAAAAGAGTAAGTATTTGAAAACTCAAACCAATAACAAGGAATATTTCGGAAATGGTTAACGTCACAAAAGCTTCTTAATTGGTATAAATTGTGTGCTTCAACGAGATCTACATTTTTTGTGTAGTAAGATTTTTTCTATGTTCTACCGTTTACCAGCTACACAAAAGTCAATCAGAATTAAGAGAAGCTCACACACTATTCCCAGAAAATTCAAGATATACGTTTTATTTGTCATATAAATATCTTAATATTTTAATCAAGATCTTACAGCCCTTTTTGGGAAAATCAAAATATTTTGAAAAATATTCCGTGTAAAGCGTAATTTAGGTGGGGGATTTTCTTAAACATCTCCGTGTTGCATCTCTGGAAGGCACTGGACTTAACATACCAAGTTTGTAATTATTGGACTCCTCGTTTTTTAGTTATGCTATTCACACACACGGAACTTTTTCTAAAAAGGCTTTTTGGGGTTCAGGGGACCTCAAAACATATATTTATGGTGAAATCCCGGTAATAAATATTTGGGTGGAATAAAAAGATTAAATTAATTTTATTTATGGACGCTCTTAAACTGCTGTTTGACTGCTTTAATTTTAACTTTACTGCTATTTCATGAAAATAGGTTCTTAATCTCGAATTCAATACATAGTTTTTGAAAATCAAATTTATCTCCAAGGACAATGCGATTAAAATCTCATTTCGCGTCTGAACCATGAACCAATTTTCCGACATCCTTTTCAGTCATCGATGCCCCTACAGTGGTTTGGGAGTTCTCAAGGCTCAGTTGTGCATTTTCTGCCTAAGTAGCACTGCGACCAGAAAAGAAATATTAAGGTCTCTCTGGGCGAAAATGTTCTCCAAAATAAGATTGGGATTTACTGATAAGAACAGCAATTGGAGGTATACGTGTTACTGGAATATATTGATCGTCAGTGAAAGCTTTGCGTTCCTAAACGCTTTATAGCTCCCACTTCTCTGCTATATGTGTATCCAAGTGCACATATCGTTTTCGTTGCATTGAAGCCTGTCATTGGTCATTTATATTCAGCTTTATACCTGACACACTTTTGCGGAAGACAATGATGGGAAATCACAGCGACATCGAAGGTCTACTGCAGCTCAGAATTAGAGAGCATGAATAAGATACATGCTTCTTCTCTCTCATACTCTGCTGGAGCCTTCGGTGAAATTTGTTTTTCTCTCATCCTTTTCCTGAAATTATTGTCAAAGGTGCAATGTCAGACACAGAGAAAATGGTTTTTGTTTGTTCGTACATGTCGAAAGAGTGAAAGTGTTGGCTCTGTGCTCTGTATCTTAATGAACTTGAAATAAACAACCTCTCTCTCTCTCTCTTTCGCTCTTGTGTTGGTCACTCACGAGCTTATTCTTTTATTCATCGATGAATAGCAGCTACTGCTACAGTGAGCAAATAGCACGCAACGACATGAGAACATGCCTGTCTTGAAAGCATGGTTAGCGATTCCGGGTATCTTAGTGTGTGTGTGTGTGTGTGTGTGTGTGTGTGTGTGTGTGTGTGTGTGTGTGTGTGTGTGTGTGTTTGGGGGGGGTTCCTTAAGGCTTCTACACGTTCCACCGATTCCGACCAAACTTGACACATATAACCTTTGACACAAGGTAAAAATTACTATCTAGCGTAAAACTCGAAATTCCGTCCCATTTCATAAGATTAATTATTTAATTTTATTCTATGCCTACAAAAGCTCACAAGACCATCTGTATATTTCTTAACAATAATCGTAGTTGTTCATTGCCAACATAAGAATAATAATCACTTAGAATTTTCACTGCCTCATAAAATACCAAAGGAACATCATGTTCACATATTATTCATTGATCTTCTCTTTGACAGTGATCATGGAGTAATAACACAGTCAAGATGTTTGGATATTTATTTATTTATTATAATTCCTCAATTTTGTAAGTAGCGATTTTTTTTCTCTATAGAAAGTTTGTAATGTTTTCATAAGCAGAAAAACAAAACTAAGTGACATATAAAATGATAGTGGGAATGGATAACAGCATCAAAACAAACGGAGTGCCACTTCTTCTTCTGTTAATTTTGGCCTTTCTTTTGTTTTCTTGGTAGTTTTGTGTATGATGCTTACTGAGAATAATCAAGGTTATATTGACATTACTTAAAGTACTATTATTTCTTTCCAACTCAGATTTCCTCTATAAACAACCACGAGGCAGCCCGAGGGTGACAACGTGGAAGTCATCAGCTGCATTCATAATATATCAAACTGTGGTGTTTGCGGTTCAACAGTGCTTTTGCACAGATCTTTCTCAGTGTCTTTAGTTCTTTTGTTCTTTATAAGTGTTCTGAAAATTTCAATCAATTCTTTGTTTTAGTATCTTGTGTAATAATTGTTAAATGCCTCCAAAGAAACGCAAGGCTATTGGATAAGTGCAATCTAAGGTTAAATGGTGTAGGGATATACCATCAAAACACGGGCAAAGCCGTGTATTTCAGCTAGTTGGAAATAAAGGATGAAAGATTTAAGATTTTTCAAAATGCTCAATGCAAAGGTTTAAGTTTCTGATTTTTGTTTCCATATTAGCAAATATAGTGTGCGTGATTTCAAATTGTAATAGAGTCATTGAGAAAAGATAAGTTAATAATGTCTCATATTGTCCTGTTATAGCCATTGTCACGAGTTAAACGTAATAGTATTGCACCTAGGTTTACCATTTAATAAATTGTAATTAGTAGTTGGCTACCTGAAAACTGCCAAGTCCCAGCACAAACGCGAGAAGGACAGAGTTGGCTTACTGAGAAGCTTAGAGAATAGCTTGACTTGCATTGTTTTGGTGCTTGTATTTGAGAGAAAAGAAATGATTGCAAATACCTAAAAATCGGGCTGTTGTGTAACTGTCCTTTCTGCAAGTGGATGACAGCATTTACGAGTAAACTTTGATGTGAATATTACATTTTCCAGGGAAGACCAATCTTTACTGGCTTTAGCTTTTTCTTTGTTTCTCTTGATCTAGTAAGAATAGCAGTAATATTTACAATTAATGCTTGAACCTTAAGAAGTTTCAAGGGCAGATAATGCACTCGTAGACCTCGTCCGCTTACAGTTACAATTGCATTGAGGGAAGGGAGGTTGATGCGAATACTGACATTCACCGCCTTATTTGTGTAACTTTACAAGTTACACACTATTTTGTGTTGTAAATGGAATGTTGTCCGTTTCTCCTCTTTTTTTGGCACTATCACCAGCATTTTCTGCCACTCGGCAGCACAGCAGATGGATCAAGGTGAACTTCCAGCTGTCTCCGACTCAACCTATTTTAACCGTTAACTTTGATTGTGATTGCTTTGGAGGTTGCTGCTTCTGAGCAACGCTCTCCATGACGAGCTGCTATACTTTGAGAAACACCTCTGTGTTATTCATCTTATATGGTGACTTATAGCGACCCATTATTGTGATCAAATTAGCCGTTTTCGTTTGTCATTGATATAGTGGCTAAATAGAATGGAATGTGATTATATCCTTCAACTTCTACACCACATTTTTCCATTTTCAGAATTCATTGTTCAGTAAACGATACCACTATTTGTAGCAATAGATTAAGCCAAGGTGAAATTTTTAAATGGTTAAAAAAACTGTTAGTGGGTATTTAATGTGCAATGAACCCCTTTATGCATACCTTGATTTGCGAGCAGTGCAGATAGATGTAATAACCTGGAAAGAATGCACGAAAAAGTTGAACCCATTATCTTTTTCTTTGGTCTGGCGCACCAAAAGTGCAAACAACAGTGCTTTAAAAGGATCGCTACGTAGCATTAATTCCAACGGACACAAAATACCGTTATAGCACCATTATTATTTACATCATCATTCATAGCGACCTTAAGAAAGTCGACATGGAACGATGGAAAAGACTCACAAGGGGAAAAAAATTACAAAAAGAAAAAAAATGATGTGTTACACTCACATGACTTTCTCTACTCTTGTACAAACTATTTTTACAAACGCTTATTCTCTATATGCTTCATCTTAATCGAGATGTTAATCTTATTGCTAATTTTCTTATAGGTGCAAGGGGAATATGGTAGGCTTTAAGCGATAGTCAAATCTTCTAATAGCTGGTTGCTATGTGGCGCATTCCATTCTCTTTGCATGTCCAAGACAGAAAAAATCTGATGTGTTACACTCACATGACTTTCTCTACTCCTGTACAAACTTACAAACGCTTATTCTCATGCTTTGCGTTAATCGAGATATCGAGATGTTAATCTTATTGCTAATTTTCTTGTAGATGCAAGGGGAATTGGTAGGCTTTTAGCTACAGTCAAATATTTTAAGAGCTGGTTGCTATGTGGAGTATTCCATTCTCTTTGCATTACCAGGACAAAAAAAAAAAAAAAAATGAGTAACGAATTTGAGAAAAAGTATAAGTATTGGAAAATTTAAGGGAATAACAAGCAATATCTCGAAAATGGTTCACTCAACAAAAAAGAATGTATATGAAATAAATTGTGTATTTTAACGCGATCTATATTTTTTGTGTAGTAAAATTTTGTCTATCGCTTATGGTTTACCAGTTATGCAAAAGTCGTTCACAACAAAGAATACTTTTGGAGACATTCCCAGAAAATTCGAGATATACATTTCATTTGTCATGAAAATATCTTAAACATGTGATATTTTAATCAAAATCGTTAGAGCCATTTTTGAGAAAATTAAAATTTTCGAAAATGTTCCATGTAAAGGGTAATCTGGGGTGGGGGATTTTCTTGAAAACCTTCGTGTCGATTACTGGAGGATACTGCACCTAAATACCAAGTTTGGTGTTTATCCTACTGTTTGTTTCTGAGTTATGCTGTTTACAGACAGACAGACACACACAGACACGAACATGTTTCCAAACATGCTTTTATTTGATTCAGGGGGCCTCAAAACACATATTTCCGGTGAAATCTCGGTATCGAATTTTTGGGTGGAATACAATACTTCCCCTACTTATTATACGTAGTAGAGAAAGTAAAAAGGTGCCGTAAGGCTGAGCCAGATTACAGGGGAAAGGATTCATCTCGTAGATCACGTACATCATTTCGCAATTTATCAGCTTGTGTAGTACGTTCAGGCTCTTAAATAACGAAATATAAAACCACTGTTTGCAAATGTATTGCTCTTACACAGATGTAAGCTTAAACTGCGTACCAGTAAAGGTGTCGCTTGTGTGATTTTGTGACTTTAGCTCCAAAGTATTTTCTGTTTCTTGCAGATTCCTCTAATTACTATTGGCGACAAATTAAACTAATCAATTTTACAAAATCGTGAAATACCTTTAGAAATGTTGACATTCAAGCAATTCAATTTATATATATAGTAGAATAGATCAATAGGCACTATCGAAATGATATACAATGTAATTCATATTTAGCAAGACTTTAAAAAAAGCTTATGATTTACTCTTACATGGCTTTCTCTAACCATTTCTAGTTTTTTCAAGAAAGCATTCCTACAACAGTTTGTTTTCTATCTACTTTATGTTAATAGAGATAAACGTTTGCAGAAGTGGTGTTATACATTTCACTGTAGGTACTGGTTGGCCAGGGTATGAGTGCGCTTGGTGGAGGGCGCCACAGTGTTTGTTGATAACACTAGTCTGCATGATATCGGATGACTGAAAACTAATAAGTGATTCTGACTCACTTTTTTATGCTGATTTCAGAAGCGCTTTTAGTTTTTTTTTTCTCTATCACGTACAGTTTTTTCACAATTTCACTTCAAAAATATAGATATATAGAGATATTGCTTCCGCCACTACGCATAAATTTGGGCTTGATGAAGCAATTTGTAAGGACTCTACCACAGGATGGACCCTGCTTCAGGTACCGTTCCAAGAAATTTCCCTTCATTACACAAGACAAATTAAAGGCTGGCATTTTTGTTGGTCCGCAAATAAAGAAATTGATGAAGTATGAAGATTTTGAGAAGACAATGAATGAGAGAGAAATAGAAGCATGGACCGCCTTCCGATCAGTTACTGAAAACTTTTTAGGCAGCAATAAATACAAGACCATTGTCGAAACAATGTTGGAAAATTTCAGGAAGATGGGTTGTAACATGAGTGTAAAGGTGCATTTTCTGCATTCACATATCGACTACTTTCCAGAAAATCTGGGACATTATAGTGAAGAGCAGGGTGAACGTTTTCACCAAGATATTAAGGAAATGGAGAGGAGGTGCCAGAGGAGATGGAATGAAACTATGATGGTCGACTACTGTTGGATGTTGAGGAGGGACAGTCATCTTCAAGGATCTACAAGGAAGTCAAAGAAAAAAAGTTTGAAAAAAATTAAATGAAACACTTTGGCTTCTTGTTTTGTTAAAATGTAGTCTTGATAGAATTCTTAAAAAGTTTCTTGAATAAAAACTTACCTTGTGTGAAATGGTATTTGAATACTTTTCTACGCTCATTAGTAAAATTGTCAAAACGTTACTTATTTTGTGTAAAAACCTGCCGTGATAAAAAAAAAACGGAAGTTATTTCTGAAACCAGCATAAAAAATTGATCCAAGAACACCTACTTTTATGAAACCATCTGACAGAAAGTTTGAAAATGCAGACTAGTGCAATGAGTAAAGTCATCAAGACTAGGGATCAGAGGGGAACGAGGAGCAAGGCGATAGGGAAACTTAAAGTCGCACAATGAAAACAGTACTACATTTGTAGGCCTCGGTCTCGCTAGTACATACAACTCGGAACTGCTGATATTTTCTTTACCTGACTGTCCTTCCAATGCCGCGCCCACGAGTTCCGTAAGGGTTTAGTTCCTCTTCCCACCGAACGCACTCATATTGTGGCTGACTAATACGAGGGAATACAGGAAGCTAAAGGGACACTAGTCTTTTCAAAACGGATCACTATATGCTGACTTTGCATTCCAAATCGTTTACTTGGAAGTCGATAGAAGCAAACGAAGAGTAACTTATTACTTTAAAAACTGTAACCTGTTCAAACTAATAGCTTCAATGAATATCTCGGAAATAGTTAATACCGCAAAAACTTTTGACATAAAGTGTGTGTTTTCACGAGATATACATTTTTGTATAGTAAGTTTTGATCTTATCCCTTATGGAGTTCGAGTAATACAAAAGTTATTTAGAATAAAGAGAACTTCACAGGCTACTTGTAAAAAATTCAAGATGTACATTTTATTAGTCATGCAAATGTCTTAAACATGTGATATAATCAATCGTTAGAGCCATTTTTGACAAAATAAAACATAAGGGACAATTTTCCATGTAAAATGTATTTTGGGATGAAGAAATTTATCGAAAATCTTCGTATCGCATTTTGGAAGTGCCAGGTTTGATATTTATCACACTTCGAGTTTGAGTAATCGACGCGCGCGCACGCGCACACACACACACACACACACACACACACACACACACACACACACACACACAAGAACTTTTTGAAAAACTGTTTTTGGGGAGGATTCAGAGGGCTTCAAAGCATGTATTTGTGGTGAAATCTCGATATCGAATTTTTGGGTGGAATAATTCCTCTCCATAGGTAGGCGGTAGACAACTATTTCATTTCACTACTCAAAAGTTGCGTTTCCGAGAGATCGTTGTGCACTGTAGTGTGCAATTCCAAGTGATGGTTTCATTTGTTTTCTAAGTTTAATGGCGTTAATCGCATTTATATTGAGAAAATTTAAAGAAATAACATTGCTTCTCTTTTGGATGCAAAGGTTCGGTTACTCTACTTCCAAAAAGAGTGGATACTTACTGTTTCCATATAAATTCACCACTACCTTTTACTTTCTCTACTACATACAGTAAGTAGAGGATGTAGTGTATTCCACGTCGTCCTCCGTAGTGTGGTGGTTACCACGTAGCCTCTAGTTCTCGAGATCGCGGGTTCAAACCCGGCGGAGGACGATGGATTTTTTTCGGGTATAGAAATCCTTAGCATGGCTTCCCTCGGAAGGGAAATAAAGCCGGTGGTCCCGTGTCATAGATTTACGGCACGCAAAAAAACCTCAAGCCTGATAAAGAGACCTCTCAGTAAAATTACCGATGTTTCACGTCCAATATAGAATGGGACAATAAGGACCACAGCAGTTAGAGAACGTCCATAAATAAAACTCAATTTTTTTCGTGGTGCATCAGTAATAAATCATTTACCGTGAATTTACAACTTCCAACAGTCAAATAGGAAATATCGGCATACAGTCTCCCCTACCAGAAACATCTAAGCAGTCATCCCAATACACTGGCGATAAATCTACTAGACAACAGCACCAACACAACCAAACGACAACAAAGGAACCAGGTTTCTCAACCGCTTTACATATTTTGACAATTATAAGCAAAAATATAGCCATTGTGCATAGTTTGTAATAAACTGTGTGTTGGAAAGGTAGAATCAGACGACTGAAAAATTCAATGCTATCGGCTGCTGTTCCACCTTTCCAACCTTGTCCAACACGCGGCTTGTGTGTAAGAACAATTAATTGCAATAATGTTGCATGTTATCATTATTACTTATTGTTCAATTATTGAACAATTGTAATTTGGTATATATGTTGAAATAAAAAAAGCAAACAGAAAAGAAAGAGAAAACAAATTCTTGAAAATAAAATAAAGTTCTAAGAGCATTCAGTTGAATGTGTTTTCATGTAGTTAACAGTGGGAGGATAAAGTTCTATATTCCATAAAATTCTATTAAAAACTAGCAATGGCTTACTGCAAAATATAACCACAAACACAATAATAAAATTACAGTGTGTGCCGAAATTAAGATTTTCTTTGTCTCGCAGTTGTTTTTAATTTTCTTCTGCTACCTCTACTATTATCTGCCACAGCAATTCCTTCCATTTTCTTAAATTAACATTAATATAAAGAAATAAACCTTTACACAGGTAAACAATAAATTGTCAAGAATATGCGCCAAATCATTTGGTGTAGACAAATTTACGCGCAGAATTTGTTCTGTTTATACTGACGAGGACTTAATATGGTTTAAGTGGACGAATATGTGGACAAAATACGATTGAAGTGAACGCTATAATTCAAGCTTCGCACTTAATACAGTTAGACGTAAAATTAAGTTACTATTGGAAGCAACATGTCTAAAATATCACGAAATTAAAAACCCAATTTCATAAACAGGTAGACTGGATATGATTTGAAAAGTACCTTCTCACATAAGAAGCTGAGGAACTAAAAGAGTTTACTAAAATTAGTGGAACTTAGAGATATCAAATAATTTCTCTGCCCAAGCTCACTGAAAATTCAATCTTTTCCATTTTCCCTCTTTTCCACTTTCCTGTTCGTTTTCGCTAAGAACAGTTTATATATTAATTCAGTCTTATCTGAATTAATATAAACCTCTCTCTTTCATCTATCCTTCTAGTGCATCTCTTACCACGCAGTTTCTTTCCAACGAATGGCCAACCGATTTCTTTTCGTTTTGGTGATCAATTTCAGTATTAACTCTTCCTTCCTCCACTATTTCTAAAACAGCTTCCTCATTTATTGAGTCTGTCTTTCACGTGCTTCGTTTATTTTTATTTTTTTAATTTGTTGCAACTATACATTTCAAATTCTTTCAACTGTTTCCTCTTTCATTTTAGGTCCAAGTTTCCGCACTGTGAAAAGTCACACTCCACACACAGGACATTCATTTCTTCTCCCTGATTCTTTCTTCAAAGTCAATACAAAATGCTTTTATATCAAGAGCTTCCTTTGTCGTTGCTATCCTCTATTTCTCTTGACAACACTTCACGTGACTACTTACGGTACATTCACACAAAAACAGAATTGAACCTAAGCCATCCACATATAGGCTTACGACTTTTTGCGCAATTCCGGCGTTTGAGCGACTAGTTCTGACGACTCAAGCTTCGGTTATGGCTAGTGGTGCTCACAATGTGAACGTTGTACTGCCGCTCCTTTGCACATCTAAATGAACATTGCCCCGCTGACATGTATTCTTCAGTGTCACCTATCCTTACCCCTTCCCCTGATTGGCTAATGTACATCTTTGAATGCAGATGTACAAGCCCATGCAATGCAAGGACAAACGATAAAACTCATATAAACCGAAGGATTCTCCTACTTATTTGGTGATAAGAATTTGCTGTATTCCAGATGTATTAACTGTGTTATGTAATATGTTTTATTCGTACTGTTATGAAAATTTAAATTTGACAATTCTCTTCGAATAGAATAAAATGAAATGACTACCATGTTAAAGAAGTAACTATTTTGTATCGCAGAATACTACTGTAGGACAGTAGCGAGAAGTGACTAGTGCACGCGACAGTTAAGATATACGGGGCAAAGTTATAGGAACGGAGTTTAAGCAACGTATGCTCATTTTTGTACAAACCAAGCGCACTTATTCCACTGCCTCATCTCGAGTTTGCAAGTTATCGTTTATCCCCTACCGATAACCACAGCTTTGCCTTCTTTTGCTTTATCTTCATACCGTGCTTCTCACTATTGTCGTTTATACTCCGTTAGCATGCTTCTTAAGACATTTTCCTCTGCCATTAGCAGCGCTTTATCAGCAAATTTTATGCAATTTCTTCTGCTTCCTACTACCACTCCTTTCTTGTTCTGGAAACAATAATTCTTAACCAAATAATTCTTAACTTGGACAGTAGATGTTGAAATGAATGAGTGATAACGGAGATAACTATCGTGCGCCTCTACCTATTCTACTTCCATTTACTATATTCTCTCCTATTTCGAATCTCATTCCCGCTTCGTTGATTATATATTATATCTACTATATATATATGCAGTCAACGAAATGTTGAAATTATTATCCAACTACAAAATCCAACTTTTGCTGCGGATAAGCACAAGACCATAATCTCTGCTTTCTTCTGATTAAATTACAAACAGAATTTCGCAGATGTCTGTCATCAAACCATTAGTAAATCCAAAATATTTAAGCAGCATATCTGAATAATAGCATAAACACGAAGGTTATGTTATTTGGATACTACTTTTCCATATTATTCAATCCAAATTCGGCTTATCACATTTCTATCATCAATACTACTATAAGAGCCCCAAGTACTTTAAAGCATCCTTTGTAGTAAAATCTGCCTCGGACATAAAATAATAATAATAATAATAATAATAATAATAATAATAATAATAATAATAATAATAATAGTAATAATAATTTGTTCTGTGTTACTTGCAGATTTAGTACAAAGGAGCTGAAATTCAAATCTGTGTAATTTATTCGAGGTCGGAAAGAATGTATCTAAAACGCTCTAGTTCTAATTTAAATGTAGGAACAATGATTTTTCTTATTTCATTAGCAACTCAAAGCTTTCACTGCTTTTAACCTAGTTTGTGTTCATTACAAGCTGTTTTACAGCTAATTTAATCAAACAAGTGTGTAAAATAAATAGCATGCAGCTTGGTTTCAATAGCGTAGACAGTAGTTCTTATTTTAACTATGCATCTATAATATTGTGCGATGCTGAACACTTCGTGTACTTTCTCGCAGTACAAGCATGTGTTTAATGAAAACAGAAAGAATTTCACATTTCCTCCTAACTCCAATCATTTTAAACGTTTCCTGCATTAAAACTAATTAGAAAACCACTGTGGTTTGTTGTTTCATACATATGGCACTTGTATAGAATAGGGGACAAAGCAAAACACCTTCATATCGTTGATAGGGTTTCTGAATTTACATCTATGGAGAAGTATGCCCAGAAGCAATCAGTGGGAGAAAACTACCTTATAGGATGCTGAACAGTGTCCATCTACTAGCCATGAGCTATATGTACGACGGAATTTCGGATCAACATATGCTCCACACAGTATCCTGCTAAGTACAGCAATCTTCACCAAATAAGGTGAAATCGGTCGTAAGCACCTTTGGCATGAAAGCACAATGGTCATAAAATCGCTCTTGGAAATTTCACTTCTAGCTGAATCTGATAATTCACACTGTCACTGCAGCCTTGGGGGCTTACACATGGGTTACACCTTCTGAAGCATCTGGGTATATATTACGAACATTTACAAGGTCTACTAAGGTATTTTAAAGGCTTATTTTCTCTGCAAAAGTTGGATATTTATTAAAGGGTTATTTACCATTGCAAAGAGCACGAGGTCCATTCCGAAAAGACAGGTTCCATATTTTCAATAAAACATGTACAGCACGAAATAGAATCAATCAACAGAATCGAAAAGCAAACGAATGGCACATTCCGGAAACTAGTATTCGCTTTTGTGGACGATTACTATTTTCTGAATTTCGGTTCTCACAAGGTAACATGTTTTATGAAGAAACTCCCCATGCAGTGTGCTATGTTCACTGCAATTGCTTTGGGGAAAGAAGAAAAGAAAGAAGAAGAAAAAAGGAAAAACAAAACAAAAAAACACAAAAATAAATGAAAAATCTGATCTGGTACATTCGCATGACTTTCTCTATCCTCTTATCTTTTAGTAGGCGTATACAAATTATTCTTACTAAAGCTTATTTTTATACCTATTGACTACATTTTAATCCAAATGAAACTTTGTAGAAAGAGCTACAATGCACGTTTTGTTACAGATACAAAGGGAACAGCCATAGTCAAATGATTAAGAACTGGATATTATACGCTGGCCTTAAAATTCATACTGTTTCCATGACATCGCAAGAAACAATTGAATGTTGACTTGAATTGAAGAATTCGAACCTTTAATAATGAATATCTCAGTATTGGCTTATGCCGCAAAAAACTTATATGAAATAAATTATGTGTATTAAAGAGATCTACATTTTTTGTGCAGAACGCTTTTGCCTACCACTTAACGTTTACCAGCTACGCAAGGTTACACAAAATTCCTTCCGAATGAATAAGACTTCATAGCATTCCCAGAAAATTCAAAATATAAATTTTATTTGTCGTGCAAATATCTTTCATATATGGTATTTTAATCAAAACTGTTGGAACCATTTTTTTAGAAAACAATTTTGAAACTATTCCATATAAAGGGTAGCTTGGGGTGGGAAGATTTTCTTAAAATCTTCGTGTCGCATCTTTGGAAGATGCTGAACCAAAATACCAATACGATTCTGTTGATTTATACTTATCCGACTTTTCGTTTTTCAGTTATGCTGTTCACAGGACTAAAATTCTTTATTTGAAATCAGGGGCCTCAAAACATGTATTTCGGTGAAATCTCGATATCGAATGTTTGTGTGGAATTCTCTACCTACTAGGTACGTAGTAGAGAAAGTAAAAAAGGAAGAAGTCTCAGCAAGATTAATTTATTTCCTTTTTAGTATTTTCTCCTAATTCATCTTATGCTCTCCAACATTTAAAACCACATTTTAAAATGTACGAGGAATGTTTTAAAAGTAACACCCGTTTTAATAGTTTACCGCTGCAGTCGTGATTTCGAGAGCATGCACAATCACTTCCGCCATTCGTTAGGAAGTCAGACGCAGCTGTGAGCGACCGTCACTTTGTGTTTTCCTATTCTTAGAGCGTTTCGAAGTCACTATTTTGAGAGCATGCGTGATCACTTCCTCCATTCATTAGCAAGCCAGACGCAGCTGTGATGTCACTGTGTTTTCTTGTTGTTAGAGCGTTTCGAAATGTTCAAAACAATCGAACGACCCGCAGACTGTGAAGTCAGATCAGTGCATCATTTTTTGAATGCGAAAAATGTTACGCCAGCAAACATTTATCGCTAATTGTGTGAGGTTTATGGAGAAACAAACAATAATGAATGACAGTGCCCAGCCACACACAACCAAACAAATTCAAGATCTGAACGCATCATCTGGTTGGAAACAGTTCGACCACCCTCCCTACAGTCTGAATTTGGCACCAAGCGATCTTCATGTTTCTTATCTGAAAAAAATTCCTTGGTGGAAAATATTTCAACATGATGTCGTGAAACAAGAAGTGCAGACTTGGCTCTCATCTCAGGCGGCATTATTCTTTAACGAAGGCATGCAAAAACCGGTTTCCCGTTACAAGTGCTTGAATAACGGCGGTGACTAGTGGAGAAGCAGTGTACAGTAATGAATAATAAGGTAATGAATGGTAATAAAGTATTTGGATGCTCTGTTATTTTTTAAAAAAAAATATCGGTACGTACTTTAAAAACATTCCTCGTATGTAACCTAACACGATTTCCCACTGATCTTGCTTTAACATAAGTTTGATACAACAACGTTGTACACCATATCCAATGTCAAAACCAATTTGAAAGTTTTATAAATTATGTAGTGTTTTTATACCTATTGCAATCAACGTATATAATTTGCATATTATGTTTTTCGGTCATAAAAATACGCATGTTTTATTCTGAAGGTAGCTAATTAGTTTCAACATTTATTTTACGGTAACATCTTCATTCGTTTTTAGTACAGCAGTCTTTATATGAAAATGTAGAGAGAGCAGGTAATTGAAACGGTTTAGTTTCAGGATGTGTTAGTCACTCCCCTGTTGATCCGTGATTAAAAAGGACCAAAGGAATGCTCTCGTTTTATTTGTTCGTTTTAAAATATTTGCAGGATCTCATACTATCTGCAAGATGAAAAGCTAGATTCAATTTTATTAAGCGTATCAACTTAACTTAAACTTCTTTTTAAAAAATTAAGGGATTTTTCAAGTTATTTAAAAATAAACATTTTGAAAATATATACAATTAATATTTTTATTAAAGGGGTACCTTATTACACGTTAAATTACAGGGCATTAGAAACAGCTTTAAAATGAGCAGCACAGTAACTCTATACAACGAAGTGTTGCTATTTATGACAATTTTGTATATCAAATCCTGGGATTCATTTAGCGTTTCCGACAGTTTTCATAATTTTACACAAAAATAAAGAATATGGATTTTGAATGTGTTCTATAGATATCTACTGCTGAATACCAAAAATTAAGTGAATCTAAAACGCCGTGGTTCAAAATCCTGATTTCACTCTGATGACCTGATGGCTGCTTTAATCATTGGCAGGAACTTTTTCAGGGGGAGCAGACAAAAACATTTCAGCATCAGCAGCAGCAGCAGCACCACCACCACCACCACCACCACCACCACCACCACCGGTGACGACAACCGCTGTGATGGTTCTTATTAGCACAATAAATCTCTGTAGCAACGCTTTAGTCTTCATGGGTTAACAACTACAAATATTGAGATTGTGTTAACAAGCATAGCTCCAAAAGTCAACTATTAGTTTGAATTAAGCTACTGACGGAGAGTTAAACAGCATGACATCACAAGAGTATAAGTTACGATACACAATTTATATGCAGCTGGGTATCGAAAACATTCTAAATGGAGTTTTCCGGTCTTACAGTCCTCCCATAGTAAAATGAAATACATAAAATATAAAAATATGAAGTGTTACATTGACATGATTTTCTCTGCCCTCTATTGTTTATTAGTGGGTATAAATCTATTCTTACTAAAGCTTATTTTTCTATATACTTCAATCCAGATAAACCCGTGCAAAAATAGCTACATTACACATTTCGTTATAGATACAAAGCCAACAGCGATAGTCAAATGTTTAAGAACTGGATGCTATATGCATGGTCTGAAAATTACATATACTCTTTCCATGTACACGCAAGAAACAACTGAAAATCACAGGACTTTAAAAGAATGACAATCTTGAGCAATTAACACCCTTACATTTTTGTGTAGTACGCATCGTCTATCGGTTTACGTTTACCAGTTATACAAGATTATACAAACTTCCTTATGAATGAAGAGGACTTCAGAGGCTATTCCCAAAAAATTAAAGATATACATTTTACTTGTCATGTAAATATCTTTAATATAGTATTTTAATCAAAATCGTTACAGACGCTTTTTAGAAAATCAAACCTTCCGAAAAATGTTCCATATAAAGGGTAGTTGGGGTGAGGGGATTTTCTTGAAGATCTTCGTGTCGTATCTTTGGAAGATACTGAACTTAAATACCAAGTTTGGTGCTTTTCCGACTTTTCGTTTTTGAGTTATGCTGTTCACGCGCGCGGGCAAATAGGAGCCTCAAAGCATATAATTTCCGCTGAAATCTCGATAACGAATTTTTGGGAGGAATATACTACTTCTCCTACATAGTAGAGAACGTAAAAATTAATCTTCAAGTGTTAAATCATTACTGTGTATTATTAAAAGAACTGAAAACAATTAAATTTTGGCTTTGAACATTTATTTTCAATTACGCATTGATTTTTTTTTTTCACATTAAAGGTTGCACACTGTAATTCGAATTTACAGTAGAAACTTAGAGAAAACGAAGAAACGAAATTTGCTTTTTACTACACTTTTAACTGACCTAAAATTAAATTAATTTGATTACTTTGGAAAAAAATCTGATGTATTACATTCATGCAACAGGGAATGTCTAGATTTGCATGCACTTAATTTTAAGTTGTAACTTTATGTGACTTATCTTATGGCCTATAAAGTCTACAAGACAAAAATATCTATCTACTCTTCTATAAACCGTTCTTCTGTCTACTTCTTGTTAATCGAGATAAACTTTCATCACACATTTCAACATTCGCTGCGAGTATTAAGAGATCACAGTACGCTAAAGCAATAGTCATGATTCTAAAAAGCGGATCGCTAGGTAACGGCTTTAAATTCCAAGCTCTTTGCTTGACCACGAGAAAAACGAATAGCGACTTAGTACTTGAAAGGAGTTATAGTATTTGAAAACTCAAACCAACAAGGAATATCTCGGAAATGGTTAAAGCCACAGAAAATATTATTTGACGTAAATTATGTACTTTAACGAGATATACAATTTTAGCGCAGTAAGATTTTGTCTATCTCTTACGGTTAAGCAATTACACGAGAATTATTCAAAATGTAGAGCACTTCAGAGGCTATTCGCAGAAAATTCAAGATATAACTTTATTTGTAATGCAAATATCTTAAACATATGATCTGCATAAAATGTAAAACATATTTACAACTGTGGACGAGCATGTGACAAAGCTGGAAAATCCTTTCTTAAAACCTGCAAGATGTAGAAAGTTCACCTGTTGGCACATCTTAAATCCTTTAACCGGAAGGTAATATCGGACGTTGAATGGTACGAGTAGATTTCGAGGGATCCCATATTTTAAAATGAAAAAGCGAGGCATGTACTCGAAGAGCGAATACTTAAAAACGTATAATAAAAATATAGACAGGTCTATAGAACCGCACGTTTAACTCAGACTAATTTTATACAATGGCGTCTATTAACGTCATTTCGTCGATATAGGCGCCTGGGTTGTATTTGGCGGAACCGTGGATCTGTAGAAGTGTCTTTGTTTCAGTATGCCTTATCTACAAACATGATTTACAAAAATAAATACCTTTACACATGATACACCTAACCTTGTCAACGTCACCTTCTTCGCAAAGGAGAAATAGAAATTCACGTTTTAAAACATCAGAAAATACACGTACTTCAACAAAACAGTATTTCGAAGCAGAGCCACAGAGCGTTTAAATTACAATCAAGATCAAGTCCTTCGCACATACAACAATGTGCATGGTGATCGTATCTTGCAGCAGATGGCCCCTTGGTATTGATAAGTGTAAACATCTACAAAAAAATAAAATTGATTTTTTTTTAAACAGCGGAATAAATGTTCCACCAGGCACATGGCGGGACACGGGACAAAGGTCTTAAATTCGGCACAGTCCCTTCAAAATTGGACGTCTGGGATCCCTAAGTAGATTGATGCTTAAATGAGTTGAGGTCCGTACGGCTCGGAGTTACGGACAATTTTATTGTATTTTTTCGGATAAGGTAAAATAGTGGAAAAGATCTGATATGTTGCATTCACATGAGTCTCTACTCGCTCTTATACAATCCATTTTATTATTATTACTTGAAGATCGATCAGCAACAATGTTTTACAGACCGGGGTATGCAATATCCAGAAAGTAAAGAGCAGAGGACGGCCATATAAAAATGTAGCTCCTCGAACGTAACCAACAGCATGTTTCACATTAAGATAATCGGAAGTAGCATAAACAGTTCACAGATACAATGCAACTGCAGAACAGAACAGTCTGTAAGACACTAACTGTCGGAGTCTTCGCAGTTTTGAGGTAGAACTAAGTAAAATTTCTTGAGGCAGGCGTTTCCTGAGGCGCGTTGGCCGGCGTGTTCGGACGCCTAGCTCGTACTCCACAGCTCCAGGAACCCACTGCAAGAGCAAGAAGAAACGGCGTGCCATTTGGTGAATGAACTGTAGTATAGAGAGAAGGCCTGGTCCTTGGTGTAGTGATGGTTTCGTACAAACCAGAGGGCATTAGTAGACAGCCGGATCACTTTATAAACGATATAGGAGTGACTTACAAACTCCACCCCAGATCATAGAAGCGTAGGTAAGAATAGGTCGAATTAAAGGACGTATAACTAAAGAGAGGAATCAAGTCCAAGAGATGTATGTCTATTGAGGAGCGGATAGAGCTGGGAAAGCCAAGCTGAAGAAATATTAACGTTACGGTTGTTATGTGGACGTCAATTAAGGGAGATGTCAAATAACACTTAAGTTAATTTACGGGAAGGGGAGAAGATAACCAGGGAATACAGGTGGTATGGATATACAAGGATGGAGAGCAAACGGCAAGGAGAGAGAAGATTTTGGCCTCTGTGTTGTGGAATTCAGTGAAATGCGTCATGTAGAGAACCAGAGAATTCAAGCAATACTGCAAACTGCAATAGTATCTTGATGGGAGTAGTAACAACCGTATCGTCGCTATATAAAGCTACTTCTACAAGCTCGAAGTTCGGAAGAACAAAGGCGAAAACACTGGACAGTGGGGCCAAGATGGAACCCTGGGGAGCACCAACCTGTATGCATTTCGGGAAGGGGCAGATGCCACCAATACGGACACGAACTGTCGATCCGTAAGAAAACTAGCAACAACTTCAAGTACACGGGAAAGCCTACACGCAAGAATTCTAAGCATAAGACCATAGTGCCACAGTTTATCAAAAGCCTGAGCGACATCCAGGAATACTGTCGGTGTATATTGGCGATTTTCAAATCCATGTACAATGACTTGAGTGAATCAGAGCAATTGGTGGCAAACAGAGTGACGGGGTAGAAAGCCAAACTGAAGAAACCATTCTTAAACCCTTATTTCTCTATCTACTTATAAAAAGAATGCATTAGGTGAAAACAATATTAAGGGTTTATAAAGAGCAGGTCGCTATGTGATGGCTTTGAAATTCCATGCTCTTTCCATGACCAGGAGAAAACGAATAGGGACTTACCACCTGAAAAAATCTGTGTTGCATTCACATGGCCATCTCTACTCACTTTTCAACATGACCATTTCTACTTACCTTTTAATAAACTATTCTTACAAAAGCTTATTCGTCTGTCTACTTCTTGTTAATAGTGTGACACAGCTATGTGCAGAGCTATCAATTGGATGGCGCCTACCGCTGGCCGGTAAGATACGGAGAGATAGATAATGCTCTAGCCCAGCATCAACACTAGAAACCTTATCGAGAGAAAACCACAATCTTCTGGGAGTTTCCCTTCACCCCGACTCTCGAAGCTTTTAGAACTCTGCGGGAAACTCCAGTGGCTATATAAGCGAGCGTTCACACGAGTGAGCGAGGTAGTGCCGGTCCTCCTGGCCATGGTTGCTGGAGCATATAGCTTCGGCGCTCTGCCAAGCTGAGGATCCCGTTTCCAGTCCCACAATGGGCATGGGTGTGTGTGTAACGGCAATTACTGTAATAAGCGGTAGAAGTAAACCAGCGGAAACATTATTCTTCCACAGCGATTTCCACGAACAACGTGTCTGGTATCGTACCTTGTGCCACGCGACCTATAGACACACTATAGGTAATGAAAAAACCGGGAAAAAACGGTGAGCATAAAAAAAGGTAAAAATGTAGTAACTGAGTTGGGAGTGAATTTCTAATGCAACTTCAAGGGCGTTTGTGACGACAGTTGTGACGTAGTGACTGCTGCTACTGCGAGAGATTAAGGTGTTTTGTGTTCCACTCCCCTGTGAAAGAACCATCAGAAGAAGAGGCTACTTCGCGCGTATTTCATTACACCGGTACGTCGCGAAGGAAAATGAAGTGACAGGA
This sequence comes from Deroplatys truncata, assembly GCA_030765065.1. Classification (NCBI taxonomy): domain Eukaryota; kingdom Metazoa; phylum Arthropoda; class Insecta; order Mantodea; family Mantidae; genus Deroplatys; species Deroplatys truncata. The sequence goes on along the minus strand of CM060984.1, from coordinate 48,187,711 downwards.
AAAATTTAACTAAATGACATTAGTGAAGTGACAGTGAGAACTAAGTGAAGAGATAGTGGAAACTGGACAGTCAAAACAGAGATGCCAATGGCAAGGAACATATCGGGAATGGTTAATGCATAAAAAGAAATAAAAACAAAGAGAGAAGAAAGGAAAGGGGGAAAAATATGTTGGCTTTAACGAGATCTACACTTATTGTTCGTTTAACGTTTTGTCTATACAAAAGCCATTCAGAATGGTTATTCGCAGAAAATTCAAAATATACATTTTACTTGTTATGCAAATATTCCAGACATTTTTACAATACCGTTAGAGCAACGAAAAATTTTCCATACAAAAGGGTGGTTTCGGACTTACTCTACTTACTAAAATAGAAACAAAGAAAAGAAAAACTAAACTATGAAAGGTGATTCAACTCAACCGAGACAAACTCCAGCCATTCGGAATATGAAATAAACAGGTTCACCTCATACCGCGGAGGTGGACTTAACCTGTTTTATAATATTTGGATGTAAAATTGTGATATGTTCTATGTCCGTAAAACATTATAAATCTCCTGAGTGGCGGAACTGAGTTTGAATTCCTGTTGTTGCACATATTTGTCTGGACAATGGGTTTTCCAAATCCTCAGAGCAGAAATGTCAAGTTAACTTTCAACTTAGTGGATACAACTCATTTTACTCATCGTCTCTGCGAACCTTTACAAATGATACCAAACATTACTAAAATATATGGTGTTGCATTCACATGACTTTCTCTACTTACTCTTCTACAAAGTATTCTTACAAAAACTTATTCTTCTACCTACTTATCCTTAATATCCATACATCTTCAGTACTCACACATTTCGTTGTAGATCGTATAAGAAGAATACAGAGGCTAAAGCGATAGTCAAATCTTTTCAATTTCGGTCACTATGTGATGTCTTTGAAAGTCTGTCCTCTTTGTGGCTTTGATATTCTGTTCTCTTTGCATGAACGCACACAAAAACATAAAGAAAGAACGAATGAAAAAAAAGAAGAAGAAATAATAGCGATTTGCACTTCAGAGAAATATAAAGTATTTGAAAATTTAAACTAACAATAAAGAATATCTCGGAAATGGTTAACCCCACAAACAATTTTGACATAACGAGATTCACATTTTGTTTTGTAGTAAGATTTTTTCCTATCTCTTACGGTTTACTAATTATATAAGTCATTCCGAATAAACAGGGCTTCCCAGAAAATTTAAGATACACAATTTACTTATCATGAAAATAGTTTAATCGATTTTTAATAAAAATCCTTAGGGCTATATTTTAGGAAACAAAACGTTTCGAAGAATCTTCCCTGTAAAGGGTAGTTTGGGATGGGGGATTTTCTTCAAAATCTTCATGTCGCATCCTTGGAAGGTCCTGAACTTAAATACAAAGTTTCGTATTTAACCCATTTTTCGCATTTGAGTTCCGTTCACAGACACACACGTGGACATTTTTCTAAAAATGGTTTTAGAGGGCCTCAAACATGTATTTCTGGTGAAATTTCGACATAGAATTTTTGGGCAGAATACAATACCTACTGCCTCTACTTTATGCAGTAGAGAAAGTAAAATAGGTCGTCCTGTCGGTGGTATTGTATGCCATGCAGTAGCCCATGCGTGTAACATCCATATTGCAATAAATGCCAGAACGCCTCACAATTTGCACTGAATCATCTTAAAATTCGCATATTACATGGGCCAAAAATATTTTGTATTATGTAGACTAGACGAGATTGAAAAATATTTTTACACAAGAGAGATCATTAATCATAATAAGTATATTTGAAATTTAGACACCTCTTTATCTCTAGCTATACGCCACTTATGCCGTTTGTACCAGCTGCGATACTCCGTTCTATTTCAATCACTTCGTAATGATTCATTTACATTTATGAGGACAAAATTTATCTGACTACATCACATACAAGTCCCAAACCTGTATGTTTGCATCGCTAAGCATGCACACATACAAACACGAAACAAAAATATTTGTTCAAACCAAATCATCTTGTTATTCATTCGGAAGAGAATACTACATTGGGTAGTGATGTAATGCAAATTGTTACATTAAACGATTCACGTATGATGTGTCTGAATGATGGAGTAACAATTGCTTTGTTAACTTGTCTTTCGTTATCTTAAAACTTTTCCCAAGGCAAAACAGAAAAAAATGAATTGTTAATATTGCAACATTATACGCAATAGAGCCATAGTTTCTCTTTGTGGGAACTTCGTGCATGTTGATTTTAAGAGGCACTGCTGTTGCTGTTTCTTTTGAATGACAATGAACTTGGAGATGGCGGGTTTCCCATCATCAACAACATACATAAAGTAGGACACCTACAAAATATACGTACCAAGCCAACTATGAAATAATGCAACTTCGTCACGAAACAAAAGCACTGCTATATTCTCCTCAGCTTACACTGAGTGGTTAAAACAAGCTATCAAATGACTGTAGGCATTAGGTGTTCTGCTGTGCTATACAGTGCTCAAGTTGGATGAGGCTGTTCTTTCTGGAGCAGCCCAATGTGGCTGATCATCAATAGATGACATTTCAGCTATTTCAAGTAGTAAACATTCCTTTATATAAGCATAGGTTTTGCAAAAGTTGTCATTTTAAAAATAAATCATCGGTTTAGGCCCCATTCACAGTGAACATTAACCGTAAGAATAACGGAAACTTAAACGCTAGAGGCTACGTATAGTAGTGGAATCATTCACAATGAATCACGTCAACATAAAAATAAACATTGAATTAGACGTAAACTTAGAAGATTGCAAGGTCAAGTTTCTAAGTTTACGTCTATGTCAAACATAAGAAACTAGCCAATCACAAGCGATTATTCTGCCATCTCCCATCAGATTTTCTGTCGCCATGTGTTGACTCGATAACACACTGAGTAAGATCACGGGCCAGGAACTACTGGGGTATCTATAAAAATCGCAGGAAAACAAAGTGAGATGGCAGATGATGCTTTTTTTGTGAGTTTAACGTCCTTTAACCAGGCAGCTAGCTCTTGCTGATTTTGATACATGCACGTAACCTCTTTTGTTCGATGGTCGCTTCGCAGGTCGCCATATTAGCTCAGCTGTTTAACGTTCTCTTGTAATTGACTGCTGTTTAAGTTTACAGTTGTCGATGTGAATGACAAAACATCGCGTTTGTTTCGGGAGCTGTAGTGATATTCCCTCGTTCTCCTGCACTTCCTCACACACGGTCGCATTATTTGAGTTGGTAGAGCATTGGGGCTCACTTCTTATAGAATGAAAATGACAATCATTATGGTGCAATACGCATTCTGTTTCTGCGAAGGTGGGAGTTATTTCTGAGTACAGATTTGTATGTGATACGTTTATCAGTATGCTCCCAATTGCAACTGCAAATTTAAATCTAAGATTTGTTTGTAATTGTTGCTATCATATACTGTTAAGTCAAGCATATATAGTACCATATGTTTTTGTATCTTTTCAATTCTGGATCATACAAACTGCAACACCAGATGTCATTGGATGTTTGTACCAATGTCCATAAACCACTAGGGCCATTAGTCCGTTACTTTCGAAACCTTTTAAGTCTAATTTTGATCAAATACTAATGCCAATAAAGAGAAAATGGACGGCTCACCTGTTTTGAAATCTCATAATCCATCTTAGCAGTTTTCGATGCTAAGAAATAAAATGTTCATCTTTTCAAGGAAAAAAGCATTGCGTTAGGTATGTAGTTTTCATTTTTCTCTACGGGGTTAACAATGTGCTTACTTTTATCAGTAATGAAGGTTAATTCTGTAAGGTTTGGGAAAATACTGAGATGAAAATCTACAATTCCTCATTGTAATATTTTCCTTCTCTTCTAAAATTTGGTAAAAGAGATCCAGCAAGCGTTAAAAATCAACCGATGATATGAACAGCTATACCAGGTGTCTGATAATCTCTCGTGTACACGGACCGAGTGCTACAAGCAGGTACACACTTTGCTTCCTCATAAGATCAAAACTCTGCCCATTTAGGCTGTGCGCACTTTACAAACCTTGAACCAAGAAACGCCTCTAAAATGTACTCTTTGCGGTTCAGCGTTTTTAAGTCCCAGTAGTGTCCAAATCACATGCAGATTAGATAGAAGGACCAGGTCCACTCGTTACCTATTTGTTCAACTACCGCAGCGAAATCAAAAGGATCATAATAAAAATGATTAACCAGTTGTCAACGTTAAATAGTTTGAAATGCCTCACTTGCCGTTAAACCCATTTGAACTTCAATCCTAATACCTGAGGCAGTATTTTTAACACTTAAATGATTTCAGTCTAATTATATAATTATATATATAATTATATATATATATAATTATATATATAATTCAATAACAGCCCGCCTTAAAGCAATATGTGTATGTAACAAGATATAGGTAAAAAGTGTATATTACAGTCATTGTATATGTATATATTATTGTGTACATGTGTAATAATGTTATGTGAATGTATTACGTAATTTTTATTAAACTGTGAGAACTGGAACTATGAGAAAAATAGGTTAAAAGTTGCTAACAATGAATTAGCCGTTAGGCAATAATGAATTAGAAGGTTTAATAATGCTACTAGTCATTCTTGGAGCATCAATAATGTAATTTTTGCGACAGTTTATAAAATAGCCAATCAACAACCAGAAAAAAGCTTAAGTTAAATAAAAGTATTCTATTGGATTAGGAATAGCCAATCAGAGACTTGAAATACAGAAATTTACGCATTTAGGCGGTAGAATCAATTCAGTTGCTTCTAGATAGTGCTCATAACTAGACGCGTTGCTTGCAGACAGTGTTCCTAACCGGACGCGAGATGTGTCCCCGAGAAATTTAATACATATTCGTGTGAGACGAAAATAGTTTTACGTGTTAAAAAGTGCAAGTATTAATAAAAGAATCTTACGCTCTCTATATCAGTGAAATGTTATTTAAATCGTGTCAAGCATTAATAAAAGGAGTGAAGTAAAATTATAATCTGTGTAAGCCTACATTCTTCAGTCGCACCATTCCCTGCTAAGACAAACCCTGCCGAGGCAAACATAAATATATAATATTTAAAGACACAGTAAAAAAGTACAAAGTTAATGTTTTTAAATTTTGGGACGAAGGCTACCGGGTACCATACGTGCGGTTGCAACTACTTCAAGTTCGGCTCCCTAACAGTTGAATTACAATATAACTCCTACAACAAAATAACTTCTTCAAATTGGCGCCCACCTGCGTGGGGCTCGAAAAGAAGATATCAACGATCAGAGAACTTCAGAAAAACTCCAGAGAACATCAGAAAGCTTCAGAAAACTTCAGAATCAACTTCATCATCCAAGGACAGCAACAATTCTTTCAAGAGTACGGGGCACCCAGTCAACAATTCAACAAGAATCTTATCTACGAGGGAACACTGAGTATAAAGGTTTACGAACAGCCAGAGAAAAGGTCAGAAAATTCCAATACTAAATATTTATATAATTATCAAAGTAGTTACGAGTATATTGTTATAAAGATAATTTCATGCTATTAAGAAGCGGTAAATTAAAATTGAGCAATTCCAAACCAAATATAACAAAAGAAAATAATACAAAATAAAATGGAAAAAGAAAACAATGAAAATATGGAAGTAGGAGAGGATAGGTCAGCCATTACTGATTACAATGTTACTTTACAATCAGAGCTAGAGGAAACAAATACGTTAGATGTAGAACAACAGTTATCTGTAAATTCGCAGGTAGGCATAGAAAGAGATAGCAGTAGTATGCAAGGTCAATCACCTTTACATATATTAAGGCAGGGAACAACAATAGAAGGAAATACTATCCCTCAGACATCTAGCCAACAAGAGGAAGAAAACTTATCACAACAAAATATTATGTGGCTTCTAAAAGCAATAACTGAAACTAATACAGAGCAGAGAGTAGAATTAAGTAAAGAGTTAAGTAAAAAGATAACTGAAACTAGTACAGAGCTGAGAGTAGAGTTAAGTAATAAGATAACTGAAACTAACAATAAGTTAACTGAAACTTGAGACAATATTTTATATCACAACACTGTGAATGCCAGAGTGATTATAGTGTAAATTAACATTATTGTGTGACAATGATTTGAGATGTTTGTTAATTATAAGCATTGTTAGGAAATAAGTTTACACGGCCTCAATGAAACTGACAATAGGAGCGGGTAACAATTAAACGAGGGGGTGAGTTGTTTATCAATTAGAAGAGACAAACAAATGACGTCAGAGTAGCGTGCTTTTCTTTAGAAATGGAGGGAATATCTTCCCTAGAGCATATGTGTTCGTAATTTTGATTGGATAAAAAATAGACGCTAATGTTGGCGCGTTTTATTAACCAATAGCAGCTCTGTTATAAAGTTTAGGCATGTCGGGGTGAGGGAGTATAAATTCTGAAGCCATAGACAAGTAACGCGCAGTTTAACAGAATCATTCACGAGTTACATATCGCGCAGTTTAACAGAATCATTCACGAGTTACATATCGCGCAGTTCTACAGAATCATTCACAAGTTACACGTCGCGCAGTTCAACAGAATCATTCACGAGTTACACGTCGCGCAGTTCAAAGAAATCTCTCTCGCGAGTAACACGTCAGGCAGTTCTAGGGAAGGAAGCATTCACGAAGTACACGTTACGCAATTCTACAGAATCTCTCGCGTCGTAAAGCTAGTTACAAAATGTGAAATACGCGAATTAATAATGCGCGGCAAATAAGTGATTATAGTTACATTCGAAAATATAACAGTTTCAGTCAGGCATGTATCAAGATTAAATATATGAAATTAATTCTGTGTGACGGCAATAAAAGTTTAAAAACAAATTCTTTTATCAGTGTTATCTTTTAGTAACAACTCCTTTCCGTTTACACACCCTGTTAAAGAGATTTGCTCGACTGAGTAATAATAGCTAGCCGGAGGACAAAGAATCCAAAATTCAAAATAGTAAAACAATAACAGGCGCTCAGCAAATAAGATAACACGAAAGTTACCGCGACAAACTAATAATCAGTTAACTGAAACTAATACAGAGCTATCTAGTATCAAAAATGATCTAGCTAAGCAAATAGAAAATTGTATGAAAGAAAGCAAAGCTGAAAGCAAGAGATTAGAAATCAAAATAGAACAATCTTCTAAAGCACCTCAAAAAGATATAGATTTAAAAGTAAATAAAGGTTGCAATCAGCTAGAACGGAAAATGTCAAGTCATATTAATAAAAATATAACTGAAATGGAGCTGAAACTTAATAACACTAAACAGGTATTTGTAATAAGTCAGATAAACAGGGTGAAGAATTAAAACCAATGGTAGAAAATACAAATGCAGATCTTGTACAAGTACAAATAGATTTAACAAGGGAAATAAATAAAATGCATGAAATGGCAAAAACAAATGCAGATGCAATTAAAGAAGCACATAAGTCAATGACAGATGACATTAAAGATAAAGTACAAGAAAGTAGCAAAGAAATTGATAAACTTAGAAATAGTTTTGAAAATTTAAGTACCAGTGTACCAAAGGTAAATGCAGATGTAACTAATTCTGTAAATGCTAATCAAATGCATGAGAATAATACAAGTGCAGAAAGAAGTGTATCACCTTTGTTAACTAATAATACAAGAGACGCTACTGCTTTTTCCATAGCATCAACCTCTCAAACACAAAACAATAATGATGACACACATGTGCATGCACCAAATCAGATGTCGAACCATTATTCTGTGCTAAATGAATTACCTTTACTTTATTTTAATGCTTCCTCAAGTCAAATACAATTTATTCATGATTTAGTAGAATATTTTAAATTGAAAAATGTGCCTGAAGCTTAAAGATGATACTTGTTAGAAAATGCCTGGATAACAAAACCTTAGAATGGTTACATATGCTAGCAGACAGTGAAATGAATTTTGAAACATTTAAAGTTTTATTCATGAATAAGTTTTGGAATACAACTGTGTAGCATAAGATTAGGGCAAGCCTAAGTTATTCACAGTATAGTAGAGATGACAACTTATCAGTGACAGATTATCTTATAAAGTATGCAGGATATGTCAGATATTAAACTCCAGCCATGCATGAGGAAGATTTTATTAGTTTAATTACCAGACACTACCCTCTACACATACAAAACTACATTCCAATTGCAAGACCCTAAAACTATTTATGAGATGACAGAGCTAATATCATCATTAGAACAGCAAGGAAATAGTAATAGTAACGAAATTTGGAGTCCACACAGACGAGACAGACAAATTAGGTGCGATAGGTGTAATGATATGCCTTACAATAGATGCTATCACCATGAAAATAGGAGAAATAATGAATTTCAGGGCCAAAACAATTCAATTACAATACACAAAATATCAGAGTTTCAAGACAACAAGGGAGACAAGAACACAGAAATTATGTGAGAATGGAAAGGATGAATCAGCAGAATTCTACTTCACCTAGAAGTAATAATTGATTTCAGTAGAGAGGAAATATGCAAATCAGGAGGAACTATAGTCAAACAAGCAACACACATACAGAAGAATATACATGTGGAGGACATAGCAATACAGTGGGAAAACAATAGCTAAGGGGCGTGGCTCATACACAAATGTTAATGATAATGAAATAATAGTAACTGCTGTACAAAATGGCAATCCAGTAAATACTGAAAATACTCACCAGGAAAACTAAAACATGTATTGCCTGACATAGATTCTGGTAATACAATACCTTCTGCTCTAAGTGGCAAGAATAAAATATCTACACACTTTGATTGTTACCGTCTAAATACAAGCACAGGGAATTGTGAAAACAAATATGAATCACTGTATATACAAACTATTATAGCAGGAAGGGAAGTAAATGTTGCAATAGATTCAGGATCATCAAGCTCTATCTGCTTAAAGAAATTTTATGAACAACTGTTAAATGAAGGGATAAAACTCGTCAGCCCCAATAAGCAATGTAGTATGTAGGGTAGCCATAGGTACAATGACCCAAACTATCAAATCTCAAGCATTGGTACCTATATAAATAGCAGATATTACATTGCAGGTCATGTTTTTAATAGTTCCAAACTTAATATGTGAAGTTATAATTGGGTGTGATGTATTAATAGAGTTCTCTGTGATAGTTGATTTTAAGAAGGACAGACTTGTATTAAATAAAGAAGAAAAGGATATATACATGCCTTTTATAAAAGATAAAGTATGTAGAGTACAAAGAATAGTACAATCACTGTTAAAAATGGTGTATTATATAAGAAACATGAGAAAGAAAAAGAAGAGTTTGGAAAATAAAGATAGGAGATCAAGTGTTACTGAAGAACAAGAGGTTGTCAAATAAACTTCGTAAAGAATATTGGAGATTGTTTCTGAGCTATCATAGTCCTTATGAAATAATAAATATATTTGGAACACATACATATGAACTTAGGAATAATAAAACAAATAAAATAATTGGAACATTCCACAAACATATGTTAAAGCTGTATAAATGTAAACAGTCTGTGGCACAAGAAGAAAAAGAAAATGAAAATAAAGTAACTGGAACATAAAAGGGGAAAGCAATGTAATTAAAAAAAAAGTATAATAATATCTTTACTAAAGTAACCAATTGTCAATATAACAAAGGAGAGTTTAGATAAAAAGATGTAATAGAAGAAAAACCATTGTTAGTAAGAACAACATAATAAATCTGAATAGTAACTGCAATTATAGTGTATAAGGTATAAATTGTTAGAAATTGCAAGAAAACAATAAAAATGCTTAAGAAATAAGTTGTAAAGATAGGGTAACAAGTGTTAATATGCCTAATTAAATGTTAAATGTATAGCAAATAAAATGCTTAATAGTGGCTGTATTAGTGAACTTCACTCAGGTCATTAAAAACCAGATCATTAACCTTACACCAGGTCATTGACCTTAAAGTGTAGAACAAGTGGAAGAACAAAATATGAAGTATTCTGCTATACACTTGTGTAGTGAAAAACCAGTGAGTGTTAAATAAAAGTGACAATGAAAAATAAGAAGTGTTATAATAAATAGGTTATGTTTCTTTCTTTGAGGAGACTTTCAGAAAATACTTAAAAATTTAAAAAGAACAAAACAAAAAGAACAATTTTTAAATATTTCTAAAAGGGGGCAATTTGAGGCAGTATTTTTAACATTTAAATGATTTCAGTCTAATTATATTATATATATATATATATATATATATATATATATATATATATATATATAATATTCAATAACAGCCTGCCTTAAAGCAGTATGTGTATGTAACAAGACATAAAAAGTGTATATTACAGTCATTGTATATGTAGATATTATGTATACATGTGTAATAATGTTATGTGAATGTATTACGTAATTTAATAATGTAGGAGCTGTGAGAAAAATTGGTTAAAAGTTGCTAACAATGATATAGCCTTGAGGCAATAATGAATTAGAAGGTTTAATAATGCTACTAGTCATTCTTGCATCAATAATGTAATTTTTGCGACAGTTTATAAAATAGCCAATCAACAACCAGAAAAAAGCTTAAGTTAAATAAAAGTATTCTATTGGATTGGGAATAGCCAATCAGAGACTTGAAATACAGAAATTTACAAATTTAGGCGGTAGAAATCAATTTAGTTGCTTCTAGACAGTGCTCATAACTGAACGCGTTGCTTACAGACAGTGTTCCTAACCGGACTCGAGATGTGTCCTCGAGAAATTTAATAAAGAAAGAATCTTACAGCTCCCTATATCAGTGAAGTGTTATTTAAATAGTGTCAAGCATTAATTAAAGGAGTGAAGTAAAATTATAATCTGTGTAAGCCTATATTCTTCAGTCGCATCATTTTCTGCTAAGACATTCATGTCTCTAAAAAATATAAATACTGACGCAGCCGAGGCAAACATAAATATATAATATTTAAAGAAACAGTAGAAAATTACAAAGTTAATATTTTTAAATTTTGGGACGAAGGCTACCGGGTACCATACGTGCGGTTGCAACTACTTTAAGTTCAGCTCCCTTACAGTTGAACTACAATACAACTTCTACAACAAAATAACTTCTTCATCCCTTTGATGAAGATTCAGCAGTCTTGCCACGGGACAATGTAGTAGTTGTTCTCTAGGAAGTTATCGGATTTGCTGCTTATTCTGCTTTAACTTCACTAAACAGCAGAAACACCTATTACCATATCCAAAATCAATTACCGAAATTATTTTAGTGGTGTTTTCCTCCCTTTGTTCCTGTGTTTAATTAGAATAGGTCCTAATGCTATGACGCTACACGGGTATCTTCTAAGGTAGGTCGTCCTCCGTGGTATAGTGGTTACTATGCCAGCCTCTACTTCCCTAGGTCGTGGGTTCAAACCCGGCGGAGGACGATGGTATTTCTCGGGCGTAAAATTCCTTTCCCAGGCTTCCTTCGGAAGGGAAGTAAAGCCGGTGATCCCGTGTGGTGGAATTACGGCACGTAAAAGAACCTCGAGTCTGATAAAGAGGCCTCTGAGCAAATTACCAGTCTTGCAGGTCCAATATAGGATGGGACGCTAAGACTACAACAGTTAAAGAGCGTCCATAAATAAAACTCAATTTAATTTTTTTTTCTAAGGAAGACAGTAATCTTCCATGGATTATTTTATTTCCTTTTAATAGATTGAAAAAGCTTTGGATCTTACCAACAGACGGGAGGGGGGGATCATCGTTCTGATACCCTCTCCCCTCTCTTTCACGGAGACCTCCAATTTTCGTAATAACAGTTTCTGCACTTTACATCCCTTAAAGACGCCTTCCAAAAGGCCATGCCTTGCGAGGTGCAGTGACAACAAAACAGAGAACGCAAACTAACGCAATTCCAAACTTTGGCGCTTCAAGGCTGAGCAAAGTTGTCTATACATTTGCCTCACTCTAAGCTATAATACAGCGGCCTTGATCATAAAATGTTGCAGCTTTGAGTTGAAAAATGAAAGCCTGTGGAATTCTGCAAACAACGGAGTAATTAGTAAATTGCACAACGGAAATGACACAGTGGAGCGAATTAATATAGACAACATGCTATGTGATCGAAAGCCTAGTTAAAAAAAAAAAAAAATTAACCAGCTTCACATTACTGCACTTCATTTAACGGTTTGATAACACATTATGCAATTTTTCCCAGGAAGATGGTACCTAATTTCATGTATAAAGACCTTAAAAGCATAGATTACATAGCAGCTTGCATTAAACGGAAGGCATTTCTTTATAATACTCGTAGATATTCACTGTGAAGAGTTAGGTACTGGTAGAGATATGTCAACTCTCGAATTCATAACTCTTAAAAATCACCAGATATCAATAGTCGTTTATGCAACCGCTAAAAGGTGAAGCTTTTTTTTTACCAGTAAATGTTTATAAATGAACTGTAGGAGAATTAGAATTTCAATAGGCGCAAGTAAATGGTTATTTTCTTGTATATGTACCGCAGATTTTGTGCTACAGTGAGTAGAAATCGTATTATTTTGATGAAATATTATGCGACAGTAGACATACGTTACGTTGTAATATCAACTGAAAGTTATGCTTTTCTCTACGAGAATTAAGTTAAGCTAAACCAAAATTGTCATAAATTTCTTTGCAGAATTATTTAAAAGTGTAAAATGCTCAAATGAAGTATACATCAAACATTGTTGCACAATTGGTATTTCGTATTATTGTAAAGTATTATTCTGTTGCAATTTGAAATATTAGATTTCTTCTGGCATACGTTGTCAATAGTGTCGAAAATAGTTACTGAAGCGTTAAGTTCGGTTTTCCGTACTATTTTCAATTTGCAATTATTTAGTTTTAAATGTACTGCATACATCTTTCTTCCAGACTTTATGTCAACAGCAAATTCAAAATTATATTCTCAATAACTTCGAAATAAAATCATGGAATACATCAAACTATTTAGCTAAAACTTCAAGCATATCCAATGAGTCTCACATCATATAAAATTATTATTATTATTATTATTATTATTATTATTAATAATAATAATAATAATAATAATAATAATACTTCCAAAATGGTTTTTGTTTTTGCAACTGTTGGAATATTTAGGTATCCTTTCGATTTTGACACGTCAACTGTGCTCATTTTAAGCACTAAATTGGAGAACTTGCGGCACGGTCAAATCAGATGGACGTGGTTGATAGGTTAATGTTTTCCAAAAATAAATAAAAAAAAAAAAAAATCATTGCAACTCAATTTTGACGCATGAAAATCCAGCATTGTTTAGTTTCCAAGTCTCAGCAAATGGGTAAATAATACGCCCAGCCTTCCTTAAGCTAATTAAAAAAGCAGCTGTAAGCAAAAAGGTTCATCTCAATCTCAGCCGACTTTTACAGCCAGTCCATGTCTTGACGAGAAGCTATCGTATCACCGCAAAACACCTAGCGACAATAATTCTGGGCAGTCCCAGAAGTACCCGACCTGACGTATAGATAGCGGTTGTTGTTTCAAACAAATGACTGTGGTAGAAAGTACCAACCTTATAAAGCTTAAGTTTCAAGTTTGACAATGATACATTGTTTAGTAACTGTTTGGCAGCCATTAATAGTGAACTCTCTCAGCGAATTTGTAAACATGGATAAAACTGGCCATCGTTATGTGATACAATACTTTCATTTGAAAGCTCTTAGTTCAACTAATATTAAAGCTGAGCTGGATTCTACTCTGGGGGAGTCTGCTCCTTCATTTACAACAGTAAAATATTGGGTGGCAGAGTTTAAGTGAGGCCGTACGAGTTGCCAAGACGAACATAGCAGTGGTCGACCAAATGAGGTGACCACGCAACAAACTGTGAAGAAAATCCACAAAATGGTATTGGATGACCGTCGACTGAAAGTGAGCGAGCTAGCAGACATCGTTGGTATTTCAAAAAGTGCTGTACATCGCATACTGACTGAAAATTTGGACATGAGAAAGCTGTGCACAAGATGGGTGCCGCGTTTACTCACAAAGGAACAAATGCAGCGTCGTGAGGATGTTTCAGTCGAGAGTTTGGCGATGTTTCGCTGCAATAAAGCTTAGCTTTTGCGTCGATTCATAGCCATGGATGAAACATGGGTCCATCACTTCACACCTGAGACGAAGGAACAGTCAAAATAGTGGATTGAAAGGGAAGAATCAGCTCCAAAGAAGGCAAAGACAGTTCCATCTGCAGGCAAGGCCATGGCGTCAGTTTTTTGGGATGCGCGTGGGATAATTTTAATTGATTATCTTCAAAAAGGAAAAGCAATCAATGGTGAGTATTATGCGAACTTATTGCAGCGTTTGAATGATGAAATCAAGCAAAAATGGCCGCATTTAGCGAAAAAGAAAGTTTTGTTTCATCAAGACAATGCACCAGTTCACACATCCATTATCGTCATGGCCAAAATCAATGAGTTAAGTTCGAATTGCTTCCTCATGCACCCTATTCGCAGATTTAGCCCCCTCTGATTATTTTCTGTTTCCAAAGTTCAAGAAATGGTTGGTGGTAAAAGATTTGCCAACAATGAAGAGGTGGAGTCTGCAGTTGATGGCTATTTTGCAGAACTCGACGGTTCTCACTATAAGCAGGGTATCGAAGCTATTGAACATCACTGGGAAAAGTGTATCGAGCTGAAAGGAGACTATGTAGAGAAACAAAGATGCTTTTTCCCAAAAGTTTTGTTTTCTTTGTTAGGTCGGGTACTTCTGGGACAACCCTCGTATCACAAAATGGAAGGCGTGAAGCAAACGGGGAAGGTTTCATTGTTATATGTTTTAGTTTTATACCCTATCTTGTTCAGAAAACCTTGGCCCTACTTTCTTACACAATAAAACAAGAGAAACGTCATATGGATCAAAGGATTCTGAAGAAGAATTAAATCCGTGAAGTTTCAATTTACAGCAATCAATCCTGTAATGGTTCGAGAATATCAGTAGAACCCAAGATCGAGAAGGTTAAGTTATGATGAGAGAGCTAGTGGAAGTTGGGGGATTCCGAGCGAATATGAATAAAACAGGATCTAATAAGTGGAGGCGGAGGAAAGGACATTCAGCTCAGCCAAGGAACCATCAAGACCGTTAAGTAATTTAAATATTTTGGCCGATAATTCATAAATTTGGTAGCTCCTGTGCACCGGTAGATTATAGAATGCTACAGGCAAAAAGCTCAACAAATACTTAAATGGGTTTCGTGGAATAGAATAGGAACATGAGTAGACAAAGAAGAGAATTCTCCATTCGGTGGCAGAGAGCAACTTACTTAATGGTGCGAAGGAGATACTAGTGAATAGGCAGAAACGCAAGATTCAGGCACTTGAGATGAATGGAATTCGAAAAGGAGCCAGGGTGTACATGGAAAAGAGGATAAATGTAAAAGTGCGACAGTTCATAGAAATGGAGGAACTAGTAGGATCCAAGAAAATTGAAATAGTAAGTTATGGCACAAGAGATTAAAATAGTATTTTAATTTGAGTGAAAAATTTAATGCTCGAGGCTTACCGAGGATAACAATTTTCACGACATTTTAAATATATTTTATCCTCGTGTGGCATATGAAATAAAATTAGATGATGTATAGCCCCATGATCGTCAGAAAAACCTGAGATTTTGAGCGGTGGAGGAATTATCAAAATCGGTTGAATTGTTTTTGAGAATGACAACAAACACGCACGCACACATACACACACACCCACTCTCTCTCTAGTAATAATATAGATCCCCAAGACAACTAGAATTGCTGCCACCATGCAACGTTAAATCTACATATTAAAGTAATTGATCTGATTTGCGTAGTGGTGGGTGGTGGTGGTGGTGGTGGTGGTGGTGGTAGTGGTAGTAGTAGCAGCGTGAGTTAAAAAAATGAAAAGCGCGACACAATAAATCCGAGCAATTCTGCATCACTAATAACGAAGTTCAATATTGCTAAACAACAGCTAACCACATTCATTGTCGATTAAGTTTTCACAGAAATTGTTAAAAACATTTAACACAGTATTGGCCTCTCTCCACTTTTCGAATTTATGATTCTCCACAGTGGCAGAAGATTCTCAGTCATGACACTCTCGAAAGTAAAGGTTTATTTATTTATTTATTTATTGATAGTTTATTAGGAAACCGAAATGAACTACAACGGCAGCGCATAGCCTCTTAAATCCTCTGCTGTAACAGTTCATTATTTATTTATTTATTTAGAGACTGGAAATTTAGGCATTACAAATCATTAAAGTAGGCAGGTAAAAAGGCATTATAAGTAGCTAAAATAGCAATAAAAGGCAATATAGAGAAACCTTACATTATTCCTATTTAATAGATTGCACTATTTAGACAATCGTACAATAGGCATATTTATGTTAACATCGTGTTGTATTATATTTATAAAGTAGGTACTTTAAAGTTTTAAACAATATCGCAATTGTACTTGACAGAAAAATGAAAATGTTTCTTGAAGGCCTATGCATTACAATGCCTTATCGGCTGCACATGAAAACCAAAATGCTTTTTTACTTTCTCTACTACGTACAGTAAGTAGGGGAAGTATTGTATTCCACCCAAAAATTCGATACCGAGATTTCACCGGAAATACATGTTTTAAGACCCCCTGAATCCAAAAAAAGAATTTTTGGAAACATGTCCGCGCGTGTGTGTGTATGTGTGTCTGTCTGTGAACAGCATAACTCAGAAAAGAACAGTCGGATAAACACCAAACTTGGTATTTAGGTTCAGTATCTTCCAGAGATGCGACACGAAGGTTTTCAAGAAAATCCCCCCACACCAGGTTACCCTTTACATGGAACATATTTCGAAAATTTTAATTTTCTCAAAAATGGCTCTAACGATTTTGATTAAAATATAATATGTTTAAGATATTCTGGGAATGTCTCCAAAAGTATTCTTCATTGTGAACGACTTTTGCATAACTGGTAAACCATAAGAGATACACAATTTTACTACACAAAAAATGTAGATCACGTTAAAATACACAATTTATGTCATACAAATGTTTTTTGTTGAGTGAACCATTTTCGAGATATTGCTTGTTATTCTGTTAAATATTTCAATACTTATTTTCTCAAATGGGAATTCGTTATTCGTTTTTTTGTCTTGGATATGCAAAGAGCATTAATTTTTGGCAAAGGGAATGGTGCTGCACCTAGCAACCACTATTAAGAGATATGTATGTGCTTAAAGGCACATATTGCCCTTGTAAATATATATTCCCCTTACATCTACAAGAAAATTAGCAATAAGATAAGAGTCTGCAAATGTTTATCTCGATTAACATGAAGTAGATGGAGAATAAGAGTTTGTAAAAATAGTTTGTACAAGAGTAGAGAAAGTATGTGAGTGTAACACATCAGAATTTTTTTAAATTTTCTGAAGTCATGTTGAGTCTCCCGTCATATAATACATTTTTCATTTGAGAAAATCACCTCTCCATAGCTACAAAGGTAATTGGAGCAAATCTTAAAACACTGAACTATTGTAGGGTCCATTTCTACTGCAATAGAACTGTCACCTTGCAGCATTTTTTAAATGTTTCTACGTTTGTCAAGATCAGGATTTTTTGAAAACACCATTTTACATTTTTCCCTAACTAATGAACCCCATTTCCCTGGCACACTCTCCAAACTTTGCACTGCATCATCCACAAGTTCCACTAACTTCGTCAGAGGCTGCCCTCTTTTTTGAAGCTGGCAGATCACTGTGACACGAAACCGAACTCGGCCGCAACGAAAGTTAAGTAATTTCTCACTTCCGAAAAATTGAAAAGTTTTCTTTGCTGCTACAATTCAAGATGTTTCATCCTCCTGAGCGGCGACCTCCTTGGTTATACTCGGAAAATCTGAAGCGTAGTAAACTGCTGCTGAAATCCAGGTATCCCAACTTGTTATGATAGGTTCAGGAGGCACAGATAGGTATATTTGGTGCAATATTTTTAAATAAGTGGATCCTTGACGGGACTTTCACAAAGATCTTCGTAACCTTTAATTAACGTGGTGGGATGTTTTTTTACATTAACGCCATGGTGCTTATAGTGACCGCTCATTTCTGAGTGGGGCGTAATACTCATAATTTTATTATTTTTTAATAACCTGGTTTGGATATGAAAGAGGACACCTTCTATGGTTAGGGAATAAACGGGTCAACCATTTTTTATATATCGTTCATTTACAAGTAATATTTCAATAAAACTCTGCAAACATTTGTAATGATATTTTAGAACGTTTCAATATGCATAATAATTGGAAATATAAGTGTATTATCACTTTCATGTCTTCTTAAGGAACTAATAACACGAAAAAGAACCATTATTTTGGTGTAAACAAAATCACAAAAAAATAAGATACTACAAAGTTAAAGTTTTTCACACAGAATTTGCAAACTGGTGCGCAGCACTGCATGCATATTGGTTTCTGGCAGATATAGCAGACATGAGAGGTTTTTCTTTTCTTGCTTGCCGGACAAATTCTGCATGTTTTCCGTTTGCTAGGGCCTACAACTACATCCTTTGGTTTTTCTGATGGAGCGATGCGTTGTCAGTCGCAATTCCTGTGGAAATCTTGGATTCTGAGATCTTTTTACAAGTGTTTTAGCACAGGGGAGCGAGCTAGTTCTTTCAAAAATGTATCTCTGTCACCAGGAGTTCCATTGATGCACTTCTCTGAAGTACATAGACATCTATTATGCTTATGTGCAGTAAACTGCAAAACAAGCATATCGGCCGCCGTCGAGTTCGTGGCTGCAGGAGTATTTAAGACACCTTTTGTCCAGCTCACCCATTCCTCTTTAAGTGGAATTATAGTAGGATATGATCTTCAGCTGGACTATGATGCATGGATGACAGAAGAACCGCCTTGTTTGTTTTTGGCACATGGGTTAAGAGAGTATGTGTTTTGTAAAGGCATACAAGGAAGTACCCACAGGCCCGTGGTTTTCTGGCTGGAATCTCTCTCTATCGAATTAAACCAGTTGTCTGCAGTTACATTACGATCAGTGCCATAGATTGGTTGACAAAGTCGTAAGATAGACTAAGTGGGAACTGAGAATTTCTTGTCCTCATTAGTAAGGTTTCATCAGAGCACTCTCCAGTATACAAATAGCTATTGAAGAAGTAACTTGTTTTAGCATCGCATAAGAACATTATTTTCAAGACATTTATTATGGTTTTTTTAGGCGTATAGACTACAAAGGAACATCTTCCACGAAAAGCAATTAGCTGTTAATGCACAGTAGCACACATGGCTATATTGAAGTATTTCTGAGAAGTTTCCACAATTTTCCTGAACACGAAAGAAATTGCAGCCATTTTATCATCTGAGTTTTTCTTGTTTGTTTGAAAAGTCACCAAAACGTAAGCAATTCAGCAGCATGAGAAAACGATTCCTAGAAGACAAATTTGAATATTTCATGAACCGAACCATCAGTTGCAAAGATGTAGTTTGCATTTTCATGATTTGATTTGAAAACAGAAGGCACAAGAAGTCCATTGTTCGTCCATATCCAGGTTTTGAAGTTCAGCTTTAGACTGAAAACTTTCTTACAATTTCTATTTTGGTATTTGTCGATTGGAGAATATGTTTTAAAACTTCATCATCAAAATATACACGTCATAAAGAAAATGGGTCCTTTGGTTGTGCATCATTCAGCTTTGTAGTTGGAAATTTCATTATTATGTTATGGCAAGAGGCGCTAACATCACGGTTTGCAGGTGCTTTTGCTCATTTGTACTGTTTTTGGCCCATAAAAGCGATTGCTTCTTGGCAGATCATCGCTTGAATTACATTGATCTCCTAAAATGGAATCTGCTGCCTGCTCTATGTCATCCTCAACTGATGACTCATTTTGTTCTAAACAGGTGTCATGCTCACTCAAAAGGGGACCAGTATCTGCTTAATTTTCGTCACAATCACTACCCAATTCTTCTAACCACCTATCTACAATTTCATCAAACTTAGAGTCTGAGGCAGTTGCAGTTGCTTTCTATTTGAGGTACAAGAATTACTTCGTGGTCCATATTTCAACACAAGCCCTACAAAGAATAGGAAGTTGGAATAAATTAATTAGAAAACAATTACGGAAAAACGTAGTTGACCGCAATAGCAATAATTGACAAAAGGTCGCAGTATGAAAGACCGCACCACGCTAATTAAAGGTTAATACTGGAAACAAATTTGCCGACATCCGGAAACATGTTTGGAAAGCACTTTTAAAGTTGTCCCAACCTTTTCCTATGGTGCAGCATCTGAGACGATACATCGTGATATTGAATTTCTTCAGGGCACAGCAACTGTAATGAATTAGTAAATAACTGTACGAGAGTTGAATTGTTAACTTTTTCAGACACTCTGTTATAAGCAGCAATGCTTTTATTGATTACCTTCTGAAGGATCTAATGGTTCAACAATGCCATCGGCAATATAACGACCTGTAGGATCAGTTGACTCGTCGATTCAAATCCAGATCTCTTTATTCTTTAGTTCATCTTTAATGATTTTCATTACATCATAACATTTTTGCAAACTTGACTCACTGGGCAAAGATTTGTCCGTATACTTCTCCAAAAAACTGTCTTAATGTAGGATTCTGTAGTTTCCACAAAGGAATTCCGGCATCAATAAAAGCTTTACATAATCGCAAATCCGATTTGCGACTCGGTGTTGCAATTGCTGCTGGAAGCAAAGAAATCTTCCCAGTAGCCTCGGAAGGTGCGCTTTTTTGTTTGACTATATTGCTATGCTGCGAAATAATTAGGTATTTCTTTTCATGGTTCACTGGCTGCTCACATATTTTGCACAGAAGTATTTTACCGTCAGCAGAAAATATGTCGGATCCGAAAGTATTAATGTAACCTTACAATTTACTGCGTAAAAGAACACTGAATTTCAGCATGTTACTAGCTATCATGTACAACATCGCAATGAAAACTGAAAGAGAAATTTAGAACAATAATGAAACCAAGTTTTAGCTCCGCCACTCATTATTACTTTTGAAGGAGGTGTGATCCAATAGGAAGCCAAGTACACACAAGCGATAATGAAAACCCTTACCTACTGTTACCTCTTTTTACGGCGACACTCTTATTATTAATTGTAAAGCGAATATGAACTTTGGAAGGCAATAAAATAATACATGTAGTTTCGGTGCAGTCACATCCATTGTAGCGGTTACAGAAATAAATTACACATGTAGACAGTTTTAATAATAAATGAATAAATAATAATTAAAAGGAATTTATTACGGCAAAATATAAACAAAGGCGGAAAAAGACAACATAAAACTGCGGCGTCTCAATCACAGAGATGTACATCCCACGGATTCACTTTCAAATTGAAGGTAGATTTAACACATTTTGTTTCATAAATTGAACTGCTACAATAATGTTTCTTTCTTTTCTTTTTTTTTATTTCTCTACAAAAGAATGACCACAAAATGTTACAATCTGAACCGAAATGTTTTATGAAGAGGAAGAGCCGACATGCTAAGCGGGAAAATTTGTAGTTTGCCCATCAGCCAATGAGCTGTTCCCTTGCCACGTTGTTTTGTTTACAACTCCTTTGAACTTATTTTGAGAAACCATTTTAGTAATGGATATAACCCGAAATTGATGGCAGATAGTGCTAAATGTAAATTGAAATGTGTACGGAAAGGGGAGGAATATTTATTCCTGAAGACGTTCTAATGGATGCTTGGAGTGCAGGAATTTATTGGTCTAAAGAGTCCGGTTGTTTACCTACACGATAAAGAGCACAAGTCATTTTGTGAGAATAGAAAACGAAGGAACGTGAAGAGAGTTAAGTAAGATATTGTTCTAGCATCTCCTGCAGAAATGATTAGTAAATGCAAAACATCGTCATTGTGTCATATCATTCTACGTCAAAGACATTATGGGATATGAGTCTGTTATGTAATTGTTGAGAATTAATTTTTGTTAATTAGTTACTTGAAGTCCAGCTTCAGAAATGAAATAAAAAGATTACAGCAATGGATTAAAGTTCTGATTCACTACTGTATTTAAAACCAGTATTTAGGTTTCTAGTAACACGAAACAAACAATAGTTATATGGCAATAGCGGATGAAATTAATTTATGGCCACATTAAAAGAATGAATAGATATGGCATAGGTCCTTCCTTGAAGCCACGGACTGGAAGACCGAAAACATTATGGAGTAGCCCAAATGGTGACCGAGTGAAGTGGCGCCGCGGTAACGTGTGCGACTCGTACTCGGGAGGTCCCTGATTCGATCTCGGCGACCACCCACTCTGACCCATGGGTTTGTCGTGGTTTCCTCGGGTCAGCAGGCGAATGCTGGGGTTGTTCATATTTAACACAATTTCCTGCCCCTCATTTCCTATACCTACCATCTTCCTTGTCATGTTTCAGGGTTAACGGTTCCGGCGGGTTCCGGATGTGCGCTTGTAGAGGTTTCTTCCCTAGCGTCGTTGCGAAACCGCTCAGTTAGGACACGCCTCCGGGTGCTCTCGGACAAGTCCTCCTGGAGGTTAGGGGCTTGTGGATGGCGTGGGATGCGTTCGATATGGAAACTTAGGGACCCCGTCCATGCCTGTACCCGTCGTCATCTGGATCTGATCGTCCTTCGGGTCTCTCCCCTCATCCCTCCATCCCAGGGGTCACGGTAGACACAAAAAGGGCCGTTGTGGTCTACTTGCGGTGCTCTCCCCGGTTTCGGGAGCCCTTCGTTCGTACCTTTACCTTTTAGTCCAAATGGTGAAAGTTATAATTTGAAGGGGACTAGTCAGACAGAAAAGATGGCGATTCAGAATTCAAGGGAGTGGAAAACCCCGCAAAAGAATACAGGTTTCAATTTAAGTGGAAGAAACACATTTTCATATCAAGATCAACATCAATGTGCACTTTAGTTCAGTAGAAGAATTTAAGAATGTATACACCAATGAAAGGGAGACTTCCAGTCACTTGGCAGCCACTTAGATAGTCATGAATCTTACATTTTTGCTCATTTTAATATATAAAAAATTAATTATATTTTGCTGGGATCAATGTAAACGATTCCCTTCAGTAAAATTAAGTTATTTTATTGCAGAAAATAAAACGTTCTATCATGGATATTACCATGTTTAAGAATGCATTTCGAGCGTTAACTGAAACTGTAAAAAGAATGCACATTTATAGTATGTTATAGTATGTGTCTATCTGAAATCTATGCTAGTGGCAACCAGCTAGTTCATAAAAAGCTTATATATATACTCACACATACAAAGTCGATTATTTTTATAATGCGTGCACCAACAGAGCAACAATCCCACGATCACAACAGCCCACCTTTCAATTAAATCAGCATCAACTAAGCGAGAAGGCGACTATGAAACTAAGATCATCTCTTTGACACAATCTTGTGTAACAAAGAACCTACAGGAAACAGTCGCAAAATGATGCAAATGTTGAAGGTAAGTTGAAGAAGGGGATGAAAGAACATTATTAGACCAAAATGTACAACTTAAACTCCTAAAATTAAGTGGCTGTGTAAGAGGGCTTTTACTGAATACATAAATATTTGGTAAATCGTGATGTGTAAAAATCATGCGTAGCAGAAGGATTACAAAAGAATAAAAATGAGTACTGCCAACTTTTGGGAAATGAAACGCCGGCTAACCGACCAAAATCACTTAAAATTCAACGTCCATAAAGCGTGCAAGGCGATTTCTTCTTCACAATAAAGGATACGTTATTTAAATGTTTCATCTGCACATTACACCCACACTAACATTTTTTTTAATTCCCAGTTTTCTTAGAATGACTGAAAATAATTGAGACATCCCAATAATTTTGGAGTAAGTTCAATATATGAATAATAACAGTAACAAATATCCAGACTTCCCTCCAAAAAACGGAACATTTTGGATTCGTTTAGTGAGCCAACAACTATTAACGGCCTGCATCTGTAGTGTGGGGGTAGCGTGTATACCTACATTCAAAACGTCCCGACTTCGAATCTCGGTTAGAGTGAGTTCCCGGATAAGGTTATTTTTCCGGCTGTTTCCCTTTTACTGAGAAGATGAATGTCGGTTAACTTTAAGTTCTATGGATCCCAGGCTCTTTTGAGAATCATTTCACCCGTTTCATTTCATCGATCGCTTCGAATCCTTATGTTTTCTCAGAAACTCGGATTCTCCGGTTAAGTAACCAAAATACGCATTTGTAGTAGTGGGAAAACTGTATGATGCACTCTCAAGAGTAGTCACTGCAGGTCCACAACCTTCGCTCTTGCTAAGGTATGTGAGTGATCTGGAGGGGATGGCGGAGTGAGGGAGTGGGAAATTTATGTTTCACCAAGAGAACCATACTGACACACGCTCCCCTCCATCACCTGGAAACTTCACTTTTTACCTTCCCGTCCTACGAGACAAGACACGCTCTCGTAATGTTCAGTCCAGCTGACCGCAGGGACGGATGGACACGACGTCTGTGTGTGCGTGGGTGAGCGTGAATTAACGCGCCGGTGCAATTGGTGAACGCCCTAAGCAGTCGATAAGTGGAGGCCTAGGTGTCAACACAGTCCAGCAACACTTCTACATAACATATTTTAAAGCAATGCCTATAAGAATCCATAAATATCACCACTAAAGCCTGTTTTTCGAAACACTACATCAGCCATAGTTAGGATATTTATATTTTCAGTTAGAACTTTTATGAATAGTATGTGCACGTGAGAAACACAGGTACGGGTTTAAATTCATTTTCGGGTAGAGAAGCTAAAGATTAGAGGTTATCTCGGAATTAGTGGCATAAAATAAACCAGAGATTTCAACGGTGGAGTAGTAAATGTACTTCAGCTAAAATGGCGCATAGTTATTCCGTATATTTCTCAAATACCAGAGGTTAAAGGTATCACGCCTTGCTTGTATTACACGTTCAGGTTCAATATAATTATAGTGCAAATGTCATAAACAACTATTTTCAGTATAATGATCAAAGAAAATATTGCTACTAAATAGTGTGTACCTACAGAAGAAACGACAAGGCTCATTAGCTGCAAGGCGATAGTGTTTGGTCCATGGTTAGATTTAACCTTGATAGGGTGTGTAAGAACGTGTGAGTGGGTGCCGCCAGCTGTGTTATCGAGCAACGGTCATCGGGAATACTTGGGCAGTGAAGGGAATAAGGAAGTGCTGAATACAACACCACGTCGTCACACAGTGAAGTAGTTATCCACAGCAGTGCACTATTACGCTATCAGTCACAAAGTAAGTAAATGTTTTGTATAATCTCAATCATTTTCACCTTTGCTCGAGAGTACTTTATGAGAATTACATGCTTCTACAGAAAAGCTTTAGGCTAAGCTATGAGAACATAGCATAAAGGAATGTCTCATGTCCTTTCCACCAGTAGTAAAAGTAGTGCAAAAAGTAAACATGTAAACAAAATGCATATTGCACCCATAAACTGTGCATGAATAGCACTCCAATAATTTTAAGACTTTCGGAGAACACAGGATGAGTTAAATGAATAGTTCTGCGGCAACTCAAAGGTTTTATTTATACACGCGATCACAGGAAGAAAAATGCATCAAAGTTTTAATTCGGAGTTCTTCCGGTGTAAACATCATCAAAAATGATTTATGAAATTCCATGAACAATGTGCTCTTCCATATTTTAAAAGAATTGCTACACTGTTTCAAGCGAATTTCTTAAATCTGATATACACCACCATCAAAAGCTAAGACATTAGAGCTTATATTGAACATGTTATCTTTGTTGAATGAGGACGTGATGGGCTACCGTGAATCCCTCATCCTAATAACTTCCAATGTCCAGCAGCAGACAAGGATGGCTAACTGCACTGAACATGAATTTGTCAACCTTTCTCAGTTATTTCCTTTGTCTTAACAATTTCTGGAGGGGCCGGGATGGCGCAGTGGTTTCGTTTCCGGCTCTCGTATTGAGGGTCCGGGGTTGGATTCCCGGATCTGTAGTGGCTATTTTAAGTCGGCCCTATCCACGCCTTCACCACTGACTTGCTCATGTGAAGAATCCCCACGACCCAATTGGTTCGGGGTCCATAGTAAAAGCTGTAGGTCCTCTCATTCCACTATCCTCATCATCACCCTATAATCGGAGTTAACGGACTCCGGCCGCTGGGTGTCTCCACTTCAGAAATGGGTCCAGTCATCGCTTGGTGGAATGAGGTAACACCGGAAGGTCATAGGACATATATGGGGAGCGTTAGATACGAGGACGAAGACAATTTCTGGTGTATCTTCCACGGCATTGGTATGATGTAAAAAGAAGGGAATAAATTACTACTTCCTAGGTTTTAAGTTACATGTCCCAATCCTGGACACATATCTACAATTAGTAGATATATCCTGCTAAACATCCAACACATCATCTAATAAAATGGTCTTTCCGCAGCTACTTTGTATTTTACTAGTTTTTGCAGCACATGCCATACTCCTGGACAAATTTCCACAATGATATTGCTAGACATCCAATACATATTCTAATGAAATGGTAAGCCATTCTACAGCTAGGCATTTACTTATTATTTAAATATGGGGTCGTCAATACAGGGGTACTGTTGTTCGACTAAGTTGTTGACAAATGGAATGATACACAGGATTACCAACAATCCTTGTATTAATCTCCATACTCATGTTATTGCAAAGGAATTTAAGTGAAAGTTGTAAACTTCGCAATACTAAAGAAAAGTAAGCTATTTTGAAAGCTTGCAATTTTTAAAATTACAAAAGAAATCCGGCTTCATTATTCAGGTTTATACTGCTCTTTCAGGAACAAAAGTAGTTCATCAAATTAACTGACATAACTTTTATAATACCATGAAGATGGATATAAATGGACATCCGGCATGGCTTACGTAGGCTGTCAATGCCTTTCCAGTTTCCTGCGTAGTAAAATCTTAATCGTCGTTAATACTTTCAGTTAAATTCCTTTCAACATCCTAGAGGCCTTGCGTATGAGTGTTTCTGATACTAACAAGGGAAGTAGAAATCTCTTCCATGCAAAATACTTTATGAAACTTTACATACTTAGGTAATGAAGATGAACTGAGAAGATTATCCACTATGTCCAAATGCAAGCGCCCGTAATAAAATTAAATGTTGCAATAACGAAGCAACCATCAAACATTTCAAACACCAAATGAATTACGTTGTAAACAAAGAGTATAACCACCGTGAGCCAGGCTGAAAACCGTGTGATATATTCCTATCGGCAGAGGTTGCTGCAAGAGTAATTTGGCTTAGACCATGCCAAAAAAAAACGCAAGCCTCACTTGCAGCAACTTCGCAGAATAAAGAAATTTACCATATTTCAAGTTCATATCGCATGGGTACGCGGGCCACTGGTAGCTCAGGAGTGGCAAGAGGTACCGAGTGCAAGAGCTTTGCATATAGTAAGATACGATAGCTGTACTACCGACCTAACCATCAGCCAAATCATCATTGAGTGCCCAAAATATGATAAGGGAGGAAGGTGTACAAGATCCCAACAGAACTTTCAAAAGGCCTCAATGGTGGAACTAGTGTAAGTAATATAGTAAAATTTATAGAAAAAATATCTGTATTGGAACAATTATAAAAGTGAATCATTATACTATTTCCTAACTAAGATTACTTATCTCAACATTATGTCAACATTTTATTACGGAAGAATGTAACTGTATTCAACTTCTACCATACATAACTTTAATAAATGTAAACACACATTCAAGTCGTGTTAATCGTGTTATCACTGTATTACTTCCTATAAATGTCTAGTATTCGATTTTCTTATTGTATAATGTAAACATTATAATGATTTACTACAGCACAAGACAATGTAACATTTAAATCGCGATAAGACGTTGCAGTGAAAACGACTATAAATAAAATATTATTTTAAAAAAAACACCCCCTTCACCTCACTGCTTTACCTTCTCTTATCTGGTAAATTTTCGGTGCTTTAAATTTGGATATGTTAAATTGATATTTATAGGACCTTTATCACTTAAACGTCTGAATATAAACAAAGTAACGCTTACTGCATGGTAAACGTTTATTCTGCTTTTGTAAAATGATGCTGTGAATCAAGTAAATAAAATAGCACATACGGAAGTCTTGAGAATATGGGTTTCCAGTAAAATGTAATAAGCGGAAGAAAGCGTCAAATAGCTTGTCACACTGCAGCCATTGCTGAGATTATCTGTTATGTCTGTGTCATTACGCAACTTTCAAACCCAAGTATAAAAAATGCTCTCAAAATAGTATCCTTTACTTGGTCCAAAGCCGATCTTTATTTCTTTCAGTTAAACCTGTGCCTTTGTGCAGTACTGTTCTGGCACGATTTTTGTTACCTTCTCTACTACGTATAGTAAGTAGGGGAAGTATTGTATTACACCCGAAAATTCGATACCGAGATTTCACCGGAAATATATGTTTTGAGACCCCTGAATCCAAAAAAAACATGTCCGTGTGTGTGTGTGTGAACAGCATAACTCAGAAACGAACAGTCGGATAAACACCAAACTTGGTATTTAGGTTCAGTATCTTCCAGAGATGCAACAAGAAGGTTTTCAAGAAAAACCCCCCATTTTTTAATTTTCTCAAAAATGGCTCTAACGATTTTGATTAAAGTATCATATGTTTAAGACATTTTTATGGGAACTAAAATGTATATCTTGAATTTTCTGGGAATGTCTACAAAAGTATTCTTCATTATGAACGACTTTTGCATAACTGGTAAACCATAAGAGATAGACAAAATTTTACTACACAAAAAATGTAGATCGCGTTAAAATACACAATTTATGTCATACATTTTGTTGTTGTTGAGTGAATCATTTTCGATATATTGCTTGTTAATCCCTTAAATTTTCCAATACTTATACTTTTTCTCAAATGGGAATTCGTTATTCATTTTTTTTTTGTCGTGGTAATGCAAAGAGAATGGAATACTTCACAAGGCAACCAGCTCTTAAAATATTTGACTATGGCTTAAAGCCTACCAATTCCCCTTGCATCTACAAGAAAATTAGCAATAAGATGAACATCTCGATATCTCGATTAACATGAAGCATATGGAGAATAAGCGTTTGTAAAAATAGTTCGTACAAGAGTAGAGAAAGTCATGAGAGTGTAATACAGATTTTTACGCCTAACCAAATAAATATTTCAAAGTGCCGACTCCGACAAGCAAAATGCACTCTAAATGTCAGTTCTTATCCTCCTTCCTCAAAGATCAGTGTTAGTTTCGTTCCTTTTCTTTTGTTTTCTCAGGCCCAAACTGCTTTAATAGCGTGTCCTTCGGTATTTTATCCTTGGAAAGCCGTGACCTTCAGATTGTGTATGACTGACCTCCCTAGACCTACGTCCATTTTCGGGGCTACAAAGACCGCTGCCATGAGTAGTTTGTGCCATTACATGGTTCATGGAACAATTATTACTAGTTTGGCTAGTTTGGCTAGATGGGATCAGACGTACTCACGGTTCCAAAAATAAATTAAAAAGGTTGACATGTCAATCTCGAAAGCAACATATGTGTTCCAAGAAAACGGTATTCACATTCTGGGAATCCAAAGAATGATATGTTTTCAGTTTCTACAATAGGTATTGTAATCAGATCAATTACGATGAAACTTTAAATGCTTTCCTGCCTGTCGTAAAGAATTCGACAGCGGTATATTTTAGCGAAAGGTAGATAATTACATCCCTTTCGCTATCATACAGACATGCTGCTATTTCATAGCGCTCTTTTAACTAATTATGTTTCGTTAAAATGCTGTATACAAATATAGCACCAGAAACTACTAAAAACGCTTGCTTTCAATCAGTCTTTTGGATTTCTTTCTCTGGGCTGAAATTCAACAGCAAAACCCGCGTTCATATATTTACGCTATTATAAGGAATAGTTACACAGGTAAAGGTATCGTAACCGAAGCACGTAATGTCAGAAGCTTGGTGTAAATTTTTACTTTCTCTACCACGTACATAGTAGGTAGAGAAGGTATTGCATTCCAACCAAAAATTCGATACCGAGATTTCATCAGAAATACATGTTTTGAGGCCCCCGGAATAAAAATAAAAAGCATTTTTAGAAAAAGGTCCGCGCGCGTGCGTTAACAGCATAACTCAAAAAGAAAAAGTACCTTGCAAAGATGCGACACGAAGATTTCAAGAAAATCCCCCGCCCCAACTACCCTTTACATGGAACATCCATCAATTTTTTTTTAAATGGTCTCACGATTTTGATTAAAATATCTAATTAAATATATTTATATGACAAGTAAAATGTATATCTTGAATTTTCTGGGAATAGCCTGTGAAGTCCTCTGCATTCGAAGGAATTTTGTATGGTCTTTATAACTGGCAAAGATTAAGCGATAGACGAAAATGTACCTTACAAAAAATGTAGGTCCCTTTAAAATATACAATTTACTTACAATAAGTTTTTCTGTGGCAATAGCCGTTTTTAAGTTATCCGTTATTAAACGTTCGAATTGTTCAAAACTTGTCATTCTTTTCAAGTCTCATCGATTTTCAGTTGTTTCTCGCGATTGCATGGAAACAGTATGGAATTTAAGACCCGCATATAGCGTCCAGTTCCTAAACATGTGACTATCGCTGTTCTCTTTGCATCTATAACGAAATGTGTAATGTAGCTATTTATGGAAATGTTTATTTGGATTAAAATGTAGTACATAGGAAAATAAACTTTAGCAAGAGTAGTTTATCATCCCACTAATAAAGATAGAGGGTAGAGAAAGTCATGTGAATGTATCACATCAGATTTTTCAATGACACATGTAATTCACCATCAGTAAACCATAAATTCAAGATTCTAAATCAATGTTTTTAGCAGCTTTTCTGAATGTGGATTTATCTCAAACATTGTGCACTCCTAATTTGTTTATACCGACAGGCCCTGAGTGAATTTAAGGTAAGGATCACTGAAATGTCTCTCTTCCAAATACTAATCCACGTTTGCTGTCATTTTGCACATACCCCAAACCACACAACTGACAATTTTACTAATGTTGGACTTTCTATCCGAAAAAAGAAAAGCTCTTTAATTACAAAATATTCTATAACGTAATGCTACACAAGTTGCTTTAATGATTCAAGCTCTTGACCCCCCCCCCCAAAAAAAAGGAAGGAAAGAAACGTAAAGCAAATTCCGCATAAAAGCATCTAAATCTGGCATATTATATGCCTTTCAGATTCTCTTTATGTTTAACATGGCTATGAAACATAAGAGTAGGTAAAAAGCATATGCGGCTTTTTTAATTACACTTTCATGTGTAAACGTGTATGTATGTCATACAGATTCAAGTGACGTAAAACAATGACAGTTTGAAATGCGCGTAAACCCAGACTGAAATAAACCATTATTATTAAATTTTAACATATAACTGCAAAGCACATTTGTAAATTTAAATTCTATAAGTATGTTTAGAGCGCTAAAATCTAAAATTATTTTCAGAAGCAAAAACCAGAATAGTGATCTTTGAAATAAGTATATGTAATAATTGTATCATATAAATGAATTTTATCAGCTGTTTTAATAAAACAAAAATATAATTAATGCAACTAGGAATTACAGTGCAGTGAGTGTGTATTTTGTTTTATGATGTATCCTTGGAGCTTATTGTAGTTAATTTCTTTGTTGGCATTAAAAGCAGAAATGGATCTGCAGGAAGATCTGAAAAAGCAGAATTATCTCTAATTTTAAGAAATCATGTGCTAGTTATGATAAAGAGTAAGAACGATTTCTTAATTGGATGGAGAGTAAAAATGTTAGGGATATTTCAAAATAACTTAAGATTGTCATTAATACTCCGCAATGTAACTTGTTTTATGACGAAATTACTATGGTAATTTCATTAAAC
This sequence comes from Deroplatys truncata, assembly GCA_030765065.1. Lineage (NCBI taxonomy): Eukaryota > Metazoa > Arthropoda > Insecta > Mantodea > Mantidae > Deroplatys > Deroplatys truncata. Next base: position 48,155,825 of record CM060984.1, on the reverse strand, counting down.
TAATGCCATAATCTAGTAAATTACTCAGGATTTTCATCAACAATAAAGGTTGTTTATAATTTTGCCACAACAATAAAATTAACTTTCACAGTTTTTTCACCAATCTTCCGCATAACACATGCAACGCTAAACGTTTATTGCGAGATTCAACTCATTAAGAATGTGCAAATGTCCATGTATGGAGAAGCACTGAATTTAACACGACACGAATTACAAAGGCAATCTCTCCCTTTAAAGTGCCTTCTGTATTCGAAACGAGTCACATACTGACCGATATTCAAGACGCATTTTACAAATTATCTATTCATCTATTTGGTATTCAAATAACTAGTGCTAATAAAATAGTCGTCGATCCCTCGAGTATTTCAAATAGTAATTGCTGGATCTGCACAGCGGTAATGAAACGCATGCCCCGTGAACTCTGAAAACTATACTCGGCAAAAGCGAGGTTATAAAATTGTGGCGTTCACACCTTACCTCTTCATCAAAACAGCCTGCTAAAAAAGCATGCCCAAACCGGTTACATTATGTAACCTATGATGGTAAAAATAATTTTAAACACTATCGTTATTTCAACATCAAGAACTCCAGTTTGCTACAGTATTTATACTTCTTTCACCAAGAATATTATCGGTAGAAAATGTTTCTTGAACTTCTAAAAGTGTGCCTATTCTCACGATCACTGAATGTAGAACTTGTTTTCAAAACATGACAGGTCTTTCATTTCTGATTTTACAGAATGTGGGGAAAAAAACCTAAAAGTGATCCCCACATTAATACCATAATTTTCAGATTTTGTGGTTATACTGAGGTGCATTTTCATATCTCAAAATAAATAATATATTTGAATAAAAATTGTTTATATTAACAATACATAATAGAAATATAAGCCACTAATAGGCACACGACATTTTAGAATTACATAAAATTGGACTAGTACGGAGGGTTGCCCCACTTAAGCTCGGGCGACTTAAAACACCCTCCCACTCTGTCATTGGTCAAGCTGCTTGTGTTTATTATTGCATCAGCTCACCGCGAGTGCCAGCTGTCTGCTGGGCCAGTCTGAGGCAAAGTTTACTCGTAATGGTTTCAACAATCGCTGACTTGTGGCAGGAGTACATTGTTGGGCTTTCCAATGCCGGTTACAGCCTTTCAATGATAGTGGAAAGGCGCAAACAAAAAGGTCTTACCAAAATAAGTCCTGTGTTGGGACGTATAACGCAGCTGCATAAAAATGGATTCCCACCTGAGGCTCAATGTGCGAACAAACTAGCAAGAAAAAGGTCACAACCAATAGGACCTAAAGCAGTAGTAGTCAAGGTGAGTGCAACAATGACTCAAGAAAACCCACCAACCCAAAGAAGCATTTCCAGCCGCATTGGAATATCCAAAGGGACCGTCTATCGGATAATGCACAACAATTTGGATCTAGAACGGCGGCATAAAGCACGTGGACACGCCTTGAAAGAGCGGCACATCAGAGAACGCTTCACCAACGCAAAACTCTATGAACACTACCTGGCAAGTGGCACTGACAATGAGTGGTTTCTTTAGATGAAGCATGGGTTTATCTAGGTGACCCCCCCCAAAAAAAAAAAACCCAACCAAGCCATTTATTAGCATCAAGTGGGCCAAAAGGGGCGCTCCATCTTTATTCGGGAGAACAAGGAAATGTTTTCCAAGGGATTCATGGTGGTTGCAGGCTTTTGCTCTCGGGGGAAACTCACATTCACAAAGTTGCCAACAATGTAGTAATTAATGCAGCTTACTATCAAAAGAATGTTATGGGCCCAATTTTAGATGAAGAGATTCGTCGGTTGTATGGTGAGGATGCCCCAAATGTTTGTATCCACATGGATAAAGCATCCAGTCACACATCTCGGTCTTCCCTGCATTACTACCACTGGAAAGCTATGGGAATGGTTGTCAATCTCATACCATTTAAAAGGATCCCTGTGGAGTCACCAGATGCCTCGCCAATGGATTTTTGCGGATTTGGTCTGCTGAAACAGCGCCTTGTTTCTCGGCGTCCCACCACAATTGAAGGACTCTGGAAAGTCTGCCATGAGCAGTGGGCTAACATCCCCCTTCCTGTTCTTAGACGCAGCCCTCTTCAATGGAAATTGCGCTGCAGAGCCATAGTCAAAGCCCGTGGAAATCACATTGAACACAATAGGTGATGGCGAAAGGGAATCTCGCCATGACAAAACAGCAAAATCATTCGAGCTTAAGTGGGGCAACCCTCCGTCTTATTAATGAATTACAGATCACTTGAAATAATTAAAAACAAATTCTGTACACACTTTTTATTTCTTTCCTTTGGTCTAGTATTAATAAATTACAGATCTCTTGAAATAATACCATATGATTTTATTCTGTATACACCTTTTATTTCTTTCCTATCTATCTTTCAACCTGCAGACTGCCTCTTTCTTAGCCCGCATCATCTACAGCAAGCGTGGCGAAAATACCTTTCTGTCTTGAGTCATCAAATATGCAACACGCACTACACCACTCAGCAGCACATAGAAAACAAATGAATAGACGGCTAGAAAAGGAGTTGCGCCTGCGAGTCACACTGCCTCGTGAGTCGCGTTTTCGCCACCACTGGTCTAGTTTCTTTTTTTCAGTTTTTGTATTTTGTACTACAAGTGGCGAAATATTTCAACAGAAACACATACTCATATAGGGATAGAAGGAAATACTTATATAGGGTAGAGGTTGGTTTACTGACCTTGCAAACTATAGTTTTCAAGGAAATATTATTCAAACAAAAGGGCTGAAAAGGCTCATACCGTGCGGAATTATCGGGTGAGCAGGCTGGTTAAATGGAAGTGGCAAACAATGTATTTCTAGGGCCTTTTCCGGATATCACGCCGTTATTTACATAATAGGATTATTTGGTTCTCGAAATATAAATTTTTAAAGTGCTTGTTTCGTTTTGATTGAAACAGTGTAATGAATATTATGCAAACGGGACTTAATTTATATTGACTGAAAAGAAATGTAATAATTTGATTCGAAGTTTCTCCTGGACTTGTTTCGTTTTGACTGAAAAACTTTATTTTACACACAATTTTATGTGGGACTTGCTCCAATTTCATTAAATAGCATTGCAGATATCAATGTCATTCAGTAAAATTGTACCGAAAACAAACTCTTTTTTTTCAATGGTAGACTTGTCTTGTTTTAAATGAATGCTCAAAACGTGAGCTACAACGACTTTGAAAGTATTAACAACAATAATAATAACTATTGTTAGCAATAGATATTATGGCAATCCAACATCCGTACGCGTTTGTATTACTCGTTTGCTTTCTTTCCCTCTCTTTCGTTGCTTTGTCCTCTACATTTGACCCGTTAAATACATCACTACATGATATTCATAAAAATCTGAAACTAATTTTCCCGACCCTTCCCTGGCTTTCTTTGACTCATATTTCCACCGATAAAAAAAGTAAAACATATATATTATATTCTAAAGGTCTGGCATCCATTTCCCCCAAAGCCAACGAACTTACGCTTTTCAATTTATTTTAATATTAATAAAGCGCAGGCTTAAATCATTTTAGAATGAAAGCAACATACCAAACTTTAGATATACAAATTATCCGGCGTTTCACAGTTTGAATTTAAGTACTGAATAAATAACACCGCTCAAACAACAATTACAAAATGAAAATACAACGTTAAATCTTATCGAACATCACATCAAGCACTGAATAATCTACTGCATTCAACATCGGATTCCTCCTCCTTTAGTTATTTAATCGTGCTATATATCTTCGTGTCCTCCAGATCAAGTTCTTTCAAAATTTCGTGTTTGACTTCTCCTCTTTTGCTCCAGAAGATAATATTTTCTCCTGAGGTTTATCCCTGAACAAAACAGTTTTCTAATGAAACCAGCTTATTAACCATTTACAAATTTCTCTTTTTTTCAATATTGGTGGAACCCTGAGTAACTTGCAACCTTGCGTACTCCGTTTAGTAATTAAATGTGTCAAATGTATCTCCTTATTAACTCAAAGACAAAATATACCATAATCACTCTATCATGCTAACCAAACTGGCAGGCACAATGTTATTACAGCGAATTTCCAAACGATTTGGCACGGTACTGACTGAGAGAAGAGTAAACAGTTCCTTCCTGATTTAAAGACAGCAGTCTAAGATAGATCAATTTTATGAGTTGAGCGGTCCAAGGCAACGCTGAAAGCAAACACCTGAGAAAAATGGACGCCTAATTACCCTCGAACACTGGAAATGTCTGCATTCTCGTGTACATTGGAAGCAGTATAGCTGCCTGGCAGTCATTAACACACCGTAACATCAAGTAATTGGTGTATAAAGTGTACTAAGCCTTGCTGACAAGTTCGCAAAACAGTAAATGATGACTCGGCTCTAAGATTTCCTAATGGTGATATGAATGTAATTTGAAATACACAAATAAACCTGGGCCTGGAGACATATTTTAAGTCTTCCACTTCATTAACTACGCAAAACAAGTTGTTAACATATTCTGCTGGAACTTTGTACTAAAAAGATGGCACTCTGCCTAAGTTCATAAATTTGGAAATGCGTTCTATCAACAATTAAAATACTTTCTAAACATGCCCCCTGCTCCAATGAATGCGAGGTGATGGTGCAAGTCAATTTTAGTGACCGCAGTTAAGACATTTCAAATGAGCCATTCTTCCAAGCTCGCCTACTTTTCCTTCCACGCTTTATCGCTGTATAAATCCGAATCCGGTTCTTAATCCGACGGGGAGAGGGGGGACTACTTCCATTACTGACATTGCACCGCCAACATCCAAGCAAATTGACAGCAGCTGATGGCAAACATTTACGATATTGCTAAACCGTTTTTTTTTCTTTCTCCCAAATGGGCAGTTCGTTTTTTCTCGCCCTCTTTTTCCTTTCTTCTCTTCTGCGGTGTCAATTTGGATCAGGGCGAGCTGGATTCTTGCGGTTGCATTACTACCGTCATAAGGTGGCAGCTAATATGATACCCTTTTAATATTACTGCTCATAGGTCACGGGGCAGTAACCTGTCCAGATGTCCCGAGCGTAACATATGCTGAGCGGGCTTCAAACCATAAGTTAAGGTATTATCGCACTCCAGGATCACACGTCACTATGATCTTTAAAAGTAGCATGTCCTACTAGCTATCGGGCTACGGAGTGAAACATTCACTTATCGGCCTGTGGTCCGACTGTGAAAACCTGCTTAACCAGCGGTCTTACTGAACGGGGTGAGTATTGATGTGTTCATTCCCAACTGGACATAACACGAGAGATGGTTGAGGGTTCCATAGAAATTACACTAGAGTTATCTACACTGTTATACGGTCATTTATCTATGCTTAATAACATTTCCTTTGCATAATGGACTTGAAGCATTAAAATAAAGCAAAGCAAAACACATTATGTACAAAGGTTTAATTAAAATATAAAAAGCCACAAAGCAAAATTCGTGATCAGCAGAGAACTTCAAAAGAACCTGGATTGCATAATTCATCGGTGAAGAAGATGCAGTTTGCAACAGGAAACCTGTTTGTATGTCGACACTTCTCCATGACCTAATCATGAGTAGCATTCAAGTAGTTGAAAAGAAAAGTCAAGCTTTTACCATGGCTAGTGTTTCGAGAATATATCAGGTTTCTTATAACACGAAATTCGGTAATTCAATGTCGAAATTTCACAGGAAATACATGTTTTGAGGCCTCATTGAAAAGAAAAGCACTTTTAGGAAAAGGTCCGTGTGTGTGTGTGTGTGTGTGTGTGTGTGTGTGTGTGTGTGTGTGTGAATTGCCTAGGTTAAAATCGAAAGGCCGGATAAATACCTACCAAACCTGGTATTTAAGTTTAGTATTTTCTAAAGGTACACACGAACATTTTCAAAAAATCTTGCCATCCCAAAACTACCCTTTATATGCAAAAGGTTTCAAATTTTTCAATTTTCTCATAATTTGACTCTTAACGATTTTGATTAAAATACCATATACTTAACATATTTACATGACAAACAAAATGTATACCTTGAAGAAATATAGATTTGCATTTCAGGAAATGTTTTTGAAAACTTATTATGTACTTATTATTCCTAACTATGGAAACTTAAATGATATCCCTAAACTATCAATGTCCTCGTGATCTATGGGGTACCATGCTAGTCTCTAGTTCACGAGGTTTAAACCCGGCGGAAGGCGATGGAATTTTTCGGGCGTAAAAATCCTTAGCGTAGCTTCCTTCGGAAGGGAAGTAAAGCCGGTGGTCCCGTGTCGTAGATTTACAGGACGTAAAAGAACCTCAAGCCTGTTAAAGAGGCCTCTGAGCAAAATTACTGGTCTTTCACGTCCAATACAGATGGGACGCTAAGGACCACAGCAGTTAAGGTGCGTCCATAGAACTTGTATTTCGCGACGATTGGCGGGTTCAACTACTGCTTCCGTGTCAGTAATTAGCTCGGAAACGTTTAGTCATGTAATAGTTAAATGATCGACGTTGCAAACGCTATCAGCTAAAAACGTGGTATATTGGCGATTGGACGATTAAATAAGCAGCGAATAAAGCAGCAGGTAATGCAACTTTAAATATAGGCGAAGAGGACATTGAATGCATCTTTCTGATTACACATTTGGTAGTCGAAATATTGAGCAGTTGAATTTTTGACAGAATTATTTCTTATGGGCGAGAATAGCTTATCGACTGGAGCAATCTGTGTTGAATACAGCTGGCCGAGAGGTAACCAAACCTTTCGTGCAGGAAGAAGTAAACCAAGAATACGGGTTAACACCGGGAGAAAGGGAGTTAGAAAATGATGTTGCTTTCTTTCTAAAATATATGAAAATAAACGAACAGGATGAAATGGTAAATTTTATAGTAGAAGATGGTAATTGTTTAAAGAGAGAATCTGGTATACATAATAAATAATAAAAGCATTGAATGTGAGACCGGGGTAGACGGATATTATGTCTTTAAATATTATAATTTAACAATACGGCAGGAATTGCGATCTTTAGCACGGGCAGATGAAGATGGCATGCAGATAAACAGGGTTAATGAAATTGAAATCGAGTTTTTATTTATGCACGCTCTTTAACTGCTATGGTTCTTTGCTTCCCATTCTATACCGGGCGTGAAGGTCCGGAAACTTTTCTCAGAGGCTTCTTTATCATGCTGGAAGTTCTTTTACATGCCGTAAATCTACGACACGGGACCATTGGCTTTACTTCCCTTCCGAAGGAAGCCATGCTAAGGATTTTTTTATGCCTGAAAAAATCCATCGCCCTCCGTCGGGCACCGGGTTAATGACACTACTCTGATGAAAAAGGTAAGAGGCAAAGTGAATGGCGCACAGATGTTAAACAATGAGCAGAAGGAACTGCTGTATAATGTTTTTTCAAGTTGTCGTGTAGTTTCCGAGACAAGAGGGTGCTGTAATGTGTGAATATGAGTTTAGTATTCGGGAAATGGAGCGGAAAGGATAAATGTCGAAATTAATCACTGAACAGATGGGGGTCCTGCTTTTGAAATAATTAGGGAAGGCACAACATCGCGTTAATGAAACCCTTTAAAAAATTAAAAGAGTAAGGATATGGATTGATATTGATGATGGAATGTGTCACAGGTAAACCTATGTAAAGAATTTTCTCATATGTCGAAATGAAAGAAAATTGTATTGGCACAAAGAGAAGACAAAATATCGAAAAATTAGCACTAAACAAGTAAATAAACGATGATTGTAGTGTAAATAGATAGCAAATAAACTTGTATATAGATTAGTTCATAAAAATACACCATTATTATTGTTTAAAAAATAAGGGAAAACATTTAAATAAGTGTTATATTAGAATAAGTCAGTGCAAGCAACGCGAAAGTGCAATCTATTGTGAAAATAAAACGTGTGGCGTGTGCAAGTGACTTGGTGCAAAATGTAGGCTAATAGCGCATAAAAACAGGGACGGAAGTTATGTAAACAGTGAAATTACTGTGCAGAAAACAATCACGAGAACCAACGAGAAAACAAAATGGCCGTAGTGCCGAAAATGAATGCATGTATATAAACTAGTATCAAGTACAACAGAATGTATTATTTATTTAAAATGTAATATTTGTATGTATATAACTGTGAAACATGTATTATGTAAGGTTTAAATGGTTTGTATTCCTGTATGAGTGTACTGAAATGTATTTTAAAATGTGCATAAACATTTGAAACTTGTTGGGCCGACCACACGCATACGTATGCGATAGGTAGAGAAATAAATAGCAGCAAATATCAAACGGGGACACTGATAGAATACCAACACTAAAGGTATAGTCGTCATTCTACCAGCGGGGCATACTGAGACAGTACGTTGTGCGCAGCTAGAAATGTAAAATGATAGCCATGATAATATGAAAGTAAATATTAGTAACAGTAGGAATAATATTATTAAATAAGACTAGGAAATGAATATAACTTGTAAAGATGAATATGGGCTGGAGAGGCAGTGAAAGCAGTAGGCAGGAAACGGGATAGGGTTTTCCCCATTGTAGCCGAGTAAGGGCAAAAGACGCTTTTGTTCATGGACCGTTAGGCCGCATAGAAATGAAGGTCTGTGCTGTGAGAGCCGCAGGCATACTAATTCATGTGGAAATTTAAAGTAGACAACCAATAGGAAAGAAGGTAGAAATCACGTGATAGCGAAATGGGGGATAGAAAAATTCGAAATAAAGAAACGGAGATTTGAAAATCATTTGTACTTGGCATTCCCTTGGAGGTCGTTCTAATAAACAAATGTGGGCGCAGTTCAAAGCAAATTGATAGAAAAGTGTTGGTGGGTGGACGCGGTAGTTTGAAGTATAGCAGTAAATGCGGCGCCCAAAGAAATGTGTGCGTGGCGAGGCTCTATTAGGAATCAGACATAAGAAGTGACGAAAATAAACGGGTAGAAAAATGAATCGTGTTATACACCACACCCTAGATCCAAGATCCATGCAAGAACTTGAGCTAACATCGAACCCGGGACCATTCCTACAAATCTCGTGCCGCCAAATTGGCGCACATCACCTCCTTGCACATCCCTCTCACCATGCGCAACGTCCTTCACATAAGAGGCTCGTTGGCTTTCCGAAATGATGCGGATATGTGTTGGCGAAGTTAATGTTCAATAACGAAATAGCTCCGTGACTTATACTTATAACAATTCCTTATGATGCTTTGTTTATATATCTAGTGGATTCAAGAATGTTCCTGTAAAGAGTTAAACTTCACGCGCGTTTGTTTCATGCTGGAAATAATGCGGTATCATTTGGAAAACCTATTATTAGGTATGTTTGAGAAATAATCTTATATTCATTTAACTTTTAAGCACTCGTGAAATTACTCTTATTGTATGTTCAGCGATGTTTTAGTTTGTCGGTGCGGGAGCCCTTCTAAGCAGACAGGGTTTAGCTACTGGTAGGAGGTAGTGTTTATTTGGTCTGAGGCAAGTGAGGGGTAAAGATGGTCAGTTATTTTCCACTGCGCGGCACGAGTTCAGCATACCGTGTACTCCTACCAGCTGAAGTTTTAACTGAGAGATAAGCCATCCCACTACCTAAAAAGTCGTTGAACAGACAGTAATTTTGTACCGATTTCATATACCTTTGAATTCATAGACAAATGTTCTTTAAATCTCCATAGTACGTATAATTTCAAATTTATGGTTGCGGTGTTTTGCTTAAAAAGCTTAATTTTTAGGGGCTTTCCATATATAATGCCTTTAATTTTGTACCGATTCCAGCCAAACTTGAAATGTGTCAACAAATGTCCTTCAATTTCATATATTTAGTTTTAACACTATGCATGGAGCGGTATGCAGCGGTATCCCTTAACATTTTAGAGAATTCTACGTTTACCCATACTTAAGTGGGAAGATTAGAAACTATCAGACATGAACAAAATACGCTCAGACGGGTAACCGAGCGTTTCCTTACACTGCAGCAACGAGACTGAGGGTTACAACTGCGGGGGAAATATGCCACTTGTACAGCAGTTGTTGCACGCTTAGCAATAACGTTAAGGTAACCTAAATTTAACTTCTTCCGTTATAAATCGTATATATAGTTCTCCTTAAACCCTTGACTTTGCACCGATATCAACAGCATATTATGCCGACATACCTTTTCCAGCCCATTTCACTTCCATACAGGCAGAAGTTCACGATTATTTCATTCCTACAGATGGTCAGAGCGAAATGAAAGCATATCTATTCTGTTTGCAGTGGAGACAACTAAAAGGGTATGCGTTTTCTTGAATTGAAAACCCTTTTTATGATTATAAAAGATTGTTGTTTTAAGATTTAAATAAGTACTGCTTTCGTTTAGAGGCGTTTGGCGATTTATATCTGAATTACAATTGAAGTGATGCCTCCTTATCATTAAGAGAAATCAAACCTTCCTCAACTCCATGAATATCAGTTTTTTTTTCAATTGCCGAAATTTATTGTTTCCTTTGGGTTAAAACCTGTTTTGTGGCTATGTATTTGCTATTGCTACACGCAGAATACAGACAGTACCGGTGCAATATGAGGTATTAAAGACTCAGCAATCATCCAAAAATAATTGTATATTCGCAACTGCTATTTTGTCCTCTTTCTCGTGGAATTTCCAAACGCCGCCTACAAAGATTGTATTGCACCATACAAAATGAGCAGGTGACCTTTAAGGGAGCTCATCATCCGAATAAGTTTACCAAACAAACACAGAATTATAAGCACCTTTACGTGGGGGATTATTTCCTAAAAATCTTATAGCCGTTATGTTATTACAAACAGCTTTAGATGCTGGACTGAGTAACACTTGGTAAGTAAAATTCCTTATATACAATTTTTAATTAAATTTGAAATAAATATATCATTGATTGCTCAGTCATTCATTGTGTCGGTAGAATCATATATGTCGTAAGCAAAATCTGCTGCATTTTAAACGGGCTATAATTTACGGTACTCTAGTGAGATGTGCTTTTTTACTTATTTCTAAAGCGTTTGTCTTCTAGATAATCCAAAATATTGCCATTTAATTGCCATTCGAACCGAAAAGTTTGAATCTTTGCTGGAATGTATAATCTGACATTATCCATGTGCCGAAAGTTTTCTAATCGAAGCATATGATTTTGAAATTATGCTAGCTAAAATTAGAAACTCGACGAGCCCTGGACTGTACAACATAAAGTTTTAACAAGATTGTGCTCTCTCCTATAATAATTGCAATAATTCGCTGTTGAACATCCACCTTATTGACCCAATTTCATCGACAGCAATTGTATCTGTTTGGTTTACCTGATGGCCACTGAACGCTTCTCGCATTCCCTCATATCTGGAAAACAAGAAATCGCTAAAACAAATCTTGAACCGAGTTCAAAACCAGGACCTCCGTATTTATAGTCAAACACGCTGGTCTCAATATGAATTCCTAGAACGCAGTTCGAATATTTCGATCGCTATATAGTTGTGGCACAGCGCATCCTCTATACCATTCCGTTCAGTGACCGGTGTTGTATTTTTGCCTTATCCGGCCGATTCTAACTGTAGAGCATTTTCTGTCACGACCGGTGGGCCGCGCCCTGCACAGCGACTGGGCCAACCACGACCTTGCTCCATAATATATAACAGACAAGTGGACTGGCGGTGGGGGCCAACTCTTTCGCGTTGAACCTAATGACCTACACACATGTGTCAACGTTACATAAACCACGCGATGTTGCAGTTCACTTGCTTTTATTCCGTTTTGCAAGAGCAACATGGCTTCTTGGCAGGTCGCAGAATGTCACATGATCCAACAAACTGAGCGTATCCTTTCTTAGGTAAATATTTGAGACGATTTCCGAAATTAATTCTTTTGTAATTCAGCGTCCTATTTTAAAACGAGTTTACTTTTCATGCATCTACATAACTATATATGCTTATATATGCCTCGAAGTTTGTTCATTTGTTTTCATACTTGCTACACGAGCGCGTTTGATGTTCATTGTAGTCTCTATGTCTAGTTTTACTTGCTTAATCGCTTACCCTTCTCCTATGTAGGGCTTACAGCCGTGCCTAGGGTCAGAGGCCTGTAGAGGAGCAGACCAACATTGAATCAGAGAATGAAGAACCCGGAACGCAGAATCGGTCTGTAGCCAGCCAGGTATGAGAGTGAGGGAAGATGATATGAAATGAAGCGAAATGGATAAAACAAAAGGTGATGATGGAGCAATTAATTGGTGGAACGAACGACGGGGGAAACCGAAGAACCTGGAGGAAACCCGCACAGGCGCCGCTTCGTCCACCACAAATCCTACATGCGGATCCCAGGGATCAAACCTGGGCAGCCTTGATGGGAGGCGAGCTGTCTAACCACTCGGCCACGGCATGTCTATTTTTATAACTGAAAAATATTGAGTTATTTTCAAAACATATATTCAACTACGAGATACGTTTATAAGTAGATCGTTGTTTCTCCAACAACGTACAAGATAGTTTTTAATTATCCTGAGCGAAAAGCCAAAATCTGATAAGCATAATTTGATAACTGCTTTTATATTTACAATGTGGAATTACCTGTATGTATTCCTGTTTCAACTCTATTTACTTTCATGCAAATAATATGTTTTCATAGAATATTTATTTATGATTTATTATATTTTTGATGTCCAATTAAACATCTTGAACATCATGCATACTTGCTTATCACCACAGAATTATCGGTGTTTCTATTTCTGCGAGAAATGTGCCACTCTCAGCCCACGTGTCACTCTTTACGGGAAACATTCCTCTTACCCCCTTTCTTTTGGTGTGTGAATGGGCACGCGAGGACACTGAAAGGCATTGCTCTTCAATTATGAAAATGTTTTACTCTTGCTGCTTTCTGGAGCTTTGCTGTTATTGGTATGCACGCTTGCTAATACACCATAGATTTTACTCAATTACCTACCAACATGTTAGAGCTGAATTACTGTTGCAGTTTTAAAATATTGCTTTTCAGAATTTTGTATTGCTACATTTCTCTTCAAGTGTTATAAAACCACTAAATGAAATAATCATTTTGTCTAATTAACTGTATTATCTGGTTTGTATAGAAAAAAGATTTGTTAGGTATCTTTTAGTAACGACTTCACTGAACATGAAACGTATAATATCCCATAACATAAGTCGAAACAGAAAAAATTCAGTATGCATCATCTCATTAAATTACTCGCACTTAAATTATTCACGTCTAATGCATGAAATATACAAACGCTGCAAGTACCATGTATTCGCCTAACAACCCTCTACTATCCTCGAAAGTTTTGGGTTGAATTTTGTAACCCGTGTAGAAAGTATAACTGGATGAACGTTTTTAATTTTTTTATTGATATAATTGATGTTGCACTGAAACGGAAATTATTTGTATCATTATAGTTTATTCAACCATTTAATCCAGTGTTTTGAGCAAATATAACGGAAATATTACAATTTTACATGTGGTAATCTAATTGTTTAAGAATAAAGGGCAAGTGCGGCCTTCAATTATCTTCATTGCAAAATCTCTAATGCTGTGAATTTCAATATGCACGATAAATCAAGCGCGTATAATTAACTAGAAGGTGAGATGTCAGGAAAAGCGAGCAACCATTAAACCATTAACGGTGGGCTAAATAACGTTTAAAAGCGGATCCTGCTTAACCAGTCGCAAAATCATGAATCATGTAAGCAGTATGGTTCTTCCTATTAAAACGTTCGCAACGCCTAAAGCACAACGCTATTGAATCAGTTACAAAAATTGTATGAACTACGTATATCAAGATGGAACTGTTTTAGTAGAGAAAAAAAATTGAGTTTTATTTATGGACGCTCTTTAACTACTATGGTTCTTAGCGTCCCATTCTATATTGGGCGTGAAACACCTGTAATTTTGCTCAGAGGCCTCTTTATCAGGCTTGAGGTTCTTTTACGTGCCGTAAATCTACGACACGGGACCACCGGCTTTACTTCCCTTCCGAAGGAAGCCGTGCTAACGATTTTTACGCCCGAAAAAATCCATCGCCCTCCGCCGGGCTTGAACCCGCGACCTTGGGAACCAGAGGCTAGCACGGTACCACTAGTCCACGGAGGACGACAATAGTAGTAGAGAAAGCACCAACATGATACATATAGCTGAAAAAATGAGATGCATATGTGCTTTTCACTTAACTGTGACGGTTTATCAATAGAAACTCTCGCGTGAAGAGGAATAAATGTGCCCAATTTCTGTATCACCTATACAATTTTAATTTCTTCCGGAATATTCCAAATTTTCCTTGCCTTTACACTCTTCTACTGCATACATTTTGCGCTGTATAAAACAAGTCCCAAACATGCCATGAACCGTATCTGTATCATTCTTGCCTAACGCTACTCATTCCATTCTTTTTAATGAGCCGTGCAGTTTTCTGGAAATAGCACGACAAAAGAGAGAGAAATCCCAGCAACGGGCTGCAGGGGCGTGGTTTCTATGTGAACAGATGCATGTGAACAAAAAGAATAGCTGTCAGATTCCGTTCTTGCAGACAACACTGCTCGTTTGTCTTTTTTTTTTTTTTTAACAAGCATGCCGTTGTTCGACGGACAATGCATAGTATAGTGCCTTAAAAAAATTGTCTTGCGAAATAAATGCTACAGATTATCCGTAGAAGGAAATGTGAGATAGGGACCAGTGCGATAAAGTTCTGGAACATTTCACGGACATCAGTTCTCTAAAACATAGGTTCATAGGGAATCGCTCAATTCTGTGATGGTGAAAATATTTTAGGGACAACGCTCTGTTGTTAACAAGCAATGGTCAAAATATGTGGGTGAACTAGGAAAATTAAAATCAACAAAACATATTTCATTGGCGTGGTCGCAAATAAACAGTTTATGGCATAGTGGACATTTAATACAGACATACTGGAATGAAAAGAGAAAAAAGAAATGCACCTTCTCAGATAAGGATGTTTTACCTTTTTTACTTTCTGTACCACATATCAACTAGGTAGAGAAGGTATTGCATTCCATCCAAAAATTCGATACTGAGATTTCACCGCAAATACATGTTTTGATGTCACTGAATGAAAAAAATTAGAAAAAAGCTGTGTGGTGTGTGTCTGTGAACAGCATAACTCAAAAACGATAAGTTGGATCAACACCAAACTTGTATTTAAGTCCAAAACCTTCCAAAGATGCGTCACGAAGATTTCCAAGAAACTCCCCCTTAAGTCATACTACCCTTTACAACATTATTCGAAATTTTGTATTTTCTAAAAAATTATTTGAAAGATTTTGATTAAAATACTAATAAATATTAAAGATATTTACATGAAAAATAAAACGCATATCTTGAATTTTCTGGGAATAGCCTTTGAAGCCCTTTTCATTCAGAAGGAATTTTGTATAATCTTGTAAACTGATAAACGTTATTATAAGCGATAGACGAAAACGCACTACAAAAGAAGCGTAGATCTCTTTAAAACACACAATTTATTTCGATTAACGTTTTTTCTGGCATCAACCATTTCCGAGATATCCGTTATTAATGGTTCGAATAGTTCAACACTTAGCCGTTTTTTTAAAGTCCTGTCGACATTCAGTTGTTTCTCGCGATTCTGCTGAAACAACATGGAATTTTAAGCGTATAGCGTTCCAGTTCTTTAACATTTGACTATCGCTGTTTCCTTTGTATCTATAACGAAATGTGTAATGTAGCTATTTCTGCAAAAGCTTATTTGAATGAAGTATGAAAATGAAGTACATATAAAAATAAGTTTTAGTTTGTATACCCACTAATAAACGATGGAGGGTAGAGAAAGTCATGTGAATGTACACATAAGATTTTGTTTGCTTGTTTAATCTGTTCCTGTAAGCACATGATACCTTCAAGTTACATTTCAGATGTATCAACACATTCAAATTAGAAGTGAGCAGTATCTTAGAATCCTTGCTCATTAGCCATTTTTTCGCTTCATATAATGATCCTGAACTTCACATGACGGACCATTCACCAAACACTTACTATAGTAGTGCCTATCTTTGAAATATTTGCACTCACGGTGGTTGATAGTTTATTTAAGGGAAGCTTCTGTTGAAAATATATTTTTATTGAAAGAAAGCAAAGGAATAAAGGAGAGTAAATTAATTTCTAAACCTTTACATAAATACGAAAAGGAATATTTCGGACATCAATATCTGGTCAACATATAGTAATACGTCAATAACGAGCTGTTTGCGGTCCGATGGGCAGTATGCTGCATTTCAAAATCCAGAGTAATTTTCTGGCGGGATTTTGGAAAAATTGGTATCATTACACACCTTCCCTAAAGCCTGAAATTAGAATTTCAGGTGTGAAGGTGAGTTTTAATGCTTTTATTGTTTCCCCGTTAGTGACAATGAGAAGACTAACCGTAGCAGTCGGCTTTCCGTATTTGTAATGAGTGATGACCATTAATTCGATGAACTGCCTAAGAAACTTGTGGAAAGACGAACCAGCTAAATTCGTTCATCTTAAGGATTTCACGTCTTCTCAGTGGTAAGGGAGCTTCCTTTATTAGAAAAACCTGGTATTATATTCACGTGACTTTCTCGACACACTACCAGTCATAGGAAAGTATACAACATTCACTCAAACTGAAGAGGAATTTATAGGTTATTCGCAGAGGAATCAAGACATACATTTTACTAGCAATGCGAATATATTAAATATGTGGTAAGTATTTTAGCCCTTCAAAAATAACGAAAACTGTCGATGTAAAGGGTCGCACCCTTAGAAGCTGCTGAACTTTAACACCAAGTTTGACAGGTATCTGACATTTCGTTTTGAGTTATTCTCCTCTCTCATGCACACGCGCGCGCGCGCTTTCTAAAAAAAGATCTCAAAATGTCCATTTCCGGCCAAATCACTGTATCTAACATTTGAGTGAATACGCTTCTTCTACGCATGGTAGCGTAGATGATCAATGGTAGCGAAAGTAAAGAGCTGCCTGAAAAACTTAAGTCTTGTAGCATCATATATTTCCTTATGGAATTTTGTGAGACTTCCGAATCTTTTGCTCATTTGTAAAACCTAGGTAATATGTACATTCTCGCTTAACATCTGCAGTATATTTTCGATCATTTTCATTCCACAAGGGACTTGGTAGAGAGCAGCGCCGATAACTGGCATTATCTATGGCATGCACTTTCCAATCTGTTCCAGCAAGAAACACGTGCTGTCAAACAATTCCGTTCACCGCAAGGCAGTCTTTACAGCTCACTGGCTCTCTGGGGATCATTATTTAAAAATACGTGCGCCCCCAGGCCATGCGATCCGGCACATTCCACCACATGGACTAAGTTTACTTTTGCTTTGTATTACCTACATGGTCTACAAGATTCCAAATTGCAGAGTCGTGAGCCAACTACTATGTAGCGCAAAATCTGAATGTGGAATCAGCATTTCTGCCATTATTTTTATTCGTGTAAGGACAGGGAGAAAACCATACGTGTATCACAAGCCGCAAAAATAAAAGCATCTGTAAACCAGATAGAACCAAATAGTAGGAGCTAATATTCTTGATGTAGCTCAGTGATTATAGTGAACTTAATGGACGAACCAGTGCCACCCGCGCCCCCAAAAAGCGAAAACAAATCCCTCAATACAATATCTTTACTAACTTCGTGCAGTAGCATCGAATATATAATCATATATTTCATAATATATTGTATCAAAATGTATAGGAAACAGAAATAAACATTACAACGGCGCTCTTCTTATACGCAGGTATAAAGAGCACAATAAGAGTTTGATATACTAATTCCTGGGGAACGTGATAGGAAGCGTTTGTGTAGGATTTCGAGAAAAGTGGCCACTTTAGTAATCTTGTGTCAGTATATGCACGAGAAATAAAATGTAACAAATCCGAAAATGCTATGAAATATATAAATATTGAAATTATGCCTCTTAGTTCAAAACCTAAAGACATTATTATAATAAAGCTTTTTTTATTTATAAGGACGGTGCCAACCTGGAATTGGCCTCAAGCTTCAGAAAACTACCGACTGAACGCACTCCGACTAACGCGCCTATTGAAATGAGAATACATACTCGGAAACAATGTTGCGCAGTACCTATCACTTCTCTTTCTTTCCTTTTCTAATAGTGGTGCCATGGCACACCGATACTGCCCCAGAAACCGCCCCTGGGACGAACCTTAGTATCTGATTAAAACAGGACAATATTCGTCACAATAAATATGCAATTTCTACCGTGCTAAAAGGTCTGCTACTTGTTGGGACGGCCGACCCTCAACCCCAGTGGGCAAAACGATAAAAGTTACGGAAAATATGCTATAAATCCAGACCCACGCGATTAAGGCTTGAACACCACCTATGAAAGATTCGACTCAATTAATTCTTCCAACTAACACGCTTAAGAATCAGAATGGTTACCTTAATGCTTAAGACGGAAATAAGACAAGCCAGAGATCTTCAAATCGAATGCCTCAATTGCGTTTACTTCTATTTAACGACTACTTTCCTTTAAGGATTTTCAATCAAATATATCTTTCTTGACGGCTTTTATTTTGGATTTTATCAATTCAATTAAATGTATTTTTCCTAGGTTTTTCTAATTTATTTTATTCTATTTTCATGGTCGGAGTCTGTATGAAGAACAGTGAAGCTTCTAGGCTTGTATGCTGTGGTCTAGAAGCAAGTGTAATTCCTAACGTTTTGCCCAACACTGACTTATTAGATGGAAACTTCTCCCTGAAGAGCAGATGTATTTTCGCATCGCTCTTTAAACGCCAGTTTTTAGTAATAAGTATTTTGATTACGTAGAACAGCAGCCACGAAAGTTTACGATACGTAACATGAACTTTACCTTTTGCCTTAGAGCAAGAGAATGCCAAAGGATCGAAAACGGCGAGCCCTACTCATAACCCATATTTCATGAGTTCTCATTTTCGCATCAAAGGGGACTTATTTCACATTCGTATTCACGCTTCTGATTACAACTGAAGGAGTCGCTTGTAAAAACTGTGCTATCTAGCAAATTTGGTTTCGCCTTCTGATGACAAAACCTTCAATCTTCTTCTTACAGAACAAAACTGAATCAACACTCAATACTTGTTGAATTCCCTATCTTATACCACCAAATCCTGATTTTTAACAATACATTTTTAATAACAGAATAGGTAAAACTAACACACATTCTCAAAGAATAATAATGATCTAAAAAGAGTTTATTGGCGAACTAATGAACAACAATAAATAACGCAAAACAAACGGAATCGCTTCGAGATTACTGAAATTCTTTCAACACCGAACTGAGAGTAACATTTTAACAATGTGGATAGTTTCCTTGTCATAGTTTCATTAGTGTATATTGTGAGTTTAAAACATATTTAAATAAACAACCTCTTTCTTTATGTCGGCGCTAGCTAGAAGCTTTAAATTCATATTTTACGCCGTTACACTCCATGCATCCCAAAGTAGAAATGTATTGCATTTCGAAAATAAATTAGCTTGCGAATACATGTTTACTAGGCTTTCTTTATGTTTTCCTTTTTTTATTTCTTCTCTTTTTTCACGTAAATTTAACCCACTCTCCTTGTTCACCGGAATGCTACCTTTTGTTAGATATGAGATCTTGTCAACAACCAAAATTGCGAATCGTGCGGTGCAGTCATATAAATTTAATAAGAGAAATTTATACTATTCGCAGAAGTGTGCTATATGCAACAAACATCGATTCACCAATTCTCCTGCAACATGCTGCTTTTCATGAGAAAAAATAAAAGCACTCATTTGAGACGTGAAAGTAACATGGAAGAATAACGAACTGTAGATAGACATTTGGTACAAACAGGATTTCAGTTGAAACAATGGGAGAAGAAACTACATTGTAATGGTTTAGCGGCATTTAAAGGACGTGAGATTGTGCATTGAGCTTTAGATACGCAGGGATATGCTCGAGATTACGTCAAAATTATCTGAGGTTGGAACCGCGATTACGTCAAAATTATCTGAGGTTGGAACCGCAATATTTCGATTGGTTAGGAGTGTTCAAGCATGTTTACTTATAAGCACTGAACACGTTAGAAATTATGGTTAACACAGTGAGAAAGCTCTAATAACTGATCACGGCAAATGTTCAGGTGAAATCATTTTCTTTTTAATTGTGCGATTCTGTGGCTTACCACAATTCTGGCAGACTAATAACTACACCTTGTCATTATGTTGTCACTGTCTCAAGATTCTAATAGGCTCCTATCCCAAATTACAGGTTTACTATCCTCGGTCCCATGCTTTGGGCGGAATGTATGCATTAAGGTCCAGAGTTCATGGTTGTACGCTCTGAGATAATAATCAAGCTGCCCTGCCCCAGCACACGCCCTCGCGGCCTGTGCAGGGAGTTGACCAAAAGAACGGGAAACTGATTAAGGAAAAGGAATTCCCCCAATTCTTACGCAAACACGTCAACGATTTCTACAGATTATGTTTGATTGGTTTCATTAGAAGCATGTTGCACCATGAGGAGCTATTCATTCTCTTAAAAACCGGCAAATAGCTTTAAAAAGAAATGGTACTTTAGTTAGCGGTGTCTGATTTAATACTGCTTTCCATATTACCTCTGCTTAACTAGCTTTATTTACGAATTACCCAAAACGAAAGGTAAAGAGAGTTGTCCAGAAATTTATCTTTCCCGATTTCACTGAATAATGTTTGCGAGTGTCTCATCGGTCTAATGGTAAACATATTGGTTTAAAAAGTATGAATTGCTGTAAAGCAAACGCCATTAAATCAGTACAGTTCAGAGGAAAGGTCTTTAGCTAAAATCTGAATAATACGCTGCTGGTCTTCAAGTGCCTGATAGTAAAATCCACGACTACTTTATGTTTAGAAGGCGAAGTCCTTGAATAAATGAACTGCTGCTACAGAAAGCAGCTAGTCCATTTACGTATTTATTTTTTTAATTATTATTATTATTATTATTATTATTATTATTATTATTATTATTATGGGACGATTATACTTTTAAGTTTACCACAGAAAGGAAACTTTTCTGCACGATAGCACGGGCCTGGCAACGCTTTCAATTTTCTGTTTACTGCAGATAGGAAAGGTTTTATTAAGTTCTTTGTCTTTACTGTTAAAGTAGAAAATGTGAACATGTTACCGTTCTGCAGTAAGCGGTTCAAATGTTTGGCTGTACCACCTGGTTGGAGATGTATGTACCTCTTTCTTGCTATGGATCCTCCGATCAATAGAAATGAGCAAGCTTTTCAAAACTTTGAAACAAAAGTCTTATAACAACAGCATTCTTCTAAAGAGAAGAAACAAAATGAATCTGCTTATTTTTCTGTGCTTATATACTGTGTAGGGATAATTTAAATAGAAAGATAAATACATAGACGTAAGTGAAAACAAAAGCTATTTAATCAGCATTAAAACTACGTTCCGCAATTAAATTCTTTCCCAGTTCTCAAAGATACAGCTTAATATGCGAAATGAAGGTGAAAAAAGAAATGATTGACGTTGATGCTTTGTTTCGTGCTTTTTCCCTTCACCAATCCGTTAATTAAGCCTAATTACATTTCGTTACACTACTGATCGAGGCACGGTTCAAGAGAACTTTGACTTGGGATAGTTAAAATTACATTAGGTTAAAGAGAAAGGTGGGGCATAGAGAAAGGTATCGTTGCTGCAGCAAGGTGACTCTGCCAAAGAAATACCAACTGCGAAATTGCTCTTTTTGCTCTCTTTCTTTCCGGAGCTTCTTGCACTGGGCAACTAAAACACTTTCCCTGTAAGATGGCACCAGTGGTAGTCTGTTTTATCAATAGCATGAGTTTCTTCTCTTCCTTTTTTCTCTGGCGCTTGTTGATCTCTGAAGATATCTAAATACTAGATAATATAAAATCCACTGGACCATTTACTAACCTCCAAAACAATTAGTTATGAAGAATCAATAACTTATGTGATTATTGGGTCTTGAACTAGAGAAGTTCTTGCTCTGTGAAGGACATTGCAGTTATCATTCACTATATTACAGTTATCATTCACTATACATGCATCCGTCATCAGCTGTTGGCCAGTTTCTGAAAACTATTAAGTCATTACATATGCAAAGTCGAAAATTGGGCTCTGACATTGCCCTTTTACACGCATGATTGTTCGGCTTGGATTGGTTGCTCCTATTAAACAGCTTGCGTGGTATCTATGCTGGATATCTTTTAATCCATGGTTACAAATATTTGTATAACTATCGACCAACTTTGGGTTTTAGCCTCACTAGAGATGAAAATATTCGTTAATGGTCTGCAGGTGTTCACGCTCACCTTCCACCTAAACATCTAAATCTAACGCGCCACTAAAAGTTGCTCTTACCCAACTGCAAGAAACAATACACTGAAAATATTTGGTCCTGTGTTGTCTTCACTTATACTAAAACTCTTTTTCTTTTCTGCAAAATTAGAATGTTGACCACAGTTACGCCGTTAGTAGACATCGTTTTATTTTACTAGCGCAGACAAATTGGGTAACTAAATTTTACAGAGAAAACATACTTCTAATACTTAAGTTGTGACATTTTACCACGTACTGACAATATATCCATGAGGCAGCAATGGAGACCACGCTGCAGACTATTTTCGATAGAACGTAGGCTTTCACGGCCGGTGTCACAATTATAACTAATATAATTTTCCGGGCTGTTATGCCGTGGTCTGCTGAAGAAAGATTTCCCAGACGTTTCGTCCACAACTGCGGTCAGACGCTGCGATACTTTCACCGAGAAGACTTCGTCCGCGCCACTGAAGATGTCCACCGCAGTTGTGGACGAAACGTCTGGGAAATCTTTCTTCAGCAGACCACGGCATAACAGCCCGGAAAATTATATTAGTTATAATTATTTTCGATACTCCGGTAAAAGGCGGCGTTTGTCTCATATACAAGGGCAATTCGGAAATTGAGTTCCGTCATTCATGAGCAGCAGAGGTAATAGCAGCGCTATTTTTGATTTGCTGTGTGGATTGGTTCAGTACCTCAGTGCCAATGTAGGGTTGCACTTGACTGTTCCTTTTACCGAAACAGGCTTGTTAAATGTGTGCAGCGATAGAAGCTCCCGCTAAGTTTGAGATGTGTATGGTGATACGGTTTCTGTGGGCAAAAAGCAAACGGCGCTGCAATTACTGCAGTGCACGGAAAAATTATGAGTTAAGATTATTGTTCCACGTTGGTGTCTTCAATTTCCAGATGACGCACTAACATCCATGACGAACGAAGTGGGAGACCGTATTTTGTGAACGACGAACTTGTTGCAAAAGTGGATCATATAGTCAGACAAAATTGCCGTTTCACAATTTCAAAAATCTATGAGCATTTTCCACAAGTCAGTAGGACTGTTCTGTTTGAACATGCTATCAAGTTTTTGCATGGTGGGTGCCGAAAATTCAGTCTGCAGCCCAAACAGCCATGAGGATGGGAGCAGCACTGACTGACATTTCTTCAAAGCTACGAGAGCGAAGGTGACAGCTTTCTCGACCAGATTGTAATAGGAGATGAAACGCGAGTTCGGTATCTGACCGTCATGGTTCGGTACCTGAACCAATGGCATAAGTTCAGACCAACTCCCCTACGAAACCACAAAAATGCCTCCAAACTTTTTAACAAGGAAGTTCGTGGCAGCTGTTTTATGGGACAAACAAGGTGTGTTGTTGGTGTTCATTGAACAAGGCACAACAATAAACTCTGATGTCTGCTATGACGTCTGCTATCAGACACTGACCAAACTTAGGAGAACAATTCAGAAGAAACGAAGTGGCATGAGCTCTGGAGTTGGTTTCTTCCTTGACAATGCTTCGTCGAACACTACTGCACACACTGAATACCTCCTGCAACAGTTAAAGTGGGAGGTTTCTGATCATCCAGCGTACGACCCTGACTTTTTGAAACGGATGAGGAGCTCCAGAGCGTCACAGGGTGCTACAACGACAGGCGATAGAGTTCTACACAAAGGATATTTCAAGCTTGTGAAATGGTACGACAATCGCCTGAATGTACACGAAAAGTATGCTGAAACGCAATTTAACGGGTTTCACTTGTGCGTAACAAAAGTTTCAAAAATAAAGTAGCATCCCTTTAAAAAATTAACGGAAGTTTCTTTCCTAATTGCTCTCGGACAACAGCTTTCTTACAGAGGGTGCAATTGAAAACGCGTGAAATCACCTATCAGAAACCAGCCAAGGCAGGCAAATTTCAATTGCCTTAAGTCTTGCATTTTTAAGAATGCCTAATTAAACTGAGAGAATAAAATGAAAATAATCTGAGTGTCAGTTTCAGTTTGTTATACTGACTTATGTGCCTCAATGACAAAAACAGGCAGGGGTAGGCCGTAAAGCTAACCCAATATTTCAGTACGATGCCAGATCATGTTATAAAACGAAATGATAAAATGCATTTCCTAATTATTTTACCGAGAGGTACGTGACTGTTAATATAATTAATATAGCGTTATTAATGGAAATATAATGAATGCTTTGTCCGCTCCATTCCTTTTACCCTCGCAAACCGCCATTACTGCTTATGTTTCTTTAAGTGGTTGAATCTTGCTGTTTCAACTCCACATTATGCCTTACCTATGTTACTGAGAACCCGGTTTGCTGATACACTAATGACAGCCTCTGTAACTATCCTCAAAACGTTACAATACAAAATAATTAAATTAAACCGATTAAAAGTAACACACATATAACCCAGTATTGCTATCTCAACGAACCCATGCGTTTCCAAGTTTTCCTTGATAACTGTGTTAATGAATTTGCTTGGATCTTTTTGTATAGACTGAGTTAAAACATGTGTTTACAAGAAGCTAAGCCAAATGTTAAAATATTTCTTCTCATATTTGGGTCATTAATTAATGACCCTTAGAAAAGAGTGTGTTCGTATATCCACTAGGTCACAGCCTATTATTACCTTTGTTGGTGTTTATTTTAAGCCTCCTTTGATGCTCTGTGAAATTTTGTGCAGATGGAGTTACTGGCGTTTCCCGTGATGTTGTTCCTGGCCGCACTTCTAATATCAATACATGCTGGTTCCTTAAGATCTTCGTCTAAGGATGAGTTCCATGTCCGGGCCACAACGTTCGCCAGCAAGAGACTTATACAACAGCAACTAGCTACCCAAGCTTCTGACGGAGCCACTACCGAACATGATCAAGTATCCCGACTGTTGGCAGGCGCCAAATCAGCAACTACAAAACGGGTGCTGACATCTGAAGAAACCCAAACACCGGCACCGGAAGAGAGCGACGCAATGCTAATGGCTGGGGCAGGAAGAATCAGGAAGTTCGGACGTAAAATTAAGCGAGGCGATGACGACGACGATGATGACAAAAAGACGCTGTCTCAGCAGATTGCGGACGGCAAGTACGGCCTGATAGAAAAGGAGATCTACGCCACGACTCCCAAGAGACCGGGCATCATTAGCTACGCCTCCAATCCCGAGGTACCTCGAGACACTGCCAAAAACCTTGGAGGTCTCGATGCGGAGGAGATTTGGCTGGCTGAAAACCATGTGCTCGTGCTCCGAGGTGGATTTTTTCCAGAGCATAAGTTCAACAGGACCGACGATGAGGCTACGGCGTGGCCCCCCATTGACAACTATGTTGCACCTCCGAGGCAGGTCAAGATCCCAGCCAATCCAAAGGTATGTCAATGAAGATGGAAGGTTTACCCACACGTTGCCTCACACTATCAAAGTTAGATATTAGTGTGCCGAACTATAATCAGAACGCTATCTCTGTGCTTCATTGATTTAGTAATGTGTACCGCAGTAAAGCTTTGTTTTCCAACAATAAAGTAGTTATACTTTAATTGAAACTACAAAGGTACTAAATATTTAGGTGCTAAGTTTGCCCCGCAATTCCGAACTTCATTCACGGAAGATTTCTACGAAGTTCAATAGTTGCTGATATTTGTTGTCAGTATAATTATTGTACGTTCAAGTGACTATACGAGCCAACAAAACACAGCAGGGTGGAGCCCCTCCCTTGCGATAGTAACTCTTATTCCCATTCTTGTTTTAAATTAAGAAAGAATAATATGATAACTGGCCATATCGTGCCTAGTCAGAAAACTAAAGTTTTTCAACAGTTCCGTATACCATACCGAAATTCCTACACTTGCAAAAGTCTTTACCATGCAAATGAGTCTGATCGGGTACTTTAATGTTTCAGGAATATTAAGGGTACACAGAATAGAAATCTGCAAGTTCTACAAGGTTCCAGAATAATTCTCAAACGGTTTGATGATGGTACATATGTTACTGCATGTATGCATTTGCATGTCCATATCTCTAGCAAATTTTGAGAAAATACCGTTTTGACTAAACCATTTTCATGCAGATAAATTAAACGCCATTTCAGAACATATCAGTATATTAACTTAATGCTACAAAACGTTTGTTTACAGATACGTATTTTACGTCATATATATCATTCCTTTCGAAAATAATTGTTTTCGTTCTACCTTTAAAATAAGTTATAATTCATCGAATTAATTATCCCATATCTTGAGAAATATAATATTTGAAATAATAGGGACATTATGTTCGTTTATACCTTCTGAACTAAAGAAAATTGGAATGAAAATAGCTGCATGAATATAACATCAATAAAAATTATATGCAAATTAAATTAGATATGAAAAACAACCGATTCAACACACACACACACACACGTATATTTAATATTGCGTAAAGAAATTTAAAAACGTCCCACGGTACAAAAATGACTAGTAAAAATATTGTAGACCTTTACACGCGAAAATAATGGCTTAAATTTGTTTACTTTTCTACCAAAGATCACACCCGTGTACACTCAAATCCTCCTTCATCTTTGTAGTGCATTTAACAGTTCACATGCAAAGCACAATTCTATTCCACTCTCTGAAAAACGATTAAACACAGCAAATATACGCATAAAATTAGCTTAATGACTGTATAGCAATACACCCTTGAAATTAATACCATTAGGAAACTTTCAACATGTTTAAAATCTGGCAGCATAAAGCACGGATTGCTTTTAGATCCATGTGTGAATGACACAATGATTAATAGCAACTTTATTTCCCAGGTGCCGCCGCCCTTTCCGGTTCAGCTCAAGGAAGATGGGCCCGCAGAATTCATCGGATTCAACGGCAGCCGGCCACCCTTTCCGCCTCCGTTCTTCCCGCAACCTCCACCAGGTAACGGCTCTTACTTCGCCCCGCCTTTCCCGTTTCCTCCGCCTCCGGGCAACTTCACGCCCGGCCTATACCCGCCGATTCCGCCGGGGAACTTCACTCCCGGGGGAGGGTTCTTCCCGCCTCCGGGAAACTTCACGCCGGGGAGCGGTCCATTCTACCCACCTCCGTTCCCCGGGTTCCCATCAAACGGGTCCCTTCCCTTCCCACCGCTACCGCCACTGAGAAACGGCACTCTCCCCTTCCCTCCACCTCCATTACTGGCCAATCTGCCTCCAGGAGCTGCACTACTTCCACCCCCAAACTTGACGATTCCGTTCGACGAGGACGACCCTTCTCTTTACTATCCGCCGCCTTACGATTTTTTCTATCCAAGTGATAACTCAACCGAAATACCACCCGGTCCCCTCGTGCCAGGCATAGTCCTCCCACCACCTCCAGACTTTTTCGCACCTCTCGAGGAGAAACCTTCATCACCATCGACGCCACCGTTTCCAAACATCAGCACCCAGCTACCTGTGGATCCGCATGCATCTTATCAGCCACCTAAACCGCGACCGCCTCCTGCGAACACTTATCTGCCCATTGCTAGCGATGTTCGCAGGAAGAAACCACGTCCAACCACAGCAATCTCGGCAGGTCCTGGCAACGAAGTACTTAATCGTGTATCTCCTCCAAGCGATGATATATACATCCTTACAACGCCCACGCCACATGAAGCCACTGTAAAACCCAAGCGCCCTAATATCAACATAGCGCCAGATAAGGTCCAAGTGATTCATAAGGGTACATCTGTTGTGGAACCCGCCCCACATCTTCCAGAAGGTTACTATTACGATCAACCTGCAGTGCTTGTAAAACCACCAGAAACCATTTACATTAACAAGTTCCCAGATAAGGTCTACATTAAGAGCGGAGAAAATGACGACGCTCTTTACACAGCCTCTCCGCCTTCAGTGAAGTACAATATACCTGTCAGTGGATACCAACAAAATGTCTCTAGTCCGACTCACAGAGATCGAGGAAGGAGTCACGCCATTTCCAGAGGAAGGACGAAACACATCACCAACACCACCACACCATCTCCACAGTTCTTCATATATTACGATGAACCGCAGCAGGGAGACATAGAGACAAATACTGTTACTCCCTCACCCCAACCCTTCTATATCACCACCCCTGAACCTGTTTACCATTCCTCGATCACTACCAAACCACCTCCGACCGTAACAGCTTCCTACTATTTCTATGAGGAACCTGAAATACAGAATGGCCATCTCAAAGATGTGGTCGACACAGCAACGCCCGAAACTGACGGTGCCTCCAGACAAAGGTCACAACCAAAACACAGAACAAGACCAAGCTATACAACTCCTACTAAAATGCCAGTTCACTTAGCTCAACCAGAATATATCTTAACAAATGCAGGGCCACCCCAGTCTTCTGGCAGACAGAATGTGGCAAGTCATCGTCATGGAAAGCAGCAACAGCAAGCACCCCAGTTTTCCGTATTCTCTGATTTGCTAAGTTTGCTATTTCCCAGTTCCACACCCCCTTCACAGTATTATTACTTTAATGATAGCCCTAGAGATATTTCTTATAACATCCAGAGCCACACTACACCACAGCCATCAGTGAGAACTACGGCACCTCAACACGTCAAACATGCTCCTCTTTCCAAGTTAGCTTACTTTACGACACCCAGTCCAGATTATGTATATGAGGATCAACCTCAACAACCAGTATTCTACAATGCACCACAGTCACCCCAAACCATTTTTCACTATAGTTATGAGAGTGGCAATGCATTCCAAGGTCAAAGACAGGAGCCTCTATCCTATTCTACTTCCAAACCAAGAACCCGACCACAAACCACAATCAGTCATCCCTCAACCACACCAAGAACTGTGTATGAGTTTAGTTATGAGCAACAGGATGCACATACACGTAACCCACTTCTGCAAGCATATTATACTTCATCACTGCAATATGAACATCCTGAAGATGTTACTGCTGTGAGTCCAACATCACATTATGGCTATGAAAATGAAGGTACTCAGAAACAGCACCAAACAACACCACAAACAAGGCATTACCCAACACCCTCACCTCAACCCATTCAATCGATTGTCTATCCCACTGGTAATCCTTTTCATGCATATTTCACAAAGCAGGATGAATCTCTTCTGGATGACATTACTAAGAAGTACTTCACCATATTTGGCCAAAAGTTTGGTTCCAATGAAGAAGGTACGACACCCCTTCCTCCGCAGGTTTCAGACATACAGACACAGTCAAAGAAACCATATTCTGCTGCAGAGATTCAACAATATTACACTACTCCTAAGCCAAACTATAGAAGCAATGCTCAAGATTCATCAAGGAATGTTCCACCAATATCCCTGGAAAGTGATATAAATGTTAACTACCAAAATCCTCCTCCACCAAATCCTTATGCTGAGATCATCAATCCTGAACAGTTACAAAAACCACAGAATCGTGATGGTGGTGGTGCCTTTGTTTCCTATAAATTCCCTGGTGATGGTGGTCATGTATTCTTCATAACTCCTCAAGTAGTGAGAGGCATCACAGGAGAAAATAATGGAGGTTACATTTATCCCATTCCCCACCAGAGTGCTCACCAAATTGGAATTCAGTATAGAAGGAGAAAACGGAAAGAAGAAAGATGATCTAGAGGTATAAGTGTCAAGAGCACCAGTTATTGAAATGGTTGCTATGCAATCAGTGATATTACATAGTAGCATCTTTGTGTGTATGCTGTTTTTATGTGAACCAAGATGCACTATGCAGTGAGTTCAAGTCTGAAAGTCACAAATACATTCAATGATATTTTAGGGAAATACTGTTGTATAAAACAAGCATGAGTGTTTGAGTAATGATAAGAGTGTAAACTATAGTGATTCAATTTAAGAACATATGCTCCTTTAGATAACTACTCAGAACTTGAAAGTAGAACTATTAGGGAGACACACACATGATGATCTGCTTAACTTTCAAATTGTACTGTACTTGCAAGTAAGAAAAACAACACTCTTTTGTTTTATTAGGAGGAAAGATAGATGCTATTTAAAAATTGATGTAAGTGAACAAACCACACTAAGATGTAAAAAACAGAAGGGACAGTTCCTTACATTTTTTTAATCGAGATGGTGAGGTGCCATGTTAACTCTTAGTGAGGACAAACAATGCTTCTCTGAGTTTTAATTTTTTTTTTCACTTAGAGCATACTGAAACTAATAATGTTTTAATGGAGGCTTATTCAAAAACTAATAAGGTAAAGTAAGCCATATCACAATTTCTCGCTTCATACATTTCATTTTTGAACTAATTTATTTAAGAATTATGTATTCATAGAATGCCTTGTTTAGTTTGCCACTGTTTCTCTAGCAGCAGTCACAATAAACTATTATGTGTGCTTTTAAAAACATTTTTTTTCTGTAAGTATATGTTAAATTTAAGAAGTATATGTCAGAAGTAAAAAATTCAGGTACAATACCTACAGGATAATCAGGTAAACAAAATAATAATAAGAAGAAATGCTATATAACTGTATATGACAGCACGAAACTCACTGCTCAAAATTTGTATTTACTAGTGTTCTATTATTATAATCAATGAATTGATGAGGTTGTTAACAAAGCAACCAAAATGACATGCATTCCTGATCCCATACTTTTACAGCTGTTCTGTACAAATGAAATGGTAAGTTTCTGCAACTGTGAAGCATGCTTACATAGACTACTTCCTGCTTTCCTTGCTCCATGAATTTTCTCCTTGGGAAATGCTAAAGTTAGTAGCCCATGAATCCTGTCACTTCTAGGAAGCATATAAAAAATATCACTTTCTATTGCTATGCATAACAGCTTGTCATAGTGTAACTGAAAGTAAAGCAACATGGCAAGCAAAAAGGCACAGAAAAGCAATGTCTATTGTGCAGTATCTCCAACTTTAGAAAAGATAAATGCATAACCCAGTTGAATTAAGGCTTGCTTCACATGAGGGAGATGAACAAGTAACACCTTGATACTCATTTCAAATATGCTTGTACTAATCATACTTTCCACATAGATTTGCTTTACTGCAAGTGATCTTAGTAGTGTTAACTTTACTCAAAAGTTTTGGTTTATCTACTACCTCTTTTACAATTATCAGGACATGGAAAGAAAGAAACTAAGTTTCTTGTACATAAGTAAATTTGTGTGCAGTAAAGAAATAAAGTACCTTAGAAAGCCAAGATATAGCACCATAAGAAGTACAAATAGTTTATTCAAACAACCTAGTATCTAAACAGTAGTGCTGCCAAGATTCACATTGGAAAAATTAAGGAATACAATAAAAGTTTCCAAAACTGAAAAGTTAGACAGTACAAAAATATTTTTATTCAACAGCTATGCCATTATCTTATTAAGGGGAATTGGAAATTCCGTTCTCAGTGTTAAAATTTGATAAGTTACTGCAGCTTTTTTGACAGAACAAAAAGTTTTGGCTTTTGCCAAAAAACTTATACAAAATCTTCCATAATTTCCATGTCTTGAAGCTTACTTTCATAATTATGCTATTCAGCAGCTTAACTGCTACATTTTAAACAGAATAAAACTTTCCAAAGCAATTGATGCAGTAATTTCTTGTAAAAAGTTACATGATATAGAAAAATATATAATGTTTCAAGAAACTTGGACATTTGCTGAATTACTCTCAGAACTAAAAGCAACATTCAGAAACAACGAATTTAGCCTTTCAAAAGCACCGAGGTAGCAACCATGTTTTTACAGCTCAGCCAAAAAATTACAAAAATAAAAGTTTGCCTACCAAATGGCATCCTTTTAGCTCATATGATATGAAGTGGATTATGCCAAAATCAGGAACATTTAATTTTTATTGATGTTTAAAGAAATATTTTCAAGTATTTAAAAAGTTAACTTCTAGGTTGTGCATCACAACAAAACTTATATCACCTTATTTAGAAAAGCCAAAGGATTATTCTCACTATTTATCTGAAAGACATAAAACAATTAACATTACATGGGAATCCTGTCTATCACACACGCCCACACGCACGCGCACACGCACACACACACACACATATATAAGAGCTGAGAACATGATTTAATTAAATGAATGAGGAGTACAGGGGAAAAAACAATTGAGTCCACCTTTTATGATTAAACAGCGGTGGTGTAAATAATAGCAGAAAGTTTTAGGTTATATTAAGTTTCTTAATCGCCCAAATAAAGCTGGATTTGTAGGTATATTCAGGAGTTTGATGTTATGCTATTATATTGACTTAATATTACATTTCAACATGGCAAAATATAGTCTGTTGAAAAACTGCTCAGATATGTGTGAGAAGCAGTGTTGAAAGACAATATAATGACAAGCCATAAAGGGAACTTATTTCCAAATTTTTTGTTTTTAATTTAAAGAAAATTTAATACCTTACACAGCAAAACTGTTTTTATGTCAATTTTAGTATAGAAGATATCTTTTATCTTATTATGTTACTGATATATATCACGACGTCAATTTGGAAACTAACCTCTGTTGTAACATAGCTCAGGATGTATAAGTGCTGCCACTTTTACATCGTTGTGCAGCATAATCACATGCACGTCTAGCCAGCCGCACTAGCGAGAACATCGTGCTGCTATGTGTTTGCTCACTATAATCTTACAAAATGAGTGCCAAGCTAGAAAATTCTGCCAAATGCGAGGTGTATGGTGTTATAAGATTTATTTAAAAAATTAGATGAGCCATTCTAAACAAACATTGCAGTATGCTGACATCCGGTGTTGTGCTTTTGCATGATAACACTCAACCTCACAGTGTTCAAAAAACTCAGGAACTTTTGAATAACTTTAAATAAGACAGTTTTGATCATCCCCCAGACTTGGTGCTGAGTGATTTTAATCCCTTCAATCATATGAAGAAGTGGCTTGCATCACAACACTTCAATAACGACAGCTTTCAAAATTTTGTGAATGGTTGGCTAGGTAACCAGGCGGATAAATTTTATGTAGAAGGACTTTGTAAATTAGTGAAACGCTATAACAAATGCCTGAATTTAAATGGAAAATATGTTGCAAAATAGTACAAAGCTGTAGTTTTAAGTTGTATATAATAAAATACTGATTTCTATTAAGGCTTTTTATTTATAGCCAAACGGAGGTTAGTTTTGAATTGTCGTGTGCGCGTGCGTGTGCGCGTGCGCGTGTGCATGTGTGTGTGTGTGTAAAGTTGGACACTTGTTAAAAAATTGAGAGGTGCTGTAAACAGCGATTTTCAAACATTTACATCATGGATGTATGATCTGCCAAATTCAGCAAACATTCCCCTTTTGGCAGTGGAATATGCTAATATAAGACCATGAAAGAATACAAAATCTCTTAAATGTGTTTATTTACCAATGAATTGAGTCAGTTGCTGCCAAATCATTCTGAAACAACATATAAATAAAAATAGAATTACAAGCCATATGAAAAGCATTACAGCTTCCAAATCCAGAGTCTCAGTGTTCGATTCCCAGCTGGAGGATGGGAACTTCTCTTTAGCCAGGATTATTCTCCATCCTCCCTAGAGTCTAGAAGTATGAGTGAGAGTGTAAATGTGTGTGCAAATTTAATGTTTATAAAGAAAATCCAATGTAAACACACAATATAATAGATGGGTAGAATCAATTCAATGCTATAGTTGGAATTTGAACTACGGATCTTCTGGTTTGTGTCCAGTTACTCTCAACTGAACTACCACGACAAGATGCCGGCACAGCATTAAATTTCTCAACTGACTCACATTTTTCCAGGTAAGCTGAATTTTTCAGTCTGATTCCACCTTTCCAACCTTGTCCTATTCAAGGCTTTGTGAAAGACCAATTAATTACCAATATAATGGATGTTAATAACAGGCATGATCAATAGACTGTATGAGCTCATTTGGCAACACAAAGTTTATAAAATTGGGATTTATATTTAGAATTGATAAGGTTCATCTCTCATTTTGGAGATTGATTCTTAATGCATATTTGGTATATTTGAACTTGAACACAGGTATGGTTGAAAATCCAGCTTGACAGAAAACATAATGCAAAAGGCAGGAGGTGCAAGCTTAACTCTATTTTCTTTTTTTGGAGTTGTTATTTATGCATGCTCTTTAACTGCTGTGGTCCTTAGTGTCCCATTCTGTATTGGGCGTAAAAGACCAGTAATTTTGCTCAGAAACCTCTTTATCAGGTTTGAGGTTCTTTTACGTGCTGTAATTCTATGATACAGGACCACCAGCTTTACTTTCCTTCCGAAGGAAGCCATGCTAAGGATTTTTACGTCCCAAAAAAATCCATCGTCCTCCATCGGGTTTGAACCCACGACCTAGGGAACTAGAGGCTAGCATGGTAACCACTACACCACGGAGGATAAGCAACTTAACTCTAAGACACTCATTCTTCTTAGAATCCAAAATTCAGACTACTGAAAAAAGAAGAGGGAATTTCACTATGTGGTCTGAGAAAAACTGAAATTTGATGGGGAATTTGTGTTCCATGAATTTATGCTTTTATCCTGTGAAAAATTCCTTTCAAAATGGACAAAAAAAAGGTTTGCCAAGTGCTCCTTAAACACAAATTTGATTTTTACTTTTCTACTGTTTATCTAAAGTAGCGGAAATACTGTATTCCACCCTAAAATTCCATATCAAGATTTCACTGGAAATACTTTTATGGTCCCTAAAATCATCCTCCACAAAAATTTAAAAAAAAAAAAATGTTGAAAGAGAGAGCGGGGGAACAGCATAGCTGAAATAGGAAATGTCAAACACACAAACACATACCAAACTTATCATTTATTTCTTTTTTCAAGGATGAAGGATTAAGTTTTCACAGATTTCTACCTACCAAAAGCAAACATTTACATGAAAAAATGTTATTTTTATTTTCTCAAAAACGACTCTTAAGACTTTTATTAAAATATCCAGACACTGATGTTGCATTCACATGACTTTCTCTGCTCATACTGTTCTTACAAAAGCGTGTTCTTCTATTTCTTGTTAATTGAGATAAAGTTTCATTAAACATTTATACATTTTGTGCTAGGTATAATGACACAGTACAAGCGAGTAAGATTTTTTAAAAAGCATGTCACTATGTGATGGCTCTGAATTTATTCCATCCTCTTTGCATGACCATGAGAACAATGAATAGCAACTTGCCACTAGCAAAAGGTAGAAGTATTTGAAATTCAAACCATTAACAAAGAATATCACAGATATATTTAACATCAACCCTCCCCCAAACATATAGAAGAAAATTGAAATAAACTGTGTACTTTAAGGAGATCTACATTTTTTACGCAGTAAGATTTTGTCTATCTCTTACGGTTTACTAATTGTAGACAAAAGTCATTCAGAATGAAGGAGGACATCACAGCGTATTCCCAGAAAATGTAACATATATATTATTTAGAATGCAAACATCTTAAACATATGTTATTTTAAACAAAATTGCTAGAGCCATTTTTTGGAAAATAAAACATAATGCAATTTTTTTCCCTCTCTTTCTAAAGGAATTACTTTCTTTTGAAAGCTAACACTTATGTGATAGTTGTAAAATGTTGAAAAGGTATGTCAAACCAAACACCATGTGGATTTTCTTTCTTTCTTTTTTTCTGCCCCTTTAATTATTTTCTTCTATGTGGTATAAGTGCAGTTCTTATGTAAGTTAGAAAAAGCATGCAAGATTACAGTATTACTGAACAACTAACACGAACTACAATAACATAGAACAGAGGATTATTTAGTAAGTTAGAAAAAGCATGCAAGATTACAGTATTACTGAACAACTAACACGAACTACAATAACATAGAACAGAGGATTATTTAGCTCCAAATTAATACACATTATTATATTATAATTTATATAATTATTAGCAAAATCAACTTGCAGTAAATAATCAGAAGTTCATGTGAGAAGTTTCATAAAAAAAGTCTGTTGCT
This sequence comes from Deroplatys truncata, assembly GCA_030765065.1. Taxonomy (NCBI): domain Eukaryota; kingdom Metazoa; phylum Arthropoda; class Insecta; order Mantodea; family Mantidae; genus Deroplatys; species Deroplatys truncata. Next base: position 48,119,605 of record CM060984.1, on the reverse strand, counting down.
CCCAAATGTTATAAATAAGTAACAACAGCAAGCTCAAACTCTTATATAAGTTTACTTACTGCAGTAACAATTATTTCACAAATTAAAATAAAAACTCTGAATTTACATTAATGGCCAATTTTTTTTTAATTTGACATCCTTTAACTTGGTAGGACGAATTGTGATAATTTGAGAGAAATTATGTTTAGATGAACCCAGAGTCTACAGAGCTTCAAGTTACCAGATATTTCCAATCTGAGGACAATAAAAAACCTTGAAGAAAACTTTGTTCATTTAACTCATTCAACCAAGATTTGAATTCTGACCCTTTCAATTGTGAGGCAGATATACTACCCCCACAGCACAGCAGACTCTATTCTTTGATTGGCCAAAATTTCAGCAAGTTTAATTACTTCCTGTGCTGCCCCACTTGTTGTTAGTGTCACTGCATTCCTAGAGAAGCTGGAATACAAAGGTGCCTAAAGGGAGAATTATATTAAGAGGGCAAAGAGGTACAAACACAAGCTTTAGCAAATCACTCACATTTTCAAAGCTTATAAATCATTTTACCAATTTTTATTTTTTACTTGCTATTTACTCATAGTAAGTACAGCAAGTATTGCATTCCACCCAAAAACTTGATACCAAGATTTCACCAGAAATACACATTTGGATGCTCCCTGAATAAAAAGAAAGCATTTTTAGAAAAAGATGTGTTTAGTATTTATGTGAACAGCATAACTCAAAATGAAAAGTCTGTTTAACATCAAACTTGGTATTTAAGTTCAGTATCTTCCAAGGATGTTGACACAAAGACTTTCATGAAAATCCTCCCACACCAAGGTATCCTTTACATGTCAAATTTTTGTTATTTTTTATTTTCTCAAAAATTTCTTTAACAGTTTTGATTAAAATATCACATATTTAAGGTATTTTCATGACAAATAAAATGTATATCTTGAATTTTCACTCTGCATTCTGAGTGACATTTGATTAACTGGTAAACCATAAGAGAGAGAACAAACTCTTACCAAACAAAAAATGTAGATCTTCTTAAACCGCACAATTTTTTTTTTAATTTTTTTTTTTTTTTTTGGTGGTTTTAATCACTTTCAAGATATTCTTTGTTATTAGTTTGAACTTTCAAATACTTATACTTTTTTAAACTGATAAAGAGCATGGAATTTCAAAGCCATCACACAGCGATATGCTCATTAAAAATCTGACAATCACTTTACTACTGTGTAATGTGTAAATGTGAATTGAAAGTTTATCTGGATTAACAAAAAATAGAGAAAGTCATGCAAGTGCAACACATCAGACTTTTCACTATGGCTTGTAATGATAGCATTGGTCAACACTGATTCTGCGGCATTTTTGGCCATCACATCTAGTTTTTATGATAAGCAATGTGTCTATGGTGCTAAATTCATTCAGCTTATACAGCTTTCTGCTACTTTTCAAAATGTTACTCTTTCACCCAGATGTTTATGTTCCCAGCACTTATCAGTTTTGTTCTATGTGTCAGGTGTGTCTTCTTGTGGGGTATTTATGTTAACATTTACAGATATCATAGATCTCAACTTCAGTTGAGCTGAAAACTTGTGTTAATATGCACGTTCATCATCTATATGTGTACTGCTAAAATAAAAGTTTGAGTATGGCTTCTTCATCAAGATTACACAGGAGACAGTGTCTACAAACTCCTCAGAAGTTTTGTTACATTTGTGGATGTTACGTGTTTGACAGGAAGGTATGTAAAATAGACTCACAAACAAAGAAACTATATTACCCATATTTCAAAGAGAAAGCTGGTGATTAGGATAAATCATTTGCACCTCATATTGCATGTAACGCTGTGTTGAGGGATTACAATTATTGGTATGAAGGAAAACGACGGCAATGTTGTTTGCCAAACATGATATGGAGAGAGCAGAGAATCACCATGACGATTATTACTTTTGCATATGCAAAGTTGTTGGCTACAATAACCAAAAATACAAGGCAGGAATTAAATATCCAAATCTGAACACAGCTACACGGCCTATTCCTCATGGACCCAAACTACCCATACCTACATAACCAGCAGACCTTAATTTTAGTGAAACTGAAAGCAACTCCGTGACTTCCAACAATGAGTTGGTTTCTGATCCAGAAGAATTTGGCAATTCACCACAACAGTTTAATCAATTTGAGTTAAAATGATTTAGTGAGGGATTTAGGCCTCACAAAGCAAAAGAGTGAATTACTGTGCTCAAGGCTACAGGAGAAGAATTTATCATCACCTGGTGTTACAGTTTCATGGTACAGGAATTGTGAAATGCAGTTCCACAAGTACTACACAGAAAATCAACTTGTGTTTTGTGTGGATGTGTGTAATCTTATTCAACAGTTGGATAAGAAGCATATGAGCCAAGTAACTAGCATCTTTTTACTGATTCCTCCAAACGATGATTTAAGGCAGCGTTACTTCATAATTGCAACAAGTTAGCTTCAATACTGCTTGCACATTCTATAAACCTAAGAGAGTCTTATAAAACTCTGAAGTGTGTTCTTAAGAAAATTAAGTACTGTGACCATGAATGGCAAATGTGTGGTGACTTAAAGGTCATGGTCTATTACTAGAACAACAGGGAGGATACACAAAATTCTTTTGTTTTCTTTGCAAATGGGATAGCAGGGTGAGGAGAAACTGACCAATGGCCTGAGAGGTAGCAACTGGAGCCTGGATCAAAAATGCTACTATGTGCCTCTTGTTGATTGTCAAAAATGTCTACTCCCTCCATTGCATATAAAACTTGGCATGGTGAAACAATTCGTGAAAGCACTTTACAACTTTTGTCACAGGCTAAAATCAGACAGGGAGTATTTGATGGACCACAGATAAGGAAATTAATAAAAGATGTTAATTTTACCAGCTCTATGAATTAAATTGAAAAAGATGCTGGAATGGATTCAGGCAGGTTGTTAAGAAATTTCTGGGCACTGTGAAAGACCCTCAATACAAAGAAATTGTTAGAAATATGCTGGAAAATTTCAGACTGCTTGGCTATAATACAGTTTGAAGCTTCATTTCCTCAAAACACTCTTGACTCTTCCTGTCGAATTCAGGAGCTGTCAGTGATGAGCATGGTGAAAGGTTTCACCAGGACTTGAAAGTTGTAAAGATGTTGAACGACATTATCAGGGACGTACATATAATAGATGATTGCTGCTGGTGTCTTGCACGTGACAAACCTACCAGAGAACACTCGAGAAAATCACGTACATGAAGTTCCATGGGAAAAGAAGAAGGGTGCACAAGATAACTAACATACATTCTCAAATTCAGGTATGCTTTCATGTTATTCTTTTTCTTTATTTTCTTCAAAAGTTGTATGAGTGTGTAGTAATATTTTTGCAAATTTTACAATTATATTTTCATTGAACATTGTCATATTGCCAAAACGAGATGTGCTACAAAAAACGGAATGCATTTTGGAATTCTGTGCACTGAAATTAGTAAAAGTCACCTATTTTTAATCGTAACACAGAAAAAAAATTTTAATTTGTAACCTAGTGTACGTAATGTAGTAATTTTTTAAAAATATTTCATACTCAATTAATAACCTTTGTTTTTACTTTCTCTGCCATCTATGTACAGAAGGCAAGAGAGAGTATTGTATTACACCCAAAACAATCAATGCAGAGATTTTATCTGAAATACATTTTTAAAGCCCCTTGAATTAAAAAAAAAAATATTTTAGAAAAAGGTGTATATGTGGGTGTGCGTGAGTGAGCAGCAGAGCAAAAAATTAAAAAGCTGGATAAATAGCAAACTTTGTATTTAATTTCAGAATTTCCCAAGTAGCACACAAAGATTTGCAAGAATATCCCCCCCCCAAACCATCCTTTACATGGAACATTTTTCTAAATTTTTTTATTTTCTCAAAAATAGTTCAAACAATTTTAATTAAAATACCACATGTTTAAGATATTCACAAATAAAATGTATATGTCAAATTTTCTGGGAATAGCCTGTAAAGTCCTCTTCATTTTTAAGGAATTTTGTGTAACTTTGCATAACTGGTGAACTATAAGTAGACAAAAACATACTACACAAAAAATATAGGTCTCTTTAAAACATATGATTTATTTAAAATAGTTTTTTTTTAATCAATGGCAGCAGTCACTCCAAGATATCTATTGTTATTGGTTTGAATTTTCAATACTTTTGTCTTTTTTAAAGTGGTGATGATTTTCAATTGTTTCTAGCGAAACATGGAAACAGTATGGAATTTCTAGATCAGCATTGAGCAATCCAGTTTTTTAACATCTGAATATCAATTTGGTTTCTCTTACCTCCATTTTGCCTTCAACAAAATGTGTAAGGAATTTAGAAACTATATAAAAATAAACAATAAGTAAAGAAAGTCATGTGAATGTAACACACATTTTTTTAAACTGCAGGTCACATTTATCCAGTTAACTGTTAAGGAAGAATTATCCTATACATCTCTTTAAAATTTATTTGGGTTATCACATGAATTCATATAACATTACTTATTTCTCTCAATTAATTTTTTAATAAACTCCAATTTTGGTAACAAAGTAAGGCCTTTCCAAGCATACCAAAAGAAAATGATGAGTTAAAAACTTCCCTGCGAATAAATATGCATCTACTTCTTATGAAAAATGCTACCACGCTTCATGAATTTAGTTGAATCATTTCAGAGAATGAGTGGAATAACTCTTGAAAAATATGACTTCTGGAAAAAAGAGATAAAGGTTTGTTGTCCTACCATGCTTGTTTAATCTGAGCTCACCCCATTCATAACCACAGGCTTAGCTATGCTCTCATCAACATCCTACTTCTAGCCTTGAAACAATGCATGCGCACGTACGCACACACACATGGATATACAGGGTGTAAATAAATAACACTGCATGGATTTTACTGGCAGTATATGGTTTCTAGTCAATCAATTTGAAATAAACCAATGGTCTACAAAGGCAAGTTACTGAGTTACATGTATTCAAAGTAATTAGAGACTAGGATCAATATATCAAAATCAGAACTAAAATAATAGTTTGTATTAAAATTGAAGTTCAGCTCGTTAGGGACTTAGGGACCTGTCTTTTAACACTGAATAAGGATTTCTAAATTTTGCCGTTACCAAATTCGCTGTAAGTGTGGACTTAACATATGGCTACATGCCACTACAATGGATAACAGGTGGTGGGGAATGGCTAAACATGCGTAGAAAGATTACTGTACTGTGGCCGAACTGCTAGGCTCAGTTGGCAATGTTTGTGCACTAGGTCAATAAGGAGAATTTGAATCCAGTTAACCAGATGAAACAAATCCACTCATCTTTAAACTAAGCAATAGTACTAAGTACTATGACTCCCCAAAAAAGATGCTGAAAATGTATGAGATGCATGACGTACACCTAATACTGCCACCAACTGACCTTGATACACCTGGCAGGACACTAAACACCACCATATAGTATGGTTGTTTCTTACTCAGTCTAATGCAAGGAGGGAAAAGTGGGGAGGAGCCAAGAGAACAGAAAACAAACAGTGCAGCAAGAAATGTGTATGTGGAGGAGGGAGTGATGCAAGTGATAAGTCGGGAATTATTAAGAGTGGAAAGTGTTAGCCAAGCAGAGGAAATTGCAAGAAGGCAGGGGTTATAAATAATAAAGTTGAGAGAAGGAAGGGTAATGTAACAGAGGGAGGGAAGTGATGATCAGGTACCCAGAATTACTAGACTTAATATAAATATCAGGATAAACCAAAGAAGGGAAAGGGGATAAATTTGATGTTCTGAAATGTCGAAGGCATTAAGAGTAAGATATACAACAGGGAAATCCAAAATGTAATGGGATATATGGACATTGGATAGAGAATATGGTTGGAAGAAAGGGGAGAAATAGAGCTAAAGGATTACAAATTTATAAATAAAATTGCCAGTAAAAAGCACGAGCACGGAAGAGCTTCAGGAGGAATTGGTATATTTATTAGAGAAGACATGGGCATAAGTGTTGAAACAGAAGTGATAGAAAACAAGGCTAACAAGGTTATGACTGTTAATAAAACAAGGTAAATAAGATAAATGTAAATATTGGAATATATGTAGTACACAACTCCCCAAAAACATCAAACTTTTACGAGAATAACCTATATAGAATTATAGGTGAGGACATAGCAGAAATCAGAAACAAGTGGTCAGACATAGAGTTTATTATAATGGGAGACTTTAATGCAAGAATAGAGGGGGGGGGAGCTGCACATTACTAGGAAGTGCCATAATATGGGAAGGAGAAAAAAAAAACGAAGTAAGTGAATAAAAAAGCAGAGATAAAGTAATAAGTAAGGAAGGAAAAAAGTTATTAGAATTCTGTGAAATAATCTGTTAAATGTAATGGGTCAATAGGAGAGGACAAATAAGGAGAATTTACATTTGCAAGTGCAAATGGGCAAAGTGTAATAGACTATCTGTTATGCAGTGAGGAATCAGAGGAGAAAATTAGGAAATTTAAAATCAGATACGAGATAGTAAATAGCAGCCATTTACTGTTAACAATGGAATTAAAGGTAGAAGAACAGGAAGCAGTAGATAAGGGGGTAACAAAGATGAGATTACAAACCTATAAATGGAAGGAGGAACTAGAAGAAAAGTTCACAAATGATTTAAATTCAAAGGTAAGCCAAATTATAGAATATGGAATAAAGATGAATCTATATGAAGGAAAAACGTAGAAAGCACTAGAGTTAATGGAACTAATAGTAAAAAGAGCAGGGACAGATATGGAAATAAAACAGGGAAAGATACAGGCAAATTATGGATGGTATTATGAAAAGTGTAAAAATGCAAAAAAGGTTTTCAAAGAACTTATTAAATGGAGGGTATTGGAAGAAGAAGATAGGCAAAATTTGATGATTTACAAATGGGAATATAAATGCTTGTTAGAGACAAAGAAAACAGATGGCAAGAAAATATAGAAAATAAACTAAAGCGGGCAACTGAAAAGGATAGTAAAAATATATGGGAAATAGTAAGAAGGATAAGCAAGAAAAGAGGGGAAAAAAACAAAATCACACCAACTGAATGAGTAGAATATTTTAAAAACCTGATTGGTGAAGGGGTAGAGTTAAGGTTAGAGCATAAAATATTTGGACAAGAGGTGATAACAAACAAAAAATTAGACAGGAGACATATCTACAACTACAAAACATAAAGAAAGGGAAAGTGGTAAGAATAGATGGAGTACAAGGAGAATTTTGGAGAAAATACGGTGAAACTCAAAAAGGATTACAATTAATAACAGAATTACTAAACAAAATAAAATTAAAAAATGACATACCAGAAAGCTGGAAAACAAGAGTATGATGTACCAATTTATAAAGGGAAGGGAGGAGTAAATAGGCCTAAGAACTATAGAGGAATAAGTCTACTATCTATAATAGGGAAGGTGAAGATATAGAACGACAAGATATATGGGGAAGCCTTGAAGATAAGAAATCATTAAGCTTTTATAAATTGATAAAGAAGGGATGGGGAAGAGAGAAGTACGTTGATTGCTGTAATAGACAAGAAAGGGAAGGATTAAAATGGATGAGAATAGGATCAATGCATTTAAGAGGGATAAGAGGCAGTGGAAGAGGAATATGCGAGCTGTGTGGAGGAAGAGTAAATACAGAACACTATATGACAGAATGGGAAATAAGGAGCCGGAGGGAAAGAAAGTGGGAAAAGAAATGGGAAAATATGGATAGGAAAATAATAGCTATAAAAATCACGTATATATTGTAATGAAAAGAAGCTAGAAACAGTGATGTGTATTGAATTTATTTAAAGGTGAGTCGGAATTGTTACACTAACATCACTTAAGTTTACTCACTTAACATGTTTCGGGAAACAGTTGTTCCCATCCTCAGAAGGTTAATTCGACTGGCCCGTGTTGTTGGTGTTTCCGTTTTTTGGACTGGATCCTGTGGTGGCATCTTGTGGTGGAGAAATGTACTTCCAGAGAGGATTTGGTGGCGGCAAATCAAAATTCATTAGATTTGTGTTGTGTTTTAGAATGGTGATCTTCTCCCATGCATCTAATTCGGCTGCAAATTTGGCTGGTTTGACTAATGTAATATTGGGTTTGATGTTGTGATTAGTGATCCAAAAATGGTGTGAAACTGCAGATTTGTCCATTTGTTTGTATTTAATACATCTCATGTGCTCCTTTAGCCTAGTTTCTAAGTTTCTTTTTGTCTTACCTATGTATACTTTATTGCAACCTGAACAATTGATTTTATAGATTCCAGCTTTTTTGTCTTGTGGAATGGGGTCTTTTAACTTGTTACAAAGTAATTTCTCTATGTTAAATTTGTTCTGTGGAGCTAGGCTGATGTTATGTTTCATGAAAATCTTCTTAAATTTGTGAAATGTTCCTGGGTGGTATGTGAATTTCTTGAACTTTAGCTCTTTATCTTGCTGGCTGAGATTTGTTGTGTTTCTGATGTGCATCTGTCGTTTGAATTTTGCAATTTTTTTGTCAATAGTTGCTTTGTTGTACCCATTATGTATTGCTGTGTCTACTATATGCTGGTATTCTAACTGGTATTCTTTTTTATTTAAGGGGGTATATACCAGTCTATGTGTTAAGCTAGTAGAGTATGTTGGCTTCCTGTATATGCCAAAGGTTAGGTTCTTTTGTTCTCTGATGATTTTTAGGTCTAAAAATGGTAGCATGCCTTCTTTTTCTATTTCTATGGTGAATTTTATTGATTGGTTCTGTAGGTTTAGTAAGGCTAAGGAGTCTTGTATGAACCTATTAGGGACAACAGCGAAGATGTCGTCAACATATCTGTGCCAAACTTTAAACATGTATGGAAAGGAAGTTGTTATGTGTATTTCTAAGTAGCTCATAAATAAATCTGCCAAGAAGGGTGAAAGTGGGTTGCCCATGGTTAGACCAGTTGGTTGTTGATAGAACTTCTTATTGAAACTAAAACAATTTTGTGCAATGCATAGATTGGTAAGTTGTATGAGGTCTTCTATTTCTTCTTCAAGTAGGTTAGTCTGCTGTAGCCATTTCTTTAATTGACGAAGGAGTTGATCTGTAGGGACACTTGTCACTGCACTATTTCCAAGTGTCCCTACAGATCAACTCCTTCGTCAATTAAAGAAATGGCTACAGCAGACTAACCTACTTGAAGAAGAAATAGAAGACCTCATACAACTTACCAATCTATGCATTGCACAAAATTGTTTTAGTTTCAATAAGAAGTTCTATCAACAACCAACTGGTCTAACCATGGGCAACCCACTTTCATCCTTCTTGGCAGATTTATTTATGAGCTACTTAGAAATACACATAACAACTTCCTTTCCATACATGTTTAAAGTTTGGCACAGATATGTTGACGACATCTTCGCTGTTGTCCCTAATAGGTTCATACAAGACTCCTTAGCCTTACTAAACCTACAGAACCAATCAATAAAATTCACCATAGAAATAGAAAAAGAAGGCATGCTACCATTTTTAGACCTAAAAATCATCAGAGAACAAAAGAACCTAACCTTTGGCATATACAGGAAGCCAACACACTCTACTAATTACATAAAAAATAAGAGTTTCAATCCAACCACACACAAACATGCAGTACTAAACAGCCTAACACATAGACTGGTATATACCCCCTTAAATAAAAAAGAATACCAGTTAGAATACCAGCATATAGTAGACACAGCAATACATAATGGGTACAACAAAGCAACTATTGACAAAAAAATTGCAAAATTCAAACGACAGATGCACATCAGAAACACAACAAATCTCAGCCAGCAAGATAAAGAGCTAAAGTTCAAGAAATTCACATACCACCCAGGAACATTTCACAAATTTAAGAAGATTTTCATGAAACATAACATCAGCCTAGCTCCACAGAACAAATTTAACATAGAGAAATTACTTTGTAACAAGTTAAAAGACCCCATTCCACAAGACAAAAAAGCTGGAATCTATAAAATCAATTGTTCAGATTGCAATAAAGTATACATAGGTAAGACAAAAAGAAACTTAGAAACTAGGCTAAAGGAGCACATGAGATGTATTAAATACAAACAAATGGACAAATCTGCAGTTTCACACCATTTTTGGATCACTAATCACAACATCAAACCCAATATTACATTAGTCAAACCAGCCAAATTTGCAGCCGAATTAGATGCATGGGAGAAGATCACCATTCTAAAACACAACACAAATCTAATGAATTTTGATTTGCCGCCACCAAATCCTCTCTGGAAGTACATTTCTCCACCACAAGATGCCACCACAGGATCCAGTCCAAAAAACGGAAACACCAACAACACGGGCCAGTCGAATTAACCTTCTGAGGATGGGAACAACTGTTTCCCGAAACATGTTAAGTGAGTAAACTTAAGTGATGTTAGCGTAACAATTCCGACTCACCTTTAAATAAAGCTATAAAGATGTTGACAGGGAAAGAAGAAAAGAAAATCAAGGGCATGGGAGAATTTTTAAAGAAGGTAAAGGAAAAATGGCCCAAAAAAGTAAGAGAGGCAAAGAAAGAAGGGCCGCTCAGAGAGCGATAAGGACTGGGAGCCAAGCAATCTGAGTGGCTGAATAAGAAGACAAGCACCAGACAAATTGTACGTAAGATGTAGGGGTATGAGAAATATATATGGTATAAAAATTGTAAACCAAATTGTACAATAACTTCATTCAACTGTACTCCAGTCTAGGTAACTGCATTATTTGCAGATGCAGTAACATCACTCACATCTTATTTCCTATTTGTCTTCAGCACACAACAACATTACGTTGTAGCAGCTAAACACTCGGAAACATGGAGAAAAATTACAATGAAAACTCGCTGATATGCACCTTGTGTACGCGAAGCAGGAGGTCAAGCTTCATTAGCAGCACAGATTTGCAGCAAAAGGTATCCCAAGAGATGGCATCCCCAATCAGACTACTTTTGAGTTTGTAGATCAACGTTTGCAAGAATGTGATTTTTGTGGTGCCAAATAAAGCAGATTACAGTGCGAGACATACTCTTTGCACTCTAGAATTTGAAGAAAACGTACTGCGTACACTGGAAGAGGAATTGTCAAACAGCACCTGTGCTATTGCATGTGCAATAGGCACCAGTCACACAAGTGTGTGTAAAGTCTTACACAGGAATAGCTCTACCCCTTCTATTTGCAAAAGATGCAAGCCTAACTCAGAGGGGTTTTAATTTACATCTCAGTTTTGTGATTGGGCCTTAAGGCAGACACAGGAATCGTTTTCATTACTGCTGTTCACTGATGAGGCCACATCAAGGATGAGCTGATTCTAAACTGCAAGAACAATCATGTATGGGCATACAAAACTTCCAATGCTTATTGTGCAGAAGAGCCATCAACAGCAGTTTATGGTGAATATATAGGCTGGCATTGTTTCTGACCATATCATTGCACCATACTTTCTTCCTCCTTAATTGAATGGTGGTACTTATAAAGCATTTCTGGAGTATGAGTGCCAGCCTTTTTGGAAGAAGTGCTATTATGTTCAAGGTCAAATGGATTTCCAACATGATGGAACTGCTGCACATTATCCTGTAGACATACGGGAGCATCTAAATCAAGTTGTCACCAATTGCTGGATCGGAAAAGGTAGTCCTAGTATGCCCTGGCAATCTTGTTTTCCGGATCTCAATCCCATGAATTTCTTTTTCTGCGGTCATCTTCGGACTATGGTGTATTCATCACTAATAGATTCTAAAGAGGCACTGGTTGCCCACATTATTGCAGTCAGTGATAAGAATCTTAACGCACCAGGAATGCTCAGCAGTGTTCAGGAATCATTTCTGAATAGATGTTGCCCATTCATTAATGTTAAGAGGTCGCTATTTTGAGTAATTACTTGAAACCAGTGCATTTTCTTAATTTGTTTGCTTACCTTTATATTTATTGTATCTATCTATTCAATGTTCACACCAAGACAACTTACTTTTGTAATAATTCAGTAAAACTGCTTAGATCTTTTAAAATTTATATTTTTGTTAGTTTTAATTTGGAAAATGTTAATGACAAAAGAATTGGAAATTAAAACTTTTTTTTTAATGGTTCCATTTATACCCCTTCTTTAACCACAATGATCATATTGGCGTCCTTTTAGCTTTGGAACATATTGCCTATTGGCAGTGGTATTAACTTCTATACAGTTGTCATTGGATTTCTGGTTTTTCTTTGGTTTCTTTTACATTAGATCACACACACACACACACACACACATTCATACTTCCAGACTCTGAGGAGGATCAGGAAATAATATTGTCTAGAGAAAAATTCCCATCCTGTCAGGAATCAAACCCAGGACCCCTTGCACAGCAAGAAGGTGCTCTACCAGCTGAGCTAAGGGGTCAGCATGAAGTTAAAAACTTGAGCATTGTTTAAGTTGAAAATTATAAGTACATAATACAAATGTTTCCTGCAAATCAAATTAAACTAAGTATGTACCTCTTATAAAGAAAGGGGGAAAAAAATTATCATTGGTAATTGAACCCAAAAGTGAGATGTCTGTTTATAATCGCTGTATTATAACTTGTCCCTTGTGACAGCTCAGAGACAGACCACGTCACTGCAGCTAAATATAAGACAGCCAATCACCATTGATACTGCCCAACATCCCGTTGAACCCTCTGCCTAAAACCTCCGGCATGATGTTACACTTCCACTGTTGGTAGATTTATTTATACTGCTGGCAAGTGGTAATCAGTGGCGTAGCTTGATACTGTGTTCTGGGTATACTAGGTTTTAAAAACTGAATTTATAATTTTTTAAATGCACAAATTCCCATCCATTAGTGTTTCATAAAAGTTTTAATTCTCCATATCAATTCAAGAAGTATTAGTAGTAGTGGTCGTACTAAAATTGGCTGAACATACATTTTAAACTAAACTAGATTATAAAAATATAGTGTTAGGTGTAGCTTTAGAGAATGCTAATAAATCATTGTGATCGTAAATCATGAAAACAATGTGGATACTCACTTGGATTTTCTTTTATATAAGCTCCAGTCGGTGACTTTTACTGCAAGCTTTTCTTTCGATGTTTTTAATATTTGATATTCCTTTAAAACCCCATTCCTTTTCCCTGCCAAAAAGCAAACATACGAAGCAATACATTTTGTTATGAATGTAACTGAATGTAACCAATTAAATTTAGCTGTACCAGGATGTTTGAAATGTCCGTTTTTGGTTCTTTTCCTAGAAGACAATGCCAAGCTTAAGAATTGGTCTTTTGCCTTTAAGTTCACACTTTCTCTCATAAGATAGAGTCGAAAATTGAGTTTTTAATAAGTAATCCACTAAATCGATGGAATTGTTCATATTTCTAAAGTTATAAATAAAACACGCACAATGAAAACAATACACAGGTTTACGTAAAATTAACACTTTATGCACTGCACGGCTGCATGCGCATAATGCTGGTTCACCAATAACTGAGAAATTAAATGTTTATGTTACACTGTCTTGCCCTACTCTTGTCTCCAACCCCTATTGTCCTGTTTTCGAACCTTTGAGAGAGCAGGTACACAGACACTTAACACCTCATTAAATGTGTTAAGTCTCTGCTGCTGCCTTTGTGCCCTTGATGCACAACAAAATATAGGCATGTTTTCCTACAATGAGAGGTCAAAATTTAGTGGGAAAAGCTATATAAGTCCACTCTTGATGAGACTTGCACTCACTCAGCCATCCCAGTCTATACTCAACTTTGCTGCTGCATCATGAGATTTTGAAGCTGCCTAAGTATGCAGCACTACAATATGGCACTTAGCAGTAGATGGGGGGGAGGGCAAGCAGCAGTGAAGGTGATTGTATTAATTAGTTTTTCATCGCTTGTTTGAGGCTGTCTTTATATGTTTAAAAATTTACTTAGTTTCTTGGCAATTTATTTAGGTAGACTCAGTCTCAAAGTCTACCCTTATGCTACGCCACTGGTGGTAATACATATATGTTTTGGTCTCATGTACCCTGGAAGGAATGCATGCACGTATAAAAAAATAGACAGCCTTGACATAATATATAACAAAGAGTAGTCAGGTGTTATTAGAAACAGTAATAAGGCGAAATACACACAAGTGTGCCAGGATGAAACAAATCTTGTTTTCAGCATTGAGTTCTGTCACTGATTTTGAGCACTTGGTGCAGTATAGCATGTGGTATTTGTCGCACTTTAGTTCACAGAGTTTACAAATACATTTATACGTTCTTACATGAAAATTAAATTATTATGGAGCACATTTATATACAACATGTTACGATGTTTATGTATTGATTAGATTCTGCTATCAAATGTTTGTTCTATTACCAGAAACACTTCTCACAAATAACATGTAGCCTTCCCTCTTCCTGTTAACTCACCTCGCAGAGCTCATAAAGCTAGTACACAAGAATAAAATGTTGTTTTGTTACCTCATGGTAACAGTTTTGTTGTATGTATTGTTTTAAATTGTTAATAGTTTGAGTTCAATATAAACATGTGTCTTCACACAAAATAACTGTGCTGCTACTTCTGTTGTATTTTATAGTTACTCCTTTATAGCGTTATTTCTTTCTGTTATAATAACAGTAATTAATATGGCTTTTGATAATTGCATTAGCAGTTTTGCAGTGAGTATAAACATTGGCTTATAATTTCTTCTTTAGTTAGCAGTGTGAGAAAAACTATTTATTTAATCCTGTATGTACAATAATGAATCAAGTGTTTGCATTGTCAACTGAATGCATCAGATAGCTTTTGGCCCTCCTGTTCCCCTCCGTGCAATAGGTTGCAAGGAAGCTCCCCACCACTTCATTCATGCCCCATAGCAGTGGAAATTTTTCAAGGGACAAGTTATAATATAACGATTATACCTGCACCTTTCTGGTAACATATCCATAGCTCCAAAGAGGCATGCTTCAATTTCCTGATAGAGCGAGAATGACATCATGTTGACCTTCATTTACATCAAGGAAATACATATACTACAAGTCTCTGCCTACCTTCAATTCAATTATTCAATATGTTTTCTTTTTAATTGGTATGTGTAGTTTCTTTTAATTTATAGGTTTTGTTTAGAAGTACAGTTTGCTTGTAAGTTCCTCTCTGGTAGCAAGACATGCATGTAAAGAGAATACAGTGGAATCTCGTTAGCACGTTCCTCATTAACACGTTTTCCCATGTATTATGTTGAATTATAGAAGTCCTGGCACCAAATGTAATAAATAACATTCGTTTAGTACGTTTTCTCGCTCCCGCTTACTACATTCAAAGTTTGATGTCCTCATTTGCTATTTTGGCTAGTGCTTGATCGGTCCAGTGGGAGTAGATTTATTACATTCAAAGTTTGATGTCCTCATTCGCTACTTTGGACAAACCAGGTGGGGTGGAACCGGCAGCCAATGGCATGTATGTGTGTACATATTTGTGTGATGCGATTTGTGTATGAGGGGGGATAGAGAATGCTTTAGTTTAGCGGTAGCTTGGTGTGGTTAGTTTCTGCTGTTGAGTGTTGACGAAACGTAACTGTATTTTAACTTTTTGTTCGCAATAGAGAAAAAGAAAGTGCAGCAAATAAATAACCAACAGTGAAAAATTGAAAATCCTTGAAGAAGTAGAGCGCAATCCAAATATGAAACGTGTGGATATAGCGCAGAAGTTAAACATTCCTCCGTCAACCTTAAACACAATTGTTAGTAAACGTAAACTAATTGAAACTGCTTTTGAAGAAGGGAAAAATGCTAAAATAAAACGTAATCGCACTGGCCAGTTTCCAGAATTAGAAGATGTTCTGTTAAAGTGATTTACACAAGCTAGAGCTTCAAATAGACGGTACTGTGGTTCAAGATCAGGCAACACATTTAGCACAGAAGATGGATGATTTCAAAGCGTCCAATGGCTGGATTGAAAGATTCAAGAATTGACATGGCTTAGTCTACAGATGTGTGCAAAGTATGGCTGCTGCCCCAGATGACACTACACTGTGTGAAAATATAGAAATGTAGAGAAATACAATGCTCCCGTCAATTTTGAAAGACTATAGCGCCAACGATGTTTATAATGCAGATGAAACAGGACTATTTTTCCATCTTTTGCCAGACAAAACCCTGGATTTTAAGGGCACTAAGTGCCACGGCGGGAAGCTTAACAAGGAGAGGATTACAGTTTTGTTGTGCTGTAACAAAAGTGGAATGGAGAAATTGGTACCGCTGGTTATTGGAACAGCACGCAGTCCACGATGTTTTAAGAATAAGTGGTCTTTTCCATGTAAGTACACTTCCAACATAAAAGCCTGGATAACTTCTGATGTCTTTGAAATGTTCTTATGAGCATGGGATGCAAGACTGGGCATAAGGAAAATTGCAGTCTTTATTCATCTGTGTGCCGTTCATCCACCAACTGTTTCAAATTTAAGAAACATAAAGATCATTTTCTTCCCAGCAAACTGCAAGAGTAAGCTACAAATTTTAGATCAAGGTATAATTTGATGCATTTGGTGCAATTCAGAACTTTATGCATGTATGCATGCACACAATCCCCCTCCTTCTCTTCAAATACTGAAGAACTACTGATGTTATGAAATGTTCTTGAACTGGGTATTTAATATGTAAGTTCAGTGACTTAGATTGCACATTCTTAACACATTACAGATAAAGGCCCAGTTTTGTCACAAAAAATATTTGCTTGTTACTATTTAGCATTTATCCAAATTTTATATCTTGCATTAAAGAATGTACTTCCAGTAAAATGTTGGCAAACACCTTGCTTCTGATTCCTAAGATATGCAAACATCATGGATCAAAAGGTGAATGGCTTTTGAATGCTTATATATAATTCCACAAATAATGTTTTAGCATTTAATGTATGGGTGCCTCATTACTGCTTCCTAACCTGTACAATGACTGATTTTTCATAAAACCAAAGTTTTGCAGTGGTTGTGCAATTAAGCTGCTATAATAGCACGCAAAAGCTACAAACAACTACCAAAAATTATGGGAAAGTTAACAAAGAACAAAAATAAAAATTATCTTCTGAAAAAGAAGTAGGATTTACAGACACTGGCTTTTGGGAAAACAACTACAGATTGGCCCCCTCTTTACATAGCCGTTTACTTAGCAGTAAAAACATAGTCAAACCATTACTGGTGGATTCAGTAGTTACTTCTGTAATTGTTTTTGGATTCTTTAAGCTCATGCTTTCCTGCATAAACAGGAAAACAAACCAAAATAAATTAAATTTACCTTTTTCAATAAATAACCAAGCTCTAACAATGAACACACTGACTGACTTCTGATAGAAATACTAATATATTGCTTTGCTTGGTAGATATTGCAATCTAGAGGTGGCATAGAAACTACACCACCTACAGAATTTAAAACATTTTGTACAACCAGCAATTTCTAAATAATACATACAAAAGAAAACATGTACCATTATATGATGGCAACCTTATTTCCATTATTCCTGCACAAGACTTAAATGATGGCCACATGGTAATATGAACTACTACAGCCAGATGAGAAGCTGATATCAATGCCATTTTAAAGTGGCTGTAAGTCTCTAATCTAGGTGCTCCTGGGCAATAGTCAGAAGCTGATAAGTACTGCTTTATTATTGGAGTTGTATTAAATACAATTATTAGCAACTTTACTTCCTGTAATCTTCTTGGTGTATCAGCTCTGTCCAGACACCAAAGCACTTGTATAAATATATCATTTCCACTTCTGTTAAGTGCACTGAAGTGCACAACTGTATTACCATTAAGGATACCCAGTCAACTAAATTGTATGTTGATTTGTATAGGTATGCAAAAAACTTTTCTATTCCTTTGTTAATCATAATGGTTCTTGTAACTGCTTACATCAAAAGTTAAAGGTACAGACTGAACAAATGGATGATTGCCCACGGAGTGTGGAAAACATCTTGAGTGGCTTTCAATAATTTAGCAGCAAAATGCCATGAATGTGACACAAATAAAAAAAAGATGTCTGCACATTTCAATAGAAATAGACAGATGGCAATAACAACATAGCAAGACAAAATTAAAATTATGAACAATTGTCAACCTTACCTGTATTGAGTTCCTGCTCTGCTGTTTCATCCTTCAGTGGCTTGTCATGCAGCCTGAGATACACCTCAATTGCACATCGCGCAGCCTTGAAATAAAAAGGATGAGATCGAAGCACATCTTCTAATCTTAGTAGGCCTACGTATGATCGCAGTGTCATTTTGCGCATGCAGTATGTATGGAAATCAAATTGATCCTC
Organism: Deroplatys truncata; assembly: GCA_030765065.1. Classification (NCBI taxonomy): domain Eukaryota; kingdom Metazoa; phylum Arthropoda; class Insecta; order Mantodea; family Mantidae; genus Deroplatys; species Deroplatys truncata. Next base: position 48,101,317 of record CM060984.1, on the reverse strand, counting down.
GATGATTTCCGAGAAATGCTGTAATGGAACAAAAAATTATTACAAGAAAAGTACACAATCCAAAGATTTTCACAAGATGAACATAAGGAAGAGTAACTTTGTAAACTACAATTCTATGTCTTGTCTCAATGCCTGAAACTTTACCTGAAGCTTACCAAAGCCCAGGAATGGAAGTTTTGGCCAAGTTTCAGTTTCCATTCCTGTTACCAGTAATGCATATTGTATTCATATTGTGTGCCACTGTCCTTTGCTTAAAACTCTTTCTAGTTAAAAGCTTGGAAAAACAAAACCAGAACAATAAGCAACAAGAACTTCAGAGGCCTAACAAATTTTAATGTATACTATTTATTATAAACGGATTTGCATGATACTTTTGCAAGAAAAATCAGAGATAGTAATGCAGCACTTTTCTACAAACTAGTCTTACAAAAGCATATTCATCTCTCTACTTCTTCTTAATTGATAAACTATATTTAGACATTTCACTGTAAGTATAAGAATAATATAGTAAGCAAAAGAGTTAGTCAACTTTTGAAATTTAGTCACAGTCTCCTTGCAAGACTGAGATTAAAAATAATAGCGACTTACCACATAAAAAAAAGTATTTGAAAAATCAAATAAAGAATATCTTGAAAATGGTTAATACCACAAGAAATGTTAGACATAAATTACATTCTTTAACAGATCTACACTTTTTGTGTAGCAACATTTTGTCTATTTCTTATGGTTTACTAATTATACAAAAGTCATTCAGAATGAAGAGGCCTTCACAGACTATTTCCAGAAAATTCAAGATATACATTTTATCTGTCATGCAAATATTTTAATCAAAGTCTTTAAAGGCATTTTTGAGAAAATCAAAACTAAGAAACATTTTTTCCATGTAAAGGGTAGTTGATGTGGACGGATTTTACTGAAAAGATTCATGCTACATCCTTAGAGGACGTTGAACTTAAACTCCAAGTTTGGTATTTAAGAATCTTTTTGTTTTTGGCTTATGCACGCACACAAACTTTGAGATGGAGTGCAATATTTCCCCTACTTACTGTAGGTGAGAAGTAGAGAAAGTATAAATATCATTGACTACTTGCCAACAAATGACTTCACAATACACAAAATTGAGGCACCGCTTTGCTGATATGGTCATTGAATTCATTTCAATCTTTTTCCTTTGTGCCTTTTTTTTGGGGTCGCTTTAACCAAATCATATTGAGCGTTTACAATTATTTGTACATAGAACATTAGAATTAAAATAAAACATACATATTTTACACATCTTTAAACTTCTGAAGAGCTGAATTAGCTTATGGCATTTAGGAAAGAAGTTAAGTGCTGACTGAATTTCACTGGGTTTGGTAGTGCTGTTGTCATTGGTTGTAAAGTGGACTCAGTGATGATGTGCTTAAGAGTCAGTTGTGCATTACACTGTTGGCAAACTGGAAGTTGGTCCTGTTTTAAAAGGTAGCTGTGCATAATCTTAGAGTGTCCTATGGAGTGGTCAGGACATTAAAAATTGATCCTGTCTAAACAGATTTTCCATTGCGTTGGGTTACAGTACTCGACATTATATTTCATTTTGAGGTGTCAAGTCATCTCATCTTCTACTCTTCAAGTTTTTTTTTTTTTTTTTTTTTTTTTTTTTTTTTTTTTTTTTTTTTTGTGCCTCTCTCTCACATTTTCAAATACGTGATGTCACTGCACAGTGTACCAATTGCCAAGTTGCTTAAGGAAAGTTTCATAGTTTTGCTGCCTGGTTGGCCAATTCACTCCACTAAATTCCACAATATGAAGGTACCCAATTAAGGTTACACGTTTGGCTCATTATTAACTTTGTGAAGAAGCAGCTGGGTTTCTTTTGCAAGAATATTGGATGATAAATTGTGAATAGCAAGCAGTGAACTTTTGGAGTTGGAAAAGATCAAGAATGGCTTTGGATAATCAGTTTCCCAGGATATACAACACAGCTTGTTTTATCGCATAGAGTTCACTTGAAAAAACATTCTAGGAATCAGGCAGGCTAAATAGCATACTGGATCTGGATAAATTACAGTACAGTGTTAGCATTCCACATTGAGCCATCAATAAAACTTAGTATGCCATCTGGATACTTGTTACATATTTCATTAAATAATAGATGATAAATTGTTCTATGTGTGTGTTCTTTGGTGACAATATTTAGTTCCATTTGATTGTGTGGCAGTGATTACCCAAGGTGGAATGGCAGAGGAGGTGTTGATTTGTACCAAAGCAAGAATACTTACGTTAATTTCATGAAGGTATTTTTCTATCCTGAGAGGAAAGGCAGTTGTAAAGCTTTGCCAGTGTTTTGCTTACATATATTACGAAATACTTATGTTTTTCTTCACAGATTGATCATTGCTGCTACCTTGAGAGTCTATGTTATACTGAGTTGCTTTTTACCTAATTGTGAGAGGTGGTTCATTTGTTTCAATTGTATGCTGGCTATTGGACTGGAACAAAAAGCTGTAAATGTTAATTGAAGGCTGTAGTTTGTGTTGTACCTAACATTTTAAGTGAAGATGTTCTTGCAGCATTGTAAACAATGGTGCTGTAATCAAATTTGCTTTGATGTAGGTCTTGTAAATATTTAACAACACATGGTAGTCTGCTTGCTGGTTTTTTGCCACTAAAACTTTCAAGATATTTAATCTTCTGCAGCAATCATCTTGAGATATTTAAGAGGAGGGATCCAGTTTAATCTATCAAAGTATACGCCTACGATTTTTTTGTTTTAATGGCTTCAATCTTGTGATTATCTATATACAGTTTTGATTCAAAATCTTGATTTGTATTTTTTGTGAAAGAAGTATACTTGAATTTTGTCTTAGAAAGTTACACACCTCTTAACTTTCATCCACATTTGAAAACTTTGAACTGATTCTTGTAGCAATTCCTGTGTTATGTTGATGTTTTTTCCTTAAAAAAATATGTTAAATCGTCCGCAAAAGGACATAATTTAACTGGTGGGATGATGCTAGAAACAATATTGTTCATGACTATTAAAAACAATGTTACACTGATAATGAATCTGTGGTATGCCATTGTTTATGCACTTCATTTGATAGCATTTCATTTACTCTCTCTTGTATTTGTTGATCTTGAAGAAAGTTTGTTACAAAATGAATCATATTCTCTAATGCATTGCAGTCTTTCTGGACTGTATATTTTTTCAATATCCAAATTGATCATTATTGCTTATTGAGAAAAGTGTTCTGAATTTCAGCTTCTAGACTTATTGGGCTGTATGCAGTTGAATGGGTTTCTCTGTGCCCAGTTTGCATAGTGCTGAAAAAGTTGATATGCACAAGGTACTAGCATAATCTCTTATTGATTATTTTTTCCAGTAATCTATACATTCCATTTGTTAGCACTATGGGCCTATAGTTTTCTGGGATGAATTTATCTTTATCTGGTTTTGGTATTGGAACTATGATGGCTTTAAAACATTGTTTGGGAAACACATTTGAGGTCCATATATGATTATAAATTGCTAGAAGATACTTTAATACAGTGAGTGGAAAATTCTTTATAAACTCGTTGGAACAGAGTCTGGGCCAGGGCAAGAACTGCCACATATGCTCAATTTATTACACAGTACTTGTAACTGCAGGCTGTTGTTAAGATTTTGGTTCATGTAAGCCAAATGTGTTTGTGAGTCTGCACTCACCGTCACTATTTTTCTTCTGTTGAGGAGTTCAGAATTACTGGAGATTTCAACAAAATTTCAACAAAACTATTTGCTAAAGTATCAGCTATTATTGGTTTTTTACTTATAAAGGCTCCATTTATTGGTTTTCTAAGTGTTATGATTTTAAATGGGTTGAATTTGCCACCTTAGTTTTGCTGGAGTTTGTAATATTAAGGAAGAGACAAATCAAAGTTATGAGTGCATTTTACATGAATTGCATTCCAAACTATTGCTCTGATTTCTGGTATTTCAGTTTATTTTCAGTTCCACATTCTCTTATGTAAAGATAAAATGCTTGATTTTCATTAATACCAGGTTTGCATGATTCATTCCACCAGTGTATCCTTCTCAAGTTGGAAAAGCTTATGTTGGGAATGCTTACGTCTGCAGCAATGGCAGCTGTGACTTGTAAGTTTGAGGGTGGCAGGTGATGGTTTTGCATTAAGCATGCTTTATACGGCAGGTTCTATTCTAGTTTACCAGAAAACATATGTAAACGAAAAGAACTAAATAAACCAAAATACTGTTACATTACTTTTCCTGTTTGCTCAGCTGACTGCATTTTTCAGTGCATACAAAATCCTATGTATTAGTGAAATTCACAAATAAAACGTGCAATAAACTGCATCTATCAAAGCGAGCATAGATTAAACTATATTAATAATTATGTATTATTCATTTCCGTAGCAGGAAATCTTAAGCCACTGATGTCATACGGTGTAACCGTGCATTAATGAATATCGGTTACAATTTCAGCGGAGAACATGGTTTTATAACAAACAGATATTCTGTACTTTGTTTTCATAAAATAAGTGATTTACACTCTTAATCACACATACCTACTTACACATCGATAAGTCTATGTTTCATGAACATGCTTCTCCTTACTTTTAATTTCTACCTTCTATAGTAATATTTATTCAGACGTCAGAGTAAGAACTGAATTTCTTAGGCGGAAATGTATAGAGTTTATTTTTGCTCTTCCCAACCTTATCTTGTATCTAAACAAGTATGCGATGATACTAAGCAATCAACAACACGCATTAGAAAACGTTCAGGAATATAAAACAAACTGCAAGAGATTATTATGCATCTGCATGCTTCTCACAAAAAAGTTGACTGTAGCTAAACTGATCTAATTAATATTCTGTAAATGAAGTCCATTCTCCCCTACTTTTGTTCAACAAAATTGTTGAAATCAGGTGTGGAGAGAAAGGACTTCTCAATAGAACACGTGGCTTAAGCTATAAGTCTGTCTTCATTCATTGCAACTCCTAAGGTATGTTTATCCTCTTGAGAGTTGAAAAACACTGTTCACACTCTGATGTGATAATGGGAATTGTGCAAATGATGCATTGCTATTTACACTGTTTACTATGATTCCTTAACCAATTTATTTTACTTCAAATGCACACTTAGTTATTTTACGGTCTCCACTAAAAACACACCATTTACATTGAATTCACTGGTTAAGTTAGATATTTTACACAGCACGTGCTTTCAAACTGTACTGGTATGTAACTAACATCTACATGTGTGAATCACAGCACTGAGTAAGGGCTGGCACATGCAATGTGATTATGTGATGTGCAAACAAAAGCTATCAAAGATTGTAGTAGTATAAGGGAGATTATTTATTTTCTATACATGCTTAGGCTTTAATGGCCAGTGTCAATTCTGTAGAATGTAGTTTCCGGGCTTATAGCCTGTGGTCCAGTCGATGAAGTTTATTTTTTGCTCTGAATCGTTTTAGCAATGCAATGTTATACTTTAAAATACACTTAAACTTAAGAATAAGTCTATAAACCAAATACAAGAGTGCAGAAATGTATACTGCAATGACATCTAACGTTATCTTCATTTCCTATTTTTATTTATTTATTTTTTTAGGACGTTTATTTATGGGGAGGACACCACCCAAGAGTCCTCCATTGTCAGCTGCCACTGGTCTGCAGATTCAATTAAAACATTTGTAAAATCCTGTATGATGCAGTGGTATGTTAGTTGTAAACTTGTCAAGAGGTAGTACGCTATTTAAGAAGTTGTTAACTCTGTTTCTAAACTTCTGCCAGTCTGGTCTACATAAATTCCGTGATGGGGAATTCTGAGTATTAAGAGAGGAATTACCGTCGCTTTGAATAATGTTTTGGTGATCACTTCCATGTGGTGATTAAACAGACCAGTCAGGTGTACAGAGGGTTAAATCTATGCTGCTGGTAGTCCCATGGGCAACATTGTAGAAGTAATTCATTAATATCAAGTCAAATTCATTTTGTAGCTTTTCGATAGTTTTTCCTCAAGAGTTGGTATTATAACAGCCCCATAAGCTGTTGTTAGTCCAACAGTCACTCATCAAAATGAAAGGTTTAGGTAGTCAGCTAATTCATTTCCTGGTACTCTGGGAAGGAACCCAAATGAGAATAACTTGAATTCCTGCAGCTGCAGTCTTATGGTATACGATTCTGATTTTGCAGACTAGCATATTGTCAGGTAGTGGTTGTTGATGAACTAACAGTGCACTCATAGAATTGGAGACTATTTTGTAGCCATGGTGATACATTTGACCAAGAATATATTCCAGAGTGAACTTTATGGCCAAGAGTTCGCAAGAGAAGATGGTAAGATGCTTTGGTATTTTGTCACGGCTTCAAAGCAAGAATATACCCCATAATCTTACACATACAATAGCTGAAGTGCTTTGCACTGTTGGACAACACAACAGCAACTATAGGAGATATGAGCATGTTGATCTGACTGCAGAAATAGGACAAAAAAGTACTACTGCTTCCTCCATATCACTTGTCATTATAACCCTATTGAGCTTATATGGACCCAAATAAAAAGATAGGTAGCAGACAAGAATTCTAATTAAAAATTAAAGGTGCAAGAAATGCATGGAGCAGCCATTAAACACGTGACAACAGAAGACTTTACTGAAATGTGTTACCATGTAGAGCAACTGCAAGAGGAAGACTCGTGAAGAAAGACTATGAGATGAATGCAGTGAAGATGATGTCTGTACACTATAGAATTTCTGTTCATTAAGAATTTTTTAATTTTATCCTTTTCCTTCCCTTTCAAAATATAATTATTTTAGTGAATACATCTCTAGGGTCGTATATAAGCATATTCTGATGTGCAAAAATAAATTCATTAAGGTGTAATAATAAACTTATTCTAAAACAAGCTGACAAAGCTTATTATTGTTGGTAACTCATTATTAGTGCATACATTCATATATCAGCTGTGACAAGTCGACTATGCTTGCAAAAGGAGAGTAGGCAGAATGGGGATGAGACGGTGTGACCTTGACATGCCTGTGGGAGTAAAAACACCATAGCAGTAGATGGATCACTATTACTACAAAGAGCAGAGCAGAAGACTGCTATTCTACATGCTATGGACAAGATGTGCATTAAAGTGCTCATTATAATTGGCTGGAAGATGAAAATGGAGTTTGATCTCTGTAATCCAAAAACACCAAAGGAAAAAGCATACCTAGAATATAAGTAGAAAAAAGAAAATCCCTTATCTTTATTTTCATGTGTTTTTTCTCCCTGCCTTATGAAGCATTATCCATTCAGAAACAACATAATTAACACTTTGAAATGTTTTAAACACTTTTATGCCTCGCATACTCTAAATGTTTTAAGACAATGCATCAGTGAAAATAAAATCCACAATTTTCTTCTGATTGTTTTGACTTTACAGTACAATCTCATTAGTACATTTTTGCAAGGACCCACGGATTTGGACATCATAGAGGAAAATGCATTAATGTAAAGACAAAATCTGCAATTTAAGGAATTTATAATTCTGTAATAAGAATATAACAACACATCTTACCTCACAATCGAATATGAAATATGTAAAATATTTACATTGGTTCAAAATACATATCTATAATTGATTGCCTTGTTGATTTTAATACCAAAGTTTTATTGTCCATCTTGTTTAGTACAGTCATTACAATGTCATAAACTTTGAAACTGCACACACACTGCTTCACTATGTTCATTGCTTCTGATACTGTAGGAATTGGCTCAGGATCTAGCTCATTGTCGCTTTCATCCTCAACTGATGCATTTCCATCATCTGTTCAAGCATTTCATCTATTGTCACAGTTTCACACATTGGAATTTCAATGTCAGTGTTCCCATTAATTCACATTAGTCTGCTATTTGGTGCCATTCTTCACTCTCAGAAAACTCTTCACTCTCATCTTTTAGTGTGATGTCTCACCAAGAACCTGACAAAAGTCAGCTTTAGTAAAGCAGTTCCGAATTGTATCTTGCATCACAGAATCCCAGGCAGCCCTATGAATGCATGGCACCTAAGACAATGATTTTTCTTGTCACTGATTCCAGTACAACCAACTTTCTCTGTTCCAGCCTCAAAATTGCAATTTTGCTATTTTCTATGCCCAGTCTTGCAAGCCATGCTAAGAACTTTCAAATACTGTAGAAGTTATCCAGGCTTTTGTGTTAGAAAGGCACTTACATGGAAAAGGTTGCACATTCTTGAAGCATTGTGGACTGCGTGCTTTTCCTAAAACCAACAGTACTTTTGTTACAGCACAGCAGAACTGTGTCTCCTTGTTAAGTTTCCCACTGTGACACTTAGTGTCCTTAAAACCCAGGGCGTTTATCTGCCAGAAGACAGAAAAACAGTACGGTTTCATCTACATTATAATCACTGCCAGGGTTTTAGATTTTCAAAATTGACCAGAGAGTTGTGTTTTTCCACATTTCTATATTTTTGCACAGTGTAGCATCATTATCTAGGGAGCAGCCTCACCTCACACGTATCTGTTAACTTCATGTCAATTCTTGAATCTTTCAACCCTGCCATTGGATGCTTTAAAATCATCTAGTCCCATCTTCTGTGCTAAATGTGTCGCTTCAGCTTGAACCACAGTACCATCAATTGGCATGTCTGAAGCTCAAGCTTCTGTAAACCACTTCAGTAGAACATCTAACTCTGAAAACTGACCCTGGCAATTACATTTTCTTTTAGCATTTTTCCCTTCTTCAAAAGCTTCTATCAGTTTACATTTGGTAACAATTGTGTTTAAGGTTGAGGCAGTATTTTTAACATTTAAATGATTTCAGTCTAATTATATAATATAAAATATAATAACAGCCCACCTTAAAGCAATATGTGTATAAATAACATAAAATGTATGTAACAGTCACTGTATTAATGTTTATATTATTATGTACATGTTTAATAATGTTATGTGAATGTATAATGTAATTTAATAATGCAGGAGCTGTGAGAATAGTTGCTAACAATGAGGTAACAATGAGGTAACCTTGAGGCAATAAAGAATTGGAAAGTTTAATAATGCTACTACTAATTCTTGGAAACAATAATGCAATATTTTCAAAACAGTTTATAAATAGCCAATCAACAACCAAAAAAAGCTTAAGTAAAATAGGATTGGCCAATCATTTGCACCACGTATGGAACACAGTTTCCAGTGGCCTTCGCCCCAATGTTCACTTTCCGGTGGTCTTCGCCCCAAGTTTAAAAAATTAACTTTGTAATTTGAATGTTTCTTTAAATATTATATATATTTATGTTTGCCTTGGCTGCACAAGTATTAATTTGTAGAAACTTGTTTCTCTTAACAGGGTGTGATACAGCTAAAGAATGTAGGCTTACACAGATTAATTTTTCTGGAGTAGGATTAGCCAATCAGAAATTGAAATACAGAAATTACAAATTCAGGTGGTAGAAGTCAGTTGCTTGTAGACAGCGTTCCTAACCGGACGCTAGATGTGTACGTATCCAGTGAGAGACAAAAATTCAATATGGCAAGAATATTATAAAGTTTACGTGTTTAAAAAGTGCAAGTAATTAATAAATAATCTCACAGCTCTCTATATCAGTAAAGTGCTATTTAATTGTGTCAAGGATTAATAAAAGGAGTGAAGTAAATATTATAATCTGTGTGTTATCTTACTAATACTAAACAGGGTAATTGTAATAAGTTAGATAAACAGGGTGAAGAATTAAAAACAATGTAGAAAATACAAATGCAGATCTTGTACAAGTACAAATAGATTTAACATGGGAAATAAATAAAATGCATGACATGGCAAAAACAAATGCAGAAGCAATAAAAGAAGCAAATACAGGGCAAGGACAAATAATGTCAATGATAGATGAAATTAAAGATAAAGTACAGGAAAGTAGCAAAGAAATACATAAACTTAGAAATAGTTTTGAAAATTTAAGTACCAGTGTACCAAAGGTAAATGCAAATGTAACTAGTTCTGTAAATGCTAATCAAATGCATGACAATAATACAAGTGCAGAAATAAGTTAATCACCTTTGTTAACTAATAATACAAGAGACGCTACTGCTTTTTCCATAGCATCAGCCTCTCAAACACAAAACAATAATGATGACATACATGTGCATATAACAAATCAAATGTCAAACTATCATTCTGTGCTTCATGAGTGACCATTACCTTATTTTAATGTTTCCTCAAGTCCAGTACAATTTATTAATGATCTAGTAGAATATTTTAAATTGAAAAATGTGCCTGAAGCATTAAAAATGATACTTGTTAGAAAGTGCTTGGATAACAAAACCTTAGAATGGATACATATGCTAGCAGACAGTGAAATGAATTTTGAAACATTTACAGTTTTATTTATGAATAAGTTTTGGAATACCACTGTGCAACATAAGATTAGGGCAAGCCTAAGTTATTCACAGTATAGTAGAGATGACAACTTATCAATGACAGATTATATTATAAAATATGCAGGATATGTAATATATTTAACTCCAGCCATGCATGAGGAAGATTTTATTAGTTTAATTACCAGACACTACCCTCTACACATACAAAACTACATTCTTATTGCAAGACCTAAAACTATTTATGAGATGACAGAGCTAATATCATCATAGGACCAGCAAGAAAATAGTAATAGTAATAAAATTTGGAGTACACACAGACGAGACAAATTAGGCACGATAGGCATAATGAAATGCCTTACAATACACATTATCACCATGAAAATAGGAGAAATAATGAATTTCAGGGTCAAAACAGATTCAATTACAATACACAAAATATCAGAGATTCAAGACAAGGGAGACAAGAACACATAAATTATGTACGAATGGAAAGGATGAATCAGCAGAATTCTACTTCACCCAGAGGTAATAATTGATTTCAGCATAGAGGAAGTATGCAAAACAGGGGAATCATCCACAACTATAACCATACAGACAATACAAATACAGAAATATATACACGTGGAGGACATAGCAATTACAGTGGGAGAACAAGAGCTAGGGCGCGGCACATACACAAATGAAAACAGGAGAAATAATAAATATATTTGGAACGGATACATATAAACTTAGGAACAATAAAACAAATAAAATAATTGGAAGATTCCACAAACAAATGTTAAAGCCATATAAATGTAAAGAGTCTGTAGCACAAGAAGAAAACGAAAATAAAGTATCTGGAACATAAAAGGGAAAAGCAATGTAATTTAAAAAACAAAAATTGTATAATAATTGTAACAAACTGTCAATATAACAAAAGAGAGTTTAGATAAAAATATGTAATAGAAGAAAATTCATTGTTAGTAAGAAAAACATAATAAATGTAAATAGCAACTGCATTTATATTGTATAAGGTATAAATTGTTACAAATTGTAAGAAATATAAAAAAAATGTTAAAGATAAATTAAAGAAAGGGTAACAAGCGTTAATATGCCTAATAGTGTTAAAAAATGCTTAATAGTGGCTGTTAGTGAATAAACAAACTTCACTCAGGTCATTGAACATCAGGTCGTTGACCTTAAAGTGTCAAACATGTAGCAGAACAAATATGAAGTATTCTGCTATACATGAGTGTAGTGATAAACCGGTGAGTGTTAAATAAAAATGACAGTGAAAAATAGCAAGTGTTATAACAAAAAGGTAATGTTTCTTTCTTTCAGGAGACTTTCAGAAAATATTTAAAAATTTAAAAGAACAAAACAAAAAGAACAATTTTTAAATATTTCTAAAAGGGGACAATTTGAGGCAGTATTTTTAACATTTAAATGATTTCAGTCTAATTATATAATATAAAATATAATAACAGCCCACCATAAAGTAACATGTGTATAAATAACACATAAAATGTATTATGTAATTTAATAATGTAGGAGCTGTGAAAATAGTTGCTAACAATGAGGTAACCTTGAGGCAATAATGAATTGGAAAGTTTAATAATGTTACTAGTAATTCTTGGAAACAATAATGTAATATTTTCAAAACAGTTTATAAATAGCCAATCAACAACTAAAAAAAGCTTGAGTAAAATAAAAGTATTGTATTAGAGTAGGATTAGCCAATCAGAAAATCAAATACATAAATTTACAAATTCATGCGGTAGAAGTCAGTTGCTTGTAGACAGCATTCCTAACCAGATGCTAGACGCGTATGTTTCCAGTGTGAGACAAAAATTCAATACATTGAGAATATTATAAAGTTTACGTGTTTAAAAAGTGCAAGGAATTAATAAATAATCTCACAGCTCTCTATATCAGTGAAGTGTTATTTAATCGTGTCAAGGATTAATAAAAGGAGTGAAGTAAAAATTATAATCTGTGTAAGCCTACATTCTTTAGCTGTATCACACCCTGTTAAGAGAAACAGGTTTCTACAAATTAATACTGATGCAGCTGGCAAACATAAATATATATAATATTTAAAGAAACATTCAAATTACAAAGTTAATTTTTTAAACTTGTGGCGAAGACCACTGGAAAGTGAACATTGGGGTGAAAGCCACCAGAAACTTTGTACCATACGTGATTGCAACTACATCAAGTTCAGCCCCCCAACAGTGGAACTGCAATACACCTTCTTCAAGGTTGATGATAAATGTTTAACTTCTGCGCTATATCCAGACATTTCATATTTGGATTATGATCTACTTCTTGAAGGATTTTTAGTTTTTCACTGTTATTTGCTGCACTTTCTTTTTATCCATTACAAAGGTAAATCATAAACAGTTAAAATACAATGTAAGTATGTTTATGCTTTAAACTATCATTGGCATATAACACACCAAGCTAACATTTTCCATCGCACCCACACAAACTGCATCACACTGATGCATGCATGTCATTGGCTGCTGGTCCTAATGCCAGTTACAGCATTCTCTAAATCACCCACACAAATACATGCATGTTATTGGCTGTGGTCAGGTAAGCTCCTAAAGCTGGACCTTGAGTGGATACTGGATGCATTGGCAGGTAGGTGGTGAATAGTCAGCGCCAGCACCTGACTAGCGGTGTCGGTTGACTACTGACATGCTGAGTCAGGCCTGTCTCCAAATAACAAATAGGAGACTGCAAACCAACTCCCCAACCCTTAAGGTGTTATGTGATCCATACCGATGGGGTGCATGGCACATGTGAAGCTGTGTCGCTAATGGAGCCTCTGAGATACCTGATGACCTCTCAGAGTATATAGTCTTACCCAGGCATGTGGGGCTCTGTCTGGACGGACCTGATTTATTCCTAGCAAATCGTGGAAAATATAGTAGATCCAAGTTCCATTAAACCAGAGAGCTCCTTATTAGGGGACCCCGAGAGTAATATCAAAGTTGAGGTGGCTGGGCCCTCGGAAGAGGACCTTGTCACTGAGACGAAGGTAAAGGATACAGGAACTGCTACTCCTGGAAAAGTGGAGAAACAGGTCCTGTAACTAGATGCCCCATTTAGGGGCACCGAATTAATCAGCAGAGAGGTTGGTGCCCCAGCAGGGAAACTTGTCCTGCGAGTTGTATATCCCAAAAGAGGACCTGGGGATCTTAGATAACCGGACTCTATGGGAAAAGGTTCAAGTGAGGCAGGGCAAGCCAAGATGATTTCGTTCATACAGCTAACCTGCAAAACAGTATTACTGCCTTGCAGGCTCTCTCAAGTAATGTAATGACGTGTGAAATAGATGTCAGCATGATACAAGAATCCTGGCTTCGACAGGGCTGTATCATGGGACTAAATATAAAAGGTTTTACTATCTTCAGCGCTTCATCTGAAGTAAAACCTAAGACATATGTCCTTACAAGACTCAGTAATACCTGGGCCCTGCCAGGATTTCTTACTAAACACTTGGCAGCAGCCCTAAAGAAGTATGAGGAGGGCGGAGTGCCACATCAAGTGGTAGTCTGTTTGGCCTATTTCCGCTATGACTCCAAGGAGTCACCACCTCCTCCAGAGTTCAAATACCTCGTGATTTATTGCAAAGAGAGAAACTTCAACCAGTTGATTGGCTGTGACTCCAATTCCCACCATAGCATTTGGTGTAGCACGGACATCAATGGTAGAGGAGAGAAGTTGCTCGAGTATCTGTGTTCTACAGACCTCGAGATTGCGAACCAAGGGGATGTTCCAACCTTTGTTAATTATCAAAGGGAGAAGGTCCTGGACTTGTCATTAGTGTCTTTGGGATACTAGAGGAGATTAAGGACTGGAGGAAGGTTCCAAACCTTCCATGTCTGACCATAGACACATACACTTAGGTCTGGAGGGAAAAGGAAAGGACTGCCTGTACAGGAACCCTAGGAGGATCAATTGGGATTCCTTTAGAAGGGACCTGGAGGGGTATGTGGAGTTCTTCATGAACACTCTGTGTCCTCTTATGAAAGAAACTGCCCCCTCATTAACGAGGTTTGGGTTAGAGATAAATTCAGATGGAATTCCTTTTTAAGGTCCACCAGGAAAATGACACGAAGGCTATACCATGTGTATAGGGCCAACAAGTGTCAGGCATCTTGGAACTCCTACACGGATTCTCAAAGAATTTACAAAAAGGGAATCAGGAAGGCCTCAGAGGATCTTGGAGGCTCTTCTGTGATAATGTACGCAAGCAGTTGAGCGCCACTTGCCTGCAGAAACTGCTGGTCCCCAGAGCTAGAGCCAGGCTGGTCTTAATAGAGGATCTCTCTGGTGCTATGACCCAGTCGGAGGGGGAGACTTTGAGGCTGTTGCTTGACTCACACTTCCTGAAGGCATGCTTTAAAAATCAAGAACCAAACTAGGGTAGAGCATGCCACAAAGATTGTTACTTTTAAAAAACTTAAATGGCCATTTATACTTTTGAGCTCTATAAAAGCGCAGGTGTGGGTGGGTTCTTCCCGGCTATCCTTCAGGAAGGCTGGGAGATCTTTTCATCCCACTTGGTGAGAATATTCAGGGCCTGCCTGGGTATTCTGGCTATGAGGCATGTTTTCATCTTGGAGGCAGACCAAAGTGGTGCTTATACCTAAGCCTAGTAGGCAATCCTATCACAGGCCTAGAGATTTTCGTCCTATCAGTCTAACATCCTTTCTGTTAAGGGCTCTGGAAAGACTGGTATATAGATTTCTGAAGGATGGGGTACTTGTGGACAGATCCATGCATCCTCATCAGTATGCCTATTGGCCAGGTAAATCAATGGATACGGCACTCCATCAGCTTGTGGTGAAACTGGAAAGGGCGCTGGACTGTGGAGAACTTGCCATGGCAGTTTTCCTAGAGATTGAAGGGCCTTAATAATATGACATGACTTTAGGCATCATTTGGAAATGTCTGGAGAGCAGGGGAGTCAGTCTGGTTGTCACAGACTAAATTATGACCTCTTTGGAAGGCAAGCAAGCTGTGGCGATCCTGAGGAGTGTGTCCATAAGGGCAACAGTGTCCCAAGGCTGCCCACAAAGGGGAGTTTCGTCACCTACCCTGTGGTGTCTGGTGGTAGCTGTACTGCTGGACAAACTTAACAGGGGAGGAAGTCATGCTTAAAGGGTATGCTGATGAAATATGCCTTGTAGCAAGTGGAAAATTCCCAAGTACTGTTTTGGAGCTCATACAGGGCTCCCTACAGGCTCTAGAGGAATGGTGCAGAGAAACAGACTTGTCTGTTAACCTGGATAAGACTGAAACAATGATCTTCACAAGGGGAGGAGGCTGCCAGGTTTGGTAGAGACTCACCTGTTTGGGGAGAAGTTGAAGCTTTTCAAAGCAATCAAGTATCCAAGAGTTTTTCTGGATGCTGGGCTGAGCTGGAAAAAGTATGTTGATTACAAAGTTAAGAAGGCCTACAATGCTTTGTGGCCCTGTTGAACATCTATAGGACTGAGGTGGGGCCTGAGACCCAAAACAGTCAAATGGCTCGGTTATAAGACTATCAGTAACTTATGCGGCGTGGTTGGGTGGCCTGCCTCTCAAGTGATGGTAGTGGCTACTGAGCTGGATTCGCTGCAAAGACTTGCATGTATGATAAGAGGGGCGGCGCGCACGACTCCTCATTCTACCTTAGAGATTTTGGTGGACCTTCCCCCTCTGTGCTTGTTTGTGGAGGAGGTAGCCAGGATAAGTGTGCACTGCCTCTAGACTGTAAGGGGATGGTGTTTCAAGCTACCCCACAAAGAGCATTCACTGATCCTTTCTGGATTACAGGAGAAGTGTCTTATAACCCAGATGATCAGACATTTGATGGGGACTAGGTATAATCTAAACCCATCCTATACTGTGGTAATAACTTCCAGGGAGGAGCAGGACCCAGAGATCAGGTCTCTCCCAAAGGCAGGGGGCAGCACATGGTTCACAGATGGTTCCTGCCTCGGGGGTAGGATGACAGCTGGGGCCTATGGCTCTAGAACCAGGCTTGTCATTCTCCTTGGGCGATTTGCCAGTTTTCCAGGCTGAGGTCTATGCAATCTTAGCCTGTGCAATGCATATTTACACTATGCCATGCAGACGAATGGATGAGTACATCTGCTCGGATAATATGGCAGGTTTGAAAGCCCTTAGGGCGGTTAAAAACCACATCCAGACTGGTGTGGCAATGCCAGGAGATGTACCAGCTGTCTAGTTACATTTCTTTGGGTTCCAGGGCATACTGGTATTAGAGGAAATGAGATGGCAAATACTCCTGTGAAGAGGGGATTGGAGCTCAATTTTATTGGGCCTGAGCCCTTTAGCGGAGTGTCTGTTAGTAATGTCAAGTATGAGATAACCCAGCTTACAGCGAGGGCTCATCTTGAAATCTGGAGCAAGTAAATCACTGCCAGGCACACCAATGATCTAATATCGGGGCCTGATCAGAAAGTGAGTGAATTTCTCCTGAATTTGACTACAGTTAAGCTCAGAGGGGTTGTGGGCTATCTTATGGTCACAACACTCTGCGCCGACATTTACACATAATGGGTCTTACACAACATAAGAAATGTGCAAGGGACTTTAAAACCTCACAGCATATGCTGTGTATAGATATGTATTCTTAGGGTCCTTCTTTTTGGAACCTGAGGAAATAAGAAGGGCAGATATCAAGGACATAGTCTGTTTCATATGGACCATTCGACAAGAATAATGCCAAAAGAAGAGGCAAAATGGGCTCTTGAGACTGTAAACATGGGCTCTCCATAATCATCATTAAAAACTTTGAACGTAGGCAGGAGTGGAAAAACGTGCTAAATAAACATTTTTTATAGATTGGAAAAATGTATTATTGAGGAATGTACTGACAAGATTCCACTGTAGTCAGAACATAAAACTTATAATGCACATAAAAGTTTAACAAGCTATGTCAAACCATTGTTAAATCTTTTTTATTCATAATTAATCACTTTTTGATAATGGTAGTATGAAACACTCCTTATCGTATTGCTCCCAAATTTTTAATTTGAGCTTAGAATACAAATATAAAGAAACTTATGTAGGCATTTCTTAATTTCAATTAGTTTAAGATAAAAAAAAATTGTTCACGTATTACTGAAGCTTTCAACGTTTTCAATTTGAGTTATGGAAAATAATTTATTTCAACTGAACTATTTAATATTTTTTAACAGTGCACAACAATTTTTAAATCCATAACTCCTTAAATTCTCCCGAAAATTTCAAGCTAATAGTTATAAATTGCGGTTCAAAGAGCATTTTGAAAAGTGAAAAATGCTGAAAAAAAATTGAGAAAATGGAGTTCAATGTGGTGCTTTACCTAAATGGTATGTGACCAATTAAATAGTCAGTTGTGGCTTTAAAATTGTTGATATAACAATTGTGTAGCATGAAAGTGCAAGTTAAAAGTACAATAAAGATGCAAAAAACAAAAAATAAAAGTTTCACCATTTTTACCAAATTTTACAAATGCACAGTGAAAACTCTTAGGGTCACTTACAAAAACGATGTTTAGACGTTTAGTGCTAGACGCTGTTCAACTCATTACAAAAACGATGTTTAGTGCTAAACAGTGTCTAAATCGTGTCCATGTTTAGACACTGCATGACAGGTGATTTTAACAGTGTTTAAACGCCACTATTATTTCACATGAGGTATGGAGCGAGAGCAGGGAAACTTGATGGAGTTTTACATCCAGAAAGGAAAAGAAGGGTAATACGACTGCGAAGTGTGCTCAGAGGCTGTTGTAATCCCTTAGAGCACTATACGGAAAGGGAATTCAAAACAGATGAATATTTGATTAACGAAATGGTTCTTAGAGCTAGTACCTCTATAACACTATTTAACACAAATTAAATTAATGCTTGTTTAATTTTTTCTGTGTTTTTTTTAACAGTTGTATGAGAAAAATCTCTTTTAGCATGTTTTATCATAATCTAACCTCCTATGCTAGTTTAACTAACACTAGGTGAATTTGGCTGATAATAATATACTTCAGCATAATTTAGTATCCTCCCAGGTTATGCGTGCACGTTGGTTTCTTATGGGTGCAGAGTTTTAATAGGAAGAAATGTGTTTAGACTTACTTCTATGTAATAAGCCAGACATTACCTACCCTCATTTTTAATGGGATTTCATATAGTGAAAGTAAATCTAATGTGGAGATTGTTATGAAGTGTAATTATTAATTTATTCCACCGTTTGAACTAATGGTTTGGTTTAGAACATTGAATTGATGTATGCAAGCGTGATAATGCATTGCTGCACTTATAAGAAGCAAGCAAGCATGTATTTACTGCACAAATGGTTTGTTCATTCGTTCCTGGTGTGAGGATTGAAGTGAAACAATTGGGTACCTTGTGTGATGAGCTTCAAGAGTATTTCTTATGCACATCCATAAAATATGTAGGCTTTATGAATCGAACATTATTACTGAAAAGTATTAGGAATATGCTGATGAAATAAAACGTTTAATAATATATTTTTAAATCCACAAATTTAAGTGAATAGGGCTGAATGTATGACAAAGGACAATGAATAAGATGCTTAAGTTAGTGAAGCATTGGCAGACAGAATGCTGAAGATCCATTACAGCAGTTCAAGAAGCTGGATGCTGGATGTGCTTACTACCAAGCCCTGATTTTTGTGCATTTGTATTTTGGCATCACATTCATAAGCATTTTTCAGGTTCAATAAAGCAACTGCTTCAGCAATTTGGAATATTGTTTTTACATATAACAAACTATTATGGCAACAAAATTTGTGCTTTGTCAGCTGTAAATTACACTTCTAAATTTTCTAAAGTGTGGTGTTGTTAAATTTTACATGGTTATTTTTAAAATGAACACTGGTTTGGTAATCTTCTACCTCAAACTTTCTTAATATTTCCAAAAGAGATTCCCTTTCAGTAGTGCTAAAATGTTCTACGCATTCAGATATTTTGTTTTCCGTGTGGCTGGTAAAAAAACTTTCAAAATTCCCCAAATCATTCTTCCACAACTTCTGGAAGCATATACGAGGTGTGATAAAAAGTTTCCGAAATGGCTTCACAACAATGCTGACGCTGAGGTTTCTTTAATTCTTACCCAGACTGCACATGCAGCGTTCCTTCCTGATAAAAATGAGAGGCCATGTGACTTCCTGTGACCATGCAGTGACGAGGTAGATGCTCTGAAGTGAACACATGTTTTGCATGTGCTGCAACTTTTCTGCGTAGCAAAAATGTCAGATTACGAAGAACAAAGAACGAACATCAAATTTTGCTTTAAACTCGGTAAAACTGCAACAGAACCGTATGAAATATTAACAACAGCTTATGGGAAGGAAGTTATAGGCAAAACTCAAGCATTTGAGTGGTTTTCGAAATTTAAAAGTGGTATGACATCAGTTAAAGATGCAGATCGTTCGGGGCGACCCTGTTCCAGCAAAACTGATGAAAATATCAATCAAGTGAGGGAAATGGTCTTAAATGATAGGCGCATTACAATAAGAGAACTTTCTGACTCATTAGGACTCTCCTTCGGAAGTGTTCAAAGCATTTTGAAAGACAATTTGGACATGAGAAGAACTGCCGCCAAGTTCGTGCCCTGCCTGCTTTCAAATGACCAAAAGGAAAGCCGTGTGATTGCTTGCACAGATCTTAAAGAACAGCTACAAAATGACCCACAGTTTATGGAGAAAATTATTACTGGTGACATAACATGGATTTATGAAACATGGATTTATGGGTACGATCCAGAAATGAAGCAACAATCTTCACAATGGAAGAGTCCTTCATCTCCATGCCCGAAAAAGGCCAGACAAGTTCGATCCAAAGTGAAGTCAATGATGATGTGTTTTTTGACATTAAAGGCATTGTACATAAGGAATTTGTGCCACAGGGACAAACAGTGAATAAAGTGTTCTACAAACAAGTGCTGCAAATATTAAGGGAGAATGTGCGATGCAAACGGCCAGAGAAATGGAGGAGTGGTGACTGGTTCCTGCATCATGACAATGCACCTGCGCACAAAGCCCTTTCTGTTCACCAATTTTTGGATAAAAATAGGATGAATACTGTTCCCCATCCCGCCTATTCTCCAGATTTGGCACCAGTGGACTTTTTTCTTTTCACACAACTTAAAATGCGGCTCCGAGGACACCGTTTTGAGGACATTGATGTCATCCATCGCGAATCGCAGAAGGCTCTGAACATGTTGAAAGAAGAGGACTTCCAGAGGTGCTTCCAGCAGTGGCAGAAGCGCTGGGACAAGTGTATCAACTCCCAAGGAGACTACTTCGAGGGTGACAGTGCAGATTAGACAAAACAAACTGTTGTGTAGTATTTATGACGTCATTCCAGAAACTTTTTGATCACACCTCGTACTCCATGTGGTGTCCAAATTGCAAATCTTTAAAATGTGGTATTGCCACATTCACTTTCAGAGCAGATGGTGCTTTAAACGCTGTTTAACTAAACACCCTCTACACATGGATTTAGCAATGCAGAGTTAGACAATGTTTAAGTCCTCAAACAGTGCATCATTTTTACAAACGGCCCTTAATTTAAAATAAAGAGAGTTGAGGGTTGTTACACTACATCACTATAATATTCTTAATTGTTACATAGCTTTACAATATTAGTTCCATTAGTATCAATTATTGTCAACAGATACAACATACAGTAGAACCTTGATTAACCACTATAATGGAGGGAGTAGGACTGACAGTTAATGAAAATGACAGATGATCCATTTTGCTCAATATAAATGGTAGGTTTAATAAGTAATTACACAAAAAACTTCTCAAACACAGGAGTCCTATGTTACATTTGTTGTATATTTAGAAAAATGGCAATAAAGGTGAGTGTTGTCTGTGGGGCAGGCTGTGCAGTAAGAGGTAACAGACTTTTGTTCCATAAAATGTGCACACTCTTACTCCCTCGCATCCATTTTTCATCAATTTTAGGTACATCACTAGGAGACAACAGTACAATATGATCACCACTATTGTCTGATTGCAAGACCACTCTGTGATTTTAAAATAAAACTTAAGCAACACAAGCTGATGGCATCAGAATCTCTTGACTAAAATACATATATGTGCATTCTATATTCAATTTGTAACACTTGCTATGTTTTCTTGAGGAATTTAAACTGATATGAGTTTATACATGATTCCACATTGAATATTGCATGGAAACATGGACTAAGATGAAACTGAATCTTAGAATGGATTCTCTTAGAAAATACTATACTCACTGTAATATGCTGATTACTTGTCTTCTCTTTTTTCTAGTCATTGAAATTATTAACATTTTTTACTGTGCTATAAATATGCTTCAAGGTGCTTAGCATATGAATTAAAAGGTGGCATAGTGCATTCAGGAATTATTTTCCCTAAAATGAGAGCAAACTATGCATTCCCACCAATCTTTGCTTCTTTGTTTAAGTAGGTCTACAGAACTACCTTTTGCCCATTTTTTTTGAAGCATAAGTTTCAGTGTGTAATTCCCCCCCCCCCAAATTTACTGCTTTCTTTTGTTGTGCCCATTGTTCATGGTATAATTTTTCATGTAAGAAAAATAAAGCTGCCAGAAACTGGTGCAATAACAGACACTTTTACCATTTTCATATTAACATCACATATTCTTTACAAAACCATAGTACAATAACCTCAAAACCTTTGCCTAACACACAGAACAAAAAACTAACATTTATGTCTAACAGGTTTGCCCTTCACCAAAGTAAGTCTAGTTTACATATTCAAATTGATCTCAATGCATAGTGAATTTAACATGGAAATACAGATTGTACTCAGTATGGAATGTGTACTCATAACATTTCAATTCCCCATGAAACACAGTAATTGTTGACGTGATCGACAGGAAACAATGTAACCTAGACTTTGATCCAAAACAAGTTAATTCTTGCTGTGTACAGGAAGTTTTCATTCCAAAACACCCCCCCCCCCAAAAAAAAAAAAAGATGATGATGGTTAAAGAGCAAAATGGTTAACTGAGTGACAGATAATTGAGGTTTTACTCTAATCTGTTTCCCTAATACTACATTCTTTCTTCTTTTTATGCCTTTGGTGAGTGTAGTATAAATCACTGCAGTATTGCAGAAAAGACAACATTATTTCAAACCAGGATTTTGTATAAGCTAATTTTTTATTTTCCTCACTATTCTTATTATTCTTCTTTCAATAGAAAAGCAAAAACAGAGATTTTACTGGGCATGCTGTTTGTTGCTAAGTAGCTCACTGGCATTATGCCTGACCAGAAATTAACAGCCTGTATGGTGTGTGGGTTAGAAGCATTGTCACATAGTGCAAAATTGTAGTTTAAGGACATGTTGCTCAAACTGTGTTAATGTTCATTCATAAATGGATAATGAAACAGTTCTGTAATACTCTGTGCTCAAACCGTTGTTTGGATGTATGACCAGTCTAACGGAAATTTTCTTGGCATTGCCGACAGGGTCAGATCTTCATCACCCCCCTTAAATTCAAGCTCAGAGATTTCCCAGGCAAATTATAGCTACAGTAATCACTAGGGCTAGGATTTTTATGATAGGGCATATATTTTTTGGTAGGACTGACATGCTCCTTAAATACATATAAATGCTTCTTATGAAACAGCAAAATGAATTAACCTAGTTTGTTAAGTCATATTTTTGCATATATGGCCATTTCTCTCTGATAGAGCATATTTTAGTAAGTAAATGGTCATATTCGTCATATTTTCACACTTTCAAGAAGAAAAAGAACTTTCTCATGCAATTTATTTATTCCGTGTTACATTTCCCAGAATTGCGCACCTAATTTTGTTTCCTGGAAAATGGCAAGTATCTACATTCCTTCCCTGTTTCCTTTGAATTCACAATATGGACTTCACCCTTACGCATCAGTGAGTTTGTGTAAGCTATTGTTACTCTATGAACAGGTATCTGATTAAGTCATTCTGGACTCTGGACTGCAGACAAGTGTCTAATTCACTCATTGTGTTATTCAGTCTTATTGAAGTCGTAAGCGTGTGCAGTACAGTTCAGAAAAAATGCCTAAAGTGAAGCAAAATGTTCAAGTAAAACTAAAAAAGTTTGTGTCTCAATATGGTGAGAAAGTATTTTCAAGTGATGGTAAAATACTCTATTGTAAACTGTGCGACGTAAGAGTAACTGTGGAGAAGTCATTTAATGTTCAGCAGCATGTGGCAACAGATAAACATAAACGTGGAGTACAACGGATTGAAAATGAAAAAACACTACAGCAAATGCTCCTAGGGGAATCCCGCCAGTCTTATTCACCATTCTGCGAAGAACTTTGTACAGCTTTCCTTTGTGCTGATATTCCCTTAAGTAAACTAAACCATCCAAAATTTCGTGAATTCTTAGAAAAATACACAGGCAAACCTCTTCCTGATTCTTCCACATTAAGAAAGAACTTTGTCAGCCGAAGCTACGAAAAAACAATACAACAAATCAGACAACAGCTCGTAAATAAAAAAAAATTGGGTATCAATTGATGAAACTACAGACTCTATGGGAAGATATATTGCAAATGTCATTGTGGGAACTTTGAAGAAGATGGTCCAGGCGAAAAGTTTCTAATAAACTGTGAACATTTAGAAAAAGTAAATTTTTCCACCATTTCTAAGTTGTTCGACAGATCTATGGGTGCCATATGGCCCGAAGGTGTTAAGCATGACAATGTACTTTTCTTCGTAACGGATGCTGCACCTTATATGGTGAAAGCTGCCGAATCTCTAAAAGCATTGTACAGTAAAATGGTGCATGTGACTTGTTTAGCTCACGGCTTGCACCGAGTTGCAGAGGAGATTCGTAGTAAATTCAGTGACGTTGACAAATTTATTGGATGTGTCAAAAAGATATTTTTGAAAGCCCCTTCACGTGTTGTAGCATATAAGTTGTTAGCTCCAGACATTCCCTTGCCACCATCTCCCATTTTGACAAGATGGGGGTCCTGGGTTGATGCCTGCAACTATTACTGCCAGAATTTCAACGTTGTGAAAAGCATCACTGATTCATTCGATAGCAGTGAAGCTACTTCAATTGGACTAGCTCAAGAATTATGTCTAATGGTGAAATTTCAGGCAAACTTTCATACATAAAATCAAATTTTGGATTTATTCCAGCTGTCATAACTGCTTTGGAGGGATCAGAAGTGCCACTGGTGAAACAGATAGAACAAGTGAAAAAAGTTGTGAATAAATTAGAGGGTGTTTGTGGTAAAGTGGGAAAAGAAGTGTCAAAGAAAATGGAAAAGGTGTTAGAAAACGAAGGGTATCATGCACTGTGTTCCATTTCAATGATTTTGTTGGGTGAAAAGTTCTCTCTTAATCATCCAGATTTAGATTCAAATGATATTGTTAATTTTAAATATGCTCCTCTTGTGTCAGCTGAAGTAGCATGCACTGTGTTCCATTTCAATGATTTTGTTGGGTGAAAAGTTCTCTCTTAATCATCCAGATTTAGATTCAAATGATATTGTTCATTTTAAATATGATCCTCTTGTGTCAGCTGAAGTAGAAAGGAGCTTTTCGAAGTACAAGGCTTTGTTGACTGACAATAGGGAATCTTTTTCATTTGAAAATTTGCACAAGGTCTTCATTGTGTTTTGCAACTCAGAGCTTATATGAAGTAGAATGAGGATGTAAAAAGCACATAGGTTCCTATAATGTTAATAAAAATCATACTGGAATGTCAAATTGCATAGTTTAGCTTGCTTCTCATGTGCATTTTATTCTCAAATAAATAGTTCATTATCAAAATTGACTTACTAATTTATTTTACAGTAGAAATTTTACCTCATTTTAATATTGTTAGGTCATATTTACTATGTTATTGTGCATATTTTGGTAAATGTTTGGTCATAACAGCATATTCTTTTGTGCATATTATGGTGATTTTTAGGTCATAAATATCCTAGCCCTAGTAATCACATACCTTCATCATAGAAGATATTGGGAATAATGTACCTGTGCCACCACACATCTTGCACACTTTTTAAGAAAATTTGCATTAACACTCATTAATCCTTCATGGACAAGTAAATAAAATCATGCTTCATGCATGTAAAAAATTAAATACGGGTCAACAGAGCAATCATTAATGTTATTCAACACACAATTGCGGAAATTAACTCATCACATTATCACAATTCCTGAAGTACAGTTATCTCACAGAGTTTCAATTTTAAAATTTTAGTTAGGCAAGTTTTGCAAAATTTCTGATTTCTCTGCAACCTTTCTCAGAGATTTCTTTGGACTTCATTCTAACTTCTCTCCTATGTATTAAAGTTTTTCCTGTATGGCAATTTAATTTCTGTTTCTTATCTAGAATAGTTACAGTTTACCTAAATCTATTCACAATATTACAAATTGTTTCTTTGTGAGGCATACAAACAGTGGAGAATCTGTCTATAAATCACAATTTCACTTCTTTACAAAGGTTGTTATATTGGAATCATAAATGAAGATTCTATGTGCTAAAGTATATACATTTTTTTGGCATTATAACAGCACTAACATACTATAGCACTAAAACACATGTTTTCATAATGTATCAACCTCTATGAAAAGCTTTGTGTCAACTGATTAGTCACAATACAAAGAAGGAATTCAACCAGTTAGAAACTTTGCAGTGCAGAGTAAGCAATTTCCCATATTACGGACAAGTGTTGTTTATTACAACAAAGGTTGTATATATATGCCTCTAAAACCTTGTAGCATTTCCATAATTCTCTTTGCGCTGTTTTAAGGAAAGGGAGAGGGGGAGAGAGAGAATGTGCATGTGTGTGTGTATATGTCTCACTTGAAGGTGTGCCATTTTACAGCATGCATACATGCACGTGCACATGATGACCACACTGACTAGGCCAAGGCAAAGCTACAACAAAGCGAACTGACCCTTTTTGCAGAAATCATAGATTCACAAATAAAGGACATACAAGTTGACTGCTTTGAGGATATAGACACCACTGAAAAGATAGAGAAAGTGATATAATATGCTACAATAGTAGCAGTACTACTACATTGCCACAAAAAGACTGACACGTGTCTCCCCACATCATACAGCACCTAACTAAACAAAGAAACCATATGTGAAGACAATGGATACACTAGAAATCTAGCCACGCAAAACCAACTGCGTGTTTTAAACCCACAACTTCGCAAGCGTACAGCAGCAGTCATATTAAAGCTATGGAACAACACATTATAGTCACTAGATCCCTAAAAAATAACATGGTATGGCAAATAGCCAAATGCCTCACAAGGGACAAGATCTTCGTCCCTCCTTTTATATTGGACAACACATTGCCACAACAGATGAAGAGAAGGCAGAAGCTCTAGTTGATGAACTGCAAAAACACTAACCCCAAACGTGACTCCCGCTTTGCCTCCATTTGTCGTGGAAACTGAAAGAATCATGCTAAATTACATGAAAGCCATACACACGACCAAATCAGGACACATCCCTCTGAAATTAAATGGTTCATAAATCACCTCCAGGGCCAGATCAAGTACCGAATGTTGCACTCTGGGCGCACTGAGCACCCTGAAAGTACTTTCCAAGCTTTTCAACCTATGCCTAACCACAGCTGCTTCCTAAAAAGGTGGAAAGGAGCAAACATGCTCCACTTCCCAAAGAAGGGCAAAAATAAAGCAAACCCAATCAACAACAGATGAGCAGGATACTGGGAAAAGTAATACTTGAACACGCTAAAGCATTCGTGATTAAACACAACATTCTGATACCTGAAAAATTTGGGTTTAGGGCCAAACACCTAACCATGCTACAACCCCTATGTGCTACAGAACACATCTAGAAGGCTTCAACATCTGAAAGCCAACAGGAACCGTGCTTCTTGACATAGAATGGTTCTTTGATACCAAGTGGCATGAAGGACTACTGCAAAAAAGTGCTTAACTATAAATTTCCGGACACTTTGATCAAACTGATTGCACACTACTTGCGGGACCGAATCTTCACTTCATCTGTATGCAATAACAAATATACAGCATCTCTCAAGGCAGCCTACTAGGGCCCCTTCTGTTCAACTTGAAATATAAATGACATTCCTAAAAATGCAACCAGCAGCTATATGTCGATGACATGACAATCATGTCACAATTGCCAAAGTATCGTCCTTACATAGGAACCTTCAAAGTACCCTGGCTAACTAAGTGGAGAATCCAAGTAAATGCCAAAAAAATGAAAGCGATAACCTTCACAAAAAGAAAAAAACCACTAAATGCTACCCAAGACACAGACTACCACCACTAAAACTATTCAACGACGAAAAACATCAACTGGACGAAGCACATACCTCAGGCTTGTAATAGATAATGGCCTCACCTGGTGCCTTTATATAAACAAAGCACAAAGAAAAGCTTACACCCAACCAGACAGAATCTATCCACTCATCAACCTCAACAATGCATTCAAAATCAATATGGGCCTTATGCTCCATAAAGTGCTCATAAGACCAATATTAATACGCGCAGCGCCGGTCTGGAGCTATACGGTCTATGTGGTAAAAACACCATGTATCCACTGTATCCAGACTCTTCAAAACAAAATACGCAGAATAATTTCCAAAGTTCCAGTAGTCACACCAACAACAAAACAGCTTCACGATGATCTACACATGCACAGAATAGAACAGTTCATAAAGAAATTTGTGTTTGATATGTACAACAAACTCCCCTCACACCACAATATACACATATCTACACTTGGCCAATACCAAATGACAATCAATGTACACAAAAAAAACCACTGTTACTTTCTGACTGCAAACTAAACAACCCAGACAATGGCAAAATAACCGAATTTGACAACCTTTTGCAATAACAAATTTAATTTCCTCTTTCAGTTCACAGATGACAACAGCAGACATACCACCAGATGACTACCTACTCCACCGCTGCTCTCAAAGTCCTTGTGCTACCCAACCCCCGGGGATGAGGCCCCCCCCCATGAGTGGCACTGGCCCGCACATTTATGCAGACAGTCAGCCATGTGTGCACACTGATGACCAAGCATGTCACAAGGCTCAGAGACTAGGAACATATAAGATGCCATAGGGTTGAAAAGAATCAGTGTTCACCCTGAAAATGAATATGGACACCGAGACGACCACCCAGCACGAACAGATCAAAGAAGCACAATACATGCAAGTACTGACACAGCTCCCACTGAGGAGACCACACAAAGTATACCCCATTACCCCCATCACTGTAGCATGCAGACTCACTCTAATTTCACGTAGAACCTAACAAGCCTAACAAGCCCATCATTCGCCATTAGAAAGCCACCTCAACTTAACTTCATTTTTCACTCTCAATTCCCTGGCAGTACTCAGGACTCGCTCATGGCTGCAAGTCCAGAACCTCATCATTTGACATGCACAGTATGTAGCAATCTACATTGCGGCAACAACTGGGGTGCTTATGCAGACTTATATACTAAAAGTTAACACACTTTCCGCATGTTAGACTCACTAATTGCATGAGCAAAACAAAAAACAAAAAGGACTCCCCTAGAGGCACACACACAGGGAGAGAGAGAGAGGGAGAGAGAGAGAGAGAGAGAGAGAGAGAGAGAGAGAGAGAGAGAGAGAGAGAGAGAGAGATGGTGGTCATCGACAGCAAGTGGACCTACACAGCAAGAGCAGCACTGGTTAATAGCCAAAGCGGTCGGAGGAGTGGCGAGTGGTCCCGGCTTTTGCCAAAAGCACAAAGTCAGTGGTGCTACCTGCTACCACTCTACTAGTACCAGCTTAGCTGGGTAGAGGAACACGACCATCGCCAACACTCTCCTGACTGAAATCTAGGTGCCTTCGGGCAGATCCTCTATTCTTTTATAGCACCCACTAACTGCTCATTTTCTTTTACCTTTTCTATTTTCCTCTTCCTATCTAGCTTTAAGCTCCGGATTAGGCCCCCACAAATAGAGCTTTTATCTTCTTCTTCTTCCCCATTCTTCTAGCTTAGATTTAGTTACCAGACTTAAACCCAGCCTCAAATCCTCAATCTGATCCTTTTCCTGATTCTATTCCAATGGCCAAGTCCAAGGGGTTGTTAAGGTCGGCTCTCCTTCAGAGTTGCATGTGATTAGGGGTACAGTCAACAGAAGTAACCTGGACTGTGTCATCCCTTCCAACACATCCAATCCCCATCCCTCCAACTCCTTTTCTGCTCCCCCTCCTCCCACCCTCAACCCTACTTCCACTCCTACCTCCCATACCCCAGCTGAATCCTTCACCTTCCTCTCTCACCCTCAATATGCCTCTCCCAGCTTTCAGCTCTTCCTCTTTCTTCCTCTGTTCTGACCCTCTCCCAATCCCTCCTGCTGCTCGGGCCCATACCTCACCCCAGACAAACCTCCATCATTCAACTTCTCATCCCAATCCTAATGCTTTTGCTTGGCTCTCCAACTTGGCCCTCCTCCCAGCTCCTCCAGAGCTCTGAAAACCACCTTTCAACCACCAACCTATATCCCACGACATTTGGGGTCAGGGGGCCTCTGAAGTGGTGTTATTATACCCATAAGCCCTTAAAGAGCCAACCTTAAGTGGGTACGAGACATGTCAGCAGGTTGTGGATAGCCAGGCTCTGTGTTGGGGATATGGAGACACACTACTTGGCACAGCTCTCTCTCTGAATTAAATAGCAGACCACAAACAAACTCCCAAACACAAGGTGTTATGCATTTCCATGCCGATGGGAGATGTGTTGCTAATGGAGCCTCTGAGATACCTGACGACCTCTCACAGTA
This sequence comes from Deroplatys truncata, assembly GCA_030765065.1. Classification (NCBI taxonomy): domain Eukaryota; kingdom Metazoa; phylum Arthropoda; class Insecta; order Mantodea; family Mantidae; genus Deroplatys; species Deroplatys truncata. Next base: position 48,071,139 of record CM060984.1, on the reverse strand, counting down.
TATAGTCTTACCCAGGCATGTGGGGCTCTGTCTAGTGGACCTGAGTTATCCCCAGCTAATAGTGGGAATGATAGAAGATACAAGTTCAGCTAAACCCGAGAGTTCTTTATCAGGGACCCCGAGAGTTTTAAAACTAAAGCTGAAGTGGTTGGGCCCTCAAAAAGGGACCCTATTAGCAAAACTAAAGTACAGGAGACAGGAACTTCAATTCCCAGAGATGTGGAGAAGCATCCAAAACCTCAAGTCCCATAAAGGGATACCAGAAGTATTAAAATTAAAAGCATGGTGGCTGGGGCCCCAGTAGGGAATCCAGCTCCATGAAGTAAACAAATGAGGGTGGGAACTGCGATTCCCAAAGGTGAGGAGATGCAAGCCTCGCCTACTAAGAAAAATAGTAATACTGATATTTTGGGGGAACTGACAGAGAGGTTGGTACCCTAAAACTGAAGCCCAGGAACATTAGTAGGGCAGAAAAGACAAGGAAAAGAACTAGGCTACTGGCCCTGTGGGGGGAGCTGGTGTCCCTAGGAATAGGGACCGTGCAGAAGCCATGACTGGGCCAGAGCCTGGTCCTTCTGGAACTCCTAATGTTCAAGAGGGGCAGGTTAAGCTATGGTGGTTTCATTCATTCAGGCTAACCTGCAACACAGTATTATTGCCTCACAAGTTCTATTGAGTAACACGTATGATCTACATGTCACCATGATACAAGAACCCTATACAAAAGGTCGAAAGGTCCTAAGGTCCTTCCTTCCTTCCTTCTTTCTATGCCACGCCTAGTACGTAAAGAAAGTATTTTGCATTTCACCCAAAAATTCAATATCAACATTTCACCAGAAATACATTTTTTGGAGCACCTTGAAGCCAAACAAAGCATTTTAGAAAAAGGCCCTTGTATGTGTGTGTGTACACTGTAAACCAAAAACGAGAAGGCGGTTAAAAACCACACTTGGTATTTAAGTTCAGCAAAGGATGTGACAAAGATTTTCAAGAAAATCCTCCACCCCACACTGCTATTTGCATAGAACATTTTTCGAAAATTTTGATTTTCTCAAAAATGGTTCTAACAATTTTGGTTAAAGTACCATTGAAGAGGGTATATTGGTGCGTAATAAATTACGTAAATTACTTTATCTGCCCCGCAGTTGGGAGCCAACTTGTAGTAGTTGTTTTCTTCTACTATTAAAGTTTTACTGTTGTTGTTAGCCACACGCTTGGAAGCCAACTTGAAGATGATTTTGTTTCCTAATATTTGTTTACGTAAACTTGAAGAATTGTTTTATGTAATAATAGTTGCTTTATGTAGTTTGTAACATGCTTTGGGCGTCAGTTTGAGTTTTATGCTTGCGTAATATTACTGTTTGAATTTGCCTCGGCTGCGTCACTCTTACTTTAGAGTCATGTATCTTAGGTAGGGTGCGGTATGACAATTATTGTAGACATCACAGAATTAAACTTTTAAATTTCACTTCTTTTATTTAAAATTCTTGCACATATTTATAAACCACTACACTTTTTAAAGAACTGTGAGAAACTTTTATACATTCACTTAGCGCGTATATCTGTTTTTACTAATCACCCATAGAGAACACATTTTCCCATCTATACTCTATCAAGTTTTGCCAGCAACCGAGTAACCCTCAACGGTCAAAACCCATAAGCTTCGGTATTACAAGTCTCTGATTGGCTAATTCTAGTCCAATAGAATTTCTGTATTTAACTTAAAACTTTTCTTTGCTGTTGATTGGCTAATTTAAAACTGTTACAGAATTTACGTCATCGTCGCTCTAATCATGACCAGTACATTTCAAACTCTAAACACATTATTGCCACAATTATCTCATTATTAGCAACCTAAAACTTATTCTCACAGTTCTTGCATTATTAGAGTATGTAATGTATTCACATAACATTAATAAAATATGTTTACAATAAAAATAAGCATTTGCAATGACTGTTACTTACAATTTAAATAATTATTATATACATATTGTTTCAAGGCGGGCTGTTATTGAATTTACTTATTTTAAATTACAATTAAAATTATTCAGGTATTAAAATACTGCCTCACCATACATTAAATATATTTACACGACAAATAAAATGTGTACCTTGAATTTTCTGGGAATAGCCTTTGAAGTCGTCTTTATTCGGAAGGAATTTTGTATAATCTTCTACAACTGGTAAACACTAAGCAATGGATTAAAACATACTACATAAAAAATGTAGATCTCTTTAAAACACACGATTTATTTCAAATAACTTTTTGTGGCATCAGCCATTTTGAGATATCCATTATTAATGGTTCGATTTGTTCAATACTTTAATTTGACTGATATTGTTCCTTCCGGTTCCCACTGTTCCATCCTAACAAAATGTGTAATGTAACTACTTCTGCAAAGATTTATCATGGTTAAAATGAAGCAGACAGAAAAACAAACTTTAGTAATAATAAACAATAATGGGTAGATAAAATCATGTGAATGTAGGATATAAGATTTTTTTCATGTTAAGAGTTCATAACAATAGTAAAACACACAGGAATGCATTCTAGCTTCGAACCAAATGTGGAAATGGGCTGGTAGAACTGAATATCTAACAATACACAATGTGACACATTGCATGCATGACTACTTTAAAGTTATGCCTGTCGCATCATTTCTTGCTGTGCAACATGAAATCACATGCATAAATGAGGCTTTACTTCTGGGCTCTGCCGGGCTTTCTTTCAAAAGATCTGGCAGCAGTCCTAGTGAGGTATGAGGAGGGTAGAGTGCCACATCAGGTGGTAGTCTGTTCAGCCTATCTCCTATACTACTCTAGAGGAATCACCACCTCCTCAGGAGTTCAGATATCTTGTGATTTATTACAGGGATAATAAAGCTCAATCTGTCAATTGGCTGTGACTCCAACGCCCAAAACAGTGCTTGGGGCAGCATGGACATCAACGGGAGATGGGATAAGCTGCTCAAGTATTTGTGTTCAACAAATCTCGAGATTGTGAATCAAGGGGACATTCCAACTTTTGTGAATTATCAAAGGGAGGAGGTCCTAGACTTGTCACTAGTGTCCTTTGGAATACTAGAGGATATCAAGGACTGGAGGTTTTGTTTGGAACCTTCCATGTCTGACCATAGACAAATACCTTTGGCCTTGAGTAAAAAGGAAAGGACCACCTGTACAGGAACCCTAGGAAGACCAACTGGGACACCTTTAGAAGGGACCTGGAAGGTGGGCTGAAGAATGGACCCATTCAAGCTAAGAAATACGGAGGACCTGGAGAGGTACATGGGGTTTATCATGAACATCCTGGTGTCTTCCTATGAAAGAAATTGCCCCCTTGTACATGAGGTTTGCAGTAAAGATAAATTCAGATGGAATGTTTTTTTTAAAATCCATCAAGAATAAAGAGGCAAAGGCTATACAATGCAGGAATCCTGGAGGTTCTTCTGTTATAAAATACAGAAGCAGTCAAGTGCTGCTCACTCGCAGAAATTGCTGGTCTCTGGAGCTAGGACCAGGTTGGCCTCATTAGAGGACCACTAGGGTGCTATGATGCAGTTGGAGGGGGAGTGCTTGAGACCTACTTTTTGGAGACCTACATTACAAATCAACAACCAAACTTAGTTAGGGCATACCAGCCTTTGTGAGAAGGCTGGTTAAGTGGCCACCGAAGTTCTTACTTTTAAAAAACTTAAATGGGCCCTTCATACTTTTGAATCCTATAAAAGCACGGGCAAGGATGGTGTCTTCCCGGCTGTCCCACAGGAGGGCTGGGAGATTGTTTCATCCCATCTAGTGAGAATATTTAAGGCCTGTCTGGCTATGAGGCATGTTTTTTACCTCTTGGAGGCAGGCCTTTGTGGTGTTCATACCTAAGCCAGGTAGGCAATCCTACCAAGGGCCTAGGGTTTTTTGTCCTATCAGGCTAACCATTTTCTGCTGAAAGCTCTAGAAAGACTGGTAGGTAGATACATACACTACGTGATCAAAAGTATCCGGACACCTGGCTGAAAATGATGTACAAGTTCGTGGCACCTTCCATCGGTAATGCTGGAAGTCAATATGGTGTTGGCCCACCCTTAGCCTTGATGACAGCATTCACTCTCACAGGCATACTTTCAATCAGGTGCTGGAAGGTTTCTTGGGGAATGGCAGCCCATTCTTCATGGAGTGCGGAACTGAGGAGAGGTATCGATGTAGGTCGGTGAGGCCTGGCACGAAGTCGGTGATCCAAAACATCCCAAAGGTGTTCTATAGGATTCAAGTCAGGACTCTGTGAGGCCAGTCCAGTACAGGGATGTTATTGTTGTGTAACCACTCCGCCACAGCCCGTGCAGCATGAACAGGTGCTCAATTGTGTTGAAAGACGCAATCACCATCCCCAAATTGCTCTTCAACAGCGCGAAGCAAGAAGGTGCTTAAAATATCAATGTAGGTCTGCACTGTGATCGTGCCATGCAAAACAACAAGGGGTGCAAGTCCCCTAGGAAAAACATGACCACACCATAACACTACCACCTCTGAATTTCACTGTTGGCACTACACACGCTGGCAGATGACGTTCACTGGTAATTCGCCATACCCACACCCTGCCATCGGATCGCCACATTGTGTACCGTGATTCGTCAATCCACACAACTTTTGCCACTGTTCTAGCGTGTAATGTTGATGCTCCTTACACCAAGCGAGGCCTTGTTTGGCATTTTCCTGCGTGATGTGTGGCTTATGAGCAGCCGCTCAACCATGGAATACAAGGTTTCTCACCTCACGCCTAACTGTCATAGGACTTGGAGTGGATCCTGATGCAGTTTGGAATTCCTGTGTGATGGTCTGGATAGATGTTCTGCCTATTACTCTTTACGACCCTCTTCAAATGTCGGCGGTCTCTGTCAGTCAACAGACGTGGTCGGCCTGTACGCTTTTGTGCTGTACATGTCCCTTCACGTTTCCACTTCACTTTCACATCAGAAACAGTGGACCTAGGGATGTTTAGGAGTGTGGAAATCTCACATACAGACTTCTGACACAAGTGACACCCAATCACCTGACAACGTTTTAAGTCCATGAGTTCCACGGAGCATCCCATTCTGCTGTTTCACGATGTCTAATGACTACTGAGGTCACGGATAATGAGTACCAGGCAGTAGGTGGCAGTACAATGCACCTACGATGAAAAACGTATGTTTGTGGGGGTGTCCAGATACTTCTAATCACATAGTGTATTTGAGGGATGGGGTACTGGTTGACAGATCCATACATCCTCATTGGTATGCCTATTGGTGGGGTAAAATTAACAGAGATGGCGCTCCATCAGCTTCTGGTGAGGTTGGAGAGGGTGCTGAACTGTGGATGACTTGCCAGGCAGTTTTCCTAGACATCAAAGGTGCCTTTAACAGTACGACTTTAGGCACCATTCAGAAATGTCTGGAAAGCAGAGGAGCCAGTCCACTAGTCATGGACCGAATTATGACCTCCCTGGAAGACCATCAGGCAGTAGCAACCCTGGGGAGCAAGTCCATGAGGGCAACAGTGCCCCAGGGCTGCCCCACAAGAGTAGTGGGCACCCTGTCACTACCCCGTGGTATCTGGTGGTAGATATACTGCTGGACAGGCTCAACAGGTAGGAATTCATGATCAAGGTTATGCTGATGACATATGCCTTGTAGTAAGTGGATAATTCCCAAGTACTGCCTCTAGAGGAATGGTGCAGAGAAATGGACTTGTCTATTAATCCGGACAAGACTGAAATAATGGTCTTCACAAGGAGGAGACTGCCAGGTTTGATAGAGCCCAACCTGTTTGGGAAGAAAGAAGCTTTCCAGAGCAGTCTTGTATCTAGGAGTCATTCTGGATGCTGGGCTGAGTGGTAAAACACATGTTAATTATAAAGTTAAGAAGCCCAACAATGCTTTGTGGGCCTGCCGAAGATCTATAGAACTGCGGTGGGGCCTGATACCTAAGATGTTCAAATGGCTATATGCCTCGGTTATAAGCCTGTCAATAACTTATGAAGTGCTGGTATGGTGGCCTGCCTCTCATATGAAGGTAGTGGTTGCCAAGCTGGATTCGCTGCAAAGATTAGCATGTATGATGATAACAGGGGCAGTGCAGATGACTCCTCAGTCTGCCTTGGATCTTGGTGGATCTTCCTCCTTTGCACTTATTTGCAAAGGAGATAGCCAAGATGAGTGCGCACTGTCTCTGGACTGTTGCGAGGTGGTGTTTTAAGCTACCCTATAAAGGGCATTCACTATCCTCTCTGGATTACAGGAGAAGTGTCTTATAATCCAGATTGGGGATTTGATGGGGATTAGGTATAACCTAAGTCCATCCTATACTGTAGTAATACCTTCCAGGGAGGAGTGGGACCCAGGGTCTCTCCTGAAGACAGAGGGCAGGACAAGGTTCACGGATGGTTCCTGCCTTGGGGGCAAGAGAAGCACTGGGGCTCTAGAACCAGGTTTGTCATTCCCCTTGGTCGAGTTGCCACAGTTTTTCAGGCTGAGGTCTATGCGATTTTAGCTTGCGCTATGCATATTTACACTATGCCATGTGAATGTGTACGCTTGTTTGGATAGTATGGCAGCTTTGAAAGCCCTTAGGACGGTTAAAACTACATCCAGATTGCTGTGGCAATGCCAGAGGATGTTGGATAGACGTTGCACCAGCTGTCCGGTTACACTTCTTTGAATTCCTAGGAAAGCTGGTACAATTACAGGAAACTAGATGGCAGACACTCTTGTGAAGAGGGGATCAGGGTTCGATTTTATTGGGCCTGAGCCCTTCTGTCAACTAGAAACGTCAAGTATGAGATAAGCCAGCTTACAGAGAAGGCTCATCTTGAAATTTGAAGTAAGCCCAACCACTGCTATGCAGGCCCATGCTTTGATACCAGGGCCTGGCTGGAAAGTGAGTGAGTTTCTGCTGAATTTGACCAGATCTAAGCTCAGAGAAGTTGTGGTCTATCTCACAGGCACAACACTCTGCGCAGACATTTATACATAATGGGTGATACACAAGACCCTGTATGTCGGAAATGTGTATAGGACTTTGAGACCTATGTGAATGCGAAGGCTTAGGGTAATTCTTTTTTGGAACCTGAAGAGATAAGAAGGGCAGATATCAAGGACATGGTGTGTTTCAGTAATGCCTAAAATATGAGGCACAGTACGTGTATGGCCTCTTTAATAGGGCACTCAGTTATCATCATCCTCATCATCATATCTCATGACACCTGTCTGCTTCTATGTGCAGGACCATGGCAGACTTCGATGACACACATCCCAATGATGGCTATATAATAACCAGTGCCCTGCTGTCCCATGGCTTCCTGTGCAAACAGGACAGTGGCAGACTACGGCCTAATGGTTCGATTCCTGAAGGAGAGGAGACTCGCCTTCCAGCTCACAATGCAGTCCCAGGATCCAGACATACCAAGTTGCGATGAAGTACCTGTACTATGATGATGCAGAGGAGGCGATGATGGCTGAGCTGCAGTCCATGCACTTTTTAGTGCTGTGGGTCCGGCAGCTCAGGTGGTTTAACCGGTCCAGAATTCCTCTCCCAGTATACCTAGTTGACTTGACGACAGCTGATGATCTGGACTGCCTCTGGCAGCTGAAGTATGTGCTCCACTTTCAAGTGAAGGTGGAACTGTGAAGCCATGATCTTGGTGCAGTGTAACTGGTGCCAGCAACTACAGCACACTGCGGCAAGACGTGCGGCTGACACCATGGTACATTCAAAGTGCATGGGAACTCATGAATCGCAATCCTGTGATGTTCTGAGAGGAAGTGTGCACTCTGCCACGGTACGACCATGTCGTCCTCCTTGATGTAGTGGTTACCATGCTAGCCTCTAGTTTCTGAGGTCGCGGGTTCACACTCGGTGGAGGGCGATAGATTTTTTTGGGTGTAAAAATGCTTAGCATGGCTTCCTTTGGAAGGGAAGTAAAGCTGTAGTCCCGTGTCGTAGATTTACGGCACGTAAAAGAACCTCAAGCCTGATAAAGAGGCCTCTGAGCAAAATTGCCAGTCTTTCATGCCCAATATAGAACGAGACCCTAAGGACCACAGTAGTTAAAGAGCGTCCATAAATAAAACTCAATTTAACGGTACGGCCACGGTGGCCTGATGCGTAATCTCTAGGGGAACAATATTCAAAGCAAGGGGACCTCTGGGGACCTGGTGCTGACAGCAGCACCTGTGGCCCAGTCTCGAGCAGCAGCTCCCCAAGCCAGCCGCATTCCTGTTGTCTCAGATGCCGTGCCTGTCCAGCTGTGTAGGACCAGAGATTAGAGGCCTAGCTGGCCGACATGCCAAAGGAGGATGATGCCACCACCACAACCACTAAGGAAGAGTCAAGAGGACCCAAGACAACCATTCCAAAGGCAGATGTATGAGAGGCTATGTACCAATGGAACAAAGGACGAGGACCTCCTGGTGACCTGCCAGGATGTGTTACAGCTGCTTGTGGAGAACCTGTCTCACATCCAATCCATCCTAAGCACCTATGTCAACTTTTTCCAAAAACTCAGCACTCCTGGATTCCTATTATGAACATCAAACATGGAATGCCAGAAGATAACGTAAATGTAAGACTGAACTGAAAGACTTCATGACCAGACATAATACATGTATTGCACCAATAACCAAGACACATTTCAATGTCAAAATTAAACTCGACATACCAGGCTACAACATCCATCATAAGGACAGAAGCAGCCATGATGGAGGCACAGCAGTCATAATCAAATGAGAACTAACATTGATCTAGCAGCACTGTCTCAGCTCACAACACTTGAAACCATAGGAGTATTTATTACCTTAAATAACAACCATACACTTGTAGTTGCAACGTACAACCCACCATGACCTTTAAACACAGGGGATCTTGACTCAATCCTTTAACTAAATTGCAAGATATTCATTGCAGGAGATCTCAATGGCAAGCACCAAATTTGTAACTGCAGATACACAAATGCAGCAGGCACAGCTCTTCTACAACACAAAAATAACTCGGACATCATTCACACCGCAAATGAGCCTACTTTCATCCCATTTGCTAGGAGCCAAAGATCGGACATATTAGATTTAGCAATCATACAAAACATAAGTCAACGAATTAAACTTTTCTCCTGTCAATAAATAATCTACTAGAAGGCCCAATTGCAAGGGCCCCACTCATTCTGCACCATAACTACCCAAAGGCAAACTGGGAGACATTTGCATGCACTATATGCAACAATCTCCCTCAAAGTCAGCTCCAGTCTTAGCAGGCATGGATGCCACAGTTTTGAGGCTAGAAGATGTGATAAAATGTGCAATCACTACAGCCAATACACTTGCCCAGAGATAACCCTGCACTTCTCCCTAGACACCACCTCCTCATTGCAGAGCAGAATCGTGCCAGACAAAAATGGCAACAGACATGACATAAATGCTCAATGTTTTGGTTACAGAGAGAACGACAAACTACATCTCTCAACAGTGGCAACACACGCTACATAAGTTGGACCATGAACATGACAGTACGGTGCATCGCGCGTTGTTTGGTTCGGGAAAAGGTTAGCATCCTGCCACTGCATTATAACCAAACTATCGTGACGAAAGGTCAGGAGAAAGCCAATACGTTGACAGATGCCTTACAACAAACCTTATCTGTCAATGAAACTCCAGCCTGCCTACACTTTATAGTAGAAACAGAGGCATGGCAGACATCCATGATCTACATGTGCCCAACCGGATTAGCAAAACTTGCTCCTCGGAAATAAAATGGCTGATTAAGCACTTAACCCAAAGGCCCTGGGGCCACAAAATCCCAAATATAGCCCTCAAGCATCTACCTGAGGAGGCTACAAAACTCCTATCCGATATATTTAACTATAACATGACAATTAATCGGAAACACAATGAATTAGTTAAAATATTATTTAAATAAAATTCTAGTGGCAACACACTCTAACTTCACTCTTTCAAGGTAATTATCTTGAAAGAGTGAAGTTTTAGTGTGTTGCCACTAGAATTTTATTGAAATAATATATTTAACTATGTTTTAGAACAAGGTTACTTTCCCAAGAGATGAGAGCTAGCTCACATATTAAACTTTCCAAAGAAAAACAAAGACCTCATGAACCCAAACACCTACTATCCCATCAGCCTACTCAGTACACTGCGAAAGCTGCTCAGGAAAGTTATACTCAAAAGATTAAACTCTATAATCATAAAATGCAACATTCTTATCGCAGAGCAATTCAGATTTAAAACAAAACTCAAAAAAAAAGGGACTTCTAATTTGTATCATTCAGTTAACCTGAAGATAAGAATAATGTACATTCCTGAAACATAGATTTCTAATTAACTCTACAGCTGGTTTGAAGCAAGGGAAAATTTATAGGATAAGAAAGAGTTTGAATTATGAGCTCCAAAGTGACTACAGGCTTATGTATACTGGTGGAACAATAACACTGAAAATAAAAGGTTCATAACTGCATTCCTGGTGGCATACAGTTTTTCAAAGTCTGACCCCACTTTCCATCTTTATCTGTACATAAGAATTGCAAAGAACAATTTCTGTGTATAAACTGAGCTAGTCATATGACTAGAAGTTCGGTAATAAAATGCTTGAAACAGCAAATTGCCTTTACAGTAACTGAGAACAGCTTATAAGTGTACCAAAGAATATATATACTTGACAAGAATGATTCTGTGCACATTTTGGGCAAGCTGCAGAATAGATGGTAGATTGTTGGTACAGAAAACCAAATATTCTCCATTTGAATTCCAGCTGAGGCAATGAAGTTTTACTTTCTCTACCATGTACACAGTAAATAGAGAAGATATTGCATTCCATTTAAAAATTAGATACCAAAATTTAACCAGAAATACAGTTTCAAGGCTCCTGAATCCAAAAAATGAATTTTTAGAAAATGTGTACCTGTGCACGCACGTGCGTGTCTGTTAACAGAATAACTCAAAAATGAAATGTCCGATAAATATCAAACTTGGCATTTAAGTTCAGTATCTTCCAAAGATGCGACACAAAGATTTTAAAGAAAATTCAACCACCCAAACTACCCTTTACATGGAACAATTTTTTAAATTTTTTACTTTTTCAAAAATAGCTCAAACAATTTTGATTAAAATATCATAAAATGTATATCTTGAATATTTTGAGAAAACTGAGTTTTATTTATGGATGCTCGTTAACTGTTGTGGTCCTTAGCGTCCCATTCTATATTGGGCATGAAAGACTGGTAATTTTGCTCAGAGGCCTCTTTATCAGGCTTGAGATTCTTTTACGAGCCGTAAAACTACAACACAGGACCACCAGCTTTATTTCCTCTCCCAAGGAAGTCACTAAGGATTTTTACGTTCAAAAAAAAAAAATCCATCTCCCTCCACGGGGTTTGAACCTGCGACCTCAGGAACAGGAGGCTTAGTTAAACCATGGTAACCACTACACCACAGAGGACAACTTTGAATATTTTGGAAATAGCCTGTGAAGTCCTTTTCATTCGGAAGGAATTTTGTATAAACTTTCATACTAATAAATGCTAAACGACAGACAAAAATGTACTATACACAAAATGTAGATCTCTTAGAAACACAATTTATTTCAAATAACTTTTTACTTTCCCTACTATGTGTAGTAGGCAGGGGAAGTATTGCATTCCACCCAAAAATTGATACCGAGATTTCACCAGAAATACATGTTTTGAGGCCTCCTGAATCCAAAAACAGGTCTGTGTGGATGTGTGTCTGTGTGAACAGCGTAACTCAAAAATGAAAAGTCAGATAAATACCAAACTTGGTATTTAGGTTTAGTATCTCTCAAAGATGCGACAAAGATTTTCAAGAAAATTCCCCACCCCAGACTACCCTTTACATAGAACATTTCTCGAAAACTTTGATTTTCTCAAAAATGGCTAACAATTTTGATTCAATATCATATGTTTAAGGTATTTTCATGGTAAATGAAATGTATATCTTGAATTTTCTGGGTATGTCTCCAAAAGTCTTCATTCTGAATGATTTTGCAAAACTGGTCAACCATAAGAGGTAGACAAAATTTTACTACACAAAAAATGTAGATCTCGTTAAAACACACAATTTATGTCATATACATTTTTTTGCCCAGTGAACCATTTCTGAGATATTCCTTGTTATTTGTTTGAATTTTCCAATACTTATACTTTTTCTCAAATGGGAATTCGTTATTGGTTTTTTATGTCCTGGACATGCAAAGAGAATGGTGTGCTCCATACAGTAACCAGCTCTTAAAAGATTTGACTATCACTTAAAGCCTATTGCTTATTCCCCTTGCACCTACAAGAAAATTAGCAATAAAATAGTTTTTGCAAAGATTTATATTGATTAACACGAAGTAGATGGAGAATAAGCATTTGTAAAAATAGTTTGTACAAGAGTAGAAAAAGTCATGTGAGTGTAACATATCAGAAATTTTTTTTAATGGTGGCATAAGCCATTTCCAAGATATTCATTATTAATTGCTTGAATTTTTCAATAATTTGTCATTCTTTTAACATCCTGTTGATTTTCAGTTGTTTTTCACCATTGTAGGAAAAGGTATGGAATTTTAAAGACGGCATATAGTGTCCAGTTCTCAAACATTTGACTATCACTATTCCATTTTATCTATAATGAAACCTGTAATGTAACTATTTTGCAAATATTTATCTAAATTAAAATGGAGTAAATGAGAAATAAATTTTCTTAAGAGAGTTTGTATACCCACTAATAATATCAACAGCACGTAGAGAAAGTCATATGAATGTAATACTTTTGATTTTTACTTTCTCTGCTAAGTATAGTAAGTAGAGGAAGTACTGCATTCCACCCAAAAATACCAAGAATTCACCAGAAATATGTTTTGAGGTGCCCTGAATCCAAATAAAGCATTTTTGGAAACATGTCCTTGTGCATGCCTGCCAGAACAGCATAACTCAAAAACAAAAAGTGGATAAATACCAAATTTGGTATTTGAATTTAGTATCTTCCAAGGATGAGACAAAGATTTTCAAGAAAATTCACCACCCCAGATTATCCTTTACATGGAACATTTTTCGAAAATTTTGATTTCTCAAAAATGGCTCTAACAATTTTGATTAAAATATCATATTGACTAATTTTGAAGATTTAAAAGCTAGTAACAGTGATGTGTCATAATTTAAAACTCTCTTTATTTTAAAATATCATATGTGTAAGGTATTTTCATGGTAAATGAAATGTATATCTTGAATTTTCGGGAATGTCTCCAAAAGTCTTCATTCTGAATGATTTTGCATAACTGGTAAATCGTAAGAGACAGACAAAATTTTACTACACACTAAAATGTAGATCTCGTTAAAACACACGATTTATGTTATATACATTTTTTTGTCAGTGAACCATTTCCGAGATATTCCTTGTTATTTGTTTGAATTTTCCAACTTTTTCTCAAATGGGAATTCATTATTCGTTTTTTTATGTCCTGGACATGCAAAGAGAATGGTGTGCTCCACATAGCAGCCAGCTCTTAAAAGATTTGACTATCACTTAAAGCCCTACAAGAAAATTGGCAATAAAATAGTTTCTGCAAAGGTTTACATTGACTAACATGAAGTAGATGGAGAATAAGCATTTGTAAAAATAGTTTGTACAAGAGTAGAGAAAGTCATGCAAGTGCAACACTTCACATTTTTTCAAGACATATTCCACTTTCTATCTTTAGATTACACATAGTTAATGAGAAATAATTTCTATTATCCCTAGTAATTTGGCAAAAACCAATAACAAAGCGCTTGCAAAAGCAAGTCTCTTTAGTATGATATGCTTGACAACCCAGATTGTCTTGAAAATCTACTGCAGGAACTACATGAACCTGCTCTTTCATGGAAAAAATCACAAAGCTCAAAGGAAAGAGTCAGCATGCAAAGCCGAAAGTTCAGGGTTCAAATCTGTGAATTAATTTTTTCAACTTTCCATGACTAATAGGTTGGTTCACGCCTTACCAAATGGTACTGGGTTCTTGGAAAAGATGAAATAAGTACACATTGTAAATTCAAAAGTTGAACTTAGATGTATGCATTTTAGCTCATACATAGATCATAGCACAAGATAATAGGTTACATGATTCTGTCACAAGATGTCAAAAGAGCATATACATATTTTCAAATTTTGTTTTGCATTTATAAATAAATTATTCCACTTTCATTAATATTTTCATGCAATGAATGTTGCAGTAAAACTTGCATTAACAGAATAGATTCTTTATGTTCATACTAGATAAACCTCTCTGCTTAAAGGAGGGCTGAACTAAAATTTTAAAGACTTTTAACAATAAAATACAAACAATTCTGAGCACATTGTTGAAAACAGTTCATTCTACAACCTCTCATTCTAATTCTGGAAGCTTTTTTATGTTTAATTCGCGCCTTGTGGGGATGTCATGAGGCTGATCGTGCCATGCTACTGAATATCACTTGCGTTAGCCTTGAATTGCATTTAATTCCTAATGTTATGATTGTAGGACTGTTTTTCTTTCCTTGTGTTCTGTGATGTGTTAGGTCAAGAATGCCTGTAAAAATATACTGGCTTTTATGAATGAAAACCTTGCCCATAAAATTGTTCCTAACAGACAGACAGAAACATGGGTATTACATCTTTGATGAAAAAGAAATTTCCTCATATACCTCATGAATTTGATGTATGGCATCTTGCTAAATCACTTATGAAAATGTTTTATAAGATTCCAAAATCATCAGTCCTCCATGAATGGAAGCATTCTATTTATAAATCATCTGTGGTGGGCATCTGCTACTTGTGAAAGTGACAGTGTACTCTTAAAGGAAAAGTTCACATCAATTCTAAATCACATTACTAATGTCCATAATTGGGTAGGGTTTGAGTAATTTCATTATGTGCTCATGATGTGTTGAGCAAAGAAAAAGTTAAAAACACAAACTGGCTATGTAAGCATTTCATAGAATACAATGGCTTGTGCAGCATCATAGATAATGGAAAATTTTTAAGTGACATTATGCGTATAAATCATTTTCATCATACAGGAAGCCTTGAATCTTATCACAATAAGCGCTTGAAGTATGTCCCAGAACGAATACATTTTTCATTTCTAGGCATATATCTGTATATCAGCTCAATGATAGCTGATCTAGATCATAATTTTTACCAAGGGAGAAAAGTAGTGATCGGTTCATGGAATATTCCAAATTGGCTGAAGATTGGATATATAAAAAGAAGTATGAGAAATAAACTTATGGATGGAGACAAAACTTGTAACACAAATAGTAGTGAAGTAAATGAACACAAGTTTCAATACGAATATGTTGTACCAGGAGTTACTACCATAGTGACATTCCTGGTAATATTGCCTCACTCCAGAAAATTAAACCTAATAAGTGAAAATGGAAGACCGGTACTTCTCTCAGTTTGGATTCCTTTGTGAGAAAAGGTGGGGGAGAAAACAAAACTAACAAAATTTGTAAATAATGAGATGAGTTAAAAAGTGACATTTTAAAGCATGGATATGGCTACACATTCCTGTTGAAATGAATTATGATTGATCAGCTCCACTGACAGGAGATATTTGCTTCAAGAATACTGGCTGTATGTCACCACAGTAAGCTGCTGGTGTGGAATATACCCTGTAGAATTTGAATGGCAAGTCATAGAATGTTCCAGTTTTCAACATTATTATGCACAACCCAAGATCTTGTAGAATATTAAATAAAATAGACATGTGAATTTTTACTTCGGTCCTCCGCTAAGGGTTCACACAACAGAATTATTTGTGTGATGCAACATTACGATGTCTGCATTGAACCCAGGTCTGTTCGAAAAACTACTTAAGTTGTACATAAATCATAATGCTTTATCACATACACACTGCCTACTTGAGGTGCTATACTTACCCTATCTACTTCATGACATTTCTTTAATGCTTCACCCCATTTCTCTAGCCTTTGATACGCCAAGGCACATTCACTTTGAAACCACATACACTGCATTTCATTCAGATTTTCCATTGCAGAAACCCCTTCCTGAAAATAACCATTAATTGGTAAGAATGTAAAACCAACAGCACAATACTAAACTAAGCATTTTAATAGTTTTGAATAGCATCCTGGAAGCCTGCTTATGTCCTAAAACAGTTTCAGTATATATGCCGCTGCCAACAACAACAATCAGGAAGATATTCTCAAATGTATTTTAATGTACAATAATTTTGGAATTATGCATTAGAGAACAACACTGTTAATTCACTGCAAAATGTAAATGAACATCATCGTTGAATATCAAATCAATCATGTTTGCATATACTAACAGGCATGCTTGGGGTGTGGAAGATGAAGCCTAGCCACCTTGCTGGTTACCAAGCAGAAAGGAATGAACCATTTTTTGTATTATTATTATTATGATTATTATTATTATTATTATTATTATTATTATTATTATTATTATTATTATTATTATTGAATATCCAATACGGCAAAAGGAACTCTATTTTACAATGTACATTTGGGTTATAGTTTAACAATAAATAAAAAACAAAATAACACATTCAAGGAATTTAGGAAAAAGTCTATGAAAGATGTGATGAATGAATGTTAAGAACTCTTTTTAAGCACATGGTCTTTTGAATATCTGGTATAACGGTTTTGGAAGTTCCAGGTTACAATAGTTCAAGTGGGAGTTTAGAATATTTTTTTTTCTCCAAACAATGGCATTCAATTAGCAGTTAGTCTAATGTTTGAGGAGATTCACAAACACACAAGTAACTATCTACAACATTCATTTTAAAATGCTCAAAATAAGACAATTTCCCATGACATGTTAAAAACTGTGAGCATAAAGTTAGACACTAACACTTTGCACTGGAGTAGATAGTGGACTTCAGGGAAAAATATTTCTCTCATGATGGAACCTTTTGAAGCAGAGGTTTATATACTGTTCCACCGATATATTATATATTCTGATTTTTCTTTTTGCATAACAAATAGGAGAATTACTGTAAATAACTTCCATATTAGATGCAGCAGCTGTTTTCGCAAGTTAGTCTGCTATTTCATTTCCAGTTGATTCTGTATGATCACGAATCTATGAGACAGAAGTGAGAGCTTTGTTGAATTACTGATCCTAAATTAACAGCCATTGAATT
The DNA here is from genome assembly GCA_030765065.1 of Deroplatys truncata. NCBI lineage: Eukaryota > Metazoa > Arthropoda > Insecta > Mantodea > Mantidae > Deroplatys > Deroplatys truncata. Next base: position 48,053,958 of record CM060984.1, on the reverse strand, counting down.
CATATTGTACTTTTTGTTTATCGAGTTGAATGCAGCTTGCAAATCACTAAAGATTCTAGCTTTCTTATTGTAAGTTATACACCACTGGACAGCAAACTTAATAGTCTAGAATTCCGCTTGAAAAACCGAGCAATTAAGGGATAATTTATATTGTGATATAAATATCTCAACATAGCTTTCATATATATTCAACTTGGTTGTTTTCATCAGTATTTGGTAAGTGGGAGCCTGTGTATAAATAAAGCAATCATGAGTGTTTGAACAATTGTAATTAGATTTTTGAAGAGACTATGATAACCAGATTCTGTAAAGTGACACTTTTGCTTCATAAAATGTTCAGAATGGGCATCATGATGTTCTGTTTTTCTTTATTAATGTCACTTCAGCTTTCTCAATTGCAGTTACAAACAGTGGCTCAATTCTTGCAATAACCAGTGCGGCATTAGTAGACGTATGGTAGGCACGGGAAATATGAAGTGTGAATCCTCTTTGAATTTGTTAATTTATTCTTGACTCATTTCTTCTCCAAAGTAGTGACATATGAGGAAGCATATAGCATCAGTGGTACAAAGACTGTACGATAAATTATTCTTAGTACTTCTGAGCTCAGTCCCTATGACAGTCTACAAGCAATAGCTAAACCTTGTAGAAATTTGCTTGCTTTGTGCTTTGGTCTGTTAAAACGGGCCCTAAACATCAGACGTTTGTCCAGTATAATACCTAAGTAGTCTTCCTGAGTGACTGTTTGACTGTTCATCATAATTTTAGCTTTCTCAGTTTTCTTCTTGTAACAAACTGATTTTAGATTTTTGGGGATTGGATTGTAGTTTGCTTTTACAGCCACATTTCAATAAAATGTATAAAGACAAGTTTGCTCAAACATTCAAATAATACACATTGTTAGCTTCAATTAAAAAAAGTTCATCTGCATAGATTGTACCCATAGAACACTGTCACTTCTCAAAAATTGGTTGTTTTGAGTTCCATCCATTTCCTAGCTCTACAAAAATGAAAACCGCCATATCTTGAACTGGCTTCCTGAAGATAGCTACATGAGATATATCGGTGCTGCAGTTCATAATATTCTGTTAATGGAGTGCAAAGTGATGATTTTACTACCAACTGGGAGAGACAGTTGCAGAAGATCGTCGTATAGGACATTCCAAAATCCAGGGCTGCAGGCAGATCCCTCAGGGCAACCTTTATTGATATATTTTGTGGAGATTTCTGTTCCTGTCTGAAGTTTAATTTTCGATTGTGGAAATATGCTTGTATTAATTATATAAATTCTTTGGATGAAGTTTTTTCTTTTGCTAAGACAAAATCTTTGGACACCAGGCATTATCAATTGTGCCAGCTATATCTAATAATATTAATTCTGCCACTTTATGCGTGGAGAAAATATTCTGAATCCATTCAACAACATCAAGAACAGCATTTTCCATTGATTTCTGTGGAGTAAATCCATATTGATTTTGGCTTAATTGACCATGACAATACATGTGCTACACAATTCTATTAATTATTAATTCCTCCAAAATCTTCCTTAGTACAAGTAGAAAACAAATTGGTGTAAATTATTAAGTAATAAGCCTTGTTGAAGAAATTTCCTTAGGAATTATTTTAACAATTGCAATTTTCCAGGATGTAGGGAAGAAATTTAAGGTTATGATTTCTTGAATAGTAATAAACAGGGAAGGAAAGCACAAATGTATGTTTTAATTATATTAGCAGATATATCATCACAACCAGGTGCTTCCTTGTCATTTTGTGAGAGAACAATATGCTCAACTACCTGGTGCGAGAAAGACATGTCATCTGTAGTATCAGGAGGGAGGCTGAAGAAATTCTAAGCCCTTTTGTTCTTCTGTGTCTTTGTCAGAGAAAAATGTATTCATTAGGACTTTAGCAGTGTAGCAGAAAGTTTTAGTAAACCTACTTTTTAGCCCATTAACACCTAGCGTGGCCATATGGTAACGCACATAACACATTCTTAAAGTTGTTATTGTGCTTTCAAAAATTACGCTGGAGGCTTGGTACCACTGCTAATCGCTCTGTAAAGGAACCGCATTTACGACAAAGTAGTTTTCATTGTCGTGGTTGTTACAATAATAACATAAGGATTGTTTGAAAACTGCTATCGCTGAATGTGGAGCAGAAATGGACATCCGTTTTGAGTAAGTATATTTTTATATGATTAAAGTGATTATGTGGATTATTTCTTGGTAGTATATTTCTTTGTATAGTGCAATATATATTATCTGGGAGTTACAATGTGATTCAGAGAAAAACAGATGAAATATGGGTTCTTAATTCCAATGTTACCATATGGCAACGCTAGGTGGATATACTCAGTAAGATGTATATTTCGTTATGTTGTTTCAAGAAAGGACTTTCACTTGCTGAAGCACTGGAGATAATTTATAGTGATGGTATTGATGGTGATGTGTTTATTGAGCCACCAGTATCAAACGTAGACACAGATGAGGATTCTGGAAATGAGGATGAAGGCAGATTATCTGACAACCTGACATCTTGTCAGTTACTGACTAACATTCAAGTGAGATTACCAAACAACGAAAGAATAGATGTTGACCAAAACGAGTACAACCCATTGGTACATAACCACACTAGAGGTAGCTGCACCTGAAATTGTATCTATCCCAATATCCGAAAATGTTATCAAATGAGCGGCTGAGAGGGAAACAACTGAAAAACGATGGGAGAAAGGAGCTGATTTTGACATAGATCTACTGAATTCCCCTCTCCAGATTATTCAAGATATGAACACATGTCAGTAACTGAAATTTTCGAATTTCAATTTTCATTTCTCAGGTATTGTGGCTATTCTGCCATTTGGTACTATTAGAGAAAATAGAATTCCTAAAGGATGCCTGCTGGAAACCAAACAATTATTCTCTAAAAAAGATCATGCATATTTTGAGACAGCATTAAAGAAGAATGATGGATTGCTTTATGTCCGATGGATGGATAATTCAGTCACATTTATCTCTACTCCATAAGGTACACAAGAAGTTGGTCAAATAAAGAGATTTTCACAGCAGCAAAAGTGAAATGCAATGATTCCAAGGCCAAGGCTAGTCACCAAATATGAGTACAACATCTTTATGGGAGGTGCTGACCAGTTGGATCAGAATATTGCCTGCTGTCGCATTGGGATAGGAAGCAAAAAATGGTACTGGCCTTTGTTTAGGTGAATGCTAGATGTGGCCATTCAGAACAGCTGGATTTCAAAAGAGAAATAGCTACCAAGAGATACCAGGCTGTATCAAAAGGAGTAGGAAGACCAGCAGCTTCACCGATATCTCTTAGCGGCCGCATATAAGATTTTATAAGATTTGACAGAACTGACCACCTTGTCTAGACAAGGGAAGGAGGAAAAAGGTGCTAATGACAACTGTAAATCAAGTGTGAGAACAATGTGCCTGAAGTGTGGTGTTAGATTGTGTATCAACTGCTTTATTCCCCTTCATACGGGTTAGATTATGTGTGATTTTACAAATGTAGAAAATACTGATGTGTGTATACCATAAGTGCATTTTTATAGAATTACAGAATATGTTTTCATACTTAGGTCAAATTGTTAAACTTTTGTTGTAGACAGTATTACCCTTAGTAATGATGTAGAATAGTAGCCTGCTGAAGATTCAGAATACAATTTCTTAATGAGCATTATATGCCATAAAACTAGATAGTGGAAGCGCCTAGCATTACCATATGGTAATGGCAAATGTATTCAAAACTGAGTAATAAATACTTATTTTTGTATTTTATTCAATACATTTATGTTACTTAGAGACATAACACACTAAAAATCAATAAAAATTAACAAAAAAATAATTCTGGCGTTAATGGGTTAATTTCAACTGAAGTAGGACTATTATTTAAATTTTCAGATTTCCGCAGCAATTTATAGATAAGGCTCCAAGGATCATATTTTGTTGAAACTGAACAAAAATATTACCAACTTTCTTTTTAATATTAAGTTCCTGTATTCTCCTTTAAATGTCAAGTGTATTTCCTCATATATCTGGCATGGGATTGGACAGCGACTTCATTTATATCGACTCTGACAAGACAGTATGCACTTTTGCATTACTGTAAGTTCTTCATTCCACCAAAAATTCTTAGTAGTTTCTGAACAATGTTTGGTAAATTGGCTTCAGTAGGTGTAATAATATGATTATTTAGTTTGTCAACAACTTGATCCAATTTGTTTGCTGTATTGCAAAATTCTATTATTTTTGTTATTTTCTGCAGATTAGTTTTTGCAGGAAGCTGAAAATGTGTCCACCTGACGTTTGTCTTATAGTGTTTGGTTAAATAATTGGAGGCATTTATTGTGGGGATATCAGCCATAAAATTATTAGAGAGTGGTCAGAAAGTGTAGGAAATTGCTTACTTTCCAGTTGCATATAAGAGGAAGAATTGTGGGGTTGCATGCACTTACATCTAAATAGCTCTGGGAATTACTATGTACACATGTCGGTTGTTGCCATTATTGAATATCTTTAAATTGCAGACACTACAAAAATCATAAAAAGTTTTATCCTGGGCATCTTCAACAAGGCTACCCCAGGAACCATGCTTGGCATTAATGTCTCCCGTTATATGTGGTTTCCCTCTCAGTTTGCCATAATTGTGCTGAAGAGCACTTAAATCCATCATGATGTCCCATTTAGAATCAACATAAACATTACATATACAGGGTGGACCATTTAAGTTGAGACTGTACAATATCTCCAAAACTAAGCATTGTAGAAAGAAATGTCTTGAATAAAAGTTGCTTGACATTATTGGGAAAAGTAAATGCCATTAGTTCTGTTTTATTTGGAGGACGTTGTGATGGTCATTTAGGGTCAATTTAAATTGACCCTAATTGTAGGTTCCTATTTAAAAAATATTATATTGAACCTTAACTTCAAACATAGCAAAACTCTTAGAAAGAATGGTAGCCACAAGACTGACATACTATCTAGAAACACAAAATCTATTAGTCCCTGAACAAGCTGGATTTAGAAAGGACAGCTCAACAATAATACACCAGGTTGTAAGACTCACACAGGACATTAAAGAAAATTTCATAATAATAATAATAATAATAATAATAATAATAATAATAATAATAATAATAATAATAATAATAATAATAATAATAATAATAATAAAAAAACTCCAGCACTGTTTGTCGACTCCAAAGATGTTTTTAACACAGTATGACTAGAAATGCTACTATACAAGATGAAAACATATGGCATATCAGGCCACATGCTAAACCAGGTAATACTTGGTAGCTTAAGGAATGACACACTTTAAAATATTATAGAAATTCCTATCCCAAAGATGGTTTGCAGTACAATACAAAACAGCCACATCTAAATGGAAACAAACGGAAGTTGGACTACCTCAAGGGTCTGTTACAAGTACTATTCTGTTCAATATATAAACCACCTAGTAGATGTACCAAAGAAAATAGGTAACATACAAGTAGGAATGTTTGCTGACAATGTGGTAATACAGACTTCAGAAAAGAACATAAGATCTGGGAAACACTACAAAAAACTACAAACAAAGATGGAGAATACAATCATAACCCTAGAACAGTGGACTAATAGTAATATGGAAATAAATACAGGAAAAACTCAATATCAACTATTCACAATGCAGCATAAAACAGAAAATATATGCCTACAAATCAACAACAGAAAACTACAAGAAGCAACTACAACAACGTATCTAGGGATAGAATTAGATAAAAAAACTATCAATGAAAGAATACGTAAACAATGTAACGAATAAAAATCAACAAAAAGAATAACATTTCAAAACGTTTACCAGGAATAAAATGGGGTGGAAACATGGACCTCCTTAATAATACATATAAAACATACATAAAACCTAACCTATTATATAGAGGAGAACTATTAGCAACAGCAAACAAGAGACTTAAAAGTAAACTAGAAATTTCATAAAATAATTCACTAAGAATAATAACAGAAGCTGTAAAAACAACACTAATTACAGTACTAAAAAGCTTCACAAAAAACATACCTATAAAATTGGAACATGAGTTAAAAGCAATTACTCTAGCACAAAAACTGCAAGTCAATAGAAACAGATACAAGTGGTACCACACAGCAGACACTGTAAGTAATTTAAAAACTCAAATAAGCTTCAGAACATATATTAATATCTTAAAATATAAGAATATAATTACAACAAACATAATTGCAACAGAGGTAACGAGTCCAATAGAATATATTGATATACAATATCAGAATGACCTGATATATACAATACATAAGCAAAACAATATACTAGATGAAATGAGAGCCATAGCAATAGTTACGGAAAATGAAGGATACCCAGAAAAAAAATGGCTCTGAATATATACAGATGGATCCCTCATCAATAAAAAAAAATGCTGGTGCAGGAGTATATTGTAAACATTTTGCACAGTACCTAACATTAGATGAAATGTCAAACCACTAGGATGGAGAATTAACAGCTATAAAGGTAGCATTACAGAACATTTTATATAGACTATACATAAAACAAAAAATAGCCATCTTATCAGACTCAAAATCAGCCATAGATGGGATAGTAAATTATAATAATAAAACAAAAGAAATATTTAAGAAATAACATGCCTAATTAAGCAGTTGAAACTAGAAATCATGTCACTCTACAATGGATTCCAGCTCATGTCGGACTTCTGGGCAATGAACATGCGGATCAATTAGCAAAGAAGGTGCAATACAATAAATGAAACATGTAGGACATTAAACAACATTTTAAAAGACAGCAGAGCCTTGATGAAGAAGATAAATTAAAACATAAAGATTATAAGAATATTAAAGATAGAGTTGATATACAAAAAATGCCAAGGAAAACTGCAATGACTTTATTTAGGATGGCAATGGCCACAATTGCCTCGCAAAACACCTCTACAAGATACGATGCCTACCTACACCCAAGTGCACTCTCTATGAAGAAGATGTCATCCTGAACAAACAGCATCTCGCCAAATGCAAAGGCCTTAAAAGTGATAACTTACAGACTTTATATTGGAAAGCCAGAGGGAAAATGATGCAGATCAATTAATCCCCAATGCCATTGGTGAACAACAACAGCATTAATTGGTGAACTTTCCCACCAGTATCCTGCAACAGACAGCAGCAGCAGCAGGGGAGCGTTCCAAAATGCCTACTGACATCAAGATGCATACAGAACAGAGATGTGTGATTGAATTCTTTAGTGCTAAACAGATTGCACCAATTGAAATCCATCGACACTTGCTAAAGGTGTATGGAGATGATACAGTAGATGTGAGTAATGTGAGGTGGTGGGTTCAGCATTTCAAAAGTGGTGAAAAGGATGTGCAGGACAAGCCTTGCCCTGGTCGACCCTGCTCGGCTGTCACAGCAAATAATGAGCAGCATCTCGATCGACTCATCCATAATGATAGGCGGATTATAACCAAGGAAATGTGTGTGGAGCTGAATGTCGGCTGTAATGTCTTAGACAAGATGTTATGCAACCTAATTATCGCAAAGTGTGTACGAGATTGGGACCCGCGGATGCTTTCACAAGACCAAAAAACTCATTGAATGAAATTTTGTCGGGACCTGCTGGACCAATACGAGGCTGAAGGTGACAATTTTCTGCACTCCATCATCACCAGAGATGAGACATGGTGTCACCATTATGAGCCAAAATCTAAACAACAGTCCATGGAGTGGCAACATCTGACTTCTCCAACAAAGAAGTTCAAGACATAGCCAACCACAGCTAGTCAAGACAGTGGCTTGCCTCAGCTGGTCCTGATTTTTACAAGCGTGGCATGCAGGCTCTTGTTCATCATTGGCAAAAGTGTATTATGAATGGTGGTGGTTATGTGGAAAAGAAATCTGCAGCTGAAATCTTGTTCTATTTAAATGTGTTATGTTTTCTGTATCTGTTGTAGTTTCCACGAAAATAAATAGGAGGCATTACTTCCAGAATGATGTAATACATATAGTTACTTTCTCAGTAAAACAATATTGTTTTATAGCATAACATTTTTGATTTGGTAACAATAGCTGCTCGGATCTGTTCCACAGGAATAATACATCTTGATGCACGAATGTAAAAGCCTTGACAAAAACCTACAACATTATTTCTGACATTTGGTTCTTGTATGCATAAAATTGCTTTCTCATCATGCTCAACACTGAAAAGAAGCTCCTGTGTAGGTACGATTGATTTGTGTAGATTTTGTTGATAAATTAACAGTTCAGTCATAATTAACTTTAGATGTTATTATACTATTAAATATTTTCTTGCAGTTTGGACAGTCCAATCATGTAGCAGGATGTTGAGTTTGAAGTTCTCATGTTGATGTCTTGCATATTTCTCTGAATACGCGACATAAAATTTATACATTCTTTTTAATTTTTGGACAATCACTAATATTTTGGGTATCTGAACAGTATGAGCAAACCTACAGTTTTTAGCACTTTGTAGAGAAATGTCCAGTCAAGATACTTGTAGCAACGGAGGACTGAGACATATTCGCTTTGAAGTTACACCTGCTGTATCCGATAAAAAAGCTTATTACAGTTCTGTAAGACCCAAAAGATGGCTGGGCTAACTTTAACAAAATGCATAACTAGCTGCCATCTCGAGACATCTTTACAAAATGATGATGTCTTCACCACCATCTGTGATAGCTTGTTTTACAACTGGATTTTGCTGTATGATAGTCTCATGAACTGACCATCAGGAACATTAACCTCAATACTATAATCTAGGGTCCTTCTTATGGGAACATTACCTTCAGGTGAAGATTACTTGATTCAATTTTATATACTATGGTTTTGTATTAATTTTCATTTCTTAACTCTAAAACAAGACTTTTATTATGTATTTTCTTAATCCTGTTAATGCCTACTTGTACAGACTTTGTATTGGTTGTGGTTTGCAGTAGTTTAAAGGTTTGCTCAGAATCCTTCACTACATCATCTTTGGAGTATATGATAACTATGTGCTTAGTTGAAACTGTTTTGTAGATTGTGTCACATCAGCATAACCAACATGCTGTTTACTGGTGTTTGGTTGCGTGACATTCGTCAATTTCATTAAACTCTTCTTTGAAGGTATCAAATGTCTGTTTAGTCACACTAATAGAAGAAAGCACTTCATCATACGAATTTTTGTTAGTACGTTTGTCAGTTTTCAAAACACCACAAATGAAATTAATTTGATTTTCTGCAGAGCAATATAGCTCATTAACATTCACATTCATCACCATCATGGCCTACCTAACAATGTTTTGTAATAGTAAGTAAGTAAGGTAATTGGTTTCATCTCTTCCAATTACAAATATTATATATATATATATATATATATATATATATATATATATACACGTTTTATTAAATGTTTCACTAAGTATGAGATTTTAATCACCCAGCTTTTGTGTGTGTGTGTGTGTGTGTGTGTGTGTGTGTGTGTGTGTGTGCGTGCGTGCGTGTGTGCTTTTTTGGGGGGGGGGTTCTTTGTTTTGAAGGAATGAAGTTCAATCATATTAAAGTCTTAAAACTTATTATTGCTCTATTTATGTGTTCAACATTGTTAATGCCTATGTCCTACATTGCCTGTAGGGATTACAGCATGTTTAAGTAGTTGTCTGTGAAATTAAATCGTTGCCTCATCTTAGAATGTAAGCTGATCAACTTACCTTGCCAGCTCAGTACACTTATTCAGGATTAATGTCAGTATGGAGATATTGAAAGGTGTTGCATGTTTCAGAGCTCACACAGGACTTAAATTGAGCTTTATTTATGGTCGCTCTTTAACTTCTATGGTTCTTAGTGTCCCATTTCGTATTGGACATAAAAGACCAGAAATTTTGTTCAGAGGCCTCTTTATCAGTCTTGAGGTTCCTTTATGTGCCATAGATCTACACACAGGACCACCGGCTTTACTTCCCTTCTGAAAGAAGCCACGCTAAGGCATCACTCTCAGCCAGGTTTGAACCCATGACCTCAGGAACTAGAGGCTAGCATGGTATCCCCAGTCCACAGAGAATGGCCATACAGGGTTCCTTACATATTCTGTAGGAATGGTATAGAGAAACTGACTTGTACATTAATCTGGAAAACACGGAATTAATGATCTTTACAAGGAGGAGTAGGTTGGATGTTTGTTAGAGCACTTCCTGTTTGGGAAGAAACTGAAACTATGTGGATCAGTTAAGTACTAGGAATTATCCTGGATGCTCGAATGAGCTGGAAGAAGCACATGGAAAATAAAATACAGAAGGTTCACAATGCGCTGTGAAGATTATCTTGCGTGATGATAACTGGAGCGGTGTGGATTACCCCACAGTCTGCCTTAAGAGATTTTTATGGACTTTCCTCCCTTGCATTTGTTTGTGAAGGAGATTTGTTATGGTAGAGGGGCGGTGCTTTAAGCTACCTTTAAGGGACACTCCCTTCCCAGGCTTCAACAGACATGTCCCATTACCCTGATGGATGGGGATCTAATTACATCTTGGTATTATTTAAGTCAACTTTTCTCATCGGTAATACTTCCCAGGATTGAGTGGGACCCAGAGAAAAGTTCTTCCCTGAAAACTGGGGCCCGAACGTTGTTCACTGAGGCTCCCAATTGGGGAATAGGATGGAGGCTGGGGCCCTAGAATCAAGCTTGCCATTCCCCTGGGATGGTATATCACTATTTTCCAGGTTAAGATACAGTAGAATCTCGTTAGTATGTTTTTGAAGGGACCCAAGGATTTGGACGTCATAGACGGGAAAATGTGTTAACGAAAATACAAAATCTGCAATTTAAGAACATATTTGTGTAATAAAATCTAATAATACATCTTACCTCAAAAATGGATGTGAAATATAGACACTATTTACACTGGTTTGAAATAAATATCTATAGTTGATTGCTTGGTTGGTTTTAATGCCAAAATTTTACTGTCCATCTTGTTTAGTAAAAGTCATTACATTGTCATCAACTTCGAAACTGCACACATATTGCTTCAATATGTCCATTGCCTGCATTGCTTCCAACACTGTAGGTACTGGCTCATCATCACTTTCATCTCCCACTGATGCTTCTTCTTTCATTTGTTCAAGTATTTCATCTGCCGTCACTGTTTCACACACGGGAATTGTCAATGTTTACGTATGTTTTGAAAGACATGCCAGCATTGTCTGCTATTTGGGGCCATCCTTCACTCTTAGAAAACTCATCTTCCTGTGTGATTGCATCACCAAGAACCTGGTAAAAACCAGCTTTATTAAAACAGTTCCTAATGGTATCTTGCGTCACACAATCCTATGCAGTTCTAATAAAAAGCATGGCATCTAAGACATTGATTTTTCTTGTCGATTTCAGTGCAGCCAACCTTCTCTGTACCAGCATCTTCCAATACGTATGCTTCATGCACCAAATTATGCTTTGATCTAAAGGTTGTAGCTTACTTGTGCAGTTTGCTGGGAAGAAAATGATCTTTATGTTTCTTAAATTTGAAACAGTTGGTGGATGAGCAGCACACTGATGAATAAAGAGTGCAATTTTCCTGCTTCTTATGCCCAGTCTTGCGTCCCATGCTCGTAAGAAAATTTCAAAGACGGCAGAAGTTATCCAGGCTTTTATGTTGGAAGTGTACTTACATGGAAAAGATCGCACATTCTTAAAACATCGCGGACTGCGTGCTTTTCCAATAACCAGCGGTACCAATTTCTCCATTCTGCTTTCGTTACAGCACAACAAAACTGTAATCCTCTCCTTGTTAAGTTTCCCGCCGTGGCACTTAGTGCCCTTAAAATCCAGGGTTTTGTCTGGCAAAAGATGGAAAAATAGTTCTGTTTCATCTGCATTATAAACATTGTCGGCGCTATAGTCTTTCAAAATTGATGGGAGCGTTGTATTTTTCTACATTTCTATATTTTCACACAGTGTAGCGTCATTATCTAAGGCAGCAGCCTCACCTCGCACACATCTGTAGACTAAGACATGTCGATTCTTGAATCTTTAGCCATTGGACGCTTTGAAATCATTCTGGAACCTGGCCAGGGTGATCGTTTTCCTTTAGCATTTTTCCCTTCTTCAAAAGCAGTTTCAATTAGTTTACCTTTGATAACAATTGTGTTTAAGGTTGATGGAGGAATGTTTAACATCCGTACTATATCCACACGTTTCATATTTGGATTGGACCTACTTCAAGGATTTTCAGTTTTTCACTGTTGGTTATTTGCCGCACTTTCTTTTTCTCCATTGCAAACAAAACGTAAAAATACAATTACGTTTCGTCAACACTCAACAGCAGAAACTAACCACGCCAAGCCACTGCTAAACTAAAGCATTCTCTATCCCCCACACACAAATTGTCACAGAAATATGTACATACATACATGCATGTCATTGGCTGCTGTTCCACCCCGCCTGGTTTGACCAAAGTAGCGAATGAGGACGTCAAACTTTTCAAATGTAGTAAACATACTCCCACTGGACCGACCAAGCATTGGCCAAAATAGCGAACGCTTCGAACGTAGTAAGCAAGAGTAAGAAAACGTACTAAACGAACGTTATTTATTGCATTTGGTGCCAGGACTTTTATAATTCAATGTAATACACGGGAAAACGTGTTAATGAGGAATGTGCTAACGAGATTCCACTGTATATGCAATCTTAGTCATGTACTGCATACCATAAATATGCCTGTAAACAGGCAAAAGTGAATATCTACTTGGAAGTTAAGACATAAACTCCCTAAGGCGGTTAAAACCACATCCAAATAGGTCTGTCAATGTCAAAGGATGATGGATAAGACTCTGTACCAGTGGTCCGTCACCCTTGTTTGGGTACCCAAACATGCAGATATTAGAGATAATGAGATGGCAATAATGCTCACAAAGAGAGGCTTGAGTCTTAATTTCATAGGACCCGAGCCTTTTTGTTGTGTCTTCTCTCAGAAGTATAGTATGAGATAACCAAACTAACAAGTAGGGCTCATCTTGAATATTGGAACAGACAAACTATTGCCAGGCAAGCCCATGAATTACTTTTGGATCCTGCAGTAGGCAGAAAGGTTCTTTTGAATTTAACTACATCTAAACCCAAAGGTGTTGTAGCCTATCTTACAGGGCAAAACATTGTGTAGACATTTGCACATAATGATACTTATACAAGACCCCTTATGCAGGAAATGTGTAAGGGAAAATGAAACCTCCCAGCATATACTATGCAAGTGTGAAAGATTTGCCATGCATAAATATGCATCCTTAGGCACCTTTTTCTTGCACCCTGAAGATACAAGGACAATTAAGGATGTGGTGTGTTTTATCAGGAACAATGATTTGATTCAAAGCCCAAATTAAGAAGCACAAAGGGCTATAAGAGATCACCGCCACCATTATCACCACCACTGCTACCACTGGGAAATGTAAATGGCAGCACATACTTTAAATAATCTTTATGACAGCCACATTAACACTCTTTGTGTATCTTTCAAAAAATCTCAATTAAACATCAGTACTGTAATAGGTAAGAAATTGACATACATAAAACACTAAATCATATTAAAAATGTTTTAGCAAATATAACATAAAAGCACGAAAAAGTAAACTGAGTGTTGCCATTATGATATAAATCACTGTGCTCCTAACTATACTCGGCACCAATCAAGAAGGTGATTGACAGTTACTAACCATGGCGGAAAGCTTTAAATGAATGGGAGGGGATGAATACGTCACAGCAATCATAGCAACCATTAGAAGGACCAATTAGAACTAAGATGTTTCTATAGCAACGATAGACGCAAATGTGTTATTGTGATATCGTAACACATGATTGGCATGACGTGCCGGGCGAGCGACCATTGCAGTAACATGAATTGAAGTCTTATCTTCTGCTGTCACTGCAGTTATAAACAATTCCTCCTTTTAGCCCCAGCTTGCTTGTGTGTTTGTATCAGTTTAGAGATTGCCTGCGTACTGAAAAGTTCTTTTGCATCATCCTATTTGTATGGTATTTGCCTTGTGTTAGGTGTATTTGAGTTTGTGTATTTGTGCGTGTGTGTGTTGTGTGAGCATTTATAATTGTGTTTAATGGATATTTAACAATGTCCAAAAATAGTGACAAAGATAACGTAGCCAACGAAAAACTGGGCGCACTCGGGAACCGAATAAATCTATCAAGCGAGCAGCAACAGCAACAACAGCGATGCAAGCAATTCGGAAATCAGTGGCATTTTTCGGTTAGAATAAGCACAAATATTTCAAAGGTATGTTTCTTCTGTTAATGCAGATCTTTACACTGATATATTCTTGCATGATGTATCCTCTGCACGTAGATTCATTATTTTACAATTGTCTTCATATACGAATATAAATAGTATCCACTCTACAATGCAGGCGCAACCCAGTCTCCTTCGAAATGCTCTCCACGTGGTCGCGATGAGCGGCAACGTCGCCTCTCTCGCTCCGCGAAATGTCAATCAGCTTCTTGATTGGCGCCAGGTATAAGTCATTATTAAAATCTAAAGCTATTGCAAATTGAGCTTAACATTGGTCTTAACCTGGCATCAGTACAATGAACGAAGTAGGTCTCACCTTATTCTATTGAAACTTTTCCTTCAGAATCCTTTGGAAATTTAAAGCATGGTAATTCAGTGCTACATCCACCTGTTCATTAACTTAACTATCTTTACTTGCACAGAGAAAATATAACCACTGATGATCCAAAACAGAAGAAAACAAAGAACAAGGACGATGATGTTTTGTAATTCATATTAATGATGACTAGCCAATAGGAGCACCAGAACAACATTAAGGATGTTTAGCACTTCTGCATATTGAAGGCTTGACAGCTCCTACTGTTTCCAGATAAACAAAGCTACAACAGTGTTACTGTTAACACAATTAAGTTGTGTTGACCAGTAGTTAAAATATTTTAAGAATCATAATATCCTCATGAACAAACGTGCCGATAAAGAGTTCACTTACATTCTTTAGCTTCACTTACACTATTTTTATGTGAAACATGTTCAATGCTAAAGAAATTAGTAGTAGAAACTAGTGTATAAATTACCCATATCAATGGTTTTATTTAAGTGCTTCACTGTCAACATTCCAAACATAACTTGATAAAATCATACCCTTGTGAATTTTGAACAAGTCTCTTCAGCTTCTTTAATCAGGTTGGCCCGCAGCATATATTTTGCACACTTTGAGTTGATATATCTGTCTGCTGTGTCGAGGCCTTGTGCTTCATCCAGCCATTTGTATGCTTCAATTACATCTCCTCCATGCTGCAAATAGACCATATCTATGAATTCAGTTTATTATCTCATGGGTATTTTTGTTTTAACAATGATACAAATGAAAATAATTTTTAGGGAACATAGCTGTCATAACACCGTCACATATCCCATAAAGATACATTATTATATCCCAGCTATAATCACAGTAATATCAAAAGTTATGACTGAAAGACACAATATTAATTGTTCCCTATCCAACTTGTCAAATTTGCAATTATACAAATATAAAATGGTCATTCACATTCTATGATTGCAAAATTCTTAAAAAAATTATGTGTTGCAGTTTTTACTTTCCTTACTACTTATCTGTAATAAGTAGAGAGCATTACACCCTAAAAATTTAATACTGGGATTTCGCCAGAAAATTACATTTTTTGAGGCTCCCTGAATCCAGAAATGTCTGTGTTTGTAAAAACAGCAAAACTCAAAAATGAAAAGTTGATTCAACACTAAACCTGTTACTTAAGTTCTTCCGAGGATGCAATACAAAAATGTTTCAAGAAAATCCCCCCACCCCAAACTAACCCTATATATGAAAAAGGTTTTAGTACTTTCATTTTCTCAAAAATGGCTAATATTTTGATTAAAATGCATTAAGATGTTTAAGGTAACTGCATAACAAATAAAATGCATATCTTGAATTTTCCAGGAATAGCTTGTGAAGACCTCTTCGTTCTGAATTACTTTTGATAACTGGTAAACTGTAAAATCTGGTTCACAGCAACAAAAAACGGTAACCAGAACAAGAACAACAAAGTTGAAATACATGTATTTTACTGGGAGCATTCACAATTGAGGGGAAACATTCCTGGGCCCTAGGAACGGCAAAGAGGGCTTGGCCAAGTTTTAACCTTCTCATTCTTGTTCCCGGACACAGCATATCAGATCCATATTGTACATATTAGACTCTTCATTGTAGAGATTATTCTAGGCAGCCATGACATAAACAGCTGCTAGTGCTCTCTCTAGTCACAAAGTGGAAACATGAAACTGTAGGAAATTTTACCATATGTGTGTCCTAACCTCAGATTCTGACACCTGCTGATCTATTGGGCATTGGTTCTTCTAGTGAAAGGTTCATCTACAGTTTGTTTACATGCAACTTAAAACTGGCTGTTATCTTAAAAAAAACAGTAAAAACTATAAAGAACAGCAAAAACCTGTAGAAATTAACAAAAAAACAACAAACACCTTTAATATATACCATTAAATAAAGGAATGAAAGCTTGATATGACTACAAGAATCAGAAATGTAATGGATCAACATTTAAATGTTTACTCTTAGCAAATGTTGATGTTGGCTATTAGCACTATGTTGCTGAATTGGAAGCAGGTGAAAAAAATATCATTGGTCAGTTAAAAACAAATGAAATCTCAAAGCACTACATTGACTTTCTACTTTATGATCAATAGGATCACTGATATGCATTCCCATTCTCGTTACTTGGCTAATGTGAACCAAAACCTTGTATGCTTACTGCTTTCCATTCTTGATTTCCATTTTGGTTACAGTTCTCAGGTTATTGTGAACCAACCTTAAAAGATAAGACAAAATCTTACTAGTATGTTTAATAATTTTAAAAAAAAAAGTAGATCTCATTTAACCACAAAACTGAAGTCAAATAACATTTTTTGTGGCATTAACAATTCCGAGACGTTCTTTATTATTCATTTGAGGTTTCAGATACTTATACTTTTTTCAAATGGTAAGTCGCTATTCCTTTTTCCTCATGGTCATGCAAAGAGCATGATAATTCAAAGCCATCTCATAGCAATCTCCTTTTTAAAAATTTGACTCATTTTAGCTTACTGTATTCTTCTTATACCTACAACAAAATGTACAAATGTGTAATGAAAGTTTCTCTACTAACAAAAAGTAGATAGAAGAATAAGCTTTTAAGAAAGTTTGCAGAAGAGTGACTAGAGAAATTCATGTGAAATAAGCACGTCAGATTTTTGGGCGTTTTCCCATTTTTGGGTGTTGTTTTCCCATTCTGAACTATCTATTACATGACTTACTGAAAGACAATAAAATATTTGTAAAGGGACAAGGATTAAGATCGTAAAACATTCATAAAGACATAAAGATAAATCCATTTGCATTGCTGTACTTGCATAGACTAGTAATGACGATTAAATCACATGACGAGCACACCTTGCAAGTGTGTGCTGGCTAAAACAAACTACATATGTGTACGCTTTTTACTATCAGGTGGCATTCAAAAGTTCTCCATATCTCTTTAGAAGACTAATGAACAGAAAAACTGATGCTGTTGGTACTATGAGAACAAACAACAAAGGATAAGTTGTCTGATATATCTCATAATAAAGCCAAACATGGCTAGTAAGAATCAAGTTCTGCAATAAATATGCTGAGAGTCAAAATATGACAAGACAACAAAGATATTTATTTATTGCTGATGAAACACAAAGCTGCTGACAGTACAGCAGCAGCAGGCAAGCTGAGACAGAAAGGTCAGACACCCACAGAGGAGGTACAGAAACCAAGTGTACCTTTGAGTAACAGAAGCAAATGAGAGGTGTCAATTTAGATCAGGTTTGCTTCCTATAACGCAACACACAGCTAAAGGTTGCAGGAAAATATTTCTCTGTCTGCTGGATATCTGCATATTCAATTGTTTAATTGTATTTCACAAAATGATGCTAAAATTACAGACTTCACAACCAATGTCACTCTCAGCTGCTTCAACATGTAACACTCAATGTTCAAGTTTGATCTTCACCTCATTGAGATTGCAAGCTAAAACTTGTGTCCCTTTTCCAATGTACATTCCACCAAAGACAAGCAAGGAAAAAAATGGAAAAAAGACATGTTGTATGCTACGAGGGGGAGATTAGTGACATCTTTCATTTGGAGACCTGTTTTGAGATCTATCACATCCAATAATCATTACACCATTAAAATCAAGTCAATATTCCCAGCATCATGCATGCAACATTTCAGGAAAGCAATTACATTGGTTGATTTTATATGAATTTTTAAACTTTACAACGCACTCGTGCAGCTGCATAGGGATTTAAATCAAATTTCTGAGGTAGCCATGTGGGTGTGTAAATAAGATGCAAATGGGTTAAGAAGGATAAACATTAGAGATCCCAGAGGTCCTCCAACTTCCAAACTGCAACCATACAACTACCAAATAACCTAACTGCAACATTTAATTTTTTCAATATCACTTATTGTAATGTAATTTAAAATGTGAAGCTAGAAGTAATGAAGATTTGTACAGAAAACACTTTGTGTTTTATCTGTTTACAGCTTTTAATAAAGATACAAGGATAAATAAATTAAACTAAGTTCTATTTATGGAGGATCTTTAACTGCTAGGGTTCTTAGTGTCCCATTCTATATTGGATGCAAAAGACCAGAAATTTTGCTCAGAGGCCTCTATCAGGCTTGAGGCTCTTTTACGTGCTGTAAATCTATGACACAGGACCACCAGCTTTACTTCCTTTCTGAACAAAGTCATGCTAAGGATTTTTACGCTGGAAAAAATCCACACCCTCTGCAGGATGTACATGGATATTGGTCAGTAAAGATACTAAGAGGAAAATCCCAGAAACAAGGAAATAATGCACTGAAGCAAACTTTATGTGGGCATGAACAATTTCAAGAAGCCTACAGTGGTTACAACAAATCACGGAACCATTCTCCAATGGTATAAATATTATCATAAAGGTTACATCATTGTAGAAGGGGAATTTTTTGTTGGCAATGTTTTGGAAGAAGACAGTCAGATAACTTGCAAAGAGACTGCACGTGAATTTGGTACAGATGGCTCCAAATGTTTTCCGTTCCACCAGTAGTGGGGCAAGCGGGACAAGCGGGATGTCTTATCGAGAGCTTATGCCAGGTGTCTTAGCTCATACCTGCTCTACAAGGAAGGTTAACGGATGTAACAGGCTAAAGAAAATATCATTCAAACACATTTCCCTTAGACTTGGTTGTAAGAATGTAATAACTGTGACAAGAAAACAGCAATAACATTACAACATAGCGACATAAGCAGCATACAAACTAATTTTTAGGAATTACAAGCATCATATCATTGTATAACAAGCAAGTATTAAAACAAAATGGTTTAGTTTTCAATATTTACTGCTTTCTCTACCCATTATCAACTAACGTATGTTCTTTATTTTCATAATGTCCTTATGAAGTATGATTTTTCCGTGCATCGTGACAACTTAGGACAGAAATTATTTAAAGTTACAGTCTAAGTTACACCTTTCCTATTTGGCTGCATGCAAGATGCCAAAATGACAAACAGCTGCTTATCTATTCCACAACTCATCTTTTTACTGTCTCCACTATTTACCTATAATAAGTAGGGAAAGTGTTGTATTTCACCCAAAAATTAAAAAACGAGATTCACCGGAAATACACGTTTTGAGACTCCCTGGATCCAAAGAAAACATTTTTACTTTCTCTACTACGTAGTTACAGTAAGTATTGTATTCCACCCAAAAATTGAATAATGAGATTCAACGGAAATACACGAATCCAAAGAAAGCATTTTTACTTTCTCTACTACGTAGTTACAGTAAGTAGAGAAATGATTGCGTTTCACCCAAAAATTGAATAACGATATTCAATGGAAATACAAATTTTGAGACCCCTGAATCCAAAGTAAGCATTTTTACTTTCTCTACTATGTAGCTATAGTAAGTAGAGAAAGTATTGTATTCCACCTAAACATTTGAGAAGGTAGTTGTTAGCCTCGTATTTTTGTTGCCAACTTTGAAGAAGTTATTTAGCTGGATGCTGGATGTGAGAAGCCCCCACATATGTGCGTCACTTTGAAGAAGTTGTGTTCTTCAAACTTATGGTAGAAAATACTAATGATGAAGTTTGAGTTTTAATTTAAACTGCCCATGTAATGAAGATACACTTTGAAGTTGGTAAATGCTTGGGACGCCAAAGTTTGTAGTAGTGAAGATGATGCTTGTTTTACATAATATTATTTAAATCTGCCTCGGCTGCTTCAGTTGAACTATAGAGTCATAAGGTCTTTTTCAGGTTGTGATATGACAAAAATTAAAGACGTCACAGAAGTTACTTTTAAATTTCACTTTTTTTATTTCTTTATACTTGCACATTTATAAAACACAACACTTTATAAAAGAAAAACTGTGAGAAAACTTTATACATTCTTAATGTATTTACTAGCGGAGAACACAATTTTTGCCATCTACACGCTATCACATCATGTCCGCGACTGACTAATTTTAACGGTAAAAACCTTAAAGCTTCGGTAATGCCAGTCTCTTATTGGCTAATTCTAGTCCAATAGAATTTAAGTATTCAAACTAAAGCTTTTCTTTACTGTTGATTGGCTAATTTCAAACTGTAAGTGAAATTACATCATTACCGATCTTTTAATGACGTACTTTTCAAAATTCCAGACACATTATTGTCACAAAAATTACATTATTACCTCATTATTAACAACCTAAAACATATTATTCTCAGTTTTTGCACTATTAAAGTATATAAACATTTACCTAACATCAATAAATACGTTTACAATAAAAAATAAGTATTTGCAATGACTTACATACAATTTAAATAATAATTATACACACATTGTTTTCAAGGTGGGCTGTTATTGAATTTAATTATAATAAAAATACAATTAATATTATTTAGGCATTAAAAGAGTGTGTGTGTGCGTGTGTGTGTGTGTGTGTGTGTGCGCGCGTGTGCGCGTGCGTGCGTGTCAACAAACAGCATAACTCAAAAGAAAAAGGTTGGTTAAAAACCGAACTAAGTGTTTAAGTTCAACTTTTTCCAAGAATTCAACATTGAGATTTTAAAGAAAATCCCCCACTCCAAATTATGCTTTACATTGGACATTTTTCAAAATTTTTTATTCTTTCAAACATGGCTCTAAAGATTTTGATTAAAAGACATATGTTTAAGCTATTTTCATGATAAAAAGAATATACATATATCTTTTATTTTCTAGGAATAGTCTGTAAATTAGTCTTTATTGTCAACGACTTATGATAATTAGTAAATTGTAAGAGAGAGAGACAAAATGTTACTGCACAACAACATAGGTCTTGTTAAAGCACAAAATTTACATCAAAAACATTTTTATTTTATGTCAAATAAGTTTTATATTTTACCTATTCTGAAATTTTCTTTGTTATTAGTTTGAATTTTCAAATACTTTATACTTCTCTCAACTGCAAATAGCTATTTCATTTTTCTTTCTTTCTTTCTTTCTTTTTTTTTTTTTTTTCTTTCTTTCTTTCTTTCCTTCTCGTGTTTATACAAAGAGAACAGAATTTCAAAGCTATCACGTCTGTGGCTAGTATTCGGGAGATCGTGGTTTTGATTCCTCTGGCCAACCTTCCTGACCCATGGGTATTTTTGGGGGGGTTTTCCCTGGTCGCCAGGTGAATGCTGGGAAGGATACTCACATCCCCGAATTTCCTGAACCTCCATTTCATCTCCATTCTCATTTCCCTTCATCTCTCATCCATTGGTCTCTTTCAAAGTTGGAAGTGTCAGTGATGGTGTTTTGGTGCAGTGTAGCAGGGGAAAAGAATGCTTTTTGTGACTTTCTCTGTCCCTCGACTTTCGGCTGGCTGGCTGTCGGGAGTATCCTACTTTCTTGAGGGGCGTTGGACCCCCTCTATGCTGGGTGGAGTCCCCTGTCTGCCTGTCCGTCTGACGGGAGTCTCTATCTGTAAACTTAGAGACCCTTCCATTCCTATGCCTCATTCCTGGTTCTGGACGCCCGGTGTCTTGTCTCGCCTCATCCTTCCTCCCGGAGATGCCCCCTTGTGGGGCGTATCCACAATATATGTGGATCAGTGCAGAGTTCCCTCCGTAGCCAACCAATCCAAAGCTATCACATAGTGATCAGCTTTGAGGGATTTGGCTATCGCTTTAGCTTAATATGTTCTGTTATACCTACAACGAATTGTGAAAATAAGTGATGAAGGTTTATCGGTATTAACATGACATAGATGCAAAATAAGCTTTGTAAGAATATTTTGTAGAAGAGTGAGTAGAGAAAGTCATGTGAATGCAACACATATTTTATAGCAAAAACTCCATATGCCTGCGTGTCTGTGAACAACATAAATCCATAGCGAAAAGTCGGTTAAATGCCAAACTTGATATTTAAGTTCAGCATCTTTCAAAGATGTGACAAGGATTTTCAAGAAAATCTCCCCCATCCTGAACAACCCTTTACATGGAAAAAGTTTCAAAATTTATTTTCTTAAAAATGGCTCTAATGATTTTGATTAAAATACTCTCTGTTTAAAATATTTTCATAACAAACGAAATATATATTTTGAACTTACTCTAAAGTCTTTTTCATTCAGAATGACTTTTGTATAACTGGTAAACACTAAAAGATTGGACAAAGTATCGCTACACAAGAAATGCAGATCCCGTTAAAGCACACAGTTTGTTATACATATATTTTATGAGATTAACTATTTCCCAGATATTTTTATTC
Source organism: Deroplatys truncata (assembly GCA_030765065.1). Classification (NCBI taxonomy): domain Eukaryota; kingdom Metazoa; phylum Arthropoda; class Insecta; order Mantodea; family Mantidae; genus Deroplatys; species Deroplatys truncata. Next base: position 48,031,113 of record CM060984.1, on the reverse strand, counting down.
TCTCTACTACGAATAGTAAGTAGGGGAAGTATTGTATTCCACCCAAAAATTCGATACCGAGATTTCACCGGAAATATATGTTTTGAGACCCCCTGAATCCAAAAAAAGCATTTTTGGAAACATGTCCGTGTGTGTGTCTGTCTGTGAACAGCATAACTCAGAAACGAACAGTCGGATAAACACCAAACTTGGTATTTAGGTTCAGTATCTTCCAAGCATGCGACATGAAGGTTTTCAAGAAAATCCCCCCACCCCAGATTACCCTTTACATAGAAGATTTTTCGAAAATTTTAATTTTCTCAAAAATGGCTCTAACTATTTTGATTAAAATATCATATGTTTAAGATATTTTTATGACAAATACAATGTATATCTTGAATTTTCTGGGAATGTCTCCAAAAGTATTCTTCATTGTGAACGACTTTTGCATAACTGGTAAACCATAAGAGATAGACAAAATTTTACTACACAAAAAATGTAGATTGCATTAAAATACACAATTTATGTCATATACATTTTTTTGTTGAGTGAACCATTTTCAAGATATTGCTTGTTATTCCCTTAAATTTTTCAGTACTTATTTTCTCAAATGGGAATTCGTTATTCATTTTTTTGTCTTGGATATGCAAAGAGTATTAATCTGTGGGAAAGGGAATGGTGCTGCACCTAGCAACCAGCTATTAAGAGAGATGTACGTGCTTAAAGGCTACTGTAATTCCTAATTGCCCTTGTAAATATATATTCCCCTTACATCTACAGAAAATTAGCAATAAGTTATACTCTGCAAATGTTTATCTCGATTAACATGAAGTAGATGGAGAATAAGCGTTTGTATAAATAGTTTGTACAAGAGTAGAGAAAGTCATGTGAGTGTAACACATCAGATTTTTTGTTACTGGTTTGAATACTTTTTGTAACTGAGAAATCGCTATTCGTTTTGTTTTTGTCCCGGTCATACAAACAACATGCAATTTTAAAGCATCACGTAGTGACATGCTTTTTAAAATGTGGCTATCGCTTTATCTATGTATACTACTACAAAATGTGTAAATGTGAACTTCTTCTTTTGGTATTTAATTAAAGTCCTTTAATTGCGTAGGCCATTATGGACAGTGAATGAACAAAATGGCTAAAATGATGCTCAAATGGGCCCGAGGTCCCTAGAAATTAGAATCTAACATTCATCTTCTCAGGATAAGAGGAAACCCTGGAAAAAACTTTACCCAGGCATTTCACTTTAACCGAGATTCGAACTCGGGACCTCTTGAATATGAGGCAGACCCTCACACCACAGAGATGGTCTAAATGTGGTTTGCAAGTTTATCTGGATTATAAGAAGTAGACAGAAAAATGACATTTAGAAAAAGTATTTGTAAAATGGTGAGAAGAGAAAGATATGTGAATGCAACACGTTAGTTTGTTCTCGTGGTAATACAAAGAGCGTGGAGTTTCAAAGACACCACATAAAAATCTGACTATCGTTTGAGCTACTGCATGCTTCTTATACGTACAACAAAGTTTGTAATGACGTTCATCTCAATTAACAAGAAGACACTTTCACTCAAGTCGTGTGTAGGACAAGGTTGGAAAGATATAATCAGATTGAAAAATTCAACGTCATAGCCGAGATTTGAACTACGGATCTTTTAGTTTACATCCAGGTGGCGCCGCGGTAATGCGTGCGACTTGCATTTGGGAGATCCCTAGTTCGCTTCCCGGCGACCGCCCAATCTGTTTCGAGACTTTTCCCGGGTCGTCAGGTGAATGCTGATGTGATTTCTCTCAGCCCCCGAATATCGTTCCATTCCTCATTTCATTCATCCTTAACCCCGTTAGGTCTTTTTCAGGTTGGAAGTGTCGGCGATGGTATTCCGGTGCGGCGTGGCAGAGAAAAAGAATGCTCTCTGTGGAACCTTATCCATCTCTCAATCTTCGGCTGGTTGCCAGGATATACGGACTGCTTCTTGGGTGGGTGTTGGACCCTCTGTGTGGGGTGAGGTCCCTGGTTTGCCTGCCCGACTGTCAGGGCATCTCAATCTGGAAACTTTAGGATCCTTGTCATTGCTGTGCCGTCATTCCTGGTTCCTGCTGCCGGTGTCTCGTCTCTCACCTTGTCCCTCCCTCACGGGAGCGCCCCCTTGAGGGGCACAAGCACAATCCTATTCACTGGATCGGGGTCGAGTCCCCTCTGTTACACATCCCATTCTATTCCAGACCAGGGAAGACAAGCATTTTAAGAATTCTGAACGTGAATCGTAATACAAACTCTTTTTTTAGGGGGCCATCTTCAGATTTGTAACTTGAAAGCAATTCAATTTTCAGAATAGAGTGCTTTCAAATGAACCAATTGCAACAAAAGCACATCAACCTGTCTGCATTAACACTTTCTGGACACTATTTTGAAAATTTAGCTTATATGTTATCCTAACTGAATAAAACAGCTATATAGAAACAGCATATTTTGCTTTAAACATTGTTTCTTTGTATCTACTAACATTTTCTCCTTTTGGATACAATATCTACATAGGTGTTTTTACTCTACGTCCACTATACGACTGGCACAGTTTATCTTCCTTTCTCTTGTGAGTGTGTGTGTGTAACAGGAATTATATTTCAAATAAAACAATATTTATTAGATTTTCAGTAACAAATGCAAAATATATCTCATTTTGAAGAAACTTTAATGTTGCACTTAATTGTGCCCAAACTGCTTTAACAGTTTGACATTAATATTACTTTTGCTTTCACATTTTTAAAACATTACTTGAATATTATCAGAACTGAATGTGCCAACTGTATGGAACTACACACTTAGCGCTAAACGTTGTGATCAATATCTATGACAATTAAAAAGCAAAACAAACTTATATTCCAGGTAATAATACCCTCTGCTTCTGAGTACGTGTAGAACGTTCTATTGGTGATAATTATGAAACTGTTATTATTTATTACTAGCAACAAACGTTAAAAACAAGATATACATTATGCGAACCTTGTTTCTCAAGAAAATTACTGAATCCTAAACTTGTGTAGCACCCACATAAGAACTGCAATATTTGATTTTTAAACAACATATTATGCAAAGAAAATGTTAATTTATTTCGCTTGAATAGATCTAGTAAAGAGAAAAGTATTTGGTTTCGTCTTCTTTTCTCTTAGAGTCAGGTCGCTGAATTATACGAGCATACAGAAGTAAATGTGACCTTTGAGACGATACCGCACTTGCTGACAATAGCCAGGCATGACTAATCGATAAGACATTTCTTCCCCCTCTTCCTCTACACCCCTTGGTACATCGGAAAACATTTGAAGCCCACTGTACATCCAAATCAACAGTACATTACATTGTAATAGAGTGTCTTCAAGCAAGAAAGTTTGCTGTTTCTCCAGATTATGTTTATCAGCAAGCCAGTAGGGCATGCCTTGACAAATTCCCCAGCATGCAGCCCAGATATGACTCCACCTTACTATGAACTTCCCTCCTAATTGAGAAATTCCATTCTGCAATGTTAAATGACCTCAATACAGCTGTGATCTGATGAGTCCAAGAGCTACACTTCAAAAGAAGAATTAAATAGCATCTAGCTGTTATCAGAACATTGAGAAGTAGTCAATTAAAACCAAAAGAGGTTATTTTGAAAAAATGTTAATGAAAGTAGATTGAAAAAATAAAATAAGCAACAACTAACTTTGTACATTATTTCTGGATTCACTCTCAATTGGATTACTAAATGCTGTCTTATGCAACTGCACATCTTACCTTATATATCCTTCCTTTTGTAACAAACAGTTCTATCAACGTTGGTGTGTGGTCAATTGCTGCATCAATGTAAGATAAAGCTTTTTCTGTGTCTCCTAGATAATCATAATGTTGAGCCAAATAATAATATGCCCAAAGTAGTGCAGATGCTGGTTCTTTCGCTGAACTTTCTTCTGAAATGCACAAAACAATATTGCATTTACAGCATATCCAAGTCATGGAACATGGAGGTGTGTTCACTTTTTATCCCTCTGCCATATATGAGACACTCCACATGAAATTGGACAGACATAAAATAAAGACATGAAAAATAAAATAATATTTGTTTTGTTTTCAAGAAAGAAAAAGATTCCCTATTTTCTTTTTGCTCCTATCTTAATTATATTTTAAACTGCTCTTTTTTAGTTTGAATATTTGTAAATTTGTTGCTCTCCTTCATGTTTAACAGTCAATATTTTTGCATAAGCTTATGCTCTAAATATAAACTGTTGTGATAAGCAGTCGAATGTAAGGTGTTGCATAGCATCAAGTATTTACTTTATTTTGTGTTCATTTAAAAATGTTGACAACTTTAACACAGGAGCATTTTTTCAAATGCCAATAACTGCAGGTTTGACAAAATTGAGATGTATATTCTTTTGTAGAGTTTAAGTAGCTACCTTTCCAATAGTTATAGTGGTTCTTTCATACTCTGGTTTCTGTTGCACTCAGAAGTGGTAGAAAAATGAGAGTTTTCACAAAACATGATATCTACAAGTACAATGTCTAACAATGTTTGACTTTTTTAAAACACTAAACTAATGCAGACATTAGCCAATTTATTTCATATAATATATACACTTTAGCAGCATATAGGTGCACTTTTATTTTGAAGCATAACATATCATCTTAAAGATTTATAATCGCTTCATAATTATCTTATTAGCAAATATGGAGTGGATCTTTTACTATTTCCCTAGCAAAACCATTAGCATTTTAACATAATGCTTTGAATCAAAACAAAATATAGTCCATAAGCACTTATAAGTTTGATTTTGCTCATTCAAGGACATCATGACACTTAACACATGTGTCTTGGGTGTAGCCCAAACAAGGTCCACAAACGTACTTGTTGCATTTTGCATATAAATGTGTGGTTCTATTCTTCCCTTTGCACCCTCCAATTTGACAAATCTTGTGAATGTTGCTATCTTGCAGTACTGTATTAGGTGCAGCTAGTGCAGCTTTTACCCTTGTGGCCTTATATGCTGAAGCTAATTCTTCTGCCAACTTGTATATGAACTGATGGTTTACTTTGCCACTGTTATTTCCTCATAGAGTACTCATGCAGTAATAGCTGTCAAGTCCAATACATTAAAAAAAAACATGCATGAGCCATCTCCAACATCCATACTTCACAGTGTAAAGTCGAGCCATTTGGTTGACGATGGCAACACCATACTTGGTACTTGAAGTATGCCACTAATTTTGGTAGCTTTTTGGAATGCTGTTCATTGATGGTAACTGTGAACTCAAAAAAGAAGCACGTGTTTATTTCTTTTCCTGATAGCACATTAGGTTCATGTCACCTGGCTTATAGAGCATAGTAGTGCACAAAGCATTTACATTTCTTCACTGTGCCTATGAGCTTGTACTCTTATGTTTCAAAACTTTCTGCAAGGCATTTACTTGTGTAAAAATGGTCCCAAGGCATTTACTTGTGTAAAAATGGTCCCATGTAATGCTGTATCAGATACACTACATCATGCTCTGCAGGGAATACTGCCCATCTTTGCCACAGTAAAGAAATCCATTTACCAGATATCTAGAATTTTATTAACTGCACGCCAAAATTTGATTCCAAATTTGTCTGGCTTACTGGCCATAAACTGAATGAAAGGGCATCCAGCCTTACATGGAAACAATTGGTCATCCACAGCGATATTTTCACTTGGAATGTAACAGTGCACAGAATTGCCAATGAAATGATTCCACAAAGGGAAATGACATGCAAAGCGATGTCGCTAGTCTCTGAGAATGTGTGTTCTTTTCATTCAATTGCATAAACCGCAAAATTTCAACGAATTTATGTCTGTACTGCAAAAAAATACTGGTCTCCATTTATTTGATCAAAATAACTTCAATACAAAGTTTTTTGCTCCATTTACGTCCTGTAAATACATCAATGATATGATGGCTTCTATTGCCTTAAGGCCAATGATCCAATTACCATCATGCAGTTCTTGAAGTACTTTACTCTGTGTAGACTTCTTTATGTTTTGAAGCATGCTGTCATCAGTTAGTAATCTCTATGCACTAGAATTGATTCCTTATTCCTTACAACTTTCCTGACAGACCTCTTCACAAAGCCAGTAGGTCCTGGCGCTACCTTCAAAATGTTCTGTTGTAGCCACCTTCCAGGAACAGCTTGTGTAGGTATAATGGTCCATGCTGTGGACTTCCTCTCACCTGAGTTTTTGCTTTCTCTCTGCCTCGAACACCTCTAATTCTGTTAGAGAGGGGTAAGGGCACACTGTTTCTTATGTACCTGAAATATAGTGCAATATTTCAGTTACAACATAAACAATAAACTTACTGTTATTAGACAGGAAATGAACTAAGAAAAATCCCTATCATACTTTCCAAAGCTTTGAGTTTAATAACAACAACAATGATGATGATGATGAGATGATGTCAACGTACCTGAATCAGAATTACTTTGCCTTTTCTCAGCCTGTTGCTTCTTTCAGTAGCTGCAACATCAGGTGTCTGAAGAGCCACTTTCTTCAGTGATGGATGGGACATACTACTGTTATCATCAATAGCATGTGTAGCATCATCCTCTTGTAGTTCATTGATTTAGCAAACATTATGAGAATTTTCATCTTCAGATTCGTCATCTGACACTGACATCAAATATTTCAAAATTTCATCACCTGACAAACCATGTCTTGGAAACACTATTGTGAAGCAACTTTTAAATGTGGCCAACATTGACAAGGCCACTTGAGCAAAAAAGCTTCCTTCTTCATCAATAAATTGTCTGCAGAATGCTGTAAACCAATCAAGAAGCTAAATGCAACAACTGTGGATAGTTCTGAAGGTTATGTGCAAAAGTCTACACCCATCAAAATGACAGGGGACGGTCTTTCTAGTACACGCTTATTATAATGCTTTACAGAAAGGTCATAAAAGCTTAATTCTTTGCAGACTTGAACCTCATATTAAAAGTCACCAAATATGGAAACTGTAGAATATACCATCTATAAGAAAAACTGTGCTAAAGCAGAGCATCCATCAAAATGACAGATGTGGCTCTTCCAATGTTAAATATTCATAATCACGAAAGAATATGTTTTAAAAACCTGTTATGCGAGCCATATAAAAGTTTTAAAAAATGCAATGTTTACCTAGTGATGAAAGTGAGATCAAAACAGAACAAAATAGTGGTAACAGTGACATTGACAAACTTGTACAAGTTCAACAGTAAACAGGCTCATATGGACAGTAGTGATTTGGAAACACCCTCCCCCCCCAAAAAATTGAAATCTCACTCTTAAATCCGAGTTTATTTTGTTTAGAGGAATCTCCCATAAAAATTAAAACAAAGATATCCTGAAAAGAAACTGAGAAAAATGCAAGACACGACTGGCAAAAATATTTCAATATTAATAACGAGACAACAGGTGAAATGATAGATAATTGATGATACACTAAAGAAGCTAAAAGAAATATTTTGTTCACTGAAAATAATAGCCCGAAAACTCAAATATTAACCATTTTTTCAGATTGGTCTTTCAACAAAATTGAAGAACATTTCAATGCCTCAAAACATATGATAACCGTAGCAAAATTAATTATCAGCCAAAACAGGAATACTAACATCTTTAATTTAAAAACTGGTAGGATGTTAAGACAAGGATGTAAATCACATTATTGCAAGTGCAAAAAATTATATTTCTATTAAAAGAAAATGGAAAGCAGATACACAAATAGAAAGAATTATTTAAAGAAACTTTATCCTGCTTTCAAAGAAAATTATCCTCTGAAAAAACGGGTTTTAAAAATTTGCCAATTTAAGGCCTAAGCATTATATTCTTTCCAGTGCCTCTGGGGCACATTTAGTCTGTGCCTATGCAACCCACATTGTGGTTGATGGGAGCAAATATAGTTTACTCATATTTAACACATATCAACTAAAAGATTATAAGACTGTTGGCGCTTGTTCTCTGTAAAACACCTACAGTTGACCATTATTTAAGATGTGCATACTAGGAAAGCAATTCTCATAACCCATCTTCAAGAATTTATGACAAGAGAAATTATTGAATTTATAAGATGATTGGCAAAGACAATTGTTAAAAGAACAATTTCTTAGAACAATGTTTAGCACAACTGTAAGCATTAATTCATGATGCATTTGTTGCCAAACAAGTCTGCCTTTATGGTGGTAAGAAAGGGGATTTGAAACCGCCGAGTCTTTGGTTATTTGTGACTTTTCAGGAAACTATTTTATTGTTATACAAGATTCAGTGAAAGGATTTCACTAGCATAATGACCAGGCCCACTCTGCACCCTTTTGTAGCATATTAACTGCTATTAAAAGTAGGACTTTGTAGCAATATCAAACTGTATCAAACAAGATACCTTTCACGTTTTTTTTCAAAACCATTTTATAAATTTTATTAAATCAGAAGTGAGCTGTTTGTACCATATAATTTATTTTTCCAATGGTGATACAAGGGTAATACCAAAAGTAAGGTCTCCAAAGCGTTGGGGCTGCAGGGAAACTTTTGCGTGGCTGTTGGCCACACTGTAGTGTTTGTTGATTCCCCCATTTGCTACAAAATGCATCACACAACCGCTGGGACACTCAGTCTTGGCTTGGCAGCCAGTTGTGATGGAGCTTCCATTTACCACTACTGCCAGGTGCAAAGTTCGTGCATTTATTTGGTATTTTAATGCAAAAGGCATTAAACCAATCAAAATTCATTGACAGTTGGTGGAAGTGTATGGAGAGTCATGTAAGGATGTCGAAAAACGTCTGCAAGTGGTGTAAAGAATTTGCAACTGGTCATACAGAAATTCACAACAAAGAAAGAAGTGGGAGACCGCCAATTTGCGATGAGACAATCACAAAGGTTGAACAAATCGTGCTTCAAGATTGAAGCATCTCACTCAATGAAGTCTGCATTGTTATTCCTGAGGTTTCTTGAAGCAGTATTCATAGGACTTTGGTTGATGTGTTGACATTTCGGAAGGTGTGTGCAAGATGAGTCCCAAGAATGCTGACAGAAGATCACAAACGGCAATGTGTTGAAACTTCCCACGAATTTCTTTGGTGCTATGTAGATGAAAAGGACAACATTTTGGATTCAATTGTGATGAAACCTGGTCTTTCCACTTCACACCTGAGACTAAACAACAATCACGTGAGTGGTGACATCTCTTCACCCAAGTTGCAAAAATTCAAAAGAACACAGTCAGCTGGTACAGTCATGGAAACTGTTTTGGGATCAAAAGGGGATATTGGTGGATGACTTCATGGCTCCTGGGACCACAATAAATGCTGATAGGTATTGTGAGACACAGAAAACTCAGATGGGCAATTCAGAACTGGAGAAGAGGAATGTTGAGCAAGGGCATAAACCTTTTCCATGACAATACTCACTCCCATGCCATCTGTCAAACCATGGGATCTTCTGCAAGTCTGGATGGAACATCACCCATCCACCCTATAGTCCAGACTTGGTACCTAGCGACTACCACTTTCCCAAGTTGAAAGAACATTTGGCTGGAAGGCAGTTCAGTAACGAGATGAAACATAAGGTCAATAGAATAGCAATGCTTCCTCAATAGCATGGTCATGAGCTGGTATGACATGGGCATACAAAAACTGCCACAGTGCTTACAAAAATGCATCAACCAAAATGGTGATTATATAGAAAAGTAGAAGAATGTTCAAGTTTTAAAACTATGTACCATGTATTGAAAATAAATGTTTCTCTATATTTTTTAAAAAATAGGAGACCTTACTTTTGGGATTATCCTTGTAGTTCCCAATATAAAAAAGAAAACCTCTTCCAATTTATGTGCACGCAAAGATGATTTTGATGCAGAATATTTTTTTGCCATCTCTCATGGCAAAGGGCTTTGTGATGCAGTTAGGGGGACATTCAAGCACCTTATCGCTAGAGCTAGTCTTCAAATAAACTCTATATAGATTTTTTCAGTAGGCTTGTGAAAATATCAGAAGTATGGTTTTTAAATTTTGCACAAAAGCAGAGTACAACCAAGAAAGTGAAAAGCTTTGTAAAGTTCATTTTGTAAACTCAAGAACAATTCAAGGTACACGTTCAGTGCATTCTGTGCTGCAGTCTCCAAAACTGACATAATACTTGAACAGTATTAATTTTCAACTGAAAAAATGAAGACATGAGTCTGAAATCTGTCCATTATGACTGAGCCACTGTCAACATCACCATGTTCCTAGAGAGTGCTACAACTCCATGTCTCATGCACTACATGTGGAACACATTCATACAGGTAACAGTAGCATAAGTAAAACTTTTTCCAGGGCGTCTAATCTCATTTTGTGAACTACTATTACTTCCCCAAAGTACTTAAGACATAATTCAAGACGTTTTATTTTTTCAAGTGGGATTTCAATAATTCAATAACTATACATATTTTATAAACAGAGAAAATTTGTATGTATGCGTATGTGTACATAGAGTAATCTGAAAAGCCACTCAACCAATTTTTTTTTATGAAAAATTTGACAGTATAAATCAGCAGTAACCAACAGTGTTATCTCCAGCTGTCACCTATTTCATTAACTTATTTTAAATGCTTTTAATTAAAATTATTGGATGATTTAAGTGCACAATTTTTGTCAGCACATGCATTACAAGCAATTTAGTTTGCCCAGGTTTTCCATTCAGCTACCTGCCACTGTCAAGCTAATATGTTTACATTTTTGTTATCCTGAAAAAGAACTTTATATGTAGTTCAATATTTAGCGTTTGTGTTGTCTGCATTTACATGCACGCATGCATGCACACATTATAATTTTAAATCTGCAGGCTTCATATATTGCTTTACGCCTGTTTGCAATTGTGATTTTTGTGTGCATTTTTATTTTGTTCATTTTTTATGTTTTTGTGGGAGGGGATGTTCAGATCACCTGGAAACTCCGTTTATTTACACCACTGATACTATAGGTATACCACTATGAAATTTTTAACAAAAGAAAAAGAGAATCAACACAATTTTTATCATTCTTTTAAAATTATGTTACCAATTAATGAACTCAAATTAGTATGTTTAATCATCATAAAACAATAAAAATATAGTTTTATTAGCGCCTAAGTATCGCACATACTACAGAATGAGTGAAACATTACACATTGTTGATTACACGAACATATGTAAATGTGTGTACACACTTTTGATATAATTTCAAATAAAGATAAATGATTTAAATGCAAGTATCATCTTATGTTGAAAAAGCATAAAAATTATGTGTTACATTCACATGACTTTTTCTACCAACTCTTCTATAAACTATTCTTACGAAAGCTTATTCTTCTATCTACTTCATTAAAAATTATGGAGAAGATAGGAATGGGAGATATCTGGAGAACAGGAGAAAGAAATAGCAATGGTTTCTGGATAGCAGTAAGAAACAGAGTGGAGGACATAGAAAGACAAGAGATTTGGGAAAGCTTAGAAAATAAAAAGTCCCTATGGTTCTATAGATTAGTAAAAAGGAAATGGGGAAGAGAAGGGCACATGGATTATTGTAATAGAGCAGGAAAGAAGTGTTCGCATGGATGAGAACAGGATCAATGTACTTGAGAGGGCTAAGAGGTAAAAAAAATGGAATTTGTGAATTATGCGACGACAGTGAAAGCACAGAGCATTCATTATATGATAGAATGCAAAGAATTAGCAGAATGGAGACAAGAAGTATGGGAAGAAAAATAGGAAAAAATGGATAGGAAAATAGTAGCAATTAAAATGCTAACGAGAAAAGAAGAAAAGCAAATTAAGAATATGGGGGAGTTCTTAAAGAAAGTAAAAGAGAAATGGATTAGAAAAGATAGAGAGATACGAAAGGTAGAAAGGCAAACGGAGGAAAGAGAAGATGGGCAATAGGGATTAAAGGTAGTAAGGGATGCTTAGAGGAGCCAGAAGGCCAGGGTGTCAGGCAAAAAGAGCAGCATAGCTGGCAAGGAAATTTGTACATAGGTTAAGTTAGTTTATAAGTGGAACATTGTAAAAAGAGTTATGTAGAAAAATGTACAAATAAAGTATCTATCTATCTACTTCATTTAAATATTTGTAGACATGCTTTTATTACATATTTATTGTGACTGCTAAATCTTTTAAAAGCAGGTCACTATATGATGGCCTTGATACCACATGTTCCTTGCATGGCCACCAGAATAAAATGAACAGCAATTTACTACTTGGAACAAAGTATTTAAAAATTCAAACCAAAAGCAACAAATATATTCAATAAATATATATATTTTATAGACAGAGAAAATTTGTATGTATGCGTGTGTACATAGAGTAATCTGAAAAGCTATCAAGGACACTATATTTGACATAAATTGTGTGTTTTAACAAGGTCTACATTTCTTATTATAATAAGTTTTTGTCTATCTCTTATGGTTATACATAAAGACGAGAATTTCATGCACTATAAAATCCCAAAATATACATGCATTCATCCATTATCAAACTACAATACATGCACGATCAAGTGAAAAATATATTAAAATATGCATTATAATTTTTGTTCTCAATTCATTAATTCACTTCCCTTTTTGCACAGGTAACAACATTCTAAATTATTTTCTGAGGTTCCTGTGCTTATCAGTCAAAATATTTTTGTAGGCAGAAAATGAAATCAAAAGAAGTTATAGGCTCAAATTTGAACGAACATATAAAGTTCATTTATGCTTTCACCACAAAATACCTTCATCACTGAACAAAAGAATCCGTAGTCTGGGTTCCTATTTATGTCATTGTCCAGTTTGTTCTTTGCATCTACTCCTACTTTACCTAGGGCATGACAGGAATCTATGGAATTCCTCAACAATTGATATTGAGTCTACCAGTGGCAGACAGTGACTTTGTTATTGTAGAGGACAATTCAGAGAACGTTGTCTTAATGTGAATTAAATACTGCTGCACATTTTTGCATTCAAATGCTGCTTGTGCATCTCTGATACATATGGCATTATCTGGCAAGAAACTCCCTAAAATGAAAGAAGTATTTACTTTAGGATTAAATATTGAAGTGTTACTTTTACTGCAATTAACTACTTATCAATTTTATTTCATGCCAATATAATGGCATCAAAATTGTCAGAGTAAAACATTGCAGCTTCCAACCAAGTACCCCATATAATAAGGATGGGCTGAGGAGGTAACAGTAACTCAGGTAGACTCTTTGTAAGCAGCTACATGTGCAGGGGCTTTTGAAAACACCTGTATAACACAAAATATCAAAATGACTAATTTATTTTTACAGCTTTGAGACAATTAAAACTGATATATACCTACATTTTACACATATCTTTTTAGTTGAGGATACCAAATTGACATTGTCATAATTAAAGTGTATGGCCTCTGCAACACGATGGAGCATATGAGCAAAACATGTAATGTGTTTTACATTTGGGTAGAATACTTTAATTGCTTTCCCGGCCTTCAGCATGTAGGGAGCAGCATCGCTTAACAGCAAAAGAACTCATACTTTTATTTAGATTATTTGGCCACAAATACCTAAAATATAAGAACCATTTGCTCAGAAAATGATTTATAAAAATAAGATCTTAAATCAGAATAAAATAATTATTTAAAATGTTATCCAATTACAATGTCTGATTAAAACTTAGCAATCCATTATCAAGGATACTAGCATTTGTGGAGCTATTTGCTTTTTGCAGGACTTTACAGCATCTAAATGGGGTTAACCAGCCCATCCTCAGTTAATTTTTCTGCAATTAGGTTAGCAACATAGCACCCCATAGGATCAGTTGTTTTATGTTTGAAGTTTTCAAGTCCTCGCGAATTTTATCCAATACCTGGTTAGCAAAACAACAAGTATTTTTACATGTGTGAAAACACTTTTCATTTATTTTTATACAAAATTAAATTTGTTTTGGCAAATACATTACGTAGGCCTTCCTAATTATAGATTTTGGAATATAAATTTTCCTCAGTGTTGATGGATCAGGGACATCTTTTGATGTATACTTCTCCAAAAAGCCCTTAAGAGTTGGGTTTCTGAGTTTCTCAAGAAGTATATTAGCTCCTACAAAAGCATCACACAAATCCATGTAAAAATTATTTTGCAGTGTCTTAAGTGCGGAAGCAGTAACAAATGACTGGATTTGGTGTTTTGCAGATTCTTTTGTTTTTTTGCATTCTTGCAATATGTGATGCAGATGCGACATGCTGTCCGACTTGAAATTTTTTAGTACATTTTATCTGAAATGATAAAAGATCTTCTGGTTATATGGATATACTTTTTATAAAAACTGGTATTCTTATTTAATTATTTAAAATAAATTTTGTACTGTTTTACAAAGAACAAGTGCCACTGAAAACTTTCAGAAAAAGAATAGCTTACCTCTTTACTACAACAACCACAGAATACAACATCCCCATCTGATCTAATAAAATCCTTTCCTTTTATCCATTGTGCAAAAAGTACACTTCTGGAACTTTTAATTGAAGGCATATTAGAAGCACATTAACACATGCAAACAGAATAACACAGACTTTTACCACTTACAAAATTTGCATGCATGCAAGCACAGTGAAGACAGTTTAGTAAATGATTTCAGTTTTGGAAGAATCAAAATTGCTAGTAAGGTATGTTCAAATTACACAAGATCGCTCTGCAGCTGTCTCTTTGTAATGCCAGTCGCGGTACCTGACTAGAAGCTAAATTTTCATTGTCGCAAAATAAAGGCTTGCCGATGATTGTTGTATAAATAAATCTGTTCAAGACAGGTGGTCTGCAGAGGGCTATCGGTAAAATTGTGGGAAAGTCATCCTACTATGAGAATCTCAACTTTCAATTTCTATTATTTCCCCCTATCCCTTTTCTTTCTTCAATCCTTATTCCTGAAGCAAAAAATAAGGATCGCAAAATTGAAAAACTGAGGTGTCTACTCAAAACCATTAAAACATGCATTTAAACTGAAAATACTGTATATTATATGCATAATTAAGCTAAAAATGCCTTATATATGCACTATACATGTTTTTATCCCCAAAATGGTCAAAATATGCAAATATGCAAAGAAAAAGTACACTTATTTAGAATTAGAAAGTAATGGAATGGATAAGTACTAAGTTTGAGCTATGTCCAATGATCTTATAAAAACATGCATTTGCATGGAATTCTCATCTTTAGACTTATACAAAATTCATTCAGAATGAAGAGGATTTCATAGGATATCGAATGAAAATTCAAGGTAGACATCTTTTTTGTCATACAAATATCTGAAACATATGGTATTTTAATCTAAATCTTGAGAGCCATTCTTGAAAAAATACAAAACAACAAATTTTTACACATAAAGAGTAGTTTGGAATGGGGGATTTTCTCTAAAATCTTCATGCTGCATCCTTGGAAAATGCTAAGCTTAAATACCAATTTTAATAGTTAACTGACATTTTGTTTGAGTTATGCTGTTCACAGATAGAAATGTGCAAATATGAGCACACACAAGTAGACCTTTTTCTAAAAGCGCTTTTTTTTGATTCGGGGAACTTCAAATGTGTATTTTCAATGAAATTTTTGGATGGGATACATTTCCTCTACTTACTATGTAGAGAAACTAAAAATTCATGTCTTGTTTTATTGTTTACATCATATGTAAAAATTTAGAATCTATTGAAAACATTGCATAAACTTTTTCTCTTGAGTGCCTCATAATTGACTCATGTTCTGGCTCATGGATTGCATAAAAATGTAATGAAAAACTGTAATGTACTTTCTTTTCCTAATTTTGTTTTGAATACATACTTCTAAATTATTGCTACTAGCATTTCATGCGTAACATTTTAAAATAATCTTCACTAAATTTTTCACTCTGAGTCGTAACATATGCATCTCATTCTACTCTTAAAGTTTCCGTTACCTTAGCCCGCTGGATATTGAATTACCTAATTAGTATTCAATCAAAATAATGACATTGCCCTTATATATTAAAAAAATCTGATGAGAATTACGTTTCACAAGCACTCTAATGAAACATATATGCTGAAGAACTGACCAATGTACATTATACATTGTAATATTGTGAAACAGAAGAAAGCTCTACCTTTCATGTTTAAATGTGATTTGTTAGAATCAGAATTGCTTATAGTTTGAACCACATCAGTTATGCATGTATATGTAATCTCTCAGCACAGCTGGTAGTCATAGAATATGAATACTTGTATACACTGCATAGCAGCAGAGTATACAGCAGATAACTAGATCCATAACACAAGGGAAAACCTGTAACAAAATGGTAAAAAACAAACTCTGTTGCAAGCTTCAACCCATGTAGTAGAAGCAGAGGTTTAATATGAAACAATACTGATGGACACTTGTGTTATATGTTTTTCATTAATATTATATCATTTAATCCTTCAAGCACTTCATTTATAGCTGTTGGGCTCTTTCTGCATGTTTATGATGCTTGTCAGGTAAGGTACACTTTAATGTGCAAACACTTTAACCTATCAGGAGGGGGAACAGTTTGGTGGTGTGTGTACATGTGTGGTACGGTTAAAAGAAATAGAATTTGTCGAAAAAGGAAGATATATGACAATTTCATAGATACTAAAACAAAACTGAGCTAAATAAACATTAATCAGTCCATATTAGTAATTAAAGATTCATCATATAAAAATTTCATTATAAATTGATGTACTCTCAAGAATGAATATAAAATATGCTTTCTCACACCTTAAACCTATGAGCTGAAATGTGAAATGGCATCAGTGGTAGACCATTAAAACTTTAAATTCTACATTTTGAAACCCTGTAGTTCATCACGTCAGTAGAGAGTAATCCTAAACATATATATATATATATATATATATTTTTTTTTTTTTTCTGCCTTTGAAACCTAGTTATTTAAGTACTGCCACTGAGTTTTAATGTTTTAAATTTAATTCCACAGGCAAAATAATATACTTTGAAAGTGGTTAAACCTGTACATCTAAATGCATGAAATGAAGAATTGGTAACTTCTATAAATCTGACAAGACACAGTATAGTAAACATAATTCCAATTTGTATGCCTATTGTATATTTGAATTTTGGTAGTGAAGAGAATCTCTGTACTAACCATTGTACTACTGGCAAAATGGTTAGTACAGAGATTCTCTTCACTACCAAAATTCAATAGCAAAAACATAATGAATTCAGAAGATTTAATACAGAAGATAAAATCCCTGGAACTCGAACCAGAAGACAGATTAGTTTCCTTTGATGTCACTGCACTATTTCCAAGTGTCCCTACAGATCAACTCCTGCATCAATTAAAGAAATGGCTACAGCAGACTAACTTGCTTGAAGAAGAAATAGAAGACCTCATACAACTTACCAATTTATGCATTACACAAAATTGTTTTAGTTTCAATAAGAAGTTCAATCAACAACCAACAGGTCTAACCATGGGCAACCCACTTTCACCTTTCCTGGCAGATTTATTTATGAGCTACTTAGAAACACACATAACAACTTCCTTTCCATACATGTTTAAAGTTTGGCACAGATATGTTGACGACATCTTCGCTGTTGTCCCTAATAGGTTCATACAAGACTCCTTAGCCTTACTAAACCTACAGAACCAATCAATAAAATTCACCATAGAAATAGAAAAAGAAGGCATGCTACCATTTTTAGACCTAAAAATCATCAGAGAACAAAAGAACCTAACCTTTGGCATAAACAGGAAGCCAACACACTCTACTAATTACATAAAAAGTTTCAATCCAACCACACACAAACATGCAGTACTAAACAGCCTAACACATAGACTGGTATATACCCCCTTAAATAAACAAGAATACCAGTTAGAATACCAGCATATAGTAGACACAGCAATACATAATGGATACAACAAAACAACTATTGACAAAAAAATTGCAAAATTCAAACGACAGATGCACATCAGAAACACAAATCTCAGCCAGCAAGATAAAGAGCTAAAGTTCAAGAAATTCACATACCATCCAGGAACATTTCACAAATTTAACATAGAGAAATTACTGTAACAAGTTAAAAGACCCCATCCCACAAGACAAAAAAGCTGGAATCTATAAAATCAATTGTTCAGATTGCAATAAAGTATACATAGATAAGACAAAAAGAAACTAGAAACTAGGCTAAAGGAGCACATGAGATGTATCAAATACAAACAAATGGACAAATCTGCAGTTTCACACCATTTTTGGATCACTAATCACATCAAACCCAATATTACATTAGTCAAACCAGCCAAATTTGCAGCCGAATTAGATGCATGGGAGAAGATCACCATTCTAAAACACAACACACATCTAATGAATTTTGATTTGCGCCACCAAATCCTCTCTGGAAGTACATTTCTCCATCACAAGATGCCACCACAGTATCCAGTCCAAAAAACGGAAACACCAACAACACGGGCCAGTCGAATTAACTTCTGAGGATGGGAACAACCGTTTCCCGAAACATGTTAAGTGAGTAAACTTAAGTGATGTTAGTGTAACAATTCCGACTCACTTAAATAAAATCTCGCAAATAGTTAACACCACAAACAATTTTGACATAAATTGTGCACTTTAATAAGCTCTGCATTTTTTGTGTAGTACGATTTTGTCCATCTCTTATGGTTTTCAATTATACAAAAGTCTTCAGAATGAAGAGGACTTTACAGGCTATTCCCAGAAAATTCAAGATATAAATTTCATTGCCATGCAAATGTCTTAAATATAGGTTATTTTAATCAAAATTGTTAGTCATTTTTAAGGAAATAAAAAATAATGAAAAAGTTCCATATAAAAGGGTAGTTTGGGGTGGGGGAAATTTTGTTAAAAAGCTTCTGTGTCTCATCCTTGGAAGTTGAATTTAAATGCCAAGTTTGGTATTTAACTGACGCGGAGAGTGCTAAGTGAGCAGAGAAAGAGGAAGGTTGTGCTAGTAAGGAGCTCTGTGGCTGAAGAGGAAAAGTGAATTAAGGGACAATGGGAGTTGAAATTACAGTATATAGAATGAGAATTGGACTGTTTATGGCAAAAAAGGTTATTAAATGTAAAACTGATCAAAACATGTTGATGAATTGGTTGACAACAGGAAGCGTGATACTTACGCTCCTAGTGATCGGAGGGATTGAATTAAATCCAGGTCCAAAGAATATGCAAGAAATGATGGAGGATCTCGTAGAAAAAATCAACAACATGAACGGAATGGAACAACGCATAAAAGATAATTTAAACAAAGTGGCTGAAGAAATAAAAGAAAATGTTAGAAAAGATGTGCAAGGAATAAATATAGAAGTTGATAGAATTAAAGAGAGAATGGAAAGAATAGATGAAAGGAGGAGGAGACTCAATTTGGTGTTCACAGGAGTTGAAGAGAGAAGGGGTATCTGGCCATATGAAGAAATAAGAAAAATTTTAACAAATAAACTAGAAATGGATCTCATAGGATGGGAGATTGTGGAAGCATACAGAATGGGTAGGCAAGGCAGGAAAAGACCAATAATAGTACAATTTGCAACATCCACTATAATTTACGAAATTTAAGTAAGGTCAAAAATGCTAAAAGGAAGTAGTATATTTATAAACAAAGACTTGACTCCAGCCCAGAGGGACTTCAAAAGAAGCCTAATACAGAAGATGGAGAAGGCAAGATCAGAAGGCAAACAAGCATTCATTCGAAATTTACGGCTTTGGATAGATGATGAGAATGTAACATATACCGGCAAAAAGGATCTATGGTGGAGAGAACCAGAATGGAAGGAAACAAGTCAGCAAAATAGCGGCGAACGAAGTAAATTAACACCAGTGGCAGCCAGCGGAAGTACAAAGTCCAGAACAGAGCTGAGAAAAGGAAAGAAGATAGATCCAACACGTAAGGAAAATGACGTAAATATAACAGGTGAAGGTACGTCACAACATATCTATGAAACAATAACACCGAACCAGAGAGGAAGGAGAAGTCCAGTAACGTCATCGCCAAAGAAGATAGTGTCACCGGGGAGAGAGGAGAGGGAAGCCGTACGTGTCCTTGCAGAGAAGGGAAAAGAGGCGTGGCCACAGAGTGCAGTGAGTAATGAAAAAAAGCATGTGGCGGGGAAGGGAAGTGGTGTGAATCGCCGTAAAAGCGTGGAGTATTCGGAGGAAGAAGGGGAAGAAAACATTGTGTCACCGGGGAGAGAAGCCTTACGCGTCCTTGCAGAGAAGAGGAAAGAGGCATGGCAACAGTGTGCAGTGTAAAAAGGCACATAGCAGGGATGGGAAGGGAAGAGAATTGTTGGAAAAGTGGGGAGTATTCGGAGGAAGAAGGGGAAGAAAACATTATATCATCTCCACATGGAAGTATATTGGTGCTCCAGAAAGAAATGCAAAAATCAGTGGAGGGAATCAAACTGAGAAGTAAAAACACTTTAGAGAGGTTTACACCTTTCCGTAACAGAATGGGATCGCAATAGCAGTCAACAAGGAAATTGGGATTTTAGAATTGTGAAGGCCAAACCGGCTGCTTCACAATTTCACAATCTTGGACTGTAACATCTTTTAGAAAAAGATATATAAATGTTAAAGGATAAATATACAAACATAGAAATTATAATAACGTAAGAATAGGGGAAAGAGACAAGCAGAGAAAGTAACTAAAATTATTAGAGAAAATAATGTGAGTAAAATATGGAAGGGTATAAAATCAATGTATCTAAAGAAATAGAGATTAGGAGAAAACAAAGTTCATGGTATGGAATGAATAGGAATAAATGGATATGGATGGTTAAAAGAAGAAAATAATGTAAATACAAATAAATATAAGAATTACTAATTGTATTAACATATAATAGTAATCCGAGAAGACATCTAATATGTAATAACTTAATGCTGAATAGATTAATATAATATTATTATTATTATTATTATTATTATTATTATTATTATTATTATTATAATCAAAGGAGGGGAGATGACTATAAAATGGCCAGGGCCAGAAGCAGTCACTCCCAATATGATTGTAATTAAAATTCTTTAGAATTAACCAGTCACCTTTCAAATATAAATATATCACACACAGACATAATGGTATCATTTGATGTCACTGCACTCTTCCCAAGCATACCAAAAGAAGAATTATTACCACTCCTAGAAAATTGGATATTAAACAATGGCACACCTAGAGCACAAACAGAAGATTACCTGAAACTAACAAAATTATGTCTGGACCAGAATTTCTTTTCATTCCATCACAAAATCTTTAAACAAACCTCAGGCCTAACTATGGGAAACCCCCTTTCACCATTTTTAGCAGAACTATATATGAGCCATTTTGAATCCCATATTACTAAATTTTTCCCACATCTATTCAAAACCTGGTATAGGTATGTAGATGATATTTTTGCTATTGTTCCAAAAAAACTTTCAGAAGATGCTTTGAAATTATTAAATTTACAAAAAAGATCTATAAAATTCACAATGGAAAAAGAAGAAAATGGCCAATTACCTTACCTAGATATCAGCATCATCAGAAATAATGCACACAACAAACTAACGTTCGGCATTTACAGAAAACCAACACACACAGAAAACTATATTAAAAACAATAGCTACAATCCTACAAGCCACAAACATGCAATTTTAAATAGTATTACAAACAGGTTAGTACATATACCAATGGAGAAAGAGGAATACCAGAAAGAATACCAACACATTATCAACATAGCCACTATGAATGGATACCAGAAAAAAACAATAGATAAGAAGATAAAAAGGTTTGAAAGACAGAAATACATCCAAAAAATGACTACGTTACTCAGACAACAAAAACCACAAGCATATAGAAAATTCACTTATCACCCTTGGACACATCATAAATTTCAAAGGATTTTCAAAAAATACATCACCCTGTCTCCACAGAATAACCACAATATACAGAAACTACTATGCAACAGAACAAAAGATCCTATCCCCAACGATAAATCAGCTGGTATATATCAAATTGATTGTAATGAATGTAACCTGGTATACATAGGAAGAACCAAAAGAAATCTTGAAATAAGACTTAAAGAGCATATGAGATGCATTTACCAAAAGCAGCAAGATAAATCAGCAGTAGCACATCATTTCTGGTCTTCAAACCATGATATCACTCCAAACATAAAACTCTTAAAACCGATCAACAACAGCAATGAATTGGACATCTGGGAAAAAATACATATTGTCAAACACAGGAATCACCTAATGAATTTCGAACTGCCGCCACCCAACAGCCTTTGGAGGTTCATCAGCCCAGCACCAGAGAACACCACAAACCACACACATCCCCCAGACGATGACTGGCAAAAATCACTTGAGAGAAAATGCTGACGATGGGAACAAGCCGTCTCCCGAAACGCGTTCAAGTAAGAATGTTATAGTGATGTAGTGTAACAACCCTCAACTCTCTATTTTAAATTATGACACATCACTGTTACTAGCTTCTAAATCTTCAAAATTAGTCAATGATTGTAATTACTTTGGCACTCAATAAATATTACATTACATTTAACTGACGTTTCATTTTTGAATTAGACAGACACACAGATCTTTTACTAAAGTGCATTTTTTATAATCATATTAATTATAATTACATATATTATAATTAATTATATTTTTAATATTATAAGACCTCAAAAACTTGTATTTCTACTGAAATCTTGATGTCAAATTTTGGGTAGAATGCAATACTTTCCCTACTTATTATTGTTAAATACAGAGCAATACATGATGTTTTCTAAGCCATTCCGTAGCAAACAGGCCCAGCACAGTGTTTGTCATTCCCAGTTAACAGGGTCTGGTACAGTTGGCTATTACAATCTTCATACTGTGTGCTAACTTTTACAGAAAGTGTTGAAAGTAGCATCCTTCTGCTGCAATACATTTCTGGCATCTCTGAAGGAAATTAGCATTTACCCGTAAAAATTCACCAATTGTAACTCTCCTGATTTCTCATAAAATACTGTCTTTTAACTTACGGATTGTATGGAGATTGCCTTTGTATACTTTGCTTTTTAAATTCCCCCATGAAGTAAAGTCACAAATTAGGTGATCTAGACAGCTATAATCCTCTACTAATAACACCGTCCTTGAATATGTCTTTTATCAATTCAATGTTTCGACTGTATGGGTAGTTGCTAAATCTTGCTGAAAATAGGCCCTCTGACACTCAAAATCAGTAAGCTATTCAAAAGACTTGGGTTGAGTATTTGTTTTGTATCTTTCACCATTAATTGCATTATAAAAAATTAGGGCCTGCAATCCTATGTGTTGATATAGGACACCATACACAAACCTTATCATTTAAAGAAGTTTTATGAATGAGATGACAATTTTCTGTATTGCAGTATCTATTGTTTTGCATTATAACATGGTCATGAGGTGAAACCATGCTTCATCACTAAAAATAATAAATTTAAGGTTTGCAACATCATCAGCATCACCTTGTAAAACGCAATTATAAAACTTGACACAACTCACATCATCTCTAGGCTGTAATTCATGCTTTATTGTCACTTTGTAAGGCTTAAATTTAAGAATGTTGGTGGCTCTAAGTACTGTGGTTTTTGAAACATAAATTTGTTGAGAGAGGTGGCAGAAAGTTTTCCAAGAGAATGTCTTAATCATTATCCTATCTCTCAAACCTTTTTTCTAGTAAGTACACATGTTTATTTAGAATTGACCACATTTCTCTAAACTTTTTTTTACGAGGTTTAATACAGTGGTCTTATGTGGAATGGAAACATCAGAAAACTTCATTGCAAAAACATCATCACAGTTTTTCACAATTCTCCTTTCTGAAGTAACACTCAACAAGATAAATCATCTGTTGTAATGTAAATTTTTGTGGTACCATATTAAGCCACAATCTTTAATCTTCAACTAAGACATCAATGCAAACATCAACTGAGCTCATAGGCAAATAACAGCAGCTATCAGTTGCAATGAGAGACACTAACTGTATTGTGCAACTGTAGTGAACTCCTTTCACCACAGATGACAAGAGCTAATCAGGCCCATTTGCAGCCAAATGGTGTAGAATATGTCATGGGCTGCTGTGTAGTAGAGATAGTAAAAATGAAATGTTGAATAAATACAAAACTTGGTATTTAAGTTCAGCATCATCCAACAATGCGACATGCACATTTTCAACAAAAAATCCCCTCACCTGAAACTACCCTTTACTTGGAAAAATTTTCATAACTTTTGGTTTTCTCAAAAATGGCTGTAATGATTTTTATTAACACACTGTATGTTTAAGATATATGTATGACAAATAAAATGCATATCTTCAATTTTCTGTGAATACTCAATGAACTCCTCTTAAATCTGAATGAATTTTGTATACTTTGGTACAGCTGGTAAACCATAAGAGATGGACAAAAGCTTACTAATAAAAAATGTATATCTCCTTGAGACAATTTCCTAATTAATGTTTAATGGCATTAACCATTCCCACATTTTTCTTGAATACTCAAACACTAAAACTTTTTCAAAGTGCTTAAGTCATCATTTATTCGTTAGTTTCTCAGGTCGTACAGTGGAGAGTGGAATTTCAAAGCCAGCACACACACACACACACACATATATATATAAAATGACCCTCTTTTTAGAAAACTATTGCTTCCTTAACCCTCTTCCTGTATCCCTATTGTACCTTAAATAATTTCTGCAAACATTTATCCTGATTAACATGAAGTAGATAAAAGAATAAGCTTTTGTGATAGTGGTTTGTAATTGAGGCAGTAGAGAAAGTCATATGAACCTAACATATCATATTTTTGGTACCTATCTATAGTAGGTAGAGGTAGTATTTCCAGTTAAAAAATGTTATATCCAGATTTCATCAGGAATGCATGTTTTGAGCTTTCCTTAACATAAAAAAGGAGAGAGAGAGAGAGAGAGAGAGAGAGAGAGAGAGAGAGCGTGTGTGTGTGTGTGTGTGTGAGAACAGCATAACTCAAAAACAAAAAGCTGGATAAATACGAAACTTTATATTTAAGTTCAGCATCTTACAAGGATGTGAAAGGTTTTCAAGAAACTCCCCCCCCCCCCACCAGAACAAACTACACCTTACATGAAAAAT
Source organism: Deroplatys truncata (assembly GCA_030765065.1). Classification (NCBI taxonomy): domain Eukaryota; kingdom Metazoa; phylum Arthropoda; class Insecta; order Mantodea; family Mantidae; genus Deroplatys; species Deroplatys truncata. The sequence goes on along the minus strand of CM060984.1, from coordinate 48,006,001 downwards.
GTTTCATAATGGTTTTTATTTTCTAAAATATGACTCCAACAGTTTTGATTAAAATACCATGTGTTTAAAATATTTGCATGACTAATAAAACGTTTATCTTAAATTTTCTGTGAATAGCCTGTATGCTCTTCATTTGGAAAGAATTTTGTATGATGGGTAAACCATAAGATATTGATAAAAAGTTATAATATGTATAATGCACACACATATCTTTAAAACATAATTTATTTCATATAACTTTTCTTGTGGCATCAGCCATTTCCAATTCATTGTTATTGGTTTGAATTTGTCAACATTTTGAAACTTTTTAAAATCCTGTTAAAAAATCAGTTGTTTCTCACAATGTCATAGAAAGGTACAGAACTTCAAAGCCAGCATATAGTGAGTGACCTGCCTTTTAAAGATTTGGATATCGCTTCAGCCTCCTACATCCCCTTTATATCTATAACAAAATGTGTAATGAAACCATGTGTGCAAATATTTATCTCAATTAACATATAGTAGGTAGATAGAAAAATAAAGTGTTGAAAGAATGATTTATCGAAGCTATACAAGAATAAATGATAGAAGTTACAAGTAGTCATGTGAATGTGACACATCAGATTCTCAAGTCAAGTAACTCTCTCCCCAACTATGGCAAATGGCCATCTGAGCACCTTCCTAATAAAACCACTGTTATATTTTGCTTTTACAACATTAACTTATCGTTTCTCATTGGTCAACCTGTGTAGATTTGAAAGATTTCCCATGTAAATGCCTGTAATATTATTTACCACAACCAGTGCAAGTTTAAGCCTTAAAAGCGGAAAATACAACATTTTTTAGCCCTAGTATATAAAGCATTTGCAGCCCTAAAGCTCTAAATTACTATTACAATTAAACACATTTATATTTATATCAATTGCAACTGTTATAATTAAACACACTTCTATTTATATCAACAGCAATCATGCAGATTTTTGTAAAAATTATGCAGCTTTTTTTACAGGATGAAATGTGAATTTAGCACTTTTCCTAAAATAAGGCAAGTATGAATTTTTTTTTTTACTCTAAAAGAGCAGCTCTGTATAGTATTTAGCCAACACATAGCTTCTGTTGATCTTCAAATGGTATAAGCATTTGTTGTACATGCAACACAAATGCTGTCCTATGGAGCGAATAAGCACTATTTGTTATCTCTAGCTGGAATATTACCATATTCCAGCTAGACAAATGAAGCCAGTGTGTGGCTTGGATTGCTCAAGAATCACTGGTGTCACTGCCAGAGGAGGCCAGAGGAATGTCAGGACGATCGGGGACTTAGCCCCGGTCGTGTGTCAGTTGCCGCAGTACCGAGCCGCTTTGCGGCTTAACCTGCGAAATGAGCACTAGTATGTGTATGTTTTGCAGGAATTTTTGTTTTAAGGTTGTGTTTGCGAAATGGAATGTAAAATTTTGGGTTTTGTGCCTGTACTGTCTTTAGCTATACATGAAAGACAGAGGCAGCGAGTCATATGAGAAAGTACCAACAGTGGAGGTTGATGTTGTAGTTGTGATATTGCGTTGAGCCATTTCTGTGATTTGTAAATACATGGGATGATTACCATTCAGAAGAGCTTGGAAAGAAGAAACAAGACAGAAGGTGTCATGCCAATGTAACATTATCAGAGCAGGTATCAACAGATTTTGTAATCAAATGAGGAATAAAGGTTGCATTGGTGTTTAGAAGTAGGGTAGGAATATAATGGAGAGTTTGGCATTTACCTTGGTATTTAAGAAAGTGATGGAGAAATAATTATTCAAAATGAAAGATGCAATGAAGGAAAAGAAACAAAGTGAGCAATATGAAACCCAAAACTACGCAAATGATAGATGGTATAGAAGAGAAACGCACCAGCATGAAAGACAAACTTACTATAGCCAAATGAAGGAAACAGATTTTCCTGACACCTCAACAAGCAAGATCTGATTTGATAATTATTTACTTGTCCATTGCCTACAGCATCCCCCTTAGTTTGAGAAAGTCAAAATTAAAAATTCTTGGAAATTGACGAATTTATTACTACTATGAATATAAATCTGACAATGTTGTCTTGTTGGCTTCTTTGAAAAACAAATGGCATGGCCATAATGGTAAACCCAGTGACTATACAGTCCTTCAGGCTATGGCCAACCGCAGGAGAATGGTAAAATCAACACCTTCCTGGTTCCCATCCACTCGCGCGACTGTTTGGTTTGTTTCTTTATTCACACATCCAGTTCTTTATCTTCCATGCATATTGTGAGTGAGAAGACTAAAGTGCTATCAAGTTTGCAAGGAAAAGTTGCTTAAGAATTCACATACATTCACATCCCATGAATTCACATACAACCTAAAATCATTTGGTATTGGCACAATCAGAAGAATCAATTAATGCTAGTGAAGACAGATTGGTAAATCTTTTCATGGAATCCCAAAAGGAAAATATGAAGAACTCAATAAAAAGTGTTAAGAGTGGGTTATTGAAATAAGAAGCAGTGGTCAAGCTGTGACACATAAAATGATACAATTCAAAGCGTGTGAGATTGCAAAAAACCAAGGGATCTCAGGATCAGAATTTAAGTCAAGTCGAAGCTGGGCAGTACAATTTATGCCACAAAACAGTTTGAGAAGAACTTCACCAGTCAATAGCTCCCAGCCAACTGTACAGAGAAAGTAATAGAATATCATTGTTTCATGATAAGACTTTGACAACATAACTTCCTTTTACTGCAAATTGAAAACGTTGACCAAACCCCAGTTTTTTCTTTAGCATGCCAAAAAGCATGGTAAACACAGCAGGAGCTCTAAGTGTCTTAGCGTAAACCACTGCAACAGAAAAGTTGCAATGTTTCATGATGCTACATATTACTGCAGGAAACTCCCGCAGTATCGTATTTTTAAATGAAAAACTCTCCCTAAAGGAGACTTCCCAAAGCAAATTCATATCCGTGTACAGGAGAAAGGGTGGATGGATACAGATCTGGTAAAAGAATGGCTAAGAACTGTATGGGAAAGACATCCTTAAAAATGTCTATGCTTGTACTTAACAGCTTTCATAGTCACTTAGCAATTATCCCAGGAGTCCATTTTGTGGCTATTAGATGTCTCCATAAACAAGCCTTTTAAGGAGCACATGAAATGTTCTTACACTAACTGGATGGTGATCAATGAGCATGAGACAACAAAAACTGGGTAAATCAAACCACCATCACTACAATGTATTTGTGAGTGGATTTTGCATGCTTCGGGACTTATCATTCCTGAAATTGTTGAAAAGAGTTTTTAAAGACTAGAATAGCATGTGCATTAGATGGCTCCGAAGACAGTCTTATATGGAAAGAACGTGAAGAAAATGAAGAACCAAACTCTAGTAACAATGCCAACAATGAAGAGGATAACCTGTGATTTCAACAACTGGTACCATATTATTTTTGCCTTTCTTAAATATTTTTGTAAACCATGATCATACAGTATTAAAAACCAGGATTTTCATGTTATAGATAGCAATTTTGTATTCAGCTTCAATCTGCATGACATGTTCCTTGATCTACGTGCTATAACCATCCACCACATTATACATCTTTGAGAAATTATCACTGCGTGGTATGTTAGCAGTATGGTATGAGAGCAGTGAATTGTTGATTACAAATGTAAATTTGTTTATTTTAATTAAATATCTCTTATTATGTAGCATTAAAATAAAACCACTTTTTTAATCCCCCTGTACAAAGCAATTGATTTTACAAAGTTTGCACCAATAGGACTCTCCCCTAATTTCGGAAGTAAAAATAGGAAGAAAAAAAAATCTGATGTGTTACACTCACATGACTTTCTCTACTCTTGTACAAACTATTTTTACAAACGCTTATTCTCCATATGCTTCATGTTAATCGAGATATCGAGATGTCAATCTTATTGCTAATTTTCTTGTAGATGCAAGGGGAATATGGTAGGTTATAAGCGTTAGTCAAATCTTTTAAGCGCTGGTTGCTATGTGGCGCATTCCATTCTCTTTGCATGAACAGGACATAAAAAAAAATGAATAACGAATTTGAGAAAAAAGTATAAGTATTGGAAAATTTAAGGGAATAACAAGCAATATCTCGAAAATGGTTCACTCAACAAAAAAATATATATGACATAAATTGTGTATTTTAACACGATCTACATTTTTTGTGTAGTAAAATTTTGTCTATCTCTTATGGTTTACCAGTTATGCAAAAGTCGTTCACAATGAAGAATACTTTTGGAGACATTCCCAGAAAATTCGAGATATACATTTCATTTGTCATGAAAATATTTTTGAGAAAACTAAAATTTTCGAAAAACGCTCTATGTAAAGGGTAATCTGGGGTGGGGGGATTTTCTTGAAAACCTTCATGTCGCATCTCTGGAAGATACTGAACCTAAATATCAAGTTTGGTGTTTATCCGACTGTTCATTTCTGAGTTATGCTGTTCACGGACAGACGGACATGTTTCTAAAAATGCTTTTTTTGGATTCAGGGGATCTCAAAACATGTATTTCCAGTGAAATCTTGGTATCAAATTTTTGGGTGGAATACAATATTTCCCCTACTTACTATACATAGTAGAGAAAGTAAAAATCTCGGGTTGTATAATGTAGAAAATAAGGTATTTATAATAGTGTATATTTTGAGATTACCGCCAATGCCATAATTTAACAAAGGTAGCAAGAGCAAAATCTGTGTTTGGGAGAATTGCCTCGAGGACTTCGGAAAAGTTGAACACTATTATTCATTTAGATACCAACAAAGCAATATGTGAAAAGGCATCTCTTTCTTATAACCTTATGAGGTAACATTGCATAAAATGAACTCTGGACTGATGACACATACAGACAAGGATAGACTTGGAAAGTGTGCTTTTTTTAAAACAAAAAGTTGGTAACTTAAAAACTCTTAATCCCACAAAGATGAAACTCAATGATCTTATACTATAACAGAAACTTCACACATTATGCCCCCGTAACAGTGTTTAGTTTTAATTAGAGAGCGTTCATGTATTAATGCACACTCTGAGGAGATCTGGCTTACTGATGGAACCTGATGGGATAGAGGGCCAGCACCAATGTAATGTTACATGTTCCTTCGCTTTATCTTTCCTCATTCAGAATTGAAAAACACTGGTATAAAATTGATTTATTTTTAACATCATTCTCCATTTTATGCATATTTAATATGAGTTGACTTAATTATTATAATTGAGGATATGACAACAATATTAAGATTGATAAAATATTATGTATATATGGTGCTGGGGTAGCTCATGGTTTTGTTTGCGGCTCTCATGCTGAAGATCCATGGATCGATTCCTGGCTGAGGTGGGGATTTTAAGTCAGCCCTATCAAAGCCTTCACCTCTGACTGGATCAAGTGAAGTATCCCCTAAGGCACAACATGGTAAAAGCTGTAAATCCTCTCCTTCACTCCACATCCTCAACATCACCCTACCATCAGAGATAATGTACACCATGTGCTGGGTAACTTCAGCTAATAAATGAGTCCAGCCATTGCTTGGTGCAACAAGAATATAACAAATATGAAGAGCACTAGATATGTGTTGAGACACGGAAAATTAGCCACTACTAAGAAAAGCATTGTTGCTTTGCAAAATAGTTGGTGCACTGGTAATGCAATGGTAGCAGGCAGACCATTGTTGCACCATTCATTTTTGCTCAGTTTACGCCTGAAGTCTGGAAATTGTGGAAGTTTTTTCAAATGCAATGGAAATTCAGAGAGAGATTTTCGTGCAATGATTTTGTATAATTTCAAATGTGGCTTAAATGAAACACAGTCACTTGAGCATTTGAGGGGGGCTTTGGGGGACTATTCTCAATCACGTGCCACTTTGTTCTGCTGGTTTGCAGAATTTAAGAGGGGGCAACAATCCTTAAAGATGAAGAGAAGAGTGGCAGACCAACAACAGTAGTGACTGACAAAAACATCACCACTGTGGAACAATGATTACGGAGATCCAAGACTAACCTACAAGGACATTGAGTTGGCATTAGGCATTAGTTCGCCGAGTGTTTCAACCATCCTTCAGGAACACCCTCATGTAAAAAAAAATTTCTTCAAGATGGATGCCCTATAATTTATCTGAAGCACAGAAGCTCCATTGGGTAGAATGGTGCGAAGAAATGCTAAAAAGATTCAACTGTGGAGAGTCTTGCCGTGTTTCAGATATTGTTACAGGTGACAAAACATGGATCTATCAGTTAGACCCTGAAACAAACACCAGTCCTCCATTTGGGTGTTCACAGATGACCAACCCGTCAAATCAAGAGAGCAAGGAGTGCTGGAAAGAAAATGGTTGCTTCTTTCTTCTCCACAAGTGGTCACTTGGCAGCAGTTGTGCTCAAAAATCAAAAACTGTTACTGAAAAATGGTACATAGAAGTTTGTCTTCCAAAAGTGTTTCAAAGAATCCAAGAAAAGCATTCAAAGACAGGACTAAGGGGCACATTGCTGTATCATGACAATACATCAGCTTACACCACTAATGTCACAATGGAGTTTCTGCAAGGAACTGGGGCTAAACTATTGGCTCATCTGCCCTATAGTCCCAATCTGGCACCATATGATTTCTTCCTGTTCCCTATGGTGAAGAGCCAACTTCGAGGTCACTGATTTTCTAGCCCTGAAGCAGCAGTTTCTGCATATAAGAGGAGTTATCTACAGTGCCAGAAACTGAGTTGCATGGATGCTTCCAGAAGTGGTTCGGAGGATGGAACACTGCATACAGTGCCAGGGAGAATACTTTGAGAAACTGGGATAAACAAAACGTTTCTGTGACTATTCATATTTTGCTGTCTCAGTACATACCTAGTGACCCTCGTACTAATGATCTACATAATGACTATAATGCACCCATGTGAATTATCCACTGTATATTGAAAATGGCACTTACTGCAAATATTATATTTTATGATTTAGATTGAGTCACACTTTTTTACACTCACCTTCACTAATTAAAGTTACATGAAACAGGAAACGTTTTCGAGGGCATTCGTCCTCATCGTCAGCGACTGGGTGACTAAGGGTCGCTTTCTCCCATGTCCTCTTCTTCCTCATCCTGCGAATTCTGACCCTGTTGCCATCTGGTGTTGGGGGCACAAAGTTTTAACACATTGCTTACAGGCGGGATATCAAAATTAATGACGTTGTTGCTGTTTTTGACGATGTGTATTTTTTCCCAGATGTTCAATTCTATTGGTGTGGTGAGGGGTTTTAACAACTTTATACTTTGGCCAATGTTGTGGTTTTCAGTCCAAAAATGGTGTGATACAGCGGATTTCTCTATTTGTTTTAGTTTTATGTTTCTTTGGTGTTCCTTAAGTCTGGTTTCCAAGTTTCTTTTAGTTTTTCCTATGTAGTATTTTTCACAATCCTCACAACTGATCTGGTAAATTCCTGATTTTAGTGTGTTTGGGATGGTATTTTTGAGAGGTGTGTTTAGTAAGTTCTTCAAGCTGAATTTGTTCTGTGGAGCTAGTCTAATGTTAAATTTGTTGAAGATTCGTTCAAATTTTCTAAAGGCCCAAGGGTGGTATGTGAATTTCTTGTATTTCCAATTTGTGTTTGAGAGAGGCGTTAGAGTGGTGGAATGTGAAATTGCCTTGAGTTTTTCCTTCTTGTATATCATGTTGCTTATGAGATCTGAGTTGAATCCATTAGTTATGGCTATTTTTTCTATATGTTGTTGTTCTTTTAAAAATTCTTCTTTACTCAAGGGAGACCCATTATCAATGGCATTAACTCACCTACTTACTACATTGCTAAGTGGTTAGTAAACAAACTAAAAACCTACAAAAAGTTTGAAAACCTGGGAATTGAAAACTCCTCGGAATTAATAAACCACCCGCAGACCTACAACATCCCAGAAAACCACATAATGGTATCGTTTGATGTCAAAGCACTTTTCACCAGTATTCCCATAGAAAAAATCCCTACACTACTTAAAAAATGGTTAGATCAGACTACAATAGACTCCACAGAAATAGATGACATCATCAACCTTACAGAATTATGCACTAGACATAACTTCTTAACTTTTAACCATAAATTCTACAAACAATCAAAAGGACTAGCAATGGGAAGCCCACTGTCCCCCATTCTGGCAGAACTATATACGAGCCACCTTGAAGTCTACATAGTGAAAGCTTTCCCCCACATATATAAATTTTGGCGGAGATATGTTGATGATATTTTTTCCATCATACCACAGAAACTAACAGAAGACGCCTTGAAACTGTTGAACCTTCAGGACAACAGCATAAAATTCACAATCGAAATTGAAGAGAACAATACCTTACCCTTCCTGGACCTTATTATAACCAGAGATCAAAATAGCTTTAAATTTGGCATACATAGATAACCCACACATGTGGACAACTACATAAAGAAAAATGGTTGCAACCCAACGTCGCACCAACTAACCGTCTTTAGAAGTTTAATCCACCGGTTGCATAGCGTTCCCTTGAGTAAAGAAGAATTTTTAAAAGAACAACAACATATAGAAAAAATAGCTATAACTAATGGATTCAACTCAGATCTCATAAGCAACATGATATACAAGAAGGAAAAACTCAAGGCAATTTCACATTCCACCACTCTAATGCCTCTCTCAAACACAAATTGGAAATACAAGAAATTCACATACCACCCTTAGACCTTTAGAAAATTTGAACGAATCTTCAACAAATTTAACATTAGACTAGCTCCACAGAACAAATTCAGCTTGAAGAACTTACTAAACACACCTCTCAAAAATACCATCCCAAACACACTAAAATCAGGAATTTACCAGATCAGTTGTGAGGATTGTGAAAAATACTACATAGGAAAAACTAAAAGAAACTTGGAAACCAGACTTAAGGAACACCAAAGAAACATAAAACTAAAACAAATAGAGAAATCCGCTGTATCACACCATTTTTGGACTGAAAACCACAACATTGGCCAAAGTATAAAGTTGTTAAAACCCCTCACCACACCAATAGAATTGAACACCTGGGAAAAAATACACATCGTCAAAAACAGCAACAACGTCATTAATTTTGAAATCCCGCCTGTAAGCAATGTGTTAAAACTTTGTGCCCCCAACACCAGATGGCAACAGGGTCAGAATTCGCAGGATGAGGAAGAAGAGGACATGGGAGAAAGCGACCCTTAGTCACCCAGTCGCTGACGATGAGGACGAATGCTCTCGAAAACGTTTCCTGTTTCATGTAACTTTAATTAGTGAAGGTGAGTGTAAAAAAGTGTGACTCAATCTAAATCATGATGAATACTTCTGTTAATAATGCTTCTGTTTTTAATATTTATTATATTTTATATTAAAGGTAGTGGATGAGACCATGTGAAATGTTACTTTGTATGTATTTGATGCATATTAGAAACCACATTTTATGGTTTACTATGTTAATAACTTGCAGACCAATCATATTTAAGTGAAGTAAACTGATTTTGAATACCATTGTATTCAGCACTTTAAGCTGACTAAAATTCATTGTTGATTGGCAATAACTTAATGCTATGGCTACCATTCATATAGGGTTGTCCATTGTATGATACTATACGAATCTGAAGGTTTCATTATGCATAGGTATGTATCCTTAACATCCTTCTTTTTGGAATCTGAGGAGATTAAGTAGGGCAGATATTAAGGATGTGGTCCATTTCATACGGACCATCGAACTTGAGTAATGCCTAGAATTGAAGGGGAAAAAAGGGCTCTAGAGCCTATGTGCAAGCCTCTTTAAGTGGTGGTGATCACCGCCGGCGTCGCTGCTGCCGCCACCACCACCACTGTCCATTCTATGACTTTATCATCTACACATGCACAAAATTTTCAACAGAATCTTCAGATATTTCTTTTTTTTTAAAAAAAACAGACTTATTTCATTAACTAAATGAGAAATGCAAATAGTTAATTACTATATAATGCCAAAAATTTGCAGCCTGATTTAATGCACATGTTATTAATAAAATAAAGAACGTTTTTAAACAGCATGGCCTAAAAGTAGAACTTCTAACACAGAGCCTACAAGTTAAAAACTTTAGATTATTGCACTAGTGTCACCAAAAAATGTCAGTATGTCCGCTGAATTAAAAGTTTGGGAAAACATGCACATCATAAAACTAAAAGAACACGTAATGAATTTTAGACAGCATGGCCTAAAAGTAGAACTTCTAACACAGAGCCTACAAGTTAAAAACTTTAGATTATTGCACTAGTGTCACCAAAAAATGTCAGTATGTCCGCTGAATTAAAAGTTTGGGAAAACATGCACATCATAAAACTAAAAGAACATGCAATGAATTTTGAAATCCCATTCTTAAACCTCAGTAATTTCATCATAAGGAAACCCGATGGTGCAACCTGTGCAACCAACACCAGCAATGATGTCTCCAGTGTTGCCAGTCAGACCAAGGCTGAAGATGGAAGCAATTGCTTCTGATAGATATTGCAAAACTAAATTTAAGTAAGTGAAGTTAGTGTCCCTTACCAATTCTACAATCTTTCAAGTTATTGTTTCATTTCACTGTCTCCAATTTCTAACTTCCACAGAAACTCTGTAATTGTTTGTTATTGTGATATTTCTTTTGGGCTGTTACCCAACTAGAGTTACTAATAAAAAATTCGTGCACGATAGCATCTTCTTTTTCCACTGCGACCAGCGCCAGAATACCGACTGAATGATTTTGGTACCTTTCCTTGTCAAGATGAAAGATTTTGTGAAACTTCGCATGAAAAATATAAAATATATATGTGGATTTTTAAAATTTGTACCCATTGGTTAGAGTAGGAGGACTTACACCTACATGAGACTCCAAAGAATTAGATTTCTTTCTTTCCTTTGTTTGTTTGTTTAAATGAGGGAAACTTGCCCAGCTGCTGAACAACTGCAGCAATGGCCTGTAAAATGAGTTGGTATTAGGTTAGGAAAGACAGGCAAGAAACAGTACAGAGTTGGAGTTCATATTGCTTTGATGCAAGTTTCACTAATTTATATAATCCACAATAATTGTTGTTTAATTTTGATTATGGTTTTTGGCTTTTAATTATGCTTCTTAAAGATATCAGCTGTCATGCAGAGTTTTCTGATATTTTAATGTATACCATCAAGCATAAGTAGGTACTTATTTTTTTATTCATGATTTGGCAATGTTCAGCTAGTTCAGTTCTGTAGAAATGTTCATGCATTTTAACAATCTTTGAATGAAAATCATAACCGGTATCTGATAATATCCATATTATTTTAGGTATTCGTTGTGTGGAAGGCCGTAGGGAAAAGCAAAGATAGTGTCACATTGTGCTATCTGGGGAATGTTGCTGCTACTACTATCTTTATTTCAAATTACTTTTCATATGCAAAATTATTAAGTGATAATTATCACATTATATTCAAACTGACTGACTTATGTTATGTCCTCCTCTTCCAGCAGCATTAGTATAAATTCAATTTTCTATGGTTACGAGTAGCTGATAAATAGCTTTCTGCTAGCCACTTCTTTTAGCAGATTGGAAATTTTCTTAAACTGATTCTGGCAAAGAAAACATATCACTTATAGCTCTCAAAAGTGCTTAATTCCTAATTCTTAACCTAAAAATGAGGCAAATATATTTGTGAAGCATGCAAATCAATACAATCACTAAGAGATTAATCAGATTAATCACTATTTGAACCTAAAATATTATTGTTACTTTTTGTTACGATACAAGATTACACAACATTTATTTTGGTATTAAAATTTGTTTCTTGAAACTTATGCTGGGAGAGTCATTTATCAAGACTATCACATGGAACATTGCTTATGCAAGTGTAATCTGTGGCTTTTATATTTTAAGCTACAACGAATAAATAAATATCTGATAATTAAAATGTCAAACTTCTATCATGCTTTTTATCTTACAGCAGCATTAAAATGATGTCTATGTGGATCTGTTGTGTAACAAATGCATTAGCAAGAGGGTCTCAGGGTTTGTTGCATTCAACAACCAAACCTTTATTCTTAAAAAAAATTGTTTTGTTACAAGGTTACAGAATGCCGAAGGGTGCATAACAATTGGTTAGCAGCTGTAACAATTTGTTACAGAATGTTACAGAATAGCCCTGAATATTCTAGGTACATTATTCTGTATTAAATTATAACTTTATTTCATCTCATTTTATCTGTCTGCATATCATATGTTCTAAATAACTTATCAAATTTTTTTATCACAGTATCCTTTGCAACCTGAATCTCCTTTCTGTTGTGCTCATTTATCGGATCAGCTCTACAGGTATTGTGTCAAACTTTCTAGTTCTCAAAAACATATTATAAAGAAATTCGTCATTTATATCAGACAAAATCATGTAGAGTACTCATACAGCTATTTTCCTTTTTATACTCTTATTCTCAGAATAACGGCTTATTCTATGATTATTCTCTCAATAGGCTCTATTCTGGTGTTGTACTACACAATTTAAAATGTAATCCTGGAATAATGCCTAACAGAGAGTTATTATTTGTTTGCACAATTGGCCAATAGGTTATGCATGATTTGTCAGCAACTGTTAAAAAAAGGGGGAGGGCTGAAAGTTGTGTTTTGATAACTGTTCTTTCATACTAATCATGTACATGCATTAAGTTGCCTGAATCAGACTTGAAAAAATTCAATGCCATGATCAGGACCTGAATTAAGGATCTTCAGCTCTCCATGCAAATTGCTCTTACTGCTTGAGCCATCACGGCGAGATACCTGTATATGCATACCTGATCCGATTCAAGTATCCCAATAAACCTTAAAGGCAATCCCAAATGTTAGATATCATACTTCAAAATATAGTTATAAACCGATATCCTTAACATTAAACATAGCAAAACTCTTAGAAAGAATGGTAGCTACAAGACTGAAATACTATCTAGAAACACAAAATCTATTAGTCCCTGAACAAGCTGGATTTAGGAAGGACAGCACAGCAATACACCAGGTTGTAAGACTCACACAGGACATTAAAGAAAATTTCAATAATAATAATAATAATAAGACTACTCTAGCACTGTTTGTCGACTTCAAAGATGCGTTTAACACAGTATGGCGATAAATGCTACTGTACAAAATGAAGACATATGGCATATCAGGCCACATGCTAATCTGGTTTCAAAACTTCCTATCCCAAAGATGGTTTGCAGCACAATACAAAACAGTCACATCTAAATGGAAACAAACGAGTGTTGGACTACCTCAAGGGTCTGTTACAAATGCTATTCTGTTTAATATATATAAACGACCTCATAGATGTACTTAAGAAAATGGTAACATACAAGTAGGAATGTTTACTGATGATGTGGTAATATGGACTTCAGAAAAGAACAACATTTTAAAACTTTTAGCAGGAATAAAATGGGATGGGAACATGGACCTCCTTAATAATACATATAAAACATACATAAAACTTAACCTATTGTATTGAGGAGAACTATTAGCAACAGTAAACAAGAGACTTAAAAGTAAACTAGAAATTTCACAAAATAATTCACTAAGAATAATAACAGGAGCTGTAAAAACAACACCAATTACAGTACTACAAAGCTTCACAAAAACATGGCTATAGAATTGGAACATGAGTTGAAAGCAATTACTCTAGCACAAAAACTGCAAGTCAATAGAAACAGATATAAATGGTACCACACAGCAGATACTATAAGTAATTTAAAAACTCAAATAAGCTTCAAAACATATATTAATAATTTAAAATACAAGAATATAATTACAACAAATATAATTGCAACAGAAGTAATTGGTCCAACAGAATATATTGATATGCAATACACAAACAAAACAATATACTAGATGAAATGAAAGCCATAGCAATAGCTACGGAAAATTAAAGATACCCAGAAAAAGAGTGGGTCCGAATATATACGGATGGATCCCTCATCAATAAAACAAAATGCTGGTGCAGGAGTATACTGTAAACATTTTGCACAGTATCTAACATTAGATGAAACGTCAAACCACTATGATGGAGAATTAACAGCTATAAAAGCAGCATTACAGAACATTTTATATAGACCATACATAAAACAAAAAATAGTCCTCTTATCAGATTCAAAATCAGCATAGATGGAATAGTAAATTATAATAACAAAACAACAAGAAATAGTAAAGAAATAATAAGCCTAATTAAAGCAGCTGAAACTAGAAATCCTGTTACTCTACAATGGATCCCAGCTCATGTAGGACTTTTGGGCAATGAATATGCGGATCAATTAGCAAAGAAAGGTGCAATACAACAAATAAAACCTGTAGGACAAATAGAAATAAATAAACAATTAAATAACATTAAATATAACTTCAAAAGACAGCATAGACTTGAAGAAGATAAATTAAAGGATAAAGATTATGAGAATATTAAAGATAGAGTTGATACACAAAAAATGCCAAGAGACTGCAGTGGCCTTATTTAGGATGGCAACTGGCCACGATTGCCTTGCAGAACATCTCTTTGAAGATGGTGTCATCCTGAACAAACAACATGTCACCAAATGCAAAGGCCTTAAAAGTGATGACTTACAGACTTTATATTGGGAAGCCAGAGGGAAAATGATGCAGATCAATTAATCCCCAGTGCCATTGGTGAACAACAACATACTTCAAAACTAACTTGAATTGAAAAATTCAATGTCACAACCAGAAATCGAACTTTGGCCCTCCTTGCCAATGCTCTTACTACTTGAGCTACCATGGTGAGATGCATTGAATTACAGTCACTGCATGGTCAGACTTTCGTTACATACATGTAGAATGCCTTTCCAAACTTGGAAAATAATTTTAATAAGCAACATTTGAGTCTAATTTTAACACTTAACCTGCTTCACTAAACTTTACTAAAGAACATGTTTTAAAGAGGATGTAGATGTCTGAGAAACATGTCCTGTAGTAAATCAGGTTAATAAAGCAAGTTAAGTGTTAAAATTAGACTTGAATGTTACTAATTTAAGTTATTTATTTTGCTTATCACTACCAGTTAGGATTCTTTTGTGAAATGGAAAGTACTTAATTTTTTTATACACTGTTCACTCCTCTGATCACTTCATTATGTTGTAAAATTGAAGTCAAAAATATTTTGTTAGCCTGTGGATAACTCTGAGGTCATGCAATGCTGCGTGTTCTTTCTCTTTATTTAGCAGGATTACGATGAAAGCTGTAATCAAAATGTCATAATTGCTAAACACCAGGATTCACTTACTAATGTCTTATAATGGAAATTCTCCAATCTCTTTATCTTAAACCCTGAACTGCAATTTTCACTTGCAATGGAAATACTCCAATCTCTTTATCTTAAACCCTGAACTGCAATTTTCACTTGCACTTTAGTTTGTTGAAAGAATAACCAAATTTGTCACCTCTACATCAATGACAAACACTTTATTAAAAATATGTGTTACTTATTTCATTGCCCTTAAAACCTTATGCACTTTAATGAGAAGCCAATCAGAAAAACAAAGAAGCGTTGCAAGTGTGCCATGTGACATGAGGTGGGAGATTTAAAAGAATGGAAAAAATAGCATAATGTAATAAATGAACACTCCCTTGTATGCAACTACCATCACTTTTGTGAAAAAAATATGGCCTTTTACATATACTGATTTACGTACATCCCTAACGGCCTGTATTACGATCTCCGGTTAAGGTTTGGGGTAAGATTTACCTGAGAGTTACGTACTGCGACTGTATTACAATCTTTGGTTAAGGGCTACCCGGGAGTTATTTTTGGAGGTAAACTAACCACCACCTCAAGTGGTGGATAAAGATGATACCTTGGAGTTAACTCGTATTTCCGAATGAAACATGGCGTACCACCGGCAGAGATTGATTATTGAGAGTGATTCAGAATATATTTTCAAGTTTTTGGAAATGTTATCTATACATTAGAATAGTTCACTCCAACACCCAGTCTTAAATATTACTTTTAGGGCGTAAGGAACCAACCATTGTGCTTGGATTGTTTTTGGAAGGCCAAACATTTTAGGTTAAATGACAAGCAGTGTGGGCAAAGGTAAACGTATTTTGCGTGTTAGTTTATATTTAGGTTGGTTTTTAAAATTGTCGAATGGCTTTCCACGTTAGTTTTAAGTGATATTCATGAAATGTTTGCGTCAAAAGACTATGGTTTTCGGTTATTAAAGTGATATTTGTAAAACTTTTACGTCAAAACTCTTAACACTATTTTTAACGAAACTTTGAAGTGTGGCATAGTTTTCCAAATAGAATAACCAAGGAACGGTATTAGAAAGATGCAACAAACTTAAGAATATTGTGTTGAACTTAAATGTCAGGCAACATGTGTAAATCCGAATCAACATTAGAACCATCGATGTTGCTTTTGTATAAATATAATAGCTTTCGCGTAAAGCTAATAAAAAGGTAATTATAACTATTGTTTACGGTATCCTATTGTAGCTCAGTAATCCAATAACGTACTAGAACCGCATCTTGTGTGCTCAATGACATGTATATAACTTACATTTTAGGTTATGTTCATGTCAAAATTCTCTAAAAAATCTCCAAAACCGTTCACAATCTATAATAGTCTGTCCGCTCGCCTTGTTACTAATGACCAATAATGACGCTATAATGTTGCAGATTACCACGAGATAGTGTTGTATAAACAGTGAAATCACTCAGAAAACTATTGCCAAGGAGAAATACATATCTCTTTGGTGTTGCCAACTTCTCGCCCAGCATCATAAACCTTAGGGTTACTAACCATCGGTTGATATGCGTTTGTAATACGCGGCAATGCACCTAACCTTCAGGTAGTGATAACTGATAGGTTACAAACCATGACTTTTAACCGGAGATCGTAATACAGGCCGTTATAAGTAATATAGACTTTTTCATAGTTTGATGTTGGTTTACTCAGAGTTGAACCCCCCCCCCCTCTCTCTCTCTCCCCCCTCCCTCCCTCTCTCTCTCTCTGCTGAATTAGGGAGTGCATTAGCTTAAATCACTGTTACCACAGATAATTATATTTTCTCCCTTTATCTATTGTACCTTGGGTCTACTGCTTAACTCAAGACCACAAATACCTGTTTACGACCATAAATATAACTATTATTATGTAATCCTAATTACCATCTTCACTAAATCGGCCACACTTCTGTAATGCATCAACATACTGAAGAACGAGCCTTTGTATGACGTCTACTTTTTCTGGATCTTTATATAATGATCTAAGATCAACAAATAATGGTGGTACTCCTTTGTGCAAGCCTTGTCTCAAGTATTTATCCACCAGTATCCTAAACTTATCTCCTGAAACAAAAAATCATATTTAGTATTTATTTTTTCACAACAAACTTAATTCAGAATTTCAATTTAATAAGGTACACAATGAATTTTAAGATAAATATATATAATGTTTTCACTTTGGAAACCGGTAAATTTTGACACACTGTGGTATAAAATTATTCCAGCAGTCCATTTATAAAATGATAAATGGCTATCCAAAAACAGTCTATAATTTACATTAATAATGCAGGACTTATCATGAAGATCAACTTGTAAATTATCAATATGTGCTTATTAAAGAAGTAACTAGCAAAACAGGTGAGATTCACAGTCTAACATGTACAAGAACTGCTTTACTGTTTAACTACCAACATATTTCCATGTAACTTTTTGTTCATGTAGATAATCTAAGGAAATGAACAGAAATATGTCCCTATTTTATATTTTGTCAAGGAAAAAAATGGGGCTAAAATATTTATAAAAATTCTGCAACAAACTTAAACATAAGCCTTAAATGTTTTAATTCACCCAAAAATGTATCATTTTCCTACAAGACTTCATTTTTCAAGGGGGGTGGTGCACATGCGCATGTGTGTGTGTACAAATGAAAAATCAGGATTTAAATTTACTGAAAAATCAATCTGGCTACTTAGCTTTATCCCAGTCCCTGCATCATGAGAGGCTACCATTTCAAATATCAAATGAGTTTAACTGTTGTTAAGGAGTTTTTTAATTTTACTTAAAACCCAGAATTTGTGATATTTACGAAACAATTCTAAATAAGTTACAATGACTGAGGAAGAAAAAAATTACTTACTACATACACGTTTTAAGGCTAAAAGCTGCAGCTAATCTAATTAAATATGCACTTAGGTATAATTTTCTTCAATTTTCATCCTATAAAACAGAGAGAAACATATGCATTCACCTCTTGCAAAATTAAGTGGAAGCCTTCTTGGAGCAAGAGCTCTAGGAAATAATTCTTGAAACTCATTGAACATTTCTAGCTTTTCACTATCATTAGCAAGCTGCAGAGCTTCCTGTAGCTTTGCATAGTACATTGTATTTTCTGGATTTCTTGCAAGCAATTCCCTGTAGTTCTTTTCTGCATCTTTGTATCTTTTTAACTCCAAATTCAGTTTACCTATAACAAATACATGCATTCTCAAGTAACAGTTTTTTACAACACAGCAAATATGAATATACTAGTAAAATTTAAATTGTTCCATTGCTTCTTTTGCAAAGATTTTAGGTGTAAAATGCACATACCTAGTGTTTCATTAACAGAGAGCTTATCACATATCTGATCACTATAGTGCACCAGATGGTCAAGTGCTTCTTTGAGGGCTCCAGATTCTTGCATAACCATATTCTGGTATAACAGCAGTTCACTGTGCTCATAATCAAAAGAACTTTTCTGTAAAAATAAGGAAAGCAGAAAAATCTCAATATGGACACCAATATTCTTTCTCTACCAAACCAAGATAAGATAATGGTGGAATGTGTAATTATTACAGGCAGAATGTCAATTCTTTATATTATACGGTTTATGAAATGGTGGCAAGCATACACAATATACAGCATAGGCTCTCCATCATTCCTGGAACAACTGTCTTCTCGTATTTGTTGTTTCAATTTTGCAACCCTGACATATTTTCCATTGTAACACATGCTAACGAAACCTGCAATTATTGATTTTTGAATTATTTTCCTGCATCATTTGTTCCGAAATTTCACTCCCAACCATCTATTCTCAAATGATCCTTTTAAAGCTGGAATAAATTGAAGTAATTATATACTGTATGCAATTGTTGACACCTTTTAAGTAGACTGCACCGACCAGCATGAAATGTTACTCACCTATCTTCTATAGCTACTGCAGGACATGTTAGTATCAGAAATAGGTGGGGTAATGATACAGAAATAGGTTTCTGTATCATCAGTTAACTTCTCTTTAGAATTCATCAATTGTACAATCCATTCTCTCTGCTGCCTGATCTCCTTCAAGATAATAATAATGGACTCATTTGATGAATGGACCAAAATTGGACTTACCATCAATTTTGTTTCAACATTTACAAAACACAATTGTACATTTACAGACAATGTATAAAGTAGTAGATGGAAGATAATTCAACAGCTGAACCAGTGCTGATATTTGCCAGTGTTTACTGAAGTGTTAAGTTCATGAAATTGAACGAGTATTTGTCTATGCACATAACAACTATATTAGCAGGAAGCAGAATATCTTAAATGCGGAGAATTTATTGTTTTAATATAAACTAAAAACATCAGAGAAGCAAATATCAATTCAAAGATGTTTTTCAAGCATTATTCCACTTTCATGTTTTTTATTAACTGCTCCTTCTAATAACCAATTCTGGTTCAAATGGATACCAAAGGGTAAACTTGCATTACATGATAACTGTAAACTTTAATTATAGCAAAGCAAGTCAAGAAAATGAGGTATGACAAGAAATACTTCACAGCCATAGCGTCAACAGGATGTACAAGCTGTTGAAAGAACTACTGGAAGAGAGGCAATGCCCTGTATTAACAATCCTTGTATTGACACAGGGTAAGCTATGCCCTACATCTAAGGTGGCCAGCCAGGTGAAGTAGGTGAATTTTTCACCTAATTTTTCCTGCCAACACCATTTATTAATTTGCTTTAAATGCAGCATCCAGCAATTAAACTTGTCAATGGTTGTGAAATGTTTAGTCCGTAGACTTGAAGTGGGCTACTTTCTCTTTTGTATCCTGACTTCAAAGGCAAGCCCGGGATCTCTTTCCCGAGGGAGGGCAGGCCACAAGAGCTCAATGCTCCTGCAAGTGAAATATTTCGGCATATAGGGTTTGGTATTTCCCTTGTTTGGGCAGATTGCCATGGTAATGTGATGTCATTATTGCTTACGTAACTGTGGAAGTGAAGAATTTCTGCCTGGACACAGAAGTATTTCTTTTGCACCCTCAGGTAGCGGCTTGTAGGTTGTAGCGTAATAGCTTTAGACGAAGAGTCAGCCAGAGAGTAGGTGTGACCATGTGAACACTGAATATCTTGGTTCCTTCTTTTCTTTTGTTTGTTTAGGTTATCAACAAAATAAAATATGATGTCGTGTATACTTACAAGTAGTTGGCAAGTAGTATGAGCTGTGAATACTTAATACAAGTAAATTTGTGCCTCTTTTGTTTTGTTTTTAATCATGCTGAGTGCATTTTGTTTGAAATTCCGTTTAATAGGTGAAATGATGAGGATAAGAAAGATCTTTAATTACTGGGCAGCCAATTCATTAATTGCCAATTCCTATAAAGATACAAATTAAAAGCTCCGAGATTTTGTATGATATAATATGTGACGGTTATTAATGTATTTGTGTTTACTTGTGTTTTGCCCCACGTTTGGGAGCCAATTTGTGACGTTATTTAAGTGACATTATGGTTTGTTAGCCCCACGTTTGGGACCCAATTTGTGACGGTATTCTTAATGTTGTTTGAAAGAATGCTACTGTTTATTTGCCGCACGTATAAAAGACAATTTGTCACGGTCACTTCGTGTTATCATTTACTGAATGCCTGTTATTTTATTTAATTTTGGGTTCACTGTCCTCTGGCTAGCCATGATCGTTTTGGTTGAGCACTTATCTTATACAAGGTGTGTAAACGGACAGGAGTCTTTTATCCAAAGATAACACTGATGAAGAATTTGTTTTACACTTTTATTGTCGTAACATATTATGCACTTTCACATATTAATCTTGACACTCGCCAAACTGAAACTGTTACAATAACTTATTTACTGCTCATTCTTAATTTGCATACTTCAACTTTTTGTGTAATTAACTTTACAACACTTGAGATTTTTCATAACTCTACTACGCGTAACCTGCGAAGCGATAAACTGTGCGATGTATTCAGCGACGTGTAATGCACAAATATTTCCGATGGACTGAATGAATTTGACTCTGACCCAGCCCTTTTTATACTCCTACACCCCGATATGCCTAAAGATTATAACCGAGCTGCTATTGGTTAATAAAACGCGCCAACATTAGCGTCTATTTTTATATCCAATGAAAATTACGAAAACATATGCTCTAGGGAAAAATGTTCCAGCAAATTCTAAGAAAAACGCGCCAATATTACGTCATTTGCTCGTCTCTAATAATGATAAACAGCTCACCCCCTCGCTACATTATTGCACGCTATTATTGTCAGTTTCAGTAAGGCCGTATAAACCCACTTCTCAACAATAATTACAATCAACAAACATCTCAAATCAATGTCACACAATAATGCATATTCACACTACAATTACTCTTGACATTTACATAATTTGTGATACAAATTACTGCGTCAAAAATTTAAAGATTTTTTTGTTTTCTGAATTTTGATGGTTATGTACTAGCATATACCTTTAATAATAGATAAGTTTGCTTTCTGGAACAGGAGCATTGCCTCAGTCCACAAAAGTAGAATTATTAATTATAATATTAATAGTTATACCATTTTTAACATGCACTTTTTTTTTTCATACAGCAATTTTTCATGTTTTCTACACCACGAGCAGCCACTGTCCTACATAACCATCTAACAAGAGTAATCTGTTGCCATGAACTGCATCAACAATACTGTCTTGCAGTCATTCAGCAAATCAGACTGCAAGCTGCAATTTGTGATTACTAATCTCAAGAGGATTACAGTAAACCAGATATATCAGTGAATGGTAAATTAAGTTTTTGCAATATAACATGCCACATAGCAGGTATATGCACAGCCTTTAGTGAACAATGACCTTTCCTTTGGGAACTGCATTCCAAGGGATTTTGCAGGCATAATGGGAAAGAATTTGTGCCTCAACCAGTCATGAATGCATTTTTATTTTAGTTTTCTCAACTCTTGCAAAGTGAAGTTATACCTCACCATGGGTCACATGTGAATGTGTCACAAGCTCAAGTCTTAATTGAATTAAATGTTGAGTGCAGTAATGTCGCAAAAATCAAAAGCATATTTAGGGAGTGAAACTTCGAAGTTTTGTGGACACTATTGAACATGAGGAAGGATTATAAAGAAGAAAAGGAAAAAGCTAAACTAGGTAAGCACAGTGACTTGCAGAGTGCCTGTACAGATGGTTTTTAATCAAAAAAGAAGTGAAGTTGTGCCATTATCAGGACCGATCTTAGAAGCACAGGCTATGAAAGTTCATCATGATTTCCATGGCAATAATGATTTTAATATATAATGGCTGCCTTTTGCAATAGAAATCTTGTCACAGGATAAGCCATTACAGCATCAAGGGAGAAGTTTGATCATGTGACAGGGTCTGGGACTCTATTTCCAGAACAAATAAAGAAAATTGTAATTATGACTTAAATGATTAGCAAGTTTATAATCATGATGAAAGAGCTGTTTATTTGTGTCTTCTTTCTTCAAGGATATTCTGGTAATAAACGTGGAGAAAAATGATTAAGGACAGAATACACTCCTTTTTGCTGTTTATAAATCAGGCAGCCATAAAGTTATACCTCTGTATATAGGAAAATGTCACAGCCCCATATGATTTAAGCATATCAGCATGTCCTCACTACCCATCTCCTACAAAAATACTATTAATCCATGGATGGCAAATACGATTTTCACTGGCAGTTTCACAAAAGCCTTCTTCCAACTGTCAGAAATCATTTGGGATCTTGGACGATTGTATTTATCCTTGATCCCTGTCTGGCACATCCACCTGCTGCAGCCAGGAGATGAAGAAAGTGTCAGATTCCTTCAACAGTGTTCCACTTCAACACTATGGCATTAGTCCAGGTAATTAGACCATGGCAAAATATAGGCTTTTAAAGTACATTGCTGCCATGAACTGTTCAGCAGTATTGTGAACTCTGAAAAAATGCACACTTTCCTTAAATCATCAATTTGAAAAAAAGTTAGTAATTATTGAGTTGATTGTAACACTACATCACTTACTTGTTTTTATAACGAATATATGTTTCAGGGGCTAATTGCTCCCATCCCCAGTTCCTTTTCGACTGTCTGCATCCTTCGTCTTAGTTGTTAGCTTGATCTCTGGTGGCAGTTGGAAGAACTTCTTCAAAAGTAAGTCTCCTGGCAGGGTTTCAAAATTATAAGTGCGGTTTCTGTTTTTCCAAATATAAATGTTTTCCCAAGTTGTAAGTTCTGCTTTTGCTGAGATGTTTTTTTGGTGTTTTTGGGTTTCTGTCTATGGTGTGTTTGTCTCCCCAAAAGTGCCAAGCTACTGCTGATTTATCTTCCTGTTTTTGATTTATGTAACTGAAGTGTTCTTTTGCTCTTGTTTTTATATTTATTTTGCAAAAAAAAAATCTACATTGGGAAAACCAAAAGAAATATAAAAACAAGAGCAAAAGAACACTTCAGTTACATAAAGCAAAAACAGGAAGATAAATCAGAAGTAGCTTGGCACTTTTGGAGAGACAAACACACCATAGGCAGAAACCCAAAAATATTAAAAAACATCTCAGCAAAAAGCACAACTTACAACTTGGGAAAACATTTATATTTGGAAAAACAGAAACAGCACTTATAATTTTAAAACCCTGCCAGGAGACTTACTTTTGAAGAAGTTCTTCCAACCACCACCAGAGATCAAGCTAACAACTAAGACGAAGGATGCAGGCAGTCGACAAGGAACTGAGGGTCGGAGCAATTAGCCCCTGAAACATGTATTTGTTATAAAAACAAGTAAGTGATGTAGTGTTACAATCAACTCAATAATTACTAATTACACACACATCACTGTCACAAAGTCCACCAAAGCAATTTTATTGTGAATTAAATTAAGTTGAAAAAAGTTGCTTACTCTGTAGACCTAGAATGCGGAAGCATTACTGTGGCTTCAATCTAAAACTGTTAGAATCATCTTCAAGATGATGTGGACAACTGAAAGTGCTCTTTCAAAAACAGTGATGTTCAATCTGCAGGTCATATTTTGTTTGGTGACATCAGGACAGCAGCGAGCTGGTTTCAGAGTGCTTAACTGATGAATATATTATTGTTACACAGAATGAAAATTGTAGTTAGTATGAAGATAACAATTACGAAAATGGTAGTGATGAAAATATTATAGAAGTGAAGGACAATATTCCAAGTTTTTATCTCATCTAAATCATCTAATGTCTTGGTTGCAAAGGCAAAGTGAAAGAAACAGTGTTTGTCTCCTCCATTGTGTTGATATAAAATGATATACAGAGACAAAATCCAATGAATTTAGTTGAAACAAAACTTAAGAGACTCTTATAAGTGTCAGTGTAAAATCAGAATAGCTCATAAACAATGAAATAAACTACTGCTAAAAATAATACAATAACAAGTTTTATGGAATCAACTGCATAACTGGTGAGTATTTAGATTATATTACAATATTACATTATTCAAATTCATGTACAGAGTTATAGTGCATTAAATTACTGGCTTCATCCATCGCCATCTGACCAGCCATTTCCTTAACACATGGACTATAATAATCACTTCTAACTGATATATCATAGTTCAACTATAATGCAAGGGTTTAGGCATGTACCCAATAACTGTGTTAAATGGGGCAACAACACAGCAACAATACAACTCTATCTCTGACGGAATAGGAACCGTGGTTCACTGTCTTCATTATGACATCCGTGCTATGACATCCATTAGTTCTAGATGTAAGTTTATACATCTAAATAATGTACAAAGCATCTCACATCAAAATACCTCATTATAAAAGGGCTAGAAGGAACACTCTTTGTGCTATTTCTTCTTTTTCTCTTCAATTATTATAATGAAGATGCATTACTTCCAGTGCATGCCATTTACTATGACACATGAAAAGTACAGAAATTATTTTCTTTATGCCAAACATCATGTCAGCACAAAATGGTATTAAACATTTTTGGTGCATTTACAATATGGAATCAGCCTGTAAAATTATGTGTGTTTGCTTATGTCCTATATATAGCACGACTGCAAGATGATCTCAAGTGTGAGACAGAAGAAAGTTGGTAGAAAAAGATCATTTTGCAAGAATATTTCTTAAAATAAAAGTTCTGATATTGGTGCTGTAAACAGTACTGATTTTCATTAAAACCAGGAGTAAAGATTTTAAAAGAATATCAAAACATCTGAAGAAAATAGTTTAGTAGCTGAATGCTGGATTGGTAATATTAAAGAGCATTTAATATGGAACAATACATACAGGTATATTAGTTACAAGCATAGCATTTTGAAAGTTTTAAAAACCAGAATAAAGATACTATATAAACAAATGCACTACCTTGGCATTAGCAATGGAAGAAAGCTATCTAGAGTAAGATTTTATAGTAGGACTTGGAGCATTAGAGTTTATAAAGTATCAGTTTCATTTTAAGTATAATCAAATTGGATATCTTTTCAATAAAACCCTTTCTATATTTTAGTTACATTGGCAAAAAACATACCAGCTGTGTTTTGCGAAATTCTTCTAATATTCGAAGGGCAGTGTCATAATCTTGAAGAAGATGATATGCCATTCCAAAGCCAATCCACGAGGCACGCTGGGTTGGACGAAGCATGAAGAGCTGATACCTTGTATCCTAGAAAACATTACAATCACATCAAATGCTACCCATGAACAAAATTCATTAAATAATCTGCAGCAATTTATTTCAGAAGTGTTTTTATTCATTGACTAGGGCCAGTTAGTATTGTGACTCAGAAATCAGTTTAAATATTATTAACCCTCAACACCACGGCATACTTTACTTAGTATAGGTGTTCCATTAATTTAAACAGCTGTGGCAAATGAAATATATGCAAAAATCATCCTCTCCTAATAATATGCTTTACCCTCCCTTCCAGTTCATAATGATAATTTTGTATAAGTATGTTGCTGCTTAAGGCACAGCTTCCTATGTTAAGCTGTGGTTTAATCACTGTTCATTACAAAAGCTATAATGGCAGATACTAGACCCAAAGCTTTTGGCAATGCTTAAATAACAATTTACAAACAATGTGAAAATGTACAGGAATTTCTATTTTCTCTGTTGTTTACTTAAGGTGAGGCCCTCTGAATCCAACGAAAGTGAGTGTGTGTGTGTGTGTGTGTGTGTGTGTGTGTGAGAGAGAGAGAGAGAGAGAGAGAGAGAGAGAGAGAGGAGGGAGGGGAGAATAGCTCCAATAAAAATGCAAAAAGTCAGATAAATGCCAAATCAGGCACCTTTTAAGGATGCACAGGGAAGATTTTCATGCAATTCCTCCCATACCAAACAACCCTTTACAAGGGATAAATTTCACTATAGTTTATTTTCCCAAAAATGGTTCTAATGAGTCTAATTAAAACGCCATGAATCTAGATTCAGACATGATAGACTGTATACAGGGTAGAAGGTGACCTATGACATCCTTGAACATTGACTCTTTGTAATGAATAGAACAAAAAAAAAACTTAGTGCAGTTTTGCTGTTTTTAAAGTAGTGTTTTAGAAAGAAAAAAAAAATTCTTAATATTAACTCTATTTTAAATGAAGATTTTTACAAAACTTAAAATACTTTTTCAAATATTTCTTAGAGGAGATTGAAAGATAAATATTTTCTGCATGTTTAAATACATTTTGAATGAAAACAATTTACTTTCTTACTATTATTATAAGCTTTGTAAATATGTCTCAGTTGGATTTACATCATTAGTCATGGGACTGTACAACATGACAACACTGTAAATTCAAAAGAAATGCACTTCAGCTGTTTGTTCATAAAGAAACATACTTCAGCTGTTGTTTATTGCGCTTATGGCTTGTTTTCAAAACAGAAGATTATCAGTTACAAAATGGCACACCTTACTAATGCTGAGTATCTTGAAATGCTACTCATTTACAGTGAAACACATCGTAATATGGTAGCTGTGGCAAAAATTTATCGAGAAAGATTTCCAATTAGATGAGCACCACATCATAGAACATTTATTTTCATCTGTCAAAGAGTTCTATATACAGGGAGCATATCTCATGTTGAAGGAGTTGGTCAAAGAAATGTTGCACAAGAAGGAGAAATCCTTCACTTGGTGGAAGAAGATCCTGGAAGCAGCAGTCATGGTATAGCTCACACTATCAGTGTATCCCATTGGACTGTTTTGAAAACATTAAAAGAAGAATTGCTAGCCCTTATCATACATACTCAGCACATCCAGTATCTCTCTGAAGCAGATTATGCACCTAGGGTAGGATTTTCTGAATGGTTACTTCAACAAGGAGGGAATTTCCCGTTAAAATTGTAATGGATGACGCAACATTTACCAGAAATGGAGTAACTAATTTCCATAATGCACACACCTGGGCTTACGACAATTCACACACAATAAGATAAGTCAGCTTTCAGCACAGATTTTCTGTAAATGTTTGGGCAGGAATCAAAGAAAATGCATCGGTCCAAGGATTCTTCCTTGGGTTTTGACAGAAGCCATGCATTTCCAGTTTCTTCAAGAAACGTCATCAGTTCTGCTTGAGGATGTTCTCCTGGCAGTAACAAATGACATGTGGCTTTTACATGATGGTGCACCTCAGCACATAAGTGGTGCCGTGTGTGGCCATCTCTGCAACACCAATGTAGTATGGTGGATCACTTGGAATGGACCAATAAGATGGCCACCAAGATCTCAGATCTAAATCCAATCAATTTTTACTTTCTCTACTATGTATAGTAAGTAGGGGAAGTATTGCATTCCACCCAAAAATTCGATACCGAGATTTCACCGGAAATACATGTTTTGAGACCTCCTGAATCCAAAAAAAGCATTTTTGGAAACATGTCCGTATGTGTGTGTGTGTGTGTGTGTGTGTGTGTCTGTCTGTGAACAGCATAACTCAAAAACGAACAGTCGGATAAGCACCAAACTTGGTATTTAGGTTCAGTATCTTCCAGAGATGCGACACGAAGGTTTTCCAGAAAATCCCCCCACCCCAGACTACCCTTTACATGGAACATTTTTCGAAAATTTTAATTTTCTCAAAAATGGCTCTAACGATTTTGATGAAAATAACATATGTTTAAGATAATGTCATGAGAAATGAAATGTATATCTCGAATTTTCTGGGAATGTCTCCAAAAGTATTCTTCATTGTGAACCACATTTGCATAACTGGTAAACCATAAGAGATAGACAAAATTTTACTACACAAAAAATGTAGATCGCATTAAAATACACAACTTATGTCATATACATTTCTTTTGTTGAGTGAACCGTTTTCGAGATATTGCTTGTTATTTCCTTAAATTTTCCAATACTTATACTTTTTCTCAAATTCGTTATTCATTTTTTTATGTCCTGGACATGCAAAGAGAATGGAATGCACCACATAGCAACCAGCGTTAAAATATTTGACTATCGCTTAAAAGCTACCATATTTCCCTTGCATCTACAAAAAATTACCAATAAGATTGACATCTCGATATCTCGATTAACATGAAGCATATGGAGAATAGGCGTTTGTAAAATTAGATTGTACAAGAGTAGAGAAAGTCATGTGAGTGTAACACATCAGATTTTTTTTCTTTGGGGGCCATATGAAAACTTGCATATACATTACAGAAGTGCCTGTTGTGGAAACATTACAAGAAAGAATACTTTGAGCAGTAGGAGAAATAAAAAACAACCCAAATGTACTTCGTAAAGTACAGCAGATTTGGAGAAAACATGAAGCATGTGTATTGGTGAGGGATGCACATTTTGAACAATTTCTATAAACATTAAAAAAAAAATTCTTATTGATATTGTTTGTCTTGCTTTAATTATTTACAGAGTTTCAAAATTCACAAAGAAAGGAAGCAACATCTTGTAACTTGGGTTTCTCAACCTTTTTTTATCCTTCACAAAATAATTGTTTCTATTAATAATTTGTGTAATATTGTAAATGCTTCCTCAGTTCCATATTACTTACGGTATTTAGGTTACGTTACAATAAATGTGTAGTTTTCTGTTTATTTGTACACTGGGAGTGTTTATTTGTTCATTGCCATAGATGCAAAAGCTGAAGGATTAAAAGTTAACCTGCCAAATGCAAAGTGAAACTGTTGAATTTGCTGTGTTGCAATATTGTGCAAAATAAAATAGTGATTATCTCAAGAAATGGAAAGCTTCACGGAAAAAACTTAAGAAAAAACACTAAACAACATGCTCTTTCATAGTTTGAAAGGATGATCATAGGTCATCTTCCACCCTGTATATTGAATTTTCCATATAAAAGCAAGTATATCCTCTTCATTCTCATCAGATTGTGTAACTGGAAAATCAGAATAAGAGATAGACAAAAACTTAGTATAGGAAAAATGTAGAGCTCATTTAATATATACTTTGTGTCCAATTACTGCTTTCCTAGCATTAGCTGTTTTCAAAAGATTTGCTGCTGTTATGTTTCAATTGTCTCAGGTTGAGGTATATTTGCACACTGTACCTCATGCATTATTTGAAAGTATGGAATTCTTTTTTTCGCATGAGCTCAATTTTCATTAAATCTAGTTGCTATATAAACAGTTGTCTTTGTGTGCTGCACACAAAAAGTGTTATGCCAAATTTTAAACCATTTCTACGCAAATGTTTATCATGAGCAATATAAAATGAATAGAAGAATTATGTTTTATTTATGAGTGGTATAATATAAAGTGTGAATTGGTAATGGATAAAGATCCATATAACTGTTATACAATAGATTTGACTGAATATAAAAAAGAAAGAAAAAAAAGCTGTACATAAATAACTAAACTTTATGAAACTGTTGCATAAATTATGACATTGAAGGAATTTGCCAGGATATCAACATTTATGCCTTCTAAAGCAATACCTTCATCTGCAATTTGTGACTAAAAGCAACTTTTAAGATTATTTTTTAATATATCTAGTAAATGACTGCAGACAGCAATATGTAGCTTGCTTGTCTGGTTTGGTTTTAAAATACCTTTCCTACTACTCATAAGTGATACACACGGTGACATTTTTTATAAAACAAATTATTTTCAGTTCATCTATAAAACTGCTGACATATTTGCAAACATTAGGAATAATAAGAAAATTATTTTATCACCATCAGAATCTCCACAATTTAATGTGAATGAATTACTACACCTGCTATAACTTAAAAATTTTAGTTATCCTATTTTTGAGAATAATGCTGACCATTTTCAGAACACTGAGTTAATAATGTAGAATTATAT
Organism: Deroplatys truncata; assembly: GCA_030765065.1. Taxonomy (NCBI): domain Eukaryota; kingdom Metazoa; phylum Arthropoda; class Insecta; order Mantodea; family Mantidae; genus Deroplatys; species Deroplatys truncata. Next base: position 47,975,497 of record CM060984.1, on the reverse strand, counting down.
TTCAAATCGATATATAAAACTGACTTTGTTCAACAATTGTTTGAATAGTGAAGTGATAATTAAAGCAACTGAATTAAACCCTTTCACAACTTACTAGTGATTAACATAAGAAACAGCTTACAAAATATAGGAAATGTCTCAAAGGCTTGTGAGCTCATCATCAGCTAAATTGAATATAAATTCTTCATCTGTATGCTGTAGAGGTTTCCACTATATAAATTTGCAACTAGAGCATATCTATGTTGCTTGGTTCACTTTATTAGCATACAACAACTATTTGTTTCATTCACATACACTGCATGCAAGGGGATGATGTTTTATAAATAGTTTCATGCAATTCAAATTTGGTTGACATCAAAATTAACGGCAGTTTATACAATGAAAAATCTCCTAAAAATGCATGAAATTTTAGTTTATATATAGTATGAAGGTGTAGTGAAACATTTCAAACTTGATTGAAAATGGCAGAAAATTAAGAGTATTTTACAGATAGCTTCCAAAAAGTTAACAATTTCAGGAGTGTTTTCCGAAATAAGCATAATAATGAATTTTACCAAAGCTACGACTTATTTCTGTCACAATATGAATGTATATAAAATTTCATGCAATGTATATTCTTATTTATTTATTTATTTGTTTACTTTTTTAAGCACAATTCTCACTGAAGTTGCATGTGTAGACTTAACATGTACTATTTCTGAAGGAAAATTCTAAGTGCAATCATCATAATAAGGCAAACAAACAAACAAACAAACAAACAAACAAACAAACTAAACAAAAAAAAAAATACCAATGGTGATCTATTCTCTATCTCTCCATGGCGTTATGGCCCTTGAAGGACTAGAGCCTGCCTCACTACCAAAGCCCATTCTCTTCTATCGTGTGCCTTACTCCTCCATCCTCTTATACCCAACTCCTTATATCCTCCTCAATGTTCTGTAACTATTTCTTTCTTGGTCTTCCAGCACACCTTCTTCCTCCTGGGTTCCCTTTCCATATCCTTTGTAATAAGGACCCCTCCTCACTCCTTTCTATATGCCCTAGCCACCTAAGTCTTGCACTCTTGATGAAGCTTGCAATTAGGGGGTTACCTTAGAATTCATACAGTTCTTTATTAGTTCTACTTCTCCATTCTCCATTTTCATATTTGGGTCCATAGATTCTTCATATCTTTCTTTCCTATTCTGAAATTATAAGTTCATCACACCTTAGTGTACACCAAGTTTCTGCTGCATAGGTCAATACAGGTTTAATTATGCTTTATATATTTTCTTCTTTCCATTTTTTGAAGATCCTTGGATTTCAAGAGAGGAAATAGCATCCAATAACATCTGTTTCCCATTTGTAACCTTTCTGTAATTTCTTCCCCTATGGTGACGATCTATTAATGGATCTTATTTTAGATGAAAAAAAAGGGGGATCTATGCTAGGATTATTGTTTCAAAAGATTTGCAACAATGACAAGTTCTGATTTTGAAAAACATATATACTCAGTCATTAGATAAGCAAGACAGATGTAGTAAACCATGATGCTTCAGCACATAGTCCAGTAGTTACCTTAAGGTTTCATGCAAGCACAGAATCCTACAAAGCTTTACAAAATTTTATAATATCAAAATATTTGGCAAACTTCAGTGATGCATCAAAAGAGAAGAATTTAAACCATTCATATAACATTTCCTATCAAAGCACTTCTAAAGCATGTGTATGGACCCATTAATTCTTTGTGACCAAATAAAATACGTATAACTATAACTTAAAGTTTGTATTTGATTACATTAAAAGCTTTATTAGAATGCCTCAGGTGTTAGCATGCTAACCTCCAAATCCAGAGGTCCCGATTATGACTCCTGGCTGGAGAGGGAAAAGTTTTCTTTAGCCAGGATTATTCTACATCCTTCCTAGAGTCAGTCATCCTCCGTGGTGTAGTGGTTACCATGCTAACACTAGCTCCTGAAGCCACAGGTTCAAACACGGCAGAGGGCAATGGCTTTTTTTTGGGGGGGCGTATGATGATATGGGGTTAAGGGCGCTAAACTTCAAAGGTCATCAGCGCCCTTACGTGTAAAATTGAAAATCCAAAAACTAAAATACAGGAAAATCCGCATAGTCAAAAACACTAAAAAACACGCACACAAATGCTAAAGCGACCACACTAAAACATGTTAAACAAAACAATAAAGGAGTAAAACCATGTGTCAAGAACTGTAGAACGTATGAGACATGAGCGCCATATGTACACTGGGAAATAGAGTACCCATTAAAACAGACAATATAAAATTACAAAGCTAAAAGATGCTCAGCGCATCAAATACGCCGATTAAAATCACTGTCACTAATAAAACGTAAAACACATTCTACAGCATGCGCGTCGTCTGCCAAAACGTTGGCTATGCTAACAGGCAGACCCACACGAACGCGCAATGGAGCTAAAACTTGACACTCTGTTAAAATGTGACACACCGTTACGGCCACATCACACTCCTCACAGAGTAGTGTGGGGTCACCACTGAGCAGGTAGCTATGACTAAAACGACAATGTCCGATTCGTAGACGGGCTAAAAGTACCTCCTCCCGACAAGAAGAACGAGAATAAGTACCCCAGACTAACGGAAGAGGCTTAACCTCCCGCAACTTGTTCCCCCGGAGGGCCATCCACTCATCGCGCCAAAGCAAGAGGATGCGGCAACGTAAAATAACACACAAATTCGACGAGGAAAGAACAGAGGTAAAAAATCTGGGTAATAAAATCGCCGATTTGGTAGCGGCGTCAGCAGACTCGTTCCCTGAGATGCCCACATGACCTGGAATCCACACAAAGGAGACGCTGATGCCAGAGGCACCAAGCGAGTGGAGCAGGTCATGTATGCGCTGTACGAGAGGGTGGTAATTGTACAGCACGTTAATACTCTGAAGGGCACTCAGAGTCCATACAAACAACACAGTGTCGTAAGTCGTGCCGCTGAATGTATAAAACAGATTGATAAATACTAAAAAGTTCGGCGGTAAAAATAGAACATTGCCCAGGTAAACGAAAGGTAAAACTATGGTCATCAAAAACAAAGGCACACCCTACTCCAACATCAGTCTTAGAACCAACAGTATAAATAAAATGACATTTCCCGAATTGCACCTGTAGTTCTAAAAACGCTGATCTAAAGACTGAAGAAGGGGTCTCATTCGACATCGATGTTAACCCAAGGTGACAGTGGCCCTCATCGCGTTTCCCCCCTTGGAAGGGCCGGCGCTGGCGTAACGTCCAAATGCCGAAGAAGTTGTCGAAATCGAACCCCTGGAGGGAGCAATGCAGAGGAGCTAACTAAATATTGCCGATCAAGCGAATCCTCGTAAAATACCTCGAAGGACGGGTGGTCAGGCAAGCTTGAGAGTCGACAGGCATAGCTGCACAAAAGCATCTCACGCCTGAAGGACAGCGGAGGCTCTGCAGCTTCAGCATATAGACTAGGTAAAGGGCTAGTTGGAAATGCCCCTGTAGCGACTGGTGAATGGCATTCAATCGACGTAACACAGATGGACGTGCCGACGAATAGACAATGCACCCGAAATCAAGCTTGGATCGGACCAAAGAGCGATAAAGATGCAGAAGGACGGTCCGATCAGCACCCCAGGATGTGCCACTTAAAACACGTAAAAGATTAAGAGAACGGTCACACTTTGCTTTTAGAAAGGAAATGTGGGAAGTCCAGCTCAGCTTTCTATCAAAGATCAACCCCAAAAATTTCGCCTCGTCTGCAAACGGAAGTATCCCCGGCCCAAGAAGGAGAGAGGGCGGAGAGAAAGCCTTCCGGCGCCAGAAATTGATAGGCGGATTTTTCGGCGGAGAAATTAAAGCCGTTGGCGTTACTCCAGGCGTAGAGACGGTCGATACAGCTCTGGAGACAGCATTCGAGCAGACAGGTCCGCCGTGAACTGCAATAAATCGCAAAATCGTCAACAAAAAGGGACGATGAAATGCCAGGTGGAATACATTCAACAATGGGGTTGATAGCTATCGCAAAAAGTGTGACACTGAGTACAGAGCCCTGCGGTACACCGTTCTCTTGAATAAAACCGAGCCCACACGTACACGAAAGACGCGGTCCGTCATAAACTCCCGAAGAAATATGGGAAGACGACCGCGTAAATTCCATGCGTGGAGTGTACTTAAAATGCCGCCCCTCCAACAAAAGTCATAAGCTTTCTCCAGGTAAAAAAAAAACAGCCACTGTTTGACACTTTCTCAGAAATCCATTCATAATATGCGTCGACAGACACATCAGATGGTCGACGGTAGAGCGATGGCGACGAAATCCGCACTGAGCTAGAAGTTTCTGAGACTCAAGCCACTATGTCAACCGCCGGTTGATCATGCGCTCCATCACCTTGCAAATGCAACTGGTGAGGGAGATAGGGCGGTAGCTGGAAGGTAGTTGGCGATCCTTCCCAGGCTTAAGTATAGGGACAATGGGGTTTCGCGCCAAACGGAAGCAAAAAGGCCGTCTTGCCAAATACGATTATAGACCTGTAAGAGAAACAGTTTACTGCCAGCTGTAAGGTTCTTTAACATCAGGACATGAATGCCGTCCGGCCCAGGAGCGGAGTGCCTAGAGCAATGGAGAGCATGCTCCAGCTCCCTCATTGTAAATAGTTCATTACAACACTCTGTATTAGCAGACCGAAAATTATAGGTCTCGGAATCCAGCCGGTCTTTGAGAGCGCGAAAGCCGGCGGAACAATGGGCAGAACTGAAAACCGCCTCAAAGGCAGCACCCAGAGTGTTAGCAATGGCAGCCGGATCCACTATGGTGGCATTGAAAACCTGAAGGACAAACACAGTACAATGCGACACTCTACCCGAGAAGCGACGAAGTTTATCCCAAACAACAGAGGAAGGCGTGAAGCGATTAAAAGACTCGACGAAACGAGTCCAGGATGCCTTCTTGCTATCCTGAATAATGCGACGAGCCCTGGCGCGCGATTGTTTAAAGATAACCAAATTATCAAGTGTAGGGTGTCGCCGAAACACCCTAAGTACAACTCTACGGGCACGAACGGCGTCCCGACCACGGAACAGGTATACGCCGAGGGTGAGAGGATGAACGGGGAATTGTGCATTCGGCGGCAGATAGAACCGTAGATGAAAGGTGCTGCACCATTTGGATAACGTCAGTGAACGGCTGGTCCTCAAAACACACGAGGCTGGAATACAATCTCCAGTCGGCTTTGGTGAATATCCAAGTAGGTACTCTGGAATGCTGGACGTGGTGAGACAGAAGAGAGACAATGCAGGGGTAATGGTCGCTGGAGTAGGTGTCAGCGACGACGTTCGACTGCAGACGATAAGTAAGCTGGATGGAGCAAACGTAAGGTCCAAGTGAGAGAATGTACCAGAAGAATCAGACAGAAAAGTAGGTTCATCTGTATTGAGGATAGAGAGGTTGAACTGAGAAAAAATGTCAGAAAGAAGAGTTCCCCTCGCACAAGCCCTTGGCGAACCCCACAGGGGGTGATGGGCATTAAAATCTCCCAACAGGAGAAATGGTGTTGGGAGAGCGGACAAGAGATGTCGAATGTCCGCGTTAGCGAGGGGAGACGATGGAGGTGAATACACAGAGCAAACAGAAAAGAAAAAGCCGGGTAAGTGAAGTCTAATGGCAACAGCTTGCAAGTCGGACGTAAGTGTGAGTCTGAAAATGAACGTCGTTGCGCACTAATAGCATGACACCTCTATGAGCAGGAGAACCCTCATCCGGATCAAGATCGTAGCGAACCGGAATATACCCACGGAGGGTAAAAGGATCGTGAGGGCGAAGTTTGGTCTCCTGCAAACACACGACCATAGGTGAATGGGAACGCAATGAAAGTTGCAGTTCCGCCCTATGCGATCGTCACCACGTAAATTCCAGGTCAGGATAGCCATTAAGAAAAAGGGATAAACTGTCTACTTAGAAGGGCGGCTTAAAATTACCTTTTGATTAATCTTTGGGCTCGGGCGTTTGGTATGGAGTTGGTCAGACTCCATAGCCTCCTCGAAAGGAGGACCCACGCGCTCAGAGCCAGAAACCGATTCCAGCGCCGAGAATCGGTTCTGGGTGGCAATGGGCGAGGTGTGCCGCTGAGCGCGGCTTGTCCCAGGAGCATCCTGGGACTGCGAGCTTCGAGGAGAAGGTGAACTTTTCTTACCGCGCGCATGCGGAGGGTCTTTCAGAAAATCCTCTCTCCGAAGTTTCTGCTTTGGCTTCTTTTCAGCGCCTTGCGACTTCAGTACCTTGGGACCAGCTTTTGATGGCTTGATAACAGTGCCAGAAATGGACGGACGGATGGCAGTGGCGGTCAATGCAGTCATGGTCCAGGTCTGTGTTTCGGCATCCTTTCGGGGTACTGGCGAGGTAACAACAGAACTAAATGTACCAGATCGCAGGACGAAGGTTGGCGCGCAAGGTAACGCCTCCGGGCTTCGGCGAAGGAGAGTTTCTCCTTTACCCGGATCTCCTGGATCGCCTTCTCGTCCAAATACCGCGGACAGTTGGCAAATGAAACAGAATGAGACCCTTTGCAATTAACGCAGACGGGGGCTGTTGAACAGGTACCTTCGTGTGAGGGCTGGCTACATGAGAAACAGATGGTAACGGCACTCTTACATGAGACTTGCGTATGCCAAAAACGTTGGCATTTAAAACAACGCAGAGGTCCAGGAATATAAGGCCTCACCGCAATGCGTTCGTACCCTGCTGAAATGCTCGTGGGCAGATCGACGCCATCAAATGTTATAAACAGGGTACGAGTGGGTACCAATACTCCGTCGCGTTTGGCCTGCACTCGATGCACTGCTGTCACCTTTTGGTCTGAAAGATAATCTAAAGGTGCATCGTTCGACAAACCATCGAGGCTATGGGTGGTAACGACGCCCCGACAGGAATTCAATGTGCGGTGCTTCTCAACACGGATGGGATAACCGTGGAGAAGCGTAGCGCGCAACAAGGTCTTACTTTGCTGATCGGACTTCGTTTGTGCTAATAGGCGACCATTCCGTAGACGAGTGCAGGACTGAACCGCACCAGCAATAGCATCAATGCCCTTCTGAATAATGAAAGGGTTCACCTTCTCAAAACTTAGACCTCCCTCTGTGCGTGAAATGACCAAGTAACAACCAGTTGTCGGTAGTGCTACTTCTGTTACATACACTTTTCGGCGCTTGTTTGTAATGGAGAATGGGGGCTCCATAGCGAAAGAAATCCTCCACCATTGCAACCGTCTCCGACCTCGGGCTCTTGACCTCCCGGGTGTTACCCCGGCTTGGGTGAGTGTCCTATCTATACCAAACTCACCCCAGGGTCACACCTCCCGGAACATAGACAGAGGGACCCAATCGCTGTCAGAAGTCAGCAGCTCATGCAATGGCCCCCCCTCCCGCGGGACTGCAGTTGAACAGCGGATACGAACACATACCCTACATGACGACCCAGGGTGGTGGGGATGAAGCCATTACCCACTCACCCAGCTGCGCGGGTATCCGTCAGGCTGTGTCCACGGAGGATTAAAATAAAAGGGTAAAAGAAATTAAAAGTGTGTGGGCGTTTCGCACGCAGGTAGGCCGGCGAAGAAGGAAAATAGATGTGTACATGAATGGGCGTGGGGCGAAATGTGCGTAAATAGAAGAGAAGTAAGAAACGATCGCGAGGGGCGTCATGTAATGAAATGCACAGAACGCACGAGAGCCTACCTTGAGTCCCCCGGTCACGAGGACGAACCCACCTCGACCGGATGAGGGTGGAAGGTTGATGATGGCGATGAAAGGCTCGGGCACCCCGGGTACGCCAGACCCGTACTCAAATAAGGTGAGCCCCTGGGGGGTTTTTGGCATAAAAATCCTTAGTATGGCTTCCTTCAGAAGGGAAGTAAAGCCGGTGGTCCAGAGTCGTAGATTTACAGCAACAGAACGTCAAGTCTGATAAAGAGGCCTCTGAGCAAAATTACCGGTCTTTCACACCCAATATAAAATGGGACGCTAAGGACCACAGCAGTTAAAGAGCGTCCATAATAAAGCTCAATTTAATTCTTTTCCTAGAGTCTGGAAGTATGAATGGTAGTGGGTGTGTGTGTGAATTTAATGTAATATCCAAAAGTAATACCACCCAAAGATTAACACCACTGTAAGCGAGCAGGCATCATTGCCAACGAGCAATTTTTCCAAAGGTAAAAAGCCACTGATGGCCTTAGATGTTAAAGATGGCAAGGAAAAAAAAAATCCTGATGTGCTACATTTAAATAACTTTCTCTACCTTCTATCGCTTATTAGTGGGTATGCAAACTATTCTTACTAAAGTTTATTTTTCTATCTACTTCATTTTAATCCAAATAAACCTTTGCAGAAATTGCTACATTACACATTTCATTATAGATACAAAGAGAACAGTGATAGTCAACTGTTTAAGAACTGCACACTTAAAATTCTTAAAATTCCATACAGTTTCCATGCAATTGCGAGAAACAACTGAATGTTGAAAGGTCTTTATACAAAATTCCTTATAAATGAAGAGGACTTCAAAGGGTATTCCCAGAAAATTTAAGATGTACATTTTATTTGTCATGTAAATATCATTAATATATGGTATTTTAATAAAAATCATTAGAGCCAGTTTTTAGAAAATCAAAATTTTCGAAAAACCGTTCCATGTAAAGGGTAGTTTGGGGTGGGGGGATTTTCTTAAAAATCTTTGTGTCACATCTTCAGAAGATATTGAACCTAAGCAACAAGTTTGGTGTTTATGTGACTTTTTTTGTTTTTGAGTTAGCTGTTCTCTCTCTCTTGCGCGCACGCGCACACACACACACACGGATCTTTTCCAAAATGCAGAGATACACTCTCTCTATCCTTCTCTTCTGCTTTCTCTTTTTTTGTTTGAGAAATGTTTAATACCTGCTCTTACTTCATACAGCAACACAGACAGTGACACTGGTGATACATAAAATGTTAATTGGGAAAGGAAATTTAGGAAGGGAAGATTCCAGGGCTAAGTACCTCCCTAGCATTTGCCACATATAAGGACTGAGGAAACCCTTGAAAAAAAAACCTCATTCAGGAAGGACGATCCTGGCAGGATTTGAACCACAGACCGTTCACAAGTCTGTGTCTTAATGACCTCTGCCACCTGTTTTTTCTCTCCTCCATTTCTCATCTTCTCCCTCCATTGTTCCCCTCTACACTCTATGAAACTTAAATAGCATGCAATGTTTTAAAAACACAATAAAATTTCCCTTTTTGAGGTGTTAAAATATATAGAAGGTTAGACAGTACACAACTGATGCTTCTTCCATATGGTTACTATGCAATCTGAATTATACTGTTTCTTGGGGTTAAAGGTTAATTGTTAATGATTAAGAAAATTCTTGATATGCCACACTTGCAGGACTTTCTTGATGAACTACAATTTACTTTCATAGCTATTCAGCAAGTTATTTGTAAAATATTTTTATTTTTCTATGTTTGATTAATTATTACGATAAATATTTGCCAATATAGTTCCATTACACATTGTTATAGCTGCATAGAAGCATGCAGAATGCTAATATGACAGCCAAATGTTTAAACAAAAGATCACTATAATCATGAAAGCTGAACTTGATATTTTGAACACCTTTTTTTAAGGCCTGATGAGAAATGAAGAGCAACATGACATTTCAAAAGTGTGTAGCTTCAAATACTGGAAAATTCCAAACACTGCATCCAGTAAACAGCTAAAGTTGCAAAATAAAAGTTATTTACCACAAAATATTTTACAATTTTTCTGAAGTAAGTTTTTGTCCACCTCTTATGACTACTGTATTATACAGAATTCAATCATGAAAGGGTCTTCACAAGCTATTCACAGAAAATTCAAGTATACATTTTACTCCTCCTGCCAATATATGAAACACATGTTATCTTAATAAAAAATATTAGAACCGTTTTTGAGAAAATAAAAAATAACAAAACTTTTTCTATAAAAGGTTGTTGGTAGAGAAAATAGGAACAAGGATGGAAAGGAGCAAGCTATGGATTCATTCTGGTAACACCAATGCCGTTAAAGATTGGAGGAATTAAAATGGATCCAGGCCCAACACTGTGACAGGCAAGATGCTGGAAACTATTACCAACAAAGTAACGGAAATAAGGAATACCACATGGACAAAAACACTGATAGTAAACTGTAAGAGATGAAATCGCTCTTAGGCAATTTTGAAGGAGAGGTAAAGACTGAGATAGAGTGCAGGAAAAGACTAACATGATTGAAAAATAGGAGGAAGGAAATAGGAAGTTAAATCTAATAATTTTGATGTGTAAGACAGAAAAGAAAAACAAGTTTGGCAGGACGATGAAGACCTTATATAACAGAAACAACAATTAAAAGACCATAGGATAGGAGATTGTTGATTGTTGGAGAGGGCACAGACTGAGACCTATAATTGTTAAAATGTATTTCAAATGGGAGATGCTAAGAAATAGCAGGAAGTTAAAAGGCACAAGAATCTTCATAGAACAAGATTTAAAGGAAATCCAAGATAAGTGTGTTCGAAAGAGGGTGCCAAATGCAAAAGGATGAAAAATGGCAGATGAATGGGAAAGAAATTTATTTATCTAGGGACAAGATTAAGTTGAATGGAAGTTGGAATGAACAAACAAACAAAAAAAAAATGGCAATAGCCAATGGAAAAACAGCTATGAGTGTTGTAACACAATGTTTGAGAAAAATACCAAATATAAGAGTTAATTGGTTAGATAGAACCTTTACAGCCACAGGTGATGCCAGAATGTTATATGGAGTGGAAATATGGGCTGTAGAAGATGCCTGGATAAAGTAAAAAAATCAACAGAGCCTTTTGCAAAATCGTTTTGGGTTTACCGCCAGCATCGCCGAATGGGCTAGTGCAGCTACAGCGGTAGATATTCCAGTAAGAATAAAATTATTACAAGAATTATGAAATACCTATATAGAATTTCTGGAGTCTGGTGCCAGCACAGAAGGAGAGGGTTGTGTGACGAGAGCAAACAAAGATGGAAGCAGGGGTGTGGAATTACAAACTTATAGAAGTAGAACAGGTAGCTACAGATGAAGGAAAATAACAAACAATGGAAAGATAAAGCTTAAGTTGAGTGCATGGATGATTATTATAACAACAATATTGTTAATCATTGGGGGAGTGGAGCAAAATACAGGACTAGCAGACTTGCACAAGCTGATGGAAACGATAAAGGAATTAGGAAAACAATTAGGCAAAAAAATGGACTACACTAAGCAGCTGAAAGATGCAATAAAACTACAGAGAGATGAGCTGGACAGCAGATAGCACATTGCAGGAGAAGAATTGCAACAGTAACACAAAGGTATGAAACAGGAAAGTGGAGGAAAAACTGCATAATTTTCGGAACGAGAGAAGACAATAGAAGTTTGGAGGAAATAGTATATGAAATCATAGAAGAAGGGCTCTGAATAAGAATACACAGCTGGGAAATAGAGGAAATGTTCAAAATAGGAAAAAGAGGATGAAGACCAAGGCCAATAATTATAAAAATAATGACGATGGGACAAAATGGGAAATATTAAGAAATGCAAGAAAACTTAAAGGCAGACAAATTTTTATTGAGGACTATGCTAGAGAAGAACAGGAATTAAAAAAAGAATTAATATGGAAGATGAAAGAAGCTAGGACAGACGGGAAAAAGGCATTCATAAAAGCACTACAACTATTCGTAGAAGATGAAAAGTGGAGTATGAACATAAGGAGGAACGAATGCAGAAAAATTTACGAGAATCAACAAGAAAACATGCAAACATCGGAAGATGCAGGCCAACAAACTAGGCGAGGGGAAGCGGCCACAGCTGAAACAGCAAACTGGGGAAATGAGGAGGGATACCATGACCAACAAAGAAGGGAGAAAATTCAAGAACTAACAGGAGAAAGACGTGAGGAAAGGACAGAGGACCAAGAGGGGGAAGAGGCCAACACTGACATGCTTGACAACCTTGATGAATGAAGGAACAGCAACAGCAAAGGTGGAGGCAAAAGGAGAGTAGGAGTGCGGGGAGGGGCAAAAAGCAAGTAATAAGTGGGGAAATAATACATGTGGAAAGTTTAAGGCAGGAGGAGATAGCGAAAAGTAGGTGGTTGGAAATAATATTGGAGGAATGCAGGATCATCCAAACAGGAGAGGAAAGTGAAGAAAGTCAAACAGCACACAGAAATACAAGACACAGGAAAGCAATGGAAAAATTTAAATTACCAAATAAACCGAAAAACAATTAGGGAAAGAGGCTAAAAATTATGATCTGGGATGTAGAAGGGTTAAAAAACAAGATATATAATGGTGAAATGGAAAATTCAATGAGAAATATGGACATTGTAGGTGAAGCAGAGACATGGTTAGGAGAAAAAAAAAAAATCTGATGTGTTACACTCACATGACTTTCTCTACTCTTTTACAAACTATTTTTACAAACTCTTATTCTCCATCTTTTCATATTAATCGAGATAAACATTTGCAGAAACGATCTTTTGACATGCAAAGAGAATTACATTTTACACATAGCGACCAGTTCTAAAAATATTTGATTATAGCTTAAGGCCTACTATGTTCCCCATGTTTTGTATTTGCAAGGGCCATATAGAAATACAGTAGCCTTTAAGCATAAACATATCTCTTAATAGCTGGTTGCTGTGTGCAGCACCATTCTCTTTGCCACAGATTAATACTCCTTGCATATCCAAGACAAAAAAATGAATAATGAATTCCCATTTGAGAAAATAAGTATTGAAAAATTTAAGGGAATAACAAGCAATATCTCGAAAATGGTTCACTCAACAACAAAAATGTATATGACATAAATTGTGTATTTTAACGCAATCTACATTTTTTGTGTAGTAAAAGTTTGTTTATAGTTTACCAGTTATGCAAAAGTCGTTAACAATGAAGAATACTTTTGGGGACATTCCCAGAAAATTCGAGATATACATTTCATTTGTCATGAAAATATCTTAAACATATTATATTTTAATCAAAATCGTTAGAGCCATTTTTGAGAAAATTAAAATTTTCAAAAAATGTTCCATGTGAAGGGTAATCTGGGGTGGGGGATTTTATTGAAAACCTTTGTGTCGCATCTCTGGAAGATACTGAACCTAAATACCAAGTTTGGTGTTTATCCAACTGTTTGTTTCTGAGTTATGCTGTTCACAGACGCACACATGGACATGTTTCCAAAAATGCTTTTTTTGGATTCAGGCGGTCTCAAAACATATATTTCCGGTGAAATCTCGGTATCAAATTTTTGGGTGGAATACAATATTTCTCCTACTTACTATATGTAGTAGAGAAAGTGAAAATCAATAGAGAGAAAAGATTTCAAATCTGTAAAAGAAAAATGCAAGTAAAAGATATGATGGGGGAGACCATGAGGAGAAATAGGTCTGTTTACAAGAAAAGACATGGATATTATTGATGCAGAGTTATCAGAGAATAGGAACAACAGACCATTGTGACTGATAATTATGCAAATAAATGGGGCAAAAGTAGAATAGGGATAGAGGTAGCTTATAACCCACCAGAAACATCATATTTTTATGGCAACAAAATATATATATGATTAGAAGAGGAAATAGAAGAAATTAGGTATAAATTGCCTGAGGTAGAGTTTATTGTGATGGGAGATTTTAATGCTAGGGTAAGAGAGGTAAGTAGTAGATTAGTAGGAAAAGACTTCGAAGAGGGAAAGAAGAGGTAAGAACCAGAAAAAGCAGAGATAGAGCAATAGAGGAGAGAAAAAAATCTATCACAATTCTGTGAGGTAAACAATTCATTAATCTGTAATGGAATAGAAGAAGAGAACGGGGAAGGAGAATTCACTTTTGCAAATGTTAACGGTCAGAATGTGATAATATTATACTGTGTGACATAAAAGTCAGTTGACAAATGGGAAAAAACTTTTTTCCTTAAGTAAACTTTTGTATAATGTATTATTGGACAATTTGGGAATTTTTACTTATTTATCATTATTTCTGTTTTATACAGTTGGTTTACGTCAAATATAGGTGAAATAAATTATTTCTTAACGTTAATTTGTGTTTTATACAGTACATTAAATTTCTGTTACAGTATGTTCACTGCCGGAGATGTTCAAAATGCTGTCCATTTACCTGAAGACAGTGCCTCACTCTATCTTGACATTCTTCTGTCACTCTTAAAAGTGTTGCAGGTGGGATATTCTGAATAGTATAGGTGATCCTTTGTTTTAACTCTTTGTCTGAAAAACATTCTGCCTTACATACACCCACAGAAAAAAATCAAGCGGTGAGAGTTCTGGTGAGCCTGGAGGCCATGCCTGAGGTCCGCCTCATCCAATCCATTGCACACCGAACATCTCATTTGCTATCTGGCGAGCAGTCAGAGCATAGTGTGCTGTGGCCCCTCTTATTGAAACCACATGTTTAACAGTTGATTGAGTGGCACACCATCCAGGAACTCCTATAGTGATGTCCAGCAATTCCCCATACGAGTGCGGTTTACATTTCCATAAAAAAAATTTGGTCCAACAACCATATTGCCAATTATTCCACACCAGACCGTAAATTTTGGAACACCGGGTCATTTGATTCTCGCATCCAATTTGGGTTTTCTCTGGACTGTGCATTTTGTGTATGAGCATACCCATTCATAAAGAATAGGCATTTGTCACCAAACAGGACATGCTGAAGGAAGAATCAATTATCACGCAAACGCTGCGTGATCCAGTTGCAATATATTTTCCTCTTGAGTCAATCCTCTTCCTGCATTGTGTGTACATGCTGTAATTTTTAGGAGTGTAAACGTGCTGATTTTAGTATTCTGCATACAGATTCTCTATTGATACCACTTTCTCAAGCCAGATAGTGCACTGAACTTTTAGGGTTGGTTGCCATCTTTGCAATCATATTTATAGTATTCTGTTCATTGACAGCAGATTTGGAACGACCACTTTGCTTCTTGTCGAGTACACTGAAAGTTGTCTTGAATTTATGCAATAATTTGGCAGCATTCTGGTAACATGATTTTGGAATGTCTGAATGATAGTGATGAAACTCATCTGCAGTTTCTCTTACTGTTGTATGGTTTTCCGCACAGAGAAGTACTAGCTCCACTGACTTCAAGACTCAACATTATCTTTCTTCAATTCTCAATGAATGTAAATTTCTCAATTGGAAACAATCTGTTTTTAATTCATTCCCAACTCAACAGTTTCGAACAAACTAAACAAAACACAAAAGTAATTATATATTGTTGTTTACCATGGCCTACTTCAACTTCTAATTCTTTTAATCAACAGAAACTAACTTAGAAAACCATGAAAGATAAAAGTTGGAGAATTCCTAGGGTATAAAGAGGAAATAAGTAAATAATAGAAGTTACATAATGATAAATAAGTAAATAATTTCAAAACTGTACAATAATACATTATCCAGTTAACAACATACTCCAATATACTTAGATAAGGAATTTTTTTCCCATTTGTCAACTGACTTTTGTATCACACAGTATGTTATGTAGTGGGAAAATAGAGAAGATCACAAAATTTAAAATAAAAAATGAGATAGTAAACAGTAGTCACTTTCCACTAGTTATGAAAATAAAGGTAGGAGAGCAAGTAGTAAATAAAAAAGAGGTAATAAGATAAAGAGAAAAACATCATTTAAATGTAAGGAGGAGCTAAAAGAAAATTTCACAAAAGAGTTGAATTCAAACGTAGGCAGATCGTAGAATGCGGAGTAATTATATTAATGGGGCAAAATAAAAAAAAGCTCTAGAGCTACTAAAATTACTAGTAAGGAGAACAGGGACAGGGATGGAATTAAAACAAGAAAAGGTACAAATGAACAGGGGTTGGTTTGTTGAAGATTGAGGAACAGCAAACAAACAAACAAAAGAAGAAGAAGAAGAAGAAGAAGAAGAAGAAGAAGAAGAAGAAGAAGAAGAAGAAGAAGAAGAAGAAGAAGAAGAAGAAGAAGAAGAAGAAGAGAGGTATCTAAACAACTTGTCAAGTGGAGGTGTTCAAAAAAGGAACTCAATAGGCAAGATTTGATATCTAAATGGGGATATACATGTTTGTTAGAGGCAAAGAAGAAAGAATGGCAAGAAAATATACAAAAGAAATTAAAGAAAGCAATAGAAGGAAAAGAAAAGAAAAAATCTGATGTGTTACACTCACATGACTTTCTCTACTCTTGTACAAACTATTTTTACAAAATCTTATTCTCCATCTATTTCATATTAATCGAGATAAACATTTGCAGAAATGATCTTTTGACATGCAAAGAGAATTACATTTTACACATAGCGACCAGTTCTAAAAATATTTGACTATAGCTTAAGGCCTACTATGTTCCCCTTGTTTTGTATTTGCAACGACAATATAAAAATACAGTAGCCTTTAAGTATAGACATATCTCTTAATAGCTGGTTGCTATGCACAGCACCATTCTCTTTGCCACAGATTAATACTCTTTGCATATCCAAGACAAAAAAAATTAATAATGAATTCCTATTTGAGAAAATAAGTATTGAAAAATTTAAGGGAGTAACAAGCAATATCTCTAAATTGGTTCACTCAACAAAAAAAAGTATATGACATAAATTGTGTATTTTAATGCAATCTGCATTTTTTGTGTAGTAAAATTTTGTCTATCTTTTATGATTTACCAGTTATGCAAAAGTTGTTCACAATGAAAAATACTTTTGGAGACATTCCCAGAAAATTCAAGATATAAATTTTATTTGTCATGAAAATATCTTAAATATATGATATTTTAATCAAAATCGTTAGAGCCATTTTTGAGAAAATTAAAATTTTCGAAAAATGTTCCATGTAAAGGGTAACCTGGGGTGGGGGGATTTTATTGAAAACCTTCGTGTTGCATCTTTGGAAGATACTGAACCTAAATACTAAGTTTGGTGTGTTGTATCCGACTGTTCGTTTCTGAGTTATGCTCTCTCTCTCTCTCACGCACGCGCACGCACACACACTCTCTCTTTATTTGGATTAAGGGAGTCTCAAAACATGTATTTCCGATGAAATCTCGGTATCAAATTTTTGGGTGGAATACAATACTTCCCCTTCTTACTATACGTAGTAGAGAAAGTAAAAATATGGGAAATAGTGAGAAGGGTGAAGAAGCAAGGAGAAGAACAAATCAAATCACACCACCTGAATGGGTAGAATACTTCAGAAGATTAATCAGGGAGGAGAAAAAGATAGGATTGGAACCAATAAAACTACAGAAAAGGGAATAAGTGACAATTTTATAAAAGAAATTAAGAACATTTATAAAGATGTAAAACTCTGCATAAGATGTGAGAAAAATGACATTACAGAGATGATACAACATAAAATAGAACTAAGACAGGGATGCCAGCTAAGCCCCATTCTATTTAATATATTTATAGATAATATACTGCAAAGAATAAAAGAAAGAAATCAGCACTGTCCGGTAACAGAGAATAAAGAGATACCAGATTTATTATAAGCAGATGACCTTATGACAGGGGCTATATCGGCAATAGGACTAAAGGGAACAATTAATGAAATTAAATCTTTTTTCAAAGAATGGGGAATTAAAGTAAATACAAATAAATCCAAAGTTCTGGTATTTAAAAGAGAAAGCAAACTAAAAACATCCGATGTGTTACACTAACATGACTTTCCCTACTCTTGTACAAACTGTTTTTACAAACACTTATTCTCCACCTACTTCATGTTAATCGAGATAAACATTTGCAGAAAATATCCTATTGCTAATTTTCTTGTACGTGCAAGGGGAATATGGAAATGCAATAGGCTTTAAGCGATAGTCATATCTTTTAAGAGCTGGTTGCTATGTGGAGCATTCCATTCTCTTTGCATGTCCAGGACAATAATTAAAAAAAAAAAAAAATCCCAATTTGAGAAAAAGTATAAATATTGGAAAATTCAAACAAATAACAAGAAATATCTCGGAAATGGTTCACTCAACAGAAAAATGCATAAGACATAAATTATATGTTTAACGAGATCTACATTTTTTCCTGTAGTAAAATGTTGTCTATCTCTTATGATTTACCAATTATGCAAAAGTCATTCAGAATAAAGAAGACTTTTGGGGACATTCCCAGAAAATTCATGATATACATTTCATTTGCCATGAAAGTATCTTAAACTTCTGATATTTTAATCAAAATTGGTTTTGGTCGAGCTATTTTTGAGAAAAACAAAATTTTCAAAAAATGTTCCATGTAAAGGGTAGTCTGGGTTGAGGAGGATTTTCTTGAAAATCTTTGTGTCGCATCTTTGAAAGATACTCAATCTAAATACCAAGTTTGGTATTTATCCGACTTTTTGTTTTTGAGTTTCGCTGTTCACAGACACAGAGATACACGTGGATCATTTTCTAAAAATGCTTCCTTTTTTATTCAGGGGATTTCAAAACTTGTATTTCTGTGAAATCTCAATATAAAATTTTTGGGTGGAATGCAATACTTGCCCCACTTGCTGTACATAGTAGAGAAAGTAAAAAAGAGGAAAAGTGGTTTTTGGGTGGCCACAAACTACAGCTTGACAAAGAATTTTATTATTTAGGAGTAAGGATGAGTAGCAATGGAGAATGGAGGGCCACAGCCAAAAGATGATGGCTAAAGGGAAGGTGGCCATGACAGGAATAAGGATATGTAAATATAAATTAGAAATGTCATCTAAATGGTTAGAAAGAATGTATGAGGCATTCGTAGAATCAAGAATGATGTTCGAAGGGGGGGGGGGTTTCAGAAACAAGCAAAACAATTGATCACAAATATAGAATGTTTTGTAAAGAATTACTATATCTACCAAGGCAGCATAGGGGAGGTAGTTTTAGTTGGAATTGGAAAGAAAATAGAAAGTTTCGCTGTTCACAGACACAGAGATACACATGGATCATTTTCTAAAAATGCTTCCTTTTTTATTCAGGGGATTTCAAAACTTGTATTTCTGTGAAATCTCAATATAAAATTTTTGGGTGGAATGCAATACTTGCCCCACTTGCTGTACATAGTAGAGAAAGTAAAAAAGAGGAAAAGTGGTTTTTGGGTGGCCACAAACTACAGCTTGACAAAGAATTTTATTATTTAGGAGTAAGGATGAGTAGCAATGGAGAATGGAGGGCCACAGCCAAAAGATGATGGCTAAAGGGAAGGTGGCCATGACAGGAATAAGGATATGTAAATATAAATTAGAAATGTCATCTAAATGGTTAGAAAGAATGTATGAGGCATTCGTAGAATCAAGAATGATGTTCGAAGGGGGGGGGGGGTTTCAGAAACAAGCAAAACAATTGATCACAAATATACAATGTTTTGTAAAGAATTACTATATCTACCAAGGCAGCATAGGGGAGGTAGTTTTAGTTGGAATTGGAAAGAAAATGGAGAGAAAGGTTAATAATACTAGAAAGAATTTTAAAATTCTGGTTTACATGTTTAATAAAGGGGGAGGGAAAAATTTTAAAGACGTGCATGAATCACCAAAGGTGTATGACAAACAAGGATAATTGGTGGACAGGAATGGAAAAAAAATTCTGATGTAATGTACTCACATGACTTTCTCTACTCTTGTACAAACTATTTTTACAATTGCTTATTCTCCATCTACTTCATGTTAATCGAGATAAACATTTGCAGGAACTATCTTATTGCTAATTTTCTTGTAGGTGCAAGAGGAATATTGTAGGCTTTACGTGATAGTCAAATCTTTTTAAGAGCTGCTTGCTATGTGAAGCACTCCATTCTCTTTGCATGTCAAGGACATAAAAAATGAATAACGAATTCCCATTTGAGAAATTATTGGAAAATTGAAACAAATAACAAGGAATATCTCGGAAATGGTTCACTTGACAAAAAAAAAGTATGACATAAATTGTGTGTTTTAATGAGATCTACATTTTTTTTATGTAGTAAAATTTTGTCTATCTCTTACAGTTTACCAGTTATGCAAAAGTGATTCAGAATGAAGAGGATTTTTGGGGACATTCCAGAAAATTCAAGATATACATTTCACTTGCCACAAAAATATCTTAAACATATGATATTTTAATCAAAATCATTACAGCCATTTTTGAGAAAATCTAAATTTTCAAAAAATGTTCCATGTAAAGGGCAGTCTTGGGTGGTGGGATTTTCTTAAAAATCCTCTATGTTGCATCCATGGAAGACACTAAACTCAAATACCAAGTTTGGTATTTATTTGACTGTTCATTTTTGAGTTATGCTGTTCACAAACAGAAAGACACATACACATGGACATGTTTCCAAAAATGTTTAATTTTAATTCAGGGCACCTCAAAACATGTATTTCTGGTGAAATCTCAGTATCAAATTTTTCGGTGGAATACAATACGTCCCCTACTTACTATACGTAGTACAGAAAGTAAATATCATTAAAACATAGGAATGGAGGATACATGGAGGTTAGGGGAGAGAAATATAAATGGATTTTGGATGGCAGTAAGAACTAGAATGGAAGACATAAAAAGACAAATGCAGGAGATATGGGAAAGTTTAGAAGATAAAAAATCATTAAGTTTCTATAACATAATAAATGGAGAATGGAGAAGAAAAGGGTATGTTGACCAATATAATAAGACATGAAAAGGAAGGATTAGCATGATGAGAACGGGATCAATGTTACTTATAAGGGTTATGAGGAAGTGGAAAAGGAATATGCAATTATGTGGTGGAAGTGAAAGTATACAGCACTACTTGATTGGATGTAAAGAAATAAATTATATGGAGGGGAAAAGTATGGGAAAAACTGGACAGAAAAATATTAACTATAAAAATGCTGACAGGAAAAGAAGAAAAGAAAATTAGAGATATGGGGAAGTTTTTAGGGAAAGTAAAAGAAAAGTGGATTAGAAAACTAAGAGATGCAAGGAAAGGACAACAAAGGTGAGGGGGAGAGGAATGACTAAAGGACTACTCAGTGAGCTACAAGGCCAGGAAGACAAGTAAACTGAGTAGCACAAAATAGGCTTAGAGACCAGATAATTTGTACATGGGTATAGTTAGTTCCAGAAATAAAATATATTGTATAATTTAAAATAAAGAGAGTTGAGGGTTGTTACACTACATCACTAAAATATTCTTACTTGAACGCGTTTCGGGAGACGGCTTGTTCCCATCATCAGCATGTTCTCAACTTGTCTCCCGAAACGTGTTCAAGAAAGAATATTTTAGTGATGTAGTGTAACAACCCTCAACTCTCTTTATTTTAAATTATGACACATCACTGTTACTAGCTTCTAAATCTTCAAAATTAGTCAATATATTGTATAAATCCTGTAAATTAAGTTGTACAAATAAACTCAATTCAATTCATTCATATAGAACTTACACACTGGAAGGCAGTGATATTATTAAAGAATGCTTTCATATCCAAGAGAAATGTTAAACGAAAAGGATCATGCTTCCTCTAAATTCAGAAAGTTATCCAACAGATAGGAAAGTGAGAGTAATGGATTAATAGAGAGTATCAAACAAAGGCTTCTGGAAAGAAGTAAATCTGAGACTAAATGACATTGAGAGGCAAGAAATATTTCTGGTATGAGAGAAAAGGGTTCTTTGAGGCTCTATAGGGAAACAAAAACAGTATTGGACAGGGAAAACTATATAGAGAACTTGCGATGCAGGTAGAGAAGGTTTGGTTGGGCAAGAACAGGAGTCATGAATTTTAAAGGGTCTAAGAGATGACAAGGATTTATTGAAATGTCCAATGTATTGAGAAGTAAATGTTGCTTTTCATTGTGTATTATACTGCAATCAAACTAGGCATGGCAACAAAAATGGAATCATTTAGATGGGGATATTTTAACCGTAAAAGGAGAAAAAAAAATATAAAGAGCGAAGGAAACTATGTGGATAAAGTAAAAAGCAAACAGGCAAAAATGGTAAAGAGGGAGCGTGATGGAAGGGGAATATTAGAAGAAGAATAGGGTGGTTAAATACACAGCTGAAGTTTGTTTACATTTTTGTAGGGACCTAAGGATTTGGACGTGAAGTCCTTTTCATTCTGAATTACTTTTGTATAATTGGTAAATCGTAAGAGATAAACAAAATCGTACTACACAGAAAATGTAGATCTCGCTAAAGCATGAGTTAACGAGTTCCGAGATAGCGACTTGCTCTTAAAAAATGTATCGTCCTACCTAGTGCATTCTAGTACGAAATGTGTAAATGTTTCTAAGAATAGTTTGTAAAAGAGCGAGTAGAGAAAGTCGTGTGAGTGCAACACAATATTTTTTTTTAAAATAGGGCTCAGCGTACATGGCTTTTGTGTGTAGCTAACAGGAAATTGATGAAGGCGTATTGAATGACTCGTACTTAAATGTCTGCATTAGTACCTTATGTAAAGGATTATCATTCCTGGATTAGGCAATCAAGTGGGATAGGATGATCATTCAAGTTGTGTTCAATCTTTTAAGCATACAAGAGACGTTAGGCATGTAGAGGATACTGGTAGTGAGTTTCAGGTTACCTGTGGTATTCCACTTATCTGTAAGTTAGTGAGGTGTAGTTGGCAGCACTTCTGTTTGGACTGTAACGTGCTGACCCAGTTAATGTGTTAACAAAAAGACAATAACTGTATAACCTTATAATTCTGTAATAAGAATCTAATAATTCATCTTACCTCACAATGGAATACAAAATATGTACATTATTTACACTGGTTTGAAATACATACCTTTATTGGTTTTAATGCCAACACTTTACCTTCCATCTTGTTAAGTAGTCATTACATCACTTAAGCTTTGAAACTATACATATATCACTTCACTATGTGCATTGTCTCCATAGTTTTTAATACTGTAAGAATTGGCTCAGCATCTGGTTCATCATCACTTTTATCCCACACTGATGCTTCTTCTATCATCTGTTTAAATACTTCATCTATTGTCACAGTTTCACACACTGGAATTTCACTGTTAACATTTACATGCATTTTCACACTTGGAAAACTCATCTTTTAGCATGACATCATCACCAAGAACTCAACAAAAGCCAACTTTATTGAAGCAGTTCTGAATCATATCTTGTATCACAGAATCCCAGGTAGACGAAATGCATGGCATCTAAGATGGTGATTTTTCTTGTCAATTCCAGTGCAACCAACCTTCTCAGGAGCAGCCTTTTACGATATGTTTGCTTCATGCACCGTATTGTATCGTGATCTATAGGTTATAGCTTACTCGGGCAGCTTTCTAGAAGAAAAATGATCTTTAGCTTCTTATATTTGAAACAACTGGTGGATGAGTGGCACACTAATCAATGATAAGTACAATTTTCTTATGGCCATTCTTGCATCTCATGCACAAAAGAAATTTTCAAACACTGCAGAAGTTATCCAGGCTTTTGAGTTGGAAGTGTACTTAAATGGAAAAGATTGCAAATTCTTGAAGCATTGCAGAATGCATGCTTTTCCAATAACCACCAGTATCTATTTTTCCATTCTACTTTCATAACAGTACAACAGAACTGTAAGCCTCCCCTTGTTAAGTTTCCCATTGTGACAATTAGCGCCTTTAAAATCCATGGTTTTATCTGGCAGAACAGTATTTTGAAATGTGCTGATAAAGCAGAAAATCAAAGCCATAAATGGCACCTCGTGAGTAGGAATTTTCAGGCCATGAGAGAACTTGTGGAAGGGGATTGCTGCATTACTATTGCTGAGATTGCATCAGTGGTGGGTTTAAGTGCTGGAAGTGTCCTATCATTGTAACAGACACACTTGGACACAGCAAAATATCAACAGGGTGGGTTCCACGTCTTTTCACCGAGGCACAAAACAATATGCAGAGACATCTGTCAATGACTTCTAAATTACTTTGAAGAAGCGAAGGCTTTTTTGGACTGTATCATGACCTGCGACGAAAAATGGGTACATCACTAACCCCAAAGAATAAGAGAACGAGTATGGAGTGGAGGAAAGTTGGAGAGGAGGCACCAATCAAGGCCAAGAGTTGGCTGTTGGCCATGAAAGTTTTGGCAAATGTGTTTTGGGACTCAAAAGGTGTGTTACTCATTGGCGGCCTACATGATCTCCACAGCAAGAGGGCCTCTGGAGTGGCCTAATAGCCTGTAAGCCCTTAAAGTGGATCTTGAGTGGGTAGGTGGTGGATAGCTGAGACCTGACTACTGATACGTGGGACAGGCCTGTCTCTAAATAATCAACAGGAGATCATGAACCAACTTCCCAATCCTAAGGTGTTACGTGACCTGTGCTGAAGGGGTGCATGGAAGATGTGTCAATAATGGAGCCTCTGAGATACCTGATGGCCTCTCCAGCTAAATGAGGGAATTATAGAGGTTTTTAATTCCAAAAAACCAGAGGCCTTTTCAACAGGGGAGTGTGAGAGAACCAATAATAAAGTTGAGGTAGCTGGGGCCTCTAAAGGGCCCTGCCACCAAGATCATAGCAATGGAGACAGCAACTGTGACTCCCAGAAATGTGGAGAAGCAGCCTTGTCTCCAAAACCAGAAGTCCCGTACAGGGTATTATAATTAAAAGCGCAGTTGCTGGGGCCCTGATAGGAGACCTTGCTCTGCAGTGTGAACAAATGGAGGTGGGAACTGCGACTCCCAGAGATGTGGAGATGCAGCAGTCCACACCTCAAAGAAGGGGGATCAATTTCCCTGTTATCCCAGAGGACAAGATGTCTTTAGGAGAACTGGACTCTTTAACAGAAAAGATTTAAGTGGGGCAGGTTAAGCTATGGTGATTTCATTCATTCTTTCAGGCTAACTTGCAACACAGTTCGAGTTCTTTCTAGTAACGTAATGAGCAGGGTTAGGAAGTTCATGCATTTGCATATTTTTTTCAAAGCATGTTATTGATATGCTGATAAATTATTTTCATGAACTATGAATTTTCTAATGCTCTGAGTGATTTTTATTGGGCTTATAATTGCATATTTATGCTGTTTTAAGTAACTGCATCATATTTAGTAAATAGCGTGTTTATTTGGCATATTTTAGCACTTAAACGGGAAATATTTTTTAAAATGAGTTATTTTGGTTAAATGGTCAACTTCTTTTTCTGTGAATTGATGCTAACAAAAGGATCCCGTTTCACCCTCTGTCAATGTCACTGAGGCAAGTGATTCATGATCATTGATCACGTGAAGAGTGAGTGATGCAATGCTGGTAAGAATCATGTGTCTTGGAAGATAGGGAAATCCCCGCTGTACTGGAGAATAGATTAAGCAATAAGGCAGTGTGTTGATCGAGCAGCCACTGCAGCCATGAGCCGTTTGTTTGCGACAATTGATGAGGTGGTATGAATACATACCGATTAAAAACGCCGAAGGTGAAACCAAGTAATGCGAGCAGACTTAAGAGTTTACAAAGTGAATTTTCTAGTGATCTTATTAGTACAGATGGTAGAGTCTTATACTGTAAGGCATGTGAAAAAAATATTGGGTGTGAAAAACAGTTTCAGGTCGTTCAACATACTAATACTGCAAAGCACAGGGAAATGATTGTGAAAAAAAGTGACAGAAGTGAAAGTGTCCAACGTCTACTAGTCGAATGTATGGGAAGTAGAGTTACACAGTTTTCATATGACCTTTGTGAAGCATTCCTAGCAGCTGACATACCTTTATGGAAAATAAATAACCCAATTTTGCGTACTTTTTTTAGAAAAGTACACCAAGCAACACGTGCCTGACCAAAGTACCTTACGTAAAACATACACCCCTTGTTGTTACAACAATGTAATGTCTACCTTGCAAACTAAGTGAGCAAATGAGTTTCTCTGGATCTCAATAGATGAAACAACTGATGTAGAAGGACGTTTCATTGCAAATTTAATAGTTGGTGTTCTAAATCAGCAAGAGGCAGGTGTGCCCTATCTCTTAACTTGCTCTCAGTTAGAAGTTACTAACAGTGTATCAGTGAGTCAACTTGTGATTGACTCTATGAAATTAATATGGCCTGGTGATATAAAATATGACAATGTACTTTTGTTATTAACTGATGCAGCAAGCTATACGATCAAAGCAGGGAAAACACTAAGAGAATTTTTTCCTAAGAGCATTCATTTAACTTGTCTTATTCATGCCCTTCATCGCATTGCAGAAACAATTAGGTTATGTTTTGCTAAAGTAGATAAGTTAATCTCTAATGTGAAAAAAGTGTTTCTTAAATCTGCATCTAGGGTCCAGCTGATCAAAAAGACGGCGCCTAATATTCCACTACCACCTGAACCTGTTTTAACCCCTTGGGGGAGTTGGATAACAGCTACATTGTATTATGCTAAACATTTAGCGTCAGTCAGAAGAGTTATTAATTTATTAGAATCAGATGATGCTGTTTCAATTCATATAGCACAGAATGTTCTCTCAGATGAAGAGCTTGAAGGAAATCTTGCCTTTATATTAACACATTTTTCCAATATGCCTACAGCAATTAAATCCCTGGAAACAACAGGTCTTCCCTTAAATCAGCCATTAAATGTATTTGATACTACCATTTCTGGTTTGGTATCCATTCCAGATAATGTAGCGCAGAAAATAAAAGACAAAGTAAATTATGTTCTTTTAAGAAACCCTGGGTATAAACAAATCTCCAAAATACGAGACATTCTTGGAGGAAAGCCCTTAGGGATACCTGAAGACTTGCCTCTTTCTGTGGAACAACTATCAACTTTTAAGTATGCACCAATATCCTCATGTGACGTTGAAACAAGTTTTTCAAGATACAAAAGTATATTGAGAGACAGCAGACGAAGATATACCATGGAAAGTCTCCGTCATGCAGTAGTGGTAAATTGTAATTCATCCCTCATTTTGGATGTGGAGTCATGTGCATCTACTTCTCAGCAATAAATGTAAGTTTGCATGTGCACATTGTCTTTAAATATAATAATTTTTAGGACATATTTTGGTGCATATTTTGCACATTTTAAGGGCATATTTGCATGCATATTACAAGAGTTTTTAGAGCATGAACTTCCTAACCCTGGTAATGAGTCATGATCTGAATGCCATCATAATTCAAGAACCTTGGCTTTGGCAGGGTCATATGTGACTAAATATAAAGGTTTTTACTATTTTAAGATTTGTATGAAACTCAGAGCATGTGTCTTGACAAGACTCAGTAACATAAGGGCTCTGTCACGCTTTCTTTCGAAAGATCTGGAGGCAGTCTTAGTGAGATATAAGGAGGGCAGAGTGCCGGTGGTATGCTCGGCCTATTTTCCATATGACTAAGGAATCTCCTCCTCTTCAGGAATTAAAAAATCTCATGCTTTATTGCAGAGACAGAAATCTCAACCTCTTGATTGGCTGTGACTCCAACATCCATCACAGCATTTGGGGTAGTATGGACATCAATGAGAGGGGGGAGATGCTGCTCAAGTATTTGAGCACAAGAGATCTTGTGATCTTGAACCAAGGGGATATTCTGTCTTTTGCGAATTATCAAAGGGAGGTGGTCCTAAACTTGTCACTAGCATCCTTTGGAATTCTAGAGGAAATCAAGGATTGGAGGTTTTGACTAATTTTGAAGATTTAGAAGCTAGTAACAGTGATGTGTCATAATTTAAAATAGAGAGTTGAGGGTTGTTACACTACATCACTATAACTTTCTTACTTGAACGCGTTTCGGGAGACGGCTTGTTCCCATCGTCAGCATTTTCTCTCAACTAAGAGAGAAAATGCTGACGATGGGAACAAGCCGTCTCCCGAAACGCGTTCAAGTAAGAATGTTATAGTGATGTAGTGTAACAACCCTCAACTCTCTATTTTAAATTGGAGGGTTTGTTTGGAACCTTCTCTGTCTGACCACAGACATATTTGCTTTGATCTTGAGGGAAAGGGAAAAGACCGCCTGTACAGGAACCGCAAGAGGACCAAATGGGACTTCTTTAAAGGGGACCTGAATGGCAGGCTTAAAAATGGACCCAAGATCAAGCAAGTAATGTGGAGGACCTGGAGTGGTACATGGGGTTTTTCACAAACACCATAGCCTCTGCTTAAAAAGAAACTGCCCCCTCATACATGAGGATCGGGCTAAACATAAACTTAGATGGAATTCTTTTTTTAAGATCCATCAAGAAAAAGACACACAGGCTCCATAATGATATATGGCCAATAAGTGTCAGGCAACCTGAGATGCTTAAAAATAAACTGCCCCCTCATACATGAGGTTCAGGCTAAACATAAACTTAGATGAAATTCTTTTTTAAGACCCATCAAGGAAAACGCACAGGCTCCATAATGATATATAGCCAATAAGTGTCAGGCAACCTAGGATTCCTATTAGAAGTGAAAGAAAGAATGTATAAAAAAAGAAATCAGGAAGACCTCAGAGGAATCTTGGAGGTACTTCTATGATAATATACAGAAGCAGTCGAGTGTTGCTCGCTTGCAGAAATTGCTGATCTCTGAAGATAGGGTCAGGTTGGCCTGGTGCTGATGCAGTCGGAGGGGGAGACCTTGAGGCCCATTTTCCGGAGACCTGCATAACAGATCAAAAACCAATGCAGGCCTTTGTGAGAAGGCTGGCTAATGGCCACCAAGATTATTACTTTTAAAAAAGTTAAATGGACCATTTTTTTTTTCTTTTGAGCCCTATAAAACCATAGGTGAGGATGTAGTCTTCCCAGATCTTCTGCAGGAGGGTTGGGAGATCATTTCTTCCCACCTGGGGAAGATATTTAGAACCTGTATTGCTATGAGGCATGTTTATCGCCTCTGGGGGCAGCCAAGTGGTGTTGATACCTAAGCCGGGTAGACAATCCTACTGCGGACCTAGGAATTTTTGCCCTATTATTCTAACAACTTTTCTGCTAAAGGCTCTGGAAAGATTGGTAGATATCTGAGGGATGGGGTACTGCTTGACAGTCCCATACACCCTCATCAGTATGCCTACTGATATGCCGGATAAATCCACGGAAACTGCACTCCCATCAGCTCTTGGTCAGATTGGAGAGGGTGCTGTGATGTGGGGAACTAGTCATGGCAGTTTTCCTGGACATTGAAGATACCTTCAATCATATGACTTTAGGCGCCATTAGGAAGTGTCTGGAGAGTAGGGGAGTCAGCCTGGTAGCCACGGACTGGAAAACCATCAGGCAGTAGTGACCCTGAGGAGTGAGTCCTTGAGGGTAACGATGCCCAAAGGCTGCCCACAAGGTGGAGTTTTGTTACCTACCCTGTGATGCCTGGTGGTGAATGAACTGCTGAACAGACTCAACAGAGGAGAAATTCATGCTTAAGGTTATGCTGATTATACCTTATAGCAAGTGGAAAATTCCTGAGTACTGTTTCAGAATTCATACAGGACTTCCTGCATGCTCTAAAGGATTGGTGTAAAGAAACAGACTTGTCTGTTAATCCAAACAAGACTGAAATAATGATCTTTACAAGAAGGAGGAGGCTGCCAGGTTTGGCTGAGTTCCACCTGTTTGCGAAGAAGTTGAAGCTTTCCGGAGCAGTTAAGTATCTTGGGATTATTCTGGATGCTGAGCTGAGCAAGAAAACACACGTAGATTATAAAGCGAAAGAATGCCTATAATGCTTCAAGGACTTGGCAGAGATCTATAGGACTGAGGTAGGGCCTGAGACCTAAGATGGTCAAATGGCTATACACCTTGGTTATTAAATCTTCAATATCTTATGAGGTGCTGGTTTGGTGGCCTGCCGCTCTTGTGAAGGCAGTTGCTGCTAGGCTTCATTCACTAAAAAGATTAGTAAATATAATAACAGGGGCAGTGAGGACTAGCCCAAAGTCTGCCTTAAAGAGCTTGGTAGACCTTCCCTCTTTGTACTTGTTTGTGAAGGAGGTTGCTAGGGTGAGTGCGCACTGTCTCTGAACTGTAGGCGAGTGGTGCTTTAAGCTACCCCATAAAGGACACTCACTGATCCTTTCTGGGCTTCAGCAGATGAGTTCTACACCCTGATGATAGGGGATTTTATGTGGACTAGATTTAATCTAAGTCCATCTTATACCAGCAGTAATACCTTCCAGGGAGGAGTGGGACTGACACAGGGTTTCTCCTGAAGACATGGGCCAGGATGTGGTTTACGGATGGTTCCCGCCTTGGGGGCAGGGACCCTAGAACCAGACTTATCATTCCCCTTGGTCATGTTGCCACAGGTTTTTAGGCTAAGGTATATGCAATCTTAGCTTGTGCTATGCATATTTATACTATGCCATACAGATGAGCGGAGGTGTACATCTGCTTGGATAGCATGTGAGCTTTGAAAGGCCTTAGGGCAGTTAAAACTAGATCTAGATTGGTGTGGCAATGTCAGAGGATGTTGGATAGACTCTGTACCAGCTGTCTGGTTACACTTCTTTGGGTTCCTGGACACAATGGTATTAGAGGAAATGAAATGGCAGAGACCCTTGCAAAGAGGGGATTAGGGCTTGATTTTATTGGGCCTGAGCCCTTCTGCGGTGTGTTGACTACAACTGTCACGTATGAGACAACCAAGCATATAGTGAGGGCTTATCTTGAAATCTGGAGTGAGCAAACCCCACCAGGCAGGCCCATGCCTTGATGTTGGGACCTGACTGGAAAATGGCGAGTTTCTAAACCCCTAATGGGGCTTAAACAAGACCCTTTATGTCGGAAATGTGTGAGGCATTTTGAGACCTCGCAGCATATACTATGCGAATGCAAAGGTTTCGAATGCATACATGCAGGGCCCTTCTTTTTTGGAACCTGAGGAGATAACAAGGGCAGGTATCAAGGGCATGGTCCATTTTATATGGACCATTAGGTTTGAGTAATGCCTAGGATAAGGGGCACAAATGACTCTAAGAGTCTATGTGCAGGCCTCTTTAAGAGGCCACTAAATGTTGTTCATCATCACCACAACCACCACCACCACCTATATGATAGAAGAAATTTTTTTTTATTTATTTATTTTTAATTTTTTTTATGGATGCTCTTTTAGCTACTATGGTTTATAGTTTCCCATTCTATATTGGGAGTGAAAGACCAAACATTTTGCTCAGAGGCCTCTTTATTAGGCTTGAGGTTCTTTTACGTGTCATAAATTTACGACATGGGACCACCGACTTTACTCCCTTCCGAAGGAAGGATTTTTATGACCAAAAACATCCATCATTTCCGCTGGGTTTGAACCTGTGACTTCAGGAACTAGAAGCTAGCATGGTACCCCTAGACCATTGACGTCAACATGAAGGGTGGTGAATGCCAGTAGTTGGACAAAGCCAAGACTGCTTATCAAACAAATGTCACTGGCAACCGATTTGCGATGTCCTCCCCCTGCACGACCATGCACAACCACATACAGCAGCATGTATTTCTGTTGAAGGAAACTAT
Source organism: Deroplatys truncata (assembly GCA_030765065.1). Taxonomy (NCBI): domain Eukaryota; kingdom Metazoa; phylum Arthropoda; class Insecta; order Mantodea; family Mantidae; genus Deroplatys; species Deroplatys truncata. The sequence continues at coordinate 47,944,130 of CM060984.1, read as the reverse complement.
GTAGAAAAAAATCCAATGTGATACACTCACATGACTTTCTCTACTCTCTATCTTTATTAGTGGATATACACACTATTATTACTGAAGCTTATTTTTCTATCTACTACATTTTAAACCAAATAAACCTTCGCAGAAACAGCTACATTCCACATTTCGTTATAGATATAAAGAGAACAGCAATAGTCAAATGTTTAAGAACTGGCCTTAAAATTCCATACTGTACAATCGCGAAAAACAACTGAATGTTAACAGGAAGAGAATGACCAAGTAATGAACAATTCAAACCATTACTAACAGATGTCTCAGAAAATCAGCTGGTCAAAAAATAACTTAAATTCATTACAAGGAGTGGTAAGCCTATAAGGTTGGCAGGGGATGCACAGTATGTACTTCTGAGAATTTTTAGCCAAATACGCTGTTGGGCAAAAAAGGTGCAACAATCCTAACAAATTTAGCTACAGTTGAAATGTGTTGTGATTTAGGCACTTTTCTAGAATTTGTTTTTATGAGCACTTTGCAAACAAGAATACAAAAACTTTTGGCTCTGGTGCATTTAGAAGGTTCTTGTCTGTTTTACAAAACTGTTACAATGCCTATCAAGCTTTACAAATCTGTGCTTTTCCACCATTCCAAAATTGTTGCGATTACACACAGAACACTGTTGTAACTGCAAACAAATATCACACAGTGAATGTTCACATGGGAACCTCATTAACGGTTAACTTTCACTTACCATTAAACATATATAAAACTCACCTCATGTATATACGATAGTTTGAAATTTATATAATGTATATGCAGGATGCAATTGAATTTGATATAATGTAGCAAGTGCGAGTGTGCATGTACTAAAAATTTGACATGTCCTACATCAATGTAGTTTGATTCAATGGATGGAATAAATAACTAAATTATTCTCTATAGTTTCGAGATTTTGTACCCTTAAAGATGGCTTTGAGCCCTGATGATTGTATAAAAGCTATTGCATTAATTGAAGATGGGGGCAGCTAGCTATAGCTATGCAGCAAGAGCTTTAGGAGCAACTCCCACAGTAATCTGCAAACTGTAAGACGATTTCGCAAACATAACACCTACAACAGGCTTCCTGAATCAGGTCTTTCGAGATATACTACATTGCAAAGGGATGACTGTTTTTTAACTTTGACAATTATAAGAGAGTTGAGGCCAAAAGATCCTCTGGAAAATGCTTGCAGTATTAACATCAATGAATGAATGTGCAGAAGAAGACTCAGAAAAGTAAACTCAAGGAGACCTGCAGCAGGACCACCACTAACTCCTCAACACCAAAGAGATTGTCTTCGTTTTGCTTGAGAGTACATGAACTGGACAATTGAGAAACTTTATACAGCTTGTCCAAATTCAACCTTAGGGCTCTAGATAGAAGAGGCAGGGTACGAAAGAGGAGGCTCAGTTATGGTGTGGGGTGTAAAACTCTTGGCACTTACATATGATAACAGTGTTATGTTGTACTAAACTTCCTTGAAACAGTGTACACTGTCCCATTTTCGAAGTGTGTTGTCTGGCACAACAATGTGTACATAGCTAGCAGTCTTTAAGCGATTGTAATTGAGAATGAGGCAAGCTGACTTCAAGTAGTGCTGAAGTCTCACAGGTGTTCCGTTGGCGAACAAATTTTGTGCCTGCTCTAGCATTTTAATTGGAAAAATTCACGCCAATTTATCATTTAAAAAAATGAACATAAATGGCTAGAAAATGGTGAGTGGAAGTCTTGTGAACATGATGATTATCATGACACAATAAATTATACATTCAAGGATAATTATGCCTATAATGCTCTGAAGAAAATTAATTTGGATAGTATCCTCTTGAAAGCTGTGACTCATATTTGACATCAGATACATACTGGCGATTTAGAAAGTTATCAGTGTCTTCATCTTGGATATGCATCAAAAAACAAAAAGCAAAAAAAACTTTTTCATATAATGACCTAAAATTTAGATCCATAATTCCAGTGCTAGATCACAATTTCAATGTAAATAAAACAAATCTGATGTGAAAAAATCACATGACTTTCTCTACCCTCTATCAATTATTAGTGGGTATACAAACTAGCTTTACTAAAGCTTGTTTTTATATCTACTTCATTTTAATCTAAATCAACTTTTGCAGAAATAGCTACTTGCACATTTTGTTATAGATATAAAGGGAACAGTGACAGTCAAATGTTTAAGAACTGGATGCTTTACACTGGCCTTAAAATTCCATACTAATTCAATGGAATCATGAAAAATAACAATGTTGACAGGACTTTAAATGAATGGCTAAGTATTGAACAATTTGAATCATTTAATAACGAATAGCTAGGGAACGCTGATGCCACAAAAAAGTTTATTTGCAATAAATTGGGTATTTTACAGAGATCTACATTACTTGCATAATATGCTTTCATCTATCACTTAACGTTTACCAGTTATACAAGGTTATACAAAACTCCTTCCGAATAAAGAGGAACTTCAAAGGCTATTCCCAGAAAATTCAAGATATGCATCTTGTTTATCATACAAACATCTTTAATGTATGGTATTTTAATTAAAATTGTTAGAGCCATTTTTCAGAAAATAAACAATTTTAAAAAATGCTCCATGTGAAGGGCGCGCACACACACAGAGAGAGAGAGACCTTTTCCTAAAAAACTTTTTTATTTAGGGGTCCTCAAAACATTTCTGGTAAAATCTCAGGATCAAATTTTTGGGTGGAATGCAACACTTTCTCTACCTATTAGGTATGTGGTAGAGAAAGTAAAAACATAGATAAACTAAAACAAAAAAAGACTGCTGTCAAAAGTCAGTATTCCAAAGTATCTGTGTCTTGGACTATGAAAAATAAAGATGAGGTATCTAATGAAGAATGGAAACTGCTGATAAGTGAAACAAAACAAAATCTTTGTACTCACAATGTGTGGATCCTTTTACCAGAGCAACAATTTATGTCACCAAAGAATATTATTAAGTTCCAAGCCTATATATACTCCACTGGATTCTGGAAATGCATTTCTAATATTAAACGCTACAAAGGATGTCACAATGACTCTTCCTCTATGTCCAATAGCAGTCTGAATTAATGCATGCTGTAAACTGTTTATAGCAGAAATATCACCAAGTTTTATTAGCAGAATTATTGGGGGTAATTTCTTTTTAGCTTTGATTTTTGTTTTTAATGTTAAATGATACCTCATAATGTTCAAAACTTTATGATCTATAATCAATTTGTGAAAATTAGGGAGCCTTGTTTTACAAACAAATTCACCTTTCACCAATTATGTGTTTTAATAGTCTAAGCATTACACACTTTCCTCACCATTATACATAGGTATACATCCATTGCACTTACACCAATGCATAGAACCAGCACCCTGTCTCAGAATTGCTGTCAGAATGGTGTAATTCTTCAAAACTGCATATTTTTGGTTCAGTTCTAAACCATTTATTTCTCAGAACAATTAATTACAAGAATTTCATCCAAAGAGAATTCCATTTGAAAGTCTTAGTAAAAGAATCCAAGCTGGAAGTCATACACAATGAAAAGGAATTATAAGTTTAACACTTAATTTATTTAGAAGCTTTTAAAATGAAGACAAGGCTAATTACTTGAGCATTACAAATCAAATTTTGGATACTTGCTTTACTTACTCTGTTATTATACAGGACATGTTTCAGAAGCCTTCTACTGGTATTCCTTGTAGAATACAGCAAATCATCAAAATAGTATTTGATAATGGATTTAACTCACAAATGGTAAGACAGAAAGAAACAAATAAATAAAAAATTACCACTACCCTAACACCCTTGGAAGACAGAAAGAAAATTAGATTCCACATACTTCTACACAACAGATTCCAAAACATCTTTACAAAATATAGCACTGTTCTAATCCTTCAAAATGAATACAACTTGAAAAATCTGTTGAGAGCATCTCCCAAAGATTAGATACTGAAAACTTCAAAACCTGAGATTTACACGATAAACTGCCAGGAATGCAATAGGTACACATCTGAAAAATCAAGCGCAACGTAAACATTGTACTAAAGAAAATATTTGGAACATAAAATATAAACAGACAGACAAAACAGTGATTGCAACACATTATTGGGAAACCAACCATGAAATAGTCACAAACTCTGAATTGTTAAAAGAAAACAATCACCTTCTACAATTCACCATATGGGTAAAGATTTTTATTGACAAGTACAAACATCAAGTTATGAACTTTGAAATCTCACCTCCTGACATCTATAACAGATTCGCCAGGTCATCTACCAGGGACCAGAATAACACCAGCACTGTCAGTCGACCTAGAGCAGATGATGGAAATGAAGGCTTCTGAAACATGTCCTGTATAACAGAGTAAGTGAAGCAAGTGTGTCCCAAATTCAACTCCTTATGCTCAAGCAAGTAACATTTAACTTACTTCACTAACCTGATCAGCTGAGGATGCTTACATGTCTGTGAAACATGCCCTGTAATAAATAAAGCTAATGGAGCATTAAAATTTGACTTGACTGTTACAGTTTAAGTTATTTGAATGTACGTTTAATTTATTGCATGCCAAAACATGTTCAAATTTTCCGGAAACATTTTACAGTTGAGTTTCTAAGGATCTGCTCACTGCAGTAACCACTGAGATTTGGTTTAAAGTCACATGGTACCCATTGACCAAAAGTATCCACTAATACTGGTGAAAAAATCATGACTTAAGACTGGTTCACAGTAACCCAAGAATGGGAAGCAAAACAGCATACATTTTAGTTCAAAATATCCTGGTAACAAGAATGAGAATGCATATGAATGACCTTACCGATAGCAAAGTAGTTAATTTTGCATATTGGGAAGTCATTTGTTTGTAACTGACTAATTATATTTTTTTACCTCCTGCCAATTCAGCCAATATAATGTAGGTTAGCCAATGTCAAAATTCGATAGAGTAAACATTTCCTAAATGCAGATCCACTACTATTTCTGATCCTCTAGTTGTACAAAGTGTCATTCCATTATTAATAAAGTAGATTAAAGTTGCTTATTGTTCTTTGTTAATGATTATTGGTTTTTCTTATTCTTTTTCATTTTTGCCAATTTTTTGAGTCAGTAGCGAGTTTTGAGTTGCATATAAATAAACTGCATGTGATGTTTTTGTTAGAAGAATCACTGAATGGTTCACAAGAGTCAAGATACAAATTTGCAAGACCATCTTGAATAATTTCTACTAAAGAGTGTAATAAGCACAATATGAATCTAAATGCTATCCCCGGGAGTAAGAACAAGAAATTAAAACATGACCATGTCTTCTTTCCCATTAATTACGAATGCTCACAATATAATATTTGTATTTTAACTTTGTCATTCTCATTCTGATTTATGTTCTCGGTTATTGTGAACTAGTCTTTACCTTTTTAAGAAGCTGCTCATTGCAGCAACCACTCAAATTTCATTTAAAGTCAATGGTATACCCATTGATAAAGGTATGCAATGATGCTGATGAAAAAATCATGACTTACCCTATAACCTTCCAGATCTCGCATCTGTATTTGTAGGAGTGACAAATCCCGCAGAATTTGAATATTATCCTTTTCCCACTTGAGTGCATTCCGGTAACATTTAATTGCTTCATCATATTTTTTGTCCGAGCGCTGAAGTAATCCATACACATGCCAGCAGACGTGTGATCTCAGATCGTTCCTTAGACCTCGTCTAACGTATTCATATGCTTCGTCTTTTCTACCCAAGCAATTCAGAGTTAAACCCTTCATTGCCAGTGTTTCTACATGAAACAAAATAAGTTACATATATTAACAATACCTGTCTTATTATATCACTACAATACAAATAAAGTCTGCTAAATAATGTTATCTAACAAAACAATTATCGTGAAATTAGGAAGAAAATATACAGCAACAAGCAGCATTCACCACATACAAACAGAATATTTGGCCTTCGTATTAAAATATTATGATCTTTATTAGAGATATGAAGCACAAATGGACCATTGTAGTTTGGATGGTTACATGTCAAGGTTAATTTCCAGACCAGATATGCCACTTCTCTTCCATATCTTAAGAGAACCAATTTAACTAAAACATCTCCACAGTGGCTCTAATTCTCTGTATTTGTTATTTATCTATCATATGCACTAATTCTTCAGCATCTAATAACATGCTCAGAGGTTAAAAAAACATCTAGCTACATCATTTAAATTTGTCAAAACTGCAGTAGAACCATAAGCTTGAGCTCATTTTGCACTATTTTGTAAAAAAACAAACAACTATGTAATTCTTTAATACCATGATCTAGAGAAATACTCATTCTATTTCAACAGTCTACATATCCCTCTATAACTTGGTCATGGTTTTCATTACTATTACATTCAGAGTCAGTTTTACCAACCGATTCTGAATTTTAACACTGAAGTTAACACAAATTTTGTTTAATCAAACAATGTTAGCTTTAACAATGTGTTAAATGCATTTAACAAATATTAGAAGTTGGAAAATGGGTGTCACAAACCAAGCTATTGATGCAAGTTTGCTGCATTTTGAATTTTTGAATGCCATTCCTAATGAAAGAGCACTTTTGCAACATAATAAATTTAAAAACTGCAAAAAGAGGAATTTTTAAAGTGATACAGACTGTCAAAGGGATCATGAGCATGGTTTTATAGGAAATATGAGAGGTTACAGACTACAAACAGAAACATGCCTCTTTCTCCTATACTATAAGTGTTAATTACTTTGAAATGTTATGCTACTGGCACTTTTCATTTAACGTAGGTGATATAATAATGGTATTTCCAAAGCTACCATTTGTAAGTTTATCCAGAAGGGCATTTTCATTTAATGGTAGGTGATATTTGCATTTCCAAAGCTACCGTATGCGAGTTTATCCAGAAGGTTTAAGAAGCAAACTTATTTTTGTTCAGGTCTGCTTGATCCTTGATCAGCGATAACATACTTTTGTCCACTTCAGTTTCAATGTAGTGTCCAACACAAATTTTAAACCATTTTCAATGCTCCTTTAACCTGACTTTTTAGTGCTGCACCTTATGTATTCATAAAATTGCCTCAGTTGCTTACTGGACCTCGGAGAAATGCGTTCATTCCAATTAAATTACTTGGTGATTTTCTCCCAGGCTGCATTCTTATTCTTTAATGTAAGACTGTTGGCTTTTTCACACTCTATAATACGTCCATACTTAGTAACCAGTTCTGTAATTAATGCTTTTCAAACAGTGAAACATTTAGTTCCTCTGCATCTAAATTTTTCAGTTGACATCGTGATTCTAACCTCAAACAATTAGGAACATCACATGGTAATTACCCATGAATTACCTTCTAGAGTATCCAGGGGGTCCTAAATAAATGTAACTAGTTATCTGCTACTGACACAGAGAGCGCTGTGATACATAGACAAAAGTGCTTTGGGGTTGGCTCAAAAGTTTGGTCACCATCTTCTTGAAAGCTATCGTTTGCTATTGTCTTTGATGTCAACAAGATTTTAGCTAACAATTTGCTGTAAAAGTTTGATGAAACACAAGAGTTTTAACATTATGTTAAATTTTGAACACAATGTTAACAAACGAGATGTTAAGAGTATTTTTAACATCAGTTGGTGAAACAAGCCCTCAAGGTATTAAATATCAAGGTTTATGGTTCTTTTTATTTAACTCACAGCTAACAGTTGCATTTCAAACTAGAGAAAAGAAACCTCAAAGAAGCAAACACACTGAAAAGTAATAAAGAACACTATGTAAAATATCTAAGCAACTGAACCCTAAACCATTACAGTAAACATACCACATTACTAAGGAAGAGTTTTACACCACAAAAGGTTTCTTCCTCCCTCTTCTATCACTTTGCTAATATCATGCTTATGCATGACACACATCATATTTAAAATGAGAATCTTTAAGCATATGTGTATTAAAGTTCAACTTATAAATATTAATTATAATAAAATTTTATTAAAATGTGGTTACTGCAGCAATTTTCACACTTTTACTTTTAACAGATTACAGAAAGATGGAATAAAAATCTTCCCCAGAAAGGAAGGAAAAAGAATTGATCGTGGAGATGGAGAAACTACAAATGACAGCAACAAAATGTATCTAGATGTGCTCGTTATATATGTTTTCATTTTAGTATTGGACGAAAGTAAACTACACATATGCTCATAAAATGTGGGTTTCACTGACGCCACAAAACACTTTCTCTTATTTTCTTTGCATTATATTATTATACACATTTTTTTTTTTAAAATATGCATTTTTTCATTTAAAAATCTTTGTGCAATTGTAAGATGTGGTTCCTAATCCCCATTTGACATGTAAGAGGCCCCTCCCCAATTTACCTTCTAACCTCAACAATTAACCAAGATCATCTCTTTGGAATGTAAGAATATTTAAAAATACACAAAACTCACAACAAACTATAAAATTTTTACATTACCAACCCTGAACTAAAACATCACCGCTTTTTTCTGAGTGAAGTTATTTATAATTTCAATAGGTTTGAAACCTAAGATATTAGATATAAGAAATGACAGGAATTGCAGTATTACATGTTACAACTCATTATATTGGCCTGTTTTATCTTAATATATACTTCCTCATGAGGAAAAAAAATGTGCAAGCACTAAGTAAACATAACAAATATCATCGAAGATAACTTTGGAATGCCTTTTCTTGTGCTTTGCAGCTGTGTACTGTGTATCAAAACACATTTCTGACATATTAGTGAGTTATAAAATAATTTACCTCAGAGCTGCCTATTGGTCTTTAACAGTTGATTATAAAAAGAGTTGCATATATAACACAAACAAAAGCAATCTCTTTCTTCCAAAACTTAAAACACTTGCAATGAATAAATGATTTTAGGTTCCTCTAACCATGAATTTTTAATGCACAATTATTATTCCCTCTTGACTGCAATGAACCCTGTCCTGATACAGCAAAAACAACCAGACCTAACAACCTAAGAAACATACTGTACGCAATAAGCAATCAGGAGTTTACTTCTTTATTTCCAAATCAAATAGATTAATACCTTATTTTCCATATGATTAATCTTGTTATGACATTACTCACCACCGTGTTCTGCATACTTAGGATTTGTCAGAATCTGTTTCGCGAACTTCAACCCATTTTTGTACTGTTTCTGTTCATAGCATTTCTGCAAAGCAAGAAAAACACTCTATTTAGAGGATACAAATCATAACTTGGCTATTGCTAAAAGGCTGTCAGCTTCATGGTAAATGCATTTGAGATATATAAAACAACCTACTTGCTCAAGAATCATAAGATATTACTTTCACAAGGGAAATTAAAGTGGTGGCTCAATCGATTATTTGGGGAAAAGAAGTAAAAGTTTAGGTTATGTCTGACATGATGCGGAGCACTGCAGCTTATACTTTGGTCGATAATCTATTGCTGCATTTTTTATAAAATTAAAGCTGTTTCTCATAATCTCTATATTACTTTATCGTGACCAAATACCTCAAAAATTGAATCGTATTTTATCAAAAGCCCAAAATTGTACAAGTAATCGTAGGTCCAGCCCTACGACAATCATAGGCTGATTAAAGCATATGGGTTTTCATGCCTATGGAATATATTAAAGGCTTACCAGTATCCTCTTAAATAGTGCATTTTCTTTCGGTGGTAAGGGATTACTTGAGGGCATCCTTAATTTCCCAGAATATTAGGTAAATCTTATTTTTCTTCGCTAAACCTCGTGGCCTCAATCCAAGATGGCGTTGGAGATCACGTGATCAGCAAATCTTCCTAAGGGAATAAGCGAAGCGACGTCATTAGAACAACGCGCGAGAGACGAATTATCCCATCGCAAACGGGGAATTATTCAGGGTTCTGATAATTTCCTTAAACATACATCTCAATATACTTAACTTGACCATATTATTACAGCACTCGAATATGTTTAGCGGCAATTAATAATGGAGAGGAAAGAAAAAATCTGAGGCTAGTAATTTTGTGGGATTCTGCACCTTGTTCTGAAAATGAATGAATGAACGAATCAAATCGTTTACAGTACTTTTAAAACAGTAAGGAAAAATTGCTCCAGACCTAAATTATGATTATCAGCATGTTTCACAAAACGATCAACAGCACAATATGTGCTATAGTAGTCTGTTATGAGACAGAGATTAAATCTGAGCCAATGGTGGACATTTTTATTGTTGATAGAACATCCTAAAGAATTAATACTATGAGACTAACCGTTTATCTTGCAGTTTCTTGTATAACATCCTGCACATGTACACACATTTCTTTTGCAATCGAATCATAGTCCTTGCACACTTGGTCAACTGAATATTTGGAACTAGCAACTCTCCTTCCCCAGCCTCAACATGCCCAAAAATACCTTGCATATGCCCCCAAAACACATATTAGCTACGAGCAAACTTCTTTTGGATTAATTGAATTATTTTCCTTCTTCTGCCAAGACAATCATAATATTGTAAGAGATGACACCCTGAAATTGCAAAATGGAAAAACAAATGAAACAGAAAAATGTAAAATGACAGTACTTTACTGCTTTAGAGCATTCATGGATAAAGTACATTAAATTTATAATTGGCATGCTAAATAATTTTAAAAAAAAAGGAATCTTTTCACACTTTTCAGAGCTAAACAAACAAACCATAATGCACAGATGTATTTTGGAAGAAGCTCATGGACTGAATAACCTGAGTGGAGTGGTAAGTTTCCTTTTTGCAGTTAGGTTTCAAATTTGTGGGATGTTAACCCCTTAATGCCATAATTATTCTCTCTTCCTCTAATTCTTAAACTGGCTTTAATAATCCTTTTATAGGCACCATAACCAAAGCAATTTGAATGGCCATGATCATTAAGGCAAGATGAAATGGACTGGCCATCCATTCAAAACCAAACATTGTGAGTTCGAATCCCAGTAGTTGCCTGTCAAATGTGCCTGTGGCAAAGGATGAGGTGGGCCCAAGTAGAACAAAGAACAATTAGTGTAATGGCATGCTTGGATGCTGAAGGAGTTGAATTTTACTGCAATTGCGTGGATTTTGCTTTTTATTCTTTAAAAAGCAATATATGTACTACAATTTTATTGAAAAGCTTTAATATTTTTACAATATAAAATAGCCTTCAAAATTTGTATTTTATTGTTGAATGTTTTTTAAAATACAAAGCCATTAAAAAAAATTTAAAACCTTAACAAAACACCTTTGTGTAAAATATGCTACACCAAGCACTAATGCAGACTTTATAAAATATCTCTTTACTCATAATCTAAATTGAACATTTTGGGAAACTATATACCTATATTGTCAATATAAATATATTCCATATAGTTCTTTTAAGAATCACAATGTGTCTAGTTAGCAAGGAGCTTCAGGTTTCTATGTATCTTTACATTCTTATTCAAGAAGCATAATTTACAAGACAGAGGTGGGGGAGGAGCAGAAGAAGACAAAGACAATGATAATATTACAAATTATTTCATTTCAAGACTTTTTTTCTTCTTTTCTTTTCAAGTAAATCTAGCTTTTCTTTCTTTATTTTTAAGTAAATCTAGCTCCTTGTCTTCAAAGTAGTGAATGCATATAAGACTACTGAAAATGTGCTAGCAAAGTAATTAAATTTCTATTACATTTAACAAATAATCAAGAGCAGCAACATTTCAACATCTCTTACAGAAATAATTTCCTAACAGGGCCCACCCATATAAATTCTCTCCCCATTTGTCACAAAGTACTGGCAGGCGACAATTAGTTACAAAGTCCTTCATAATTTGTACAATAACAGGAAATTAATAACATATGGGTAGGACAGAACAGCTAATATGACATCATGTTAAAAGGCATATTTACTGAGATGAAATGTTATTTATCCAGGACCTTTAGGACTCCTAAATCCCAGAGCCCCCAAAACATCCTCTATACTTCTCCTTATGGGGACCTTAGATAGCATACACATATCTTGGATTATCCTGTAGTATGGAACCATAATGCCTCAAATTTTACAATAGGTAGATCAGGCCAGGATCAAAACATGCTCTCAGACTGTGGAGAGAGTTAATCCCTCCCCTTCTTATCTATAGTAGCTGATAATGTACACATATATGGATGCACATATAGACACACATTCTTCTGTAAAATTAAGCAATTATGATTTTTGTTATGAGTCATATTAAATTTGATATACAATTGAAGACCCCAGGGGAAAAGGGAGGTAAGTCATGTTTTCCACATTTTACACAATATCAAATTTAAAGTTTAAAGCCTAATAACATTTATTCATGGATAAATACTTTATATGTTATTTATATTATAAAATAAGCATACATTCCTCTTTCTCATATTGAAACGTGAAGAAACTAGTGTTAAGGAAAACACAAAATTTACAATCAAACCGCCACAAATGACAACTTTTACTGCAGAAAAAGGAGGCAAGTCAATAAAATTGAATCTTTAGCTTTTAACATGTAGGTATGATCATCATATTACTTTACATTCAACTTCTTTTCTTCTGCCTAGTTTCATGTGGTAAGTTTGTATAGTACATTTGAGCCTCTCTCTGGAGCAAAAAACCTTCAAATCCTGAAGATCTTTGAACTTTTCATCCGATATGGATAGAAGTCCTTCATAAGCTCTTGCAGGGTGCAGGAACTCGTGATGGTCCAGATGTGGTACAAGACTTCTGTCTGATCACTTCCTATGCACTACTGTAGAAATCCTGCTGCATTATAGTGTTCTCGATGAATGAAGAGGTGAGGATGGCCTGCTTCGGCTTTCAACTCCCTTATTGGTCTAGTTGGAAAGGAGCATTTTTTAAAGTAATACTCCTCAAGGAAATCTCCCCAATCTCTGATCATTTCATCATCTATTTCAATGACTCTGAAGGGTTCAGGTTTGACTCTAGCACTTTGGAACACACTGATTCAGTCAGTAGGAACTTAAGTCACAGTTTTTGTTTTTATCAATCCCATATCCTTGTCACATTCCAGATATGAATGCCCTCTTATTGGGAATGTGACAGAAACTGACTGCAGACGTTTCCTTTCATGAACAATATAATGCAAATATCGGAAGAGGGTGTAATTTTTATTTTGTCCACCAGCTGAATCACAGAAAATTTTTAAATGTTGGACTTCTGGACTAAGTGTGTGTGTAATGTATTCATTAACGAACAATGTTGCTTCATTTGCTCCTTTTCTGCCATATATTTCAGGATAAAAATAGAAAATGGCCTTGTCAGACAATTGGTGAATGTTGAAAGAAAACGAGCTTAACTGTCGCTTATAGTAAATGACATTTGTAGTAATATTAGGGGAGGGGAGATTTTTCTGAAAATCCATGGAAATAGATTCAGTCATATGATCCTTCCTACTTCTTTTTCTTGCTTCTCTCTTTCGGCTATAAAATGTTTCAGCTCTCAAAATATGCAGTTTGTTTTGAGTTTGTAGTTTTGTAATCTCCTTTTCTAGCTCTATTTTCCCCTCTTCATCTGCAGTATGGATTTGGGACATAAGCGATTTCTTATTTGCAGCAAATTCATCATAGGTGCAACAGGAGTCACTTCTGGGATACCCAAAGGAAATGTTAAACTGTGTATTAAAAATGGTACAGTAGGTTTTATATGACACTATGTTTTCAGGATACTTTTCTTTATACATATTATGCATTTTAGTAATGCTTAGCTCCTCGGGCAAATATATCTTTTCTGTTTTCTTTCCACTATAATGACTTTTGTGACCTTGAAATGATCAGATGTGACCTACAACAAGCTGTTCAGTTTCTGGAGGCAATTTGTTATGCCTGTTGTTGTGCTTGCCTCGCATGTCAATGCCAATTGGTGTGTTTCTCTTTACAGATTTCTGAATATTTTCAAGTCTCTTTTTAGAAATACCATGTAGAGATCTAAAAGCTTTTTGGCATACATTTATTTCCTTTAAACTTTCACTAGTCTCATCTTAATTCTTACCCTGTATTTAAAGCTTTTTTCACGAAGGAGAGCATCTTCTTCGTCTTTTCTTGGTCTCCTCTGTTTGATATTGTGGGATGTAATTAGAGCAGCTAAATGTAAAGTTTGTTTCTCCCAGCTTTGCAAAATATTGAAGTCACTGATTAAATTATTTTGCTGTTGTGCATTAATAATGATGAAGCACTTCACTTACAGTTACAATGATCTTCAGTTTCATGTGTTTGGGCTCTGAGTATTTTATTAGCATCCAAATATGGCCAAATTTTTTCCTCTTCTTGCAACTTTGATACAGAGCACACAGTTCTTTATCACATTCCATCACTACAAATTAGTATTTAGATTCAAATATTAAAGTTAGCTTTTAAACACTGTTGCTCATAACAAAACAGCTATATTGCACAATAAACACAACAATGTACTACCTCCAATAATAAAACAGCAGACAGTATTGCCACACACACAGCACTAAACTTCTAACACTGTTTTTTGCTTTTATAAAATGACTTGCTTCTCTTTTCCACTGTAAACAAGTGATTTGCCCCCTTCTTTCTCTGTAGGTGAAATCTTTAAGAGTAAATTTCTCATTGACTAACACCCCTTTTGCTTTACTATTTAGTCTGCACAATCTACATCACTCACGCTACATGAATACATTGTTAACTCATTTTGGCCAATTTACTGACTTACCTCCCTTTTCCCCTGTGGTCTTCAATTATAATTATAGTATAATGGCATGCAATCAACATGCATGTACTAATTTTTCTGTTTTTCTTTATGTTCATCTACCCTCATTTATTTACTGAAAGTTTTGGTTTTTGAACAAGCTTGCCAATGTCTGGCTCCATATATGATGTAGCTATACAAATATAACACAGAAACAAGTTCTTATGCCTATGAGGCACACTTGGTGTTTAGATACTGTTTAGATTGGAGAAAAATTTTTCTCATCCATATTGATAAAAAGTTTGCTGTAAGATGGTAGCCAAGGATAGAATAAGGTACGGATGGCCTACGCAGATCTTTTGTGCCTATGCCCCTGGCAGAGCAAACCCGGGAGGGAGGGATGAGGTGAGAGGAGACAGAGGGAGGCTGGACCAGGAGGCATGACAGGCAGAGAGCAGGGCCTCTACCAGTTACAGATTTGAACTCCCTGGTGCAGCCAGCCCCCTCCCCTTAGGCTTACACGTCCCCTGGGGGGGGGGTCCAACACGTGGAGACCACTCACAGTCTGGAGGACAAAGGACTCTTTAGAGCATCCTTTTCCCCTGCCATGCACATGCCAAGTCCTCCTGCCAACATTTGCAACCCTGAAAGAGACCAGCAGATGAAGGGTGAAGTGATATGAGAATGGAGATGAAATGGTGGGACAGGAAATTTGGGGGATGTAATGATCCTTCCCAGCATTCGCCTGGTGATCTGGGGGAACCACCAAAAAAACCCATAGTCAGGAAGGTTGGCAACGGGAATGGAACTCATGACCTCCCAACCAAACGGGTGAAGTTTTGGAACAACTTCTGGTGTTGACTTGTACCTATAAATCCAGAATCCAACTTCCCAGATGATTGTAAAGGAGCCTTGTTTTGTAAATTGTTCAGCTTCAGTTGCAGGGTTTTTCAGTTTTAATTCACTTGCCTCTGAAAGTTGGACAGGAAAAGAGGGTTGAAAAGTTGCCATTAATAACCTATCAATTTTAAGTCTGCATATCTGATACAAAATCCTTTGTGTAGGTCTTCTATTAATAATTAGTATTTTATGTTTACAGGATTATTTCTTTCCTTTATTATTGACCACAGACTTTCAAAGTAGCACAAATCTTCTTGTTGAACTTGACAACTCCATATTGCAAACTTATCTATGAAAACTTTCATATGATCTGTAACATTAATAACCAAGTTTTCTTCTCTTGTGAACTTAAGTTCAGATCATCAAGTGTTAAGCTGAGTCTACTAAGAATGTTAGAACTATTATCCATTCACCATTTTTCAGCTAGACAGTGCTGAAAAGTTCAATTATTGCTTTATAAAAGTTCAATTTCTTTAGATAAAGTTGAGTCGAATTTGTAACATTTACATCACTCACTTATTGGGAAAAAAAACGAGGTTAAAATAAGAGAGTGTCCCCTAAAGTCCAAAAACAGTGTGTCACTCTTGGAATCTCCTTCACAAAAAAAAAAATGTAAAGGAGGAAGGTCCACCAGTCTCTATGGCAAACTGTGGGGTAGTCTGCACCACCCCAGTTATCATCAGACATGATAATCTTTGCAGGAAATGATGTTAAGTGGCTATTGCCCTCACAGAGGAGGCAGGCCATCAAACCAGTGCCACACAGAATATCGAGGGCCTTATTGCCAAGCCATCTGACCACCCTTGATTGGAGGCCCCACCTCAGCCCAATGGCTCTCCTACAGGCTCTCTCTCATTACTTTATATTCCACATGCTTCTTCCAACTCATTCAGTATTCAGGATAATTCCTGGGTACTTAACTGAACCAGATACCTTCAATTTCTTCCCAAAAAGAAGGGGCTCTACCAAGCCAGCAGCCTCCTCCTCCTTGTGAAGATCTTTATTTTAGTCTTGTCCAGATTAATGGACAAGTCTATTTCCTTACAGCATTCCTTTATATTATGCAAGGAGCCCTGCATGAACTCTGAACAGTACTCGGGAATTTTCCACTTGCTACAAGGCATATATCATCAAGCCCTATCCCCCACCCTTTTGAGTCTATTGATAAATCATTCGCCACTGGACACCACAGAGTGGGCAACAAGACTCCTCCTTGATGGCAGTCCATCTCCTCCAGTTTTAATATAAGCTAGTAGAGCACAGATTCCATGGATTTACCTGGCCAATAAGCATACAGATGAGGATATGTATGGGTCTATTAACCAACATCCCATCCCTCAAATGTCTATCTACTGGCCTTTCCAAAGCCTTCAACATGAAGGTTGTTAGACTGATAGAACGAAAATCCTTAGGCCTACAGTAGGATTGATTGTCTTTCTGGCTTAGGTATAAACGCCAGATATAAACTTGCCCTTCTGCCAGAGGTGCCTAATGACAAGACAGACCCTGAAAATCCTCTCCAGGTGTGGAGATACAATCTCTTAGCCTCCTGAAGAAGAGCCAGGAAGACTCCATCCTCACCCACACTTTTATAGGGCTTGAAAGAAAATATTGACTGTTAGATTTTTTTAAAATTCACAATCTCATACGTAGTTCACTTTCCCACCAGAACTCATATGAACACTGCAACAACTATAGATAACATATTCTTAGGCTCAGAAAAACTTCCAAATTATGCCATAATTCCTATTGTAAATAGCATGTCAGATCATGGTGGTGCCTGCCATAGCTAGCAAATAGATTGATAATAGAAAAGCAAAATTACAACAAGAATAATTTGCGATGGGCATATCAATAAATTTAAATTAGTGGTAAAAAATAAAAAATGGGCTTCTGTCTATTCCAGCACTCAAGTAAGTGACAAATTTGATGAATTCCTTAAAATTGTGCTATTAACATTTGAAGCTATTTTCACTAGGAAAACAATAACCCTATCACAATGTCAAACCTTGGATTACTTTAGGTTAAGGAAGTCGTGTGCAAATAAAAGAAATTTGTTCTTACTATATCCACAAATAATGATTCAAATGTTAAAGTACACTACAAAACATATTGTAAAATACTTAAAAGAGTAATTAAGAAAGTATAACTATTGATGATTCCAATAATAAACTTATGTGGAATGTAATAAAACTGAAATGGAGAGAATTAATTCAAATAAAAATATTACTCACATAACTATTGGAAATAAAGAAGTTAGCAATTGCTGTGCCATTCTAATGTCTTTAACACATATTTCCTTAAAGTAGCGAAAAGCAAAACAAACAGATCTGAACCAAACTCAACTGCACTTAAAATGCTATAAATGGCACATCCCAAAATTAACTAAATTTAGGATGGACTCCGCAACACCAACAGAGATAGAAAATATGATTAGCTTATTGAAAAGCAAAACCTTTCATGGGTGGGATGAGATAAGTACCAAATTGTTAAAATATTGCCTAGCAGAGTTGAGCAAACCTCTCAGTCATATATGCAATCATTCCCTTTTGTCAGGGATATTTCCAGAAAAAATGAAACACACAATTGTTAAGCCTCTATACAAAAAAGGAGACAAAAGCTTGGCTTCCAATTATAGGCCCATCTATTTTTTGAGAGCCTTTTTTAAATTAATGGAGAAAACTGTATGTAATCAGGTTATAAAATACTTAGAATTCAACAACATTCTCTCAGCATCCCAGTTCGGATTTAGGAAGAAAATGTCAACAGTAAATGCAACATGCATGCTCACTTCTAAAGTATTAACAGCCTTAGATAAAAAGGAATTACCATTAAAAATATTTTGTGACTTAGCTAAGGCATTCGACAGCATAGATCACAGCCTCTTGCTGCAGAAGTTAAAAGTTTATGGTTTCATTGATATCTCTGTAAATTGGTTCAGATCTTACTTAACAAATAGAACCCAGAAAACCAGAATCAATGGTTGTGATACAGAACCAGGTGCTATTACTACTGGTGTCCTACTAGGTTCTATACTCCGCCCTTTGTTATTTTTAATATTTATAAAAGACCTGCCATATTATCATAGCAAAGATTCAATAACTGTGCTTTTTGCAGATGATACCGGTGTACTCATATCTGAAAAGTCACATCAGCAATTATGAGATTCTGTCAATAAAGTGTTCAAACAATTCAACATTTGGTTTGAAGCTAATAAGCTTTCATTAAGCTATGATAAAACTAGCTTTATTCAGTTTCAAACGAAGCATAAACCAGTGAATGAATTAGCAACCAGGTACAACAATTACGCCATAAATAAGGTATCTGATACAACATTTCTTGGGTTTCAAGTAGATGGAGAGTTCAGCTGGAGAAAACAAATAAAAATCATGCTACCAAAACTCAGCTTGCTTTGCCTTAAGAAACAAAAAATCTGCTTAACCAAAATGCCTTAAGAACAGCATATTTTGCCTACTTTCACGCCCTTTTGTGATATGGAATAGTCTTCTGGGGTAATTTGGCACACAGCAAGCAAATATTTATATTACAAAAAAAGCCCATACATGTTATTTGTGGTGTTTGGTTCCCATCATTCCTGTAGGCCCTTATTCAAAACCTAAAAAATTCTTACTCTTACTGGTGAATACATATATTCTCTCTTGAGCTACCTTCAGATAATTATGACAACTTCACAATAAACCTTGCTGTGCATGACCGCAATACAAGACATGCAGGCGATTTGCATAAACCAGCAAATAGCTTAAAAATGTTCCAAAAAGGATGTTACTATTCTGCAATAACAATTTATAATAACCTTCCATGTTACCCAAAACTATTAGGCAATTCTAATCAACATAAAATCTTTAAGAAGGAGTTAAAGTCTGTCTTATATACTCATTCCTCATATGCTATGGAGGAATTTTTTAATGTCATGCAACATGTGAATATTCAATACGTGGGGCAGATTGCATATGATGGCGATTAACACTTATTTGTTATTGTTGTCCTAGTGTAATACATGTTTATGCTTGGAATGGTGATGATTTACAAATTTTCATCTCTTAGATAATGCATGTGCATGATGTAGAGAGAGAGAGAGAGAGAGAGAGAGAGAGAGAGAGAGAGAGAGAGAGAGAGAGAGAGAGAGAGAGAGAGAGAGAGAGAGAGAATGTTCTGGTGTTGGGTATGTTATTAGTTAAAAACAAAAAAGAAGTCTAGGTGTTGCGTATGTTTTTCGTTATGCTACTTTATAACTGTATGATGTGTTCAATGTCCCTGGGCGGTGGGGCCAAATGAATAAACACAAACAAACAGACAGAGGCCACTTACCAGCATGCCCTAACTGAGGTTGTTTCTTGATCCATTATACGGGTCCCTGTGAAGGTGAATTTCAAGCAACAGCCTCAAGGTCTCCCCCTCCGATTATGCCTTTGCTCCAGAGGGGGTCTTTACAAAAGCAACTGGCTCCACCTGCCGAGACCAGTAATTTCTGTAGCTGAGCAGCACTTGACTGTTGATGAATATTATCACAGAAGTGCCTCCAAGATTCCTCAGAGGCCCTCCTGATCTCTCTTTTGTATACTCTCTGGAATCCTTTAGACTGTCCGACACTTATTACCTTATACACATTATAAAGTCCATGTGTCTTTATCTTAATGGGTCTTAAAAATAATTCCATCTAAGTTTAACTCTTGCCCGTGCCTCATGTATGAGAGGGCACTTTTTCTGTAATCAGAGACCAAGGTGTTCATGAAAACTCCATGAACAACTCCATGTATTCTGCATTCCTTGTCCTGATCTGAGGTCCATTCCTGAGCCCGCCCTCCAGGTCTCCTCTAAAAGAGTTCTAGTTGGTCTTCTTAGGGTTCCTTCTTTTTCCCTCAAGATCAAAGTGTATATGTCTGGTCTGATAAGGAAGGTTCCATGCTAACCCTCCAATCCTTAGCTTCCTCTAGGATCCTGAAGGAAGCTAGGGACAAGTCTGGGACCTCCTCCCTTTAATAATTCACAAAGGTCAGAACTTCCCCCTTGATTCAAGTCTCAAGATCCATTGTACTCAAAAGTTCAAGCAATGCCCTACCTCTCACCTGATGTGCTCCAAAATGTTGTAGTGGGCATTTGAGTTCACAGTCAATCAGTATGTCGAGGCTTCTATTCTTGCAGTATAGCACAAGATTCCTGAACTCCTGAGGAGAAGATTCCCCAAAGTTATATGGGAAATAGGCCGAGCAGACTACCACTTGTTGAGGCAGTCCGCCTTCCTCATACCCTGTTGACTTCCACAAATATCTCATAAGAAAGTCTGTCAAAGCCCAAGTGTTACTGTGTCTGTCATGACACAAGCTCAGGGTTTATCATCAGCTGAGGAACTGAAAATAGAATAACCCTTTATTTTTAGTCCCATAATATGGCCTTGCCTAAAGTAAGGTACTATGGCAACTTCCAAATCCTGCCTTGTTATGCTATAAAGAGCACTCTTGAGGTGGTAGTATTGTGCTGTAAGTTAGCCTGAATGAAAGAAATCCTTGCAGCTTAACCTTACTACACATTTCAACCTTTTCCATTTGAACCCCGTCCATAGAAACCCTGCACCTCACTTTGGAATTAATGAGGGATTTACATCTGCCCTTGCAGCTAGGAATCCAATGATATAGGTATGTTCATCAGACCTAACATTACTGGATTCCTGCCTTCTTCTTCCCATCTTTAGCAGCAGACCCAATCAATGTAAAGGAGGCCTGGGTCATGCTGCAGAATATTTTTGATTTCCTGTTAAGGATGAAATCAGTGGAATTGTTATTCACACTAACCATAAGACGTATGCCTCTCAGCTTCACCTTGTGCTTGTAGTCCCTCCACTGCTTCGTGTTCATTTCTGGGTTCTCTCTCCCAAGCCTTTGGAAGAGAATTTCACTCTTCGTCTCAGGTCCTGGGAACTAAGCCAAGAATCTTCTATATCTTGGGAGAGCATCCAGACCCATAACTTTGACTCTGGACCCCTCCCATGCCTGCAAAATAGATATGCTGGATCACAGACATGCCCAGGAAATCTTGTCATGGTAGACCACAATTAAGACACCCTTTGCCAAGTAGCACTAACTGAACTACAGAACGCCCCCCCCCTTTAGGGAGCCTGTCCATAAGCCTGTCAATTGCCACCCATATAAGCTTATCCGTTCTTGTGACAGAACCACCTTGGAGAAGTCCTCTTTTAAGTGCCTTATTTTCGATTCTTGGCCGGCAGCTTGGTGGATGTAGCTGCGTGTGCACAGGCTTCTAACTGGTTCTGGCTCCTGCTGTTCTCCCCCCCCCCCCCCACTTCGCTCATCAGTGCATGTGCTACTGTTACTAGCGCGAGTTCGTATTAACAGCCCTGTCCTGTTATAATGCCAAGAAGTGGTTTACTTCAGAACACTGCATATTTATGTATGATTCCTACATGCGAACAGAGTCTTGTAGACAAGTGACATGGCTATTTATAGATAGATTCCATGGAATCTGTGCACCTCACAGAGATAGAGTTTGTAGTCTTGTAAATCGATTTAGAGAAACGGGTCCTGTTTTTGATAAGAAACCCAGAGTAACTCACCGTGTTCTTACAGAGGCAAAACTCGATGAGATAGGACAAAGGTTAGAACATAGCCCAAGAAAATCTCTGAGTAGGTTATCACAGGAAATGGGAGTTTCACAATTCTCAGCTTGGAAAGCCACTGAACTTTTAAAATGAAAACCTAATAGGATAAGATAACCGTAATTCAGGGACTGCAACCACGTAATACTGTGAGTAGAGTAAATTTCTGCAATTGGGTGTCGGGTAAAATTAATGATGGCTCTATGGACCCAAAGTTAATTTTTTTCCACAGATGAAGCATGGTTTTCTTTAAATGGCCATGTATCCACACAAAACAACAGATACTGGAGTGCACCAAAACCTGATATTGTACACAAAATGCCATTGCATGACCAGAAAATTGGTGTTTGGTTGCTGTGAATGCGTTTAGAATTATAGGGCCTATATTCTTTGAGGATACAGTTAATGGACAGAGGTACAGGAATACAATAATCAAACCATTCCTGGAATATTTGTGTGACATTGAATGCACACAGGCATATTTTCATCAAGACTCTTCTACAGATATACAGCTGATCTCTCATTGAAATTAATTGTAACAATTTTTAAGATAGGGTCATCACTAAAGGACTATGGCCACTGCATTTCCCAGACCTTACGGTATGCAACTTTTAATTATGGGAGAACTTAAAAAAATAAAGTGTATCGGAATAATCCGCATAAATTGGAAGAACTGAAAGACAATATCAGAAGAGAAATTACTGCAATTTTAGAAGAAGAATTAATGTGTGTTAATGGAAATTTTTTTAGAAGGTGTGAGAGATGCGTGGCAGCACAAGGACATAAATTCCAACACCTTCTGTGATAAAGGTATGTGATCATTGTATGCATGTAAATCTATGCACTTGAGTTCAGGGTCTATCAATATTCAACTCAGCCAGCAGCAGCGGGCCGTGAAGCAGCCGGCCAGGAGTCAGAAATAAGGCACTGTACTTGATTCCTGTTTGGGCTGTCCTGGCATAATTGAGAGGCCGAGACAATCTCGCCTTTCTAGCATCCTCTTTATCCTTGGCGTTTCCTCAACCTGTTTCTTTTAATAGATCTGAAAGGGCCAGGTTTAGGCCTTGATGTGGCTTCTGGAGAGTCTCCCTTACAGGGGCACACCCTCCCCCCCACTCGAGGCAATAACCTAGTCCTTTTTCTCCTCTTTTTCTCGGCCTCACTCTGTCTCCTTATCTGAAAGTTTAGAGAATCAATCTCACTGGTCAGTGTCCCCAATCAAACAGTATCTTGTTAACACCTTGGGAGGTGCAGCCTGCTTCTCTACATCTCCAGGAATTACTGTACCCATCTCCATCAGATTACTCTGGTTAGCAGGATCCCCTTTCAAAGCCCCTGCTAGTGCCCCTTTTGTAGTTGTGGTCTCAGAGAGAGACCTTCGGATTTAAATGACTAGAACTGTCTTTTTGTTCCCACGATTAATTATAGATTACTTTGGTCCACCCAGGCAGAGCCCCACAATTCCTTAATACTCTGTGGGGCCATCAGGTATTTCAGAGGCTCTGTTAGTGATCCTTCAGCACACACCTTGGGGAGTTAATTCACGACTTCATATTGGTTATACAGAGACAAACCTGGCTGGCGTGTTGGTAATCAGCTATGCCAGTCAGATCCCAGCGATCCATCATCCATCGTCGTATCTGGTACTCTTTCAAGGTCCAGCTTTAGGGGCTTTCAGGCTGTAAGGCCACTCAAGAGGCTCCTCACTGCAGACAGTCATGTTCAACAATGAGTACCATATGGCTATTGTCCAGCTTCTTGTCATTCATGATACTGAGTAGGTACTTATTGCACATTTGATGAACAATATCAACCCATTCTTTGTCTGTGTAATGTGGGGTTTCTTAGTGTTTTCATCATTGCTTCTTCATTATGCAATGTGGAGATGAGACTACAGATTTGTTTTGTTTAGTACATATAATACCATGGTAATGTCTTTCTGGTATCAAAAAATTGCCAAATCAATTTCCCTGTTCTTGTTGGACAAAAACTCAGCTGGATTTCTTTTTTATCCTTTCTTAGCATTCCAATACAAGTGATTTTATTTTGCAAGAGATATAGAGGCAGTGTACAAAGAGCTAATATACAAATTATCTATTATCAGATTTCAGTTTGTGTTGTTTATTGGCTCAATTAGTCTTTCCATCATATCAAATACCTTATTAGGAACACAAAATGGTCCTTATGGCTGTTTGCCATAGTACAGTTCCAACAAATCTGTGTACAATAACTTGGCATCATACAGAGAAAATATTTTGATGCCATATTTAGCTATGAAGCTACAGCTGCATTTAAATGCTTCTAGTTTCTTATCAATAGTAACAAATTCTCCAAGTCTAGCTGTTCACAACAAATGTATCAAGGAAATTCATTATAGCTGCTAAGCTATCTGTTTTACGTCTCAGTCGTCCTCCGTGGACTAGTAGTACCGTGCTAGCCTCTAGTTCCCAAGGTCGCGGGTTCAAACCCCACGGAGGACGATGGATTTTTTTCGGGCATAAAAATCCTTAGCACGGCTTCCTTCGGAAGGGAAGTAAAGCCGGTGGACCCATGTCGTAGATTTACGGCATGTAAAAGAACCTCAAGCCTGATAAAGAGGCCTCTGAGCAAAATTACCGGTGTTTCACGCCCAATATAGAATGGGATGCTAAACACCATAGTAGTTAAAGAGCATTCATAAATAAAACTCAATTTAATTTAATTTACGCCTCATATTTTTATCATCAGATATTATACTCCTGAGTAAGAACTCTTGTAACTCATGCAAGATCTCAAAATAATCATTCCTGTTCCATTCTTTGATGAAAATTCCAATGCATTTATGTGGTTCCCACCTTTGAGGCCAATCAAATTAATAATGCCTAACACTGCACAAATTTTATTTCTGTCAACTTAGAATCCCTATCCCTAGAATAATTTTCTTTTAGCCTTTCTATATGAATATATACATTGGTAAAATGCAGTTTCATCTATCATATCAGTACTTATTGACTGTTTAACAGAAAGATTAAATTTCCTCTACAATACTCGTGCTACCATTTTAGGGCCTTGAAAGATCTTGACAACATTTTTTGCTGATACGTGGAATGTTTTTTTTTATATACATACCAGTTTCATCCATTTTTTTTGTTTGTTCCTACCAATAAAAAAAATAATCTTCAGTGTCAAAGGAAAAAACATTTTTCAGCACTCTCAATTTCAGAGTCACTCTCATTAACTTCTAATTTTTTCTCTGTATACCCTCCCCATTGTAAGGGCCTCCACCCCCAGGACTTACAAGCAGGTGCCTGTCAGGAAGCACATAGGTACTATGGATCAGAGAGAACAGCCAGGATGGGTGATCAGCCCGAAGCCTAGTATGACAGCAAGGAAGGAGATAATATGAAATGATGAGATAAATGAAAGGAAAGGTGATGATGAAGCAATTGGTGGAATGAATGGTGGGGGTAACCAGAGAATCCAGAGAAAACCTGCCCAGATGCTGCTTTACGCTGTCATGAACAGTTGGTAATATTGCTTCATCCTCTCCATCAGAAAATATCCCCACAGTCATCTTCTGAAGATGAACTTTTAAAAAGCACCTGTTCAAATTTCCCTTCTGTCAAATATTTTTGGCCTTAAAATTAGAAATAATAACTACTGGTGGCAGCCAATAATAAGTATAATAACAGCCATCTCTAAAATATATCATTTTTGTACCACAATGCTGTGTGTAGAAGTACAATATCTACTTACATGATCAGTTTATAAAAAGCTCCATTGCTACAGTTCCAAGAAAAATGTATTATTGCTCTTGACCTGTTGATGCTACAATTGCTGTTTTTTTCATTTTTAATTTTATTTATGGACGCTCTTTAACTGCTGTGGGTCTTAGCGTCCCAATCTATATTGGGTGTGAAAGGCCGATAATTTTGCTCAGAGGCCTCTTTATCAGGCTTGAGGTTCTTTTATATGCCATAAATCTATGACACGTGACCACTGGCTTTACTTCCCTTCCGAAGAAAGCCATGCTAAGGATTTTTACGCCCGAAAGAATTCATCGCCCTCCGCTGGGTTTGAACCCACGACCTCAGGAACTAGAGGTAACTACTACATCATGGAGGACGACTACAGTTGCTGTAATACAACTAAACTGAAACTAAACAATGATGTTAGTATCAACAATTAAGTGCCTATAAGATTTGGCATTTTTTTATATTAGAGCAAATTGACAATCTGGTATATAAAATACACTAAGATTGCCTGCTCCAGGAGCAGATTTAGCTGTATGAGCAACTTTAAGTACTAGTAAAATAAAGTATATCAATAACTTGTTTGGAACTTAAAAGCTGTAGACCTAATGCATTTTCTTGTTTTTGAGGCATCTTAATTTGTCCCTCTTTCACAAGAAACACAAATCAATAACTAAGCAACAATAATAAAGGATATAGAATATTAATTATCTGCAAGTAGATTTAAAGTGGCAGTTATTAACAACATTCAGGGAAGTTTTCATTAACTTTGCCAGCAGTTTAGTTATTATTTTCCAGCAAATTATGCCATAACCTCAAATGTTATTCAAATCTGAATTCCTTACATTACACTGATGAAGAAACAAGTGGAAAACAGAACTCATATTCATAGGGAATCAAAGCATTCTTAATAAAATTGTAGGCTTCCACGGCTGTTGTCCTTAATAATTTGACTGTCTTCGGTGAAGGCTGTGTCACGTTTGATAAAATAGTCGATGTTTCGTCCTTTGTGTTGAGAGCCTCTTCTGGGCACTGCTAACGGACGAAGCATGAAGCAAGTTGGTAGGCTGAGGGCAGACCGAAAGTGTGTTATTAAGTGTACCTACCCTTGTTAGGGTTTAACCACTTGTAGATAGTATAAGGTTATTGCAGGGTGGCAGTTGAGACTAAGGTTGTGGGGGTGAAAGGAGGTAGTGGTGAGCTCCTCCACGACTGCAGGTCAGGGTGCAACGGCCCTAGTGCACCGCTGGTGGAAGATTTTTTCGAAAGTTGTTTTGGATTTAATTTTGAATTTACCAAGCAACTTATGGTAGGACTATATAGGAGCTCAGCTTTTGCTGCTGGTTGGAGTAGCTCCTTGGTTACTGGGGGTACCATGTATGGAAGAGATGAGGCTTTGTGAAGTAGTCTCATGGGGAAAGCACGGCATACAGAATAGATGGCCCAGAGGCCCCTATTCTGCACCCGCTGCAGTCGGAGTAGACTGGAGTCTGCGGTCAAGTCCCAGATCTCGCAGGCATGCAGTAGGATTATAAGTGCTCTGAATAGGTGCAACTTAAGTGGTGTCGGCATCCCAGATCCCAGCATAGGGTACACGGAGGCCGTAGCCGCCATGCCCCGACGTGAGAGATCCACGATGTGACCCTCGAAAGTTAGACGCCTGTCTAACTGAACACTTAGGTAAGTGATGGAATTCGTCCACTCTATCCTACGTCGCAGGTAGGTAAATGAGAGGAGATTTGCGGGAAAGCGGCGCTTTGTGAAAAGAATGGCGTGGCTTTTCTTCGGATTGATGGACAATCGTCAACGCCTGCACCACTCTTGGAATGAGGCGGAGGTGTCACAGTATGGGATTGAAGGCTCTGCGTGAGTTTCTGTTTGTGCAGTACAGCAGCACGTCGTCAGCATATTGAGCTATATTGACGTGCTGCTCTGCTGGTATCTCGGCCACATACACGCTAAAGAGCGTGGGGGATAATACAGAACCTTCGGGGACTCGGCCTCGTATTGGCCTGTGTGTAGATTTTGTTCCCTGCTACTGAAACAATGAAAGAACTGTGTTTTAGGCATGAGTGTAGTAGATGTATGTAGTGTGATGGTAGTTCCAGCTGAATGAGCTTGTAAAGGAGATCTGCATGCCAGGTCGCGGAGAAGGCCTTCTCGACGTCCAGAGACACCGCAGCAGTAAAGGCCCTGTCCTGGAAATCCAAGGCAGCGGCCTCCACCACCCACAGTAGCTGCTGGGGCGTCGAGTGCCCAGGACGAAACCCGAACTGGTGGTCAGGGATGGCGTGCATGTCATTCAGTACTGGGGACAAGCGGGCAAGTACTAGCCTCTCGAAGACTTTCGAGAGGACTGACAGGAGGCTAATGGAGCGGTAGTTGGAGGGGTGAACCGGGTCTTTCCCCGGCTTCAAGGGTGAAAAGTGACATAAGGTGAGAAACATATTGAAGACCTTGGTGAGAAAGAGTACGGCTCGGAAGAGAAGGCGGCGGAGCATGGCGGGTGTGAGCCCGTCAGGTCCCGCGGACTTTTTTATGTTGAGACGCTGGAATGCGCCTTGGACTTCGCTGGGTTTGATGACAGGAGGCCGAGCCGCCTCGTCCAGAGGACACGAACGAATCGACGAACATTTTGGCGGACGTGCTCGGAAAAGGCGTCGTTCTGGGGCTAATCTCGGGGCTTCATGGTCCGCTCAAGGTAGTCTGCAAACACATTTGATTTGGCTTGAGGTTCCTAGGCCAGGCCTTGGGTGCCTTGGAGTGGGGAGATGTAATTGACCTCGCCAGTTCCGAAGTCTTTTAGCGATCTGCCACACGTCTGCACTCTCGAGGTTCGTGTGGACCATCGTGTCCTCTCACGCGCACACCTTGTGCTCCTTGGTCTCTCGGCGCAAGCGCCTCAGTCGATTCTGAGCCGTACGCACCGGCACCCGTTGGCTTAAATTGTTCCGTTTATTGTAAGCCGACCCATATTGAGAGATATATACCAGCCACAACACACCACCCACTGTCAGTTGAATGGGCAATGGCCAACACCTTGTATCAGGGAGCTTACCGAATA
This sequence comes from Deroplatys truncata, assembly GCA_030765065.1. NCBI lineage: Eukaryota > Metazoa > Arthropoda > Insecta > Mantodea > Mantidae > Deroplatys > Deroplatys truncata. The sequence continues at coordinate 47,915,140 of CM060984.1, read as the reverse complement.
TGCAACACAAAGAAATAAAACACATAAACAGAGTTCTTCAGGCCTATGGCTATTCCAATCAGTTAATCAAAACCTTCCAAAATAAAAAGAACAGGAATAAAAGTGAGGAAAAAGGAAATGGCAACACAATAAAAGAAATTAAATTTGGGCCTTTATTCCCTATGTAGATGGAGTGACCAATAGAATTTCAAATTTGCTGCATCATCACAAACTAACAACAACATATATGTCAGTTAAAAAACTAAGATCCTTTATACACCCAGTTAAAGATAAAGTTTCGCAATTCCTCAACTCAGGTGTATATAAAAATACGTAGGCCAGACAGGAAGGTGAATGTTAACTTGACGCAATGAACATATCAGATTCCTAAAACATGGACAGCCTGAAAAATCAGCTTTGGCTGAACATGTTTATAAAACAGGCCACCATGTCAATTTTGATAACAATATTGAGATCTTAGCTGTATGCGACTGCTTCTCGCACAGAATAGTATGAGAAAGTCTAGAAATATTATACAAAAAAGTTTATTGAATAGAGATGGTGGAAAACCACTTAATGCAGCATGGAAAACACTGCTCACAAAATACAAAATTAGTGGCAAGCTACCAGCCAATAAGGAGCAAGAGTAGGAGCGACTGCATTCTGGCAGAATAAATATGAGCACAAGGAGTGCCCAGAAGGAGCTCTCAATAATGAAGGACAAAACGTCAGCTATTTTATCAAACGTGATGCAGCCTTCACCAGAAGACGGTCAAGTTATTAAAGCATCTTCATGCTCTTAAGGAAAAACAGGGGGAGAAAAAACTATAACAAATCTCTTGACAACCAAAATTAATAACTGCTCTTTACCACAGATGTGATATATATAGAGCAGAGGCTAGCAGAGCTGCACTCAAAAAAAAAAAAAAAAATACTTTAGGTCTCTTGGATTCATGTAAAGCAAAGCAACTTTACGGGAGTTGGTGAAAGGGAAAGGCAGTTTCCATGTGACTGATTAACTTTGATCATATTTTATTTTAGAAATCCAGCCTTCTGTCTTTATTTCAATATGCACTGTCATATTTAGACTGGTTTTATAGATACAAATGATGTTCTTTTACTGCAAATTCATTAACTAGCAAAATTCTCAAAAAATTATCTACAGCTATATCTGCAAACCATTCATATCATACTGAATTGTACTATATAATCCTTATGTGATAACAGAAGGAAAAGGAGAAAGAAAAAACAAACAGCATTTAGAACCTTTCTGTATGCATAAAGTTGTTTTATAGGGTTCTCACTTAGCTTATAAGTAGAGTTACTAATTTGTGATTAGTTAAAATTCTCTGAAGTGATGCTTAAAACACACAAAGCTAACATTGTGATCTTGTTACTGAGGCAAGTGTACGACAAGATAGCACACTCCAGTGGAATAAACATGCTAATGTTGTTTGTAACAAGTAAAGTAAAACTATACAGGAAGTCCCAAAATTAGACCAACAAACTTTGAGAGCTGATAGATAACATTATTTGGAACACTTTTTGATAAGGTACTTTTTTGCTGCAGTACTTAATTTAAAAGTTAATGTCATTACTACCTCCACCCAGTTTGTTTAAATATGACGAAATGAACAATGCAAATTACAGTATTGTATTTATCTCAGTAAGGTACATAATCTTAGTTCAAGGAACAAAACCAGAACACACAAACACCTCAGTGTTTACAGTACACCACAGCTTTCCCATTTAAAGCAAATGTTGGAACATCATCCATTGTGGTGAACATAAACAGAGTATTCTTCCATACTCTCACAAAGACACCAGCCATTTCTCTGTTTCACCAACTGCACAGGCTATGCATGCCACAAGTTCCTCTTCAGATTCAACAGGTGTGTATAAACTACAGACTTCATGTGTCCCCACAAAAGGAAGTCAATTGAGGTAAGAGAATATGTACCTTCCATGTTGTAAATAAACTAAGTTATGAGAACATGTAGTATGCAGCATGCGTTATGGAAAACAATATCAATTTCAAGGAAGCTGAGCTCAGGAAGTAAACATAGGATAAATTAACTGAAGCATTTGTGTTTTGTTTCTTTCGTGTGTTCTGTTTTTGTTCCTTGGAGTAAGATTACCTATATGCCTTACCAAGATACACAGTATTGTATTTTGCATATTTAAACAAACTGGGTGGGAGGCAGTAATAACATCAACTCGTCCAGCTTTTAAAGGAGGTACTGCAGCAGAAAAACATGCCTCAACAAAAAGTGTCCCAAATAATGTTATCTAGCTCCCAAAAGTTGTCCGTCTAAATTTGGGATATCCTGTATAAATTTTACTCAACATTATTAAAAACTATGCAAGTATTAGCATAATGGAATTAATGTATTAGGAATTAATTTTTCATTTAAATTATGGTATTGCAGTTTGGGGTAGTGCAGCCAGTACACAATCATTAGAATATTTGTCTTACAAAAGAAAATTATCAGACATACTGACTATTGTAGATTAATTCTCACTACCTATTCACTTTTTACACACAAAGTTATATTTGTTAGTAGTTAATAAACCACAATACAGTCATAACAACAATGACATTAATCAATTCTCTGCAAGAAATAAAAATGACTTCCATAAAATATTGGCTCAATCATGTACAAACATTTTACACATTAAATTAAAGACAGATAATCTTTTCAGTCTTCAGCAAACAACTCAAAGAATTTTAATTTCAAAATGTCTGCATACATTAAATGAACTTTATACCTAATTTTAGAACATAATGGATAACTGCATTAATGCTATAAATATTATACTGTTTATTGACTAAATTGTCAAGTCTACATTTGCAGACAAATATATCTGAGAGATTATTATTATTATTATTATTATTATTATTATTATTATTATTATTGGTGGTGGTAGTATTGCTATTTTGCAGCAAAAATATGCAGCAGCAGTGGTATCAATAGTTAAAGTTTTATTTGATTTGATTTTTCCCCTGTGTAAGTATAATGTTCAGGAAGTCTTATTAGATGATTAATGAATGTATGAAATGAAAACGGGATCCACAGAGCTTAGTTTTCCAATATTCATGATCTCAGGATAAGGTAAAAGCTCAATCAAGATTCAATTTCAGGTGCTCTGGATTATGAGGTAGGCACACTACTTCACCCCATGTAGATGGGCTTGTGAAAGATTTATTGTAAGATTGGACACACACAAACATAACTGTACATTTAATTTTTTTTTTTTACTCTCAATGCTTCACAGTTTATCACCAAAGTAATATTAAGCACAACATTGTCTTCAGAGGCTAATTAGCCTACCTGTGAGAACAAAATTTTTGAACAATCCAAATTCTCTTTTTGCCAATAGAAATGTCTGTATCATACTGACAACAATTTCTTTGTACCATAAAATGCTTCTCCAATAGATTTCTGTAATTTTATTTCTTTGTTTAAATACTTGTTCTTCTTGAACACTTCCACAGGCTTGCAGTGTTTTACACATGTCTCTCTTTGAATTCCCAATTAATTTGCACATTGTAATATTTGACCCTTGATATACATTTGTTGAAAACATAAACACAATTCTTTGGTTTTGAAATGAACTGTCGCAACTTTAATTTCACATTTAAAGTTATAAATGAACCATAATAACACAATCTTATCAAAAAGAAATATGAGTTGAACAAACTATAGGTTACTAGGTTACTTGTGAAAATGATCAACCAACAGGTTTCTTCCAGTTTGATATGCAGTTCTATCATGCAGTACAACAGTAGTTCACTTCAAGAATGGTATTGTCTTTACAGAAGAAAATTAACTTTACATTCTAAATCAAAATGATGCTACATCAGACAAATTCCAAGTTTATGGAAATTATTTGTTTTTTTCTTTACTTGTTTATAAGAATGTATTTCATGTTTTGATCCAGTGTGTATTTCATCGTTTGAAAACATTGCTGCATATGTAGGTCAGTTAAATTTCGCTGATATCATTAATATAAGGAATTAGAGATTCAGCTTATAAGGCTCCAAATGTGCTTCACACTTGTACCATACATTGTTTTATTCATTTCTTTCAGTATCTTGACTGACCTTCAGTAGTTGGCATGGTATTTATTAGTTATCAATAAAAAGCTCAATCTTTGATATTGCAGCTGAGAATTTTAAAAATCACAGATAGATTGTGATTCCTTCTATCAGTTACAGTAGAGTAACTGATTCATTCAGTAGAGGATTCAAAAGTATTTAAAGGAAGGAGGCTAACTTTTTCAAAAGTGCTGTACCATAATGTATAACACTGTCAGTAATAGGACCATTTTCCTTCCATGATTATGGTATTGGCTATCAAACCTCACTGATCCATTTGCATGGAGAAAGGATAAAGGAATTGTATTACACTAGCTAAGCTATTTATTTCAGCAAAATTGCATTTAATGCGTTTTAAGAAATATGTTTAAGGCTGCTGGTTATGCATTAACAAATCAAGTTCATATTAGCAAATATAGGAATAGGGCCATGTGTCCTTGCTAGTTAGCATTACTTTTCACAGGTTCTTAGTTTGATACCCAGGACCCACCACGATTAGAATGATTTCAGTGTTTGCCATGATCAGGTTAGGCAGGCCAGTGTAAGTTTAAGATCTCCTATGGCAAACCATTTTCACTGTAATCTTCACCAGGCTGTTTAAGCCTGATCTTACAGATGGCTGAACCTAAGAAACCAACCAAACCCTGCTACATTCCAAGAAACATCTCTAAAGTAGTGGCAGTGAAGAAAAGAATTACAATTTGGGAATCTCCATGTCATCCATGCTTTATAAGAGCTACAGATCAGGAGTCATCAACTGCCTGTAATAGGAGCAACACAGGCAAACAGCATAACAATAATAATATTTCCAATTTACAAGCCTTGTGCTTATTACTAACATAGTGCAGCCTTGCAATACCCAAAATTAAACCCACCTGGTGACGACTGCCATAGATAATTAATTATTTTGTTCACATCTCTGCTAACTCTGTTAAAATACATTATAAAACACATGTAAAACTATATTACATTTAAAGTATATCTGCAAAATTGTATAATGAGCATCAACGGTATACACTGTAGATAAACAGGTTGAAAGACACAAAAATAACTTGCCATGTATATCCAAAAGAACTGCCAGTGATGTTCTGGGTTATTTTATAAATTACATGAGGTATTGAGCTGTATGTTATCAGAGCAACACTTTCTGTGGAGCATCCTAATCTAAGGAGCTTAACACAGGTTGGTGCAATGGCTATGGCATTATTTGATTGCTGCATTGTAAAAGTCCAATAGTGGCCTAGGGAGCTCACTATTAATTACTGAATACATAAACAAAGCACACATGAGTATAATTCTCTATGTTCATAATTTTGAACATTGCCCATATATTCTCTTTTGTCCCATGCGATATCAATACTCTATTGTTGTGAAAACAGTATGGAATATTCAGATTTACACTTCAGTAAGTTTCTTCTACACACTTCTCAGTGCACATTAGAAGAATTAGACAACTTATTAACTAAACTAGAAGCAATCAAAGGCACAGAATCTAATATTGGCAATTTCCAGTCACAATAGATAAATGCTTCACAATAATATAAAAAATTCAAATTACATATACATTAACAGATCTTACAGCTAAATATTGCACATATAACAGAAATAAAACAAAATATGAGCTTGTATCTCTAATATGCCATATTATTCTTCCTTTAATAAATTAAGATATGTTAAAAACTATAATGGCTCTAGCCTGCTCGTTGCAGTGAAATCTAACCTCAAATTTGTTACTCAAAAAGGGAACTCTGGAGATCACATGCATTAAGTTATTAACATCACTCAACTGCATTTAATATTAAAGTTTGGTGCTCTCTTTTCTGAAAACACATTATAGCTACCAGAAGCTATCCTGAAGTTGTTTTAGATTGCGCTGAATAACTGCAGACATGCATTATGCATGTATCTAAAAGTGAAAGTGTAATTTGCAATATATATAACATTCCACAGTTTGTGTTTTGCTTATAAAGCTGCCATACATGATAATGAAACTGGTTCACAAGAGTTTTTCATTTATGGGTTGTGCTAGAAACCAGTCACTGTTATTTTTCTTTAAGGTATTTTTTAGCAACAAATAAATATGAATAAATGGTAAGAAAATAAGAATAATAATGGTTCCATAAATACCTTATGAATGAAATTCTGAAGGAAGAGGATTTAAGGAACAAAAATGCATGTATCCTATTGTTTAGAGGAGATGAGAAAGCTTACAAGGCCTGTAATCAAACTGCTCTCCCTTTTTAAGACACTTTCTTATATATGACATTCATTGCCAAATTTCAACAAAATACTCTCATTTCTTAATACTGCACATGTACAAAAGAAAGTGTCAACCCAAGAGTACCAGCATAATGCGCAAAAATAGTGATATTTTTAGTTCTTCTAAACACACTTGTTACCAATTCATCTCTATACATAATCAAGAAGGCTGAGATTTAGGGACTGTTTAAAGTTTGCTCTTGCCTCCTTTGCTGCAAAATTTCTAATATTATAGCCATTATTTGAATCCAATTCATTTACCCAGACACACACACACACACACACACACTAATCTTAACCTAGCCTTGGGTAAATCTTGAAATCAGAGGACACTGTCGATTTTCTGCAGCTCATTATGGCCTGGTGGCCTCCACTTACCTCATACTCATTTGTTTTCCTTCCTATTTTTAATTACACAGTTGAATATTAATTATATTCTTTCATGATTTCAATGTCTTGCAGTGATATTTGCTCAGAAGTTGGTGGCTCTTTTGTATGAGCAGCACAGCTACAATGTACTTACTACTAACCAAAGCATGAACTAATTAGGGAAGGTGGACTTGTAACAAAGCCCTATATTGTTTTGCTCTCTTTTGCCATATTTAAAACATATCCAAGAAACTTAATTTTACCACTGTGTGTTAAACCTAATTAGGTTTTCATTGGGTCACTTATATGCATGAACACTTTGAATTTGTGGATATAGTATGTATTTAATGTGTTTTTCTAAATATGCAATTATTTGTGAAAACTCTTTTTTACAGGCATAAAATATGGATGGAAGTCCAGCATTATAAATAATAACGGCTACCTGTGCTTCAGGCATTTTCAGGATTTCTGCAACCATCTTGGAGGTTTGTGAATTTGAGCGCTGTTCCTTCAAGATAGCTGGAGATCCCTCTGAAGCATCTGCTGACAGGTCACTTTGTTTAAGGATACTTATCTGTGAAATTCCTAAAATCCACAATTTCAGGATGGATTCATTTGAAATTTGAATACCAAAATCTGAGTTTAATGTATAATACGCACACCAAATTTCACGCATATTTTTAAATTGCTTCCAGAGATATTTATATTTTTATGACTTTTTGTTTACTGTTTTGAAAAATTGCTCCATATGGTGCAATTATGTTTTGAAAAAAAAATTATAATTTGGAAAAGTAAATTAATAAACTACAGAAATTAATTGTTTAATAACATCACAACAAAGCATGCAAATTCAACTCATTATTTTTACCTTCTTTACCATGTACATAGTAGGTAGAGAAGGTATTGCATTCCACCCAAAAATCTGATACCAATATATCATCAGAATACATGTTTTGAGGCCTCCTGAATAAAAAAAAAGAAGTATTTTTAGAAAAAGGACCATGTGTGAGAACAGCATAACTTAAAAACGAAAAGTCAGATAAATACCAAACTTGGTATTTAGGTTCTGTACCTTCTAAAGATGCGACACAAAGATGTTCCAGAAAATCTTCCCAGCCCCAACTACCCTTTACACCTAAGATTTTTGATTTTATAAAAAATGGGTGTAATGATTTTGATTAAAATAATGATTATTATTTTAATTATATTAATGAACTTACATGACAAATCATATGTATATCTTGAATTTTCTGAGAATAGCCTTTGAAGTCCTCTTCATTCAGAAGGAATTTTGTATAACTTGTATACGTTAAGTGAAAGATGAAAATGTACTACACAAGAAATCTGGATATCTTTAAAACATACAATTTATTTCACATAAAGTTTTTTGTGGCATCAGCCATTTCTGAGATATCCATTATTAATGCTTCTGATTGTTCATTACTTGGGCATTCTTAAAGTCCTTTCAACAGTCAGTTGTTTCTCGCAATGTCATGGAAAGACATTTGACATTTAAACATTTGACTATCACTGCTTCCTTTGTAACTTTAACAAAATGTGTAATGTAACTATTTCTGCAAAGGTTTATTTGGATTAAAATTAAGTAGATAAAAAATGAGCTTTAGTAAGCGATAGAGGGTAGAGAAAGTCGTGTGAATCTAACATATAAGATTTTTGTTATCCTGTGATTTACAAAGAGGTATACAAATTTCATTGCTCACCTGTGTGGTGAGGGGATAGTGTCTGCTTCACATTCAAGAGGTCCCAAATTTGATACTCAGTTAGGGTGAGTGGATATGGTTTCTTTCAAGGTTTTCCCTTAGCCTAAGAAGACAAATGTAGGGTCTAAAGTCTAAGCACTCTGGGCTTGTTTGAGCATCATTTCACTCATTTCATTCAATGATTGCCTTATATGATCTACCAAGTTAAAGGATGTTCAACTTTAAGAAAGAAAGAAAGAAAAAAGAAAACATTGCATGGAACAATTTGAAAACGAGAATGTGCTGACAAAAACCCAGGTAAAGAGAGTTTAAAAATTATAATGCTAAAATAACATTGTTTCTGATTTTATGCATTTTAAAAAGCATTTAGTGCACATACATGCCTTCCTTCGTGTTTTTATGCTCCTCTGCAGCTAATGTAGTATTTGAAGATTCCTGAGGCTTCTCTTCAATGGTTTGTTTATTTTTACTTTTTCTATTACGTATAGTAAGTAGGAGAGGTATTGCATTCCACTCAAAAATTACTCACTGGAAATACGTGTTCTGAGGTGCCCTGAATCCAAATAAAGCATTTTTGGAAACATATCCATGTGTGTGTCTGTCCGTGAATAGCATAACTCAAAAACGAAAAGTTGGAAATCCCCCCGCCCCAGATTACCCTTTACATGGAGAATCTTTTGAAAATTTTGATTTTCTCAAAAATGGCTCTAACAATTTTGATTAAAATATATGTTTAAGATATTTTCATGACAAATGAAATGTTTATCTTCAATTTCCTGGGAATGTCCCCAAAAGTACTCTTCATTCTGAATGACTTTCGCATACTGGTAAACCGTAAGAGATAGACATTTTACTACACAAAGAAATGTAGATCTTGTTAAAACACACAATTTATGTCATATACATTTTTCTTTTGTCCAGTGAACGATTTCCCAGATATCCCTTGTTTGAATTTTCCAATCCTTATACTTTTTCTCAAATGGGAATTTGTTATTAATTTTTTTATGTCCTGGACATGCAAAGATAATGGAATGCTCCACATAGCAACCAGTTCTTAAAAGGTTTGACTATCGCTTAAAACCTGTCATATTCCCCTTGCACCTACATGAAAATTAGCAATAAGATAGTTTCTGTAAATGTTTATCTTGATTAACATGAAGTATGATTAGATGGAGAATAAGTGTTTGTAAAAATAGTTTGTACAAGAGTCTCTGTCATGTGAGTGCAACACATCAGATTTTTATACAGGTGTTTTACTACAATTTTTTTATTGTTGCTTTTAGGCAGACATTTAAATCACTGTATAACATCCTATAAAAGCTACATAGAACTAAAGTAGATGATGTCTAGTTTTAATAACACAGCAATCCACGTTTATGAATTTTGACAAAGTTTTTACCTTTTTTCACAAATGGGAATCCTTAACCAACTCAGTACCTCTATCACAAAACCTTTCCAATCTGTCTGGATTTTACTCCTGACCTTGATGCTACTATATATACTATATACTCTTTATATATATGGCTGCGTTTATGTAATTGTATGTAAGTGTGTATGTATGTCTGTGTACTTTTATGTATATGGCAGTGTAAATACCTATGTGTATATAAATATGAGTGTGTTTGTATCTGTGTAAACCCACAGGGAGTAGAACAGTTTCTTGCTTGCATAATGGATAAATACATATAGGTGGGCTTACAATGAAGACATGAATGTTATTCATCCACTACAATTTGGCTCTAACTTCCAATTCTCATATTATACATAATTTAAATTTCACTTAGTCATTATCTAAATGAAAATGATAATTTCTGTTTACTGAGCATGCCTAGTATAAAACTCCCATATCATACAGTATCTTTTGGCATCTCTTAATCCTAATACATTTCTGTTTATTGAGCATGCCTGGTGTAAAACTCTCCCATATCATACAGTATCTTTTGGTATCTATTTATCATGATACATTTCTGTTTATTGAGCATGCCTGGTGTAAAACTAACCCATACCATACAGTATCTTTTGGCATCTATTACTCATGATACATTTCTGTTTACTGAGTATACCTGGTGTAAAACTCTCCCATATCATACAGTATCTTCTGGATCTATTAATCACATAAATTAATAATGGAAGAGCCAAGAAACTATGGATCGGTTGCGCAATGTTTTTCCATTGGGCATGTGGAAACATGATAATACACTGCTGCTATAGACAAGGTCACGCTATTGACGTGAGTTTGCTCTAGAGTGTGAAGTGCAGTACTGAGTTGACGTGATGTGATGTAGTTCAGTTATTACGAGTTATTTACTATTTTGTCCTGTACTTTGTCAAAAAGTATATTATGGCTCAGTATATTTATTTATGATTCGTATGTATTAACTCGGTAAGCTCGGCAAGTGAAAGTACAATTTGCAGGAAGATTTCCAGGTGTAAAAGTTCCAGGCCGTACAACAATCCATGAACTTTACAATAAATTTCAGGCCACAGGAAGTGCTCAGGCTAAGAAATCTAAAAGAGGGCGTATGGTTCTTACCGAAGGCATTAGAGGACATTGGTCATCGTTTGGAGAATTCCCCTCTAAAATCACTTAGGCATCTTTCACAACATGCAGACATTTCTTATGGCTCTGCGCAAAGAGCTACCAAATTGCTGAAGTTAAAACCATATAAAATAACTGTGGCACATGCTCTTCAACCTGGTGATCCTGTAATTAGGCGCACATTTTGTGGGTGGAGTCTCAATAGTGTATACAATGGCGAAATAGACCCATATTTAATATTTTTCATGGACGAGGCTTGGTTCCAACTTCATAGATGCGTGTACACAAAATAATCGTTACTGGAACTCTGACAAACCTAATACTGTTCATGAAATACCCCTTCATGAACGAAAAAATTGGTGCATAGTGCGCCATGAGCAGAGAAAGAGTTATAGGGTCAATTTTTTTCAAGTCAACAGTTGACACCCCTACATACAATTTTGCCTCCCTTTTTTTTTTATAAACAAAATTAACAGACAGGAGCATGATTTTTCCTTTTTTCAAAAAGACTCTGCAACAGCACACAAGGCCAATATTTCGATGAGAACAATTGAAAGTGCATTTGAGGACAGAATTATTAGTGGAGATTTGTGGCCCCCTCGGTCCCCCGACCTAACTCCCTGCGATTTCTATCTCTGGGGTAACTTAAAACATAAAGTGTACAAGACAAACCAACACACCCTGGAAGAATTAAAACAAAATATCTGCCAGGAAACTGCCAGCATTTCTCAACGTGAACTATGGCGAGAGATGCATAGTTTCCTAAAGAGGCGCCAAAAATGTATGGACGACAATGGGCAGTTTCAGCATCTCCTTTCATAACGTTGGTAAGTGAAGCCTTTAAAAGTAGTTTTAAAAATGTTGTATGGTTACATCTGCCCCTTTCTATGATAGCGGCAGAAGGCAACAAGCGCTGAGGACGCAGACAGGAAAAGCACTGCACAGCCAGTTCAAAGTTTTTTGTCTCTCTTTGTAGATGCACATCTGCACTGATAACACCATTATGTTTTGTATACAGAATTATTTTGTTTTACTGTGCTTACCTGTCACTTCAGACAGAAACACTGAACCGAATTTACATCTTTTGTAATTCTCCCACCACTGCTGAATCACTAGATAAGTGTTAGGTATGATATCTTTATGCATGCTCTCAGCTCATCTTTGCACATTCAAACTTCCAGACTCAAGGGAGGAAATGAAATAAAATTTTATTTATGGATGCTCTTTTAACTAGTATGGTTCTTAGCATACCATTCTGCATTGGGCGTGAAAGACCGGAAATTTTGCTCAGAGGCCCCTTTACCAGACTTGAGGTTTTTTTACGTGCTGTAAATCAGTGATATGGAACCACTGGCTTTACTTCCCTTCTAAAACAAGCCATGCTAAGGAGTTTTATGTCCAAAAAAGTCCATCGTCCTCTGCAATGAACTGCGGAGGGCAATGGACCATGACCTTGGGAACCAGAGGATAGCATGGTATCCCTAGACCGTGGATGACAACTCTCTAGGGGGAAAGGGAGTAATCCTAATACATGACCATCCTACAAGAGGTAACACAGATTTTCATGCAAGATCACATAGAATCCAGCTTTTTAAAGCTAAACCCACTGTAGTCGCATGTACATTTTACAATAAACTACCTATTTATATTAAAAACATAACAAATTTAAAACAATTCAAAACAGAATTGAGAAAATATTGTGTACAAGGTTGTTTTTATTCCTTAAATGAGTATCTGAAATGATTTGTTGTATGTATTTTAATTGTAAAAATAAGTTATTATTTGTAAAATATTCATTGATTTTTTTTTAAATGTATATGTTGACGATGTCATGAATTTCTATGTAATTTTCAACGACTGATAATAAATGAAATGAAATGAAAAATTCCCCTTCCTCCAACCAGGAATCAAACCTTAAAAGCCAGCATCCTAATCAACTCTTCTGCAGTCAGTTGACTTATATGAACCTGGAAATTAACTTGTGGAGAACCTTGCCACACTTAAATACAAGTGGTTCCAAACTTATCCAACTGCTAACCACCTTATGTAACTATTATTTTTTAAATTAGCTCCAATGGACACAAAATGGTTATTAAGTATATTAGCTATAGGTTTTCCCAGGGATAATGGCATATGTCCTTCAGGGCTAGCCCAGTCAGCCAGCCTCCTGATGTTTCAATACTTCCCTTGCAAGTAGCACGTGGTGCTCATTAGACAAAACCAACTGGAATGTTTACTACGTTATAAACATCTAGCCGTCTGATGATACAGTCACTGCTAAAAAAGTTATGCGCGACTTGTGTCCGGCTTTAGTGCGCTTAATTGCAATACTATGCCTCCTATTATTTCAAAATTGAAAGGCAAAGCCTTGCAGAGCCAGAGCCACAAAATAGTATACAATGTTTATGAGTTAATGAAACAAAAAGCGAGCAATAAGGAAGAAGTTTGTTCATCTGGTTATTTAAAAAAAAATACAGAAGGTGGAAGTCAGGGCTGGAGTGTCAGTGCATTCTGTTTCTAGGATTCTAAAGGATAGTGATAAACATTCTCAAGAAGGTACTTCTTTTGATACTTCAGGAAAAAAACACAATGTGCCTAAAAAAATCAGATATTGATGACTTTGACAAATGTGTTATCAGACATACAATCCACAATTTCTATGCCAAAGACGGAACTATGCCCACAATTGGAAGACTGCAGATAAGGTTAAAGGAACTAATTGGATATGAAGGAAGTCACACAAGCCTTAGGAGAATATTTCAAGATTTGGGATTCAAGTGGAAGAAAACTAGATGTAACAGAAAAGTGCTTATTGAAAAGCAGGATATGCACTCACAGCAAGAAAATTATCTGCTATTCCTTCGGCAGTGTAGGAACGAAAGCAGACCTATTGTATATGAAGTCGAGACCTACATACACAGTAGCCATACAAATCCTAAAAGCTGGACTGATGAAAGTAATGCTGGTTTATTAACACCCATATCCAAGGGAGAAACATTAATCATACTTCACGCTGGTGGGAGGTATGGCTTCATACCAAATGCTCTATGTATAAGTGAAAGCAAAGGACTGGAGATTTCCACTATGAAATGAACACAGAAAATTATGTTAAGTGGCTGAAAACCATGCTCATTCCTGGTCTTCCTCAAAATTCTGTCCTAATAGTTGACCGCATCCTACCCAGTGCTCATGTAGATAAACTGCCAACATCCAACTCCCCTAAAAACTGATATGAAAGCTTGGCTACTAAAAAATGGTGTTGCATTTAAAGAGTCTTTTTCAAAGGCAAAACTTTATGATTTGGTCAAGTTGCATAAGCCCAGCCAAAATTGTATGTAATAGATCAGATATTGGCAGAACTCAGACTACCACCCTGCCACCCAAATTTAAATCCTATTGAAACAATATGGGGAGATGTAAAACAGTGGGTAGCAAATAGAAACACAACCTTCAAGATGAAGAATGTGGTAAAACTGTGGCGTCAGATTTGACGAAATTGGTCCTGTGGAATGGGGAAAAGCTTGCCAACATGTGGAAACAACTGAGCAACATTACTTTGAAAAAGATTGCATCGTAGAAAACACGATAGAGCGAATACTTATTCAGGATAATGGAGCTGAAAACAGTGACAGCAGCGAAGATGAATAGCGAGCATTTCTGGCAAAGCAGAAGAAGAAGAGGAGGAGGAGGAGGGTGGTAGTTTGTCAGGAGTAGAAGAACTGGAAGACAGTGAGTGAACTAGTGAGGTGTAGCTCAACATTTGTTTACGTAGAAACCCGTTGCATATTATAAACATTTATTCAAGTGTGTATGGACGTCCTGAAGGTTACTATGTTTTATAATGACTGTCCAGTTTCTTCCACTGTATACAACTCTCATCTCAATTTGCATCATTCTTTGAACTACATATATGTGTCATACATCTATAAGGTAAGTGACTCGCATCATAGCTTTCCATTAGAATTTTCACATGTCAAAATCCGTGGCACGATACAGTGTAAAACATACCAGTGTTTGTTCCTTATGGTTTAATTTCCTATATTAATAGCTACATTATGAGTGGCAACAGGTGCTTTCTGAAAGTTATTTGCCAGCTAGTTTTGCATAGATTAACTGAGTTTAATATTTTATTACTAATGCTAGTGTGTTTAGCAACTGTCACTAGTTGGTCATAAGTGTGTTTTACTTGTTTACAACTAACAGGTTGAAACTCTTGTGTTATTGCATAAAGTTGTCGATTTAAGCCATGTACATGCATACTTAATTTGAGGTGTTATCCATTTGTCTATTTTTGAGGATACCTTTGTTTACAGGTCTGTGAGGACATAAGTTTGAGTAATATTATAAAATATAAAAGATACTTAATTTCATATTTGGGTCTAGTACAGAGTAAATGCTGACCCATGTTCAGCATCCTCAGGTGCGATTTGTTATAACAATTTACGAGTTTTAAAATTATTGAGTCCACAAATACCTAAGCAGTTGTTATATAAACACAAATAATAACAGAAATAATAATAATAATAATAATAAAAGTGAACTTTTTAATATAACCCTGCTACTTCATATTTAAACTGTTACTTTTGAGCAGAACTTTCAATAAACTTCTAATTATTTCCACTCCCATTAATTTAACTGAAATTTACTTGAAGCAGCATATTTCACTCTTAGTAAGAATATGTTTTGTTTTTATGAACAATGGCATTTTTCCTTACGCTTATATTTATCAATCTGTTCCCTTATCAAAAACAATAATGTTAACAAGTTTCATGGTTGTTACGCTAGAGGTATGCATAATCTCCACTTTGAAGTCAAAAAACTAAACATCAAGAATCCTTTATGTTATTGGGGCATTGGGGCATTGGGGCATTTCATATTATCACATATATAAAAAGACAAAGAAGCATTTTAAGTGGCAAATAAAAGAATATCAAGTAATTCTGCATAATTCATGGATGAAGCTTTGTAACTTAAAGTAGTTTTTAATGCAGTTTAAATGTGATAGACATCGTTCAATATTGCACGAGATAGCAGTATAATAACAATTTTGGAATTTGGGCAGCACTTTCTCTGTACTATTTGTTTATAAATTTTGACTGCACCAGGTACACAAGAAAACATTTTTTCTGTTTAGTTAATTCAATAATGATGTGTAATTCTCCATTAACAAAGTATCAGAACTAGCATTAATCTAATTAATCAACTTTTATTTGCATTAATTTTGCTGTTAGTGTGTTTATTACAGGAGAATGCACTGTTTTATTGCTGTGATACTTGCAACTGTATTCCGTCTATTGGGGGGATATATATAGTTAGTGTGCAAAAAGATTTCTAATCATTTATCCTTAAAATTAATCCCATTCCCAATAAAATCCTCATAGTATATGCTACAAAATATAAAATAAGTGCAAAAAGTTTGCAAAGATTTCCAGTTTAATATAAATTTATGAAAATAAATGAAGGAAAAATGCAAGAAAGTGCTGGTCAAGTGACATGGGTAGGAAGAGTGCTGCATTATCAACATGTACAAGCAAGAGCTTTCAAACTCTGCCGCTGGATAACATCAGAGCTGGATTATCAACATGTGTAGAGTTTGCAACTTTTGCCACTATTGGGCTTGCATGGCGCTTGATGTGTTTTATATATATTTTTAGTTTAGTTTTGAGTATTTAGTTAGTATGATCCTAATGCTCAGGGCTTAAACATTACAAAGTTCAATATTTCATTGAAAAATGAAACAAATAGAAATCAAAGCACTCTTTCCAATGAATATGGCAGAAGCTGGTTTAGTTTTATAGAAGTAAAATATTAATTAACTGTTCATTGAAATGCAGCTTCCTGTATATACAGACTGCGCTATGGACAAAGCATACTTGACAGTAACAATTTAAAATTGAAATGAGAAAAACAAGGTACCTATAAATGGATAACAAATAAGCTTGGATTGCAAAGTATAGGTCATAGTTATCAAAGAAAAAAAAAGAAAGAAAAAATTAATAATAATAATAATAATAATAATAATAATAATAATAATAATAACAATAATAATGGAGAAACAATAATAAGAAAAAATCAATATAAATATGTTATGGATCACATATGATAAATTAATTGATGTATAAATGATTATGAAGCAAATTTATTGAACCTCTAAGGATGGAGATTACAATTTCCTTTATTTTGTTCTTCTTCAGGCCGAACATATTCCAAGAGGCAAGGAAGAATTTGGTTATTGCCCAGGGGCACCCACCGTCAAACTTATACCTCTATTTCTTGGTGTCTGTCAAGAAAACTGGTATTGTAGGAATGTATATGCTTTTGTTCTCTACATTTACTTCAGGTTGGTCTTTATACATCTCAAATCTGATAGTTGGATCAATTATATATCCTTTTTTTACTATTAGGAGGTATTACTATCATACCGATCCTTCTAGTGCTGCCAGTTGAAGCGAGGCAATAAACTTTATGTACCTGATAGTTGGATGATCTTAGTTCTTGTGTGATAATTGATCAGATCTTGTGGTGGTGGGAGTTTTGAAGTTAGTATCTATTACAGATGAACGACTCTTGCTAGATTCCTCTATGCAATCATACTCAGCCATATTAAGATGTAATTGAAAAATTGTATTATTCAAATTTTATGTAAGCTAATTCCTCTTTACCATCCTCTCTCAATTAAAATGTTTATTATCTCTGTTCTAGATACCTTTCTCACAATAGCCTATTTTTCTATTTCAAGTTTGAAGAAATGGTTTCATTATATATTTCCTTGTAGATAGGTACAATGGGGAAACAGAAGGCTGAAGTGAAGATAAAATCTTTATTCCCCTGTAATTATTAGGCTTATCAACACTCCCCTTGCCTTTGTATATACAAAGAATTATTGCTTTCCTCCAATGCTCCGGTACATACCCCTTAGTTTTTATTACATTAAACAAATCTGTAAACAAATTAGGTTGCTATAGACTCATTTTGAAATTCTATTCTTTGCATGACATCACAAGAAACAAAATGAATGAATATCTTGGAAAGTGTTAATGCCACAAAACAAAAACATAAGTATTATTTAACTTAAATTGTATGTTTTCACAAGATCTAGATTTTTTGTGCAAATGTTTTTATCACTTCATAAGGTAGACAATTATACCAATTACACAAACTTCATTCAAATGAAGAGACTTCACACTTTCTGTATCCACTCTTCTAGAAACTATTCTTACAAGGCTTATTCTTCTATCTACTTCTTACTTATCAAGATAATGTCTATGAAAATGCTTTCATTACATATTTCATTATAGATCAGTATTTGATAAATCTGAAATTCCACTCTCTTTGCAGGACGACAAGAGAAAAAGAAAGCTGATACATTCACAAGAGTTTCTCTACCTTCTGGATAAACTATTCTTACTAAAGCTTATTTTTATACTACATTTTAACCCAAATAAACCGTTGCAGAAATAGCCGCATTACACATTTTGTTATAGATACAAAGGGAACAGCAATAGTCAAATGGACACTTTATGCTGGCCTTAAAATTCCATACTGCTTCTATGCAATCTCGAGAAACAAATAAATATTGAAAGGACTTCATGAGGGTTGCCAAGTAATGAACAATTCAAACCATTAATAATGGATATCTCAGAAATGGCTTATGCCACAAAAAAACTTATTTGAAATAAATTGTGTTTTAAAGAGATCTACATTTTTTGTGTAGTATGTTTTTGTCTATTGTTTAATGTTCGCCAGTTATACAAAATTCCTTCTGAATGAAGAGGACTTCACAAGCTATTCCCAGAAAATTCAAGATATACATTTTATTTGTCATGTAAATATCTTTAATATATGGTATTTTAATAAAAATCGTTAGAGCTAAATTTTAGAACATCAAAAATTTTGAAAAATGTTCCATGTAAAGGTTAGTTTGGGGTGGTGATATTTTCTTGAACATTTTTTGTCACATCTTTAAGGTACGCATGCACACACACACATGGGTATTTTTCTAAAAATGCTTTTTTTGGATTCAGGGGTCTCAAAACATGTATTTCTAGTGAAATTGTGATATTGTTTTTTTCGGTGAAATACAACACTTCCCCTACATACTATATGTAGTAGAAAAAGTAAAAAATGAATAGCAACGTTACACTTGAAAAAAATAACGTACTTGAAATTGTACACAAATAACACAGAATATCCTGGAAATGGTAAATGACATAAAAAATTTTGATATAAATTGTGCATTTTAATGAGATACATATTTTTTGTGTAGTAGGTTTTTGTCCAGTTCTTGGTTTACAAGTTATACACAATTCGTTCAGAATGAAGATTTCACAGGATATTAGGAGAAAAGTCAAAATATAATAAATTTTATTTGTCATACAAATATCTTAACTTTGGTACTTTAATCAAAATCATTACAGCCATTTTTGAGAAACTGAAATATAACTGTATTTTTCAATGTAAAAATGACAAGGGTGGATTTTCTTGAAAATCTTTGTGTTGCATCCTTCAAAGATGCTGAATTTAAATACCAAGTTTGTTATGATTTGTGTACAGAAGTTAGAAACTGTGATTGTTTGATAAATCAAACTAAAGATAATAATCTAAAGATAATCATTCCTGAGTTGGAATTTGTAACACT
This sequence comes from Deroplatys truncata, assembly GCA_030765065.1. Lineage (NCBI taxonomy): Eukaryota > Metazoa > Arthropoda > Insecta > Mantodea > Mantidae > Deroplatys > Deroplatys truncata. Next base: position 47,895,536 of record CM060984.1, on the reverse strand, counting down.
AAAACATCACTAAAAGGAAATTTTACCTGGACATGTTGCAAGGCTTATTCACCTATCATCAGCATTCTCCAACTGGTGTGGCATTTTTCCTGATGGTTTTGGAAGGGATTGGATTTGATATGATTTGTGCTTGTGTTATGAATTTACAGTGTGTGGCAGCAAATAAAAATTTAGGATATTTTTTTTTTTTTTCCAAACATCTAATTCTGCTGCACATCTTATAGATTTTACGAGCCTTATATTTTGTACTATTTTATGGTTGGTTGACCAGAAGTGGTGAGCAATGTATGTTCGTATTTAATTGCTCTTAAATGTTCTTTCAGTCTTGTTTCCAAATATATTTTGGTTTTTCCTATGTAGAAATTTACATACCATCCAGGACTACATCACAAATTCCAAAAAATTCAAAATCACATTAGCTTTCCAAAACAACTTCAGCCTACAAAAAGTATGTGCACCAACCAAGTATGCATCCCAGAATACCAAAAGTCTGGCATTTACAAAATAGACTGCAGATTACAACAAATTCTGAGTAGGAAGAACCAAGAGAAATCTGGAAACAAGACTGAAAGAAAATCTAAGAGCAATTAAATACAAACAGATAGACATTGCTCACCAATCCTGGCCAACCAACCATGAAATAGTACAAAACATAATGCTTATAAAACCTGCAAGATATGCAGCAGAAAAAAAATCTTCTGGGGAAAAAACACACTCCTAAAAAACCAAAACCACCATCTAAATTTTGATTTTCTGCCACACAGTACCCTTTGAAATTCAACACAAGCACTAATTACATCGAAGCTAACCCCTTCCAAAACCAGCAGGAAAAATACTGCACCAGTTGGAGAATGCTGACAATGAGGTGAACAAGCCTTGAAACATATCCAGGTAAAATTACTTTCTAGTGATGTTTTAGTATTACAAATTGCAACTCAGATAATTAACCAAGTTTGGTTTGTTAATGAGTTATGCTGTTCACAGAAGACACATGATCCGTTTCCTGAAACTTTTTTGGGGGTTTATTTATTCAGATGGCCTCAAAGCATATTTCCAGTGAAATATTCACAGTTTGGATGGAATATGATACTTCATCTATTTGCTATAAGTAAGCAGTAAAAAAAGTAAAAATAAAAAAAAAAACACTTGAAAAAAAAAACAAAGTATTTCAAAACTCAAATCAATAAGGTGAAATATCTTGGTAATAGTTAATGTACAAAAGATATCACAGAAATGTTAAAAAAAAAAAAAAAAAAATACCCATTTTAATGAGATCTATAATTTTTGTGTAGTACATTTTTGTCTATCTTTTTGGTTTACCAGTTATACAAAATTCATTCAGAATGAAGAGGTCTTCACAAGCTATTCACAGAAAAAAGACATACATTTTCTTTGTCATACAAATACCTTAAACATGTATTTTAATCAACATTGTTGGAGCCATTTTTGAGAAAATAAGAAATAATGAAAAACTTTTGAGTTATGCCGTTCATGTACACATACTGTTTTCTAAAAAAAATGGCTTTCTTTGGAAAGCAGGATTCAGGGGACCTCAAAGCATATATTTTCAAAGAAATCTCAACATCAAAGTATTGGGTGGAATGCAGTACTAGCTCTACTTATTATACGTTAAAAAAAAAAAAGTTGATTCATGCAAACATAAGTTACAAACAATTTAAAGTTCTGGCACCAGCAAACGTTATTTCTTGTAATGAACTTGTATCAAATGAAACCAATTTCTAAACCACAATGGTATACCACAACTGAGGTTTATTTTGTTGGCTGTAGTCTCTACTAAGAGTGAAGAAAGCTATAATCACGATAGTATGGCCAACAAATTTTTCTCTACAAAACAGGAGTACTTCAGAAAATAGAGAAGGCCAGTTTGAATTTTATTTAATAAGGATATACAGTTGAACCTCACTTATTCATTATTCACTTCTATGTTTTTTGCAGAAGTATATTAAATTGTTTAGTCATCAAACATCAATATATTAATTTAATTCAATTATACGTCTTCTGATTAACACGTCACTTTTTTCTGGTCTTTAAGTACTATATATATATATATATATATATATATATATATATATATATATATATTAATTTACTTATTTATGGTATGTTAAGATATATTATGCATGGTTTCTGTATACTGTATTCTTGCTGTTGCAGCACAAACTAGAAGACATATTGGATGAGGCATCAATATTTCCAGTACAAATTATTGCTGTATGTGTTAACAATACAGTTGGACTTTGTCATTCTTCCTCAGATTGCATCTGATAATACTTATGATGACTATGATGAAGAAGTAGGCCTAAATAATTAGTGTTCCTGGTGTGCATGAGGCAATTCCAGTTCTAGAAATTACACAATTTCTATTATTGCAAAGATGATAGATAGCCTTTTGACATTAATGCATATTGTGATGATTATAATTTTATTTTAAAAGATTGTGATAAATATTATTTTATAAAATTTGAGACATTCCAGACAAACTTTGTTTAAGTAATTTCAGGAAATTGGCTTTAGATTTTTCATGAGTCATTTTCTGGATGTTGAAGTAAGCAGGGGTTTGGTGGCACATGGTTTAGGGTAAAGATCACTTCATGTCCAACATGTGGGTGAGTTATGTAATTTTTGCTGACATGTTTACATCAGTTACCAGCAAGGCGCTAAGCAGCATTTTGTCAGGTATTTAAACTTAGGATTTTTTGATAGCTCTCTCTCAACCAATCATTTGCCAAGCAGGGCACTTTGCTGGTCAATTCCTTAAATTTATTTAGTGTTAATTTACAACCCTGTCGTAGGCCCCCAGGCATAACCATGATGGAGTGCTGGACTTCCTTGGTCACTCAGGTAAACCCACAAGCTAATTATTCTCTCTGAAATGTAGTTAATTTATATTAGAAACACTAAAGACTGGGAATAGAAATTACATGCCTGATAGTGTCACTTTTTGATGACATCCTGTGGTACATCCCCATCTTTTACATGATATCTGATGAAGGCACTGAATGGCATTGTTGCCATTGTTATGTCACAATTGTTGGAGGCGCTGGCTCCATTACATCACATCTGGTTGAGGCACCGTTCTCTACTTCCTTTCATTAGAGTTGTGGCTCGATTCTCACCCTTCCACCCACGTATCAGATATGAAGTGATCTTTACTCTAAACCGCGTGCCACCAAACCTCTGCTTACTTCAACATCCGGGAAATGACTCGCAAGAAATCTAAAGCCAATTTCCTGGATTTACTTAAAGTTTGTCTGGAATATCTCAAACTTTATAAAATCATATTTATCACAATCTTTTAAAATAAAACTATAACAATCTTTTAAAATAAAGTCATAATCATCACAATAATATCGACTATTGCAGAAAAATCGACAATTTTTTAAACCAGTTTAAAGTACCATTACTCTCAATATTAATTTTTTTTAAAAGTTTGAATTATTTAAAACAGTACTGATATGCATGTAAGTACTCTATTATGTTTATTTTATTTATTGATTTCTTATGTTAAATAATGCCTAATCAGTTTGAGTAATAATGTAATAAAACAATTTCAGTTCCATAAGAAAATTCACTATGTTTCCTTGTTAATACATTATTTTAGCAGTCTACCTTTGAAAATGCATAACTGAGCTTATGCTGTATTTGCTTTATGAAAACAGCTTCAAATATGCTGGCCTGGATCTTTACAAGAAACTACCCCAATATATTAAGAATATTGAATCTGGCAATAATTTATAAAAGTTTTGTTTATATTTTTAAGGAAGCCACTATTGTGAGGTGAATGCGCTGGTTGTCTGACTGAGAATCTGACTGTATTATCAACTATTACTACTCTGAAATTCATAACCTTTAGCATTTTTTTATTACATGTATTTTCTCCCAAATTGTTAGTTCTGTGGGCATTTTTGCATGTTTTAGCAAACTTATTTTCTCTTTTATGTTGTGTCTTTTTTGATATTAGCTTCATATTTTCTTTAAATCAGGAATCTTCTTACCTTTAAAACAGATACAAATATCTTAGACTGCCTCTGTGGTCTAATGGTCAGAGGGATGACTTCTTAACATAGAGATATATTTCTAGCTGGAGGTGGGAGGATTTTTTTTTTTAAAAATATATATAGGTCATTTCCAACCTCTCCAGTCTAAAATGTGAATGTATTTCAAGAAGGCAATAAATCCAATGTTCCAAATAAAGAAAACAAGTTGACACCACAATGAAAGACACCAACATGACCTTAGAAGTGAAGATCATATAAATGAAATAAATAAGTATTACAAAAATTCATATTAAATAAAATGCTATACCACAAAAAAGAGCATCAATGAAAAGAAAACCTAGTTGATAAAAATAAACGGTAAAAAAACCAAATTACATTAATATTGCCTTTGTTTGCAGGTTGTGATTATACCTGGTGCAGAACAAAATAGGCTTTAAAATGCAAAAGTTTGTTTAACATAAGTCCTGGTCAGTATGTGTAAATAATAAAATTGTGAAACTTTTTTTAATTTAATGAATATTTATTTTCAGTTCAGCAGTTTGAGACTTTACAGTTACCAAATATAATGAGATGCTAACACTTTATTTGTAGCATAAATTATTAGCATTTAAATATATTGTGGTGCAGCGGCTATGGCCCAAGGTTATCAGGAGGTCAGCGCCAGGCAGTCAGAAAGTGCTGCTCACCAATGTAAATACTGCATGCGTTATCATCAGATAACCATAATCTACTGGAAGTTGCTTCCTCCCTTCCTCAGAACGTGTGTTGAAGTAGTTCTAGAATGCTCTATGGAAGATTCTGCTGACTACATAGGTGAGCATTCTCGCAAAAGCAGTCAGCTGAGTTGAGTTGAATCAGTCAGTAAGCAAGATAGTGAGTGTGTTTCTGGTACATCAAGATCAATTCTCTGAGTGAGTTGGCGATGACTGCTGTGATGTGCAGCGAGTGTTGCTACTGCAGGGGAGATTAAAGAAGTCTTGTGTTCAACTCAACAAGAATGAACTGTCTGGAAGAAGAGGCTACATCACAAAGAAGCGAAGTGACAGGAAAGTTGAACTAGTTCACATTAGTTAAGTTCCAGTGAAAGTTCAACTAGATAAATAACTAAACAGTGACATTAAGAACTTAAAGAAGTAACAGTTAAAAAAAAAAAAAAAGGAAAAAGTCACTATCGAGTAAATCATTGCTGTAGGATGCCACTGCTCTGACAGTGTTGCAGCTATACATATCTCCACAACTTCTCAAGTTGCAGGCTCTGCTGCAGAATCAATCATGAAACTAAAAGGGAATAAATACCAAGATATTGTTGTCAATTACTTCTTTGTCGCCTTCTCTGTTGAAACTTTTGGATCTTTTAGTGCTGGATCTTGATAATTTTTTTAAATAATAAAAGGGAATACATTGAACATTTTGCTATTTTAACACTTTAAATGAGTATTGTTGGGATCCTACTTAATTTTGAATCGTTTGGGCGTGTGCAAGTGCTATTTACATTATAGATCCTTTACTACATCCACTGCTACTCTTCATCACAGGCAAGATGCATGGATTGAGCAGGGAACAATAGCAACTCAGTCTGGAGAAATCTTGGGGTAGAGCTACCAATTATAAGTTATTTTTTTCTATTTACATCTACTAGGAGCTAGAAAGAAACAAAATATGACAAAGAACAGGAGCAGCATGACTTATATACTATATTTATCTGAATACAAGACAATGTTTCTTTCCAAAATTTTAGTTTTGAAAACCATAGATCATTTTGTGTTCCCAACATACATTTTCAATTAGCACATGGGAAAAAGTATGCATGCAAATATGAGATGGGTGTCACCAATGGAGAGGCATACAGGAAATACAGGAGGGTGCTGTGGTCAAAGACTATCAGCTAAATTTTGTGCATTTCATTTTGCATCATATAGTTAGCAATTTACCACACACCTGGAGGGATTGTAGAGCTTCCTTTTGGTAAAAGATTTTATTTTTTTGGCTAAAATAGAAGAAGGAGGATTTCCTTAGCATCTGTGACAAAAAAAACTATATTGGAAGCTGATGTTCATGCAGTAACAGACAGCTATTCCTGTATGCTTCTCTTTCTCTCTCCCCACCTCATACATTTCCACACTCCCCTATCTAGCAGCCTTTTCCACCCATCAAGTGCATTTCTGTGCAAATTTGGATCATAACTGTCTACCACAATTCATTATATGTTGTGTAGATAGAAAATCACATCCATCATCCTGTTGTTAGTCAATGCTGCTGCTGTCATTATCATTTGTGATACTGATAATTAGAAAAGAGATTGCAAAATGATGAAACAAATTATTAATAAATGATAAATTCCAAAATTACGTTCTGTAAAATGGGGTCATCTGGCATTTAAGATTGTCTTGTATTTGAAAAATATGGTAGAGTATGACTGTAAAGACTTCAAGTAAGAGCTGCGTTTGGAATGAAGTACATGGAGAAAAATCCTGTTTGAAGTCCTAGTTCCACTATGTGAAATAGGAGTAAAAAACTTATATATTATTTGAAAACAGGAAAAACCATCATTTTTAACAATTGATTTAATATAATAAAAATACTATTACAACTGATATATGAGGTAAAGTTGTAAAATAAATATTGCTTCATCCAGCTGAAGTTCAGCTTCACTCAATCTGTTGATCATTGTTCGTACTTTCTCAAGTAAAGCTCTTTCTGGTGGTGTGATTATTTCTTCAATCTGTAATTAAAAAGTAGAAAAAAATGCAGGATAATTACACTTTGCTACCTGATGGTGCAAAAATTTGTTAACACTGATTACATGGTGTAGCATTTGATACATGATTCATCGCAACACAATTTACAGATATATTGTGTGAATCCCAAAGAACGATAGTCCGTTGATTTAGGACTGAATGGCAAAATCTATTTGCACCTCAGATAAACTCAAGAATGTGCTGGTTTTGTTTGCCATTAACTCTCAAAATAACATTTTTAACCAAAATGATAGCTCATTTTCTTAAAATGTGGCACACCTGTAAAATTAAATAAATTGAGTTCATCTGAACAAGGGCCCATATTGAAACAAGTAGCTTTGCGGCAAACCCATTTGAATGTTTCTTTGTTTAATATTCTTCAAATTAATATTCAAAAGTGTGGTTTTGTTCCCAATATGTATAGTCTGGAATAAATTTATTGACAGAAAATAGATATTTTCATATATAAATTCAGCATTATGGATCCTAATATAAGCCCTTATTCCGGTGATTATACATTTTGCCATTATTTTATGGACTTATTTTGGGAAGTAAAGTTTGATATATAATAAATATTTTTTTTAAAATCACCTAATATATTTAATCATTTTGTCAAATTTAGGTACGATCAAAATAGGAAAATGTGTTGCAATAGAAACATAAATATTATATACACTCCCAAACTATGTTAGCAAACTGAAATATGTAACATCATTCTTAATTCAGTCATACTGATTCCCTTCTTCCCTTCCTATCCTTTTCTTTTTCTTCATCATCTGAAGAGATGGAGTATATTCCTAGTTTTTCAAAAATATTTTCAAACTAATCCTTGGCTTCATCTAAAAATGGAAAAAGATCTCTTACATCTTTCTCCTTGCAGGGATTCAAAGGAAGTGGCTTCACTTGAGGTGAAATCACATTTTTCTTCAGTTCATGTATTTCCATTTCAGTCTTTCAAATACTGAAGGAAATGAAAGATGGCAAACGTGTGATTGAAGTTGAGACAGTTTCAGATGGATTGTAAAGCAACTGTTGATATCTTTGTATCTGGAAGAGCATCCCTTTTGTGGCAGGTTTACTCAGAAACAAAGGAAGCAGAACTGCAGACCATTCCTTTAATATTGAAGTGTCCTATAATGCATGTGATGGTTGTGGCTTCTGGCGGCAATATGAAACAACTTGCATATACTCAATTGCTGTTTGTATTGTAGGCATTTCCTTAAACATTTTTGAGTAAATCCCAAAATTCCTGAAACATTAACCATAGCTGTGAACTCATATGGGAAACTATGATGGATGTTAACACTGTGAACTTTTGAAAATCACATACAAATTGTTAAGAACTTCATATTCTTGTTTTGTCCTCCTGCAGCATCAGAAAACACTATAATACTTTTGAATGAACGTTTGTGCACCAGATCCATTAGTGTAGTACACGAACAAAATAACTGCATCAGGATTTTTTTCTCCCTTCTGTCTCTAGGGAAAAATACGTGTAACTCATAGAATCAATCAGTGTACATGTACTTTGAAAATATAGAGCCACATGAGGCACCTATAAAACTGGCTTGTACAATTTAATTTTGCAGATTTTGTGCAAAATCAAATTCTATGTACACAATGTCACAATTTTCCACTTTGCTCTCTCTCTCTTTTATTTTTTGTTTGTTTCTCAGAACTTGATATGCTTCGATGTTTTGTTCATGTTCTAGATATTCCGTCTTACAAGAATGAGTTTTGTTTATTTTTAGGAGCAGTTTACATTTTGTGCAATAATCACAGACATCTGCACGAGGAGAATGTATAGCAAAATCAGATTTTTATTGAAAACATTTGGGACATTATTCCGTATGCGGGTAGGAGGATGAAATTTTAAGAAACTTATGGAATCGGGTTTTTTAACGCAGAGTTGATTGTGTAGTATCCTTGGTTCTCATTCGAGTTTAGATGCGCAGATCCTACGGCTAAACCCTGTCATCGCTCTGCAGCTGTGGCCTTTGGCTGCAACTGCTCCACTCCTCTCCTTCTAAAAACATCCCTTGGCTACGCTTTGAGGCTGAGGGTCCTCAGTCCCTCGGCTACACCTTGCGGCTTAGGGCCCTCGAGGTTACAATTTTGGCAGCAGAATGCATATTAAAAAATCCTGATTCCGTAAGTTTCTTAAAATTTCATACCTCCTACCCACATACGGAATAATCCTCCTACCCACATACGGAATAATGTCCAAAATTTGTGGTATAGATGTATTTTTTAGATATGGCGAATAATGTAATGTTGCGCAGTGGTTTGTGGTCGAGTTCACTTTTGTTTTCATAAGAGCATAGGGGTGTCAGATTAGTATCTCTCCAACTTCCATGTAGTAAACATCATGGGAGGATGCATCATTATACAGTACATGTCTTCTAGCCCCTCCTTATTATCTGCAGTCTCTTGTTTATTTCAAGTAGGAAGCAGAGACATTACCCCCACCTGCATGACGTCATTTGCGTAAGTCACAACAAAGCCATTCATCATGTCTAGAAAATACATTTATACCTCTTGTAAGTGAGATTCAACACATTACCAGTCCATGATTGAAAGAATTATTTAAACAACATGTACGAATAACTTCTTTACTGTTAAATCAGAACTCTCAAATATTTTAACCTTGTTTTAGAATTGCGAGTAATGTGAAGTTTTGTGAGGTAGACTGTTCAAGTGTTCCAAGGCTAATTCTCATGCATTATGATAAATTTTGTGAGGTCAATTTGAATATTTACCTCTCCTATCAAGGATATTGCCTGAAACCAGTTTATTTTGCAAAACACAAATTCTTTTTACTGGGATATGCAAAAGTCTTATGAGAAAGCTCTGGCAAATATCCTGTTTCATTCTCCTGCTAAGTATATTGTGATGCAGCAGCTATGACCCAAGGTTATTGGAAGGTCGTGCAGAACAATCCGAGTAAACAATGATAATAGCGCTTGCCAATGTAAACACTAAGTGCACTATCAGGAGGCAACTAGAACTTTCGGAAGCTTTATCTCCCCCCCTTTCCAGCAAGTGTGTCTACATAGTTCTAGAACGTTTGAGAACCTTCTGTGGAACATTTCACTGTCTGTATAAGAGAGCATTCTCGCAGCCAGTCAGTGTGAGTTGAAAGTGAGTCGAGGGCAACGGAGTGGAGTTGAGTCAGTGTGGACAAGTTAGTGACTATGTTTCTGGTGCGATATCAAGAATGGTTCCCCAAGCAAATGGGTGACAGCTTCTGTGACATACAGTGAGTGCTACTGCGGAGCGATAGTTGTGAAGGTCTTGTGTTCGACTCCTGAGTGAAGTGAATCATTTGGAATGGAGAGGCTGCATTATGAAGGAAGTGAAGCGACAGAGAATTGAACTAGTTCACCTTAGTGGTGACATTAGTGAAGTGAACTACATAAAAACGAAATGGTGAGTGAGAAATGAGTGAAAGCTGAAAAATTGTAACAAGTCACAATATGCTGTACTTCCATAGCAGTTCTTGATTTGTTGCTGGCTGGATAGACTTAGTTTTACGACTAACCCTCTCGAGGCATGAGGTGAGGAAATTATCTTTTACACCCATATTTGAAACATTTTTGAAAACAGAATGTTGATCATACTGGGAAATTACATGTGCGCAGTTCTTCAAACAACATTTTATCACAGGTGCAAAAACTTTTCCTTCATTGTGTTTAGTTTGAGAAGTGATATATGACTTTCCACTATTTCTACAAATTTTTCTTTCTTCCTATTTTCCATCCATTTTTTGTTAACACTTATTTTTATCTATGTTTTCTGATATTATTCACTTTACCTTAATGGTACAAACACCACAGGCACATTGACTACTAATTTTCTAGTACAAACAGCTGCAAGACGAAAATGCTACTGACTGCTATGAACGGTTGAATGTAAGCACTTGTTGCAGTGCTATATTACATGATGTAAACAGGCAACCCCCTCTACTACTGAATCTAATGGGTCTAGAGTTATGAAAGTTTTAGACAAGATACTAAGGGGAGTTAACTTCTAAATCTTGTGATCATCGGAGAAAGGGCCTATATGAGCATGGGACTTTATTCGGTGATGTACTCAATTGTGGTGTTTACATATCAATCAGTAACTGAGCTGATGTAAAAGACAGAAACATTTTAATGTTTCTTCATTTCTAAAACAAATTCAATACATTTCTTAATAAGCTGATACAAACTAAAATGGGAAGGTACAAACCATTAAAATATTTCTCCTAGATAATAATTAAATGTATGCTTCATATTAATGCACCATTACAATCTGAAATTCCATACTCCATAATATTTGCATATTAGTTTAATAAAACAAAATTAATGCTTTAAAATTAAAGTTAGGCAATGATCCTGTTTAGTTATAATATACCAAAATGACTCTCTTCTGCAAATAATTTGCAGGGACTGCACACAATGACTGTCCTCGTCATCAGCAGACTGCTGATGATGACGACGAATGCCCTCAAAAATGTTCCAGTTTTAAAAACTTAGTAAAGCGAAGACTTGTATAAAGATACTGTGACACATTCCAAATTCAACTCCTTAACATAGTTCTAAAGTGTATTTACATTTAAAAAAATAGTACTGCCTTATAGGCTTTTATTTTTTCTGTACTCACTCCCTACTCTAATATAAAGAATACACCTAAGTTCACTCTAGTATTTTGTATATTACATAGGAATGTATAGTTTTGGTAAAATATATCAATAGCAGGTATCAAATGAATTTTTTGCTATATTACTAAACTAAACCCCATGGCACTATGGCCCATGGCTGGCTTTGGCCTGCCAACCCGACTACCTACCTCACACCCACATATGAATGGTAGAGGGGGAAATCATCCAACTGATATGGGGCGGAGATGTGGCCAATATCATGCATTCCCCAACCGGAATGTTAGTTCACGAGGCCTATTGCAGCTCCTCGCTTTCTTCATTGCTGAGTGGCACTAGTCCTACACTCAGGACTTAAAATCAGCAACCCCATGGATGGAATTGAACCCGGGTGAATTCCATGCCGGGAACCAGAGCACCACGCTCCAGCCCAATGCACCACAGCGGACGACTATATTACTGCTTCTGCTATTTAAAGCACATTAAGTTTTCAACACAGTTACTGAAATAACCCTCCATGGTTATCATGTCTTCGCTTTCATGTGGTACATTTCTCCATAATTACTTACCTGTGTGTCACCGTTTGTTGAGTCACTGTCCTAATTACTACAAGGATGACGAAGGGAAAGGTTATGTGATGTTCATTATTACAAAATGAAAACAAAGAAAGCAGATTATGAATAGCAGTCCTGCTGCTCCTCATCAAAATATTACGATAATGCTTGAAGTATTTCCTAATAGTGATTATAAATTAGTACTATAACCATTAACTAATGTTGAATTGATCTTGAAAGTAATATTATTATATTATTCTCTATCCATTATAATTAGCCTATTGGATGTAAATAAATACATGTGGCACAGAAAGAAACTGATTGACTGTTGTCCAAAATACAGCTGCAACTGCATCTGTCACCTAATGAATGTTTAGTAATAAATAGTTTCCATATGATTTCACAATTGTGCTGTAATTATAAAGGTACCATTAAAATAAATAAAATAAGCATTATTTGAGAGTATGTGTATTATTTTGAGCATTTTTACTTATGAGAAAGTAAATAACAAACATGTTTGACTTACATAGCATTTATTTACCACTTTTAGGCACTATTTTCAGTGCTACAGCTGGTTTAGCACAATTCGGTTAAGTGCAGTAAGCATTTTCAATAACGTAAACATCCTGATGTTAAAAAACACTCAAAGGGTAAACCAATACAGAGTGGCCAAAAGTAAATAGTACTAAATGTGTTAAATTTGGAATGAGTCACGCTATCTTTACATATACCTTCACTTAGTAAGTTTTTAAAACTGGAATGTTTTCAAGAGCGTTCATCCTCATCTGTCAACAGTTAGGTGATAGAAGCATGTTCCTTCTTCTTCCCTCCTCCTCCTCTCCTGGCTGGATTTGATCCTGCTGACTTCTATTGGTAGGGTAACAAAGCTCTAGCAAACTACTCGGCAGATTTCAAAAATTTATATCAGCATTCTTGACAATGAATGACAGTTCTAGTGATGAGGAATTTTTAATATGTGACTCTCCATGTTTTAAACTTACTGGTATTATATTACGATATGTTAGGAAGGCAAAATTTTGTTGCTTGCAATCATAAGCTTTGTTATGAGAGGTGATGCTATGGCTTTTATAGGAATAACCAGTGTCAACACTTAACAGTGCACATTCAAACAAAGAAAATACTGCCAGCCCCTAGGGCAGTTCACTTTAATTTGCAAAGTAAATATGCAGTTGCTTATTAATGCCTATGTGATTTATAATTTAATATTCATGAAAATTAGTGAGTCGGAAAAGCTAAGTGATTCTCAATATCACAAACTGGCAATGAAAAAGAGAAAGCTATGAGAAAATGACCAAAAATAAATGAGCTGTTTAAAAAACAAACACAGCCAGTTTTTTCAAGTTCAAATTTATCAGAATGTAATAATATGGCAAACAACCAAAAATAGTGGTGCATATGATTCATCTGAGTTAGGCACTTCTGATATCACAAACAGTAATAATAAAATGGAATCAATTATTTCAGGTGATTCAATGATGTTTATAGTAGGCAAGTGATCCAAATTCTGACAATTTTGCACAGATGATGATGATAATAATAATAATAATAATAATAACAATAATAATAATTATTTTCATTAATCCCTTCCCAATCATATCACTAAACAAGGTTATGTTGCACAAAATATGAACAATGATTTTAGAAATTCATGCAAGCAATGCACTGACTCTGAGGTATTTAAATAAAGGTTTGTTTTTCAGAACTCTTAGCAATGAAGAGAAACAACAAAGACAATTTTTAGTATACTCTCAAAGCAAGGCAGTATATTTTGTGTCCCATGTTTATTATATAATGGAACATTGCAGTTTGCAAAACCCAATGAGGGAATGACTGAAAAATGGTCAGTCCTGATTAACTGCCCATGAAAATTCAGTTGAACATAGGAAGAGTGAGTAACTTTTAAGGGGTAGGGGACACATCATGTGAAGAACAAATTATAGACTTTCTTGAAATGAAAGTTGCATATTGGAGGAATGTGTTAAAATGAGTTGCGGTGGTTAAAAATTTTTCTATACAAGGCGTATCTTTCAGGGGCCACAGCTATGGGTTTCAGTCAACATATACTGGGAATTCTGAGATGGCCTTAGAGCTAATAGCATTCAATCCCTTTCTAGCAGAACATATAGAACTTTATGGAAACAAAGGAAAAGGGAGCAGGCATATCTTTCTTTTAAAACATATAAAAAGTTTATATCTATTCTGGCAGAAAGAGTGATGAAATATATTGCAAAGTGAAAAAAACAAAATATTTTTCCGCTATAGAGTGTAACTCTACTCCTGATATTACATATGTAGAACAACACATTCTTTTGTTGTAAAGTATTTATCAAAACATGGATTTATTGGATTTCCTATTGAATGATTTTCTATTTTGTCTCAAATGCAGGGAACAAATCAGAAAAATCTGATGTGTTACACTCACATGACTTTCTCTACTCTTGTACAAACTATTTTTACAAACTCTTATTCACCATCTATTTCATATTAATCGAGATAACATTTGCAGAAACAATCTTTTGACATGCAAAGAGAATTACATTTTACACATAGTGACCAGTTCTAAAAATATTTCACTATCGCTTAAGGCGTACTATGTTTCCCTTGTTTTGTATTTGCAAGGGCAATATAGAAGTACAGTAGCCTTTAAGCATAGACATATCCCTTAATAGCTGGTTGCTAGGTGCCACACCATTCCCTTTGCCACAGATTAATACTCTTTGTATATCCAAGACAAAAAAATGAATAACGAATTTGAGAAAAAGTGTAAGTATTGGAACATTTAAGGGAATAACAAGCAATATCTCGAAAACGGTTCACTCAACAAAAAAAATGTATATGACATAAATTGTGTATTTTAACGCGATCTACATTTTGTGTGTAGTAGAATTTTGTCTATCTCTTATGGTTTACCAGTTATGCAAAAGTCGTTCACAATGAAGAATACTTTTGGAGACATTCCCAGAAAATTTGAGATATACATTTCATTTCTCATGACAATATCTTAAACATATGATATTTTAATCAAAATTGTTAGAGCCATTTTTGAGAAAATTAAAATTTTCAAAAAATGTTCCATGTAAAGGATAGTCTGGGGTGGGGGGGATTTTCTTGAAAACCTTCGTGTCGCATCTCTGGAAGATACTGAACCTAAATACCAAGTTTGGTGTTTATCTGATTGTTCGTTTCTGAGTTATGCTGTTCTCTCTCTCTCTCTCTCTCTCTCTCTCTCTCTCTCTCTCTCTCTCTCACACGCATGCACACACACACACACCCACACACACGGACATGTTTCCAAAAATACTTTTTTTGGATTCAGGTGGTCTCAAAACATGTATTTCCGGTGAAATCTCGGTATCGAATTTTTGGGTGGAATACAATACTTCCCCTACTTGCTATACATAGTAGAGAAAGTAAAAATTAGCTAATGAATTAATAAGATTATTAAATAAATTTGATTTGGATATTCAATTATGCAGGGGTTGACAATGCGAGCAATACGGCAGGTACAGTCTCTGGTCTCCAAGTTATAATTAAAGAAATAAACTCTCTTGCTGTGTATATCCATGTGCAACACACTCCCTTAACTTAGTAGAATCATGTGTATCAGTGTGTTGTTCTGAAACGTCTTCATTTTTCCTTTTATTGCAACAAATTTGCACCTCTTTCTCTGCTTCGACTAGTTGGAGTATTTTGCAATCAAAATTAAATAGTGCAATTTCCATAAAACAGCCTTCAGCAATATGCTGTTAAGAGCATCATGATGGCTGCTATAATCTCAATGTTAATCGGGCAGAAATAATATCAGTTTTGGAAGTTCTTCATAATGACGAATCTTAAAAGACTACAGTAAGATGTGAGGCGACTGGAATGCTGAACACACTACAATGTCTTGAAACTACAGTAATGACAACATTTTGGTGAGTGATCACAAAGAGATTTAATGTCTACAAATAAATTCTTGCAAAGTGTTGATATCAATATTTGAACAGTAATAAACTTGTATGATTCTTTATTTGGATATGTTTGAGAGAAGACACACATGAAAATGCTGGGATTGAAATGTATAAACAAAGTTGTACAAAACAGTCACAAAAAGGAAAAGGTCAATAAAACTGAAAGTAAACGAAACAGCCAAGTTTGGCACTGCTTTTGAATGCAAGGAAGATTTTCACGTGAATACATTTATGGTGATTATACACAGATGACTCTTTGCAAGACATAACAAAAACTTCCAGTTACATGAGGTTTGGGAACTGCTGGAGCTCGGCTTATCCTAGTTGACAGCAGAGATATGGCAAGCTGATATTCACCATATTATCAAGGAGGAGAACCGAATGTGGCAGATGGATGAGCCTTGTAATGCAATACTGGATAGCCCTATAATTAATGTTACTAATTCAGATGATTAAAGCAATTCAGATTCTAAATTAGAATTAAACATTACCCCATTACTTGACAGTAGGTACTTCAGATTAAATTGAGTGAATCAAATTATTTCTCTTATATGCATGTTATTTGTTTATATGTTGTAATGTGCAAAACTTTTATTATATAATTGATTATCAGCGCATATTTCAAATATGTGCTTCAAAGCTAAACAGCTGGTTTGGTTGCCACAGTAGCAGAAGAAAGGAGGTATGGTATTTGAATGACCGATCGCAACACACTTGTGTGGATGGATATTATAATGCAATGTTTAAATCCAGTAGGTTAATTCCGGACAGAACATAACTGTTCATTTACAGATTCAATATTTATCCCTTCCATAATTCCAAAGATTATACATGTGTTGCATAGTTAACTATTCGTTTGTTGCAGCACAAAATTCTGAAATATCTGTACTTATGTCAAAAACAAAACTACTATAGCTGCATTCACTGTCATTATTGGGCAACACTGTTGCCTTAAGATCTCTATTATTTTCTTAACTGTAAATTCTTTTTAATCATACATAATAAGCTTTAAATTGCTGAATTTTGCAAGTAACAAGACAGTAAAATGATTATGTTATGAATACTTTGTGTAGTTGATATTTCAAAGTTCCCATGTGTTTGCTCTGCCTCTACTTTCTCACCTATGCCACTTCTATCTCTATTTCCACACAACCAAAACTACATATGACTATATAAGACCAACTCTAATTAAATACTAAAAGGGGCAATAACTGTACCAAATTAACTGGCACCAATTTTTCAGTGCAAAGTGCATTCAATTAGACAACCAATGTAAGTGCGCTGAATATAATACAACCTGATGTGGATATAATGCAGATGGAATTACACATACTTTGTGGTATGATAGAAAACTATGAAATTCACTTTTGTTCATTGGTGGACATAATAGTTTGAAATGTACCTCCTCAAATGTTTTACGGATTAAAACATACCTCAGCTAACTGTTCCATTGTTGCTCCTTGCTCCCTCATGTTAATTGTAATTAATTCAATTCTCTGTTGCTTTTCTATCATTCTACGATTTTCCACCCTTTCATGCTCCCTTCTCGTCATGGCATTATATGTGGCCTTGTAGCACATTTCCAAAACCATTCGAGCTACCTGTATATGTACACATGGCAAAAAAATTCAATAATTATTATAAAGGGCAATGCAAGTTCAGGAAAGACTAAATGAACAGAGTAAGGAACGCACTAATCACAGAGAACCTTAAAAGGAATGGTTGAAATGTATGGTCAGAATGAATGAACAACATAAAATGAAACAAGCTTTTGAAGCATGAATAGAAGAAATGACAGAGAGGAAAGTAAAAGAAAGGATGGGAACCATATATTTTGGTACAGTGGCAAGGAATACAGGAATGGAATTATGGACTCATACACCATCAACAACAGTTTAGAAAATAGATAGAAGATCCAATTTGAAGAAGAAAGTGCTGGTGGTAATTATTAACATTACATCTTATTTTATTTAACAAATCAATCCTTATTAGCCTCAGGATGACTAAGACATGAATTTCTAAATTCAATTTCAATTCAATTTCTAAATTCTAGAAGCAATGGTATCAAAAGCTAAATTTTCATGGTAAAAGCAATGGTATCAAAAGCTTAAAGTCTTGGATTGATAGTCGATATAATGACTAATAAGTAGAATAGGACTCTTAGTTTTTCTAATCATTTTGTTTCTTGCAAGCTGTTTGCAAAATTTTAAAGCACTCCATATTATCATCCATTTCATTACGACATACATGAACTTAAAGACAGGTAAATACATAATACCTTAAAAATGGTAAATCACAAGATTTAAAATCTGAAAAAGATTACATCAACTGTTTTTAAAACAATTATATTTTAAACTAAAAAATAACACATAAAAATGTTTTTGTTTATGCAATAAGTAAGATATTACGTTTAATTGGTACATTATTTAGTGTTGAATTAGAAATGAGTCACACTATTTTTACACAAAACCTTCACTAAGTTAATAAAACTGGAACACATTCGAGGACATTTATCCTCATCATCAGCAGTTTGGTGACTAAAGCATGTTCTTGCTTACTTTCTATTCCTCCTCTTCTGATTGGATTAAAGTTCTCTATCATATTTATAGACAAAAGTTGCATGAAGTTAAACATGTCCAACTAGAAGAGTTTGTTAACGCTTTCAGAACTAACCTATTAAACTGTGTTTATTTGCAATATTATTGTGCACATTTTAAAAAGTTATTTTATAATTAGTATCATTTTTTCTGAACTGTGTTCAATAACCATTTAATTTGTAGAAATCTATCCAAACTATAATATTACAATACCTGGCTGAAAAATATTTTAAAATATATATGTTATCTATTTCAAAGGCAAAAGGCCACTGATATGAAATGGGTATGGAACAATTAAAAAACAAAACAAAAATGTTGTCATCAAGTGTTGTAACTCATTGAGTTTTCAGAGGAAAAAAAACCAAAAAAAACCAGTATTTTACTCTTGTGCTTGGTATTGTTTTCACAAGAAATCCAGTATACATTTTTCTTAGAATTATTAATTTTCCATGTTTTTTGTAACTCTACAAATTTGTGTAATATTCTGCAATGTGTTGTCCTTATATTGCATGAGAATTTGTAAAAGGGGTCTATAGTAATAAGAAAAAATCTCAGATAAAACTGTACAGCTTTCATATAATTTCACCACCAGCAGAGCAGAAAATTGTGAATTTATTTCTGGAGGGTGAGATGATTTCATTCTGAGTAGGTACAATTTTCCGTAGGAAAAAAACACGTTTCTTAAATTTTATTTCTTAACCTATTTTAATGTATTCGAAATTTGGCTAAATTGAAGGATAGCTAGCACATTGATAGATTTCCTTACGAATACCAAAAGTGCCATACAGCATTTTCTTCGTGCCGCTTCTGTAATTAATAAAGGTTTGTTAATAATTTCACAATGCTATGAAGCATTTCTAAATTTATATTTTATCCTATGATTTAAACTGTGGACAGGATGTCATAGATATCATTGCAGGTTGCATACATGCAGCGTAGGACACTTTTATTTTACAACATTAATTTGCGAAAACAGCTTTAACACATACCTAAGTAAAGTAATATTTTTAATGCCAGATGTATGTAAGTTGTGCACAAGTATATTGGAGTCTTGTGTATGATTTTTGTGTTTTAGTTCACTCTTTCTAAGATTGTGCAAACTGTCCGCATTAATCGTATATGGGAAGAGAAGCGAGACTTCAGCACAACATGGCTGCCGTGCTCACCTTTGCAGTACTTTGAATAGTTAGATCCTGCTGCCATCTACTGGTGGAGTGACAAATCTCTAGAGACCTACTCATTGGCAGGATTTCAAAATTTACAATATTTTCCTCATTCTTGGCAATTAATATTTTCTTCCAAATAGTCAGTTCTAGTGATGAGGAAACTGGTTTTAACAATTTTATGGTTTGACCAATGTTGTAGTTCTCAGACCAAAAGTGGTATAATACATCAGGTTTGTCTGTCTGTTTTATATTTCTCTGGTGTTCTTTCATTGTGATGCTCAAATTTCTCTTAGTTTTGCCTATGTGGAATTTTTCACAATCTTCATAGCTGACCTGGTAGATTCCTGATTTGAGTGTATCTGGGATTGTGTTTTTGAGTGGTTTGTTCAGCAAACTGTTTAGGTTGTATTTGTTTTGAGGAGCTAATTGGATTTCTTTGAATTTTATAAATACATCCTGCAAATTTAGTAATTTCAGAGTGTCTTACTAAATTTGCAGCATGTTTGTATAAAATTCCCAATGGAAACTGAGGAAAATAACACCTTACACTTTTTGGACCTCAAAATAATCAGAGACCAGGAGAAATTTACATTTGGAATTCACAGAAAATCAATACATGTAGATGATTACATTAAGAAGAATGAATGCAATCCTATCTCACACCAGTTTGCAGTTTTCAAAAGCCTAATCCATACGTTAAACAACGTCCCTCTAAGCAGATAATATTATTCAACAGAATGCCAACACATACTGGAAATTGCAGTGGCAAACGGTTTCACACCAGGTTCAAGATGTTCATAGAGCAGTAAACTCAAAGAAATAACCCAAACAACTACTATTGAGACAATCAGTGGAAGTATAAAAAGGTCACTTGTCATCCGATTAGCTCCACAAAACAGATACAGCCTGAACAATTTGCTAAACAAACCACTGAAAAATACAACCCTGGACACACTCAAATCAAGAATCTAGCACATCAACTGTGAAGATTGTGAAAAATTCTAAACTGGATTCACACTTAGAGTGATCCCAACCAAAACAAAGTCATGTGATGCGATGTCACTAGCAAGACTGTGTGCAGTCAAGTACAACACAATAGTAATGTGCGAAAAGAAAGCAGTTACATGTTAACCATCTAAATTTTAAGATGTATTCAGTAATAAATAACATCTAGTATACAAAAAGGAATACTTATGGATTGAATGTGATCACTGCTGACTTAATGAAACAGGTTTTCGAAATTTCAAATTGATGCGCTCCAACTCTCAAGATGCATTTGAGGCAGTATTTTAATACCTGAATAATTTCAATTGTATTTTATATAAAAGTAAATTCAATAACAGCCCGCCTTGAAACAATATGTACGTAATAATTATTTAAATGTATGTAACAGTCATTGCATATGCTTATTTTTATTGTAAAACATATTTTATTAATGTTATGTGAATACATTATATACTTTAATAATGCAAGAACTGTGAGAATAATAAGTTTTAAGTTGCTAACAATGAGGTAATAATGAGGTAACATTGTAGCAATAATGAGTTAGTGTGTTTGAAAAGTTACCAGCCATGATTATATCAAACATAAGGTAAATTCAGTAACAGTTTAAAATTAGCCATTCAACAGCAAGGAAAAAGTTTAAATAAAATGCAGATATTCTATTGGACTAGAATTAGCCAATCAGAGACTTGAAATACCGAAGCTTAAAGGTTTAACCTTACTCAGTTGTTGGCAAGCCTTGGTAGTGAACAGATGGAAGATGTGTTCTCTACGTGTGAATCATAAAATATGTATACATGCAAAGTGAAAATATTGAAGATCCTCACAGTTCTTAAAAAGTGTAGTGCTTTATAAAAATGTGCAAAAACATTAATAAAAGAAGTAAATTTAAAAACTTAAATTCTGTGATGTCTACATTCTTGCTGCACCGCACCCT